>CM075673.1:100570000-103070000 GCA_037962975.1 Clitoria ternatea | reverse complement strand
AAAAACAGCAAAGGATGCTTATTGAGCAATCCTGTCGTAATCGATTACGATAATTGATTACAGCCTAAACAGAACACTCGTAATCAATTACACTCACCTCTATAATTGATTACACCTGAAGCTAATCAATTATGCCTAAAACAGAGTGTCTGTAATCGATTACGCTCACCTTCGTAATCGATTACACCATACCAAAATGCAGAAATTATGCAGAAAATGTATGATTTTGGAACTTCTAACCCTCCTAACTTTTTCATAACGACTCCAAATGCTACCAAATTCTGACACCAACAAAATTACACCATTTGTGACGTGTGGCCACCGGCCTCACTCCAAAATTCTTAAAAATGAGGGACTTATGCGCATAAATGCGTTTTACCCGTTTTGAGGTACTTTTATGCAACTCAAGGGCCTATTGTCATTAGAATTAGCCAACTCCAGTTTCTACAAGTTTTAAACTATGAATAGAAGCTATTGGAACTATCCCATGCCATTAAATCCTCATAAAACTCTATTTGGCTCTATTAGTTCCTTAATTTTGCATCAATGTCAATACCTAATTTCACATTTTGAACAATTCCTCTACCAATATAAACATTAATGCCATCAAATGGGCCTTAGACTTTCATTACCAATGTTCCTTCGTCAACGTCACATGGAATTCTAAATTCACATGGTATATGCATACTTCAACCCCTCATGGGTTATTCATCATCATATATACACATATATTATCACCAATAGACAACAATTTGCTATTCACATCATTTCACTATAATCATGGCAAGGCAAGCATGAGTATCATGACATACAATAATCATCAATTATATAACTCATGCAATTTAAATGTAAACTCCTCTCCTACCTCGAGGGAAGAGCCGAAATCTAAATGCACGCTCTGAAAACTCCGCCACATAGTTCGGAACACAATCTACATACCAACATACATGCATGTGCATAGATACCATTATCAAACTATCTCAGGACATCATCATAATTCTAAACAAATGCTAGCTTATCATAAAGCTCAATATCAAGTCTTAGACTTGTTAAAACACCTATTTTCATACTCGTGTTAGGCTTCGGGAATTCCTTTCCCAAAACCAAGGTTCTCTAGATCTAAAAAGGTCAACTACACCCATCAATAATTTCATATGGCATACCCAATGGTCTAAGATCTCATTAAGACACATGCTTATCTCACTAACCCCTCACATTGAACATCATATATTCATTTTCAAAATCAATTCCTTTACTCAACCATATACATGTATACTCACATGCTCATATCTTCCAAACCTCAAGATTGGGCCCTCATTAAAATCTACTCAATTCAATAATCCTACCAAACATTATCTTCATCCATAAAACCATCCTCATGACAACCCCATCATTAATTTCACCCTCTATGCTAAAAGCCCAAATCACCAACACTTAGGGTTTCATTAAAACTCAATGACCATTATCAATATTCATCAACCATCATCAATGGCTATCTCTCATCATTAATATCATTCTCTAACATCATTAAACATACATTCTACTCATATTTTACATTTTTCCCTAATATATTAAAGTTAGGGTTCCATTAAAACCCAACCATCACCACAAATAATCAATTCCAATCTTCCCAAGACCCATTCTAAAGCATAAATCATTAATTCCTATCAATTGGCCAAAAGCCTCAAATTCCTAAACCTAGGGTTTTCATCAACAACCCAAAATCATTAATTATAACCATTCATATGCATAATTTCCAACATCCTTAGGCTAACAACAATATATCCCATTCGTTATTAACACCAATAACAATCCCCAATGGTTATCCCACCTAGCGTTTTCATCATAAATGTTTCCATTCATAACCCACATGTATTAAACTCTCTCCCAACAACCATTACCCAAAATCTAGGGTATAATGCTCAAGAAAAAGAAGGGAGATCCTTACCTCAAACCAAAAGAAAGGAGCTCCAAGAATGGGGAAAGAGGAGCATGAAAATGGGAGGGAGAGGAAGAGCTTCAAACTACCATTGCCATCTCCTCCAAGCTTAAAGTAACCAAGATGGAATGGAGAAGGCACACCACATATGGATTTTGAAGAATGGAAGAAGAAGAAGGAGAAGAGAAGGGGAAGAGATGAAGAGAAGGAGAATAGGAAGAAGGAAAAGGTGTATTGCCCTTGGAGAAGGTTTCCAACATGAAATGAAGAAAGAAGAATGGGTTTTGCATTTTAATTTTTAACCCCTTCATTAACTCTATTGTTTTATAACATACAGGATCTCTGCTCGGGCTCAATACTAACTCCAAAAATTATTCCAAAGACATATTCGGATTCTCAGTAATATTCTTAACAGCCCTGACCAATGGCATCTCAATCGGAGATACTTGGTCCGACACTCATATTTCAACCGGGTAAAATTTTATCTCTTAAAATCTTAATAAATTATAAATATCCATAATAAATCCTAATTTAATTATTCTAATATTTTTGGGACACTCATTAACTTATTCATAATTATTTAATATTTGTTTATCATATTTAATCATTTTTATAAAATTTGGGATATTACAACCTCAATACCTTTTGTAGAAATTTTATGACCAAGAACAATACCTTCTTTAACCATGAAGTGACACTTCTCCCAATTCACCACCAAATTTATTTCAATACACTGCTTCAGTATGGTGTCCAAGTTGGATAGGCATGAGTCAAATCCCAAAGACCGAGAAATCATCCATGAAAATTTCAATGTTCTTTTCGATTAAATCTACAAAAATAGCAAACATGCATCTTTGAAAAGTAGAAGGTGTATTACATAATCTGAATGACATTTTCCTATAAGCAAAGATACCAAAAGGACATGTAAAAGCAGTCTTTTCTTGGTCTAGAGGGTTAACAGCAATCTGATTATATCCAGAGTATCTATCAAGAAAACAATAGTAAGCCTCTCTAGATAATCTTTCAAGCATTTGGTCTATAAAGGGGAGTGGAAAATGGTATTTTCTTGTTGCTTGATTTAATTTTCTATAATCAATACACATTCTCCAACTTGTGACAGTTCTTATTGGGATTAATTCATTTTTATCATTTATAATAACTGTCATTCCTTCCTTTTTTGGAACTACTTGAACAGGACTTACTCATGCACTATCAGAAATAGGATAGATGATACCTGCTTTCAGCAATTTCAGAACCTTCTTTTTGGTTACCTCTTTCATGGTTGGATTGAGGCGCCTTTGAGGTTGAGCCACATGCTTAAATCATCTTCCAACAAAATCTTATGCATGTAGTATGATGGACTTATACCTTTTAGATCTTCTAGTGTCCATCCAATTGCTTCTTGATTTCTTTTCAACACTTCTACCGGTCTTTCTTCTTCTATTTCAATTAACAAATTACTAATAATAACTGGTTTAAGATTACCTTTCTTCAAAAAGATGTACTTTAGGTTGGAAGGTATCACTTTAAGTTCAGGCCTCTGGATTTCTTCAACAGGTGCTTCTTGGAGTTCTTCAATTTTTCTTGATTCAGGGGAAGTTTCTTTCCCTTATTCAAGTTATTTTAAACACTTGTCTATCTGTCTCTCCTCTTCCTCATTCAAACATTCAATAGAGTCAATTAATAACTTATTTATAGGGTCAGAAATAGACATACCTTTGGATATGGAGATGCAAACTTTATCAAGGACATCCATTTTAAAACAATCTTGTTTTGAGTTGGGATGTTTCATAGCTTTGGAAACGTCAAAATTTACCTCTTCATCATGCACTCTGGCTACAAGCTTTCCATTGTCCACATCAATTAATACTCTAGCAGTCTTCATGAATGGTCTTTCAAGAATTAGGGGGACTTCAGTATCCTTCTACATGTCTAGAACTACAAAGTCAACAGGGAAGTAGAACTTGTCAACCTTCATAAGTACATCTTCCACAATTCCATAGGGTTTCTTGATTGATCGATCAGCCAGTTACAGAGTCATCTTTGTCCTTTGTGGATCGAGATCACTAATGCGCTTCATCATACTTAAGGGCATGAGATTGATGCTAGCCCCTAGGTCTCATAAAGCCTTCCCAATATTTACGCCTCCTATGGAAACAGGAATGGTGAAACTTCTGGGGTCCTTTGACTTTTCTGGCATGTTGTACTATAAGACAGCACTGCAACCTACTTCAAGCTCAACAATCTCTTCATTATACCCCCTCTTCTTATTGAGTAGTTCTTTTATAAACTTTTCATATGTTGGCATTTGTTCCATTGCCTCAGAAAATGGAATGTTTATATGTAACTGCTTGAAAATCTCAAGGAATCTTTTATATTCTCTTTCCTTATCCTTTCTTGATGGTGCATGAGGAGAAGGTAGATCCTTAACAGGAGGAGTCTGACCCAAGTACTGATTCTTTTGTTTTTAATTTTTTCTTTTTCTTTTTCATCATCTTTTTCTTTTATTTTATTGTTCTCTTTTTCTTCTTTTTCTTTTCCTTCACTCTAGTTCTCTTTCTTTTCTTCTTCATTTTCTTTTTCTCTATTCTCTTTTTCCTTTTCTTTTACATTTTTCTTTTCACTCTCTTCACTTTCTTTACAATCAGTTCCTACTACTTTACCACTTCTTGTAAAAATAGCTTACGTTGTTCTCTTGGGTTCTGAGTATTCGAAGAAAAACCATAACTTTCCATGTCAGCCACTTCCTTTGCTAGCTGTCCTAATTGCATATCCGACACTTTTCGTGCGGCTTCATTTGTTTGTATATATTCCAGCAATTGTTAGATAGATTCCTCTATCCTTGTCAGTCTAGCAGTTTGATCATGTTGTGATTGTTGTTTAAACTGATTATTAAGAGGTCTATTTGAAGGTCTAACATCTTGTTTCCAGCCAAAGTTTTGATTCTACCATCCTTGTGGGTAATTGTTAGGAAAACGTTTACCAATATTGAAAGGTAAATTACCTACAGGTATTCTTTGGTAGAGCAGAAAATTGGCTTGCTCTTGTTCAGTTCCATCTGGTGAATAGTAACCACAAGGTTGTTCACCCATGCAATGTACATATTGTTTCAGTTGAGCAGGGGGTGGTGATGACACTTGAGCAATTTGTAATTTCTCCAATTGTTTGCTCATTGCTTCTATTTGTTGTTTCAGCAATTTTTGTTGGGCTAAGACTGCATCATTCACTCCCAACTCAAGTAGACTTGGCTTCCTAGATACATTACCTCTTTCATGTTTTGCCTATCTATCACTAGTAGACATGGACTCCATTATAGCTATTGCCTCATCTAGTTTTTTGTTCATTAATGAACCACCTGCACAGGCATCTAACATCATCTTAAACTGAGGCAATAAACCATGATAGACGATTCTTACCTTACCACCGTCATCCAAATTGTGATTTGGACATTTTCTTAACAATGCTTTGAATCTTTCCCATGCTTCTCCTAATGACTCATCATTATTTTGTGAAAATGAATGAATGGCTCATATCTTCAAAATATTAAGAAGGGGAATAAAACCTTTCCAAATTTTTTTTTCATGATCGGACCAATTTGTAAAACTACCATGCGGACAAGATTTAAACCATTCTTTAGCCTTCCCAACCAAAGAAAAAGGAAATAGTCTTATGTACACAGATTCTTCTTGATTGGGTTCAAAACCAATAGTGCTGCATAATTCATAAAAAACAGTTAGATGTTCATACGGTTCTTCATGATTTAAACCAACAAACTGATTATTTTGAATTATATTCAATATAGCAGGTTTAATTTCCACCACAGTCACAGGTCCTTGAAACATCCCTGATACACGGGGTGGTCCATTGATAGCAGCAAATTGTCCCAAAGTTTGTCTTTGTTGTTCCTCGGCCATTTTAGAATTTTCAGAGTTTTGAAAAGAAGATGAGGTTAAAGAAGAAAGAGTACTTTGTGTTTTTTCTTTTAAAGATTTAAGTCTTTTTGCAACTTTTTCGATCTCAAGGTCAAAGTAGATCCTTCCTGCAGAAGATCGAGTTTGCATACACAAACTAAATAAAGAGAGTTAGTGTAGCAAAAGTAATTAAAGAAGAAGTAAAAATGAATAAATGAATGAAAATTTACCTAAGTTAAAAAGTAAAGAAATTTTACCATGGTAATAAAAAATTACTGTTTTACTGAAATTAATTCAATCCCTAGCGGCGACGCCAAAAAACTTGTTAGGCAGATTTGTTGGGCCTTTTATTGATAAGCACACCAATTTATCATTGTAGTTTTCAAAATAGATATCGTCCCTCAAGGATTGAATGTTCTCAGTGTGAGACAGTAATTTTTATTTACTATGGTAAATGTATCAAAGCTTATTAACAAAAGAATGATTTATACATAATTTGTACAATATTCACAGATTTAGAGATTGATTTATACATTGGGTAAAAGATGGTAAATTCTAAAATTACTAGAAATAACTTTGAGTAGCACTTTAGAGTAAATCCAATACTTGAGATTAAAACACAGATTAACAAACTATGTTGGAATTAGGATCCCCGCACTAGAACATAATGGAATAATTAAAGACATGCATATTTAATTAGCAAGATCATGTCATTGCAACCTAAAGTCATTAAACCTGATCCCTCAGTGAATAAATTCTAAATAGTTACCGTAAAGTCTGATCCCTCAGATGTTTTCTCAGTAAAAACTTGCTTTAAGTCCTGGCTTTAACGCAACAATAATTACCAACTCTATCCCTAGTAATTGGTATATTAAAGGTATTTTGACTTTTACTTTCGTCAAAGTAGTTTTAACACGCATGAAAATCATTCTCCCGTTTGAAATTCATACTAACAAAAGATTGAAATATTAGTATGGAACTTGAATCATAAACATACAAAGGTCATAATCATAACATCATTGTGAACACCTATTTTTATCCAGAAAAAAATATAAATTTTTTTTAAAAAATAATATTAAAAAATTGCATAGTGACCATTGCATAGCAACTTCTCCATTTCTATAAATACTCAATCTCTCTTCATTTCCTACCACACTTTTCCTTTCATCAACCTTCTTCCATAATTCTTCTCAAGCAATGGCCAACAGATGTCGAAGCCAGGAGGAAAGAATAAGGGAAGGAAAACGATGTTTGATGACTACCTTCTTGCTCCTTATAGCATGGGTAGTAGTTTATCTTTATTGGATATTTTATTTATGGCTACATGTGTAATAAATAATTTATGTTTTTATAAGAGTAAGTGATTACTCATTTGTATTCAAATTTTTCAAAAAAAATTAAAAATAAATAAATAAAAATAAAAATAAAAAGGGCCCAAAAACAAGAAAATAAAAAAAAGGGCCAAAAAAATCAAAATGGGCCAAAAAATAAGAAAAAAATGAAAATTAGAAAAAAACAAAAAAGTTTTGGTGGTTTTGTTGGTGGGACCGAGTTTGGTTGGATAATTGGAAAAAATTGGGGAAATTAACATCAAATTTGGACAATTTGGAAAAGTAGAAAAGCGATGTCATTTTATGAGGAATCCAAGGCAAATTTTCTTCTATAAATAGAGGGTAATGCTAAGGTATTTGGGAAGAAGAAGAAAAAATAGGTGAAAGAGTATTAAATTTTTGAGATTTTTTAGAAGTTTTTGCTATTATGAAAATGTTGTTAGGAGAATGAGTGTGTTACTCTAGTATGTCTTAGTATGTGAGCTTCATGAGCCAAAATACCGTCTAAGTGTTGTAAGCGGTGTCTAAACACCTTTGAATCGAGTCCAAACGAAGCCAAAAGCAAAGAAAATCTTCACGAAATTGATTTTCCGAATTCCGTTCTGGTTCTTCTTTAATTGTTTTTGTACTAAAGTATTTTTTTATTAATACAAGAATATTTATTTATCTTTATTTATTTGTCTTTATTTAGTTATTTATTTTTCTAGACTTTTATTTTTCTTTATTTATATTCCTGCACTTTATTTTCCCGCACATTATTTTTCTACAGTTATTTATCTGTTTATTTATTTTTCTGCATTTTATATTTATTTATTTATTTATTTGTACTTTTATTCATATTTATTTACTTTTCTGCATTTTTATTTTTCTTTACTTACTTTTCTGCACTTTTATTTTTGTTAATTTATTTTTTGCACTTTATTTATCCGTACTTTATAATTCTATAATTATTAGTTCATTTGTTTATTTTCTGTATTTTTATTTTTATTTATTTATTTTTCTGCCTTTTTATTTTTATTTATTTATTTTTCCGCCCCTTTATTTTTATGTATTTATTTTTCTTCTCTTTTATTTCTATTTATTTATTTTTCTGCCCTTTATTTTTATGTATTTATTTTTCAACCCTTTTATTTTTATTTATTTCTTTTTCTACCCTTTATTTTTATGTATTTATTTTTCTGCCCTTTTATTTTTATTTATTTATACTTCTACACTTTTATTTTTATTTATTTATTTTTCTACACTTTTATCTTTATTTATTTATCTTTCTGTACTTTTATTTTTATTTATTTGTTTTATTGCATTTTATTTTTTTCTATATTTTATTTTCCTATAGTTATTTATTTCTTCATTTATTTTCTTACGCTTCTATCTTTATTTTTATTTTTTTGTACTTTTATTTTATTTTTCTATACTTTATTCTTCCATCCTTTATTTTTTACCTTATTTATTTACTCTATAATAATTTTGAAATTATCTTTTACATAACCATTTAATTTTATGCTTCATATATATACAATTTCTTGAGTTTAGTTTTAAATAATTATTTACTTATTATTATTTATCTTTTCATTTTTCTCTTATCTACCCATATTATTTATTTGTTTTTTTATAACTTTTGAATAGTTTTTTTTACATAATTACCCATTTTATGTATAGAGTTTAAAATGAGATTAATTTAGATGAGACATCTTATTAATCTTATTTTTTTCACAAAAAAATAATTGAATAAGTTTCATTTGTTAATTTTAATTACTTAAGTGTATATATTTCTTTATTTGCATATTGATGTATTTAATTCTACTTTCTTTCCTTTTTTTACCTTTTCATTTATTTATTTATTTTTTATGAACCATATATTTCCCAATAAAATCAATGGATTGTTTTTTTATTTACTAGAAAATAATGGAGACGAGACCTCTCATTGTATTTTTTATTTATTTTACTATCTTTTAATCACTTGTTTGTTTATTTTTTTTCTTTAAACTAAAAATGATGAAAATTTAGGTAATGTGTTTTATTATTTAATTTTGTTTTATATTTTTCAAAATGTCCTTGTTATTATGTATATTGTCCATAGATAACATCTATCATTATTATTTTTTTATGAATGGTGAAATATTTAATAATCATTTTTTTGAAAAATTATACATGGTCAATTTGGGTAACTGTTTTAGGATGGACAATGTGGGGTGCTAATATCTTCCCCTCCTGTAATTCGACTCCCGGACTAAACAGAATCTCATTTAGAAAAAAACCAATGCTACTTAAAGGTTTTTCTGATATTTTCCTTGATAAATATTAGTGGCGACTCTCTGAACCCTTTATTTTTTTAGGACGTCTAAGGGCCTCAGTCCAATATAGTTTCATTTTCTTTTATTGTCTTTAACCAGTCCGCGTCGTACACCGGGGCCCCAGTCGCGACAGATGGCGACTCCACTGGGGATATTTTTGAGAGTCAAGCCTGTTAAATTGATCTTGTATATTTTATTGATTGTTAATTATGTCATCCTTCATATTTATTTATTGTGTTATTCTCATTGTTCATCTAATCTTCTATTTATTTTAGATTTTATATATTTTTTTACTTCTTTATTGCTTTAATTTAGAACCATAGGGTAGAAGACATCTGATATTTATTTTCTCTTATGTTTGTTCATTGTGAAGAATGGGTAAAAACTCAGGTATGAATGCCCCACATACTTCACATTCACCACAATACACATTATTAGAAGGGACCCTATTCCCGGGCCCCGTAAAAGACATAGGTTAGGAGAGATTATTAGCGGTGTCATTTAGGACGATACGTCTTACCATGATTCGCGTGAAAATCTCAGTCGGGGTGTTATCTTAGTTATGATGTCCGCACTAAGTAGGATTCCTTACTTTTTGCATAAGACTTAAAGCTAAAGATCAGAGCTCCGGTGGCCTTCTTAGAACCAATTAGAACAATCACCTTTTGAGGAAACACGATTAAAGAGCCTTAGAGCTAATTAGGTGGTGTTCTGTCCCCGACCGGGGTCTAGGATCCGGTGTCAAGACAGCCTCAAGAGTTCAAGATTGAATGAGATAGAAGACCGGCTGAGTGTATCCGGTCTCTGTGATCCGGCCTCTCGGTATGTGGAGGTCGGTCTTGTTGTCCTGGAGATCCTTCACACCGACCTCTCGCATCGGTGTGGACGACAGGTGGTGTCACCTGTGAAGATTCTCCGACGCTCAAGTTAGAAGAGTGTAAGATGAACTCTGTGATACTGAAGCAGTATATTAGAGAGAATGAAAGTAAGGACAACATAACCTTTGACATGTATTGTAACATGTTATTTATAGCTGAGCGTGGAAGATGAATCGTTGGGTGTTAGTGGGCCCACTGGTTCTGATAACGTGTATAAAGAGTCAATCTCAGTGGGCCAGCATTCAGAGTGTGTCAAAAGGATAGGTGAATTATCAGTTTACTTTTCTGTCGCATGGATGGAAGATAATCACCTTTTCCGTAAATTCAGCTGGTGATTGTACCCACTCCTGTCGGTGAATGAAAGGGTCATATTCCGCTGTGTAGAGAGTGCCTTCCTTGCTATGACACTATGATAGTCGGTTATCAGTCACCCGGTGTAGGAGGACGGATAAGTCACCCGGTGTCTCGGGTGTCACCTCGGACGATCGGTGTAAGAAAGGTTTGCCTAGTGTGTTGCAGACCGGATTGGTATTCTTGACACCGGCTGAACACTAGGACGGCTATAACGACTTCACTTTAGGTGAGACCGGATCAACATGTTCACTGACTGGATCATTATCCTGGGATACCGGTTGACTTCTAGGAAGGCTGAGTCGGCCTTTTGTCCTTAGAACCGGTATCCAGACCGGATAACCTTGGGGCCGGTATCCAGACCGGATCATTTGTCCCCTAGCTTGTGTGAGGGACTGTAAGTTGCTCATATAAGCTATGCAGTTCACGAGAGGTCTGTATACCGGCGTATCCTACAAGAATACACGTTATGTTTTTACCTTAATAATACTCGTTAATCGTCAAACATTGGCACCAAGCGTTATGAATTAAACGACTCTGAGTGAGCGATTCTGAGTGAAGGCTTGACTTTGAATGAACAACTCCGAGTGAACATTTGATTCTGAGTGACCGATTCAGAGTGAGCACTTGAGTCTGAGTGATCGACTCCGTGTGGAAGATTTTCGACTGGTGCTTCGACGCCGCTCGGTTTAATCGTTCCAACCACACTCGGAGTTCGGTTTAGTCCTACAATCCGAGTCTTCATTCGAGTTAGAAGTTCCTGAGTGCAACTTTCCTAAGAAGGTGTCCCCGAGTGTGACATTTCTGATCGGGATATTACCGAGTGAGATACCTCTGATTCTCGCGTAGTATGGCACCGAGTAGAGCATTTCAAAATGAGATAGCTCCGAGTGGAATATTTCTGAACAAGATAATACCGAGTGAAACATTTCCGACCTCTATGTAATACGGCACCGAGTGAAGCATTTTCCGAGTGAAACACTTAGGGACAGAGAAAGGCTTCGACTTCGGATGAGTGCGTTTTGGGTAGAGACTTTTCTGAGTAAATAATTCCTGATTGAAACTCTGAAGTGAGAT
The DNA here is from genome assembly GCA_037962975.1 of Clitoria ternatea. Lineage (NCBI taxonomy): Eukaryota > Viridiplantae > Streptophyta > Magnoliopsida > Fabales > Fabaceae > Clitoria > Clitoria ternatea. The sequence continues at coordinate 103,058,219 of CM075673.1, read as the reverse complement.
ATTCTTGACTTAAAGAATTCACGAGTCGGACTTTAGTGAAATATTACCGACTGAAGAACTTAAGAGTCCAGCATCGAATTTGAAGTGTTTCCTTGAGAGGAATTCCAAGGGAGAATATTTCTGAGTGAGGAATTCCCAGGAGTACTTCTGAGTGAATTTGATAACGATTGATTCTTCAATAGCAACCGGCCAAGTCTAGAAGTTGTACTCGGAGTTCGGTTTAATCCTACAATCCGAGCCTTCAGTCGGTGTTGGATTTTACCCATTCCCTATTTTTCTTCACTCGGTGTTGGATTTTACCCATCCACCGGCCTTCATCACTCGGTGTTGGATTTTACCCATTCACCGGCCTTCGAATGGGGTTCGGTGCAATCCTACAACCCATTTCCTGAGGTTTGGTTTAATCCTACAACTCAGGTCTTCAATGGCGTTCAGTTTGGTCCTACTAGCCGTATCTTCAATCGGTGTTGGATTTTACCCATTCACCGTTCTCCATACTCGGTGTTGGATTTTACCCATTCACCGACCTTCGAATGGGGTTCAGTGCAATCCTACAACCCATTTCTTGAGGTTCGGTTTAATCCTACAACTCAGGTCTTCAATGGCGTTCGGTTTGATCCTACTAGTCGTACTTAGAGTTCGGTTCAATCCTACAATCCGAGCCTTCACCGGTGTTCAGCCAAACTTACTAACCGTACCCAGAGTTCGGTTTAATCCTACAATCTGGGCCTTCAATCGGTGTTGGATTTTACCCATTCACCGTTCTTCATCGACGTTCGGCCAAACCTACTAGTCGTACTCGGAGTTCAGTTCAATCCTACAATCTGAGCCTTCACCGGTGTTCAGCCAAACTTACTAACCGTACCCAGAGTTCGGTTTAATCCTATAATTTGGGCCTTCAGTCGGTGTTGGGTTTTACCCATTCACCGTTCTTCACTGTTCAGTGTTGGATTTTACCCATTCACAGGCCTTCAAATGGAGGCTCACCCCTTTGTACCTTCGAAGAGGTTCATCGCTAACAACAAACACATCGTTAGGATTATTCGTCCTGAAATTATCTTGTCACAACAGCGTTGTGCATTTAAATAAGATCATAAAGACAGTGGGTGAGTCAAGGAAAGCTTTATTAACTATGAATTACAATCAATACAAAAGAGAGAAAAGAGCCAAGTCGGGGTTATGCCTCGTTAAACCTTCTTGGTAAAACCGATCGGAAAAAAAACCCAAGTAAGGAAAAAGAGTGCACACCGTCTTACCGACTAGCTGTATCAGCAGAAGGCGCTCTTAATTTTGATAGCCTGATCCCTAATCAATGACCTCTCGGGGGCCCTGATGTTGTTGGGACATAACATCTTGCTGCGCCGACTCTCCAATCATAATTCCGTTTTGCTTTTCAGAAGTAGCTCCTTTAAAAAGATACTGTTTGAGTTTGCCCTCTCGGATCAGGGTCTCGATAGTATTCTTCAAAGCCTGACATTCATCTGTTGAATGGCCCTCTTGCTCATGGAATTCACAGTATTTCCGAGGGTCGCCATGTTTGCGAAGCTGAGGCGGAGTCCTGACCCCGTATGCAGTAAGCGTTGGCCATACGATCTCCCTTAGAATCTGAGACCGCTTAAAGTTTAACGGAGCATAATTGCCAAACACATGTATCCGTTCTTCCTGACTCGGAGGTACAGGATTATCAAAGACGCTGCCTCGGGCTGGTCTCTCCATGCGTTCCGATCTGGGATAGTTTTTATCGCTCCATTGTTGATGTGGCGTTGGAGATTTCCTTTTGGCTGCTGTTGCCTCCAAGTGCATTTCTATGCCCACGTATTTTGAAGCTTTTCTTCGAAACTCCTCCAACGTCGTCGGAGGACTCTTTGCCAAAGACAAAGCAAAGGTGGATCCAGGCTGTAAGGCTTCGACAATGATGTGAAGCTGAATAGCCTCTGTGAGGTTAGGCACCAAAGCAGCTTCCTTGTAAAATCTCTTCAAGAACTCCTTGAGAGTTTCATTTTCTCCCTGCTTTATCTGAGCCAAGGTATGGGAAGTCCTTGGAATGTCCCTAGAGATGATGAAATGGCTCTCAAATGAAGTCGTCATTTCTTCCAAAGAATCTATTGACTCCGAGGGTAAACCTTTGAACCAACCGAGAGCTTCCTCCGTTAAGGTTCGTGGGAACATCCTGCACATCACATCTTCATCGGCTCCCAAGTACATGGCCTCATACGTGTAAGCATCAAGGTGCTTAATGGGATCAGTTTCCCCATTATACTTTCCGATGGAAAGTGGCTGGGTCATTTGCAGGTGCTTGGGGATGAGTATACTCATGAGCCTCCTTGAGAAAGGGACATCTGTATGGCCCAGAAGCCATCGCTGTCTGCCCCCTCTTCCTTGCACTGATCCTGTCCCCAGAGTCTTGAGTTTGTTCTCTCCTCTCGAAGGTGGGGATCTTAGAATACTGGAGAGTTATGGATCTTTCTCTCGTAGATGCATGGCGAGTATCCTCCGCCTGAGGCATCACTCTGTCCCCAGTTCCTCCTTTCTCCCTTCACAACTCCATCAACTCCTCCCTGAGTTGCCTGATAACTTCATCTTGAGGATCAGGGGTTGCCACTGGTACCATTCTCCTTGAGTGGGTTGCTGGTGATTCAAAGACGAATCTCCCCTCAGCTTGTTGATGGGTCATATCTTCCACATGACCATCCACAAAGTCGCGTCCATCTCCTTCCATGGTCGACTACTAACTTCTGCAGAAAGTGGGAATAACTCTACTGAGTCCCACCGGGCGTGCCAATGTTCTGTCCCCGACCGGGGTCTAGTATCCGGTGTCGGGACAACCTCAAGAGTTCAAGATTGAATGAGATAGAAGACCGGCTGAGTGTATCCGGTCTCTGTGATCTGGCCTCTCGGTATGTGGAGGTCGGTCTTATTTTCCTGGAGATCCTTCACACCGACCTCTCGCGTTGGTGTGGGCGACAGGTGGTGTCACCTGCGAAGATTCTCCGACGCTCAAGTTAGAAGAATGTAAGATGAACTCTGTGATACTGAAGTAGTATATTAGAGAGAATGAGAGTAAGGACAACATAACCTTTGACATGTATTGTAACATGTTATTTATAGCTGAGCGTGGAAGATGAATCGTTGGGTGTTAGTGGGCCCTCTGGTTCTGATAACGTGTATAAAGAGTCAATCCGAGTGGGCCAGCATTCAGAGTGTGTCAGGAGGATAGGTGAATTATCAGTGTACTTTTCTGTCACATGGATGGAAGATAATCACCTTTTCCGTAAATTCAGCTGGTGATTGTACCCACTCCTGTCGGTGAATGAAAGGGTCATATTCCGCTGTGTAGAGAGTGCCTTCCTTGCTATGACACTGTGACAGTCGGTTATCAGTCACCTGGTGTAGGAGGACAGATAAGTCACCCGGTGTCTCGGGTGTCACCTCGGATGATCGGTGTAAGAGAGGTTTGCCTAGTGTGTTGCAGACCGGATTGGTATTCTTGACACTGGCTGAACACTAGGACGGCTATAACGACTTCACTTTAGGTGAGACCGGATCAACATGTTCACCGACTGGATCATTATCCTGGGATACCAGTTGACTTCTAGGAAGGCTGAGTCGGCCTTTTGTCCTTAGAACCGGTATCCAGACCGGATAACCTTGGGGCCGGTATCCAGACCGGATCAGGTGGTTACCTTGTCTAAAACACAATTGGACAAACATTCCTTTTATCTTCTATTCATTCACACAAAGTTTTCCTTTTTAAAAAAAAATCATCAAAAATGTACATTTTCTAGACTTAAGTCATGATAAATATTATCACACTGTTATGTGAGGATGATATTTATCAAACCTTTTTCTTTGTTAATTTGATTCATTTATTTCTTTTGTTAAAGGTGAAATTTAAATATTGGTACGTATCACAAAAAATGGAATTTAACATGAGATCAAGTGATCAGGAAGTGAAGGCAATTGGTTTGAAAAATTTGTTACACCTCAAAATCATGAAATCAAATACTAGCAATCTATTATCCTTGGGCAAACGGATGGATATTACTGAGAAAGTGACCTTTGCAAGGAAGTATGGAAAGATCCTGAAATTCTTAGAAGTTGAAGTGCAAGAGGGGGCCCTTACTGCTCTAGCCCAGTATTATGATTTCCCTCTCTGCTGTTTTACATTCAAGGACTTCCAATTAGCTCTTACTGTCACACCCCGATTTTCCGAAATTGAATTTCGATGTAATCTAAATAATTAAACAAAAAAAGTACGAGTAAATTTTTTTTCGCGTTTGAAATATTTCCAAAATACCTCGATGATTTCATCAAGACCCGAACCATAGAAAACCGAAGAGTGAGATTTATCAACATATAACTAGATCGATAATTAATTCGCCCATAACGGTATATTAAAATAGTAGAGTTTACAGTGGATGAAGAATGTGTATACCAGGCATACGCCTAGTCCCATATATGACGATATGAGAAAAGGCTCGGCAAAGCATGCAAATCCTAACATAAACCTATTGGATCATAACCCATTCATGCACTTACAACACACATGCATTGCCTAAGATATAATATAAATATGCTTATACAACCAAAGTCATGCCCCAACTATCACCACCATCATCAATGTATATTGTTCAAGTTCAGTTCCTCAAGTACTCCTCAAATCATCACTTATGTACTAATACATATGTTCACCATTCATATATTCATGATTAGTTATACATGACCAAAATCACTAAATCATCAATATCATCATATACAACTTATTCTTTACATTAAAATTCACAAATGATGCCAGCCAAGGCACTTCCACTACCACTATTTACCTTCCTAAAACTTCAATTTAAAATCCGAACTCATCCATGGCAAACTGCATCACAATGCTAAAAAGGAGACCACATGGGAGAGTGAGTTATACATTCAAAATGACGAATATACATATATTGTGATTAAGTGTACATGGATTCATTCATCATGTGTGCTTTGCTATAAAATCATCAATTCATCATTCAATCATCATCACATTGATATAACAGGCATACGATCCTCATGAAACACAGTTCATAACATAAGCAAGCACAAGCACATACACAATCTGTAATATCCCAAATTTTATAGAAATGAATAATTAATAAGAATGGCAAGTTGATGTTTATTGAGGATGATGTGTGAGAATATGAGGATTGGTGGTGGCAAGGTATGAATACATGTATATAAGATGATGATGAGCTTGAATTCAGCTTGGAATGTAAATTCATAAGTATGAATATTTGTATAGGCTGTATGTGCCTTTCATGATATGTATGAAATGTGGGATAAATTCAAATTTGGATTATAATGAGGAATTCCGAGTGAGAATGCTTAGGAACAAGTTATATATGCTTTATATGATGTACATGATAGCTTGGACATGATTAAATTGGCTTAAAATGAGATTTCATAAGTTGAGCTATGTGGAATTTGCGTTCTTGTCTCTGTGCTGATAGTCTCGCCCGAGCGAGAAGGGATCTCGCCCAGGCGAGGATCCCCTGTATTGGCATAATGGCTTCTAGGCAATTTTCGCTCAGGCGAAGGTGAATTCCGCTCAAGCAAAATTGCCCTGTATCAGTGTTGCTCTCTGGAAGGAATTCGCAATATCAGTGTTTGCTCTCTAGAGGAAATTCGCTCAGGCGAATGGAGTCTCGCCCGAGCGAAGGGTCTGAGGAATGGCATTCGCCCAGGCGAGTGAGGAATCAGCTCGAGCGAGTACAGTGTGTTGTGATTAGGTGAGGTTCTGGACGAATCTCGCTCAAGCGAGAATGGCCGCGCTTGAGCGAGCCAGTGAGGAAATGGTCACTGGACCTTTTTCGCCAAGCGAGTGTGAGTGGCTTGAGCGAAAGTGGGGAGTGTGAATGCTGGGTGATGCTCACTCAGGTGAGTGACTTGTAGGGTTGTGTTTTGACCGAGTGTGATGTGTGTATGGTGAGTAAGTGGAATTCTGGATGAAATTTCACTTGAGAGGGGACTTAGAAAATAATTCAGGATTTGTGGTGAATTTCCGAGTGAAATTCCGAGTGGCTTTGCCAAGGCAAAACCCTCCGAGTGAGGGAGTAGATAAAATTCTAAGTGAGAGGTCTTCCTGTGTGATATTCTGAGCAATTGTGTTCCAAGTGAAAATATCTGAGTTTAAGGTAACTCATTCCGAGTGGAGCCTCTCTGTGAGTGTAACTCCGAGTGGAAATGACACCGAGTGTGGACACAAGGTGTGTTGTCCAGAAGTATTCTGGAAAGACTTTATTCATGGGGCGAAAAACAAAGGAAATCGGTTTTGGGATGAAATACCGAGTGGAAAACCAAGTGAGGACAGACTCGGTTTGGATTGTTTATCCGAGTGGAAAATATGAGTAAACCCCGAGTGGGGAAAGAGTTTGAATATCCTCGAGTGGAAATCCGAGTGAACCTCTTCCGAGTGAATGAGGTTTTATACCCCGAGTAGTTAGGATCTGAACAAGTCCGGGTGGGACTTAATGAATTTCCCGAGTGAGTTATGGTTAGAATAAACCCGATTGGAACTTGACTATAGGGAACCTTCCCAAGGGGAAGGAGATTGAGTATTCTCTGAGTGTGAGAAGTGTAATTATGCCGAGTGGTAAATGTGGAATACATTCCGAGTGAATTATGGTTGTGATACACCGAGTGGTGTTTAATTGGGAAATATTCCGAATGAGGAAGGTTTATGGATTCCGAGTGGGATTACCTTTATTTACCGAGTGGATTGTATAAGTGTGACCCTTGAGGATAGAATATAAATGACTAAGTATATACGATGGGTTGTTCCCGAGTGAATGGAACTCTGGATCCCGAGTGATAGACTATGCGAGTATGAGTCGGCCCTGAATGAGTTGGGTGAATGAAAAATGGATCGGTCTAGATTGGTATGTCAAGAGGGAAGCCGAGTATGAGATGACTCAGATCTGGTTGAATTTTGCCAAGTGAAACCGAATGAATGTTGGGTCGGTTTTGGGGGAAATTCTGTCAACAGAAACCCGAGTGCTGGCAAAGATGACTTCTTGTCGGATTCGCTTAAGCGAATTAATACCTCGCTCAAGCGAGTGAGTGTGGAAATAGATACTGGGGTTATTTCGCCTGTGCGAATGCAGAGGCTCACGCGAGATGGGGCTGTCTCGCTCAAGCGAATGTGGGTTTCGCTTGAGCGAGTAGCACCCTGATTGTATTTTTCACTCTTTTCTCTCGGTTTGTGTATATTGGCCCTTCTTTTCTTGATTCCGATGGCTGGACTCTTTTTCCCCTTACTCAGTTAGACACCCGAGGGATATAATGGTCATTAGTACAAATATTAAAACATAAAACTCTCACTTCTTCCACTCTCACGTCACTTCTTCCCCTCCTTTCTACACTCTTCTTCTTCGTTTCCTTCCTTCTTCACACCCAAAACCGTGATTACTTCCTCCACTTCCTCACCCACACCAAATTAATTGGATATCATGGATTCATAGAGCAAAAATGGAACTTGGGGCAAGGCTTGACCCATCTCGTTTCTCTTCATCTTATTTTCACTTTGGAGCTTAATCTAGGAGAAAGAGGTATGATCTTGAATAACCATGGTTCTAGTTTATGGTTTTGAGCCTATTTAAGTGTTGTGATGGGAGATTGGGTGTTGTTTTAATGGAAAATGACTTGAAGAAACAAAACCCCAACCCTAAGATTTAGGGGAAATGGATAATAATGCCATGAAAAAGGATTTTTAGTGAAAACCCAGGATAATATGTGTGTGGGTGTTGTTAATGATAGAGATTGGTGGTCACTTGAAATGGTTATTGAGTTTTGATGAAAAACCCTAAGTGGAGTGATTTGGGGGTCTTGATTAAATGAGTGATTTTGGTGATTTTTGATGTCTTAGAAGGAATTGTAAGAAGGGAATGAACCTTTAGAATCATTGGGATTGGTTAATGAGGTTAATGATATTTTAGACTATGTTCATGAGGTTGTGTAAGATAATAAATGCTATAAGGATTTGTTAATTGATGATGGTCTTGATTGGGGCCAAGAGGCTTGTAATGAATTTGAATGAAATTTTATAATGAGGATATTTGAAGAGTTGAGGTGAATTGAAAATACATTATGGAATGGATGAGATAATGATGTTATTGGGTTTAGTTGGCCTTTTAAGATCTAGAGGATCTTGGCTTTGGGAAAGGAATTCCCGAAGCCTAATACAATTGCATAAGTTGGTGTTCATCAAGTCTAGGACTTGATGTTGGGCTTTATGAGAAGCTAGCAAATGTTTAAGAATTATGAGGAATGCCTTGAGATGGCTTATTAATTGTATGAATGCATATGTATATTATGTAGATTGTATTCCGGGTGATGCAATGGAGCATTCGGAGCATTGGACTAGTTTCGACTCTTCCCTCAAGGTAGGAGAAGAGTTAACATTCAAATTGCATGAGTAAATTTAATAGTGATTGTTGTATGTGTTGGATACTCATGCTTGCCTTGTCATGTATATGTATTGAATTAATTGAAATGGCAATTTGATAATTATTGAGAATTATTATGATACCCTTGTGAGGGATACAAGTAATTGACTTGCATGTGTGTGAGGCAATGATGGTTGTTATATATATATATAATCCGTAATACCTTGTTGATATATGTATGGCTTGATATTATGATTGTTCGCTATGCCTATTTGATATCCATGTGTGGATTGTTATGAATGATGGTTGTGGCCATTGGATGCCAATTATTTGAGTGATGTGCCTTGAGGGGCTTTGTAAATGATTATGAATAATTATTAAGATGCCAAATTAAAATATATACCCTAATTGAGAGGGTGAGAAATTCTTGTGAGATTGTTGGGCACATGCATTTTTGCATTGTTGCATTCATGGCATAGCATGGCATTGATATGCATTATTATTGAATGAATCACCTTGCGGGGTGCCACGAAGGGCGTATCCTTGAGTGAAGAGGACGTTGTCCTATTGTTGTGAATGATATTGAATGAATCACCTTGCGGGGTGCCACGAAGGGCGTATCCCTGAGTGAAGAGGACGTTGTCCTATTGTTGTGAATGATATTGAATGAATCACCTTACGGGGTACCACGAAGGGCGTACCCCTGAGTGAAGAGGACGTTGTCCTATTGTTGTGAATGATATTGAACATATCACCTTGCGGGGTGCCACAAAGGGTATATCCCTGAGTGAAGAGGACGTTGTCCTATTGTTATTGAATAATGTTGAAATATATCACCTTGCAGGGTGCCACAAAGGGTATATCCCTGAGTGAAGAGGACGTTGTCCTGTTGTTGTTGAATAATATGGAATACACCACCTTGCGGGGTGCCACGACGGGTAAACCCCGAAGTGAAGATGATGTTGATCATAATGTTGAGTATATCACCTTGCGGGTGCCACGAGGGATGTATCCCCAAGTGATGATGGTATTGTGATAATTATTGTGAAGAAAATCACCTTGCGGGGTGCCACAAAGGGTGTATCCCTGAGTGAAGATGCTATTGCATGAGTTATTATTGAAATGAACATATCACCTTGCGGGGTGCCACGAAGGGTGTAGCCCTGAGTGATGATGATATTATGATATTTATCGAAATGAATCACCTTGTGGGGTGCCACGAAGGGTGAATCCCTGAGTGATGATATTAGTATTAGAATTATTGAGAAATGAATGGTATGGTGGTTATGATCACCCGTTGATATGGAATCGGATCCATTGTATATTTGAGATAGGATGACCACGAGTGATGAGAAACCCCTTGCGAGGAGGTATTGAATAAAAGATAAAATGAATCGATGATGATAATGATTGAGGATACCCTTGTTGATAAGTGGCAGGTGATTGTGTATATGATTACGTATGTGCTTGTGCTTATTTGTGATACAAATTGTGATTCATGAAGTCTGTATGCCTATTGTGATAATGAGATAATGAATGATTGATTAATTGATGTTTTGTTAGCAAAGCACACATGATGTTTGTATGCATATACACATGATCACAATATATATTATTCGTCATTTTGAATGTATAACTCACTCTCCCATGTGGTCTCCTTTTTAGCATTGTGATGCAGGTTACCATGGGATGAGTTCGGATTTAAAGATCAAGCTTGGGTGAAGGTAAATAGTGGTAGAGGAAGTGCCTTGGCCGGCATTATTTATGAGTCCTTGTGTAATGAATGAATTGATTATGAGAATGTAGATGATTTATAGGTTTTGAATATGTATAAGATAATTCTTGAATTGTGGATGGTGAATATATATATAGAATGTAGGAGATGATTTACAGTGTATTAAGAGAAGATTTCTGTGTGTACATGTATATATATAGTTATACCTTAGACTTTGCATGCTTATGAAATTAATGATAGGATGATGATGGTTGCCTAATAGGCTTATAATATGCCATTGCATGCTAGCCTAGCCTTTTCTCATATCGTCATATATGGGACTAGGCGTGTGCCCGGTATACACATTTTTCCGTTGTATACTCTCTTATTTTGTATACCATTATGGGCAATTTACTTATCGATCCAGATTTAGGTTATATAATCTCACTCTTCGATCTTCTGCGATTTGGGTCTTTATGTGGTCATGGAGGTGTTTTGAAAAATGTTTTCCAATCGTAAAAAATTTATTCGCATTTTTTTACTAATGATGACGATCACATCGGGATTTCGAATACAGAAAATCAGGGGTGTTACACAATCACATTGCCACTTATCAACAAGGGCATTCACAAGTTATCATCATCAATTCATTAAATCTTTACTCAATTTCTCCTCGCAAGGGGTTTCTCATCTCTCATGCTCATTCCATCACAAATGCCATACACCTATGGCTAATGCATATGTCAACTGTTTGATAATGCATATGCACGGATCCGATTTCATTTCAACAGGTGATCGTAACCACCACATCATTCATTCACATGGGTTTCCCGCCTCGCAAGGGGTACTTCCGCCTCGTGATCGCAACCACGGGCATCATAGGAACTCGCAAGCCCTTTTTCATTTCAACAACCAGGTGATCGCAACCACCAGCTTAATATCATATCATCATCAAGTTAGTTTCCCACCTCGCAAGGGGTACTCCCTTCATAGAATCCCGCAGGATCTTTCATCATTGTGATCGCAACCATATTTCAATGTTATGCCATTCCATGAATGTAAAATGCAATAATGCATATGCCAATCATCCTCGTAAGGATATCTCACCCTCTCACTTAGGGATATATTGTTTATTTAGTTTTATTATCATTGGCATATAAGAAATCATAAGGCCCCTCAAGGCATAACATTCATAGTCACATCAAACCACGCATGGTAATTAAAATCATATTAAACATCATAGCATTTATCCACACCTGTAAAACAACAAGGTGTTTCAGAATATACATTTAGCAATCACCATTGCATCTCACACATACAAGTCAAACACTTACATCATTCATATGGCATCGCACTCATTAACGATAACCATCACTGTTTGTCCAAGGGTATGTTCAACAACATCCCTTTTCACTAAACATTATCATTCATCATTGCCATTGTTTCATAACTAATGGAGTAATACAACAATCCATTATTGTAATTCCAACCACACGTACAAGTCTACAATTGTATCACACACATGGCATTCTACAATTCGATCAATAATAAAAATCACCCTTTATTCAAGGGAGTGATCGACTTCACCATCTATCATTATCCATTATCAGTGTTATTCCCAATTTATCGATTTATAACAAATTCTATGTCGTTTATCCATCCCCCTATTGGTCTCATTATCTTATGAGAAGGCGTCTCACAACCCATCATTTCACTCTTATTGTCCTTATCATATCATGTCATTTATGGGGTAAAATCATGTTTTTCCCAACATATCATGGGTATATATATATATATATGTATTTATATTTCAATATCTCAACTTATATCAACACCCCTCACATATATTGTCCTCATATACCCCTCACCTACATACACATTTCCTTAATTATCCATAAAAGAATGGGGTTCAACACCATTAAAATCAAGAAAACGAAATAAAATCCCATCAATGCATTCCCTCATTATTTCATAACCATTATATGCCCCCATATATATATATATTTCATTAATTCTCCATAATTAGAATGGGGCCCATCGCTAGCAAACTAAAGAAAAGAAAAGAAAATTTCAATCAGGGTCACTCGCTCAAGCGAGACCCTTACTCGCTTGAGCGAGACAATTCTTTCTCGCTTGAGCGCCTCAACTCGCTCAGGCGTAATTACGCCAGTGTCTGTTTCCACACTTGCTCGCTCAAGCGAGACATCCACTCGCTTGAGCGAGATTCCCACAGAAGCTCTCATCACACATGCGCGCTTGAGCGAAGAAGAGGGGAAACATCAGGTGCCAATCTCGCTTGAGCGAGCCATTCTCACTTGAGCGAGATTCCACCAGTGCCTCATTCATGCTTGCTCGCTCGGGCAAGACTCCACCAATTTTGTCACTCGCCCAAGTGAGGTCCATCCAGAACCCCATCTACATCACGCTCGCTCAAGCGCGGCCACTCCCGCTTGAGTGAGGATCATCCAGTAGCCAACTTTTCCATGTTATACACATCTTGCTCGAGTGAGATACTCACTCCCTTGAGCGTGTTCGGGCCAGAAGCTATGTAACCAACACAGGGGATTCTCGCTTGAGCGAAAATCCATCTCGCTTGAGCGAGAATACCAGACCATGCGTAGCAAGCATGGGAAATTCATAACTTAACATGCCAAAACTCACCCCAAGCAAAATTGATCAAAATTGATATAACACATACATCATATTAGGCATTTAAAACTTGTCCCAAACCTTGATACTCAATAATTTTCATTTCAATTCCTTAATCATGTTAAAATTAAACTTATCATCTTCACACATATGTATTTATGTATATTTCCATAACAATTATGACATGTTCTCATACACCATCCTCAATAATCACAGATTTACCATTCATATTATTTCAATATCTATATGGCAATGCAAGCATGAGTACTAATCACATACAATAATCACTATCATTCTACTCATGCAATTTGAATGTAAACTCCTCTCCTATCTCAAGAGAAGAGCCAAAATCTGAATGCTCCGATCATCCCGCACCATCAATGCATATATATGTATTCATTCAATCATAAGCCACCATAAGGCTTTCATCATAAATTCTAAATAATGAATTACATATTGTAAGGCTTGTGAACAAGTTCTAAACTTGTCAAAACACCAATTTATACCATTGTCTTAGGCTTCGGGAATTCCTTTCCCAAAACCAAGGTTTTCTAGATCTTAAAGGCTAACCAAACCCAATAACAAAATCATCATATCCTTCCATCACCTAAGATGCATTCCATCTTACATCAATCATTCGAATTCCACTTAGAGTTCAACATGTGCTATCTTGGACACACTAAATCCATCATTAATCAACAAGTTCAATTAGCACCCCAACATGGTCTAAGGCCTCATTAAGTCACAATCTCATTTCATTTCCTTAATCTATCACTATTAGTCATTCACCATTATCATCATCATCATAAGCAACAATAATCAAAATCAATTCTCTTAGTCACCGTATACACATTTCTAAATCTTAAGATTAGGACTCTTTGAAGAATTCAATAGCTATCATTCTTATGATTCAAGCCTTTCTTAGCCATATCTTTACCTTTAGCACACTAAACAACTTGGGGTCATTACTCTGATTTTCTTGATTCCATAATTCCTCAACCTTAATCATCAATATTACTCATTCAAAACTCTTTCTCATATATAGAAAATCACTCTCATATCAATAACTTATAATTTTCTTAAGGATTTCCCAAAGCCCCAAAACCTCAATGCCTAGGGTTTCCATAAAAAAATGCTCAATCATTAATTTCACCTATTCATAAGCTTCATTCCAAGCACCCATAAGCTAACAACATAGCATTCTAACTATCAACCATACCAACAACTATTTCCCAATGGTTTTCTAACCTAGGGTTTGGTTCCATATACCATTATCCATCAAAATAACATCCAACCTTCCATCACTATACTTAAATAAGATTAAAATCATAAGCAAAAGCCATGGGTGATCAAAATCATACCTCTTTCTTCAAGCTCAAGCCTCAAAATGAAAATGGGAGGGAAAGAAGAGGAGATGAGCCAAGCTTGTCTCCATGTCCAATACAAGCTTCATAAACTCAAGGAATCCTTTTGATTTTTGGGTGAAAATGGTCATGGGTGGTGGTGGTCACATTTAGCAAGAGAGGGGATGGAGAAGAAGAAAGAAATGAAGAAAGAGAGAGGAGGGAAAGCAACGTGAAATGAGGGAGAAGAGAAGGGAGTGTTATGTTTTATGTTTAACCCTCATTAGTAATTTCTCCGTTTTATAATAAACAGGATCTTCGTTCGGGCTCAATACTTTACCCAAAAATTATTTCGAGGACACATTCGGATTCCCAATAATGTTCTTAACAGCCCTGACCAACGGCATCTCAATCGGAGATACTTGGTCCGACACCCATATTCTAATCGGGTATAATTTTAACTCTTAACATCTCAATAAATTATAAATAATCTATAATAAATCCCAATTTAATCATTCCAATATTCTTGGGACACTCATTAACTCATTCATAATTATTTAATATTTATTTCGCATATTTAATCATTTTAATAAAAATTCGGGATGTTACAATTCACCCCACCTAAACGAAATTTCGTCCTCAAAATTTAACCTCGACAAATATAACGTAAGGCCATACTTCAGGCCACACACCTTCAGAGTTCAATTACACCATGGAATAACATCAGACTTCCCAAGGTCCATTAAGACATGTTCATCATCATTACATCATTCTTAACATAAAATTTTCTACATCCAAAGTGTGTCATACGTCTTTGATCCCGACTCTTCCAACAGAGCACACATGTTCATACTCAGCACGACCGGATAGGCTCAATACATTCACCATAAGCAGTTACAACCCTACACCTGCCCTGCCTACGTGTTGCTGCATCTGACATACAGGAAGGCGTCCCAATCCCACAGTGGTTACCATAAACACATGAAGTCGGCGCATAAGTGCATATTGCCACAATGCCTATGGCATGTAAGGCCATATCCAGATCAGTACTTAGTATTCCCATTGCTCACATCGGTCACACTTATTCAAATGGTACCAGTCTACATAAGACCCAGAGACAATCCTCCCAAGTCTGCAACTAACATATTCAGGTCTCCTCGTCATTACTCATAGTCCCGCATAATTCATGCCATAACAATCATCAAATATTAATTAACATCACTCTAAATGGGCGTACCGACCATAGATTTCCAATCCTCACAAGGTAAATATCCCATTATTGGACTTCATTTATCCAGAGTCCGGGATCAAATAGTCTAAAAATTCTTATCTTATTCCCACATCGTTGGCAATAAATCGATTCAAGCCTAAACGAGTTACTAAATGTAACATCCCAGATTTTAAAAATAAAAGAATAAATTAAGAGAATAAATATTGAATAATTGAATATGAGTCATTTGATGTCCCAAAATATTGAAAATAGTTAAATTAAGATTTTTAAGGACTGTTGGTGATTTCTTGAGACCGGATAAGCCGAAAATAAGCCCGGTTAAGATATGGGTGTCGGACCAAGTATATCCGATTGAGATGATATTGGTTAGGGCTGTTAAGGATAATATTGGGAGTCCAAAAATATATTCGGAATAATTTTCAGATAAAGTATTGAGCCTAAATAAAGATCCTATTTGCCATAAAACGATGAAATTTTAATGAAAGAGTTAAAGTTAAAAACAAAAGCCCAATTTTCTTCTCTTCTTTCACGTTGGCTTCTTGTTCCCATGGTAAACATTTCCCTTCTTCTTTCTCTCTATTTCTCCTTTACTTCTTCTCTTCTTCTTCCAAACCCTAGCTAAAATGGTGTCATTTCCATCCCCTTTATTCTCGTTTTCAAGAAGCTTGGAAGGAGGCCATTAAAGTTAAAGTCTTCTCCTTCCTCCCCTCCATTTTCATACTACCTCTCCCTCCTTCTTGAACCCACTTTGCTTTTGGGTGTGAGGTAAGTATACTCATCATTTTGTTGAGTTTTTGCCATATATATGTGTTAATATGATTTGAGGGAGAAATGTATGTGGATGGGTGGTTGAAGAGAGTATTTAATGCTTGAATCCTAGAGTGGGTTACCATAAATGTGAATATTTATGAAGGGTTAATGATGGTAGATGCATTTATATTGGAAGGAGATGAAGAAGGATGAGGCATTAATGAGAGTTGTTGGGTTTTAGAGAAACCCTAGCTTTTAAGAATTGGGGAAAATTATGAATATTGGTTGGATAGTGTGATTGAGAGCAAATACAAGCCATTGGGTGTATGAGTATTGGTTAGTGTGACATTTTGCGGATGTAGGGCTATTATTGTTGATAGCCTTTGGATCTAATGGATGTGGCTTAATGGGAAGGAATTCCTAAAGCCTAATAAATAATAAAAATGATGTATATAACATGTTTAGTACATGTTAAGAAATTGTAGATATGATTATGATTAAATGGAATTGAAATGATGTCTTAAATAATTGATTAATTAGGATTCTATATGCATGCAAATGTAGGATCCATTCCGAACGACGAGGCAGGTGTGTCTTATCAATTGGAATTCTTCTCTTGAGGTAGGAGAGGAGTCTTATGTTCTAAATGCATGAATTTGAATGGTATATGGTTGCCATATGTGTTGATATGCATGTTTGCCTTGCTTGTAGTGCTACATGATGTTGTGTATGATGTTGATGATATGTTTTGGCAACATGCTTGATGCATAATTTTGGTGTGTTGTATGGTGGCGTGAATTGTTGATTATTATATGGTGATACACATGTCCACCGTAAATGTATAATGAATATTGATGATATTTGATAGAGAATGATTGAAGCCTTTGTATTAATGATGAAATTGAATGATGTGAATGAGAATTATCAAGAATGCCACACAAAGATTTAAATTAACAAGAATAACCAACGATAATGAATCCACTAAAAGCTTTATGGTGATGTTGGTGATGATGATGATGATGTATGATGAGTGGCATGTATAGGATGCATAGAGTGAGAAATGCATATGACTTGCATTTGCATCCATGGCATACTGCATAGCTGCCGATGCTGGAACATAGGGGAGTTCCCTCGGCCGACCCAGTGGGAGGGTGGCTCGGTGCATGAGTAATTTTATTTTCCCCTGTGACTCGGTATATAAGTCACGAAGCTGCCCATGTATTGCTACGGGGAGCTACATGTTGCCAACCCTTGTGGGGGGTGGCTCTTGATGAGTGTTAACCCTCGTGTTACTCTTGGGTTATTAATTGGCAAGCACACCAATCGATTGTAGTTTTCAAATTTAGATATCATTCCATTGGCATTGAAAGTCCAATAACTTACAGTAATTCTTTAGTTACTATGGTAAACTTTATCAAAACCTATTCATAAAAGAATGATTTATATACAATTTATACAACATTCACTAGATTTGATGATTGATTTGTTCATAAGGTAAAAGAGGGAAAAGATAAAATCTAACTATAAAGTTAAGATGTAATTCAGAATAATGCAGATACTTGAGGTAAAAACACAGATTGACAAACTATGTTGGAATTAGGATTCTCGCACTAAAATATAATGTAATAATTACAATGTACATACTTAATTATCAAGTTCATGTTATTGCAGCTTAAAGTCATTATAACCGATTCCTTGTGATATAAATTCTAAGTATTTATCGTAAAGTCCGATCCCTCGTGAGCTTTCTGTTAGTCCTCAAATTTACAATAAATCTTTTAATAAAAATTTCATAAAAATAATAAAAATTTGGTTAAATTGTTAGGAAATTAGGTTTTTAATTCAATAAATAGATGTTGTTGGAAATAATCTGCCTGTGATCAATTTTCTCAAGTTTTGTAGTGAAAAAGTAAAGAATTGAAGAGAAAATTGAAGAACTAGAGAAGCTGACGCGTAGCATCAACACCATGCGTAGCTGGGTACTTCTGATGCTGACGCTACGCGTCACAGCCACACGTAGCGTCAGAGCTGCGTGGACTCCACAGCCAAGATGGCCAAGCACTCACCTAGTGACCCATTATTGGCCATTCCACTCAACACAAATGGCCAAAACGAAGTGGAGACAGGGACACATGGCCAAGTATGATTGAATAAAATATTCCAAGGTGGCCACTACCAGCTGCGTTAATGGAGGCTGAGTCAGGGGACTGACGCGTAGCGTCAGCACCCTTCCTCAACACTATAAATAGGGTCATCCAACACCATTCTAAGCATCCCATTCTCTACATTCAGAGTTCTTTTCTCTCTTCTATACTCGAGTTTTGAGTATTTCTTTTAGAGTTTGTAGTTCTAGAATAGTTTTCTAGATACTTAAGAGTGTTGTGGTGTATTGTGATCGTTGTATCGTGAAGTTTCCATCGTCTTCGTAATGTCAACCTCTGTAAGTGTTGTTTTTACTTTTACCATGTGTAACTAATCTGTTTATGTTGGAATTGGTGAACTAATCTATTGAGTATAATATTATGAATTCGACCTTTGCATGTTTATGATTCAAGTCCATGTTAGTATTTCAATCTTTTATTAATATGAACGTCAAACGGGAGAATGATTTTCATGTGTATTGAAACTTATTTTATTAGTGTGAATGTCAAATGGGAGAATGATTATTCATGCCGTATTGAAACTTGTTTTGACGAAAGTAAAAGTTGGAATACCCTTGGTATCTCAATTCTATAGGGGTTGTTAACCATTGTTGCCATAAGGCCAGGACTTAATGCAAGTTTTTACTGAGAAAGCTCACGAGGGATCGGACTTTACGGTGAATTCTTAGAATTTATATCATGAGGGATCGGTTATAATGAATTTATGCTACAATGACATGAAACTTGATGATTAAATATGCATGTCTTGAGTTCCTCATTGTTATTCTAGATTAGGGATCCAATTTCCAACATAGTTTGTCTATCTGTGTTTATCTCAAGTATCTTACCTATTCTAGATTGCAACTCAACTTTTTAGATAGATTTTTATTTTCTTTTTATCTCATGAATAATTCAACCATGCTATCCTATGAATACTGTATAAATTGTATATAAGTCATTCTTTTGTCTATAAGTTTCTTTACATTTACCATAGTGACTAAGAAATTACTGTTGTTATTGGACTTTCAGTCCCAGTGGAACGATATCTAAATTTTGAAAACTACAAACGATTGGTGCGCTTGCCAATTAATGACCCAGTAGTAAACACAAACAGTCAAACATAAACAACCATTATTATCGGGTTAACACTTTCTCAATAAAAACTTGCATTAAGTCCTGGCCTTATAGCAACAATAATTACCAATTCTATCCCTAGTAATTGGTATATTAAGGTTATTTCCACTTTTACTTTCATTAAAACAGATTTTAATTTGGCATGAATAATCATTCTTCCGTTTGATATTCATACTAATAAAACAAGTTTTAATACACATGACAATCATTCTCCCGTTTGATGTTCATATTAATAAAGAGTTGAAATACTAACATGTTCTTGAATCATAAATATGTAGAGGTCATAATCACAACATCATATGATAGATTGATTCACCAAATTCCAACATAAACAATTTAGTTAGACATAATAAAAGTAAGAACAACACTTACAGAGTTTGACATTACGATGACTTCAAAACACTTCACAGTACAAGAGCTCACACTACTACACAACACTCTCAAGTATCTAAAAATCACTCCAACCTTACAAACTCAAAGAAGAACACCTAAACTCGAGTGAAAAGAGAGAGAAGAAAGACTAAACTTAAGAATTGGATGCTTAGAAGTGTGTAGAATGGCCCTATTTATAGGGCTGAGGAAGGGTACTGATGCTATGCGTCAGCCTGACGCTACGCATCAGGTCCCTGACTTAGCTTCCGTTAAACAGCTCAAAGTGGCCATGACGGATTATTAAAATGAATCATGATTGGCCATGTGTCCCTGTCTCCACTTCGGCTTGGATATTTGTGAGTAGTGGAGAGGCCAATAATGGGTCAAAGGCTCAGTGCTTGGCCACCTAGAAATGGAATCCACGTAGCCTCTAATGCTACATGTGGGTGTGGCACGTAGCGTTAGCATCAGAAGTTCCCACGTTACGCGTGGTGTTGATGCTACGCGTCAGCTTCCTAGTTCTTCAATTTTTCTCTTTAAATTCTTCACATTTTTACTACAAAACTAGAGAAAATTGATCAAGGGCAGATTATTTCCAACAACATCCATTTATTGAATTTAAAACCTAAATTTCTAACAAATTAACCAAATTCTTTTTACAAAATTTTTATGAAAGATTTTATTGTAAATTTGAGGACTAACAAATACCCCCAACTTGAGACATTGCTCGTCCTCGAGTAAGAGAGAAAATAAAAAATAAAAATTTGAAATCAAATTTTTGAGTTAGTCCGAGAATTTATCACAAAAAGTAATTTCACAATTTACTATTTTGAAATAATCAAAAAAATAGATATCTTATGTAATAGAGGTTTAATGACAAAAAATGTTTTACAATATTTTATTAACAAATCAAGCATAATTTCAGGTTTACCTCACAAGTGTTTGTCTCTATGCAAAGGGTAACCTGTTTTACTCAATCGATCATAGAATCAAACGAATTTAATTTTGATTTTCATCTAATTAATGGTTAATCATACATAGATAATTAAAAAATCACAAGGTCTTTTCACGGGTTGTAATGAGGCTTGGGTTATAAGAAATGATGGTTTTTTCTCGGAATTCAAAAACCTGAAATCATAAAAGAGCATTTTATAATTTTTAGGCTTTTTCCTCTCATATCCCTTAATGATAACAAATACCCCCAACTTGATTCTTTTCACTATTTTTGTTTTGCATTTATTTTTATTTATATGCATTTTTCTGATTTTTCTTGAAAAGAATCAAGTTGTTAATTTTCATTCCCATTTTTGTAAGAATGCTCAAAATATTCTTTCCATTTTGATCAATTGCTCTTTCAATCAATCAAGTAAAGGGAATGGTTAACATTTGATAAAGGTTTAAGGGTACCAATGAAATTATTTTTCAGGCTCAAATTTGGCTTTCAAAGGATAAAAAAAATAATTTTACCATGTAAGCTTTTTGGCCGAAGGTTTCTTTTACTAAAAATGTGCCTTGATCATTTTCTTGAATTCTCTGTACAACAACACAAATCACAGATTAAAGCAAAATCAATTCGAATGAAGTTATGTCAAAACTCTCAAGTGTTTAAAAGATCTCTCAGCTCACCGGGTTATCAAAATTAGCTTGATAGTTAATAAAATTATTGTAATTAATTTTATCAAAATTCCTTAATTACAAGAAGAATCGATAATTGATTTAAAAAATGATTTTATTGTGTAAAAACTTTAAGTGTATAAATTTCCTTATTTTCAAAAATTTGATTTAAACGATAAAACTTATTTTTGAATTTTTGAAGAAAACATACAAAAACACACCACGACCAAATTACTCAAAAATAAAACACACCACATAATAAAAGACAAACTATAATATAATCCACAAAGTAAAAATACCAATGTAAATATCAAACTAAAAGTAAACTAAAGTGTATGTAAAAGATGCAGAGAATAACACCCTCAATCCTCCATGTGATCCTCATCATCTCCCTCCTCATCTGCATCACCCTCTAACTCAGCATGTGCTCCAGATGGTCCAGCAGTCTCAGGGTAAGTGGGTAAATCACGAGGCCAAGCTATATAAGCTGCGAACTCAGCTGGTGTGACATAAGGTGCTCCCTCTCCCTAAAGTCTATACTGATAAAATGCATCATGAAGATGCATATAAGCTCTGTGTGTGGCAGCCATCATCTGCATCATATGCTGATGCTCAAGAGTCATCCTAGCAAATCCATCAGTAGTAACATCAGCAGATGGTGGCTGAACTGGTGGTCTCCTCCTCCTCTGTCTGGGCTGAGCCTCCTGCTTCAATGGTGGAAGCTCGCACTGCTGGACGAAGTAATTTCTATTTACTGAGACCTTGAGGACTCTCCCCGAAGAACTATTAAACTCTGGTGATGGTACAACAACTCCTTTCCTCCTCAGTAAGGCAGATATGATGAGAGGAAATGGAATAGGACGGTTCACCTTATATCCAAGGGCATAAAGGTGAATCTGCTCAGAGATCAGCTCGGCAATATCAATGGTATGGCCCTGAAGAATAGAATAGAGAAGGCAGCAGCGATCAACTGGGATAGAAGAGAGGTGGGTGACAGGAGTGATATTATGCAGTATGAGATAAGACCACACCTGAGCTATAGGGGTCAACTAGGTCTTGAGGAGGTTTGATGGAGTCCTTCCAACCTTACTTAGGTTGAAGACGATTCCATCCTTGCTCAAGAAATGAGCAACCTGATCTAGGAAGTATCCTAAATCACCATCCTCAGTCGCAACCTTATTTCTATTTTCCTTCCAGAAACAAGTGTCGCTCTTGAGAGTAGGCTCCCAAGGGTTACCTAGTAGGGTACTAATGGTGTCTCAGTCGTATGTAATGTGTCGACCCCTTATCCAGCTCGTCTTCTGCTGACCAATATTTGGTGCGTCCTAGCGAGTCCTGTAGGCGTTCGCATAAAACTCCATTACTAAGATGGGATCCCCCTCAGTAGGTAGGGAAAACAGGGGTCCCCATCTCCTCCTTTGGACCTCATCCTGCAGCTCAGGATAGTCCCCAGCATTCAGATCTAAGACTCTCTCCCAGATGAGTCTCTGGCCCTTTATCTGATGGAACCGAGCCCATTTCGTATTAGTGCGAAATCTGGTGGGATCTCTAGGTCCTAGTTGCTCCTCACCTTGAAGATCTGGATCTTCAGAGGTGGTGTCAGTGTCTGTGTTCCTTCTCTGTTTTTTCGGACTGGCAATAGGAATGGATTTCCTAGGTGCCATCTGTAAAAAGAAATTTTTACAAAAATCAAACACACATCACACTATATTATAAAACATGCCAAACATCAAAAGTCATATTTTTGGTTTTCATATTTTATGCAAAACATAAGAATTTATGCAAAATTAACACAAAATATTTACAACGCATAAAATAAAAAATTAAACATACATATTTTTGGATTTTTAAAAGTACAACTTGTAATTTCACAAATATATTTACAAAATTTATTTATTTATTTTTATGCAAGAAAGTATAACAAACATACAATTTAAGAAAATTTAAATTTAAAAAGAAAAAATGAACAACAACAAAAATTAAACGGGACAGAATTATCAAAAATAGAAAAAAATAGAAAAACAGAATATACATTTTTAGAAATTAAAACACAAAATTGATAGAATTCAAAAACAGAGGTTGACACTACGTGTGGGTGTGACGCTACGCGTCAGCCCTATTCTGCCCATGCTACGCGTCAATAAGACGCTACGCGTGGCGTTACAGTTCATGCCTCACGCCACGCGTCAGTGGGACACTACGCGTAAGGTGCGTAATTTCAATCACAGAAACAGGGGTTGTGCAACAACAACCCCTCTAAACTACATTCAATCAAAATTATTCCTAAATCTAACAGCAAACAGATCCCAATGGTTTTCTAATCCTAATCCTAACCATATGTATTCTAAA
Organism: Clitoria ternatea; assembly: GCA_037962975.1. Classification (NCBI taxonomy): domain Eukaryota; kingdom Viridiplantae; phylum Streptophyta; class Magnoliopsida; order Fabales; family Fabaceae; genus Clitoria; species Clitoria ternatea. The sequence continues at coordinate 103,034,505 of CM075673.1, read as the reverse complement.
AATTGAAAATCAAAAGCAAACTTAAAGAGAAAAGAGAGAAAATTACTTACTTGGAATCCTTATGAAATCGAAGAAAGAATGAGGGAATGTGGGTGATTGAGAGTGAAGATTAAGGTTCTAAGAGGCAAAATGAGGCAGAGAGGGAAATTTAGGTTTTTAAAACCTAAATTGGGCCTCTCTGGTTCAGTTTTAAAAACTGAACATGGGCTCTGACGCTACGCGTGGAAGGGACGCTACACGTCAGGTTGAAAATTTAGAACCCATGCTACGCGCCAGTGGGACGCTACGTGTGGGATTCTGTTTTTCAAAATTCAATTTAAAAAACCTTTTCTTTTTAATTTTTAAACCCCTTTTTATTTTCAAAAATCATAATTCTAAAAATAATTTGAAAAACCCCTCTTTTTTATGTTAAAAAATAAGTTAAAAATAAAAAGAAAATAATGGGTTGCCTCCCATTGAGCGCTTGATTAACTGTCTCTAGCTTGACATCGTGCACATCACAAATCAGTCAAATAACAAATGGTAGTGAGTCTGTCGATCTCACCACCCAGATATGGTTTCAATCTTTGCCTATTAACCATCCAACTTCTTTTGGAAGTTGGATCTTTAATTTCAACTGCTCTATAGGATTTAACTTCTTTAATTACAAAAGGGCCTGACCATTTAGATTTCAATTTACCAGGAAACAGTCTTAATCTTGAATTAAAGAATAACACTTGCTGACCTGGTATGAAGTGTCTATTTTTAATTTTCTTGTCATGATAAGCTTTCACCTTATTCTTGTAACATCTAGATGTCTCATAAGCATTGTTTCTCATTTCTTCCAACTCAAATAACTGCAGCTTTCTTTTGTCAGTTGCTGCATTTGGATCAAAGTTGAGGAATTTTAGAGCCCAATATGCTTTATGTTCCATCTCTACTAGAAGATGACAAGCTTTTCCATAGACCATTTGGAAAGGAGAAAGGCCAATTAGAGTCTTAAATGCAGTTCTGTATGCCCAGAGTGCATCATCAAGCTTTTGTGACCAATCTTTTCTGGAGGAAGACACAGTTTTTTCCAAAATTCTCTTTACTTCCCGATTTGAAATCTCAGCTTGTCCATTGGTTTGTGGATGATATGTCGTGGCCACTTTATGTCTCACTCCATAGTGTTGTAACACTTTCTGAAGAACTTTGTTACAAAAATGTGATCCTCCATCACTGATCAAAGTTCTTGGTGTTCCAAACCTGTAGAAAATATTTTTCTTCAAGAAATTCACTACAGTTTTGGTGTCAGCATTAGGTGAAGCGATTGCTTCTACCCATTTTAAAACTTAATCGACTGCCAAAAGAATGTATTGATTAAATTGAGAGTAAGGAAAGGGTCCCATGAAATCAATACCCCAATAATCAAATACCTTAACCTCCTGAATATTTGTGAGAGGCATTTCTTGTCTTTTGTTAACATTACCTGTTCTTTGGCAGTTATCACAATTTTGCATAAATGAGTGAGAATATTTAAAAATGGGGGGCCAATACAAACCTAATTAAAGAATTTTTGCAGTAGTTCTTTCTCCATTAAAATGTCCTCCATAAGGAGATTTATGACAATGCCACAACACATCTTTCTTTTCCTAATTGGGTACACAATGACGTAACAAATTATTCACACCAATTTTGAATAGATGAGGGTCATCCCAAACAAAGTATTTTGAAATTTTTTTCTTTGCTGCCAAGTTAAATCATTTGGAAGAATTCCTGCTACTTTAAAATTAGCCATATCAGCAAACCATGGCCGTTTTGTTATTTCAAAAAGTTTTTCATTTGGAAATTCTTCCAAGAGGTCTTTTTCTTTGGTAGTGACCTCATCATTCGTCAATCTAGAAAGATGGTCAGCGACCATATTTTTACTACCCCTTTTATCTTTGATTTCAAGATCATATTCTTGAAGGAGCAAAATCCATCAGATTAATTGAGGTTTAGAATCCGTTTTGGTCAAAAGGTACTTGATTGCAGCATGATCAGTGAAAATAGTTATTTTTGATCCAATCAAGTATGATCTAAATTTTTCTAAGGCATACACTATGGCTAGTAATTCTTTTTCAGTAGTTGTATAATTTATTTGATTTTCATTTAAAACTTTACTAGCATAGTGTATAACCCTAAAAACTTTTTCATATCTTTGACCTAAAACCGCTCCTACAGCATACTCACTTGCATCGCACCTAAGTTCAAAGGGTAAATTCCAATTAGGAGCAACAATTACAGGGGCAGAAACCAATTTTTCCTTCAAGGAATTAAAAGCTTTAAGACATGCTTCATCAAACTTGAATTCAATATCTTTATTTAGAAGATTTGTTAAAGGTTTAGCAATTTTTGAAAAATCTTGAATAAATCTTCTATAGAATCCAGCATGTCCTAGAAAACTTCTAATACCTTTTACATTCACAGGGTGTGGGAGTTTAGAGATTACCTCTATTTTGGCTTGGTCCACTTCAATACCTTTAGAGGAAATTTTGTGACCAAGTACAATTCCTTCTTTTACCATAAAATGACATTTCTCCCAATTGAGCACCAAATTTGTTTCAATACACCGCTTTAGTACGATGTCCAGATTGGTTAGACATGTTTCAAATGAATTTCCAAAGACTGAGAAGTCATCCTTAAAAATCTCAATGCTCTTTTCAATTAGATCTGCAAAAATAGCAAACATGCATCTTTGAAAAGTAACAGATGCATTACACAATCCAAATGGCATCTTCTTATATGCAAATATACCAAAGGGACATGTAAAAGCAGTCTTTTCCTGATCAAGAGGGTCAACAACAATTTGATTATATCTAGAATATCCATCAAGAAAGCAATAGTAAGCCTGTCCAGACAATCTTTCAAGCATTTGATCCATAAAAGGAAGTGGAAAATGATCTTTTCTTGTTGCTTGATTTAATTTTCTATAATCAATACACATTCTCCAACTAGTGAAGTTCTTGTTGGGATTAATTCATTTTTATCATTAACAATTACTGTCATACCACCCTTTTTTGGAACAACTTGTACAGGACTTACCCATGCACTATCAGAAATAGGATAGATAATACCTACTTTCAGCAATTTCAAAACCTCTTTCTTGGTTACCTCTTTCATGGTTGGATTGAGGCGTCTTTGGGGTTGAGCAATAGGTTTAAAATTATTTTCCAATAAAATCTTATGCATGCAATATGATGGGCTTATACCTTTTAGATCTTCAAGTGTCCATCCAATTGCTTCTTGATTCCTTTTCAAGACTTCAACCAGTTTTTCTTCTTCTGATTCACTTAACAAATTACTAATAATTACTGGTTTTAAATTACCTTCTTTTAAAAAGATATACTTTAAGTTGGAATGTAGCACTTTCAATTCAGGCCTCTTGACTTCTTCAACAGGTACTTCTTGAATTTCTTCAATTTCTGTTGATTTAAGGGCAATTTCTTTCCCTTGATCAAGATCTTCAAGATATTTGTCTACCTATTTTTCTTCTTCTTCACTCAAAACTTCCACAGAGTTAGTTAATAACTTATTTAAAAGGTCAGAATTTGACATACTTATGGATATAGATAAGCAGACTTCATCGAGAACATCCACCTTGAAACAATCTTGCTTTGGATTGGGATGTTTCACGGCTTTGAAAACATCAAAGTTTACTTCTTCATCATGAACTCTTACGGCCAACTGAGACGCCCTAACCCCCATATAAAATAGGGGAAAATTTTTTTTTCGCGTCTTTGAAAATAATAATAATAATAAATCAAATAATTAGAGTGGTGAAGTATTTTTCACCAAACCCCTGGATCTAAAATAAACCACTCCCATATATGAAGATATGAGAGGGTGAAAATTAAAATATTATTGTTTGGTCAGAGTCAGCGGAAGAATTATTTAAATTAATCATTGGCTGATTTTTAATGGAGCATCAGGTCGATACTCGCTCAAGCGAGAATCCCTTCGCTTGAGCGAGCCGGCGTACCCACGCTTGGGCGAACGCTGAGCGACCTTGGGCGAAAGGAGGAAATAAGCATCAGGGCTCAGCTCGCTTGAGCTAACCCTGTCTCGCTTGAGCGAGATACGGAGGAATGCCTTGAGCGAAGCCAGCGAGACGCTTGAGCGAAGGAAGAAAAGGGGCATCAGGTCCCAATCTCGCTTGAGCGGTACATGACTCGCTTGAGCGAGATTGGTCCAGAACCATCAGTAACTCTCTGGCCAATTTTCGCTTGGGCGAGGCACCACTCGCCTGGGCAAAAATCATCCAGTATCTAAATTTTTCTCCTTCGCTTGAGCGTTCCCTCATCCGCCTGGGCGAAAATTGTCCAGAATCGAAACTCTGATTCTGTGGCAATCTTGCTTGGGCAAAATGCACTGCCGCTTGAGCGAAAATGAGGCAGAAACACATCCCCTGTTCCACAACAATCTCGCTCGAGCGAGATTATCACTCGCTTAAGCGAGTTCTGGAGAAACAATGCAGAAACGAAATTTACCTTAACTTAGCACATGAACCATCAACTCCATTCATTTTGGCCTTACCTATGACCATACTTTACCTCATTATGCATGCACCAATTCATATAATGTTACAATCTAAAACTACATGATTCATTCATTGAACTAAATACCACCAACATCATCATGCTAATTTTAACTCATGCATATAATCTAATTTCATCATCACACCACATACACTCCCTACATATATCTATATTCCACATCATTCCACAAGCTCCATAACATAACATAAAAACACAGCATCCATTCATTAATCAAAACTAAGTATCATGGTCCCTTATTTACATCCTTTGGGTCATGAATGAAAATTGGCCTTACACACACATGTCCAATTTTCTCCCATGACCCCCAAAATTATAAACCATTACAAAATGGAGTATATACACCTCATATACTCTACCCAAAACAGATTTTCATGCCGGCCAAGGCGCACACATTCCTATTCATATTTACCTCCTTCAAACTCGGCCTCCAAAATTGTAGGATTTAGGTCATACCTACATCAAATTTAAAAATGGCAACGGGGAGGTGAGTAACATAATCCAAATGAATTAAAGTCATACATTATGATGAAATACATGTATACTTACTCACATATCAATCATTACAACACATCATACATCATACACAATACATCTCATGATCTCAAGTATACTTTCACAATTTCAATCATTTGGATTGCCAAACACACACATCGGGTTAGTATTCAACTCTTTCCCTTTTCAATTTTCATTCATCCATTGCCACCATGGGTTTTCACCTAGGCATATTTCCAGCTATATGCAAATGCTCTTAAAGCTAATGCATATGCATAAGAATTTCTTATCAAACAATGCGGATCCGACTGTGGGAAAAATACAACATTAATTTAATTGTGGGACAAGCATAGGTGTGCTACTATGCCCCTACTGTAGTAGAAAAAATTGTGTACACATATATCTCAATTTATACATGCTTATATCATCATAATTTTACTGGTACCAAACCGCTATCGCCCATTTGTAGCACTAGTCACCCTGTGACTTGCGGATCAACATCGTGGTCTCAACTACCACAAGTGCTATGGGCCCCTCCCAAACACACATCGAGAGAGCCGTGTCCCATCGGACACCGAGGTAAACTCGCTCACCATAGAGCCGCCCGCCCACTGGGCCTGCCACATAGGGTGCCTCGTCACCAAACTATGGACAGCTTCGTGACTCATACACCGAGTCACAGGGGAAAATCACAATACGCTCGTGCACTGAGCCGCCCTCCCACTGGGCCTGCCTAGTGGAACCCCCTAATATTCCACATAGACAGCTATGCTATGCCATGGATGCAATGCAAATGCAAATCAAGTGCATCCTCACACTATGCATCCTAGATGCCACTCCACATTCAATCATTCATCACCACTTAGTGGATTTCAATATTTTCATCATCCTCAATTATCACCAATTCTCTTTTGAACTTATTCTCATTAATAGTTAGTGGCATACACATTCTATAACTCATACACACATATTTGGGATATTCACATCACAATTCCAATTCACACATGGTTTCAAGCCATCATCACATTTCATCAACATAGTATCATCGTCACATCACAACATTATCCCTAACATATTGCCACATAACAATCATTATTCTAAATGCATTCAAATCATAACATTATCACATCATCCATTCAACAATCATCAAAATAATCATATATACATATTTTCACATCACCAATGGATGAAATCATGCATTTAGAAAAGTTACCCCCTCCTACCTCAAGTGAAGTAGTGATCAACGCGGTTTGATGGTCCCGCTTCGTCAATGGGGTCACTTCCTACATCACAATACATTACACAATCAATTTTCTATTTACCCATTAAGACTCAAACACTTATACATATATCAATAACTTGATGTTTACTTTATTTTAACTCTTAAAACTCCTTTATTCCATTTTATCCACCATAACCACCATGGGTTAGGTGCTACCCATTATTATTATGCACTCTAGAACCAAACCCTTTCATGGGTTTCTCCATTAATGACTTCCACCAACAAAATACCATCACCAATGACCCTTATTCATCATAACTCACATTTATTACCAACAATAAATGCTCATCAACCTCCATTATGCATTTCCCCTAAATTTATGAAGCTAGGGTTTCATAAAAATTCCAACAACCATCATAAATACTCTTTTCCTTCCAACCATAAATGCATTCACTTCATTACTTCTCAAAGAAACCTCATTCTCATACAAACCCACATTAAACTCTTGCATTAAATACTCTCCTCAAGAACATCCATACACATGCATGGTTTCAAAACACATAAATGCCATATACTCTTAACCAAAACCTTAGCAAAAATGGGTATACTTACCTCAAAACCCAAAAACGAAAATGGGTTCTAGGAGGGAGGAGAACACCAACGAAAATGAGGAAGAGAAGGAGGAAAAACAGCAGCCCCACAAGCCTCCTTCAAGCTCCCTTCAAATGAAAATGAGGAGGAAATGGAAGATGAAGCCAAGTTGCTAGGGTTTGGAAGGAGAAAAAAGGAAAATGGAGAAGATGATGATGAGAAGAAGAAAATGCAAATGCTTACTGCCTTTAGCGAAAACATACGTGAATAGTGAAAGAAATTTGGGTTTTTGATTTATTTTAATTCCCATTCATTAAAACTTCAGCGTTTTATAACTAACAGGTTCTCCGTTCGGGCTCAATACATCGTCTGAAAATTATTCCGAATACATATTCGGATTCCCGATAATATTTCTAATAGCCCTGACCAATATCATCTCATTCCGAGATACTTGGTCCGACACCCATATCTCAACCGGGCTTAATTTCAGCTTAACCGGTCTCTATAATTTTCTAACAGTCCCCAAAATTATCAATTTAATTATTCTCAATAGTTTGGGACATTAAATATTCCACATACTAATTTCTAATATTTATTCCGGTAATTAATTCTCTCATTTTAAAATTCGGGATGTTACACCAACTTTCCATTATCTACATCAATGAGTACTCTAGCAGTCTTCATGAATGGTCTTCCCAGGATTAGGGGAACTTCAACATCTTCTTCCATGTCAAAAACCACAAAGTCAACAGGGAAGTAGAACTTGTCAACTTTCACAAGTACATCTTCTACCATACCATAGGGTCTTTTGATTGATCTATCAGCTAATTGCATAGTCATCTTTGTTCTTTAAGGATCAAGGTCACCAATTCGCTTTATCATACTTAGAGGCATTAGATTAATGCTAGCCCCTAAGTCTAACAAGGCTTTCCCTATATTTACATCTCCAATGGAGACAGGAATAGTGAAACTTCCAGGGTCTTTCAACTTTTTTGGCATGTTATGTTGCAAAATCGCACTGCAACCTGCTTCAAGTTCTACAATTTCTTCATCATACCTCCTCTTTTTGGTGAGAAATTCTTTCATATACTTTACATATGCTGGCATCTATTTCAATGCCTCATAAAATGGAATGTTTATGTGTAATTGCTTAAAGATATCAAGGAATCTCTTGTATTCCTTTTCCTTATCCTTCTTTGATGGTGCATGTGGATAAGGTAAATCTTTAACTGGAGGTGTCTGACCCAAATACTGATTTTTTTTATTTTTTTATTATTTTATTTTTTTGTTTTTCTTTTTTATCATTCTTTTCTTCATTTTCTTTTTTCTTTTCTTCTTTCTTTTCTTCTTCTTTTTCTTTTTCTTCCTCTTCTTTTTCTTTACAATGATTTCCTATAACTTTACCACTTCTTGTAAAAATAGCATTACATTGTTCTCTTAGATTTTGAGTGTTTGCTGAAAAACCAGAGCTTTTCATGTCAGCTACTTCTTTTGCTAACTGTCCCAATTGCATATCCAACGCTTTACGTGCAGCTTCATTTGTTTGCATGTATTATAGCAATTGTTAGATAGACTCCTCTATCCTAGTTAGCCTTGCAGTTTGATCAGATTGTGGTTGTTGCTTGAATTGATTATTAGAAGTTCAGTTAGAAGGTCTAACATCTTGTTTCCAGACAATATTTTGATTCTACCAACCCTGCGGGTAATTGTTAGGAAAAGAATTACCAAGGTTGAAAGGAAAATTACCTAAGGGTATTCTTTGATGGTTCAAAAAATTAGCTTGCTCTTGCTCATTTCTATCAGGGGCACAGTAACCACATGGTTGTTCTCTCATGCAATGCATACATTGTTTCAATTGAGCAGAAGGTGGTGATGACATTTGAGCAATTTGAAGTTTCTCCAATTGTTTGCTCATAGGCTCAATTTGTTGAGTCAGCAATTTTTGTTGAGCCAATACTACATCATTCACTCCCAATTTGAGCATACCTGGTTTTCTTTGTACATTACCTCTTTCATGTTTTACTTGTCGGTCACTGATGGACATTGATTCCAATCTTTCTATTGCTTCTTCCACAGTTTTGTTCATTAAAGAACCACCTGCACAAGCATCTAACATCATCTTAAACTGAGGTAACAAACCATGGTAAATGATCCTTACCTTTTCAGCAACATTTAAGTTGTGGTTTTGACACTTCCTTAAGAGTGCATTGAATCATTCCCATGTTTCTCCTAATGATTCATCATTATTTTGTGAAAAAGAATGTATGGTTGTCATGACTTCAAAATATTTTGAAGGAGAATAAAATCTTTCCAAAAATTTTCTCTCAACATCTGACCAGTTTGCAAAACTACCTGGTGGACAACATTTAAACCATTCTTTAGCTTTACCAATCAATGAAAAAGGAAACAATCTCATATAAATAGATTCTTCTTGATTGGGTTCAAAACCAATTGTGCTGCATAACTCATAAAAAATAGTTAAATGTTCATAAGGTTCCTCATTATTTAAACTAGCAAATTGATTATTTTGAATAATGTTTAAAGTAGCTGGTTTAATTTCTACAGTAGCAATAGGTCCTTGATACATCTCCGAAACACGAGGTGGTCCATTAATAGCAGCAAACTGTCCCAATGTTCTTCTTTCAGCAGCCATATTAGAACTTTCAAAATTTTTAGATTTTTTAAAAGAAGAAGTTGAAGAAGAAGAAGTTTTTGTTTTTTAGATTTTAATGCTTTAAGTTTCTTTACAAACTTCTCGATCTCAGGATCAAAAAAACACCTTTCCTGCAGAAGATCGAGTTTGCATAAACACACTAAATAAAGAAAGGTTAGTAAAACAACGTTAAAATGAATGAATGAATAAATAAATTTTAAAAAATTTCACTAAGGTAAAAAATATTTTTACCATAAAATTTACTATTTTACTAAATCAATTCAATCCCCGGCGACGACGCCAGAAAACTTGTTAACCCCCGTGTTACTATTGGGTTATTAATTGGCAAACGCACCAATCGATTGTAGTTTTCAAATTTAGATATCGTTCCACTGGGATTGAAAGTCCAATAACTTACAGTAATTCTTTAGTTACTATGGTAAACTTTATCAAAACCTATTCACAAAAGAATGATTTATATACAATTTATACAACATTCACTAGATTTGATGATTGATTTGTTCATAAGGTGAAAAAGGGAAAAGATAAAATCTAACTATAAAGTTGAGATGTAATTCAAAATAATACAGATACTTGAGGTAAAAACACAGATTAACAAACTATGTTGGTATTAGGATTCTCGCACTAAAATATAATGTAATAATTACAATGTACATACTTAATCATCAAGTTCATGTAATTGCAACTTAAAGTCATTATAACCAATTCCTCGTGATATAAATTCTAAGTATTTATCGTAAAGTCCGATCCCTCGTGAGCTTTCTCTATAAAAACTTGCATTAAGTCTTAGCCTTATAGCAATAATAATTACCAATTCTATCCCTAGTAATTGGTATATTAAGGGTATTTCCACTTTTACTTTCATTAAAACAGATTTTAATTTGGCATGAATAATCATTCTTCCATTTGATATTCATACTAATAAAACAAGTTTTAATACACATGACAATAATTCTCCCGTTTGATGTTCATATTAATAAAGAGTTGAAATACTAACATGTTCTTGAATCATAAATATGTAGAGGTCATAATCACATCATATGATAGATTGATTCACCAAATTCCAACATAAACAATTTAGTTACACATAATAAAAGTAAGAACATCACTTATAAAGTTTGACATTACGATGACTTGAAAACACTTCACAATACAAGAGCTCACACTACTACACAATACTCTCAAGTATCTAAAAATCACTCCAACCTTACAAACTCAAAGAAGAACACTCAAACTCGAGTGAAAAAAGAGAGAAGAAAGACTGAACTTTAGAATTGGATGCTTAGAAGTGTGAAGAATGGCCCTATTTATAGGGCTGAGGAAGGGTCTTGACGCTACGCGTCAAGTCCCTGACTCAGCTTCCATTAAACAGCTCAAAATGGCCATGATGGATTATTAAAATGAATCATGCTGGGCCATGTGTCCGTGTCTCCACTTCGGCTTGGACATTTATGAGTAGTGGAGAGGCCAATAATGGTTCAAAGGCTGAGTGCTTGGCCACCTGGAAATGGAATCCACGTAGCCTCTGACGCTACACGTGGGTGTGGCGCGTAGCGTCAGTATCAGAAGTTCCCACGCTAGGCGTGGTGTTGATGCTACACGTCAGCTTCCCAGTTCTTTAATTTTTCTCTTTAAATTCTTCACATTTTTACTACAAAACTAGAGAAAATTGATCAAGGATAGATAATTTCTAACAACATCCATTTATTGAATTTAAAACCTAAATTTCTAACAAATTAACCAAATTTTTATTCTTTTTAGAAATTTTTATTAAAGATTTTATTGTAAATTTGAGGACTAACAATGAGCAGGTGACCTCGGTGGTCCTTGGGATCACAGCCGCCATGATTTGAGATCTGGCCGGCCCGCAACACCATATGTCGAATATGTTGTATACCGCGGTCATGGTGAAAATGACCAGGTGTTGCAAGATGGGCGATGCGATTTGGTACCAGTAAAACAATTGGTGAATGCATGCAAATTTAAGAATAAGTGTACATATTTTACTACTGTAGTATGGGTATGATTAGATGATCATATTTGAATCCCACAATCAGTGTTTATATTCCCATAGTTAGATCTGCAATTGTTGAAATATTCCATTGTGCATATGCATTAGCTTAAGAGCATTTGCATATAGCAGGGAAGTATGCCAAAGGAGATGAGTTATGATGATGGATGTATTGGAGATAATATAATACGTTAAGACAAAATGAAGATATGAATACCAAATAGTAATTTGAGTAAAATAGTGTATTGTGTATTAGTCCAATGTTGCAGGACTTGATTATGTATATGCTTGTATACCTTCCTTGACTTAAAATGTTGTTGTGGTATGTGTGTGATAATGATATAATGAGGAATAAGATGATGTGTGTAAGCAAAGTATACATGTTCGATGCATATGTACATAATCACATGGTATTCATATTCATCCTTTTGGAATGTATGACGCACTCTCCAATGTTGTCCATTTTTAGACTTGTGATGCAGGGCAGTTATGGGAAGAGTGGATATTTTGAAGTACATTTTGGTTGGGGAGGTAAATAGGTGTATAGGAAGTGCCTTGGCCGGTGAAATCTAGATTTTTGTATAGCATAGAGGATGTATGCATGCTTATTTTGTTATCTAGATTATAGATAATGATTTTGAGGGTCATGTAGGAAAATTGGACCTTGGTGTGTATGGCCAATTTTCATTTATGACCCAAATGATGTAAGATGATGAATTATGATATTGGATGATGTTAATTCTTATGAATGAATGGTGAGTATTGTGTCTCGTATTACTTTATGGAATTTATGAGAAGATGATCTCAAATGATATGCATTAAATGAATGGTAATTGAATTTGAAATGTATAGATAATTGAGTGAGATTATATTTGCATGGTTGAAGGGATATAATGCATTAAAATAGGCTAAAATAGCATGAACTAAAGTTTGAGGTGCTATGTTGTGAAAAATCCACGTTTCTGCATAAACCCTAAACCCTAAACCATAAACCCTAAACCCTAAAATCCTCAATCATCAATTTCACCTATTCATAAGCTTTGTTCCAAGCACCCATATGCTAACAACATAGCATTCTAACCATTAACCACAATAATAATGATTTCCCAATGGTTTTCTAACCTAGGGTTTGGTTCCATATACCATTATTCATCAAAATAACATCCAACCTTCCATCACTATACTTAAATAAGCTCAAAATCATAAGCAAAAGCCATGGGTGATCAAAATCATATCTCTTTCTCCAAGCTCAAGCCCTAAAACGAAAATGAGAGGGAGAGAAAAGGAGATGAGCCAAGCTTGCCTCCATGTCCAATACAAGCTTCATAAACTCAAGGAATCCTCTTGATTTTTGGGTGAAAATGGCCATGGGTGGTGATGGTCACATTTAGCAAGAGAGGGGATGGAGAAGAAGGAAATAAAGAAAGAGAGGGGAGGGAAAACAATATGAAATGAGGGAGAAGAGAAGGGAGTGTTATGTTTTATTTTTAACCCTCATTAGTAATTTCTCCATTTTATAATAAACAGGATCTTCGTTCGAGCTCAATACTTTACCCAAAAATTATTTTGAGGACACATTCGGATTCCCAATAATGTTCTTAACAGCCCTGACCAACGGCGTCTCAATCGGAGATACTTAGTCCGACACCCATATTCTAATCGGGTATAATTTTAACTCCTAACACCTCAATAAATTATAAATAATCCATAATAAATCCCAATTTAATCATTCCAATATTTTTGGGACACTCATTAACTCATTCATAATTATTTAATATTTATTCCGCATATTTAATCATTTTTATAAAAATTCGGGATGTTACACTTACTCTAGAGGAATTTGAGCAGATATTTAGCTTGCCATTGGAAGATTTGAAACCTTATCGACGGACCGAACATCATACTTCTATTTTTAGTGTAGCTCGTGTTCTCAAGATAGATCTCGAAATTCTTGAAAAGGCTCAATTAAACAGGAATCAGATTTCAGGCTTCGCGCTAACCTTCTTTGAGCTGCAACTTCTTAGTCTGGCAGGGAAAGGGGAATGGGATGCCTTTATTGACACTCTGGCATTAGCCATTTATGGTGTTGTTCTTTTCCCCAGTCTTGTTAATTACATTGATTTCAAGGCAATTGATGTTTTCCTGGCTCGAAAGCTTAAAGAAGAAAGTTCTATTACCACTGTCTTAGTTGACATTTATTGTACAATGGATTCTTGTCACAACCGAAATGGGAAGAAGATCGTCTGTTGTCTACCAACATTGTATCGGTGGCTTACTTCTCATGTATTCAATCAAGTTGGCAAGATCGAATGTCCTCTCTCCGATTTGAGGCTCCTTCGGCTAACTAAGAAGACTAATAAGGAATGGGCAGGACATCTAGCAAGTTTATCTGCAAACATGATTCGGTGGTACCCTTAGTGGATGAATATTGATTCCATTATTTACTACTGCGGGAAACTTCCTAATGTACCTCTTATGGGAACTCAAGGATGCAACAACTACAATCCTGTCATTACAAAAAGACAGCTTGCTTATCCTATGCCTTTGTTATTTAAGTGGCCTCAATACTCAAGAGGGGGGGGGTGAATTGAGTTTTTAAAACTTTTAGTTGGAATGCCTTTGAACTTGATTCTTATGTTCAAATTTACAAGATTATGCAAGTGAAATCAAGTTTAATGAAATGTGCAAGGCAAAACAAAGGTAAATATAGCTAAGACAATTTGATAAACACTTGGTGTGCAGTATTCAAAGTTTACCAAATTAAACAAGTTTAAGTATGCAAGCCACAATCAATCAACACAAGCCAATTAAACACAGTATATAAAAGTAAAAGAGTAGGGAATAGGAGCTTGCAAACCGATTTAACGAGTTCCACCAATCCGATGTACGTGTCGCCTCTAAGCAACCCACTTAGAGGATTTCCACTATTTTAGACTAGAGATACAACTTTGAGCAATTGTGGCTTCCTAGTGTCCCACACTTAAGAACCCAATCCTCACAAGTATAAGGGCAACCCACCCAATCTCTCAATCTCACAATATCCCAAAGGTTGAACCCCAACCTTTGTAACCACTTAACCTAGAGTGAACTTTGGTGTTTTGTGTAGTGTTTACAAACAAGTGACTCTCTCAATAGAGTAGATGTACAAGTGAAGGTTCTCTCAAATCTATAACTCTCAAGAAGAGAGAATACACAAATGAAATTCAGAATATACAAGAGTAAGGGCTTACTAAGCACAAGAGTAAGTAAAGATTGATAGCTTGTTGTTGTGTGTTGTTGTGCTTGAGTTCCTCTTGCATTTATAGAGTCATTTGAGAGCTTGGTGAGTGACTTTGGTCTTCCTAGCCGTTGCACATAGTGGGGGTCTGAAGGAGTGGTGGAGAAATGTGATGGTTTCCCACTAATATGTGTTTTCCCACTAACGTAATCGATTATGCTTTAAGCTGTAATCGATTACACTTTGAATTTTTCATCTCTGTTCGATATGTAATCGATTAGTTTCCTTTGCCTAATCGATTAGCTTCAAGTCAGAAGCTTGGTAATCGATTGAACTTTGCCTTGTAGTCGATTAGCAGTGATACCTGATGTATTTAATTTGGCTTCGCAGCTTCGTAATTGATTATATAGACATAGTAATCGATTAGCTTAATTCCAGTAACCTTCTAATCGATTGTCTAAATTCTCTTAATCGATTAGCTGTTATACCTGATACTTTTAATGCCATTTTTGGTTTTGGTAATCGATTAAACCATGCATGTAATCGATTATCTTAATTCCAGTAGCTCTGTAATCGATTATTTAAAATGTTGTAATCGATTAGCTTAATGTCCTGATGCAATTATTCCAAAACAGAAGCTGCCTAATCGATTAAATAAGGCTTCTTAATCGATTAGCTGCGTGTCTGATTCCATATCTTTGTTTTTGCAAGGAGTTCTTCAAGAGTGCTTTGTCATTATCAAAATTCTTGTTCCTGTAATCACATTCAAAACACAGCCTTAACCTCCGGAAGAAGAAATGGTAACACCTTTCCTTCATTACTATATAGAGGGAAATAGTGCTCCTATTATCCAAACTATCATTGAGACTTGGTCCAAGGTTCATAGGAAAGGAAAAGAGTTGGGTGTCTGAAGGTATGCTACAAAGGAAAGTTACCACCAATGGATTTCAAATAGGGTAGCTATTATCAAGTTACCTTCAAAGATCATAGTGCTCATGTAAAAAAAACACTTCCTACTGAAAGAGAAGAGATTGAAAACCTGAAAAGTAAGCTAGCTGAAATAACGAAGAAAAATCAAGCATTAAAGGATGAATTAATCAAGATTCAACAAGACAATGCTCCCCTTAAGAGAAAAAGGTGTGAATTAGAAACTGCCTTTGAAGATGTCAGTAAAAAGTAGCGAATTGAAAGAGAATATACGAGGCAATTGGATCAATGCCTCCAAATAATGAACAGTTAATTGAAAACCAAAGAGAAGCAAAAGGATGATATATTGGCTGACAAAGGGCGGTTACAAGAAATTTTAGCCAAGACAAAAGAAGAAGCTCAAGTTCAAAAGAACCTTATGCAAGCACAAATTGATGAACTGGAATGATAAGTCAGAGATGTTGTCAGTGCCTACGAGCGTGAGATAAATGAGGAAAAATGGTAAGCCATGGAAGATAAAGATAGATATGAAGAGATTGCACGTTTAATGACGCTAGAGAGGGTTAAGATGGAAAGTCTTGTCTATTCTTGGAGAAACCATTTTTCTAACTTAGCCGGCCTTGCTAATAGAACACTTGGAGATATTCCTCACCTGTTGAAGAAGGTCGAAGCAATGATGAATCCATTTTCTACATCGGAAGAAATTGTAACATTCATTCAATACTGCAAGGGGCAATTGGATGAAATGAAGGTCTTGATTGCTAGAGCAAGAGAAAATTGATTTTGATTTATTGTAACAAATAATGTATTAGAACCTGTTGAACGATGAATAAATCTGATGTTGAATTCCTATTTTTTTCTCCTAACCTAGTACTTTAGAAAAAGACATTCTAAAAGAAAGGTTTATCTTTGCTTACAGATGTTTAAAATTCATCACGTATTTACTTTACCTCTCTTTATGTCATTTAACATTATTTGTTTTTGTACTAAGGTTTCTTTGTACTTACCCACATCACGGGGAGAAAAGGCCTAAAGCATCCTTATTAAACCTGACTGCAAACAAGACTCATGGCAGAGCCGGAAAGCTCAGTTGAAGAAATGAGGAATGAGCTTGGCCAAATCAAGAAACAGATGGCGGAAATACTTAAGCTCTTTGAAAAATAAGGTACAGAAGGGGGTCCTCTGCAGGAAATGGGGATCAAACATCCGCTCCTTAGGTTCAAGCTCAAGAAGGAAGCCCCATACCTTTGACTATACTCCCAAATGATCCTGCTCCAGTCACTGAAACTCCATTCATCTCACACCAACCTTATGGTATGCCATTGCCACCTTTTGTTTCCCAAGACGGGAATGTTCAGCAAGCATATGCCTGGCCTCCATATGGCCTACCTCAAGGATATTACACCATGCATCATAATCCTAATCAAGAAAATCCTTCTGCTACTCAACAAATTCCCCCCCTGATATCTAACCCTCCAAATTTCACCCAATCAACAACTATTCCCAAAAACACTCAGGCTCCACCCAATGTCACCACACCTAATACAATTCCACCACAAAACCATCAGATTCCAAGTGATGCTACACAACCAAACCCACAAACAACCCCATACTATTTCCCTTATAGTGGCCCAATACCACAGGCAGGTGTTTCACAAAACTTGTTACATAAAGCTCATGTCCCTCCAACAAATTTTGATCAGTCAGCAGCGCCTTTGTCAAAAGGGAAAATGGAAATATTAGAAGAAAGGTTGTGTGTAATAGAGGGAGGAAGTGGTTTAGGCATAACAAATGTTTCTGAATTATGCCTAGTCCCAGATGTGGTAATTCCTCCTAATTCAAATTGCCAGAATTTGATAAATACAAAAGAATTACTTGTCTTCGTAACCATTTAACCATGTATTGCCGAAAGATAGCTGCATATGTTTATGATGAAAAGTTGCTGATCCATTTTTTTAAGATAGCCTTGCAGGGGCAGCGTTGAGCTGGTACACTCATCTTGAACAAACTCGTATTCGTTGTTGGAAGGATCTAGCTGATGCCTTCCTAAAGTAGTACAAATACAACATGGACATTGTGAACACCTCTTTCGGTCTGACCCAAATGGAAAGAATTCTGACAGGACTGGACTTCGTCTCTGAATGATCTTCTGAGTAGAATGACTCAGAATGATAATTTCCGAGTGGAATGTCCCCTAGTGAGTCATTTCCGAGTGGAATGTCTCCGATTGAGTCATTTTTGAGTGGAATGTCTCTGATTGAGTCATTTCCGAGTGGAATATCTCCGACTGACATGTTTCCGAGTGGGCTCCAAGTGTGGGACTTATTTTCAAATGAGAAAAGGCTCTGGATAGTCATTTCCGAGTGGAATATCTCCGACTGACATGTTTCTGAGTGGGATCTAAGTGTGGGACTTATTTCCGAATGAGAAAAGGCTCTGGATAGTCATTTCCGAGTAGGATGTCTCCGACTGACAGGTTTCCGAGTGGGCTCTAAGTGTGGGAGTTATTTCTGAACGAGAAAAGGCTCTAAATGGTCATATCTGAGGAGGATGTCTCCGACTGACAAGTTTCCGAGTGGGCTTCAAGTGTGGGAGTTACTTCCAAACGAAAGGAAGGCTCTGACTATATCTTTCGGGCAGGGACTCAAGTTCTATAGGTCCGATTGATAATTTCTGAGTGGAATGTCTCCGACTGAGTCATTTCCGAGTGGAATGTCTCCGAGTGAAACATTGCCGAGGGGAATGTCTCCGATTGAGTCATTTCCGAGAAGGTTGCTTCCGAGTAAGACATTGTCGAGTGGAATGTCTCCGATTGAGTCATTCCCGAGTGGACTGCTTCTGAGAGAGTTACTTCCGAACAAAGCAAAGACTTCCATATGTCCGATTGAGTCATTCGCGAGTGGACTGCTTCCGAGAGAGTTACTTCTGAACAAAGCAAAGACTTCCATATGTCCGAACGATGATTTCTGAGTGGGATGTCTCCGAGTGGAGCATTTCCGAATGGGTTGAGTCTGAGGGAAGTACCTCTCAGGTGAAGATACATCCGAGTGGTGAATTCCAGATTGAAGACATTCTGAATAAAAAGCGTCTGACTTCAGATGAACACATCCGAATGGTTTGATTAACGATTGAAACCATTCCGAGTCTGACTCTTGAATGAACACATCCGAATGGTTTGATTAACGATTGAAACCATTCTGAGTCTAAATCTTGAATGAACACATCTAAATATTTTGATTAACGATTGAAACCATTCTGAGTCCGACCCTTAAATGAACACATCCGAATGGTTTGATTAACGATTGAAACCATTCTGAGTCCGGCTCCCGAGTGAATGCATCTGAAGGGTTGATTGACGATTGAAGCTGAGTTCCAAATTCTGATTGAAAAGTAAGGCCAACTCCTGAGTGAGTACATCTGAGGGGTTGATGCACAATTAAAACAATTCTGAGTAAAAGGCAAGCTTGATGAATGTGCCCGATTGAATTACTCCCGAGCAATGTATCCGACCGAGGTTTCTCCGAGTGATTTAGTTCCAGTGTTGTGCTTCCGGGTGAAGCTTACTTCCCGATTGAATCGATTTTAAATCAGAGAAAAATGGTTCTGACTTGTCGGCCTAGGATATATCTGAGTAAAACATTTTTTTGATTTTTAAATGAAGACTTCCTTAATGAGGCGTTCCTGAGTGGGTTACATGTGAGTGAAGAGGGCTGAACGAGTGCTTCAAGTAGAAGCACTTCCGAGCAAACTATCCTCCGAGTGAAGCAGTCCTGATCGAGTCCTCCAAGCAGTGACAAGTTCCGAATGAGACGTTTCTGAGTGGGTCAAGCAGAGGGGCTGAACGAGTGTTCCGAGCAGAAGCACTTCCAGGCAAAGCACCTCCGATTGAAGCAATTCCAAGTGAATGCTTCAAGCAGTGACAAGATCCGAGCAAAGCACCTCCGATTGAAACAGTTCTGAATGAATGCTTCAAGCAGTGAAGTTCCGAGCAAGACCCCTCTAATTGAAGCAATTTCGAATGAATGCTTCAAGAAGTGACAAGATCTGAGCAAAATAGCTCCGATTGAAGTAATTCCGATTGAGTGCTTCAAACAGTGATACATCTGGACAAAGCAACACCGAGTGAAGCAATTCCGAATGGACAGAGGACCTGATGAATACTTCTCAGAAAGTAATTTTCGAGTCAATAATCTGTGAATTCAGGCCTTCACACCGAGTGTCAGAGGTCGGATCAGGTCTGTGAATTCAAGCTTTCACTCGGTTTTTTATATATGAGAGCACCTGTTCCACTCGGATTAATTCCACTGAGGATGGATACCGGCTGAGGCCCTAATCTGAGTCATAGAAAGAACGTAGGTTCCTTGTGACACCATTCCACCCGTGCTGACTTGGAATTGCACTATCCAAGTGGATCCTTGAATTATGGGGGACGGCTGGCAACAGACAAAAAAAGAAAATAATAAAAATTTCCCACCAGCCGCTGCTCCCCACTACCTGTTAGTGGCTAGGCTGCCTCCACTGTGAGTGGAAGCATGTGATGTCCAAGCACTCGGCAACCCCTATAAATACCTCATCTGAAGAGGCAAAAGGGGTTGGGATTTTTGGGGGATCCTGAAGCTTTCATTTAGAGAAGACTCTGGAGCTTTTCTTTCTTTGAGAGAAGAAACACTATCTTCATTCCCCATACCGTCCATCTCCTTAAATCCCCTATACCGTCCAGCTCCCCCTGTTCTCCCTTCACAACACCGTCTTGCCCCTCCTAAATCCTCCATACCGTCCAGCTCCCCCTGTTCTCCCTTCACAACACCGTCCTGCCCCTCCTGAATCCTCTACACCGCCCAACTCTTAAATCCACACCATCATCTAGCTCCCTAAAACACAACACCGTCCAGCCCCTCAAATCCTTTCCTCACCGTCCAACTCTCTTAAATTCACAACACCGTCCAGCCCCTCTTAAACCCACAACACCGTCCAGCTCCTTTTAAATCCCCATAACACCGTCCAGCTCCTTGAATCCACAACACCGTTCAGCTCTCCAGCGTCCAGCTCTCTCTCTCACTACACCGGTCCCACTCTGCCCCTTATTTTTTTGCTTGTATTTATTTATTTTCCTGCCAAATTAATTGTTGTTCGATGGGACTGTTTCCTTTTCAATTAGTAATTAATTTCTATTGATTGGATTAATTCCTCACCAGGATCTGTTCCTCATTTTCAATACTTGTATTATTTATTTTTTCTGTCAAAGTTAGTTGCTGCTTTATGGGTCCGCCTCCTCAATAAGTAATTTCTGTTGATTGAATTAATCTCCACCAGGATTCGTAATAAATAATAACAAAAAATGAGTGTTTCATATTTGAACTAGCCTAAAAAAAACGTCATCAAGAACTACGTAACCCTGATTTCTTGGTAACCCAAGAATACGTAGGAGCAGGACTTTAAATCCTGTCAGGCCCACCTTTCCCATTTTATTCCTATTTTTATTTTCCTTATGTTTCCTTTGTAACCACCTTTTTTTATCACTTCCATGAAAATCAATTTAGACGTGATGTGTTGTTGATCTTCCCCTTTTTTTGGTAGGCCATCACCACGATTCATAAGGAACAGGATACTTAGGACGAGACGTCCCGCTTATCCCCTTCCCGTTTCTAACCCCGCATTTTGATTAAATCCCATGAAAATCAATTTAGCCGTGACGTCTTATTGATTTTCCCCTATCTTTGGGTAGGCCATCACCACGATACATAAGGAACGGGATACTTGGGACGAGACGTCCCGTTTATCCCCTTCCCGTTTCTAATCCTGTATTTTGATTAAAGGATGACTAATTTAGACGCGATGTCTTCTTAGCATCCTTCCCTTTTCCTGTTTCATACCAAAGCTGAGGTTAATTTGGACGCGACGTCCTGTTGACCTACATTCCATGTTGGTTTAGTTTGTTCCTTCCGTTTTTCTTTACACAAAGTACAACAATAAAAGGGGAGAAATATAACATCTTTCGTAAGGCTATTTATGTTACACATTTTCAATCTTGGTACTGTTTTTGACAGGTGATGTAGGGTGCTAATACCTTCCCTACTCGTAACCGACTCCCGAACTTGAATCTCATTTTTTAAACCAGTGCTTTAATGAACTTAGTTTTTTCCCAATGTTTTTTCTATGGATAAAAATGTTGGTGGTGACTCCCTGTTTTTGTTTCGTTTCATATCCTTTTTCGAGAGGGTCGGCTGCGCCGTCGCAATCCAGGTTGCGACAGACATGGCACTAGACCGGCTACAACTTTAGAACATGACCAAGAGGAATACTGAGTCCTTTAAAGAATATGCTCAACAACGGAGGGAAATGGCTGCACAAGTTAAACCACCCCTGATAGAGAAAGAGATAGTGGCAATGTTCATTGACACTCTTGAGGCACCTTTCTATGAAAGGATGCTTGGGAGTGTATCATCAAGCTTTTCTGATATGGTAGTAATAGGAGAAAGAATTGAAAGTGGTTTGAGGACAGGAAAAGTTGTCCAAAGTTCACCGTCAATAGCAAGACCTCTAACAGGGGCAGGAAAAAAAAGGGTGAAGAAACAAATGCTGTAATGGGTAATCAAGGTCAACATAATAAAAAAATCTTTCATCCTTCCCCTTACCTTTTCCAGCCTCATTATCCACCATATGGGCCTTACCCTTATATAGCTGCTGCTTCTGGAAATCCATTTCCTCATCCTCAATTATACAGACCCCCACTTATCCATAATTTCAGGAATACATCACTACCTCTTACCCAATAATAGACGTAAAATCCCAACCTAAATCATTCACCAAAAAAGCCAAACAATGACCGTCCTTCTGTCCAATTTGATCCAATTCCCATGACATATATTGAACTTTTACCTCAACTTCTCAAAAGTTCTCTTATTGTATGATGTTCCCTAAAACCCGTAGGGCCACCATATCCTAAGGGGTATGATCCCAATGTAAAATATGATTATCATGTTGGGGCACCGGGGCATTCCATAAAAAATTTCATTGCCTTAAAGTTTAAGGTATGTGATTTGATAAATGCCAAGTGGTTGAATTTTGAAGAAGGTACCCCAAATGTGACTAGCAATCCTTTGCCTAATCATGGAAATACTGGGGTAAATGCAATAACATATGATTTAGGAAGTGATCGTGTTAGGAATGTTTCAGATATCAAAACTCCTCCCCCATGGATGTATAAGGAACTTTTAAGGAAAAGGACTAATATCTGAAACTCAGAGTCCTAATGAGGACGTTTATAATCAGATGCCCATTGATCCAAAGTTTATTGAAGTGCTTCAAAAATTACTTGACACACATTTGGTATAAGTTTATCATCGCCCTTGCGATGATGTCAACATGATCCATGGACAGCATGGTATAAGTTCAGTAAGCCCAATCACCCCCATTCCTTTGGTGGTCTATTACACCAAAGAACCTCTAACCGAACCAGTCGTAAATCACCAGTCAATGACAGTTCAGGTACCTGCTCCCTTTGCTTTCAAAGATACTCACGCGGTACCATGGAAATACAAAGTGGAGGTGATCACTCATCCCTCGACTAGTGACCCATCTTCTTCAGTTATGAACATTTCTGGGGTAAGTAGAATAACTAGGAGCGGTTAGATTTTTGCTCTAGAAGAATTAAGGAAAGAACCTGAATTAACAATAGGGAGGAACAACCTTGGGAAGAACAAAGAACAAGATCCTTCCTAAGAGATAACAGATGAAGAAGCTTAAGAATTTTTGAAGTTTATCAAGCAAGGCAACTACCAAATAGTTGACCAACTAAATCATACTCCTACTAAGATATCTCTTTTGTTCCTGCTGCTTGATTCAGAGCCACATCGTGAAATGTTAATGAAAGTCTTAAGCAAGGCTCATGTGACTCAAGATATTTCTCCCGAGAAATTTATGGGAATAGTTAATCACATTACAGCTAATGATTATTTAACTTTCACGGATAAAGAAATACGCCCCAAGGAAAGAGGTCACAATAAAGCCCTACACATCTCTGTTAAATGTCGAGATTACATCTTGGCAAAAGTGCTCATCGATAATGGCTCTTCCCTAAACATAATGCCCAAGTCAACTCTCACACAGCTTCCTTTTGATGGAACACATATGAAACCTAATACCATGGTGGTGAGGGCTTTTGATGGTACAAGAAGAGAGGTCATAGGCGACATCGAGATTCCTATTCAGGTTGGACCATGCACGTTTAATGTTCTATTTCAAGTAATGGACATTATTCCTACATACAATTATCTATTGGGTAGACCTTGGATCCATACTGCTGGGGTTGTTCCATCTATTCTTCACCAAAAACTGAAATTCATTATGAATAATAAGTTGGTTATAGTCTCTGGTAAAGAGGATTTCCTAATTAGTAAGCCCATGTCTACTCCCTATATAGAGGCTGCTGAAGAAAGTTTGGA
This sequence comes from Clitoria ternatea, assembly GCA_037962975.1. Lineage (NCBI taxonomy): Eukaryota > Viridiplantae > Streptophyta > Magnoliopsida > Fabales > Fabaceae > Clitoria > Clitoria ternatea. Next base: position 103,010,368 of record CM075673.1, on the reverse strand, counting down.
AACCTCTTTCCAATCCTTAGAAATTGCTCATACCACCTATGTAGGTGAGAAGATGATAATAGCTTAGTTACCTAAGGCATCCATAATGATGGCAAAAATGATGATGAAGGTCGGGTATGAGCCAGGAAAGGGACTTGGAAAGAATTTGGGTGGAAGAATAGAGCCTGTGCACCTTAAAGAAAACAAGGATGGATTTGGGTTAGGATACTACCCATCTCCAGCAGAGAGAAGGAAGGTCGCTAAAGAAAAGAAGGAAAAATGGATGGCTCGTTTGGAAAATCGAGAACCCCAAACTGCAGGATCCCCCATTTGTGACTGATGATGCATGATTTATCTTTAATTCTTTACTTTAAATGTGTATAATTTTCCATCACTTATTGTCTAATATATTGCATTTTAACACATTTTCATCATATAAGCTTTATTTAATATTTGATTTTAAAATGAATTAAGGATTAATTTTTTTAATAAATATTGGTTTTCTCTTGTTTACTTGGGTATTTTATTTTGCAAAAATTAATAAAATTAAGGAACAAGTACAAAGATAATCCAAGGGTCAATAATAAGAGAAAAATGACCATCAAATGATAAAGAAACAAGAAGAACAAGCCCCGGTGAAAAAAAGCTACAAAAGCATGAAAATTGGCTATTAGTACGCTATCTAGTAGTGTGGTTGTAACAGGAACCGCACTAGTAGGGTGGGAATCGATTCCTACACTAAATCAGCCCATGGGAATCGATTCATGCACTTGGGAATCGATTCCCAGCCCACATGAATCGATTCATTTGATGTTTTTCACCTGGGAATCGATTCCCAACCTATAGGAATCGATTCATGAGCCTAGGAATCGATTCCCCTTGCTAGGAATCGATTCATCAGTGAAATCATGCGCCGAATCATTGGAAACAACAAAACACAACTTGGAAACAACTTGGAAACAGCTGGAAATCATCTGCACCGAAAGTTTCCACTTGCAACGTGTTTTCCTTAGCTGGCTTCTCCTTTCATTTGCCTATAAATAAAGAAGAACGAGAGGCTTCAGAACATCATCTTCAGACACTTCACTTCACACTTCTGTCTTAGTTCCTTTTCTTTCTTTTAAGCATTAGAGGAAGGCTTCTGGAGGAGTTCTTCCATTCCGGGTTCAGTCTTTCTTATTTTTAGTTTATTTTAATTATGGAAGGCTAAAACCCCTAGATTGATTTTCTTGGAAAATATTGTAATATAATTTTGAGGTTCTTGTTTTTAATATAGTATGCTTTTATTATTGTTTATTTCCTTATAATCTTACTCTGCTTATTTAATTCCATTCTGTTTAATTAAATTTGTATGCTTAATCGGTTTAATTATTCAAATGGAATAAAATAAGATTTTAAATTAAAATAGATTAAGAAAATATGCATGCTTAATGAATATTTTCATAATCACTTTTAATAATTATGGTTTGCTTAATTCCATAATTTGAGAATAGATTATGTATGTAGGCGATGTTCTTACATATGCTCAATAATTCCTAGATTTTACGATCTTGACTCCTTTTGCTTAATTAGGATGCTTGATTAAAATATTCATTTTTAAATGAAAGTAAAGGAATTATGAATTGAAAAAGACGCTTAGTTGATTAATTCAAATTGAGCTAAGAAATCAACAGTAATGAAAGTATACAAATTATCTTTAGTGAACCAAGGATAAATTTATTTACAATATTCTAAGAAAATCAATCACTTGTTATTTATTGTTTTAAATCCTATATTTACTTTGTTTTAGTTTTAATTGTCACAACAAAATGAATCAAAACCCTCCAATTGTATTTGTATGTTTGTTAAATTTCTGTTTGTAAAAATTAATTTTAAACTTGATTTTTTCCTAAATTTCTGTGTTGATCCTTGAGAGAACGACCTAGGTTGACACCCTAGTACTACATTAATTAATTTTGATGTACTAATTTGACGGAACCACGACAAACACGTCAAATTTTGGCGCCGCAGCCGGGGATCAACGATCTTTAGGAAAATTCTTGTTTTAAATTAATTTTTTTATAAAAATTGAAAAATTATAAAAAAAATAATTAAAAAAATAAAAAAAAATAATTTTTTTATTTCTATGATTTAGGATTCTTATGATTTATTGCTCATGATCATCAAATATCTTGTTGTATGCTATGTATGATTAGAAGAACTTTTGAGCATTTATATTCATTTGATCCTAAAATTGATAGAACTTTTCATAGATTAATTAGAGAAGCTAGATTTAATAATAACTTTGTTGATATTGATAGTGATAGTATCTCATCTGAATCTGCTGAAAGTACTACTGCTAGTTTTTCTTATATGGCTGAACCCCGTGAAAGAACTCTTAGAGAACTAGCTGCACCTGAATTCACATACGAAAGTTTGTGTATTCAATATCCTGAAGAGGATATCCCTTTTATGCTTAAGACCGGACTTATACACTTGTTGCCTAAGTTTCATGGTCTTGCGGGTGAAGATCCGCACAAACACCTTAAAGAATTTCACATTGTGTGCTCCACAATGAAACCCCAAAACGTTCAAGAAGACCATGTCTATCTTAAAGCGTTTCCTCATTCTTTAGAGGGTGTTGCTAAGGATTGGCTATACTACCTTGCTCCAAGATCAATTACAAGTTGGAATGACTTAAAGAAAATGTTCTTGGAAAAGTTCTTTCCTGCCTCTAGGACAACTGCAATCCGTAAGGACATATCTGGCATTAGGCAATTCTCTGGAGAAAATCTTTATGAGTATTGGGAGAGATTCAAGAAACTCTATGCAAGTTGCCCTCACCACCAAATTTCTGAACAACTTCTTCTTCAGTACTTTTATGAAGGTCTGCACCACGTTGATTGCAACATGATTGATGCAGCAAGTGGAGGAGCTTTAGGAGATATGACTGCTGCTGAAGCAAGAAACCTGATTGAAAAGATGGCATCTAACTCTTAACAATTTAGTGTGAGAAATGATTCTTTCAAACCTATGTTTGATTCAAATTCTAGTTCATCCGGAATTAAATTAGAGAACAAAATGGATGCTCTCACCACTCTGGTTACACAATTGGCAGTAAATCAAAAATCCATGACTGCTAAAGTATGTGGCTGTCGCAACCTAAATCGCGACGGCGCGGCGAGAAGAAGAGAGATGGGTGGAACAGGGAGTCGTCACCAACGTTTTTATTTATAGGAAAAACATTGGAAAAAACTAGGTTCAGTAAGGCACTGGTTAAAGATTGAGATTCAAGTTCGGGAGTCGGTTACGAGTAGGGAAGGTATTAGCACCCTACATCGCCTGTCCGAAAACAGTACCAAGATTGAAAATGCGCAACATAAATAGCCTTACAAAAGATATTTTATTTCTTCCCTTTTATAGTTGTATCCTTTTTTATTTTAAAAACGACAGAATGGGGTGAGAGAACTGTACAAACATAGAATGTCGAAGCGAGGTCAATGGGACGTTTCATCCGAATTAAACTCGACTTCGATATGAGACAGAGAAGGGAAGAGAATGCTAATAAGGCGTCACGCCTAAATTATACATCCTTGAATAAAAAAGACAGGGATAGGAAAGAGATAAGCAGGACGTCTCGTCCTAAGTATCCCTTCCCTATGAATTATGGCGAGGCTTGAGCAAAAAACTAGGGGGAAATCAACAAGACGTCACGTCTAAATTGATTTTCACGGAAGTAACCAAAAAAAGAACATTTATGAAAGAAACATGGAAGTAAGGAAATAAATCAGCAAAAAGAAATAAGAAAGATGGGCCCGACAGGAGTTAAAGTCCTGCTCCTACGTATTCTTGAATTATCAAGAAATCAGGGTTACGTAGTTCTGAATGTTGTTCTTTTAGGAAAAGGCTTGGGAAATGATGGTGGATGTCATTGAGACGGGGAACTCATACAAGGCAAAGTTCTTCGCACGTGTATGAATCCTAAAGAGGTTGTGTAGACGGGAGTGCTCCCGTACGACACTGATTAAGAAAAATGAATATATATATAAAAAAAACTGAGCGGGAGAGGAAAACCGAGTGCAAAAATGAAAAAAACGAATGAAGAATAAGAAAACCGAGTGAAAAAATAAGAAAACCGAGCGAAAAATAAGGAAACTGAGTGAAACTATGAAAAATCCGAGTGAAAACAGGGAAAACCGAGTGAAACAGTAAAAATCCGAGTGAAACAGTGAGAATCTGAGTGAAACAGTGAGAATCTGAGTGCAAAAATAGTAAATCCGAGTGAAACAGTAAGGATCTGAGTGAAACAGTGAGAATCTGAGTGCAAAAATAGTAAATCCGAGTGAAACAGTAAGGATCTGAGTGGAATAGTAAAAATCTGAGTGCAAAAATAGTAAATCCGAGTGAAACAGTAAGGATCTGAGTGAAAATAAGAGAAACCGAGTGCAAAAATAGTAAATCCTAGTGAAACAGTGTGAATCTGAGTGGAATAGTAAAAATCCGAGTGGAAATAAAGGAAACCGAGTGAAACAGTGAGAATCCGAGTGGAAAGAGGCTTACCGGGTGAAATTTGAGCAAAGAAGAACGATTGGGACAAGAATTGGAAGTCCGAGGGGGAAAAGGGAGCTGGAAGGAGTGCTGTTGAGTGAGAGTGTAGAGGATGTTGGGGTAAAGAGAGTTTGAAAGGTGAGGGGTGAGTGAAATGAGAGGGGGAGAAGACTTGGCGTGAGAGAGAGAGAGAACAGAGGTTTGTTTGGGCAGAGTTTTCCCTTCCTCTCAATGCCTCTCCTTGAATGCCCTCCCCCTTGCCTATTTATAGGCTGGTTTGAGTGGAAGGCCAGCTTAGGCTTCCACTTCCGAGTGGAATGCCAGCTCAGGCCTCCACTCAGAGTGAAGTGGGGGACAACGGCTGGGTGGGAATTTTTAATTCCCCCCACTTCCACCCCTGTTTCCCACTTGTCTGCCACCCCCGGGATTCCTGGATCCACTTGGGTGGTGGAATCCAAGTCAGCACGGTCTAACAGAGGGACCTGGTGGGAATCCGAGTGAGAATGGAAGAATTCCGAGTGAGAATTATGGAAATCCGAGTGAAAATGTTGGAAATCCGAGTGAGGATATTGAAATCCGAGTTAGAATGGTGAAATCCGAGTGAACATGGTGAAATCTGAGAGAGGATGTAGAAATCCAAGAGAAAATATTGTAATCCGAGTGGGATTTTGAAATTCTGAGAGAGGAATGTTGAAAATCCGAGTGAAATGGTGGAATGCCGAGTGAAAATGGCTCGGCTTAATCCCTCAGTCAGTGTTCAACCATGGTTGGAATCGACTCTGAGTGAGAAAAGGGGTCAGTCCTCATTTTGCCTCCTGGATCCGAGTGGAAAAGGTTCATTGAGTGCAAAAGACCGAGTGAAATCATGTTGATGTGTCACTCGGAACATTCAGTCAGAACCGAGTGAAGCACTTCTCACTCGGTTCCTAAATTCCTCTCCACAATCCGAACCACCAATGACTCGAAACCGACTGAACTGTGTGAACTGTGACTCGGAATTGAAACATGGCTCGGAAAGGTGTAAAAGATGATATGGAGGGGATTTGGTGTTGGTAAAATTTGACTCGGGAAAGAGGACACAGAGCCGATTGAAAATCAAAGAGAAACACTCAGAAATTGATTTGGAGAGTACCTGGCTCGGACTTCACTTCCTCTCCCCCAATCCGAGTGACCATTGACACGGAACCGACTGAAATGGCTCGGAAATTGGAATTTTGGCTATTTTTCACTCGGAAATAAACTTCTTCACACTCAGAATTAGAAATTTGAATTTCTTCACTCGGAATGGCTCTAACAGGGAAGCTTTCCACTCGGAATTGACTCATTCTGAGTAGTTCTACTCGGATTTGCTCCATTCTGAGTAGTTGCACTCGGATTTGATCCAACAGGAGCATATTTCACTCGGATTTTACTCATTCTGAGTGATGCTACTCAGATTCAACTTCAACAGGGGGGTTTTCACTCGGAATGACTCATTCTGAGTGATTCCACTCGGATTTCATCATTTTTGAGTCATTCCACTCGGAAATGCTTCATTTTGACTCGGATTTGACTCTTTTTTGAGTTTTTTCACTCGGATTTATCTCCACCAGGGCTGTATTCCACTCAAAAATGCTTTAACCTGAGTTATCCTGTTCAGATGTGATCATTTTTGAGTCGTTCCAATCGGATTTGCCTCCAACAGGGCTGTATTTCACTTGGAAAAGCTTCATTCTGAGTTATTTTGCTCGGTTCTGATTATTCTGGAGCCATTCTACTCGAATTTGACCACTCTAAATTGGAATTCAGTATAAAAAATATTCATTCCACTTGGACCGGACCAAAAGAGGTGTTCACAGATGCCCCTTTTTACTTCTTTTTCACAAAAGAAACACGAAGCTTCTGTGTTTTTGAAGTGAAAAGGAAGTAAAGATATGAACACCGATATAGGGGGCCAAGTGGGACCTCTTGATCGGTATAGCGACTGATGGTGTGGGCAATCACGAGTCAGTGTGACCTTTCTTCTTTAAAACGAGCATTCTCCACTTCTGTTTCTCTTCTTCTCTTCTTCTTCTTCTTCTTCTTTTTTTTTTCTTAAATGGACAGGGAAAAATGGTCTTTTAGTTAACAGGAGGTAATGAGATCAGGATTGACCCCCAGTAGACTGGAAAGTAAAGGTTGCCCTCGTGGGCGACTGAAAAGTAAAGGGTACCTCGATAGGTGGCTGGAAAATAAAGGATGCCTAGATAGGCGGCTGGAAAGTAAAGGATGCCATGATAGGCGGCTGGAAAGTAAAGGATGCCTTGATAGGCGGCTGGAAGATAAAGGATGCCTTGATAGGCGACTGGAAGATAAAGGGTGCCTTGATAGGCGGCTGGAAAATAAAGGATGCCTTGATAGGCGGCTGGAAAGATAAATGATGCCTTGATAGGCGGCTGGAAAGATAAAGGACGCCTTGATAGGCGGCTGGAAGATAACGGATGCCTTGATAGCCGGCTGGAAGATAAATGATGCCTTGATAGGCGGCTGGAAAGGTAAAGAAAGCCTTGATAGGCGGCTGGAAAATAAAAGATACCTTGATAGGCGGCTGGAAAATAAAAGATGCCTTGATAGGCGGCTGGAAAATAAAGGATGCCTTGATAGGCGACTGGAAGATAAAAGGGGTGCCTTGATAGGCGGCTGGAAAATAAAGGATGCCTTGATAGGCTGCTGGAAAATAACGGATGCCTTGATAGGCGACTGGAAGATAAAGGATGCCTTGATAGGCGGCTGGAAAGATAAAGGATGCCTTGATAGGCGACTGGAAAGGTAAAGGATGCCTTGATAGGCGGCTGGAAAGATAAAGGATGCCTTGATAGGCGGCTGGAAAGATAAAGATGCCTTGATAGGCGACTGGAAGATAGAAGGGGTGCCTGAATAGGCGAATGGAAAGGAAAAGTTACCTTAATAGGCGGCAAGAAGGGAAAGGGTGCCCTGATAGGCTAACAGACGGGAAAGAATGCCTGAATAGGCGAATGGAAAGTAAAGATTAAGGGGGGAGCTAACAGGACGTCTCGTCCGAATTAACTCACTGTTGGCATGAAATGCAAAGGTTGGGGGAGCTAACAGGACGTCTCGTCTAAATTAACTCACTGCTGGCAGGAAATGCAAAGGTTGGGGGAGCTAACAAGACGTCTCGTCCAACCTTAACTTACTGGACTTCAAGGTTCATGGGGATGCCCCAGTTTGACATAATTGAAGGTTCTTGGGGAATTGCCCCTTGACTGGAACAGAAGAAAACCTGGGGAGATACCCCCCAGTTTGAGATGGTTTGAAGGAATCTTGGGGAAAGGCCAGAATAAAAGAAATCTGGGGAGATGCCCCAGTTTGAAGGTCCTTGAAAGAATCTCGGGGAATCATCCCCTGTGACTGTAGGAGGAGAGACATGGGGAATCGCCCCCTTGATTGCGAACTGAGAAACATAGGGTGATGCCCCAGTTTGACATGATTGGAGGGATTCTTGGAAACTGGCTAGAACAAAAGAAATCTGGGGAGATACCACAGTTTGGAGGTGATTTGAAGGTTTTTGGGGAACTACCCCTTGAATGAACAAAAGAAATCTGGGGAGATGCCCCAGTGTGTGTTGTTTAGGAAATGTATTTCTACTAGAGGAGGATTGACGGTTCGGGGTGCTGCCTCTTTAGGCGAAAGAGAATGAACCTGGGGTGATGCCCCAATTTGAACTATTTGCTTTGAAACCTCAGGGAGCTGCCCCTTGAGCGAGAAGGAAATGATTCTGGGGTGATGCCTAGTATGTGTAGATTTACCGAGAAAAACGTGTTGGGGCTCTTTGGGGAGAATTCTTCTTGCTTGACTGCTGGAGTGTATCAAGTAGATTCCCTGGAAGGGAGTTTGAGAAGTGTCAGCTTTGGCAGTTGAGGAGAAGACTTCAAGAAGTGCCAACTTTGGTGATTTGGGGAAGGGCTTTGAGGAGTGCCAACTTTGGCGATTAAGGAGGAGACTTTAATGATCCTGGTTTTGGCAGCTGCGGTTCCATTAAGGAAAAGGTCTTGATTGAGGCGTCAGAGCTTGACATGACTGTCCGTTATAATAACCTGTAAAAAAAAGTAAGTAGTGCAAAGATACATTCAAAAAAACTGGGTAGTTCCTGTGAAACCGCGGCCCTTGGGATAACTCATGGACAGAGGAGAATCAAAGAGGCGATCATAACTTCAAAGCGCATGCCAGGCTGAATCCTTGTGATGATTGTGTAAGGCGAGGTCAGGTAGTGGGAGTGTCTTGTCCCTTACGACTTTAAATGTTCACCATTCTTTCATTTATTTTTATAAAAAAAACACAATGTTTTATCAGATCAATGCAATTCATAACACGTATCGAAAAAAGGATAAATTTTATTCATGCAGGTCAAACAGAATACAGAGAATGGACAACAGGGAAAATACAGGGGATGAAGTGAAGCCTCGTAGGATAGGTCAAGGCCAAGGGAAATAGGAAAGGTTCAAAGATCCCCCAGTGAATTCCTGAGACTAGCGAGAATCTTAATCCCACGTCAAAACCTCAAGTACCTCGCTCAATTCTGCCTTTGAGAGGGTAGTTTAACCATGTCCCTGATGCCTCAGTTTGCATGTTTTGTATTGGGAGCTTTAGCTACTCTGCCAAAATCTTGACCCTAATTTTACCTGAGCCGCCTTTTCAGGTTTTCGACTCACCGGGTTGCCCTAACTTTTGCCTAGGCCGCCTTTTCAGGTTTTCAGCCTAGCGAGCTTTTCATTCTCTTTATAATGTGTTCTTGTTGTTTTTTTTTTTTTTGCATGCATCCTTCACAATAAAAAGTTGAAACTGATCACACTCCAGTTGAGTCTGCTTAACCTTTTTCTGAGTTTTAGCCTGATCCTTTGAGGAGCTGATGTTACCTCAAATAAGAGAGTCTTCCCCTATGCTATGTACCCAAGGAAACATTGGTGAGTCTTTTGGCATCGATGAGAAGGGGTTAATTCAAGTCATCATTTTGGCCTTTATACTTTTCTTTTGATTTTTTGATTGATTTTTTTTCCCCTTTTTTTCTCTTTTTTTTGTTTTTTTTTGTTTTTGTTTTGTGTTTTTTTTTAACCCCCTTAATGACGCAATGACTCAATCTGACAGACTATTTCCTTGGCTATATAGGCATAAGGAATTACGTACTCTTTGAGATGTTGATGATGACAAGAATGCGAGTTCTTGGCCTGACGACATTTGTTCCCTTTATACAGAAAATGACAGCTTGCTCAAGGATCTGGACGCAACCGGCTTTCCCCGCTTGGTATGTGCATTGGACTTCAAGCTTGACTTCTACTTTTCATTTTTTCATTTTATTTATTTATTTTTTGTTTTTTTTTGTTTTTTTTTTTTTGCCAAGTCTCCCTTGACTGTATCTGCATTTAAGGCATTAGAAATTTTCCCCTATTTATGCTGGTAACTGTTGTGGTTTTCTTAGTTGACTGGCCTACCACTTGTCCGATTCGGGACTTGGCAATGTTATCATTCACATAGATTATTTCCATGTCCTGAAACAATATTACTAATGTCTTCTGATATATTGTCCCGTGATTCCTTCAGTCATTCTTGGCTCAGGGGTATTCCTTAACCTCTTGTTCTAACAATCTGGTTAACTTGTGTGGTGACTCACAAGCTTTCCTACCTTCTTTGTCAGCATAATCGAACGGGTAGTTGAGGTCGTAAAATGGGATTGTGATTTCATTAGTCTCAAGAGGATCATTTTCGGGTCTGCAATTTTAGCGCTTTATGGCAAAAAATAAAAATGGAGAGAAAAAAGAGGAACAAACAAATAAAGACAATGGATGAAAGCAAGGATAAAGGAATGAGAAAAATCTTTTTAGAATTTCGATACACATTTATTGATTGACTGGTAAAACAAGTTTTTTTTCGCCTTTATTACATGGAAAGTCCCAAAGCCTTAGGCATAGCAGAGGGATAAACAAGACTTTTAAGGCAGTGACAGATTACTTTGGTGAATCATTTAAAATCGTAGGGAGTTCAACAGCTTCCCAGTTACTGAGCTCTCGTCCCGGCGGGCAAGCGGTCACCAAATCAACATTGTTATCAAAACTATCAACCACCACGGCATTAACTTCTGAGCTTCCATGATTAGGCAGGGGATTCTTGACCACGTTAGGGCTTCCTTCTTTAAAATCGATCCATTCGGCCTTGATCAAATCTCTCACTTTATATTTCAGAGCCATGTAATTTTCTGTGGAATGCCCCGCTGCCCCAGCGTGGTAATCACAATGAGCGTTTGGGTCATATCCCTTTGGATAAGGAGGTTGCAATGGCTTCATGGGGCATGGAACCAACAGACCTTCCTGAACGAGGATTGGAAAAAGTTCAGTATATGTTATGGGAATTGGATCGAACTGCACCGGGGTACGCTCATTGTTGGGATTCCTTGGGTTCTGATTATGGTTGGGTGGTCGAGCTACTTGCTGGGGGTGATGGTATGGCATGGGTTGCGGTATTGGAGCTCTTACCATGGGTGGACGGAAATGAGGAGTATGAGCTGCTGGGCCACCAGTGGCTGCGGCCACATAAGGATTGGGAGCTTGAATCATAGTAGGAAAGAATGGTCTTGGCGAAGGCGTCTTTTGATTAGAAGAGATGGAATTAGTTTCTCCATCCCTTTTCCCAGGCGCCGGCCTTCTTGTCATGTTTGCCCCAGACGAGCCCTGAGTGAGCTTACCCGTTCGTATTCCACTCTCCACTCTTTCCCCAATAGTCACGATGTCGGAGAAGTTGGCTGAAACACTACCAATCATCTTACCGTAGAAAGGTGATGGGGGCGTGTCGATAAACATCTCGACTATTTCTTTTTCCGACAATGGGGGATCCACTTGCGCCGCTGTCTCTCTCCATCGTTGAGCATACTCCTTGAACATTTCACTGTCCTTCTTCACCATATTTTGTAAATGAACCCTGTTGGGTGCCATATCCATGTTATACTTGTATTGTCTAAGGAAGGCATCTGCCAGGTCCTTCCAACAACGGATATGGTTCCGATCAAGGTGAGCATACCATGTAAGAGCAGCTCCTGCTAGACTATCTTGGAAGCAGTGGATCAATAGTTGGTCATTAGAAGAGTAAGATGCCATCTTTCGACAGTACATCGTGAGATGATTCTTAGGACAAGTCATTCCCCGATACTTGTCAAAGTCTGGCATCTTGAATTTGGGTGGGAGAACAACATCTGTGACTAAACATAGCTCCGAAGCATCTATTAGTCCAAAACCTCCGGCGCCTTCCATCATTCTTAAACGCTCTTCTAAGATCTCTATCCTTTCCCTTCGAGGAGCCGTGACCGCGCGGGTTGTATCTTGGAGGTTGGTCCCATAGGGGGTTCCGTATCCATACGGATAGCCAAATGACTGGTTGTACGGAGGCAACACATGGGACTGGTTTACTAGGCCCGTATTTGGCGAGGGACCTTGAGGATGGGCCATAGCATAAGTTGGCTGGGTTATCTGGGCTTGTGTATTTTGGGCTTGGGCGTTGTAGGTTGGTTGGGCCATCGGGGCTTGTGTGTTTTGGATTTGGTGGGTTTGTAGGTCATGGACCTGTGTGTTTTGGGTTTGGTGAGCTTGTGGGTCATGGGTTTGCGTGTTTTGGGTTTGGTGGAGTGGTGGCATGTTTGGTTGTGTGGGGTATGAAGCATGAGGATTTACCGCTTGCTGGTTGTGGGCGTCTTGTTGGTTGGCGAGCGGGGGATAGTACCCCGGGGGTAGGCCATAAAGTGGAAAGGGTACTGGGTTGCCGTCTAGACCGACAAATGTATGCTGTGCGTAAGACTGGCCGTAAGGTGGCTGGGTCTCAATGGCAGGGTTAGGTCTCCCAACATGAATGGTGAGAGGGGGTGTCATTGTGTTAGGGAGTTGGGTTCTTGCTGGGTCAGAACCAAGGGGAGGTGGCGCAGTGGCAGGCTGCTGTTGAGCATCCTCAACACCCGCAGAGGAGCCTCCTTTGGTAAGTTTCTTTTCTAAGAGTTTAGTTAACTCCGCGACTCACTCTTTCAGCTGATCGAACTCGGTTCTAAAGTTTCCTTCAACAGCTTCTGCCTCAGCCATGAGTTTCTTTTGGAGCCGGGTCTGGTAAGGATGCCTACCCGTGACGTTGGTGTCTCTTTTTTTTTTAAGAGAAAGAAGAAGAAAAAAAAATGTTAGGTGGAAATAGAAAGAAGAAAAATGTTGTGGGAAACCATCACAGACTTTGGCGAGTATCCTTTGACCATTCCTTAGAATTTATCATTCAAAAGTACTAGGTATGGTAATCATAGAAATTAATATGGGATAATTGTGAAGACAGAAGAAATCTTTCATCCTGAGGCGGGATCCTCTAGCTCAGACATCTTCTTCGGGCAATTACAGCCCTTATTTCTTAAGTTTAATCCCATGTCAATTTCCATAGATACTTAAAGGGTACATGACCAAAAGAGGATTATCTATTCACCCGAAGAATACTGTGTGTTTCAAAACGAGTCATTATTTCAATAACTCAGTAAATCTGCGGGTGGTAGATAATTCATTTTCTTGGATAAAAGGGAAAAGCAAAAATGACGTAAAGTAAAGTAAAGTTTTCCCTTTTGTGGCCTAGGTCAGGTTTTGTTGAAAGTTTTCTCTAGGCCCTATGGTTTGTCTAAAAGTGGCTCTTCACACCAGGTGGCTTATTCTAGACTTCTAGAAGGTCACCAGAGCCAAGATCCTACCCATGACAGGGACGCAACAGTGGGGAACCACTAGGTGCGTATATCATGAGAGGTCGAACTCTGGTTGAGGTTCTCACGAACACCGGATAGGAAGTACATCCCATACGATTCCGTTACCAACCTCTCCTAACTTAAGCTTCATTTGGGGCCCGGGTATAGGGCGCCACTCATAGGTGTGTGCAAGTAATTGTGAGTGTAGTGTGTGGAAGGGTCCATACCTTTTACCTTACCCCATTCTGCACAAAGAACAAACACAGAACAAATATACAAAGTCGTCTACCCTAGGGTTCAATAATTACAGGAAAGTAACATGGTCCTCTACCCTAGGGTTCAACAAGCATGCAAACATAGATAATGAAACAAATAACAATATACGATTAAAACAAGAACAAACTTTCACAACAATTAACAGAAAATAAAACAAGAGAGAAGAAATCCAAGCTAACAAAGGCTATATAAAAAGAACATGCGCTTTCAATCAAACTGGCCTGACTCTCTTAAGTGTCCCCAGCGGAGTCGCCATCTGTCGCAACCTAAATCGCGACGGCGCGGCGAGAAAGAGAGAAAAAGTGGTATGAAACAGGGAGTCGTCACCAACGTTTTTATTTATAGGAAAAACATTGGAAAAAACTAGGTTCAGTAAGGCACTGGTTAAAGATTGAGATTCAAGTTCGGGAGTCGGTTACGAGTAGGGAAGGTATTAGCACCCTACATCGCCTGTCCGAAAACAGTACCAAGATTGAAAATGCGCAACATAAATAGCCTTACAAAAGATATTTTATTTCTTCCCTTTTATAGTTGTATCCTTTTTTATTTTAAAAACAACAGAATGGGGTGAGAGAACTGTACAAACATAGAATGTCGAAGCGAGGTCAATGGGACGTTTCATCTGAATTAAACTCGACTTCGATATGAGACAGAGAAGGGAAGAGAATGCTAATAAGGCGTCACGCCTAAATTATACATCCTTGAATAAAAAAGACAGGGATAGGAAAGAGATAAGCGGGACGTCTCGTCCTAAGTATCCCTTCCCTATGAATTATGGCGAGGCTTGAGCAAAAAACTAGGGGAAATCAACAAGACGTCACGTCTAAATTGATTTTCACGGAAGTAACCAAAAAAAGAACATTTATGAAAGAAACGTGGAAGTAAGGAAATAAATCAGCAAAAAGAAATAAGAAAGATGGGCCCGACAGGAGTTAAAGTCCTGCTCCTACGTATTCTTGAATTATCAAGAAATCAGGGTTACATAGTTCTGAATGTTGTTCTTTTAGGAAAAGGCTTGGGAAATGATGGTGGATGTCATTGAGACGGGGAACTCATACAAGGCAAAGTTCTTCACACGTGTATGAATCCTAAAGAGGTTGTGTAGACGGGAGTGCTCCCGTACGACACTGATTAAGAAAAATGAATATATATATATAAAAAACTGAGCGGGAGAGGAAAACCGAGTGCAAAAATGAAAAAAACGAATGAAGAATAAGAAAACCGAGTGAAAAAATAAGAAAACCGAGCGAAAAATAAGGAAACCGAGTGAAACTATGAAAAATCCGAGTGAAAAAAGGGAAAACCGAGTGAAACAGTAAAAATCCGAGTGAAACAGTGAGAATCTGAGTGAAACAGTGAGAATCTGAGTGCAAAAATAGTAAATCTGAGTGAAACAGTAAGGATCTGAGTGAAACAGTGAGAATCTGAGTGCAAAAATAGTAAATCCGAGTGAAACAGTAAGGATCTGAGTGGAATAGTAAAAATCTGAGTGCAAAAATAGTAAATCCGAGTGAAACAGTAAGGATCTGAGTGAAAATAAGAGAAACCGAGTGCAAAAATAGTAAATCCTAGTGAAACAGTGTGAATCTGAGTGGAATAGTAAAAATCCGAGTGGAAATAAAGGAAACTGAGTGAAACAGTGAGAATCCGAGTGGAAAGAGGCTTACCGGGTGAAATTTGAGCAGAGAAGAACGATTGGGACAAGAATTGGAAGTCCGAGAGGGAAAAGGGAGCTGGAAGGAGTGCTGTTGAGTAAGAGTGTAGAGGATGTTGGGGTAAAGAGAGTTTGAAAGGTGAGGGGTGAGTGAAATGAGAGGGGGAGAAGACTTGGCGTGAGAGAGAGAGAGAACAAAGGTTTGTTTGGGCAAAGTTTTCCCTTCCTCTCAATGCCTCTCCTTGAATGCCCTCCCCCTTGCCTATTTATAGGCTGGTTTGAGTGGAAGGCCAGCTTAGGCTTCCACTTCCGAGTGGAATGCCAGCTCAAGCCTCCACTCAGAGTGAAGTGGGGGACAACGGCTGGGTGGGAATTTTTAATTCCCCCCACTTCCACCCCTGTTTCCCACTTGTCTGCCACCCCCAGGATTCCTGGATCCACTTGGGTGGTGGAATCCAAGTCAGCACGGTCTAACAGGGGGACCTGGTGGGAATCTGAGTGAGAATGGAAGAATTCCGAGTGAGAATTATGGAAATCCGAGTGAAAATGTTGGAAATCCGAGTGAGGATATTGAAATCCGAGTTAGAATGGTGAAATCCGAGTGAACATGGTGAAATCTGAGAGAGGATGTAGAAAACCAAGAGAAAATATTGTAATCCGAGTGGGATTTTGAAATTCTGAGAGAGGAATGTTGAAAATCCGAGTGAAATGGTGGAATGCCGAGTGAAAATGGCTCGGCTTAATCCCTCAGTCAGTGTTCAACCATGGTTGGAATCGACTCCGAGTGAGAAAATGGGTCAGTCCTCATTTTGCCTCCTGGATTCGAGTGGAAAAGGTTCATTGAGTGCAAAAGACCGAGTGAAATCATGTTGATGTGTCACTCGGAACATTCAGTCAGAACCGAGTGAAGCACTTCTCACTCGGTTCCTAAATTCCTCTCCACAATCCGAACCACCAACGACTCGGAACCGACTGAACTGTGTGAACTATGACTCGGAATTGAAACATGGCTCGGAAAGGTGTAAAAGATGATATGGAGGGGATTTGGTGTTGGTAAAATTTGACTCAGGAAAGAGGACACAGAGCCGATTGAAAATCAAAGAGAAACACTCGGAAATTGATTTGGAGAGTACCTGGCTCGGACTTCACTTCCTCTCCCCCAATCCGAGTGACCATTGACACGGAACCGACTGAAATGGCTCGGAAATTGGAATTTTGGCTATTTTTCGCTCGGAAATAAACTTCTTCACACTCAGAATTAGAAATTTGAATTTCTTCACTCGGAATGGCTCTAACAGGGAAGCTTTCCACTCGGAATTGACTCATTCTGAGTAGTTCTACTCGGATTTGCTCCATTCTGAGTAGTTGCACTCGGATTTGATCCAACAGGAGCATATTTCACTCGGATTTTACTCATTCTGAGTGATGCTACTCAGATTCAACTTCAACAGGGGGGTTTTTACTCGGAATGACTCATTCTGAGTGATTCCACTCGGATTTCATCATTTTTGAGTCATTCCACTCGGAAATGCTTCATTTTGACTCGGATTTGACTCTTTTTTGAGTTTTTTCACTCGGATTTATCTCCACCAGGGCTGTATTCCACTCGGAAATGCTTTAACCTGAGTTATCCTGTTCAGATGTGATCATTTTTGAGTCGTTCCAATCGGATTTGCCTCCAACAGGGCTGTATTTCACTTGGAAAAGCTTCATTCTGAGTTATTTTGCTCGGTTCTGATTATTCTGGAGCCATTCTACTCGAATTTGACCACTCTGAATTGGAATTCAGTATAAAAAATATTCATTCCACTTGGACCGGACCAAAAGAGGTGTTCACAGTGGCATCTGCTCTTCACAAGAGCACCCCACTGATTGTTGTCCTTCTCTACAAGAAAAGGATAATAATAGTCCCCAAGCCTATGCAGCTAACATCTACCATGATAGACCACCATAACAACAACAAAACCATGACCTTTCCACCAACAGATACAATCCAGGTTGGAGGAACCATCCAAACTTGAGATGGGGTAACCAACAACAAAATACCCAACCTCCATTTCAAAGACCTATACCTCAACCATCCACAAATGGCCCTTCTTTGGAAGAACTAGTGAAACAAATGGCTACACAAAACTTGGAGTATCAACAGAGGAATGATGCTACCATCCAGAGTTTAAGCAACCAAATTGGGCAACTGGCTTCATCATTAAGCCAGTTACAATCTCAAAACTCTGACAAATTACCATCTCAACTAGCTGTAAATCCCAGAAATGTGAGTGCAATTCAGTTAAGATTAGGTAGAAACCTTGAATTACCCATACCCAAGGAACCTGAGAAACAAACAGATGTGCCCACGTTGTACCTTCTTTAAGCACAAGCAAGCCTGAGATGCAACCACCCCAAAATCCACCTCATATCCCTCTTCCTTTCCCACCAAAAGCAATTCCAAGAAAGAAGATAGAAGAAGTGGACAAAGAAATTTTAGATACTTTCAGGAAAGTGGAAGTAAATATACCTCTTCTTGATGTAATCAAACAAATTCCCAAGTATGCCAAATTTCTGAAAGAACTGTGTACCCACAAGAAGAGACTCAAGGGTAATGAAAGGATAAGCATGGGAAGGAATGTATCTGCATTACTTGGTAAGGAAGTTCCAAATATCCCAGAGAAATGTAAAGATCCAGGTACGTTTTCTATACCCTGTATCATAGGCAATAACAAATTTGAAAATTGCATGTTAGATTTAGGAGCTTCAATAAATGTTATGCCTATGTCTGTTTTCAAATCTTTGTCTCTTGGAAATTTACAACCTACTGGTGTAGTAATTCAGCTAGCCAATAGAAGCATTGCTTACCCTGCTGGAGTTATAGAGGATGTTTTAGTTCAGGTAGAACAACTTGTTTTCCCTGCTGACTTTTTCGTACTTGATATGGAAGAAGGTATGCCTCAAATTCCTGTTCCTATAATTTTGGGAAGACCATTTTTAAAAACAGCCCGAACCAAAATAGATGTTCATTCTGGAACTCTTTCTATGGAATTTGGTGACACGAGAGTTCAATTCAATATTCTTGATGCCATGAAATACCCAGCTGAAAATCATTCTGTTTTCCAAATTGACATTATTGATAAACTAGTTTTTGAACATTTTTCTAATGTTGATTTGGAATGCATAAATGATTCAAACAATTGTTTTGCATGCAATGATTCTGGAAGTTGTGATATTTGTGCTGAAATTGATAAATACATAATTTCTGATTCAGAGTCTTTAGATATACCTGTTAACCATAAGGAGCTGAATGCAGGATTTCAAGAAAACTCTAACAAAATTTTTGAAGTGCAAGCAGCGGAATCCAAATCTACTTTGTTAGTTCCATCTGTTTTACAGGCACCTAAGTTAGAATTGAAGCCTCTACCTGAGAACCTCAAATATGTATACTTAGGGGATGATGAACAGCTCCTGGTAATAATTTCCACTTCTCTTAATGAAAGTCAAGAAGAAAAATTGTTGCAGGTATTGAAAAGACACAAGAAGGCTATAGGCTGGACATTGGTAGACATTCCTGGAATTAGCCCATCTATGTGCATGCATAGGATATTTCTGGAGGAAAATGCTAAAGCAGTGAGACAGCCTCAAAGGAGACTCAACCCTGTAATCCTTGATATGGTTAAGAAGGAGATTACCAAGCTTCTACAAGCAGGAATTATTTATCCTATCTCTGATAGCCGATGGGTGAGTCTGATTCAAGTGGTTCCTAAGAAAACAGGGATCACAGTTGTGAAAAATAAGAAGGATGAATTAATCCCTACCAGAGTGCAAAATAGTTGGAGAGTCTGTATTGACTACAGGAGACTAAACCAAGCAACAAAGAAGGACCATTTCCCTTTACCCTTCATTGATCAAATGCTTGAGCGTCTTGCAGGTAAATCTCATTACTATTTTCTTGATGGATTCTCTGGATATTTTCAGATTCATATTGCACCTGAGGATCAAGAAAAGACCACATTCACCTGTCCCTTTGGCACATTTGCTTATAGGAGAATGCCATTTGGCCTATGCAATGCTCCTGGAACTTTTCAAAGATGCATGATAAGTATTTTTCATGATTTCATTGAAAATTGCATAGAGGTGTTTATGGATGATTTTACTGTTTATGGATCTTCATTTAATGCATGCCTTGATAGTTTGGATAAAGTTTTAAACAGATGTATTGAAACTAACCTTGTCTTAAACTATGAAAAATGTCATTTTATGGTAAAACAAGGAATAGTTTTAGGGCATGTAATCTCTGAGAAAGGAATTGAAGTAGATCCTGCCAAGATAGAAGTTATATCACATTTACCTTACCCTCTTGTGTTCGAGAGGTTCGTTCTTTTCTTGGCCATGCAGGTTTCTACAGAAGATTCATAAAGGATTTTAGCAAGAAGGCTAGACCACTATCCAGTCTACTTCAAAAGGATGTGGTATTTGAGTTTGATGAAAAGTGTAAAGAGGCTTTTTATTGCCTGAAGCAAGCATTGACTACTACCCTAATAATTCAAGCACCTGTTTGGACAGCCCCATTTGAGTTAATGTGTGATGCCTCTAATTATGCATTGGGAGCCGTCCTTGGTCAGAAGATTGACAAGCAGCCTAGGGTCATCTACTATGCATCTAAAACTTTAGATGCCGCCTAGGTAAATTATACCACTAGTGAAAAAGAGCTCTTAGCCATTGTTTTTGCATTAGATAAGTTCAGATCTTACCTACTCGGTTCTCGAGTAGTTGTCTTTACTGACCATGCAGCTCTGAAGTACTTGTTGAAGAAAGGTGAGTCCAAGCCAAGATTAATTCGTTGGATGCTCTTGCTCCAAGAGTTTGACTTGGAAATTCGTGACAGTAGTGCAACACAAAACTTAGTGGCAGACCATTTAAGCAGAATTGAGAATGCTCCTGACTCGGCACCTATTCGGGACCATTTTCCCGATGAACACCTTATGAGTATTTCTAACTCTTTTGATACACCTTGGTTTGCTAACATTGTAAATTATCTTGTTGCCTCTGTTTTTCCACCATATGCATCCAGGAACCAAATTTCAAAATTAAAAAGTGATGCAAAGTATTATATATGGGATGACCCGTATTTGTGGAAATTGTGTAATGATCAGGTGATTCGAAGATGCATTCCCGATCATGAGATAGAATCAGTTCTTCGATTCTGCCATGCTTCACCAGTTGGTGGACATTTTGGTCCACAAAGAATAGCAAGGAAGGTGTTGGACTCTGGTTTATACTGGCCCATAATTTTTAAGGATGCATGGAGAATTTGTAACACCTGTGAGAAATACCAAAGAACTGGAAACGCTATCACATGGCATCAACAGATGCCTCAGCAACCTATGTTGTTTTGTGAAGTATTTGATGTTTGGGGCATTGATTTTATGGGTCCATTTCCTCCATCCTTTGGTTTTACTTACATTTTATTAGCTGTAGATTATGTTTCTAAATGGGTGGAAGCTAAAGCCACTAGAACTAATGATGCTCGAGTTGTTGTGGATTTTGTTAGATCTCAAATTTTTTGCACGTTTGGCATCCCGAGAGCAATCATTAGTGATCAAGGAACACACTTCTGCAACAGGACCATGCAAGCTATGCTTAGAAAGTATGGGGTTATTCATAGAATCTCTACTCTATATCACCCTCAAACCAATGGACAAGCAGAAGTCTCTAACAGAGAAATCAAAAGAATCCTGGAAAAGATAGTACAGCCTAACAAAAAGGATTGGAGCAGGAAACTGGATGATGCTCTTTGGGCATATAGAACATCTTTTAAGGAACCTATAGGAATATCTCCCTATCGAATTGTTTTTAGTAAATCATGTCATCTTCCAGTGGAGATTGAGCATCGTGTTTATTGGGCTGTAAAAGCTTGCAACTTAGCACTTGATCAAGCAGGTGAAGAAAGAAAATTACAACTGAATGAGCTTGATGAGATCCGTTTGGAAGCTTATGAGAACTCAAAGTTCTATAAGGAGAAAACAAAGAAATTCCATGATAGCTCAATAGCTAGAAAGGATTTTACTGCTGGACAGAAAGTGCTACTGTTTAATTCCAGATGAAACTGATGGCCAGAAAATTGCGCTCCAAATGGGAAGGACCTTTCATTGTTACTAATGTATTTCCCCATGGAGCTGTTGAAATAAAAAGTGAAAACTCCAATAAAAGCTTCAAGGTTAATGGACAACGTCTGAAGCCATTTCATGAAAATCCTTCACTTGTGGATGTTACAATGGAGGAACATACTTTGGGGGAACCACTTCTTGATCCCCCTTGAGGGAGTTTTTCTTACCCATCTCTTTACTTTTTCATTCTGTTGTCTATTTTGCATGCTCTGTCTTACATTGAGGACAATGTATGATTTAAGTGTGGGGGTGGGATTATTCTTGTATGATATTTTTGTGTGTGTTTCTATTTTCGTGTGTGAAGTGTTTTTGTGTGAAAAAAAATTAATAAATAAAGGTTTTGTGTGTGTTTTTGTTTAAAATGGCATGTTTTATTGGAATTTTAGGATATGCATGAGTAACAGGTAATTTCTTTCATGTTTGATATGAGTTTAATGATATGTTATAATTTGAACTCAAGCATTTTTGGTATGTTGAGAATAACATCATAATTGAGAGATGATCATATATGATTGAATTATGCCTTGTGAGATTTTTGAGCCTTAAAATTTGATGGAACACATTAAACCATCTTAATTCTTTTATGTGTGATATATTCCTGAATGCTTACATCTCAATCTTTGCCTTATTTCTTGATGATACTTGAAACTCATGTGAATGTATTTGAAATGACACAGGCATTTTGTTCAATTGAGCCACTAAGCCATATAAGCCTACCATGAATAAATCATCCTTTGTTAGCCCCTTTGAGCCTATTTAACCATTTCTTTGTTGTAGCTCAAATAAGCCATGAAAAAAAAACCAAAAATATACCTACCTTAAGGAATATTTTGGAGCTCTAGAATCAAGTCAAAAACAGGCATTCAATTAAGAATGAGGATGTGCAAAAAGGAGTCGCAACTCTTGTTTCAAGTGTTAAGCAATAGTATAAAAAAATGATGATGAATGAAAAAAAATAAAATAATATTTTGATGATTGCGACCAAAAGAAATTGGAACAATAAATGTTTTACCCTCACTGTTTGCCAGTTAAATTATTTGCTCCTTATTCTTTTTGGTACTTGCCACAAATTCCAAAATTTTACCACTTATTTTAACCTTGGCCACATTACAACCATGGAAAGCCCTGTTGATCTATACATGCATTTATGTTGATTGTGGAATTGAGAAATTTTCCAAATTTATGGGACTGTCTGTTTTTAGGAAATATTTTGAGTGTATACACAAACCCAAAACACTTGAGAGTTGAGAGTATGTCTTGTGAGATTCTGTCACTTATGATCTTCTTTTCAGTTTAATTTAATTTTCACATGCCTAAGTGTTTGAATGATTTTTATACATATCTTGATGCTCTGTATCTTGCATGATGAATAACTCTTGTTTCTCTGTATATTCCTAAAGATTTCATATTGAACATGCTAGTTTTGTGTGTTTACTATTTTTTAACTTAATGTTTTCAATAAACTGTGATACTTGTTTTTATTCTAATTTTGCCCAGGAGTGTAAAAGAATAAGTGTGGGAGTATTTGATGATGCATGATTTATCTTTAATTCTTTACTTTAAATGTGTATAATTTGCCATCACTTATTGTCTAATATATTGCATTTTAACACATTTTCATCATATGAGCTTTATTTAATATTTGATTTTAAAATGAATTAAGGATTAATTTTTTAATAAATATAGGTTTTCTCTTGTTTACTTGGGTATTTTATTTTGCAGAAATTAATAAAATTAAGGAACAAGTACAAAGATAATCCAAGGGTCAATAATAAGAGAAAAACGACCATCAAATGATAAAGAAACAATAAGAACAAGCCCCGGTGAAAAAAAGCTACAAAAGCATGAAAATTGGCTATTAGTGCGCTATCTATTAGTGCGGTTGTAACAGGAACCGCACTAATAGGGTGGGAATCGATTCCTACACCAAATCAGCCCATGGGAATCGATTCATGTACTTGGGAATCGATTCCCAGCCCACATGAATCGATTCATTTGATGTTTTTCACCTGGGAATCGATTCCCAACCTATAGGAATCGATTCATGAGCCTAGGAATCGATTCCCCTTGCTAGGAATCGATTCATGAGTTGTATTTTACGTAAAAATGAACTGGAGGAATCGATTCATCAGTGAAATCATGCGCCGAATCATTGGAAACAACAAAACGCAACTTGGAAACAACTTGGAAACAGCTGGAAATCATTTGCACCGAAAGCTTCCACTTGCAACGCGTTTTCCTTAGCTGGCTTCTCCTTTCATTTGCCTATAAATAGAGAAGAACGAGAGGCTTCAGAACATTATCTTCAGACACTTCACTTCACACTTCTGTCTTAGTTCCTTTTCTTTCTTTTAAGCATTAGAGGAAGGCTTCTAAAGGAGTTCTTCCATTCCGGGTTCGGTCTTTCTTATTTTTAGTTTATTTTAATTATGGAAGGCTAAAACCCCTAGATTGATTTTCTTGGAAAATATTGTAATATAATTTTGAGGTTCTTGTTTTTAATATAGTATGTTTTTATTATTGTTTATTTCTTCATAATCTTACTCTGCTTATTTAATTCCATTCTGTTTAATTAAATTTATATGCTTAATCGGTTTAATTATTCAAATGGAATAAAATAAGATTTTAAATTAAAATGGATTAAGAAAATATGCATGCTTAATGAATATTTTCATAATCACTTTTAATAATTATGGTTTGCTTAATTCTATAATTTGAGAATAGATTATGTATGTAGGCGATGTTCTTACATATGCTCAATAATTCCTAGATTTTACGATCTTGACTCCTTTTGCTTAATTAGGATGCTTGATTAAAATATTCATTTTTAAATGAAAGTAAAGGAATTATGAATTGAAAAAGACGCTTAGTTGATTAATTCAAATTGAGCTAAGAAATCAACAGTAATGAAAGTATACAAATTATCTTTAGTGAACCAAGGATAAATTTATTTATAATATTCCAAGAAAATCAATCGCTTGTTATTTATTGTTTTAAATCCTATATTTACTTTGTTTTAGTTTTAATTGTCACAACAAAATCAATCAAAACCCCCCAATTGTATTTGTATGTTTGTTAAATTTCTGTTTGTAAAAATTAATTTTAAACTTGATTTTTTTCCTAAATTTCTATGTTGATCCTTGAGAGAACGACCTAGGTTGACACCCTAGTACTACATTAATTAATTTTGATGTACTAATTTGACAAAACCACGACAAACACGTCAGGCTTAGAGAAGTTTCAAAAGTGCAGGCTTGACATCTCCTGATCAAGTTACAGTAGTTAGCAATGATTTTCCTGGAAAAGAAAGTCATGTTCACCCTTATTCATCAAACACCATTCTATGTAATTGGGAGGCCATTGAGTTTCCCGAGATCAGTTACATGTAATTTATTACTCTATGATCTTTGATCCTTTAGCTATGTTCAAAGCTTTATTGCCTTTTTTTCAATAAAAAGTTTCTTTATCCATTATAATGATCCATGTAAATGCACACTAAGGATTCTTGTCTATTTTTCTTACAAATAACCTAATAACCATTTTCTTATTCCCTTTTACATTAAATAAATTACAGATCTGAAACTGACCCCCCAACAAATGAAAAAATTATATTTTCATATCATGATTTTGAATATTCAAATGGAGAGGATGAAGAAGATAATGAACCATCACCTGAATTATTAAGATTGCTAGATCAAGAAGATAAATAAATTTCTCCCTATCTAGAAATTGTTGAAGTCATAAATTTGGGGAGTGAAGAAAATAAAAGGGAACTCAAGATCGGTACTTCTCTAAGCATCAAGCAAAGGAAGATTCTGATAGAGATGTTAATTGAGTTTAATGATGTGTTTGCTTGGTTTTGCAAGACATGCCGGGATTGGATGCTAGTATTGTTAAGCATAATTTACCATTAAAACAAGAATGCCCTCTTGTAAAACAAAAGCTGAGAAGGATGAAACCTGAGATGCTTTTAAAAATCAAAGAAGAGGTGTCAAAACAGTTTGATGCAGGTTTCTTAGCTGTTGTAAAATATCCTCAATGGATAGCCAACATTGTCCCAGTTCCTAAGAAAGATGGAAAAGTACAAATGTGTGTAGACTATCAAGATCTGAATAGGGCTAGCCCCAAAGATGATTTCCCACTACCATATATTGACATTTTGGTTGGCAACATAACTCAACACTCTATCTTCTCATTCAGGGATGGATTTTTGTGATATAATCAGATTAAGATGGCACCCGAAGACATGGAGAAAACAATATTTATCACTTTATGGGGAACCTTTTGTTATAAAGTGATGTCGTTTGATCTGAAGAATGTTGGGGCAACATATTAAAGAGCTATGGTAACCTTGTTTCATGATATGATGCATAAAGAGATAGAGGTTTATGTGGATAACATAATTGCTAAATCTAAAACAGTAGAAGGCCACATCAATGACTTAAGAAAGCTTTTTGAACGTCTTAGAAAGTTCAAACTCAGATTGAATCCGGCCAAATACACTTTTGGTGCTAGATCTGGAAAGTTACTCGGGTTCATAGTTAATGAAACAGGGATTGAAGTAGACCCTGATAAAGTAAAGATAATCATGGAAATGCCTGCTTCTAGCATTGAAAAAGAAGTACGAGGATTCCTTAGAAGATTGAATTACATATCTCGTTTCATTTCTTCACTAACAGTTGTATGTAATCCAATCTTTATGTTGCTTCGTAAAAACCAACCATCACAATGGAATGATGACTGTCAAGAGGCCTTTGACAAAATAAAGCAATACTTACAATCCCCGGTGATCTTGGTTCCTCTAACTCCGGGAAGACCACTCCTGTTGTATTTGACAGTGATAGATAAATCTATGGGTTCTGTGCTAGGGCAACATGATGAGTCTGGGAGAAAAGAGCATGATATTTACTATTTAAGTAAAAAGTTCACTAAGTGTGAAGCACGATATTCCACTGTGGAACAAACTTGTTGTGCATTAGCATGGGCCGCTCGTCACCTGAGGCAATACATGTTATCTTATACTACTTGGTTGATATCTAAGGTGGATCCAATTAAGTACATCTTTGAAAAACTGGCTCTAACGGGAAGAATAGCTCTTGGTAGGTTCTTTTGACTGAGTATGATATCATTCATGTCACCTAGAAGGCTGTAAGGGGGAGTGCTTTGGCTGATCACTCGGCACACCATCCCTTCAATGATTACCAACCTATGTCATTTGAATTCCCTGATGAGGACATCATGATGTTGTCAGAAGAGAAAAAGTTTTCAAAAGAGACCTAGATTTTGATGTTCAATGGGGTATCAAATGCATTAGGGCATGGGATTGGACCTATTCTAATCTCACCGGATGATAAATATTTCTCATTCAATGTTAGACTCTACTTTGATTGCACCAACAATATTGCAGCACTTGAAGCAAGGGTGAAATCTCTACAAGTATATAGAGATTCTGCTTTAGTGATTCACTAGTTGAAAGAAGAATGGGATACTAGGGATAGTAAATTGGTTCCTTATCAAGCTCACATCATGGAACTAATCAAAGGGTTTGATGAAGTCTCTTTCCATCATATTCCTCGGGATGATAACCAGTTGGTTGATGCTTTGGCTACGTTGGCTTCCATGTTCAACGTGAGTAGAGAATATGATATGCCCCTTATTGAGGTAGAAAGACGTTCCAGGCCTGCTTATTGTCATGTGGTTGAAGATGAACCAGATAGAAAGCCCTGGTTTTATGATATCAAGAGATACATTCAAAATCAAGAGTATCCTTTAAATGCTTCTGAAAATGATTAGAGAACTCTAAGACGTTTGGCTATGGGGTTCTTTCTGAATAGGGATGTACTGTATAAAAGAAACCATGATTCAGTCCTCCTCAGATGTGTTGATGCCACAGAAGCTAATGAAATTATAAGGAGTGTTCATGAAGGATCTTTTGGAACTCATGCAAACGGGCACTCAATGGCAAGAAAAATATTGAGGGCTGGATATTACTGGATGACTATGGAAATAGACTGTTCTAACTATGTCAGGAAATGCCATAAATGCCAAACATATGCGGATAATATCCATGCACCTCCATCATCCCTTAATGTCCTAGCAGCCCCCTAGCCCTTTGGAATGTGGGGCATCGATGTCATTGGTCCCATTGAACCAAAAGCATCAAATGGGCATCAGTTTATTTTGGTCGCCATTGATTACTTCACAAAGTGGGTGGAAGCAGCCTCTTATGCCAATGTAACCAAAAATGTGGTAGTCAAGTTTATCAAGAAAGAATTGATATGTAGATATGGTTTGCCAAGTCAAATCATAACTGATAATGGTACAAACTTAAATAATAAAATGGTGAAGGAGCTCTGTGAAGATTTCAAAATCAAGCACCTTAATTCATCTCCATACAGGCCAAAGATGAATGGAGCAGTTGAAGCTATGAACAAGAATATAAAGAAAATTATTTAGAAGATGGTTGAAACCTACAAGGACTAGAGTGAATTACTTCCTTTTGCTTTACATGGATACCGCACTTCTGTTCAAACTTCAACAGGGGCAATACCATTTTCTTTGGTGTATGGGATGGAGGCGGTACTACCAATCGAAGTGGAAATCCTATCCTTAAAAGTGATCATGGATGCCAAATTGGAGGAAGCCAAATGGATACAATCCTGGTATGACCAGTTAAACTTGATAGAAGGAAAAAGGTTAAGCTCTTTTTGTCATGGGCAATTATACCAGAGACGTATAAAGAAAGCATTTGAGAAGAAAATATGCCCTCGTCAGTTTCAAGAAGAAGAACTAGTCTTGAAGAAGATTTTACCAAATTAGGCTGACAATCAGGGAAAACAAAGGCCCAATTACGAGGGACCATTCATAGTCAAGAAGGCCTTTTCAGGAGGAGCTCTAATTTTGACCAATATGGATGGTGATGACTTACCTTTCCCAGTGAATTCAGATGCTGTTAAGAAGTATTATACCTGATAAAGGGAATCCAAATTTCAGGAGTAATACACATGTCAAAGCAAATACTGATGTCCTTTGTAAATTTGAATCATGATGTGAAACTTATAAAAAATGTGTAGAGAATTCCACTAAATAACATTTTTGTGTTAAGAATTGTTTTTGTTAAAATCTCATAATACTTTCTTCCTTTATAGGCATTTTGCTGGATCATTTAATTGATGGGAAACATTTTCAAACAAAATAAATGAAATAATAATAATAATGGAAGACATATAAATGGATCAAAGTGACTTCGATCTTGGGAAATTTGATACTCCTTAAGTATACAGTGGTTGCTAGTTGAAGATATTTCACTCTGCCATGAGTCATATGGATTCCTATGAAGATCGCAGGTGTCACCCAGGGAGACGAGATCATTAATCTTTGGTTTTCCACTTGGCTATTTCTTCCATGCAGGATTGAGGCATGCCCCCAGTCTCTTGTCCCAGAGTTCTTAAAGGATTCAGAATATGGTCGAACATGCTATAAGAGAATCAGCCCAAAATATTCTCATATTTTTCTACTCAAGCTGACAGGTTACAACAAGAGCAAATGTTCCCCAGGAAGAGTCAAAATCAATAAATTCCCGTCCATCACCTAATCCCGGCAAAGGTAATTTGCTAAAATAAATGTTCAATGAAAGAATCCTCAACGAGTCATAAGACTAAAGAGTCGGTTTCTTTTAATCTCAGTCCTTTAAAAGTCTCAACCTCAGAAACACATTCTTCTTGAATATAAATCTCAAGTTTCATATAATTTTCTCTTGCAAACATAAAAAAATAAAAAAATAAAAAATAAAAAAGTCTATCCTCCACCGTAAATCAGTCAGGGGCATCCCCCTAGTCATTTATTTCATGTCAAAGCCTCAGGTATCCTTTCCTAGGCTATTTCAATCAAAATCAGTCAGGGGCATCCCTCAGTCATTTATTTCATGTCAAAGCCTCAGGTATCCTTTCCTAGGCTATTTCAATCAAATCAGTCAGGGGCATCCCCAGTCATTTATTTCATGTCAAAGCCTCAGGTACCCATTCCTAAGCTATGTTGCCCAGTCAAAACATGCCGGGGCAATCCTCATGTCATTTATTTTTATTCAAAAGCTACAGGTACCCATTCCTAAGCTATGTTGTCTAGTCAAAACATGTCGGGGCAATCCCTATGTCATTTATTTCAAAAAAGCTTCAGGTATCCATTCCTAGGCTATATCGTTTGATCAAAACATGTCGGGGAAACCCCCTGCGTCATTAATTTTTCTTCAGAGCTTCAGATACCCATTCCTGAGCTATGTCGTCTGATCCAAAACATGCCAGAGCAACCCCCTGTGTCATTTATTTTCTTTCAAAGCTTCAAGCACCCATCGCTTTGATGTTCATTTTCAATGGCAAATATTAGGCCAACACCACTAAATTGTCATTTTCTGTCAAAAGCCTCGAGTACATACCCTAGGCAACTTAATTCCCAATAAAAACATCAGACATATTCCTGAATTTTTAGAACCTCAAATACCATTCTGTCTCCAAAGGAAAGTCTGAAGTATCACCTCAAATGTCCTATCAAATCCTGCGGCAACACCGTTTGGTTGTTTACTCCTTGTCAAAAGCTTCCAATACCACCTTTAAATTGTCAAAGTTCCTTCAACTTAAGGGAGACTCAATTTATTTTCTGTGAGAAGCCTCCAAGTTTTTCTTGAATTTTTAACGGTGTTAACTTCTTTACTTTCTTTTCACATCAATAATATGAATAAATATCATATTCTTTCATGAGAAGAAGTAAAGAGGGGCAGCTATGAACACCTATTTTTGTCCAAGAAAAAATATAATTTTTTTAAAAATAATATTAAAAAATTACATAGTGACCGTTGCATAGTAACTTCTCAATTTCTATAAATACTCAAACTCTGTTCATTTCCTACCACACTTTTTCTTTCATCAACCTTCTTCCATAATTCTTCTCAAGCAATGGCCAATGGATACCGAAGTCAGGATGAAAGAATAAGGGAAGGAAAACGATGTTTGGTGACTACCTTCTTGTTCTTTGTAGCATGGCTAGTAGTTTATCTTTATTAAATATTTTATTTATGGCCACATGTTTAATAAATAATTTATATTTCCATAAAAGTAAGTGATTACTCATTTGTATTCAAATTTTTCAAAAAAGAGAATTAAAAAAATTAAA
Organism: Clitoria ternatea; assembly: GCA_037962975.1. Classification (NCBI taxonomy): domain Eukaryota; kingdom Viridiplantae; phylum Streptophyta; class Magnoliopsida; order Fabales; family Fabaceae; genus Clitoria; species Clitoria ternatea. The sequence goes on along the minus strand of CM075673.1, from coordinate 102,979,890 downwards.
ATAAATAAATAAAAATAAACATAAAAATAAAAAAGGCCAAAAAAACAAAAATTAGAAAAAAAGGGCCTAAAAAAAGCCAAAAAAATCAAAATGGGCAAAAAAATGAAAAAACAAAAATCAGAAAAAAAAGAAAAAAAGAAAAAAGTTTCGGTGGTTTTGTTGATGGGACCCAGTTTGGTTGGATAATTGGAGAAAATTGGGGAAATTGACATCAAATTTAGAGAATTTGGAAAAGTAGGAAAATGGTGTCATTTTATGAGGAATCCAAGGCCAATTTTCTTCTATAAATAGAGGGTGATGCTAAGATATTTGGGGAAGAAGAAGAAAAAATAGGTGAAAGAGTGTTAAATTTTTGTGAGATTTTTTAGAAGTTTTTGCTTTCAAAAATTATGTTATGGAAATGTTGTTAGGAGAATGAGTGTGTTACTTTAGTAGTCTTAGTGTGTAAGCTTTGTAAGCTAAAATACTGCCTAAGTGTTGTAACCGGTGTAAACACCCTTGAATCGAGTCCAAATGAAGCCAAAAGCAAAGGAAATCTACACGAAATTGATTTCCTGACTTCCGTTGTACTAAGGTGTTTTTTTATTAATACAAGAATATTAATTTATCTTTATTTATTTGTCTTTATTTAATTGTTATTTATTTTTTGCACTTTTATTTTTCTTTATTTATATTCCTGCACTTTATTTTCCCGCACTTTATTTTTCTATAGTTATTTATCTGTTTATTTATTTTTCTGTATTTTATCTTTATTTATTTATTTATGTGTACTTTTATTCATATTTATTTACTTTTCTACACTTTTATTTTTCCTTATTTACTTTTCTGCACTTTTATTTTTGTTAATTTATTTTTCTCCACTTTATTTATCCGTACTTTATATTTTTGCAATTATTAGTTTATTTATTTACTTTCTGTATTTTTATTTTGTATTTATTTATTTTTCTGCCTTTTTATTTTTATTTATTTATTTTTCTACCCCTTTATTCTTATGTATTTTTTTGCCATTTTATTTCTATTTATTTATTTTTCTGCCCTTTATTTTTATGTATTTATTTTTCTTCCCTTTTATTTTTATTTATTTAATTTCCCACACTGTTATTTTCAGTCATTTATTTTTATATACTTTTATTTATATTTATTTGTATTTCTACACTTTTATTTTTATTTATTTATTTTTCTACACTTGTATCTTTATTTATTTATCTTTTTGCACTTTTATTTTTATTTATTTGTTTTATTGCATTTTATTTTTTTATATTTTATTTTCCTGTAGTTATTTATTTATTCATTTATTTATTTTCTTACGCTTCTATCTTCATTTTTTTGCACTTTTATTTTATTTTTCTATACTTTATTCTTCCATCCTTTATTTGTTTACCTTATTTATTTACTCTATAATAATTTTGAAATTATCTTTACATAACCATTTAATTTTACCTTTCATATATATACAATTTCTTGAGTTTAGTTTTAAATAATTATTTACTTATTATTATTTATCTTTTCATTTTTCTCTTATCTACCCATATTATTTTATTTGTTTTTTTATAATTTTTGAATAGTTTTTTTACATAATTACCCATTTTATTTATTGAGTTTGAAATAAGATTAATTTAGATGAGACATCTTATTAATCTTTTTTTTTGACAAAAAATATTGAATAAGTTTCATTTGTTAATTTTAATTACTTAAGTGTATATATTTCTTTATTTTCATATTGATGTATTTAATTCTACTTTTTTTCCTTTTTTATGTCCCCTTTTTTTACCTTTTCATTTATTTATTTATTTATTATAAACCATATATTTCCCAATAAAATCAATGGATTGTTTTTTTATTTACTAGAAAATAATGGAGACGGGACGTCTCATTGCATTTTTTATTTATTTTACTGTCTTTTAATCACTTGTTTGTTTATTTTTTTTCTTTGAACTAAAAATGATAAAAATTTAGGTAATGTGTTTTATTATTTAATTTTGTTTTATATTTTTCAAAATGTCCTCGTTATTATATATATTGTCCACAGATAGCATTTATCATTATTATTTTTTTATGAAGGGTGAAATATTTAATAATCATTTTTTTGAAAAATTATACTTGATCAATTTGGGTAACCGTTTTAGGACGGACAGTGTCAGGTGCTAATACCTTCCCCTCCTGTAATTCGACTCCCGAACTAAACAGAATCTCATTTTAAAAACATCAGTGCTATTTAAAGGTTTTTCTGATATTTTTCTTGATAAATATTAGTGGCGACTCTCTGAACCCTTTATTTTTTTAGGACGTCTAAGGGCCTCATTCCAATGTAGTTTCATTTTCTTTTATTGTCTTTAACCAGTCCATGTCGTGCACTGGGACCCCGGTCGTGACAATCATATTCATAGATTCGTTCACCAATTCCAACATAAACAGATTAGTTACACATGATGAAAGTAAAAACACAACTTACAATTTATGACATCATGAACACTTGATCACACTTCACGATACAAAAAGAACATGATACAACACAACACTCTCAAATGTGTGGAAACTATTCTAAGTGCAAACTCAGAAAAGGACTTTGAATTTGTAGGATAGACAGAGAATGAAGAGAAGGGATTACCATTGATGTATCGGAAATGGCCCTATTTATAGTGCTGATCGGAGGTCCTGATGCTACGCGTAAGGCTGGCGCTACGCGTCAGGCCTCTGACTCAGCCTCCATTAAACTCCATGATTTCAGGCCATGATTTGCTTCCATTAATTCCCAATGATTAGCTACATGTTTCCCACATTGATTTGGACATTAGCTTGTAGTGGATTGGCCAATTTGAATATTTAATTGGCCCATTTTCTGAGTGCAATGCCAACTATGAGTGGAGTCCATGTAGCCTCTGACGCTACGAATGGGCTTGACGCGTAGCGTCAGCACCAAAATTCCTGACGTTGAGCATGGGTTGATGCTACGCGTCAGCCCTTTTTGCTTGAAATGAATTTTCAACTTAAATTCCCAGCTTTTCACTACAAAAATGGAAGAAATGGGTTATGCCAAGTCAAATTTTAATAGTTTCCATTTATTTCAATTTAAACCTAAATTTATTACAATTTAAACTAATTTTTATTAATTTTAACACTCTTTTTATTATGAAAATAATGATAAATATGAGGACTTATAACTACCCCCAACTTAGGAAATTGCTCACCCTCGAGCAAAACAAACTAAAACTTAAAACAAAAAAATCTTTTTGAAATTAAATTTTTGAAAACTTTGAAAATTTATCACAAGAAGTAATTCACAACTTACCATTTGAAATGATCAATATAGATGACTTGTGTAAAAGAGGCTTGAAGATAAAACTTTACAATGTCATGTCAATAATTCAAGCTTATTTCAAGGCTTACCTCACAAGTGTTTCTCTCTATAAAAGGTAACCTGTAAGCTTAATCGATCATAAAATCAAACAAATTTAATTTTGATTTTCATCTTATCAATTGTCATTCGTACATAATCAAACAAGAGTCACAAGGTCTTTTCAAGGGTTGTAATGAGGCTTGGTTACAAGAATTCATAGTTTTTCTTGGAAAGCAAACACCTGAAATCATAAAAGAGCATATTTTTAAGGTGTTTTTCTTGACCCAATATCTCACTTCCCTTTTTGATAAATACCCCCAACTTAATCCTTTTCATTGTTTCTTTTCTGATTTTTCATATATAATTTCTTTTTATTTTATTTTCATATTTCATATTTCTTTTTTAAAAGAACTAAATTTATAATTTTCACTCCCCTTTTGTAAGAACACTCAAAATATTTTTCTTTTTTATTACAATGCTCTTTTTACTCAATCAAATAAAGGGAATGGTTGAAAATATTTATGGGCTAGGGGTGTCAAAGAATTTATTTTTAAGGCTCAAAATGGCTATCAAAGGATAAATACATTTTACCATGGTAATCTTTTAAGTTCTCGTGTTTACCAAAAAATATGCCTCAATCATATTCTTGGATCCTCTGTATAACAACACAAATCAAAGAATGAAGCAAAATCAATTTGAAAGAAATTATGTCGAAACCCTCAAGTGTTTAAAGATCTCTCAGCTCACCCAGTCTTGAAATTTTTATATGACTGATCGAAAGCCCTAATCAAGTTACGGTGTGCCACCCCGCTCAGAGAAATCCACCCTAGGGCAACCCCTGCTTTGGGAACTTTGGCTTGGAAAAAATAGAAGAAAAGGGGAACAAAAGCGTCCCGACCAAAGTAGTCATAAATGATTTCAAAAGCTTTAATAAAGGCCCACCCATTGGGATGCAGCTGGGTAGGTGCAATGTTAAAGGCGTTTTAAGACGCCAATCTTAAAGTCGGAAAAAGGAAATGACAGATTAAGGCGAGAAAACAATGTCTCATACACATAAGTGAAATCCACCTCGCTCGGGTCAGTGCGACTGTGACAAACCCAATCAGACTCAGAACAACTCACATATTCCACATTAGGAGCTAACTCAGAGTGACTGAAACTCTCCCCCTCCCATAACCTCACTATGGACTCCTCATCTTGAAAGACAGAAGGAATGGACAAAACCTCATCTCTCACCCAACTGTAAGAAACCTCCACAACCATGCCACCCCAGTACAAAAGAAACAGCTAAGGAGAAAAGGGACACTAACCTGCTTGACAAAGGAACTGAGGAAGGCCCTAACAGAAGTGTTACAGAAAGAGAGCAAGTGAGAACTTGAAGCAGAAGCAGAGATAAAGCAAGCAACAATCGAGAGCCCAAATGGAACGCAAAGATGGGGATATTTATACTTTACAAAATTGTAGAAATAGTCACTTGCCACCGAAGGGATCCAACGATTAGAGATCCATCCAACGTGAGTGTAATCAAGTAGTTGCAACAAAGAGTCGAATGAAGGGTCATGGAGATCCAACGGTTGGGGCTTCATTCAGCATGCTTGTAATCGAAAGGCCACGAATAAAGGTCACACAAAGAGTCAAGAAGATCCAACGGTGAATGATCCATCAGTTACGAACATTTAATTATAATCGCGCCTCCATTAAAACCAAGTGACACCCCCTATCTCAAAAATGCATTATAATCGCTCGGCTTCACAACCAAGACTCATGGCTAGGGGGCTCCTGTTCCCCTATGGGGTCGAGGGTGGGTCCCCACGATTCCCCCTGATTCCCTCCATATTGGCAGGAAGTTAATTACCCTGATCATAGCTTAATGGACCAGGCCCATGTTGTAACCTAGGTATAGATGTAACTTATGTACGCATGATGTAAGCTAAGACACATTATAGAGATCAATGAAACCTAATTCCTAGGGGATTTTTCTAGGGTTTTGTGCTTAACATTCTTTATGTGTGAACACATTTAATTGTGCTAGTTTAGCAACTATAATAAAGGGTATTACATGACATATTTTGGATACGAAGCATGTCATCAATGTAACGTCACAGAATCACTTTTAAAAGTTTTAACATTTCTAAGAATATATGATCACAAGCCATACTGTATGGGAACATCTAAGAATTGGTATTGTTGGGTAAAATTTTATAATAAACATGACCAAAACAATAATAGAAAAAGAGAAAGAAACCTAGAAAAATGAAAAATGAAAAAAAACACAAGGAAGAAAGAAAGAGAAAAAAGAGATACAATAAGATTTACGTGGTTTACCTCAGGGTTTTAAGAACTACATTCATAAGCGGCAACAAACTTCATAGATGTAGTAAAAATAGATACAGAGGAGTTTCAACCTGTGTTCAAATACTAGATCCTAGATCTTACGCATGCAACATATCATGTTTATATGCTTTAGACACCCAATCACCTTTAGACTTCATACACCCCTACAAAACTTTCCCTTACTACTTTACATAAAAGCTTTGCACACTCTTTTTGATTTTTGATTTTTACACTTTTATAGCTATTATACATTTCTCTACAACTGTTGTACATGCTACTAAAAAACTACACCTAAGAGAGTTATGAGAACAATTGGAACCAAGTCTGATTTGTAAAGAATTTCAAACTATTGACTATCATTTACTATAGACCCCAAGATTTGTTAATAACACATATCAATGCATTTAAATTAAATAAAGTCTGTCCATGTGTTATCTAACCTGTTCAATTACGTGTTTCAGGATACAAACATAAAATACACAGGTTACAAATGAAAGGGGGAGTCCATAAGTTAAAAAGTCTACCTTAAGTCATGCAAGTTATTTCAGGACAAGTCTGGCCGGGATCAAAAATAGCTTTTGTACAAGCTCATTTCAAGAAAAGTTTGATCCTAGAACAATGCTTAAGAAATATCTGATTTAAGTATGCTTGTCCAGACTTTTGAACTATTAAGTACTTAGCATGCGTACTTGCATCATCAATCAGACCCCCAGATTTTTGAAGCAACAAGACCGTTATTCTAAGATCGCATCAAACAAAGATCAAAGTTTATTTTGAAGATGCTTTGTACCAAGTTCTTATTAAGGGAAAATGTTCTTATCACCAAAAGAGAAAAGAAGACAATCTAGTGCAAGAACCAAAGCTTGCAAGAAAGAAACCAATGTAGCTATTCTGCACATTTCAGAAAAGGTGATGAAGATTAACTCTTGTGTTAGAAAGCTTTCATAAGGTCAACCTTATATGCTCTACATGTCTTTGTTGAAAGAAGAAAGCCAACAAAAGGTCGTTTTCACTGAAGTTCTCAAGGAACTATTTTTGTGCAAGCTCTGATGTTCCTTTATACCAGACCTTTTGTCCTCTCCTCATCTTCAAGGTTTGATGCTTACAACAACTAAATCCCTCTGACAGTTTCACAATGGCTATCTCAAAGGCCTCTATATATGAAGGAATTTCAAATCTTGAAATGGTTGACACCTATAACAACTAAGTATCAAATTCACAAAAGTTGCTCTTTCAAAGTTCTCAATCTTAGCTTTCTTCTCTAAAGCTAAGACCTTTTTTGTTGTTCTGCTTCTAGCAGACCTTAGTCTTTGTCTTTTATACTCAGTGTATAAGTTTTTATATTGTACCTTTTGTATACACTAAGTCATCAGAAACACAAACACAAACCATCTTTCAAATCCTTATTTGTGTAAAAGTCTAGTGTGTTATTAGTCTTAGTTTCTATTAGGAATTAGTTATTGGCCTGAAGAGGCTTTTGAAAGAATACTTGGGTTTAAGCCAAGAGTGGCTTGTTAAAACAATACTTAGATTTCAGCCAGAAGTGGCTGAAGTCAATAATACTTGTGGCACGATCTGTGCTGTTGTGTAAAAGGTATTTTTATATAGTGGAAATCCTTCAATTTTGAAGAGACTAGACGTAGCTTCTAAGTTGAAAGTGAACTAGTATAAATTCTCTGTATTCAATCTCTCTATCCCTAAGCCTATAAAAGTCTGGTTCAAAAAGTCTGGTAGATTCACGCTTAAAACTTTCTAAGTTCTACATAAAAAGAGTCTAATAGTTATCCATCTCCCTTCAAAGTCTGACTCTAAACCATCAATTGGTATTAGAGCTTATCCTTTTAGGTTAATCACTCTTACAGTTGAAAAGGATAAAGATCCATGGAAGCTCCTCAAAATAACCAGCTTATAACAGAACGATCCTCTATAAACTGATCACCAGCCTTTTTGGTGAAGATTACTCGTATTGGAAGGAGAGAATGGAAATGAGCTTCAAGCCTTGGGGACAACTCCATCCGCTGAAGATATAAAGGTCAAGCTCCTTAGGAGTTTTCCTGAAAGGTTTGATGCAAAATGCTCAGTCCTTGAGGAGGCCAAAAACTTTATCACCCTCACTCTCAATAAACTCCTTGGAGTTTTTAGAGTTCATGAGATGAAGAAGAAGGAAATCACCAAGCCTTTCTCCTCCAAAGGCATTGCTCTAAAGTCTAGAGATTTAAGTAAGAAGTCCAAGGCTCTCAAGGCTGAAGAGTCCACCAACTCAGAACTAGACTCTAACGAGTCAGATAAAGACACGAACAAGGAGCTGGCTCTTATGACAAGGAGATTCCACAGGCTTCTAAGAAAGAAGAAAGGCAGACCTAAGAGATTTCATAAAAAAGACAATAAAGGTAACACTACTACAAAAATAGTCTTTGCCCGTGGTTCCGTTTCTAGTAAAGTCAACAGTTCACGTGCAGACAATGAAGGTGCTGATAATGCCTCTGATAACAGAGTCAGCAGTTGAATCGCAGACTTTAGCTGAGTATTGTCTACAGTTCAGTAGCAGAACCGCAAACTATAGTTACTTAATGTCTGCGGTTGTTGTCAGGAACCGCAGATAATGGTTGGCTTTTTTAAAATATTTTATGTTTTAGTTTATATTAAACCTATATACTAAATAATTAAATACTATATAATAAATACTAAATACTAAATTATAAATAATAAGAATATAAATATAAATAAATACTATAAATTACTAGTAACTATAATCATATTCGTTGATATTGTACAATATCACATCCAAAGTACTTGATATTGTACGCTGGCATATTCGCTCCTATTTCAAGATGCACATTAGTCCAATTTATTAAGATTTGATGATTCACGCCAGGAAAATGCTTTGAATAATTTACCTATCCTCTGTTGCAAGTACTGACCTGTTAGTTTTAATTCTAGAGTGAGTTTGGATTTATTCTACGTTATTCTTTAGTTTAGACAATGCCAAGTCAATTGATAATTTTTAGATGCCAAATAAAGCCTGTTTCACTTTTACTGATTTTGTCTATATTTTCAAATGTAAGAACTAAGAATAACTTCTAACCCAAAAATATGCCAGCGTATAATATCAGAACTTTAATAAATTTAATATAACCTTGAGAAAGAATGGTTGTAGGAGAGGAGGCTAGGGTTTGGAACAAGGCAATTGTCATCAGCAGTAACAAGACATTATATAAGCAAAACAGGATAAAAGAAAAGGACAAGGACTTACCTTGCCTGCACTAGTGAACGTGAAAGGAATAGTGTGAGGTAAAGCTAAACATGTGTGGGCCCTTTGTGGGGTGGAAGGCCAACCACGTCAATGCACCTTAGAGGGAAAGTCGTGTGTGAAGGTGATATGCAAAAGAACCAACCAGGGGACCTTAGGGTGACACCAAACCACGACTTCTATGTGGAGGGGGCAGGAATACACACAGATATGGAAGCAACCAGTCACTTTTGGCGCAAGTGGAAATAGGACCAGAACCAAATGGAGTGGAGTCACGTACATGGGCTGGAGGGAGGGGGCAGTGGGCAGTGGAGAAGAAAAATAGAATCTTTGAGAGAGTATGGTCTAAAGCTTTACAAAATAGAAATATTAAATTAAGTGTATAACATATGAGCTACTCAAAAGGGCAGAAGTTAATATATTAAAATTAAATTAATAAGTACAACATACAAAAGAAAAGTTTGCGGTTAGATTTCACTTAAAGTCCGTGGTTACTATACAAAACCAAAAACTTAAGTTACAGTGAACTATTCTCTGCAGTTTTATCAGGAACCGTTAACAATAGGATGAAATTTACATAATTTTCTACGGTTCCATTCAACCGCAGACTTTAGCTAGCGTAACCTTTTACTTTTTTTGTTGTAGTGTAAATCTCAATTCAAATTTAAAATTAACAAGTCTACTCTTGAGTGTTTTAACTACAGGAAGCCAGGACATATAAAAGTTGAATGTCCTCTCCTGAATAAAGACAAGAAGGACAGGAAAGAAAAGAAGAAATTCTTCAAAAAGCATAAAGGACTTGTCACATGGCATGATGAGGATTCATCAAGCTCGAGTGAGTCTGAGGAAGAAAATAAGTTAGCTCAGATTTATCTAATGGCCAACTCAAAATCATACTCAAAGGCAAGCTCTAGTGACTCACTCTGAGGAAGTAAGTTATCCCGAACTTAAGGAAAACTATGAAATTTTGCTTGATGATATTGTAAAATTACTGAAAATTTTTAAACATTTGAAAATAAAATATATTGATATGATCATTGAATATGAAAATCAGATTTTCAAATTAAAAGAAGAAGGTTTTGATAAGAATATTCTAAATGAAATGGAAGAAAATGAGAGAATGCATCTTGAAGAGTTGCATAGACTTAAACAAGAAAATCTTATTTTGAAAATTGATTTGGAAAACACCAAAATGTGTTGTAACTCTCAGGCTGATGAAATCAATAAGCTCCAAAAGCAAGTGAGTTCACTTACTTCATATCTAGGCAGATTTATCAATGACACTAAAAATCTAAACAAGATTTTAGGAAAACGTCCTAAAGGCCATGACAGACCTGGTCTAGGTTATGTAGAGAAAGTTGATCTCAAGCAATCTTCCTCTCCTCTATCTATTCCAAACAAATAGAAACATGTAAAGTGTAATCATTGCAAGAGGTGTGGTCATGAGATAAATGATTGTTAGAAAAGAAAGAAAAGAAATACAAAGGTTGCTAACCATGCAGGGCCCTAAAAGATCTGGGTACCAAAATCATTGATTATTCCTATTGTAGATGTGCTTAAAGACAAAGACAAAGCATTAGCACTTGTATCTAGACAGTGGATGCTTGCATCATATGATAGGAATAAGGTCTATGTTCCTAAACCTAGAGCGGGTTAAAGGTGGAACAGTTACCTTTGGAGGTAACCAGATCGGAAGCATCATCGGTACTGGTAGAGTGGGTAAAATTCATTCCTTTATTATCGAACATGTTTATCTTGTGGAAGGTCTGAGACATAACCTGCTTAGCACAAGTCAATTTTTTGATAGCGAGTACAAGGTCTCTTTTGATAAAGAAAAGTGTACTATCATCAATCATGATGGAACCATACTCTTTTCTGCAAACAGACACAACAACCTTTATAAGGTTGATTTGAGTAAGCTGAATGATCAAAATGTAACATGTCTGTTTTTAAAGTCTAAAGAGAGATAGATCTGGCATAAGAAGCTTGGGCCTGTAAGTCTAAAACATATTTGAAAACTTCACAGAAAAGGGCTTTGTTAAGGGACTACCAAAAATCTCTTTTAACAGTTTCTTGCCTTGTGAAGCATGCCAATGATAGAAACAACATAAAACCTTTTCTGAAAACAAAAATGTTGTTTCCACAGCCAAACCATTAAAATTGTTACATTTAGATTTGTTTGGTCCATCTCAGGTACAAAGTTTGATAGGAATGGATTTGTCATTATTGATGATTACACAAGAATGACATGAGTATACTTCTTAGCCCACAAAGACAAGTCTGTGAAAGTATTTAAGGATTTCTATAAGAAAATCCAGAATGAGAAAGGATTGTGTATTGGTACAATAAGAAGTAATCATGGTAGAGAATTTGAAAATGAAGTTTTTGAAAAATTTTGCCATGAGTCTGACATAACTCACAATTTTTCTTCTCTAAGAACACCTCAACAGAATGGTGTTATGGAAAGGAAAAACAAATCTCTATAAAAAATGGCCAAAATAATGCTTTGTGAAATCTAATATATTTATGGGTAGAGGCTGTGAGCACTTCTTGTTATATTCAAAACAGAATCCTTATCAAACCAATACTGAACAAGACCTCCCTATGAATTGTGGAAAGGAAGAAAATCCAACATATCTTATTTTCACCTCTTTGGGTGCACATGCTATATCCTCAACATAAAGGACCATCTTGGAAAATTTGATTCTAAGTGTGATAAATGGGTATTCATAGGGTACTCAAACCACATCAAAATCTTATAGAGTTTTTAACATAATAACTCATATCATTGATGAATCAATCCATGTAAGATTTGATGATCTTTAAGAAACTGACAAGAAACTGGCAAATCTAGATATTGATTATGCGGGTATTCAATAACAAGAGTCTGACCCTGCTCAGCCAAATTCAGTAGAAGATGAAATGAAGAGTCTGAACAACTACCATTAGTGTCTGAACATGAGAAGCCTAAACACTGAAAGTTCAAGGCCTATAATCCTTCAGACCTCATTATTGGAGGTCAAGCTACTAGAATAAGGACCAGATCTAAACTTCTCAATCAATCAACCATAGCTCTTGTCTCAAAATTAGAACTTGTCTGAGGTGTTTTAGACAACTTTACTTCAACATATTATTCTTCCATAACTTCAAATGCTTGATCATCAACACGATCTGACTGAACTATTTCACCAAACTGGTTTCTGTTTGGAGTAATAGCAGCCTCTATCTGCTTGCTAACTTCATCAACCTTTCCTAAAATCACACACTTTTTTCTTGAGTGAACCAAATCGGCTTTATCAAATATAACATCTCTACTATGAATAATCTAATTTTAGTTGATGACTAAATTCTATACTTATTCACCCTATCTCTATAACTCATAAAACCCCTTTCTTAGATTTAGGTTCTAACTTATGCTTACTAACATGATAATCAGCTAGACAATAAAAAATCTAAGAAAACAATAATGATCAACAGGTTTAGACAACCATATTTCAAAGGAAGTTTTGAGTTTATAGTAATAGAAGAAAGATGATTAATGAGATAACATGTTAAATTTATTGGTTAGGCTAAAACTTCTATTTAGACCAACATTAGAAAGCATACAACAAGCTCTTTCTAATAATGTTCTATTCAAACACTCAACAACTCCTTTTTTTGTGGAGTGTTCATACATTGTATTTCCTAGCTATGCCTTCTCCATTGTAAAAACCATTTAATTCTATAGAAAAAAATATTATTTCTTTTAATGATAGTTGGTTTGAGATTTTTCTAGATCTCACTTATATCAATGTGTCAACTTAATTTGATCCACCAACAAAGGCTCTATATTTTGATTATTGACTTAATTACACAACACATTTTGCTGCTATAGTAAAAAAATCTTAGCGATTCCATATTTTGCTAAGCAATAAAATTTCTTCCTGTGAAAAAAATTGAAATTAAATAATGGATAATATTTGTAAAATCTATACTTGAATCAAAATAAAAAAAATAAATAAAAATGATAGAAAACTACATGTAACATGACATCACATCATCAAGTATTTGTTTCCATATATAGTCAAAGAAATAAAGCATATGTTGTAACGCTCCTCGTTTTTCTACATTCCGTCTATGGGCTAAGTTGTAACAGTTTCTCTTGTATGCTGTTGTGAATGAAATCGGGCTCTAACCATCTTATTGCCTTGATTTATGTGCTAAAATTATTTTTAATTAAAAATCAATATTTATAGGGTTATATAAAGTGGAGTAATTATCTAAAAAATAATATTAATAAAAATAGATAAATAAATAAATTCTAGTAACCAAGCAGGAAATTTCTCAGTACAAGCGAGTGCGTTACCTGATTTGGGTATTGCTATGGTACGGGGCCAAGCTTAAAGGACGAAACCAAGACCCTTCATATTTCCTGGAGGATGGTAGGGGGTGGGGACAAAGGCCATTTATCGAGACCTATGCCTATTCAATAATTTGAGAAAAACCCAAGTTCTGTCTCGTACTTCACTATTTTTTACAGTGTCTGATTTGAGCGATTCTTGTCTCAAAATCTTTGTAATGAAATTCCCTACGATTCTTATGAAGACCTCGAAGCCCAATTCCCAATGCATAATTTCCAATTTTTATTTCAAGAATTAGATCAAGAAATTTGCGTAACAAGTCTACACTTCAGTATTTTAAACGTAACTTTCTCTATATTTATCGGAGTCGAGTGATTCTTATCCTAAAATTTTTGTATCAAAATCCTCTATAATTCTTATGAAGACACCAAAAGCTAATTCCAAGCCCAGAAATCTCGGATTTATTTTAATTCACTGACATGTCAATATGTGTCTTGTCTAGATAATCTTCAGTAAAACGGGCATAACTTTCACCCTAGTTATTGGAATTTAACGTTTTTAGCTCGTTGGAAAAAGGAGAAAAAGATTTATAAATTTCATGTTTCATTATTTTTCCAAATTCTTAACAAAATGATTTCAAAATTTCAGGACAAGTGTGAGCTTTTTATGAATCCACCACACCATTCCACTAAACCTCATTTTAATTAATTAATTATCCACCACACCATTTTTTACTCAACTTATGCTACGAGTGTCTCATTTTAACGATTCTTGTCTCAAAATCTTCATAATGAAGTTCCCTACGATTCTTATGAAAACCTCAAAGCCCAATTCCCAATGCATAATTTCCAATTTTTATTTCAAGAATTAGATCAAGAAATTTGTGTAACAAGTCTACACCCTTCAGTATTTTAAACGTAACTTTCTCTATATTTATCGGAGTCGAGTATCTTATCCTAAAATTTTTGTATCAAAATTCATTATAATTCTTATGAAGACACCAAAAGCTAATTCCAAGCCTAGAAATGTTGGGTTTATTTTAATTCACTGACATGTCATGTGTCCCGTCTGGATAATCTTTAGTAAAGCGGGCATAACTTTCACCCTAATTATCGGAATTTAACATTTTTTTAGCTCATTGGAAAGAGGAGAAAAAGATTTATAAATTTCATGTTTCATTATTTTTCCAAATTCTCAACAGAATTCAAAATTTTGGGACAAGTGTCAACTTTTTATGAATTCACCACACCATTCCACTAAGCTTTATTTTAATTAATTAATTAATTAGCACCCACCAGCCACTAAAACCAAGTCTGATTGGTTAATCCCTCCACACACTTTTCCTATATAAGCATAATCAATGCATGGCTTGGACATTTTTCACTCTCTTATTTCACTCTCTTGGGCGAGCTCTCTAACTACACTTCCTCTAATCTTCTCTTTTTTTCTCTTTACATTTCTACCACCTCTCTTCCTCTTCACCATCCAGTAGCCGCCACCACCACCTCAAGGCCTTATTCAACCATATCTAGGAGCTATGAAGTAAGGAAAATGAAAATTTTAAAGGTTATCTCTTCCTCCTCCAGCCGTGTACTTCATTTGAGGTAGAGGGAGTTCTTTCATCTTTTCTCATAGTTATTGCATGCGTGGGTGGGTGAGGGTCTCTCGAAGATCCTCACCTTCATGGTAACTAAAAAGATAGTCTTTTCCCCTTTTATTCAAAGTTGGACAACATCTAAAACAACCAAACTTTCCATGATAAAAATAAGATTTTATGGGAAAAAAGTCTTGTTTTTGGGAACCATGGCTTAGGTAGCTCCTTGGCTCAAGGGAAACCCTTAGCCTAGCCTTGTTTTAGCCTCTTAAAAATGTGTTTTGAACCATGCAAAGGCTGGACTAGGGGGCTGTATATGATGATGATTGTTTAATGAGTTTGCATGTGAAAAACGTTTGGTAAAAACATTGTATTTACCCTTGCATGTCGCTTCTATGGTATCTATGATTGAAATCTCTTCTTGCATGATTTGAAATCAGAATTTTGACAAATATATATATATGGAATCACAGTTGTGTGATGAGTTTTAATGGATTCATAAATTCTATATGTTGATGCTTGAAAAATGAGTTACATTATTTGGCGATATCGTGATGTGCGCTTGGATGAAGTTCTTGACATTGATAAATGGCTTGATTTGCTACTATATTTGGACACCCAAATATGATAAAATTAAATAATCTAAGACGTTGTTTGGACAATGACATAAAAGGTCCCAAGTGTCGGTGTGAATCTAGCCAAAAATACACGAAAACATGTACAAATGGAAGGTATAAGGATGGACGGGCACAGAGTTTTATTCAAGTTACCTATTAAGTAAATAAGGTATGAGTTTTTAAGTTACTTGGATAAATACTAATTTTCATACCAATGGAAACGGGGCTTGGAGTTGAAATTATGACAAAGCGATGTTTCCACTAAACGGCAAAATAAGGAAATTCTGACAGTTTTATGATACCTTGTGAGTCTAGATAGACTTGGATGGATCAACCGACAAAGCTTTCAAATGATCGATAACTTCTTCATTTAAGAATTTAAATATACCTTTAAGCCCTAGTCTTAATACTCCTTAAAATAATAAGAAAATGACTAAGACTTAGGCACGAAAGTCCCAAAATTCTATGACTTCTTATCTATACTATGTCACATATTAATAGAATGTACTTGACGTATTAAGGACAAAAGTATCGAGTGTAGGTATTTTGCTTGACACTTGGTTAATACAAAATAAGAGATGATCTGGTCTCGATACCAGCCTTTAAACTTAATGGTAATTTAACCAAATCCGTTCTCAAGGACCGATATCATGTAATATCCAGTGTCTTAACACTGGACCTCCTGAAGCACACGTAGGGTCTCTAAACCAACCCCGTTGTGAGCCATTCTCTCAACAGCGGAAGGTTATGGTTGACCCATGCATTAGCATGTTAAACAAATAACCTGCAAATTTGTCTGATTGGTAGGTAGAGCCATTTGGTCACATCTCTTTCATGTGTTAACCTTTCTTTAAGAGATCAGAAAAGTATTAACACCATGTGGGAAAGCTTGGTGAACAAGGAGACGCTTCCAATACTCCCAAGTATAAATTCTTATGCATCAACATTCCAATACTCCCAAGCTTGGTAGAACATTATCTCTAAAACTTACGCTTGAGCTCTAACATTCCTCTTGAATATTCACTGACTTAAGCGTCAGAATGTCCTTGTAGGTGACACCCCCTTTCGCCCCCTAACACGTAAGGCTGGTGATTTGGTACGAGGATTCACTTCAAGACCTTTATTCCCTACTAGAATAGAGGATATAATATTAGATCCCCACTAAACTGGTGTAAAATTCATACACAGAGACCTATTTTAAGGACCATCACAAGGCCAGATTTTGTACCCCGGCCTTGACCAGTTCAAGAGACAAGAAAAATGAATGCATCTTACATCATGTGTATGTGCTCGAATTATGAGACTAGATTGTGAACTCTAGAGCATCCGTGATGGGTACACTAGAGGACATAGTCGCTTGATCTATATAAAAGATCTTGGGAGTACAACTAGGTCGGATACCCAATGGCTTAGAGTCGTGCCTGAGGTTGGGCCGTCCACGACAAACCTGGTATACTTCAACTAAAGGCGAGTGTTACTAGGACCGTGTAGAACCAAGTTCCCATGCTCTTCGGATTGTGATCATAATTATGGATTTTTGGACCCTGTATGTATTTTTAAGGACTTGGTGAGCTTTGGTCGCTCTAACAAATATGTGTTCCTCCTAGTAGACACATGAATAGATCTTGGGCCTCATCCGTATCATGAAACATGAACAAGATAATTCATAAAACACTTGACTCGTGCATTATATATAATCAACTAACCTTTGGGGGTTATGGCTATGTTTGTATGTGATACTCTGTTATTCTATAAGATTATATGTGGTCATGATTATATGCCCTTGCATGAGAACCTATGGGTTGAGAGTGTACATATGACATCCTTCATCATTTTATATTTATTTCTACATGTTTTATTGATTTTCACAACAAATTTTTCACAAATTAAATAAGTAAATTAACCCATAATTAGAAAATATCTAATTTTATTAAAAAAATGCTAGAATATAAGACATATAATCAATTGAAATCCCCAACAGTCATTTAATTTGAAAAGAGTTCAATACCCAGAAACAGGGGCCTGACGCTACACGTGAGCGCCCCTATGCAGCCCTAACGCTGCGCGCCATGATGACATTACGCGTCAGCTTGACAGTAGCAGCACCTGGTGCTGATGCAAGATTTAGGCCAACTAGCCAACTTGTAACCTACCCAATTGGCCCGTTTTAGGTCCGATTGCCACGAAACTTCACGGGCCTTATGTTTTCACCATTTTAGAACTGTTGGCGTCGCCCGTTCGCCAAAATTCTGAAATATGCGCAAGTTATGCACAAAATATAGTTTAACCCCTTTTTATGCAAAACCCTTGCACCAAACACCCTAAATGGGTTCCAAATGGCCCGAGGCCAATGCACACAATTCCTAAATGCCCTAGGGGACCTCAAATTCGCCTATTCGGTTCCTTAAATTCATAATTATACACTTATGCATAACTTCTAAAAGTAATCAGATTCATCAATGCATCATTCAATTGCATCATACACACATCATGTCAATCATGCATTTCAATAGAGCCTGCTCATAACAATCATTCACGCAATGGCTTCGTCCCAACATACATTAAATTCACTTATTAACCAAAGATAGCATTTTCATATATCATCATCATCGCACATAACATATTCCAATTATAAATTTATCATTATCATCAACCATCATCGCACACCTTCATTACACTAAATAAATCTAGCTATCCTACTAATTATAACATAGCTAATTCATAGATTATAATCTATAAATCACTATATACATCCACAATTCAATGCGCAATCACACTCGACATATCATTTGAGCACACAAATATTGAAGGACCTGCCTATATCATGTAATCATGCAGTGGCTCTGCGCCATATAACACATGACAGAAGAAAACCACTACAATATGATATCAATGCACATTCACGCTACTAAACAACATCATGAACCCTTTTTATAAGTCAACATCAACATAATTATATATATACATCTATATCTCTTATTGTTTCCATATCACCCTGGCCTCATTTAGCTCTCGCCTCTACAGTGTGCATCCTTACCTTCCAGTAGTCATTAAAATCACAAGACAGGGGGGTGAGTGACTGGAATTAAGAATTAATACAAAAATAAATATTACAACTAGAAAAGGTATAACATAGCTATGCTCCTAGGTACAATTATCCAGTATTAGTAATTACCTCTCATACCCTTTCTCATTTTTACCATTCCCATTGATGTACTTACACAGTTATGTTGTTCATCTTAAACTAATACCATTATTAACACATCAGATTAATCTAACAAATCAAATCACCTATAATAGACATCATCCAAAGCATACACATCAGTCACGGTGTATAAAACACAACTGAATCTCAAACAAAGAACATAACTTCCCAGTATAATCTTATATGTATTTCTATCGCCAAATAATTGCATACCTCACATTCAACATCGTAATTTCAATTATATCACATATGCACAACTGACTCTCACATAAACAGACTTCTTGTATCTAGATACTAAAAGGATCGACCTTCAGCTGGGGGTTTGACTTAACACCTTGTGAACTAGACTTGGTTCACCGAGTCCTACTTGACTCCCCCTCAACCACTAGGTCCTACTTGACCACTAGGTAGCTCAACTGGGCACAAAAACTACGGGAGCCGGAAACGAGGGTCACACATACTGTTAGTCATCCTTCATCATATAATCATATAATCATTATAAACATAGTCATACAATCCCTTTACTAGAAGCCTGTCAGGAGCCGCTCCTTGACCGTGCAACGCACCGAAGATCACTCCCCGCCCTCAACAATATCCAAGGTATCTCATCCATAATATACAACTTAATATAATTAAAACATCATCAATCTCATACACAAATGTTAGAAACTGACATGTGTTCTTAACGCAGGGTGGCCGACTTGCCAAACCCACCAACATACCGCCACATGATATCACAAATCCTTATTCATATTCATTTACAATAAGTATTCATAATATATTAATTTTATTCATGAAATCAAAATCATGTCATGTCATTGTAACCATCCTTTCAACCTAGGTACTCACATTATTAATTTCCATCAACATTTATACAGTTCTAATCATACCAAATTAGCATATACATATATTGACATATATCACCAATGTATCGCTAATCATGAACACGAATCACTATTACCTTTGACTTGCCGTCGTATCCTAACAAGGATTAACATTAAGCAACACATACACATAATATCCATATATACATTATTCTTCATTATCAACACATCCCTTTTTATCTCAACTTTTCCTATTAACTTAAAATCCATCATCAGTCCATTCTAAATTTATCCATATTATTTTCCTATCATAATTATTCATTATTATTTGAAATCTCTCTTCCGATTACAAAGTCTTATTATCTTATTGGTATCTTCCATACATTATTAGTCACTAATTGTCATGTTTCACATTATTTAAACTCGCCTCACACACACATATATATATATTCATGTATATCATGTACCATCATTTTAGGTTCACTTTTATTTTTATAAATTATTGTATACCTATTTTACATCATATTACTTCATTTCACACATTTTCTTAGCCCATATAAGTTATTCATATTCTATACTCCTCTAATCCTTACATATCAACATATTCTACTATATGCTTACCCATTTATTTATTTCTCATTTCCAGGGATGCATTCTTACCTTCTTGTTCTCTAACCTTTCATCTAATTAAATTTCTAAATTCAATCAAAACATCTAATATTGGCTATAATATACATTTTCCCTAGCCGCCAACGACGCAAGTAATTTTCTATATTAACCTTAACCCAGCACACTCCCTTAGCTCGATTCCAAGCTTTCCAAGGCTTCTAATCATTTGCAGGGTCCTTTCCGAAATCTTTAAAACTTATTTCTGTTTCCGATCCCTATTTCTAAGACCCATAACATCGAACGAGCTTTGATCCTTACTTTAACAACATACTTTAAATACCCATCGTCTCAAGGTCCTTATCTATGCCTCAAATATCTTCCCAAGGCCAAATACGCGATTAGGTAGAGGAATCCACCTATCATGACCTTGAATTTAAGCTGCCATAGCTCAAGAGGAAGAGGGAAGAAGGAGAAAAGTGTTTTGCATGCCACGAGTTATGTTTCTGGTCCTCTGTAAAAGCTGATTGCGAAGCTGGCGCTACACGTCAGTGGGGCGCTACGCGTTAGGTCACTAATGTGCACCTGACGCTAAGCATCAGGGCCTCTAATGCCACATCCCTTAAAAATTCCTTTTAAGTTTTATTTTCTTTCCAAAATCCTTATTTATTATCATTTTAAGCTTCATCCTTATTTTTATTCTATTTCCAAATTATTGATCATCAAGGATGTTACAGTACACTCACCCCTCTAGTTTTCTTTGCATATTTTCTTATTGATTTGGTTAGTCAAAGATCAAAGAGAATGTGGACAATGTCCCAAGTACCTGCAGTAGACTCTTCTGGAGGACGTCGCTTTACGAGACGTAGGAAGCGTGAGCCTGCATCCCTGACTCATGATCGAGAGCAAATGTAGGTGCTGATAATTAGGGTTGGACTTTATGTTTTGGATGACTATTTATACATATTGGGAGGCTACCTCCTATTATTTTTAGAGTATGTAAAATACTTGAAGAATCAAACTATGCCACTACTCTGTTGAACTGGTTTGAACCAGGGTCAAAGATACGGTGTGGGGACCAGCCATAAAAGTCAACTATTGGTAGTGTTTATACACCGGTACAGTGGGTATCTGGTATTATAATCCGATATTTCAGTGGGTGATACCGGTCTTGCTATCCCAGAGATCCTTCTCACCAAGCTTTCGCGTTGAAGATGGGTGAAAGGTGGCGTCATCTGTGAAGATTCTCCGACACTCAAGTCAGTAACTAGAATGAGAATTCAAGTTCAGAGAGCTCAAATAATGGAACAGTATATATCAAGAATGAATAATGTAACCTTTTTTGCGTGTGAGAATTAGCTATTTATAGGTGAGCATGGAGAATGAATCGTCAGGTATTGGTCAGGGGACAAATAGTACACTGCTCAGTGTATGATTCTAAGACACGACACGGGGAGAGTCGCGCCTCCCATGAATGTCCTCTGTAGCTGTACCTTGTACCTTTTGTCGGGTGACGTGGATGCTTTCCGGTGTGCGAGGTGTCGACCTGGACATACTGGTATAGGGAGAATGCCTGATACAGGTTTAGAGTCTGGAGGTTTACCTGCAATATCGGTAGCACAACTAGGACGGATGAAATTACATCCTTAACCATGTGCCGGTATCGAGACCGGATCATCTGTTAAGTTTAAACGAACAATTTATGATATTCGTCATACACAAAAAAAAAACTTCTTATATTTCCAAACAAAATTATAACACCTTAATTAATTGGGACAATATTGTGAGGGGAATCATTTTAGTTAACCGAGGGCATTACATACGTGATCACCATGAATAATTGGATTGGATGTAGAGTCGCAATTGAGAATATTAATAGAGGGAGGGTCATCTTGGTTAGCAATTGATTAAGATTAAGGCTAATTTGTGCTTTTGAATGCAATGAAATAAGAAAACTGAAGTGTGTAACAAAACTTAGATGATATGTCTATTTATGTTTTTGTGAGTTAATTAGATTGTTTGTCTACGTGCACTATATTGACCAGAACACATGATATGGCAAAACTCATAAAGTTGACTTGGCAATATGACATTTCTTATTAAAGTTTGTATGGCAACGTGACATTTCTCACTGAAGTTGATGTTGCAACGTGGCATTTCTTGGTTTTGAATTATATATTATAAATAGATATCTAAAATCATCATTTACACGATTATATGTAGATCATAAAATTAACCTTCTTAAAATATTTCAGCCTTTCCATAAGTTAATGTCATAGGTAAAATGCACTTGCAAAAATAAAGGATATAGTTGATAATTGAGAAACATATACCTTTGCTTGTATGCATTAAATTTAAGACTTTTATGTATATTCATTTTTAGGATAAAGATGATATATTGATTAAAGATGTGAAGATATGTTAGACAACCAGTCATTAACAAAAACTCCCTGATAGCAGAAACTATGTTTGAAATGTCAGGATTTATAATAGAAATGAATAACATATAAAACTCAGATTTACTAATAATTTCACATTATACGTATATTAAATCCATAAAATTATTTGATCCGGTCTGGATACCGGTCCCCAATGTTATGACGTCAGAATGACCTCTAAGGAGGGAAACCGGTGTCACAGTTCAGACGATGCCACACCGGATATCCGTTGTACCTTCATCCGTTCCCATCCCATCAGACGTTCAATTCGTCCTCGCTATAACGGATGCTTCGTTCGTTCTCATTTCACGTTGATAACCGATTGCTTCATGGTCACTGTGAGATAAGAGTTCCTTATAGCTTATCAGCGAAGATACCCTGCATAGCGGAATGTGTCAATGTCAATTACCTCAGGGAGTAAGTACATGTGTCAGCGAAATATGCGGAAAGGTGATTGTCCTCCATCCTTATCACAGGATCGTACTCTGATAATTGACCTACCCCTCTGACACACTCTGAGTACTGAGCCACTTTGATTGACATATTTCACACGCTATCAGAGCCAATAGGCCCACTTGTACCAAACAATTCATTTCCTACGTTCAACTATAAATAGCTCATTCCAATATACATGCAAGGTTACGTTGTCCTAATACACTTCTTTACTATTGCATTGCTTGAGTATTCACTGAGTTCATACACTCTTCTAACTTGAGCGTCAGAGAATCTTCGCAGGTGGCACCGCCTTTCGTCCTCTTTCAATGCGAAACATTGGTGTGAAGGATCTCCAGGACAACAAGACCGGTTTCTCTCACTGAGAGATCGGATTATAACACCGGATACCCACTGTACTAGTGTGTAAACCCTAAAACATCTAAACTCTTGTGGCTGGTCCCACACCGGATCCTAGACCCCGGTTTAGACCAATTCATTGGAACACCCAGTGGGACCCATTAGAGTTATTCCTACTTTTCGTAGAAGTTTGGTTATCGGAATGGAAGGTGATGGACATGATTTTGTTGATGGTCATGTGGAGGATATGACCCACCAACAGACTGGAAGGAGACTCGTCTTCGAATCCTCAGTTACCAACACTCGAAGGATGGTGCAAGTGCAAACCCCTGATCCTTATGACGAGGTTATTAGGCAACTCAGGGAGGAGTTGACGGAGTTGAAGCGGGAGAAGAGAGGAACTGGGGACAGGGTAACGTCCCATGCAGAAGAGGCTCACCATGCATCAGTGAGGGAGGGATCTACAACCCTCCAGTACTCAAAAATCCCTACGTACGAGGAGAGGGAGCAGACCCAAGACTCTGGTGATAGAGTCAGTACCAGGCGAAGGGAGCAAGCAGTGGTGACTTCTGGTGCCTATAGACTCTGTGTTCCTTTCTCGAGGAGACTGATGAATGTTGTCATCCCTAAGCACTTGCAAACGACTCAGCCATTGTCGATCAGCAAGTACAATGGAGAAACGGATCCCACTAAGCACCTGGATGCTTACGTGTATGAAGCTATGTATCTGGGAGCTGATGAAGACGTCATGTGCAGGATATTCCCAAGAACACTGACGGAGGAGGCTCTTAGCTGGTTCAAGAGCCTGCCCTCAGGATCCATAGATTCTTGGGAGGAAATGGCAGCTGCGTTTGAAAGCCATTTCGTCATCTCCAGGGACATCCCAAGAACTTCGCACACCTTGGCCCAAATAAGGCAAGGAGAGACCGAAACTCTTAAGGATTTTTTAAAGAGGTTCTACAAGGAGGCTGCTTTGGTCCCCAATCTCACGGAGGCCATACAGCTCCACATTGTAGTGGAAGCTTTGCAACCTGGATCTGCTTTTGCCCTATCTTTGGCAAAGAGCCCCCCAACAACCTTCGAGGAGTTTTGAAGGAAAGCTTCCAAGTAAGTGGGTATAGAAATGCATCTGGAGGCTACAACAGCTAGAATGAGGCCTCCAGTACCCTCTCAGCAGCCACGGAGGGAGAAGGAGAGGGTAAGACCAGAGAAGCATACCTTCCGAGAGGACTTCGCAAGCGTTCGACCTCATCAACGAGATAGGCGTGTCTCGTCTTTCAGTAACTATGCTCCTCTGAACGCCAGGCATTCCCAAATCATGAAGGAGGTTGGTTAGCCAACGCTCAGTGTTTTTGGTATAAAGAAGCCACCCCCAGTCAAAAGGATTGGTAACCCACAAAAATATTACGCTTTTCATGAACAAACGGGTCACCATACAGACGAGTGCAAAGCGTTGAAGAATACGGTAGAGACCCTCATTAGGGAAGGAAAGCTGAAGCAATATTTGTTCAGAGAAAGATCTTCTAACGAGCCTGACAGGATGAACAAAAGGGGGAGAGATCCAGACGATGAAGATGACAATAATCGTAACCCAGTCAGGAAGTTTACTGCAGCTGAAAAGCAGAAAGGAGTAGTAGTTGCTGAAGGAACTCAGTAGAACAACATGCCTCAACAGCAGAGGCAGGGCAGGCATGAAGTGATTGAGATGATAGCTGGAGGATTTGCTGGAGGAGGAGCATCAATCACAGCCCGGAAAAATCACCACCGGATGATTTTGTCTGTCCAGGGCAAACCCAAGGATAACCGCCCTTTCAGGGACGGTGTGGCAGCCCCGATGGTGTCATTTACTGATGAGGACTTTGGCCCAACGATCCCAGGAGGAGACGACACAGTGGTGATCATTGCTGTCATTGCTAACAAGGATGTGAAGAGGATCCTCGTTGACCAGGGAAGTTCTTGCGATGTAGTTTTTTATAATTGTTTCAAAAGAATGGGTTTTAATGATGCAGATCTGCAGCCGTACACGCAAGAGCTTACAGCGTTTAATGGGGCGAAGCAACCTACTAAGGGGTATCTGGATACCCTTATTTCTTTTGAGGGAGAGCTTGGTGCAAGAACAGTAAAGTCGAGAATTCTGGTGATCGATGTGGAATCCCCCTACAACGGGATTATAGGCCGTCCTACCTTGAATGCAATGGAAGCAATTGTGTCCACTCCTAATCTTTTGATCAAATTCATTGACAAGGACAACGGTGTGTCCTCCCTCCACGGTGATCAGGAGATGGCTCGGTACTGTTACAACCTGAGCCTCAACATGGTTAAATTGGAAGCATTCAATAAGAAGAGGAAGCTGAACGACGGCGGAACAGCAGCTGGGTCTGTCAGTCTAATTGACTTGGACCCCAGGGCGGAATTGAAGATCGACCCTCTCAACCCCTCCAAGCCCACACCGGATGGTGGTTCCAGGGACGTCATCTTAGGGGATTCCCCAGAAAAGGTCACGCACATTAATGATAACCTGGAGGCAGGCATGGAGCAACTTTTGTTGGCTCTTTTACAAGAATTTAAAGACCTTTTTGCATGGACTGCAGCAGACATGCCTGGGATGGACCCCGATTTCTGTTGCCACAAACTCGCTGTGTACCCAGAAACGAGACCGGTGGCCCAGAAGAAGAGGAGGTTGGGACCGGAGAAGCAGAAAGCAGCGTGTGAGCAAACAGAGGAAATGTTGAAGGGTGGTTTTATAAGGGAGATTCGCTATTCATCCTGGCTTTCCAACATAGTGATGGTGCAGAAGGCTAATGGCAAGTGGAGAATGTGCACGGATTATGTGGACCTTAACCGGTGTTGCCCCAAAGATTCGTATCCGCTCCCGAATATTGATCGTATGGTCGATGACTCATCTGGTTATCAGTACCTTAGTTTCATGGATGCTTATTCTGGGTACAATCAGATTCCGATGTGGGAAGGAGATCAAGAAAAGACGGCCTTCGTCAATGACCGTGGTGTGTTCTGCTACACTGTCATGCTGTTTGGACTGAAGAACGTTGGTGCTACCTACCAGCGCATGATCAATCAAGTATTCGAAGGGATGCACACTAAGCTGGTGGAAGTATATATCGACGATATCATTGCAAAGACTCCTGCTGGAGGAGACCACATCGAAGACCTGCGCCAAGTGTTCACTAGACTGCGATAGTATAACATGAGGCTAAATCCACTAAAATGCACCTTTACGGTTCCAGCGGGGAAGTTTCTGGGCTTCATGTTGACCCAGCGGGGTATTGAGGCCAATCCTGGAAAATGTCGAGCCATACTGGATATGCAGAGCCCTAAGAATTTAAGGGAGGTATAATCATTGAACGGGAAGGTGGCCGCTCTAGCTCGTTTCATGCCCAAGATGGCGCATAGATCCCTTCCTCTATATAAGGCATTGAAGAAACACAAGAGTTTTGAATGGGGAGAAGAGCAGGAACAAGCTTTCCAGCAGCTTAAGGCCGTGCTTTCAAGTCCACCAATTTTGGTGAAGCCCGACCCTGGTGAGACTCTGATTTTATATCTGGCAATTTCTGATGAAGCCTTAGGCGTGGCTTTGGTTAAAGAAACTCTGGAGGGGCAGAGGCCGGTGTACTTTACCAGCAAGACATTCCAGGGGGCGGAAGGAAGATATCAAAAGATTGAAAAGGCTGCTCTAGCAGTTGTGTGGGCGTCACGACGGTTGAGGCCGTATTTTCATGCGCACCCAGTTCTTGTGAAAACGGATTTACCCCTCCGCTCAGTACTTAGCAAGCCAGATCTGGCGGGAAGGATGATCAAATGGTCGATCGAGCTTTCTGAGTTTGAAGTTTCTTATGAGCCTCAGGGAGCTATTAAAGCTCAAGTTCTGGCAGATTTCGTGGTGGAAATGACAGGGTCGGATCCAACCACACCTCGAGCGCATTGGACCATTTATGTAGATGGATCGTCAAACAGTAAGGGTTGTGGAGCCAGTGTTGTAGTGGAGAGTGATGATGGTGTGCATTTGGAAATCTCCCTTCGGTTCAACTTTAAAACCTCCAATAATCAAGCTGAGTATGAGGCATGCCTGGCCGGCCTCCGAACGGCGATTGACATCGGGGCGTCAGTAGTTACATTGTGTAGCGATTCACAGCTGGTGATTTCGCAAATCCAGGGGGAATATCAGGTCAGAGAGCCACAACTTCAACTATACTTAAATTGTGTGAATGATTTGAAGGGGAGGTTCGATGTTCTAGAATTCAAGCATGTGCCAAGAGAGGAGAATACCAGAGCGGATATCTTATCAAGGCTTGCAAGCACAAAATAGCCTGGCAATACAACGACGGTAGTTCAGATCACATTGACAACACCAAGCATCCCTCTGTTTCCCTCTTTGAATGCCATAATGGTCAATTATCCTTATGAGAATTCTTGGGTCATCCCTTATATTCGCTATCTGGCGGATGGACAGCTCCCTACTGATGAGAAGGAGAGGAGACGAGTGAAAAGGGAACTGCCGTACTTCACCATGGTTGATGGTGTTCTTTACAAAAGGGGATTCTCTGTCCCGTACCTCCTTTGTTTGAGAGAAGACGAGGTACAAGCAGTGTTAGAGGAAGTACACGAGGGGCAGTGTGGGCACCATGCTGGGGGAAGGAGTTTAATGAGGAAAATCCTCAGGGCTGGTTACTGGTGGCCCATGTTGAAGCAGGATTCAGTAGATTTTGTGAAGAGGTATGATGCGTGTCAAAGATTTTCCAATCTCCATCATACACCGGCCCAAGAGCTTTCCTCATCCGCTGTGCCCTGGCCGTTCTACCAATAGGGCCTTGATATCTTGGGTCCATTCCCTACTGCTCCAGGAGGTATCAAGTATTTGATTGTGGGGGTAGACTACTTTACTAAGTGGATTGAGGCTGAGCCAGTGGTGCACATCACCTCTGCGAGGACAAGACGCTTCGTGTATGAAAATATCATAGCTCGATTCGGTGTCCCAGGGTGGATTGTAACTGATAATGGCACCCAGTTCACAGATAAAAAGTTCACGGATTTGCTTGAAGGACTGGGGATAATCCAAATCTTCTCGTCTGTTGAGCACCCTCAGACGAACGGCCAAGCAGAGGTAGCCAATCGAGAGGTGTTGAAGGGGTTGAAGAAGCGTCTTGGAGAAGCAAAGGGGGGTTGGACTGATCAGTTGTGTCACGTTCTGTGGGCGTATCGTACTACACCACACTCCTCCACTAACGAATCCCCATATCGGTTGACCTATGGAGTTGAGGCGATGATCCCAGTGGAGCTACAAACCAGATCGGCCCGAGTGGAATATTTTTCAGCTGAAGACAATAACGCCAATCTGGCATCGGAGCTGGACGTTCTCCATGAATTAAGGGAATGAGCTTTCGTCAGAGACCAGGCAATAAAAGCGAAGGCAGCTCTCTGGTATAACAGACGTGTTCAGAGCATTCAACACCGGAGACCTTGTTTTGAGGAAGGCAAGTATGGGCAATAAATTTGCTTATCAAGGGAAACTAGCACCAACATGGGAAGGCCCTTACAGAGTTGCTGAGGTAACAGGAAAGGGATCGTACCGACTCGAGGAGCTCGATGGAACCCCAATTCGCAATAAGTGGAACACTCAGAACTTACGTATTTATTACAGTTAGTTGGTAAGACGGCATGTACTCTTTTTCCTTACTTGAGTTTTTTCCCATTGGGCTTTCTCAAGAAGGTTTTAACGAGGCATGACCCCAGCTACGCTCCCTTTGTAATATCTATTCAACTTAATGAAAGTGCAATTTTCGACTCTATCGATCTCACTCTCTCATTTGTATGATGTGATTTATAGCTATAAGCCGTTCTTAAGCGAAGGCCCTCAAGACGGATGATCTCAACTACTCAGTCTGTAGTTGACGATGTAACTCCTCGAGGGACGATTGAAGACCCTCAGGACGGATGATCTCAACTACTCAGTCTGTAGTTGACGATGTAACTCCTCGAGGGATGATTGAAGACCCTCAGGACGGATAATCTCGATCACCAATTCTGTGTATTGACGATGTAACTCCTCGAGGGGAAAATGGGTTGTAGGACTAAACCGAACCCCACTTGAAGGCCCGGATTGTAGGATTGCACCGAACTCTGGGTACGGTTAGTAGGATCAAACCGAACACCGTCTGAAGGCTTAGATTGTAGGATTGCACCGAACTCCAAGTATGGTTAGTAGGATCGAACCGAACACCATCTGAAGGCTTGGGCGCAGTAAGCTGGTTCATCTTCGAAACCACGCTGAACCCCGAGTAACGGGCGCAGTAGGTTCAGGATTAGCCCTGATCCGAACCCCGTGTTGAAGGCCCGGATTGTAGGATTGCACCGAACTCTGGGTACGGTTAGTAGGATCGAACCGAACACCGTTTGAAGACTTGAGTTGTAGGACAAGATCGAACCTCAAGAGAAAGGTATAGTTCACCAACGCTCTACAAAGTCATATCGAGACTCACGTGAAGACTTGGAGGAAAGGGTTGTACCGAACTCCAAATATAATCCCTGTCCTCATTTACGAAGCATTCAGAATAGGGCGGTTGAACGTGGATATGGCCGTTCTACATCTCTGAGATCGGATGAACCTTTCTAATTTCCAGAAAGTTAAAGGTAACGTTTTGCAACAAACTTTCCTTTCCCAAAATACTTATACTTGGGGACAGGACATACTTTAACTTAACTGTTGCCTCTTTGATTACCATTTTTGTTATCTTACTTCAAGTTGATAAACACACTTTAAACGGCAATATAGCTAAGCAGAGCAATTTGTAAGGTATTGAAAAGGTAAAGTATTGCATATACGACTAAGTTATCCAGCAACTGTATATTTGACACAAATGACTGAAGAGAAGCAAAACCAAATTTTATTTCTGTAAAAGAAAAATTTCATGAGTCTCAAAGTGTTAAAACTGGAGCTGATCCCAGAACACAGCGATAAATGAATGCATAAAATCAAGGAGCAGGTGGTTGATTCTCCGAGGTGGGCACTTCCACTCTCTCCTCTTCAGCTCCCTCAGTTTGAGCCTTATTCGCTCTGGTCTCTGGGCCGGTTTGAGCACCTTCTTGTATTTCACCTTCGGGGCCGGGTTTAGACAGTGCAGGTTCCATGCTTTGACCCTCCGGAAGTGGAGGCAGTTCATAAAGAGAATCGCGAGGATCCTGGTATGAGCCATCTTTCTTCACTTCGACAAGTTTTCCCTCATGGAACTCATAAAACGGATACAGTCCGTACAGATTAAGCTTCACTCCAGGGTTGCGGTAAAAAACTTGACGAAGTGCCAGGCCGAAGGATTCGTAAGCTACCTTCTTGCATATTTCCAAGGCTTTGGCAGCCTTGGCCTTAGCGGCAGATAATTTCTTCTGATTGGCAAAATCCTCATCCGACGGCCCAGTGCTCGTACTCCCCTTCCTCAGCTCTTCGATCTGGGCCTGCATCTCCCTCCAAAGGATCTCCCACTTCCCTTGGCTTTTATTGTGGCCGGCCTCTATTGTTTTGAGATCGTCAGCAAGCTTGGTCGATCTCTTCTTCTCTAATTGTAGCTCTTCCTTAAGGAGGGGGATGGACTTATTTTGTTGCTGAAGCTCACTGACTTGCCGCTCTAAAGCCTTGTTAGTGAAGTGAAGCTGGCTTATTTCTTCAGTCTTCTTTTGCAGCGTCTCCTTAGCCTTAGCCTGCACCCCTCTGTGAGTCTCAGCCTGCTTGGTCGCCTAGGCCTCCCTAACAGCGATATCGGCCTCGAGCTTCTCAACCTGTTCCATATAATCCGCCTTCTCGCTCAAGGAGCCCAAGAGGCCGGATAGCTCATCCAGCTGCCAACGGCCGGCCTCGCAAGCACTTCGAACTCCAGCAGCGTCAAGAGAGGGGCGGAGGCAATATCTTGCTTTGGGAAGAGTGGCAGGCATGGACCCCTAGAACCAGAGGTATGGAGACAGGAAAGACTCATTGGGGGGATCCATTGCCGGGAGAGGACCGCTCCCCGAGTCCGGTCCAGATGTGGTCTGTGAAGGAGGACCGGTTGAGTCAGAGACAGGTTTCTTTCCCTTGTCCTTTTTTATCCCAGATTCCTCGAGGGTCTTTTGGCGCTTCTTTGCGGGGTCACCAGTGGGAGGCTTCTCCATGCCTGAAGACTTGACCAGACGCCTCTTTTTCTTCTTTTTCTCTAGGACGTCCTCTTCAGCACTCTGCTCCGTAGCCTCAGTTTGTTTTTCAGGCTCCTCCTCATCAAGGAGAGGGACCTCGTCTCCCACTGTGGAGGTCAGCGGAATGGTTGGAGCTTTGATGGAATTCCGCTTGGCCTGAATTTCATTTTCTTCAGAGGAAGAGTCGTCATCAGCCAGCATAGTCCTCAGAGACAACATTTCGGGATAGGCCTTTCCAATTTGTTCTGCAAAACAAGGAGAAGTGAGTTAAGCACATGGCAAGAAAAATAAAGAGAACAGAATAAGTATGTAACATAACCACAGTTGAGAACGGTTATTACGGAGATAGGTAGTTCGGACTTCATCACTCCCTAGGAGGAGCCTGCAGGAGAACCCCTTGAGGGTCTTTGAAGCCGTTTGCATGGCATTCAGAACTTCAACAGAGTGAGAGGAAAGCTTACTCTCTTCAGTGTAGTAAGCACGGCTCAGCAGAATAAAATGCTCGTGCGACCAACTGAGGGGGAATTTGGTGAATCCTTCCTTGTTGAGCCAGAAGACCGGCTTGTTAGACTGGATTCGGACCCGCGTATAGTAGTGTTTGAAAGAGCGTCCATCCACCTTAGCGGATTCGGTGTAGGACTTAAAATTCACCACCCTTGAGTCACAACGGAGTGTTATGAACCCAAGGCCGCCCTTCTTGTTGGCACGGCGGACTACTTGGCAGTAATGGAATAGTTTGGCCACAGTAGCGGTGAAGTTAAAATGCTCTCCCAGAATTTCGAGAGCGCGCACCAAGCCCCAGCCATTGGGATGCAATTGAGTAGGGGCACAGTCGAGGAAGCGCAGGACGGCCATCTGAAACTCCGTCAGGGGGAATCGGACCCCCAAGTTTTGAAACACGAAGTCGTACATATAGACCGACCTCTCATCCGGGACGCGGTGACAGACTCTCTCAGTTGGGCGGGGGGCAAGAACAAGATAGCGTCCCTTGTACTTCTTGTCAGAATAAACTTTGCAGCGAAGAGTGACGGGGCGTTCTTTTTCACTCGGATGATGTGAGGGGATTTCCAAAAATTCCTCCTCAACCCAGCAGTACGGCCTCTCCCTGTTCAGCTTTTCCCAATTCAGCCCGTGTGCCACGACGTTGACACACCCTTCGGTAGTACGTAAGATCATCGTTTTGCTGGACCCCGAAACTTACATGGTACCCGATGCACGATGGAACGCGTGTGTGCTGTGGTAGAAGGCAACATCATCAGAGAGATAACCTTCGTTACTTGACCCTTCATCAGAGCAACTGGTAGCCCTCGAGTCAAGGGGATCCTCAGAGCGGCATCGACCCACTGGCGCTCGTGAGGAAGAAGTTTCAACTCTCTCTGAGCGACGAGGCCCAGCCACAGGAAGATTCACTGGAATCCTTCCACCACGGTGGCTAGAGGGGGCACGAGAGCTCAAATTCCCCCTGTTTGAGGTACCAGCGTTGCCTGTTCTAGGGCGCATGGTTGAAGCAGAATGAATAAAATTATATGGGGATAAAGGATAGGGAGGTTACCTAAAAAGAAAGAAGAACTTTGTGAAGAAGAAGGGCAGCAGAGAAATCTCCAGAAATTCGAGCAGAGGTTCACTAAGCTTGTTGACAGAGATGAATTCCAAAACTCGTTAAGTGTCCCTTTTATAGGTAACGAAGAAGCACAGTGAACAGCCAAGAGTCGCAACGTTTGCTTCAAAACGCAACCTTTAAGATTCAAACGACTTCGTTGTTTCGTAACATTAAAGCGCGAAATTGGTAACGTTTCAGTAAATGTTTTTACGAAGTGGGCTCGCATAAGTTGAAATCCAGGCCCAATAAGCCCAATCGACGGTTACACTCTTGGGTAATGATGGTTCAAGTGTTAAAAGGGGACATTTAATGTCCAATCATTTCAGACGCATTTAATGCATCCCAACCACTCCTCGAATACCAAGAGTTTTGATTTTCAAAAACTCTTGGGATTTCCCTCAATATAAATCTTTGTCCGAATCCGTTATGGATAATATAAGAAGAGCAGTCACATAGTTGGCAGAGCGGATATTGAGGAATCTTCAGAAGGAATTTCTAGAACGTTTTGCCGTCCTCCAGACTTCTCAAAGGCTGTATAGCTCATGTAAGCAACCTAACAGTCCCTCACATAAGCTAGGGGACAAATGATCCGGTCTGGATACCGGTCCCCAATGTTATGACGTCAGAATGACCTCTAAGGAGGGAAACCGGTGTCACAGTTCAGACGATGCCACACCGGATATCCGTTGTACCTTCATCCGTTCCCATTCCATCAGACGTTCAATTCGTCCTCGCTATAACGGATGCTTCGTTCGTTCTCATTTCACGTCGATAACCGATTGCTTCATGGTCACTGTGAGATAAGAGTTCCTTATAGCTTATCAGCGAAGATACCCTACATAGCGGAATGTGTCAATGTCAATTACCTCAAGGAGTAAGTACATGTGTTAGCGAAATATGCGGAAAGGTGATTGTCCTCCATCCTTATCACAGGATCGTACTCTGATAATTGACCTACCCCCCTGACACACTCTGAGTACTGAGCCACTTTGATTAACATATTTCACACGCTATCAGAGCCAATGGGCCCACTTGTACCCAACGATTCATTTCCTACGTTCAACTATAAATAGCTCATTCCAATATACACGCAAGGTTACGTTGTCCTAATACACTTCTTTACTATTGCATTGCTTGAGTATTCACTGAGTTCATACACTCTTCTAACTTGAGCGTCGGAGAATCTTCGCAGGTGGCACCGCCTTTCGCCCTCTTTCAACGCGAAACGTTGGTGTGAAGGATCTCCAGGACAACAAGACCGGTTTCTCTCACTGAGAGATCGGATTATAACACCGGATACCCACTGTACCGGTGTGTAAACCCTAAAACATCTAAACTCTTGTGGCTGGTCCCACACCGGATCCTAGACCCCGGTTCAGACCAGTTCATTATTATATTTAAAATTATGTTTTTTTAATAGGCAAGTTAGTAATTAGTTGTTGATTTTGTTAGAAATTCTGTGGTAAAATGCGTCAACACCATCTGGAGGGATAATTCATGGTCGTTATGTGTGACCATTGCTAAAGGCTCCTATTAGTGATAGAATGTTGTCGGTGGTTAAATTCGTGCAGTAAAAACATTGTTTCTTAATAGTAAATGTTCATATTTAGTTGTATTTTTAAAACGAACACCTATCACCTCTTTATTTTCCCAAAATCATATTATTACATGTTTATATTTTAATCTTTATTATTTATAATAAGATTCAATATTTCATATTTATTTCTCCTATTCTTTAAAAAATAGTATTTCTTATATGATAATCAGGTGCATCATTTAGTCGAGAGTGTAGAAGAGTAATTTTGTTAAGATGTAAAAACTATTAAAGTGGATTTTAATTTTATTACTAAAGGTGCTTTATATATGATATTTTTTCTGAATTTTCAAAAGGGTTGAATTTTGATTCAGGTCCGTGTGGACATGACTATTATTGCTATTGGTGAGAATTATTAAATAAAAGAATTAAAAGTTTGTTTTCAACCTTTGACTTAGTAGCCCAAATACGGGGTCAAGCCGGAGTATTACTACTTTGAAACAGTGTGGATTCGAGGTATAAAAGCGAAGATCAACCGAACACCACGCCCACTAAGAAAAGATGGTCATTTTAAAGGATACGATTATGGGTTCTTTTATTTGTTGTGCCTCCTCCAAATTAGTGTTTCCGCAACGCCAACAACAGTTCTTATTGGTTCCTAATTCGGAAAAGACGAGGTTGAGGCGCAAGTGTGCAAAGTTTCCAGTAGCAGTAGCATCTATAAGCGAGGATTTGTTGAGGGCCTCTGTCTCTGTGCATGCAGACAAACCAGTGCAATTCAAGGTTAGAGCTTTGGTGACTGTGAGGAACAAAATCAAAGAGGATTTCAAAGACGCCGTTTTCAAGCATCTTGATGCCCTCACTGATAGCATAGGAGCAGCAAATGTTGTGCTCCAGCTTATCTCCACTCACATTCATCCAAGTATATATGCCTTTTCTCTCTCCATCTTCAGCTTTACTTTTTCTTTTTAAAATTATCATTAATTCCGTCTGCTACGTACCACGTAGAAACCAAGTTTCCAAAAAAGAGCAAGGAAGCGGTGCTAAAGAACTGGTCAAAGAAATCCAATGTCAAAGCAGAGAGAGTTAGTTATACAACTGAGTTCATTGTTGACTCCAATTTTGGCCTCCCTGGAGCTATTACTGTCACAAACAAACACCAAAGAGAGTTCTTCTTGGAAACCATAACTATCGAAGGTTTTGCCAGTGGACCACTTCATTTCCCCTGCAACTCATGGGTACAAGCCACAAAGGAAAAGAGGATATTCTTTTCGAACAAGGTAACCCATTCCGAAGAATACTTTTATTTTTTCAGCTTTCAAGGGTCAAATCCATTCTTATTTTCAATTACTAATTCTGTTTCTTGAATGCCAATTATTTAGTTTTTTTTTTATTATTATTCCAAACTTTCAACGTCCAATTGTGAATCCGGCTGCTTTATATTTATTTTTGCATCAAAGAAAGTCTTCCTCGATAGTGACATGTTGCGATTCGTAATTGAAGTCGTAAACTGGCAGCCATAGTTTATACCTGAGTCCAGTTTTGAAAATTCTCATCGACTAGTGCCGCGGTTAATTAAGAACTCGTAAGTTTGGACAAAATAGACACCATCCAATTTAATTATATACCCCCAAAACATATTTATTAGGTAGCAAAATTTGTTTTTACCACTGGAACGCATATAAGCTTGAAAATATTTGGTAGAAAAAAATCTACGACCTCAAACTAAAGAAAATGTTATTTTATTTTCATTTTTTTAACAGAAAAAGCAAATTGTATTGTACTATTATTTCAGACATATTTACCTGGGGATACACCAGCTGGACTAAGAGTATTGAGGGAGAAAGAGCTGATAAATCTTAGAGGTGATGGGAAAGGAGTTAGAACATTATCCGATAGAATATATGATTTTGATACATATAACGATCTTGGAAATCCAGATAAAGGAGTTGAGCTTACCAGACCAACACTCGGTGGATCCCAAATCCATCCATACCCAAGACGCTGTCGTACTGGTCGCCCCCCTACTGATACAGGTAAGATTATTAACTCTGCTGATTTGGTCTGTTATAATTGTAAGTAACACAGTTGCGTTGCGTGCCACAGATATGCATGCTGAGAGTCGTGTGGAGATGCCAATGCGAATGTACGTGCCAAGAGACGAGCAATTCGATGAGTCTAAGCAGAATACATTCTCCATCAAGAGGCTCGAAGCAGTGCTCCATAACTTGATCCCTGGCCTTAAGGCTAGTCTTTCACCCAATAACCATGATTTCAACCGTTTTTCAGACATTGACGACCTTTACAGTGAAGGGTTTCCCTTTGATGATGAAATTTTGAAGAAAATCCCACTGCCGCAGCTGGTCAAAAAAATACAGGAATGCAGCCAGGGAGGATTTCTTAAGTATGACACCCCCAAGATTATTTCCAGTGAGTGTGTGTGTAATTAATTATAAGAATTTTGGCGTAACTAAACCTGATCAATATTATATATAACTTAATTGGTGTTTAATTATTATATATGCATGCATGCATGCAGAGGACAAGTTTGCGTGGCTGCGAGATGACGAATTCGGGCGGCAAGCAATAGCAGGGATCAACCCTGTTAACATTGAGGGCCTTAAAGTTTTTCCACAAAACTCTGCATTTAAAGAAGAACATATTTTAGGACAACTTAATGGCATGACCATGCAACGGGCAGTAGCCGAAAATAAGCTGTTTATGATAAATTACCACGATATTTATCTTCCATTTCTTGATCGTATCAATAGCCTTGATGGTAGAAAATCCTATGCAACACGCACCATATTTTTCTTGACCTCCCTCGGCACACTCATGCCTATTGCTATAGAACTTAGCCTCGGATCATCCAAACGCGTAGTTACCCCTCCCGTCGATGCAACTACCAATTGGATGTGGCAGCTTGCCAAGGCTCATGTTTGCGCCAACGATGCTGGCGTGCACCAGCTTGTAAACCATTGGTAAGAAAAGCATAGAAATCAATCAAAAACTACATAATTAATTTTGTATCTTGCATTGGCTGTTAGTTAAATCACCCGATCCATTCATCAACAGGTTACGCACACATGCCTGCATGGAACCATTTATATTGTCAGCTCATAGGCAATTGAGTGCAATGCATCCTATTTTTAAGCTATTGGATCCACACATGAGGTACACATTGGATATCAATGCTTTAGCTCGTCAGAAACTTATCAATGCTGATGGAATCATCGAGTTTTGCTTTACTCCTGCCCGCTATTGCATGGAGATCAGTTCTGAGGCATACAAAAACTTGTGGCGCTTTGATATGGAAGGCCTCCCTGCAGATCTTATACGCAGGTATATCTATATAGTTGAAAGAATTAATTAATTTTACGTACATGTATATATCTAGCTAATTGCTTAAAGATTTATATAATTAATTTGGTGCGTGCATGCATGCAGGGGAATAGCGGTAGCAGACCCAACGCAACCACATGGTCTAAAGCTGCTAATAGAGGACTACCCTTATGCAACGGATGGGCTTCTCATCTGGTCAGCAATTGAGAAGTGGGTCGGAACCTACGTGAAGCACTACTACGGGCATTCGAACCAGATTCGCAATGACAAAGAGCTACAAGCTTGGTACTCAGAGTCTATAAATGTGGGTCATGCTGATCTGAGGCATGAAAGCTGGTGGCCCAAATTGAATAGCAGAGAGGATCTTGTGTCCATCCTTACCACCTTGATTTGGACGGTATCCGCACAACATGCGGCAATTAATTATGGACAGTACCCTTATGGAGGGTATGTGCCAAATCGTCCTCCATTAATGCGAAGATTAATCCCTGAAGCTGAAGAGGGTGAATATGCGAAATTCATAGCAGATCCGCAAAAGTATTTCCTGAATGCGTTGCCGAGCTTGTTACAAGCTACAAAATATATGGCGGTGGTTGACACGCTGTCTACACACTCAGATGACGAGGAGTATTTAGGAGAGCGAAAAGTGCAGGGATCCCATTGGTCAGGTGAGGCAGAGATCATAGAAGCGTTCAGGAGGTTCTCGGGAGAGATAAGAGGGATAGAGAAGGAGATTGAGAGAAGGAACTCTGATCCAACGCTCAGGAACCGCTGTGGCGCAGGAGTCTTGCCTTACGAGCTACTTGCTCCTACCTCTCAACCTGGCGTTACATGTAGAGGGATTCCTAACAGTGTATCCACCTAGACTTCTTTTTATTATTGTTAACTCATAATTATTATTTTTGTTTTGATCAGCATATCAAATAAAACATTAATTTGGAACTAATTAAATTTAAATATTACCTTAGTAATTACTTTTTTTACTTAAATAAGTTTTTTATCCCTAATCTTTTATCAAATTTTGATTGTAGGCGTTGACTAGTTTCTTTTATAGAGTTTTGGTCTCTTTTAAATAGTAAAAATTGATTCCTAGAGTTACTTTTCTTCTTTTATTAAGTGTTGAGGTAGCTAATAAAAATTTACATAAATATTGACATATGTAATATTTATTTAAATTTTATAAAAAATATCCACATCAATCTTAGGCATTTTGGCTAAAATGGGACCCTTTTTAAAAATATTTGGGCTTTTGGGGTAGCAAAAAAGCTATTTGGTGGTTTGGGGTGGAATCTATCACATCATATTTTAATTTTGTCTGGTGGGGAAAATTAATTAATAAAATTACTCACACCAAGAGTTGAATATGTCACTCATTCGTGATGGTATAATATAGACAACTAATTCTTTGAGGCAAATAAGGAATATTATTAAATATAATACTTTCTATTCTTATGTATATATATATATATATAATAAAATAAAAACTTATATAGATTATGTGGCGTCCTAAATCCGCTATTCGATATTATGGATATCGACTTCTAATTAGTAAAAAAGTAGGGAAAATTTTTCACGTTTATTTCGACTCTTAATTAAGACACACCAAAATTCAAATCTTATAATAACTACCCTATATCTAATTAGAAACCAACCCATACATGAAGGTGAAAGTTAAGCAAGTACCTAATCGACTTCATCAGCGTATAAGATTGTCATGTATTAATTCCTCTATTACTCATATTGAACATTAATCATTCAAATACAAGGTACATACCCATAGCCCTACACTTCAAGCCTAATAGTCCATAATCATGAGTATCCGCAACAAAATTTTCCAAGAATCCACTTAGGTGACAATATCATCCATACATACTAATTAATCATCAATCTTTAATTCTTATCAACTAGTCCTCTTAAGAGAGTCATAACCAAAGTCAAATCCATTCCATAACTACATTCATGCAACATACACAATATCATGACATAATCTCAACATTCATACATAACAACCTCATTCATAAAGGTTCATGAACACTGGCTTCCATCATACTAACAAAATCATAAATCAATCTCTACATCCGAACTATATTAACAAATAATTTAACAATATCCATTCATAATTTCAAAACCTAGGCATTTATACCAATAATCAAGTTATACAAAACAATGCCTATACACATTAAATTGTACAAAAGAATTTAGATCATCAATCCAAAAAGAAATGTCGGCCAAGGCAACCATTATACCCTCTTCACACCAAGTCGCCTCTTCAAAAAGTATGTCACTCTACCATTCCAACCTACATCACAAGGCTAAAATGGACAACATGGAGAGTGAGTATATTTACTCAATGATGAGCAATTATAATGATAATTCATACATAGTGAAGCAATCTTACACATTTCCCATCCACATACCCAATCTCATTAATACAATATATAGGCTACAATGTAACAATCAAGTTCACACATCATACACTCCAAAGACCAACTCATGCCAAGAGCTTTAAATATCAATCTAATTTCACCAACAATGGTCATCACTACATTTGTAGACTAGCCAAACATCACCAACATTATTTCTCAACTCAAGATACTCATAAGACATATTCATTTTGGATACTCCAATTCAAATGTCATGTCCTCATAAATAATGCATATGCTACCTAATAAGTAATGCATATGCAATGAGACCAACTTGAAAAATTCCATTTTCTCTCCATGTGCATATTTTACTCATGTGACTATAACTACGCATAGTTGTTCAATATTTAACCAACGCAAGGTTTCATTCTCAAGATCAATGCAAGATCAATAAAACATGTCACATGGTATACACTACTACGACCACACATAGTCGTTTATACATTCAACCAACGCAAGGTCGTTATTCCCAAGATCAATGCAAGATCATTATATATAACATATGAGATATGTTATGCATGCCATGAGATGCAAAAAGTGTATATGGTGGTCTCAATTTTCACATAATCCCACTTCATTGTCATGCATAAGTCAAGAAGACACATCAAGGGTACATCATTATCATAATTATGAATTTACCACCCATGTCATTCAAAGAGTCTTACTTCACATATTCATCATACATGGCAACAATAAAAACAACCAAGGCCAACATGTAAATATACATCACACATGCATACATTATCAACACCATGACTATACATTTAGAAAATAAACTCCTACCCTACCTCAAGAGAAGTATTTCATGGGGTTGGATAGGTCGGATGATCCTGCCTCATAAGAACGGTCAAAGCCTATATTTTTAATAAGTATAAGGCCACATCAAACATCATTCTATCATTAAATCAATGTCAACAACTAAGTCTCTTTTTAGAGATACATAAGCATATTCATGTATGTAAAACTTTGTTATGCTTAAGCCTTCACCATCTTGGAGGTTTGGAACCTAAACCATCTTTATCATATTTTTTGTCTTAGGATTTGAAATTCACTATTGGTAATTAGACAAAATTCAAGAGTCATCCATTAGGCTCTCCAAAGCCTTAATTAAATTGTTCACCTCATTACTTTTCATTTTTAACAGTTTTCCTATAGAAGGCATCAAGTCCTTCTTCACTTAGCATTTTTAGTCAATTTTGTTCTTTATTCTTTTTAGACAAAAAATTGTCACTAATGGTCCTTAAACACCATTTATTCCTAATGACTTCCTATCATTACCAATCACTACAACTCACCTATAACTTTTATTTCTCATTCACTAAAAGTTCTCCTAAAATCATGGTCATATCTAATTTTAAATCATGACGTAAATTTTCTTACTTAATTACATGGCCAAGTCACCTATCACCAACAACAACCTTCTCTAAGTTTAACTAGTAGCTTTTTCATGCCTAATGTGATCCAATAATATTTTCTAGACCAAAAATCTTTTCTTTCAACTCCAATGGTCCATATTCATTATCTAATCCACTTCTACACTACACACTTTTTCTTTTTAGTCTTTCTTACCTAATAACCATCTAAATTCTTAAACCACATTTATTAGCACTTACACAATTTCATAATTACTTTTTTAAGTTCTAATGTGCTCTAACAACTTCATTCATCTTAGTAACATGCCTATTCCTTACTAATTCATATAACCTTTCACCTAACTCATGACACTTTACACTCCTTGTCAACCAATAATTATCCAACACCAATTCTAATTAATAACCCACATCTAACAAGAGTTTTCAAGCCACTAGCAAGGTCAATACCTTATTGGACCTACTATGTCTCTTTGTCACTTTTTACCATCTCAAGGGAATTTTAAAGCTTAACATCAATTCCATACTTTTCTATAAATCATCAAATAAATTCTAGAGCAAGTCCCATAATTACCTTAAAATCATCCACAGACCATTTTAAGTCTAAAACCTAATTTTTCCTTCAAATTAAAGTAAGCTACTAATTTAAGATTTTGTGCCTAATACCACCCAAAACCAATTCATTTATTCTAACAATAATCAATCCCATTTCAACAACTAATTCACATTAAATTCAAGTCACAAGAACAATTATCCAACAACAACAACAAATGTCCAATGGTATCCTAACCTAGGTGTCGCGACCGGGGTCCCGGCACGCGACGCGGACTGGTTAAAGACAAATAAAAGAAAATTGAAACGATATTGAAATGAGACTCTTGAGAAGCCTAAAGAAAATAAAGGGTTCAAGGAGTCGCCACTAATATTTATTAAGGAAAATATTAGGAAAACCTTTAAACAGCACTGTTTTTTTTTTTAAAAAATAAGACTCTGTTTAGTCCGAGAGTCGAATTATAAGAGGGGAAGGTATTAGCACCCCACACTGTCCGTAAAAAAAACGGTTACCCAAATTGATCATGCATAATTTCAAAAATAATTATCAAGTATTTCATCCTTCATAAAACAATCATAAATAATATACACAATAAAAAAAATATATAAATATGAATAAAACAAAGATAATAATAAAATACATCTCCTAAGTTTGTTGTTTTTAGTTCTAAGAAAATAAATAAACAAATGATTAAAAGACCATAAAAATAAAAAAATAAAAAAACAATAAGACGTCTTGTCTTACTTATTTTCTAGTAAAAAAAATTGATTTTTATTGAGAAATATAAAGTTCAAAACAAACAAATAAATAAATAAATAAAGATAAGAGGAAGAAAAAATAGAATTAAACATATCAACATGAAGATAAAGAAATATAATACACTTAATTAATTAAAATTGATAAGGAATATTATTTAATTATCTTTTAGAAAAGATAAGATTAATAAGATGTCTCATCTAAATTAATCTCATCTTAAATTTAAGAAAAAAAATGAATGAATAAATAACACACTATTTATTAGTCTTGATTTTTTTATTATTTTTTTTATGAAAGTGATTTTTTTTCTTAATTATTAAAAGGTTACTAAGAGAAAATAATAGGAAATCATGACCATAATAAAAATGGATAATTATGTATATATATATATATACATATTTATAAACTATTAAAATGGTCAAACGTAAATAAATAAATAGAAAGTGTAGAAAAATAAATAAATAAAAAAGGCAAAAAGATAAACAACTAAAAATACAAGTACAGAGAATAAATAATAATAATAAAATAAAAAAATAAAGGTATAGAAAAATAAATAAAAGTTCAAAAAATAAAAATAAAAATAAAAATAAAAATAAATAGACATAACAATAAATACATAAAAATAAAAGAGTAGAAAAATAAATACATAAAATAAAGGGGCAGAAAAATAAATAATAAAAAATAAAGGAGCAGAAAAGTAAATAACAAAAATAAAGGGGCAGAAAAGTAAATAACAAAAATAAAGGGACAGGAAAGTAAATACATGAAAATAAATGGGCAGAAATGTAAATAACAAAAATAAAGGGCAAAAAAGTAAATACATGAAAATAAAGGAGCAGAAAAGTAAATAACAAAAATAAAGGGGCAGGAAAGTAAATACATAAAAATAAAGGGGCAGAAATGTAAATAACAAAAATAAAAGGGTAGAAAAGTAAATACATGAAAATAAAGGGGCAGAAATGTAATAATAAAAATAAAGGGGCAAAAAAGTAAATACATAAAAATAAAAGGGCAGAAAAGTAAATAACAAAAATAAAGGGACGGGAAAGTAAATAAATAAAATAAAAGGGCATAAAAAT
Source organism: Clitoria ternatea (assembly GCA_037962975.1). Lineage (NCBI taxonomy): Eukaryota > Viridiplantae > Streptophyta > Magnoliopsida > Fabales > Fabaceae > Clitoria > Clitoria ternatea. The sequence goes on along the minus strand of CM075673.1, from coordinate 102,935,721 downwards.
AAATAAATAAAGATAAAAATGTAAAAAATAAAAAATAGAAAAATGAACTAATAATTGCAGAAATATAAAGTGCGGATAAATAAAGTGCAGAAAAACAAATTAACAATAATAAAAGTGCAGAAAAGTAAATAAAGAGAAATAAAAGTGTAAAAAAAATAAATAAAGAAAAATAAAGGTACAAATAAATAAATAAAGATAGAGATGCATAAAAATAAATAAACAGATAAATAACTACAGAAAAATAAAGTGCAGGAAAATAAAGTGCTTGAATATAAATAAAGAAAAATAAAAGTGCAGAAAAATAAATAACAATTAAATAAAGACGAATAAATAAATGTAAATAAACAACCTTGTATTAATAAAAAATACCTTGGTACAGGATCAATTACAGAGAAACTAGAACGGAAGTCGGGAAATCAATTTTGTGTAGATTTCCTTTGCTTTTTGGCTTTGTTTGGACTCGATTTGAAGGTATTTAGACACCGGTTATAACACTTGGACAGTATTTTGGCTCACAAAAACTCATATACTAAGACAAACTAGAGTGGTGCACTCATTTTCCTAACTAGGATTACACAACATAATTTTTGAAAACCAAAACTTCTAAAAATTCTCATAAAAATTTAACACTCTTTCGCCTCTTTTCTTCTTTTTTCTCCCAAAATGCCTCAATATCACCTTCTATTTATAGAAGAAAATTGGCATTGGATCCTCCATAAATGACATCACTTTTCTACTTTTTTAATTTGTCCAAATTTGATGTCAATTTCCCCAATTTTCTCCAATTATCCAACCAAACCGGGGCCCACCACTAAAACCACTGAAAACCTACGTGACTTTTCTTTTTTTTCTTTTTTTTTAATTCTGTTTTTTTTTTGAACTTTTTTTTCGACTTTTTTTTTGGCCCATTTCATTTTATTTTTTTTGGCCCATTTTTATTTGATTTTTTTCAGATTTTTTTTGTCTTTTTTTTAGGGCCCATTTTTTTCCTTTTTCTTTTTCTTTTTCTTTTCTTTTCTTTTTTTTGGCCCTTTTTTATTTGATTTTTATTTTATCATTTTTTTTATTTTCATTTTTTTATTTTTTTATTTTATATTTTTTTGCCCATTTATTATTTTTTTTATTTTTTTCTGATTTTTTGGGCCTTTTATTTAAAAATACAAATGGAAACATAAATTATTTATTACATATATGGAAATAAATAAAGTATCCAATAAATATAAATTACTACCCACACTATAAGGAGTAAAAAGGTAGTCACAAAACATCGTCTTCCCTCCCTTATTCTTTCCTCTTGGCTTCGGCATCCATCAGCCATTGCTTGAGAGAAGTGAAGAGAATTGACGAAATGAGAAGTGTGGTAGGAAATGAAGAGGGATTGGGTATTTATAGAAATGGAGAAGGGTTACTATTCTAACGGTCACTACGTAGTTTTTAATATTATTTTTTTAAAAAAAAATATGATCCGAGGTGGCAATCTGGACTGGACGAGGTTCTAAGTACTGTACCGCGTCACCAATGAGAACTGGTAAGTCATAACCGGGGTCTGAAATCATTGGTCAACTATGGACATTTCTCTTCACCTCGGTTAAATATTAAGCATTGGGGAATCTCCTGCAGGTTTACCTCCGGTGTGTCTTGAAGTTCAAGTACGGATTAACACATCAGTTTTAACTTGAAGAACCTCGGATTCCCACCGAACTGAGGTGTAAAATACCGTACTCCACTGAGGCTGTACGAGCTTAGAACTAATGAGGTAACACCGGTCATGAGACCGTGCTAGGACCCCGGTTAATGCAGTCAACATTGACTCCGGATTCTAGGACAAATAAACTCTTTTTTTCTTTCTTTTTTTTTCTACTCTTTTTTTTCTACATATCTTAATATATATTTTGCTGGACAAAAATAGGTGTTCACAGATGCCCCTCTTTACTTCTTTTCATGAAAGAATATGAGACATATTCATATTATTGATGTGAAAAGAAAGTAAAGACATGAACACCCCTAAAAATACTCGACAACTTTTGACAAGAAGTAAATAGCCGAATGGTGTTGTCCCAATACCAGACAGTTTAAGGGGAAGCATCTGGAACCTGGCAGGAAGGTAAACGACATAACCTAGGAGTTGATACTGAGGCTTTGAAAGAAAATAAACGATATATGAGGTTGTCCTGACATTTTGAGGAGCCTAGGAATGGATATCTGAGGCTTTGACACAAAATAAATGACAGGGGGATGCCCCTGACTAGTTTTGATTGAAGTAGCCTAGGGAAGGATACCTGAGGCTTTAACATGAAGTAAATGACTAGGGGGATGCCCCTGACTTGATTTTCATTGAGATAGCCTAGGGAAGGATACCTGAGGCTTTGACATGAAAATAAATGACTGGGGGGATGCCCCTGATTTGATTTTGATTGAGATAGCCTAGGGAAGAATACCTGAGGCTTTGGCATGAAACTAAATGACTGGGGGGATGCCCCTGATTTGATTTTGATCAAGATAGCCTAGGGAAGAATACCTGAGGCTTTGACATGAAACTAAATGACTGGGGGGATGCCCCTGATTTGATTTTGATTAAGATAGCCTAGGGAAGAATACCTGAGGCTTTGACATGAAACTAAATGACTGGGGGGATGCCCCTGATTTGATTTTGATTGAGATAGCCTAGGGAAGAATACCTGAGGCTTTGAAAGAAAATAAGTGACTGGGGAGATGCCCCTGATTTGATTTAGTAGCCTAGGAATGGATACCTGAGGCTTGGACATGAAGTAAGACTTAAGGGAGATACCTCTACCATAATGACTTATGGTGGAGAATTATATGAGATTTATGCTCAAGAAGAATGTGTCTGAGATTGACTTTTCTGACTTAGTGAGGGTTTTGAGTGAATACAAGGATTGCATTTTCATATCTTAGTAAACCATCCCTGCTGGAGTTAGGTGATAGGCTGAAACTGTTGATTTCGACTCTTCATGGGGAATATTTGTCCTTGTTGTAACCTCAACCCTGCATAGAAGAAATAATTATGTGGAAAACCAAAGGTTAAAGATCTTGTTTCCTCCAGGTGACTACCATAATCCTTATGGGACTTGTTATTACTCATGGCAGAGCGGAATATCCTGATTACCAAGGTCTGTGTAATTGGGAAGTATCAAGCTCGTTTGAGATTAAAAATATGCTTTTCATGATTTTTTTAATATTTTTCACAAAATGCATGCAAATGAAACCTGACAAGACAAGGATTGGAACTGAAATTGAGAATTCCATATATTTACTTGGGAAAATTACAAGTTTACATCATAATTTTTAATCCAAACTTTTAGAGGACATAAAGACTACCCTATCCCTTTAGAGTATGCTTAAGCATAATGTTGTTCAAGGCCTCAATACTCAAGAGAGGGGGTGAATTGAGTTTTAAAGACTTTGGTTGGAATGCCTTTGAACTTGATTTTTATATCCAAGTTTACAGGAATATGCAAGTGAAATCAAGTTAAAGATAGTATGCAATGCACCACAAAGATAAATATAGCTGAAGCAATTTAACAAACACTTGGTGGGCAGTATTTGAAATGTATCAAATTTGATAAGCTTGAGTATGCAATTCACAATCAATCAACACAAATCAACCAATTGCAGTATATAAAAGTAAAAGAGTAAAGGAGAGGAGCTTGCAAACCAATATAACGAGTTCCACCAACACCGGTGTACGTCTCGCCTCTAAGCAACCCACTTAGAGGATTTTCACTATTGCAGTTTAGAGATACAAGCTATGAGCAATTGCAGCTTCCTAGTGTCCCACACTCAAGAACTCAATCCTCACTAGCAAAGGGTAACCCACCCAATCTCCCAAACTCTCAATACCCAAAGGTTGAACCCCAACCTTTGTGACCACTCAATCCTAGAGTGAAAAACCTTTGTGTTTGAAGTGTTTACAAGGAAATGACTCTCTTAATAGAGTAGATGTACAAGTGAAGGTTCTCTCAAATCTATAACTCTCAAGAAGAGAGGATATGCAAATGAAATCTCAAAATGTACAAGAGTGAGGGCTTACAAAGCACAAGAGTAAGTGAAGAATTGTAGCTTCTTGTTGTATTTTTGCCTCTTGATTGGAGAGCAATTTATAGAGCTTTGAAGCTGTCCTAAGGTTCTCCTAGCCGTTGCAAATAGTGGCTCCAGCTTGTCTCTGCGTGTAGTGGGTTTTGGGTGCTTGGTTCCGACTTAAATCTGTCTTATTAGTGATGTTTCCCACTATGTGAATCGATTCATACGTTTATGAATCGATTCATGACTTGCTGTTTTGGGTATTTTCAATTTTGAACTCGCATGAATCGATTCATGACTAGTGTGAATCGATTCATGACTTGCTGTTTTGTGTTTTTGGAACTTCCAGGCCTATGAATTGATTCATGCTTTTCATGAATCGATTCATACGTTGCTGTTTTTGATTTTCCATGATTTTTGATGCTTTCTTGTTTCATTTGCTTCATGGATCCTTTCCTTTATCTTCATGCATTTCTTTCTTGATTCTTTGATCATTTGGAAGCGTGTCCTTCATTGTTTCTTGGTCTTGTCTTTGGATTCTATAATTTTCTTGTGTTCTTTGCACTTGTTTTTGATATTTGTGGAGCTTTTCAAGTTCATGTGCATTTGTCATTATCGAAACCTGTTTTCAACATTCAAATACACATAATACTTCTTGACTGCATCTGAATTGACTGGGAAAGATAATTCCTCACCATCCATGTTCGTCAAAATCAAAGCTCCTCCAGAAAAGGCTCTCTTTACGACGAATGGCCCTTCATAATTTGGCCTCCATTTGCCTCGGTGATCATTTTGATTCGGCAAGATTTTCTTCAGTACCAAATCACCTTCATGAAATTGACGAGGTCGCACTTTCTTTTCGTATGCCTTCTTCATACGCTTTTGGTATAACTGTCCATGACAGAGAGCGGTTAACCTTTTCCCGTCAATTAAATTTAATTGATCATACCAGGACCGAACCCATTCAGCTTCTTCTAATTTGGCATCCATGATTACTTTTAAAGACGGAATTTCCACTTCTATTGGTAAAACAGCTTCCATACCATACACCAATGAGAAGGGTGTTTCCCCTGTCGAAGTTCGTACAGAGGTACGATACCCATGTAAAGCAAAAGGAAGCAACTCACTCCAGTCTTTGTAGGTTTCAACCATCTTTTGTATAATTTTCTTTATATTTTTGTTAGCCGCTTCCACTGCTCCATTCATCTTAGGTCTGTATGGAGATGAATTGAGGTGTTTAATTTTGAATTCCTCACAAAGTTCATCCATCATTTTATTATTCAGGTTTGTACCATTATCAGTGATGATCTGATTTGGTAAACCATATCTACAAATCAATTCTCTCTTGATGAATTTGACCACAACATTTTTAGTCACGTTGGTGTAGGAAGCTGCTTCAACCCACTTAGTGAAGTAATCAATGGCCACCAAAATAAAGCGATGCCCATTCGATGCTTTTGGTTCAATGGGACCAATAACATCTATGCCCCACATAGCAAAAGGCCAAGGCACTGTTAGAACGTGCAAAGAAGATGGTGGTGCATGAATGTTGTCTGCATAGGTTTGACACTTGTGACATTTCTTGGCATAGTTATGACAATCATTTTCCATCGTCATCCAATAATATCCAGATCTGAGAATTTTTCTTGCCATCGAGTGCCCATTTGCATGTGTTCCGAAAGGTCCTTCATGAACATCCTTCATGATTTTGTTAGCTTCCGTCATGTCTACGCAACAAAGGAGAACAGAATCATAATTTCTCTTATAAAGTGTATTCCTAGTCATAAAGAAATTCATGGCTAGGCGCCTGAGGGTTCTTTTATCATTTTCTGAGATACCAGGGGGATATTCTTGATTTTGAATATAATTTTTGATGTCATGAAACCATGGTTTCCCATCGGGCTCATCTTCTATCTCATGACAATATGCAGGTTTGAGACGCCTTTCAATCTCAATGAAGGGCATGTCACACTCCCTACTTACGTTGAACATGGAGGCCAACGTGGCCAAAGCATCGGCTAATTGGTTATCATCCCGAGAAATATGATGGAAAGAGACTTCATCAAACCCTTTGATTAGTTCCATGATGTGAGCTTGATAAGGAATCAATTTGCCATCTCTAGTACCCCATTCTTCTTTCAGTTGATGAATCACCAAGGCAGAATATCCGTATATTTGTAGAGATTTCACCTTTGCTTCAAGTGCCGCCTGAATCCCCAAAGCACAAGCTTCATATTCTGTAATATTATTGGTACAATCAAAACAAAGTCTAGCAGTGAATGGGAAAAGCTTGTTATCTGGTGAGATTAGGATGGCTCCAATCCCATGCCCCAGTGTATTTGACGCCCCATCGAACATCAAAATCCAAGTTCTATTAGGACAATCTTTCTCTTCTGACAACATCATAATATTTTCATCAGGAAATTCGAATGACATTGGTTGGTATTCTTTTAGGGGATGGTGGGCCAAGTGATCAGCCAAAGCACTCCCTCTTACAGCTTTTTGGGTGACATGAATGATATCATACTTAGTCAAAAGAACCTGCCAATGAGCTATTCTTCCCGTCAGAGCCGGTTTTTCAAAGATGTACTTAATTGGGTCTATCTTAGATATCAACCAAGTAGTATAAGATAACATGTATTGCCTTAGGCGACGAGCAGCCCATGCTAATGCACAACAAGTTCGTTCCACAGTAGAATATCGTGCTTCGCACTCAGTGAACTTCTTGCTCAAATAGTAAATAGCATGCTCTTTTCCCCCAGACTCATCATGCTGCCCCAGTACAGAGCCCATAGACTCATCTATCACTGTCAAATACAACAGGAGTGGTCTTCCCGGGGTTGGGGGAACCAAGATCGGTGGGGATTGCAAGTATTGCTTTATTTGGTCAAAGGCCTCCTGACAATTATCATTCCATTGTGATGGTTGATTTTTACGAAGCAACTTAAAGATTGGATTACATACAGCTGTTAGTTGAGAAATGAAACGAGCTATGTAATTCAACCTTCCAAGGAATCCTCGTACTTCTTTTTCAGTGCTAGGAGCAGGCATTTCCATGATTGCCTTTACTTTATCAGGATCCACTTCGATACCTTTCTCACTGACAATGAAACCAAGCAATCTTCCAGAACTAGCCCCAAAAGTGCATTTAGCCGGATTTTGTAACATCCCCGTTTTAAAATTTAATGCTGAATAAAGAATGAACCATTAAGACTTGATTTCAACTAGAAATAACTGTTAAGTGCATTTAACTAAGTGAGTTTAAGCCATTAAAATATTAAAATAGTGGCGGACAGGGGATGAGGTGGAGTGCGCGTGACTGACGGGCACGCACTCTCCCATCCCACTCTTGCTTTTGCTGTGCGCATGCACATGTACACTTATATATATATATGTCGTGAGCCTTTAGTGATGAACACTTTTGCCAATTCTTCAGACTCTCTTCTCCGTCACTTCATCCTCTGTTTTCTCTCTTCGTCTTCATTCTTCTTCTTCCATCTCACTCTTCGCTCCTGGAGATCTTGATTCCAGTACTGAAGAACAGACTACGCTCCATCCCAGAATCAGGCGCAGAATACGACGAAGCCAAAGAAGACCGGACGAACCAGGAGAAGGACATCGGACCCAACGACGAGAACGGAAAGAGGTTTCTGAGGTTCTTCTAAAGGTAGGGGGCGCTTGCATGTCAAATGCATGGTCTAAGAACGGTACCGGATGAACGTACTGCCAAGTGGGTGTGTGTGCATGTTTTTATAATTCATTAGAACTGATGCTGCGCATGTATGCATGTGTTCACAATTACTAAAACTGATGCATGATTTGAGATTTTGATGGTGATCTTCGTGACGATGGCGTAGGTTACTCGTGGATGATAATGATGGGTCTATTTTGTTGTCACTATGAAAAATGTGTATGTGCATGTTCTTAATTGAATTGCTCAATGTTGTTAGTCTGATGATCGACTGTATCATGCGCGGGTGTGACTGACTGAATGATGATGAATAATGGGAGATATCCGTTCTTACTTAATGACTATGGTAAGGTGTTCAAGGCGCGATGATGAGTAATGATAAATGTGTTAGTTGCATGAGTAAGAGTGGGGTGACCCATGGAAGGTCGAGAACCCCAAGGGAAATGACTTCCAGTTACCAACCCTGGCTAGATCCCAATAGGGCTCGTGGTAGCCGTTGGAGCTAGAGAAGTGAGTCTCGAGACGCCGTGGGGGGCCGGTGCCACCTGGTAAGAGCTGAGGGACGAGGGGCCAAAAGAAAAAGGGGGCTGTAACTGAGAGTCTTTTCCCGAGTCGGATCCGCGTGCATACATATAGAAATAAGGCTGATTGTGGTGATGTGTAAATCTATATATGTGCATGTGTATGATTTTGAATGCATGAATATATATTGATGTGGAATAAACTCTGTGAATTATGCGTATTATGAATGTTGTTTGAATTGTATGAACTTGGTTACTTGAAAAAGGACGAATGATAGCAGGAGCGTGTACTGACGCTGATACCGAGTCTGTGAGTATCATTTTACATGTAAAAGCTCACCCCTGCAGTGGCCATTTTCAGTGAATGTCTCTCGTGAGGAGGATCAGAATCAGAACCGGAATGCTGGGCGGAGTGCTGATGCATTTCGAAGGTTTAATTAAGACGTTGTTAGATGAAGCCCGGACTGGCTCATACCGGATGTTAATGTTTTGTGCTGAATAGAACTTTATGAACAAGAAGAAGTCTGATTTTGCATTGTAAATATTCATATACACTCTTATGTACATATGGATGTATGGTTTTGTGTGCGTGTGATGCTATGTGCTGTCTCGTTTTATAATTATGCTTTAATAGATAAGCAGGGACAGTTTGATTGAGCAGGTTATAGTTAAGTCCGGAAGAACCAAGAATTGTCTTAGGAAAACTTATGTCGGATACGTTGGGCGGAGAATGGGAAGCAATCCGCCCAAGTGCGAGAACTCACGCTGAAGCGAGTAATGACCCGAGCGAAATATCGACCATTATCCTTTCCTATCCGTTGTGACACTAACGCAATCCGGACCCCGGTGCTGAACCCCGGATTTGGGCGTTATGGCTAAGTCCGCCCAGGCGTTATCATAATTAGTTGAGTTGGGCGGAATAGGTTCAGACTCTTCCTTCTTCCATAACTTACTATCGCACTTGTACCCTGTAACTTCATATTTTTCTGAGTGAAAGGCGAGTGTGTGAGGATTTACTTGGTGAACCCTTGACCATACCCGATGGAGGAAAATTACCTTGTAGTTGTGTTAAAGAGGCGTTATGCAGATTTCGTTTAGGCGGCGTTATACCTCGCCCATGTAGCTAGGACAGCCCGCCCAAGATAAATATACCCCGCCTAGCCTAGCAGGATGATTCTAACTTAGCCTTTTCATCAAATGCTACACGTGTGAATGTATTAACATATTTCCCTTATCTATTCCTCCTGTTGAGTGACCAGTATTTCTTGAAGGGAAGCCTCAGTGCGAAATCTCCTCTATCCGCTGCTGCATTACTATGCTCCGCCTGGACGGTGTCAGACCCCGTCTGAGCGAATAAACGGTATCGTGCAATCCGCCCTAGTGTTGGTGCGTTACGATAAGCCCATCGAGCCGGCCTCACCTTTTTAGCCTCCCTGTAGGTTGCTTTATGCGCGTGAATGTTTTTAGTTTTCCCCATTGCCTGCTCCCTTCTACATCAAATGTTACGTGACTGTTTTTGTGAAAAATTTTCTCATATTTTGGGATTTATTAGTTGTAGATAATTAGGGTGTTACATTTTGGTATCAGAGCGGACCGAAAAGTCCAAGGCCAAAGTATGCTTACCAAGTGTAAGCGGTGGTGTTTGTGTCTTTGATTGAATGGTTGAAATTGTTGTGGTATTGGTTGAACCTGATTGATATTGGCTTGCGGATAGGAGGGTGTTGCCCCTCCTGGTCCTATTGATTGTTTATTATAATATATATATATGGCATAATGTGCTAAGTTATTAATTGTTAGACTAATAACTAGATCGGTAGTAAGTGGCTCCGTGTACTTATCCTTAAATGTCAATTTCAGGATAAGGAATGGCGCATCGTCAAAGTATGGAGGCTATAGCCACAGCATTCCAACGCTTTGCTGATGTGTTTGAAAGGCAAGGCCAAACTCAACCTGAGGATGGCCATGTGCTGGACCGCTTCCTGAAGAGGAAGCCGAGTGAATTCTTAGGAGGACAGAACCCTGAGGCGGCGTTCAAGTGGACTCAGGAATTAGAGAGAATTTTTAGGGGTCTTCGCTGTACCGAAGCCCAGAAGGTGGAATGCGCAGTGTATATGCTGCGAGATGAAGCGGAGAATTGGTGGAAGATAGCTAGGAGCCAATTCCCCGAAGATGACAATCAACTGACGTGGGACGATTTCAAGGCCTGCTTCCTAGACAAATACTTTCCCGACACAGTGCGGAGTCGGAAGGAGCTGGAGTTTATGGAGTTAAAACAGGGCTCCATGACTGTGGAAGAATACGCGACCAGATTTGAAGAATTGTGCCTGTTCTATCCGCCCTTCCAGCAACCGGGAACGGAGCACTCCAAGTGTCTTAAGTTTGAGAACGGACTGAGATCGGATATCAAGAGGGCCTGCAGATACCATGAAATCCGGAGTTTCCCTGCCTTAGTGAACAAGTGTAGAATATTCGAAGAGGATGACAGGGCCCATTCAGGCCAGTGCAGCAGAGCCAACCAACACTTGAGGCCTCAGCAATCACGTTTCAAGAGGCCAGGGAACGTGAGGAGGAATGAACCCTTCACCAGATATCAGGACCATAATGACCGAGGGAGGCAGATGAGAGGACGACCAAGGTATGGCGGATGCTTTAAATGTGGTGGTGATCATTTTGCTAAGGAATGCAACGATACGAATGTTAAATGCTACCACTGCGGAGAGAAGGGACACGTTCGCCCGGACTGCCCCCAACTCCGCCAGGCAAACACCAATGTGCGTCAAAGAGAATTTCAAGATCGAACCAGAATGAATGATAACCCACGACCTGGTGGCAGAGGCAACGGAACCAGAGGAAATATGATGCATGCCCCGAACAGTCGAGAGAGGAATACCGGCCCAACAGCGACAGGAAGGATCTACACCATCAATGCAGAGGATGTTGCACCAGCAAACGATCTAGTACAATGTAAGTGCTCACTTGGAATGAATACGCTTAATGTTGTTTTCGATTCGGGGGCAACCCATTCTTTTATAGCTGATGAGTGCGTGAAACGGTTGAAGCTACCAACTGTGTCTATGAACCGGACTCTAGAAGTGGCCAGCCCCACTGGCCCTACTGTGTTCACATCGTCCATATGTAAAAATGTAGCATTTGAGTTGTATGATCGGAGTTTCACCTTCGATCTGATTTGCATGCCCTTAAAGGGTCTTGATATTGTGCTTGGAATAGATTGGCTTTCAGCCAATAAGGTATTAGTAGATTGTAGAAACCGAGAGATAGTTTTCCCAAAACAACCCACTGAAGATGGCGCGGCACAAGGTATAACCCAACTATTTATGATGCTTTGCCTAACCAAAGGTGAGAATGAGCCCCTAGTGAACGACATTCCGGTTGTCTGCGAATTCCCAGAAGTGTTCCCAGAGGACGTCCCGAGTGTACCTCCCCATAGAGAAGTTGAATTCTCTATAGACTTGATCCCTGGAGCCGAACCGGTCTCCAGTGCACCCTACAGAATGTCCTCAACTGAATTGGTCGAGTTGAAGAAACAAGTGGATGAGTTACTTGAGAAGCAGTTCATTAGACCAAGCGTGTCACCATGGGGCGCACCTGTGCTACTTGTTAAGAAGAAGGATGGCAGCTTGAGACTTTGTATAGATTATCGACAGCTTAACAAACTCACAATCAAGAATCGATACCCACTGCCTAGAATTGATGATTTAATTGACCAGCTGCGTGGAGCCTCAGTCTTCTCAAAAATCGACTTACGATCTGGATATCACCAAATCCGAGTGAAGGACTCGGACATTCCTAAAACTGCCTTTAGGACTAGGTATGGTCACTATGAGTATGTAGTGATGCCGTTCGGTGTGACAAACGCCCCTGCTGTTTTCATGAATTACATGAACAGCATATTCCATTCCTTCTTAGATCGGTTTGTTGTTGTCTTCATCGATGACATTCTAGTTTATTCTAAGACATCGGAGGAGCATGAAGGGCATCTCAGAGCGGTACTCCAAGTGTTGAAGGAGAAGCAATTGTTTGCAAAGCTTTCCAAGTGCGAATTTTGGATGGATGAGATTCACTTCCTCGGGCATGTGATCTCCAAGCGAGGCGTCTCGGTGGATCCTGCGAAGGTAGCTGCTGTAATAGCGTGGGAGAGGCCCAGATCGATCACGGAGATAAGGAGTTTTATGGGCTTGGCAGGTTATTATAGAAGGTTCATCGAAGGTTTTTCTAAGTTGGCATTACCTCTGACTAAATTGACTCGGAAGAACGTTCCTTTTGTGTGGAGTCCGGAGTGTGAGAGCAGCTTCCAAGAGCTGAAGAATAAGTTGACAACGGCTCCGGTGTTAGCATTACCTGAGTTACGAGAAAGCTTCGTGGTCTATTGTGACGCGTCCGGACTCGGATTAGGATGTGTACTCATGCAGAAAGATCGGGTGATAGCATATGCCTCTCGACAATTGAGACCCCACGAACAACATTATCCGACCCATGACTTGGAGTTGGCAGCAGTAGTTTTTGCATTGAAAATCTGGAGGCATTACTTGTACGGATCCAAATTTGAAGTGTACAGCGATCATAAGAGCCTCAAATACCTATTCGACCAAAAGGAGCTGAACATGAGGCAGAGAAGGTGGATTGAGTTTTTGAAGGACTATGATTTCGAGTTGAAATACCACCCCGGTAAGGCAAATGTCGTAGCAGACGCATTGAGCCGAAAATCCCTCCACATGGCAGCCATGATGGCAAAAGAAGTTGAGTTGTTGGAGCGGTTTCGAGACATGAACTTGCATGTTGGCGCCCCTTCCTCTCAGAAGATGACAATCGGTACGTTGAGGATTGCCAACGAATTCTTAAAATCCGTGTACGAACAGCAACAGGCGGACTCTTACCTAGCTGAAATGAAGGAAATTCAGGCTAGAGGAAAGGATTTATCCTTGGCAGAAGGGTCAGATGGGATCTTCCGGGTGAGGAACAGAATATACATACCAAGTGAAGGGAGATTGAGAAGAATGGTGCTTGATGAAGCCCACAAAAGCCTACTCAGCATTCACCCAGGAACCACGAAAATGTACCACGACTTGAGGAGACAGTTTTGGTGGCCCGGACTAAAGAAGGATGTGGCGGAGTACGTGGCCCGATGTATCACTTGTCAGAAATCGAAGGTAGAGCACCAAAAACCGTACGGTGCAATGCAGCCTCTAGAAATCCCCGTGTGGAAATGGGACTCAATTGCGATGGATTTTATCATGGGATTACCCAGAAACCGAGCGGGCCATGATGCCATTTGGGTTATTGTTGATAGATTGACGAAGAGTGCACACTTCCTACCTGTAAATATGAAGTACCCATTGCATAAATTGGCTCGAATCTACATTCAAGAAGTTATTCGACTGCATGGCATACCTACTTCCATCGTCTCAGATAGGGACCCTAGATTTACGTCCAGATTTTGGACCAGCTTGCATCAAGAACTGGGGACGAAGCTTTGGCTTAGTTCTGCCTACCACCCCCAATCGGATGGACAGTCCGAGCGAACGATTCAGAGTCTAGAAGACTTATTGAGAGCGTGTGTGTTAGAGTACGGTGGGGACTGGGAGCAGTACCTTCCCTTGATCGAGTTTACGTACAACAACAGCCATCATCACAGCATTGGCATGGCACCTTACGAGGCATTATATGGGCGTAGATGCCGGACCCCACTCTGCTGGTCGGAAACGGGTGAAAGTCTATTACTGGGACCAGACATCGTGAAGCAAACCACAGAACAGATCCGAGTGATAAGGGAGAAGATGAAAGCATCACAAGACAGGCAGAAGAGCTACCATGACAAACGCATCAAGCCATTGGAATTTCAAGTCGGAGATCGAGTGTTTCTGAGAACCTCTCCGAGTAAAGGAGTTGGACGAGCCTTAAAAAGTGGGAAGTTAAGCCCTCGCTACATCGGACCTTATGAGGTAGTAGAACGGATTGGCCCCGTGGCATACCGCCTCGCGTTACCAATTCACTTGTCCCGATTACACAACGTTTTTCATGTGTCTCAACTAAGGAAGTATTTGCATGACCCCAGCCACACGATGCCTGACGACGAGGTAGAGATCAAGGAAGACCTAACCACTGTGACTACACCGGTTGGAATCGTGGATCAATCGGTAAAACGCTTAAGGAACAAGAACGTAAGGCTGGTTAAGGTGGAGTGGCAGCAAGGCAAAATCACCTCCTATACGTGGGAGCGCGAAGACGCCATGCGACAGCAGTACCCCGAATTGTTTACCTACGTAAGTACCAACTGAATTTCGGGGACGAAATTCTTTTTCAGTGGGGGAGAACTGTAACATCCCCGTTTTAAAATTTAATGCTGAATAAAGAATGAACCATTAAGACTTGATTTCAACTAGAAATAACTGTTAAGTGCATTTAACTAAGTGAGTTTAAGCCATTAAAATATTAAAATAGTGGCGGACAGGGGATGAGGTGGAGTGCGCGTGACTGACGGGCACGCACTCTCCCATCCCACTCTTGCTTTTGCTGTGCGCATGCACATGTACACTTATATATATATATGTCGTGAGCCTTTAGTGATGAACACTTTTGCCAATTCTTCAGACTCTCTTCTCCGTCACTTCATCCTCTGTTTTCTCTCTTCGTCTTCATTCTTCTTCTTCCATCTCACTCTTCGCTCCTGGAGATCTTGATTCCAGTACTGAAGAACAGACTACGCTCCATCCCAGAATCAGGCGCAGAATACGACGAAGCCAAAGAAGACCGGACGAACCAGGAGAAGGACATCGGACCCAACGACGAGAACGGAAAGAGGTTTCTGAGGTTCTTCTAAAGGTAGGGGGCGCTTGCATGTCAAATGCATGGTCTAAGAACGGTACCGGATGAACGTACTGCCAAGTGGGTGTGTGTGCATGTTTTTATAATTCATTAGAACTGATGCTGCGCATGTATGCATGTGTTCACAATTACTAAAACTGATGCATGATTTGAGATTTTGATGGTGATCTTCGTGACGATGGCGTAGGTTACTCGTGGATGATAATGATGGGTCTATTTTGTTGTCACTATGAAAAATGTGTATGTGCATGTTCTTAATTGAATTGCTCAATGTTGTTAGTCTGATGATCGACTGTATCATGCGCGGGTGTGACTGACTGAATGATGATGAATAATGGGAGATATCCGTTCTTACTTAATGACTATGGTAAGGTGTTCAAGGCGCGATGATGAGTAATGATAAATGTGTTAGTTGCATGAGTAAGAGTGGGGTGACCCATGGAAGGTCGAGAACCCCAAGGGAAATGACTTCCAGTTACCAACCCTGGCTAGATCCCAATAGGGCTCGTGGTAGCCGTTGGAGCTAGAGAAGTGAGTCTCGAGACGCCGTGGGGGGCCGGTGCCACCTGGTAAGAGCTGAGGGACGAGGGGCCAAAAGAAAAAGGGGGCTGTAACTGAGAGTCTTTTCCCGAGTCGGATCCGCGTGCATACATATAGAAATAAGGCTGATTGTGGTGATGTGTAAATCTATATATGTGCATGTGTATGATTTTGAATGCATGAATATATATTGATGTGGAATAAACTCTGTGAATTATGCGTATTATGAATGTTGTTTGAATTGTATGAACTTGGTTACTTGAAAAAGGACGAATGATAGCAGGAGCGTGTACTGACGCTGATACCGAGTCTGTGAGTATCATTTTACATTTAAAAGCTCACCCCTGCAGTGGCCATTTTCAGTGAATGTCTCTCGTGAGGAGGATCAGAATCAGAACCGGAATGCTGGGCGGAGTGCTGATGCATTTCGAAGGTTTAATTAAGACGTTGTTAGATGAAGCCCGGACTGGCTCATACCGGATGTTAATGTTTTGTGCTGAATAGAACTTTATGAACAAGAAGAAGTCTGATTTTGCATTGTAAATATTCATATACACTCTTATGTACATATGGATGTATGGTTTTGTGTGCGTGTGATGCTATGTGCTGTCTCGTTTTATAATTATGCTTTAATAGATAAGCAGGGACAGTTTGATTGAGCAGGTTATAGTTAAGTCCGGAAGAACCAAGAATTGTCTTAGGAAAACTTATGTCGGATACGTTGGGCGGAGAATGGGAAGCAATCCGCCCAAGTGCGAGAACTCACGCTGAAGCGAGTAATGACCCGAGCGAAATATCGACCATTATCCTTTCCTATCCGTTGTGACACTAACGCAATCCGGACCCCGGTGCTGAACCCCGGATTTGGGCGTTATGGCTAAGTCCGCCCAGGCGTTATCATAATTAGTTGAGTTGGGCGGAATAGGTTCAGACTCTTCCTTCTTCCATAACTTACTATCGCACTTGTACCCTGTAACTTCATATTTTTCTGAGTGAAAGGCGAGTGTGTGAGGATTTACTTGGTGAACCCTTGACCATACCCGATGGAGGAAAATTACCTTGTAGTTGTGTTAAAGAGGCGTTATGCAGATTTCGTTTAGGCGGCGTTATACCTCGCCCATGTAGCTAGGACAGCCCGCCCAAGATAAATATACCCCGCCTAGCCTAGCAGGATGATTCTAACTTAGCCTTTTCATCAAATGCTACACGTGTGAATGTATTAACATATTTCCCTTATCTATTCCTCCTGTTGAGTGACCAGTATTTCTTGAAGGGAAGCCTCAGTGCGAAATCTCCTCTATCCGCTGCTGCATTACTATGCTCCGCCTGGACGGTGTCAGACCCCGTCTGAGCGAATAAACGGTATCGTGCAATCCGCCCTAGTGTTGGTGCGTTACGATAAGCCCATCGAGCCGGCCTCACCTTTTTAGCCTCCCTGTAGGTTGCTTTATGCGCGTGAATGTTTTTAGTTTTCCCCATTGCCTGCTCCCTTCTACATCAAATGTTACGTGACTGTTTTTGTGAAAAATTTTCTCATATTTTGGGATTTATTAGTTGTAGATAATTAGGGTGTTACAGATTTAATCTGAGTTTGAATTTTCTCAGGCGTTCAAAGAGCTTTCGTAAGTCAATCAAGTGACCTTCAACGGATTTGGATTTGGCAATAATATCATCCACATAAACCTCTATCTCTTTATGCATCATGTCATGAAATAGAGTTACCATCGCTCTTTGGTAAGTGGCACCGGTATTTTTCAATCCAAAAGACATCACCTTGTAGCAGAAGGTTCCCCATAAAGTAATGAAAGTGGTTTTTTCCATGTCTTAGGGTGCCATCTTGATTTGGTTGTACCCAGAAAATCCATCCATGAATAAAAAAATAGAATGTTGGGCCGTGTTATCAACAAGAACATCAATATGTGGCAATGGAAAGTCATCTTTTGGGCTAGCTCTATTCAAATCTCGGTAATTAACACACATTCGTACCTTCCCATCCTTCTTCGGGACCGGAACAATGTTGGCCACCCATTCAGGGTATTTGGAGACAACCAAGAATCCAGCATCCAACTGTTTGGTTATCTCTTCTTTAATCTTTAAGAGCATTTCTGGCTTCATCCTTCTCAACTTTTGCTTTATGGGGACGCAACCGGGTTTCAATGGCAACTTGTGTTCAACGATGCAGTTATCTAATCCGGCATATCCTGATACGACCAAGCAAACACGTCGCTGAATTCGACCAACAATTCTATTAATTCCCTCCTATGTTCTCTACTCAAAGAGGTGCCGATCTTGACTTCTTGTTTGTTTTCTTCACTCCCCAAATTTATGACTTCAACAATTTCTAGATAGGGAGAAATTTCTTTATCTTCCTGATCTAGCAGCCTTAGTAATTCAGGGGAAGGTTCACCAGACTCTTCGTCCTCTTCGCTTGTTGGATTAAAATCATGATGGGAGAAGGCAATCTTATTCTTTTGGAATTCAATTTCAGATCTGCAATTTATTTAATATAAAAAAGGCAAAATAAGGAAAATGATAATTGAACTTAACTTTTATTTATTTGAAATGATAAAGGAAACATGTTTTTCCCTTATTAAAACTCATCCTAAGGCTTTAGGCATAGCCATAGGATTTAAACAAAAACCTACAAAGTGAACAATTACTTTGAAATAATCTCTGGAAGCTCAACGGCTTCCCAATTACACAACTCAGTATCTGATGGACAAGGGTAAATCACGTCTTCTTCTCTCTTAGACTCATCATCGATGACTGCCACTTGGTCTGGAGATGTCAAGCCTGCACTCCTGAAGCTTTGGTAAAGGTCACAGATAGGGATCTTCGTAGTTAGGGGTTCTCGGTTTTCTAACCGTGCAAGTCATTTGTCTCTTTTATCTGCGAAAACCTTCGCTCTTTCCATTGGAGATGGATGATATCCTAGCCCAAAGCCGTTCTTATTCTCCTTAACCAATAATGGGTCTACTCCTCCATTAAGCATCTTCCCAAGCCCTTTCCCTGGCTGGAATCCAGATTTCATCATCACTTTAGCCACCATCATAGAAACTTTGGAAGGACGAGCTAGTTGTAACCCTTCGCTCACATAAGTGGTGTGAGCAATTTCCAATGATTGGAAAGAAGTCTCAAGACTTTCTTCAGCCGCTTCTATATATGGAGTTGACATGGGCTTGCTGATAAGGAAATCTCCCTCACCAGAAACAATGACTAGCTTGTTGTTTACCATAAATTTGAGCTTTTGATGAAGGGTAGATGGCACCACACCGGCAGAATGTATCCAAGGCCTCCCCAATAGGCAGCTATAAGCAGGATTGATATCCATCACTTGAAATAATACGTTGAAGGTGCATGGGCCCACTTGGATGGGGATCTCAATATCTCCAATGACCTCTCTCCGAGTACCGTCAAAAGCTCTTACCACCATTGTGCTTGGCTTCATATGTGACCCATCAAAAGGTAGTTGATTTAAAGTGGACTTTGGCATGATATTCAGAGAGGATCCATTATCAACTAGGACCTTGGCTAAGATATGATCCTGACACTTGACAGAGATATGTAATGCCTTATTATGACCTCTCCCTTCAGCAGGTATCTCTTCATCGGTGAAAGTTAAGTAGTCATTTGAGGCAATATGCCCCACTATCCCTTCGAACTTTTCTGGCGAAATATCTTTCGCAACATGTGCCTTATTCAAGACTTTCAATAACCTTCCACGATGTGGTTCTGAGTCCAATAAGAGAGATAACAAGGATATTTTTGCAGGAGTGCAATTTAACTGGTCGAGGACCTGGTATTCGCTTTGCTTAATGAATTTCAAAAATTCACAAGCATCTTCATCTGTTATTCCTTGGGGAGGGTCTTGTTCTTTACCATGACTTTCTTTTTCACTTACAGGTGCATCCTCCTTTCTCAAGTTTTCAGGAGCATAAACCCGTCCGCTCCTAGTCATTCCACTTGTCTCGGAAATATTGGTTACCGAGGATGACGATCCCTTTAGGAGTTGAGGGATTACATCCACTTCATACTTCCAAGGTACTGCATGGGTATCTTTGTATGAAAATGGAGATGGGGTCCTAATTGTCAAGGACGGATGGTTTATAACTGGTTCGGTCAAAGGTTTCTTGATGTAATAGACCACCAAAGGAACAGGGGTGACTGGGCTTACTGAGTCTGTACCATGCTGCCCATGGATCATGTTGACATCATTGTAAAGACGACGATAAACTTGTACCAGATGGGTGTCAAGTAATTTTTGAAGCATTTTAGGCATCTGATTATGAATATCCTCATTAGAACTTTGAGTTTCAGATATTAATCCTTTCCTCAAAAGTTCATTATAGATTCATGGGAGAGGAGTTTTGATATCTGAAACATTCCTAACATGATCACTTCCCAAGTCATGTGTTGTTGCATTTACCCCAGCATTTCCATGATTAGGCAAAGGATTTCTAATCACATTTGGGGAGCCTTCTTCGAAATCCAACCACTTGGCATTTATCAAATCACGTACCTTAAACTTTAAGGCAATGCAATTTTCTGTAGAATGCCCTGGTGCCCCAGCATGATAATCACACTTCACATTAGGATCGTACCCCTTAGGATAGGGTGGCCCTACGGGTTTTAAAGAACATCGTACAACAAGAGAACTTTTGAGAAGTTGAGGTAAAAGTTCAGTATATGTTATGGGAATTGGATCGAATTGGACAGAAGGATGGTCATTGTTTGGCTTTTTTTGTGGAAGATTTGGTTTAGGATTTTGCATCCATTATTGGGGAGGAGGTGGTGGTGTATTCTTGAAATTATGGACGGGTGGGGGTCTATATGATTAAGGATGGGGAAATGGATTTCCAGAAGCAGCAGCTACATAAGGGTAAGGTCCGTACGGTGGATAATAAGGTGGGAAAGGGAAAGGGGAAGGTTGAAACATTTTTTGATTATGTTGACCTTGATTTCCCATTACAGCATTTGCTTCCTCACCCTTTCTTCTTCCTGCCCCTGTCATAGGTCTTCCTATTGACGGGGAACTTTGGACAACTTTTCCCCGTTCTCAAACCGCTTTCAATTCTTTCCCCTATTACCACCATATCAGAAAAGCTTGATGATACACTCCCAAGCATCCTTTCATAGAACGGTGGCTGAAGAGTGTCAATGAACATTGCCACTATCTCTTTCTCTATCAGGGGTGGTTCAACTTGTGCAGCCATTTCCCTCCATCGTTGAGCATATTCTTTGAAGGACTCAATATTCTTTTTGGTCATATTTTGAAGTTGTAGCTGGTCTGGTGCCATGTCCATGTTGTATTTATACTGCTTTAGAAAGGCATCGGCTAGATCCTTCCAACAACGAATACGAGTTCGTTCAAGGTGAGTGTACCAGCTTAATGCTGCCCCAGCAAGGCTATCTTGAAAAAAATGGATCAACAACTTTTCATCATAAGCATATCCAGCCATCTTTCGGCAGTACATGGTTAAATGGTTACGAGGACAAGTTGTTCCTTTATATTTATCAAATTCCGGTAATTTGAATTTGGGAGGAATTACCACATTTGGAACTAGGCATAATTCAGAAACATTTGTTATGCCTAAGCCACTTCCTCCCTCTACTGCACGTAACCTTTCTTCCAATATTTCCATTTGACCTTTTGACAAAGCACTGCTGGCTGATCAGGATTTGGTGGAGGGACCTGAGCTTTGTCTGACAAGTTTTGGGAAGCACCTGCCTGTGGTATTGGGCAACCATAAGGGAAATAATATGGCACTGATTGTAGGTTTGGTTGTGTGGCATCATTCGGAGTCTGGTGATTTTGTGGTGGAATTGTATTAGATGGAGTGACATTGGGTGGAGCCTGAGTGTTTTGGGGAACAGCTGTTGATTGGTTGAAATTTGGAGGGTTAGATACCAGGGGATTGGGAATTTTTTGAGCAGCAGGAGGATTTTCTTGATTAGGATTAGGGTGCATGGTGTAATATCCTTGAGGCAAGCCATATGGAGGCCAAGCATATGCTTGCTGAACATTCCCGTCTTGGGAAACAAAAGGTGGCAATGGCATACCATAAGGTTGGTGTGAGATGAATGGAGTTTCAGTGACTGGAGCAGGATCATTTAAAGGTATAGGGTTCCCCTCTTGAGCTTGAACTTGAGGAGTGGATGTTTGTTCCCTATTTCCTGCAGAAGATCCCCTTTCTGTACCTCCTTTTTCAAGGAGCTTAAGTATTTCTGCCATCTGTTCCTTGATCTGGCCAACTTCATTCCTCAATTCTTCAACTGAGTTTTCCGGCTCTGCCATGAGTCTTGTTTGTAGTCAGGTTTGATAAGGATGCTTTGAGCCCTTCCTCCCTGTGATGAGAATACAAAGAAACCTCCTTTGGTACAAGAACAAGTATTGTTAAATGACATAAAGAGATGTAAAGTAAATACATGATGAATTTTAAATATCGGTAAGCAAAGATAAACCTTTCTTTTAGAATGTCTTTTTCTAAAGTACTAAGTTAGAAGAAAAATGGAAATTCAACATGAGATTTATTCATTGATCAACAAGTTCTGATACATTATTTGTTACAACAAATCAAAATCAATTCTCTCTCGCTCTAGCAATCCAGACCTTCATTTCATCCAATTGCCCCTTGCAGTATTGGATGAATGTTGCAATTTCCTCCGGTGTAGAAAGCGGATTCATCATTGCTTCAGCCTTCTTCAACAGGTGAGGAATATCTCTAAGTGTTCCATTAGCAAGACCGACTAGATTAGAAAAACGGTCTCTCCAAGAATAGACAAGACTTTCCAACTCAACCCTTTCTAGGGTCATTAAACGTATAATCTCTTCATATCTATCCTTGTCTTCCATGGCTTGCCATTTTTCTTCATTTATTTCACGCTCGCAAGCACTGGCGACATCTCTGACTTGTTGTTCCAGTTCATCAATTCGTGCTTGCATAAGGTTCTTTTCAACTTGAGCTTCTTCTTTTGTCTTGGCTAGAATTCCTCGTAACCGCCCTTTGTCAGCCAATATATCATCCTTTTGTTTCTCTTTGGTCTTCAATTGGCTGTTCGCTGTTTAGAGGCATTGATCCAATTGCATCATATGTTCTCTTTCAATTCGCCGTTTCTTACCCATGTCTTCAAAGACATTTTCTAATTCACACCTTTTTCTCTTAAGGGAAGCATTGTCTTGTTGAATTTTGATTAAATCATCCTCCAAAGCTTGATTTTCTTTGTCATTTCAGCCAACTTACTCCTCAAGTTTTCAATCTCTTTGCTTTCATCGGGAGCTGGATTTCTCACATGAGCACCGTGATCTTTGAAGGGTAATTTGACAATGGCTACCCTATTTGAAATCCACTGGTGGTAACTTTCTTTTGCAGCATAACTTCGGACACCCAATTCTTTTCCTTTCCTATGGACCTTGCCCCAAGCATCAATGACAGTTTGAATAACAGGAGCACTATTTCCCTCAATATAATAATGAAGAAAAGGTGTTACTGTTTCTTCTTCGGGAGGCTGTATCATAGGATAAGCAAGTTGTCTTTTCGCAATGCTAGGATTGTAATTGATGCATCCTTGAGTTCCTATGAGAGGCACATTCAGAAATTTCCCACAGTAGTAAATAATGGAATCCACGTTCATCTACTGAGGGTACCACCGAATCATGCTAGCAGATAATCCTGCCAGATGTCCTGCCCACTCCCTATTAGTCTTCTTGGTTAACCTAAGGAGCTTCAAATCAGAGATAGGACATTCAACCTTGCCAACTTAATTGAAGACATGAGAAGTAAGCCATAGATACAAGGCGGGTAGACAACAGACGATCTTCTTCCCATTCCGGTTGTGACAGGAATCCATTGTACAATAGATATCAGCTAAGACAGCAGTCATGGAACTTTCACCTCTAAGCTTTCTAGCTAGGAAAACATCAATTGCCTTGAAATCAATATAATTATCAAGGCTTGGGAAGAGGATCACACCATAGATGGCCAACGCCAAAATGTCAACAAACACGTCCCATTCTCCTTTCCCTACCTGACTGAGGAGTTGCTGCTCAAAGAAGCTTAGTGCGAATCCTGAAATTTGGTTCCTGTTTAATTGAGCCTTCTTAAGCATTTTAGGATCCATCTTGAGAATGCGAGCTACACTGAAGATTGAAGCATGATATTCAGTTCGACGATAAGGTTTCGAATCTTCTAATGGCAAGCCAAATATCTGTTCAAACTCCTCCAAAGTAGGAGCTAACTGGAAATCTTTGAATGTAAAACAGCGGAGAGGAGGATCATAAAACTGAGCTAGAGCAGTAAGGGCCCCTTCTTGCACTTCGACCTCTAAGAATTTTAGGATCTTTCTATACTTCCTTGTAAAGGTCATTTTCTGAGTAATATCCATCCTTTTGCTTAAGGATAACAGATTGCTAGTATTTGATCTGATGACTTTGAGATGTAACAAATTTTTTAAACCAGTTGCCTTCACTTCTTGATCACTTGATCTCATGTTAAATTCCATTTTTTAGTGATACTTACCGATGTTTAAATTTCACCTTTAACAAAAGAAATAAATGAATCAGATTAACAAAGAAAACAGTTTGATAAATATCCTCACATAAGAGTGTGATAATATTTATCATGACTTAAGTATAGAAAATATACATTTTTGATTTTTTTTTAAAAAACTTTGTGCAAATGAATAAAAGATAAAAGGAATGTTTGCCCAATTGTGTCTTAGACAAGGTAACCACCTAATTGTCTCTAAGGTTATTTAATCGTGTTTCTTTAAAAGGTGATTGTTCTAATTAGTTCTAAGAAGGTCACCGGAGCTCTGATCTTTAGCTATGAGTCTTATGCAAAAAGTAGGGAATCCTACTTAGTGCGGATATCATAACTAAGATAACACCCCGGCTGAGATTTTCACGTGAATCATGGTAGGACGTCTCGTCCTAAATGACACCGCTAATAATCTCCCCTAGCCTATGTCTTTTGCGGGGCCCGAGAATAGCGTCCCTTCTAATAGTGTGTGCATTATGATGAATGTGAAGTGTGTGGGGCATTCATACCTGGACTTTTACCCATTCTTCACAATGAACAAACATAAGACAAAATAAATATCACATGTCTTCTACCCTATGGTTCTAAATTAAGGCAATAAAGAAGTAAATAATAATAATAATAATAATAATAATAATAATAATAATAATAATAATAATAATAATAATAATAATAATATAAAATCTAAAATTAATGGAAGATTAGATGAACAATGAGAATAACATAACAAATAAATATAAAGGATGAAATAATTAACAATCAATAAAACACACAAGATCAATTTAACGGGCTTGACTCTCAAAATGTCCCCAGTGGAGTCGCCATCTGTCGCGACCGGGGTCCCGGCGCGCGACGCGGACTGGTTAAAGACAAATAAAAGAAAATTGAAACGGTGTTGAAATGAGGCTCTTGAGAAGCCTAAAGAAAATAAAGGGTTCAAGGAGTCGCCACTAATATTTATTAAGGAAAATATTAGGAAAACCTTTAAACAGCACTGGTTTTTTTTTTAAAAAATGAGACTCTGTTTAGTCCGGGAGTCGAATTACAGGAAGGGAAAGTATTAGCACCCCACACTGTCCGTAAAAAAAAGGTTACCCAAATTGATCATGCATAATTTCAAAAATAATTATCAAGTATTTCATCCTTCATAAAACAATCATAAATAATATACACAATAAAAAAATATATATAAATATGAATAAAACAAAGATAATAATAAAATACATCTCCTAAGTTTGTTGTTTTTAGTTCTAAGAAAATAAATAAACAAATGATTAAAAGACCATAAAAATAAAAAAATAAAAAAAACAATAAGACGTCTTGTCATACTTATTTTCTAGTAAAAAAAATTGATTTTTATTGAGAAATATAAAGTTCAAAACAAACAAATAAATAAATAAATAAAGATAAGAGGAAGAAAAAATAGAATTAAACATATCAACATGAAGATAAAGAAATATAATACACTTAATTAATTAAAATTGATAAGGAATATTATTTAATTATCTTTTAGAAAAGATAAGATTAATAAGATGTCTCATCTAAATTAATCTCATCTTATATTTAAGAAAAAAAAATGAATGAATAAATAACACACTATTTATTAGTCTTGATTTTTTTATTTTTTTTATTTTTTTATGAAAGTGATTTTTTTTCTTAATTATTAAAAGGTTACTAAGAGAAAATAATAGGAAATCATGACCATAATAAAAATGGATAATTATGTATATATATATACATATTTATAAACTATTAAAATGGTCAAACGTAAATAAATAAATAGAAAGTGTAGAAAAATAAATAAATAAAAAAGGTAAAAAGATAAATAACTAAAAATACAAGTACAGAGAATAAATAATAATAAAAAAATAAAAAAATAAAGGTACAGAAAAATAAATAAAAGTTCAAAAAATAAAAATAAAAATAAAAATAAATAGACATAACAATAAATACATAAAAATAAAAGAGCAGAAAAATAAATACATAAAATAAAGGGGCAGAAAAAGAAATAATAAAAAATAAAGGAGCAGAAAAGTAAATAACAAAAATAAAGGGGTAGAAAAGTAAATAACAAAAATAAAGGGACAGGAAAGTAAATACATAAAAATAAAGTGGCAGAAATGTAAATAACAAAAAATAAAGGGCAGAAAAGTAAATACATGAAAATAAAGGGGCAGAAAAGTAAATAACAAAAATAAAGAGGCAGGAAAATAAATACATGAAAATAAAAGGGCAGAAATGTAAATAACAAAAATAAAGGGGTAGAAAAGTAAATACATGAAAATAAAGGGGTAGAAATGTAATAATAAAAATAAAGGGGCAGAAAAGTAAATACATAAAAATAAAGGGGCAGAAAAGTAAATAATAAAATAAAAGGACGGGAAAGTAAATAAATAAAATAAAAGGGCATAAAAATAAATAAATAAAGATAAAAATGTAAAAAATAAAAAAATAAAAAAATAAACTAATAATTGCAGAAATATAAAGTGCAGAAAAATAAATGAACAATAATAAAAGTGCAGAAAAGTAAATAAAGAGAAATAAAAGTGTAAAATAAATAAATAAAGAAAAATAAAGGTACAAATAAATAAATAAAGATGGAGATGCATAAAAATAAATAAACAGATAAATAACTATAGAAAAATAAAGTGCAGGAAAATAAAGTGCTTGAATATAAATAAAGAAAAATAAAAGTACAGAAAAATAAATAACAATTAAATAAAGACGAATAAATAAATGTAAATAAACAACCTTGTATTAATAAAAAATACCTTGGTACAGGATCAATTACAGAGAAACTAGAACGGAAGTCGGGAAATCAATTTTGTGTAGATTTCCTTTGCTTTTGGCTTTGTTTGGACTCGATTTGAAGGTATTTAGACACCGGTTATAACACTTGGACAGTATTTTGGCTCACAAAAACTCATATACTAAGACAAACTAGAGTGGTGCACTCATTTTCCTAACTAGGATTACACAACATAATTTTTGAAAACCAAAACTTCTAAAAATTCTCACAAAAATTTAACACTCTTTCCCCTCTTTTCTTCTTCTTTCTCCCAAAATGCCTCAATATCACCTTCTATTTATAGAAGAAAATTGGCATTGGATCCTCCATAAATGACATCACTTTTCTACTTTTTCAATTTGTCCAAATTTGATGTCAATTTCCCCAATTTTCTCCAATTATCCAACCAAACCGGGGCCCACCACTAAAACCACCGAAAACCTACGTGACTTTTCTTTTTTTTCTTTTTTTTAATTCTGTTTTCTTTTGAACTTTGTTTTTGGACTTTTTTTTTGGCCCATTTCATTTCATTTTTTTTGGCCTATTTTTATTTGATTTTTTTCAGATTTTTTTTGTCTTTTTTTAGGGCCCATTTTTTTTCTTTTTCTTTTTCTTTTTCTTTTTCTTTTCTTTTCTTTTTTTTGGCCCTTTTTTATTTGATTTTTATTTTATTTTTATTTTTATTTTCGTTTTTTTATTTTTTTTATTTTTTTTGCCCATTTATTATTTTTTTAATTTTTTTTCTGATTTTTTTTGGGCCTTTTATTTAAAAATACAAATGGAAACATAAATTATTTATTACATATATGGAAATAAATAAAGTATCCAATAAATATAAATTACTACCCACACTATAAGGAGTAAAAAGGTAGTCACAAAACATCGTCTTCCCTCCCTTATTCTTTCCTCTTGGCTTCGGCATCCATCAGCTATTGCTTGAGAGAAGTGAAGAGAATTGACGAAATGAGAGGTGTGGTAGGAAATGAAGAGGGATTGGGTATTTATAGAAATGGGGAAGGGTTACTATTCCAACGGTCACTACGCAGTTTTTAATATTATTTTAAAAAAAAATATGATCCGGGGTGGCAATCTGGACTAGACGAGGTTCTAAGCACTGTACCGCGTCACCAATGAGAACTGGTAAGTCATAACCGGGGTCTGAAATCATTGGTCAACTATAGACATTTTTCTTCACCTCGGTTAAATATTAAGCATTGGGGAATCTCCTGCAGGTTTACCTCTGGTGTGTCTTGAAGTTCAAGTACGGATTAACACATCAGTTTTAACTTGAAGAACCTCGGATTCCCACCGAACTGAGGTGTAAAATACCGTACTCCACTGAGGCTGTACGAGCTTAGAACTAATGAGGTTAACACCGGTCATGAGACCGTGCTAGGACCCCGGTTAATGCAGTCAACATTGACTCCGGATTCTAGGACAAATAAACTCTTTTTTCTTTCTTTTTTTTCTTTTTTTTTCTACTCTTTTTTTTCTACATATCTTAATATATATTTTGCTGGACAAAAATAGGTGTTCACACTAGGTTTTGGGTTCCACATGTAAAACATCAATTTCTTCCAACACCAATCTCATAATTTATAACATATTATGCTACTAATTTAAAGCTTATTAAGGGTTCATGACTTACTCTAATGGAATCCTAAATTCCAAATTCAAGAGAGCAAGAGGAAGTGGGGTTAAGAGGCCCAAGCACCCAAAGCAACACCAAGCTCCACCAAAGTGCAATGAAAGCTTCCTAGAACCTAGGATTTGTGTCAAATCCATGGAGGAACCAAGCATAAATTTTTGGTTTTGGAGGTAGGTGGAAGAGAAGAAGAACATAAATGGAGAAAGGAAAAGAGAAGGAAGTAGATGAAGCTTAGGGATCCTAGGCACCATACCTTAGTCTTTCTTCAAAAAAGCTTCAAAAAAAACTCATGGAAGATGGCACCAAGTTCACGTCAATGGAGAAGAGAGGGAGGATGAAATTTTCGTTCCAAAAGGGAGTGGAACAGCTGCTGGAACATGAAATTGGAAGGGAAATGAAGGGGAAAAGTCATTTGTCTCATGTGCCAAATTACCACAATGCCCCTCATTTAAAATTTTTGGCTCCAAGGCCCATTTTTTTTGCAAATTCATATGATTGGGCTCAATTGGCTAATGGGAACAGCCCACAATAGTTCACACGGTGAGCCCATTTGGTTGGGTGAAATTCGTCATGTTTTGGTTGGAAAACGAAGCATTTTGGTCGCCTGGGGCCCCTTTTTCATCTAATTAATTATCTATAAATTTTTCCAGGTTTATTTTTGTGTTTAACATATTTATTTTAGTGTTTTCTAATAATTAAGAATTATTTTTGGGTTCATGAATTTTGAGGTCCAATTATGGCCCGTTTCCCAAATCGGTCATTTTCTGACGTTAAACAACGTCAATAAATTTTGAATAATTGGTGATAAATTCAACGAACGCTTAAATTAATTTAACTTCATCGTTGGAGCATAAATATTCATTACCAATAATTATCTAATTTTTCCTAACATGTTTGGCTCGTCTCTGTACTCTGCTTGTACATCTTACATCAATTAAACGACGACGGTAATCACCGTATTCATCGTATTCACTTAAGGGGTTCTCAATTAATTTTTCTACATGCTTAGGGCATCAAATAATTATTTTGTATAATTATTCTATTTATTTGCTCTAATTAATTAATTTTATGTAAAATTTGGGATGTTACAATTCACCCCTTCTAAAAGAAATTTTATCCTCGAAATTCATATACCTGAAGTAAATATCTCCAGGTACCGCTTCCTCATGTCATCCTCACGTTCCCATGTGATAGTGCTCTCATCCCCATGTCTCCATGCCACTTTCACAAATAGAACCAATTTGCTCCCCAATCTCTTGGTAGAATGTACAATGATCCTAACAGAGACTGGAGGAATAGTCAGATCGTCTCTGACCTCAACATCATCAACACTGAGCACATGAGAAGGATCAAACACATATTTCCTCAACTGAGAGACCTGGAATACATCATGTAAATTCGATAAGTGAGGGGGCAAGGCGATGCGGTAAGCAACCTCGCCGATCCGCTTTAGAATCTCATAGGGACCAATGACTCGAGTGCTTAACTTTCTACTCTTCAAGGCTCCATCAATCTCATAGGCACTGTTGATGTTTGATAATATCAGTCTTTTTTTTTTCTTATACATAATTCAACTATATATTAATGTTGTTGAGAATTTTTTCATAGTTGTGACGTTGAAGTAATTGAACCATACTTGTATGAATTGTTTCAATAGAGAATTCAATTTCATACCAATTAATTAAATTGCTCTATTTGAAATTTCTACTTTTCCATCATATAGTAAATATAGAAATGGATTTAGGCCGCTATATGTATGGTAATCAGTTATGTATGGAAATTAGTGGTGTTGTTAGGTTTGTAAGAAGAAGAACAACGGAGGGAAATAATAAAAGGATCATCCGATTATGATCAAAACTATGGAGATAATAAGTATAGTTTTTTTAGTTGTTTTTGGAAATGTTGTTGTTCTGCAACTAGAATGAGAATTTCACTTTGGGTAACCCTCATCAACTGTTAGTGGGCTGATGATGCAAAATTTACCATTATTTTCTTATCTTAATGCATCAATTTTATTAGAAATTAATTCTTAGTCAATTAACTCTTAGTATGTTTTATCAATTTAAACTTTATTTAGTGTCTGATTTTAAAATAAGTTAATTAACTTGACTTAGTTAAATTTATGTGTAGGTCATTGAGGTTTGGAAAATAGCATTGAAGAATGGTTGATCATTAAAGATTTAAAAGAAGCATGTTTGATTAGTATAAGATAAATGGAAGAAAAAAATTAATATAACATATATATATATATATATATATATATAAAATTATGTTATATATAGTATATTAATATAATATGTTCACACACAGAGCTTAGAGCACAAAACCCTAGGAAATCCTCCTAGGAATTAGGTTTATTAATCTCTATAATGTGTCACTTAGCTTACATCATACGTACACAAATCATATTTATACCTAGGTTACCACATAGGCCTAGCCCATTGAACTGTAATTGAGGTAGTCACCTCTCTGCCAACATGGAGGGAAAAGGGGATCGTGGGGATCTGCCCCCGATCCCGTGGAAGGAATAGGAACCCCCTAGCCACGAGCCTTGGTTGTGAAGCTGACTAAAGTGGCAAAACAAGGGTTGGTGTCGCAACCTGGATCGCGACGGCGCGGCGAGAGAGAAAAACCTCGTGTGAAACAGGGAGTCGCCACCAACGTTTTTATCCATAGGAAAAACATTGGGAAAAAATTGAGTTTAGTGAAGGCACTGGTTTAAAAAATGAGATTCAAGTTCGGGAGTCGGTTATGAGTAGGGAAGGTATTAGCACCCTACATCGCCTGTCAGAAACAGTACCAAGATTGAAAGCGTAATATAAATAGCCTTAAATAAAACATGGTTTCTTCCTTTTTTTTGTATTTTTATTTGAAAACGATGGAATGGAGTAGAGAACTGTGCAAACATAGAATGTCGAATGCGAGGTCAACGGGATGTTTCATCCGAATTAAACCCGACTTTGATATGTGACAGAAAGGGGAAGAGAATGCAAATAAGACGTCACGCCTAAATTAGACATCCTCGAATAAAAAAAAATAGGGATAGGAAAGAGATAAGCGGGACGTCTCGTCCTAAGTATCTCTTCCCTATGAATCATGGCGAGGCTCGAACAAAAACTAGGGGGAAATCAACAAGACGTCACGTCTAAATTGATTTTCACGGAAGCGACAAAATAGAACACTTATGAAAGAAACATGAAAATGAAGAAATAAATCAGTAAAAAGAAGCAAGAAAGATGGGCCCGACAGGAGTCGAGGTCCTGCTCCTACGTATTCTTGAATTATCAAGAAATCAGGGTTACGTAGTTCTGAGTGTTTTTTTTTAGGAAAAGATTGGGAAAATGTTGGTGGGTGTCATTTTGGTGAGGAACCCATACAAGACAAAGTTCTTCACACGTGTACGGATCCTATAGAGGTTGTGTAGACGGAAGTATTTTAGTACGACACTGACTAAAAATGATTTGTTTCTTTTTTTTAATTTTATTTAGATTTGAAAGAAGACATAGGAAACATTTATTTCCCGTTATTATATTTTTACTACGAAGCAAGGGAGGGAAGGTAGCAGAAGCTACAAGAGAGAAAGGGAAACAGTGAGTTCGGAAAAGAGAGGGAAAAACGAGCGAAAACTGAGTGGGAGAAGAGAAAACCGAGTGAGAAAAAGGGAAAAACCGGGTAAAAAAATGGAAAAACTGAGTGAAAATTAAAAAAACCGAGTGAAAATGGAAAAAAACCGAGTGAAAATGGAAAAACCGAGTGAAAAGTAGAATACCGGGTGAAAGTTGAGAAACCGAGTGATGGAGCAGGAGAGCTGGTCTCAGGATGCTGAACAGTGAGGTGTGAAGGGTGCTGGTGAGGAGAGTAGAAGTGAGTGGAGAGGAGAAGGGTGCTGCGTGTCTCTTTTTAAGAAGTAGGACGGAGTGGAGAAGGAAGGAGGACGGTGTGGAGTGGTGAGAAGATTGGGCTGTACGGAGAAGGGCTGTGTTGGTGTGATTTGAGGGAGCTGTCAAGTGGGAAAAGGGAGGAGAAAGACTGTATTGGTGAAGGTAGAATGAGGACGGTGTGGTGGAGAGGGAAGGGAGCTGGAGGGTGTTTGATTGCTGTGAGGGGCTGGACAGTGTGAGGGAGAGAGAGAATGAAGGTGAACTCAGACAGAGTTTTCTCTTAATGAATGCCTTCTGTCCCCTCAAAGCTTCAGCCCTTGTCTATTTATAGGCTTTTTCGAGTGGAACGCCAGCTCAGGCTTCCACTTAGGCCTGGTAGTGGGGGACAGCGGCTGGTGGGAATTTTTAATTTCTCCACTTCTGCCCCCTGTCTGCCAGCCACCTCCAGGATTCCTAGATCCACTTGGGTGGTGGAATCCAAGTCAGCACGGGCGAACAGGGGGAGAATGGTGGAAATCCGAGAGAGGATGGTGGAAATCCGAGAGAGGATAGTGGAAATCCGAGAGAGGATGACTCGGATTAGCCTCTCAGTCAGCATTCATCCTCAGTTCGAGTCAATTCCGAGTGAAAAATAGTCCTTTCCGAATGAGAATTCTTCTGGGAGGAGCTCTCCTATGGAAGGCCGAGTGGAAGTTTTGCTTGGTATTGGGTTGCTGTGAGGAGAGTCCGAGTGAAAAAGTGTGCAATTGGATTGAGGGGACAAATAAGGCAATTCTGATTGGAATGATCAATCAGACCGAGTGAAAATTGACTCAGAACCGATTGAAGAGGACTCGGTGCTGATTGAAAGGTTTCACTCGGAATTGGTGAAAAATGTCTCAGCATTGATGACAATGGGGGCTCGGAATTGGTTTGAGGAGGGCTGACATGGAATTGGTTTGAAGAGGGCTGACTGATTGAAGTGTCACTCGGTTCTGACTGAAAATTAGCTCGGGAATGGGTGAAAGAGTGGCTCGGTAATGGTTAAGAGAGTGGCTCGGTAATGGTAAAGGATGACTCGGAGGTTGAGTGGAAAGGGTCTCGGAAATGGGTAAAAGAAGGCTCGGGAATGGTTAAAAGAGTGGCTCGGTAATGTAAAGGATGATTCGGAGCCGACTGAAAATTGAAGAGAATGACTCGGTGTTGACTAAGAGAGTGACCCGGTGCTGACTGAAGAGGCCTCACTCGGTTCTTACTGGAAATACTTTACTCGGTGCAGACTGGAGAGGCATCTGACTCGGATATCTCACTCGGTAACAACTATTTTCACTCGGAAATATCCATTTTCCACTCGGAGTCAGTCTTATCCTCACTCAGAATTTTCATTCAGTCGTCAATTGTTCAGTTCACTCACTCGTCCTTATTTTTCAATCAGGAATCACTTTTACTCGGTAACCAGTTGCTCGGTACACTCACTTGGGAGTCGTATTCAGAAGGATTTCACACGGATTTGCCTTTCTTCAGTCCAATCGGACACATTTATTCAGAAATCCTTTCATTCAGTCGTTGTCACTCGGAAACCGATTGAAGATTTACTTAGAACTAATTGAAAAGTGTTTCACTCAGAAACCAATTAAAAGGTGACTCAGAAATGATTGAATGAGTGTTTCACTCGGAGCTGACTGAGTCTGGTGAGTCAGAACTGACTGAATGTGGCGAGTCAGAACTGACTGACTCAATCAGTGTTTCATTCGGAATTCTCTCGATCAGAAGTATTTGGTTCATATCTTATTTCTGTTTGAAGCATTCACTCAGAATCACTTCAATCGGAGGTGTGCTACTCGGATCTTGTCTCTGCTTGGAACATTCACTCGGAATGTCTCCAAAAGTGACACTCAAAAACTTTTAGGGTTTAGGGTTTTACTCGGAACTGACCTTGGGAGTCGGATTTTCCTTCACTCAAAATCTAGAACTCAGATATACTCACAATCGGACTTCTGTTTCAATCGGAATCTGACCACCCAGATTCACTGAGAGTCGGACTTCACACTTCAATCAGAAGGTTTCAATCAGCATTTCTCCTTCGGATGTGCTTACTCGGATCTTGGGATTATTTCACTCGGACTCAGCCTTCGCCCAGAAAAACACACTCCTCAGATTCACTTCAATCAGTATTCTTTCATTCGGATTTCTCGCATTCAGAAAGCTCTCACTCGGATTCACTTCAAACAGCAATAGTATTCCACTCGGAAATGACTCATTCTGAGTAATTCTACTCGGATTGGATCATTTATGGGTCATTCCGCTCGGATTCCCTAACAGGAGCTTATTCCACTCGGAAATGCTTCATTAGGACTCGGATTTGATCATTTTTTGAGTCATTCCACTCGGATTTCTCTTCAACAGGGACATACTCCACTCAGAAAAGCTTCCTTCAGGGTCATCTTGCTCAGATCTGATCATTTTGGAGCCATTCCACTCGGATTTCTCTTCAACAGGGACATACTCCACTCGGAAAAGCTTCCTTCAGGGTCATTCTACTCGGATCCGATTATTCTAAGTTGGAATGCAGTATAAAAGGAGATTCTTTCAACTTGGACTGGACCAAAAGAGGTGTTCACAGATGCCCCTCTTTACTTCTTTTTCACAAAAGAAACACGAAGCTTCTGTGTTTTTGAAGTGAAAAGGAAGTAAAGATATGAACACCGATGTAAGGGCCAAGTGGGACTTTTTTGATGGCGTCTGATAGTGTCGGCAATCACGAGTCAGTGTGACCTTTCTTCTTTAAGGACGAGCATTTTCCACTTCCGTCTCTTTTTTTTTTTCGGAAAAGTGGAGCGAGGCCACGTCTGGCGATGGGGGACGCTACCTTTGGGCGACGGAAAAGTAAAGGGTGCCAGTTGATCGGCGCCTGGAAAGTAAAAGGTGAGGGTGTTGCCTCTTCGTCGACTGGAAAGTAAAGGGGTGCCATTTGACCGGCGTCTGGAAAGTAAAAGGTGAGGGTGTTGCCTCTTGGTTGACTAGAAAGTAAAAGGTACCATTTGATCGGCGACAGGAAAGTAAAGGGTGAGGGTGTTGCCTCTTCGTTGACTGGAAAGTAAAAGGTGCCATTTGACCGGCATCTGGAAAGTAAGAGGTGAGGGTGTTGCCTCTTGGTTGACTGGAAAGTAAAAGGTGCCATTTGATTGGCGACAGGAAAGTAAAGGGTGAGGGTGTTGCCTCTTAGTTGACAAGAAAGGTAAAGATTGGGGGAGCTAATAGGACGTCTCGTCCGAATTAACTTACTGTTGACAGGAATTGTAAAGATTGGGGTTGACCCTCGGTTGACAGGAAATGTAAAGGTTAGGGGAGCTAACAGGACGTCTCGTCCGAATTAACTCACTGTTGGCAGGAAATGTAAAGGTTGGGGTTGACCCTCGGTTGATAGGAAATGTAAAGGTTGGGGTTGACCCTTGGTTAACATGACTGCGGGTTCTTGGGGAACTGCCCCTTGAACGCAAAAGAATGAATCTGGGGATGCCCTAGTTTGACAAGATTTGAAGGAATCTTGGGGAACTGCCCCTCGATTGAAAGACAATAAACTTGGGGTGATGCCCTAGTTTGACAAGATTTGAAGGAATCTTGGGGAACTGCCCCTTGATTGAAAGACAATAAACTTGGGGTGATGCCCCAGTTTGACAAGATTTGACGGAATCTTGGGGAACTGCCCCTTGACTAAGAGAATAAACCCGGGGAGATGCCCCAGTTTGATATGATTGGAAAAGCTTGGAGGGTGCTCCTTTTTGACGAAGAGAGGCCCTGGTGATGTCCTAGTTCAGACATTCTGGGAGCGCGGGGTGCCGACCTGGGGTCAACAAGAGATAACGACCTGGGGAAGATGCCCCGGTTTGACATGATCGAAAGAACTTTAGGGAAAACTGTCCCTTGACCGAAAGAAGAATCTGGGGAGATGCCCTAGTTTGGGTTGACTGGGAAGTGTAGTCCCACTGGGGAAGGATTTGGGAAGTGTAGTTTTTGGCGATTATGGTTCCACTGGGGAAGAAAATTTGGGAAGTACCAGCTTTGGCGATTATGGTTCCACTGGGGGAGGATTTGGTGATTCGGGGTAATGCCTCTTTGGGTGAAAGAGAATGGACTTGGGGTTTACTGCGGATATGCCGAAGATCTGCTAAGGAGAGAGTTGGGCAACTACACATCTTGGGGATCATGGTTCCTGGCCATCCTTTAACAGAGAAACGTGAAACTAATTAAAAACTTACAGGCGGACTTCCTTGGCGACAGGCGTTGAAGTAACTCATGGCCAAAATAATTATTACTTCTGACTTCATTGAGGTTGTTTCGCAGAACTGGTTGAGCTTGCCCGAGGTAAGATCTGGCAATGGTGTACACTTCGTTCCCCATAACTTTGTGTTTTCGTCCTTCTCAAAAACTCATTTTTTAAGAAATTCTTTTTAGGCAAAACTTGTTTATTCATTCTAGTCATGAACACATATGAGAAGAAGGGAAACTTTTTATTTATGAACAACAGATATGTACAGGTGACAATAATAATGCAAAAATATGACAAGGTGTGAGGAATTGATGGTAAGGATGGAAGGGAAGGCCTTTTAGATCCTCCATCGATTTCCTGAGAGCGACAAGATTCCGGTCTTTTCCATGATTTCCTGCTTATCTTCTGATTTTGCTTTCGAGGGCGTGACTCGACAATGGCTTCGATGCCCTAGACCCATCCCCTTGTCTGTGGCTTGAAAAATTGGCGTTGCAGTGTTGAATCTATAGGGTGTGAATTTGTCTGGGCCGCTTTCTTGGGATTTTCGACCCCACCAATTGCTCTAACTTTTGCCTAGGTCGCCTTTTCAGGTTTTTAACCTAGCGAGCCACCCTCTTTTTTTTTTACGCGTAGTATCTTTTCACTGCGTCCGCGTTTATAGGCATTGGTAGATCTTCTCCATCCATGTTGGCGAGTATGAGAGCACCTCCGGAAAAAGCCTTCTTCACGACATAAGGCCCTTCGTAGCTAGGAGTCCATTTGCCCCGGTGATCTTTATGCATTGACAAAACCTTCTTGAGCACCAAGTCTCCTTCTTGGAACTGTCGGGGTCGTACTTTCTTTTCAAACGCTCGCTTCATACGCCTTTGATATAGCTGACCATGGCAGAGGGCAGTCAGTCTTTTACTATCAATCAGATTTAATTGGTCATGTCGAGTCTGGATCCATTTAGCTTCAACCAGTTTGGCTTCCATGATTACTCGGAGGGAAGGAATCTCTACTTCAAAAGGCAGGACTGCTTCCATACCGTAAACTAAAGAGAATGGGGTTGCCCCAGTCGAGGTCCGGACTGAGGTACGGTACCCATGCAGAGTAAAAAGGAGCATTTCACTCCAATCCTTATAGGTTACCACCATTTTCTGTATTATCTTCTTGATATTCTTGTTGGCCGCCTCAACCGCTCCATTCATTTTTGGCCGATACAGAGAGGAGTTATGGTGAGAGATCTTAAAGCTCTCACAAAGCTCTTTCATCATCTTATTGTTCAGATTTGTCCCATTATCCGTGATGATTTGACTTGGTAGGCCGCACCGACATATTAATTCACGTTTGATGAATTTGACAACAACACCTTTGGTTACATTAGTGTATGAAGCTGCCTCCACCCATTTTGTGAAGTAATCAATGGCGACCAAAATGAAACGATGGCCGTTTGAAGCCTTTGGTTCAATGGGACCAATGACATCCAGGCCCCACATTGAGAAGGGCCATGGTGCTGATAAAACATTCAGAGATGACGGGGGTGTGTGAATATGATCAGCATATATTTGGCACTTATGACATTTCCGCGCGTAGATGAAGCAGTCCGTTTCCATGGTCATCCAAAAATAACCCGCCCTCAAGATTTTCCTTGACATGGCATGCCCATTGATGTGGGTTCCGAAAGATCCCTCGTGGATATCCCTCATGATTCTATTTGCTTCAGCGGTATCAACGCAGCGAAGAAGGATAGAATCATGGTTTCTCTTGTAAAGCACGTCACCATTTAAGAAGAAATCCATGGCGAGCCGTCGCAGGGTTCTCTTGTCATTTTCTGTGGCATTGTCAGGGTACTCTTGCCTCTGGATATACCTCTTAATGTCGTGATACCAAGGTTTTCCATCCGATTGTTCTTCGACTACTTGGCAGTATGCGGGCTCATGACGCCTTTCTACCTCGATGAGGGGCACGTCATAGTCATTGTTCACTTTGAACATTGAAGCGAGAGTGGCCAAAGCGTCAGCCATCTGATTATCTTCCCGAAGAACATGATGGAAAGAAATCTCTTCGAAATCTCTGATCATTTCCATAATGTGGGCGTGATAGGGGAGTAGCTTGCTATCTCTAGTTTCCCACTCATCTTTCAACTGGTGGATGACTAAAGCAGAGTCTCCGTAGACTTCCAGTGTCCTTACTTTCATATCTAATGCCGCTTGGATTCCTAAGGAGCACGCCTCATATTCAGCGACATTGTTGGTACAATCAAAACATAGCCTGGCGTAGACAGGAATGAATTCTCTTTTTGGTGAAATCAAAATGGCCCCAATTCCGTGCCCTAAAGCATTAGAAGCTCCATCGAATCTTAAAATCCATTTGTCTTTGTTACCGCCTTCTTTTTCGTCGGACAATGCCAGAATATCCTCGTCTGGGAAGTCGAATGGTATTGGTTGGTAATCACTTATGGGTTGATGGGCTAGGTAGTCAGCCAAAGCGCTCCCTTTTATGGCTTT
This sequence comes from Clitoria ternatea, assembly GCA_037962975.1. NCBI lineage: Eukaryota > Viridiplantae > Streptophyta > Magnoliopsida > Fabales > Fabaceae > Clitoria > Clitoria ternatea. Next base: position 102,896,493 of record CM075673.1, on the reverse strand, counting down.
CTGAGTGACATATGTTATGTCGTACTCAGCTAGCAGCACTTGCCATCGAGCAATCCTTCCGGTCAGGGCTGGCTTCTCAAAGATGTACTTGATAGGATCCATCTTAGAAACTAGCCAGGTAGTGTGACTCAACATGTATTGCCTTAAGCGCTTCGCAGCCCATGCTAACGCGCAACAAGTTCGTTCTAATGCGGAGTATCGCATTTCGCAATCAGTGAACTTTTTGCTTAGGTAATATATGGCATGTTCTTTTTTCCCCGTTTCATCATGCTGACCCAATACGCAGCCCATGGACTCATCCAGTACTGTCATGTATAAAATCAGTGGTCTCCTAGGGGTTGGTGGTACCAATATTGGTGGTTCTTTCAAGTATTGCTTAATTTTCTCAAAAGCCGTTTGGCAGTCCTTATTCCATTGCCCCGGTTGGTTCTTGCGGAGTAGCTTGAAGATCGGCTCGCAGGTCGATGTCAATTGTGAGATAAACCGAGCGATGTAGTTTAATCTTCCCAAGAACCCTCTGACTTCTTTTTCTGTGCAAGGAGATGGCATTTCTAGGATTGCCCTGACCTTGTCGGGATCCACTTCAATTCCCTTCTTGCTTACAATGAAACCCAGCAGTTTGCCTGACCTTGCGCCAAACGTGCACTTGGCAGGGTTCAATCTAAGCTTAAACCTTCTCAACCGTTCAAACAGTTTCCTTAAGTCGTGGACATGATCTTCCGCGGTTCTGGATTTTGCAATGATATCATCCACATAGACCTCTATTTCCTTGTGCATCATATCATGGAATAAAGTGACCATTGCTCTCTGATAGGTTGCCCCTGCGTTCTTCAAACCAAAGGACATTACTTTGTAACAGAAAGTACCCCACAAAGTGACGAACGTGGTTTTTTCCATGTCTTCGGGTGCCATTTTAATCTGATTGTACCCAGAGAAACCATCCATGAAAGAGAAGATGGAGTGTTGGGCTGTGTTATCGACCAACATGTCAATATACGGTAGAGGAAAATCGTCCTTAGGGCTGGCCCTGTTTAGATCTCGGTAGTCCACACACATCCGCACTTTTCCATCCTTCTTCGGGACTGGGACTATGTTGGCTACCCATTGTGGATATTTGGCTACGGCCAAGAAACCGGCTTCGAATTGTTTTTTGACCTCTTCTTTGATCTTGAGAAGCATTTCTGGTTTCATTCTCCGTAGCTTTTGCTTAACTGGTGGACACTCTGGTTTCAGAGGCAACCTATGTTCCACTATGCTGTTATCCAACCCTGCATATCCTGATATGACCAAGCGAACACATCCCGAAATTCCCGGAGCAGTTCAATCAATTCATCTTGCCGGCCTTTGCTTAGGCAGGTGCCTATCTTGATCATTTTATCTTCTCCTTCATCTCCAAGGTTGAAGATTTTAATTTCCTCTTGATGTGGGCGGATCTCCTTATCCTCTTGTTCCAACAATCTCATCAATTCAGATGAGGGTCCAAAGTCTTCCTCACTTTCCTCGTAGACGTAATCATTTGGATAAACAGGGTCATGAAATAAATCCAGGTTTTCGTCATTCTCAGGGAAATCATTTTTGGATCTGTATTCGGGTTATATTATAAAGTGAAAAGAGAAACAAACAAGTGAAAGGTTTAAGAAACAGAGAATGCATAAAGATGAGGTGATGGAAAATAAAATGTGTTCATTGGTTTTCAAAAATAAAGTAAACAAGTTCTGCCCTTGTTACAAAATGGGTCCCGGAGCCTTGGGCATAGCAAGGGGACCACCAAATTATAAAATACAGTGATTACTCTGATAGAACGTTAATGGTTGTAGGGAACTCCATGACTTCCCAATTGCTCAGCTCTTGATCTGGATGGCAAGCATATACCAGCTCCATATTGAGGTCAGGCTCGTTCTCAACCATGGCAACTTGATCCGGATATATCACTCTGGTGCTCTTGAAGCTCTGATAGAGATCACAGATAGGGATTCTCGCAGTGTTGATCTCTTGACCAGTAAGGCGAGCAACTCTCCTCCCTTTCTTTTCCTCTTCAACCCTTTTCTTATCTGTCACAGTAGGCTTATATCCCAAACCATATCTGTTTTTATTTTTCAGGAGACTCACCGGTTGGTTTCTGCCTTCCAAATCCCGCCCTAATCCTTTTCCGGGTTGGTACCCTTTCCGCAACATGTTCCGCGTCACCATTAGAGGTACGTTGGGGAAAGACACCTTTACAACACTCGTTGCATTGGCAATCTCCAAGGCTTGGAAGGATGTTTCGAGGGCTTCCTCGGCGGCCTCAATATATGGAGTGGATATGGGTTTGTTGACCAAAAGGTCCTCCTCCCCAGAAACAGTCACCAACTTGTTATTGATGATGAATTTTAGTCTTTGATGCAGCATGGAGGGGACCACCCCCGCTGAGTGGATCCATGGTCGCCCTAATAAACAGCTGTAGGCGGGCACGATATCCATCACTTGGAAGAGTACTTGGAAAGTACAGGGTCCGACTTGTATGGGCAATTCGATTTCTCCTATGACTTCCCGACGTGTCCCATCGAAAGCCCGCACAACCATGGAGCTAGGTCTCATGTATGTCCCATCGAAAGGCAGCTTTGCCAATGTGGATTTTGGCATGACATTCAGAGAAGATCCATTATCCACAAGTACTTTTGCCAGGATATAATCCTGACATTTCACAGAAATATGGAGGGCTTTGTTGTGCCCTCTTCCTTCAATAGGTACTTCCTCATCTGTGAAGGTCAAGTAATTGTTGGCAACGATATGCCCCACTATGCCCCTGAATTGTTCGACGGGTAAGTCATGCTTCACGTGCGCCTTACTCAACACCTTCATCAACGTGTTCCGATGTGGTTCGGAACTCATTAGCAAAGACAACAGGGAAATTTTTGCAGGGGTGTGGTTCAATTGGTCCAACACCTGGTAGTCACTATGGCGAATAAACTTCAGAAATTCCTGGGCTTCCTCTTCAGTCACAGCCCCCTTTGTTTCGCCAGAGGCTACTTCTTTCCCAATTTTTCCTTCTCCGGTAGTCTTGCCTTGTTTGGGTTCAGGTGGCGTATATACCCTTCCACTCTGTGTCATTCTTCCCACTCCGGTTATATTTGTAATAGAGGAGAATGGCATGGAGTTGATCGCCTCTGGATTGGTGACGACCACATCTGTATTGTACCTCCAAGGCACAGCGTGGGAACTCTAGAAGGGAAAAGGGGTTGGTGCCCTTACCGTGAAGACAGTCTTGGCAGGAGCTGAAGCCGCTGGCGTATCCTTGTTATAGTATACGACCAGGGGTTTTGGAACTCGTGCCTTACCCTGTCCCTGTACCATATTTATTCGTCCTTCACAGTGCCTACAGACCTCTATGACTCGAGCATTCATGAGTCTTTGAAGGGTTTCCTGGAAGCCCCTTCGCTTTACGGACTGGAGGTCATTATACCCTTCATCCCATGACCCTTCTATTAATCCCACCTTCAGCATATGGGAGTGTATTGTTTCCAAAGGCATTTGGATGTCCTCTACTTTGGAAATGCGTTCTTCATCCCCCTCTATAGCATTGACATCCGGTCCTTTATGGTTTGGAAGGGGATTGGTTGTCACACTTGGGCTCCCTTCTTTAAAGCTTATCCAGTCAGCCCGGATTAGGTCCCTTACCTTAAACTTCAGTGCCAGGCAATTCTCAGTAGAATGTCCCGGTGCACCAGCGTGGTAATCACACCGTGCATTCGGGTCATACCCTCTAGGATATGGCGGCTGAAGTGGCTTTAGAGGGCATGGCACTACCATCATGTTTTCGATGAGGTAAGGGAGAAGCTCTGTGTAAGAGATGGGAATCAGATCAAATTGCGGTGGGGCACGGTCAATGTTTTGCCTTCTCTGATTTGGATTCAGCGGGTTCATTTGTGGCTGTTGGTACAGCGCTTGTGGTGGTTGATATGGTGCCTGTAGTGGTGCAGGCGGTCGCATGACAGGCGGGCGGAAATGTGGTGGATGTGGTGTTTGAACGGCAGCCACATATGGATGTGGTGTATTATGATAGGTTGATGGAAAGGCGACCGGGGTGGGTGGCCTCGGCTGGTTTCTTCTCTGATTATGGGAGATTAGGTTAGTCTCTCCCTTTCTTCTCTTCCCTTCCCCATGGGAGGGTCTTCTTGCTGCATTAACTCCAGCTGGACCTCGGGTGATCTTCCCTGTCCGGAGGCCATTCTCTATTCTTTCTCTGATAGTGACGATATCGAAGAAGTGGGATGAAATACTTCCAATCATCTTGTCATAGAATGGCGATTGGAGTGTGTCAATAAATGTCGAGATCACCTCTTTCTCAGACAGAGGTGGTTCAACTTGCGCTGCTACTTCACGCCACCGTTGGGCGTATTCTTTGAACGTCTCGTTGTCTTTCTTGGACATGTTCTTCAATTGTACTCTATCTGGTGCCATGTCCAAATTGTACTTATACTGTTGCATGAAAGCATCTGCCAGATCCTCCCAACAGCGTATACGAGATCGTTCAAGATGGTTGTACCAAGTCAAAGGCATTCCGGCCAAACTATCTTGGAAACAATGGATGAGCAGAGGGTCGTTGGAGGCATGCGAAGCCATCTTCCGGCAGTACATGGTAAGATGGTTTTTTGGACATGTCAGCCCCCGATACTTATCAAATTCAGGCGTTTTGAATTTGGGAGGAATAACAACGTCGGGAATTAGACAGAGTTGTGCAGCACTGCCTAATCCAAATTGATTTATTCCATCCATTTCTCTTAAACGCCTTTCCAAGAACTCTAATCTTCCCTCCTGGGTAGCAGCAGTGGCAGTACTTGGACCTGTAACGACATAGTGACTAGCACTCCTGACTGGTCGGTCAACATGTGCCGGGTTCTCATTCGGAATTGAGGCTTGGTGTCCAGCTGTGGCTTGGGCAGCTTGTGGTTGTTCAGCCTGTGTATGGACCGGAATCGTTTGAGGATTCCTGACAGGTAGGATGTTTGGTTGAGCCGTGTGAAGGATCGTTTCCTGATAATCTGGCTCCTCTTGGAGTGGCGGGAAATAGCCCGGAGGTAACCCATACTGTGGGAAGGGTATGGCATTCCCTTCTTTATCGACAAAAGTGTGTTGTTGAACATGGGCAGGGTTCGACTTACCAAGGTGAACGGTAACAGTAGGCCCTGTAGGGTTTGAGCTCGGTCCTCCAGCATGACCTTGAGCGTGTTGGGGAATGGGAGGTTGCTGCCTAGCATTTTCAACTTCCGCTAAAGAATCCCTTTCTGCGATTCTACTTTCGAACATCTTGGCCATTTCAGCCATTTGTTCTTTCAACTGATTAACCTCAGCTCGCAAATTCTTATTTTCTTGTTCCATATCGGCCATGAGTTTCTTTTTGAGCCTGGTCGCGTAGGGGTGCTTGCTCGTAGTGTCTAAAGAATCATGACAAACGGTTAGAAAAATAAAGGGGACAGTTAAAGAAGATAAAACAAAAATAAATGAGCATACGCGGGATACAATTCCGAATTTGACACATATTCCTTAACCTTTCCCCAGAACGTCGCATTCAAAAGTACTCGGTATAACAGTATATCGAAAATTAACATGAGACAACTTGTGGAGATGAAAAGAACTTCACAACTTTATTTCTTCAAATGATACAATGTTGCTAGAAAGATTCAGATTACAAAACTTTAGCCACTCCTGGCTTGGGCAATCATGGCCCTCATTTTACAAAGTCTTTCCTGGCAATAGCTCAGAAATGATGATATCTCTTTGGGAGTGGATAGGGGATTGACCATGCCTTCGGCTTGCTCCAACATTGAGGGAAAATCTTCCAGGACTCCAGTGGCTAGGTAAGCCAATTTAGCGAAATGATCCATCCATGAATGAATGATTTCGTCACTTTGGGCCAACTCTACCCTTAGAGCCTGTGTAGTCTCCTGGCAATGTCGTTCAACATCAAGGGCTTTTTTATGCTCTGTGTTTATCTCTTGTTCGCAGGCATTTATTACTTCCTCTAGCTGTAGTTCCAATCTACGGACCTGGGTTTGTAACATCTCTTTCTGCACCAAAGCCTCCTTTTCCTTCTCCTTTGATTGTACCAGCATGTCCTTCAAAATTTGTTTTTCGGCCAATACAGCATCGCTCTGCTGACCCTTCATCTTTAACTGTGAATTGGCCGCCCGAAGGCATTGATCTTGTTTTATTCTGTAATCTTCATCAATCTTTCTCTTTTTCCGCATTTTTTCCATAGCATGCCTTCCTTCAGAATTCTCTTTCCTATGGAGGGCGCACTCTTGTTGGCACTTCAGGAGGTCTTCTTCCAGTTTTTGATTCCTTGCCTTCAGCTCTTCTATTTGGGCTTTTAGCGATATGGTAACCTTATCCTCCATAATGCACGGCGGAGGAACTGTGTCCACAGGTTGGTATGAAGGGCCCTTGAAAGGCAATTTCACAATGGAGACTCTGTTCACCACCCAATCTAAGTATTCAACTCTCACAGCATGGCTTCGTGCTCCCAGTTCTTTGCCCATCCTATGGACCTTCTTCCAGGCATTGGCTATGTCCCGAATAGTGGAGGTGTAATTCCCATTTGCATAGTACAAAACGAAAGGAGTAAGTAGTGCTTCGTCCGGCGGCCCAAGTAGAGGATAAGCCAATTGCCGCTTAGCAATAACAGGATTATAATTGATGCAACCTTGTGTTCCCATTAGAGGAACATTTGGATATCCTCCACAGCTATAAATGATGGACTCAACTTCTAGCCATTGAGGACACCATCTCACCTTTTCTGCTGTAAGGCCCACAAGGTGATTAGCCCACTCGCGCCCATTTTTTGTTGCCAACTGACACAATTTTAAATCAGAGATGGGACACTCGGCTTTGCATAGTTGATGAAAAGCGTGGGATGTGAGCCACACATACAGAACAGGCAAACAGCAAATAATCCTCTTTCCTCCTTGGGTATGGCAGAAATCCAAGGTGTAATAGACATTGCCCAATATTACTGTGATGGGATTTTCCAGTCTGTACTTGCGAGTGGTGAAGACACCTATAGCATCATAATCCACGTAGTTGTCTAAATTATGGAATAAGACAACTCCGTAGATAGTGAGAGCCAAGGTATCCATGAAAGCTTCCCATTCTTCCCTCTTTGCCAGGATATGCATGTGTTTCTCCAGAAATTCCCTAGTAAATCCGGGAATCTGGTTTCTGTTCATTTGTACACCTTTTAACATTTCAGGATGAATCTTCAAAATGCGAGCGACAGAAGTGACTGATACATGATGGTCCAGATGGCGATAAGGAATCTGTCCCTCCACTGGCATCCCCAATATTTGTTCAAACTCTTATATGGAGGGTGCCAGTTGAAAGTCTTGAAAAGTGAAACAGCGGAGGGGTGGGTCATAGAATTGAGCCAGAGCTGTGATGGCTTCTGTTTGGACGTCTACCTCCAAAAGTTTCAGGATCTTCCCATACTTCCTTGCGAAAGTCATCTTCTGTGTCAAGCTCAGTTTCTTCCCTAGTGCTTGTAGACTGTCAGTATCGATCTTTCTAGCCTTGAGGTGCAATAACTTCTTTAATTCAGTCACCCCTATATCACAATTACTGTGTCCCATGTTAATTTCCATACTGACTTAGAAATACCGACAAATTCGGAATCGTCCCCTGCTAACATCAAGACAAAGAATGGAATCAGTTATCATCAAGTCCTAAAGATCAATGTTCCTCCCAGGGATTTGATACAAGTTAAAAAAAATGGGGGGAACATGGATTTCTAAAACTCATGCGAGCTCAAAAGTCGTAGGTTTTCCAATCGTCATTGCCACTTCAACCAGAGGGAAATGAAGTATAATTTTTTTTTGATTTTTCCTTCGACGATTAGGAGAACCTATGACTTCGGATTCAGAGATACATGACAAAAAAGAGGATCATCCATTCACCCGAAGAATACTTGTGTGTTCCAAAGATTTTCCATGACTAGGCGAATCTTTGGGTGATAGATAATCCCTTTTTAATAACAGGAAAGTGAAAATGACATAAGGTAAAGTAAAGTTTGCCCTTTCGTGGCCTAAGTCAGGTTTTGTTGAAGGTTTTCTCTGGAACCTAGGGCTTGTCTAAAAGTGACTCTTCACACTGGATGGCTTATACTAGACTTCTAGAAGGTCACCAGAGCCAAGATCCTACCCATGACAGGGACGCAACAGTGGGGAACCACTAGGTGCGTATGTCACAAGAGGTCAAACTCTAGTTGGGGTTCTCACGATCACCGGATAGGAAGTACATCCTATACGATTCCGTATACCAACCCCTCCTAACTTAAGTTTCATTTGGGGCCCCGGTATAGGGCGCCACTCATAAGTGTGTGCGAATAATTTGTGAGTGTAGTGTGTGAAAGGGCATTCAATACCTTTTTACCTTACCCCATTCTGCACAAAGAACAAACACAGAACAAATATACAAAGTCGTCTACCCTAGGGTTCAATAATTACAGGAAAATAATATGGTCCTCTATCCTAGGGTTCAACAGACATGCAAAACAATAGACAATGAAACAGATAACAAGATACAATTAAAACAAGAACAAACATTCACAACAATTTACGAAAAATAAACAAGGGGAAGAAATCCCATCTAACAAAGGCTATATATAAAAATACGCTTTCAACCAAGCTGGCCTGACTCTCTTAAGTGTCCCCAGCGGAGTCGCCATCTGTCGCAACCTGGATCGCGACGGCGCTGTGAGAGAGAAAAACCTTGTGTGAAACAGGGAGTCGCCACCAACGTTTTTATCCATAGGAAAAACATTGGGAAAAAACTGAGTTCAGTGAAGGCACTGGTTTAAAAAATGAGATTCAAGTTCGGGAGTCGGTTACGAGTAGGGAAGGTATTAGCACCCTACATCGCCTGTCAGAAACAGTACCAAGATTGAAAACGTAATATAAATAGCCTTAAATAAAACATGGTTTCTTCCTTTTTTTTGTATTTTTATTTGAAAACGATGGAATGGAGTAGAGAACTGTACAAACATAGAATGTCGAATGCGAGGTCAACGGGATGTTTCATTCGAATTAAACCCGACTTCGATATGTGACAGAAAGGGGAAGAGAATACAAATAAGACGTCACGCCTAAATTAGACATCCTCGAATAAAAAAAAACAGGGATAGGAAAGAGATAAGCGGGACGTCTCGTCCTAAGTATCTCTTCCCTATGAATCATGGCGAGGCTCGAACAAAAACTAGGGGGAAATCAACAAGACGTCACGTCTAAATTGATTTTCACGGAAGCGACAAAAAAAGAACACTTATGAAAAAAACATGAAAATAAGGAAATAAATCAGTAAAAAGAAGCAAGAAAGATGGGCCCGACAGGAGTCGAGGTCCTGCTCCTATGTATTCTTGAATTATCAAGAAATCAGGGTTACGTAGTTCTGAGTGTTTTTTTTTTAGGAAAAGATTTGGAAAATGTTGGTGGGTGTCATTTTGGTGAGGAACCCATACAAGACAAAGTTCTTCACACGTGTACGGATCCTATAGAGGTTGTGTAGACGGAAGTATTTTACGTACGACACTAACTAAAAATGATTTGTTTCTTTTTTTTGATTTTATTTAGATTTGAAAGAAGACATAGGAAACATTTATTTCCCGTTATTATATTTTTACTATGAAGCAAAGGAAGGAAGGTAGCAGAAGCTACAAGAGAAAAAGGGAAACAGTGAGTTCGGAAAAGAGAGGGAAAACGAGCGAAAACTGAGTGGGAAAAGAGAAAACCGAGTGAGGAAAAGGGAAAAACCAGGTAAAAAAATGGAAAAACCGAGTGAAAATGAAAAAAACCGAGTGAAAATGGAAAAAACCGAGTGAAAATGGAAAAACCGAGTGAAAAGTAGAATACCGGGTGAAAGTTAAGAAACCGAGTGATGGAGCAGGAGAGCTGGTCTCAGGATGCTGAACAGTGAGGTGTGAAGGGTGCTGGTGAGGAGAGTAGAAGTGAATGGAGAGGAGAAGGGTGCTGCGTGTCTCTTTTTAAGAAGTAGGACGGAGTGGAGAAGGAAGGAGGACGGTGTGGAGTGGTGAGAAGATTGGGTTGTACGGAGAGGGGCTGTGTTGGTGTGATTTGAGGGAGCTGTCAAGTGGGAAAAGGGAGGAGGAAGACTGTATTGGTGAAGGTAGAATGAGGACGGTGTGGTGGAGAGGGAAGGGAGCTGGAGGGTGTTTGATTGCTGTGAGGGGCTGGACAGTGTGAGGGAGAGAGAGAATGAAGGTGAACTCAGGCAAAGTTTTCTCTTAATGAATGCCTTCCGTCCCCTCAAAGCTTCAGCCCTTGTCTATTTATAGGCTTTTTTGAGTGGAAGGCCAACTCAGGCTTCCACTCCGAGTGGAAGGCCAGCTCAGGCTTCCACTTAGGCCTGGTAGTGGGGGACAGCGGCTGGTGGGAATTTTTAATTTCTCCACTTCCGCCCCCTGTCTGCCAGCCACCTCTAGGATTCCTGGATCCACTTGGGTGGTGGAATCCAAGTCAGCACGGGCGAACAGGGGGAGAATGGTGGAAATCTGAGAGAGGATGGTGGAAATCCGAGAGAGGATAGTGGAAATCCGAAAGAGGATGACTCAGATTAGCCTCTCAGTCAGCATTCATCCTCAGTTCGAGTCAATTTCGAGTGAAAAATAGTCCTTTCCGAGTGAGAATTCTTCTGGGAGGAGCTCTCCTATGGAAGGCCGAGTGGAAGTTTTGCTCGGTATTGGGTCGCTGTGAGGAGAGTCCGAGTGAAAAAGTATGCAATTGGATTGAGGGGACAAACAAGGCAATTCTGATTGGAACGATCAATCAGACCGAGTGAAAATTGACTCAGAACCGATTAAAGAGGACTCGGTGCTGATTAAAAGGTTTCACTCGGAATTGGTGAAAAATGTCTCAGAATTGATGACAATGGGGGCTCGGAATTGGTTTGAGGAGGGCTGACATAGAATTGGTTTGAAGAGGGCTGACTGATTGAAGTGTCACTCGGTTCTGACTGAAAATTGGCTCGGGAATGGGTGAAAGAGTGGCTCGGTAATGGTTAAGAGAGTGGCTCGGTAATGGTAAAGGATGACTCGAAGGTTGAGTGGAAAGGGTCTCGGAAATGGGTAAAAGAAGGCTCAGGAATGGGTGAAATATGGCTCGGAAATGGGTAAAAGAAGGCTCGGGAATGGTTAAAAGAGTGGCTCGATAATGTAAAGGATGATTCGGAGCCGACTGAAAATTGAAGAAAATGACTCGGTGTTGACTAAGAGAGTGACCCGGTGCTGACTGAAGAGGCCTCACTCGGTTCTTACTGGAAATACTTTACTCGGTGCAGACTGGAGAGGCATCTGACTCAGATATCTCACTCGGTAACAACCATTTTCACTCGGAAATATCCATTTTCCACTCGGAGTCAGTCTTATCCTCACTCAGAATTTTCATTCAGTCGTCAATTGTTCAGTGCACTCACTTGTCCTTATTTTTCAATTAGGAATCACTTTCACTCGGCAACCAGTTGCTCGGTACACTCACTTGGGAGTCGTCTTCAGAAGGATTTCATACGGATTTGCCTTTCTTCAGTCCAATTGGACACATTTATTCAGAAATCCTTTCATTCAGTCGTTGTCACTCGGAAACCGATTGAAGATTTACTCAGAACTAATTGAACAATGTTTCACTCAGAAACCAATTAAAAGGTGACTCAGAAATGATTGAATGAGTGTTTTACTCGGAGCTGACTGAGTCTGGTGAGTCAGAACTGACTGAATGTGGCGAGTCAGAACTGACTGACTCAATCAGTGTTTCATTCGGAATTCTCTCGATCAGAAGTATTTGGTTCATATCTTATTTCCGTTTGAAGCATTCACTCGGAATCACTTCAATCGGAGGTGTGCTACTCGGATCTTGTCTCTGCTTGGAACATTCACTCGGAATGTCTCCAAAAGTGACACTCAAAAACTTTTAGGGTTTAGGGTTTTACTCAGAACTGACCTTGGGAGTCGGATTTTCCTTCACTCAAAATCTAGAACTCAGATATACTCACAATCGGACTTCTGTTTCAATCGGAATCTGACCACCCAGATTCACTGAGAGTCGGACTTCACACTTCAATCAGAAGGTTTCAATCAGCATTTCTCCTTCGGATGTGCTTACTCGGATCTTGGGATTATTTTACTCGGACTCAGCCTTCGCCCAGAAAAACACACTCCTCAATCAGATTCACTTCAATCAGTATTCTTTCATTCGGATTTCTCGCATTCAGAAAGCTCTCACTCAGATTCACTTCAAACAGCAATAGTATTCCACTAGGAAATGACTCATTCTGAGTAATTCTATTCGGATTGGATCATTTATGGGTCATTCCGCTCGGATTCCCTAACAGGAGCTTATTCCACTCAGAAATGCTTCATTACGACTCAGATTTGATCATTTTTTGAGTCATTCCACTCGGATTTCTCTTCAACAAGGACATACTCCACTCGAAAAAGCTTCCTTCAGGGTCATCTTGCTCGGATCTGATCATTTTGGAGCCATTCCACTCGGATTTCTCTTCAACAGGGACATACTCCACTCGGAAAAGCTTCCTTCAGGGTCATCTTGCTCGGATCTGATCATTTTGGAGCCATTCCACTCGGATTTCTCTTCAACAGGGACATACTCCACTCGGAAAAGCTTCCTTCAGGGTCATTCTACTCGGATCCGATTATTCTAAGTTGGAATACAGTATAAAAGGAGATTCTTTCAACTTGGACCAGACCAAAAGAGGTGTTCACAGTTGGGATTCCCTCTAATGTGGGCCAGAGAATTGTTTCGAGTGAAGATTCTGAATGGGGAAACTCTGAATGGAGACTTCGAGAGAGAATTCTGATTGACAACTCTGAGTGAGGATTCTGAGTGAAGACTCCGAGTGAAGACCCTTAGTGAGGACTCTGGTCCTGTCACGTGGAAGCTATGTTGGTTGGGGTCTGATCATGCTACTTGGCGCCAGGTGATCAACCGTCATTTTGTGTTTTTAATAAGTGTGCACTAGCTTAATGATTATGACACTTTTGTATTCCCCAAGGCATTAATGACACACTTTTGGGAACGGGGGGTGTCGTTTGGTCTTAAAGGAGTGGCTACCGTGATTATCACTGAATGGTCATAATTGGTTGGTCCTCCCCCATTGGATCTTCTTAGTTCCTTATATGACTCTCATTCGTGGCTCTTCGATTACGATCACACTAGATGAAGCCTCAACCATTGGATCTCCCTAACCTTTCACTTGACTCTTTGTTGTGATTATTTGATTGTCATCACGTTAGATGAATCTGCAACCGTTGCATCGCTTCGATGATGAATGACTGTTTCTTGTATTCTTATAAGGTATAAATATCTCCTTCTTAGAATTCCATTTTGGTCTTTCGCTTATCACTGGGTGAGGTGGATTTTGTCTATGTATATAAGACATTGTTCTCTCGTCTCCACCTATCATTTCCTTTTTCTGACTTTGAGGTTGGTGTCTTAAACGCCCTCAATATTGTGCCTACCCAGTTACATCCCAACGGGTGGGCCTTTGTTAAAGCTTTCAAACTTGTTTACGAGTTCTTCGATCGGGACACTTTTATTCCCTTTTTCTTCTATTTTTTTCAAGCTAAGGTTCCTAGGGCGGGGGTTGCCCTAGGATGGATTTCCCTAAGCGGAGTGGCTCACCGAAATTTAATTTGGGCTTTTGACCAGTCGTATAAGAACTTTAAGACTGGGTTTTTCAAACTTTGTGTGGGCATCGATTTTCCTGGGGAGGATTTCCTACATGGCGCTGATTCCCATCCCCTATTTCCCCTATATTGGACCCAAAATCTAGTGCAATTTTGAGTGTTATGGGATGATCTGACCATATCCGAGTGATCAGATGTGAAGTTCTTGTTTGAGGATATGGGAATTTATTTCAGCTCTTAGGCATTGATTGCCCTCTCTTAATCTGGATGCCCTAGCTTCCTGGATTTATAAGTAACATGGTCGTTTTACTTTGTGGTCAATGTTTGTTTCGTCTGGTGCTGACCCCTTTTTTACCCTTTTGTATTTTTATAGATGATATGGCTCCGCATTCCTTGATAATGAAGGCTTTGAGGAAACGTTTTGAAGAAGCCAATTCCAAGGACACTGGTAAGAAAAGTGGTGCGAAGAAGGTGGGTGTTACTTTTACTTTCGCACAAGGTTCGAGTCGAACTTCCGTTCTGACTGCCGCTGTTCCCCTAACCATCATGCCAACCCAATCACGGTTAGAGCAAGAGGTGGGTCGTTTTTAAAAGAAGTCCCGACAGGGGGAGTTGGTGGTACAGGTGCCAAAAAGTTCTTAATCGCTTCCAGATTCTAGCCGCGCAGAGGGCCCTGGAGGAGAGGGAATGGTTCCTGTGGTTCAGGTTTTCGAGGCTCCCAAGCCTAAGGTGGAAACCCTGGTGACCCAAGGGAGATTACCTGGGAGAGCCAGTGGTTCCATTGTTTCCATTACTGCCAAACAAATTGAGGAGTCAGTGCCAAGTGAGACAGATGCCGTTGATCGTCTCTGGGAAGCTTTTATGAATGGGTCAATGAACACCGATGGGAATTCAGCGCGTTCATTATGGGATGTGCGTTTCTTAGTTTCGCCTTTTATGGACCGCGCGATGTTATTTAAAGAGGATGAGGAGAAGTACGCCTCTTCCACTCCAATTGCCATGTGCTGAGCCATCGAGATGTTTGGCCTCCGAGTTACATCGATGACTCAGTCACTAGAGAAGCAATTAGGCACTCTGACTTGGGAAAATGAAGCTTTGAAGAAAACGAACGAGCGTTTAGAGAAGGAAAGTGAGCATTTAAGTAAGGAGAAGGAAGAGGGAGGCGTTCAATTGTCTGACGTGACAAGGTTGATCGTGAGGTTGAAGGAAGACTTAGCTCAGTCGGAGAGTGACTTGGAGATTGCCCAATCTAGTTGGGCGTTGGCTGAATCAAAGTTATCCATAGCCGAGGGCAGGTGTGCTTTTTGGGACAGGCGGGTAAAGGAGGTGGAAGGAACTTACAACACGCTGTCTCTAAAGAATTAGGAGTTGAAGAAGAATCTAAAAAAGGCTCAGGAGAATATTGAATATTTGAAGGAGGAATCAAGTTTACACTTGGAAAAGACTGAGAGGGACATAGTCGTGAAATATCATGATGCTTTTAATTTGTGCCAGAAGCATATTGAGGTCCTGAATCCATCTATTGAGCTGAACTTTGAAGGGCTTGATCCTTTCAAGATTGTGGTTGATGGCCAAATTTTTGCCCTTCCTGATTCTGATAATGAGGGTGACGAAAAGAGGTCTTGTAAGGATCTGGAGGAATCTGCTAGTGCTGACCCATAGAGATTTATTTTCTTTTTTTCTCATGCTTTGTAGGACACGTCTTTTTATTTCAATGAAATTTACTATTCTCATAAATTCTTTCAATATGTGCACGTAGTTTGAATCCGTGAGTGGTCGTTCTTGACCGTGAGATTGTACATAGGTTTTAGAATGCATTACCAAGGGGATTAGTTCCTCGCTCGGGCTTTGAGTACTTAAACAAAATTTAAGTTTCACGATGTAGTTGTTAAGAGGATCGATTCCTTGCTCGGACTTTGAGTACTTAAATGAAATTTAAGTTTCACGACGTAGTTGCCGAGAGGATCAATTCCTTGCTTGGACTTTGAGTACTTAAGCGAATTTCAAGTTTTACAACGTATTTGCCGAGGGAATCGGTTTCGTGCTTGGACTTTGAGTACTTAAACGAATTTTAAGTTTCACAAGTTATTTACCGAGGGAATTGGTTCCGCACTCGGACTTTGAGTACTTAAACGAATTTTAAGTTTCATAACATATTTGCCGAGGGAACCGACTCCCGCTCAGACTTTGAGTACTTAAACAAATTTTAAGGTTCATAACGTATTTGCTGAGGGAATTGACTCCGCGCTCGTACTTTGAGTACTTAAACAAATTTTAAGTTTCATAACGTATTTGCCAAGGAAATCAACTCCGCATTTGGACTTTGAGTACTTAAACGAATTTTAAGTTTCATAACATATTTGCCGAGGGAATCGATTCCGTACTCAGACTTTGAGTACTTAAACGAATTTTAAGTTTCATAACGTATTTACCGAGGGAACCGACTCCATGCTCGAACTTTGAGTACTTAAATGAATTTTAAGTTTCATAACGTATTTGCCGAGGGAATCGACTCCGCGCTTGGAGTTTGAGTACTTAAATGAATTTTAAGCTTCATAACATATTTGCCGAGGGAATCGACTCCGCACTTGAACTTTTAATGTGCTATTCTTTTTTGTCTGAATAAGATTTTATTGATGAAACGGGGGCCTTGTTAAAACCTCCCGAGAGAAAAACCTAGTGGGAAAACCTCTCAGGTAGGAAAAAGAGTGCCCTAGAGTACAAAGGTTAACTGTAGTAAAATTTTAGATGAGTGGCATTCCATGTTCTTGGTACCTCTTTTCCAGACAATTCTTCTAATCAGTAGGGTCAGAGGACCTTCCTAGGTAGCAGAAAATTTGCCCTCTTCCCATGGCTTTCGATTGTTATCTGCAGTGCGCAACACCAGGTCTCCCTTATGAAGAGGTTTTGGTTGGAGAACAGAGTTCCAACGCTGAGCGGACCTCTGTTTAGATGCCTGTATCTTTACATATGCAACATCACGTTCTTCTAAGCTGAGGTCTAGGTCTTCTCGTCTTCCGTTGCTATTCATATCTTTATCGTAAGAGAGACATCAAAGAGTGGGCTCTCCCAACTCTACTGGTATCATGGCATCGACCTCATAAGTGAGTCAGAAAGGGGTCTCATAGGTCGATGAGTAAGGGGTTGTGTGATATGCCCATAGAGCCCCAGGTAATTCTTCCTCCCATCTTCCTTTGGCTTCTCTGAGCCGCTTTTTGAGTTCCTAAAGGATTACCTTATTTGCTGCTTTGTCCTGGTTGTTGGTTTATGGGTGTTCAACAGTAGAGAATTTTCATTTGATACCTAGGTTTTCACAAAATTCAACAAAACCTTTGTCTGTGAACTAGCGGCCATTATTTGAGATGATTGTTGTAACATCCCATAAATTTGAGTAAAATTAATTAATTAGAGTAAATAAATATAAAAATTATAGAAAATAATTATTTGATGCCCTATACATGTAGAAAATTAATTATGGACCCTTTGAGTTAATACGATGAATACGGCGATTACTGTCATCGTTTAATTGACGAACGACGTACGAGCAAAATACAGAGCCGGGCCCAACGGGCTGGGAAACGTTAGATAAATATTGGGAATGAATATTTATATCCCAAAGATGAGCTAAAATTAATTTGAGCGTTCCCAGAATTTATTGTGAATTATTTGGATTTATCGGGGTCGTTTAACGTCGGAAACAACCGATTCGGGCAACGGGCCTCAATTGGGCCTAAAAAATTCACTAACCCAAAAATAATTATTGAGTATTAGAAAACACTCAAATAAATATTTTAAACCCAAAAATAAAAACGGAAAAATTTATAGGTAATTAATTAGACGTAAAAGGGGCCTCGGGCGGCCAAAACGCTTCGTTTTTGAGCCAAACGTGCAACGATTTTTCCCATACACCTTGGGCTGCATGTTTTGAGCATCATGGGCTGTCCTAAATCTGAATCTTAAAGCCCAAATCAGATTTTTCCAAAAATTTAGGCCTTGGAGCCAAAAATTTTAAATGAAGGGCAATATGGTCATTTGACGCATAAGACAAAAGACTCCTCCTCTCCCCCTTCACTCACCTCACGCTGGAACAGCCCCTTGGCTGGGTGAAAAGCTGAAATTTTCTCCTCTCTTCTCCTCCTTATGTGCGCCACATTCATGCCATGTTCTATGGGTTTTCTTTGAAGCTTTTGAAGGGAAAAGGCTAAGGTAAGCACCCTTAGCCCTAAGCATCATCTTCTCCACTTTCTCTTCTCCTTATTCCATTCATTTTCTTCTCCTCTCTACCAGAACCCCAAAGCCAAAATTCCTCTTGAATGCACCTAAGCTTATGATGAAATTTCTAGGTTCTTGGAGGCTTAAGTTGTAATTTGGAGAAGCTTGCTTGGCCTTAAGTGTTATGGTTTCCTAAACCTCCATCTCCACCACTCTCTTGAAATTGGAATCTTGAATTCCATTGGGGTAAGTCATGGACCTTTAATAGGACTTAAGTTAGTAGCCTAATATGTTAAGAATTATGAGATTGTTGTTGGAAAAATTGATGTTTTGCATGTGGAACGCAAACCTAGGTTAGGAGACCATTGGGAAATTATTGTTGTTGTTGTTGGATAATTGTTTTTATGACTTGGATTTAATATGAATTAATTGTTGAATGATAATAATTATTGGTGGAATGAATGGATTGGTTTTAGAATGTATTAGGTGAAAAACTAGAATTTGATGCTTACTTTAATTAGTGGAAAATTTGTAATTAGGAGACTTAAATTATTGTGGATGACTTTATAATGATTGTGAGGCCTAAATTAGTGTATTGGAATAAATTGGTGATGTTAGATTGAAGAATGAAGAATTGAGTTAGTATAGAAGCTTTATGAGTGAATTAGAAGTAGTAAAAGTGTTATGAGTGATTTTAGATACCTTGGTTTTGTTGGTGTGCTAATGGAACAATATGAAAGGTGGTTTAGAAATTGGAATCAATGTTAGGAGATTTAAGTAGAAAAAGTATAGTTTTAAGGAGAAATTAAATTAGGAACTTGAACCAATAAAATGAAATTGATGGATTGTTAGCTTAGGGAGCTTCATGAAAGTGCATTAGGCATACATATATAAAAGGGAATGTTAATTGAAATTAAAGAGTGTGAATGTATGTGATTGACAATTTTGACATAATGGTGAATTAAACAAGTTTAGGTCATAGTTAGGGTACAAAAATGATTATGGTATTAGAAATGTTAATTATGACTAAAAATAAGTTAGTGGAGGTATTCTCGTATTTATTAGTGGTTGGAAAAAACTATGATGGAAAGAGTGTGAAGTTGGTCTCTAATAGGTAAAGGAAGCATGAAGTTGTGAATTATGGGTAAATAGAACAAGTGTAAGAATTATGCTTGTAGTGAAGCCATATTCATGAAATTTAACTAGTAGGTTAGTGAGGAAAAAGTAACTTGTTGTTGAGAAAAGAATTGACATCTAGGTGATAATGGGTAAGGTTTATGTCTTAGGTAAATGATAGGTACAAAAATCACTTAGGATGATTTGCCTTAGCATGGAAACCATTACTAAGATAATTGGGACATTTAAGAAGTAAAGGAATCAATTAGCTAAATTGTTAGTAGAGAAAGACTTGTCACTTTTTAGGGATATGAAACACTATAAATAATTATAATGGCTTAGAAAGTTATTTAGAAAACTTGTGAAGCTTAATAACTAATCTTTGGGCTTTTGGCTAATTCCAAACCATGGTTATAATTCTTTAAGATGTTGGAAAAATGTATGAGTGATAACTTTAATTTCAAATTTCAAAGAGGAGAATGGTTTAAATCTAATGTGACCTTGTATATATATATATATGAACTTATAGAAGAGAAATGGTGATTAATATCAAAAGTGTAGTGTGGTGTTTGATATAGCTTTATGCATGTTAATGTAGGCTTTGATCGTTCCGGTGAAGTGGGGCCATCCAACTCTTCCAACCCCACAGAATACTTCTCTTGAGGTAGGAGAGGAGTTTATTTTCTAAATGCATGACCTTAGTGTTGATAATGTATGTATGTGTGATGTATAATTGCATATTGGCCTTGGTTGATTCTATTGTTGTTATGTGTGACAAGTGTGTAAAGTAGGACTCTTGAATGACATTGGTGATAAATTGATGATTATGGTGGTGATATACTTTGTTGTGCCCTTTTGGCTTATATATGATAATGAAGTGGGATTATGTGAGAAATTGAGACCATCATATGCACTTCATGCATCTTGTGACATGCATAACATATCTTATGTGTGATAAATAATGATCTTGCGTTGATCTTGAGAATAACAACCTTGCGTTAGTTGATTTTATAAACGACTATGCGTGGTCATAGTGGATACCATGTGACATGTTTTATTGATCTTGCGATGATCTTGAGAAAGAAACCTTGCGTTGGTTCTAAATATTAAACAACTATGTGTGGTTGTAGTCACATGAGTAGAATATACACATGATGGGAAAGTGAAATTATATAAGTTGGTCTTATTGCATATGCATTAATTGTTGGCTAGCATATGCATTATTTGTGAGTACATGGCATTTGAAATTGAGTGACCAAAACGATTATGTCTCATGAGTATCTTGAATTGGGAGATATTGTTGGTGTTGTTGGCTATTGTATAAATGTAGTGATGATCATTGTTGGTGACATGAGAATGATATTTAAGGCTTTTGGCATGAGTTGGCATTATAATATATGATGTATGTATTTGATTGTCAAATTATGGCCTATATGTTGTACCAATGAGATTGGATATGTTGAAGGAAAATATGTATGATTGCTTCACTATGCATGACTTATCATTATAATTACTCATCATTGAGAAAATATACTCACTCTCTATGTTGTCCATTTTAGCCTTGTGATGTAGGTTGGATTGGAGGAGTGGTGCTCTCTTTGGAGGGGCGGCATGGTGTGAAGAGGGTACATTGTTTGCCTTGGTAGAATCTTGGTATAAATTCTTGGTAGAATTTAATGTGTATAGGCATTATTTTGTATAACTTGACTATTGATGTATATGCATAAGTTTTTGGATCTCCGAATGAGTTTGTTAGATTAATTGTTAGTATATTTGAATTTAGAGATTGAACTATGAACTTATTGGTATATTGGTGGTTGATGATCATGAATCTTTATGAAAAAGGAATTATGCATGGAAGTTGATATTATGTCACAAAATGGTGTATGTTGAATAGATGTAGTTATGGAGTGAATTTATGAAGCTTTGTTCATGTTAGTGTAAATGCTGAATTTTTATCATACGATTGGTACAAGGTATGTAGGATGAGATAATATGATGTATACCTCTTAGTTATGAGTATATTAGGGGGCCTAGTTGATAAGGAGCAAAGATTGATGATTTATTAGTATGTATGGATGGTATTGTCACCTAATTAGACTCTTGGAAAAGCTTTGATGTGGATGTTCATGATTATGGATTATTAGGCTTGAATGTGTGTGACTATAGGTAAGTATCTTGGACTTGAAGGATTAATAACCAATATGAGAATTAGAGAAATTGGTGCATGACAATCTTATATATACATTGATGTATTTAATTAGGTACTTGCTTAACTTTCACCTTCTCATATCTTCATATATGGGTTGGTTTCTAATTAGATCTAGGGTAAATATTAAAAGTCTTGAATTGTGGTGTGCCTTACTTAAGTGATGAAATAAATGAAATTTTTTTTGTCCTTTTTATTAATTAGAAGTAAATAACTATAATATTGAATAGCGGATTTAGGTCACCACAATTGTGTGGGGTAGTCTATGCCTACAGATGATATGCTTCCAAGTGAAAGTCTAAACTTTGGCTGTCGTGATCGTTGCGAGGGGTTCCGCTTCGATCCATTTGGTGAAGAAATCGACTGCCACTAGAAGGAATTTGACTTGGCCTTTTCCGGGTGGAAATGGGCCTAGGATGTCCATCCCCCAGGTGTTGAAGGGCCAAAGGGCTAAGATTCCGAGCAAAGGCTCGGGGTGACTATGGATCCAGTTGGCATTGTGTTGACATGGGTCATATTTCTTGACAAATTTGGAGCAATCGGCTCACAAGGTTGGCCAAAAATATCTCACTCGGGGGACTCAAGCAGCCAAAGGGCGGACTCCCCCATGAAGGCCATAAATTATAACATCCCAAATTTTTATGGAGATGAGTAATGTGGTAATAAGAGGTGTTTTAAAACCTTCATTTTATAGTTGACAATCAGAATTTAAAAGAGAGTGATTGATGAGTTGAAATAAGAATTTAGGAGTATGAATGGTATGAGCAAGTTTCATATGCCTCATGTGATGTGTAAGATGTGTTGAAGTTGAACAAATTGGATTGGTATGAGTTTTGGTGTGTCAGATTATTAAATCCTCACGTTTCTGCGCTAGAACTGGTATTCTCGCTCAGGCGAGATGGATTCTCGCTCAAGCGAGAATCCCCTGGACCAGAATTATGGTTTCTGGCTCCATCTCGCTCAGGCGAGATGGCGTTTCGCTCAAGCGAGATGCGTGCAAATGATGTTGGTGAAGACACTGGACGGTTCTCACTCAAGCGGGTGTGGCCGCGCTCGAGCGAGAGAAAGAGAGAGGAAATACATACTGAGTGTTTTCGCTCAAGCGAGCTTGGGACGCTTGAGCGAGTGAAGGGAGTCTGATGCTGGGACTCTAGGCGAAATTCACTAAGAGGAAAATACTAAAAATGATAATAATAATACTAATAATTTAAGAATGGACCATGTGCCTTGGTGGCTTGGTGGGCCCGGTTCTCTCTCCCTTTCTCTCTCTTTATGCACGCTGGTGGTAGGTGGTGCCTTAGGAGTTTCGGTTCCCTTCTTCTCCCTTGTCCACGTTGGATGTGGGTAATCATTGCTGAGGGAATGGCATTAAATGTTGATGGACTTGCATTAAATGAGGATGGAATGTTGAGATGATAAGAGTGGGACGCTGATAGGGCTGAGATGATAAGGCCTTGGTTGCATGTTTTTCTCCTCACTCTCTCTTCATTCCCTCATTGGTGCATGTTCTGAGGAGAGAAATGCTTCTCCTTCTCTCTAGAACTCTTTGAAGCCTTGCTCCCTTTTCTCCCTGGTGCTTCTTCTTCGCTGTTCATCTTCTTCTTCCACTCATGCATGGTGTAGAACCGAGTGGAATGGTGTGGCTGTGTGAGGAACAGCATGGTGGAGGAAACAGCGTGTGGCTGTGTGATTTGGAGGCTGGGTTCTTCCTTTGGTTTCCCTGGTGCTTCCTCTTCGTCTTCCTCTTCTTCTCCCTTCATACGATGGGCTGTTGGAGCCTCGGTATGTGAAGCCTGCAGCAGTTTGTTGTTGCCTCGGTTGTGGAAGGTGGTCCACTGTGTGAGGCAGTGCTGTTGTGAAGAAGAAGGCATGCATAGTATGGTGCATGGAAGCTTGGTTGTCCTCCATGATAGTGAGGACGGTGCTGTTGAGAGTATGGAATAGCTTTGTGTTACGCTTGGGAGCTTCTCCACTGATTTGGTGGCTTTGAGGCTTGTGTGGAGATTGTGTTGGTTCTCCATGGCAGTGAGCATGTGCTGGGACGACTGGGAGCCATGTTGACTCTTCCCACATTTGGAAGCCGAGTAGAGTGTTGCTGTGGCTGGGCCGAGTGGCCTATGTGACTTCTGGAACGTCATTCCAGGTAAGGGGGGCTTTGCATCTCAAATGCATGGTTTATGGATGGGTTTCCGGGTGAAATTCTTGCACTGTGATGTGTGATATTTGATATGTGTTGCTTTGTTGATTTCCGAGTGAGTAGTAGCCCGGATATGCATGATGAATATGCTTGGGTTGATGTTGTTGAATTCCATCCATGTAATATGTATTGATGTTCATGATGATGATTATGTTAAGATGCTTGAGATGCATATTATGTTGATGCTGAGTGCATTATATGGTTATTTATGAGTCCCCGTGTGTAATTGTACATTTAAATATATGTGATGCTTGTTGATGCATATGCTTATGATGAATGAATGAATGGGGACTGTGATGATGAATGCCGAGTAGGCTTTATATATAAAAGCATGAGAGCTTATGGTAAAGGATACATCCGAGTGATAGAGGACAATCCGAGTGGAATATTATATGTGAGAGCATGGGATGTTTACTGGTGTTAGATTCCGAGTGGAATTATATATATAAAATGGTGGGAGGCTTAGAAAATGCTAAGTCCGAGTGTATCCCATGAAATAGCATGAGGCTTAGGCTCGTGGATGATGAAAATCCGATCGGATAGCATAGTGATTTCCGTGTGGATGTGATGTGAGCCGAGTCATCTGATTGTTGTGGAATTGCCGAGTGCATTTTAATGTTGAACGCTATTACCGAGTGGGCAATCGAATGAATATGAGTTGAATATAAATGCATACGTGTTGAGTATATCACCTTGCGGGGTGCCACGAAGGGTATAATCCCGAGTGAAGAGGACGTGGTCCTAATGTTGAATGTGATGAAAGACCTCGAGTTGGACTCGGGGAAGTGCCTGGGGCACTAAGCGTAAAATGAGACGCTTGATGAAATGCCGAGTGCATTGGCGTAGTGATCGCCGAGTGAATGAGACCGTATGCATCCGATTCGTCACTGGAATGCGTTGAACGTTTATTACCGATCGGCAATCAGATGACATTATATGTAATATGATTAAGTCCTGGAGCAGGGCTCAGGCAGACTCCGTGTGCGTGGCTCAGAGTGTGAATATTATTTGATATAGAGCTGGGATAAATTATGAGGTGAAATCCGATTGGATGAGTAGATATTTGTTAAGGATGTTAGGCTTTATAGCCGAGTGAAATGGGTAAGAAACCCAATTGGAGATGTTTGTGTTTGCTCACATTTAAATGGCAGTGTGTATATTTGATTGATGATATATATATATATTTGTATGTTGTGGATTCAGAGATTAATCCGAGCCAATATCTGTCATTTAATATGTAAAGCTCACCCCTACACCATTTTTCAGTGTATGCAGGTCGGTTTGGAATGATATGATGGCCTTAAACCCGAGTGTTGGGTGTTTATGATGAGGCTGTGTATATAATATAATGTACCGAGTATATTTGATGTATTAAAGCCTTGGCCGGCTCATATGTCAGAGTTGTATAATGAATAACGAATATATATATGTATAGAAAACCGAGTGCATGTTTATATATATGTATATATGGATTACATTGATATCATGTACTTGTATCGGATATTGGGTAGTCGGATTTATGAGTTGGAGGGTATACATATACGTGTATTTTATATGGCCATGTTATCACTTGGGTTGAATATAAATGATGTTGAATGAATAATTCTAAGTTAATGAATCCTGAGTGAAATATAATTGGCTTAGATACTTTTCCGAGTGAGTCTTATGTATATGACTCTATATCCGAGTGAGACTCATGTATGGGCCTTTTCTGAGTGGTGATGGCCTTAGTGAATTCCGAGTGAACAAATGGATATATATATATATATATATATAAGTATTTATGTTGATTTGATGCTTCTTACTGACTGGAATGTGTTGTTGAATTATGCGAGAAGTCTTGATGGTTCAGATAAGAAATATCCTAAGTATATAAGTTATATATGTTTTCCGAGTGAACATGGGTACCTATTCCGAGTGAATAGGGTAATATGTATTTTGAGTGGCTAAGTATTGAATAAGTTCGAGTGGGGACTTAGCTTAATGGTTTTCCCCTAGTGGGTAAGTATTTCATAAGTCCGAGTGACTTACCTGGTGAATAAATACCGAGTGGAGTACGGTTGTGGAGACCCCTCCTGAGAAATGAATAGTTAAGGTAATCTCCGAGTGAGAATAGGCATGAATGCCGAGTGTGAGGCCGAATGAGTGTTGGTCGGTCTTAGAATTAGTTACCGAGTAAGATACTGCTCAGAAGATGAGTTGGTTTATGAATGGTGTACCGAGTGATGAGCTGGTAGAATACTCCCAAGTGAAATAAGGTTGGGATATGCCGAGTGGCGTTTGATTCGGAGATATTCCGAGTAAGGGTTTATGGAATCCGAGTGGGATAACCCTCAGTTGCCGATTGGATTGTATATGTAATCCTTGAGGTTAGAAAATAAGAGACTAAGTTATGGGACGTATGAGATGGGGTCGAGTGATTGGAATCCCCTTATACTGAGTGGACTTAGGAATGAATCCCGAGTGGACTAAGTCATTACCGAGTGAATGGTTGTCTCGATACCGAGTGGTGGATTTGTCGAGTGTGGCTTCTCGCTTCAGCGAATGAAGGATTCGCTCCAGCGAGTGTGTGTTGTTGGAAGGCTTTTGGATCGGCTTCGCCTAAGTGAAGGGGCGTTCGCCCGAGCGAGTTGGGCTGTCTCGCCCAAGCGAGTTGGGCTGTCTCGCCCAAGCGTGTTGTATCTCGCTTGAGCGAGTGCACGCTGTGTTGTGGTTCGCTCAGGCGCTGTTGTTCTTCCGCTGTGAATGGTTTTCATTCCTTTGCCTTCCTTTTCCTTTCTTTATTTAATTGGACCCGGTTCTTCATGGTCTATGGACCCGGCTCTCATATCTTCATATATGAGAATGGCTTATTATAGATCCAGGTATTTTTCTAAATTGGGAAAAAATTTCCCTTGTTTCGGGTTGTAAAATTTAGGGTGTTATATTTTGGTATCAGAGCAGACCAAAAGGTCCATGGCCAAGGTTTGCCTACTGTGTGTGGGCGGTTTCGTGCAATATGACCGATTGTCATTATTGCTTGTGGTATTTTGTTGGATTTGATGCATGCTATGCATGGCTTGTATGGCTATATGCCTATGCGTTTGCTGGGGGCAGTAGTGAGGTACTACTGTTGAAATGTTGGTTGGGGATAGAGTTGTTACTACCCTGATTCTGTTGTTCATAAAATACTTAAAGTTGTTCTAAGCCTGGGTTGATTGGAAAAGGAATGAAATGGCATATGTTGAGATCCCCTTTTATACAGATAAAGGTCGGAATAATTGGCTAGGACTCTTGTATATGCCATGTTAATGGTTCATGGCCGAGTCATGTTTGTTGAACGGACTAGAACTCATGTTTGAGTTGATGAAGTGAATAATATTGAGGAATCCCATAGAGGGAGAATTTGAAATTGTGTAATTGCTTGTGCCATTTGTGAAGGATGTTTTATACCCTTGGCACGTGAATCCTATATGGTATTTGACGTAATTGATTAATTGCAGTCCCTAGGTTGAAAATTTGAACATGATCATGAGTGAATAAATGTGAAATCAGGTATATGTTAAATTGAGATTGTGTCTCAGTTTCTGAGGTGTGAAAACCGAGTGAATGATTAGTTGATGTTGGACCACTAGGTGGGGTAACCCAATTGATTGGGCGTGATTAAGTATGATCGGAATATTATTGAAATGGATATATGAGAGTTTAGAAAACTGGGTGTGAAATTGATGAAATTGGATACCTGAGGATTTGGGTTAGACTCGGTCTTGTGGTTGAAAGCCGAGTGATTGGATGGTTGAGTCAAATAATGGTATAACAAATTGTTGAGGTTTGAAGTGTCTTAAGGTTGAAATCCGAGTACACCTTGGTACTGGATATGGTGATAATGGAAATAATATTGTGATGATTGTATATCCGACTGGCGGACTGTGTTTATGCTCAGTGAAGAGAGTTACCAATGTAGAAACCTATTGTTATGATTGAAAATCATATTGAAAACCGAGTGGTATATCTAAGAGAATTTGATGAATTCCCTAGGCTTTAATTAATTGATGGCTAGTGATGAATGATGGATTGAGGGATTAATTGGCTGACTGACCATGATTTTGTGATGAATAAGATTAAAGAAGGAATTTTTACTCGGTTTGGACTGGAAACCGATTGCCATTACGCCATTTTATGGTGAGTGTGGTTGGCATTTGATGATTATTACCATGAGATTTACACTATAATAGGTGTATGGGCTGGGTGTATGCTCTGTATGGGTCAGAAATCTATTGATAATATGCATTTTACTGTGATGATGATTGATGTTTGCCGACTGTTAGCATGTGATGCACCAGTGTTTATGCAAAATAATGCCATTGATGATGGTGTGTTGTTTATAGATTCGTATATTTTGCCAATAATTTTTATGTGAATCAGTATTATCCGAGTGACTTTGGTCGGTATGAGTGAAAAGATTGTGAGGATGCTGTTTCGATATGACTCTACATGCCATAGGTATTATGGCAGTGTGCATTTTGCAGCGACTCTATGCAATTATTATGACCCTATAGGAATGAGGCATCATCCTATAAGTTGGATGCAGCAGTTCATAGGTCAGGCAAGTGAGACTGTAGCTGCTTATGGGGATGGCTTGAGTCTATCAGACTGCTCCGAGCAACGTGAGAGTTATGCTGAGTGAAGTGCAGTCGTGATGTTCCGAATGAAATATCCTTAAGAGGGTGGAGCTTTTCTGAGGCGAAGTGAAGCCTGGATGTTGGTGTACTGCTCGATTTGGAATATTTCCGAGCAGTGAATACCCGAGTGGGTGATTTCCGAGTGGAAGGTGTTAAGAGTGTGATGTCTCGGAATTTCTTGTAGTGTAATCGGCAAACCACTTGAGAGGTGCGATTGTGTCGATTGGAACTGACTGGTCGGTGAATGCTTGGAAAGCATTGGTATGTAAGTTGTTTTGTGTGGCATGTAATGATATTCCGAGCGGTTTATTGAGGTATGTTATGTTTGAATTTCGAGGACGAAATTCTTTGAAGGTGGGGTGGATTGTAACATCCCATATTTTTATGGAGATGAGTAATGTGGTAATAAGAGGTGTTTTAAAACCTTCATTTTATAGTTGACAATCAGAATTTAAAAGAGAGTGATTGATGAGTTGAAATAAGAATTTAGGAGTATGAATGGTATGAACAAGTTTCATATGCCTCATGTGATGTGTAAGATGTGTTGAAGTTGAACAAATTGGATTGGTATGAGTTTTGGTGTGTCAGATTATTAAATCCTCACATTTCTGCGCTAGAACTGGTATTCTCGCTCAGGCGAGATGGATTCTCGCTCAAGCGAGAATCCCCTGGACCAGAATTATGGTTTCTGGCTCCATCTCGCTCAGGCGAGATGGCGTTCCGCTCAAGCGAGATGTGTGCAAATGATGTTGGTGAAGACACTGGACGGTTCTCGCTCAAGCGGGTGTGGCCGCGCTCGAGCGAGAGAAAGAGAGAGGAAATACATACTGAGTGTTTTCGCTCAAGCGAGCTTGGGACGCTTGAGCGAGTGAAGGGAGTCTGATGCTGGGACTCTAGGCGAAATTCACTAAGAGGAAAATAATAATAATGATAATAATAATACTAATAATTTAAGAATGGACCATGCGCCATGGTGGCTTGGTGGGCCCTGTTCTCTCTCCCTTTCTCTCTCTTTATGCACGCTGGTGGTAGGTGGTGCCTTAGGAGTTTCGGTTCCCTTCCTCTCCCTTGTCCACGTTGGATGTGGGTAATCATTGCTGAGGGAATAGCATTAAATGTTGATGGACTTGCATTAAATGAGGATGGGATGTTGAGATGATGAGAGTGGGACGCTGATGGGGCTGAGATGATAAGGCCTTGGTTGCATGTTTTTCTCCTCACTCTCTCTTCATTCCCTCGTTGGTACATGTTCTGAGGAGAGAAGTGCTTCTCCTTCTCTCTAGAACTCTTTGAAGCCTTGCTCCCTTTTCTCCCTGGTGCTTCTTCTTCGCTGTTCATCTTCTTCTTCCACTCATGCATGGTGTAGAACCGAGTGGAATGGTGTGGCTGTGTGAGGAACAGCATGGTAGAGGAAACAGCGTGTGGCTGTGTGATTTGGAGGCTGGGTTCTTCCTTTGGTTTCCCTGGTGCTTCCTCTTCGTCTTCCTCTTCTTCTCCCTTCATACGTTGGGCTGTTGGAGCCTCGGTGTGTGAAGCCTGCAGCAGTTTGTTATTACCTTGGTTGTGGAAGGTGGTCCACTGTGTGAGGCAGTGCTGTTGTGAAGAAGAAGACATGCATAGTATGGTGCATGCAAGCTTGGTTGTCCTCCATCGTGGTGAGGACGGTGCTGTTGAGAGTATGGAATAACTTTGTGTTGTGCTTGGGAGCTTCTCCACTGATTTGGTGGCTTTGAGGCTTGTGTGGAGATTGTGTTGGTTCTCCATGGCGGTGAGCGCGTGCTGGGATGACTAGGAGCCATGTTGACTCTTCCCACGTTTGGAAGCCGAGCAGAGTGTTGCTGTGGCTGGGCCGAGTGGCCTATGTGACTTCTGGAACGTCATTCCAGGTAAGAGGGGCTTTGCATCTCAAATGCATGGTTTATGGACGGGTTTCCGGGTGAAATTCTTGCACTGTGATGTGTGATATTTGATATGTGTTACTTTGTTGATTTTCGAGTGAGTAGTAGCCCGGATATGCATGATGAATATGCTTGGGTTGATGTTGTTGAATTCCGTCCATGTAATATGTATTGATGTTCATGATGATGATTATGTTAAGATGCTTGAGATGCATATTATGTTGATGCTGAGTGCATTATATGGTTATTTATGAGTCCCCGTGTGTAATTATACATTTAAATGTATGTGATGCTTGTTGATGCATATGCTTATGATGAATGAATGAATGGGGACTGTGATGATGAATGCCGAGTAGGCTTTATATTTAAAAGCATGAGAGCTTATGGTAAAGGATACATCCGAGTGATAGAGGACAATCCGAGTAGAATGTTATATGTGAGAGCATGGGATGTTTACTGGTGTTAGATTCTAAGTGGAATTATATATATAAAATAGTGGGAGGCTTAGAAAATGCTAAGTCCAAGTGTATCCCATGAAATAGCATGAGGCTTAGGCTCGTGGATGATGAAAATTCGATCGGATAGCATAGTGATTTCCGTGTGGATGTGATGTGAGCCGAGTCATCTGATTGTTGTGGAATTGCCGAGTGCATTTTAATATTGAACGCTATTACCGAGTGGGCAATCGAATGAATATGAGTTGAATATAAATGCATACGTGTTGAGTATATCACCTTGCGGGGTGCCACGAAGGGTATAATCCCGAGTGAAGAGGACGTGGTCCTAATGTTGAATGTGATGAAAGACCTCGAGTTGGACTCGGGGCAGTGCCTGGGGCACTAAGCGTGAAATAAGACGCTTGATGAAATGCTGAGTGCATTGGCGTAGTGATCACCGAGTGAATGAGACCGTATGCATCCGATTCGTCACTGGAATGCATTGAACGTTTATTACCGATCGGCAATCAGATGACATTATATGGAATATGATTAAGTCCTGGAGCTGGGCTCAGGCAGACTCCGGTGCGTGGCTCGGAGTGTGAATATTATTTGATATAGAGCTGGGATAAATTATGAGGTGAAATCCGATTGGATGAGTAGATATTTGTTAAGGATGTTAGGCTTTATAGCGGAGTGAAATGGGTAAGAAACCCGATTGGAGATGTTTGTGTTTGCTCACATTTAAATGGCAGTGTGTATATTTGATTGATGATATATATATATTTGTATGTTGTGGATTCAGAGATTAATCCGAGCCAATATCTGTCATTTAATATGTAAAGCTCACCCCTACACCATTTTTCAGTGTATGCAGGTCGGTTTGGAATGATATGATGGCCTTAAACCCGAGTGTTGGGTGTTTATGATGAGGCTGTGTATATAATATAATGTACCGAGTATATTTGATGTATTAAAGCCTTGGCCGGCTCATATGTCAGAGTTGTATAATGAATAACGAATATATATATGTATAGAAAACCGAGTGCATGTTTATATATATGTATATATGGATTACATTGATATCATGTACTTGTATATGATATTGGGTAGTCGGATTTATGAGTTGAAGGGTATGCATATACGTGTATTTTATATGGCCATGTTATCACTTGGGTTGAATATAGATGATGTTGAATGAATAATTCTAAGTTAATGAATCCTGAGTGAAATATAATTGGCTTAGATACTTTTCCGAGTGAGTCTTATGTATATGACTCTATATCCGAGTGAGACTCATGTATGGGCCTTTTCTGAGTGGTGATGGCCTTAGTGAATTCCGAGTGAACAAATGGATATATATATATAAGTATTTATGTTGATTTGATGCTTCTTACTGACTGGAATGTGTTGTTGAATTATGCGAGAAGTCTTGATGGTTCAGATAAGAAATATCCTAAGTATATAAGTTATATATGTTTTCCGAGTGAACATGGGTACCTATTCCGAGTGAATAGGGTAATATGTATTTTGAGTGGCTAAGTATTGAATAAGTTCGAGTGGGGACTTAGCTTAATGGTTTTCCCCTAGTGGGTAAGTATTTCATAAGTCCGAGTGACTTACCTGGTGAATAAATACCGAGTGGAGTACGGTTGTGGAGACCCCTCCTGAGAAATAAATAGTTAAGGTAATCTCCGAGTGAGAATAGGCATGAATGCCGAGTGTGAGGCCGAATGAGTGTTGGTCGGTCTTGGAATTAGTTACCGAGTAAGATACTGCTCAGAAGATGAGTTAGTTTATGAATGATGTACTGAGTGATGAGCTGGTAGAATACTCCCAAGTGAAATAAGGTTGGGATATGCCGAGTGGCGTTTGATTGGGAGATATTCCGAGTGAGGGTTTATGGAATCTGAGTGGGATAACCCTCAGTTGCCGAGTGGATTGTATATGTAATCCTTGAGGTTAGAAAATAAGAGACTAAGTTATGGGACGTATGAGATGGGGTCGAGTGATTGGAATCCCCTTATACTGAGTGGACTTAGGAATGAATCCTGAGTGGACTAAGTCATTACCGAGTGAATGGTTGTCTCGATACCGAGTGGTGGATTTGCCAAGTGTGGCTTCTCGCTTCAGCGAATGAAGGATTCGCTCCAGCGAGTGTGTGTTGTTGGAAGGCTTTTGGATCGGCTTCGCCTAAGCGAAGGGGCGTTCACCCGAGCGAGTTGGGCTGTCTCGGCCAAGCGTGTTGTATCTCGCTTGAGCGAGTGCACGCTATATTGTGGTTCGCTCAGGCGCTGTTGTTCTTCCGCTGTGAATGGTTTTCATTCCTTTGCCTTCCTTTTCCTTTCTTTATTTAATTGGACCCGGTTCTTCATGGTCTATGGACCCGGCTCTCATATCTTCATATATGAGAGTGGCTTATTATAGATCCAGGTATTTTTCTAAATTGGGAAAAAATTTCCCCTGTTTCGGGTTGTAAAATTTAGGGTGTTATATAAATCCCCGAGTGGGGTTCTCGTATTACATAGTCAGCCTACTCTTTATTCAAGTATTTCAGGAGGGCATGGTGAAGCCTCTTTTGTAGAGTTGTCCGTCCAGCAGGGTGTAGTTGGCTGCTTGCACTTGTAGCTTCTTGGCCTGCTGATGGTCTTTTGGAAGGGTCCCCTATCTGAGAAAATTAACAACTAGGGTCATCCAAGTCTTTTCAGTCGATATTTCACATTCCTGGTTTGTCTGTTGAGTCTCTTGAATGGTGGGTTTCTCCAAGATGATTTAGACGATTATCTTGAGGTTCCCTGCTTTAACTATACTGGCCATTTACTCGAGTCAAGCACTAAATTAGAATCGGGTCTTTGGCTTGGTATGACCCTTCCACCTGCCGGGCTACTAATTGGGAGTCGGTCTTTGCCTGAATGCACTAAGCCCCTAGGTCTATGGCGGTTCGTAATCTAACAATGAGAGCTTCATACTCTTCTTGGTTATTGTTAGCTTTGAACTGAAACCTAAGTGACTCCTCAACCACCAGTCTTATTGGGGATTCTAGTATGACACCTGCTCCGCTTCTCTTTGTGTTGGAGGATCCATCTATACAAAGGGTCCATAGACCGTGTGTGGCCTTATAATCGTCTTTTTCCTTACTTAGCTCTACTAAGAAATCTGCCAGCACTTGGGCTTTGATAGGACCTCTGGGTTCATACTGAATGCCATATTCTGACAATTCAACGGCCTAAGTGACCATTCAACCCGCAAGTTCCAGTTTCTGAAGTATCTTTCCGAGCGGTTGGTCGGTCCTCACTATCACTTGGTGGCTGTGAAAGTAAGGTCAGAGTCGGTACGCTGCCACGACAAGGCTATATGCGAATTTTTCAACTCTCTGATATCGTACTTCAGCCCCCTGTAACATCTTATTGGTGAAATAAACTAGCCTCTGAACTGGGCCATCCTCCTGGACCAAAACTGAGCTTACTACCTCAGCACCAATGGAAAGGTAAAGGGCTAGTTTCGACCCCGCGTCTGGTCGTGTTAGAATTGGTGGGGATGCAAGGTAGACGTTTAGGTCTTGGAATGCCTTCTCATACTCCGATGTCCACTCGAACAAATCTGTCTTCTTTAACACTTTGTAGAACGGTATGGACTTTTCAGAAAACTTTGAAAGGAAATAGGAGAGGGCCGTGATCCGTTCTGTGAGGCGCTAGACTTCCTTCATATTCTGGGGGCTTCTCATTTCCAGCATGGCTCAACATTGATCTGGATTACCCTCAATGCCTCGGTAGGTAAGCATGTATCCTAAAAACTTTCCTCCTTGAACCGTGAAAGAGCACTTCTCAAGATTCAGCCGCATATTGTGCTTGCGTAACTCGAAGAATGTCTCTTCCAAGTCCTGTATATGGGAATCTGCCTATTTGGTTTTGACCACCATGTCGTCTACGTAGACCTCCATATTTCTCCCAAATTGCTTGGTGAAGATTTTGTCCACCAACCTCTGATAGGTAGCCCCTACATTCTTTAGGCCAAAGGGCATTACCTGGTAGCAGTAATTTTCCCCACCTGTAATGAACGTCGTCTTTTCCTCATCCTTGGGGTCCATCTGGATTTGGTTATACCCCGAGTATCCATACATAAAGCTTAAAATCTTGTAGCCTGAAGTTCCATCCACTAGATGATCAATACTAGGTAAAGGATAAGGATCTTTGTGACATACCTTATTCAGATCGGTGAAGTTGACACACATTGGCCACTTGCCATTTGATTTCTTCACCATGACCACGTTGGATAACGAGGCTGAATATTTGACCTTCTTGATGAAATTGTCGGATACTAGCTTATTTGTCTCTTCCTTGACTACATTCTTCTGATTGGGGACCATTTTTTTGAGGCTTCTGGGATATGGGCCTGGCATCTAGCTCAATGTTGAGTGAGTAGCAAATTATGCTGGGATCGATGCCCAGTATGTCCATGGGGCTCCAGGCAAATAGTTCTGTATTTGCTTTCAGCAGGTTGACCAGGGATTCCTCAAGGATCGGATTAAGTATTGCACTCAACCGAGTGAACTAGTTCGGGGATTCCACTGGCTGGGGTCTCTTGTATTTTCTATCGTCCTAAGGGTCAAACCCTGTTTCCATGTCTTCATCAATTATGAATGTCTCCTTGGGGCGGAGGCTCTCGTAGTAACATTCCTGAGCAATTTTTGGATCTGCTCTGACTACCCCCACCCTTCCGTCCCTTAGTAGGAACTTCATGGTTAGGTGCATGGTAGAAATGACAGCTCCCAGGGCATTGAGGGAAGGTCATCCTAGTAATGCGTTGTAGGAGCTAGGGAAGTCAATGACCATGAACTTGACCTTGACCGCACGGTTGTCCCTTCCATTCCCGAAGGTAGTCCTTAGGTCGATAAATCCTAAAACCTACACAGAGTCACCAGAAAAACTGAGTAAGGTCCCATCATACCTTTTTAACCACCGAGTGAGGAAACCCATCCTCTGGTAAGCCTTCCAGTTTAGGATGTTTGCTGAGCTTCCCTGGTCTACAAGTACTCGCTCCACAATAAAGTCTTCAATCCCCATGGTGACTACCATTGGCTCGTCCCGTTGGGACCGCCTTCAGGGAAGTCTGATATGTCAAAAGTGATGGCCATCTTGTCCAACTCTGTCTATAACAAATTTACCTGGCCCGATCGGTGCAATCGACGTGCCCGAGCGCCTGGGAATTTGCCTGAAATAGGATAAATAACCTTATTTCTGTCTTCTCTTCCACTTGTAGGCCTTAGGGACCGAGAGTGTGGGGCCTATGATCTGTCTCGGGTTTGGAGCTTAACCTAATTGGGGTACTCTCTTCCCATCTTCTAGTTTCCTTCCTTTGGTCTATCATCCTTTCAGGTAACGAACCTTGCCAAGTGTTCTTGTAGAATTAGATGCTTTATTTGATTGTGAAGGAAGCGACATTCTTTTATTGCATGACCAGAGGCTCGGTGGTACTCATAGTATTTGGTCATGTCTGACCCTTTCGGCTCCTCTCCCAGGGGAGGAATTGCAAGGAGGCCAGCGTTGTAAACTTCGTGCATAATCTGATCGTGACGATCCTTTAACGGTGTTAAGTTGGTATACCTAGGAGCATTGTAGGCATCACTGTGTTTGTCTCGGCCTTGCTAGGGGCTTCTCTTTTTCTGGTCGGGTCGATGGGTGACCCGATCAGAGGAGGCCAATCGATCGGCTTCTCATTCGTCAACAGCAATATACCGGGAGGCTTTTGCCCGAAAATCATCCATGTATTGAGGGGGTTTCTTGGCCAAGGAATCAGAGAACTTACTCGGTCGTAGGCCAGTTTGTATGGTGTGTAGTGCCACCTCGGGGCTAAGATCCTAAATCTAAATGGCTTACTCAAAAAAGCGAGCCATGTACTGCTTCAAGGTTTCATTCGGGAGCTGATGTAGATTCACCAGGCTATGCGAGGTTTGTTGCACGGCTCTACTAGTGCAAAATTGGTTAAGGAACTTCTTACTGAGATCAGAGAAATTAGTGATACTTTTTTGGGAAAGGTGGGAAAACCATTAGAGGGATGACTTAGTCAAGGTAGTGGGGAAAGAGGGAATCTGATGCCCAGTAACTAGCATGGTGGTGGTGTACATGGTGAGATATTCTTTAGGGCCCCCCTACCATTGTATTTTTCCATGGAAGGGGGCTTATAGTTTAGAGAGGTAGGAGCATTAATAATCTGATCGGACCATGGGTGGGTAGTGAAAGGAAGTTCAGGTTCGTATCTCATGGTCTCTTGTGTCTAGTAGGAAACGCGGTCGGTGGCTTTTTGTTGGGTGGATCAATCTCCATTGTTACTAGAGGCCCCTCTCTCACCTTCCCTTTACCCTCGAAGTTCTGCGTTCTCTTGTTGCAGGTTGGCCACTGTCTTCTGGAGGGTTTCCACCATGTTCA
Organism: Clitoria ternatea; assembly: GCA_037962975.1. Taxonomy (NCBI): domain Eukaryota; kingdom Viridiplantae; phylum Streptophyta; class Magnoliopsida; order Fabales; family Fabaceae; genus Clitoria; species Clitoria ternatea. The sequence continues at coordinate 102,859,654 of CM075673.1, read as the reverse complement.
TCAGTCGTTGTATTTGGTCGTCGTGATTGGATGACTTAGGGCGATATTCGTCATCTTCCTCTCATCGAGTGTTTCGAGTATTGACCATGGCCACGCCCAGGATTAGGGTTTAAGGTTGGAGAGAGTGGTGTAGGATCCATTTTATCAGGCCCCACAGTGGGCGCCAAAATGTTCACACATAGTGCTTAAAGCATAAAACCCTAGGAAATCCTTATAGGAATTAGGTTTATTAATCTCTATAATGTGTCACTTAGCTTACATCATGTATACACAAATCATATTTATACCTAGGTTACCACATGGGCCTAGCCCATTGAACTGTAATTGAGGTAGTTACCTCTCTGCCAACGTGGAGGGAAAAGAGGATCGTAGGGATCCGCCCCTGATCCCGTGGAGGGAACAGGAGCCCCCTAGCCACGAGCCTTGGTTGTAAAGTTGAGTGATGCTATATATCAGTTATTACGGCGTGATAACATTAATATATATTATAATATTGATGTAAATTGGAGAGGGGCGGCCCCAAGAAAAAAAAGAGAGAGCAGAACTTGATTGATGAAAAACAATGATATTATTCTTCCATAAAAAACAAAGATATTGTTTACCAGAAAAAAACCATAGATATTGAGGACGTGTAAGAAAGAAGAAAATTATCTCCAAAAATTTGTTGATTCTTGGTTTGAGATTTTTTATTTAATTCTTTTAAATTTGTTCAATCTTTAATTTATGGAAGGCTAAATTCTTAGATTGAGTTTTGTGGACTCCTGCTGTTGCTCAGCGTCTATTTTCTTACGAGTGTTGCGTCTGTTCACCATGTTTGTTTTAGGGCTCCAGTTCTGAAATTGAGGTGCGGAATCTGTTTTATTGAGCCTCATGGTGGGTGCCAAAATATTCACAAAGAGAGCGTAGAATATAAAAACCCTAGAGAATTACCCTAGGAATTAGGATTACTATCTCTATAAAATGTGTCACTTAGGTTACAAAATGTGTTCACGGGTCATATTTATACAAGGTTTAAAACTAGGGTGATCTGGCCCAAGCCCACTAAAGTAGAAAATCACTCATCTGTTGAAATAAAGGGATTAATGGGTCTAGTGGACCACCTCCTACTCCGGAGGGAACATAATGTTCATAAAGAAAGCGTAGAATACAAAAACCCTAGAGAATTACCCTAGGAATTAGGATTACTATCTCTGTAAAATATGTCACTTAGGTTACAAAATATGTTTACAGGTCGTATTTATACAAGGGTTAAAACTAGGGTGATCTGGCCCAAGCCCACTAAAGTAGAGAATCAATCATCTGTTGAAATAAAGGGATTAAGGGGTCTAGTGGACCCCTCTTCGACTCCAGGGGGAACATGATGTTCACAAAGAGAGCGTAGAATACAAAAACCTAGAGAATTACCCTAGGAACTAGGATTACTATCTTTGTAAAATGTGTCACTTAGTTTACAAATGAGTTTACAGGTTGTATTTATACAAGGGTTAAAACTAGGTGATCTGGCCCAAGCCTACTAAAGTAGAGAATCAATCATCTATTGAAATAAAGGGATTACGGGGTCTAGTGGACCCCTCTCCGACTCCGGGGGAACAAGAGACCCTTGGTCACAAGCTCTAAGTGTGAAGCCGAGCGAAGTGACTAAGTACAAGTTTGAGATATCTCCTCGAATAGAGTCTCTCTAGTGCTGAATAGCTGATTCTGATTGGGTCCACACTAAATGATTGATTCCAATTGAGGTATCCCAAGTGAGGGGGCTCCAATTGCATTTGTCTTTTGGTAGAGTAAGGACTTAAGGAACATATGGTAGTTGAACTGAATGATGATGCATTTTTGACTAGGGTGAAGGGAAAGGTCTAAGTGATGTGTCTATCGTAGTTCGAGTGAAGGAATATCTGGGTCCAGGTCCCCGTGCCAATGTGGTTAGTCCCTTGATTACAGAGCATTGATGTGGTAAAGGATTGGTAACCGTTATTTTTATTGGAACGTTTGCACGTTCCTGTAATGATTGACACCATTTCTGTATCCATAGGTTATTAAAGACGTTTCTTTTCAGGATACTAGGTGTCGTTTCGTTTAAAGAAGTTGTTTAAACAATCATTCCCCTTGGCTTTGAGTCATTTTACTCCCCATTCATTGGATTTGAGGTAATGAAAGGTCACCCATTTCCCTATAAATTTTGCTTTTTCTTCATTTTATAGTTTTAGGTTTTTTTATTTCTTTGTCTGAACCTTCTTCTCTTATTCCGAAGTTCATCTTCCTTATCTCTTCTTAGCGCTTCCTGTTTTACTCATCAGGTTAGTCCTCCTCTTCTTCTTATTACCCTTGTTTTTAGGATATCATGGCGTTATTTGCAGGGGGTGTCTATGACTAGGGTAAGGATGATTTTTTGGTTATTCCTTCTTCCCTTCAGAGTGAGGAATCTGTAGCTAAGTTATGGGAGGGGGGTACCTTCAACCATTCTTTCTTTTCCCGCAACGTAGAGTTTATCTGTTGTTCCTCTTCTGAGTGGGTTTGTCATGAGTGCATGGATCCAAGAGAATTGGATTTCACCTTCGTATAAGAAACCTTTTTCTCTCGGCTACACTTGTCATTTCCTATTTTTGAATTCGAGGTTAGGGTTTTGAATGGTTTGAATATTGCCCCAACCCAGCTGCATCCGAATGGATGGGCCTTTGAGGTACTATGCAAGCACTTTGGTTGACCTCCTTCTATACCTTTTTTTTTACTTCTTTAATGCTAAAATCCAGAAGGCTGAGATACCCATGGATTGGGTTTCTCTAAACGGTATGGCACACCGCAACTTGATCTGGGTTTCGATCAATCTTACAAGAATTTTAAAATGGGGTTTTAAAAATCTGAGTCGGGCTGGATCCACCCAAGGAGGACTTCTTGCATTTTCCTGATACCCAACCCCGGTTTCCCCTTTATTGGACTTGTACGCCTGTCCAATTTCACGTGTCCTGGCAGGATTTGACTCTGTTCGAGAGGTCGGATGCAAAATTCTTCCTTGAAGACGTAAAAACATATCTTAGTTCTTAGGCGTTGATCCCTCTGTCTCCTTACCCGAGCGCCCTGGATGCTTGGATAGGTGAGTGTAGTTTTGATTTTATTGCTTCTTACTCAGATTTTGTGACTCTGTTTTTCCACTTATTCTTTGTGTTTATGCAACTGATATGGCTCCCAACAAGTTATGATTAAGAACTTGAAGAAGCGTTACCTAGGAAATGACCCCAGGGTGATTGGGAAGAAAGGTGGTGCCAAAAAAGGGGGAGAGGTTGGCTATCCTGACAAGTGACTCCTGAGCTGCTTCAGAGGCTGTAACAGTGGCCGAGCCAACTACTGCGGTTCCTGTAGCTTCACGGTTGGAGAGGGAGGTGGGCTGAACGTCCAAGAGGCATTGCTAGGGCGAGCCCATTGTGGAGAACCCGAGTTATGAGCAAACAAGGGTTATAATACCGGGGGCTGCTCAAGCCGAGTCCCCTACTCACACTGAGACTCATATGGAAGCTGACCCAAGGACCATCCTAGTGTTCGATTGTCCCAAGTGGGAGGCTGAGCCTCTGACGGCTCAGGGTCAGGTTCATAAGGAAACTTCCGACACCGTTTTTGCTGAGATAATCGTTGGCTCTTTGCCCAGCAAGACAAAGCTCAAGGACCAAAGGTAGGAAGCCTTTGCCAACGGGTCCCTATGCGCTAACAACAACCCTGCCCATTCATTATGGGATATTCGCTTTCTGGTTCCTGGTTTTATCGACTGGACAGTGGTTTTCAAATAAGATGAGAAGAAGTTTGAGGGATTAAATGTTGTAGCTATGTGCTAGGCAGTGGAGATGTTCAAGCTTCGAGGGACTTCACTCACTCAGTTTTTATAAAAGCGACTAACTGGGAGAAGGAGCTGGCGACACTGAGAAAAGAAAAAGTGGCTCTGTAAAATGACAATGATTCTCTTAAGGCTGCCAGCAAGCTATCATCCTTACAACTCAGAGACGCTATGAAGGATGTTAGGGGGTTGATAGATAACTTGACTTGGGCTGAAGCTGACTTGGCAGTTGCACGATCCGGGTGAGAGCTGGCGAAATCTAAGCTAGCCACTGTTGAGGATAAGTGTGCCAATCTGGGGAGGTGCTTGGGTTCAGTGTAGGAGTCGTACGGCTTGGTGTGTACGGCAAAGAGGGAGCTGGAGGAGAAGCTCAAGAAGATGGAAGGAGAGCTTGAAAAACACAAGGAGAAGGAGGCAACTTATATACTGACTTTGGAAACATAGATTTATGAGAAATACGTGGCTGCCTTCGACTTGTGCCAGGAGCAAATTCAAGTGTTGAATCTAACTGTTAACCTTAATTTGGAAGGGATCAGTCCTTTCCAAATTATGGTGAACGGTGACATCGTCGACCTTTCTGATTTCGAGGATGAAGAGGAAGCGACTCCTAAAGGATGAGGCTACGATTGCTTTGATATTCTTCAAAAGGTAATCCTAAAACGCAATTTTTTTGTGTTTGTCTTATGCTTTGAAACACGGTGCTTTGTAAATCCTATGGGAATCCTTGTATTTCCGCTGCTCATACACTAGGGATTCCCTAACATGAAGCCGATCTCGATGTCTTCTTTTACTATAAATGTTGCTTTCGGCCGCAAGCTCTCGTGATAGCATTCTTATGCAACTTCTGGGTCCGCTCTCACCACTTCGATTCTTCAATCCCCAAGGGAAATTTCATAGTTAGGTGCATCATTGATACCACTGCTCTGAGTTTATTGAGAGATGGATAAACCAACAATGCATTGTAGGAGCTAGGGAAATCAAAAACTAGGAATTTGACCATGATAGCTCGGCTGCTTGCTCCATTCCCAAAAGTAATCTTTAACTTAACATAGCCCAGGACCTACATAGAATCACCAGAAAAAGCTGAGTAAGGTACCATCAAACAGTTTCAACCAATGAGGAGGTAGGCGCATTTGTCGATACACCTTCCAGTGTAGAATGTCTGTTGAGCTTCCCTGGTCCACAAGTACTCGCTCCACTATACAGTCAACAACCCCCACGGTAACCATCATTGGCTCGTCCTTGTTGGGACCTCCTTCAGGAAAGTCTGACCCATCAAAGGTTATAACCTCCCTACTAGTGCTTCCCTACAACAAATTTACCTGCTCCGCTTCCTATTGGTGATGAGCCCTAGTTCTAGGGAATCCTCCCGAGATTGTGTGGATAATTTGCCTCTCGTCATCCCTTTCTTCTTCTACAGTCTACGATCAGGGATGCTCTGAGTAGGGGCGGTCTTAGGTTTGGAGCTCAACCTGGTCGGAGGGTTCTCTTTCTCTCTTCTGGCCTCCTTCCTGTGACGTAACATTCTTGTGGTCAATGAACCTTCCCAAATGCCCCTATCAGATCAGGTGCTCAATCTGGTTTTGAAAGGATCTTCAGTTTTCTATTTCGTGCCCTGCAGCTCGGTGGAATTCACAGTATTTGGACTCGTTTGCGCCTTTGGACCCTTCCCCCGGGGGTGGAAGTGTAAGGAGACCTGTGTTATATACTTCATGCATAATCCGGTCGCGCCTGTCATTTAAAGGGGTGAACTGACTGAACCTAGGAACCGTGTAGACTTCTAGACGTTTGTCCCAACTTGTCTTGGGGCTCCTTCGCTTGGAGTCCGCTATATGGGTGGCTCGTTTCAAGTGCCTCATGCGGTCTGCTTCCCTTTCCTCCATGTTAATGTATCGAGCTGCCCTTTGCCCAAAGTCGTCCATGTTGAGGGGTGGCTTCTTGGCCAGGGAGTAGGAAAACCAACTTGGGTGAAGACCCATTTGTACAGCATGCAATACAACCTCTCAGGTCATGTATCTGGATGGTTTGTTCAAAGAAGCGAGCCATGTATTACTTCAAGGTTTCATCAGGTAGCTGTCATAGGTTTACCAGGCTGTAGGAGGTTTGCTGGACTGCTCGGCTAGTAGCAAATTGGCTCAAGAATTTCTTCGTTAACTCGGAAAGGTTGGCTATGCTATTTGGGGAAAGGTACGATAACCAACGCAAGACAAATTTGGTGAGCATGATCGGAAAGGTTCGACAAAAGAGGGGATCAGATGCACCCGTGACCAGTATTGTGGTGGTGAACATCGTAAGATGTTTCTTAGGGTCCCCTCTACCGTCATATTTCTCCATGATTGGGGGTTTATGTAATAGCCCTGATTTTTGAGAATAGGAAACTAGACCCTCAGGACTCCTGAGGATACTCTATTGAGCTTTTAGTGAGAAGCTCGAGGCTTCGGCCTGTTCCCTGAACAATTTATAATGAGAAAATAGAGAGAAGTGGAGTTTAATCTAAAAGATTAGAATACCGAGAGAATGTAATGAGTGAGAAAAGCAGAAATAAGAAAATAATAAATTACATTCGACAATACTGTTTAGTTAAAAATTATAAGTTAACGACGATTATTTTGGGTACATATTAATTTATAACTATGTTTATTTGATAATTATTTTCCGTTGACAATATTTAATAGATAAATAATTATAATAATTTACTTTGAAATTTTATATATATTAAATTGTTTATTTATTTGATAATTATATTTAATATGATACCGCTCGGTTCCTCATATTTGAACTGTGGGACCCAGACTGAGGTCAGACTCTGACCGTTCAACCCAAGACTAGTGATCCAGTAGGGATACTAGTCCTGTTAGAATCCCTCTGCGAAGAATCAAGGGTGTCTGACTTGGCCTGATAAGCTTAATCAGAACCTTTGGCGTTTCCTACGTTTGACTGTTCATACACCTCGGGATATCCGATGGTGACATGGTCAGTCTCTGGTGACTCATTTTGACATTTTAGGAATTTTAGGGACTGAAGCTTGATTCGGCCTTTATCATCCTTGTTTTTCAATAAGTTGATTTCCTTAGAAATCGCTTTAAAACCTGATTCAAGCACCATCAGTGTTTTGGACCCAACTTTGGCATACGACCTTAGAATTGAACGATTTTGGTCTCAATCTCTTCATTTTGAAAAGACCTTCAATCTCCGTTTCTAGCCCTGAACTCTGATTCTTAATCTGTCAACCCCAAAATCAAAGATTAAGTATATTCATCTCAAAATCCCAACGTTTGAACGTTTTTCTCTGCGTATAGTTTAGAAAAAAATTCATAACTTTCTCATACGACCTTCGATTTGCACAAACTTGGTGTCAAAAAATCCGTAACACAATTATCTATGTTTTCCATGCAGACATTGAAGACTAAATCCCTCTAGATCAGTAGAGTTTAATAAATCTTTTGTGACCCCTTGGCTGTTGCATTTTAATGCTGGCGGCCTTCGATAAAATTCATGTATCTCCTTCATCCGGTGCTTGAATCCCTCTGTTCTTTTTGCTATGGATTCTTATCATAGACCTCTAAAATTTTCATGAAGGGCATGAAATCAAATTCCTAAGAGATAATTTATGGTGAATTTATTTCTAAGACCCTAGCTGATCTAGGAAGCTCCTAGAGCACCCTGTTGTAAATTAGGTATATCGCGGGCTACAAAACTTGGATCATCACAAATAATATATCAAATTAAAGAGAAAAGAAATATCTACAAACTTAATGCAGGGCTCTAAAGCTAATTCTTATTCAATAAATGCCAAAATTTAAAATACTATACTAATTCACGTTTCTCCAGCAACAGCTTGCACTAGGTGTAGTATTTTCCACATATCTCTCTCATATGACCATTAAATTGAATAAGGATTTTACCAAATTTTTCCTAACTTAATTCTTCACAGCTTTTATGAAGGACTCAAAGCCCAAATCGTAACCCATTTGGCCTAGAAAATTAATGTATGACAGGGACAAAAATCCCATCATAGCCCTATATCCTTTTAGTATTTGGGCCTTTCTCACTCAATTATTGATGGATTTTTTTGTACTATATATGGATTTAAAGTGAAAAAAAAGTTCTACAACCTTTATGTTTAGGATATTTTTGAATTCACCCAGAAATGCCCTAAAAGGTCCACACAAAGTGACGCCCAAAGCTGACCACATCAGCTTTTCCATGCAACCTTGGCCAATTAACCCCCTCCACCCGAGAGACACATGTAGCTCCAAGAAAACACCTCTCCTATGCATCACCACCTCTTGCCATCTCATTAGAGAGGTTTTACCACCTTTCTCTTCCCCTCCACTCAGCTTCCCACCTCCCTCCTTAGCCAATGATGTTTCATGCAACAATGGTCATCATGATTTCACACTAAGCCATTTCCCTAAGCTCACTCTACATCTCATGGCTGAAACTTAGCCTTCAACCATTATCATTCTGTCCTCTTCATCTCCTCTCCTCTCCTCCCTAGCCAAGCCACCAACCACCACTGGCCGCCCAAACAGCCACCACCAACCACCATTAAGACCACCACCAACCACCACCCACCATGAAAAAAAATTTCTTTCTCCTTCCTTTTCTCCTCTAAACCCGTGACCCCCTTCTCACCAAAAAGCCATCTCCTCTACAATTTTCTTCAAGCTTGGAGCCCTCAAAATCCAGCTGGAAATCCCTTTGCCTTGGCCTCTTGAAACCGTGACCATCCAAGGCCACCAAGGCAAGGATTTTTACATTTTTGTCTCTTGAACTTGTTGTTTCTTTTCTTGTGAAAAAATAGTTTTTGTTTCTTGCTTTTGTGGCATTTTTCTCACTGATTTAGAAGCCAAAATTGAGACTTCATTGTCCCCTTTTGGTTGCATGTGTAGTTTTCCTCGAAATCGGGAACTTAGACAACGATCGGTGGCGAATGGTGGAAAATTACAGAATAAACGATGAATTTTTGGTAAATGATCTTTTGGTTTTAATAATTTCATGGTTGTTTGTTATCTTCCTTGGCTGTCCACAACCCTCTAGGTGTCTAAAAATTTTTTGCATGTCATTTTTTTAGCAAAGTAAGGATGATCGACGACGATCGACGGACGTTTCGGAGTACTTGGAAAATTTTTGGCAAATGGATCATTTTCCTTCCTCCGGGAAGCAAGAATTTTGTAGGGTAAGTAATGAGGACACACTAAGGGAGGACCCTCACACTACCCTAGATAAAGGACTTGAAGCTTACAAAGGTCCTCTCACAACGACCAAGACCAAAAAAGCCAAAGAGAGTATCCATCAGGCCTTATCTCCCTTCCTCTCCTTGAGTGGGCCCAAGCCCAATGAAGACTTCTTGAGGATCTATTCATACTCTACTTGTAATATACTTTTTAGTTAGATTCTCTAGGCTTATAGATTTTATTTGGGCCTTGCAAGGTCAATTGGGCCACTTTTGGGCCATGTACTCTCACTTTGGGCCATGTATAGGTCATACTCTTCTCTAGAAGCTCTATTGGGCCTAGGCATCATGGAGAGGACCATTTAGATATCCCTTGGCCGAATTCTCCAAGCTCTATATAAAGAGCTCTCCCTTTGTATTTTCACACACATTAATGCCATTTGAGATTTCACGCTTTCAAAACTGAGTTTTAGTGAGGGAAGCTCTCCCTTCTCTCTAGGTTAGAGTGAGCTCTAGCAAGCTCTCATCTAAGGGGTCTCCTCCCTCTTGGTGGAGAGTTCAAGGGAGTTATCTCCCTGAGGAGTGGCCTCTCATTCATCTCCTCTATTCCATTTTCCATCCTCCTCCTTTCTCCCTTCTATTTCTACCTTTTCCTTTCTCTTTTTCCCTTCAAAATCCATGTAGTCTTGAGTCTTTTTCTTCACTTTCCAATTCAGTTTCCAAGAGCAAGAATCTTCAACAAAGGCTTATGGAGGTTAGAAGAAGAAAAGAGCCCTAGATCCACAATTCTTCAAGGAGCTAGAAGAAGATCCTACATTATTTGGTATCACTTGAGCTTGGGAGGTTCTTTTCTATTCTTATTCTTCATCTAGATATCGGTTTTGCTTTTCATTTGCTGGCTGGAATTTTGTTGTTATGCCTTATGCTTGCTTTGTTGATGCCATGTTAAAATAGAAAACTCATAAAAAGTTGTTGTTCTTTTGAGTTTTTGTGTTAGTTCTTTATTTTCTTCAATTTTATGCATCTTGATTGGTATTTTTGGTTTGTTATTGTTTTGTCTTTCAAAAATTCAGAATTGGCACATGTTATTTCGGTTGTTAGTTTGTTAGATTGATAGTTAGAAGTTAGTTACTTGTTAAGTGTTAGTTAGAGCCAAGTTAGTTGTTAGTTATGCCATGTGGAACCTTTGTCTAGTGTTTTAGGCTTTTGTGTCATTTTTCCATTACTAGAAAGTACATTGCCGTGTGGGTGGAGTTTGTTCAAGCATCTTGACTAATCTCCCAAAGGTTCCATTCTTATGTTGTTAGGAGGTCTCATTTTAAGACTCTCCAAAAGGTCATCTCAATTGTAGGCTTGTTAGTATTTATTCTTAGTTTCTTTCTAGGATTAATTTTTGTTTGTGAATGCACATTAGGAGCACATTATACTTCAGTTTTCATCTTGTTGCATAGAAGAAAAGTTTGTCAAAAAAGTTTTGAAAGAGTCCTTCCATTCTTTTTGGAAGAAGGTTGCATTGTTTTTCCTTAAGCAAGAAAGTGACATTTGAAATTGCTTAGCCTTAGCACACTTCGGTTTTAGGATATAATTGTGGTGTTGTTACATTGAAAATTCAAGAGGCAAGATAAGAAAAAGAAAGTATCAAAAGAGAAAAAGAAATACAAAACCCTATACTACCAAAATTGAAAAAGGGTGTTGAAAAGAAAAAGAAGCCTCATTAAGAAAAAGTTGTAAAGTGAGACACAAAAACCAAAGAATTAATTTTGAATTTTCCTTTTTACTTGAAGTAAGTTGTTTGCTTATTAGATCTCTATACACTTTCATTTGAATCTTACTTGCTTACTTGTGATTGCAACTTTAGAGTCTCTAAGCTTAGGTTGTACTTTCCTTTTTGTTGTTGCATTTTAGTTTCTTGTTTGTTTAGTTTTGTCTACCAATTTCGAATTCCTTCCATAGTGTAACCTTTATTCTTTGAACATTTATTGCTTTATTGTCTTGTCAATCAAAAATCCAAAAACATTTTCCATTTTGAGTAGCCTTTCTTCTTAAGCCTTTTTAGTTTGTCATTTTTCCTTCTCAAGTTTTGTCTTTGAAGTTGTCTTTCCTTCAAACTTCTTGATAATTCCCTTCTCAATACCATTGAGGGTAGCATATTGGAACACTTGAGGTGAGAGTGTAAATTGCTTGGGTGAACTTGACACCAAAAAGAAAGGGTAAGAGTTGTGAGGATACACTTGAGAGATACACTTGTGAGGTCAATTTTTTGTGAATTCATTAACATCAATTTCGTTTGGAATGTGTTCTTGTCTTGTTTTGCTAGGTGAGGTGGAACTTACACATCAAGGAAGAGCTTGAAGAAAATTGTAAAGGAAGCAAAAGCCTTGTAACTAGTAGAACTTAAGCAAATTTTCAATTCTTAGGTCTTGTGTATTAGGTTTTGTCTTGTATTTTAGACACACCTTTGGACATTGGACTTTTGGACACCATTAACTTTCCTTTTCATTTGGTAATTTCGGCTAGATAGTAGAGTATTTGCATTTGGTTGTTAACTACTTTTAGTTAGCTAGTTGTTAGTTATAACTAATAGTTGTTAATTAGTTACTTGTCTTAACTAATTAGGTTAATTATTTGGTGGTTGGAAGTTACTATAACTAATCATAACCGAAATTAGTTTAGGGTCTTAACTAGATCATAACTGAATTAGTTGTTAGTTAGGGTTGTTAGACTTAGTTGCAACTTCCATAACTAAATAACTACTTCTAGTAAGGGTTTGTTAGGAGTTAGTTAGTTAGTTGAACTAATTTTTGTTAGGGTAACTAACTAGTAAACCGAATTGGTTAGGCTTGTCTAGGGTTAGTTAATTGTTAGAAACAACTTAGGGCAATCATAATCAACTTAGGTTAAAGCCAAAGCTAGAACTTACATTAGCAACATAGGACTAACCTAGTAAAAGACAACCTAGGATCTTGTTTTTCCCTTAGGATAGAAACCTAGTATTGATATTTTAGGATTGTTGTGTGTTTTCTTTCACTTCTTTTGCATTCATCCTCCTCAACTGGTTTGTCTACACATTCTTTGTTTTTGTCTTGAATTTCTTTGAAAACCTTAAAAGATGTCTTCTAGTGATAGAGAGATTAAAACTATACTTCATAACATAATGGATAGCTTGAATAACATCAATGCTAGGCTAACAAATCTTGAGCATAATGAAAACCCTAGAACTAGACATAGAAATCAAAGAAATCATAGACACAACAATAGTGATAGTGAAGAGGAGCCTAGACAAAGAAGATACCATGAGCATAAAAGAGAAGACATAGGCTTAAGAGAAGTCAAATTAGAAATACCCCTATTTAATGGCAAGAGTGACATAGAGGCTTACCTAGAGTGGGAAATAAAAGTAGAACAAATCTTCAACTCTCATCAAATAAAAGATGAAAAGAAAGTTAGGATAGCCACCCTCTCATTTCAAAACTATGCCTTAGTATGGTGGTCTCAAGTGTGTAAGGAGAGAAAGAAAGATAATTTTCCACCAATAGATGATTGGTTAGACTTAAAAGCTATATTAAGAAAATGTTATGTTCCTAGTTACTATAGAGGGGAGCTATTAGCAAAGCTAAATAGACTCACCCAAGGGTCCAAAAGTGTAGAAGACTACTACAAATCATTAGAGATAACTATGATTAGGGCAAACCTAGAAGAAGATAAGGTAACCCTAATGCATAGGTTCTTACATGGTCTTAATAGGAACATTAAAAATAGAGTAGAACTCCTTCCACATATAGACATTAAGTAATTACTTCACCAATGCACTAAGGTAGAGAGCCAATTCAAAGAGAGAGAAGCCTATATTGGGGAAAATAAAGCCTATAAATCTAAATGGGTAGGATAAGATAACAAGGGTAGGTTTGATAGAAACCCTAGGGAGAGGGAAGTGGGCACTTCATCTTCCAAATCTCAAAATGAGTTGCATAAAAATGGAAAAGTTTTTAGGAATCAAAGATAAAAGCATGAATCCACATCTAAACCACAATCCTCTAGATTATCTACCATTAAATGTTTTAAATGCCTTGGTAGAGGTTACATTACTTCTGACTGTCCAACAAAGAGAACCATGGTTTTGAAAACTAATGGAACCTACTCAAGTCAATCAGAGTCTAATTATAATTCTTACTTTTCAAGTGATGACTCAAGTAGTGATTCCTATAACAGTGAGCATATTTTAGGGGATGATGGTGAGCTTTACATGATTAGAAGATTGCTTGGTAGTCATGTTAAGCTAGATGATACTACACAAAGAGAGAACATCTTTTATACAAGATGTTATATAAATGACAAATTATGTTCTCTCATTATGGATAATGGGAGTTATGCTAATATAGTGAGCCAAAGACTAGTCAATAAGATGGGCTTAGAACTAATAGATCACCCTAGACCTTATAAGTTACAATGGTTAAATGAAAAAGGAGAGATGTTAGTTAATAAGCAAGTCTTAATAAATTTCACCATAGGCACATATAAAGATGAAGTTAATTATGATATAGTACCTATGGAGGCAACTCATATCTTGCTAGGAAGACCTTGGCAATTTGATAGGAAGGTCATCCATGATGGGTTCACTAACACCCTCACTTTCAAACTAGATGGTAAGAAGATAATTTTACACCTCCTAGCTCCACAACAAGTAGCTAAAGATCAACTACAAATGAAGCTTAAAAGAGATAGAGAATTAGGATCTTCTTCAACTTATCTAGGAAAAATTAAGAAAAATAAAAAAGAAGATAAATGAAAAGGAGTTGTTATCTATGGCTACTCTAGTGCCAATCTTTTGGCCAATAAACATGATGTGAAACATGTTATGTTTTCACATAAACAATGCTTGATCATGTATGCTAAAGATATCCCTAGCACTTCCTTGTGTTCAATGGGTAACCCTTCTCCTCCTTTGCCCAAAGGGATTCAAAATATCTTAAATGAATTTAAAGACCTCTTTCCAAAAGACATCCCAAAAGGCTTACCTCCTATTAAGGGCATTGAACATCAAATAGATTTAATTCCTGGTTCTAGTTTACCTAATAGGCCTTCATATAGATGTAATCCTAAGGAAAGCCTTGAAATTAAAAATCAAGTGAATGAATGGATTAGAGAGAGCTTAAGCCCATGTGCTTTGCCTGTTTTACTTGTTCCCAAAAAGGATAGTTCATGGAGAATGTGCACCGATTGTAGGGCCATCAATAATATCACCATCAAGTATAGGCATCCCATACCTAGACTTGATGATATGCTTGATGAGCTTAGTGGTTCTACAATATTTTCCAAGATTGATCTTAAAAGTGGCTATCACCAAATAAGAATCAAAGAGGGAGATGAATGGAAAGCCGCTTTCAAAACCAAACTTGGATTATATGAGTGGTTAGTTATGCCCTTTGGCTTGACTAATGCACCAAGCATATTCATGAGATTAATGATTCATGTTTTAAGGGAATTCATTGGGCATTTTGTTGTGGTCTATTTTGACGATATTTTAATCTATTCAAAGACCATGACCTCTCATCTAAGCCATCTTAGACAAGTTATGCTTGCCCTAAGAACAAACAATCTTTATGCAAACCTTAAAAAATGTTCTTTTGGCATGAATAGCATTGTCTTTCTTGGATTTGTAGTTAGTTTAAAGGGTGTAGAGGTAGATCACTCAAAGGTTAAGGCCGTCCAAGATTGGCCCACACCCAAAATGTGAGTGACGTAAGAAGTTTTCACGGTCTTGCAAGCTTTTATAGGAGATTTGTCAAAGATTTTTCTACCTTAGCCTCCCCTTTAAATGAGTTGGTGAAAAAGAATGTTCCTTTTGTATGGGGGCCAAGGCAAGAAAAAGCTTTTCTAGATCTCAAAGATCGCCTCACTCATGCTCCAATTTTATCACTTCCAAATTTTTTTAAAACATTTAAGCTTAATTGTGATGCATCAAATATGGGTATAGGAGCTGTTTTATTGCAAGAAGTTCACCCCATTGCTTTCTTCAGTGAAAAGCTTAATGGGGCAGCCATCAACTACCCCATATATGATAAAGAATTTTATGCCTTAATTAGAGCCCATAAACTTGGGAACACTACTTGATTCCCAAAGAGTTTGTCATACATAGTGATCATCAATCCCTCAAATTTATTAAAGGGTAACATAAGTTAAATAAAAGGCATGCTAAGTGGGTTGAGTACTTGGAACAATTTCCCTATGTCATCAAGTATAAAAATGGAAAATCCAATATTGTGGCTAATGCTTTATCTAGGAGGCACTCTTTACTTACCTCCCTAGGAGCCAAAGTTATTGGGCTTGATGAGATTAGGTCTTTGTACCCAAGTGACCTTGATTTTTCTAACATATTTAACTCATCTTCCACTTCTTTATCTCATAAAGGCTTCTACATTTTAGATGGCTATCTTTTCAAAGCCAATCAACTTTGCATTCCTAGAAGTTCTTTAAGAGATCTTTTACTTGGAGAAAGCCATGAGGGAGGCTTAATGGGCCATTTTGGAAGAGATAAAACATTATCCATATTACATGAACACTTCTATTGGCCAAAAATGAAAATAGATGTTCAAAAACATTGTGCTAGGTGTATTGTGTGTAGA
Organism: Clitoria ternatea; assembly: GCA_037962975.1. Lineage (NCBI taxonomy): Eukaryota > Viridiplantae > Streptophyta > Magnoliopsida > Fabales > Fabaceae > Clitoria > Clitoria ternatea. The sequence continues at coordinate 102,844,032 of CM075673.1, read as the reverse complement.
AAAGCAAAATCAAAACTTTCGCCTAGTGGTTTATATACTCCTTTAACAATACCTAGTTCACCTTGGATTAATATATCTATGGATTTTATGTTGGGATTGCCTAAGACCCAAAGGGGAATGGATTCTATCTTTGTGGTTGTGGATAGGTTTAGTAAGATGGCTCACTTCATCCCTTGTCACAAGGTAGATGATGCTAGTCATATTGCTAAACTCTTTTTTAAAGAGATTGTAAGACTTCATAGTGTTCCTAAAACCATAATTTCTGATAGGGACACCAAATTCCTTAGCCATTTTTGGAAGACTCTTTGGTCAAGGCTAGGAACGAAGCTTCTCTTTTCCATCACTTGTCATCCTCAAACAGATGGACAAACAGAGGTAATAAACAGGACAATTTCTTAACTTCTTAGGGTCTTAGTGCTTAAAAATGGTAAATCTTAGGATGAGTGTTTGCCCCACATTGAGTTTGCATATAATAGGGTACAACACTTCACAACCAAGCATAGTCCATTTGAGGTTGTCTATGGTTTTAACTCTCTCACTCCTTTGGACCTTTTGCCTATTGAGGTTTCTGATTCTATCCTTCATATGAATGGAGAGGCAAAGGCCAAATTTATCAAATATTTTCATGAGAAGGTTAAAAACCAAATTCAAACTAAAAATGAACACTATGCTTATTGTGCCAATAAGAAGAGAAAGGATATCACCTTTGAGGTTGGAGATTGGGTTTGGTTACACCTTCGAAAAGAGAGATTTCCAAACTTATGAAAATCCAAACTCGACCCTAGAGGTGATGGACCTTTCCAAATCATAAATAAAATGAATAATAATGCTTATGTCCTTGATTTGCTAGGAGATTATGGTGTGACTACTTCCTTTAATATTTCTGACTTGTCTCCCTTAGATTTAGATGAAGAGGATGATGCCTTAGATTTAAGGACAAATCCTTTCGAAAAGGGGAGCGTAATGAGCACACATTAAGGGAGGACCCTCACACTACCCTAGAGAAAGGACTTGAAGCTTACAAAGGTCCTCTCACAAGGGCCAAGACCAAAAAGGCCAAAAAGAGCATCCATCAGGCCTTATCTTCCTTCCTCTCCTTGAGTGGGCCCAAGCCTAATGAAGACTTCTTGAGGATCTATTCATACTCTACTTGTAATATACTTTTTAGTTAGACTCTCTAGGCTTATAGGTTTTATTTGGGCCTTGCAAGGTCAATTGGGCCACTTTTGGGCCATGTACTCTCACTTTGGGCCATGGATAGGCCATACTCTTCTCTAGAAGCTCTATTGGGCCTAGGCATCATGGAGAGTCCCATTTATATATCCCTTAGTCAAATTCTCCAAGCTCTATATAAAGAGCTCTCCTTTTGTATTTTCAGACACATTAATGCCATTTGAGATTTCACACTTTCAAAAGTGAGTTTTAGTGAGAGAAGCTCTCCCTTCTCTCTAGGTTAGAGTAAGCTCTAGCAAGCTCTCATCCAAGGGGTCTCCTCCCTCTTGGTGGCAAGTTCAAGGGAGTTATCTCCCTAAGGAGTGGTCTCCCATTCATCTCCTCCATTCCATTTTCCATCCTCCTCCTTTCTCCTTTCCATTTTTACCTTTTCCTTTCTCTTTTTCCCTTCAAAATCCATGTAGTCTTGAGTCTTTTTCTTCACTTTCCAATTCAGTTTCCAAGAGCAAGAATATTCAACAAAGGCTTGTAGAGGTTAGAAAAGAAAAAAAGCCCTAGATCCACCCTTCTTCAAGGAGCTAGAAGAAGATCCTACATCAGTAAGGGGGGTCTTTTCCTCGGTGGATTGTATTTTTAGTTATTCTATAATATTGCTTGCGTATTTGGTGACCTCCGTTTTAAGTTTCGTCTCGATCTAACGGTTAGATTTTAAACCGCAAAGATTTTCGTAACTAACGACTAAAATTTCTATATTCTTAAATCAATGGGTATTTTATAAATTTAATTGGCATAACTTTACGTTCACGTACTGGAGGGATTTCATCGCAATCGGACAAGAAAGCAAAAATCTAGAGATTTAGCATTTCGGCGGGCTCAGTTTTGTTTGATATGGTTGTATTAATTATTTTTTTGTTTGTGAAGTACTTATGTAATTTATAATTTAAATTTTCTGGTAAGCCCAGCCGCTAGAAATTTAATTTATCATTTATACGTTGCCGAAGTCATTTTAGGAATATTGCGTACTTTCAAGAAAATTTACCGTTCGGGTGATTAAAATATTTTCTTTTACTAAATTATAATAAGAGGTATAAAAATTTAGTAAGATAGTAATTTCAAAGAAAAATATGTGTAACCGTATAATAGTAGTTAAATAAACAAATTAGAAATTCCTTTTAGATAGAAAATTTTACTTAAAAAATTTATTAAGGATTTATATAACTTAGGCACAAATGACATTTTATGAGTTAAGTAAAGAAAATAAAATAAGTGAAGTTTTAGTATAATTAATGTTAGGAGTAATAAGAAGTTGTTAGTAACTGAATTTTTAGCAACCACTTTAGTGATTAAGGAAAAAAAATGTAAAGGACCTTAGGAAATTAATAAGGTAGAACAAATTTTGAATTTAATTGAAATGGGTAAAATGGAGAAATAAATTTGAGAATTTAGGATATAATACCTAAATAAAATAGAAATAATTTTAGAATTAGAACATTAGTAACTAATAACAATAAAGAGTGTAGAAAGGGTTTTAGAGTTTAGCCTTGAGTCAAGTAATAAAAAGGACTAGGACAACTTCTAGCATCTTTCAAGAAGAAATAATGTTGTGATTTAAGTATAGGAATTAAAATAGTAATTAGACCCTTGAGTAATGAACTAATTAAGGTTTTGAAGAAAATGAACCATAATTAACAAAAAGAAACAAATTCACATTAAGGGTAGTCAATAGCATAAAGGCTATAGGGGAATTAAATAAAGGACTCATAACTCGTTAATAGGATTAATCGGAATAGTTTGTCTCAAGAGTTAGAAAGCAGTAAACAAGAAAAGAACATATTGTAGGAAATCTAAATATGTAAAAATATGTTAGACAAACAAAACCAAGGTAATTATGAGTACACATATATGTGTTGGAATATTAGAAATTAGTGAAGAATAGAAATTGATAATATGATAGTAAAGATACACACTAAGGAAGCTTAACAAGTTAAAAATAAATAAATAAATGTTATTAAAATTAAAATTTTAGGAAAGAAAGGAACACTATGTCAACATTACTTGGTGGGGCTTAAGCATCGGCTTAAGTAATATATGAGTAAATTAAGGATAAATTAAACCCGGTAGTCGTAACTATGAGACAATAGAAGGCATTTGGACATTTTAAATAAATCGAATGGACACTTTAGAGGAATGAGTATGACTATACCATAATATTTAAAGGCTAAAATAGATAAAGTACATCTCTAATAAGCTAAAATCGCCTAGATAATGTACTTAGTAGTTATAAGGTCACTTAGTACCTAGAGACAATTTATGGATAAAGAAAAGATACTAGTAATACGACCTCATTAGTAATAAGATTGATTGGTTAGGATTGATAATCGAGATAAATAGTCTGATAAGATACGAGTAAGAAACCAGAACAAAAACACTATAAAGAGATACTCATGAATATACCGGTATACGTGATATATTGTTGTATAATACTTGTATGATGAATGTTGTATGTGGCGACTGTTGTAACTCCCTAATTTTTATATAAATGTCCAAATAAGGGAAATAAATGATAATCATTTACATATGGGAGGATTAATGTCTCAAAAATATAGAAATGAATTAATTTGAGGTTGTTATGATTTTGCATAAATTACTAAGCTTCATGAGCTAAAATTTATACACGGTTAAAATATGAGTGTCAGACCAAGTATGTCTGATTGAGATGCCGTTGGTCAGGGTTGTAGATAATATCATTGGGAATCCGAATGTGTATTCGGCATAATATTTAGAATAAGTATTAAGCTTGAATCGGGATCCTGTTTATTGAAAAACGGAGAAGTTTTAATGAGGGTATAAGTTTTAATTCTAAGTCCCTACTCCTTCTTCATCTCACGTTGCCTTTTTCTTCTAAACACCAAACATTCACTTCTTCTTCTCCTTTCTCATTTCCTCTTCATCTTCTTCCCTTCTAAACCTAAGCCAAAGTAGTGAACCCATATTCCTCTCCTATTTTCGTTCACCATTGGAGCAATGAGGGGCATTGGGTGCTTGAAGTCTTTCCCTTCCTCTCCTCCATTTTCGAGTTCACCATCCTTTCCCTTGGCTCCCATTTTTGTTTCTTGATTGAGGTAAGCTTTTCCTCATTTTAATGGTGGTTGAACCCTAGAATATGGATTGCTAAGGCTTGGGAGAGTATTAAATGCATGTGGGTAGTGAAAGGAACTAATGCATGAACCATAAGGAGAGGAGAAATAAATGTGGACTTTTATGAGCATTAAATGGGGTGAACAAAAATGGTATTGGAGAATGATGGATATTGATGTGTATTTATGATATGGGTGGGTTTACGGTGAAATCCTAACTTATGAATTTTGGGGGAAATGGGTAATGTGAATGGGAAAGGCATTGAATGATGATGAGAATGTTATTAATGATGAGGTATTGCCATAAATGATGAATGGTGATGGTGGTTGAAAGCCATAAATGAAAACCCACTTAAAATAAGTTGAATATGAGATTGGTATATGTGGTAACCTAACTAATTAGGTTGTTACCTTGGTAATAATGGATTATGATAAAAGGAAAGGAATTCTCGAAGCCCAATTAGGCAAATGAATAAAACCTATAAATAGTTTCTACATGATGAGAATCATGTGTATATATATATGTATATATATTAAAGTGGTGTTTGAATGAATGATTGATGTGGTCCTATAATTAAATGATGTAGGACTTGATACCACTTGTGAGGCGGGAACATCAAACCTGGAAGTCTACTTCTCTTGAGGTAGGAGAGGGGTGTATTTTCTAAATGCATGATGTCTTGTATGATGATAATGTATGTATTGATGTAATGCGGCATGTTTTCCCTTAAATAATTGTGGTGGTTACGATCACCTAAAGAAATGAAATTGGATCCGTGCATATGCATCTTTAAACACTAGCATGTGCATTAGCCATAGAAGCATGGCATCGAGTGATATCCCAATGAGGAAGTTATATGAAGTGTATATGGAATCCTGTTGATCACTAACTATAATTATCTTATTGGTTTGGTGTGGCTCAATGAATCTTTATGGATATGGGTGTTTTATGAATTGGGTGATTGATTGATTTTAGTGTCATTTGAACTCCTTTTTGGGAGAAGATGTTTAACTTGTATTCATATGTATATTATCACTAATTATTGGATTTTTCATCATTGAGAAAATATACTCACTCTCTATGTGGTCTATCTTTTTAGCTCTTGTGTTGTAGGGCTTGACCATGGAGCTTATGGAAGGAAGAATTGTGTGAAGGAGGTTATTTGGGTAAAGAATGCCTTGGCCAACAATTGTTTTGATTTTATGGCTTATATGTATACTTTTGTGATGTATATACAATATGGATTTTTTTGTATAGCCATGAAGTAATATGGATAACTTGTATGGATGAATGATGATTTTTCAGGTCATGTAGGAAAATGAGACCCTTGTATTGTATGGCTCATTTTCATTGGTGACCTTGACATTGGTTGGATAATGGAATGATGTGTCATGTTGATAGAATTGATTAATGCATGGAGGTTTATCTAGACTTTGTGTTTTATAGAGTATACAATATGATAAGTCTGAATATGTTGAAATTCAAGTGATTTTCATGCATAATTAGGGAACCAAAGGGGTTAAAATGAGTTTTAAGGACTATGGATGTAGATGATGATTCCAATAGCTCAAATGTATGATTTGTGACCTGTGTAAATTGGAATGGGTTGATTATACCAAGAATGGACCCCTAAGTTGCCTCAAAATGCCTTTAAACGGGTTAAACGCATTTATGTGCATATCTCCCTTGTTTTTAGGAAATTTTGAGTGCGGCCAGTGGCCATACGTCACAAATAACATGTCTTAGCTTGTGTTAAAATTTGGTGGCATTCCGATATCATTTCCATGGGTTTTGGTGGTTGAGAAGTTCGTTTTTCTATAAAAATCTGCATAATTTCTACATACTGATAGATCGTAATCGATTAGTCCACAGGCTTAATCGATTACAAGGTTTCTGTCTTTAAGGTAAGATTAGGCTTAAGGTTGTAATCGATTAGGAACTATCCAGAACCGAGGTAATCGATTATATCCTATGTTGTAATCGACTAGGTGAAATACCTGATGCATTACACAGATTACAGTAGCTTCGTAATCGATTATAATTAACATTATAATCGATTATGGACCCAACAGAAACAATGTAATCGATTATTATAAGTGTTGTAATCGATTAGGTGAAACCCCTAATTCAATATACCATTTCAAAAGCTTTATAATCGATTACGCCTTGCTCTGTAATCGGTTATGGTATTGTAATCGATTAACTCTTGCCCTGTAATCGATTAGGGCCTTTGATTTGTACATGGATTAATCGACTATATCAATCAGGATTGTAATGGTACTACTTGAATATATCTTGCGTACTCTGATACCTTTTCATATCTTCAAATATGAGATAGGTTATTGTAAGATCCAGGGAAGTGACTTAGTATTTTCTATGTCATGTTCACTCTACATACAAATAAATTTTGGATCATGAAAAATTTACCCCCTAAATTTTGGGGGCGTCACAACATCTATGAAATTATGTAAATGATTGGATGTATGTTAATTATGTGATGAACATTGTGATGAGATGTATGATGAGTGTGGTCTGATGACATGTGTATGGACTATAATGTTGTACTTGCATAATGCATTAAATGAATATGATGAAATAAATAAGAAAATAATGAATGAAGAAATGTCTCGGTAGGGATCCTGAGATGAATAAATTTTGAAAATGTTGTGATAAGATTAGATCGGATCCGATGTGATGATGGGCATTGTAGCGCCAATATACCCCGTGGTTTTCTAGAAATATGAGATCTCATTTCATTTCTAAGTGTCGGTAAGACCATTATGGACTGAGGAATTTTGAGAAAAATAAAGAAAGAATTGAAATAAACCCAACGTTAGAATGAAATAGAGTCATTGAAGGGACCCTACCCATGACTAGTAAAAGAAATTGAGTAGTGTATGCATCATATATAGAAGTTAAGGAGGAACATTGGAACAATCCCCTAGAGCATACAGTGATAGGTACACTAAAGAATCTTTCACGCCTCGATACCCAAGGGTAGTCTAGGGAGTATAACCAGAGGCGGGAATTCCAAGTGGCATCGAATTCGCACCCGTCGCCGGACAGCTCATAGCAAACTCTAGTGTACTTTGACAAGAGGCGGGATTTTCTATGACCGTGGAGTGCCCGTTCTGTGGTGATATGTAATATGTATGATTGGCCATTGATGTTGGGACTGAGAGTCCTTACCCATTTGTGAGAACCAGAATGAGGAGAGCTCCGGTCGCTCTAGTTGGGCGGGGGAGATAAGGATGGATGGTTGTGCACATGATTGTATATGAGATTGTTGAGGAGGAGATGGTGTTAGGAATCCCTAGTGTATGAGCAGCTGAAATACAAGGATTCCTATAGGATTTGCAAAGCGCCGTGTTTCAAAGCATAAGACAAACATAAAAAATAATTGCGTTTTAGGATTACCTCTTGAAGAATATCGAAGCAATCGTAGCCTCGTCCTTTAGGAGTCCACACGAGTACTCCCACCAGAAATGCTACACCTTCCAAATGCTAGTTTGACGGCGTGTAGCTTTTGCAACTTTTGCGTATTTTTGTGTCTCTTTTGGTTAGCTGCCTATGAGCATCTTATGCTCTATTTATAGGCTTAGGTTTGACCTAATTTGCTCTCTAAAGAGTAGGCTCCTTACTCATTCTAAATGAGTTAGGCCCAATAGTCTTAATTTAGTCCAACTAAAATAAAAAGCTATTTTCTGATGGACTTACTCTATGTGTGTGACCCTATAGGTAAAATACTCGGTTATATTAATAATAAACTATTTTATTATTAATATAAAATAAGAGCAGCATCTAGCAATGCATCATTATGTCCGAATATTATTTATTAACAACATAACCTATAAGTGATAATTATTTTATATGTTTGTTCCTTTTGTCACGATATCCTAATTGGGCCCAAGGCATGGTCGTGTCATCCTTGTACGGTCCAATTTATTTTACTTGATACCGAAGTAGACTTTATCCGAATAAATATCCAATATTTATTGTTTCTAGCATGGCCATGCATTTCCTTAGTCTCACTCCATCAAGTGGCCTATAGATATCACTCCTGTCACATAGGAGAGACAAATCCCATCTACATTACTCACATCCCTCTGCATAATTTGTATATTGCCTAACCACAACCTTTATAGTCCTCTTATTACAGAAGACGTTTGATTGTATTAAAATAATAAACTCCTTATGTAGGAATCGTAGTGACTTCAGGTCAAAGGACTACATATACCATTATCACATTGAGAATCGTTTATGACATTCATGTAACGATCCATGCAACGTTCTCATGGTGGGTCTGTCCAGTACATCATTACTCTTAATGTGTACCCGTGTGAAGACTTGATATCATTTATATCCATGATCTATGAGATCAAATCATCAATACACTCACACACTAGTCTTAATGTATTTACATGCCCCCACGTAAATACTTGACTAGGGACATTTTAGGAATAACTCTCATATGACCTATTACTCTAAGGATAAATAAAGGTTGTTAAACTATTTAATAAAAAATGACTTATTCAAAATGATGCGAACCTATATAGGCTTTTAGTGCATATTTCTAACAAATGGGCCCATATGCATCATGATAACCAATCAAAGATTCGAAATAACGAAATGAATTCATGCATTGTATCATTATAATGAGATTGTGATTACTCGTTGTTTGAATATGATTGTGTAGAACTTAGTAACCCTGAGAGATGAATGGGAAAATAGGGATGATTAGCTGAGATCAAAAGTGGTGATATAACTTAGAGTGTATTTTAGGAACACCAAAGAAAGTGGGTGGGACTCAATCTTGGATTGTTTGTGTTGTATGTAAGCAGGTGTTGATGAGACATCTTCCCAACTATTGTGGAGGTGAAGACTCACCCTTATGCTAATTTTTTCATATATCGTGGGGATGAAGACAGACTTCAGAACGAGGATCACGTGAGCTCTTCTTGGACCGAGGACAGGAAGATTAGGATAGATTATTTTATTTTCATTTGTCAGAGCCTGCGTGCCCTTTTACTTTCAGTATATACAATTACTATTACGACCATGTATTATATATGATATGTCGTATATAAGGTGTATCTGTTCCACCAAGTTTCCTTGTACAAAAAAAAACTTCCACATTTTTCTAAAAACTCGTAACCTCTTAGTTGACCAGGATAATCTAGTGGAAGGGATTGTCCTAGTTAACTGAGGGTGTTACAGTTTGTAATTTGGCGAAGTTGGGGCATCCATCACCTGGTCTACAAACGGGTGGGCAGCATAAGGATGCGCAAACTCGTATTTGGCTGTCTCTTGCATCTGATGGGAAGCATCGCCATCAGCCCTCTGCTTGCGGGATCAGGTGCCATTTTAGATTGAAGCCTCGGGCTCTTCTCCCCTTCGTCCATGTAACTTTGCATTCTCCTGCTGCAGGTTTGCCATAGTATATTGGAGTACCTCCACCATACCTCTAAGTTGTTACATTTGATCATCACGGTTAGACTCCTCCCGTTGCCCAGGGTCTTCTTCCCTATGAGTGTTGCGTGTGTTCACATGTTTGTTTTAGGGTCCTATTCTGAAATTGAGGTGCGGGATCTGTTTTATCAGGCCCCACGGTGGGTGTCAAAATGTTCACAAAGCAAGCGTAGAATACAAAAACCCTAGAGAATTACATTAGGAATTAGGATTACTATCTCTGTAAAATGTGTCACTTAGGTTACAAAATGTGTTTATAGGTCATATCTATACAAGGGTTAAAACTAGGGTGATCTGGCCCAAGCCCACTAAAGTAGAGAATCAATTATCTGCTAAAATAAAGGGATTAGGGGGTCTAGTGGACCCCCCTCCGACTCAAGGGGAACAAATAAGGTTTTGATTAGAGTTGATTAAGAAAGCTACATGCTTAATGAATGTTTTCAAGGTTAATTTTGATTGTTGTGGATTGCTTAATTCCTTACTCTAAGGCTAGGTTATGTATGTAGACGTTTGATCCTATATAAACTCAATAATTCCTAATTTTTATAATCTTGAATTATGATGTCTAATCAGACTCTTGATTAATATGTTCGTTCAACTTGAACGTAAGTAAATGAATTACGAATTAAAAGGCGCTTATTTAATTAATTCAAATTAAATTAGGAAATTGATAATTAAGGAGAGATATATCTTTTGTAACCAATGATAGGATCAATTACAGCTACTCCAAGGAAATCTGTCGCTTGTCATTTATTTGTTTTAATCTAATTTTTAATATTTCCTTTTTGATTGTGATAATCATAAACCCTATTTTTTTATTGGTAATTATGTTTTAAACCTCTTAGTTTGTTGGTCCTTGAGAGACGACCTAGGCTCACACCCTAGTACTGCATTAATTTAATTGTTTTAATTTGACCAACTGTGACTTTGAAGTAATGGATGCTTTTATTGTATGGGTTAACATGATAAGATTTAGAATTAAAATAAGAATTTAACTTAAGGTAACCCATTTTGATTAAAGAATAATACTGAAAAACCATTCCTAAGTTTTGTGCTTGCTTAATTTAGTCTATTATCACCTCATTGGTGTACAATAAGAAATAGAAAGCAATCAATATTTAAGTTTTAATCTTCTTATAACAACATATTTCTTGTCAAGTTAAATATTTTATGAGGAATATTAATCAATGTCTTTAGGCACTAGTTAAATAATCAAAACATTTCTTTTATTATTAAAAGTATGATAAGTATACTACCCTTAATGATTAACATATTTTAACAAAAAATTTATATACTTGCACTCCCACACCACACGTCATCACTTGTTCACTTTCTATTATTCACAAACTTAGACATATTGTTTTTGCTTATTGGTAATGTCTTCAATACTATAAGATTTTCATGATTCAATACTACATGATTTTGGCAATGTATTCAATATTATAGAATTTCTATTTTTGCATGGTCCCTGCCTTCTTTTTCTCTTAATTTTCCCATACTCTTTTAGTTTTGTGTCATCATTGCCAACTGTGTTAGAAAATACGTAAGTTGAGGTATGTGATAGCATTAGCCTTAGGAGTTTATTTGTAGTATGCGGACTCCCCATTACATGTTACTGCCATGGTCTGTCAAATTAATACATTAAAAATAATTAATGTAGTACTAGGGTGTCAACCTAGGTCGTTCTCTCGAAGATCAACACAAAAATTTAGGAAAATCAAGTTTTAAAATTAATTTTTAACAAACAAAAATTTAATATACAAAAAAATGTTTTTGGGGGAGGGGGGGTTGTTTGATTGTCAGAAATTTAAAACAGCATAAATGTAAAACTTAGAATAATAAATAACAAGCAATTGATTTTCTTGGAGTATTGTAATTAGATTTATCCTTGGTTCACAAAAGAGGATTTGTACACTTTCATTACTGTTGATTTCTTAGCTCAATTTGAATTAATCAACTAAGCATCCTTTTCAATTCATAATTTCTTTACTTTCATTTAAAAATGAATATTTTAATCAAGCATCCTAATTAAGCAAAAGGAGTCAAGATCGTAAAATCTAGGAATTATTGAACATATGTAAGAACATCGCCTACATACATAATCTATTCTCAAATTATGGAATTAAGCAAACCATAATAATTAAAAGTGATTATGAAAATATTCATTAAGCATGCATACTTTCTTAATCCATTTTAATATAAATCTTATTTTATTCCATTTGTATAATTAAATCGATTAAGCATACAAATTTAATTAAACAGAATGGAATTAAATAAGTAGAGTAAGATTATGAAGAAATAAACAATAATAAAAGCATACTATATTAAAAACAAGAACCTCAAAATTATATTACAATATTCTCCAAGAAAATCAATCTAAGGGTTTTAGCCCTCCATAATTATAACAAACTAAAAATAAAAATAACCGAACCCGGAATTATAGCGGAGGAGGTGGAAGAAATCCTCCAGAGGAAAGACTCTAATGCTCCAAGAAAGAAAGAAAGAAAGAATTGAAGGGATGTAGGTGTGTGTGAAGTGTGGGTGAAGGCCTCAATTTATAGGCGGAGGAATTGAGACAACGAGCACAAATCAAGGAATGAGTGGAACCTTTCTGCGAGGAAAATGCGTAGTGTTGTTTCCACTTCCTAAATCCTGTAATGGTGTTTCCACTGGAGGAATCGATTCCTAAAAGTAGATGAATCGATTCATTTAGGCAAAATTGGGTAAATTCCACGCATAAATCGATTCCTAAAGGGTGGCAATCGATTCCCAAGGGTAAAAACAGCATATGAATCGATTCCTGGGGGCTACGAATTGATTCTCAGGTGTGTGAATTGATTCCCATGTGAAATGAATCGATTCCTAAGCATGATTTCATGTAGGAATCGATTCCAAAGTTGGTGAATCGATTCCCAAACCTGTTCTGATGCTTTTTCTTGCATTTTTGACCCTTTCTTAAGGCGTGGTGACTTGTGGCTTCTTCTGTTTGATCTGTGGTAATTATTTTTCAATTGTAAGCTCAATCATACACTACAAAATAAGAGAAACCAAAATTTAATTTTTTCCATTAAAAATCAATCCTTAATTCATTTTAAAATTAAATATTAAATAAAGCTCAAACTATGAAAATATGTTAAAATGCAGTATGTTAGGCAGTAATTGGTGGTAAATTATACACATTTAAAATGATGAGTTAAGGATAAATCATACATTATCATCCCTCCTGGTATAAACCAGGGCTAAAACTACCAAGAGAGAAAGAATTTTGAGAAACCCAACAGAGATGAGAGGGAGAGAGAGAAAATGACAAAAGGGAATTTTTTTTATAGTGAACTAATGTTCTGAGAACCACCTATATATACAAAATGATAAACCGATTAAAAAATATTTTAAAAACAAAAAAGATATATTTTAAAATTAAAATATCATCTTATCTGTAAATAAGTGGGTGGTTAAAGGGGATTAACGTTAAAAGGAATCTGGAGATATTTTTCATGTGATAAGGTTTAACCCCGTCAAATATGAGATAAGGGGAACCTAATCTATTACCATTCAAATTGAGCGATTTTCGGGTAAGGTTTAAAATTCAAATTGAGCCATTGCATTAGAATTGGTATTTTAGGCCAATCTCATATGAACTCGAGCCCATAACCTTTCTTAATTGTTTATTAGCCCAAACACACATGTTTTAATATATACCCTTTCAACTTTCTCAAACCATGCAATATGAGACTTCTTTTAAAATATCATTTCACTCAACAATCTCCCATATATTTCAAAAGAATTTCAAAAGAATTTCAAAGCAGTTAAAGAATTTCAAAATAATCAAAAGTATTTCAAAATACCATTAAGTTTATTAGGTTTACATCTTGAGTGCTAATACATTAGACTTGGTGTCTTTTGGACTATGAACCAAATCCTAGATAGATAAGCATACCAAACAGTGTGTTGGTGAAACAGAGCTTCTATGAACCAAACATCACTTGAGAGTAAGCTAGAGACTTACCTGTTATATTACACTTTATTAATCTTGTCGTTATCACCGTTTAGCATATTAAGGCCATGCGCACACTTGGTAATTCATGAGTGCTCTAGAGGTTTTGCCTTAATCTTATGCAAGTGGCCCCACTCGATACTCATGTAGGTGGTTTCATCAAGTGTATCCTGCATTATATACACCACCCATAAGGGATATGAAATCATTAACGGCTTCACAGACTAGCCTCTCATTCAATGCAACCTAGCACTTCACACACCAAAGGAATAGGAAAAGAAAAATTAGTGTTAGAGTAATAACAATGATTTGTTATTACCCATATGAACCTTCTTTATGGGGTCTCTAATAACAAAGGTTGGGTTCCCATCATTGTTAATTTTGATGTGAACTGTAGTCTCATTCCCCTTGATGTTTCATAAATGAGTTTTCTACTCAATGATTTAGTTAGAGTATCGGCCAAATTCACTTCTAAACTCATATATCCAATAGATATGATTCCATTTTTCAGTAGCTACTTTACTACTTTATGTCTCAATCATATATATATATATTAGTTCTTACCATTGTAAAAGTTATATTTAGCAATACCTATAGTTTATTGGCTATCACAATGCATAGACATTGAAGGCGTTGGTTTTATACCTAGAGGAATACTCGCTAAGAAGTTTCGTAACCACTCAACCTTGTTACCAGCCAGTTCCAGAGCTATAAACTCTAACTCTATAGTAGATCTCGTAATGATGGTTTGTTTGGCTGATCTCCAGGTGACAACACCACCGCCAAGTGTGAATATATAACCACTAGTGAACTTTATCTTATATGAATTTGAGATCCAGTTTGCATCACTAAATCCTTCTAATACAATAGGAAATCTACTATACAGGATACCATAATCCATAGTATCTCTCAAATATTTCATCAATCTGGATAGTGTTGTCCAATGCTCATTATTGGGGTTATGTGTGTATCTACTTAATCTGATAACAACATAAGCTATGTATGGCCTCGAGAAATTCATTAAGTGCAACAGACTCCTAATAATTTGACCATACTTAGATTGTGACACAGGGTCTCTACTATTTCTCTTTAATAGAGAGTTACTATCTAAGGGGTTGACATTAGTTTAGTGTCAAGATGTCCAAACTTCTAAAGAAGTTTCTCAACATAATGTTCTTAAGAGAGCATTATGCTACTACCCTTACTTAGAATTTTAACTTCCAGAATCACATTTGCATTACCCATATCTTTCATATCAAAGTTACAAGTAAGGAAATTCTTTGTGTCAAACATAATAGCATTACATGTTGTAACAACCCTAATTTTATATAAATGATTAAATATTGGGAATAAATACTAAATAAATATGTGAGTGAAATAATATCCCAAAACATTAGAAATAATTAAATTAAGATTTCTGGGGTTATTCATAATTTGTTGGGGCTTTATAGTTAAAATTGGACCCGATTAAAATATGGGTGTCAGACCAAGTGTCTCTGATTGAGGTACCGTTGGTCAGGGCTGTTAAGAATATTATTAGGAGTCCGAATATGTAATCGGAATAATTTTTAGATAAAGTATTGAGCCCGAACAAAGATCTTGTTTGATCTAAAATGGGAAACTTTTAATGAGAGGTTAAAATAAAACACAAACTCTTCTCTTCTCCCTTTCATTTTCACGTGACCTTTTCTCCCTCTAAGGCAAACACTTTCCTTCTTCATCCCTTCATCTCCCACTCATCATCATCATCTTCTTCTTCTAAAAACCCACAAGTATGGTGTGTGCCATTACTCCCACTTTCCATTTTCATTCTCGTCATCAAGCAAGAAGGTGAAGCTTGTGATTGGGGCTCTTCTTTCCCTCTTATTTTCATGTTTCTCATCTCGTTTTCTTAGAGCTCTCCTCTTTTGGTTTGAGGTAAGGATTTCTCTTTATTTTCTTGAGCTTTATACCCTAGATTTTTGGTATTGGTTGTTGGGAGAGAGCTAATGCATATGGGTTATGATGGGGAGGCATTTATAATGAGGAACCCTAAGGTGGGTGTATTTAATGTGAGTTTTATGAGGGCCTTGGGTGGCACACGAAAATGGCATGAGAATGATGGAAAATGATGAATATAAATGGTGATTATTCGGTTTTTGCTAGAACCCTAACTTTATAAATTGAGGGAAATATGGTTTGTGGGTAGATGAGCATTTATTATTGATGGTAGATGTTATTTATGACGTGTCATGGCCAGTAATGATGGTAAATGGTTGGTGAAGTTCATTAATGTGGGAACCCATGAATGGGTTTAGCTTTAAATGCACAATAATAAGATTAGACATCCAACCTATAGTGGTTATGGTAAATAAGATGAGGTAAATAAAGTTTGAGGATTAACATGGCATGAAAACTCCAAGAAAAAAATATGAACACTTAAGACTTGGTAGTTGAAATAAAAGTTGATTGTATGGTATGTTGTATAATGTAGGAAACGACCCCATCGATAAGGCGGGACCATCGGACCGCGTTGATTTCTACTTCTCTTGAGGTAGGAGGGGGTAACATCTCTAAATGCTTGATTTCATCCATTAGTGATGTGTATGTATATGATTGTGTTATGCTAATTGGCTTGGATGAATGAATTGATGACTACTTGATTGAAAATGCATTTAGAGTGAATGATGTTATGTGGCTTATGTTTGTGGGATGATGAATATGATGCTGAATTGACTCATAATTAATGAGAGTTGTTATGATGGTTTGGTACCATGATTGTATTGATTACATTGTTGTTGAACATCCTATGAAATATGAATTAATGATTTGTGATTTCCACTAACTATTATGTATATGAAATCCAATGAATGTTGGTGATGGTTGAGAATGATAAGAACCTAAAGTTCCACTAAAGTGTTGAGGATGAATTATTGATGGTGGAGTGGCATTTAGGATGCATAGCATGAGAATGCATTTGATCTGCACTGCATTTGCATCCATGGCATATCATTCGCTACTTATATGGAATGTTAGGGGTTCCAATAGGCAGGCCCGGTGGGAGGGCGACCCAGTACACGGGTAGTTTGTTGTTCCCTAGTGATTCTAGGAATCACGAAGCTGCCCTTAGATTGGTGGCGAGGCACCCTATGTGGCAGGCCCAGTGTGTGGGTGGCTCTATGATGAGCAAGTTACCTTGACGCCCGATGGGGCATGACTCTCTCGATGTGTGTTCGAGAGAGGCCCATAGCACTTATGGCAAGTAAGGCCATGTTATTGAATCCGCAAGTCACGAGGTGACTAGTGCTACAAATGGGTGATGGCGGTTTGGTACCTTTAAAATATGATGTTAAGTATGCATGATTTGAGATATAAGTGTACACTTTTACTACTGCAGTAGGGGCATAGTAGCACACCTATGTTTAACCCATATTTGATATGATATTGTTTACCACAGTTAGATCCACAATTGTTATTGATTCCTTTGTGCATATGTATTAGCCATAAGAGCATTTACACATAGCCAGAGATATGCCTAGTGGGAAGCTTGTGGTGGCATTGGATGATCGTTAAATAAAGAGGAAGGAAGTTGTGGTACTAACATTGAATGTGTGATGACCTTTATTGAGAATGCCAAGATTATGATGTGTGAATTATGAAATGTAATGCTTTGGACATGTATGATGTTGAATGGAATGAGATGATGTGTGACTTTGAATCATTTGATATATGTTACTCACCTCCTAGTTGCCATTTTTAAGTTTGATGTAGGTGGGATGTAAACCCTACTTTTTTGGAGGTTGAGTATTGATGAAGGTAAATATGGAAGGAAAATGGTTGAGCCTTGGCCGGCATATTGTCATTTTGTAGAGTATATGATGTATATATACTCTATTTTGTAAAATGATATGATGAATGATGATTTTGGAGGTCATATAGGAAAATAAGACCCTTGTGTGTATGGCTTATTTTCATTAGTGTCCTTGTCAATGTATGAATGATAAATATGATGCGAATTACTTCTAATTTTGATGAATGAATGAAGGGTTATATGAGAATCTTAGTTTTATAAAGTATATAAGGTGATAGGCTTAATTATGATATGATTCATGAGTTAGAATAGAGATCATTGAGTATGATTATTTGGAATAAGTTTTAAATGCCTAAGATGAGGTACGTGATATGTTGAATTTGATTAATTTTACTTAATATGGGTTTTGGTATATGGAGTTTTAAGATTCTCATGTTTCCTGCGAATGTACTGATAATCTCGCTCAAGCGAGAATCCCCTGTGTGAGTTATATGGCCTTTGGCCCAATCTCGCTCAGGCGAGACGACCCTGCACTTGGTGTATGCTTTCTGGAAGTTTCTCGCTCGAGCGGGCTCTCCTTCGCTCAAGTGAGAGTTATATGGAATCAGATCTAGATGAGATTCGCTCAGGCAAACTGGTATCTCGCCTAAGCGAGATGATTATGTATCAGGGATGAACTACTAGAGGAAATTCGCTCAGGCGAGCTTCGCCTCGCTCGAGCGAAATTATGGCAACATGGTTCTGGACCATTTTCGCTCAAGCGAATGGTCTTTGGTTATGCACTCGCTCAAGCGAGCGAGCATGGGTATTAACACTGGAGCGTTTTCACTTACGCTCGCTCGCCTCGCCTAAGCGACCCATGTGGGTCTCGCTCAAGCGAGACAGGGACTCTCGATCAAGCGAGTTTCGCTGTTCTCAATTTCTTGATTTTTGTTTCTTTACTCAATTTTCTTGCTTGTTTTGGAAACCCTTAAATCATGAAAATGATATTATTATTATTAAATTATATTTCTATAGTTTATAAATTGATGAGGCATCTTTTGTCCTCTTTTTGTACATATTTCATTAAATCTTAAATTTTATCCAATCTTTCACATTTCCCTTCTGACGACCTCGAGCCCGATCGTCCAAGGAGCGTTCTGATACCTTCTCATATCCCCATATATAAGTTAGGTTATTAAATGATTCGGGGTAATCATTTGGTATTATGTATATTGAATTGCTTCTACTTATATTTATTTTAAATCGCGAAAAATTTACCCCCTATTTTCGGGGTGTCTCAAACTGGTATCAGAGCATTTGTTAATGCTTATTGCTTGTTATATGTGAATGAAATACCAAAGTTGAGTGACTCCTTTATTAAATTGAGATTGTCTGACATTGAAATGTTGTTGATTGTTATTGAATCCTTGATATGCCTCATGAAAGCACTAGTTGCTTAATGTTATGATGTTGTTACTATAGACAAGCATTGTTGGGACATAGATTGCCCACTATTTCATATTATGAATAGTAATGATTGTGTGATCGTTATTAAGCCCAGCCAGGTATTTCCTTTTCCATATTTACCTTCAAATTATGAATATATTATGATGATACTTGTATTAATGATAGTTGATGATGATTGGTATATATTGAGGAAAGAAACACAAGGTTTCTAATTATGTCTGTGTTGTATATCTAGATTGATTGATGGTGAATAGGCGTAATGTTGACGCAGCTATGGTTGAAGCTTTCAATCGGTTTGCCAATTACTAGAACAGCAACAACAACCCGTGTGTCAGCCAAATCATGGTCTTGACCGATTCCTTAAACGGAAGCCTTCCGAATTTCATGGGGGCTATAAACTGGAAGACACTTATGTTTGAATCTGTGACTTGGAGCGGATATTTGCTAGCATGGAGTGTACCGAAGCTTAAAAAGTCGAATACGCAATGTTTATGGTCTGAGATGAAGCTGAATCTTGGTGGATTCTTACTTGTGGGTGTATGATGGCGGCCCACACTCCTTTGAATTTGGAGAACTTTAAGGTGGAGTTCCTTAGGAAATACTTTCCCGAGAGTTACAAGAACAAAAAGGAGCTTGAGTTTATAGAGCTCAAACAAGAAAGCATGTCGGTGGAGGAATATGCCTCAAAATTCGAAGAGTTATGTGTGTTTTACCCTCCTTTCCAAAAGGAAGGTACCGAAGCTTTGAAATATGTTAAGTTTGAGAACGGATTGTGCCAAGAGATCAAGAAGGCTATATGTTACCAAGAGATTAGGAGTTTCCTTACTCTTGTGAATAAGTGTAGAATTTTTGAAGAAAATGATATGGCTCCCAAGAGTTATTTGGGGCACGATCATAGACTGAAGGGCCAATCTTCTAGCTTCAAGAAGAGGGGTGATTTCAAGAAGAATAAACAATTTATGCGTGGTTCCTCTTCTCTTAGAGGTGGACGTGGTGGTGGAAGACATGGTGCTAGTGGTGGTCGAGGTAATGGCCAAGGACTTCATTGTTTCCGGTGTGGCGGAAACCATTTGGCCCGTTATTGTGGTAATGAATAGACGATGGTATACTATAGATGTAACCAACCGCAGCATATTTATCTCGATTGTCCCTTGAATGCCACGGATGTGGTAGCGCGTAATGATGCAAACCGTGGAGGCTATGGTGCTTTTAGAGGTCGTGGTCGTGGAAACGATAATGGAGGCCGTAATGGTGGTCGCAATGGTAATGGTAATGGTACCAACGGTCGTGGTAATTGGAACGGCTGAGGTCATGGTATTGGTGGCCGAAATGGTACAATCATGGTGCTAACCAACAAACTGCTGGGAGAATCTTTACCGTGACCGATGAAGAAGCTACACGGGCCGAGGATCTTGTCCAAAGTAAGTTCCAAATACATGGTAATTGTGTTGATGTATTGTTTGATTCGGGTGCGACGCACTCATTTATTTCAGAAGATTATGTGAGGTGATTGAAATTTCCAATAAGCATGATGAGAGGTTTTATTATGGTGTCTACACCAACCAGTACTTGTTTGTAGGTGATCACTCGATGTGATGATATTGAGATGATTCTTGAGAATAGGAGATTTATGGTGTCTCTTATTTGCTTGCCCATGAAGGATTTAGAAATTATTTCAGGAATGGATTGGTTGTCTGCCAATAAGGTCTTGGTAGATTGTCTGAATCAGAGCATTGTTTTTCCTTCTCCGACTACCGAGAGCTTTGATGTGCAAGGTATATCTCAACTTCTTGTTATGCTATGCATAGTGGATAGAGAAAATACTATTCAATTCCTTGATATCCCGTCATATCCGAATTTTCAGATATGTTTCCCGATGAGGTACCTGGTTTACCTCCTCCATGAGAGGTGGAGTTTTCTATTGATCTTGTTCCGGTGCGGAACCTGTTTCCCGAGCGCCGTATCAAATGTCTCCTATGGAATTAACTAAGTTGAAGAGACAAGTTGAAGAGTTGTTAGAACAAGAGTTTATTCGCCCAAGCGTGTCTCCTTGGGGTGCACCTGTTTTATTGGTGAGAAAGAAGGATGGAACTATGAGGTTATGTATGGACTATCGACAACTTAACAAGTTGACCATTAAGAATCGATATCCCCTACCTCGCATTAATGATCTTTTGGATCAATTGAAGAATACAGTGGTGTTCTCAAAGATAGATTTGCGTTCTGGATATCACCAAATCCGAGTGAAGACCGACGATATTCCCAAGACTGCTTTTCGTACTCGCTATGGCCACTACGAGTATGTGGTGATGCCTTTTCGTGTAACAAATACACCTGCGATTTTCATGGATTACATGAACCACATCTTTCATGAATATCTTGACAAGGTTGTGGTGGTGTTTATCGATGACATCCTTGTCTATTCCAAGAGCCATAAAGAACATGAAGAGCATCTTCATCTTGTGTTGAGTGTTCTTCGCGAGAAAGAGTTATATGCGAAGCTTTTCAAGTATGAATTTTGGTTATCGAAGGTCCAATTTCTTGGACATGTTATCTCTAGATATGGTGTTGCTGTTGATCCATCTAAGATTGAAGCCGTGCTGGCTTGGGAAAGACCGACGTCTGTGACCAAAGTAAGGAGTTTTCTTGGTCTTGTCGGTTATTACCGAAGATTTATTGAAGGTTTCTCCTGATTGGCTTTGCCGTTGATCAAGTTAACCCGTAAGAATCAAGCTTTTGTGTGGAATCTCGACTGCGAGAGGAGTTTCCAAGAGTTAAAAGTTAGACTCACTTCTGCTCCTGTGTTGGCTTTGCCAGACTTATTGGATGACTTCGTGGTGTATTACGATGCTTCCAAGATGGGTCTTGGTTGCGTGTTGATACAAAGTGAGCGTGTGATAGACTATGCGTTGAGACAACTACGACCATATAAGATTAATTGTCCCACACATCATCTTGAATTAGCAGCGGTGGTATTTGCTTTGAAGTTGTGACGACACTACTTGTACGGTTCGAAGTTTGTGGTCTTTAGTGATCAGAAGAGTCTTAAATATCTATTTGACCAGAAAGAGCTTAATATACGCCAACGAAGATGGATGGAGTTTCTGAAAGATTATGAGTTCAAATTGAGGTATCATCCCGGAAAGGCAAATGTAGTTGCCGATGCCTTCAGTCAGAAATCGTTGCATGTTTCTGCTATGATGGTGAAAGAAATGGAGCTAATTGAGCAATTCAGAAACTTGAACGTGGGTGTGGAAATATATACTCTAAAGAAAATGTCTCTTTAGGTGTTGACGGTAGCAAATGTATTCCTCGAAACCGTGAAATTGCAACAACCGAAGGTTGAGTATTTAATTGAGATGAAAGAAGCTAAAGCTAATGGGAAGAATTCATTTTTAACAGAAGGTCATGATGGTATTTGGCGTGTGAAGGGCCGAATTTATGTTCCATGTGGTGGTGATTTAAGGAGGTTGGTACTCGAAGAAGCTCACAAGAATGTGTTGAGCATTCATCTTGGTACCACAAAAATGTATCAAGATTTGAAGGAGAATTTTTGGTGGCCCGGTATCAAGCGTGATATGGTAAATTTTGTAGCATCTTGCCTTATTTGTCAAAAGATTAAGGTTGAGCATAAAAAACCATCTAGTTATTTAAGACCTTTTGATATCCCTGTTTAGAAATGGGACAACATTGCTATGGACTTTGTCTCTAGGTTACCCAGGACGCGTACTGGAAATGATGCAATATGGGTAATTGTTGATAGATTGACGAAGTGCGCTCACTTCTTGCCCATGAACATGAAGAGTTCTTTAGAGAAATTGGCACAATTGTACATTAAGGAGATCGTTAGGCTACATGGTGTGCCTTCGAGTATTGTGCCGAATCGTGACCCGCGGTTCACTTCTCAATTTTGGGGAAGCTTGCATAGAGAATTGGGTTCTAAACTTAAGCTTAGTTCGGCTTATCATCTGTAAACGGATGGATAATCTGAGCGAACAATTCAAAGCCTTGAAGATTTGTTACGGGTTTGTGTGTTGGAGCATGGCGGTTGTTGGGAAAGATTCCTGCCATTGATTGAGTTCACGTACAATAATAGTTATCATAGTACTATTGGTATGGCTCCGTATGAAGCATTGTATGGCCGGAAATGTAGAACTCCATTGTGTTGGCTTGAAACGGGTGAAAGCCTAGCTTTAGGGCCGGAGTTGATTGCGGAGACAAATGAACAAATCAAGATGATACAAGAGAAAATAAAGATTGCCCAAGACGATCAGAAGAGCTATTATGATAAGCGACGGAAGCCACTTGAGTTTCAAGTTGGCGATCATGTATTCTTAAGAGTGTCAAAAGATAAGGGCATTGAAAGAGCTTTGAAGAGTAAGAAATTAAGTCCGAAGTTCATTGGACCATTTGAAGTCCTCGAAAGGATTGGTGAGTTAGCATATAGAATTGCTCTCCCTCCGTATTTATCGAATTTGCATAATGTGTTCCATGTCTCACAGCTAAGGAAGTATGTGCATGATCCTACGCATATGGTAGCCCTTGATGATGTCAAAATCAGGGAGAATTTATCTATTCCTCCAGTGTTTACTACCATTGTGGAGCGTTTTGTCAAGAAATTATGAAACAAGTTGATTCCTTTGGTGAAGGTATCTTGGAGGCATGGTGATGCGGTGACTACCACTTAGGAGCGTGAGGATGAAATACGGAAGTGATATCCTGAGATATTCAGATCAGGTACTAAATAAATATGTGAGTGAATTAATATCCCAAAACATTGGAAATAATTAAATTAAGATTTTTAGGGGTTATTCATAATTTGTTGGGGCTTTATGAGTTAAAATTGGACCCGAGTAAAATATGGGTATCGGACCAAGTGTCTTTGATTGAGGTACCGTTGGTCAGGGCTGTTAAGAATATTATTGGGAGTCCGAATATATAATCAGAATAATTTTTAGAAAAAGTATTGAGGCCAAACAGAGATCCTGTTTGATCTAAAACGGGAAACTTTTAATGAGAGGTTAAAATAAAACACAAACTCTTCTCTTCTCCCTCTTATTTTCACATGACCTTTTCCTCCTCTAAGACAAACACTTTCCTTCTTCATCTCTTCATCTTTCACTCATCATCCTCATCATCTTCTTCTTCTTCTAAAAACACACAAGTGTGGTGTGTGCCATTACTCCCATTTTCCATTTTCATTCTCCTCATCAAGCAAGAAGGTGAAGCTTGTGATTGAGGCTCTTCTCTCCCTCTCATTTTCGTGTTTCTCATCTCTTATTCTTGGAGCTCTCCTCTTTTGGTTTGAGGTAAGGATTTCTCTTTATTTTCTTGAGCTTTATGCCCTAGATTTTGGGTATTGGTTGTTGGGAGAGAGCTAATGCATATGGGATATGATGGGGAGGCATTTATGATGAGGAACCCTGAGGTGGGGTATGTTTAATGTGAGTTTTATGAGGGCCTTGGGTGGCACACGAAAATGGCATAAGAATAATGGAAAATGATGAATATAAATGGTGATTATTAGGTTTTTGCTAGAACCCTAACTTTATAAATTGAGGGAAATATGGTTTGTGGGTAGATAAGCATTTATTATTGATGGTAGATGTTATTTATGATGTGTCATGGCCATTAATGATGGTAAATGGTTGGTGGAGTTCATTAATATGGGAACCCATGAATGGGTTTAGCTTTAAATGCACAATAATAAGATTAGACATCCAACCTATAGTGGTTATGGTAAATAAGATGAGGTAAATAAAGTTTGAGGACTAACATGGCATGAAAACACCAAGAAATAAATATGAACACTTAAGACTTGGTAGTTGAAATAAAAGTTGATTGTATGGTATGTTGTATAATGTAGGAAACGACCCCATCGATAAGGCGGGACCATCGGACCGCGTTGATTTCTACTTCTCTTGAGGTAGGAGGGGGTAACATCTCTAAATCTTGATTTCATCCATTAGTGATGTGTGTGTATATGATTGTGTTATGCTAATTGGCTTGGATGAATGAATTGATGACTACTTGATTGAAAATGCATTTAGAGTGAATGATGTTATGTGGCTTATGTTTGTGGGATAATGAATATGATATTGAATTGACTCATAATTAATAAGAGTTGTTGTGATGGTTTGGTACCATGATTATATTGATTACATTGTTGTTGAACATCCTATGAAATATGAATTAATGATTTGTGATTGCCACTAACTATTATGTATATGAAATCCAATGAATGTTGGTGATAGTTGAGAATGATAAGAACCTAAAGTTCCACTAAAGTGTTGAGGATGAATTATTGATGGTGGAGTGGCATTTAGGATGCATAGTGTGAGAATGCATTTGATCTGCATTGCATTTGCATCCATGGCATATCATTCGCTCCTTATATGGAATGTTAGAGGTTCCAATAGGCAGGCCCGGTGGGAGGGTGACCCAGTGCATGGGTAGTTTGTTGTTCCCTAGTGATTCTAGGAATCACGAAGCTGGCCTTAGATTGGTGGTGAGGCACCCTATGTGGCAGACCCAGTAGGCGGGCGTTTCTGTGATGAGCAAGTTACCTCAGTGCCCGATGGGGCACGGCTCTCTCGATGTGTGTTCGGGAGAGGCCCGTAGCACTTATGGCAAGTAAGGGCATGTTATTGAATACGCAAGTCATGAGGTGACTAGTGCTATAAATGGGCGATGGCGGTTTAGTACCTGTAAAATAGGCTAAATACACCTTTTGGTCCCTTATGTCTTAAGTTTTTTCTAAATTGGTCCCCTATATTTTTTTTAATTCAAATTGATCCCTAAACTTTTTAAAAACATGTCAATTTGGTCCTTCCGTTAGAAAATCACTAACGTCGTTTGCTAACATGGCATGTCCAGACACGTGTCCAAATCTTATTAGTACACGTGTCACCACCAGAATATAGGACACATGTCAGATTTTGATTGGGTGATGCTTAAATTCGAAATTAAAAGAAATGGCACTTGATGGAAGTTGAACCCAAGACCTTACATTCACACACCAAATACATTACCACTAGACTACATGTGACTTTTATATTATATATGGCAATATTGGTACATAAAGGTAACATTTCAATATCTTCTAAATATAAATTTAATTATTTTTGATAAAATATTTAAAAATATATTTACTTTAGTTATTATTAATAAAATATATTTAATTTTATTATCATAAATAAATATTATATAAAAATATATTTAATTTTATTATTTTTATATATAAATTTAATTATTTTTGATAAAATATTTAAAAATATATTTAGTTTAATTATTATTAATAAAATATATTTCATTTTATTCTTATAAATAAATATTATTTAAAAATATATTTAATTTAATTATTAGTAATAAAATATTATATAAAAATATATTTAATTTAATTATTTTTAAATATAAATTTATTTATTTTTGATAAAATATTTAATAATATCATTACTAATAAAATCTATATAATTTCATTATTATTATTAAAATATTATTAAAAATATTTTATCAAAAATAATTAAAATAAATATTAAAAATATGTCGTTTGAATATATTATTAATAGAATATTTAAAAATATATTTAGTTTAATTATTTTTGATAAAATATTTAAAAATATATTTAGTTTAATTATTATTAATAAAATATATTTAATTTAATTATCATTAATAAATTTATATTTAACTAAATATATTTTTAAATATTTTATAAAAAATAATTAAATTTATATATAAAAATAATAAAATTAAATATATTTTTATATAATATTTATTTATAATAATAAAATTAAATATATTTTATTAATAATAACTAAACTAAATATATTTTTAAATATTTTATCAAAAATAATTAAATTTATATTTAGAAGATATTGAAATGTTACCTTTATGTACCAATATTGCCATATAAAATATGAAAGTCACATGTAGCCTAGTGGTAATGCATTTGGTGTGTGAGTGTAAGGTCTTGGGTTCAACTCCCATCAAGTGCTATTTCTTTTAATTTCGAATTTAAGCATCACCCAATCGAAATCTCACATGTGTCCTATATTCTGGTGGTGACACGTGTACTAATAAGATTTGGACACGTGTACTAATAAGATTTGGACACGTGTCCGGACATGCCATGTTAGCAAATGGCGTTAGTGATTTTCTAACGGAAGGACTAAATTAACACGTTTTTAAAAAGTTCAGGGACCAATTTGAATTAAAAAAAATATAGGGGACCAATTTAGAAAAAACTTAAGACATAAGGGATCAAGAGGTGTATTTAGCCTGTAAAATATGATGTTAAGTATGCATGATTTGAGATATAAGTTTACACTTTTACTACTGCACTAGGGGCATAGTAGCACACCTATTCTTGACCCACATTTGATATGATATTGTTTCCCATAGTCGGATCCGTAATTGTTATTGATTCCTTTGTGCATATGCATTAGCCATAAGAGCATTTGCATATAGCCGGAGATATGCCTAGTCAGAAGCCCGTGGTGGCGATGGATGATCGTTAAATAAAGAGGAAGGAAGTTGTGGTACTAACATTGAATCTGTGATGACCTTTATTGAGAATGCCAAGATTGTGATGTGTGAATTGTGAAATGTAATGCTTTGGACATGTATGATGTTGAATGGAATGAGATGATGTGTGAAAGAAGTTTATATTGCTTATGCGTATATGTATTGGTATCATCATAATGTATGACTTTGAATCATTTGGTATATGTTACTCACCTCCTAGTTTCCATTTTTAAGTTTGATGTAGGTGGGATGTAAACCCTACTCTTTTGGAGGTCGAGTATTGATAAAGGTAAATGTGAAAGGAAAGTAGGTGAGCCTTGGCCGGCATATTGTCATTTTGTAGAGTATATGATGTATATATGCTCAATTTTGTAAATTGATATGATCAATGATGATTTTGGAGGTCATATAGGAAAATGAGACCCTTGTGTGTATGGCTTATTTTCATTAGTGACCTTGTCAATGTATGAATGATAAATATGATGCGAATTACTTCTAATTTTGAAGAATGAATGAAGGGATGTATGAGAGTCTTAGTTTTATAAAGTATATAAGGTGATAGGCTTAATTATGATATGATTCATGAGTTAGAATAGAGATCATTGAGTATGATTAATTGGAATAAGTTTTAAAAGCCGAAGATGAGGTATATGATGTGTTGAATTTGATTAATTTTACTTAATATGGGTTTTGGTATGTGGAGTTTTAAGATTCTCATGTTTCATACGCATGTACTGATTATCTCGCTCAAGCGAGAATCCCCTGTGTCAGTTATATGGCCTCTGGCCCAATCTCGCTTAGGCGAGATCGGTTCTCGCTTAGGCAAGACGACCCTGCACTTGATGTATGCTTTCTGGAAGTTTCTTGCTTGAGCGGGCTCGCCTTCGCTCAAGCGAGAGTTGTGTGGAATCGGTTCTGGGTGAGATTCGCTCAGGTAAACTGGTATCTCACCTAAGCGAGATGATTATGTATCAGGGATGAGCTACTGGAGGCAATTCGCTCAGGCGGGCTTCGCCTCGCTCGAGAAAAATTATGGAAGAATGGTTCTGGACCACTTTCGCTCAAGCGAATGGTCTTTGGTGTTGCACTCGCTCAAGCGAGCGAGCGTGGGTATGACACTTGAGCGTTTTCGCTCACGCTCGCTGGCCTCGCCCAAGTGACCCATGTGGGTCTCGCTCACGCGAGATAGGGACTCGCTCAAGCGAGTTTCCCTGTTCTCAAATTCTTGATTTTTGCTTCTTTACTCAATTTTCTTGCTTGTTTTGGAAACCCTTAAATCATGAAAATGATATTATTATTATTGTTATTAAATTATATTTCTATAGTTTATAAATTGATGAGGCATCTTTCGTCCTCTTTTTGCATATATTTCATTAACTCTTAAATTTTATCCAATCTTCCGCCTTTCCCTTGTGACAACCTCGAGTCCGATCGTCCAAGGAACGTTCTAATACCTTCTCATATCCCCATATATGAGTTAGGTTATTAAATGATCCGAGGTAATCACTTGGTATTATGTATATTGAATTGCTTCTACTTATATTTATTTTAAATCGTGAAAAATTTACCCCGTATTTTCGAGGTGTCTCACATGTTCCAAAGATAAGCATGTCATCTACAAACAAACAGATAATCACACATATACCATTTTGTTTTTATATAGACACATTTATCAACTTTAATAGAGGAAAATCTATAGCTAGTTAAAACTGTATCAAATTTCTCATGCCGTTGTTTAGGTACTTGTTTTACTCCATATAAAGATTTGAGAAGTTTGCATACTTTATGTTATTGACTAGGGACAACGTAACCCTCAGGTTGAACCATGTAAATTTCTTCATCTAACTCACCATTTAAAAAAGAGGTTTTTACATCCATTTGATGAATAACTAGATTATGAATAGATGCTAAAGCGATCAAGACTCTTATTAAAGAAATCCTCATTACCGAGGCAAAAGTGTCAAAGTAATCTATATTTTCTTTTTAAGTAAAACATCTTGCTACTAAATGAGCTTTGTATTTTTCAACAGAACCGTGAGGTAAAAGTTTCTTTTTAAAGATTTATTGGCAACCTTGGGCTTGGTTCCTGGAGGTAAATCAACTAATGTCCAAGTTTTAGATTTAAAATTGAATCTAGTTCCTTTATAATTGCCTCTTTCAAAAAACCAAAGTCAAAGGAAGAAGTAACTTCAAAAAAGGTTAAAGGATCTATTTCAACAATGATGATTCAGAGTCAGGCTTAGAAGGGGAGTTGAATAAGTCTCAAACTCTTTTTGTGGAACTTAAAAACTTTGTAAGCACAAACAATTAGACTTTTATACTAGATGTAAAAACTACTTTTACAATCTTAGCACTAGACCATACCACAAGTATTCTTGACTCTACCCATTTTTGACTTAAACCTAAGTATTATTTCAATAAGCCACTTATGGCTCAAACCAAGTATTCTTTCAAAAGCCTCTTCAGGCCAATCACTGTTTCCCAACAGAAACTAAAGGCTGGTAACACACCAGACTTTTTATACAAAAACACACTAGATTATATTTGGTGTTTCATAGAACTTAGTGTATGAAAAGATACAATGATATAAACAGATACACTAAATAAGAAAGTTAAAGACCAAGGTCTGTTGGATGCAAAACTACAATGGTCTTTAATTTTAAGACAAAAGCTAGGAATGGAGAAGAGTACTTTTTAAACTGATTGTAAGGATTTCTTCAAAGGTCTCAAAAGTTCTTACTTGAATTTTTTAATCTCTTAATATTTATAGATAGCAGAAAGTGGTCGTTTGGTAATCTAATGAAGAGACATAGCCATTGTAAATCCATTGAAGAAGCTTTAGTTGTTGTGAGCATCAGACCTTTAGAAGTGAAGAGATGACAAAAGGTCTTGTATGAAGCAATCATCAAAGATTGCACTGATAACTTCCTAATACACGAGTTGATCTTTATCAACTTTTTTGAAATACGCAGAGTAGCTACATTGGTTTCTTCCCAAAAAAGCTTTGGTTATTTCACTTTTTTGTCTTCTTTTCTCTTTAGATGATAAAGGCTGTTCTTCTTGATAAGAGCTTGATTTAGAGCATCATCAAAATGGACTTTGATTACTTGAAGTAACGTTCTTATTGCTTCAAAAGTCTAAGGTCTGATTGATGTCCATAAGTCTGGATAATTGTACCTTAAATCTGACTTTCTTTGAGCATAGTTTAGGGTTAGACTTTTCTTAAAATTTCTTGGAAAGCTCAAGGTAGACTTTTTGACTTGATGGACTCCCCCTTTCATTTATAACTTGTATACTTAATGTTTATATCC
Organism: Clitoria ternatea; assembly: GCA_037962975.1. Classification (NCBI taxonomy): domain Eukaryota; kingdom Viridiplantae; phylum Streptophyta; class Magnoliopsida; order Fabales; family Fabaceae; genus Clitoria; species Clitoria ternatea. The sequence continues at coordinate 102,813,185 of CM075673.1, read as the reverse complement.
TAAAACACTTAATTGAACATGTTAGATAGCATATGGTAAAACTTTATTTAATTTAAATGCATTGATGTGTGTTATAAACAAATCCTGGGGTCTGGTTATATGATAATCAATAATTTTCTTATATAAACTATACTTGGCTCTAATAATCTCCCCCTATTTGTTAATAGCAAACATCAAGTTCTTTATTTAAATAAAGTTTATGATAATCAGAGCATATCAAAGAGAAAGTATTAAAACATCAAATTTAATCAGAGTAGAGATTATGTTAATTGATGTTGAAGCAAATGTCAATGGGGTCAAAGCATTTGATGCTTTAAAAAGTATGATTAGAATAGATTTTTGACTTATCAGAGCCTAAAAGTTTTGCAAATCATACTTTTAAGATACAGAGCATGTTTTTCTATATGATTAAGGCAAATCATATTAAGTCATATGTTAATACAAAAGCAAAGGTTAATTAGAGCATATAAACTAGAGTATATTTATCTAAAAGGCATTATTAGAGCATAAACAAATTTCATTCATTGATCATAAAAGAGTCAAAGTAGTACAAAACATTTAACTCATACTCTACTCCTATTTAACTCCCCATAAGACTATTGATATAACTCAAAAACCCATAAAAGATTAGACTTCACTCCCCCTTTTAATATCAACAAAAAGGAAGGACATCACAAAGGTTGCTGGGTCAGACCATGGACTGAGCTTCTGATAATAAGGGCAGAGGCAACATTGGAAACAATGAGCAGGTAACGAGTTTTAATGACCAAGATCTATAAGGAAAAGATGAAAATAATAGATAGGTGATAGAGAAAGATGGGCTGGTTTTCAGAGGAAAGGCTTATTTTGAACACAATACCACGTCTATCCCAGAAAAAGTTAATGTCAAAATAGTTTTCTCCTTTAGGAATGGTGTGAGAGAAAGAGCCTTGTTGACCAAGATGCCACAAATAATGATTCCAAAGTGCACTGGCATGATCCTCATTAGGATGTAGAGCAGAGAGAATACTCTTCAAGGATGCAGCAGAAAGCTCTTTAGGTTTGAGATCATCCCACACAGCTTTGTAATAGTTTGACTTTGGAGGAAAAGGCTTCTTCAGTCTTCCTTTTTCTATGATTATTACTTTTGGATTTAGGAAGTCTAGTGCAAGCAGAATCTTTTTGCTAGGGTTGAGAACGTATGGATAAAGCTTATGGTGGTACTTACCTTATTGAATGGCAAAAGAAACCTTGGATTCTTTACATTTTCAGAGCATAGAACATGGCATAATCTGATGTAGAGGTAAGGTGGGTGTTCAACATAATTTGTTTGAAAGGCATGGCTAAAGGAAAGCAAGGGGCAGTTGGAAGTATTTAGATTCTCTTAGGGTCAAATCCTAGTAGTTAGTGATGGATAGGTTGCTTGGGTGATGGTAACCTATATCTTCTTTATCTAGGGCAGGTCTAGTGATTTTGAAGAGAGGTAGACCAGGGGTAAATAGAGTAGGAGGAGCGTTGTTAAGGCGTTTGGGATGATGGCTAATGGAGAAAGTACGCTTAGGTCATAGATATATAGGACATAAAGGTGTTAGAGTTGATGAGGTGGTAGGGGTAAGTTCTTGTGATGTGTGCTGGTGTGAGGTATGGTCTAGTAGAGAGGTCTGGTCAGAGGATAGTAGTGTGCGATGGATAGGATTACTCACTGAATTAGACTGTGTCAGTTCATGACTTAACTGTTGTTGTACTTCCTTTGTTTTTCTATTTTTTTCTTGTTCCTTTTTCCTAAAGGCTTCTTCATCACTTTGAAATTCTGCAAACACTTTAAAGAATCTGTTGACCCAATCCATGTTGGTCCAATTTCTGGTTTCCATGTCTGGATAGCTCTTGAACTGAGCTTCAATAAACTGGATTATCTTTGTATAGCTAGGACAGCCACCAAACTTGTCCTTTTCCAATGTTTTTTTCTTGGCCTTTATATCCTTAGCATAAGAGGAATGCATCACCTGATACTTGCCTAGCCAGTCCTGTGCTATCTAACCTTTGACAGAAATAGATGGGTTTAAAGTAATAAAGACATGAACAAATTGTTTACTCTATTCTATAGTGATTGAAGACTTCTTTTGTTAAGGAGGAGGAGAAGCAACCTTCTATTGTTGTTGAGAAGGAGGAATAACCTTGTTTTTCAGCTAACCAATAGGAGTATGGTCATCAAAGTCTGATGACCCTCTTTAGACTTCAGTGACCTCAAGGACATGCACAGACTTCTTGATGTGAGAGGGTGGAGAAACAACACTCTTTGGTTGAGCCCTTAATGGGAGAGTTAGACTCTTTAGACTCATCTTGAGAAACCTTGATAGTCTTGGCTTTCTTGATCGCGGGAACCTTGAATCTGGGACCTTCACAGGACTTCCTCTTAGAGTTAGCTTGGTTTGCTCAGGGGCTGGTGTATACTTCTTCTTTTGCTTTATATTTGCAGGGGCAGAATTCTTCTTGAGGGGTGAAGCATCAGACCTTTCCATGGTCTGGTCCAAGAGAGGTGAGTAGGTTGGGAGCTTACTCACTAGAGGTGAACTTTGAATCATATCACCAACAGTCTATGTTAGGAAATTTCCCAAGGCAAATACTTTTATTAGAACTATAGGATAGGGTATCTTGTTCTACTTCTTTCCTATAGATGATATCAGGTTAGTCATAATGATGTTGGGAAAGCTTGCCTTTTCCTTTACCAATTTATAGGACATACAGAATCTGTCCAACTTGATAGCAGTGTCTTTTGTACTCTTCCTTAGACAAAAGACCTACTTCATTAGAAGATGAAGCATCTTTACTTTTGGCAAAAGGCTTCCAGAGATAATTTTTACGGGATGTATTCTTCCATACAACATCTGGTTGATGTCTAGAGAGGAAACCTCTACAGCTTCAAAGTCATCAACATATACATTCCTAAAAGAAAGGCATCCATAAATAGTAGTAATGATGTCTTCTAATATTTCAATGGCTTTTTCTTTAAGCTGTCATTGAGAATGAATCTTTACTTATCCATACAAAAATTGTGTTCTAGAACTCTAAGACGAGCGAAAAAGAGAAAGTCTCCTTGTCTACGTAGAACCTAGTCCAACCAATTCCTTCGAGCTCCACTATTACATCTCTACCGTGAAGCTTGTGTTGTTCTGGGTTGAAGAAGGAGGATTCCACAATGTCATTAACAAAGAACTTGGGTGCCATGGTATTGTTCAGGAAATTTAGGAAAATGAAAGGTTTAGGGTTTAGGAGAGGAAAAGCTTTTTACACTTCTGAGAGAGAAAGAAAGCTTAGAGAGAGGGGGAACTTAAGAGGTTTGCACAGAGGAAGGAAATGATATAAAAGGGCACTTTATTTAAAAAGGGCAAAAACTATTCAGTTGAAAGGAAAGAGAAAATGGTTCAGGTGATAGTTACACAAAAACATATTAACTTCTTCCACGTGGGACACTTCAAAGTAAATGACAATAAAATGTGTAACATTTTAATTAGTGTTCGCAAATAAGAGTGTAACTCACAAAAACCCTAGAGTATTACTCTAGGAAATTAAGGTTTATTCTCAGCTAATTATGTCACTTAGGTTACAAATGCATTTACACGTCATATTTATACAAGGGTTAAAGCCAAAGAATCTGGCCCAAGCCCACTAGGTAAAACTAATAGAGAATCGATCATTTGCTTAAATAAAGGGGCTAGGAGGGTCTCGTGGGCCCTCCTCTGACTTTGGGGGGAACAGGAGCCCCCTAGTCATGAGCTCTAGGCATAAGCGAGTGAAGTCGCTAAGTACAGGCCTAAGATATCTTCAAAAAGTTCCTAGCATTTGAGCGATCAAACCTAGCTGACTCTAAGTGAAGTGGTTGTTTCCTCGTGGTCCCTCCTGAATGATATGGTTTGAAACATGAGGGATTAGCTCCGAGAGGCGTATGCTCCCCGAGCTAAAGGGAATTAATTCTTTTCCAGAATGTCCACGCGTGGAGGAACTTTTTGCCACACGACGGGGAGTAATTAATCGTCACTTTTGTTGGGACGTTTACACGTGCTTGTAATGATTAATGTCACCCCTGGCTTTCTGGACCCGAATCCTGATATAATCAACATAAACAATTAATAAGAATATGAGTAAATTTTTTGCGTTTAAAATAGTTTCAAAACACCTCAATGATTACATCAAAACCCGAACCCTAGAAAACCGAAGAGTGAGATATTAGAATTTATAACTGGATCGTTGAATAAATCACCCATAAGTGTATAAAAAAATAATAGAGTTTACAATGGAAGAAGAATATGTATACAGGGTACACGCCTAGTCCCATATATGAAGATATGGAAAAAGGCTCGGCAAAGCATGCAAATACACAACATAAACCATATAGGCCACAATCAACCTTACACATAAGTCATAAACATGCAATGCCTAAAATATGTATATATATATGGTCATGCATCATACATCTCCAATATTCATATTCCATAATTGACTACATTCAATTCAACCTCAAAGTCATATATCATTAACACTTATACATTCCCAAAATGGGCTACATACCCAACATCATTTTATTCATCAAGTGGGTATAAATTCAAATACCCCAAATATCAATACATCACCCACTTATAGTTATTTAAAACATATCCACCAATAATAAATATCAACACTATCATGTACATTTGTTCACAATATAGTAATTACAACAGCTGCTGGCCAAGGCATTCCATTACCACTATTTATCTTCCCAAAAGCTTTACTTTAACATATCCTCATCCCATGATATTCCTGCCTCAATGCTAAAAATAGACAACATGGGAGAGTGAGTTATACATTTCAAATGATGAATATGAATACAATTGATATTATGTGCATATGCATATTAATATCATGTAAGCTTTGCTAAAATCATCAACAATCCTCATAATCTATTCATTTCAACAATATACGTATCATCTATTCATCCATCAATTCATAGCAAAGCAATCACATACACACATATTTCTCATTGCCATAATGGGCCAACATTATTGTCGTCAATATAAACAAACAAGCCCTTCATCATATTAGGTCATCACATACAACATCATCATATTTAGTATCTTTTCATTGTATTCATATTTTTCATGTTGTCTTTTAGGTATTCATTTACCCATCTCATCATCATCACATCTCAATCTCAATCATCATCACATGTTGGCATATCTCCATGCTATATGCAAATGCTCTTAGGCTAATGCATATGCACAATTACTGTAGGAATAAACACCAATTGTGGGTTCAAACATGATCACATACCATGCCCCTAGTACAGTAGTATAATGTGTACACATATCTCATAATGCATGCATAATCACCAATTTCTACTGGTACCAAACCGCATCGCCCATCTTGCAACACCTGGCCATTTACACCATGACTGTGGTAAACACCAAAATCAATACAAAGGTGTTGCGGGCCGGCCATGATTCATATCATGGTGGCTGTGATCCATATGACCACCGGGGACACCTGCTCCTCAAGGAGCCACCTCATACAGGGTCGGCCATATGCAGCTCCCTGTAGCTATACATGGGCAGCTTCGTGATATACACACTGAGTTATAGTGAAAATAAGAATGCTCGTGCATAGAGCCGCCCTCCCACTGGGCCGGCCGGGGGAATCCCCTAATATTCCAACATCGGAAGCTATGATATGCCATGGATGTAAATGCCAATCAATGCATTCTCACACTATACATCCTATCATGCCACTCATCAATCATCATCATCAACACAAACCACCATTCAATCTTTAGTGGATTTTATCATTATTGGTTTTAGCCATTGTTTCATATTTTAAGTATGGCATTTCATTTCAACATATTATGTATATCATACATGCAAGTCAATACTTGCAACATTCACAATGGCATCACAAACATCAATACATTTATCAACATCACCACATAATCTCTTAGTGGATTTTTATCTTATTGATCATTACCATTGTTTCATATATTAGTGTGGCCTCACAACAATTCATCAATATAATTTTAAACCACACATACAAGATCATACTTGTATCAAACACAATGGTATTCAGCGAATCACTAATAATAACAATCATCCTTTATTCAAGGAAATGATCAATAACATCATCCATTATTAATTTCCTCATCATACAAGGGTATGTGTCATACAACCATATTATTTAACTTTTCATTAATGAACATCATAACATAATATTAGTGGTTTAAATTCATGTTTTAATAGCATATTATAGGTACATACATATTTTCCAATGTCTCAATCAATACTAAACACCACCAAGACACACCATCATCACATACCCCTATTACAATCTCTTGTTTTTACATAAAAAAGGGGTTTTAGGTAATAATAAGCCCATGAAAAATTTCAACATTATAACATAAGAAAATTTGATTTTTAGTCTTAAAAATAGTAGGACATGCCACAAATATCACCTATTAATCCCATGTTGACAATCATAAAGGAAGCAACCCTTCCTAATGACCCACATGAAACTGTTTTCATGATTGAGCCTGCAGGAACATCTGACTGCTCTGAAGCCCCACTAAAACATGATACTGAGGTCATGTGTGACAAAGTGGTAAGCCCCAATGTGGAATTAAAACCTTTACCAGCTTCATTAAGGTATGAGTTTCTTGGTCCTAATTCCACATCTCCTGTGATTGTTAATGCTGAATTGAATCCATGTGAAACTAAAAAACTTTTGAAATAACTTAGGTTGTATAGAAAAGTAATAGGTTATACAATGGATGATATCAAAGGGATTAGCCCCTCTCTTTGTATGCACAGGATTACTGTAGAAGATGAAAGTAGGCCCACAGTAGAACCACTTAGGAGATTAAATCCCAAAATGCAAGAAGTGGTTAAAAAGGAAATTTTGAAATTGCTTGATGCTGGAGTCATATATCCCGTTGATAGTAGTAAATGGGTAAGTCCTGTTCATGTGGTGCCTAAAAAGGGGGGAATAACTGTGATTGAAAATGAAAAACATAAATTGATTCCTACTAGGATTGTCTCTGGTTGGCGCATGTGCATTGATTATAGAAAGTTAAATAGCGCCACCAAAAAAGATCATTTTCCTTTCCCTTATATTAATCAGATGCTTGAAAGACTTGCGAAACACTCTTATTTCTATTATTTGGAAGGGTATTCAGGTTTTCATCAAATTCCCATTCATCCATCTAATCAAGAAAAGACTACCTTCACTTGCCCTTATGGGACTTATGCTTATAGGCGTATACTTTTTAGTCTGTGTAATGCACCTGTGACTTTTCAAAGGTGTATGCAAGCAATTTTTTCTGACCTTATTAAAAATGTGATGGAAGTCTTTATGGATGATTTTTCAGTGTATGGTTTGGATTTTGATAACTGTTTAACAAATTTGTGCCAAGTCTTGCAGCATTGTGAAGAAACCAATCTGGTCTTAAACTGGGGAAAATGCCATTTTATGGTAAGAGAAGGCATAGTTCTTGGACACTTAGTGTCTGAGAGAGGTATAGAAGTTGATAAGGCTAAAGTGGAAGTGATTGAAAATTTGCCCTCACCTACAAATGTGAAAGGTATTCAGAGTTTTCTTGGACATGCAGGGTTTTATCGTCGGTTCATTAAAGATTTCTCCAAGATCACAAAGCCTCTTACAACTCTTCTGGATAAAGATGTGCCTTTCAATTCTGATTCATCTTGTATGGAAGCTTTTTGTAGGATCAAGCAAGCTCTAATCTCTGCCCCCATCGTGCAACCCCCTGATTGGGAACTCCCATTCGAGTTGATGTGCAATATGAATGATTACGCAGTGGGGGCTGTGCTTGGGCAACGAAAGGACAAGAAGCTACATGTAATTCATTATGCCAGCCGGACGTCAGATAATGCTCAGGTAAATTATGCCACAACTGAGAAAGAACTATTAGCCATTGTCTTTGCTTTTGATAAATTTAGATCTTACTTGGTGGATTCACATGTTATTATTTACACTGATCACTCTGCCATTAAGTATCTATTGAATAAAAAGGAAGCAAAGCCTAGGCTGATTAGGTGGATTCTAATATTGCAAGAATTTGACTTAGAAATTAAGGATAAGAAGGGTACTGAGAATCTGGTCGCTGACCACCTGTCTAGGTTGACATCCGTAAAAGAAGAAACAGATAATATTCCCATCAATGAATCTTTTCCAGATGAACAACTCTTGAGTCTTAGTATCCATCGTGTTCCTTGGTATACTAATTTTGTAAATTTTCTTGCATATGGTATCTTACCTCCTGATCTTAGCTTTTAGCAAAGGAAAAGGTTTTGTTGCAGATGTTAAACACTACTATTGGGATGAACCCCTCCTATTCAAGCAATATGCTGATGGTTTGATTCGAAGGTGTGTTCCATAAGATGGGGTCCATGATATCCTGAACCATTGCCATTCTCTTTCCTGTGGAGGGCACATGAGCACCTCCAAGACAACCACTAAAATATTGCAAGTTGGGTTCTATTGGCCAAATATTTTTAAGGATGTACGTAAGTATGTTCTCACTTGTGATGCTTGCCAAAAAATAGGTAACATTGGTAAGAGACATGAAATGCCATTGAATACCATTTTAGAAGTTGAATTGTTTGATGTATGGGGTATTGATTTTATGGGACCCTTTCCTTCCTCTTTTGGAAATCAGTTCATATTAGTGGCAGTTGACTATGTGTCAAAACGGGTGGAGGCCATTCTTCACCCCATTTTGATGCTAAGACTATTATTAAACTTTTCAAGAAAATAATATTTCCAAGGTTTGGGGTCCCAAAATGTGTTATAAGTGATGGAGGGTCTCATTTTATTGAGAAAACTTTTCAGGCCCTCCTAAAAAAATATTGAGTTAGGCATAAGGTTGCTATACCTTATCACCCACAAACTAGTGGACAAGTTGAGGTATCCAATCGGGAAATTAAAAATATTCTTCAAAAAGTGGTGAATACATCACGTAAGGATTGGTCTATTAAGTTAGATGATTCCTTATGGGCGTATCGAACCACATACAAAACTCCCATTGGAACCACACCTTTTAAGCTAGTATATGGGAAGCCCTGCCATTTACCTGTTGAGCTAGAATATAAATCTTTTTGGGCTGTTAAAACTCTTAACTTTGATCATAAGGCTGCAGGTGAACACAAATTGTTGGAATTAAACGAGCTTGAAGAACTCCGTCTAGATACATACGAAAATGCCAAAATTTATAAAGAAAAAACTAAACAATGGCATGACCGTCACATCCTATGGAGAACATTTAATCTAGGTGATATGGTTTTACTGTTTAATTCCAGAATGAAACTTTTTCCAGGTAAACTGAGATCCTGATGGTCGGGACCATTCAAGGTAACAAAGGTCTTTCCCTTTGGAGCTGTCGAACTATGGAGCGAGAAATCTGGTACATTTAGGGTAAATGGACAGAGAGTAAAGCACTACTTGACAGGTCAACCAATACAACAAGCAAGTGACTTGGACTTGTTTGATGCTCCTGATGAGTAAATCCAAATGGTGAGAAGTCTGGCTGAAGACTTAAAACTTAGCACTGATAGGGAGGTAACCCTATAAAAGTTGTCGTTTTATTCTGAGCTTTAAAAAAAAATCAACTATGTCAAATGCTGGTTTGGGGTTACTACAGGTAAGTTTTCTTATCCTTTTATCATCCATTTTAACATTGAGGACAATGTCAAATTCTGGTTTAGGGTGGTAGATAAGAAAACTTAACTGTTTTGTTGTGTGATTGTTATTTTATTTTGCATGTGTATGATTTTCCTTGTTTTGTTTGTAATCTTGTAATTTACCATGATTGTATGATAAATTTACTTTGAACACAAGGCTAAAATATCTAAGGACCCCAAAATTTTAAATAAAATTTTTCAAAATTTGATTGTTTAAATGCCAAATCAATGTCTAAATGAACCTTATGTGATTAAAATTTTCTATGAAAAGACTTTCCATGGTTAGACTTGAGCCAAAATGGGTTATTTATCAAACAAATTTTCAAACCCATATTTTCTTGATTGAGTGAATCTTATAATCATTAATATTCTAGAACTTGTTTTTCAACCGATTCAAAATGGTTTTTGATTGTATGTCATAGGATGATAAAGGCACAATTAGGTCTTATTCTTAAGCCTCAAAATTTTTGCACAATTTGACCCCTAGTTGCCCCTTTTGAGCCTGAAAGTGAAAATGTTTCTTTGAAACCTTTCATTGACTGATATTCTCTTAATGATGAAAAAGTTAGAAATTTAGTGGAGCAAAGAAATAAAAAGGACTTAAGAAAAATATGTTATGGGATGCAAAGAAAAGCAAGAAAAAGAAAAAGAAAATCAAAAGGATGATATTGAATGAATTACAAAAAGTCCATAAAAGTTCAAAAATTTGCTCTGTTAGTTTCTGAATTTATGATGGTGATTTGAATCATTCATGACTGTTTAAGCCCTTTTGTATTCCATCTTTCTTGAAATTCCTACCTTGACAATACAACCCATGGCCACATTACAACCTTTGAAAGACCTTTAGACTTTGACATACTTTCTATCTAAACTGTGGAGTTTCTGGTTTATTAACAAGCTTATGGTAATATTTTTGACTATGATGATTGGAGTGATACACAAACCATGAAAAACTTTGAGTAAAAATTGAGAGAAGAGTATCCTCTGTCTTGACAATGAAAATTGATTCACATAAGAAAATTAATATTGGCATTTGAATAAATCTATTTCTCTGTTTTGGATTCCTTAGTTTACTAAGCTTAGTGTTTTCTGTATCTTATCTTGTGAATATGGTGATTGCTTGAGGACAAGCAATGTTTTGGTTTGGGGTATTTTGATAAGTGTTTTAGAACACCATTATATAGGTTTAATTCAACTAGAATTTTATATCATTCCCACTGTATTTTCTTAAATTTACATGATTTATGCTTCCTTCCTACTTTATTCTACTCGGGTACTTTTATTTTGCAGAAATTAATAGATTTGGAATTATTGAAGATCCATTTTAAGAGTGAATGAATGTAAATGGAAAATGGATTCAAAAACTCAAGATTTCCAACCCAAAAAGATGATCAAAGTGCCCAAAGATCAAAAGAGGAAGCCATAAGCAAATTTATGCCAAAAAAGGACCAAAAAGCACCAAGAAATGCAATAACAGGGGTGTGAATTGATTCACCACTGATGGGAATCGATTCACACGTTAAATTTGGCCCAAAATTGCAAAAACATGCATGAGTAATTGGTTCCTCATTTCATGAATCGATTCCTGCATGCATGAATCGATTCCCCAAGTTGTTTTTCATGCCATGAATCGATTCCTCATGCCATGAATCGATTCCTCAGTTCATGAATCGATTCTCATGTCCATGAATCGATTCCCACTTCAAATAAATCGATTCATACGCTGTTTTTGATGGAAAAATACCCTGGAGGAATCGATTCATCAATCAAATCATGCGCCGAATCATTGGAAACAACAAAATGCAACTTGGAAACAACTGGAAATCATGCACCAAGAATTTCCACTTGCTCTTTAAATCACGCACGCGTTTTCATTCGGTGCCTCCTTTCCATCGCCTATAAAAGGAGAAGAAGTTGCAAGCAGAGAGCAATCAACATTCATTCTTCATTCCTCTCTTTTTTTCCCCTTCGTTTTCCTCTCTGTTCTATTTTCTTTCTTTTTTTATTTTATTTTCTTTCTTTCTTTTATTTGTTGTGTAAAAGTTGTGAGGATTGTGAAATTGAGTGTTCCAATTTGTAATTGGTGGAGGAATATTGCAACAAGAAAATACAGTGGTGAAATTATTTTGAGCTTTTGGAGAAACCCATAAGTCTTTATTTTTACCATGTCTTGTATGTTTTATTTTTCCATCATGTGTATGAATTTGAATTATTTCATGAGTAACTAAATTAAATATCTTGGGATTTTAGGGGTGTGACAATATTTTGTGTTAATGTTATTTTGACTTTGATTTAAATAAATTTCTGTTTTCCATTTAGTTTAAATTATGCTCAATGCTCTTAGTGATTCCTAACAAGAACCTAAGTGATAAAACTGTATACTTGCGAGTATATTAGTAAGTTTAAGTAATTAATAGAATCGAGAGATTTATTGTTACTGGAAAGTTTTTGAACTAAGCCTAAGGTTTTGAAATACTTTTTGTGACCACGGTAAAACCGTGAAAGTAATCAAAATCTTTTGGGGAATAAATAAGGGATTTTCACAAAACGATAATGGGCCTTTCTTTGGGATTGAACATTGTTCTCCATAAGTTAGGTACATTAATAGGATTCTAAGAGGAACATATTAATTAGCTTAAGGAAAATCCGCCTTGGAAAACTTAATTCGATTCTTATTTATGAAAAGTTAAAATTCATTAACATAAAATAGAGTCTTGACCCCCCAAAATCCCAAGATACTCTCAACTCTGATTTTTAAGTGTCTAGAAAATTTTGTTTATTTATTCGTATTCTGTGCAACTTTATTTTGTGTTTTATTTTACAAAAACATTAAAATCAATTGTGTGGATAATTAAATTTCAATTTGCTGGTACTTTGAACACAGTCCCTGTGGAGATGATAATCTTTTATATCACGCGACATAACCTGTGCACTTGCGGGCCCTGTCACCAACCAATGTAAACAACACACAATGTTCCCAATGGTCTTCTAACCTATGGTTTGGGTTCCACATGCATAAATCACCATTCAAACACATTGAACTTAGTTCAAAATCTCACCAACATCAATAATAAATTCCAATACTTCTAAAAATTTCATTTTCCTCCTATAAATTACTCTAAGGCATCCAAACCTTCAAAATCATCATTTTAGCCAAAACCCCCAAATCATCACACTTAGGGTTTTTCATTAAACCACTAAATCAATAACTCTAATCTATTATAAAAATCCATATGCTAACCATAGCCCTCATCCATTTGCAACATAACACCATAACCAAGAATCATAATTTCAAGCCATTCAACCTAGGGTTTCACATTCCCATCAACACCCATGATCTCTAACATTACCATTTCAAGCCTAAACAACATCAAAATTCATCAATGGCAAGGGAGTTGGAAATCTTACCTCAAATCCCAAGCTTTCACAAGAACAAAAATGGAGAAGAGAAAGAAGAACCCACTTGATTTTTGCCCCAAAGTGCCATACAAGCTCTATGAATCCTAGCTCAAGCATTAATTTTGGCAAGAAAATGGAAGGGAGAGGGAGAGGTCCGGTCATGGCATGGTAAAGGGATGAAGAAGAAGAAGAGAATGAAGATGGGTGGAGGAGGGGGAGTTCCCACCGAAAATGAGAAGGGAAAGAGAGAGAAAAGGTAAAAATTTTCCATTGTCCATTAGTCCAAATAGTGCCTTCATTTACTTTTACCATTGGGTAATAAATCCCCATTGTCCAATAGGTAAAAGACCAAAAAGAGGGAGGCAAAAATGCAATGGTGGAAAGGAGAAGAGAAGTTAGGATTTTTGGTTTTCTTTTAATTCCAATTGGTTCATGTTTTCCCCGTTTAATAATATACGTCGTGTCCAATTAATTATCTCCTCAACACCAAAAATTGTTTTAACTATACCTTCATAACCACAATAAGTTTCTAAGTACTCTAGACCCATCAAATATCCAACTTGACCAAGTAGGTCCCACATCGTCTGTTAAATCATCTGGTTCTGGTAAATCTTAATTTACCGATAATTCACCTCTAATGTCTAATTAATTCTCCCATAATCATTGGACCATAAATAATTGATTATTTTTATTCAATAAATTTAGTTTCTTCAAAATTTGGGTTGTTACAATCGACCTCACCTAAAAAGAAATTTCATCATTGAAATTTGACATCGATATACATCACAAGGCCACACTTCAGGCCGCACATCATTAAGGTTCATCATCATCGATAAATAGTATCAGACTTCCCAAAGTACACTAGACATGATCATCATCACTCCTTCCTCCCAAACATAAAATCTCATATATGCAAGACGTGTTACAACTCATCAATCCTTAATTTATCTGACTTAACTCACACATTCATATCCAGTACTACCAGACAGACTCAAACATTCACCATAAGCAGTTACAACCTCACTTGCCCGACTTAAGTGTTATTGCATCCGACATACAGGAAGGCGTCCTAATCCCGTAGTGGTTACCATAAACACATAAGGTCAGCGCGTAAGTGCACGTTGCCACAATACCTATGGCATGTAGTGTCATGTCAGGACAAGTACCTTCAAGTCTTATCGCTTACATTACTCACATTAATCTGTTCACGTGAGACTTGGTGACGTTTCACCCAAGTCTATGACCAACATACTCATATCAATCATTGCCAATATACATAATCTGGCACAAATCATGCCATATAAATCATCAAATATTAATCACCATAACCATATATTGGTACATTTACATTAGATTCCCAATCATCACAGGGTAAACACCCCATCATCAGGCTCTATCCATTCTGAAGTTGTGACGCCCCAAAAATAGAGGTAAATTTTTCATGATTTTAGTATTATTAACTTAAGAAAACATAGGTAGTGAAACTGTCCTTCAATGCCCTGGATCTATGAGAGACCTAACTCATATATGAAGATATGGGAAGGCAAGTAATAGAGTTCACAAACAAGAAATTCCCAATTTAAAGTCAGCGAAAGATTTAATTAATTTAAAGCCATGTGATTGAGTGTGAAGAAGTCATCCATCTTGAAAATAAGGGACTCAAAATTATGCCCAAGGTATTCATAGGATGATGAAAAACCATGATTCAATGTGAAGAAAAGGGAAATAATTTAATCAATGTGATTTGGAGGACCAGGCCGCTCCTCGCTCAAGCGAGAACCACACTCGCTTGAGCGAGTCCCAACTGGACGCTTGGGCGAGCAACACCACCCGTTGAGCGAGGAAAATAAGGGAGAATCAGGGGCCAACTCGCTTGAGCGAGCCCCATCTCGCTTGAGCGAGATCTCCAGGATTCGCTTGGGCGGAGCCAGTGAGCGTGAGCGAAATTTGTCCAGAATCAAACCTACGCTCGCTCGCTCGAGCGAGTACCAACGTCAGGGCCATTCGCTCAAGTGAAAATCGGCCAGTAGCTAAATTACCCAACTCTCGCTCGGGCAAGACCCTCCTCGCCTAAGCAAAAATCTTCCAGGGCCAACCCCTGATGCTAGGGCCGTCTTGCTTGAGCGAGACCCACTCTCGCCTGGGCGAGAATGGTCCAGTAACTGTACGCCATCACAGGGGTATTCTCGCTTAGGCGAGAATCCCGCTCGCTTGAGTGAGAATATCAGTAAAACAGTGCAAAACATGGAAATTGAACAACACAACCTATCAAAACTCAACTCAAGCCAATTTACCTCAATTCATCAAATCACAATCATCATATTAGTCATTCAAAACTTGTTCCAAACAAGCATGCCCATAAATTTACATTACGATTCATTAAGTATATATAAAAATCAACCCATCATCTCCTCTACTTCACAAAACCAATACTTAAATATGATTCTTCATTCATTCATCAAAAGTAGGGAAAGTTTCATCATAAGTTCATCCTTCATACATTCATAGGGTCATAAATAAAAATGAGTCATACACAAGGATTCTATTTTCCTTTATGACCCTTAAAATTTCTATCATATATATTACCATCCACACAAATGTCTTCATCGAGTCATGAACATACAAAATATGTAGAATGCTATATACAATACAAAATTCAAGTGAAATTCATAAACTCAAAACAATCGCCGGCCAAGGCATTCTTTACCAAAATGGACTTCCATCACACCACTTCTCCACACAATAGCTCCATGTGCAGCCCTACAACACAAGAGTTAAAAAGATATTCCACATGGAGAGTGAGAATACTTTCTCAATGATGAAATCCAATAATTATGACAATATACGCATGAATGCAATACAAACATCCCCTCCTCAAGAGGAGTTCATTCAACACCTACTCATTCATTTACCAATTCCCTTTAATGCATATATCCGTCAAATTTGTCAAAGTCATATCAACCAATATCACAATCATAGTTAGTAATTTAAAAAAAGGGTTCCACCTACTCCTCACATAACCTCATCAATAGGGTATCACTTTATGCCATGCTTCTATGGCTAATGCACATGCTAGTGTTTAGGATGCATATGCACGGATCCGATTTTCATTTCCACGGGTGATCGCAACCACCATAATCATTCATTCATATTCATGGGTTTCCCACCTCGCAAGGGGTACTCCCTCTAGCAGCCTCGCAAGGTGCTTTCTCGTGATCACAACCACGTTCAACATTTCATAAAGGTTTCCCGCCTCGCAAAGGGTACTCCTGCCTCATGATCGCAACCATAGGCACTCAATCTCAATGGTCCCATAGGGCTTTTCATTTCAAACACCAGGTGATCGCAACCATCGGTCCAATAATCACAGGAACTCGCAAGCCCTTTTATATTTTCAACATCAAGTGATCGCAACCACTTATCAACATCATCATGATATGCATGTCATGTCATGTATGCAATGCTCATGCATGCCTCAACCTTATTAGGATTATCTCACCCTCTCATCTAGGGTACATTCATACTCAACCACATTATTATCCACAAATTTATACATAAACATCAATCCTTATATTTAAGAACCATTCCAACCAAAGATTTTAGGTACTCATCATGTCATATACGACATCAATAGTACATCATCACATAATATGCCATTCATAGCCTCATTTAGGCTTCATCATATAAACAATCATTTCAAAACACCATACACAATCCTCATTACATACACATGATATCACACTTATCCAAGAAAACATGCCATATTACATCAATACATACATTATCATCATAATTCTCATGCATTTAGAAAATACACCCCTCTCCTATCTTAAGAGAAGTAAATTTTCGAGTTTGATGTTCCCGCTTCACAAGCGTTATTAAGTCCTACACCAATCATTATAGGTACACATCAATTATTCATTCAAAGGCCATTTCAATATACATATACATATCTATATACACATGATTCTCATCATGTGGAAGCTATTCATGGATTTTCTTTATTTTACCCATTTAGGCTTCGGGAATTCCTTCCCTTAACTCACCATGCATTATTACCAAGTAACAACCTAATTAATTAGGTCACCTTTTATCTTAAATTTCCCACTAACACCTTGGTGAGCTTTCCATTCATTGTGACTTCTAATCAACATTATAAATCATCATTAAAGGCTTCCATCTCATCATTTATAACACTTCCCTCATCAATAAAGGTTAACCCCATCTACATTACACATTTCCCCCAAATCTGAAGTTAGGGTTTCCACTAAACCCACCAACTTTCATAAATACTCATTAACTTCCATCTTCTCCCCACCATAATTGTAACTACCTCATTAATACCCTCTTTAAAGCTTGCATTTATAACACCCACTTTAGGGCTTATGCATTTAATGCCTCTATTCATTACCCACAAGCATTTTACACACCTCCAAGTCACAACACTCTATCCTCTAGGTTCCAAGCATAAAGGAAGTGATAAAGAGCTTACCTTACTCTAAAACGAAAATGGAATTCAAAAGGGAAGATGAGAATGACAAAAATGAAGAGGAGAAAGGGAGAAGCTTCAAGCCACAATGTCCTCCTTCAAGCTTGGAGAAAACGAAAATGGGGGAGAAGAATAGGCAAACAACTTGCTTAGTTTTTGGAAGGAAAAGAAGAAGAAGAAGAAGAAGAAGAAGAAGAAGAAGAAGAAGAAGAAGAAGAAGAAGAAGAAGAAGAAGAAGAAGAAGAAGAAGAAGAAGAAGAAGAAGAAGAAGAAGAAGAAGAAGAAGAAGAAGAAGAAAAATGAATGTTTAGTGTTTTAGAAGAAGGCAACGTGAGAGTGAGGAAGGAGTAGGGAAAAGAATTAAAATTGATGCCTTCATTAAAATTTCTCCATTTTTAGACAAACAGGCTCACCATTCGGGTTCAATACATATTCTAAAAATTATTCCAAATATATATTTAGATTCCCAATAACATTATCTACAGCCCTGACCAACGGCATCTCAATCGGAGATACTTGGTCCGACACCGATATTTTATCCGGTCAGTTTTCAGCTTATCCGGTCACAATAATTCACTAACAGTCTCCGAAAATCTTAATTAAATTATTTCTAATATTTTGGGATATTAATCAATCCACATCTAATTATTGAATATTTATTTTCTTAATTTAACTTTCTATTTTTAAAAATTCAGGGTGTTACAATCCACCCCACCTAAAAGAAATTTCGTCCTCGAAATTTGACATACCGGATTCGAATGCGTGAGGATACCGTTCACGAACATTATCCTCACGTTCCCAGGTGAGTGTCTCCATGTTTCCATTCTTCCATGCTACTTTCACCAAAGGTACCATCTTATTCCGCAGTCTCTTCACGGAGTACCCAACGATACAAACCGAAACGGGAGGGACAGACAAGTCATAATAACTCTTCTGCCAGTCTTGAGCGATCTTCATCTTTTCTCGGATCATCTTGATCTGTTCAATAATTTCCTCCATAATCTCAGGCCCTAAGGCCAAGTTCTCACCAACTTCAAGCCAACATAAAGGGGTTCGACACTTCCTTCCATATAATGCCTCGTATGGTGCCATACCGATACTAGAATGAAAACTGTTGTTGTAAGTGAATTCGATTAGAGGTAAATATTTCTCCCACGAACCGCCGTGCTCCAAAACACAAGCACGCAGCAAGTCCTCAAGACTCAGAATAGTCCTCTCAGACGGTCCATCAGTTTGAGGATGGTACGCCGAGCTTAGCTTCAATTTTGAACCCATTGCTTCATGTAAGCTTCCCCAAAACCGGGAAGTAAATCGGGGGTCACGATCAGACACAATACTTGATGGCACACCATGTAACCTCATAATCTCTCGAATGTATAGCTGTGCCAAAACCTGCAAAGAACTCTTCATACTGATCGGTAGAAAATATGCACTCTTTGTCAAACGATCCACAATTACCTAGATCCCATCACATCTGGACCTCGTCCTTGGCAATCCGGACACAAAGTCCATGGCAATTGCCTCCCACTTCCAAACAGGGATATCAAGTGGTCTCAAAGTACCCGAAGGTCTCTGATGTTCTACTTTCGCCTTCTGACAAGTAAGGCACGAAGCCACCAAATTGGTAACATCGCGCTTCATTCCAGGCCACCAGAAATTCTTCTTTACATCTTGGTATATCTTGGTTGCACCAGGGTGAATGCTAAAAATACTTTTATGTGCTTCCTCAAGCACCGTGCGTCTCAAATCTCCAAATGAAGGCACATACACACGACCCTTTACTCGCCATAAGCCATCAACATCTTCCACCAGGAATAAATTTTTCCCATCGCCTTGAGATCTTCTCATCTCTTGTAAATAATCATTATCCCCTTGTTTCTCCTTTATAAGTTCTAAAAACTCATTGCATATCTTCAAGGTAACAAAACATAGCTTCTTAGGAGATTGTACTTCGGTCCCAACATTCAAATTCTGAAATTCTTCAATCATTTCAAATTCTTTGACCATCATAGCCGACACATGTAAGAACTTCCGACTAAGAGCATCGGCAACAACATTAGCTTTTCCTGGATGATACCTTAGTTCAAATTCATAGTCCTTCAGGAACTCCATCCACCTCCGTTGGCGCATATTCAATTCTTTCTGATCAAAGAGATATTTCAAGCTTTTGTGGTGGCTAAAGACCACGAACTTCGAACCATAGAGGTAATGTCGCCAAATCTTTAAAGCGAACACAACCGCCGCTAACTCCAAATTGTGAGTCGGGTAATTAACTTCATGAGGTCTCAACTGGCGTGAAGCATACGCTATGACACGTTCTTTCTGCATTAAAACACATCCAAGTCCATGCTTAGAGGCATCACAGTACACCACAAAGTCTTCTTGTAAATTAGGTAATGCCAAGATAGGCGCAGAAGTCAGCCTCATCTTTAACTCTTCAAAGCATCTCTCACATTCAACCGTCCATACAAAAGGTTGGTTCTTCCTTGTCAAGTTCGTCAAAGGTTTAGCAAGATGAGAAAAACCTTCGATGAACCTCTGATAATAACCGGCAAGTCCAAGGAAACTCCTAATTTTCGTAACCAATGTAGGTCTAGGCCATGCCATAACGGCTTCAACCTTGGAAGGATCCACCGAAACACCATCTTCGGATATTACATGCCCAAGAAACTGGACGCTTGTCAACCAGAATTCGCATTTAGAGAGTTTAGCGTACAACTGGTTCTCCCTAAGAATGTTCAACACCAGCCTTAAATGCTCCTCGTGTTCCTCACGGCTCTTGGAATACACTAGGATATCATCGATGAATACCACAACGAAATGATCCAAGTATTCATGAAAGATGCGGTTCATGTAGTTTATGAACACTGCTGGAGCATTAGTCACTCCAAATGGCATTACAACATACTCATAATGGCCATATCTCGTTCTAAAGGCAGTCTTCGAAATGTCTTTGGTTCTCACCCGAATTTGATGGTAGCCAGAACGCAAATCAATCTTCGAAAACACCACTACACCCCTTAATTGATCCAACAGATCATTAATACGTTGTAAAGGATGTCTATTCTTTATTGTCAGCTTGTTCAATTAACGGTAGTCTACACATAACTGCATGGTTCCATCTTTCTTCTTGACCAATAAAACAGGAGCTCCCCAGGGTGACACACTAGGTTGAACAAACTCCTTCTCGAGCAGATCCTCAACTTGCTTCTTAACTTTAGCCAACTCCATAGGAGACATCCTATAAGGAGCGATAGACACGGTTCTGCACCAGGTACAAGATCGATAGCAAACTCAACCTCCTATGGAGGTGGTAAACCGGGTATCTCCTCAGGAAACACATCTAGGAATTTAGACACCACAAGGATACTGAGGGGATCGGGACCACTCGTCCCGTCGGCAAGAGATAGTAATACGTAAAGTTAAGCTATACCTTGCACATCGAATTGTCCTACATCAGAAGAAGGGAAAATAACGGTCCGTTGTTGACAGTCGACCAAAACTTTGTTGGTGGAGAGCCAATCCATACCAAGTATGATCTCCAATCCCTTCAGAGGCAAGCAAATAAAAGACATAATAAATCTTCTCCCTTCTAGGAGCATATCGACATCATTACATCGGTTAACGGATCTGAGATAAGTACCGGTTGGGGTGGTAACCACCAGGGCATTTTTCATTAAACATACCGACAATCTCAATCGCCAAACACAATCCTCGGATATAAAAGAGTGAGTTGCACCCGAATCATAAATAACATGAACTGCATGTCCGAGTATTTCATACTTACTTTCAACTAAATTGTCTGCTTGTGCTGCCTCCTCATCGGTCACAGCAAACATCCTTCCGGCATTTGGTTGCACATTTCCACTGTTTCTGTTTCCATCACGAGCCCCATTGCCATTTCCTCGACCACTGCCATGCCTCCCACCATTATAGCCACCTCTGCCACCATTTCGACCACCATTATTTCCATTACCACGGCCCCGACCACCATTGTGGCCTCCGCGGTTCACATGAGCGGGTACGTCAGCATGGTTGGGAGTATTAGCTTGTACAGGAGCCGGTCTCATGAGCATAGGGCATGCAGGACGGATATGCCCTACCTGATCACAATTATAACACACCACATCCTCACGGTACACACATTCACGAACATAGTGTGGACCACTACACCTATAGCATTTTGGCCCATTGGCATTCATATTGCCCCGGCCAAAAGTGTTACCATGTCCACCACCTCTAGCTTGGACATTAGAATGAGCACCCCTCTGAAAGCGTCCTCTTCTGAAATTCCCCTGCCTCTTGAAACTAGAAGATTGACCCTTCAACTTAGAGTCAAATTTGGAATGATACGGGGGAGCATGTTCTTCATAAATACGGCACTTATTCACAAGCACCGTAAAGCTTCGGATTTCTTGATGACAAATGGCCCTTTGAATATCAAGGCGTAGATCGTTTTCAAACTTCACATATTTTGAGGCTTCAGTTCCCTCTTGTTGATAAGGAGGGTAGAATTCACAAAGTTCTTCAAATTTAGAAGCATATTCTTCCACTGTCATTATGCCTTGTTTGAGTTCTATAAACTTAAGTTCCTTCTTACTTTTGTAGCTTTTGGGCACATACTTCCTCATGAGTTCAAATTTGAAATTTTCCCAAGTCAAGGGAATAGCAACAGCATTCATCCTACTCTTGGTGAGTCTCCACCAAGTCTCCGCTTCATCTCTCATCATAAAAATAACATACTCCACTTTTTAGAGTTCATTGCATTTGAAACTATCAAAGATTCGCTCAACATCTCTGATCCAAACATAGGCTTGCTCAGGCCTAAATCCACCATAAAACTCAGATGGTTTCCGCTTCAAGAACATATCAAGGCCCTGAGTACCTTGGATAGCAGGAGAAGTTTGTCTTTCCGCTTCTTGTCCATCACAGTTTTACGACTCAAGGAGATCCGCAAAACGATTCAAGGCTCTAGCTATAGCGTCATCGTTATCTTGACAACGACGGGCCATCTCAATATCTATAATCATAACATGAGGTTTAACTAACATCAGTGAACTCATTCATAAAACTCCTCTATAATCTCACACTATAGTACTTCATCACAAAGTTAAGTTATGGCTCTCCATCATGGAATCCAACATCAACCAACTCATGTTAGAGCTCATAATAGTATATTATCATATCATGGTGTCATATGCATTCACAAAAACATAGGATTCATCATTGAGGGAGAGTAGTGTGAAGAAAGCTTGGCCGGACTTATAGCAATCACATTCAATCCATAGTCAATTCATACATAGTCAAACAACAATGACAATCATTCATCAATTGCATATCATGTTCTAGTAACAATAACACTAATCACAGTAATACAGGGCGTATAATGCTCTGATACCAGGTTGTGACACCCCAAAAATAGGGGTAAATTTTTTGCGATTTTAGTATTATTAACTTAAGAAAACATAGGTAGTGAAACTTCAATGCCCTGGATCTATGAGAGACCTAACTCATATATGAAGATATGGGAAGGCAAGTAATAGAGTTCACAAACAAGAAATTCCCAATTTAAAGTCAGCGAAAGATTTAATTAATTTAAAGCCATGTGATTGAGTGTGAAGAAGTCATCCATCTTGAAAATAAGGGACTCAAAATTATGCCCAAGGTATTCTTAGGATGATGAAAAACCATGATTCAATGTGAAGAAAAGGGAAATAATTTAAGCAATGTGATTTGGAGGACCAAGCCGCTCCTCGCTCAAGCGAGAACCACACTCGCTTGAGCGAGTCCCAACTGAACGCTTGGGCGAGCAACACCACACGTTGAGCAAGGAAAATAAGGGAGAATCAGGGGCCAACTCGCTTGAGCGAGCCCCATCTCACTTGAGCGAGATCTCCAGGATTCGCTTCGGCAGAGCCAGCGAGCGTGAGCGAAATTTGTCCAGAATCAAACCTACGCTCACTCGCTCAAGCGAGTACCAACATCAGGGCCATTCGCTCAAGCGAAAACCGGCCAGTAGCTAAATTACCCAACTCTCGCCCGACCCTCCTCACCTAAGCGAAAATATTCCAGGGCCAACCCCTGATGCCAGGGCCGTCTCGCTTGAGCGAGACCCACTCTCGCCTGGGCGAGAATGGTCCATTAACCGTACACCATCACAGGGGTTATGAGAAGAAACTCGAGGAGAACCGGCTTCAATGAGTGAGGATGAGAGTGAGTCTTGGAGACTAATGGATATTCCTTGGAAAGTGCCAGTTTTGGCGGTTGAGACTTGACACATCTACTTGCCGTGACATCCTGCAAGAAAGGTTAGTGGTGCAAAACAAATTGGAACTTGAAAAGACTTCCGCAAAACACAATCCTTAGAGATTCGAGGTGACTCATGACCGAAGCAGAGCAGATGAAGCAACCTTAGCTTTGGAAATGTGTCAGGCCCAGTTTTCATAATGATTGCTTAAGGCGAGATCAAGTAACAGGAACATCTTGTCCTCACGACTTTAAATTTTCATTACCTTCTCAATTTTATATATTAAGGGAAAACATATGTCTTATCAAATCAGGGAAAATCACAATACGAACGCATATCAAAAGAGGTGAGATTGTATTTACAAGCTGAGCGGGGGTGGGAAAAGGGAGACCAAAGAAGCAAGTGGAGTCGTATGGGAAATATTAATAATTGGGTAAAATAAGAATAATTTTATAAATCCTCCAGTGAACTTCTGAGAACAAAGTGTATCTCGATCCCACATCATGACTTTGAATTCACCATTTGACTCTGCTTCTGAAAAGGTAGTCAGACTACGATCCTTATGTCCTAACTTCGAATCAGACCATTCGCATAAGAATCTTTAAATTACTCTACCAAAATCTTGATCCCAATTTATTGCCTGAGCCACCTATTCAGGTTTTCAGCTTATCAGGTGGCTCTAACTTTTGCCTAGGCTGCCCTTCCAGGTTTTCAGCCTAGCGAGCTTTTCTCTCCTTGTGAAGTGTTTTGTTTTTTTTTGTTTTCATTTTTTTCAAGGTTGCGTCTTTCATAACAAAGGCTTAAGCTGATTGACAATGAGCTTATTTGATGTCTCTTGATTTAGTCTCATCTTGTGGGGGAATAGATGTTATTTCAAATAGGAAAGTTTGCCCCAACACCATGTATCCAAGGAAACAGAGGCGAGCCCTTTTTGGCACCAATGCGGGGGCTCATTCCGAGTCTTCATCTTTTTGTTCATTCTCTTTTTTATTGTTTTCTTCTTCTTTATTTTTTTCTTCCTTTTTTGTTTTTTTTGTTTTTTGTTCTTCTTTTTGTTCTCTTTTTTTTTAATGACCCCCTTGGTACCTTCGTTATGATCTAGCCATTTTACTCATATCCTTAACCAATATGGCAAAGAACTATGATATTAATGGTATCGTATAGACTATTCCCTTGTTTACACTGGTATGAAAGGAATATCGTTTTTTTTGTCGTGTTCTTAGCTTGATAACATTTATGCCCCCATGTGGAAAAGTGATGGTTTGATCTATGAATCAGCTCGCCCCAATTGGTATATGCGTAAGGCGCCAACCTTGACTCCTTTTTTTCTTTTTCCCTTTTTTCTCTCTTTTTTTTAGTCCTTGGGAGAGTATTTCTTGACCACGTCTACGTTTATAGGCCCAGCAAGTCTTTGCTGTCCATATTGGTCAATACTAACACCTCCTTGAAAGGTGGATATGCCACTACTCATTGTGGAGTGTGGCACTATCTCTATCCATGCAAACTTTTACGTCACCAGGTTGAGCTACCATCACATTGTAATGTCTTCTAAGGCGATTTGATCGATTTTCCCAGTTGTTCGTAGAACCTCTTCACTCCGTGTGCTGACCTTGTTGAACGCTTCTGGATAAAGCTAGATGCCCCTTATTCGAACATCTTGGTTAATTCGGCCAACGAACTTTTTGTCTTTGCTACCCTCTTCGTCAGCGTGATCAAACAAGCGATTATGAAATAGGACTGTGATCTCATTGTTCTTAGAAGGATCATTTTTGGATGGATGTTTTTTTGTTTTTTGTTGTGTTTTTTTTAGTGTATGATGACAAAGAGAAGGAGGGAAAATAAAAGAGAGCCAATGGATAAAGGGAGTGTTAAAACAAATAAGGGAAGCAAACAGAAACATTTTGAAATTTGATACGTATTCATTGAGAAAAACCTGAAATGATAAAAATATGCTTTTGCCCTTATTACATAAAATATCCCAATGCCTTAGGCATAGTGTTTGGGTTGAAAAGTCATAAAAAACAGAAGTTTAAAGTCGTAAAGAGCTAGGTGGTCTCTTGGTCATGAACCTCTTCACTTGGCGTGCAAATCACAAAGCTTTCATCCTCTCCATGCCTCCAGCCTCTCCTTATTATACTGATCCAGGATTCTCATGATTAGACCTGGGGTTTATGATTATATTGGGACTCCCTTCCTGGAAATCCAGCCACTTGGTTTTAATCAAATCCCTCACTTTGAATTTTAAGGCATAACAATCTTCAGTATAGTGCCCTGGGGCTCCAGCATGGTAATCACATCGGGTATTAGGATTATAACCTTTGGGGTAAGGAGGAACCGTCGGTTTTAACGGAAAGGGTACCACAAGGGAACTATGGATAAGGTGAGGCAAAAGTTCTGTGTAGGTTATGGGAATGGGGTCAAACCGGACCAGTGTTTGACTATCAGTGGGTTTTATTGTGCTTCGGTCTGGATTAAGTGGCTGAGCCTGCCCTAGTGGGGGACAGTAGGGCTGTGGAAGAGAGGGTTTAATAGCAGGCAAATGAGAATGGGAAGGTGTTTGAGGGATATATGGATGAAAGTAGAGTTGGAATGGGAAAAGATTGGAAGCCTGGTCAGGGGTGGTGGCGGCCATGTAAGGTGTAGGGAGATTGGCAGGTTGAAAGGAAGTATGAGTCATTAGTCTGGGTTGGGCCCTTTTTTGGTTATAGGAAGTGGAATTAGCATCTCCTTTTCTTTTCCCCTTATTTCCCGATACAGATATTCTTGTGATAGGTGCCCCAGGCGACTGCAAGGATTGTGAAATATGGGGTTCATTGTTTGTAAATCATGATCCTCTTGTTTGTTATGGAACGGGGAAGAGTATTCTGAGGGTACTGCATAGGGCAGGTTGTTGTTTGAGCCCATGAATGCGTGTTGTGGTGCATAAGACATGCCATAGGTTGGCTAAGGGTCAATGATAGGGTCAGTCCTGTTGATAGTAATGAGAGGTGTCATGGAAGAAAGAATTTGCGTTTTTGTCAATCCAGGAGGATGGAGTGAGGTGGTTGGTAAATGTTGGTCATTCTTGACACCCGCGGAGGGTTCCCCCTCTATGATCTTCTTTTCTAAAAGTCTGGTCATCTCTGCCACTTGCTCCTTTAGCTGGTTAACTTCACTCCTGAGGTTTTCAATTTCTTGCTCTCTTTCAGCCATGAGTCTCCTTTGAAAGTCCAGTAAGGGTGTCTTTCGGTGTCTTTGAAGAAAAACAAAAAGTGTCAGGTGGAAACAAAAGGAAGGAGAATGTTGTGGGAAGCAATCACAGGCCTTGACGAGTATCCTTTGACCATTCCTTAGAACGTATCGTTCAAAAGTACTACGTACGGTAAACATGGAAATTAATACGGGATAGTTGTGAAGACAGAAGAAATCCTTTATTCTGAGGGGGGAGCCTTAAGCTCAAACATTTTGTTCGGGCGACCACAACCCTCATTTCTTGAGTTCAATCCCATGTTAACTTCTATAGATACTCAAAGGGTATTCGTTAAGTTCTGAATAGCCTCCCACGAAAATGAGGATAAGGAAAAGAAATTAGTTGTTGTCATGTTTTGGAATCGGTACTTAACGAAAATGCGGAACATAAATAGCCTTACAAAAGGGAAGGATAGCCTTATAAAAGATGTTATGTTTCTCCCTTTTTATTATTGTACTTTGTGTAAAAAAAATGAAAGGAACAAACTGAACAAACATGGAGTGTAGGTCAACAGGACGTCGCGTCCAAATTAACCTTGGCTTTGGTATAAAACAGGAAAAGGGAAGGATGCTAACCAGACGTCGCGTCTATATTAGTTATCCTTTAATCGAGATGCGGGGTTAGAAACGGGAAGGGGATAAACGGGACATCTCGTCTCAAGTATCCCGTTCCTTATGAATCGTGGCGATGGTCTACCAAAAATAGGGGAAAATCAACGAGACGTCACGTCTAAATTGATTTTCATGGAATTTAATCAAAATGCAGGGTTAGAAACGGGAAGGGGATAAATGGGACGTCTCGTCTTAAGTACCCCGTTCCTTATGAATCGTGGTGAGGGTCTACCAGAAATAGGGGAAAATCAACAAGACGTCACGTCTAAATTGATTTTCATGGAATTTAATAAAAGGCAGTTACAAAGGAAACATAAACAAAATAAAAATAGGAATAAAATGGGAAAGGTGGGCCTGACAGGATTTAAAGTCCTGCTCCTACGTATTCTTGAGTTACCAAGAAATCAGGGTTACGTAGTTCTTGATGATGTTTTTTTTTTAGGAAAAGACTAAGAGATTAATGGTGGATGATATCTTTGAAGAGAACTCATACAAGGCGAAGTTCTTCGCACGTGTACCCGTTCTAAGGAGATTGTGTAGACAGGAGTACTCCCGTACGACACTGATAAAATAAAAAAAAGTTAGGCTAGTCCAAATGTGAAGCACTCGTTTTATTATTATTTATTATGAATCTGGGTGAAGGAAAAGAAAATCAGCAGCAAAAAAAACTAATTTAAAATGGGGAATCAGAATCAACAAATAGCAAATTCAACAGGGAAATGGATAATGAATAGTAAGAATAAGGAACAGAATGGAACCAGTGTGGCGAGAGTGTTGAGCCGGTGTTAGATTCAAACACTGGAAACCGAAATAAGGAAGAGTGTGACCGGTGTGGCTAATGAAGGTGAGTGGAGGGAGTTGGGCAGTGTCTAGGAGATGGGAAAGTTCAATGGAAATCGGATCTGATCCGATGTTGCAGTAACCACTTAGGGCCCAAAACAGATTATGAGGTTCAAGAGAACAAGGTTCTGGCTTTGAACACCGGAGGTAACTTCAAGCTTTTTAGGGACAAAAGATTTTATGGAGATCAGAGCAAGTTACAGGGGAGTGTGGGCAGAAAGACGTTTCAAGAGAGAAAAAATTCCAACCCCTTGTGCCTTTTCGATTGGGGCATTTATAGAAGTTCTGGGCGTTGGCCGAGTGCTTGGACAGCACATGCTTCCACTCACAGTGGAGGCAGCCTAGCCACTAACAGGTAGTGGGGGGCA
The DNA here is from genome assembly GCA_037962975.1 of Clitoria ternatea. NCBI lineage: Eukaryota > Viridiplantae > Streptophyta > Magnoliopsida > Fabales > Fabaceae > Clitoria > Clitoria ternatea. Next base: position 102,784,310 of record CM075673.1, on the reverse strand, counting down.
GCAGCTGGTGGGGAATTTTTAATTATTTCCACTTCCGCCCCCTGTCTGCCACTTCCAGAATTCATGGATCGACTTGGGTGGTGGGATTCCAAGTCACAGTATGGGCAATCGGATTCCTCGATCGGTGCCATATGGGACCGGTTTTCTTCTTATGGCCCGGATCTCTTTCTGTCAGCATCCCTTCTCGGTGGAAATTGATCCGAGTGAAATAGATGAAAAGTCCGAGTGTAAAAACCGACCATTCAAGTGACACCGGCTCCCTTTTGCTCCACTCAGAGATGTTTTGTCCGAAAATGTCTGCTTGAAAGACTGTCAGCCTTTCTTCGAAAGTGACCCACTCGGAACTTTCTCATTCGGATATATCTGCCTCAAAAGTGTTCTTTTTCAAAGTCTGACTCACTCGGGAATATCTCTTTCTGAGAATTATTCATCAAAGAATCTTTTCGTTTGGAATTGCTTCACTCGGAGGTGCTTTGCTCGGAAATGTTTCTACTTGAAGCACTCATTTAAAGTCGATAGCCTTTCTTTGGTCGAAAGTTGACCACTCGGAAACATATCACTCGGAAACACCTCCAAAGATATTTCACTCGGTTATATCTCGCGCTGACAAGCTCCTTCGAAGTCAACCATTTTCACTTAAAATTAATTCACTCGGGAATTCTTCACTCGAATGTCTCAGTCCGAGAAGTATTCCTTCGAAATCAGTTTCATCGTTCAGAAGTATTTCTCTCGGAATTGAACCACTCAGAAATTATGGAACTTGGAAGAGTCTGCCCAAAGTATTCATTTGGAATCAATCCGCCCGGGAATTGTCCATTCTGAAATCTCTGTATCCGGGAGACACTTCACTCGGGTATATTTGTCCGAAAAGTATTTTTCATAGTCAGAGCCTTTCTTTGCTCGAAAGTGATTCCCTCGAGAATGACCCACTCGGGAATGTGTTACTCGGAGAGTAACCACTCGGATATTCTTCATAGTCAGTGCAATTCTTTGCTCGGAAATCTCTCGAGAATGACCTACTCGGAGAAACCTTACTCGGATATATCTCTTGCCAAAAAGCTCTGGAATCAGCCATTTTTGTTGATGCACTCGAGAATTGTCCCCTCTGAAATACTCATTCGAAATCAGTCTTCCTTTGCTCGGAGGTACTTCTCTCGGAATTGAACCACTTGGAGAAACCTTACTCAGATATATATCTTTGCCTGAAGTATTCATTCGTAGTTGAGCCTTTTTCATTTAGAATCAATTCACTCGGAGATGATTCGCTTGGAAACATCTCTGCCCAGAAAAAAAGCATCCAAAGTCAGAATCTCTTCGCTCGAAAGTACTTCAGTCGGGAGCTCTTCACTCGGATGTATTCATCTGAAGTTAGATGCCTTTCATTCAGAATGGCTCCAATCGGCAATTATCCACTCGGATGTATTTCCAACTAGAAAAAGCACTCATCCAAAGTTTCACTTTTCGCTCGGAGGTATTTCCCTCAGAAGCAGTCCACTTGGAAACATCTCACTCGGAGACAACCCACTCGGCAATGATCATTCGGAAACATGGAACTTTGAGAGAGTCTGAGCCTTTTCTTCATTCGGAAGTGACTCCCTCGGAAGCAGCCAACTCGAAAATGACTCAATCGGAGACATTCCACTCGGCAGCGTCTCACTCGGAGACAACCTACTCGAAAATTATCATTCAGACCTTTGGAACTTGAGTCTCTGCCCGAAAGGTATTCTTTCCTAGTCAGAGCCTTTTCTTCGTTCGGAAGTAACTCCCTCGGAAACAGACCACTCGGAAATGCCTCACTCGGAGACATCTCACTTGGCAGTGTCTCACTCGGAAATTATCATTCGGACTTTTTTTTTAATCAAATCTTGGGTATTTGGGCCGGACCAAAAGAGGTGTTCACAGCGTTCATCCAAGAAGCATTGGCGGGATGAAGCTGTGGTGCAGGAGCAAGGAGAAGGAGGAGTGGAGAAGGTGATCCCTCAGTTGGAGGCTCAAGAGGAGACTGCTTCTTGTACCATTCTGGTGTCTGAGAGTCTCAAGTGGGATGAGGAGCCTCTTGAGACCCGAGGTAGGACCTCTAGGAGGTTTTTTGATAATATGACTGTTGAAAAGATTACCAGTTCGTTGGCGAGTAAGTCGGGGGCTGCTAGATATCAGTGAGAGGCTTTTGCAAATGGGTCCCTTTACTCTGAGAAGAATCCCGCCCACTCATTGTGAGATGCTTGTTTTCCAGTGGCGCGGTTTGTGAATTAGACAATAGTTTTTAAGGAGGACGAGAAGTATAGTGACTCGAATGCAATAGCCATGTGTCGTGCGATAGAGATGTTGATGTAGGCAAAGGAGCCTTTGAGAAGCATGAAGATGGATCTTTCTCTTTAGCATTCCATAGATCCAAGCAAGTTCCTTAAGAAGATATTGAGAGCTCACGGTTTGATGAAGAATATATGGAAACCGAAATGGAAAAAGGCTAGGAGATGGAGAAATGTATGTGAAGAAAACCTAGATCTAGAGAGGATTTAGCTAGAAATGGAAGAAGATGGAGAGAAGAGTGTGAGAAGGTGAATCCGCCACTCTCTAGAGATTAGAGAGATAAGGTGAGTGAAGTCACCACCTTTGGGAGAAGGCCAATGGATAAGACAAAGGAGAAAGGAGCCTAGTGCTTCTACTTTCTAGAGAGAAGAAGGAGTATCTCACTCTAAACTTTTCTTAATATTCAACTTATGAGATAATTCCAAAAGAGAGAAGTATTTATACCTCCTTGAAGCTAAATTCGGATTTGGCTTGGGTGGGCTTGAAAAAGCTTCACCCAAGGCCTAAAAGCTAAAACTAGATTGGCCAAAAGGAGCCCAAAGCAACCTAACACCTATACAAGGCCCAAAAGTGGCCCAAAATGGAAAATATGGCCATGCGAGGCCCAAAAATAAAAATAATTCTAAACCTAATTGTGAACACCTCTTTTGGTCCGGCCCTAATACCAAAGACTTAATTAAAAAAAGCACCAGACATCAGTTGCCCAAATCAGGAATCATAGAAGAATTTCCGAGTCTGACTTCGGATGAGTGTTTTTCTCGGAAAGGAATATTCCCGAGTGATCATTTCCGAGTAGGGTGACTCCGAATGATAATTCCCAAGTGGAATGTCTCCGAGTAAGACGTTGCCGAGTGGAATGTCTCCGAGTGAGTCATTTCCGAGTGGGTTCCTTCCAAGGGAGTTACTTCCGAACGGAAAGAGGCTCTGACTATGCCTTTCGGGCAGAGACTCTTAAGTTCCATAGGTCCGAATGATAATTTCCGAGTGGAATGTCTCCTAGTGAGTCATTTCCGAGTGGAATGTCTCCTAGTGAATCATTTCCGAGTGGAATGTCTCCGAGTGAGACGTTGTCGAGTGGAATGTCTTCGAGTGAGTCATTTCCGAGTGGGTTCCTTCCAAGGGAGTTACTTCCGAACGGAAAGAGGCTTTGACTATGCCTTTCGGGTAGAGACTCTTAAGTTCCATAGGGCTGAATGATAATTTCCGAGTGGAATGTCTCCTAGTGAGTCATTTCCGAGTGGAATCTCTCCTAGTGAATCATTTCCGAGTGGAATGTCTCCGAGTGAGTCATTTCCGAGTGGAATGTCTCCTAGTGAATCATTTCCGAGTGGAATGTCTCCGAGTGAGCTATTTCTGAGGGGAATACCTCCGAGCGAAAAGTGAATCTTTGGACGAGTGCTTTTTCTAGTTGGAGATACATCCGAGTAAAGACTTCCCGGTTGAACCCATTCTGAAGGAAAAGCGAGTCTGACTTCAGATGAACACATCTGAGTAAAGATCTCCCGACTGAAGTACTTCCGAGCGAAGAGATTCTGACTTTGGATGAGTGCTTTTTCTAGGCAGAGCGAATCATCTCCGAGTGAATTGATTCTAAACGAAAGAGGCTCAACTATGAATGAATACTTCAGGCAAAGATATATATCCGAGTAAGGTTTCTCTGAGTGGTTCAATTCCGAGAGAAGTACTTCCGAGCAAAGGAAGACTGATTCCGAATGAGTATTTCAGAGGGGACAATCCTCGAGTGCATCAACAAAAATGGCTGATTCCAAAACTTTTCGGACAAATATATCCGAGTGAAGTGTCTCCTGGATACAGAGATTTCAGAGTGGACAATTCCTGGGCGGATCGATTCCGAATGAATACTTTGGGCAGACTCTTCCAAGTTCTATAATTTCTGAGTAGTTCAATTTCGAGAGAAAAACTTCTGAACAATGAAAGACTGATTTCAAAGAAATACCTCTCGGACTGAGATATTCGAGTGAAGAATTCCCGAGTGAATTAATTTTAAGTGAAAATGGTTGACTTCGAAGGAGCTTGTCGGTCCGAGATATAGCCGAGTGAAATATCTTTGGAGGTGTTTCCGAGTGATATGTTTCCGAGTGGTCCACTTTCGACCAAAGAAAGGCTATCGACTTTAAATGAGTGCTTCAAGCAGAAACATTTTCAGACAAAGCACCTCCAAGTGAAGCAATTCCGAACGAAAGGATGCTCTGATGAACAATTGCTTTGTCGAATAATTCTTAAAAAAAAGATATTCCCGAGTGAGTCAGACTTTGAAAAAGAACACTTTTGAGGCAGATATATCTGAATGAGAAAGTTCCGAGTGGGTCACTTTCGAAGAAAGGCTGACAGTCTTTCAAGTAGACATTTCCGGACAAAACATCTCCAAGTGGAGCAAAAGGGAGCCGGTGTCACTTGAATGATCGGTTTTTATAACTCTAGCCTTCACACCGAGTGTCGTAGGATCGGTTTTACACTCGGACTTTTCATCTGTTTCGCTCGGATCAATTTCCACCGAGAAGTGATGCTGACAGACAGAGATCCGGGCCATTAGAAGAAAACTGGTCCCATGTGGCACCGGTCGAGGAGTCCGATTGCTATACTGTGACTTGGAATCCTACCACCCAAGTCAATCCATGAATTCTGGAAGTGGCAGACAGGGGGCGGAAGTAGAAATAATTAAAAATTCCCCACCAGCCGCTGCCCCCCACTACCTGTTAGTGGCTAGGCTGCCTCAACTGTGAGTGGAGGTTTGAGCTGTCTGAGCACTCGGCCAGCGCCCAGAACCCCTATAAATACCCCATCTGAAGAGGCACAAAGGGTTGGAATTTTTTCTCTCTTGAAACATCTTTCTGCCCACACTCCCCTGTAACTTGCTCCGATCTCCACAAAATCTTTTGTCCCTAAAAAGCTTGAAGTTTCCTCCTGTGTTCAAAGCCAGAACCTTGTTCTCTTGAACCTCATAATCTGTTTTGGGCCCTAAGTGGTTACTGCAACACCGGATCAGATCCGATTTCCATTGAACTTTCCCATCTCCTAGACACTGCCCAGCTCCCTCCACTCACCTTCATTAGCCACACCGATCACACTCTTCCTCATTTCGGTTTCCAGTGTCCATAAGTCCACACCGGCTCAGCACTCTCGCCACACCGGTCATACTCTTCCTCATTTCGGTTTCCAGTGTTCAAATCCAACACCGGCTCAGCACTCTCGCCACACCGGTCACACTCTTCCTTATTTCGGCTTCTAGTGTTCGAATCCAACACCGGCTCAGCACATTAGCCACACCGGTCATTTTCTTCCTCATTTCGGTCTCCAGTGTTCGAATCCAACATCAGCTCAACACATTAGCCACATCGGTTCCATTCTATTCCTTATTCTTACTATTCGTTATCCATTTCCCTGTTGAATTTGCTTTTTGTTGATTCTGATTCCCTATCTTAAATTAGTCTTTTCTGCTGCTGATTTTCTTTTTCCTTCACCCAGATTCATAATAAATAACAAAGAACGAGTGTTTCACATTTGAACTAGCCTAAAAAAACAAAAAAAACATCATCAAGAACTACGTAACACTGATTTCTTGGTAACTCAAGAATACGTAGGAGCAGGACTTTAAATCCTATCGGGCCCACCTTTCCCATTTTATTCCTATTTTTATTTTCTTTATGTTTCCTTTGTAACTACCTTTTATTAAAATCCATGAAAATCAATTTAGACGTGACGTCTTGTTGATTTTCCCCTATTTCTGGTAGACCCTCACCACGATTCATAAGGAACGGGGTACTTGAGACGAGACATCCCATTTATCCCCTTCCCGTTTCTAACCCCGCATTTTGATTAAATTCCATGAAAATCAATTTAGATGTGACGTCTTGTTGATTTTTCCCTATTTTTGGTAGACCATCGCCACGATTCATAAGGAACGGGATACTTGAGACGAGACATCCCATTTATCCCCTTCCCGTTTCTAACCCCGCAGTTTGATTAAAGGATAACTAATTTAGATGCGACGTCTTGTTAGTATCCTTCCCTTTTCCTGTTTTATACCAAAGCCGAGGTTTATTTGGGCGAGACGTCCTATTGACCTATACTTCATGTTTGTCCAGCTTATTCCTTTCATTTTTTTTACAAAGTACAACAATAAAAGGGGAGAAACATAACATCTTTTGTAAGGCTATTTATGTTGCGCATTTTCAATCTTGGTACTGTTTTCGACAGGCGATGTAGGGTGCTAATACCTTCCCTACTCATAACAGACTCCCAAACTTGAATCTCATTTTTAAACCAGTGCTTTACTGAACTTAGTTTTTTCCCAATGTTTTTCCTATGGATAAAAACATTGGTGGTGACTCCCTATTTTTTTCGTTCATTTCATCCTTTCGAAAGGGTCGGCCGCGCCGTCGCGATCCAGGTTACGACAGATGGCGACTCCATTGGGGATAGTTAAGAGAGTCAGGCCAATTTGATTGAAAAATGCATGTTTTTGTATATAGCCTTTGTTCGCCTTGATTTCTTCCCTTGTTATTTTTTGTTAATTGTCATAAATGTATGTTGTTCTTTGTTAGCTGTTGTAAATGTTTATTATTATTTCCTATCGTATCTTGTTATTTGTTCTGCCGTCAATGTCTGCATGTTTGTTGAACCCTAGGGTAGGGGACCATGTTACTTTTCTATAATCATTGAACCCTAGGGTAGACGACTTTGTATATTTGTTCTGTGTTTGTTCTTTGTGCAGAATGGGGTAAGGTAAAAGGTATTAAATGCCCTTCCACACACCACACTCACAATTACTTGCACACACCTATGAGTGGCGCCCTATACCCGGGCCCCAAATGAAGCTTAAGTTAGGAGGGGTTGGTAACGGAATCGTATGGGATGTACTTCCTATCCGGTGTTCGTGAGAACCTCAACCAGAGTTCGACCTCTCATGATATAGGCACCTAGTGGATTCCTCACTGTTTGCGTCCCTGTCATGGGTAGGATCTTGGCTCTGGTGATCTTCTAGATGTCTAGTATAAGCCACCTGGTGTGGAGAGTCACTTTTAGACAAGCCATAGAGCCTAGAAAAGACTTCCAACAAAACCCGACCTAGGCCATAAAAGGGCAGACTTTACTTTACCTTACGTCATTTTTGCTTTCCCTTTTATCCAAAAAAAAATGAATTATCTACCACCCGCAAATTTGCTTAGTTTTTGAAATAATAACTCATTTTGGAACACACAGTATTCTTCGGGTGAATAGATAATCCTCTTTTGGTCATATACCTCTGAGTCCTGAGTCATAGATTTTCCTAATCGTCAAAAAAATAATTTTGTTTCCGCTCCAATAGGGGCGTCGATGACGATTAGAAAACTTATGACTATTGCGACTTGGACCCTTGGTAATCGCTGTTTCCCCAAGAAAAATTGCTTTGTGTTAAATCAATAGGGAAGTACCGATTCCAAAACATGACAACAACTAATTTCTTTTCCTTATCCTCATTTTCGTGGGAGGCTATTCAGAACTTAACGAATACCCTTTGAGTATCTATGGAAGTTAACATGGGATTGAACTCAAGAAATGAGGGCTGTGGTCGCCCGAACAAAATGTTTGAGCTTAAGGCTCCCACCTCAAAATAAAGGATTTCTTCGGTCTTCACAACTATCCCGTATTAATTTCCATGTTTACCGTACTTAGTACTTTTGAACGATACGTTCTAAGGAATGGTTAAAGGATGTTCGTCAAGGCCTGTGATTGCTTCCCACGACATTCTCCTTCCTTCTGTTTCCACCTGAACTAGACTTTCAAAGGAGACTTATGGCTGAAAGAGAGCAAGAAATTGAAAACCTCAGGAGTGAAGTTAACCAGCTAAAGGAGCAAGTGGCAGAGATGACCAGACTTTTAGAAAAGAAGATCATAGAGGGGGAACCCTCTGCGGGTGTCAAGAATGACCAACATTTACCAACCACCCCACTCCATCCTCCTGGATTGACAAAAATGCAAATTCCCTCTTCCATGACACCTCCCATTACTATCAACAGGACCGACCCCATCATTAACCCTCAGCCGACCTATGGGATGTCTTATGCACCATAACACACCTTCATGGGCTCAAACAACAACCTGCCCTATGCAGTACCCTCAGAATACTCTTCCCCGTTCCATAACCAACAAGAGGATCATGATTTACAAACAATGAACCCCCATATTTCACAATCCTCCTAGTCGCCTGGGGCACCTATCACAAGAATGTCTGCATCGGGAAATAAGGGGAAAAGAAAAGGAGATGCTAATTCCACTTCCTATAACCAAAAAAGGGCCCAACCCAGACTAATGACTCATACTTCATTTCAACCTGCCAATCTCCCTACACCTTACATGGCCGCCACCACCCCTGACCAGGCTTCCAATCTTTTCCCATTCCAGCTCTACTTTCGTCCATATATCCCTCAAACACCTTCCCATTCTCATTTGCCTGCTATTAAACCCTCTCTTCCACAGCCCTACTGTCCCCCACTAGGGCAGACTCAGCCATTTAATCCAGACCGAAGCACAATAAAACCCACTGATAGTCGAACACCGGTCCGGTTCGACCCCGTTCCCATAACCTACACAGAACTTTTGCCTCACCTTATCCGTAGTTCCCTTGCGGTACCCTGTCCGTTAAAACCGATGGTTCCTCCTTACCCTAAAGGTTATAATCCTAATACCCGATGTGATTACCATGCTGGAGCCCCAGGGCACTCTACTGAAGATTGTTATGCCTTAAAATTCAAAGTGAGGGATCTGATTAAAGCCAAGTGGTTGGATTTCCAGGAAGGGAGTCCCAATATAATCATAAACCCCAGGTCTAATCATGAGAATCCTGGATCAGTATGATAAGGAGAGGCTGGAGGCATGGAGAGGATGAAAGCTTTGTGATTTGCACGCCAAGTGAAGAGGTTCATGACCAAGAGACCACCTAACTCTTTACGACTTTAAACTTCTATTTTTTATGACTTTTCAACCCAAACGCTATGCCTAAGGCATTGGGATATTTTATGTAATAAGGGCAAAAGCATATTTTTATCATTTCAGGTTTTTCTCAATGAATGCGTATCAAATTTCAAAATGTTTCCGTTTGCTTCCCTTATTTGTTTTAACACTCCCTTTATCCATTGGCTCTCTTTTATTTTCCCTCCTTCTCTTTGCCGTCATACACTAAAAAAACACAAAAAAAAACATCCATCCAAAAATGATCCTTCTGAGAACAAGGAGATCACAATCCTATTTCATAACTTTGACCGCTTGTTTGATCACGCTGACAAATAGGGTAGAAAAGACAAAAAGTTCCTTGGCCGAATTAGCCAGGATGTTCGAATAAGGGGCGTCTAGCTTTATCCAGAAGCGTTCAACAAGGTCAGCACACGGAGTGAAGAGGGTCCACGAACAACTGGGAAAATTGACAAATTGCCTTAGAAGACGTTACAGTGTGATGGTAGCTCAACCTGGTGACGTAAAAGTTCGCGTGGATAGAGATAGTGCCGAACTCCACAATGAATAGTGGCATATCCACCTTTCAAAGAGGTGTTAGTATTGACCAATATGGACGGAAAAGACTTGCTAGGGCCCATAAACGTAGACATGGTTAAGAAATACTCTCCCAAGGACTAAAAAAACAGAAGAAAAAAAAGGAAAAAAAAAGGAGTCAAGGTTGACACCCTACGCATATACCAATTGGGGCGAGCTGATTCATAGATCAAACCATCACTTTTCCACATGGGGGGATAAATGTTATCAAGCTAAGAACGCGACAAAAAAAATGATATTCCTTTCATACCGGTGTAACCAAGGGAATAGTCTATGCGATACCATTAATATCATAGTTCTTTGCCACATTGGCTAAGGATATGAGTAAAATGACTAGATCATAACGAAGGTACCAAGGGGGACATTCAAAAAAAAAGAGAACAAAAAAAAAGAACAAAGAACAAAAAAAACAAAAAAAGGAAAAAAAATAAAGAAGAAGAAAACAATAAAAGAGAAAATGAACAAAAAGATAAAGACTCGGAATGAACCCCCTCATTGGTGCCAAAAAGGGCTCGCTTCTATTTTCTTGGATACATGGTGTTGGGGCAAACTTTCCTATTTGAAATAACATCTATCCCCCCACAAGATGAGACTAAATCAAGAGACATCAAATAAGCTCATTGTCAATCAGCTTAAGCCTTTGTTGTGAAAGACGCAACCTTGAAAAAAAAACAAAAACAAAAAAAAAACAAAACACGTCACGAGGAGAGAAAAGCTCACTAGGCTGAAAACCTGGATGGGCAGCCTAGGCAAAAGTTAGAGCGACCTGGTAAGCTGAAAACCTAAATAGGTGGCTCAGGCAATAAATTAGGATCAAGATTTTGGTAGAGTAATTTAAAGATTCTTATACGAATGGTCTGATTCCAAGTTAGGACATAAGGATCGTAGTCTGACTACCTTTTCAGAAGCAGAGTCAAATGGTGAATTCAAAGTCGTGATGTGGGATCGAGATACACTTTGTTCTCAGAAGTTCACTGGAGGATCTGTAAAATTATTCCTATTCTACCCAATTATTAATATTTCTCGTACGACTCCACTTGCTTCTTTGGTCTCCCTTTTCCCACCCCCGCTCAGCTTGTAAATACAATCTCACCTCTTTTGATATGCGTTCGTATTGTGATTTCCCCTGATTTGATAAGACATATGTTTTCCCTTAATATATAAAATTGAGAAGGTAATGAAAATTTAAAGTCGTGAGGACAAGATGTTCCTGTTACTTGATCTCGCCTCAAGCAATCATTACGAAGACTGGGCCTGACACATTTCCAAAGCTAAGGTTGCTTCATCTGCTTTGCTTCGGTCATGAGTCACCTCGAATCTATAAGGATTGTGTTTTGCGGAAGTCTTTTCAAGTTCTAATTTGTTTTGCACCACTAACCTTTCTTGCAGGATGTCACAACAAGTAGATGTGTCAAGTCTCAACTGCCAAAATTGGCACTTTCCAAGGAATATCCATTAGTCTCTAAGACTCACTCTCATCCTCACTCATTGAAGCCGGTTCTCCTCGAGTTTCTTCTCATAACCCACCCAAATCATTGGACAAAACACCTTTCTATGGCTGAACACGACGCCTTTCTAAGTTTCCATTGTGCTTTGAGTTTTACATTAATACCTCATAGTCGGAGTTGGTATCTTCTCAAGGTTTCTGTCTCGTTCATGAGGCATATTAGGGATCACATTTCCAAAAATCAACTTGGTATATTCCAATAGTCTAGTGTCTCCCGTTCCCCGGTAGCGACGCCAAGTACGAGTTAATTTGGATGAGGCGTCCTATTAACCCCCAAATCTTTCAAACCTGGGATTTTACCCCCAAGTCTATCATTCCTCTCCCTAACTGGGGCATCACCCTAAATCTTTTCAATCAAAGGGCAATCCCCCGAAGTCCTCCCGATCTTCCAAACTGGGACATCTCCCCAGATTTCTCTTCCATTCAAGGGGCTATACCCTGAATTTCCAAGAAAATCAAACTGGGACATCACCCAGATTTCTTTGTCAACCCAAGGGCAATACCCGTAACTCCTTCAGCCAGATTTCCCAAACTGGGACAGTTCCCCCGGTTCCTTTTCTCTCCCAGTCAAGGGGCAGCACCCTGAATCGCCCAAAACTCTCCCCAGCATACTTACCATTCATCCCCGAGGGGAATCCCGACTGAGGGTTCCTCCCTAGGAGGACCATAAAATGGACTTAGCTCCCCTAACTAGAGTACTTCCTAATCAGATCTGGGAAAGTTAAGTTATCCTCAGTGGAATCACCTTTCCAACAGAACCACATTGATCAAAGGCTAGCCACGCCTTCCTTCCCTAATAGGAAAACACTTTCCTCAGTAGAGTTACCCTCATTAAATGTCCCAAACTGGGACACCCCCAGATTTTTCTCCTCCGGCAGACCTGCCATACATTCCCCAATGAACCCCAGTACACTTTTCTCAATCATTACCAGACCAAGCAAACCCATGGCACATTCCCAGTGGACCCCAAATTTCTCTTTCCGATTAAAGGACGGTACCCCAAATCGCCAAGTACTTCCCCCGGTGGAACCATGAAGGTTACCGGACAGATGCTAACCAAATCCTTCCCCAGTGGAACTACACTTCCCAAACAATTCAAACTGGGGCATCACCCCAGGTTCATTTCTTCTTGCTCAAGGGTCAGTCCCCCAAGGTTCCAAGGCAGATAGTTCAAACTGGGGTATCACCCCAGGTTCATTCTCTTTCACCCAAAGAGACAGTACCCCGAATCACCAAATCCTTCCCCAGTAGAATTACACTTCCTCAACAACTCAAACTGGGGCATCTCCCCAGATTTCTTTTGTTCTAGTCAAGGAGCAGTCCCCCCAAGATTCCTTCAAACCATCTCAAACTGAGGCATCTCCCCAGATCTCTTTTATTCCAGTCAAGGAGCAGTCCCCCCAAGATTCCTTTAAACCATCTCAAACTGGGGCATCTCCCCAGATCTCTTTTGTTCCAGTCAAGGAGCAACCCCCACAAGATTCCTTTAAACCATCTCAAACTAGGGCATCACCCCAGATCTATTCTCTTTCAATCGATGGGCAGTTCCCCAAGATTCTTTCAAACCATCTCAAACTGGGGCATCACCCCAGATCTATTCCCTTTCAGTCAAGGGGCAGTTCCCCAAGATTCCTTCAAACCATATCAAACTGGGGCATCACCCAGGTCTATTCTCTGTCAACTGAGGGTCAACCCCAACCTTTACATCTCCTGTCAACCGAGGGTCAACCCTAGCCTTTACATTTCCTGTCAACAGTGAGTTAATTCGGACGAGACGTCCTGTTAACTCCCCCAACCTTTACATTTCCTGTCAACCGAGGGTCAACCCTAACCTTTACATTTCCTGTCAACAGTGAGTTAATTCGGACGAGACGTCCTGTTAACTTCCCCAACCTTTACATCTCTCGTCAACTGAGGGTCAACCCCAACTTTTACATCTCCTGTCAATCGAGGGTAAACCCCAACCTTTATATTTCCTGTCAACTGAGGGTCAACCCCAACCTTTACATTTCCTGCCAACAATGAGTTAATTTGGGATGAGACGTCCTGTTAACTCCCCCAACCTTTACATCTCCTGTCAACCGAGGGTCAACCCCAACCTTTACATCTCCTGTCAACCGAGGGTCAACCCCAACCTTTACATTTCCTGCCAACAGTGAGTTAATTCAGATGAGACGTCCTGTTAACTCCCCCAATCTTTACATTTCCTGTCAACCGAGGGTCAACCCCAACCTTTACATTTCCTGCCAACAGTGAGTTAATTCGGACGAGACGTCCTGTTAACTCCCCCAACCTTTACATTTCCTATCAACCGAGGGTCTCCCCCAACCTTTACATTTCCTGTCAACCGAGGGTCAACCCCAACCTTTACATTTCCTACCAATAGTGAGTTAATTCGGACGAGACGTCCTGTTAACCACCTCAACCTTTACATCTCCTGTCAACCGAGGGTCAACCCCAACCTTTACATTTCCGATCAACAGTGAGTTAATTCGGACGAGACGTCCTGTTAACTCCCCCAACCTTTACATCTCCTGTCAACCGAGGGTCAACCCCAACCTTTACATTTCCTGTCAACAGTGAGTTAATTCGGACGAGACATCGTCTTAACTCCCCCAACCTTTACATTTCCTGTCAATCGAGGGTCAACCCCAACCTTTACATTTCCTGTCAACAGTGAGTTAATTCGGACGAGACGTCCTGTTAACTCCCCCAACCTTTACATTTCCTATCAACCGAGGGTCAACCCCAACCTTTACATTTCCTGCCAACAGTGAGTTAATTCGGATGAGACGTCTTGTTAACTCCCCCAACCTTTACATCTCCGGTCAACTGAGGGTCAACCCCAACCTTTACATTTCCTGCCAACAGTGCGTTAATTCGAACGAGACGTCCTGTTAACTCCCCCAACCTTTACATTTCCTATCAACCGAGGGTCAACCCCAACCTTTACATTTCCTGTCAACAGTGAGTTAATTCGAACGAGACGTCCTGTTAACTCCCCCAACCTTTACATTTCCTGTCAACCGAGGGTCAACCCCAACCTTTACATTTCCTGTCAACAGTGAGGTAATTCGGACAAGACGTCCTGTTAACTCCCCTAACCTTTACATCTCCTGTCAACCGAGGGTCAACCCCAACCTTTACATTTCCTGTCAACAGTGAGTTAATTCGGACGAGACGTCCTATTAACTCCCCCAACCTTTACATCTCCTGTCAACCTAGGGTCAACCCCAACCTTTACATTTCCTGTCAACAGTGAGTTAATTTGGACGAGGCGTCCTGTTAACTCCCCCAACCTTTACATCTCCTGTCAACCGAGGGTCAACCTCAACCTTTACATTTCCTATCAACAGTGAGTTAATTCGGACGAGACGTCCTGTTAACTCCCCTAACCATTACATCTCCTGTCAACTGAGGGTCAACCCCAACCTTTACGTCTTCTGTCAGCCGAGGGTCAACCCCAACCTTTAACAGTGAGTTAATTCAGACGAGACGTCCTGTTAACTCCCCCAACCTTTACATTTCCCCTCAACCGAGGGTCAACCCCAACCTTTACATTTCCTGTCAACAGTGAGTTAATTCGGACGAGACGTGCACTTAACTCCCCCAACCTTTACATCTCCTGTCAACCGAGGGTCCACCCCAACTTTTATATTCTCCTGTCAACCGAGGGTGAACCCTAATCTTTACATTTCCTGTCAACAGTGAGTTAATTCGGACGAGACGTCCTGTTAACTCCTCCAACCTTTACATTTCCTGTCAACCGAGGGTCAACCCCAACCTTTACATTTCCTGTCAATAGTGAGTTAATTCGGACGAGACTTCCTATTAACTTCCCCAACCTTTACATCTCCTATCAACCGAGGGTCAACCCCAACTTTTACATCTCCTGTCAACCGAGGGTCAACCCCAACCTTTACATTTCCTGTCCACCAAGGGTCAACCCCACCCTTTACATTTCCTGCCAACAGTGAGTTAATTCGGACGAGACATCCTGTTAACTCCCCTAACCTTTACATCTCCTGTCAACCGAGGGTCAACCCCAACCTTTACATTTCCTGGCAACAGTGAGTTAATTCGGACGAGACGTCCTGTTAGCTCCCCCCAATCTTTACCTTTCAGTCAACCGGGAGGCAACACCCTCACCTTGACCTTCCAATCTAGTCGCCGGACAAATGGCACCCTGTACTTTCCAGTCGCCTATGAAGGCACCCTCTACCTTACCAGTCGCCTATGAAGGCATCCTCTACCTTTTCAGTCGCCTATTAAGGCACCCTCTACCTTTCCAGTCACCTATGAAGGCACCCTTTACCTTTCCAGTCGCCTATGAAGGCACCCTCTACCTTTCCAGTCGCCTATGAAGGCACCCTTTACTTTCCAGTCGCCCAACAAGGCAACCTTTACCTTCCGGTCGCCGAATGAGGCACCCTTTATTTCCAGTCTACCGAGGGTCAACCCCAATCCTCTCACTTCCTGTTAACTGGAAGACAATCCTTTCCGGTCAATTCAGAACTCAAAAAATAACATAAAAAAACAAAAAAAAACAACACAAAAAAACAAAAAACAAAAAACAAAAGAAAAGGGAGGAGGCAAATGTGAAAAATGCTCTTCATTAAAGGGGAAAAGGTCACATCGACTCATTGATTGCCAACACCGTCAGATGCCATACCGATTAAGAGGTCCCACCTGGCCTCTACATCGGTGTGCATATCTTTACTTCCTTTTCACTTCAAAAACACGGAAGCTTCGTGTTTCTCTTGTGAAAAAGAAGTAAAGAGGGGCATCTGTGAACACCTCTTTTGATCCTGCCCAAATACCAAAGACTTAATTAAATAAAGCGCCAGACATGAGTTGCCCAAATCAGGAATCATTGAAGAATTTCCGAGTCTGACTTCGGATGAGTGTTTTTCTTGGAAAGGAATATTCCCGAATGATCATTTCCGAGTAGGGTGACTCTGAATGATAATTTCTAAGTGGAATGTCTCTGAGTGAGACGTTGCCGAGTGGAATGTCTCCGAGTGAGTCATTTCCGAGTGGGTTCCTTCCAAAGGAGTTACTTCCGAATAGAAAGAGGCTTTGACTATGCCTTTCGGGCAGAGACTCTTGAGTTCCATAGGTCCAAATGATAATTTCCGAGTGGAATGTCTCCTAGTGAGTCATTTTCGAGTGGAATATCTCCTAGTGAATCATTTCCGAGTGGAATGTCTCCGAGTGAGACGTTGCCGAGTGGAATGTCTCCGAGTGAGTCATTTCCGAGTGGGTTCCTTCCAAGGGAGTTACTTTCGAACGGAAAGAGGCTCTGACTATGCCTTTCGGGCAGAGACTCTTAAGTTCCATAGGTCCGAATGATAATTTCTGAGTGGAATGTCTCCTAGTGAGTCATTTCCGAGTGGAATCTCTCCTAGTGAATCATTTTCGAGTGGAATGTCTCTGAGTGAGTCATTTCAGAGTGGAATGTCTCCTAGTGAATCATTTCCGAGTGGAATGTCTCCGAGTGAGACGTTGCCGAGTGGAATGTCTCCGAGTGAGTCATTTCCGAGTGGGTTCCTTCCAAGGGAGTTACTTCCGAACGGAAAGAGGCTCTGATTATGCCTTTTGGGCAGAGACTTTTAAGTTCCATAGGTCCGAATGATAATTTCCGAGTGGAATGTCTCCTAGTGAGTCATTTCCGAGTGGAATCTCTTCTAGTGAATCATTTCCGAGTGGAATGTCTCCGAGTGAGTCATTTCCGAGTGGAATGTCTCCTAGTGAATCATTTCTGAGTGGAATGTCTCCGAGTGAGACGTTGTCGAGTGGAATGTCTCCGAGTGAGTCATTTCCGAGTGGGTTCCTTCCAAGGGAGTTACTTCCGAACGGAAAGAGGCTCTGACTATGCTTTTCGGGCAGAGACTCTTAAGTTCCATAGGTCCGAATGATAATTTCCGAGTGGAATATCTCCTAGTGAGTCATTTCCGAGTGGAATCTCTCCTAGTGAATCATTTCCGAGTGGAATGTCTCCGAGTGAGTCATTTCCGAGTGGAATGTCTCCTAGTGAATCATTTCCGAGTGGAATGTCTCCGAGTGAGCTATTTCTGAGGGGAATACCTCCGAGCGAAAAGTGAATCTTTGGACGAGTGCTTTTTCTAGTTGGAGATACATCCGAGTAAAGACTTCCCGGTTGAACCCATTCTGAAGGAAAAGCGAGTCTGACTTCAGATGAACACATCCGAGTAAAGATCTTCTGACTGAAGTACTTCCGAGCGAAGAGATTCTGACTTTGGATGAGTGCTTTTTTTGGGCAGAGTGAATCATCTCCGAGTGAATTGATTCTAAACGAAAGAGGCTCAACTATGAATGAATACTTCAGGCAAAGATATATATTCGAGTAAGGTTTCTCCGAGTGGTTCAATTCCGAGAGAAGTACTTCCGAGCAAAGGAAGACTGATTCCGAATGAGTATTTCAGAGGGGACAATCCTCGAGTGCATCAACAAAAATGGCTGATTCAAGAACTTTTCAGACAAATATATCCGAGTGAAGTGTCTCCTGGATACAGAGATTTCAGAGTGGACAATTCCCGGGCGGATCGATTTCGAATGAATACTTTAGGCAGACTCTTCCAAGTTCCATAATTTCTGAGTAGTTCAATTCTGAGAGAAAAACTTCTGAATGATGAAAGACTGAATTCGAAGGAATACCTCTCGGACTGAGATATTCGAGTGAAGAATTCCCGAGTGAATTAACTTTAAGTTAAAATGGTTGACTTCGAAGGAGCTTGTCGGTCCGAGATATAGCTGAGTGAAATATCTTTGGAGGTGTTTCCAAGTGATATATTTCCGAGTGGTCCACTTTCGACCAAAGAAAGGCTATCGACTTTAAATGAGTGCTTCAAGCAGAAACATTTCCGAGCAAAGCACCTCCGAGTGAAGCAATTCCAAACGAAAAGATGCTCTGATGAACAATTGCTTTGTCGAATAATTCTCAAAAAAAGATATTCCCGAGTGAGTCAGACTTTGAAAAAGAACACTTTTGAGGCAGATATATCTGAATGAGAAAGTTCCGAGTGGGTCACTTTCGAAGAAAGGCTGACAGTCTTTCAAGTAGACATTTCCGGACAAAACATCTCCGAGTGGAGCAAAAGGGAGCCGGTGTCACTTGAATGATGGGTTTTTATAACTCTAGCCTTCACACCGAGTGTCGTAGGATCGGTTTTACACTCGGACTTTTCATCTGTTTCGCTCGGATCAATTTCCACCGTGAAGTGATGCTGACAAACAGAGATCCGGGCCATAAGAAGAAAACCGGTCCCATGTGGCACCGGTCAAGGAGTCCGATTGCCATACTGTGACTTGGAATCCCACCACCCAAGTCGATCCATGAATTCTGGAAGCGGCAGACAGGGGGCGGAAGTGGAAATAATTAAAAATTCCCCACCAGCCGCTCCCCCCACTACCTGTTAGTGGCTAGGCTGCCTCCACTGTGAGTGGAGGTTTGAGCTGTCCGAGCACTCGGCCAGCGCCCAGAACCCCTATAAATACCCCATCTGAAGAGGCACAAAGGGTTGGAATTTTTTTTCTCTTGAAACGTCTTTCTGCCCACACTCCCCTGTAACTTGCCCCTATCTCCACAAAATCTTTTGTCCCTAAAAAGCTTGAAGTTTCCTCCGATGTTCAAAGCCAGAACCTTGTTCTCTTGAACCTCATAATCTGTTTTGGGCCCTAAGTGGTTACTGCAACACCGGATCAGATCCGATTTCCATTGAACTTTCCTATCTCCTAGACACTGCCCAGCTCCCTCCACTCATCTTCATTAGCCACACCGATCACACTCTTCCTCATTTCGGTTTCCAGTGTCCATAAGTCCACACGGCTCAGCACTCTCGCCACACCGGTCATACTCTTCCTCATTTCGGTTTCCAGTGTTCAAATCCAACACCGGCTCAGCACTCTCGCGACACCGGTCACACTCTTCCTCATTTTGGCTTCCAGTGTTTGAATCCAACACCGGATCAGCACATTAGCCACACTGGTCATATTCTTCCTTATTTTGGTCTCCAGTGTTTGAATCCAACACCGGCTCAGCACATTAGCCACATCGGTTCCATTCTGTTCCGTATTCTTACTATTCGTTATCCATTTCCCTGTTGAATTTGCTTTTTGTTGATTCTGATTCCCCATTTTAAATTAGTCTTTTTTGCTACTGATTTTCTTTTTCCTTCACCTAGATTCATAATAAATAACAAACAACGAGTGTTTCACATTTGAACTAGCCTAAAAAAAACAAAAAAACATCATCAGGAACTACGTAACCCTAATTTCTTGGTAACTCAAGAATACATAGGAGCAGGACTTTAAATCCTGGCGGGCCTACCTTTCCCATTTTATTCCTATTTTTATTTTCTTTATGTTTCCTTTGTAACTGCCTTTTATTAAATTCCATGAAAATCCATTTAGACGTGACGTCTTGTTAATTTTCCCCTATTTCTGGTAGACCCTCACCACGATTCATAAGGAACAGTGTACTTGAGACGAGACGTCCCGTTTATCCCCTTCCCGTTTCTAACCCCGCATTTTGACTAAATTCCATGAAAATCAATTTAGACGTGACGTCTTGTTGATTTTCCCCTATTTTTGGTAGACCATCGCCACGATTCATAAGGAACGGGATACTTGAGACGAGACGTCCCGTTTATCCCCTTCCCGTTTCTAACCCCCATAGTTTGACTAAAGGATAACTAATTTAGACGCGACGTCTTGTTAGTATCCTTCTCTTTTCCTATTTTATACCAAAGCCAAGGTTCATTTGGACGAGATGTCCTATTGACCTATACTTCATGTTTGTCCAGCTTATTCCTTTCATTTTTTTTACAAAGTACAACAATAAAAGGGGAGAAACATAACATCTTTTGTAAGGCTATTTATGTTGCGTATTTTCAATCTTGGTACTGTTTTCGACAGGCGATGTAGGGTGCTAATACCTTCCCTACTCGTAACCGACTCCCGAACTTGAATCTCGTCTTTAAACCTTTACTGAACTTAATTTTTTCCCAATGTTTTTCCTATGGATAAAAACGTTGGTGGCGACTCCCTGTTCTTTTTGTTCGTTTCATCCTTTCGAAAGGGTCGACCACGCCGTCGCGATCCAGGTTGCGACACTAATTATTTCCTAAAAAAATAATATTCCTAACAAAATTATTTATAAAGTGAAAAACGTATCTCGAATGAGGTCCAAGTGAGGCCTATGTCAGATGTTTAACCTTTAGGCGACCTCCATCACTCAGTTCTTAGAAAAACAGTTTTATGAGCAGGCAGAGAAGTTAAAGGCATTGAAGAGGAAGAATGCCTCTCTTGAGAGGGAGAATAAGGCGTTAAAAAAGGATCATAAGTTGAGGTCCCTGGAAATACAGGATGCCCTGAAGGTCGTGGGTGGAATGAAGGATGATCTAACTCGATTAGAGGCAGACTTAGGGAAGGTGAAGTCTGGTCATGCCATGGCCAAGTCCAAACTTGCTGTAGCTGAGGATAGATGTGCTTACTGGGAGAGGAGACTTACTACAGTAGAAGAGTCATATGCCAGGGTGAAGAAGGGGGCGGAGAAGGATCTTCGTAAGGCTGAGGAGAAATTAAAGTCTATTGAGGGGGAGCGTTAAGAAGAGAAAAAGGAGGCAGAGGCCCATATAGAGGCTCTAGTGACCCAAATTTCTAAGAAGTATATGGCTGCCTTTGATGCGTGCGAGGAGCAGATCAAAGTTTTAAATCTGACTGTTGACCTTAATTTGGAAGGGCTCAACCCTTTCAAAGTCGTGATGAATGATGAAATCGTCGATCTCTCTGATTCCGAGGAGGAGCAGGAAACAGTTGTCGGGGGTACTCCTGGGCCTGAATCTGTTGTTGAGCTGCCACTTACTACCGAGGGGGTGAGCCGGGTTGAGCCCATGTGACGACCCGCGTCATTTTTCCCATTTTTCACAATAGATTTTTCACATTTAATAAAAATTCTACTCGGTATTATTATAAAATAACATTTACTTTTCTTAAATACATTCAAAATAGTATAATCATACTTAAAATAACAATGACCGACTGAAATACATCCTTTAATAAAAGAGTTATTTAGAAAATAGCAGAAGGAAGAAACAGTCAAGGTTCACTCGGAAATAATTCTCTTACTCGGTCATCTCTCACTCGGACATGGCTTAACTTCCACTCAGAAAAGGTTCACTCATATCCTCACTCAGAAACATTTGAACCTTCACTCGGAAGCACTCTTATCTTTTCACTCGGAATTGAGTCTCTTGGTTATTCTTCTCTCAGAAACAAGGGGTACTCTCTTGAGCTATAATGGGCACCAAATCAATCGGCCCTTGCTCGGATAAAATAAATCCAGTCGGGCAATATTCGCCCGGTAATCGACTTTACTATAGTAATGCAAATTCACTCAAAATAAACACCAATCATTTAACATCCAGAATTTATACTTACTTCACACAGCATACCGATTCAAATTTATTTCATCATACAGGCAACACCGTAGCATTAAACACTCGGAAAACTCAATATATACATATATTACACAATTCATTCAAATTCACTCGGTGTCTTGGCATCAATCCTCCGCTTGTTGCACCTCCATGGCTCCGACCCCTTCCCTGTCACTGGTTACTAAAATTGAAAACCACAGCAAGGGTGAGTGTTTAGCATCATAATTAATCTAGAATGGAATTTAAATAAAATACGAGTATAAACTCCATCCGATTCCTTTATTCTCAAACTGTATATTTCACTCGGCATTTACTCACAGTCAGCAATACACTCACACTCGGCAATCATAGCAATTAACACTCGGCACTTATTGCATTTCTCACTCGGCAATTATAACCATCACACTCGGCAAATTATGACAGTTCACATTCGTCAGATACAATAAAATTGCACTCGGCAAATATAACATCATACTCATCAATTCTCACTCTGCAAGTACAATAATCCATACTCGACAAACATAACAATTTTCCACTCGGAAAATATAACAATCACTTGGCAAATATATGAAATTACACTCGGCAAATACATCAAATCATACTCAGCAAATATTTAAATTCTCATTTGGCAATTATAACCAATTTACCACTCGGTAAATATAACATCACTCAGTAATTATTTCAATTTTCATTCGGCAATTAAAACCAATTCACACTCGGCAAACATAGCCATCACACTCGGTAAATATAACAAACTTCACTCGACAAGTATAGCAAACTGCATTCGGAAATTCAAGCAAACTGTACTCGGTACTTATATCAATTCACACTCGGCAATTCTAACTCACTGAAAACTATTACTAACCACCCTTTGACTCTTACCTTCAACTTATTCGGCATTATTACACCGTCATTCATCAATTACTCATAATTTCTCTTAATTTCCATTAATCAATCATCTAACAGTCTCTAAACTATCTCATAGAAGCACTACAAAAGGCTCATCCTTTCCAAGAATAATCATATTAGAGCATTCATCAACTTATTTCATTCTATGTAACATCAAACTCCATCATTCAAACAAACGTATGGCTACCAACGCACTTACTATTCTCATTTCACCACAGGATTTAACCTTCTCTCGGGAAACTAGCACCCCAAGTCCCAGAAGTATTGGCTCGGTTGCCATGCCCACTCGGTTGCTGCCTTTGTGGGCACTCGACATAAGGTATCCCAGTTGTCCACATTGGAAACATACGATTTGTCCAGTCGGACAATGTTTCACAATATGGCTCAGCCACAACTATAGCACACTCGGCTACCCGACTGACTACCAGATCAGCCAGTAGAAATCCAACCAGAAGAGAAAGAAGACGTAGCAGAAAACTTACCGCCACGAAAAAACCAACCCATTTTCTTGAAACTGGATCTTCTCGCCTTCACGACCTTTTACCTTCCGACTGAAGGGTCCTCTGTAATTGCACTTCCTCGGTCAGCATACCCTTGCCCACTAGAATCAGATAATCCCGAATCTCAATCGGCATAATCACACTGCGAATTCTAATTCACAATCTCACTTCATACTTGGCACACTCACTACTCTCGGTTCCTTCTAGTGAGAAAGAGTGGTAGAAATCACACAACTCGTCAAACTTAGTAGTGTGCTCGGCCATTGACACTCGGCCCTGTTCCAACCTCAAATTCCATTTCCTTCCAGATTTTATAATTATCCGAGAAGTACTTGACAAGAAACCACTCGAAAATTCGCCCACACTAGTGACTCACTCGTCATCTTTATCTGTACCTTAGTCCGAAACAACCATATCCTAGCCTCTCCAACTGATAAGTTATAAACTGTACTTTATGCTCCTCCGAGCAGTTGGAATACTCAAAAGCTTACTCGGTATATCTTAATCGGTGCAATCCCACTTGGAAGTGTTGCACTCAACTCAGAGATATCCCACTAGGGAATTCACTTACACAGATATCTTGGCCCGAGTACTCATTCGAAATTAGCTTGTCTCCACCCGGAAGGTCTTGTCTCAGACATGATTCACTCGGAAACATACTCATTCGAAGTTCCTCTTTCTCTGTCCAGAAGTACTTTTCTTGGAAAAAGGCTCACTCGATATATTAATTGGTTCCATCACACCACCATCCACACGATCAAGGGCCATTTTCAGGCTCACAGCCAAGAGGAGTGGAGATCGGAACAGTACTCCTCCTCACATGGCTATTCGTCCAGAAAAGAAAGGAAGAAGATGAGGTAACAACTTTTAAACGATTCAAAAGACTTACCTTGAAATTACTGTCACAGTTGTGTAATTATTTCAAGGTTTGATGCAAAGATGGACTTCCTTTCAAAGCTTAAAGCTCCCAACAATGGAGAAAGAAGAAGAAAAGTAACAGATGTTCTTCACGTGAAAGAGTGAATGATTGCGCAAATGATTGAGGAAAGAGAAGGAAACCATTATTTAAACTCATGGCAACCGGTTACCTACTCAACCGGTCACTTCCAACCAGTGACCTCTTCAACCGGTCATTTCTCTATTTCCTTTACAATTTCTTTAATAACTTTAATTAAACCTCTCTTCTTCTAATCACACCTTTCATACTAAACTAATAATTCTTAAAAATATCCAATAAATTCCTAAAAACAATTTTTAACATTTTCCACTTCATAAAATTTTCTATAATTATCCGGGATGTTACACTGAACATCTGAAGCGGAGGTTCCCTTGGGCGATGCTGCGGGTGAGGAGATCCCTTAAGATAAAACTACTGACGCTGATGCCCACGTTGATCCCTAATGTACTTGTTGTTTTGGTTCTTTGTAAAACTTTTGGTGTATATGAATGATAATCTTTATGAATTAACTTTATAGACTGTGAATCATGTCGTATTCCTTTTTCTTCTGGTTTTAAGTTAGTTTGTGTTTGTAAGAGTTGTCTTCCAGGTGAACTCGTATTTTGTAAGTTTTGAGAACTGTTCACTGAGTAAGCGATATTACTCGGGTATCTCGTTCACTTAACGCATTTTAAAGCATCAAGAGTCATTCACCGAGTAACCGATATTACTCGGGTCTTGCATTTACTTAACGTATTCTTATATTTTAAGTATCATATCCCTAAGTGGTCATACACACCCAGCTTTTTTAGTTTTTTTGTACTTAAACGCATTTTAAGTTTTCCGAATCATATTCCCGATGGGTCGTACACACTCCAAATTTTCGTACTTAAACGCATCCTAAGTTTTCTGAATCGTATGCCTGAGGGATCGTACACACTCAGAATTTTCGTACTTAAACGCATTTTAAGCTTTCTCAATCGAATTCCCGAGTGATCGTACACACTTTGAATTTTTGTACTTAAACGCATTTTAAGTTTTCTAAATCATATTCCTAACACTACTAAAATAGCTACTTAGAATTAGCGACCACCCGATACCGTCGCTAATTAGCGAGCGCAATGTTAAAAGGGACCCCAAAAAGAAAATTAATGACCACCTTAGCGACCAACAAAATCCCGTTACTAAGAATTGCAAAATTCTGTCACTAATTTCGTCGCTACAACTAAACCGTCGCTAGTCCGGTCACTATCTTTCACTTCCCTTCTTTTTTTGGTTTCCCACCAAGGGTTTTTGTTGCACGCGTAAACGTAGCGACGGTTCTTTATCGTTGCTAACTACAGAAAACGCTCCCGACGATCTATACAACCGCCGCTATATTACACATCATCGCTAACGTGGTCGGTACATTTAGGAACCACAAAAAAGAAAGTAGTGACAACCTTAGCAACCATGAACACTCTGTCGCTAACATATGCAAAGTTTGTCACTACACCCATCGCTAACACATAATCGTTGCAAACCATGTCGCTATCATTTCCCTCCTTCCATTGTTTTGGTTTCACTCCAAGAGTTTTGTTGCTCCTAAGGTAACGACCGCCATTCGCGGTAGCTATATCCAGAAAAGGTAGCGACAGAGTATTATCTGTAGCTACTGTTAAGCTGTTAATTCAAAATAAAAAGTAGCGACAGATGTTTCCCATCGCTAGTTGACACATGTGGAGTGACTTAAATCACTTATTCAACTTTACCCTTTTCCTCCCTAAACTTGTTTTAGTTCTTCCACTCTAAACCCTCTCTTAAATCCCTAATCCCCCCCAGCCATCTCTTAGTTCAGTCTTCCACTCCGACGGTCTTTCACCGATATCCCATCCCTCACCGGCGGCTGAGAAAGCTCAACTCTCATTTCCCTTTCACCGTCTCTCATCTTTACAGTGTCCCTCACCGGAGGCAGGTCAGTCTCTCCCTCGTCTCTCACTCCACCGTTGGCTCAGGTAAATCCTTTCTCTTGTTATGATGGTATTGTTAGGTTGGGCTAATTGATGATTTTGTGTAATGTATGCTCCTTTTTGTGATGCTTTGTAAATGATATACATAGGGGTAAATATTCTCAGATCCTAAAATTTCTTACCTTCTTGAGCTCTTCTAGTTTGGCAATGTATACACCTTTACTTTCATCTTCACCATCCTCATATAGCCAGTTTTCAACCTGTTGAAGTTTTGCTATTAAAGCCTCCTTGTCCGAATCCATTACAAACTCACTGGCTGACTGTGGAGGTAGAAAAAATACTGAAAATATGTGTAAAATTACATCAAATATCTATTGTCATTCCTATAAATTAGAGCATTAAAAAAAGGAGATTGTACTTGTGAATATGTGTAAAATTACATCAAATATCTATTGTCAATTTATTAGAGCATTATTGAATTTTAGTTGGTGTTTCTCTTGTTCAACTTCTAGCCTCTAGGAAAGTTTTGAACTTTGATGTGTTATTGTTGTGAACTAATAATTATTAATGACCAAGACCATGTCAAATATAACAAAATTATTATTTTTCTAGGAATATTGGTGAGTGGTTGTTGAGATGTATTGTGAGTCATTAAGACTCTAAATCATTAATGCATTTATAGATTTCAGTTTAAGGAAGTAATAAGGTTTTGGAAACTCCTTATGAATTGATTGATTAAATCTTAGTTAAGGTGGAAGACTAAATTTTGGCTGGAAAAGCCAAATGGAATCATGAAGTATATGGCCTTAATATTAAATGCTTACTTCCTAACTTACTAGTTACTACTTGAATGACCTTTTGTAATATTTTTATGATTATATTTTCTTTGACCCCTTTCCCAATAACTTGTCTAATTCTTTGTTTGAGATCTTTATCTTCACCTTCCCATTGGCATCAGAAGAAGCTCTCAAAACACCTAAAAGCCTTTCTTTCTCCACGTTCCCTAAACTCAACCCATGAACTTCTACAAACACCTTTCTTGAACTCATCCTTCTTTTATGCTTAGATGACAAAAAACCGCAATGATCACCACCTGAATCCATAGATGATCCTATATTGCAATAGTTTCCAATAAAGTGTTGAAGTGTTTATCTAGACTAATATATATCTAATTAACTAGTTGCTTAATTATTATTAAATATAATATGTTTCTTAATTATTATAAAATTGTTTATTTCCCTTACCAAAATGTGTAATTATAGAAGGTATAAATAGCCTTTAGGGTACAACAAATGAGGATCTTAATTAGGGATTACAAAGAATCTATTTTACAGAAAAGGAAATAATTCAAAACTACCTTGATAATCAGGGATATTAATCCTTTAATTTTAGCAGTACAATTAACTGGAATTTCTGCTCCTCTAATTTAGGAATTAGCTTGATTATGGGTCTTTTTGTTCTTGGCTCAATATCTAACACTCCCCTTCAAGCTAGGTCATAAATGTCAATCATGCCCAGTTTGCACCTTAGATTTTCATATACAACTTTGGGTAGAGCCTTGGTTAGAATGTCTATAGTTTGGGAGCTTGAGGATATATGCTCCAACTTCACCATTGCACCATCAACCTTTTCCTTAATGAAGTGACGATCGATTTCTACATGTTTAGTTCTATCATGATGAACGGGATTCTTAGCAATGCTAATGGCAGCCTTATTGTCACATAGTAATCTCATAGGGAGCTGAGATGAGATCTTGAGTTCCTGCAGCATCTGTTGTAACCATATCCCTTCATAAATTCCATGAGCCATTGATCTAAACTCTGTTTCTGCACTGCTCCTTGCTACCACTGATTTTTTTTACTTCTCCAAGTGACTATATTTCCCCCAAACAAATTAACAATAGCCGCTGGTTGATTTCCTATCACATAGATCCAGTCCAGTCTACATCAGTGAAGATTTCAACATTTCTTTCTGTGCTCTTTTTAAAATAGAGCCCCCTGCCAGGGGTTTTCTTCAAGTACTGTCATATATGATTAACTACTTTCATGTGAGCTTCCCCAGGCTCATTCATGAACTGACTTACCAAGCTTACAGAATATCCAATGTCTGGGCGAGTGTGAGTAAGATAAATTAGTATTCCAATTGATACCTCTCCTTGTTGGTTTGAGGACTCTCCTCCTCAATGCCAAATTTAACATTAGATTCCATAGGTGTATCAGCTGGTTTACACCCCAACATTTCAGTTTCCTGCAGTAAATCAAGAATATACTTCCTTTGAGATATGTATATCCAATGTCTTGATCTAGCCACTCCCATCCTAAGAAAGTACCTCAAGCCACCCAAATCTTTAACCTCAAACTCTTTGGCTAAGAACTGCTCCAGGCTTCCAATCTCTTCATGATCATCTTCGATGATGATGATATCATCAACATAGATAATGAAAACAACAAGTTTGCCTTCTTGGGAGTGCTTTACAAACATGGTGTGGTCTGTCTAGCATTGAAAAATCTATTCCCCTTCACAACCCGAGTTAGCCTATCAAACCAGGCTCTTAGAGACTGCTTAAAGCCATAGAGTGACTTCCATAATTTGTAAACCTTCCCTGAGTTCTCAAATTATTCTAGTCCTGGAGGAATCTTCATATAAACCTCTTCCTCAAGCTCTCCATTCAAGAAAGTATTTTTAATATCAAGTTGATGTAAAGCCCAATCCAGGTTCAATACAATAGATAATAGAACCCGAATAGAATTCAATTTTGCAACTAGTACGAAGGTTTCTTTATAGTCCACTCTATATGATTAAGTGAATACTTGAGCCACCAATCTAGCTTTGTATCGGTCTATGTTGCCTTCTGCATTATATTTAACAGAAAAAATCCACTTGCATCCTACAGGTTGCTTTCCTTGTGGAAGTTAAGAGTACTCCCACGTTCCATTTTTTTAAGGCCTTGATTTCTTCATCTACTGCTGCCTTCCATTGAGGTTGTTGTACAGCCTCATAGAAATTTTGGGGAATTTTGATAATGTCCAAATTTATAACAAAGGCCCTATAATACTGTGATAATTTCTCAAAAGACACATAATTTCCAATTGGGTGTTAGGTGCAAGACCTCACCCCTTTTCTTAGAGCAATAGGTTTGTCTAGGTCCAAATTGTCATCAATTAAATGTGAGGAAGAATCAGAAGGTGTGTTACCCGTGTGAGTATTTTCAGTCTTGGACTTGGGTTAGAACCTTGGTTTTGCCTTGGAAATGTGTAGTTTTCTACTTCCATTTGAGGCTTCTGCCTTTGATTTCTTCTAGAATAGACTTGCAGCTTTTTTATTTCATGACCAGAATCTTTATTTTCAATTACAGTACCAGGTACAAATTCTCGTGCCATGTCTGCTTCAACTTCTGTTCCCTCTGGCTCTGCCTCTCTTGGTTGGATAGTTTCTGTATTGAGTTCAGAATTTTTTATTGTAGGTATAGGTGCAAAATTCTGTGTAACAATATTGATAATCTGCTCTCAGGATTAGTATTCACTCATTCTGTCCCCCTAAATGCCAATTTTGGGGTAGAAAAGGCTGGGTTCAAATTCTGGTTTGAGTCTTCTTTCTTCACTGTTTGCAACATGAACTTTATTCTCCTTGTGCCTTATCTTCCAATCAGTAGGCTTCCCATGGAGTAACCAACAAATCTCCCTTGTGTGTCTTGTTTTTTGCAGTGATCACACCATCCCCTGTTTTTCTTTTGGGGTCCTTTTACAATAAGAGTAGAGCTTTCAGTGGCAATACTGTCAATTTGTCCACTCAACATAACTTTCCTTCTACTTTCCTCTCTTCTAACCTCTACAAACGCCTCAGTATGCTGGGCAGTGGCTTAGTGCCAAGAATTCTCCCCCTGACTTCATCAAAATTCTTATTCAGCCCCAACAAGAATATTTGTATATTCGATCTTTCTCCACTAGAGTCTTGTACTGTTTGCTATTTTCAGGACACTTCCACTTCATGTCTTCATAAATGTCTAACTACTGCCAATGCCTTGTGAGAGAGTGGTAGTATTCAGTGACAGAAGAATCTCCTTGCCGCAAGTCGTGTAGGAGACTCTTGATCTCAAAAATGGCTGAGGTGTTGTCTACATTTGAGTAGGTTTCCTTTGCAGCATTCCAAATTTCTACAGCCGTCTCGTAATACATAAAGTTCTCACCAGTTTCATTTGTCATGGAGTTTAGTAACCAGGACATGTTGTTCTTAAGCTTCCATGTCTTGTGGGTTGGATCCT
Source organism: Clitoria ternatea (assembly GCA_037962975.1). NCBI lineage: Eukaryota > Viridiplantae > Streptophyta > Magnoliopsida > Fabales > Fabaceae > Clitoria > Clitoria ternatea. Next base: position 102,753,929 of record CM075673.1, on the reverse strand, counting down.
TCGTTTTTGGTTCCTTTGCGTCACCGGTAATGTAGTATTCCTTCCCTTTTCCTTGGAGGAAGAGACAGATAGATCTTGCCCATGGAATATGTTCTGGCCATTAAGTTTATAGCCAGTGATTGGAAGGGGGTTTGTATCGGTCAGACTGGGTATTTCAGTCGTCGTTTTCTTGTGCTCGTCGACCATGGGAACTCACTTTGCTCTCACGGTTCAGACACCCAATTTGATACCATGTAAAATTGTTTATTTCCCTTACCAAAATGTGTAATTACAGAAGGCATAAATAGCTTTAGGGTATAACAAATCAGGATCTTAATTAGGGATTATAAAGAATCTATTTTACAGAAAAGGAAATAATTTAAAACTGCCTTGATAATTAGGGATATTAATCCCTTAATTTTAGTTGTACAATTAAATGGAATTACTACTCCTCTAATTTAGGAATTAGCCTAATTATGGGCCTTTATGTTCTTGGCTCAATATCCAACAATTACCAACTATTTCTCCTCCTTTGATTGGTTTTTCATGCATTGTTTCTAATTTACAAATTAATATTAGATTAACTTGATTAATAATTTGATACTTTATTTTCCTTGTGTGTCACGAGTTCATGATGGGAACATTTTTTTTCTAGGTTTAAAATGAAAACTAAAATCTAAACATAAAGATATTAAAACTACTACCCAAATTCACCATTTCTAAACATGAATTCAAATATTTTCCTTCTTTTGGGTCTATATAAGAGGCTATGGCCCCCTACCTTTACCAAAAAATAAATCCAAAGCATCACAAGTTGCAATCCAACTATATGACGAAAACAAAACAACACTAAATGCCAGAAACCGAAGTTAAAGAAGTTTGGTTTTGAAAAAAACAACAGAGCTTTGAAGGAAATTTCAATTTGTTGGCAAAGACACCTCATGGAATTTAACTCTCATGGTCATAAGTGTCTTCCTCTAGTCATGGACAGTCCTCCAGAGAAAAACAGTTTCAGAAATTAGTAACCCAAAATTACACAAATTAGACGGTGTTTAAAATACGGTTCTAGTTCTAGATCACAGTTCACAACCATAAACAAAAAACCTTTCTCTCTTTTTAAGACTTAATATAATAGTGGTTAGTAATGCATTAAATTTGAGAATTCATGTTTGGTTTCATGTTGGATTCAACTAAAATCATGAAAGCTACACTGAATATAATAAATTAGATCTACATCTAACCTTCAATAACGCACAGCCAAACACCGAATTAACAAAGTGGACCAAAGTTCAGGACGAGGATTAACACTTTAAAGACATGTTCAACAGTAGTTCATTAAATTTTCAGAAACAGAAACGGTGGTACACAAATGATTGAAAAGGATTGAACAATCTGCAATGTCGCTATGAAATGTACCCACGGTTGGAGACTTCATGTTACATTCGAAAGAATAGACTGAAGTTCAACTGCGAAGTAGACTTGTAAGTCACTACGGACTAGGAACACTTTTGCTTAATTCTTAATACATAACTTTTTAAAATTAAGTAGGTCACAAACAACCACCCTATTGAGAAATTTAAGATTTGGATAGTTGTCTCTCCATTCTTTTTTATTTGATGTAATTTAAAATAAAGTAACCATTTAATAACTCGTGCCTTTTTGATAGACAACGTTGGGTTTGATTTGAAGTCATATACTCTGGTCTTTTTGCTGATATACAACTAAGGAGACAATTAATTTCCAGTACCAAGGTGATTGCTATTTCTTCCCTATATATAGAGTGAATATGCTGCGAGATTAGATTGTTTTTGTTGCTTGAATGTATACTTTATTTTTCAAAACAATGACCACTAAAAATATAAACTACCAGTTTCTGTTTAGTAAATTTTAAAGCTCAAGCATTATGTTGTTGGTGAAATAATTTAAATTAAAGACTAAACTGAATATTTGACAACAGAAGGGTGTTAACAAAATACAAGTTGTTACACACCCTGTTAGACTGATTATAACTTATAACATGCAAGCTCTTACACACCCTGTTTGTCATATTTTTTAATTAGGAACAGAGTCAATCAAATGCTTTTTTTAATTAGTCATTATGAGAGTATTCATGCTATACCAGTTTCTTAAATGAATTCTTTGTAAGAAAGCATGTTTAAATTACTAAATTGCAAGTAATGGATCTCAGTTTCAGTATATAGGCTAATAGGTAGCTAGCAATATATATGTTGTGTGTGGATAATTTAGAAAAGAAAAAAAAAAGATTTTCTCAGCTCATGATGGATAATGCAGATCCTTCTTATACCATCCGGTCTATAACAAAATTAGATGATAGTTTGTTTTGTTCAATTTTAATTTTCTCTTTTTACAAATAAAAATCGAGATGTTAGTTTGTTTATTTTCTGTTTTTAAAGCTTTTTACTAGAAAGGGTAAAATTCATTGTTGGTAGAAATAAGAAGTAAAAAGTAAACATAAAACATTTTCTCAAAATAATTATAATTAGAATTATAATGCAGTCTGATTAATTAACAGTGATATTGCAGTCTGAGCTCCACATATGTCACCCCTGATTTAAATTGATCATATATTTTGACATTATAAATTGATTAGCAATTTAATAGTTAGAACCTGTGAATAAGCCATAACATATTACTGAGAGTAGACCAAAAATGTCCCCAATGATTGAGTGCTTTTGAGTCCTAAGTAAGAAGAATAGTTTCTAATTTCAGAAATTGGAAGAATAATAGCTAGAGAATAAAAAGGGAAACATATATAGTACGACTAGCCAAATATAAGTGAAAAATCTTTAAGACTTGATAAATATCTATTATTTTTTTTATCCTTTATTATCTCTCCCTGCCAAGAACTTGAATCTTTTACCCTATTAGCTATGAGGGACAAAGTTGGTGATTGTACTCGAACACATTTGAGGGTAAAGTGCGTAAAAACAGATTGAGAAATAAAAGCAATATATTGCAGATCAAACATTTTTAGTATTCTACTATTCTATATTCTATATTTCATCTAATTATAATCAGTTATTGATTGGATTGGTTGGTCATAATTTGATTATTTAAAAAAATCAAATCCAATTTAGTTGGTTTGGTTGGTCATAATTTGATTATTTAAAAAAATCAAATCCAATTTAGTTGGTTTGGTTTGGATGATTAAGTTAAATAGGTAGATTTGTTTAGTTATTTAATCCTATCAAAAAACCAAAAGAAAACTAAAACATTTTAGAAATATAAACTTAAATGATATGAATTTATATATCATCATATATATTCACTTTTTTCCATGTTATATTGAAATTAACATTAAAAAACATGAATTACTAGTCAATATGTATAAAAATTATTTTATACAAGCTAAAATAAAATTGTAGGTAATTATATTTTATGCACTTTGTAATATGTCAAATCTTAAATATGAATTTAGGCTAGTTGTTAATTAACTATTGTTAATGGGAGTCAAAAGTGAAAAGTGCTATAAAGTTTAGGTAATAGTGGTATTTTATTTAATGAATTAAATTACATGTGAATGCATATTGATTTTTTATATATATAGGCAAGGCAAATATATTAAAGGAGGTACATGTGAATTTATTTATTTGGGTTTAGTAAGGAGGTACATATGAATGCATCCTATGAAGTGGTTTCCAAACAAATGTAAATAAATTCAACATATGCAAAACAAACCAACTAATTTTTTAAGTAAAAGGAGCCAACAGTAGAGAGGTGATGAAGGTAGTTGGAACGTATAACTTTCTTTTCCACACTTTTCTACCTCCATTAAAATTAGACCCATATACATAGATTTTTTCCCCCGCGTGATTGAAACGTTCCACACACAGCTGTATTCCACCCCATTCCACCTCATCTCTTATCTTCCTTTTAGATTTGGATATATCGGTAAAGCCATAAATTATAAGTTAGAAAAAAGAAACCTATTTTAATTATGGATTTATATACTTAATGATCTGTCCTGAATCGGGGTCAATAGCTCCGGTGTGGGGCCAGTCATAAAAGTCAAAGATCAAATAGGATTGAAGACTGATTCTGCAAGTATCCGGTCTGTATATCTGGAGTCTCAATAAGATGAGAGCGGTCTTGGAGTCCTAGAGGTCCTTCACACCGTCCTCGCGCGATGATGTGGGCGAAAGGTGGTGTCACCTGCGAAGATTCTCCGACGCTCAAGTCAGTAATAGTATTCCAAGTGAGGAATGTTTTCCAGATAGTAATTGTTAATGGAAAAGAAGAAGACCCTCCCTCCATAAATGAAGAGAGTTCTTATACCTGATTGACTCGATATACGAGCACTTGTTAGTGGGGAACCACTAACCTCCATTAATATAATAATTTATTATTTAATATGCACTTGCCAGTATGATTGAGGCAAATGACTATTTTATATTGAGCGTAGAGAAAGTAGGGTGTGTTATCCGATGTGCATGGCATTATCCTGGATAACCGATATAGAGAGAACGCCTGATATGGATTTTTAGTCCGGATGTATACCGATGACACCGGTGACACGTTGGAGAACTGTCAAAGACGTTGAAATATGTCTTATAGAACGGATACCGGTATCGAGACCGGATCATATGTCCCCTAGCTTGTGTGAGGGACTGTGTAGTTGTTCACATAAGCTATGCAACCTTCGTGAGGTCTGGATGCCGGTATACTTATGTGGGAAATGTTTACCTACATGTGTATTGTTCAGCACTATTATGTCATGAGGAACCGTTCTGCAGATGAAGGCTCCGTCGTCATAATGTCATTACAACGGATCCAGACAAAGATTCGTTGTATGAGAATCCCAAAAGTTTTTTAAAACTTGAGACTCTTGAAATTCGAGTAACGGCTGTAAGGCATAAATCGCGTCACATGATTAGGCATTAAATACCTTTAAACACGTGTGCGAGTAGTTATTGCACTGGAGGCGTGCATCTCAGTAACCGTCACCTGGGGCTTAATGGGCTTACAATTTTTAAAACTTCTGGGCCCAGTGGAGAGGCCCCTTGGTGAATCAACGTTGTTTTGGCGCCCATGAGTTTGAAACGACTATGTCGTTTGAATTGTAAATCGACGCGTTTAGTTGTGAACGACACAACCCCAAGAGTTGGTAATTGAACCTCTTCATCTTTTATAAAAGAAACACTTAGTGAATTTTGGGAAACACTTGCTTCTGATTCCATAGCAACACTCTGTAAAAATTTCACAGAGACGCCTGCTGCTTGTTTTACAAAGCTCTTTCTGTCTTCACTTTCCTTGCTACCTTAGGTAACCATTTTCTTTCCTCTGTTAATTTCATCTTCCATTTCTCTATTTTTCTTGAAAAAATGTGCCCTAGGAAGGGGAGATTAGCTTCTCACATCTCTGGCCACCGTGGGGGAAGAATCCTGTGGTTTTTCCTGGGGTTGAGTCACGTCGCTCTGAAAGGGGATCTTACTCACGGTGGAGAGTGATTCTTCCTTCCTCAGAGTCATCCTCTGAGTTTAGTCGCTCTTCTGATAGTGAGGTGAGTAATGATTGTTACCTTTCTGACGATGTGACTTTTTATCGTAGAGCAAAGATTTTTGTCCACGCTATTAGAACGATGACTGGAGAAGGAACTTCTGGAGAACAAGTAGTTTTGAGGACAGAGGAGGGATTATGCAACGTTGTTGCACACCGGCTGAATTGGGAGGAACTCCAGGCCAAATGGCCTTTCTGCTGGGTGGCTGATGAGTTTAAGGATTTAATTTCTCATCATGCGAATGAGGACAGATCTCAGATTAAGCCGAGCTTCACAGTCCATGCAGAGAAGAAGCTAAAAAAGTGGTTCAGGGTGTTTACACCGCTACCTACAGAACGGATTTGCCATGTCCTCCCAGACGAACGTTCTGTGTATATACATGACTTCGTATTTCATCACCTCGGAGTCCGTTTCCCCTTAACAGAATTTCAAATGGGTGTGTTAAGGATTTTAGATTGCGCACCCTCTCAACTTCATCCCAATGGCTGGGGACTTGTCTGGACTTTAGAAGTATTGGGTGATTACTTCAACTTTACTCCCACTGTGGCGATGTTGTTCTATTATACACAAGTAGTTCGGAGGGCTAACAAGAAAGGGGGTGTAAGTTTAGTCACACTCCGAACTCTGTGTTCCTTCATGAACTCAAATCTTACACTGATTCAGAAAAAGTTGATGGGCAGTCTTTCAAATCTTTCTACACCCGGATATCGATTAAAGAAAACAAGCCTATTTTTTGGAAGAATGCAGAGGGTTTCAATAAATTTCCTCTCAGCTGGACTCATGAACATTTTCTTCTGACATCCCAAGCGTATTACGCTGATCAATACGAACTATCCACTACATCAGTGACAGTGTTATTTGCCCTTGAAGCCTACACCACACGCTTCAAAGCATTCTTTTGTAGATGCCTTTTGAGTAGTTCAAGTGAAGTCCGTGATGAATATTTACGTAATTCTCGTGTTATTTCCCTTTTCCTCCTTTGTTAATTGCATTGATTATTTCTTTATTGCTAATGCATTTTATTTATGCATGCAGGTGAAATAGGGCAGAAATCTCCTGACATGCATAAACTGAAATCCTTGATGGCTGGAGGGAAAGTTGTGGCTGGCGAGAATGATATTCAGCCAAAAAGGAATTCTGTGAGATTCCATTCTGAATCCATTATTTTGACTTTGGATGCCGAATGGGTGATTCCCTTGGTGGAGGGAGATTCAGCTGGTGTTGATGTAACTGCAGATCAACCCAAAATAAGAGAGAGGAGGAGGAAGATCAAGAACGACCCTTCAGGAATCATTACCTCTTCCTCTCCTCCACCAAAGAAACCCAAACTTTCAACGAGTCCGGAAAGAACAAGGGCCTTCAAAGGTAAAGCTGTAGAGACATCGGATACAGCTAGAGTTTCTTTCGGACTTCACAAGGGTATTCTTTCCAGGGTCTTTGGATCAGGTCTGATCCCCTCCCCAACTACTTCATTCCTCACTTCATTCCTCTTATACCAGGGGCCAACTCCAGCAATCCTTCCTCAGCCGCTCTATAAACTCTGGCCCACACTTGAACCTATAGAAATTAAAGAGGCGTGTGAAGCTGGAAAATGGCAGCTAGCAGAGCTCACAGGGCTGCTTGATTCGCTCAGCCTGTTGGCTGATGAAGCTGCTGAGGTGGATAAGCTGAGTAATCAAGTGGAGCAGCTCAACCTCTCAGCAGAGAAAGATAAGGCTGCTGTGAAATTAGCTGAGGATCGCCTGACCAAGTCTAAGGAGTACGGAGATCTCATGAGCAAGGAGAATCTCAAGCTCAAGAGCACGGTTAAAGACTTGGAGGACCAACTGGCAGAGAAGGAAGAGATGGTTGATAAGCTGAAAGAAGAACTCCGTAGCAGTCAGGCTAAACAAGCTGAACTTGAAGATAAAAATAAAGCTGTTGCGAAAGACTATTTTAAGCAAGCAGAGGAGTGGTCCCAAAAGGAGAAGAAGTTCCTCCTTGAGATTAAGGGACTGAAGGCTGGGAGCTCGGAATCCCAAGGAACGAAGGAAGAGATTCTTAGGTTGCGGGAAGAATTGATTGTAGCCAAAGCTGAGGCGGAGGAAGCCATTGATATATGCAGCCAAGTTACTGAAGAATCCTTCGGCCTAGCTATATGCCAAATTTTCTACCGAAACCCCACTGTGAAGCTAAACCTCTATGGTATAAATCTGTTCTATGAATTTCATGGAGGGAAGCTAGTCGTAGTGGTTGAAGATCGTCATGAAGATCCTCCGGAGTCCTTGTATGGCTTGCCCCCTCTTCCCGAGGGTCAAAGCATAGGGTCGGATTCCGCTGTTCCTACGTCGGAGGGCGTCTCATCTGAAGGAGGTGCGAAGGCACCTGAAGAGAAAGCTCTGGAAGAAATCCCCAAAGAAGGGACACAAGACTTCAGAGAAGGAGAGGGACAGAAAGAGCCCCAAGAGCAGATTCCCCTTCCATAGTCTTCTTGTTTTGTATATGTAAAGCTGTGTTCCGGGATCAGCTCCGGTTGTGATTAATTTTGAACAATACACATGTGATTTGCCTTTAATGAAAGAATAGAATTCCTCTCAGGCATTGTTTTCAATACTTTATGAAGAATAGTATAACTTAAAAATATCTGTTATACTTTTATCATTTCAGTATTCAATAATCCGTTCAGTGCTATTAACTTGAGGACGGATTGCAATAACTGCCTCAAAGAAAATTAATCAATTCATTTGAAATAGATAATTTTTAGAACGGAGAATTATATACATGAATACTGTCCCCAAGTATAAGTATGTTAAGGAATAGGTACCTGTCATAGGGCATTACCCTTAATTCTTTTGGGGAGAGAAAGAGTCGGTCCGTTGTTCACAGCTACGGTGTCACAGGACGGATGACTAGTATTAATTCGTATTGTTCTCACTTGAGGGAAAAACATCGTCCATTGTGAGAATATTGTTCCGAGCTTAGGGAACTGTCAAAATACATAAAGATGATGGTTGGGTCTTCTATCATAAGGATGATGATGGGAATTGTCCACACCAGGAGTTACATCATCAAATCACAGAATGGGTGATTGAGATCATCCGTCCTGGGAAATACATCTCAATTGTAAGAGTACGGATTGAGTCTTCAAAAACCTCCATCATAAGGATGATGATGGGAATTGTCTGCGCCAGGAGTTACATCATCAAATCACAGAATGGGTGATTGAGATCATCCGTCCTGGGGAAATACATCTCAATCGTAAGAGTACGGATTGAGTCTTCAAAAACCTCCATCATAAGGATGATGATGGTAATTGTCCGCGCCAGGAGTTATATCATCAAATCACAGAATGGGTGATTGAGATCATCCGTCCTGGGGAAATACATCTCAATCGTAAGAGTACGGATTGAGTCTTCAAAAACCTCCATTATAAGGATGATGATGGGAATCATCCGCGCCAGAGTTACATCATCAAATCACAAAATGGGTGATTGAGATAATCCGTCCTGGGGAAATACATCTCAATCGTAAGAGTACGGATTGAGTCTTCGATTACATCATCAAATCTAGTATCAAGACAGGATCATTATATATCAAATCCGGTATCAAGACAGGATCATTATTTTATTTGTCCCCTAGCTTGTGTAAGGGACTAGTAAAGTTTCTCATATAAGCTACATCGCTTGCATCTGGGTTTCAGCATTATGTTGTCAAGTGAAGATCCGTCCTGGGAATGAAGGCTCTGTTGTCCTAGCATTCCTTACGACGGATCCAGACAAAGATCTGTTATGCGAGAATCCTGAAAGTTTTTACAACTTGCAACTCTTGGTATTCGAGTAACAGTTACAACGTTTCTCATGATTGGACATTTAATGCCTTTAAGCACGTGGGCGAGCCATTATTGTTTTAAATGCGCATGTCTTTGTAACTGTCACTCAAGAGCTTTAAGGGCCTGAAATTCGAATTTTAAGGCCCATTTGAGAGGCCTTTTGACGAATCGACGTTGTTTTCACGCCTTAGGGTTTGAAATGACAACCTTGTATTAACGAAAAAGGTGCCGTTTGGTGCTAAACGATATAACCCTTGATCTGGTAATTGAGACTCTTCACCCCCTATAAAAGGAGCACTTAGTCAATTCAGAAATCACTCACTCTTGCTTTCCTAACGAAACTCTGCAAAAATTTCGAGAAGACGTTTCTACTTGCTTTTGTGAAATGTGCTTCACCATCTTCTTCTTCCTTAGGTAACCATCTCCTTCATCTCCTCGTATTTTTCCTTAAGTTTTGTGAATGTCTGGGAGAGGTTATACTTGTTTGAGCCGTGTTGGCCCTAGGATTAGAGGAGGAAGAGCTTCGTCTCGAACTCCTACAAGTCATGGTGGGAAGATCCCTGTGATCTCCTCTAGCGCCTGGCCACTTCATTCAGAGTAATAGTAAAACGTGAATAGTAATAGTAAATAGTAAATCGTGAATAGTAACAGTAAATAGTAAATCATGAATAGTAATGGTAAATAGTAAATCGTGAATAGTAATGGTAAATAGTAAAAATGTGAATAGTAAAGGTAAATAGTAATTTACTATTTGAATAGTAATTTACTATTGAAATAGTGTTTTACTATGCAGAATAGTAACTTAAAATAATATTATTTCTAGTATAATAACATATTTCTAAAAACGATATGAAAATAACCCAAAAAATATAAAAGAGAAGTATTCTTACCTTAGGATTTTAGCAGAACCTTCTCCCAAAAAAATTTACTTCTCTCTCTCACTTCCACCACTATCTCACTAGCACTACTATATTAAGAAAACTTAATCTGAAATTGTGAATTCTAAAGAAGAAATCCTTCGGTATTTATAGGAAAAAAATTTACTATGCATTCCATTATTTTAATATAAAAGTACTATGCATTTTTGAATTTTTTATTCCTGGTTACTGTGCATCTTTTGAAAATTTCATACATGTACAGTGTTTTGCATAGTAACTGTCGGCAAAATTATTAAGTCAAATAGTAACCCTTCACTCGGTATATTTTAAATATTCCAAATGAGTCCTTTTTGAAATTTAGTAATATTATATCAGTCCTCACTAATTTTATAATAAGTAATATAAAGCTGAAATTTTAAAAATCTAAAATTTTCTGTTAATAAAAATTTATTGATACGTTTCCAATTTTTTAACGATTAGAAAAAATCAAGATTTTTCTCAAACCGATAATTTTTAGATAAGTCTACTTGAAATGGATTTTAGAAAACTTTCTTATAATTTCAATTCAATTTCTTATAAATATTTTTAATTTAAGTCACTTATATGAATTTAAAATTATTTAAAAACTATTATTTTATTAAAAAAATTCCAAAATTCCAAAAAATTCCAAAAAATCATAAATAATACGTAGATTAAAAATTCTAAAGAACCATAATTTAATTCCTTCAAAATTTCAATATAAAAATAAAAATAGGGGTGTTACAACTCTACTCCCCTTAGAAAATTTCGTCCTCGAAATTTACATTAATCAGTAAAACAAATGAGGATGAGACTCTTTCATCTCAGTTTCTAGTTTCCATGTAGCATCTTCTCCTCTCGTTTCACTCCAAATGACCTTTACAAGCGGAATTGTCTTGTCTCTTAATTTTTTTATTCTTCTGTCACCTATTCTAACAGGTGGTGCATCATATGTAAGATTATCTTTAACTTGTATGAGATCAGGTTCAATAACATGTGTAGGATCAGATATATACTTTCGTAAGTTTGACACATGAAAAACATTATGGATATTAGAAAGAAAAGGTGGTAATGCTATTTGGTAGGCAAGGGGACTAACTTTATAAATTATTTGATATGGACCAATAAATCTAGGAGTTAGTTTTCGAGATTTCATTGCCCGACCGACCCCAATCATAGGTGTGACTTTCAAGAATACATGATCGCCTTCTTGAAATTCGAGCAGCTTTCTTCTTTTGTCATAGTAACTTTTCTGCCTGCTCTGTGTTGCCTTCATCTTTTCCTGAACTATTTTGATTTTATCCGTGGTTTGTTGTACCAACTCTGGTCCTAGCATCAAGTTTTCATCAGTCTCAAACCAACATAGTGGGGTCCTACATTTTCTTCCATATAATCTTCAAAAGGTTCCATGCCAATGCTAGCATGGAAACTGTTGTTGTAGGTAAACTCCACATATGGTAAGAATTAAATCCAACTTCCTTTATGCTCTAACACACAGGCTCGTAACAAGTCCTCTAGAGATTGGATTGTTCTTTCTGATTGTCCATCCGTCTGAGGATGATATACTGAACTTAGACGTAGTCTTGTTCCCAAAGCCTTGTGCAAGCTCTTCCAGAATTGTGATGTAAAACGAGGGTCCCGATCAGAAATGATACTTGAAGGAATTCCATGCAATCTCACAATCTCCTCGATGTATAATTTTGCCAGTTTCTTCATAGAGTAACGAATATTGATGGGAATAAAGTGGGCAGACTTTGTTAGTCTATCAACTATTACCCATATTGAATCATGTCCTAATGGAGTTTTAGGTAGAGAAGTCACAAAATCCATGGTAATGCTATCCCATTTCCATTCCGGTATTTCCATTGATTGTAGCATTCCAGGGGGTTTTGGGTGTTCTACTTTAACCTTTTGGCAAATTAGACATGCAGCCACGTACTCTACCACCGCTTTCTTCAGTCCAGGCCACCAAAATAACTTCTTTAAATCTTGATATATTTTAGTAGCTCCAGGATGAATGCTCATATAACTTTTATGGCCTTCTTCCAGAATTGCTTTCCTCAACTCTTCTTGATTAGGGATACACACTCGATCCTTATACCTCAGCAATTGGTCACTTCTTACATTGAACTTGACTTCTTTTCCTTGTTTCAAGAGTTCTTTCTTTTCTTGCAGGAATTCATCATCTCTTTGAGCCTCTAAAACTTGCCTCAGGAATTCACTTATCACTTGTAACGCTTCTAATCTATAGCTGTTAGTATTAACCTTTACTGCTAGGTTAAGATCTCTGAAGTTCTCTATCAATTCCAGGACGCATGTAGAGACTTTCGACTCAAAGCATCAGCTACTACATTCACTTTTCCAGGATGGTATTGTAACTCAAAGTCGTAATCCTTTAAGAACTCCATCCATCTCCGTTGCCTCATGTTTAACTCCTTTTGGTCGAATAAATACTTGAGACTTTTATGATCGCTAAACACATCGAATGTTGCACCGTATAGATAATGCCTCCAAATCTTTAAGGCAAAAAGTACAGCGGCTAACTCTAAGTCATGGGTAGGGTAGTTAATCTCATGTTGCCTTAATTGGCGCGACGCATAGGCTACAACCTTCTTGTCTTGCATGAGTACACTTCCTAGTCCTTGTTTAGACGCATCACAGTAAACTTCAAAACTTCGATGTGGATCAGGGAGTACTAACACCGGCACAGAAGTAAGTCGATCTTTCAGCTCTTGAAAACTATTCTCGCATTGTGTCGTCCACACAAAAGGTTGTCCTTTCCGTGTTAGCTTGGTCAGTGGGTATCCTAACTTTGAAAATCCTTCAATGAATCTCCTATAGTATCCAGCCAAACCCAAGAAACTTCTAATCTAAGTGATTGTGGTTGGTCTCTCCCATTTTAAAACTGCTTCCACCTTGGAAGGGTCTACAGCTATTCCTCCTTGACTAATTACATGTCCTAAAAAGTTCACTTCTTCCAACCAGAATTCACACTTCGACAGCTTTGCATACAGTTGTTTCTTTTTTAGGATTTCCAACACAACCTTCAAGTGTTCAACATGTTCTTCTCTACATTTAGAGTACACTAATATATCATCAATGAATACCACTACAAATTTATCTAGATATGGATGAAAAATCCTATTCATGTAATCCATGAATACGGCTGGTGCATTAGTTACACCAAAAGGCATTACTAGATATTCGTAATGGCCATAGCGTGTTCTAAAAGCAGTTTTTGGTACATCTTCTTTCTTTACCCTTATTTGATGGTATCCAGACCTCAAATCAATTTTGGAGAACACCGTGGCACCACGCAGTTGATCCATCAAGTCGTCAATCCTTGGCAGAGGGTATCTGTTCTTGATCGTCACCTTGTTCAGTTGCCGATAATCTACACACAATCTCATGCTACCATCCTTTTTCTTAACCAACAACACTGGTGCACCCCATAGGGATACACTGGGTCATATAAACTGCTTCTCTATCATCTCTTCAAGTTTTTTCTTCAACTCTGCTAATTCTAGAGGTGACATTCGGTATGGTGCAATTGAAATGGGTCCAACTCCAGGTACTAGATCAATGGCGAATTCCATATCTCTTTCTGGGGGTAAACCAGGGATATCTTCAGGAAAAACGTCAGGAAATTCACACACAACCGGCAGATTTTTGATTTTTGATTCTTGCTCTCCTTTCGTTGAAAGCAATAGCATGAATCCTTGAGCCCCTCCTTTTAAATAGGCACTCACTTGGTTGGCGGTTAGAAATCTTGAATCCTCAGGATTCAAATTCACTGGTTCTTTAAACATTATGGTTTTATTATGACAATCTATTAGAACATGATTGTCAGACAACCAATCTAGCCCAATAATAACTTCTAAGCCAGAAAGGGCTAAACAGAAAAGATTAGCCTTAAAGTCCATACCATTTATGACAATAGGGCATTTCCAACAAGCTTTAGAAGTGACAATGGGATTGTTTCCAGGAGTATGTACAGATAAGTCAAATGGCAGTTCTATCACAGGTAATTTTAGTTTTTCTACACAGTCATTGGCAATAAAGGAATGTGATGCACCTGAGTCATACATAACAGTTAAAGGAATCTTATTAATGATACACTTACCTTCCACCATGGAATCAGAATGAGATGCTTCTTCTCCAGTGATTGCAAAAACCTTTCCTTTTGCCTTCGGCCTTCCGACTACACTGTGCGCGCCTCCTTGAGTATTTATGCTTGTACTTGCACCTTCAGGGTTTTCCCTCTTTATCTCTGGACAATCCTTGATGTGATGACCTGGTTTGTTACACTTAAAGCAAACATAAGTGTTTTTAGGACAATCCCTTTTTAAATGGGGTCCTCCACAGATAAAACATTTAAAATTTGTTGCAGATGTCGGGTAATAGCTTCCAGTTGAAGCTTGGGGTCTGTTAGGAACAGATGCTGCTCCAAACCGGCGAAATGACGCTTGGTAAGGCTTATTTGAGGTCCTCCACTTCTCATTTCTCCTGCCTTGTGAATGGGCTCACAACTTTTGGTCATTCTATCCTTATGGTCTTCTTCAAAGATCCTGCAGCGATTTACCAATACAGAAAATTCACGGATTTCCTGCATTCGTATAGCTTCCTTAATTTCTGGCCGCAGTCCATTTACAAACTTTGCACACCGATCTCTTTCATTAGTAGCATCATTATAATGAGAATGAAAACGAGATAGCTCTTCAAACCTGGATGCGTACTCTCCAACGGTCATATTTCCTTGGGTCAGCGACAGGAATTCGAATTGTCTTTTCTCTTTAACATCAGCTGGAAAGTATTTCTCCAGAAACATATCCTTGAAATAATCCCAAGTGATCTCCACATCGTTGACTTTGAATTGTCTACGCATGCTATCCCACCAATGTTCGGCATCCTCAGATAAGGCATAAGTAGCGAAGACTACCTTATCAGCTTCATTACATTGCAATGCTCGAAAGATCTTCTCTATCTCTCGAATCCAGATTTGTGCTCCATCAGGGTTATATCCTCCCTTTAAACGAGGTGGATTGCGCTTTTTGAATAGGTCCAGCCTTCTCAAGGCATCGTTACCTTGAGCTTCACGTGCTCCCATTGCATTGATTAAGCGTTCTACAACTCTAGCAAGATCGTTTCCAGCCATTAGTTTCCTGTTTCACAGTAACTGAGATTTGTCACATCAATCACAGTTACTACCAAGTCAGATATTTTATTCTCTATCACCTATACAGAGTTTACAGACAAAGCAAGATAGACATTTTTCCCAGGCCTATTGGATTAACTGCTCTGATACCACTTTGTAACACCCTCTGTTACACCTTAATAAAATATATAAAAATTCATAAATTTTTTTTTAAAAGATATGATTGTTAAAAAGAAACTATCGGAATAAATTACATACATTATTTCTGAAATATCTCATAAATATTATTAAAACTTTGTAAAGTATTTGTACATTCATCCGAAGAAAATAAACATTAAACATTATAAGAAAGAGAGGAAACTCCATGGCCCAGAAGCAGTTACTTATTAACATTATTTATTCATTGGACCACAGTATTCATACCGAGCTCCCTTTCTAGAACGTGTTATAGTTACTGCCGATATTCTTCGATTCTTCCCTCTAAACCATCAATTTAGAATATATGAAACAAAAACACGGAGAAAGGAGTGAGAAACAGAATATAATATTCTCGATTAAGACATAAGCAACAAAGGGTTTTCATAAACCAATACATAATAATATCAATCACAATCACATACACAATCAATTATGAATGCATGAATGTTATGCAATATCTTCATCATAACTTACCTATATATGTGGGCCCTTAAATTTTAATTTGCAATGGGCCAACCAGGAGTTTACACTGTTCCATAAGTCCGGATAATAATAATATGAACAACTCAACTGGCATAGAAACACTTAGAGACTAGTCAGATTGAGAAAGTTTTTATTATGAAAGTACCCGACACTAGGGAGCTACCCCAGGTCCCCTGAAGCACCCTTTCACACCCTCTCATCCCAAGGCTCGTAATTAAGCCTCCTCTAATGTATCCTCGGTTTCTATAATCCGTCCCCAGACAATATCATTTTATTTCACTTTAATGATTCATGATGCATGAACTACTCGCGTATTGAGTTGGTTAAGGCTTTTAGAAACTCAATTATTAAATACCTTAAAGGTTTACAATATCATTTCAATAAACTGTACATTTTCTCAATTCTCTGAATTTCTGTCCCACAGAAATAAATTTGGTACAGTTTTCGAATCTCACTGAAATTTGAGTTTCTAAGCCTTAAATATCTAAAAACTTTCTCATATAAAACTTTACATAATCTTTCTCAAATTAAATCTTAACAAAATCGAATTTAGAAATCTGAATTATTTCAAATATCTTTAGTTATTAAGTTGGAAATAAATAAAATAATTTTCTTTTGAAAATTTTATTTTATTAAAAGAGAATAATCTTTAAGTTATTAACCAAAAATACTTAAAATTACTAAATTTCTCTTTATCTCAAGATTTCATTATTTCAATTTATTATTAATTTTCATAAAATGTTTTCTTTCTAAAATAAATACTAATTATTTTTTATTCTAAATATTGAAAATAAAGTTAATATGAATAATTTCTAAGAAGAGAAGATTTAAAGTAAAAATTTAAAGAGTATGGTAAGAAAATTCTTACTTAGTTTTAGCTTTCCGTCATGCTCGCTATATGCTCAAACTCCACATCACAAAATCATCAATCAAAATCAAGCATTATCAATTATAACTAAATATCATCAATCAATCATAATCAAATCAATTAAATATCATTAATACATATCATAATGCAAAATTTAATGATTATTAATATAGTCAATTTAAGTCCTTTTGGTCAATTCCTCGCATAGGTATATGTAAGTCCATATAATCCAGTCTTTGCATAGGTATAGTTCAGTCCATATGGGTCATAGTAGTCCAAGTCCTTGCATAGGCAGGTTAGAGTTAGTTAAATCAGATATTTAATTTAAAATTTATTAAAAATTTTAAGTTAAAAAGTTAATATTTTAAATAATAATATTATCAAATTTAAAAGGAGTAGGGGACTCCTCCCATTATTCTTATGTCTTTTCATATTATACTCTTATCTCACTCCCCTTTACCTTGAGTTATTACCAAAAGAGAGTTTGCTTTGCGCCTCCGATTTCTAGAAATATTAATACCAATCTTATTTCAGTATAGGCATAAGATGAGGATTAAGATTACTACTTAAAACAGAAATGGTAAATTTTGAATAGTGAATAGTGAATAGTAAAACGTGAATAGTAACAGTAAATAGTAAATCATGAATAGTAACAGTAAATAGTAAATCGTGAATAGTAACGGTAAATAGTAAATCGTAAATAGTAACGGTAAATAGTAAAAATGTGAATAGTAAAGGTAAATAGTAATTTACTATTTGAATAGTAATTTACTATTTGAATAGTAATTTACTATTGAAATAGTAATTTACTATTGAAATAGTATTTTACTATGCAGAATAGTAACTTAAAATAATATTATTTCTAGTATAATAACAGATTTTTAAAAACGATATGAAAATAACCCAAAAAATATAAAAGAGAAGTATTCTTACCTTAGGATTTTAGCAGAACCTTCTCCCAAAAAAATTTACTTCTCTCTCTCACTTCCACCACTATCTCACTAGCACTACTATATTAAGAAAACTTAATCTGAAATTGTGAATTCTAAAGAAGAAATCCTTCGGTATTTATAGGAAAAAAATTTACTATGCATTCCATTATTTTAATATAAA
The DNA here is from genome assembly GCA_037962975.1 of Clitoria ternatea. Lineage (NCBI taxonomy): Eukaryota > Viridiplantae > Streptophyta > Magnoliopsida > Fabales > Fabaceae > Clitoria > Clitoria ternatea. Next base: position 102,735,911 of record CM075673.1, on the reverse strand, counting down.
AGTACTATGCATTTTTGAATTTTTTATTCCTGGTTACTGTGCATCTTTTGAAAATTTCATACATGCACAGTGTTTTGCATAGTAACTGTCGGCAAAATTATTAAGTCAAATAGTAACCCTTCACTCGGTATATTTTAAATATTCAAAATGAGTCCTTTTTGAAATTTAGTGATATTATATCAGTCCTCACTAATTTTATAATAAGTAATATAAAGCTGAAATTTTAAAAATCTAAAATTTTCTGTTAATAAAAATTTATTGATACGTTTCCAATTTTTTAATGATTAGAAAAAATTAAGATTTTTCTCAAACCGATAATTTTTAGATAAGTCTACTTGAAATGGATTTTAGAAAATTTTCTTATAATTTCAATTCAATTTCTTATAAATATTTTTAATTTAAGTCACTTATATGAATTTAAAATTATTTAAAAACTATTATTTTATTAAAAAAATTCCAAAATTCCAAAAAATTCCAAAAAATCATAAATAATACGTAGATTAAAAAGTTCTAAAGAACCATAATTTAATTCCTTCAAAATTTCGATATAAAAATAAAAATAGGGGTGTTACACGTAGCTTGGATCATGCTGTAATGAATTCTCCGTTGTGCGGTCTCAAGTGAGGAGAAAAGAGTGCATGTCATTTTTAGCAGCTAACTATAATAGGTGCGTAAGTTCTGGGTATTCCATTTGTTTCAGATTGGTGTACCATCAAGGTCTTCTAGGCGGTAAGAACCTTTACTAGTGACTTCGGATACCCTGTATGGGCCTTCCCAGTTCGGGGCTAATTTGCCTTGATGAGCGAATTTGTTTCCCACACTTGCTTTCCTCAAAACCAAATCCCCAATGTTGAAAGTCCTAGATTGGACTCGTTTATTATACCGAAGGGCGGCTTTGGCTTTGATGGCCTGGTCTCTAACGAATGCTTCTTCTTTGAGCTCTTGAATTACATCCATTTCTGACGCCAAGTTGGCGCTGTTGCTTTCCTCAGAGAAGTGCTTGACTCTCACAGAAGCAGCTTGTAATTCCATAGGTATCATTGCTTCTACTCTATAAGTCAAACGATATAGGGATTCATTGGTGGATGAGTGAGGCGTTGTCCGGTATGCCCAAAGGACGTGGCACAACTGGTTTGTCCATCCGGCCTTGGCTTCCCTAAGACGTTTCTTCAGCCTTTTCAGCACCTCTCTGTTAGCCACTTCAGCTTGACTGTTAGTCTGCGGGTGTTCAACAGATGAGAATATCTGGGTTATTCCCAAACCTTCAAGCAAATCTGTGAACTTCTTGTCTGTGAATTGAGTGCCATTGTCTGTAATAATCCGTTCTGGGACCCCAAATTGTGTTATGATGTTTTCATACATGAAACAACGAGTTCGGGCTGAAGTAATATAGAGCACTGGCTCTGCCTCAATCCACTTTGTGAAATAATCAACACCCACAATTAAATATTTAATGCCCCTGGGCGCAGTTGGGAATGGTGCTAAGATGTCCAGACCCCATTGGCAGAATGGCCAAGGCACAGCTGATGTAAATAATTCTTCAGCCGGTGTATGGTGGAGGTTGGAAAACCTTTGGCAGGCGTCGCACTTTTTGACGAAGTCAATAGAATCTTGCTTCATCGTAGGCCACCAATATCCGACTCTGAGAATTTTTCTCATCAAGCTTCTTCCTCCGACATGATGCCCACATTGCCCCTCATGCACCTCCTGCATTACTCCTTGTACCTCGTTTTCCTTTAAACAAATCAAATAAGGTACTGAAAAGACCCTTCTGTAGAGGTTACCATCAATCATGGTGAAATATGGCAACTCCCTCCTTATCCTTTTTCTTTTATTTTCATCCATAGGTAGCTGTCCATCGGCTAGATAATGGATATAAGGGGCCATCCATGAGTTTCCATAAGGAGAATTGGTCATTATGGCATTTAGAAAGGGGAAAAGAGGAATGTTGGGTGACGTCAGTGTACTTTGGACCAATGTTGTGGTGCTGCTTGGCCGTTTGGTGCTTGCCAGTCTGGAAGTATATCCGCTCTGGTATTCTCTTCGTGTGGAACATGTTTAAATTCTATGTTTGAGAATTTCTCTCTCAACGCCTTGACACAATTTAAGTATAACTGGAGTTGAGGCTCACGAGCTTGATAATCTCCCAGGATCTGTGAAATCACGAGTTGTGAATCACTGCAGAGCGTTGCTTCAGAAGCTCCAATGTCAATCGCAGCTCGAAGTCTGGCTAAATAAGCTTCGTATTCAGCTTGGTTGTTAGAAGTTCTGAAATTAAAGTGAAGGGAGATTTCTAGGTGCACACCGTCGTCGCTTTCAAGGACTATACCTGCTCTAGAGCCCCTTTGATTCGATGAACCATCTACATAGATGGTCCAATGAACACGAGGTGTAGCTGGATCTGTCCCTGTCATTTCCACGATAAAATCAGCCAGGACCTGGGCCTTGATAGTGCCTCGAGGTTCATAAGATATATCAAACTCTGAGAGTTCAATAGACCATTTGATCATTCTACCAGCGAGGTCAGGTTTGATTAACATAGATCGGAGTGGTAAGTCCGTTCTCACCGTGACTGGATGAGCGTGAAAATATGGACGTAACCGTCGAGAGGCCTAAACAACAGTGAGAGTGGCTTTTTCAATTTTTTGATACAGGATCTCAGCGCCTTGTAATGTTTTGCTAGTAAAGTATACCGGCCTCTGTCCATCAGGAGTTTCTTTTACTAAGGCTACGCCCAAAGCTTCATCTGAAATTGCCAAATATAAGATGAGCGTGTCCCCGGGGTCAGGTTTCGTTAGTATAAGAGGTTTGGACAAAACCTCCTTAAGTTCTTGAAATGCTCGTTCTTGCTCCTGTCTCCATTCAAATTTCTTGGACTTTTTTAACACTTTGTGTAGAGGAAGCGATCTGTGAGCCATTTTTGGCATGAACCGTGCTAAGGCTGCTACTTTTCCAATTCAGGGATTGGACTTCCCTCAGATTTTTCGGACTCTGCATGTTGAGAATCATTTGGCATTTCCCTGGATTAGCCTCAATACCGCGTTAAGTTAACATGAAACCCAAAAACTTCCCAGCTGGGACAGCAAAAGTGAATTTTAATGGATTTAGCCTCATGTTATATTCTCTCAAGCGGATAAACACTTGGCGCAGATCTTATATATGATCACCTCCAACCGGCGTTTTGGCTACAATATCGTCAATGTACACCTCAACAAGCTTGGTGTGCATGCCCTCAAACACCTTGTTAATCATTCGCTGATAAGTGGCTCCAGCATTTTTTAAACAAAAGGGCATGACGATGTAGTAGAAAACGCCACGATCATTAATAAAAGCAGTCTTTTCTTGATCCTCTTCGCACATCAGAATTTGGTTGTACCCTGAGTACGCATCCATGAAACTCAGGTATTGATAACCAGAGGAATCATCTACCATCCGATCTATATTAGGAAGGGGGTAAGGATCTTTTGGACAGCAACGGTTGAGGTCCACATAGTCAATACACATTCTCCATTTACCATTAGCTTTCAGGACCATCACCATATTTGAGAGCCAAGAGGAATAGGGAACTTCTTTGATAAATCCGGCTTTCAGTAATTCCTCAGTTTGTTGGCAAGCTGCTTTCTATTTTTCTGGTCCGAATCTCCTCCTCTTCTGGGCAACCGGTCTTGTCTCTGGATAGACAGCCAATTTATAGCAGCAGAAATCAGGGTCTATCCCAGGCATGTCCGCAGCAGTCCATGCAAAAAGGTCTTTAAACTCCTGAAGGAGTGCCACCAAGCGTTGATCCATGACCAACTCCAACTTATCGTTAATGTACGTAACCTTATATGGGGAATCCCCTAAGATGATGTCCCTGGAACCACCATCTGGTGTAGGCTTTGAGGGATTGAGAGGGTCAATATTCATTTCCGCTCTGGGGTCCAGATCAATCAAACTGACAGATCTAGCCGCTGTTCCTCTATCGTTCAGCTTCCTCTTCTTGTTAAATGCTTCCAACTTCACCATATTCAGGCTCAGGTTGTAACAATATCTGGCCATCTCCTGATCGCCACGAAGGGATGATACACCGTTGTCCTTGTTAATGAATTTAATAAGGAGATGTGGGATGGATATGATTGCTTCCATCGCATTCAAAGTGGGACGACCTATGATCCTATTGTAGAGGGACTCCACATCAATTATCAGGACTCTAGACTTCACAGTTCTCGCTCCAGGTTCGCCCTCAAAAGAAATAAGGGTATCAAGATACCCTTTAATGGGTTGTTTTACCCCGTTGAACACTGTGAGTTCTTGTGTATATGGTTGCAAATCTATATCATTAAAGCCCACTTTTTTGAAACAATTATAAAAAATTACATAACAAAAACTTCCCTGATCGACGAGAATTCTTTTGACATCCTTGTTGGCTATGACAGCAATTATAACCACTGCATCATCTCCTCCTAGATCGTTGGGCCAAAATCGTCGTCTGTGAACGACACCACCGGTGCTGCGACATCGTCTCTGAAAGGACGGTTGTCTCTGGGTTTCCCTTGTACTGACAGGATCATTCGGTGGTGATTCTTTCTGGCTGTGATTGACGCTCCTCCTCCAGCAAATCCTCCGATGATCATCTCAATCACTTCACGCCGGCCTTGCCTTTGCTGTTGAGGTATACCGTCCTGTGGAATTTATAGATCCTGAGGGTAAGCTCTTGAACCAACTAAGAGCTTCCTCCGTCAGCGTTCTTGGGAACATTCTACACATGACATCCTCATCAGCTCCTAAATACATGGCTTCGTACACATAAGCATCAAGGTGCTTAGTGGGATCAGTCTCCCCATTATACTTTCCAATCGAAAGTGGCTAGGTTGTTTGCAGATGTTTGGGGATAATGATACTCATAAGTCTCCTTGAGAAAGAAACACTGAGTTTGTATGCCCCAGAAGTTACCACTGCCTGCTCCTTCCTCCTTGTACTGACTCTATCACCAGAGTCTTGAGTCTGCTCCCTCTCCTCGTAAGTAGGGATCTTCGAGTATTGGAGGGTCGTGGATTTTTCACTCACGGATGCATGATGAGCATCCTCCGCTTGAGACGTCACTCTGTCCCCAGTTCCTCTCTTCTCCCTTCTCAACTCCATCAACTCCTCCCTGAGCTGCCTTATAACTTCGTCTCGAGGGTCAGGGGTTCCCACAGGTACCACCCTCCTCGTGCTGGATATAGGAGATTCAAAACTGAGTCTCCTTCCAGCCTGCTGATGGGTCACATCCTCCACGTGACCATCCATAAAATCGCTCCATCTCCTTCCATACTGAACTACCAAAATTCTGCGAAAAGTGGGAATAACTCTATCGAGTCCCACTGGGCGTGCCAATGATCTGTCCTGAACTAGGGTCAATAGATTCGGTGTGGGGCCAGTCACAAAAGTCAAAGATCAAATAGGATTGAAGACCGATTCTGCAAGTATCCGGTCTGTATATCTGGAGTCTCAATAAGATGAGAGCGGTCTTGGAGTCCTGGAGGTCCTTCACACCGTCCTCGCTCGATGATGTGGGCGAAAGGTGGTGTCACCTGCTGATCCGGTCTTGATACCGGTATCCGATCTATAAGACATATTTCAACGTCTTTATCAATTTGCCAACGTGCAACCGGTGTCATCGGTATACATCCGGACTCTAATTCCGTATCAGGCGCTCTCCCTATACCGGTTGTCCAGGATAACACCATGACACCGGATAAGATATACGTCACTATGTAGAAGACAAAAGGCATTGCTACAGGGACCGATCAATAATTCCCTGCATTACGAGCCAAAATCTGCTCACGGGAATGGTCAATTTATCCCTTAATTCTAGCCTATACTCCCTATGCTTAATATAAAATGGCCACTTGACCCAATCATACTGGTAAGTGCGTAATAAAATAATAATTTAAAGTGTTATTGGAGGTTAGTGGTTCCCCACTAACAGATCCTCGAATATCGAGCCAATCAGGTATATAAACTCTCTTCATCAATGAAGGGGGGATCTTTTTGACTCTATCAACTTACAATTACTCTCTAAAAAACATTCCTCACTTGGAATATCATCACTGACTTGAGCGTCGGAGAATCTTTGCAGGTGACACCACCTTTCGCCCACATCAACACGTAAGGACGGTGTGAAGGACCTCCAGGACGCCTAATCCGCTCTCATCATACAGAGACATCGGACACGTAAACCGGATACTCATATAATCGGTCTTCAGAGACGTAATTTCTTCACTATTTGTGACTGCCCCGACACCGGATCTCTTGACCCCGGTTCAGGACAGATCATTGGCACGCCCGGTAGGACACGATAAAGTTATTCCCACCTCTCATTTACAAAGTATGACCTTGCGTCATGGAAGGGAATGGAAGAAACATATCTGATGGGCATGTAGAAGATGTGACGGCCCAAGAACAACCAGCGAACAGACGCTTGGTTTTTGAGTCACCTGTCGGGAGTTCAAGGAGAATGGTGCAAGTATCTGCACCCGATCCAAGAGATGAGATGATACGAAAATTGATGGAGGAGTTAGTGGAGTTAAAACGCGAAAGACAGAACATGGGAGAGAAATCAACATCCCAAACTGGTGGGACACACCATACAACCGACGGAGAAAAATCCACAACTCTCCAATACTCAAACATCCCTACGTTTGAAGGAAGAGAACAGACCCACGATTCTGATGATGGAGCTACTCGAGGGAAGAGGGAGCTAATTACAACACCCCCGGTAACTTACAAACTCAAAGTTCCTTTTTCAAGGAGGCTTATGAGTATCCACATCCCCAAACATCTTCAAACCACTCAGCCACTCTCCATTAGAAAGTATAATGGCGAAACTGATCCTACTAAGCATCTTGATGCTTACGTATTTGAAGCCATGTACTTAGGGGCTGATGAAGATGTGATGTGTCGAATGTTCCCACGAACATTGTCAGAAGAGGCCCTCGGTTGGTTTAAAGGTTTACCTTCTGGATCCATAGATTCCTGCGCTGAAATGACAGCTATTTTTGAAACACACTTTGTCATCTCTAGAGATGTTCCCAGGACATCTCATACTTTGGCCCAAGTTAAGCAGGGTGAAAATGAAACCTTAAAGGATTTCCTGAAGAGGTTTTACAAGGAAGCATCCCTGGTTCCTGACCTCACAGAATCCATTAAGCTACATGTCGTTATCGAGGCTTTGCAGCCAGGATCAACCTTTGCTCTTTCACTAGCAAAAAGTCCACCAACAACATTCGAGGAATTCAGGAAAAAAGCCTCAAAATATGTGAGTATAGAGATGCACCTAGAGGCTATGGCTGCAAAGAAAAAGCCACCAACACCACCTTCACAACCGCGGAAGGATAAGGAGAAAATGAGGCCAGAACGCATGGAGAGACCATTCAATAACCCCAAGGTTAATAACTCCTCTCCTCGACCTCGAGAAAGATGTGTTAATTCCTTTAGCTATTATGCACCACTGTCAGCCAGGCCTTCTCAGATTTTGAGAGAGGTTGGATGGCCAGCTTTCAGCATCTATGGCATTAGGAGACCAGCCCCTGTGAAGAGACCAGGGAATCCCCGTAAGTACTGCGATTTTCATGAACAGACAGGCCACTCCACTGATGAATGCCAAGCTTTAAAAAACGCAGTCGAAATGTTAATTAGAGAAGGCAAATTAAAGCAGTACCTGTTCAAAGAAAAATCCTTTGACAGGGTAGAACGGAATGAGAAAAGAGAAAGAGATCCGGACGATGGGGATGACAATAGCCGTAATCCGATTAGAAAATTCTCTGCTGCGGAGAAACAGAAAGGTGAAATGAATGATGATATAGCACACAGAGATGACATGCCTCAGCATCAGCGTCAAGGACGGTGTGAAGTCATTGATATGATCGCTGGAGGGTTCGCTGGAGGAGGAGCTTCAATTACAGCCCGTAAGAATCATCATAGAATGATTCTGTCTGTACAAGGAAAAGTTAAAGACAATCGTCCTTACAGAGGAGGGGTTTAAGCTCCAATAATTTCATTCTCTGATGAGGATTTTGGCCCTACCATTCCTGGTGGAGATGATGTTGTAGTCATCGTTGCAGTGATAGCCAATAAGGACGTCTGAAGAATCCTTGTTAACCAGGGAAGTTCTTGTGATGTTATTTTTTATAATTGATTTAAAAGAATAGGTTTTAATGACTCAAACTTACAGCCTTACACACAGGAACTGACAGCTTTCAATGGTGCAAAGCAACCAACAAAAGTGTATCTTGACACCCTTATCTCTTTCGAAGGTGAGCCAGGGGCTAGAACGGTTAAATCCAGAGTGTTGGTGATTGATGTTGAGTCACCATTTAATGGCATCATAGGCCGCCCCACCTTGAATGCTATGGAGGCAGTCGTGTCAATTCCACACCTCCTTATCGATAATGCTATTTCGTCCCTCCGAGGTGACCAAGAGATGGCCAGGTACTGCTACAACCTGAGCCTGAATATGACAAAGTTGGAAGCCTCCAATAAAAAGAGGAAACTCAATGATTATGGGACAGCTGCTGGTTCTGTGAGCCTTGTCGACCTGGACCCTAGGGTGGATTTACACATTGATCCGTCCAACCCATCAAATCCCACACCGGATGGAAGTTCCAGGGACATCGTATTGGGAGATTCTCCAGAAAAGGTCACCCATATTAATGACAAGCTAGATACAGAAATGGAACAGCGACTGTTGATGCTCCTACAAGAGTTTAAAGACCTCTTTGCATGGACTGCAGCCGATATGCCTGGCATAGATCCTGCTTTCTACTGTCATAAATTATCCGTCTACCTAGAGACGAAACCGGTTGCCCAAAAGAAGAGAAGATTGGGACCAGAGAAACAGAAAGAAGCTTGCCAAAAAACCAAGGAATTGCTGAAGGCCGGATTTATCAAGGAAATCCGTTATTCCTCTTGGCTATCAAATGTAGTAATGGTCCGGAAAGCCAACGGCAAATGGAGAATGTGCATTGATTATGTGGACCTCAACCGTTGCTGTCCAAAGGATCCTTATCCTCTTCCTAACATAGATCGGATGGTGGATGATTCCTCTGGTTACCAATACCTGAGCTTCATGGATGCGTACTCAGGTTACAACCAAATTCCAATGTGTGACGAGGATCAGGAAAAAATAGCTTTCGTCAATGATCGTGGTGTCTTTTGCTACACCGTTATGCCCTTCGGCCTGAAAAATGCTGGGGCCACATACCAGCGCATGATCAATAAGGTGTTTGAGGGCATGCACACCAAACTTGTTGAGGTGTACATTGACGACATCATAGCCAAGACATCGGTTGGGGGTGATCATATTGAAGACCTACGCCAAGTGTTTATCCGCTTGAGAGAATTTAATATGAGGCTAAACCCATTAAAATGCACTTTCGCTGTCCCAGCTGGGAAGTTTTTGGGTTTCATGTTAACTCAATGCGGTATCGAAGCCAATCCAGGGAAATGCCAAACGATTCTCAACATGCAGAGTCCAAAGAATCTGAGAGAAGTCCAATCCCTGAATGGAAAAGTAGCAGCCTTGGCACGGTTCATGCCAAAGATGGCTCACAGGTCACTTCCTCTGTATAAAGTACTAAAAAAGTCCAAGAAATTCGAGTGGGGACAAGAACAAGAACAAGCATTCCAAGAGCTTAAGGAGGTGTTGTCCAAAACTCCTATTCTTACGAAGCCTGACCCCGAGGACATGCTCATCCTATACTTGGCTATTTCAGATGAAGCTTTGGGCGTTGCCTTGGTAAAAGAAACTCCTGATGGACAGAGGCCGGTCTACTTCACCAGTAAAACATTACAAGGTGCTGAGATCCGGTATCAAAAAATTGAAAAGGCCGCCCTCGCTGTTGTTTGGGCCTCTCGACGGCTACGTCCGTATTTTCACGCACACCCAATCTTGGTAAGAACGGATCTGCTACTCCGCTCTGTGTTAATCAAGCCTGACCTCGCTGGTAGGATGATCAAATGGTCCATTGAACTCTCAGAGTTTGATATATGCTATGAACCCCGAGGCGCTATTAAAGCTCAGGTCCTAGCCGATTTTATTGTGGAAATGACAGGGATAGATCCAGATACACCTTGTGTCCATTGGACCATCTATGTCGATGGTTCATCGAATCAAAAGGGCTCTGGAGCAGGTGTAGTTCTCGAAAGTGACGATGGAGTACACTTGGAGATCTCTCTTCGTTTTAATTTCAAAACTTCCAACAACCAAGCTGAATACGAAGCTTGCTTGACCGGACTATGAGCTGCAATTGACATCGGAGCCTCTGAGGCGACGCTATGTAGTGATTCACAACTCGTGATTTCATAGATCCTGGGAGATTATCAAGCTCGTGATCCTCAACTCCAATTATACTTAAACTGTGTCAAGGAGTTAAGAGAGAAATTCTCAAAAATGGAATTCAAACATGTTCCACGCGAAGAGAATACAAGAGTGGATATACTCTCCAGATTGGCAAGCACCAAAAAGCCAGGCAGCACCACAACGTTGGTCCAGAGTACACTGACGTCGCCCAACATTCTTCTTTTCCCTTCTCTAAATGCCATAATGACCAATTCCCTCTATGGTGACATATGGATGGCCCCCTACATCCGTTATTTGGCCGATGGGCAGTTGCCTACTGATGAGAAGGAAAAGAAGAGAATAAGGAGAGAACTGCCATACTTCACTATGATAGATGGTAACCTCTATAGAAGGGCACTCTCGGTACCTTACTTAATCAGTCTGAGAGAGAATGAAGTACATGAAGTAATGGAGGAAGTGCACGAAGGACAATATGGACACCACGCCGGAGGAAGAAGTCTGATGAGAAAAATCCTCAGAGCAGGATATTGGTGGCCCACAATGAAGCAGGACTCCATTGACTTTGTCAAAAAATGCGATGCCTGCCAAAACTTTTCTAATCTTCACCACACACCGGAAGAAGAACTCTTCATATCCGCTGTTCCATGGCCGTTCTACCAATGGGGATTGGATATTTTGGGCCCTTTCCCAACTGCTCTTGGGGGCATCAAATATCTCATTGTAGGGGTCGATTACTTCACTAAGTGGATTGAAGCAGAGCCGGTGGTGCATATTACTTCAGCCCGAACTCGTCATTTTATGTATGAAAATATTATAACACGATTCAGAGTCCCAGCACGAGTTGTCACAAACAATGGCACCCAATTCACGGACAGAAAATTTACAAATTTACTTGAAGGGTTAGGAATAACCCAGATATTTTCCTCCGTCGAACACCCCCAAACTAACGGCCAGGCTGAGGTGGCCAACAGGGAGGTGCTGAAAGGATTGAAGAAATGTCTTGGTGAAGCCAAGGGCGGATGGATAGACCAGTTGTGTCACATCCTTTGGGCATATCGCACAACGCCTCATTCTTCCACCAATGAATCCCCATATCGCCTGACCTATGGGGTGGAGGCAATGATACCTGTGGAACTGCAAATTGCTTCTACCAGGGTCAAATACTTCTCTGAAGAAGGCAATAACGCTAACTTGGCATCAGAAATGGATGTCATACAAGAACTCAGAGAAGACGCATTCATTAGAGATCAGGCCATCAAAGCCAAAGTCGTTCTTCGATATAACAAACGAGTCCAATCAAGGACTTTCAACGTCGGAGATTTGGTTTTGAGGAAAGCAAGTATGGCAAATAAATTCGCTCATCAAGGTAAACTAGCCCCAAACTGGGAAGGCCCATACAGGGTATCCGAGATTGCTGGCAAAGGCTCTTACCGCCTTGAAAACCTTGATGGCACTCCAATCCGAAACAAGTGGAATACCCAGAACTTGCGCATTTATTATAGCTAGCTGCTGGAGACACATGCACTCTTTTCTTCTCACTTGAGATTGTTCAATGGAGAAATCATTATATTATAATCCCAGCTACGCTTTTATTGTAATTCTTATTTTTGCTCAATAAGAATCTCATACATCAACTTAACTCTTTTGAGTTTTTCTTATGCTATGATTTTCAGTCTATCCGGCGTGCACAAACATATTCAGGACGGATGATCTCAACTACCCATTCTGTAGTTGACGATGTAACTCCTCGAATGTGTGCAAATAAAGGAAGACCTGGGCGCAGTAGGATCAGACCTTTATATAAGGCTGTACCGAACCCCATTCGAAGACCCAGATTGTAGGATTAAACTAAACCCTGGGTACGGTTAGTAAGTTTGGCTGAACACCGTTGAAGGCTTGGATTGAAGGACCAAACCGAACTCCAAGTACGGTTAGTAGGTAAGACCGAACACCGGAGAAGGCTTGGGCGCAGTAAGCTGGTTCTTTTTTAAGACCACGCTGAACGCAGTAAGTTCAGGATTAGCCCTGATCCGAACCCCGTGTCGAAGACTCCGATTGTAGGATTGAACCGAACTCCGAGTATGACTAGTAGGTTTAGCCGAACGTCGGTGAAGAACGATGAATGGGTAAAGTCCAACACCGGATGAAGGCTTGGGTGCAGCAAGCTGGTTCTTCTTTAAGACCACGCTGAACCCCGAGTAGATTGAGAAGAACGGTGAATGTGTAGAATCCAACACCGATTGAAGCATGCTAGTAGGATTAAACTGAACACTGTTAAAGACATGGACTGTAGGATCAAACCGAACTCCAAATATAACAAGTAAGTTACACCGAACTTTAAATTTCCCAAAAGCACTTCTCCTGGTAATTCTTCAATCGGTAATACTTTATTCGAGAACATTTTAACTTCAAATTTCGGGTCATATTTTATCAAAGCCCGACTCTTGATTTCCGAATCAGAAATAATTCACTCGGGTATGTCTCTATGTGAGGCATATTCACCCGAAGCATTTCATTCAGAAATTCTCCAATCGACACCGCACCATGCAGGAGTCGGAGATATTTCACTCGGTGATATCCTATTCACTCGGAGTTTTCTTGTTCAGAAATTCTCCACTCGATGTCATGCCACGCGAGAATCGGAGATATTTCACTCGGTAATATCTCGCTCGAAAATGTTTCACTCGGTAAAATCCTACGCGAAAGTATCACTCGTGATCATTCAAAAAATTGCTGAGAAGTACTTCCCCTAGGAATTCCCTACTCGGAAATACTTTTCCTTGGAACTCCTTACTCGGAAACACTTCAAGCTCGTATCTAGATGCTGAAAATTCTTCAGTCAGCAATACTTCACTGAAATTCGTCTCGTGAAGAATCAGTCATAATGCTTATTAGTTTTGCTCGAAAATACTTCACTTCGAAGTACCAATCAGCAATTATTACTCGGGAATGCTTTAAACCAAAACACATTTGTTCAAAGTCAGAACCTTCTTCTGACCAAAAACACTTCCCCTGAAGTGGCCCACTCGTAAATACTCCACTCGGGAAAATTTGCACTCAGAAAATTTGAGCCAGAATGGAAACTCAAATTGTAAGTCTAAACTCTGAGTGCGGCTGAAAGATCACTACAATCGTTTGATTAGGTTCAATCAGAACCCTTTACTCAGAAAGAATTAATCTGAGAGCTTCCACTCGGAGTTTTCAATCAGAAGAACTCCCACTCGGAGCTCTCACTCAGAGGAGCTTCCATTCGGAATTCTCAATCAGAAGAACTCCCACTCGGTGTTCTCACTTGAGAGAAATTCCACTCGGAAATATCACTGGAAATCGTCCTTGATGAAAAATAAGACTCAGTTAAAACGTATATGCTTTTACTGAGCAACTTGAGGGGTAATGGAATTTCCCGGATGACATGGCCAGAACCAGCCTCACCCGGAGTCATTCATTCAGAGTTAGTTGCTCACTCGGAACTGATCACCCAATAATACTTGGGGACAGTATCGAACAGCTAACGAATATTCTGAGTGACGAACACTTAGTAAAACGTTCTCACAATCATTTCCCCTCATGATTAACATCGCAAGCCGTTCTCATGACAACGTGTTTTCTTACAACGAAGGTCCCCATATATGCTAAACGTGTGATTTAAGTAAACTACTTCGTCACACTACCACATCAAGGCAACAAAAGATATTTTATCTTTTCTATCAGACTAAACCTTTGGTTATTGAAGTACCTATACATGGGGACAGAACTTGTTTACTGCTATCAGATGTAATATTTACACGTCTACATCCGGATTGAATCATTACATATACAATGATTCTATTGAAATTACTCTCAACAGACAAACGTATAAAGCAAGTTGTATTTTCATTGATCAAATCATGAATTACATTAGAGAATTGATTCAGTAATCCGGAGCTGATTCCGGAACACAACAGATTTGAATCAATAAAAACTATAAGACAAGGAAGGCACTATTTCTATTGGCTTGTCTCTTCGCCCTTTCCTTTACCTTTATCTCCGGCCTCGCCTCCCCCTTCACCAGCAGCTTTACCTACATCAACACTTGTTCCTTCACTTCTAGGCTGCTGGGTGATGGGAGTCAGAAGAAAAGGTCCCATTGACTGGCCTTTGGGAAGAGGAGCTAGCTTATACATGGTGTTTGGCGGTTCCTCCTGACGATCATCAACCAAAGCTACGAGTTTCCCTCCATGAAACTCATAGAACGGATCAATACCGTTCAAATTAAGTTCCACTTTGGGATTCTGATATTGAATTTGACGAACAGCAAGCCCAAAAGATTCCTCGACTGCCTGGACACAGATATCCACAGCCTCTTCCGCTCGGGTATTCATAGCAGTCAAATCCGCTTTCAGAACTTTGACCTCGTCATTCGAACTCACCAATTTTAGTAACAACTCCTTCTCCTTACGAGCCCAGTCTTCAACTCCTTGAGAGTAAACGACCTTGGCTTCTTTCAGTTCCTCTCCCAACTTGGCCGAATGCTCCTTCTCCGTACAGAGGCTGGCATGGAGGTCGGAATTGATTTTCTTCTGATCAAGTGCTTGAGCCTCCAACTCCTTAACAAGATATTTTAGCCTGGAGATTTCTTCATCTTTCTGATACCTTTCTTCCTTGGAAGCCTCCAACCGACTTTCCAAGCGAAGAATGGTCGCTCTGTCCTTAGCTGCGGCAACATTCAAGTCGTTAACCTTGCCCGTTAACTAGCCAAGTTTTTCATTATCTTCTGACAGCCTGCGAACCGATCTCAGAAGACCAGACAGTTCAGCCAGTTGCCATTGTCTAGCGTCACAAGCTCGAGTTACTTCTCCAGGCTCTAAAGTCTTCAGCTTATACGGAGAATCAGGGATGCATTGAGGCACTGGACCCTCATACACTAGGTATAGGGCAAGATTGGAGTTCCCTGGAGGAGGACAGGAAACCTTGGGCGCAAAGTAAGAACTTATTGGCCTGGCGCCAAAGGTAATCACATTGCTGGGGGCAGCCGTTGTTGTCTCTTCAATCCCCTTTCCTTTAGAGGCCCCAGGATTAGCTGCCCCTTCGGAAATCTTTGGTTTTTTGGGGGAGGGCTGAGACTCCATTTTCTTAGAAGAGTCATGATCTGCTTTCGTCCTCTTCTTTCTGGCCTTTGGTTTTTTGGGGGAGGGCTAAGATTCCGGTATGCCAGATCCTCCCTCCAATAAAGGAATATCGTAACCAGCGGACGAAGTGAGTATGATGGTCTAGACAGTAGCCTTCTTAGAATTCCGCTTTGGCTGAATATTGTTTTCAGCCGCGACGGATTTCCCTCCAGCTTTGAGGCCCTTCAATTTATCCATCTCTGGTGACTCAGCTTCAATTTCAACTGCATAATCAGATAGAAAGATCATCAGTAACAGAAGACATCAAGACATAAAAAGAAGGAAAATAAAAAATCATATAAAATTACGCAAGTATTCTTCGCAGGTAGTTTCTGACCCTAGCAGATGCCTGCAAGAGAAAAACTTGTGCGAGGCGGTGTATGATTGAAGTGCAGAAAGAACGGAGACCGATGTTGGGGTTAACTCATCCTCATCGGTGTAATAAGCCTGGGACGTCAACAAAAGGTGTTCATGAGTCCAGGCCACGGGAAATTCTTGAATCCCGTCTTTATTCAGCCAAAAAACTGGGTCATTCGGCTTCACACGAATCCTGGTGAAATAAGATTTGAATGAACGCCCATCTACTTTGGCGGAGTCAGTGTATGACTCGAAGTTGATGACTTTGGAGTTAGTCCGAAGGGTTATCAAACTTACTCCTCCCTTCTCCTTATCCGCACGACGGACCACTTGCGTAAAATAAAAAAGCATGGCCACCGTGGGTGTGAAATTGAAGTGATCCCCAAGCACTTCAAGAGAACAGATTAACCTCCATCCATTAGGGTGAAGCTGAGAGGGGGCACAGTCCAAAAACCTCAACACCCCCATCTGAAATTTTGTGAAGGGAAGGCGTACACCTAAATTCAAAAATACGAAGTCATACATGAATATTGACCTCTCATCCGGTGTATGACAAACCCGTTCTAAGAGAAGAGGAGCCAACACCATAAAACGCTTCTTAAATTTCTCCTTTTTGAAAACTGTGAAGCGGGGCTCCAACCTTGCTCCGTCCTCCCGAGCATGGATAGACGGTGTTGAGAGAAATTCACCCGCAACCCAGCAATAAGGACGCTCCTTTTGGAGCTTAACCCAATCAATCTGGTGTGCAACTACATTGCACAGCCCGGAAGCTGTCTTCAAGATATACTGCTGAGATGGTCCTCCACTGCCAGAGGCACTTTTTCCAGTCATCTCCTTTATAGCTAGTTTAAACACCTTCACTCTGCGATAAAAACTCACATCATCAGAGAGGTACAAATCAGCACTCTCCTCACTCTCACTAGAAGAGGATTCTGAAGAGGGTATTATCACCCTTCGCCTTGAATAGGGCGATGCCTCCCTCTCTGAATGAAGTGGGTTTGAATGGAAGATCACAGGGATCCTCCCACCACGACTAGAGGAAATTCGAGACAACGCTCTTCCTTCTCTTCCCCTAGGGCCAACGCGACTCGAGCCAGCGAAACCTCTCCCAGACATTTAGAAAAACTAGAAGAAAATACGAGAAGACGAAGGAAAGGTTACCTCAGGATGAAGAAGGGTGGTGAATCAAGTATCACACAAGCAAACAATGTCTTCTCGAAAATTTTGCAGAGTTTCGTCAGGAAAGCAAGACTGAGTGATTTCTGAATTCACTAAGTATCCCTTTTATAAGGGGTCAACAGACTCAATTACGAGTCGAAGGTTATGTCGTTTGCCACTAAAGGACGCCATTTTGGTAAATCCAAGGCTGTCGTTTCAAACCTTAAGGCGCAAAATCAACGATGATTCGTCAAAAGGGCCTCTCAAATGGGCCTCAGAATTTAAATTTTAGGCCCATGAAGCTCCCTAGTGACGGTTATGAAGACGTGCGCATTTAAGTCAATAATGGCTCGCCCACGTGATTAAAGGCATTAAATGTCCAATCATGAGAAACGTTGCAACTGTTACTCGAATACCAAGGGTTGTAAGTTTCAAAAACTTTTGGGATTCTCGCACAAAGAATCTTTGTCCATATCCGTCCTCACGAATGCCATGACGACGGAACCTTCGTTCCAAGAACGGATGTCTACGTGACAACGTGTATCATCCGACATCTACACTTCTTCTAAAACGATGTAGCTTATATGAGCCACTTTACTAGTCCCTCACACAAACTAGGGGACAAATAGAATGATGACCTCGTCTCGATACCGGACTTGAACGAAATCGAAAACTCAATCCGTACCCTGACGATTGTAACGTACTTGCCCAGGACGGATGATCTCAATCACCTATTCTATGATTTGACGATGTAACTCCTGGCGTAGTGTACCCCCCAGGACGGATGATCTCAATCACCTATTCTGTGATTTGACGATGTAACTCCTGGCGTAGTGTACTCCCCAGGACGGACGATCTCAATCACCTATCCTGTGATTTGAGGATGTAACTCCTGACATGGACAATTCCCATCATCATCCTTATGATGGAAGCTTCTAAAGTCTCAATCTGTATCTTGACGATTGAAAAGTGTTTCCCCAGGACGGACGATATCAACTACCTATCCTGTGGTTTGATGATGCAACTCCTATGATTTTGAAGGCTCAATCCGTACTCTTACGATTGAGATATATTTACCCAGGACGGATGATCTCAATCACCTAATCTGAGATTTAATGATATAACTCCTGGCGTGAACAAATTCCCATCATCACCTTTATAATGGAAGATCCAACTGTCATCTTTATGTATCTTTGTAGTTCCCCAAGCACGGAACAATACTCTCACATTGGACAATGTTTTCATCTCCAATGAGAATAATACGAACTAATACTAGTCATCCGTCCTGTGACACCGCTACTGTGAACAACGGATCGACTCCTTTTCTCCCCAAAGGAATTAAGGATGATGCCCTATGACAGGTACCTAATCCTTAACATACCTGCACTTGGTGACAGTATTCATTTATATATCTTTCCGTTCTAAAATTACATGATTTTCTGAGGTGATTATTTCAATCCAACCTCAACGCTAGCCCTACAGAGCGGATTATCAATTACCGAAACGATATATACATCTAAGTCATATTATTCATCATGAAGTATTGAAGACAAAATTCTGAAAGGGAATTTTATTCATTCGTGAAGAGCAGGATTACATATAATACCGGAGTTGATCCCAGAACATAACTTTACATATTAAAAATAGCAAGACTACGAAGGGGGAACTTGCTCTTCAGTCTCTTTCTGCCCTTCCCCTTCTCCAGGTTCTTGTATCCCTTCCTTTGGGATTTCCTCTGGAGTCTTCTCTTCTGGAGCTTTAGCACCTCCTACAGATGAGGCGACTTCAGGAATAGGAAAAACGAAATTCGGTCCCATACTTTGACCCTTGGGAAGAGGGGCTAAACCATACAAGGACTCTGGAGGATCTTCATATCGACCATCAACCACTGTAACTAACCTCCCTCCATGGAATTCATAGAACGGATCTATACCATAGAGGTTAAGCGACACAGTGGGGTTAGGATAGAAAACTTGGCGTATAGCTAGGCCGAAGGATTCTTCAATTGCTTGAGTGCATATGTCAATAGCTTCCTGCGCCTCGGCTTTTGCTACAGCCAATTCTTCCCGCAACCTCGAAAGATCTCCATCCGATCCTTGAGATTCCGTGCTCCTAGCCTTCAGTCCCTCGATCTCAAGGAAGAAATTCTTCTCCTTCTGGGACCATTCCTCTGCTTGTTTAAAATAATCCTCCGTAGCAGCTTTGCTTTTATCTTCAAGATCAGCTTGTTTAGCTTGACTGCTACGAAGTTCTTCTTGAGATTTACCAAGCATCTCCTCCTTCTCTGCCAGTTTACCCTCCAAGTCTTTAAGCATGGTTTTGAGCTTGAGATTTTCCTTGTTCATAATATCTTCGAACTCTTTAGACTTGGCAAGGCGATCTTCTATTAATCTTAGGGCAGCTTTATCCTTCCCCGCCGAGAGGTTAAGCTGTTCTACTTTATCACTCAGCTCATCAACCTTGTCAGCATCATCAGCTAACAAACTGAGCGAGTGAAGCATCCCAGTAAGTTCTGCTAACTGCCATTTTCCGGCCTCACACACCTCTTTGATTTCTTTAGGTTTAAGCGTGGGCCAGAGTTCGTACAGCGGCTGAGGAAGAATCGCTGGAGTTGTCCCCCGGTATGAGAGGAAGGGAGTAAGGAATGAAGCAGTTAGGAAAGAGATCGGACTAGATCCAGAGACCCTAGAAAGAATACCCTTATGGAGTCCAGAAGGAACTTCAGCTGCATCCGAGGTCTCTACAGCTTTACCTTTTGAAGCCCTTGCCCTTTTCAGACTCCTTGAAGGTTTATGTTTCTTCGATGGTCCTCCTGAAGGGTCATTCTTGATCTTCCTCCTCCTCTCTGTTATATTGGGTTGACTCGCAGTTGCACCAGCACCAGTTGAATCACCCTCCACCAGCGAAATTTCCCCTTCGACATCCGAGGTCAGAATGATCAACTCAGAACAACCCTTCACAGAATCCTTCTTAGGATGAATTTCATTCTCACCAGCTACAGACTTACCTCCTGCTTTCAAGGATTTCAGCTTGTCCATGTCTGGAGATTTTTGCTTTATTTCACCTACATGCACGAATAAAACGTATTAGCAACAAAGAAATGCTCAATACAATCAACAAAGGAGGAAAAAAGGAATAAAGCAGGAATTACGTAGATATTCATTCCGGACTTCACTTGAAGTACTTAAAAGACGTCTACACAAAAATGCTTTAAAGCGTGTAGAATATGCTTCAAGGGCGAATAACACCGTCGCCGTTTCAGTAGATAGCTCGGACTGATGAGTGTAGTATGCTGAAGAGTTCAGGAGAAAGTGCTCATGAGTCCAGCTCAGGGGAAATTTATTAAGACCCTCTTCATTCTTCCAGAAGACGGGCTTATTCTTCTTAATTGATATCCGGGTATAGAAGGACTTAAATGACTTCCCGTCAACTTTAGCCGAATTGGTGCAGGATTCGAAGTTCACGAAGGAACATAGAGTCCGGAGTGTGATTAGACCTACACCGCCTTGCTTGTTAGCCCTCCGAACTACCTGAGTGTAGTAGAACAGCATCGCTACGGTGGGCGTAAAGTTGAAGCAGTCTCCCAATACTTCTAAAGCACGGACGAGTCCCTAACCTTTCGGATGAAGTTGAGAAGGTGCACAATTTAGGAACCTTAATACACCCATTTGAAACTCGGATAAGGGGAAACGAACTCCGAGGTGATGAAATACAAAATCATGCATATATACCGAACGCTCGTCTGGGACAACGTGGTATATCCGTTCTGTAGGGAGCGGTGCAAATACCCTGAACCATTTTTTCATTTCCTCCTTGAAGCAAACTGTAAACCTTGGCTGAATCCGAGCTCCGTCCTCCTTCGCGTGATGGGAAGCTAAGTTTTTAAGCTCGTCAGCTATCCAGCAGTAGGGCCACTTAGCCTGGAGTTCTTCCCAATTTAGCCGAGAGGCGACTACGCTGTACAGACCTTCTGCTATTTTCAGAACAGTTTGATCTCCAGAGGTTCCTTCTCCAGACATCGTTTGAGTAGCGTGAACAAAAATCTCTGCTCTACGATAAAAAGTCACATCGTTAGAAGGGTAACAATCATTACTCATCTCACTTTTCAGAGCGACTACAATCAGAGGACGACTCTGAGAAGGGAAAAGCCACTCTCCACCGTGAGTAAGATCCCCTTTCTGAGCGACATGACTCAGCCCTCAGAAGAATCACAAGGATTCTTCCCCCACGATAATTAGGGTTGCGAGAAGTTAATCTCCCCCTAGTAAGATACATTCTTTTCAAACAAAAACAGCAGAGCAAAAGAAGATGAAAATAACAGGGGAAAGAAAATGGTTACCTCAGATGATAAGGAAGATGAAGACTGAGAAAAACTTCTCAAAACAAGCGGCAAGCGTCCTTACAAAATTTTTGCAGAATTTTGCTAAGAAATCAGAAGTGAGTGGTACCCAGAATCCATTAAGTGTTTCTTTTATAGGAAACGAAAGGGTTCGGTTACCAACTCTTGAGGTTGTGTCGTTCACGACTAAACGCGTTGATTCACGAGTCAAACGACACAGTCGTTCTAAATTCATGGGCGCCAAAACAATATCAATTCGTCAAAGGGCCTCTCCGCTGGGCCCAGAAGTTTTAAAAATTGTAGGCCTATTAAGCCCCAAACGACGGTTACTGAGATTTCTGTCTTACACGCAATAACTGCTCACACACGTGATTAAAGGCATTTAATGTCTAATCATGCGACGCAATCTATGCTTTACAGACGTCACTCGAATTTCAAGGGTCCTCAGTTTTCAAAAAACTTTTGGTATTCTCCTGCTGCGAATCTTTGTCTGAAACGGTTATAACAACATCATGACAACAGAACGTTCAACCCTAGGACGGTTCCTCGTGATATAATAATGCTGAACAGCACACATGCATAAAAATGTTTCCTGCAAAGCTATACCGGCATCTAGACCTTTCGCAGGTTGAGTAGCTCATGTGAACAACTACACAGTCCCTCACACAAGCTAGGGGACATATGATCCGGTCTTGATACCGGTATCCGATCTACAAGACATATTTCAACGTCTTTGTCAATTTGCCAACGTGCAACCGGTGTCATCGGTATACATCCGGACTCTAATTCCGTATCAGGCGCTCTCCCTATACCAGTTTCCAGGATAACACCATGACACCGGATAACATATACGTCACTATGCAGAAGACAAAAGGCATTACTACAGGGACCGATCAATAATTCCCTGCACTACGAGCCAAAATCTGCTCACAGGAATGGTCAATTTATCCCTTAATTCTAGCCTATACTCCCTACGCTCAATATAAAATGGCCACTTGACCCAATCATACTGGTAAGTGCGTAATAAAATAATAATTTAAAGTGTTATTGGAGGTTAGTGGTTCCCCACTAACGGATCCTTGAATATCGAGCCAATCAGGTATATGAACTCTCTTCATCAATGAAGGGAAGGATCTTTTTGACTCTATCAACTTACAATTACTCTCTGAAAAACATTCCTCACTTGGAATATCATCATTGACTTAAGCGTCAAAGAATCTTTACAGGCGACACCACCTTTCGCCCACATCAACGCGTAAGGACGGTGTGAAGAACCTCCAGGACGCCTAATCCGCTCTCATCATACAGAGACATCGGACACATAAACCGGATACTCATATAACCGGTCTTCAGAGACGTAATTTCTTCACTATTTGTGACTGCCCCGACACCGGATCTCTTGACCCCGGTTCAGGACAGATCACCTGTGAAGATTCTCCGACGCTTAAGTCAGTAATAGTATTCCAGGTGAGGAATGTTTTCCAGATAGTAATTGTTAATGGAAAAGAAGAAGACCCTCCCTCCATAAATGAAGAGAGTTCTTATACCTGATTGGCTCAATATACGAGGACTTGTTAGTGGGGAACCACTAACCTCCATTGATATAATAATTTATTATTTAATATGCACTTGCCAGTATGATTGAGGTAAGTGGCTATTTTATATTGAGCGTAGAGAAAGTAGGGCTAGTCTTAGGGAACAAGTTGATTATTTCCAGGAGCAGATTATGGCTCGTAGTGTGGAAAATAGAATCTTTGTCCTTGTCCCTGTAGCAATTCCCTTTGTCTTCTGTATGGTGATATGTGTGTTATCCGATGTGCATGGCGTTATCATGGACAACCGATATAGGGAGAACGCCTGATATGGATTTTTAGTACGGATGTATACTGATGACACCGGTGACACGTTGGAGAACTGTCAAAGACGTTGAAATATGTCTTGTAGAACGGATACCGGTATTGAGACCGGATCACTTAACTTGTTTAATATTTATTTAAATTTTTTAATTTATATATAATTTATTTTATAATATTTTACTTTCATACTATAATTTCTTTTATTTTTTTAAAAATCAATTCTAAGATAATGTAATGTTATTTTTCTTTATAATAAAATAATATTTAAATTTTATTAGTTATTAATTTATTGAAATTTAAATGTAAAAATAAAAGCTTTTAGCTCATTTAAAATGTGGACCTGTAAGGATAGATAGGTGAGGAAGAAGCAAAGTTGCTCTTAAAACAGCTATTTTTTGCGTGATCCCACACTTTTCGCGGCACCCAACATCATTGCATGGCATTGCATGCAGCAATGAAGATTTTTAACCGTTCCAAATTCTTTCTCCCGAACCCTCTTCATCAGAAGGGTGAAGGTCTTTCCAACCAATTCCTAACCTATTCCTTCTTGATTGCCCCAAATCTACTTTGATATTTTTGTTTCATCATTTTTCATAAGTTTTCAGAGTTTGATTTTTGTTTCATCCTTTTTGTTGTATACATTCTTTGAGAAGTAGAGAAACAATGGAAATGACAAGTGGATTGGTGAAAGTAGGCTTTACATATATGCTTATATTGAGATTGGTAAAGTAATTATCTGCATTAGAAAATGAAAAAAGGTAAGTTAAGAGAGCATATAATTTGAACTGGTCTAATCCGGGGTGTAAGATCCGGTGTGGAACCAGCCACAAAAGTCAATTATGAAACATATTTTCACACCAATACAGTGGGTATCCGGTATTCGTATCTGATATCTCAGTGGGAGATACCGTCCTTGAAGTCCTGGAGATCCTCAACACCAAGCTTTCGCATTAAGAGTGGGCAAAAAGTGGTGCCACCTGCAAAGATTCTCTGACGCTCAAGTCAGCAACAAGTATATGGATTCAAGTTTAGGAAACTCGAGCAATGAAATAGTATAAGGAGAATGAGAACAACCTAACCTTTTCTGCGTATGCGAATGGACTATTTATAGGTGAGCATGGAGAATGAATCGTCAAGTGCAAGTGGGGCCAGGGAAAAATAGTACACTACACAGTGTACGATTCTGGCACACGACGCGGGAGGAGCCACGTCTCCTGCGAACATCCCCTGGAAACTGTATACTGTACTCTCTATCAGGTGACGTGGATGCTTTTCGGTGTATGAGGTTTCCACTTGAACATACCAGTACAGGGAGAACGCCTGATATAGAGTTTACAGTCCGGAGGTATACCTGCAGCGTCGGTAGTGTAGTGAAGACGGATAAAATTACGTCCTGGTCCTGGTACCGGTATCGAGACCAGATCATAATTATATATAGAGAGATAGATGATATAACCTATTTGCCACAATATATATAATATAATTAATAAAAACTATTTAATATTAATAAAAAGTAAGATTAAAAGACAAATTTGATGAGAGAAATTTTACTACTTAGGTATGGTAAAGGAAAAAACCCTATTGGTATTAATCTTCAATTAATTGAGCTTTTCTTTTCCCTTTAAATGAAAATCAATTTTTATTCACATGCATAAATCATGAAATTAAAAATGGTAAAGCATGCTTTCCAACAGTATTTGGATTTAGTTCCTATGAATTTTTGGTTAGCATCCAATAATATTTTAGAATTTTTGCATTTGGTCTTCACCATTAGTATTTTTTATTAACTATTGACTTGGTAAACAAAGGATTAGATTAACAATTAACCAAGTCAACAATTAATAGAAAACCACTAACCTTGTTACCTCACAGACTAAATCCAAACATTTAAAAAATGTTAGTAACTAAATCTAAATCGAAGAATATTTTAGTTAAATCTAAAAGAAAGTAAAATATATACATGCCATAAACATACCAAAGCACACTACTACTGATTTGATATACCATTAATCCCATACAACATAATCTGAATGTTTCTAAAAGGCAAGGTGGTGAACTAATATGCATATCATTTCTCAAAATTCTTTACAACATCATGAATACATTTAGCTTTAATAAATATAGAATTTAAATCACCCTTTGGCCAAAAACTAATCAAATTACCACCAGGTTTGTAACAATATGAATTGCCAATTAAAATCCTTTAGTAGGTGGTCTGGAAATTTGAACTTATGGCCTCTATTTGAACTCAGTATTTAATTCTTTTATTATTGTTCACTAGTCAAAATTATGATTTTGTCTTAATAATCCATGTTATGATGTTAAGGACAAAACCTAGGTGCAGTTTCAAAGATGTTTCTAGTACTATTCTCTAATTAGAATTAAAGTTTCATCTTGATAATTTCCATAAAATGTAAATCGACATTAATGATCTACTAGTTTACCAAAATAAAAGTCTAATTCTAATTAGAAACATAAAAACATCTAAATAGTTGTACATAACTTTTCTCTTTATTACTTGTTACTAACATAAAATTTTATTTCTGATTGAAAAACAAAACAAAACAAAAGCATTTAAAAATTGAAGCTAACTCTTATCCTTAACTAAGTTACTAACTGCCTTAATCATAAAAACAAAATCACATGTTGGAGCATAGAGTGTACCAAATGATATAACAGGATTCAGCTGTCCTGCATAAAGATATAGTGCCTGTTTGGTTCATTCCTCAAACACAATCGCGTTAACAGAGTGTCGTTTTTATTCCGTTCAACCAATTGATTTGCGTTTGGTTCTCATTTCTTCTCTGTTCCGTCAAATGGACCGTAGTTGGGGTTTTGTTCACGTTGGGAAAGCTCCGTTTCGCCAGGGGTAGGTTTGGCCTCCCTTTTGCCAACGTGTTTGGGTGAAATCCCATTAATACCTTACCTTAAGGGTTAAAATACAGGCCAAGAGAGACCAAAAAACCAACTGACAATGTTGACTGAGGGAAAAAGGGGAACCTTTGCAAGCAGCTGCATTTGGTTTTTGGGGAAAGAAAGGAGATCTTTGCTCGTCTTCTCTGATTGTGGTATGGGTTTTTGGTTTTGCTGGGTTTTGTGTTGGCCTCTGTTCTCTGTTTTCTGGTTTGTGGGTTGTTAGGTTGTCTTCCTCTGGTGTGGGTTTGGGCTACCAGGTTAAGGGGTTTCGTCGGTGGTGGTGATGGTGTGGGTTTCGGGTTCTTGTGATGGGGGTGAGCGGGTTTTGTGATGGGGCTGTGAGGGGATGGCTGATGGTGGTGGAGATGCGTGGGGGATAGGTTTAGGGGGACAGTGATGGGTCATGGGTGGGTGGGTGGTGTGGGGATGTGGTGGTGGTAAGGCTATGAGGGTGGTGCTGGTGGGGATGTGGTGGTGACGTGGGTAGTGGTGGAGGCTGAAGTGGGTGGTGGACAATGGGTGGTTTTTTTTGTTAGAGTATATTGTAAAGTTTTTTTGTGATATTTTTTTAATTTAAATTTTGATTCATTGTAATATAATGTGTATTAAATTCTAATTTATTGTAATATAATGTGTATTAAATTCTGATTTATTGTAATGTAATGTGTATTAAATTATAATTTATTGAAATATAATTTTGATTTATTGGAATGTAATTTAAGTGTATTGTAATGGGTATTGAATTTAATATATTAATTGTAATGTGTATTAAATTTAATATGTTAATTCTGATTTATTGTAATATTAAATTTAATATTATAAAAATATTAAATTTAATATATTACATTTATTTTAATATGTATAATTAAATTTAATATATATAATTTTTAATTTATACATATAATATTAATATATATAAATATACATATAAATTACAACTAACTTGTTAAAAAAAATAATACCCTTTTTGGTCAAAAATAATAGGCCATTTTATTTAAAAATTCGATTTTCTTAAAAAATCTAATTATACATAATATTACATAAATATAAATATATACTAATTTTGATATAATATCTATTTATATTATTAATATATACATATTCAATACATTTTTTTTACTAAATACCCTTTTTGGTAATTTCCACACAAACCACCATTTGTCTAACTTAACTTTTTTTCCAACCAAACACAATCACTACTTCTCAACCCACTTTTACCCAACCCAACCTTATCAACAACCAAACATAATTCAGCTTACAAAACTCCAGTTTTCTCAACCCTAGTTTACAAAACCCCAGTTTTCTCAAAGGGGTAACCAAATGGACCCGTAGTCTACATGGTTAACTATAGCTACTGTAGATGGGAAAAAAACTGGTCTATTTAATACTAACAAATTCAATCAAAATGGCAGCCTGGTGTACCTGTGCACTTTTGACCTCCTCCCACGTGTAGTAATCATTTGATATGAAATGTCTAGCCCTTCACTATAATAGAAACATACCTATAATCATTCGATATGAAATGTCAACTACTAGTCCTTAAGATGATGTACTTGTTAAAATTGGTGGTTTTAAAATATTTATTTAGTGTGTAAATGCTCTAGTTACATGTTTATAGAAGAAATAGAACATACTTATCAGGGTGGAAATTTTCAACTCCAAGATCCTCATCCCATAAGAAAATATAGCCATATTCTGCAACTATATCCATCTTGGAATTTTAGTGTAATATTTTATATAATGTTTATATATGTAATTTGTTTATACATTTTGTTTATATAATATGGAAATTTAGTCAGAAAATGTTTTAAGAAATACAACATTAGATATTAAATAGCATTGAATGTTTTCATCCTTTCTTTCAATTAAGCTTATATATACTGCAGGAACTTCAACAATTTTTTTTGAGAGCTAGTCCATTTGAATTATATTGTACCAAATGGAACCATTGTTTCTTAAAATGCAGGATGCCATTATCTTTTGGATTTAAATATACGAAAATGTTCTTAAACAGTCCTAGTTCATTAGAAAAAAATTCTACTAACTTAATCCCCACACATTAAGTCATTCATGGGAACATACAATCAAAATATAGTTGACATGTATGATTCATGTAAATGGGTTATCAACCTGTGAATTCATTGATAAAGTAAGGCATAATTAAAGAGAAAATTTCCGTCAAATTTGGAGCAACATAATTTTGTCCATGTGAGCGACAAAGTTTCAAGGAAAATGAATGAAAAGTACTGATACTAAGTTCTTTAGTTGTGACCTTCCCAGCTATAGCTCCTATACGTTCTCTCATTTCAGAAGCAGCTGTTATTGTAAAAGTCATTGCAAGAATGTTGAATGGACTAATGCCCTGTTCATATTTGACAGGAAATGGAAATTGTAAATGATATATGGAGCAACAACATTTAAATATAAAAGGTAAAAACATGATAATTCACCAACCCACTTAGTGGGATAAGACTTTGTTGTTAGTAAAAACATGACAATTCAGAAAATAGAGAAAATGGGCTATAGTAAAAGATAAATACAAAGTATCCATATGTTCGGCCACAAAAACATGACATTTTGGTTATACAAACAAAATGTATAAACAAATGTATAAACATTATATAACTAAATTTTAGTGTAATTTTTTACCTCATTATATAAACAAAAACACAGTGGACTTAGTTTATCAGTTATTTTGCCAATGTAAAGTATAAAATGTATCCATCTTGGAATAAACCGACTTGATTCATATGTGTGTAGCCAAATCACAGTACCTGGGCAAGTGTGACAATCTCTCCTCTAACAGCATATTCACATTTCAGAACCTATACAACAAAAAGGAAACATAGTTTCAACTTTCAAATAATCAATTGAAGTATAAACATTGGTGTCAAGTATCAACAATCAACTTGGCTTTTAAAAAAACATGGGGGCAAATATACAGGTCTATAATTCATAAATAAATAAAAATTTCCTTTGTCAATGAGAAATGTAACACCCCGGCCCGAAAATAGGAGTAAATTTTTCACGATTTGAATTGATTATAAGTATAAGAAATTTAATATATATATATATATAATGTCAAGTAATTACCCCGGATCATTTAATAACCTATCTCATATATGAAGATATGAGAAAGTATCAGAGTGCTCCTTGGACGACCAGACTCGAGGCCGTCACAAGGGAAAAGCAGAAGATGTAATTAAATTTAAGAGTTATTAAAATATATACCAAAAAGAGGATGAAAGATGCCACATCGATTCGTTAAACGATAGAAATAAAATTTAATAATAATAATATCATTTATACATTATCAAGGTCATTAATGAAAATTAGCCATACACATAAGGTCTAATTTTCCTACATGACCTCCAAAATCAACTATTATCAAATTAATTTCAAAATAAGCATATACACACTATATGCTATACAAAAGTGAATATATATGCCGGCCAAGGCTCACCCACATTCCTTCCGCATTTACCTTCATCAATCCTTGACCTCCAAAAGAGTAGGATTTTACATCACACCTACATCAAGCTTAAAAATGACAACTAGGAGGTGAGTAACATAATCCAAATATACCAAAGTCATACATTATGATGATATTTATACATGTGTGTATTATATTCATTTTTCAAGAAACCATCACAAGCTTCACACACATGATACATCATTCCATCTCAACACAATACATATCCAATTTAGTATATTCACAATGCAATATCATATATAATATATAATATATCCTTAACATTCTCAATAATAATCACACTTTTAATGTTAGTATCTCAACTTACTCTCCCTCTATTTAACAATTATCCATCGCCACCACGGGCTATCAACTAGGCATATCTCCAGCTATATGCAAATGCCCTTAAAGCTAATGCATATGCACAAAGGAATCATTTTCAAATACGGATCCGACTGTGGGACACAACAACATATCAAATGTGGGACAAGCATAGGTGTGCTACTCTGCCCCTACTACAATAGTAAAATGTGTACACATATATCTTAATTCGTGCATGCTTACAACATCATACTTTTACTGGTACCAAACTGCTCTCGCCCATCTGTAGCATTAGTCACCCTGTGACTTGTGGATCATCATTATGGCCTTACTTGCCAAAGTGCTATAGGCCTCCCCCGAACACACATCAAGGGAGCCGTGCCCCGTCGGACACCGAGGTAAACTACTTATCACAAAGCCGTCCTCCCACAGGGCCTGCCACATAGGGTGCCTCATCACCAAACTAAGGGCAGCTTCGTGATTCCCCGAATCACTAGGGAGCAATAACAGTATAACCGTGCACTGGGTCACCCTCCCACTAGGCCTGCCTATTGGAACCCCTAACATTCCATATAAGCAGCGAATGATATGTCATGGATGCAATGCCAATCAATCCATTCTCACACTATGCCTCCTAAATGCCACTCAATCAATCGTCCATTCATGACTACCACTTAGTGGATTTCAATATTCTCAATCTATACCAATTCTTGTTGGAACTCACACACATCGACAGTTAGTGGCAATCACATTTACCAATTCACATATACATAATTGGGATATTTCACATCATTGATTTCAATTCAAAACGTGGTCTTAAACCATCATGACATATTTCATCAACATATTCAACATAATATCTGATCCGGTCTCGATACCAGCACCAAAGTACGGATATCACTTCATCCGTTCTATGTGTAATATCGACTTAGCAGGTAAAACTTTGGACTGATAAGACCGTATAGGCGATCTCCCTATATTGGTATGTCCATTTTAACACCTCACATATCAAATGGAATCCGTTCTCCATATCAGAGATATAAGGGATAATCGTAAGTGGCTTAGGTAATAGCGCTCATTCCCATTACTGGTGTCGGGGACATTCCCTCGAAAGATGCATTCTCCACCTCTTAAGCCTCACTTGTCTCCCACATGCATATTATATATATATATTTTCCATACTCCGACAAAACAAGGTGATTAGTCCACTTTCAATTTACGTGGCTCAAGAAAAGTCAGGTTTTTTCCTCTAGTCAAAGTAGATCCACCATCCTCCACACTCATCTTATTCTGATACATATACTGACTTGAGCGTCAGATAATCTTCGCAGGTGACACCACATTTCGTCCATATCAATACGTAAGGTTAGTGTGAAGAATCTCTAGGACATCAAGATCGGTCTCCTCTTACTGGGATATCGGATATTCCTACTGGACACATACAGCACTGGTATAAAACCTTAGCCATCTATTGACTCTCATGGCTGGTCCTACACTGGATCATTGACTCCGGCTCAGACCAATTCAATATCACATTCATCATCCGACATACATACCACATAACATTAATTATTCTAAATGCACTCAAATCATGAAATCATTATATTGTCCACCCAAGAAATCATTAAACACAATCATATATACATATTTTCACATCATCAATGGATGAAATCATGTATTTAGAATAGTTACTGTCACACCCCGATTTTCTGGAACCGAATCCCGATGTAATCATGATAATAATTAATAAAAATACGGGTAAATTTTTCATGTTTAAAATATTTCTAAAACACCTTAATGATTACATCAAGACCCGAACCATAGAAAACTGAAGAGTGAGATTTAATAAGATATAACTGAATCGATAACTAAACTGCCCATAACGGTATACAAAATAATAGAGTTTACAGTGAAAAAAGAATGTGTATACCGGGCATATGCCTAGTCCCATATATGAAGATATGAGAAAAGGCCCAAACAATCATACAATTTCATAATATAAGCCTATTAGGCCATAATCGACTACGCACCTAGAACATAATCATACATCATCAATTGTATATAGCCTCTACATGAGGTATTAATCATTAAATTAGAATATAAGATATTCTATACCTAACATACATACATCCCCGATGCCTCAAGTATAAATATGAGATTATACAACACTCAAATTCACTAGTCACATTCCATAGTTGACATCACACATCATCAATATACAATGATATATACATGTGTATAAATCTCTATTTATCAACATTATTATACATAAATCAATTATTACATCATATATAACAAACACTGCTGGCCAAGGCATTCCGTTACCACTATTTACCTTTTTCATGAGCTTCAGTTCAAAACCCAAACTCATCCCGTGGCAACCTGCATCACAATGCTAAAAAGGAGACCACAAGGGAGAGTGAGTTATATATTCAAAATGACGAATATAATATATTGTGATTAAGTGTACATGCATTCATTCATCATGTGTGCTTTGCTATAAAATTATTAATTCATCATTCAATCATCATCACATTGTCATAATAGGCATACAAGCCTCATGAATCGCAATTCATAACATAAGCAAGCACAAGCACATACACAGTCACATTGCCACATATCAACTATGGGCATTCACAGTCATCATCGTCAAATTATTAAGTCTTTAATCATTTCCTCCTTGCAAGGGGTTTTTCATCTTTTTCGGTCATCCCATCACAAATGCCATGCACCTATGGCTAATGCATATGTCAATTGTTTAATGCATATGCAACGGATCCATTTTAATCACCTATGCGCACATGGTATCTCAAGTGATCGCAACCACTTATAATCATCATCATATTGGTTTCCCGTCTCGCAAGGGGTACTCCCTCCTCGTGATCACAACCACGGAACATCATAGGAACTCGTAAGCCCTTTTTTATTTCAAGTACCAAGTGATCGCAACCACTGGCTTATCATCATACAATCCCGTAAGATGTCTCGTTGTGATCGCAACCGCATTTCAATCATTTCATAATGGTTTCCCGCCTCGCAAGCGGTACTCCCTCCTCATGATCGCAACCACGGGTATTCATCCACAATGGTCCCCATAGGGCCATTCATTTTAACAACCAGGTGATCGCAACCACTGGCTCAATATCATATCATCATCACATTGGTTTCCCGCCTCGCAAGGGGTACTCCCTTCATAGAATCCTGCAGGATCTTTTATCATTGTGATCGCAACCACATATTTAATGTTATGCTATGCCATGAATGCAAAATGCAAATATGCATATGCCAAATCTTAACCTCACAAGGATTTCTCACCCTCTCAATTAGGGGTATATTGTATATTTAGTTTTATTATAATTGGCATACAAGTAATCACAAGGCCCCTCAAGGCACAACATTCATAGACACATCAAACCACGCATGGTAATTAAAATCATATTAAGCATCATAGCATTTATCCACACATGTAAAACAACAAGGTGTTTCAGAACATACATTTAGCAATCATCATTGCATCTCACACATACAAGTCAAATACTTGCATCAATCATAATGGCATCACAATCATCAACAATAACCATCACTGCTTGTCCAAGGGTATGTTCAACAACAACATCCCTTTTCAATCAACATTATCACTCATCATTGCTAATGTTTCATGACTTGTGTGGTAATACAACAATTCATTATTGCAATTCAAACCACACATATAAGTCTACAATTGTGTTAAACACAATGGCATTCTACAATTCAATTAATAATAACAATCACCCTTTATTCAAGGGAGTGATCAACATCATCGATCGTTATTACACATTACCGTTGTCATATCTGATTAATTGGTTTATAACAAATACTGCGTCATTTATCCATCCCCCTATTGGTCTAATTACCTCATGAGGAGGCATCTCACAACCCATCATTTCACTTTTATTATCATTATCATATCATGTCATTGGTGGGGGAAATTCATGTTTTCCCAGCATACACTAGTAGAAAAAAGACTTTTCACATAGAGATTTTTACACCGGTTGTATTGTAACCGGTGTAAAAAATAAGGCGGTAATAATTTTGAAATAATATAAAACTTTATACCGGTTTATAATTTGGACCGGTGAGAAATAGTTAAGAAATAGTTATTTTTGTATCAATCCATGCTTTGAACCGGTGATAAATGTAAAGATTGTACCGGTTTTACATTTTGGGGCGGTGAGAAATCTTTTGACATTATCTAACCCTTTTCGATTCATTACCCTTCTCCTCTCGAAGGTAGCCCTAAGCGCGCTCTCTCTCTCAAGCCCTTATCCCTCTCGTCTCCCTTCTCTGATCGGCCCCGTCGCAGCAACATTCTTCTCCTCTTATCTCCCACCACTCTTCTTTCCCTCTCAAGGTGAATCTCCTTTTCTTCTCTCTCTCACCTTACCTTATTCTTCATTGAGTGTTGCATTACAGTGAGGGAAAATGGTGTCGGGATCTAGGATCTGCGCAAAGAGGGTGGTGGTTGATGCACGACACCACATGTTGGGTCGTTTGGCATCGATTGTGGCCAAGGATCTTTTGAACGGCCAGAAAGTGGTTGTCGTTCGGTGCAAGGATATTTGTATCTCTGGAGGTCTCGTGAGGCAGAAAATGAAGTACATGAGGTTCCTTCGCAAACGCATGAACACCAAACCCTCACATGGTCCCATCCATTTCCGTGCCCCTTCCAACATCTTCTGGCGCACTATTCATGGGTCAGTGCTCCATTTATCTAATCCTGTTTTTATTTCGTGTTTTGATTTATGTTTTTAATGATTTATGTTTTTTTGTTATATCTTGATTACAGGAAACATGTCTTATTTTGATGCAGGTTTTGTTTTGTTTTTTTATTTTCGCTTAATTTCATGTTTGAGGTATTTTCTTGAAAATGTATGAATAATGGTAATAGTAATGTTTTGGTGAATCGAATGTTGTTTCTTGTTGTATCTATTGATGAAATTGTTGTTTCAATTTTGAGCTTGTCTTTTTTTTAAAACTATGGAATTGGATTGTTTTGGGTTATGTTATTTCTTATTCTTTGATTATGTCGGAGTTGTGTTTGCTTTGATTTAACTAAGTTATAATGGGACAAGTTTAATTTCTATGTAATTTTCTTTCAAATATTTTAATATTGATTTTTAATGAAAGAAGGTGGATTGGTTGTTAAAGTGTTATGAATCTGAGTGAATATGAAAGTTATGTTTGTTCTTTATTTTTTGTTAGTGTAACATAATGATAGATATAGATGGGTTTGGTATGAAATGGATTAATATTTATGTTGTGTTTCTTTTAGTGCTGGTCATCTGTCTTGTTCTGTTTGGTAAAGTTGTTAAACTTCAAAGAAATTTTGTTCTGTAATAACAAAATAATGAGGATGAGGATGAGGATTAAGATGAAGATGAAGAAAGGTCATCTCAACTTAGGAATTGGCAGATGAAGAAATTGGCCAGAGCTTTAAAAGTTGGACGACACAAAACAAATGTAAGTGTCTTCATTTATTGTATTGAAAATTTTCTACAGAACTAGTTTGCTCACTTGTTGCAAGTTTAACTTTTTTCCTGTCTTTCACTTTGGTCCAATCTCACTTTTGTATAGCCAATAAACTATCGGGTAATGTTCTTTGAATTTAGTCTGCATTGATAAAAAGAGGATGAAGATACTGAAATTAACATTCTCGTACTTGACACTCATGGACACCATCAACCCACTTTGGTTTCTCCTTTCAACTCTAACCATGGTGCTGCTATTAAGTTTATCAAATCCTTTTAAGCAGCTTTTTATCTTTCCTTTTTATTTTGAAGTACTAATTATATGGTTGCTTTGGAAACAATAGGTATACAATTTTGTTTGCTTGGCAGAGCTTTATTATGCCGGAAGCCATGGTATGGATGTTAAAGAGACAAGACCAAATACAACAAAGTGAGTGAGTTGGATTTAGTATCTGTTTGGTTTGAAGTTTATAGTAATATGTGGATGTAATATTTTGTTTTTAAGTTGTAAACATTCACACTGCAGTGATAAACAAGAACAGTTGAAAAATTAATTGTTGATGCACCATCTCTTTTTATATGCATTTTTTATTTGAAACAAAAATTACATTTCACTTGCTTGGTGCAACTATATTGAAATGACTGACATGACAAGTAGTGCAAGTACAAACCCCCCGGCCCCATCTTGTGCCTTTTTCCAGGGTGTACCTCTGCATCTATAACTTGAATGTGTTAATTGATTTTCCACCTGTTTTCATAGTCTACCTGCTTTAATCTATAACAATGCCCCTTTTCACAATATATGGCATTGTCTTGTTTTAGCCCATGTGCAGCGCTACTGTTTAACACATCTTTGATGATTCTTGTCCACATTAAGAAGAAATGATCTATGGTACTTGTACTTGCAACAGGCTATTAGGGGATAAGTCACCCTTTTCTCAGCAAAACTTACAAGGGGATGGCCTTGATCGTGATGAGGAGACAGCTCGAATTCAGTGTAAGTGTTTTCATTGTCTTTGTTGTGAATTTTCCAATTTGACTAGTTGATCCCTTGGTGTCCAAGGTTTCTTTATTATTAAGTTTGTGCTTTGTGTGTAATTCTACATGTGTACATAGTAGTAGGAAAAAACAAGCTTGTGTTGTTTGGTTTCTTGCATCATACCACACAAAGTCAATGGGTCCTTGAATGCTTCGGTTTTCCAATTCTATTCTGTGTCTATCCCCCATAGGATTTTCTTGATATCATTTTCATGCTGAATAGGCACTTAGTTCTCCACATTTCTTAATATATTATCAATTTGTTTTTTTTACTAAGAAAAATAAAACTACCTGCCATGCAATATAGGGACACAAAAAATTGTATAGTTGAAAGTTTTTTTTCCCTTTAAAAATTGTTACCGCAGTTTACTTTCAAAAAGCATACTTATTTATCTTTGTTTCTCATTTTTAAATTATAAAATTATCAGTTTAATTTCTGTCTCTAGGGGTTTATATATGAAATAATTTTGGAATTTTTTTTTCTGTTTTTAAGTTTTCTTGTATAAAATTTAAAATAAAAATAATGTGATAAATTTGTAATAAAAATGAACAAAATGAACAATAATTAGTTAGAGATTGAAAATTATTTCTACCGTAACATAGTTATTTCTAAAGTTTTTTTTATTAATTTTAATAACGTGCTTATTTTGTGACATTTGATTAATTTATTACTTATGTTCAGATTAAAATGTTTTAAATGGATTCGGAGTAATATTTGATATAGCGTGAAATATTTTTTGGGTGTACATTAACTGAGTGAAATGGTTTACATTAATTTAGAAAAGATATAGTTAGGAAGGTAAACAATTTATAGGAATAAAACAAACACTATAAAAATAGACTTAAACTAAAAATCAAAACAAAAAGTTTAGGAAGTAAAATCATTAAGCAAAACTAAAAATGAAAAAGACTAAAATTATAGAAGCCAAAAAATTGTTTGGCTCCATTATGTTATATATGATCCTAGTTTTTTTCTCACTTACTATGCTAGAATGAATTGATATATACGTAGGTCCTTTAAGGTTTGAATTAATTCTATTATGTGTGTAAAAAATATTTTACTAAAAAAATAATAACCATTTCAATCATTTTTATATCTTGAAATAGTTAGTTTGAGTTTTAGTTAAGGCCACATGCACCGTTGAATTAAAATAATATATATAAAAAATTCCTTGATTGCATCTTCCTGTAGTGACTTTGTTTCACATCACTTATGTAACATCCTAAAATTTTAAAATAAAGGATAAATTAGAGAAATTAATATTGAATAATTGTATGTGGAATAATAAATGTCCCAAAATATTGGAAATAATTAAATTAAGATTTTGGAGACCATTGGTGATTTATGGAAACCGGATAAGTTAAAAATAAGCCCGATTGGGATATGGGTGTCGGACCAAGTATCTCTGATTGAGATGATATTGGTCAGGGCTATTGAGGATAATATTGGGAGTCCGAATATGTACTCGAAATAATTTTCAGATTAAGTATTGAGCCCGAACAAAGGTCCAGTTGGACATAAAACGATGAATCTTTTAATGAATGGTTAAAACTAAAACCAAAACTCACATTTTTCCCTTCCTTTTCACGTGAGTTGCTGAACTCCTTTGGAAAATACACTTTTCTTCTTCTCCTCTTCATTTCTCCTTATCTTCTTCCAAAAACCCTAGCAAAAGGTGGTGCCATCTTCATCCTCTTCCAATTTTATTTGAAGGAGTTTGGAGGGAGGCCTTTGGGGCTGAAATCTTCTTCCTATTCTTCTTCATTTTCGTGTCTCTCTCTCTCTCCTTCTTGAACCCATTTCATTTTTGGGTGTGAGGTAAGATATACTCACCATTTTATTGAAGATTTTGCAAAGGATATGTGTTATTATGAGTTGGGGGAACAATGCATGTACATGGGTGTTTGTGGAGAGCATTTAATGCAAGAACCATAGTGGGGGTTGTCATAAATACATGGTTTAAGTGAAATAAATATGGTTGATGCATTTATGTTGGTAGGAGATGAAGAATGATGAGTCATTAATGAGAGTTGTTAGGTTTTGGTGAAAACCCTAACTTTGAGATTTGGGGGAAAATGGTTAATGTTGACTCTAGAGTATGTTTTATGAAGAAATGCATGACATTGATGAATATGAATGTTCATAAATGGGGTTGTATGAATGTTGGGCTATTGAGGTTGGTAGCCCTTGAATTTAATGAATGTGGCTTGATGGGAAGGAATTCCCGAAGCCTAACAAACAATGGAAATAATGTCTATAACATGCCTCATACATGTTATGAAATTATAGATATGATTATGATTAAATAGAATTGAATTTGTATCTTGAAATAGTTGATTGATTAAGATTTTACATGCATGTTAATGTAGGATCCATTCCAAACGACGAGGCAGGTGCGTTGTACCAATTGGAATTCTTGTCTTGAGGTAGGAGATGAGTCTTATATTCTAATTGCATGAATTGGATAGTGTTTGATTGTCATATGTGACAATATGCATGTTTGCCTTATTTTGATGTTATGGAAATATAAATTGTGTGTGTAATGTTGAGAATAATGTTTGGCATCATGCTTGTGCAATTAGAATAAATATGGTGTGCTATATGGTGGTGTGGTTTGTTTGATAATTTAATGCTATTATTATGTCCACCATAGATGTGAAATGAGTGTTGTTGATGTTTAATTGAGAATGGGTGTGAGTGAATAGCATACCATGATTTGATAATGAAATGTTGATGATTGAAATTTGACGTTGAGTGCCATTTTAAATGGTGAATGAATTGTTAACATGCCACACTTAAAACTTGAGAACAAAACTAAACTTAACAATGATAAATCCACTAAGAAATATGAAATGGGGTTGGTGATGATGATGATGATGATGATGTTTGGTGAGTGGCACGTATAGGATGCATAGAGAGAGAAATACATATGATTGGCATTTGCATCCATGGCATACTGCATAGCCGCCGATGTTGGAACGTAGGGGAGTTCCCTCGGCCAACCCAGTGGGAGGGTGGCTCAGTGCACGAGTAATTTTATTTTCCCCTGACTCGGTGTGTAAGTCACGAAGCCGCCCGTGTATTGCTACGGGGAGCTACATGTGGCCGACCCTTGTGGGGGTGGCTCTTGATGAGCAGGTGACCCCGGTATTCCTTGGGATCACAGCCGCCATGATTTGAGATCTGGCCGGCCCGCAACACCATATGTTAAATATGTTGTATGTCGCGGTCATGGTGAAAATGACCAGTTGTTGCATGATGGGGCGATGCGGTTTGGTACCAGTAAAATAATTGGTGAAATGCATGCAAATTTAAGAATATGTGTACACATTTTATTACTGCAGTAGGGGTATGGTTAGATGATCATACTTGAATCCCACAATCGATGTTTATATTCCTATAGTCAGATCTCTAATTGTTGAAATGTTCCATTGTGCATATGCATTAGCTTAAAAGTGTAACATCTCAAATTTTATAAAAATGATTAAATTGAGATTTATAAGAATTATTTATGATTTATTGGGACTTTAAGAGTTAAAATAATACCCAATTAGAATATGGGTGTCAGACCAAGTATCTCCGATTGAGATACCGTTGGTCAGGGCTATTAAGAATATTATTGGGAGTCCGAATATATATTTGGAATAATTTTTAGATAATGTATTGAGCCCGAACTGAGAGCCTGTTTATTATAAAACGGTGAAATTTTAATGTGAAGCCAAATATTAAAACATGAACTCTCCTTTCCTCCCTTCACTTTCACGTTGGTTTCTACTCTCTTTGGGCAAACACTCTCTTCTTCTACCTTCCTCATTCATCTTCTTCTTCTTCCTTTTGGAAACCTAAGAAAGAAAATGGTGTATATTCTTCTTCCCCATTTTTGTTGTGCATCAAGCTTGGAGGAGATAGCAATGGTGGTATGGAGCTCTCCTTCTCCAACTTTATTTTTGTGCTCTCTCTCCCTCCCTTGGAAGCTCATGGTTGTCTCTTGGTTGAGGTAAGTTCCTCATCATTTTTCATGAGCTTTGTGCCTTAGATTTTGGGTTTTGGTGTTTTAGGGAGTATTTATTGTATAAGGGTTGTTGGGAGAGCATTAAACATGGAAACCCTAAGGTGGGGTGGTTTTAAATGCAAGTTTTAAGAGCCTTTAATGGGGTAAACGAAATTAATACTTGGATGGATGGAAAATTGATGAGTATTTATGATGGTGATGAGTTTTTAGTGAAACCCTAACTCTAATAAATTGGGGAAAGTGTGAAATGTGAGTATAATATAGGTTTAATGATATTGAAGAATGATATTAATGATGAAAGATGGTCATTGATGGTGATTAATGAGTATTGGTAATAGTTGTTGGGTTTTGATGAAAACCCTTGCCTTAAGAATTTGGGGAATTGTATATATTGTGACTTGTTAGGTTGAATTGGAAGTGAATGGGTGATATTTAATATGTGTGTTGTTAGTTATAGTGATGAACAATGATGAACATTGTAGATAACCCTTAATGGTGGAATCAATGGGATATACATGTTGGTCGGTGAATTGATTGGCCATGGCTGTGTCATTAGAGTTGTTAATTAAGAGTGGTATAAAATAAACAAGGATAACTTGTGTCGAACTCTAAGTGATAATGAAGATATTGAAGGATTGAAGTGATTTGAGATTACATTATGTAATGGATGAGATGATGATGATGTTGGGTTTAGTTAGTCTTTAAGATCTAGAGGATCGTGGCTTGGGGAAAGGAATTCCCGAAGCCTAACACAATTGCATAAATTGGTGTTTAGCAAGTTTAGGACTTGATGTTGAGCTTTATGATAAGCTAGAAAATGTTTAAAATCATGATGGTTATTGATTGTGTGAATGCACATGTATATGGTATGTAGATTGCATCCCAGATTATGTGGCGGGGCTTTCGGAGTGTACATTGATTGCGACTCTTCCCTCGTGGTAGGAGAGGAGTTAACATTCAAATTGCATGAGTAGATTGATAGTGATTATTGTATATGTTTGATACTCATTCTTGCCTTGCCATGTATATATATATATATATATATATATATATATATATTGAATTAATGAGAATGGCAAATGATTGATTATGAGGATGATGTATGAGAATAGGTGATGATTGTTATGGAAATGTATACCTATATGTGTGATGATGATAAGTTAAATTTTAATGTAGTTTTTGAGAAAATATGAATGAAAAACTAATGATTATTAAGGATTGTATGTGTAACAATGAGATGATTGTATGGTTATGTATATATATGAGGATGATAAATATGAATTTAAGGTGTGATTAATAAGGTGGGATGAGAATTTCTGAGTAAGAATGCTTAGAGCAAGTTTTATGTGCCTCATGTGATGTTTATAAAGTGTTGGATGTGATTAATTTGACTTAGAATGAGATTTCATAAGATGAGTTGTGAGAATTTTCATTTTCTACCTAATTTCTGATAATCTCACTCAAGCGAGATGGATTCTCGCTCAAGCGAGAATCCCCTGTATCAGAATTATGGTCTTTGGCCTAATCTCGCCCAGGAGAGTGAACTGCTCACTCAAGCGAGATGAGTGTGAAGTGAGCAGGTGAGAAACTGGACGAATCTCGCTCAAGCGGGTGTGGCCGCGCTTGAGCGAGCGAGAGAGGAAATTGACACTGAACGTTTTTCGCTCAAGCAAGTGTGAGACGCTTGAGCGAGTGTGAGGGGTCTGATGCTGGGTGATACTCGCTCAAGCGAGTGGCTGGCACTGGTGAGTCTCGCTCAAGCGAGATGTGCGTGGAATGGGTGAATGGCCTCTAGCCGAATCTCGCCTAAGTGAGTGGGTGCCTCGCTCAAGCGAGTGTTTGAGGAAATGGTTACTGGAACAATTTCGCCCGAGCGAGTGGCCAGGTATGTGGTGTTTCGCTCAAGCGAGCAAGCGTGGAATTAACACTGGCGTGATTACGCCCGAGCGAGCCGAAGCGCTCAAGCGAGAAGGAGTGGTCTCGCTCAAGCGAGTAGGGGTCTCGCTTGAGCGAGTGAACCCTGATGGAAATTTTATTTTCCTTTTCTTAATTTAATGGTGTTGAGCCCTTCCCTTTGTATTGTAAGATGATTGAGAGGATGTATAGGGATATATATAATTATGACATGATATAGTGGTGTTGGATAATGACTAAAACATTGGGATAACTTGTTTATGCCCATAATATATAATAAGAAACATAATTGTTGACTACTAAGATAAAGTACAAGAGAATGACAAATAGGGTTTGATGATGGGGTTATGAGACATACCCTAGAATGATTATGAGATTGAGGAGAGAATGGTTAAATAATGTGGTACTAGTTCTAAACCGATGAATAAGAATCGATATTGGTATCACGTGGTGAGAAATGATGTCATGTCCATTCCTCAAATAAAAAGGAAAAATGTTATTGTTGATGAAGTAGTGAATTGTCACTGTAGTGTATACTAGTATGATCTTGTACGTATGGTCTAAAATTGTAATGGTGGATTGTTGTGTTGCTATACTAGATATGAGACAACAGTGATGAATAATGGGTTGGAAACCACCAAATGAATGTATAATGACATTGATGAATATTATGACACCATTGTGGTTGATACAAGTAATTGACTTGTATGTGTTTGAGGCAATGATGATTGCTATATATATATATATATATATATATATATATATATATTCTGAAAACACCTTGTTGTTACATGTGTGGATAAATGCTATGATGTTTAGTATGATTTTAAATACCATGCGTGGTTTGATGTGGCTATGATTGTTATGCCTTGAGGGGCCTTGTGATTATTGTATGCCAATGATAATAAGACTAAATATACAATATACCCCTAATTGAGAGGGTGAGATATCCTTGCGAGGTTGTTGGGCATATGCATTATTGCATTTTGCATTCATGGCATGGCATGACATTGAAATGTGGTTGTGATCACAATGATGAAAGATCCTGCGGGATTCTATGAAGGGAGTACCCCTTGCGAGGCGGGAAACTAATGTGATGATGATATGATATTGAGCTGGTGGTTGCGATTACCTGGTTGTGGATTGTGAAAGGCCCTGTGGGGACCATTGTATGATGATGAGCCAGTGGTTGCGATCACTTGGTATATGATATGATAAAGGGCTTGCGAGCACCTATGATGCCCGTGGTTACGATCACGAGGCGGGAGTACCCCTTACGAGGCGGGAAACCTATGAGAATTGTTGAACATGGTTGCGATCACGAGAAAGCACCTTGCGAGGCTGCTAGAGGGAGTACCCCTTGCGAGGCGGGAAACCCATGAATATGAATGAATGATTATGGTGGTTGCGATCACCCGTTGGTATGAAATTGGATCCGTTGCATATGCATTAAACAGTTGACATATGCATTAGCCATAGGTGCATGGCATTTGAGATGGGATGACCACGAGAGATGAGAAACCCCTTGCGAGGAGGAATTGAGTAAAGATTAAATAAATTGGTAATGAAAATTTGTGAATGCCCTTGTTGATAAGTGGCAATGTGACTGTGTATGTGATTGTGTATGTGCTTGTGCTTGCTTATATTGTGAATTGTGATTCATGAGGCTTGTATGCTTATTATATTAATGTGATGATGATTGAATAATGTTTTAATGGTTTTATAGCAAAGCACACATGTAGATTATATGCATGTACACATAATCACAATATATGTATATTCATCATTTTGAATGTATAACTCACTCTCCCATGTGGTCTCCTTTTTAGCATTGTGACTTAGGGTCATCATGGGCTGAGATGAGATTTTGAATTGAAGTTTTGGCGAAGGTAAATAGTGGTAATGGAATTGCCTTGGCCGGCATCATTTATGAGTTCTTATGTAATGAATAGGTTGTTTATGATGATATATATGATTTTGTGAATTTAGTCATGTATAAAATAATCCTTCATATTTAGGAATGGTGAATATAGATGTAGTATGTAAGAGATGATTTAATGTGTACTAGAAGGATTAAAATTGAATGCTGAACATTGATGACTGTGATAGTTGGGAGAAGATCCCTGGATGTATATGTATATATTTATAATTGTGTCTTAGGCAAAGCATGTGTATGTTGTGAGTGAATTAGACGAGCTTGTTTCAATAGGTATATGTCGGGTATTTGCATGCTTTGCCGAGCCTTTTCTCATATCGTCATATATGGGACTAGGCGTTTGCCCGGTATACACATTCTTCTTCCGCTGTAAACTCTATTATTTTTGTATACCGTTATGGGCATTTTAGCTATCGATCCAGCTTTAGTTTATTAAATCGTACGCTTCAGTTTTCTGTGATTTGGGTCTTCATGTAATTGTTGAGGGTTTTCAAACGCGAAAGATTTACCCGTATTTTATTAACTATTATCTTGATCATATCGGGATCCGAGTCCCGAAAACCAGGGTGTTACAAAAAGCATTTACATATAGCAAGGGAGTATGCCAAAGGAGATGAGTTATGATGATGGTTGTATTGGGGATGAGATAGTGTGTCAAGACAACATAAAGATATGAATACCAAAT
The DNA here is from genome assembly GCA_037962975.1 of Clitoria ternatea. NCBI lineage: Eukaryota > Viridiplantae > Streptophyta > Magnoliopsida > Fabales > Fabaceae > Clitoria > Clitoria ternatea. The sequence goes on along the minus strand of CM075673.1, from coordinate 102,690,931 downwards.
GATAATTTGAGTAAAGTTGATGTGTTGTGTAATAGTCCAAATGTTGCGGGACTTGATTATGTATATGCTTGTATACCTTGTATGACTTATAATGTCGTTGTGATACATGTATGAGAGTATTATAATGAGGAATGAAATGGTGAATGTGTGCGTGCAAAGAATATATATTTGAAGCATATGAACATAATCATATGGTATTCATATTCATTCTTTTAGAATGTATGACTCACTCTCCCATGTTGTCCATTTTTAGACTTGTGGTGTAGGGCACTTATGGGAAGAGTGAATATTTTGGAGTACATTTTCTTGAGGAGGTAAATAGGTGTAAAGGAAGTGCCTTGGCTGGCAAAATCTAAATTTTTCTATAGCATATAGTGTATATGTATGCTTATTTTGTTATCTAGATTATAGATGATGATTTTGAGGGTCATGTAGGAAAATTGGACCTTGGTGTGCATGGCCAATTCTCATTAATGACCCAAATGATGTAAGATGATAAACTATGATGTGTGTTGGTGATAAATTCTATGAATGAATGAAGGTTCATGTGAAAATTTATGTTTTGGTGTTTGCATGAGATGATGTGCTATTTAATATGATATTTAGGTAAGAATGTAATTCAAAGGGAATTAATACTTGAGACAAGTATAAAGGTGTAATATGATATGTATGTTATGTTAAATTGGATTGATTTAGGATGGAATGGGTTTTGGCATGTTAGGTTGTAGGGAAATCTGGTGTTTTTCGTTTCCCTGTACAACTCGCTCAAGCGAGAGAGAATTTCGCTCAAGCGAGATCCTCTTGTATCAGTGGTTTGGCCACTGGCCAAAATTCGCTTAAGCGAATGAAGTCCTCACCCAACCGAGATTGGCCTCGAAGCAGAGGTTGGACACTAGAACATTTTTGCTCAGGCAAAATGGTCATGGCTTGGGAATCGCTCAAGCGAGAGGAAGGGAAATGGACACTGGACAATTTTCGCCCAGGCGAGCCTTGCCTCGCTTAAGCGAAAATTGGACAGTGAGTCTCTAATGCTACTGGAGCAATCTTGCTCAAGCGAGATTGGCCCCTGAGGCAAATCTTCTCTCTCACTCAAGCGTTTCGTTGGCTCACCCAAGTGTGGTCTTCGAATCTCGCTCAAGCGAGATAGGTCTCGCTCAAGTGAGAGGACCCCCTGATGCTTAATCTTTTTCTCGCTCAGCATTCTTTTGGCTCGCTCAAGCATCGCCTCGTGGGCTCGCTCAAGCAAGTGTGACTCTCGCTTGAGCGAGTAGGACTCTGATGCCCCCATTTGTTTTGTTCTAATTAATTTTTATTTCTTATGCATCAAATCCTTTTCTTGTATCATCTTAAGAGTATTTTGGGCATATTATGAATCATGGAACCTTATGAAATCTTCTCTCACAAAATCCAATCATGCAACAACCAATTCAATTAATTCTTCTGTTGTTTTCTTTAAATGGAAAATTTCTCATAAAATCACTTTTAATTTACCCTCTCATATCTTCATATATGAGAGTGGTGTTTCATAGATCTGGGGTATTGAATTTAAAGCTTCACCATTTTAATTATTTGCTTAATTAATGATTTATAAAACACAAAAAATTTACCTGTGTTTTTCAGGGCATCTCAACCTGGTATCAGAGCATTGGTTACTCTTGATACTATCATGATTGATGTTGTTCATATAGTTGTTGCTTATGATTGAGTCATATGAGCTATGATTGATTGATTTATGGATTATTTGATTGGATTGTGGTTGTTTATCATTAAATTATGATTGTTGTCTAGAGTTGTTGAGTCCGGCCAAGAGTCCTTACACTATTTACCCCTAATGATGAATATGATATGATCATGTATTGGAAATGATATGATTATGAGATGCGGTACATGATAGACTTATGAGTGCTAAGACCTTTACATTTATAAGTTGAAAGGTTATTATTGGTCTAGTTTACTCATGTGTGAGCCATGTTTTGATGTATAGGCTTAAGATATGGCAGGTAGACCTAATCGCGAGGCTGCTGCTATGGAAAATGCCTTGAATCGTTTCGTTGATCTCTTGGAAAGACAAGGCCAACTGAATGTAGGACAAGGCTCCCAAGGTCTTGATTTATTTCTCAAGAGGAAACCTTCAGAGTTTCATAAAGGTTATAAGCCGGAAGATGCTTATGCTTGGATCAATGACTTGGAAAGAATTTATGCTAGCTTCGAATGTTCCGAAGCATAAAAGGTAGAGTATGCGGTCTTTATGATCTGCGATGAAGCAGAAGCTTGGGGGCGTCTTACTAGGGGACGCATGATGTCTACTGATGTTCCCTTGGTTTGGGGAAACTTCAAGGTGGAGTTCTTAAAGAAATATTTTCCGGACAGTTATAGAAGCAAGAAAGAGCTTGAGTTTATGGAACTTAAGCAAGGTGGTATGACGGTGGAGAAGTATGCCTCCAAGTTTGAAGAACTTTATGCGTTTTATCCGCCCTATCAGCAAGAGGGTACTGAGGCATCGAAATGTGTGAAGTTTGAAAATGGGTTGAGGCCCAAGATTAAGCGGGCTATCAGACATCAAGAAATCAGAAGCTTTTCGACGCTTGTGAATAAGTGTCGAATTTATGAAGAAGATGATGTGGCTCCTTCGAGTCATGGTAAGCATGAGCCTAAGTTGAAAGCCCAATTTTCTAGCTTCAAGAAGCAAGGTCATTTTAAGAAGAAGTTCTTTCATGGTGGATCCTCCAATGCAAGAGGACGTGGTGCTCCTAGAGGTGGTTACGGTGGTGGTAACCAAGGTCGTGGAAATGTCCAAGGCCTAACTTGCTTCAAATATGGTGCAAACCATTGGCACGTGATTGTCCGCGAGATGATGTGATATGCTATCAATGCAACCAACCCGGGCATATTCGCCCTAATTGCCCATTGAACACAAGGAATGCTAACGTTGACACTCCTATCCGCATGAATTATGATGCTAACCGTGGTGGCCGTGGTGGTTTTGGAGGTCGTGGCCATAAAAACAGTAATGGTCAAAATGGTGGCCGTAATGGTGGCCGTGGTGGAAACTATAATGGTGGGAGAAATGGAAATGGTCGAGGTAATGGCCATGGTGGAAGGAATGGAAACCGCAATGGTGGTGATTAGCTACAAGCTGCTGGTAGAGTATTCGTAGTTACTATGAAGAAGCTGTGCAAGCTGACGATCTTGTCCGTGGTGAGTGTGAAATCTTTGGTAATTCGGTAAATGTTATCTTTGATTCTGGTGCTACGCACTCATTTATTTCTGAAGATTGTGTGAGGCGTTTGAGGGTGCCTGTGTGTATGATGAAGGGTTTTATAATGGTGACTACACCGACCGGTTCTTGTTTGAGATCGGTGACTCGATGTGAGAATGTCGAGATGACCCTTGAGGGTAGGAAGTTTATTGTGTCTCTCGTATGCTTACCTATAAAAGACCTGGACATTATTCTAGGCATGGACTGGTTGTCCACTAACAAAGTCTTGGTAGATTGTCATAACAAGACGGTGATCTTCCCGACTTCGAATGCTGAAGGCTTTGATGTGAAAGGTATCTCTCAGATTCTTATGATGTTCTGCATGGTTTATAGGAATGGTACTTCCGAATCTTGTGAAATTCCTATTGTTATAGAGTTTCCCGATGTGTTTCCAGATGAGATTCCTGGATTACCTCCTCCACATGAAGTGGAATTTTCTATTGACCTCATTCTTGGCGCTGAGTCTATTTCTAGAGCTCCTTATAGGATGTCTCCAATGGAGTTGATCGAAGTGAAGAAGCAAGTCAAGGAATTACTCAAGCGGGAGTTTATCCGCCCAAGTGTGTCTCCTTTGGGTGCTCCTTTATTGTTGGTGAAAAAAAAGGATGGAATCATGAGATTGTGCATTGACTACCGCCAACTCAATAAGTTAACTATCAAGAACAAATATCCTCTTCCTCGTATTGATGATCTTTTAGATCAATTGAAGAGCGCCGTGGTGTTTTCAAAGGTTGACTTGCATTCCGGATATCACCAAATTCGGGTGAAGACCGAGGATATCCCGAAAACTACCTTCTGAACACGATATGGACACTATGAGTATGTAGTGATGCCATTTGGGGTGACGAATGCTCCTGCGATTTTCATGGATTACATGAATCGCATCTTCCATGAGTATCTTGACCAATTCGTCGTGGTGTTTATTGATGATATTCTGGTATACTCTATGAGCCATGAAGAGCATGGAAGACATCTTCGTCTTGTATTAACCATTCTTTGAGAGAAAGAATTGTATGCTAAGCTCTCTAAATGCGAATTCTAGATGAGTGAGATCTCCTTTCTTGGTCATGTGATTTCCGGTGATGGAGTTGCCGTGGATAAATCGAAAGTTGAAGCTGTTATGGCTTGGGAAAGACCAACGTCCGTGACGGAGATAAGAAGTTTTCTTCGTCTTACCGGTTATTACCGGAGGTTTATTGAAGGATTTTCCCGGTTAGCCTTACCATTGACGAAGTTGACTCATAAGAATCAACCGTTTGTGTGGACCCATGAATGTGAAGAAAGTTTTCAAGAGTTGAAGTTAAGACTTACTACCGCACCGGTGTTAGCACTACCCAATTTGATGGATGATTTTGTGGTGTATTGTGATGCGTCTATGCATGGTTTGGGTTGTGTGTTGATGCAGTGCAAACGTGTGATAGGCTATGCGTCGAGACAATTATGACCGCATGAGGTTAATTATCCTACACACGATCTGGAATTGGCGACTGTGGTGTTTGCTTTGAAGTTGTGGTTACATTACTTATATGGTTCTAAGTTTATGGTATTTAGTGACCATAAGAGCCTTAAGTATTTGTTTGACCAAAAGGAACTTAATATGCGCCAAAGAAGATGGATGGAATTCCTAAAGGATTATGAGTTCGAGTTGAGGTATCATCCCGGAAAGCCAATATGGTTGCCGATGCTTTAAGCTGAAAGTCATTGCATATCTCTATGATGATGGCGAAAGAGATGGAGTTGATTAAACAATTTAAAGATTTGAATATGGGCGTAAAGACATATACTTCCAAGAAAATGTCACTCGAGATGTTGAAAGTCATAAATGAATTTCTTGAATATGTGAAGGTTCAACAACCAAATGATGAGTATTTGATGGAGATGAAGAAAACCCAAGAAAAAGTGAAGAATTTGTTGCTAGTGGAAGGTCAAGATGGCATTTGGCGTGTAAAGGGCCGAATTTATGTTCCCTTAAATGGTGATGTGAGGAAATATGTAATTGAGGAAGCTCACAAGAGCGTATTGAGCATTCATCCTGGTTCTACCAAGATGTATTAAGATTTGAAGAAGAATTTTTGGTGGCCCGGTATGAAGCGTGACGTAACGAACTTTGTAGCATCTTGCCTTATTTGTTAGAAGGTGAAGATAGAGCATCAAAGGCCTTCTGGTACTTTGAGACCACTTGATATCCCCGTTTAGAAGTGGGATGCTATTGCTATGGACTTTATGTCTGGTCTACAAGGTCCAATTATGACGGAATTTGGGTGATTGTAGATCGTTTGACGAAGAGTGTGCATTTTTTGCCAATTAGCATGAAGAGTTCCTTGGAGGATCTGGCGCAGTTGTACATTAAAGAGATAGTGAGGTTGCATGGGGTGCCCTCTAGTATTGTTTCTGATAGAGACCTACGCTTTACTTCTCGATTTTGGGGAAGTCTACATGTGGCCATGGGCTCTAAATTGAAGTTGAGCTCAGCTTATCACCCTTAAACGGACAGACAATCTGAGAGGACTATTCAGAGTCTTGAGGACTTGTTACATGCATATGTTTTAGAACATGGTGGTTCATGGGTGAGATACTTGCCTTTAATCGAGTTTACCTACAACAACAGCTTCCATTCTAGTATTGGCATGGCACCATATTATATGGAAGGAAGTGTAGGACCCCTTTGTGTTGGCTTGAGGCTGGTGAGAACTTGGCTTTAGGGCCGGAAATTATTCAGGAGACTACCGAGCAGATTAAGAAGATACAATAGAATATGAAGATTGCTCAGGATCGAAAGAAGAGTTATTATGACAAGAGGCATAAACCACTAGAGTTTCAAGTAGGTGACCATGTGTTTCTGAAGGTCTCACGTGACAAAGGGATTGGAAGGGTGTTAAAAAGTGGAAACTTGAGTCCTAGATTTATTGGACCGTATGAGGTATTAGAGCGGATTGGCGACGTTGCTTATCGGATTACACTCCCTCCGCACCTCGCTAATCTACATAATGTGTTCCACGTGTCACAATTGAGGAAATATGTTTATGATCCTCTACATGTGATTTCTATGGACGATGTCAATGTACGAGATGATTTATCTATCCCTCTTGTTTCGATTCGCATTATCGAGCATTCTGTGAAGAAACTACGGAACAAGTTGGTACCTTTGGTGAAGGTCGCTTGGAAACATGGAAATATGGAGATGTTCACATGGGAACGTGGGGACGACATCAGAGAACGATATCCCGACGTGTTCGAATCCGATATGTAAATTTTGAGGATGAAATTTTCTTTTGGTGGGGTGGATTGTAACATCCCAAAATTTTAAAATAAAGGATAAATTAAGGAAATTAATATTGAATAATTGTATGTGGAATAATTAATGTCCTAAAATATTGGAAATAATTAAATTAAGATTTTGGGGACTGTTGGTGATTTATGGAAACCAGATAAGTTGAAAATAAGCCGGTTGAGATATGGATGTCGGACCAAGTATCTCTGATTGAGATGATATTGGTAAGGGCTGTTGAGGATAATATTGGGAGTCCGAATATGTACTCGGAATAATTTTCAGAGTAAGTATTGAGCCCGAACAGAGGTCCTGTTGGACATAAAACAATGAATCTTTTAATGAATGGTTTAAATTAAAACCAAAACTCACATTTTCCCCTCCTTTTCACGTGAGTTGCTAAACTCCTTTGGCAAATACACTTTTCTTCTTCTCCTCTTCATTTCTCCTTATCTTCTTCCAAAAACCCTAGCAAAAGGTGGTGCCATCTTCATCCTCTTCCAATTTCATTTGAAGGAGCTTGGAGGGAGGCCTTTGGGGCTGAAATCTTCTTCCTATTCTTCTTCATTTTCGTGTCTCTCTATCTCCTTCTTGAACCTATTTCATTTTTGGGTGTGAGGTAAGATATACTCACCATTTTATTGAAGATTTTGCAAAGGATATGTGTTATTATGAGTTGGGGGAACAATGCATGTACATGGGTGTTTGTGGAGAGCATTTAATGCAAGAACCATAGTGGGGGTTGTCATAAATACATGGTTTAAGTGAAATAAATATGGTTGATGCATTTATGTTGGTAGGAGATGAAGAATGATGAGTCATTAATGAGAGTTGTTAGGTTTTGGTGAAAACCCTAACTTTGAGATTTGGGGGAAAATGGTTAATGTTGACTCTAGAGTATGTTTTATGAAGAAATGCATGACATTGATGAATATGAATGTTCATAAATGGGGTTGTATGAATGTTGGGCTATTGAGGTTGGTAGCCCTTGAATTTAATGAATGTGGCTTGATGGGAAGGAATTCCCGAAGCCTAACAAACAATGGAAATAATGTCTATAACATGCCTCATACATGTTATGAAATTATAGATATGATTATGATTAAATAGAATTGAATTTGTATCTTGAAATAGTTGATTGATTAAGATTTTACATGCATGTTAATGTAGGATCCATTCCAAACGACGAGGCAGGTGCGTTGTACCAATTGGAATTCTTGTCTTGAGGTAGGAGATGAGTCTTATATTCTAATTGCATGAATTGGATAGTGTTTGATTGTAGTATGTGACAATATGCATGTTTGCCTTATTTTGATGTTATGGAAATATGAATTGTGTGTGTAATGTTGAGAATAATGTTTGGCATCATGCTTGTGCAATTAGAATAAATATGGTGTGCTATATGGTGGTGTGGTTTGTTTGATAATTTAATGCTATTATTATGTCCACCATATATGTGAAATGAGTGTTGTTGATGTTTAATTGAGAATGGGTGTGAGTGAATAGCATACCATGATTTGATAATGAAATGTTGATGATTGAAATTTGACGTTGAGTGCCATTGTAAATGGTGAATGAATTGTTAACATGCCACACTTAAAACTTGAGAACAAAACTAAACTTAACAATGATAAATCCACCAAGAAATATGAAATGGGGTTGGTGATGATGATGATGATGATGTTTGGTGAGTGGCACGTATAGGATGCATAGAGAGAGAAATACATATGATTGGCATTTGCATCCATGGCATACTGCATAGCCGCCGATGTTGGAACGTAGGGGAGTTCCCTCGGCCAACCCAGTGGGAGGGTGGCTCAGTGCACGAGTAATTTTATTTTCCCCTGACTCGGTGTGTAAGTCACGAAGCCGCCCATGTATTGCTACGGGGAGCTACATGTGGCCGACCCTTGTGGGGGTGGCTCTTGATGAGCAGGTGACCCGGTGGTCCTTGGGATCATAGCCACCATGATTTGAGATCTGGCCGGCCCGCAACACCATATGTCGAATATGTTGTATGCCACGGTCATGGTGAAACTGACCAGGTGTTGTATGATGGGCGATGCGGTTTGGTACCAGTAAAATAATTGGTGAAATACATGCAAATTTAAGAATAAGTGTACACATTTTACTACTACAGTAGGGGTATGGTTAGATGATCATACGTGAATCCCACAATCGATGTTTATATTCCCACAGTCAGATCTGTAATTGTTGAAATGTTCCATTGTGCATATGCATTAGCTTAAGAGCATTTGCATATAGCAAGGGAGTATGCCAAAGGAGATGAGTTATGATGATGGTTGTATTGGAGATGAGATAGTGTGTCAAGACAACATAAAGATATGAATCCCAAATGATAATTTGAGTAAAGATGATGTGTTATGTAATAGTCCAAATGTTGCGGGACTTGATTATGTATATGCTTGTATACCTTGTATGACTTATAATGTCGTTGTGATACATGTATGAGAGTATTATAATGAGGAATGAAATGGTGAATTATGTGTGCATGCAAAGTATACATGTTTGAAGCATATGTACATAATCATATGGTATTCATATTCATTCTTTTAGAATGTATGACTCACTCTCCCATGTTGTCCATTTTTAGACTTGTGATGTAGGGCACTTATGGGAAGAGTGGATATTTTGGAGTACATTTTGTTGAGGAGGTAAATAGGTGTAAAGGAAGTGCCTTGGCTGGCAAAATCTAGATTTTTCTATAGCATATAGTGTATATGTATGCTCATTTTGTTATCTAGATTGTAGATGATGATTTTGAGGGTCATGTGGGAAAATTGGACCTTGGTGTGCATGGCCAATTTTCATTAATGACCCAAATCATGTAAGATGATAAACTATGATGTGTGTTGGTGATAAATTCTATGAATGAATGAAGGTTTATGTGAAAATTTATGTTTTGGTGTTTGCATGAGATGATGTGCTTAATTTAATATGATATTTAGGTAAGAATGTAATTCAAAGGGAATTAATACTTGAGATAAGTATAAAGGTGTAATATGAAATGTATGTTATGTTAAATTAGATTGATTTAGGATGGGATGAGTTTTGGCATGTTAGGTTGCAGGGAAATCTGGTGTTTTTTGTTTCCCTGCAGAACTCGCTCAAGCGAGATCCTCTTGTATCAGTGGTTTGGCCACTGGCCAAAATTAGCTTAAGCGAATGAAGTCCTCGCCTAAGCGAGATTGGCCTGGAAGCAGAGGTTGGACATTGGACCATTTCCGCTCAGGCGAAATGGTCATGGCTTAGGAATCGCTCAAGCGAGAGGAAAGGAAATGGACACTGGACGATTTTCACCCAGGCGAGCCTTGCCACGCTCAAGCAAAAATCAGGCAGTGAGTCTCTAATCCTTCTGGAGCAATCTCGCTCAAGTGAGATGAAACTCGCTCTAGCGAGATAGGCCCCTGAGGTAAATCTTCTCTCTCGCTCAAGCGTTTCGCTGGGTCACCCAAGTGTGGTCCTTGAATCTCGCTCAAGCGCGATAGGTCTCGCTCAAGCGAGAGGACCCCCTGATGCTTAATCTTTTTCTCGCTCAACATTCTTTTGGCTCGCTCAAGCATCGCCTTGTGGGCTTGCTCAAGCGAGTGTGACTCTCGCTTGAGCGAGTGGCACTCTGATGCCCCCATTTGTTTTGTTCCAATTAATTCTTATTTCTTATGCATCAAATCCTTTTCTTGCATCATCTTAAGAGTACTTTGGGCATATTATGAATTATGAAACCTTATGAAATCTTCTCTCTCAAAATCCAATCATGCAACAACCAATTTAATTAATTCTTCCGCTGTTTTCTTTAAATGGAAAATTTCTCATGAAATCACTTTTAATTTACCCTCTCATATCTTCATATATGAGAGTGGTGTTTCATAGATCCAGGGTGTTGAATTTAAAGCTTCACCACTTTAATTATTTACTTAATTAATGATTTATAAAACGTGAAAAATTTACCTGTGTTTTTCGGGGCGTCTCAACTTACAATTTGCAGATTTGGCAGAGATTGCCATGTTTTTAGGTATAACGACAACTGTAGATACAGAAGCCATTCCGGTTAGTCATTTGAATTTCTGAATTGTGGCTGAGGCTTTATGCTTGGTGTTATTTATTTTTGGATTCATATGGTGGAAAGGCATATTTCTGAATTGATCGTTCCTGTTTGCAAGCCTCTCAAATGAAAAGTTAGATGATCTTGAAGAATTTGTAACTTTTGTGAAGAGTGTGAATTTGTCTTTAAACTAGTTAGACTTTAGGTATGCATAACATATTATTTGTAAATTCTTTTGTCTTTTCCTAGACTGATTAGTTGGAATTTACCCTTATAATGCTGAAAGTAATGCTAAAAGTATTGTGGCTGGTTTTGTTTTTCAATTTTAATAAGGTAGATACTGTTGCATTAGTTTTAAAAGAATTAGTTTTGTACAATCCTTACATTTACCTATCATATAGCCACAATTATCTTTTTTTTAATTTGGTTAATAGAGTGTTAATCTTTATTAATGGAGTAGTAATCTTTATACAAAAATAGAGTGGTAATCAATAGTTGTAAAGTACATATTTCACACCGGTCATTGTCAATAACAGGTGTAAAATGTATATTTTTTATACCGGGCATAAATGAATAATTAGTGTAACATATACCTTTTACACCGGGCGTAAATAGGTGACCGGTGAGAAAAACACATTTTACACCAGTCATAATGAACAGGACCGATGTAAATATTACATTTTACACCGGACGTATTTTAAAGGACCTGTGTAAAATTTATTTTTCTCACCGGTTTCAAAACCGGTGTAAAAAATCCTTATTTTTCTCACCGGCTCCATCTACACCGGTCCTATAACCGGTGTAAAAAGCCAAAAAGGACCGGTGTAAAAATCTTTTTTCCACTAGTGATATCATGGGTATATATATATACATATATTTCAATATCTCAATTTATATCGACACCCCCACATATACTGTCCTCACATACCCCATACATACATATATATTTCCTTAATTATCCATCAAGGAATAGGGTTCAACACCATTAAAATCAAGAAATTGAAATAAAATCCCTTTAATGCATTCTCTCATTAATTCATAACCATTATATGCCCCTACATATATATGTTTCATTAATTTTCCATAATTGGAATGGGGCCCATCACTAGTAAACTAAGGAAAAGACAACAAAATTTCACTCAGGATCACTCGCTCAAGCGAGACCCTTACTCGCTTGAGCGAGACAATTCATTCTCGCTTGAGCGCCTCAGCTTGCTCGGGTGTAATCACGCCAGTATCTGTTTCCACATACGCTCGCTTGAGCGAGACACTCACTTGCTTAAGCGAGATTCATACAAAATCACATTTTCTTGCATTCGCCAGCATGCACACTTGAGCGAAGAAGAGGAAAACATCAGGTGCCAATCTCGCTTGAGCGAGATTGCTCCAGTAGCCATTCCCATCCTCGCTCGCTTGAGCGAGACCCAACATGCCTCGATACTCGCTTGAGCGAGATTCGTCCAGAATCATTTTTCCTCTCGCTCGCTTAAGCGTGGCCACACCCGCTTGAGCGAGATTCATCCAGTATCTCATCCACCCATTCCACATACGTCTCGCTTGAGCGAGGCACTCACTCGCTTGAGCGAGATTGGGCCAGAGGCCATAATACTGATACAGGGGATTCTCGCTTGAGCAAGAATCCATCTTGCTTGAGCGAGATTATCAGCACATGCACAAAAAACATAAGAATTCCATAACCTTACATACCAAAACTCATACAAAGCCAAATTGGTCAAATTTAACACATCAAACACCTCTTATTAAGCATTAAAAACTTGTCTCAAACATTCATACTGAATAATTTTCGTTCCAATTCATTAATCATATCAAAATTTAACCTACCATCATCACATATGTATTTTCATAACAATCAACATATATTCACATACACCATTCTCAATAATCAATAAATTGCCATTCACATTATTTCAATATCTACATGGTAAGGCAGGCATGAGTACTAATCACATACAATAATCACTATCATTCTACTCATGCAATTTGAATGTAAACTCCTCTCCTACCTCAAGGGAAGAACCACAATCCAATACTCCAATCGTTTGCCACATTGTCCGAATTAAAACCTATATATTCCACATATATATACATACACTAAATTAATGAGCCATCACAAGGCATCATCATAATTTTAAACAAATGCTAGCTTATCATAAAGCTCAATATCAGGTCCTAGACTTGCTAAAACACCAATTCATACCATTGTGTTAGGCTTCGGGAATTCCTTTCCCAAAACCAAGATTCTCTAGATCTTAAAGGGTTAACCATACCCCCTCATCAATAATATCATATCCTTCATCAAAAGACATCCAATATCACTCAACCCATCTAATTGTCATTTTTACCACTCAAGGTTCAACATGATCCAACATAGCCTGTTCAAAGCCATCATCAATCAACAATTTCAATTCATTCATCCATGGTCTAAGACCTCATCAACTATAATTCTATTTCACTAATCCATCATAACCCACTATGATTTGGTATTCACATTTATTCCTGCACATTTCATAACAACACTCATCCATGAGTTTCATTCTCTATGATTCACCATTACTATCATTATCCATCATTATAAATAACAACTCACACATTAAATATCATCTATTCACATTCAATTCCACCTCCCAAGTCACAATATATCCATTTTCCCAATCCTTAGGGCAAGGGTTTTCATCAGAACCCAACAACCATTATCAATATTCATCAACCATCATCAATGGCTATCTCTCATCATTAATATCATTCTCTAACATCATTAAACATACATCCTACTCACATTTTACACTTTCCTTAATTCCTAGGGTTAGGGTTCCATTAAAACTTAACAATCACCATCATCACTCCTTATCTTCCATCATACTATTTGCCATTTTCGTGTACCCATGTACACTGTAACATCCTGCTTTTAATAATAGCTTTATTTGGTAAATTTTGAAGTATAAAAGATCTGTTAGTGTTACTCAATGAATAAAAACACTCTATGGATGGTTGTGATACTCAAAAATTTCATTTTCTGGGTATAATTATAGGAATTACATAAACCTTTAAGGATGAGGCCCAATTTCCGAGTAAAAATACCTTAGAAAGAACTGTCCGAGTGAGAAAGAGAGTCTGTTCCGAGTGAAAACTGCAAATTCCGAGTGACCAAGAAGAATTCCGAGTGGAAAATGAAAATACCGAGTGAAAATGATGTTTTCCGAGTGGAACATGGTCAAGAGGAATTATTCCGAGTAAAATTCTGTCTCAGAGACTCACTGTTGAGTCAAACATGTTAGGAAGACTCAATTCCGAGTCAAGTTCTTCAAAGGATTCACTTCAGAGTCAATTATTCCTAAGTGACTCGTTTCCGAGTCAAACATCCCAGGGAGACTCATTCCTGAGTCAAGCATATTCCAAAGACTCGTTTCCGAGGCAATTAGGATCAGAAGTTGCAATTCCGAATGAAGAAATTCCGATTGACAACATATATGTCTTGGGTCGGTTTAGGACCAATTATACCGAGTGACAACTTATGTACCTTGAGACGTTTTCAGGAGAATTTATCAAGTACGAAAACTGAGTGAAATTCTGAGTGAAGGATTACCAATTCTGACCGAAGAATTTGGTTAAGACCGAGAGAGGAATATGAGTAAACCCGAGTGAGTAGAGTTTGGTTATTCCCGAGTGGTAAATCCGATTTTATAAGTTGTTATTGGAATATATTCTAAGTGATTAGAGTTTGAATAATTCCGAGTGATTGACTAATTAGGAGAGAGACGGGTTCTAGAAGAAACACTTCCGAGTGAAAAATGAATAACTCTGCCATGTGGAACTTTGAGTATCAGTTTTGAATATTAGAACAAGTAGCAAACCGAGAAAGGTAAGTCGGTTAAAATATTTAGCCGAGTGACAGAAACCGAGTGAGAAATCAAAGTACTTGAGTCGGTTTCAGAGGAATTTCGAGCTAGAACTGGTTGACTCGCTCAAGCGAGTGGGATTCCGCTTGAGCGAGAAGGACCCCTGCTCGTTTGAGCGATCCGATGTCAGAAACCACCCGATGTCCTCTATCTCACATTGGAATGCTGATGAAAGAAAGGAAGGACCCAGTATGATGCAGACCGGATAAGAACTCCACACCGGTTGGTTATTAAATCCGTTCTTAGATTAGGAGTTCATACCAGACAACTCTGAGCCAGTGTTTATCACAACACCGCCCTCTTTCCACAGACGGTGTCCTTAACTTTTTCATACACACCGTCCTTCCCTACTTCAGACTCAACACCGCCCACTCCATGCCAAGCACGCACTCCACACCGCCCTCACCCTCCACACTGTCCTCACACAGCATACCGCCTCATACGCCACACCGCCCTCTCTTAATACCGCCCTCATACTGCACTCCGCCCTCACACCCTACACCGCCCCATATACTCAATGCCGCCCTCTTCAAAAAACTCCAACACCGAACACCTTTTAATTTCCACTTCAGCTAGTGATCAGCCCACTTAATCATATAAAACCAAAAATGAGTGGCACAACGAACCAATCGTAAGGGATAGTGCACCCATTATAATACCTTTATGTATTTTATTTCAATCAATGCAAAGCTGACTGTAAAAAGGAGTCAAAAGACTCCATTATCCCACCTAATCCTCCAACCGATGTTTCCCACTCACTTTCTTATTATTAACCCAGTGCTATGACTCTAAGAACACACACACACACGAAACATAGCCACAGACACACCTCTGTTATCATTTCCTCTTTCTATAAGCTTCTTCCTCTTTCTTTTCTTTTCTCTCTCACTCGGATCTGAAGCAACACAGTGAAGGGAACATTTTCTTCTCATCTAAAGAACTCCATTTAGGTAAGAGGGGAGAGGGTTGTGAATAACTATGAAATGGGTAGAGTTGTATGCTGTTCTAGGATTCCAGTTTTAATTTCGTATCTTGTGGCCTAATTTTGAAACTGAAAACGTATGAATTTGTCTCTGACTTCTTCATGAAAGTTGTAGATCTTTTTATTATGTGAATTCTGATACCTGATTCAACTGATTTGGATATGTATAGAAAAAGTTATAGTCAAAATACTACAGCATGACCGAGTGAAATGTTTAAGCTAAGTTTTATGCATATTTTAATATTCTGGGAATTATACATGCATAATCAGTATTTGATGTCTTCACGAAAATTGTAGATATACATGTTAAGGATTTATAGAAAGTGACTTCAAGTTAAAAAGGGGCTTGTAGCTCTAGTTATGCTCAAAATACAGAAGTATGTTCATGATGCAAATCTGTTAACTATGAAATCCGAATCTTGTTTTCAATACTGGGAATTTTGTGGTATGAATTAGTTGTTGGTGTCTTCATAAAAGTTGTAGATAATTATGTTAAGAGTATTTTAGAACTGGTTTCATGTTAAAATCATTTGTGTAGCTCTAAAAACGTTGAAAATACTAATATATGTACATTTTGAAAACTCACCTGGAGGCAGTGTTGTATTTTGTGGATGAATGGTATTTCTGCTTAGAATTTGAATTTATGATCTTTATGAAAATTGTAGATATTTGTGTTAAGATTAATTTAGAACTGGTTTCATGCAAAAATCATTTTTGTAACTCTAGAAACACTGAAATTACTAACATATGTACGTTTTAAAAAACTCACCTTGAGGCAGTGTAGTATTTCGTGAATAAATGATATTTCTGTTCGGAATTTGAAATTGTGTTCTTCATGAAAGTTGTAGACAATTTTGTTATTAAACTACAGAAAGTGGAATCACCTAAAAAGGAGTTGATTTGCTCATGAAATGACTGTTTTACTAATGTATGTCGCTGTTTGGAAATGCTGAAATTTGCTTATAATGGTTATTATGGATAAAAATGATATTTTCTCTATGAGTAATGATTTATTATTGAATTCTTGAGTGATTATGAATTATTATAAATGCTGTTGAGTATCACACAGTTAGTATATTGTGATGGTGAATAATTATGAATGACATAATTAATATATATGTACATGAATGCCTTGTGGTTATTGACATGTGTGGTTGAAACAGTAAATCCATGATTTTATGAATTATTATGTGTATTGTGTCCCTTGAGGACTTGTATTATCCAAGAGGTTTTGGAAATGTGGATATCATGGTATTGTTAAATGATAAAGAGAATTAAAGGCATTCATGCATCATAAGCATTGGACGCATTATGGAATTTAGGGGTTCTGTGATTGCCTACCCTGGTGGGGGTTACTCTATGATGAGTTAAGCCCTATTTTGTTGTGTGCCATGGAGTGTAGGGATTCATGGTTTATGCAAAGCCCTACTTATGATACTTGTGTACTTCGGTACTTAAGCGCCATGAAGTATAGGGATTCATGGTATATGCTAAAGCCCTAATTGTGTCTCTATGAGACTTTTACTGCAGTATTCCCACCAAAACCAAATGGATCCAGCATGACATCATTTGACTAATTGAAGAATTATTAAATGGACTTGTTTGGCATATTCATCATATCATTATGAGTTATTGATTATGTTTGTGCAATTTTATCTATTTTATACTTATTCTATATTCTGTCTCACTCTTACATTAATTTTTACAGTGAATGACACGCAGAATGCAGAGTGATGCCATGATTGATGCCTATTTGAATTATTACTTGAACTTTGATTTCATGGGTTGTAATAAGTATAACATGTCATGTACCATTATCTTCTAAATCGTTTCCGCTATTTGAATATTTTCTTGAATTTAATTATTCACGACTAGTATGTATGATAATTTTCCGCTGTTATCAACTGTTACATAAACTCTGAATTGAATTTATGAATTTTAAAATGATCTTTCGAAAACGCGAAAAATTTACTCGAAAATTTTAATCTACATTGCGGGACGTTACATACACCCTTCAAAAACCATATATTTATCACACCCCACCTTAGGGTTTTGCCCAAAAATGGTCTCTAATCCATAACCCATGTGATCCGGTCTGGATACTGGCCCATAAAGTTGTGACATCAGAATGACCTCTTAGAGGGGCAACCGGTGTTACAGGGAAATATCGCCACACTGGTCATCCGTTGTGCCTTATCCGCTCTCGCTTTGTTAGGTGCTTCATCCGTCCTCGCTACGATGGATGCTTCATCCGTCCTTACTTCTCCGTCGTGCATAACCGTTTATCTCAGAATCACCATGAGATAAGAGGTATTATAACTTATCAGTGAAGATACTCTGCATAGCGGAATGTGTCTATGTCATTTATCACAGAGAGTAAGTACAATCATCAGCAAAATATATGGAAAGGTGATTATCCTCCATCCCTGTGTCAGAATCGTACTCTGATAATTGACCTACCCCCTGACACACTCTGAATACTGAGCCACTTTGATTGACACACTCTACACGGTATCAGAGTCAAGGGGCCCACTTACATCCAACGATTCATTTCCTACGTTCAACTATAAATAGCATATTCCAATACACATGCAAGGTTACGTTGTTCTATCTCACATCTTACTATTGCATCGCTTAAGCTTTCATTGAGTTCACTTACACTCTTCTAACTTGAGCGTCGGAGGATCTTCGCAGGTGACACCACCTTTCGCCCACTCCATCACGAGACTTTGGTGTGAAGGATCTCTAGGACAACGAGACCGGTTTCTCCCATTGAGAGACCAGATTACAATACCGGATACCCACTGTACCGGTGTAAAAACCATAAAATATCTATATTTTTGTGGCTGGTCCCACACCGAATCCTAGACCCCGGTTCAGACCAGTTCATTGGCACGCCCAGTGGGACCTGTTAGAGTTATTCCTACTTTTCGCAGAAGTTTAGTAGTTCAGGATGGAAGGTGAGGGACACGATTTTGTTGATGGTCATGTGGAGGATGTGACCCATCAGCAAACTGGGAGGAGACTCGTCTTTGAATCTCCTATCACTAACACTAGAAGGATGGTACTAGTGGCAACCCCTGACCCTCGGGATGAAGTTATAAGGCAGCTCAGGGAGGAGCTGATGGAGCTGAAGCGGGAGAAGAGAGGGGCTGGGGACAGAGTGACGTCCCAAGCAGAAGATGCTCACCATGCATCCGCGAGGGAAAGGTCCACAACCCTCCAATACTCAAAAATCCCTACGTACAAGGAGAGGGAACAAACTCAGGACTCTGGTGATAGAGTCAGTATCAGGAGGAGGGAGCAAGTAGTGGTGACCTCTGGGGCATATAGACTCAGTGTTCCTTTCTCGAGGAGACTCATGAGTGTCGTTATCCCCAAACACTTGTAGACAACTCAGCCACTTTCAATCAGAAAGTATAATGGAGAAACTGATCCCACTAAGCACCTCGATGCTTATGTGTATGAGGCCATGTATCTGGGAGCTGATGAAGATGTCATGTGTAGAATGTTCCCAAGAACACTGACGGAAGAGGCTCTTAGTTAGTTCAAGAGCTTGCCATCAGGGTCTATTGATTCCTGGGAAGAAATAGCAGCTGCATTCGAGAGCCACTTCGTTGTTTCCAGGGATATTCCAAGGACTTCTCACACCTAAGCCCAGATAAGGCAGGGAGAGAATGAAACTCTTAAGGAGTTTTTGAAGAGATTCTACAAGGAAGCTGCGTTGGTCCCTAACCTCACAGAGGCTATACAGCTCCATATCATGGTTGAGGCTTTGCAACCTGGTTCGGCTTTTGCCCCATCTCTGGCAAAAAGCCCCCCAACAACCTTCGAGGAGTTTCAAAGGAAAGCTTCTAAATATGTTGGCATAGAGATGCACCTGGAGGCTATAGTAGCTAGAATGAAGCCACCAGCGCCCTCCCAACAACCACGGAGAGATAAGGAGAGGATAAGGCCAGAGAAGCAAGCCTTCAGGGAAGACTTTGCGAGTACCCGACCTCATCAGCGAGACGGACGCGTCTCCTCTTTCAGCAACTATGCCCCTCTGAACGCTAGGCATTCCCAAATTTTAAGGGAAGTTGGTTGGCCAATACTCAGTGTCTATGGAATAAGGAAGCCACCTCCAGTGAAAAGACCTGGGAACCCACGTAAATATTGTGCTTTTCATGAACAGATGGGTCACCACTGTAACATCCCAAATTTTTATGAAGATGAGTAATGTAGTGGTGAAAGGTATATTAAAGCCTTCATTTTATAGTTGAGGAATTAGGATTTAAAAGAATGATTGATGAGTTGAAATAAGAATTTAGGAGTATGAATGGTATGAGCAAGTTTCATATGCCTCATGTGATGTGTAAGATGTGTTAAAGTTGAACAAATTGGATTGGTATGAGTTTTGGTGTGTCAGATTATTAAATCCTCACGTTTCTGCGCTAGAACTGGTATTCTCGCTCAGGCGAGATGGATTCTCGCTCAAGCGAGAATCCCCTGGACCAGAATTATGGTTTCTGGCTCCATCTCGCTCAGGCGAGATGGCGTTCCGCTCAAGCGAGATGCGTGCAAATGATGTTGGTGAAGACACTGGACGGTTCTCGCTCAAGCGGGTGTTGCCACGCTCGAGCGAGAGAAAGAGAGAGGAAATACATACTGAGTGTTTTTCGCTCAAGCAAGCTTGGGACGCTTGAGCGAGTGAAGGGAGTCTGATGTTGGGACTCTAGGCGAAATTCACTAAGAGGAAAATAATAATAATGATTATGATAATAAGGCCAAATGACCACACATGTGCGTTGTGGTGAGTGTGTGAACTTCGATTCTCTCTCTCTCTTTAATCACGCTGCAATGGGAATAACGATGGTTTATGGGACAAGTCTTAATAGTGAGGTGATGGACATTATATTAAGATATGATAGGAAAGGAGAGCTGCTGTCACAGAGCATTGGAATGATGAATGCTTCCACTTTACGTTTTATGCGTACCCCTGCTCATATACTTTGGGTACATTATGAATGAGAACCATTCTTCCATTTTCTCTAGACTCTCTGGAGACTCTTCTTCACTCTCTGCTTCGTCTCCTTTTTCTTACTATTCTTTTTTATCTTTTCCTTCTACTCAAAGACTGAGTAGCACTTGAGTGGAATATGTGTGAGTTGAGCAGAGTGGTTGTGAAGAGGAACAGCGTGGGATTGTTGCTTGATGATTGAAAGAGATCTGTGTGGTGGTTGAGAAGACTGCATGGTGTTGTGTGTTATGGAGACTGAGTTCTCCTCTGAAGCAATGTTGGACGCTTGGAGCTGGTGATCTTTTCTTCTTCTTCCTCCATGTGTTGAGCTGTTGGTGGCTCGGTTAGGAGCCAACAGCTGTGTGGTTGCCTCGTTATTGAAGATGGCCCACTGTTTTTGAGGATGTGTTGTTGAGTGGATGAAGACATGGATGGTGCATGCATGGAAGCTTGGTTGTCCTCCATGGTGGTGAGGACAAGCTCTCGGTGCTGTTCGAGTGTGGGACAGCTTTGGGTTGAGCCTTGGTGGCTATGTTGCTCGTGTGGAGATAGAGTTGGTCCTCCATGGCTGTGAGAAGGGTTGAATGCCGAGCTTGGTGTGTTGATGCCTTGGAGGCTTGGCATGGTGTGCCTTGGTAGCTGATCTGCTTCAAGGAAAGCTATGTTGGCTCTTCCCAGGACTGGAATGCCGAGTAGAGTGCTGCTGTGGCTGGGCCAAGTGGCCAATGTGACTTCTGGAACGTCATTCCAGGTAAGGGGGGCTTTGCATCTCAAATGTATGGTTTATAGACGGGTTTTCCGGGTGAAATTCTTGTATTGTGATGTGTGGTATTCAATATGTGTTGTTTGGTTGATTTTCGAGTGAGTAGTAGCCCGGACATGCATGATGAATATGTATTGCTTGATGTTGTTAAATTCCGTCCATGTAATATGTGTTGATGTTTATGGTGATGATTATGTTAAGATGATTGAGATGCATATTATGTTAATGCCGAGTGCATTGTATGGTTATGTATGGGTCCCCGTGTGTAATTATGTGTTTGAAATGCATGTGATGCTTGATATTGAATTTGTGTATGCTGAGTGCATAGGAAGGGGACTGTTGTGCTAATGCCGAGTGGAATATTATATGTAAGAGTATGGGATGTTTACTGGTGTTAGATTCCGAGTGGAATTATATATAAAATGGTGTGAGGCTTAGAAATGCTAAGGCCGAATGGATCCCATGAATGTGAGGCTCGTGGATGATGATAATCCAAGGGAATGGCATATTGATTGCCGAATGGATGTGATGTGAGCCGAGTCATCTGATTTGCTGTGGAAATGCCGAGTGCATAGAGTGTTGAACGCAGATTTCCGAGTGGGCAATTGAATAAATATGAGTTGAATGTATATGCATACGTGTTGAGTATATCACCTTGCGGGGTGCCACGAAGGGTATAATCCCGAGTGAAGAGGACGTGGTCCTAATGTTGAATGTGATGAAAGACCTCGGGTTGGACTCGGGGCAGTGCCTGGGGCACTAAGCGTGACAGGAGACGCTTGATGAAATGCCGAGTGCATTGGCGTTGGACGCCGAGTGACGTGAATATTTTTGCAGTGGTGATTTCGTCAAATTAGTACATTAAAATTAATTAACGTAGTACTAGGGTGTCAACCTAGGTCGTTCTCTCAAGGATCAACACAAAAATTTAGGAAAAATCAAGTCTTAAACTAATTTTTAACAATTAAAAATAAAAACTAAACAACTAAAAATTTTTACAAACATAAGTTCACTAACCTACAATTGGGGGGAGGGGGGTTTGATTGATTTTTGTTGTCACAATTAAAATTAAAACAAGGTAAATAAAGGATTTAAAACAATAAATAACAAGCGATTGATTTTCTTGGAGTATTGTAAATAAATTTATCCTTGGTTCACTAAAAATAATTTGTATACTTATTAATGTTAATTTCTTAGCTCAAATTGAATTGATCAACTAAGCATCTTTTTCAATTCACAATTCCTTTACTTTCATTTAAAAATGAATATTTTAATCAAGCATCCTAATTAAGCAAAAGGAGTCAAGATCGTAAAATCTAGGAATTATTGAGCATACATAAGAACATCGCCTATATACATAATCTATTCTCAAATTATGGAATTAAGCAAACCATAATTATTAAAAGTGATTATGAAAATATTCATTAAGCATGCATATTTCCTTAATCCATTCTAATTTAAAACCTTATTTTATTCCATTTGAATAATTAAACCGATTAAGCATACAAATTTAATTAAACAAAATGGAATTAAATAAGTAGAGAAAGATTATGAAGAAATAACAATAATAAAAGCATACTATATTAAAATTAATGACCTCAAAATTACATTACAACATTTTCCAAGAAAATCAATCTAGGGGTTTTAGCCCTCCATAATTACAACTACAAACAATGAAACTAACCCGGAAATGAAGAACTTGCTGGAAAAATTCCAACGGAGAAGAGAAGAGGAAGAACGTATGGCACCCAAGACTTAATTGTCTTCTGATGAAGAATGAATGGTTTTGCCCCTTGCCTTGCTTCCTATTTATAGGAGCTCAAAAGCAAAGCTTATGCCTTAATTAATTTGTAATGGAATGTGCACTCTTAATTTACAATTCAATGGTGCTCCATTATCATGCTTCAGTGCTCCATGATGATCTTTAGTGCTCCATTATCAGCGTTTTAGTGTTGTTTCCATTTTGATAATGCGTTATCTGATGTTTCCACCGATGAATCTGTGCCTGAATCGATTCATCTAGGCAATTTTTGGGCAATTTTACACATAGGGATCGATTCCTCAGGGGTGGGAATCGATTCCCAAGCACATGAATCGATTCATGCTTGTTTGAATCGATTCCCAGGCCTTTATAATGCATATGAATCGATTCACAGGGGTGGGGAATCGATTCCTAGCTGTATGAATCGATTCCCAGGGTGCTTGAATTGATTCCTTGCTGTTCTTTTGTGTGGGAATCGATTCCCACATTGGTGAATCGATTCCCAGACCTGTTCTGGTGCTTTTCTCGCATTTTTGACCATTTCTTGAGTCGTGGCTTCTTTCGTTTGACCTGTGGTAATTATTTTTTAATTACAGGCTTAATCACACACTACAAAACAAGAGAAAACCAACTTTTATTAAAAATTTATCCTTAATTCATTTTAAAATTAAATATTAAATAAAGCTCAAATGATGAAAATGTGTTAAAGTGCAGTATATTACACACTAAGTGATGGCAAATTATACACATTTAAATTGAGGAATTAAGGATAAATCATGCATCATCAAATACTCCCACACTTATTCTTTTGCACTCCCAGGCAAAATCAAAATAAAAACAAGTATCACAATTTATTGAAAACATTAAGTTGAAAACAACACACAGAATTGGCATGAAATTTTAAGAATATACAGAGAAACAAGAGTTATTTAACATGCAAGATGCAAAGCATCAAGATATATATATAAAAATCATTCAAACACTTAGGCATGTGGAAATTAAATGAAACTGAAAAGAAGATCATAAGTGATAGAACCTCACAAGACATACTCTCAACTCTCAAGTGTTTAAGGTTTGTGTATACTCTCAAAACAATTCCTGAAAAACAAACAGTCTAAAAATTTGGTAAGTTTCTTAATTCCACAATCAACACAAATGCATGTATAGATCAACAGGGCTTTCACAGGGTTGCAATGTGGCCAAGGTTAAAATGGATGAAATATATATATTTATATATATACCAAAAAGAATGATGAAGCAATTAATTTCACTGGCAAACAGTGAGGGTAAAACATTTATTGTATGGTATTTGGTAAAATTTTTTTTTTTTATAAGATTGCATAACACTTGGAACAAGAGTTGCAATTCCTTTTTGCACACCCCCACACTTATTTGAATGCCTGTTTTGACTTGATTCCAAAGCTTCAATATATTTCTTAAGGTAGGTATATTTTTGGTTCTTCATCCATGGCTTATTTGAGCTGCAACAAGGAAACAGTTAAATAGGCTCAAAATGGCTAGCAAGAGATAATTTATTCATGGTAGGCTTATCTGGCTTAGTGGCTCAACTGAACAAAAATGCCTGTATCATTTCAAATACATTCATATGAGTTTCAAGTATCATCAAGAAACAAGACAAAAATTAAGATGTAAGCTTTCAGGAATTAATCACACATGAAAGGATTAAGATGGTTTAAAGTGATCCATCAAATTTTAAGGCTCAAAAATCTTACAAGGTATAATTCCATCATATATGATCATTTCTCAATTATCATGTCATTCTCAACATACCAAAAATGTTTAAGTTCAAATTATAACATATCATTAATCTCATATCAGACATGAAAGAATTTACTTGTTACTCATGCATATCTTAAAATTCCAATAAAACGTGCCTTTTTAAAACAAAAACACACACAAAATCTTTTATTTTATTTTATTATTTATTTTTTTTTTAAATTTTTTTTTAATCACACAAAAAACACACACAATAACACATAAATGATCCCACCCCCACACTTAAATCATACATTGTCCTCAATGTAAGACAGAGCATACAAAATAGACAATATAATGAAAAAGTAAAGAGATGGGTAAGAAAAAACTCCCTCAAGGTGGATCAAACTCAAATACCACATCCTTTTGAAGCATATTGGATAGTGGTCTAGCCTTCTTGTGCCTTCCTAAATCTTGTAGCAATTTCTCTTCTTGATTTTCATCAAGAGAAGTAAAGATTATCACCGGAAGCTCCTCGTCATTTCCCAAGTATGAATACTTGAGGTTTTCAAGTAAGAAATTTAGCTCCAGATTAGGTGCCTGCAAAGTAGATGGAACTAACAAAACAGATTTAGATTCTTGCACCTCAAAAATTTTGTTAGAGTCTTCTTGAAAATCTGCATTTAGAACAGGTATTTCTATAGACTCTAAATCAGCAGTTATGTATTTGTGAATTTCAGCACAAATATCACAATTCTCAGAATTATTGCATGCAAAACAACTGTATGAATCATCTATGTATTCTAAATCAACATCAGAAAAATGTTCAAAAACTAGTTCATCAATAATGTCAATTTGGAAAACAGAATGATTTTCAGAAGGGTGTTTCATGGCATCTAGAATGTTAAATCTTACCTTAGTGTCACCAAATTCCATAGAAAGGGTTCCAGCATGGACATCAATTATAGTTTTGGCTGTTTTCAAAAATGGTCTTCCCAAAATGATAGGAACAGGAATTTGAGGCATACCTTCTTCCATGTCAAGTACAAAAAAGTCAGCAGGGAAAACAAGCTGTTCTACCTGAACCAAAACATCCTCTATAACTCCAGCAGGGTAAGTAGTGCTCCTATTGGCTAGCTGAATTACTACACCAGTAGGTTGTAAATTTCCAAGAGACAATGATTTGAAAACTGACATAGGCATAACATTTATTGAAGCTCCTAAATCTAACATACAATTTTCAAATTTGTTATTGCCTATGATACAGGGTATAGAAAACGTACCTGGATCCTTGCATTTCTCAGGGATATTTTCCTTACCAAGCAGTGCAGATACATTTCTTCCCATACTTATCCTTTCATTGCCCTTGAGTCTCCTTTTGTGAGTACACAACTCCTTCAGAAATTTGGTATACTTGGGAATTTTCTTGATTGCATCGAGAAGAGGTATATTCACTTCCACTTTCCTGAAAGTATCCAAAATTTCTTTGTCCACTTCTTCCATCTTCTTACTTGGAATTGCTTTTGGTGGGAAAGGAAGAGGGATATGAGGTGGAATTTGGGATGGTTGCTTCTCAGATTTGTTTGTGCTTGAAGAGGGCACATCATTCTCAACTGTTGTGGGCACATCTGTTTGTTTTTCAGGTTCCTTAGGTATGGGTACTTCAAGGTTCTTACCTGATCTTAACTGAATTGCACTCATATTTCTTGGATTTGCAGCTGGTTGAGATGGTAATTTGTCAGAGTTTTGAGATTGTAACTGGCTTAATGATGAAGCCAATTGCCCAATTTGGTTGCTTAAACTCTGGATGGTAGCATCATTCCTCTGTTGATACTCTAAGTTCTGTGCAGCCATTTGTTTTACCAGATCCTCCAAAGAAGGGCCACTTGTGGATGGTTGAGGTGTAGGTCTTTGGAAGGTTGGTGCATTGTTTTGAAATGGAGGTTGGGGATTTTGTTGTTGGTTGCCCCATCTCAAGTTTGGATGGTTCCTCCAACCTGGATTGTATCTATTGGTGGAAAGGTCATGGTTTTGTGGTGGTGGAGGTCTATCATGGTAAATGTTAGCTGCATAGGCTTGGGGACTATTATTATCCTTTTCTTGTAGAGAAGGACAACAATCAGTGGGTGCTCTTGTGAAGAGCAGATGCCACATACTTTAGCAGTCATGGATTTTTGATTTACTGCTAATTGTGTGACCAGAGTGGTGAGAGCATCAAGTTTGCTCTCCAATTTAATTCCAGATGAACTAGAATTGGAATCAAACATGGGTTTGAAAGAATCATTTCTCATACCAAATTGTTGAGAGTTAGATGCCATCTTCTCAATCAGATTTCTTGCTTCAGCAGCAGTCATATCTCCTAAAGCTCCTCCACTTGCCGCATCAATCATGTTGCGATCAACGTGGTGTAAACCTTCATAGAAGTACTGAAGAAGAAGTTGTTCAGAAATTTGGTGGTGAGGGCAACTTGCACAAAGTTTTTTAAATCTCTCCCAATATTCATAAAGACTTTCTCCAGAGAGTTGCCTAATGCCAGATATGTCTTTACGGATTGTAGTTGTTCTAGAGGCAGGAAAGAACTTTTCCAAGAATATTTTCTTTAAGTCATTCCAACTTATGATTGATCTTGGAGCAAGGTAGCACAACCAATCCTTAGCAACACCCTCTAAAGAATGGGGAAACGCTTTAAGATAGACATGGTCTTCTTGAACGTTTTGGGGTTTCATTGTGGAATACATAATGTGGAATTCTTTGAGGTGTTTGTGCGGATCTTCACCCGCAAGACCATGAAACTTAGGCAACAGGTGTATAAGTCCGGTCTTAAGAATAAAAGGGACATCCTCATCAGGATATTGAATACACAAACTTTCGTAAGTGAATTCAGGAGCAGCTAGTTCTCTAAGAGTTCTTTCACGAGGTTCAGCCATATCAGAAAAATTTTCAGAATTATTTTCAAGAGATTCAGATGAAATACTATCACTATCAATATCAACAAAATTATTATTAAATCTAGCTTCTCTAATTAATCTATGAAAAGTTCTATCAATTTCAGGATCAAATGAATATAAATGCTCAAAAATTCTTCTAGTCATACATAGCATACAACAAGATATTTGATCATGATGAGCAATAAATCATAAGAATCCTAAATCATGCAAAAGAAATAAAATAAACAAACAAACAAACAAAAGAATTTTTTTTTTAAAATTTTTTTAATAAAAAAAAATTAATTTAAAACAAGAGTTTTTCCTAAAGATTGTTGATCCCCGGCTGCGGCGCCAAAATTTGACGTGGTGTATTTTTACAGTCGTGATTCCGTCAAATTAGTACATTAAAATTAATTAACGTAGTACTAGGGTGTCAACCTAGGTCGTTCTCTCAAGGATCAACACAAAAATTTAGGAAAAATCAAGTCTTAAACTAATTTTTAACAATTAAAAATAAAAACTAAACAACTAAAAATTTTTACAAACATAAGTTCACTAACCTACAATTGGGGGGGGGGGTTTGATTGATTTTTGTTGTCACAATTAAAATTAAAACAAGGTAAATAAAGGATTTAAAACAATAAATAACAAGCGATTGATTTTCTTGGAGTATTGTAAATAAATTTATCCTTGGTTCACTAAAAATAATTTGTATACTTATTAATGTTAATTTCTTAGCTCAAATTGAATTGATCAACTAAGCATCTTTTTCAATTCACAATTCCTTTACTTTCATTTAAAAATGAATATTTTAATCAAGCATCCTAATTAAGCAAAAGGAGTCAAGATCGTAAAATCTAGGAATTATTGAGCATACATAAGAACATCGCCTATATACATAATCTATTCTCAAATTATGGAATTAAGCAAACCATAATTATTAAAAGTGATTATGAAAATATTCATTAAGCATGCATATTTCCTTAATCCATTCTAACTTAAAACCTTATTTTATTCCATTTGAATAATTAAACCGATTAAGCATACAAATTTAATTAAACAAAATGGAATTAAATAAGTAGAGAAAGATTATGAAGAAATAACAATAATAAAATCATACTATATTAAAATTAATGACCTCAAAATTACATTACAACATTTTCCAAGAAAATCAATCTAGGGGTTTTAGCCCTCCATAATTACAACTACAAACAATGAAACTAACCCGGAAATGAAGAACTTGCTGGAAAAATTCCAACGGAGAAGAGAAGAGGAAGAACGTATGGCACCCAAGACTTAATTGTCTTCTGATGAAGAATGAATGGTTTTGCCCCTTGCCTTGCTTCCTATTTATAGGAGCTCAAAAGCAAAGCTTATGCCTTAATTAATTTGTAATGGAATGTGCACTCTTAATTTACAATTCAATGGTGCTCCATTATCATGCTTCAGTGCTCCATGATGATCTTTAGTGCTCCATTATCAGCGTTTTAGTGTTGTTTCCATTTTGATAATGCGTTATCTGATGTTTCCACTGATGAATCTGTGCCTGAATCGATTCATCTAGGCAATTTTTGGGCAATTTTACACATAGGGATCGATTCCTCAGGGGTGGGAATCGATTCCCAAGCACATGAATCGATTCATGCTTGTTTGAATCGATTCCTAGGCCTTTATAATGCATATGAATCGATTCACAGGGGTGGGGAATCGATTCCTAGCTGTATGAATCGATTCCCAGGGTGCTTGAATTGATTCCTTGCTGTTCTTTTGTGTGGGAATCGATTCCCACATTGGTGAATCGATTCCCAGACCTGTTCTGGTGCTTTTCTCGCATTTTTGACCATTTCTTGAGTCGTGGCTTCTTTCGTTTGACCTGTGGTAATTATTTTTTAATTACAGGCTTAATCACACACTACAAAACAAGAGAAAACCAACTTTTATTAAAAATTTATCCTTAATTCATTTTAAAATAAAATATTAAATAAAGCTCAAATGATGAAAATGTGTTAAAGTGCAGTATATTACACACTAAGTGATGGCAAATTATACACATTTAAATTGAGGAATTAAGGATAAATCATGCATCATCACCGAGTGAATGAAACCGTATGCATCCGATTCGCCTCTGGAATGCGTTGGACTTCTATCACCGATCGGCAATCAGATGACAACATATGAATAAGACTAAGTCCTGGAGCTGGGCTCAGGCACACTCCTTGAGCAAGGCTCGGAGTTAAGTGAAATCTGAGTGGATTATTATACTTGTTACTAAGTAAGTTGAGCTTATGACCGAGTGAAATGGGTGAATTCCCGATCGGAAGATGATTGTGATTGTTCATATTGAATGGCAGTGTTTGATGTGCTGATTGATGTTATATGTTATTGCATGTTAAGGATTCTATGATTAATCCGAGCCAATATCTGTCATTTAATATGTAAAGCTCACCCCTACACCATTTTTCAGTATGTGCAAGTTGGTCTGGAATTGAGTTGAAGGGCTCAAGTCCGAGTGATAGCACTCAGATTGCTGAAGTGCATAATATGTATATATATATACTGTAATTAGCTATGTAAAGCTTTGGCCGACTCATATAATAATGTTGTAAATGAATATGAAATATATATATGTATGGAATCCGAGCGCATGAATATTTATAAATATGGTCTACATTGATAACAGATACTTGTATTGGATAATGGATATTGGTGAATGAATAATGTTAAGATAAAATTATCCGAGTGTATGTATACATGTATGTATGTTATATTGATAACATGGTTATGAATCGGTTGAAGAGTATTGCTGAATGGGTAGTCGGATTTGTGAATCAGAGAGCATATATAGATAAGTGATTTATGTTGATTTGATGCTTCTTCCGATTGGAATAGAAATGTTGTTGGATGAATAATTCTGAGTGAATGAATCTCGTGAGAAATGTAAGAGGCTTTGATCCAGTTCCGAGTGAGGATTACTGGGTGGCCTTTTCCGAGTGGAATATATAAGTAAACCCCGAGTGGGGAAGGTTTGGGTATTTCCGAGTGGAAATCCGAGTGATCCTCTTCCGAGGGGAGAGTTGTTGAAATGGATTGGGATTGGAATATATTCTAAGTACGTGATACAAGTATAATCCGAGTGAATGAGGTTTTATACCCGAGTGATTAAGGTCTGAGCAAGTCCGAGTGGGACTTAACTTAATGGTTTCCCCGAGTGAATAAGATATCAATTGCCGAATGAAAGACTGATTGAGATGACTCGGTTTTGGAGTGAGATTACCGAGTGGAATCCTGTGTGAGTGGAGTCTCGTATTCAGACTAAATATTCTGAGAGGAGTATGGCTGAGGAGACCCCTTCTGAGTGAAGGAAGGTTATTGTGTTCTCCGAGTGAGAGATGTGAGTTTATGCCGAGTGATGAATGTGAAGTGCATTCCCGATTGTGTTGGGTTAAATACGCCGAGTGGTGTTTGGTTGGGAAATATCTCGAGTGAGGGAAGTTTAGGGAATCCGAGTGGGATGACCCTCATTTCCCGAGTGGATCATGTATGTACCTTAGTGGATAAAGTGTGGAACTAAGTTATGAGGTGTATGTGCGTGGAGTCATTACCGAGTGATTGAAACCCCTGACTCCGAGTGAATGGAACCCCGATTCCGAGTGTTTGGATAGCCGAGTATGGCTTCTCGCTTCAGCGAATGTGGGATTCGTTCCAGCGAGCATGTGTGAAGGGAAGGCTTTCAGGTAGTTTCGCCTAAGCGATTGAGTGCTCGCTCGAGTGAGTTGGGCTGCCTCGCTCAAGCGGAGTCGGATCTCGCTTGAGCGAGTGAACGTTTTATGGCTTGTTCACACTGTGTTTTCCGCTGACCTTCTTGTGAATGTTTTTCCTTTGTTCTGATCGGTTTTCTGAGCTTCTGGTCAGCTTTTTGCCTTCCTTTGCATTTGTTTAATTCTACCCAGTTGCTGAGTTCAAAATTGGGAAAAATTTCCCCTGTTTTTGGGTTTATTCATTTATTGAAAGTTAGGGCGTTTCATTTTGGTATCAGAGCAGACCAAAAGGTCCATGGCCAAGGTTTGCCTACTGTGTGGGCGGTTGTATGCAATATGACCGAGTGTCATCATTGCTTGTGAATTCCTATTGGATTTTATGCATGCTTAATTATGATTAGTGTGATTATATAGCTATGAGTTCTGTTGGTTGAGGACAGTAGTGAAAGGTACTACTGTTGTGATGTTGACTGGAGGGTAGAAGAGTTATTGCTATCCTGACCCGGTTTCCTATGGAATGCTTAGGGTAATTCTAAGCTTGAGTCAGCTGTGAGGGAATAGGATAATGAATGTTGTGACCCTTGTATAGGTTGGTTATTGGGTCTTTTGTGTAAGCCGAGCTAGTGGCTCATGGCCAAGGAATGTATGTTGGATGGAATAGAACCCATATATTGAGTTAATTAAGTATTAATATTTCAGAGATTCCTCAGTGTGATGAATTTAAATTCTGTGTGTGGTGGTGCCATTTGAGAAGGATGTTTTGTACCCTGGCACGTGAACCCTGTGTGATATATATATATATATATGTGATATAAGTGATGGAATGTGAACCCTGGTGCAGATTAGATTATGGTAAAGTCTCGGTTTCTGGTTTGTGAAAACCGAGTGAATGATTGGTGGATGTTGGACCACTAGGTGGGGTAACCCAATTGATTGGGCGTGATCAAGTATGATCGGAATATTATTGAAATGGATATATGAGAGTTTAGAAAACTGGGTGTGAAATCGATGAATTTGGATACCTGAGGATTTGGGTTAGACTCGGTCTTGTGGTTGAAAGCCGAGTGATTGAATGGTTGAATTATGACCCATAAGGTGTAGTAACCCGATCGGATTCTGTATGATCTTATACCGTTAGACCTTGTGGAACTAGACTCTATGTTGATTTTGACTCGGTGATAATTAGATGTTATGGGGGTACTCGGTAACCCTTGGAATTCCGAGTCGGATAATCTGATTGACCTTATGGATTGTTGAGTCAAGTAATGGTATAACAAATTGTTGAGGTTTGAAGTGTCTTGAGGTTGAAATCCGAGTACACCTTGGTACTGGATATGGTGATAATGGAAATAATATTATGATGATTGTATATCCGACTGGTGGACTGTGTTTAAGCTCAGTGAAGGGAGTTACCAATGTAGAAACCTATTGTTATGATTGAAAATCATATTGAAAACTGAGTGGTATATCTAAGAGAATTTGATGAATTCCCTAGGCTTTAATTAATTGATGGCTAGTGATGAATGATGAATTGAGGGATTGATTGGCTGATTGACCATGATTTTGTGATGAGTAGGATTAAAGAAGGAATTTTCGCTCGGTTTGGACTGGAAAACCGATTGCCATTATGCCATTTTATGGTGACTGTGGTTGGCATTTGATGATTATCACCCTGCAATTTACACTAGCATAGGTGTAAGGGCTGGATGTATGCTCTGTATGGGTCAGAAATCTATTGATAATATGCATTTTACTGTGATGATGATTGATGTTTGCTGACTGATGGCATGAGATGCATCACTGTTGGTGCCTAATGGTGATGTTGATTCAGATGTATTGCTTATAAAATGGTAAGAATTGCCATTAATTTTCATGTAGATTGACATTACCTGAGTGAATGCAGTCGGCGAGAGTGAAAAAGGGTGCGAGGATGCTGTTTCGGTATGACTCTGCATACCATAGGTATTGTGGCAGTGTGCATTTTGCAGTGACTCTATGAAATTGTTGTGACCCTATAGGAATGAGGCATCATCCTATAAGTTGGATGCAGCAGTTCATAGGTCAGGCAAGTGAGACTGTAGCTGCTTATGGTGATGGCTTGAGTCTATTGGACTGCTCTGAGCAAAGATGACTGGGCAGTAGGTAGTGGTTGATCAAATGTGGATGAGAGAATGAAAGGAATGTAATCCTGAGTGAAGTGAAGTTGTGACTTCCGAGTCAATGGTGGCACTTCCAGAGTTGTTGTTAAGATGAGTCCTTATTGGAATTTCGAGGATGAAATTCTTTGAAGGTGGGGTGGATTGTAACATCCCAAATTTTTATGAAGATGAGTAATATAGTGATGAGAGGTATATTAAAGCCTTCATTTTATAGTTGAGGAATTAGGATTTAAAAGAATGATTGATGAGTTGAAATAAGAATTTAGGAGTATGAATGGTATGAGCAAGTTTCATATGCCTCATGTGATGTGTAAGATGTGTTGAAGTTGAACAAATTGGATTGGTATGAGTTTTGGTGTGTCAGATTATTAAATCCTCACGTTTCTGCGCTAGAACTGGTATTCTCGCTCAGGCGAGATGGATTCTCGCTCAAGCGAGAATCCCCTAGACCAGAATTATGGTTTCTGGCTCCATCTCGCTCAGGCGAGACGCGTGCAAATGATGTTGGTGAAGACACTGGACGGTTCTCGCTCAAGCGGGTGTGGCCGTACTCGAGCGAGAGAAAGAGAGAGGAAATACATACTGAGTGTTTTTCACTCAAGCAAGCTTGGGACGCTTGAGCGAGTGAAGGGAGTCTGATGCTGGGACTCTAGGCGAAATTCACTAAAAGAAAAACAATAATAATGATTATGATAATAAGGCCAAATGACCACACATGTGCGTTGTGGTGAGTGTGTGAACTTCGGTTCTCTCTCTCTTTAATCACGCTGCAATGGGAATAACGATGGTTTATGGGACAAGTCTTAATGGTGAGGTGATGGACATTATATTAAGATGCTGTCACAGAGCATTGGAATGATGAATGCTTCCACTTTACGTTTTATGCGTACCCCTGCTCATATACTTTGGGTACATTATGAATGAGAACCATTCTTCCATTTTCTCTAGACTCTCTGGAGACTCTTCTTCACTCTCTGCTTCGTCTCCTTCATCTTACTGTTCTTCTTTATCTTTTCCTTCTACTCAAAGACTGAGTAGCACTTGAGTGGAATATGTATGAGTTGAGCAGAGTGGTTGTTAAGAGGAATAGCGTGGGATTGTTGCTTGATGATTGAAAGAGATCTGTGTGGTGGTTGAGAAGACTGCATGGTGTTGTGTGTTATGGAGACTGAGTTCTCCTCTGAAGCAACGTTGGACGCTTGGAGTTGGTGATCTTTTCTTCTTCTTCCTCCATGTGTTGAGCTGTTGGTGGCTCGGTTGGGAGCCAGCAGCTGTGTGGTTGCCTCGTTGTGGAAGATGGCCCACTGTTTTTGAGGCTGTGTTGTTGAGTGGATGAAGACATGGATGGTGCATGCATGGAAGCTTGGTTGTCCTCCATGGTGGTGAGGACAAGCTCTCGGTGCTGTTCGAGTGTGGGACAGCTTTGGGTTGAGCCTTGGTGGCTATGTTGCTCATGTGGAGATAGAGTTGGTCCTCCATGGCTGTGAGAAGGGTTGAATGCCGAGCTTGGTGTGTTGATGCCTTGGTGGCTTGGCATGGTGTGCCTTGGTAGCTGATCTGCTTCGAGGGAAGCTGTGTTGGCTCTTCCCAGGACTGGAATACCGAGCAGAGTGCTGTTGTGGCTGGGCCAAGTGGCCAATGTGACTTCTGGAATGTCATTCCAGATAAGGGGGGCTTTGCATCTCAAATGTATGGTTTATGGACGGGTTTTCCGGGTGAAATTCTTGTATTGTGATGTGTGGTATTCAATATGTGTTGTTTGGTTGATTTCCGAGTGAGTAGTAGCCCGGACATGCATGATGAATATGTATTGCTTGATGTTGTTGAATTTCGTTCATGTAATATGTGTTGATGTTTATGGTGATGATTATATTAAGATGCTTGAGATGCATATTATGTTAATGCCGAGTGCATTGTATGGTTATGTATGGGTCCCCGTCTGTAATTGTGTGTTTGAAATGCATGTGATGCTTGATATTGAATTTGTGTATGTTGAGTGTATAGGAAGGGGACTGTTGTGCTAATGCCGAGTGGAACATTATATGTAAGAGTATGGGATGTTTACTGGTTTTAGATTCCGAGTGGAATTATATATAAAATGGTGTGAGGCTTAGAAATGCTAAGGCCGAATGGATCCCATGAATGTGAGGCTCGTGGATGATGATAATCCGAGTGAATGGCATATTGATTGCCGAGTGGATGTGATGTGAGCCGAGTCATCTGATTTGCTGTGGAAATGCCGAGTGCATAGAGTGTTGAACGCAGATTTCCGAGTGGGCAATCGAATGAATATGAGTTGAGTGTATATGCATACGTGTTGAGTATATCACCTTGCGGGGTGCCACGAAGGGTATAATCCTGAGTGAAGAGGACGTGGTCCTAATGTTGAATGTGATGAAAGACCTCGGGTTGGACTCGGGGCAGTGCCTGGGGCACTAAGCGTGAAAGGAGACGCTTGATGAAATGCCGAGTGCATTGGCGTTGGACGCCGAGTGAATGAAACTGTATGCATCCGATTCGCCTCTGGAATGCGTTGGACTTCTATCACCGATCGGCAATCAGATGACAACATATGAATAAGACTAAGTCCTGGAGCTGGGCTCAGGCACACTCCTTGAGCAAGGCTCGGAGTTGAGTGAAATCTGAGTGGATTATTATACTTGTTACTAAGTAAGTTGAGCTTATGACCGAGTGAAATAGGTGAATTCCCGATCGGAAGATGATTGTGATTGTTCATATTGAATGGCAGTGTTTGATGTGCTGATTGATGTTATATGTTATTGCATGTTGAGGATTCTATGATTAATCCGAGCCAATATCTGTCATTTAATATGTAAAGCTCACCCCTACACCATTTTTCAGTATGTGCAAGTCGTCTGGAATTGAGTTGAAGGGCTCAAGTCCGAGTGATAGCACTCAGATTGCTGAAGTGCATAATATGTATATATATACTGTAATTAGCTATGTAAAGCCTTGGCCGGCTCATATAATAATGTTGTAAATGAATATGAAATATATATATGTATGGAATCCAAGCGCATGAATATTTATAAATATGGTCTACATTGATAACAGATACTTGTATTGGATAATGGATGTTGGTGAATGAATAATGTTAAGATGGAATTATCCGAGTGTATGTATACATGTATGTATGTTATATTGATAACATGGTTATGAATCGGTTGAAGAGTATTGCTGAATGGGTAGTCGGATTTGTGAATCAGAGAGCATATATAGATAAGTGATTTATGTTGATTTGATGCTTCTTCCGATTGGAATAGAAATGTTGTTGGATGAATAATTCTGAGTGAATGAATCTCGTGAGAAATGTAAGAGGCTTTGATCCAGTTCCGAGTGAGGATTACTGGGTGGCCTTTTCCGAGTGGAATATATAAGTAAACCCCGAGTGGGGAAGGTTTGGGTATTTCCGAGTGGAAATCCGAGTGATCCTCTTCCGAGGGGAGAGTTGTTGAAATGGATTGGGATTGGAATATATTCTAAGTACGTGATACAAGTATAATCCGAGTGAATGAGGTTTTATACCCTAGTGATTAAGGTCTGAGCAAGTCCGAGTGGGACTTAACTTAATGGTTTCCCCGAGTGAATAAGATATCAATTGCCGAATGAAAGACTGACTGAGATGACTCGGTTTTGGAGTGAGATTACCTAGTGGAATCCTGTGTGAGTGGAGTCTCGGATTCAGACTGAATATTCTAAGAGGAGTATGGCTGAGGAGACCCCTTCTGAGTGAAGGAAGGTTATTGTGTTCTCCGAGTGAGAGATGTGAGTTTATGCCGAGTGATGAATGTGAAGTGCATTCCCGATTGTGTTGGGTTAAATACGCCGAGTGGTGTTTGGTTGGGAAATATCCCGAGTGAGGGAAGTTTAGGGAATCCGAGTGGGATGACCCTCATTTCCCGAGTGGATCATGTGTGTACCTTAGTGGATAAAGTGTGGAACTAAGTTATGAGGTGTATGTGCGTGGAGTCATTACTGAGCGATTGAAACCCCTGACTCCGAGTGAATGGAACCCCGATTCCGAGTGTTTGGATAGCCGAGTATGGCTTCTCGCTTCAGCGAATGTGGGATTCGTTCCAGCGAGCATGTGTGAAGGGAAGGCTTTCAGGTAGTTTCGCCTAAGCGATTGAGTGCTCGCCCGAGCGAGTTGGGCTGCCTCGCTCAAGCGGAGTCGGATCTCGCTTGAGCGAGTGAACGTTTTATGGCTTGTTCATGGTGTGTTTTCCGCTGACCTTCTTGTGAATGTTTTTCCTTTGTTCTGATCGGTTTTCCGAGCTTCTGGTCAGCTTTTTGCCTTCCTTTGCATTTGTTTAATTCTACCCGGTTGCCGAGTTCAAAATTGGGAAAAATTTCCCCTGTTTTTGGGTTTATTCATTTATTGAAAGTTAGGGCGTTTCAACCACACAGATGAATGCAAAGCGTTGAAGAACACTGTGGAGACTCTTATTAGAGAGGGAAAGTTAAAACAATATTTGTTCAAGGAAAAATCCCTAGACGAGCCTGACAGGACGGACAAGAGGGGAAGAGACCCAGATGATGAAGACGATAACAGTCGTAATCCAGTCAGAAGGTTTACTGCCGCCGAGAAACAAAAGGGAGTGGTGATCGCTGGAAGATCCCAGCAAGATAGTATGCCTCAGCAACAAAGGTAAGGTAGACGTGAAGTAATAGAGATGATAGTGGGAGGATTTGCTGGTGGAGGAGCATCGATCACAGCCAGGAAAAATCACCACTGAATGATCCTGTCAGTACAGGGCAAACCCAGAGACAATTGCCCTTTCAGAGACGGTGTGGCAGCACCGGTGGTGTCATTCACTGATGATGACTTCAGCCCAACGATCCCAGGAGGAGATGATGCAGTGGTGATCATCACTGTCATAGCCAATAAAGATGTTAAAAGAATTCTCGTCGATCAGGAAGTTCTTGCGATGTGATTTTTTATAATTGTTTCAAAAAAATGGGCTTTAATGATGCAGATTTGCAACCATATACGCAAGAGCTCACAGCGTTCAACGGGGCGAAGCAACCCACCAAGGGGTATCTTGATACCCTTATTTCTTTTGAGGGTGAACCTGGAGCGAGAACGGTGAAGTCCAGAATCTTGGTGATTGATGTGGAGTCCCCTTACAACGGGATCATTGGCCGCCCTACACTGAACGCGATGGAAGCAATCGTGTCTACTCCACACCTCCTTATCAAGTTCATTGATAAGGACAATGGTGTATCTTCCCTCCACAGAGATCAAGAGATGGCTCGATATTGTTATAACCTGAGTCTCAATATGGTTAAGATGGAAGCGTTCAACAAGAAGAGGAAGCTGAATGATGGAGGAACAGCGGCTGGGTCTGTCAGTTTGATCGATCTAGACCCCAGAGTGGAATTGAAGATCGACCCTCTCAATCCCTCAAAGCCCACACCGGATGGTGGTTCCAGGGACATCGTCTTGGGGGATTCCCCAGAAAAGGTCACGCACATTAATGATAATCTAGAGTCAATCATGGAGCAGCGCTTGTTGGCTCTCCTATAGGAGTTTGAAGATCTTTTTTCATGGACTGCTGCGGACATGCCTGGGATGGACCCTGATTTCCGTTGCCACAAATTAGCTGTATATCTAGAGACAAGACCGGTTGCCCAGAAGAAGAGGAGGTTGGGACTAGAGAAACAGAAAGCAGCGTGTGAGCAAATAGAAGAGTTGTTGAAGGTTAGTTTCACAAGGGAGATCCGTTATTCATCATGGCTTTCCAACGTAGTAATGGTGCAGAAGGCCAATGGCAAGTGGAGGATGTGTACAGATTATGTGGATCTCAATCGGTGTTGCCTGAAGGACCCTTATTCACTCCCGAATATTGATCGGATGGTTGATGATTCGTTTGGTTATGAATACCTCAGTTTTATGGATACCTATTCGGGGTATAATCAAATTTCAATGTGGGAGGAGGATCAAGAAAAGACGGTTTTTGTTAATGACCGTGGTGTCTTTTGCTACACCGTCATGCCGTTTGGATTGAAGAACGCCGGCGCTACTTACCAGCGTATGATCAATAAAGTGTTTGAAGGCATGCACACCACATTGGTGGAGGTATTATATTGATGATATCATAGCTAAGACTCCCGCTAGAGATGACCACATTGAAGATTTGCGCCAAGTGCTCACTCGGCTGCGACAATACAACATGAGGTTGAACCCATTAAAATGCACCTTTGTAGTCCCAGCTGGAAAATTTTTGGGTTTCATGTTGACCCAGCGGGGCATCGAGGCCAACCCTGGTAAATGTCAGGCGATACTAGATATGCAAAGCCCCAAGGGCTTAAGGGAGGTACAGTCGTTGAATGGAAAGGTGGCCGCTCTGGCTCGGTTCATGCCGAAAATGGCACATAGGTCCCTTCCTCTGTACAAGGCGTTGAAGAAGCACAAGAACTTCGAGTGGGGAGAAGAGCAAGAGCAGGCTTTCCAATAGCTCAAGGCCGTGCTCTCAAGTCCACCAATATTGGTAAAACCTGACCCTGGTGAAACTCTCATCCTGTACTTGGCAATTTCTGATGAAGCCTTGGGCGTAGCTTTGGTCAAAGAAACTTCAGAAGGACAGAGGCCAGTGTATTTCACTAGCAAGACATTCCAGGGGGCAGAGGGCAGATACCAGAAGATAGAGAAGGTAACTCTGGCAGTTGTATGGGCTTTACAACGGTTGAGACCGTATTTTCATGCGTATCCAGTACTTGTAAGAACGGATTTGCCTCTCCGTTCTATGCTTAGTAAACCGGACCTCGCTGGAAGGATGATCAAGTGGTCCATCGAACTTTCTGAGTTCGAAATTTCCTATGAACCACAAGGGGCTATTAAAGCTCAAGTTTTGGCGGATTTCGTGGTAGAAATGACAGGGTCGGATCCAGCTACACCTCGAGCACATTGGACCATTTATGTTGATGGGTCATCAAACAATAAAGGTTGTGGAGCTGGTGTTGTTGTGGAGAGTGACGACGGTGTGCACTTGGATATTTCTCTCCGATTTAACTTCAAAACTTCCAATAATCAAGTTGAGTATGAGGCATGTTTGGCCGGCCTCCGTGCGGCAATCGACATCGGAGAATCAGAAGTTACATTGTGTAGTGATTCACAGCTGGTGATTTCGTAAATCCAGGGAGAATATCAGGTCCGTGAGCCCCAACTTCAATTGTATTTGAATTGTGTGAACGAGTTGAAGGGGAGGTTTGACATGCTAGAATTTAAGCATGTGCCAAGAGAAGAGAATACCAGAGCGGACATCTTATCGAGACTTGCAAGCACAAAACAGCCTGGTAGCACAATGACGGTGGTTCAGAGCATGCTAACATCACCTAGTATTCCTTTGTTCCCTTCTCTTAATGCTATAATGGTCAATTACCCTTACGAGAATTCTTGGGTTATCCCCTACATCCGTTATCTGGTTGACGGACAGCTTCCCACTGATGAGAAAGAAAAAAGAAGAGTGAAAAGGGAGTTGCCATACTTCACCATGGTCGATGGTGTTTTGTACAGAAGAGGATTTTCAGTCCTATATCTCCTTTGTTTGAAAGAAAATGAGGTGCAAGGAGTAATGGAGGAAGTGCACGAGGGGCAATGTGGACATCATGCTGGGGGCAGAAGCTTAATGAGAAAAGTCCTCAGGGCTGGATATTGGTGGCCAACAATGAAGCAGGACTCAGTTGATTTTGTGAAGAAATGTGATGCTTGCCAGAGATTTTCTAATCTTCATCACACACCGGGCCAAGAACTCTCTTCATTCGCTGTGCCGTGGCCTTTCTACCAATGGGGCCTTGATATCCTGGGTCCATTCCCCACCGCTCCAGGTGGCATTAAATATTTGATCGTGGGGGTTGATTACTTTACCAAGTGGATCGAGGCAGAGCCAGTAGTACACATCACCTCCGTGCGAACAAGGCATTTTGTATATGAGAATATCATAGCACGATTCGGCATCCCAGGGCAGATTGTGACTGACAACGGCACACAGTTCACAGATAAGAAATTCACAGATTTACTCGAAGGACTAGGGATAGTCCAAATATTTTCATCTATTGAGCACCCCCAGACAAACGGCCAGGCGGAAGTAGCTAATAGAGAGGTGCTAAAGGGGTTGAAGAAACGCCTTGGCGAAGCAAAGGGGGGATGGACCGATCAACTATGCCATGTTCTATGGGCATACCGTACCACGCCACACTCTTCCACTAACGAATCCCCATATCGGTTGACTTATGGGGTCGAGGCGATGATCCCAGTGGAGCTTCAGACCAGATCGGCTCGAGTGGAATACTTTTCAGCTGAGGACAATAACGCCAATCTGGCATCAGCGCTAGACGTTCTCCATGAGCTGAGGGAAGAAGCTTTTGTTAGAGACCAAGCAATAAAGGTGAGGGCAGCTCTTCGGTACAATAAGTGTGTGCAATATAGAGCGTTCAATACGGGAGATCTAGTTTTGAGGAAGGCGAGTATGGGGAATAAATTTGCTTATAAAGGGAAACTGGCCCCAACGTGGGAAAGCCCTTACAAAGTTTCTGAGGTGGCTGGAAAGGGTTCATACCGGCTAGAGGAGCTCGATGGAACCCCAATCTGCAACAAATGGAACACCCAGAAGTTACGTATTTATTACAGCTAGTTGGTAAGATGGCATGTACTCTTTTTCCTCACTTGAGTTTTTTCCCATTGGGTTTTCTCAAGAAGGTTTTAATGAGGCATGACCCCAACTACGCTCCCTTTACAATATACATTCAGTTTAATGAGAATGCAGTTCATGATTCTATCACTCTCACTTTTTCCTTTGTATGTTGTGATTTATAGCTCTAGGCTGTCACGTATAAAGACTCCCAGGACGGATGATCTCAATCACATATTCTGTGCATTGACGATGTAACTCCTCGAGGGGTGAAATGGGTTGTAGGATTAAACTGAACCCCATTTGAAGGCCCAGATTGTAGGATTAAACCGAACTCTGGGTACGGTTAGTAAATTTGGCTGAACACCGTTTGAAGACTTGGATTGTAGGACTAAACCGAACTCCAAGTATGGCTAGTAGGATCGAACCAAACCCTATTTGAAGGCCCAGATTGTAGGATTAAACCGAACTCTGGGTACGGTTAGTAAGTTTGGCTGAACACCGTTTGAAGGCTCGGATTGTAAGAATAAACCGAACTCCGAGTATGGTTAGTAGGGTTAACCCGAACGCC
The DNA here is from genome assembly GCA_037962975.1 of Clitoria ternatea. NCBI lineage: Eukaryota > Viridiplantae > Streptophyta > Magnoliopsida > Fabales > Fabaceae > Clitoria > Clitoria ternatea. Next base: position 102,648,136 of record CM075673.1, on the reverse strand, counting down.
ACAGAAGACACGGGTTGTAGGATTAAACCGAACCCCGCTCGAAGGCTCGGATTGTAGGATTAAACCGAACTCCAAGCATAGCTAATAGAGGCGGCCGAATGATCGTCATCGTTATTAATTGAATACGCTTGGAAGTACTTCCCCGGGAATTCTTCACTCGGAAATATCCCACTACGAAGTCACTTTCTGGAATTATTCACTTGAGAATATCTCTATCCGAGACATAGTCATCGAGGTTAAAAGCCTTTCCCTGTTAAAGGTACTTCCCTTGGAAACAATCCAGTCGGAAATGCCTCACCGGTATCATACCACGTGGGAATCGGAGATGTATCACTTGGTGTTATCTCGTTCAGAAGTACTTTACTCGGTATTGATCTACTTGGGCATGTCTCACTCGGCGCCATCCCACGCGGAAGCGTCACTCGGAGATACCTTATTCGGGAAAATTGCACCCAAAAACATCCAACCCGAATGAAGACTCAGATTGAAGGACTTAACCGAACTCCGAGTATAGTTGATATGATAAACCAAACACGGGGATCGGAAATGATCTGTTCGGTGCAATACCACGTAAGGGTCAAGAATACTTCATTCGGTGCTATGCCACGCAGGAGTTGGAAATGTTTCACTCAATGTCATCCTACTTGGAAACTAACGCATTCGAAAACATTCCACTCGGAAAAGTCGTACTTAGGAAAATTCTCACCCGAATGAGGACTCTGATTATGGGGCAACCACTTATTCTAATTATGCAAACACGTCCATTATTAAAGTGGACCAAATTCCTCATCCCTAAAGTATTCAGGGCAGCAAAGAACCTCACTCGGAAATCGTCCACCCGGAAGTATCACTCGATTTTCTTGAAGAAAAGTTCAGACACAAGCCCTCAGAACCGAAGAAATAGAAGACTTAAATAACGCACACTTATCTTCACCAAATGGCACGAGGAGTCTCCAAGTAAAGGGACTTCCCAGGTAACAAGGCCAGAATTTGCCTCACTTGGAGTCCTTCACTCAGAATCAAAAGTTCACTCGAAACCATTCACTCAGAGTTAAATATCAACTCGGAAACACTCAATAATGCTTGGGGACAATATTCAACTGATAACAAGCATATACCTACAAGTTATGTAACAAGCATACGCTTCTTGCAAATGGTAAAGGCAAACTAAAGGTAAATTTCATTTACTTGAAGCAAAAATTGTATACATGAGAGTTTATGAAAACTGGAGCTGATCCCAGTACACAGCTATCAAATGAAAATACAAAAATTAGGGAACAGATGTCTAAGTCTTCGTTATGGGCACATCTGTTTCTCCCTTCTTGGTTTCTTCACCCTGGTGTCTCTCAGCTCCAGTCTCTTGGCCAGCTTGGGTGTCATCCAAAGGAACATTTTCTGATCCCAGAGTGAGTGCTGGTGGTCCCATGCTCTGACCCTCCGGAAGGGGAGGCAATTCATAAAGGGAGTCCGGAGGATCAATATGCGAGCCGTCACTTTTCACCATAACAAGTTTCCCTCTGTGAAACTCGTAGAACGGATCCATCCCGTATAAGCTGAGTTTCACATCAGGATTATGATAATAAATCTAACGAAGAGCTAGGCCGAAGGACTCGTAGGTCACTTTCTTGCATATTCCCAAAGCTTTGGCAGCCTTAGCTTTGGAAGCAGCTAACCTCTTTTGAAGTTTAGTGACTTCTTCTTCCAATGATCCAGTGGCTGTATTCCCCTTCTTCAGCTCTTCAATTTGGGCTTGCAACTCCTTCCAAAGGGCCTCCCACTCTCCTAGGCTTTTGGCATGACCGACCTCCGCTGTGGAAAGATCTTCGCTCAATTTAGTGGTTTTCTTCTTCTCGAGCTAGAGTTCTTCTTCCAGGAGGGGAATGCACTTGTTTTGTTGCTGAAGTTCAGATACTTGCCGCTCCAATGATTTATCGGTAAAGTGAAGCTGGCTTATTTCTTTGGTCTTCTTCTCCAGCAGTTCTTTAGCATTCTTCAACTCCGATTCAACCCCCCTAGCAGTTTCAGCTTGCTTGGCCGCCCAGGCTTCCTTTACAGCGATGTCGGCCTCAAGTTTTTCAACTTGCTCCATATAATTAGCCTTGTCGCTAAGGGACTCCAGTAAACCGGAAAGTTCATCCAGTTGCTAACGTCCGACCTTACATGCACCTCGAACTTCTGCAGCCTCGAGAGAAGGACGGAGACAGTACCTTGCCTTAGGAAGGGTGGGGGGCATGGACCCCTGGAACCAAAGATAGGGAGAGAGGAAAGAGTCCTTTGGAGGAGAGCTAGCAGGGGGGTAAGCTCTCCGACCCAGTTTCTGAATCGACGTGTGAAGGAGGGGCAGAGGAAGAGAGAACGGGTTTTTTCCCTTTGTCTTTTTTCATGCCAGACTCCTCTACAGTTTTTTGGCATTTTCTTGAAGAGTCGTCAGCAGAAGATTTTTCTTTGTCTACTGTCTTGATCAAGACCCTCTTTTTCTTCTTTTTCTTTTCGGGTACAGGCTCCTCTTGATCTTCTCCTTCAGCCTGAGGTTGTTCCTCATGCTCCTTTTCTTCAAGGAGAGGGATGTCGTCCCCTATAGCGGATGTAAGGGGGATTGTGGGAGCTGCGGCTTTGAAGGAGTTCCTTTTGGCTTAGATCTCGTTTTCCTCAGAAGAGGAATCGTCATCAGCTAGCATTGACTTTAAGGACAGCATTTTAGAAGAAACCTTCTCCATTTACTTTGCAAAAGTAGAAAAATTGAGTTAAAGTATTGAAGGAAAAGCCGTAAATACAGAATAAATATGTGATATAACGCAGTTAAAGAACGGTTATTACGGAGGTAAGTATTTCGGACTTCGAAACTCCCTAGAAGAAGCCTGCAGGAGAATCCCTTGAGGGCCTTTGAGGCCGATTGCATGGCACTTAACACCTCCACTGAGTGAGGAGAAAGTTCGTATTCTTCAGTATAGTAAGCACGGCTCAGCAGCAGGAAATGTTCGTGTCCAGCTAGTGGGGAATTTTGTAAATCCCTCCTTGTTGAGCCAGAAGACCGGCCCATTTGCTTGTACACGAATCCGCGTGTAGTAATGCTTGAAAGAACGTCCGTTGATCTTCGCGGATTCAGTGTAAGATTTGAAGTTTATTGTCCTTAAGTCACAACGGAGCGTTATGAAACCAAGGCCGTCTTTCTTGTTAGCATGGTGGAACACTTGGCAGTAATAGAAGAGTTTCGCCACAGTGGCTGTGAAATTAAAATGCTCCCTGAGGATTTCGAGGGCACGCACCAAGCCCCGGCCATTGGGATATAGTTGTGTAGGGGAACAGTCGAGGAAGCGGAGAACGGCCATTTGAAACTCGGTCATAGGAAAATGAACTCCTAAGTTCTGGAAGACAAAGTCGTACATATAAACTGACCTCTCATCCGGGACTCGGTGGCAGACTCGCTCCATAGGCCGGGGTGCAAGGATGAGAAAACGGCCCTTGTATTTCTCTTCGGAGTACATTCTGCATCGAAGCTTAACCGGATTTCCATCTTCTTTGGCATGATGTGAAGGAATGTCCAAAAATTCTTCTTCCACCCAGCAGTATAGTTTCTCCTTATTTAACCATTCCTAGTTCAGCCGGTGTGACATGACGTTAACACACCCTTCTGCAGTCCTCTGGATCAATGTCCGGCCAGACCCAGGAATCTCCACAACGCTTGACGCATGTTGAAACGCCTCTGTGCTATGATAAAATGCAACGTCATCAGAGAGGTAGCCTTCAACATTTGACCCGCTGTCAGAGCGGCTGGTAGCCCTCGAGTCAAAGGAACCCTCAGTACGGCGCCTAACCACTGGTGCTCGTGAGGAAGAAGTTTCAACCCTCTCTGAGCGACGAGGCCCAGCCATAGGAAGATTCATAAGAATCCTCCCACCACGGTGGCTAGAGGGGGCTCGTGAACTCAAATTCCCCCTGTTCGAGGTACCAGCGCTACTTGGCCTAGGGCGCATGGTTGAAGTGAAGCAACTAAAAATAATATGAAGACAAGAGTTCAAGAGGTTACCTAAAGAAGGGATAATAGAGGGAAGAGCTTCACGAAAAGAAAGAGCAGCAACAGTATCTTCAAAATTTCAGTAGAGGTACACTAAGCTAGAAGGCAGAAGTAAGCTCCGAAAATTGCTAAGTTCTTCTTTTATAGGTAACGAAGGGGAACAGTAGTTAACCAAGAGTCGTGACGTATCCCTAAAATGCAACATTTCAGATTCAAACGACCTCGTCGTTTCATAACTTAAAGCGTGAAAATAGTAACGCTTCAGGAAAAGTTTCAAACAAAACGGGCCCGCGGAAGTTAAAATCCAGGCCCAATATGCCCAACCGACGATTACGCTCTTGGGTAATGATGGCTCACGTGTAAAAGGGGCATTTAATGCCCAATCATTTCAGACGCATTAAATGCACCCCAACAACTATTCGAATACCAAGAGTTACGATTTCCAAAAACTCTTGGGATTTCCCTCGTTGCGGATCCCTGTCTGAATCCGTTGTAAAGGCATCAAAAGGGCGGTTACTTAATCTATAGAGCGGATGCGTTGGTAAGAAACCAAACACGCATTTGGCAAAGAGTTTTAAAGGGTACTTCTGGAGTAATTTACTGGCATCCAGACCTCTCGAAGACTGTATAGCTCATATGAGCAACTTAACAGTCCCTCACATAAGCTAGGGAACAAATGATCCGGTCTGGATACCGGCCCATAAAGTTGTGACGTCAGAATGACCTCTTAGAGGGGCAACCGGTGTTACAGGGAAATATCACCACACCGGTCATCCGTTGTGCCTTATCCGCTCTCGCTTTGTTAGGTGCTTCATCCGTCCTCACTACAATGGATGCTTCGTCCGTCCTCACTTCTCCGTCGTGCATAACCGTTTATCTCAGAATCACCATGAGATAAGAGGTATTATAACTTATTAGTGAAGATACTCTACATAGCGGAATGTGTCTATGTCATTTATCACAGAGAGTAAGTATAATCATCAGCGAAATATACGGAAAGGTGATTATCCTCCATCCCTGTGTCAGAATCGTACTCTGATAATTGACCTACCCCCTGACACACTCTGAATACTGAGCCACTTTGATTGACACACTATACATGGTATCAGAGTCAAGGGGCCCACTTGCATCCAACGATTCATTTCCTACGTTTAACTATAAATAGCATATTCCAATACACATGCAAGGTTATGTTGTTCTATCTCACATCTTACTATTGCATCGCTCAAGCTTTCATTGAGTTCACTTACACTCTTCTAACTTGAGCGTTGGAGAATCTTCGCAGGTGACACCACCTTTCGCCCACTCCAACACAAGACTTTGGTGTGAAGGATCTCCAGGACAACGAGACCGGTTTCTCCCACTGAGAGACCGGATTACAATACCGGATACCCACTGTACCGGTGTAAAAACCATAAAATATCTATATTTTTGTGGCTGGTCCCACACCGGATCCTAGACCCCGGTTCAGACCAGTTCACCATGCATATTTTTCACTCTCCCAATAAATAAACTCATAACCAATGGCATAAGCTCAACAAAAATAGTGAGGAACTTACTTCGAGCCAAGAAACAAGTGAGCCCCCAAGAGAGGGAGGATGGGTGACGGAAATCGAAGAGGGAGAAGGGAAGCTTCCATCCAACTCCTCAAGCTTGGAGGTGGCAAATGAAAATGGAAGGAGAAGGATGCATACCATTTTCTTTGTTTTTGAGAGGAAGAGGAAGAGAGTGAATGAGGAAGATAGAAGAAGAAGAGAATGGTTTGTCTTTAGAAGAAGAAAGGCAACGTGAGATATAAGGGAAAGGAAGTGGGTTTTGTGTTTAAATTTATTTCCCTCATTAAACTCTATTGTCTTATAACATACAGGATCTCCGTTCGGGCCCAATACCTTATCCAAAAATTATTCTAAATATATATTTGGGTTCCAATAAATTATAAACAGTTCCCAAAAATCTTATTTATTTATTCCCAATATTTTGGAACATTAAATAGCCCAACTATAATCATTTAATATTTATCTCCTTAATTAATCTTTTATTTTAAAATTTAGGGTGTTACAATCCACCCCACCTAAAAAGAAATTTTGTCCCTGAAATTTAACATACCAGATTCGAACACATCGGGGTATCGTGCTCTTATATCGTCTTCACGTTCCCATGTGAACGTCTCTATATTTCCATGTTTCCACGTAACTTTCACCAAGGGCACCAATTTGTTTTGTATCTTTTTCACAGAGCGTTCGACAATACGAATGGAAACAGGAGGAATAGTTAAGTCATCTCGCACATCAACATCATCAATTGGGATTACATGCGAGGGATCAGGAATATACTTCTTCAATTGCGACACATGAAACACATTGTGCAGATTCGCAAGGTGCGGAGGAAGTATGATCCGACACAATACTCAAAGGTATACCATGTAATCTAATGATCTCCTTTATGTACAACTGGGCTAATTTCTCCAATGAACTCTTCATATTCATGGGCAAGAAGTGAGCACACTTTGTCAACCGATCTACAATCACCCATATAACATCATTTCCAATACGTGTTCTGGGTAATTGGTAATGGATTTTTATGGATCATATAAAGAAATGAAGTGTTCAAGGAAAGAGAATCAAGTTTGTATAATATGAACTCAATGGAATGTTTATGCCAAGTTTAAACACAGTAATTGTAGTATAGTATAGATGTCGTTCCATTGAGGAGGTGTTGGTTTAAAGATCTTAGTTCTTGAATTGATTTTGACCAAAGATTTATTTTGATTTTGTTGTGCAAAAGATTGAATACAAAATAAACAGCAAGTGTTGAATAAAAATAATGACAGTAAAGTGTTTGGGACAAAATCAGATTTGGAAAACTGGGATTGGTTTCATCGTATCTCACCTTTCATAAGCTGAATAAATTGCATGTATGTAATTCGAAATGATAATTTCTACGTCACAATCAAAGTCATTTGTATTGATCCCTCGACTACAAAATTCATAAGAATGATTTCAAACCACTGATCCCTCGGTCACTTTGAAATCATTCCAGCATTAGCGATCGATTGTTTTGATGTTCATTGCATTAGATGCCATCCCTGGTCAGCTACTCACAACGAGTATTTCATTCAGATCTGCTTCCAAAAGTTACTTCCCAGTATACTTAAGAAAACTTAAAACAAGAAAATAGTGATCAAGTACCTTTAGGCATTAATGGCAGAATGAAATACAGAAAGTATCAAATCTCATTAACATACATAAAACTTACAGCAGCATTATTTCAGGTTTGAATTGATTACAACTAATCCCAATAAAGGAAAATTAGTCACTCATGCTTTGCATTTTCACTTCAAGAAAATTTGGAAATGAATACAGAAGGTAAAAGGAATAATGGAGAGGTTGGATTTTGTAGGAGATGCAGGGGATGATTGATTATATAAAGGATATCTCCTCTGATGATCTTCTCTGCTAGATTTATAGGGGTTATGCTTCAGCTCCCTTTGCCCACTTTCATGATGCCCATGAAGGAATATTCAGAGACATGCAGAAACACCTCAAAGTGGTTGAGTTGGCATCGCACCATTGGTTAATATTAAATTATAAACTCCATACCGCATTAGTCACGCTTGAGCTTAATGATCACACTCAAGCATGAGTGACCTGATGCCTTCTTGTAGCTTCTGTGTTACCTGCGCTTGGTCACGCCCAGAGTCACGCTCAAGCGTGCTCGGGCTCATACTCAAGCATGTGGTGTTAAAGCTCAAGCGTGAGGAGAAGAACTGATGCTGTCTCTCACGCTCAGTCACGCTTAAGTGTGGCTTTCTCTTATTGGCATTCACGCTCAAGCACCCCCTTCTCACGCTTAAGCGTGGAAGGATCCTGATGCTTGATTTTGCCATTGTGTCCCTCGCCCAAGCGTCCCTTCCTCACACTTAAGCGTGAGGAGGCCTGATGCTTATTTCTTCATGTTGTAGCTTCTTCATCGTTGCTCAACTTAGCCCCCTTGAATTCCTGTAACTTGTTAAGAATTTTGAAGCAATTTTTCTTAAGAGTTTGAAGAGTTAGTCTTTTTACACAAAGATTTTTTCATAAGAGATTTCATGCTCAATTATGTACACTTTTAGTTGAATTCTTATCAAAAATGGGTTAAACTGAAGCATGAAATCAAAATAAACACTTATTAGTAATCTAGAAACAAAGTCCATAGCAATGTCATCCCACTTCCACACCGGGATATCAAGAGGTCTCAAATAACCAGATGGCTTCTGATGCTCAACCTTAACCTTTTGACAAATAATGCAAGAGGCTACACAATTAGCCATTTCCCGCTTCATACCAGGCCACCAGAAATTCTTCTTCAGATCTTGATACATTTTTATGGCACAGGATGTATGCTCAACACACTCTTGTGAGCTTCTTCGAGTACCAACCTTCTTAAATCACCACCAGATGGAACATAAATTCGACCTTTCACACGCCAAATGCCATCATGACCTTCCATTAAAAATGAATTCTTCCCATTAGCTTGAGCTTCCTTCATCTTAATCAAGTACTCATCCTTCAGTTGTTGCAATTTCACAGTTTCAAGGAATATATTTGCTACCGTCAACACCTCAAGGGACATCTTTTTCGGGGTATATATTTCTACACCCACGTCCAAGTTCCGAAATTGCTCAATAAGCTCCATCTCTTTCACCATCATAGCAGAAATGACAACGACTTCCTTTTGATCAAATAGGTATTTAAGACTCTTATGATCACTAAAGACCACAAACTTCAAGCCATACAAATAGTGCCTTCATAACTTCAAGGCAAACACCATCGCCGCTAATTCGAGATCATGAGTGGGATAGTTAACCTCATGCGGTCGCAACTGTCTCGACGCATAGGCTATCACATGCTTACCTTGCATCAACACGCAACCAAGACCAAGCTTGGAAGCATCACAATACACCACGAAGTCATCCAATAACTCCAGCAAAGCTAGCACAGGAGCAGAAGTGAGTCTAACTTTCAACTCTTGGAAACTCCTTTCATAATCAAGACTCCACACAAATGGTTGATTCTTACGGGTTAGCTTCATCAAAGGAAAAGCCAATCGGGAAAATCCTTCAATAAATCTCTGGTAATAACCGGTACCAAGAAAACTTCTCACTTTGGTCACAGAAGTCGGTCTTTCCCAAGCCAACACGGCTCTAATCTTAGATGGATCAACAACAACACCATCTTTAGAGATAACATGTCCAAGAAATTAGACCTCGGACAACCAAAATTCACACTTGGAAAGCTTCGCATATAACTCATTCTTTTGAAGGACATTCAAAACAAGATGAAGATGTTCTTCATGGCTCTTGGAATAGACAAGAATGTCATCGATAAACACCACCACGAATCAGTCAAGATACTCATGAAATATGCGATTCATGTAATCCATGAATATTGCAGGTGCATTTGTCACACCAAAAGGCATCACCACATACTCGTAGTGGCCATATCGCGTTTAAAAAGCTGTCTTTGGGATATCCTCGGTCTTCACCAGAATTTGGTGATATTTGGAATGCAAATTGATCTTTGAGAATACAACGGAATCCTTCAATTGATCCAAAAGATCGTCAATGCGAGGTAGGGGATATCGGTTTTTAATGGTCAACTTGTTAAGTTATCGATAGTCCACACATAACCTCATACTTCCATCATTCTTTCTCACCAATAAAACAGGCGCACCCCAAGGAGACACACTCGGGCGAATAAACTCTCGTTCTAATAACTCTTCAACTTGTCTCTTCAACTCGGTTAATTCCATAGGAGACATCCGATACGGCGTTCGGGAAACAGGTTCCGCTCCCAGAACAAGATCAATAGAAAACTCCACCTCGTGTGGAGGAGGTAAACTGAGTACCTCATTAGAAAATACATTTGGAAATTCAGACACAATGGGAATATTTAAGGGATCAGGACCATTTGTCCCATCGGCAAGAGATAATAGTATGCAAAGTTGAGCTATACCTTGCACATCGAATTTCCCCACATCTGAAGAAGGGAAAATGACAGCCTATTGTTGACAGTCAACCAAGACTTTATTGGCGGAGAGCCAATCCATACCAAGAATAATCTCTAAGCCTTTCATAGGTAGGCAAATAAAAGAAGTAACAAACTTTCTCCCTTCTAGAAGCATGTCTACGTTATCACATCGGTTAACCGACCTGAGACAAGCATCGGTTGAGGTAGTAACTGCAAGAGCATTTTTCATTAGGCACAGCGGCAATCTCAATCTCCGTACATAATCCTCAGATATAAAAGAATGGGTCTCATCTGAATCATAAATAACATGCATAGAATTTCCGAGTATTTCACACTTACTTTCAACTAGGTTCTCGGCCTGAGCTGCTTCTTCACCGGTCACAGTGAATACTCTTCCAGCAGTTTGTTGATTAGCACCATGATTGTGACCATTGTTGTTCAAGTGGCCTCAATACTCAAGAGGGGGGGTGAATTGAGTTATAAAACTTTTGCTTGGAATCCCTTTGAAATTGATTTCTATATCCAAGTTTATGAGATTAGGCAAGTGAAAGCAAGTAACAATGATATGCAATGCACTACAAGAGGTAAGTGTTGTTGAAGCAATTTAGCAAACACTTGGTGTGCAATATCTAAAGTATAGCAAATTAAGCAAGTTCAAGTATGTTCTTCTCAACCAAACAATACCAATCAACAAATATGCAATGTATAGAAGTAAAAGAGTAAGGAAGAGAAGCTTGCAAACCGATGTAACGAGTTCCACCCAATCCGGTGTACGTCTCGCCTCTAAGCAACCCACTTAGAGGATTTTCCACTATTGTAGATTAGAGATACAACTTTGAGCAATTGCGGCTTCCTAGTGTCCCACACTCAAGAACCCAATCCTCACAAGTATAAGGGCAACCCACCCAATCTCTCAATCTCACAATATCCCAAAGGTTGAGTCCACAACCTTTGTAACCACTCAATCCTAGAGTGAACAACCACTCAACCTAGAGTGAATAACTTTGTGTGTTTGGAGTTTGTGTTTACAATCAATATACTCTCTTAATAGAGCAGATATACAAGTGAAAAGCTCTCCAGATTCTAATCTCTCAAGATGAGAGGATATACAATTGAAAGTACAAAAATGCAAGAGATAGGCTTACAAAGCACAAAAATAGAGCTATGAATTGTTGCTACTTGGTTGTGTATTTGTGCTTGTCTTCCTCTTCAATTTATAGACCTAAGATTGCTGTTGAAGAGTGCCCTAGTCCCTCATAGCCGTTGCAGTTAGTGGAGATTTGAAGAATGGTGGAGACATGACCTGGTTTCCCACTTAAATCTATTTTTCCACTATCGTAATCGATTACACCCTCGCGTTGTAATCGATTAGCTTCAAGTCAGAGAGTAACTAATCGATTATCTCATTACCTGTAATCGATTAGCATCTTGTATCTGATGCATTTAATTTGTCTTCGCAGCATCCTAATCGATTAGCATGTCTTGCAATCGATTACCTTAAATTCCAGTGGCTTCCTAATCGATTATATGGCTCTCTTAATCGATTAGCATGTGTGCCTGATGCATTTAATTCCATTTTTGATTGCTGTAATCGATTAGTCTCAAGTGTGCAATCGATTATCTTAATTCCAGTGAGTATCTAATCGATTGTGTGGCTTCCTTAATCGATTATCTTCAACTCTGATGCAATTTCTTCCAAGACAGAAAGCTTCTAATCGATTAGCATCTATGGCCTAATCGATTAGCTTCGCTGTTTCTTCAATTCTGATTTCATGTCTTTGTTTTTGCATTGTTTCTTCAAGAGTACTTGTCATTATCAAAATCCTTGCACATCTTTTGGACCTGTTAACATATTCAAACACATTCTCCCCCTTTTTGATGATGACAACTATGTTCATCTCTTGAGGGTTGTTAGTTTGAATAATATAGGCTTATCTTTTGCAAAAACAACTCTGCTACATTATAGCAGATGACAATTTTCAAAAACCAATTCAGCAGCCAATGTCTTATCTCATTTTATCCATTGTTTATTATCTCTTATCTATAATTCTCCCCCTATCAAAAAGAGTTTAACAAACAGATAAGATTTTGCAAAATTGTTAACAAGGCATCTATTATCCATATTATCAGAGCATATTATCAGAGCATATTATCAGAGCATATTCAGAATTATTCATATTTTGTATCAGAGCATTATCCAACATATGAACATCTATTCTTCTCCCCCTTTGTAATCATAAAAAACAAATAGAGTGGTGAAGAGAAATTATATAAACTCAAATAAGATACTTTTATTAAATAACAAAGGGAAATACAAGAAGTAAATTTATTCAAAATGCAGAAAAGCAACAAACAGAAACCAACATAACAAAAAAAAATCTAATTGTCCGGGTTGAAGAAGCGGATTTCTGCAATTTGGTGAGCCAGCTCCTCATAGCGCTGCTGCATCATCTCAAAATGTTGCTGCTCGGTCATGGAAAACTCTTGGAGGGAGTTCTCAAGACGATCGAAGCGGTGATCAAGATGAGCGTAGAGAGATGCAAAAGGGTCAACTTGTGGGGCAGATGAAGAGGCTGCAGCTTGTGGTTGAGGTGGAGAAGGAGGAGGAGCAGGTGCTTCTTCAGCAGGAGCTTGGAAGGGAATGTTGGCATAAACGCCCTCCATGCGTGAGTACCATGCTCCATTGGTGAAAACAAGACCCATTTTGGTGAGGTGATGGGTGCCAATGCAAGCTCTAGGGGGCACTTTCTCAGAGAGTTCCCCTGCTAGGTCTACTCCACAGAATTTGAAAATTTTGGTGAGGAGGATACCATAGGGGAGCTTTTGTTGGTCCTTGGCATGGCGCATGTGGAACTTGATCAACTGAACCCAGTTGATCTCTTTGTGGTTCAGCATGGCCCACATTAAGAGGACATCATCCTCTTCAACCAGAGCATAGTTCCCACCACGGGGAACAATCATCTTGACCAAGAAGAAGTGGAGCAGGCGGTTGTTCATGGTCAAGTGGCCAACTAGTTTGTGGTTGCTCCTTGGACGGTCAACTTTCCATAAAGATTGGCGAGCAGTAAGAGCATTGAAGCCCCATTCATCCTCGGGTTCACCTCCATCAAAGTCAGCATTGTTGAGGGGCAGTTTGGAAATCTCTACAAACTGGGCATTGGAGAGTTTGATGGTGGTGTTTTTCACTTTGGATTCAACCATCCCATTGACAAGGCGGAGGTTGCAGTAGAATACTCTCATAAGCTCAGGATAGTATTCTTCTTCTTTGAGGGATAGGAAGGGGAAGAGGTTGTAGTGGTTGAGGCTTTGGGTGAAGGTAAGGCTTGGGTTGTCAAAGGTGTCAGCTATGGTGTAGTGAGGGGTCATAATCTCCTTTTCAGAAAAATTCTTCATAAAATTCTGAAGATCTCTAGGAGAAGAGAAAAACCTTGAGAAGTCAAGGGGATTATGAGCTTGAGCAGCAGAGGACCTAGCCCTTTTGATATTCCTTGAGGAAGACATGGTGAAAAATGCAAAAAGAGGAGATGAAGAGAGATGAGCTCTAGAGAGTTTTGAGAGACTTGGGAGAAAGGAGGTAGTGTGAGATGAGAAGGTGAATGAGGGGTTATTTATAGTTGAAAATTAGGTTTAGGAAGGAGGAAAGAGAGTTTAGGGAGGAGTGAAGTGAGTTAAGAGAGGGAGAGTTTCGAGTGAGCCTAGGAAATTGGAGTTTTGACCCATCAGAACGCATACTAATCGATTACATGGCAGGTGGTAATCGATTAGATCACTGTTTCTGAGGAATTTCAAACGTTTTGTGCAGAGGGTAATCGATTAGAGGCTTATGGTAATCGATTAGTTTAGAAACAGAATCGTCCTAATCGATTGGGGCAATGTGGTAATCGATTATGAAGAAGAGGAAACGTTTTGAACTGGAAACAGAAGCTTCGTAATCGATTATGGATAATGTATAATCGATTATCTTAAAAACAGAATGATTGTAATCGATTATGGGTGAGTTATAATCGATTACCCTCGAAACAGAAGCTTAGTAATCGATTGGGATTAACAAAGTAATCGATTATGGAGTCAAAAACTTCAAATATATCAAACAGCAAGGTTCCAAACATGAAATGTGATGTATATCATGCATTATGCCATTCAACAAAATATTCAAACACAATTGGACATGTCAAGAATGCCTAATTCTCTTCTTATGTGAATGAATTGCTCTCTAGCCAAGGGTTTTTTGAAAATATCAGCTAGTTGCTTAGAAGTTTCTACATGTTCAAGTACACAATCCCCTTTTAACACATGATCTCTAATAAAGTGATGCCTAATCTCAATGTGTTTGGTTCTAGAGTGCATTACTGGATTCTTGGAGATGTTAATGGCACTTGTATTATCACATTTAATGGGTACTTTATTCAAGGCAATACCAAAATCAAGAAGTTGTTGTCTCATCCAAAGAATTTGAGCACAACAACTACCAGCTGCTACATATTCTGCCTCAGCTGTTGACAATGCAACACTTGCTTGTTTCTTGCTATGCCAAGAAACAAGGGAACTACCAAGCAAATGGCATGTACCACTAGTGCTTTTTCTATCAAGCTTACACCCCGCAAAGTCGGAATCAGAATATCCTAAAAGATTACATTCAACGCCTTTGGGATACCATAAACTAACACTTTGAGTACCCACAAGATATTTCAAAATCCTTTTTACGGCAGTCAAATGTGATTCTTTGGGACATACTTGATATCTAGCACACATACATACCGCAAACATAATATCAGGTCTACTCGCAGTTAAATATAGTAAGGATCCAATCATACCTCGATATTTGGTGATTTCAATGTCCTTACCCTTTTCGTCTTTGTCTAGATAGCAGGATGTGCTCATTGGTGTAGCTATCTCATTTGCCTTGTCCATTCCAAACCTTTTAAGTAGTTCCTTACAGTATTTGGTTTGGCTAATGAACGTTCCATCAATGGCTTGTTTTATTTGTAGTCCAAGGAAGAAGGTGAGTTCTCCCATCAAGGACATTTCAAACTCATTCTGCATAATCTTGGCAAATTCTTGACAAAGATTTTCATTAGTAGCACCAAATATTATGTCATCTACATAAATCTGTACCAAGAGGATGTCATTTTGTTTGCGTTTTATAAACAATGTAGTATCAACCTTTCCTCTTTCAAAGTTGTGTTCTAAAAGAAATTTGCTTAATCTCTCATACCAAGCTCTTGGAGCTTGCTTCAAACCATATAAGGCTTTTCTCAATTTGAAAACATGGTTTGGAAATTTATGATTTTCAAAACCGGGAGGTTGATCTACATAAACTTCTTCTTGAATGTAGCCGTTTAAGAACGCACTTTTGACATCCATTTGATACAATTTGAAATCCATACAACATGTAAAAGCTAGCAATAATCTAATGGCTTCTAACCTAGCTACGGGAGCATATGTTTCTTCATAGTCTATTCCTTCTTCTTGGTTGTATCCCTTTGCTACTAGTCTAGCTTTGTTTCTAGTTATTATTCCGTTTTCATCTAGCTTATTTCTAAACACCCATTTGGTGCCTATTATTAGATGATCATTGGGTCTTGGCACAAGTTCCCAAACTTCATTTCTTTCAAATTGGTTTAACTCTTCTTGCATGGCCAACATCCAATGTTCATCAATAATGGCTTCGTCAATATTCTTGGGTTCTATTTGGGATACAAAAGTCAAGTGATTGCATGCATTTCTAATGGCGTTTCGAGTACTTACCCCTTTGGTTATTTCTCCAATGATTTTGTCCAAGGGATGATCTTTCAATGTTACCCAATCTTGTTGTCTCTCAATTTGTGTTGCACCTCCATCATTGTTGACTTCTTCTTCTTTGTCTTGTAAGTTCATTTCTTGAAAGGTACCTACAAGATCATCAACATCTTCCTTTCTCGGAGGGTTATGGCTATTTTCATCAAATTTGACATGAATAGATTCCTCAATGGTATTTGTTTGTTTGTTGAAAATTCTATAACATTTACTTGATTGAGAATATCCTAGGAAGATTGCCTCATCAGATTTTGCATCAAACTTCCCTAGATTATCCTTTCCATTGTTGAGCACAAAACATTTACATCCAAAGATATGAAAGTATGCAATGTTGGGTTTTCTACCTTTGTAAAGCTCATAGGGGGTTTTCTTTAAAATAGGCCTTATCAAACATCTATTCATAACATAACACGCGGTGTTTACCGCATCGGCCCAAAAATGTTTTGCAACATTGTTTTCATTTAGCATGGTTCTAGCAAGCTCCACTAAAGATCTATTCTTTCTTTCAACTACTCCATTTTGTTGTGGAGTTCTAGGAGCTGAGAAGTTGTGATTAATACCATGTTTTTCGCAAAACTTTTCAAAAGATTGATTTTCAAATTCTCCCTCATGATCGGTTCTAATGGATGCAATTTTTGAGTTTTGCTCATTTTGGATAATCCTTGCAAGTTTCTTGAATGCATGATATGCTTCATTTTTATGAGCAAGAAACAATGTCCATGTATATCTTGAATAGTCATCTACTATAACTAGACCATAGTAATTCCCTCCAAAGCTTTTGATTTTGGATGGTCCAAATAAGTCCATGTGCAAAAGTTGTAAAGGCCTTTGAGTAGAAACAATGTTTTTGGATTGAAAAGATGCCTTTACTTGTTTTCCCTTTTGACATGCATCACAAAATCTATTTTCAAATTTAAGCTTTGGTAGACCAATTACTAAATCTTTAGAAACAAGTTTGTTCAAGTGGTCTACATGTATATGAGCTATTCTTCTATGCCATAGCCATGTTTCATCCTCTTTTGAAATGAAGCATTGTTCATCATTTGTAGACAAACTATCCATATCAATCATGTAAATATTATCAATTCTTTGGCCTACAAACTTAATTTCCTTATTGGTCTTATGCTCAATTATGCAACAATTTGATTCAAATAAAACTCTATATCCTTTGTCACATAATTGACTTATGCTTAGTAAATTATGTTTGAGGCCTTCAACATACAATACATCACTTATGGATGTGGAAGAGTTCTTACCAATATTTCCAATGCCTAGGATTCTTCCCTTAGTGTTGTCTCCATAGGTGACGCTTCCTTTTCGTTTGGGAGTGAATGATGTAAATTTGGTTATATCTCCCGTCATATGCTTCGAACACCCGCTATCCAAGTACCAATGGGTGTTGCTTGCCTTGAAGCATACCTACAAAACAAAATCATTTTAGAGAACTAGGTACCCATTTTATGTTGGGTCCTTTAAGGTTAGCTTGTGGGAACGTTCCTTTGGGAACCCACACCTTTCTTAAGACCTTTGGTCCTAGTTTCCTAACACTACACTTATATGCACTATGTCCTTTGGTACCACAATGATTGCATTTCATAAAAGGTGAGGAGGACTTGCTTGGTGGTGCAAAGAAGTTTTTGTAGTGCTTCTCCATTTTATGATTACTATGTTCTTGGTCATATCCTAGACCGGTTTTACTAAACATGCATTTTTGTTGCCCAAGTAGGATATTTAAGTTATCTCTTCCATTAGTGAATTTCTCTAGTGTCCTATTTAGGTCTTCAACCTTGGTTTCTAACACAATGCACTTCTTTGCAAAATCACAAGGTTTATCCCTAGAGCATGTTTGAACTTTCTCTAGTTCTTCTTTTAAGCCCTCATTTTCTTTACATACTTCCATGAGATGCAATTCAAGAGTATCACTAGTTTTCCTAGATGCTTTGAGTTTACTAGAGATTTTTGTAAATTTATCATATAATTCCTCAAATGCATCTAACAGCTCATTTTTATCTAAGTCAAGAAGATTTACCTCATTTTCTTCTTCTTGATGATTTGCCATTAAGCAGAGATTGGCTTGCTCATCTTCCGAGTCGTCGGAGCTGCTCACATCGTTCTCATCCCAAGCAATATAGGCTCTTCTTCTTCTTTGTTTGTCCTTGCCCTTCTTTTTGAGGTTTGGACAATCGGCTTTGAAGTGCCCTTCCTTGCCACATTCAAAACAACTTGGTGAAGAGGAAGTTTCATTAGAGGTAGATTTCTTACCTTGGGGCTTAAAGTTCTTTTGGAACTTTTTGTTCTTCATGAATCTTCCAAATCTTTTTACGAACAGCCCAAACTCTTCTTCTTCATCTAAGTCACTGCATGATTCTTCCTCATGCATGGAGGTGGCTTTGAGGGCTAGCCCTTTCTTCTTGGTGGATTTCTCCTCTTCCTCGGCTAGCTTTAATGCTTTAAGTTCTTGCTCTTGTTCTTGCAATTTTCCAAAGAGTGTTGCAAGAGACATTTCATTGATGCTAGGAGATTGTTTTATTGCTGTGACAAGAGGTTGCCATTCCCTGCTGAGACTTTTCAAAATTTTGTGCACAAGCTCTTTGTTAGTGTACACTTTGCCAAGAGTAATAAGATGGTTAATAATAAGTGTGAACCTTTTCTGCATATCTACAATAGATTCTCCTGAATTTATCCTAAAGCATTCATATTGGCTAGTAAGAGTACTAATCTTTGAGTCCTTTACATCATTAGTACCTTCATGGGTTACTTGAAGAGTATCCCACATTTCTTTGGCGGTTTGGCATGTCATTATTCTAAAAAATTCGTCTTGTCCTAAAGCCATGGTAATGAGGTTTTTGGCCTTGTAGCCATATTGGACTTTCTTTTCTTCCTCGCTAGTCCATTCATCTATGGGTTTTTCAACATTTTTGCTATCTATGGTATGCATTGGTATATAGGGACCATTTTCAATGGCATTCCATATTCTTAAGTCAATTGATTGAATGAAGATTTTCATTCTCTCTTTCCAAAAGGCATACCCTTCCCCATTGAAAGCGGGAGGTCTATTTATCGCACCACCCTCAGGAAAAACATTTTGAGAACTTGAGGCCATTTTAATCTCTTGAAGCTGTTAAGCTTGATCTACCAAGAGTCAAGCTCTGATACCACTTGTTGTTCAAGTGGCCTCAATACTCAAGAGGGGGGGTGAATTGAGTTATAAAACTTTTGCTTGGAATCCCTTTGAAATTGATTTCTATATCCAAGTTTATGAGATTAGGCAAGTGAAAGCAAGTAACAATGATATGCAATGCACTACAAGAGGTAAGTGTTGTTGAAGCAATTTAGCAAACACTTGGTGTGCAATATCTAAAGTATAGCAAATTAAGCAAGTTCAAGTATGTTCTTCTCAACCAAACAATACCAATCAACAAATATACAATGTATAGAAGTAAAAGAGTAAGGAAGAGAAGCTTGCAAACCGATGTAACGAGTTCCACCCAATCCGGTGTACGTCTCGCCTCTAAGCAACCCACTTAGAGGATTTTCCACTATTGTAGATTAGAGATACAACTTTGAGCAATTGCGGCTTCCTAGTGTCCCACACTCAAGAACCCAATCCTCACAAGTATAAGGGCAACCCACCCAATCTCTCAATCTCACAATATCCCAAAGGTTGAGTCCACAACCTTTGTAACCACTCAATCCTAGAGTGAACAACCACTCAACCTAGAGTGAATAACTTTGTGTGTTTGGAGTTTGTGTTTACAATCAATATACTCTCTTAATAGAGCAGATATACAAGTGAAAAGCTCTCCAGATTCTAATCTCTCAAGATGAGAGGATATACAATTGAAAGTACAAAAATGCAAGAGATAGGCTTACAAAGCACAAAAATAGAGCTATGAATTGTTGCTACTTGGTTGTGTATTTGTGCTTGTCTTCCTCTTCAATTTATAGACCTAAGATTGCTGTTGAAGAGTGCCCTAGTCCCTCATAGCCGTTGCAGTTAGTGGAGATTTGAAGAATGGTGGAGACATGACCTGGTTTCCCACTTAAATCTGTTTTTCCACTATCGTAATCGATTACACCCTCGCGTTGTAATCGATTAGCTTCAAGTCAGAGAGTAACTAATCGATTATCACATTACCTGTAATCGATTAGCATCTTGTATCTGATGCATTTAATTTGTCTTCGCAGCATCCTAATCGATTAGCATGTCTTGCAATCGATTACCTTAAATTCCAGTGGCTTCCTAATCGATTATATGGCTCTCTTAATCGATTAGCATGTGTGCCTGATGCATTTAATTCCATTTTTGATTGCTGTAATCGATTAGTCTCAAGTGTGCAATCGATTATCTTAATTCCAGTGAGTATCTAATCGATTGTGTGGCTTCCTTAATCGATTATCTTCAACTCTGATGCAATTTCTTCCAAGACAGAAAGCTTCTAATCGATTAGCATCTATGGCCTAATCGATTAGCTTCGCTGTTTCTTCAATTCTGATTTCATGTCTTTGTTTTTGCATTGTTTCTTCAAGAGTACTTGTCATTATCAAAATCCTTGCACATCTTTTGGACCTGTTAATATATTCAAACACAACCATTCCGGCCACCATTATCATTACCTCAACCATTCCCATTTCCACGACCGTTGCCACCATTTCCGTTTCCATTACCATTTCGACCACCATTGCGGCCGCCATTACCGGTTCCACGACCACGACCTCTAAAAGCACCATGGCCACCACGGTTTCCATCATTGCGAGCCACCACACCACAACTTCTTCATTTCCACATTCACGAGCTAAATGGTTTCCACCACACCAGAAACATCGGAGTCCTTGGCCATTACCTTGGCCACCACTAGCACCATGTCTTCCACCACCACGTCCACCTCTAAGAGAAGAGGAACCACGCACAAATTGTCTATTTTTCTTGAAATCGCCCCTATTCAAAAAGCTAGAGAATTATGATCATGTCCCGAATAATTCTTAGGAGCCACATCATTCTCTTCAAAAATTCTACACTTGTTCACAAGAGTAGGGAAACTCCTAATCTCTTGGTGACAAATCACCTTCTTGATCTCTTGGCGCAAACCGTTCTCAAACTTAACATATTTTAAAGCTTTGGTACCTTCATGTTGGAAAGGAGGGTAAAACACACATAGCTCTTCAAACTTCAAGGCATGTTCCTCCACTAACATGCTTCTTTGTTTGAGCTCTATAAATTCAAGCTCTTTCTTGTTTTTGTAGCTCTCAGGAAAGTATTTCCTAAGAAACTTCACCTTAAAGTTCTCTGATAAGTCTTGAAAAGACTTAATTATTCCACTGTTTATTTAACATAATTTACTAAGTATTGTCTCGTTTTGATATTATTATTTAATAATTTGTTAATAATTCATGTTTTAGTTATTTATTTCAAAAGTATGCTATTTATGTAAGAAACCGATTGAAAATATTAATTAGATAAGGAATTTTGAAGTATTTATAAATTCACTAAGCAGCCAGCGTATAATTGCTAGGCAAGTAGCTGTTTATTGGTGCAGGAACAGGGCGGACTCGAGATAAGAAGAAAATTCCGAGTGAAATCCTACAAATCCGAGCAGGAATTGATAAATCCGAGTGAGACTTCCTGAATCTGACTGAAAAGAGCCCAAATACTGACCAAGCGAGACTTCAAGTAAGCTAACTTAAGAACACTTCCAAGACACCGGCTCCAAAAGAGAAGAAGATCGGAATGCTACATGAGAAACCGATGTGCTTATTCATTATTTAATCTGTCCTAGTGAAATCCGGACTCACTCAAGCATAACTTTAAGAGACCGTCTTCGCCCAAGTTTTGCCATAACGCCTAAGCGAGAAAGAAACGCTACAGTGTTAATCCAGACTCGCCCAAGCGAAGTTTAATCCGCTCAAGCGAAAACTCAGCAGCTGAAGCATAAAGGCAGTAATTTAAACACTGTTCCTTCCCTCCAACAACACACTTGGTGCAGTACTGTTCCGCTTCCATTGCCTTCTTCTCTACTACTGCAACCTTAAGTAACTTAAGAAGTAGTTGTCAATTAGCTGGTGCTAAGCTGTACATTAGCTAATGATGAACTGGAATCTGCTACGAGCTGAGCTGTGATTAGTTAATTATTCTGTAATTATTCAATTAATTAGTTTAGTTTAATTAAGAACTCAGTTTTCAGATATTAGTTAAGTTAGTTAGTTTAGTTAGATGCCTATATATATTCATGTACATACTCTGTCAAAAAAAGGAGACAGAACAGCGTACAACATAATACACTTCATTTCCCATTTCCATTCTCTTACTACATTTTCTCTCTCTAAATCCTCTCCTCCATGATGTTCCACAATCCTTCGATGGAACCGAAGTCAATGGAGTTCTAAATCCCTAAGGTTGGGATTGCGAAGGTTAGCAATGGAGTCTTGAAGCTGTGAGCGAGTAGATCGACTTCTAGATCCTGAGGCGAACAAGCTGAGGAGTGGAGCAGAATCGCTGGATTGACAAATCCAGAACCGATGAAGAACTTCGCCAGTGAGGAATCATGGTTGAAGCTTAGGTAACTTCCAGCTTTCTAACTAGTTCAGGCCTAATCAATTTAGGTGAATAGTTAGAGTTCAACCTCCAATTTTGCATTAGATTCTTAGGTTAATCGAGCACTTAAGGAATTAAGGTTCATTGCTTAAGGATTAGTGTTTTTCACCTAAGGAATTAGGGAATAACCATAAGCGGATTGTCCTCTAGATTGTGAAGTTCGATTATACTTAATTGCATGTTTCTTGAGGAGATTGTGAGCCGAAGCAATCCTGGCCTGTTTTCTTTTAATCACTTTCCACATTCATCTAAACTCTGTTTCTGAAAATACAAAAACAACTATAAAACACTAAAACCATAAAAACCAAATGAACTTCATGTATTTTCTGTTGGTTCAGCTTGTACTAGTCCTAGATTGAGGTACTTACCACAATCCCTGTGGGACGATCAAATACACTACAATTTTAACGACTGGTGCGCTTGCCAAAGTGTAAATCCGAGAGTCACATTTTATTTTACTAAGATTTTTGCACCAAATTAATGGCTCAGGATTTCAGCATCATTCTCCCAATCCAAAGGAGTGTGAGTCACAATCATACACTCACGAGTGAGAATCCACCAAGATTCAACTTCATCTCGGACCATAAACACCACGTATTTAACTTTTTGGACTTTCGTACACTCCATACTAGCAAATATCCGTTCTAAGTCTTGGATCCAAACATAAGCATCTTCTGGTTTATAGCCTCCATGAAATTCGGAAGGCTTCCGCTTGAGAAATCGGTCAAGACCATGATTTGGCTGGCCAACTGGTTGTTGTTACCCTTCTAGGATATCAGCAAACCGATTGAAAGCTTTAGCCATAGCGGCTGCGTCAATATTACGCCTATTTGCCATCAATTACTCTATACACATAACACAAACATAATTAGAAACCTTGTGTCTCTTTCCTCAATATATATCAATCATCATCGACTATCATTAATACAAATATCATTATAATATATTCATAATTTGAAGGTAAATATAGAAAAGGAAATGCCTGGCTGGGCTTAATATCAACCATAATATAAAGCAGTGAGCAATTCAAGCTCCAACAATGCTTAACTATAACTATAACATGTCAACATTAAGTGACAATCACTCTTTAACAACATTTAATTCATATAATTCATCAATGAGCAATCAATGCTCTAATACCAGGTTATAACACCCCGACCCAAAAATAGGGGTAAATTTTTCACGATTTGAATTGATTATAAGTAGAAGAAATTTAATATATATATATATATATATATATATATATAATGCCAAGTAATTACCCCAGATCATTTAATAACCTATCTCATATATGAAAATATGAGTAGGTATTAGAGTGCTCCTTGGACGACTGGACTTGAGGCCGTCACAAGGGAAAAGCAGAACATGTAATTAAATTTAAGAGCTATTAAAATATATACCAAAAAGAGGATGAAAGATGCCACATCGATTTGATAAATGATAGAAATAAAATTTAATAATAATAATATCATTTATACATTATCAAGGTCATTAATGAAAATTAGCCATACACATAAGGTCTAATTTTCCTACATGACCTCCAAAATCAACTACTATCAAATTAATTTCAAAATAAACATATATACACTATATGCTATACAAAAATGAATATATATATATATATACCGGCCAAGGCTCACCAACATTCCTTCCGCATTTACCTTCATCAATCCTCGACCTCTAAAAGAGTAGGATTTTACATCACACCTACATCAACCTTAAAAATGGCAACTAGGAGGTGAGTAACATAATCCAAATGTACCAAAGTCATACATTATGATGATATTTATACATGTGTGCATTATATTCATTTTTCAAGAAACCATCACAAGCTTCACACACATGATACATCATTCCATCTCAACATAATACATGTCCAATTTAGTATATTCACAACATAATATCATATATAATATATCCTTAACATTCTCAATAATCATCACACTTTTAATGTTAGTACCTCAGCTTACTTTCCATCTATTAAACAATCATCCATCGCCACCACGGGCTATCAACTAGGCATATCTCCAGCTATATACAAATGCTCTTAAAGCTAATGCATATGCACGAAGGAATCATTTTCAAATGCGGATCCGATTGTGGGACACAACAACATATCAAATATGGGACAAGCATAGGTGTGCTACTATACCCCTACTACAATAGTAAAATATGTACACATATATCTTAATTCATGCATGCTTACAACATCACACTTTTACTGGTACCAAACCACTTTCGCCCATCTGTAGCACTAGTCACCCTATGACTTGTGGATCATCATTATGGCCTTACTTGCCAAAGTGCTACGGGCCTCCCCAGAATACACATCAAGGGAGCCGTGCCCCATTGGACACCGAGGTAAACTACTCATCGTAAAGCTGCCCTCCCACAGGGCCTGCCATATAGGGTGCCTCGTCACCAAACTAAGGGCAGCTTCGTGATTCCTCGAATCACTAGGGAGCAATAACAGTATACCCGTGCACTGGGTCGCCCTCCCACTGGGCCTGCCTATTGGAACCCCTAACATTCCATATAAGCAATGAATGATATGCCATGGATGCAATGCCAATCAATCCACTCTCATACTATGCATCCTAAATGCCACTCAATCAATCGTCCATTCACGACTACCACTTAGTGGATTTCAATATTCTCAATCTTTACCAATTCTCGTTGGAACTCACACACATCGGCGGTTAGTGGCAATCACATTTATCAATTCACATATACATAATTGGGATATTTCACATCATTGATTTCAATTCAAAATGTGGTCTCAAACCATCATGACATATTTCATCAATATATTCAACATGATATCTGATCCTGTCTCGATACCGGTACCAAAGTACAGAAATCACTTCATCCGTTCTGTGTGCAATACTGACTCAACAGGTAAAACTTCAGATTGATAAGACCGTGTAGGCGATCTCCCTATACTAGTATGTCTGTGTTAACGCCTCGCATATCAGATGGAATCCGTTCTCCATATCAGAGATGTAAGGGATAATCATAAGTGGCTTAGGTAATAACGCTCCTTCCCATTACTGGTGTCGGGGACATTCCCCCGAAAGATGCACTCTCCACCTCTTAAGCCACACTTATCTCCCACATGCATATTATATATATATATATATATATATATATATATATATATATATTTTCCATACTCTGACAGAACAAGGTGGTTAGTCCACTTTTAATTTACGTGGCTCGAGGAAAGTCAGGTTTTATCCTCTAGTCAAAGTAGATCCACCATCCTCCACACTCATCTTATTCTGATACATTTACTGACTTGAATGTTAGATAATCTTCAAAGGTGACACCACCTTTCATCCATATCAATGTGTAAGGTTGGTGTGAAGGATCTCCAAGACATCAAGACCGGTCTCCTCTCACTGGGATACTGGATATTCATACCGGACACATACAGCACCGGTATAAAACCTTAGCCATCTATTGACTCTCGTGGCTAGTCCCACACCGGATCATTGACTCTGGCTCAGACTAGTTCAATATCACATTCATCATCCCACATACATACCACATAACATCAATCATTCTAAATGCACTCAAATCATGAAATCATTACATCGTCCACCCAAGCAATCATTAAACACAATCATATATACATATTTTCACATTATCAATGGATGGAATCATGCATTTAAAATAGTTATCCCCTCCTACCTCAAGAGAAAGAGTAATCAACGCGGTCCGATGATTCCACCTCGTCGATGGGGTTATTTCCTACATTACAATATGTCACATAATCAATTTTCTGTTCAGACCATCAAGATTCAAATGTATGTTCATTTACTTGGTGTCTATATCACTTTAAATTCTCAAACCTCATTTATTTCATTAATTCTACCACAACCACCACGGTTTAGGTGCCTATATTTATTATTATGCACTTTTAATGTCAAATCCATTAATGGGTTCCCACATTGATGGTTCCTAACAACCATCATCAATTATTAAGCTTCATTAATGGTCATTCACCATTAATAACATCATTTCACCTCACCAATAACAATTATCTAACACAATAAATGCTTCTCTATTTATATTTTACTTTTCCCCCAAATTATAGGGTTAGGGTTTCTCTAAAACCCAACAACACTCATTAAATAACTTTCCCAACATCAAAACCCAAAAACCCATAGTTTATACTATTGAGAAATAGCAAGAGTTTACCCCAAGAGAAGGAATAAGAGAGTTTTCCAGGAGAAGGAAGAGCCACACAAAAATAAGGAGAAAGAAGGGTGAGACTTCAAGCTCCAAACTCTTCCAAGATCCTTCAAGAACGAAAATGCGAGAGGAGAAGAGTGCCACCACCCTTTTGCTTAGGGTTTTTGAAAAGAAGTAGAAGACAAAATGAAGGAGAATAATAGAGAAGAAAAAGAAGCAAGGTGTTTGTTAAGAGGAACCAAGGAGCTGATGGGAATAAAAAGAGAAAAATGGGTTATTTGGCTTTATTTTTAATCCCTCATTAAAGACTCATCGTTTTATGACAAACAGGATCTTTGTTCGGGCTCAATACTTTATCCAAAAATTATTCTGAATACATATTCGGATTCCCAATAATATCCTTAACAGTCCTGACCAATATCATCCCAATCAAAGATACTTGGTTCAACACTCATATTTCAACTGGGCTCATTTTCAGCTTATTCGATTCCAATAAATTATAAACAGTTCCTAAAAATCTTAATTTATTTATTCCCAATATTTTGGAACATTAAATAACCCAACTATAATCATTTAATATTTATCTCCTTAATTAATCTTTTATTTTAAAATTTAGGGTGTTACAAGAAAACTCACCTAATAGGGTAGAAGTTAGTGCACCTTATAATTATGTATAAAACACCAGAATCAGCCAGATATTATTCAGCCTTTCTATTCCAAACCTGCGAACAATATGAAAGTATAATCTTTCTTTCAAAGGGAGAAAATGGAAGGATAGAAGGGAAGTAAGAAGAAAATAAAAGGCGAGGAGACAAAGCAATAATGGTGAAAACTAAGCTCACTGGCAAGGGAACTCTTCGAATATGAAAGGGGGATCCGTATCCCAAACCTTAAATCCCTAAATCACTAAAACCGAAGACGACACAGCTTTGCCACCACATGCGGAGGAGAGAGGAGGCGCGAGGGTTTTGTCAAAGGAAGAAGCTCCAATCAAAGAAAGGTACGTCGGGGGCTTGTGGGTTGTGATTGTGTGTTTTGCAGAGATGGAGGCAAAGGAGCATGACGTCGAGATAGAGAGAGGAGAGGGAATGAAGGTGGTTAAGTGTTCAGGAAAAGTGGGTTGGGGAAGAGAACACTTCTTAAGTAGTGAGAGGGTTTAGGTGAAGAGAGGGAGATGACGGCGAGGGCTTTAAGAGAAGAAATGTGAGAGATAGTGTTCAAGTGCGTATCAAAAGGTTTCTAATCTACAAAGATTTCTCACTAGTCTAAAACTAAGTACGGTCTAAACACTGATTTCTCACCGGTTCAAAAGTAAGACCGGTGTAAACGCTGTCATTTCTCACCGGTCCAAAGTGTAGACCGGTGTAAAATTTTGAATTAATTACAAAATTTCCACCGTGTTATTTTTTACACCGGTTATATTACAACTGGTGTAAAAAGCTCAGTGAGAAAAGTCTTTTTTGCACTAATGCCTATTGGTATTACTCTTCCATTAGAATTAAAATTTCACTTCACTAACTTTAGTGTTCATTAAGATAAACTTTTATTTCATGAACTATAGAGTAGGGACTTTAATTCCAATAAAAAATATTAAAAAGCACCTAAAAACCCTACCTAAAATATTATAAGTAGTAATTAAGTTGTGCATGATTGAATTTGGCAAAGTGTAAGGCACTTTCCCTAATGGGTTACAATAGTTAAGAATTGGATTAAATTAAGTTTGAAGAATGTTGACTTAGAGAAAAGGTACGTCACATGCTCATATTTCAGTCTTTTTCAAAGCCTTATTATTCTGTTTTCCACTTTGATTAGAAATTATTATAATTAGAATTATAATGCAAACTAAAAGCAGAGTGAGAGTAAGAGAAGGGTAAAAAAATAGTAAAGTCAAAGACTAACATTGGGACTAACTACATCTTTAGAAACCTCATTATGGAAACCAGTTGAATGTTAGGAACTTTGACTAACCCTGTTAAGAGCAAGTTGGTTGCTTTTAGAAGGACCTTTAGGAATATTTTTCTGTTTAGGAACAATTTTACAATTAAAGGATGGAAAAATGTCTGTCAAGATGGGGGACAAAATCAACAAGAAAACTGAAAAATCAAAGTGGGCAAGTGAACCCATAATACTGAAATATTTAAACAAACTTTTCCCAAATAATATGTGTGTTTTCATATTTTTATTTTAACACAAAAATTTTAACTGTGAACGACTTCTTCTTTTGTCATGCAGACTAGCGCACCTTATGCGTGGTCTGTGTTTGTCTCTCATCAGCTTCGTCTCCATCACTGACTCTTTTTCCCAGGTAACCCCTAACGCTAACTTTCTCATTATATGTGTTATATATTTTGATGTGTATGCATGTCGATTGTTGTTTGTTAGTGGAGAGCAGAGCTCATTAGGCATTGGTCTTGTGTGCTAATAACATGTCTTTTATGCATGTGTATTATTGTTTGTTAGTGAAGAGTAGAGCTCATTAGGCATTGGTTTTGTGTGCTCATAACATGATGTTTTATGCATGTGTATTGCTGTTTGTTAGTGAAGAGCAGAGCTTACTAGGTTATTGTGTTGTTTGCCCTAATTTCATAAGGTTTAGTCGTAGTTATATATTGAACTGTACTTGGAACTTTTCTGTGTGTAACAGGGCTTTTCTAAAATTTGGAAATGTCTAGTTTACAGGGGAGACTCTGCTTAAATTTTTGTAGGCTCCCTGTTTTAGGATACATAAAGAAGTATATTAAAGCTTAACAATGTAGGATTTAGTCGTGTGTGTACTCACTAGGTTCTCGTTCAGGATTCAAGACAACCGACCGACATACCGTGTTGAGTTGGATCTTGAATTGTCCCGGTTAGACATGTTGGGATGAATTTGTAACCAGTAGGGTGTAACTCATCGCTATTGTTTGGGTTCTATCTGGTGTTGTTGATGTCCATTTTGAATTTTAGTTACTGTGTTTCGTATTGTCTCCAGGTGCATGTCTACATGCGGTGTTTCATACCACACGTATCTCTATGTACCCGGGCACCAATGTGAAATGCTACCAAAATTCCAAATGTTAATCAATAATACAATATAGACCACAAACAATATCGATGGGTTACAGATGATTGTATATTCATCCCGAACAGAATAGGGCCCTACCTACTTATAACATCAAAGAGATAGAGTGATTCACGAACGATAGTCACATAATGTTTAAATTAAAGTTACTAGAACTCTGCTTGTTAGATATCATGAATGAAGGTTCTGACAAATCGGCGATGGATGTACAATCTCCTAGATCGCAGTTGGCGAGTGACTAAGGAGTTTATGATGGGCTTGTTGGAGTTTATTCCGTTTACTACGGTGAACACGCCTAGTTTTAAAGTGACTGAGAAGATTCATTATCTATGCTCAAAGTACAAATGCATGAGTTTTGAATACGCGGATGATGTCATATGCCACCTAAGTGAGAAGGGGTTCATGGAAAGATACTATTGGAAATATTCACTAAGAGCATGTATAGGACACATCATTTTGTATAAGGCATTTTTTATTAAATAGTTTAACAGCCTTGATTTATCCTTGGAGTAATAGGTCATATGAGAGTTATTTCTAAAATGTCTCTAGTCAAGTATTTACGTAGGGACATGTAAATACATTAAGACTAGTGTGTGAGTGTACTAATGATCTGATCTCACAGATCATGGATATAGATGATATCAAGTCTTCACACATGTACACATTAAAAGTAATGATGTACTAGACAGACCCACCATGAGAACGTTGCATGGATCGTTACATGAATGTCATAAACGATTCTCAATGTGATAATGGTATATGTAGTCCTTCGACCTGAAGTCACTATGATTCCTATGTAAGGAGTTTGTTGTTTTAATATAATCAAACGTCTTCTATAACAAGAGGACTATAAAGGTTGTGATTAGGCAATGAACAAATTATGCAGAGGGATGTAAGTGATGTAGATGGGATTGGTCTCTCCTATATGACAGGAGTGATATCTATAGGCCACTTGATGGAGTGAGACTAAGGAAATGCATGGCCATGCTAGAAAGAATAAATATTAGATATTTATTCGAATAAAGTCTACCCCGGTATCAAGTAAAATAAATTGGGTTGTACAAGGATGACACGACCATGCCTTGGGCCCAATAAGGATATCATGATAAAAGGAACAAACATATAAAATAATTATCACTTATAGGTTATGATGATATTAAATAATATTTGGACATAATGATGCATTGCTAGATGCCGCTCTTATTTTATATTAATAATAAAATAGTTTATTATTAATATAACTGAGTATTTTACCTATAGGGTCACACACATATCAGAAAATAGCTTTTTATTTTAGTTAGACTAAAATAAAACTATTGGGCCTAACTCATTTAGAATGAGTAAGGAGCCCACTCTTTAGAGAGCAAATTAGGTCAAACCTAAGCCTATAAATAGAGCATAAGATGCTCATAGGCGGCTACCCAAAAAGAGACACAAAATACGTAAAAGTTGCAAAAGTTACACGCTGCCAAACTAGTATTTGGAAGGTGTAGCATTTCTGGTGGGAGTACTCGTGTAGACTCCTAAGAGACGAGGCTAGGACTGCTTCAATAATCTTCAAGAGGTAATCCTAAAACGCAATATTCTTTTTTTGTGTTTGTCTTATGCTTTGAAACACGACGCTTTGTAAATCCTATGGGAATCTTTGTATTTCCGCTGCTGATGCACTAGGGATTCCCTAATAGTAGTATCAGAGCCAAGTTGCAAAACCGTGTTTTGGGCAAATGTTTGTTTAAAGAACATGTAAAAAAATTTCTTTTACAAAAAGAATTGTAAAGGTTGAATCCTTTTGCAAAGGTTGCATCTTTTATTAGATATGATGCAAATGTTGCATTTTTAATAAGATATTATGCAAATGTTGCATTTTTATGAGATATGTTGCAAAAGTTGCTCCTTTTTGAAAGTTATTATCAATTTAATTTTGTTTTATTTATATTGATTGCTTTTCTTAATATTTTAATTAAAGAACATGTTTTTTATGTGATTTATTATATGAATATGTTGTTGTTGCAATGGTGATTGTTTTGTATGTGTTCTAATTATAAAGCATAATTTTATGTTCGTTTATGGTGATTGTTTTGAATTGTTCATGTGAGATTGTGTTTAGAAAGTTTAAGGGTTAGACCCTAGCCATAATAGAAACTAGGATTCAAAAGTTGAAACCTAGCCATCATGGTATTTTATTTATTTGTAAATGTTACAAATAAAATATTTGATTTTAATATTATATTTTAAACTAGATTTGTAAAAGTTACGAATCAAATTTTAAATGTTTGTTAAATTCAAAGTTTGTAATAGTTACAAATTTAAATAATTTATTCTTATTAATTTTAATAGGATTTATATTGTATGTGATCTTTTTAAAATTAATGTGATTTGTAAGAGTTACAAATTGATTCATATTTATTAAATTTAATATGATTTGTAATTGTTACAAATAGAAGATAAGATCTTTATTAAATTTAATAATTTTTAAGATCAAATATTTAATCATTTATAAATTTGATAGGATTTGCAAAAGTTACAAATTAAAGATAAGATCTTTATCAAATTTAATAGGATTCAAAACAAAAATATCTTGAACTCTAAAGATAAGGTTTAAAATTTAAACCTTGATTGTTCCTAAAAATAGGATGATTATTTAGACTTTAGAGATAAGGTTTAAAAGTTAACTATTCTTATTTTAGGATAGTTGTTAGGGTCAAAAGATAAGGTTTAAAAGTTAAACCTTGGCCGTTCCAAAATTTAGGATTTCAAATTGTTTGAAATAATAACCGAATATTTTGAGCTGTTAATGGTCAGTGGGATGTTCTGGCTAGGAAAGACTTGGTACTTAAACGGTCACATCGGACCCACCTCTCTTTCCTGGGAACTAACCTGATTAAATTTTTGGGTTGGAACGCCACTCGACACCCTATAAAGGGTAGCCTCCCCTTGACCCTGTCCGTTGAACGGTCAATGGAACCACCAAACTTCTTTGTGTAGTTTTTCTTTTATGACCCCGCGTGTTTAATTATGTGTTTTAAAATTTATTTTATTTCAAATACAATTAATTACTCTATCAATTGATTAATTAACACGTTAAGCAGTGAATAGTTATGGTCTTAGATTTTTTATTTAATTCTAAATACAACCTGCGTGTTATGCCTTTCTCTATTCTTAAATTTCTTCTCTCAACCCTTCACTTGTATGTAAAATGAGTTTTCTTTATTACATTGTAATCTTGGAAAAGCCAACAAGGTGGAGACTTAGAAGAAACCTAGAGTGGTGATTCTTGATGGGTATGACCTTGAAAGGAACAAAAGAGTGGTGACTCCAGGAGGATGGTGGTTTCAAGAAGTAGGACTTCATGAAGTCAAGGCACCATAGTTCCTTTAGGTTAATTTTATTTTATTTTATTTTCTAGAAAGACCGGAACCATCTCACATTTTTTGATTGCATGTTTTAGGTGTAACATCCCAAATTTTTAATAATGTACCGGGTGAATAAAACCATTAAAATAATAATTTCAGAAGGGGGAATTTGTTTATTAATTACCATTAACTTAATTAATCAAAGGGTGTGCTGATTAAAAAGGGTGATTGGCTTTAGTGGGTGCTGATGGGACTGGGTGACGTGAGCAGACTGCTCCTTACGTTTTCCCACCCCACCATTTCTTCCCTCGTGCATGTGTTTATAATTGGTCGAAGGTTCCTTGCCTTTCATTCTTCAAAACTCCCTCTGCGATTCCTCTCTTCTTCCTTCTTCTCTTTCTCTCTTGTTCTATTTCTTCTTCATTCTCCTTCTTTCTCCTTCTCTGCTCTCTGTTCCATTCCCTGTTTCGGAAGCCAAGTGACGGTGCTGCAGAGGAGTCAGAGCTCCCTCATACGAGTAGAGGACGAGCATCGAAGCAGAAGCAGAAACAGCCCTGCACCACTCGTGGAGGGCAGTAGCGTTCAAGTAAAGGCTAAGCGAGTAGAAGCGTTGAGTGAAGCAGCAAGGAAGAGAACCAACACCCAAGCAGAAAAGTCTCTCGGAGCCTCGTAGCTGGTAGGGGGAGTACCTTACATGTTAAATGCATGGGTTATGAACGGGTTTCGAGTGTTAATAATGGTGATTCTGTATCCTGTTGTATGATATGCTTGCATGTGGAGTACCCGAGTGTAAGATAAGTGAGAGTGAATATTGCATGGTATTACCGTTCTTGAAGATGCATGCGTTGATTAAGTCCTGACACTGTTGTATATCGATTGCATATTATGTTGTACTGATTGGAATGCTTGTTTGAACCTGTTGATCTTCATATGGATGCATGTGTTGAGTAAGTTTTGATACTGCTGTATACCGAGTGCATGTTATGCTTGAGTTGATGAGAATGCTGTTAGAAGCTCGATATTGATTGACACCGATTGTATTGGGCTCATGTGTTGCTAATGGAGCTATGATGATGACTGCATGGAAGTATGTGTGTGTTAAATTAATATGTGGAATCCTGGAAATGCGTATTACCGACTGTATGCGAAATATGTATAATTGAGTGAAGGTTATGTGCATGAATTCTATGTTATGTGATGAATCCGCGTGTGGCGCATGGGATGCGTTGTGCTGGGAGCACGTAGTGTGGGACACTACCATCGGTTATTAAGCGTGGGACACTGTAAAATCCTTGAGTGGGACTCAAGGTAGCCCTTGAGTGGGACTCGGGCTGCCTGTGAACACCTCCGTTGGCGCTGAGAGCGTTGGTGTCACCTGTGGGCAAAGGGTTGGGTACCTGTAAAATGGCCAAGCAGCTGGGAGCTGATTTGATAGCTGAGAGCTATGTATAAAAAGGCTGAGAGCCTACGTTGCAACGTCTATGCCGATACACACGAATGCGGAACCGAGTGAAATACTATGTGCCTATTAACTGTTGATATTGTTTGGAATTGGTTATGCATGCGAAGGTGTTAATGAGATGATGAATGTTTACAACCGAGTGAATTACTCTGTGTGAATTAACTGTTGATATTGTTTGGAATTGATCATGCAGGTGGCAATATTGTTGAAAGGATGAATGTATATAACCGAGTGAATAATCTGTGTTTATATTGCTACTGATGTCGTGTAGAATTAATTATGCATGTGATGGTGTTAATGAGATGATATATATGTATATACTCATGACCGAGTGCATTATTCCGTGTGCATATGCTGTTAATGCTGATTGAAATCTGTTCTATGAATGTATGTCATGTATTGGAGAGTTGTGTATATATAACCGGGTGAGAATTATGGAATCTGACTGATAAATGTTTAAAAGATGCATTCTAATTCACGGATCTTAATATCATGTTACCGATTGTTGTATGTTAATATTATTGAGTTGATGTGTGTAAAGGGCCGAGTGACAACTGATGGATTCCGGTCGGTAAGGATCTTGTGTGTGTTCTGGCTGATTGGTATTGCCCTGACTATAATAGTTGCCATGTATAATTGTGCGTATATATATATATTGTTGTATAAATGTGAGGCAACCTGAGTCAATATCTATCATTTAAAATTTAAGATACTCACCCCTGTTGTGGAAATTTTCCAGTGAATATCTCTCGTAATGAGGATTGGAGGAGGAGCTGAAATGCCGGGTGAAGTGCTGATGCACTATGGAATTTTATGACTGTGCATATGCTGTATATAGCGTTTTGAGTTAAGCCTTGGCCAGCTCGTGTTTTGTTGTTAGCCTTTTAAATAGAGTTGAATCCCTTGGAATGGGAACATGATATTGTGGTTGTAAAATTGTGATATACACTTCCATATATATATGCCTATGTTTATGCCATGTTGCATGTCTATCTTATGTTGTGAAATGCCTGGATAATCTTTATATATAAGCGCGTTCATATCCCCGAGTGCGTAGGAAATGGCATAACTTAGCATGAAGGAAGCCAACCGATGGTCTAGAGGGTGAGTTTGTGACTCTGTCACCGAGTGGGAAGGTTCAGACGTTCTGAGTGAGAGAAATCGGATAGCTCCGAGTAGGAATTGACGGAGAAGACTGCCCCCAACGACGAGCTGTTAGGATTCGGAGTTGAGAGTCTAGAGATGCTTTCCGAGTGACAACTACTAGGATTTTTCCCAAGCGTAGGATAATCAATGAACCCCGAGTAAGAATCTACCGAGTGAAAACCAGGTGAAATACCCCGAGTGACAAAAAGGGCGCTAAGGTTGTTCCGAGTGAGGAGTCCTCATAGATTCCGAGTGAGTAATAGTGGGGACCATCCCGAGTGGGATTAGTAAGTGTAAGAGCCAAATCCGAGTGAACTGAGATCGGATCCTTCCGAGTGAATTAGGCGCTGGAATCCGAGTGCAGAAATGCCGAGTGTAATGAGCGAATACCGAGAGAAGCTTTCGCTTGAGCGAGTACGCGTTGCTGCGTGGTTCGCCTAAGCGATTTCCCCTTCTTCTGCTGTCAGCTCCCTGGATCGGTATTATCTCTCTTGTTCTTCTTCTCCTCTCATTTCTTTGTACCAAGGCATTCTGATCTTCTTTTTCTTGTGGACAAAAAAAAAATTCTCTTTTTACCGTCTATGATTCATTAAATTAGGGTGTTACATTAGGGTTTTATTTTGCGTTAAAGTGTTTAACGAAAGTCGGTAATGAACAATAAGAAAATTGAAATCTCTCAAGCTTGAAAATCATACCTTCTCATAAGTAATAACGTCTAACTTGATATAGATAAAGTGTAGGTCACGCTATAGTTGGGTGCCTTTATTTATGTTTAGTAGGACATGATTGGATAATTGGATTATCCAAGTATAACTTATTAAGTTTATTCAAATAGACATTTTTCAATTTGATTGGAAAAGCCTAAAGGTGTGAATAGTCTAAAACGTGTTCCAGTAAGCAACATTCATTAATGCTAGTCTCAATAAAGTGTAGGTTCTGCCAAAGCAGGGTGCTTTTATTGATATTAGTAAAGGATGATGGATAATTGGATTATCCAACCATTTGTTATTGGACTTATCTAGGTAACTATAGTCAGATTAAAGAACCTAAAAGCATTAATATTAAGTTTAAATGCCTTTTAATAAGTAACACTCATCGAGACTAATGTCAATAAATAGTAGGCCTGCCAAAGCAGGGTGCTATCATTTATAAGAGTAAGGCGCGATAGGATAATTGTAATATCCAAATTGTTTTTATTGGGCCTAAACGTAACTAAGTTTTTCAATTGTATTGAAAATAACTTAGAGGCGTAAGGATTGAGCTTAAATTCACAAGATGAATAAGGGTAAAGAGTTACCACTCAATCATCCAAGAGTTGCATGAGATGCAATTGGAAATGTGTTTCCTACCTAAATAACCAAGGGTTGGGCGATCAGCCAAAGGTGACTCAACACTAGGCCAAATATGGATCTTGGCCCACTACAAAAATCTTCCAATAGGATTTTTTTGATTCAGTGAGGGTATTTGTTTTGAATCAAAATAGTGGGAGACAACATATTTATTTAATGACTAAAAATTAAATATGTTTAAAGTAGAAGTGATAGATTTGCATGTAATTTGTTTTAGAATAACCACGATAAGCCAAATATTATTTTGTTATAATCTATCCTGGAAGGACACTCTATCTAGAAAAATACTCAGATAGGTATCGAGAGTTGAGAATTATCTTAAATAAAGAGGAAGTGGCAGTGTGTCATGTTTGGTTTATTTCAATATCATCTATCGTTGGGTATTGAATACCCTATGGAGTTTGCATAAACTCTGAGCTGTAAAAGGCAATATAAATATATGGAGATATATGGTATGATCATATACAGACTCTATTAAGGTGATCAAGAAAGGAAATTGTTTCCAGTTTTATCCAAATAAGGCATTGAAATAATTTGTCTAAAGAACTTGAAGGAGTTCAAAAGAAAGGGAAGTAAGAATTCTGCTAGAGTCATGTTATAGAAGTCAAGTTATTTTACTTCACTAACATTAGTATCAGATACTAGTAGCAGATCTCATATATTGAAAGATCAAGGAAGTAGATCACTTGATAAGGGTGGAGAAATCTGTGTAAAATTAAGCAAAAGTTGCTACAATAAAGATAAGATCTTTAGCTATTGGGCTTGTTAGTGAACTAAACATTGTGCATATTATTTCTTGTTGGACAAGAAAGGTTTTCTTTTATACAATAACTTTATTTCTTCAAAAGTATGTTGATGCACAATTGAGTGATGGATTCCATATCCTAAGTCTCAAAACACCATCTATAACATAACTGTCAAAGTAGGTTAAAATAAGTGATTTTGAACCTTACTTATATGGTATTGTCTCCTAAGGTAAATGAATGAGAAACACATTTCTAAATACCATTAATGTGGTTATCTGGACTCTTTCGATTTTGGAATCAATTGAGACATGTAAATCTTATTTATTGGAGAGATAGTTGAGACCTCATTCATTGAAAAGTGAAAGATAAGTAATCTATCATCTAATACATGACGATGTGTGTGGGCCTATTGGAACAATAACTAGATATGTTTTTCAATACTTTGACATACTAATTGAAAAGTCAATGAGTATAGATTTATGTAACATAAGTTAGAAAGTCTTTGAAAAGTTCAAAGAATTCATAATGAAGTGAAAAAACAAGTTTTATAACTATCTAATAGAGTGAAAGATTACCTCTTAACTCACTCCTCATGGAATCCATAATAGTATCTCTACAGGGAAAAGTCAAACCTTGTTGGACATAGTTTGATTATTGATTATTATCAAACATCTCTAACTCCTTCAATGTTTCATTATTAACAAAATTTCCACATTTAACCATGTTCCATCTTAGACTTTCTTAAAGAAACCATATATGATATGGACTAGGAAGAAACCTAGCATGTCTTTACTAATAATTTGGAACTATGATGCTTCTATAGAGCATCCAACTCTGACACGTTCAGATCCAAATTGGATAAATGTCTTCTGTGAGATACCCAAAGAAAGCTAAGGGTTATCATTTCTACAATCCATCTGAGAACAAAAGGCTTGTTGCTTAGAATGTTGTATTCTTGAATAAGAGTACATCTCTTAAAGAATCAGTGGGAGGATAGTAGAACTTGAAGAAATTTAAGTATCACAAAGCATTCAAAAGTCAAGGATGGACTTGGAGCAGAAATCACAAAGTGTTGTGATGTCCTTAGCTCCCGTAGCACAAGAATTGTATAAGATCAAATAGGATATGTCACCAAATCTGAAAGATATAGATATCTTATAAATCAGGAAGTTGGCACATTGTTAAATGAATAAGCTTCTTATGAAGATGCCAATGCAAGTTTAGATTCTAAGACATGGCATAAGACCATGGGATTTGAAATGGGCTCCATGTATATTAACAAGGTACGAACCTTGGTTGACACACCTAAAGGGTAAAACTTATAGGATGCAAGTGGGTTTTCTAAAGGAAAACAAAACATGGATGGTAATAAAAGTACCTTTAAAAGCAAGATTGATAAAATTCAATTAGCTTAAGAACCATTTAGATCCTGCTTATTGTAGCAGTATACCACTATTATGAGATATGGTAGACATATGTCAAGATGGAAATCATCTTGAGGATGTGTATGTGACACAACCTAAAATCCTTTTATGCCTGAAACATCTAGAAAGGTATGTGAACTACAAATGTTCCATTTATGGACTAAAGCTTTTAGAAGCTATTAGAGAATGAAGATACATCTTGTGACTATAAAAAGGTTAGTAACTACACAATTATAGTTCTAGTATTACATGTAGAAGACATGCTTCTTCTAGAACTAATATTCTCATTCTACAGTCAAGAATATCCTTAAACACTTAAGAAGGACTAAGGATTTGATCTTCATAAATGGAAGATGAGCTCGTTGTAAAGGTTACATCGATGCCAATCTTCTAATTAATTTGAAAGACTTGAGATTGCAATCAAAATATATGTGTTGTCAAGATAGTTACGATGTATGCTTGAAAGCTTCAAAGCAAGAAACAGTCGTTGGTTCTACTAACAAATCTAAGTATTTTGCTATGTTATATTACAAGAGAAGTTACATTTAATCATTCCAAATGTTTTGTATCCTATGAGTTTCCACTGTGATGACAATGGAACCATAGAACAATATAAGGAAGTGGATTAATCCAAGCATATACTTAAATAATTCCATCTTTTGAAGATGTGAAAATATG
This sequence comes from Clitoria ternatea, assembly GCA_037962975.1. NCBI lineage: Eukaryota > Viridiplantae > Streptophyta > Magnoliopsida > Fabales > Fabaceae > Clitoria > Clitoria ternatea. The sequence goes on along the minus strand of CM075673.1, from coordinate 102,608,309 downwards.
CAATGTGCATACCAACAAAATTATTGGGAATCCACCAGTAAAACCGTTTGTGTAGTAAAATCATGAGGGCACTGTAGACGTCGTTGGGCATTAACCTTATCGGCTCTAAGTGCAAGTAGGAGATTGTTGGAAATATGCACTAAGAGCCTATATAGGATGCATCATTTGGTATAAGGCATTTTTTGTTAAATAGTTTAATAGCTTTTATTTATCCTTGGATTAATAGGTCATATGAGAGTTATTCCTAAAATGTCTCTAATCAAGTATTAACATGGGGACATGTAAATACATTAAGACTAGTGTGTGAGTGTACTGATGATCTGATCTTACAGATCATGGATATAGATGATATCAAGTCTTCACATGGGTACACATTAAGAGTAATGATGTACTAGACAGAACCACCATGAGAACGTTGCATGGATCGTTACATGAATGTCATAAACGATTCTCAATGTGATAATGGTATATGTAGTCCGTCGACTTAAAGTCACTACCATTCCTACATAAGGAGTTTGTTGTTTTAATACAATCAAACGTCTTCTGTAACAAGAGGACTATAAAGGTTGTGATTAGGCAATGAATAAATTATGCAGAGGGATGTGAATGTGTAAGTGAGATTTGTCTCTCCTATGTGACAGGAGTGATATCTATAGGCCACTTGATGGAGTGAGACTAAGGGAATACATGACCATGCTAGAAAGAATAAATATTAGATATTTATTCAGATAAAGTCTACTCCGATATCAAGTAAAATAAATTGGGTCGTACAAGGATGACACAACCATGCCTTGGGCCCAATAAGGATATCATGACAAAAGGAATAAACATATAAAATAATTATCACTTATAGGTTATGTTGATATTAAATAATATTTGGACATATTGATGCATTGCTAGATGCCGCTCTTATTTTATATTAATAATAAAATAGTTTATTATTAATATAACTGAGTATTTTACCTATAGGGTCACACACATATCAGAAAATAGCTTTTTATTTTAGTTGGACTAAAATAAAACTATTGGGCCTAACTAATTTAGAATGAGAAAGGATCCTACTCTTTAGAGAGCAAATTAGGTCAAACCTAAGCCTATAAATAGAGCATAAGATGCTCATAGATGGCCTACCCAAAAAGAGACACAAAATACGTAAAAGTTACAAAAGCTACACGCTATGAAACTAGCATTTGGAAGGTGTAGCATTTCTTGTGGGAGTACTCATGTGGACTCCTAAGGGACGAGGCTACGACTGCTTCGATAATCTTTAAGAGGTAATCCTAAAACACAATATTCTTTTTTGTGTTTGTCTTATGCTTTGAAACACGACGCTTTGTAAATCCTATAGAAATTCTTGTATTTCACTGCTCATGCACTAGGGATTCCCTAACGGATACTACTACTGGTAGAACCATGGTGAGCAGTTACCGCCCAAGCCATCAGTCATAACTGTGCAACAGTCTTACCACGAGGTCGGAGGGAGCAGGGATACGTACAACAACATGAAGCAGATGGTGATGAATCATGTTGGACCCTCGACTGGGCGTATGCTAGAATATGATGACCAAGCTAGGAATGAAGATGATAATGTAGAAGAGGATCCTAATCTGGAGGTGAAGAGATTTTATGATTTTTTGGTGATGGGTTAGACTCCATTGTGGGACTGGTGCGAGAGTCACACTGAATTATCCACCTCCCTAGCTGGTTTAAGCCTAAAGGTAGATTACAATCTTTTAGGAGGATGTTTTAATAGAATGGTCGATCTGATGGGTTCCACCACACCTAGTAATCTTTGAATGCCATCAAACCTGTACCATGCTAAGAAAATAATGGCAAATCTAGGGTTGGGTTGTGTGAAGATAGAGTGTTGTGTTGGAAGGTGTATGTTGTTCCAAAATGAGTTTGTAGACAAGAGTGTCATAAAATGTGTACACTGTAATGAGGACCGCCATAAAACCGTTAAAAGGAGAGGGAAAGTAACTAGGAAGACTAGGAAGAAAATGTGGTACTTTCCCATAACACAGTGTCTTCAGCGTTCCTCATTGTCCACGATAAAACACATGTGTTGGCATGCTCTGAACCGAACACAGGAGGGTCTTTTGTTCCATCCTTTCGACGGGAAAGAGTGGAAGTGTTTGGATCAACTATATCCAAACTTTTTCAGTGAGCCGCACAATGTACGACTTGTCTTATGTACTAATGGGTTTAACCCATTTGGTCAATACGAAATAGCGTACTCTTGTTGGCCAGTCATACTGACCCCATACAATTTGCCTCTTGATATGTGTATGAAGAGGGAGGTCATGTTTCTAACTGCACTGTTTCCAGGACCAAAAAATCTAAAGGAAAAAATAGACGTGTTTTTACAACCGTTGGTTAAGGAGTTGTCACAATTGTGAGATATCGAGGTGTTGACCTATGATGCGTCCTTGAAGAATAATTTCATGATGCAGGTTGTTTTGATGTGGACCATAAACAACTTCCCAGCTTATGGTATGCTTTTTGGATGGTCAACGTTTGGGAAGATTGCTTGCCCTGTATGCATGGAACATACTGGGGGGAATCACTCCCTGTTAGTGGCAAGACAAGTTTTTTTGACTATCATAGAAAGTTTCTACCGTTGGATCACCCATTCAAGAGAAACAAAACCATTTTAAGAAGAACAAGGTTGTCAATGAACCTTCACCTCATAGGTTATCCAGTACATGGGTTTGGCAGAGAGTCTAAAAGTATCCATACATCTGGGATAAGAATGTTAAGGAGTTTGCGGGTTATGGGAAGAAACACCACTGGGTGAAGCAAAGTATCTTATGGGATTTTCCATATTGGAGAGACTTGTTGTTAAGACACAATATTGATGTCATGCACACTCAACAAAATGTTTTCATGAATATTTTTGACACTATGATGGACATCAAAGGGAGAACAAAGGACAACGAGAAGAGTCAACTAGACCTTCCGATTTTGTGCTCTAGGAAGGAGTTGAAATTGAGGGACACGGGACATGGAAGAATGTTTAAACCGCATGTGAAATATGTTTTAACTAGACCTCAGTAGATTGTTGTATGTGTGTGGATGAATGGGTTGACCCTGCCTGACAGATTCGCTTCTAACTTGAGTAGATATGTCAACGTGAAGGAGGGTAGGGTGTTTGGCATGAAAAGTTATGATTGCTATGTGTTTATGTAATAACTACTGCCATATGTGTTTCATGCCTTACTGAAACCTATTTGGAAACCGTTGGTTAAGTTGAGTCACTTCTTTAAGGAGTTGACAGCAACTTCGTTAACAGAGGAGAAACTTGTGAAGATAAAGGAAAGTATCCCGGTCTTGATTTGTAAGTTTGAGCAGATTTTCCCACCAATTTCTTTTGACTCGATGAAGCATGTGCCTATCCGTCTACCGTACGAGACCTTAGTGGGTGGCCTAGAGTAGTACTGTTGGATGTATCCCTTCGAAAGGTGAATATCATAACTACTTAATTTTGTTGCAAAGATTCTTTCCTAGAATAGTATTATGTAAGTTAACATTTGTTTATGTTGTTCTAGATTCTTACGCTCTTTAAAAGACAAAGTGTCAAACAAAGTATGTGTTGAAGCATCAATTTACGAGGCATACTTAGTGGAAGAAATGAATACTTTTACTTCTTTCTATTTTCCGATGGAGATAGAAACTAGAATGAGTAGAACTCCCCACAATCTTGGGGTGGCCACACACATAGGGTTGGATGATCAAATTTCATTTTTTAACTATCCTGATTGTCCAGGGGGCAGTGTCACCAAATTTTACATTAATGAGAAAGATCCAAAGGCGGCTCACTTGTACATTCTTCTAAATTCCCCATAAGTGGAAGCCTATCTTGAGTAAGTCACCAACTTATAGTTTGTATTCTAAAGCTATCTTTTATTGTACCTAAATTTTTGTTCTTTAAATAGCTTATATGCAAATATGTTAAAAGTTGAGTAGAATGATATAACTGATGACCAAACTCATAGAGAGGTGTCATCCAAATTCATTGATTGGTTTGCATAACATGTAAGACCCATATACCTTGTGTTTTTTAGTTATACTTCTAATGTTAGGTATCTAATGATGACCTATGTGTTATGCTGTAAATAGATTCAAGACCCTAATAACCATATTTAAGATCCTTGACTCTAAGCCCTTTCTAAGGGGCCGGTGAAAACTGTTAAAAAATGACCCATTTACTACGTAAACGGCTACAAGTTTAACATTTTTCAATAGAGTGAAGGGATGCGTACCCATAACTACGGGGTTTGTGTTAAAGGCACGACTAGACAGTTAGAGGAAGACTTCTATGGAGTGTTGATAGAGATTGTTGAAGTTTCTTTCTCCGGATGACTAAGAAGAGATATCATTCTATTTAAGTGTGATTGGTGTGACAACACAATCGGTGTAGGAACCAAGGTTGACAACAACTGCGGTTTATTTGAGGTCAAGAAGAGTGATAGATATAAAGGATTTGATCCCTTCATTTTTTCCTAAGAAGCCGAGCAGGTTTATTACACGGACTTCCCTGGAGGGCACCGGGACTGGTATGCAGTAATCAAGGCTAAGGTCCAAAGGCTAATGTCTCCGATAAGATTGAGGATGCTTATCACATCCCTCCGAACGAGCTCAGTGACAGTCATTTGCTATTCAACATTGATCTAGTGATAATGGATGAGACACTCGCCACTACGGGGGGTGAACACATTCACAAAGATGTTGCCTCCCAATCAAAACGGTCTAGGGCCAATTTGGGGACTGAGGAACCTATTGAAATAGATAGCCATAGTGACACTGAAACTGAGGGGAATTTCAAACTGAAAAAGACACAAAGTATTTAGTTATTAAACATATATACATACATATATATCTTTATAGTCTGAGACTAACATTTGTTTTTATGGTTTATTCTACAGATGATAGGACGTCGACTACCCTTCAGTCGGTGTGGTGGTTCGAGGACCCCAGAATTTTTGTACTTAAACGCATTTTAAGTTTTTGGAATCGTATTCCTGAGTGATCGTACACACTCGAAATTTTTGTACTTAAATGCATTTTAAGCTTTTAGAATCCTATTCCCAAGTGATCGTACACACTCAGAATTTTCGTACATAAACATATTTTAAGTTTTCTGAATCATATTCTCGAGTGATCGTACACACTCTAAATGTTTGTACTTAAACAAATTTTAAGTTTTCTGAATCGTATTCCCGAGTGATCGTGCACACTCAAAATTTTTGTACTTAAATGCATTTTAAGTTTTCTGAATTGTATTCCCGAGTGATCGTACACACATGAAATTTTTGTACTTAAACGCTTTTTAAAAATTCTGAATCGTATTCCTGAGTGATCGTACACACTCAAAATTTCTGTACTTGAATGCATTTGAAGTTTTCTTAATCATATTCTCGAGTGATTGTACACACTTGGAATTTCGTACTTAAACGCATTTTAAGTTTTCTGAATCGTATTCCTGAGGGATCGTACACACTCAAAATATTTGTACTTAAACGCATTTTAAGTGTTCTGAATTGTATTCCCGAGTGATCGTACATGTGGCGCCCTTAATTCGGTAAATAATCTTAAAGATGTTATTAATTAGATATTAAAAGTGAGGATAAATTTTTCGCGATTGAAATAATTGTCGGAAGAAGAACACCACAATTTAAAACTTCAATAATTAACCCGGACCTTATTAGAGACCTGTATCATATATGAAGATATGAGAAGGTGTGTAATTTAGACATTTGTCTACTTAGTTACGTGGTCGTTATACACGTGTTTGTATGATGGAACAGGTTTTTATAATGACAAGCATATGACAAATATCATCATCAACAATGCAACAACTCAAAGCAAACCAAGTGCCAATGTTAATTGAAGAAAATCCAAGAAAATATGCATGAGAAGCAAAGAAACAAGCCATGACTCAACACACATCAAGCAAGCACTAAAAACTTATGGAAGATTGGCAAACAACAAGCTATGAATCGATTCAAGCAAAGCCATGAATCGATTCATCATCATATCACAACACCTTTGGCATATCTCCATGCTATATGCAAATGCTCTTAGGCTAATGCATATGCACAATGGAATTATGAACAACAAATGCAGATCCGACTGTGAGAATAAACACCAAATTATGGGTTCAAGCATGATCACATAGCCATGCCCCTATTGCAGTAGTATAATGTGTACACATATCTCATAATGCATGTATAAGCACCAATTTTACTGGTACCAAACCGCATCGCCCATTTTGTAACATCAGTCATTTTCACCATGACCGCGGTAAACAACATAATCAACAATATTAGGTGTTACGGGCCAACCATGACTCAAAACATGGTAGCTGTGATCCAAAGGACCACCGAGGACACCTGCTCCTCAAGAGCCACCCCCCACGAGAGTCAATCACATACAGCTCCCCGTAGCTTAGCATGGGTAGCTTCGTGACTTACACATTGAGTCACAGGGGAACAACAAGAATGCTTGTGTATAGAGCCGCCCTTCCACTGAGCCAACCAAGGGAATCCCTTAATATTCCTTACATGTAACATATGATATGCCATGGATGCAAATTCCAATTAATGCATTCTCACACTATGCATCCTATCATGCCATTCATCAATCATCATCATTACCAAAACCACTATACAATTCTTAGTGGATTTTATCATTGTTAGTTTTAGCTAATGTTTTCAAGTTTTAAGTATGGTATTTCATTTCAACATACTTATATCATACATGCAAGTCAATACTTGCAACATTCACAATGGCATCACAAACATCAATAACATTCATCAATCTTTCATCAACATTACTACATAATTTCTTAGTGAATTTTTCATCTCATTGATCACTACCATTGTTTTACATTCTAGTGTGGCATTCACAACATCTCATCAATACAATTCAAACCACACATACAAGGTCACATCCCTTATCCATAAGGCATCCAAATCATCATATGAATCATCCAATTGTCATCATTATCATCCAAATTCAACACAAGACACCTTAGCTTTATTTAAAGCATCATCAATCAACAATTTTAAGTGGCACATATCATGGCCTAAGTCCTCATCAAATCCTCATCTTATTTCATTTATCCATCACTTATGGTTATCTACCATTATTGTCATCATTATAAATAACACCCAACAATGAACATCATATATTCATCCTCAAAATCAACTCCTCTAGTCATCACATATACTCATATACATATATCTTTTACATCTCTAAGATAAGACCTCATCAAAATCCAATAACCTCAAATATCAACATCAATGATTCCAAACATCATCTCTACCTATAAAAGTCATTCTCCTCACAACCAAATCATCAATTTCACTATCTATGCCAAAAGCCCCAATTATCAATTCTCAAGGGTGCACATACAAATTGGAAAACATCAATTTCAACAATTTTCATACATCATCACAAGCTTAATATCATTATCAATGTGCCAATCAATTGTAAACAGCACATAATGATCCCAATGGTCATCTAACCTAGGGTTTGGGTTTCACATGCATATATCATCATTTACAATACATTGAGCTTAACTCAAAATTTCATCAACATAAATAATCAATTCCAATCTTCTAAAAATTCGTTTTCCTCATATCAAATCATTCCAAAGGCATAAAATCACTAAAACCACCAATTTAGCCAAAAGCCCCAAATCACCATCACTTAGGGTTTTCTCATAAATTACCTAATCAATAACTTCAACCCATTTCTTAAATCTATATGAACACAAAAATCCCTCATCCATTTATAACACAAAACCATAATCAAAAATCATATCTCAAGCCATTCAAGCCCAGGGTTTCTATTCTCATCAACACCCATAAAGCCCAATACTAATATCTCAATTTAAAACATCATAAAGATTATAGATGGAGCAAGATGGGTAAGGAATCCATACCTCAAAAACCTAAGCTTTCACAAAAACAAAAATGAGTGGGGAAGATAGAGAACCCATTTGATTTTTGCCCCAAAATGTCATTCGAGCTCCATGAATTCAAGCTTTATTTTTAATTTTGGCAAGAGATGGAGGTGGAAGGGGTAGTGGACAATTTTGCCATGAGAGGAAGAAGAAGAAGAAAAATGAAGATGGGTGAGTGGGAGAGTGAAGCTGCCGAAAATAAGAAGAAGAAAAAGGGAAATTTGGTAAAATTGGGTATTACCCAATGGTAAAAAGGGTGCTCCAAGTTGCTTTTACCAATGGTTAATAATTCCTCTTTACACAATGGACAAAAGGGTTAAGTGAAAGAGAGAAAAGATTGCATGGTGGAAAAGAGAGGAGAAATAAGAATTGCCATTTTCTTTTAATTCCATTTGTCTTGTATATTTCCCGTTTAATAACATACATCGTGTCCGAATAATTATCTCCTCTACACCAAAAATTATTTCAACTGTATCACCATAACCACAATAATTTTCTATGTATTCTAGACCCATCAAGTATCCAATTTGACCAAGTGGGTCCCACACCATCTGTTAAATCATTCGGTTCTAGTAAATCTTAATTTACCGATAATTCACCTCTAGCATCTAATTAATTTTCCCATAATTATTGGACCATAATTAATTAATTATCATTATCCAATAATTTTATTTCTCCAAAATGTGGGATGTTACAATCCACCCCACCTAAAAAGAAATTTCATCCTCGAAATTTAACATCGATATATATATATATATATATATATATATATATATATATATCATAAGGCCATACTTGAGGCTGTACACCAACAAGGTTTAATGACATCACAAAATGGTATTAGACTTCACAAAGTCCAGCCAGACATAATTATCATCATTCCTTTGTCCTAAGCATAAAATCTCATATATCTAAAATGAGTTACAACTCACCAATTCTCAATTCATCCATCACAACTCACATATCCAATCCAGTACAACTAGATAGACTTAATACATTCACCGTAAGCAGTTACAACCCCACTTACCCGGCCTATGGGTTACCGCATCCAACATGCAGAAAGGCATCCTAATCCCGTAGTGGTTACAACAAACATATGAGGTCGGTGCATTAATACACGTTGCCACAATACCTATGGCATGCAGAGTTATATCTGGACAAGTACCTTCATTTTTTATCGCTCACATTATTCACACTTATTCAAATAACACCAATTCACATGAGACTTATTGACAATTCACATAAGTTCATAATTCAACATATTCACATTACGTCATCATTACATATCATCCGACATCATTCATGCCATATAATTCATCAAATATCGACTACCATCCCCATAAATCGGTAGAACAACTGTAACATCCCAAATCTGAAATTTAATGCCGAATGAAAACTAGGCGTTAAGACAAGGTAAGGAAATTAATTGTTAATTATAATTAATTTAGCTTGTGTAGTAATAACAAGTTGATTGGACTTAGTTGGTGAGAAGTGTCTCTTCGTGATTAGTGGACCGTGTGAGTGGACTGTGACTCACGCCTCCCCATCCCACTTTCTCCTCTTTGCATGCGTATATGTATCTACCCCTGCATCACCGTGGGTGCTCAACTCCATCCCCACTACTCCATTCTCTCTGTTCCTCTTCGTCTCCATCTTCTTTTCCTTTCCCCTGTTTCGACCTTCATTTCTGGAGATCACGACGGCAGTGCTGGAGGAAGGCCTGAGCCCCCCAACTGGTGAAGGACGATCGTCGTGGCAGAGGAAAGACAACGCTCCATTCCAGAACCAAGCGTGGGATACAACGGAGCCAGGGAGGACTGAACGAGGCAGGAGAAGGGCCTCAGACCCAACATCGAAGAGCATAAAAGTTTCTTGAAGTTCTTCTGTAGGTAGGGGGCGCTTGCATGCCGAATGCATGATCCACGAACGGTACCGGGTGAATGTACTTTTTGAGTGTGTGTGCATGCATTTATGACGACTGGATCCTATGCATGATTGAAGATTCTGGACTTTGTGTGTGTTATAGTGGGTATACCGTGATTGATAATGACGAATGAAATGCATGGTTCTAACCTTCTTATCTCTGTGAAAATATGAGTATGTGCTTGTTAGTTGAACTGTTCGTTGTTATGATGTAGATTGTCGATTGTAGTATGCATTGGTATGATTGATAAAAACAAATATAAAGGTTGTGTTGAATCTGTTCTTACTTAATGGCTACGAATGAGGTATCGGTGGTAAGATGATATGTACTGGTAAGTGCATTAGCTATATGTACAAAGGTGGGGTGACCCACGGAAGGTCACGAACCCCGAGGGAATGACTTCCAGCTACAGACCTTGGCTAGATCCTGATAGTGCTCGTGGTAGCCGTAGGAGCTAGAGAAGAGTCTCGAGATGCCCATGAGAGGCCGGTACCACCTGGTAACAAATGGTATTTCGAACTTGGAACGAGCATGAAGAAATTAACGATACTTCTTTATCTTTTGAGTTGTTCTGCCGGATCGGTTGCTCAAGACCTTTCGTCTCTACCCGGACCTGATGAAAAAAATGGGATCACTTCTTATGGACTCGTTGAGAATAATTCTGATCTAGTTCATGGCCTATTAGAAGTAGAAGGCGCTCTGCTGGGATCCTCACGGACAGAAAAAGATTGTAGTCAGTTTGATAATGATCGAGTGACATTGCTTCTTCGGCCCAAACCAAGGAATCCATTAAATAGGATTCAAAATGGATCTTGTTCTATCGTTGATCAAAGATTTCTCTATGAAAAATATCAATCGGAGTTTGAAGAAGGGGGAGGAGTACTCGACCTGCAACAGATAGAGGAGAAGAACGAGGGGCCGGAAAAAGGGAGAAACTGTAACTGAAAGTCATTACCCGAGTCGGATCCGCAGGCATGCATATAGAGATGAGGTTGATCATAGTAGTACGCACAACATATGTGGGGTGTGTATGATCTCTGAGTGCGTGGATGCATGTGTGAGTAGATGTAGGAATGAACTATATGTAGCATGTATGTTATAGATGTTATTTTGAATTGTATGAATTTGGTTAACTTGTGAAAGATTGAACGAGAGTAGGTGTGTGTACTAACACTGATACCGAGTCCTTGATTGTCATTTTACATGTAAAAGCTCACCCCTGCAGTGGCTATCTTTTCAGTGAACATCTCTCGGAACGAAGAGTGAAGAAGGAGCCGAGTGCAGAATAGTGTAACCAAGCTTTATGGAATGTGTATATATATATATATATATTGTGTATAAGGTCTTGATTAAGCCTGGGCCAGCTCGTGTTTTGCTGTCAGTCTCTCAGAAAGAGTCGGTTCCCTTAGAATGGGAACACGACAATATGGTTGTACACCCGTGATGTGCACCCCTATATAAATATATGTATATATGCCTATGTTATGCCATGTTGCATGTCCATTTTATGCCGTGAAATGCCTGGGTAATCTTTATATATATGTGTGTTTACATTCCTGAATGTGTAGGAAATGGCATAACTTAACATGAAGGAAGCTAATTTAGGGCCTAAAGGGTGAGTTTGTGACGTTGTCACCGAGTGGGAAGGTTCAGACGATCTGAGTGGTTACTACGAGGGTTTTCTCCGAGCGTAAAATAATCAACGAACCCCGAGTAAGAATTCGCTGAGTGACGGTTTTTCCGACTGGAGAGTGACGCCTTCGACTTTTGGGGACCCCGCTGTAGTAAGCTGTTAGGGACAAAAGAATCCAAAAGAGTCTTAGCCCAGTAGAATGTTAGAGTTAGGAGATTATGGTTACCAGGTGAAAACTAAGTAAAATATCCCGAGTGACAAAAAGAAAGTGAAGGCTACTCTGAGTGAGGAGCCCCATAGATTCCGAGTGAGTGATAGTGGGGACCATTCCAGTATTATTCGAGTATGAGCTCTGGTTGAGGAAATCGTAGAATGAGTTGCATTTTCCGAATGGGACTAGTAGGCGTAGGGGCCAAGCCCGAGTGAATCAGGTGATAAAACCTGAGTGCGGAATTACCGAGTGAAATGAGCGAATACCGAGTGAAGCCTTCGCTTGAGCGCGTGCGCGTTGCTATGTGACCACTTATGCGATTCCCCTTCTTCCGCTGTTAGTTCCTTGTAATTCTTTTGTACTCTCGTTCTTCTTCCCCTCTCATTCTTTGCGGTGGCATTCTAGTTTAATTGTGGAAAAAATTTCCTCTGTTTTTCTCGTCTATGATTTGTTTAAATTAGGGTGTTACATTTTGGTATCAGAGCAGACCGAAAGGTCCAAGGCCAAGGTATGCTTACCGAGTGTGAGCGGTTGTGTGTTTTCTGACTAAATGGTCATGATTGTTGTGATAGTAGTTGAATCTGATTGATGATTGGCTTATGGATAGGAGGTTGTACCCCTCCTGGTCCGATTGATTGCATAATATATAGAAATAGTATGATGAGCAAGTCATTGAACATTAGGTCGAAACCCGAATGAGTGACTCGGTATACTTATCCTTGAATGTTGATTTCAGGATAAGGATGACACATCGCCAAAGCATGGAGGCTATAGCCACAGCATTCCAACGCTTTGCGGACGTGTTTGAGAGGCAGGGCCAGCCTCGAGCTGAGGAGGGCCAAGTGCTGGACCGCTTCTTGAAGAGAAAGCCGAGTGAATTTCTAGGAGGGCGAAACCCTGAAGCAGCGTTCAAATGGACTCGGGAGTTGGAGAGGATTTTTGGGGGCCTTCGTTGCACCGAGGCCCAAAAGGTGGAATGTGCAGTGTATATGCTGCGAGATGAGGCGGAGAACTGGTGGAAGATAGCCAGAAGCCGATTCCCTGAAGATGATACTCAATTGACGTGGAACGATTTTAAAATATGCTTCCTAGAAAAGTACTTCCCCGACACAGTGCGGAGTCGGAAGGAGCTGGAGTTCATGGAGTTAAAACAGGGCTCTATGACTGTGGAAGAATACGCGACAAGATTCGAGGAGTTGTGCCTATTCTACCCACCCTTCCAACAGCCCGGGACGGAGAGCTCCAAGTGCCTTAAGTTCGAGAACGGATTAAGATCAGATATTAAGAGAGCCTGCAGATACCAAGAGATACGGAGTTTCCCTACATTGGTGAATAAATGCAGGATATTCGAAGAAGACGACAAGGCCCACTCAGGCCGGAACGACAGGACCAACCAGTATTTGAGGCTTCAACAGTCACACTTCAAGAGGCCAGGTAACCTGGGAAGAAATGGACCCCTTGCTAAACATCAAGATCGCAATGGCCAAGGAAGACAGATAAGTGGATGACCAAGACATGGCGGGTGTTTTAAATGTGGCGGCAGCCACTTTGCTAAGGATTGCAATCGTGCGAATGTTAAGTGTTATCACTGCGGAGAGAAGGGGCACGTTCGCCCTGACTGCCCCCAACTCCGTCAAACCAATGTTGATGAACGTCAAGGAGGATTCCTGGTGAAGAGCAGTAGGAATGATGGACAGAGCTCACAGGGCGGAAGCAACAGAGCTAGAGGAAATCCGATGGTTGCCCCAAATAACCGGAGGAGAGACGCTGACCAACCGACTACTGGGAGAGTCTACGCCATCAATGCAGAGGATGTGGTGCAAGCAAATGATCTGGTACAATGTAAGTGCTCACTCGGCAAACACACACTTAATGTTGTTTTCGACTCGGGAGCCACCCATTCTTTTATAGCTGATGAGTGTGTAAAGCGTTTAAAATTGCCAACTGTGTTTATGGATCGGACTTTGGAGGTAGCTAATCCGATAGGCCCTAGAGTGTTGACATCGTCAATATGTAAGGACGTGACATTCGTATTGCATGGTCGGAGTTTCACTTTCGATTTAGTGTGCATACCTTTAAAGGATCTTGACCTTGTGCTCAGAATAGATTGGCTTTCAGCCAATAAGGTGTTAGTGGATTGTAGAAACCGAAGGATAATCTTCCCAAGGCAGCACAGCAAAGGCGACACAGCACCAGGTATAACCCGACTGCTTATGATGCTTTGTCTAACCGAGGGTGAGAGTAAAACCCGAGTGGACGAAATTCCGATTGTCCGCGAATTCCCAGAAGTGTTTCCTGATGACGTACCGAGTGTCCCTCCCAATAGAGAAATCGAATTCTCTATAGACTTGATCCCTGGGGCCGAGCCAGTCTCCAGTGCACCCTATAGAATGTCCTCAGCTGAATTAGCCGAGCTGAAAAAGCAAGTGGATGATTTTCTCGGAAAACAATTCATTAGACCGAGTGTATCGCCATGGGGCGCACCTGTGCTGCTGGTTAAGAAGAAGGATGGCAGCATGAGACTCTGTGTAGATTATCGACAGCTAAATAAACTCACGATTAAGAATCGATACCCGTTGCCCAGAATTGATGACTTAATTGACCAACTGCGTGGAGCCTCAGTCTTCTCAAAGATCGACCTACGATCGGGATATCATCAAATCCGAGTGAAGGACTCGGACATTCCTAAAACTGCTTTTAGGACTCGGTATGGCCACTACGAGTATGTAGTGATGCCGTTCGGTGTGACGAACGCTCCCGCAGTCTTCATGAATTACATGAACAGCATTTTCCACCCCTTTCTGGACCGGTTCGTAGTTATTTTCATTGATGACATCCTAGTCTATTCTAAGACTTCCGAGGAGCATGAAGGACATCTCCGAACGGTACTTCAAGTGTTGAAGGAGAAGCAGTTGTTTGCGAAGCTTTCAAAATGTGAATTCTGGATGGATAAGATCCACTTCCTCGGGCATGTGATTTTCGAGCAAGGTGTCTCGGTGGACCCTTCAAAGGTGATAGCCATAATGGCATGGGAGAGACCCAAGTCGGTCTCGGAGATAAGGAGTTTTATGGGCCTAGCAGGTTATTATAGAAGATTCATTGAGGGTTTTTCTAAGTTAGCTTTGCCACTAACTAAATTGACTCGGAAAAACATTCCTTTCGTGTGGAGTCCCGAGTGCGAGAGCAGCTTCCGAGAGCTGAAGAACAAGTTAACGACTGCACCAGTGTTGGCATTACCTGACTTGCATCAGAGCTTCGTGGTTTACTGCGACGCATCAGGACTCGGATTAGGATGCGTACTCATGCAGAGAGACCGAGTGATAGCCTATGCCTCTCGGCAACTGAGACCTCACGAACAACATTATCCGACCCACGATTTGGAGTTAGCAGCTGTGGTTTTCGCATTGAAAATCTGGAGGCATTACTTGTACGGGTCCAGGTTCGAAGTATTCAGTGACCACAAGAGCCTCAAATACCTATTCGACCAAAAGGAACTGAATATGAGGCAGCGAAGATGGATGGAATTTTTAAAGGACTACGATTTCGAGCTAAAGTACCATCCGGGTAAGGCAAACGTTGTTGCCGACGCGTTGAGTCGGAAATCTCTTCATGCAGCGGTGATGATGGTGAAGGAAGTGGAGTTATTAGAACAGTTTAGAGACATAAACTTACACGTTGTCACCCTCTCTTCTCGGAAGATGATGATCGGCATGCTGAAGATTTCCATCGAATTCCTAAAATCCGTATACGAGCAGCAGCAGTCAGACTCCTACTTGGCTGAGATGAAGGAAACTCAGGCTAGAGGAAAGAACTTGTCCTTAGCCGAGGGATCAGACGGGATTTTCCGAGTGAAAAATAGGACATACATTCCGAGTGGAGGAGAGTTAAGGAGAATGGTGCTAGATGAAGCCCACAAGAGCCTACTCAGTATCCACCCGGGTACCACAAAGATGTACCACGACCTGAGGAGACAGTTCTGGTGGCCCGGACTAAAGAGGGATGTGGCAGAATATGTAGCTCGGTGCATTACTTGTCAGAAATCAAAGGTGGAACACCAGAAGCCGTACGGTGCAATGCAGCCCCTGGAGATTCCTGTGTGGAAATGGGACTCAATTGCTATGGACTTTGTCATGGGATTACCCAGAAACCGAGTGAGCCATGATGCGATTTGGGTCATTGTTGACCGACTGACGAAGAGTGCCCACTTCCTGCCTGTGAATATGAAGTACCCGTTGTATAAGTTAGCTCGAATTTACATTCACGAAATTGTCCGACTGCACGGTATACCGACCTCTATCGTCTCGGATAGGGACCCCAGGTTCACGTCTCAATTTTAGGCCAGCATGCACCAGGAATTGGGTATGAAACTTTGGCTTAGTTCTGCCTACCACCCCCAATCGGATGGACAATCCGAGCGGACGATTCAAAGTTTAGAAGACTTATTAAGGGCGTGTGTATTAGAGCACGGTGGAGATTGGAGCATTACCTTCCCTTGATTGAGTTTACGTACAATAACAGCCATCATAACAGCATTGGCATGGCACCCTACGAAGCACTATGGACGAAGGTGCCGAACCCCACTTTGCTGGTCGGAAACGGGTGAGAGTCTGCTGTTGGGACCAGACATTGTAAAGGAGACATCAGAGCAGATTCGAGTGATAAGGGACAGGATGAAGGCGTCTCAGGATCGGCAAAAGAGCTACCATGACAAACGCACCAACCCGTTGGAATTTTTAGTCGGAGACAGAGTGTTTTTGAGGACTTCTTCGAGTAAAGGAGTCGGACGAGCCTTGAAAGGTGGAAAATTGAGCCCCCGATACATTGGACCTTATGAGGTGTTGGAACGAGTCGGCACCATGGCATACCGAATAGCATTACCGACCCACTTAGCCCGATTGCACAACGTGTTTCTTGTGTCTCAACTAAGGAAGTATCTACATGACCCCAGCCACACAATGCCTGATGATGAAGTGGAAATCAAGGAAGACCTGACCACTGTGGCCACACCGATCAGAATCGTGGACCGATCGGTAAAGCGATTGAGGAGCAAGGACGTACCACTAGTTGAAGTGGAGTGGCAGCAGGGCAAAACTACCTCCTGCACCTGGGAACGCGAAGACACCATGAGACAGTCGTACCCTGAATTGTTCATTAAGGGAGTTACCGACTGAATTTCGAGGACGAAATTCTTTTGAGTGGGGGAGAACTGTAACATCCCAAATCTGAAATTTAATGCCGAATGAAAACTAGGCGTTAAGACAAGGTAAGGAAATTAATTGTTAATTATAATTAATTTAGCTCGTGTAGTAATAACAAGTTGATTGGACTTAGTTGGTGAGAAGTGGCTCTTCGTGATTGGTGGACCGTGTGAGTGGACTGTGACTCACGCCTCCCCATCCCACTTTCTCCTCTTTGCAGGCGTATATGTATCTACCCCTGCATCACCGTGGGTGCTCAACTCCATCCCCACTACTCCATTCTCTCTGTTCCTCTTCGTCTCCATCTTCTTTTCCTTTCCCCTGTTTCGACCTTCATTTCTGGAGATCACGACGGCAGTGCTGGAGGAAGGCCTGAGCCCCCCAACTGGTGAAGGACGATTGTTGTGGTAGAGGAAAGACAACGCTCCATTCCAGAACCAAGCGCGGGATACAACGGAGCCAGGGAGGACTGAACGAGCCAGGAGAAGGGCCTCAGACCCAACATCGAAGAGCATAAAAGTTTCTTGAATTTCTTCTGTAGGTAGGGGGCGCTTGCATGCCGAATGCATGATCCACAAACGGTACTGGGTGAATGTACTTTTTGAGTGTGTGTGCATGCATTTATGACGACTGGATCCTATGCATGATTGAAGATTCTGGACTTTGTGTGTGTTATAGTGGGTATACAATGATTGATAATGACGAATAAAATGCATGGTTCTAACCTTCTTATCTCTGTGAACATATAAGTGTGTGCTTGTTAGTTGAACTGTTCGTTGTTATGATGTAGATTGCCGATTGTAGTATACATTGGTATGATTGATAAAAACAAATATAAAGGTTGTGTTGAATCTATTCTTACTTAATGGCTACGAAGGAGGTATCGGTGGTAAGATGATATGTATTGGTAAGTGCATTAGCTATATGTACAAAGGTGGGGTGACCCACGGAAGGTCACGAACCCCGAGGGAATGACTTCCAGCTACAGACCTTGGCTAGATCCTGATAGTGCTCGTGGTAGCCGTAGGAGCTAGAGAAGAGTCTCGAGACGCCCATGAGAGGCCGGTACCACTTGGTAAGAGCTGAAGGACGACGGGCCGGAAAAAGGGAGAAACTGTAACTGAAAGTCATTACCCGAGTCAGATCCGCAGGCATGCATATAGAGATGAGGTTGATCATAGTAGTACGCACAACATATGTGGGGTGTGTATTATCTCTGAGTGCGTGGATGCATGTGTGAGTAGATGTAGGAATGAACTATATGTAGCATGTATGTTATAGATGTTATTTTGAATTGTATGAATTTGGTTAACTTGTGAAAGATTGAACGAGAGTAGGTGTGTGTACTAACACTGATACCGAGTCCATGATTGTCATTTTACATGTAAAAGCTCACCCCTGCAGTGGCTATCTTTTCAGTGAACATCTCTCGGAACGAAGAGTGAAGAAGGAGCCGAGTGCAGAATAGAGTAACCAAGCTTTATGGAATGTGTGTATATGTATATATATATATTGTGTATAAGGTCTTGATTAAGCCTTGGCCGGCTCGTGTTTTGCTGTCAGTCTCTCAGAAAGAGTCGGTTCCCTTAGAATGGGAACACGACAATATGGTTGTAAACCCGTGATGTGCACCCCTATATAAATATATGTATATATGCCTATGTTATGCCATGTTGCATGTCCATTTTATGCCGTGAAATGCCTGGGTAATCTTTATATATATGTGTGTTTACATTCCCGAATGTGTAGGAAATGGCATAACTTAACATGAAGGAAGCTAATTTAGGGCCTAAAGGGTGAGTTTGTGACGCTGTCACCGAGTGGGAAGGTTCAGACGATCTGAGTGGTTACTACGAGGGTTTTCTCCGAGCGTAGAATAATCAACAAACCCCGAGTGAGAATTCACTGAGTGACAGTTTTTTCGACTGGAGAGTGACGCCTTCGACTTTTGGGACCCCGCTGTAGTAAGCTGTTAGGGACAAAAGAATCCAAAAGAGGCTTAGCCCAGTAGAATGTTAGAGTCAGGAGATTATGGTTACCAGGTGAAAACTAAGTAAAATATCCCGAGTGACAAAAATGAAGTGAAGGCTACTCTGAGTGAGGAGCCCCATAGATTCCGAGTGAGTGACAGTGGGGACCATTCCAGTATTATTCGAGTATGAGCTCTGGTTGAGGAAATCGTAGAATGAGTTGCATTTTCCGAATGGGACTAGTAGGCGTAAGGGCCAAGCCCGAGTGAATCAGGTGATGAAACCTGAGTGCGGAATTACCGAGTGAAATGAGCGAATACCGAGTGAAGCCTTCGCTTGAGCGCGTGCGCGTTGCTATGTGACCGCTTATGCGATTCCCCTTCTTCCGCTGTTAGTTCCTTGTAATTCTTTTGTACTCTCGTTCTTCTTCCCCTCTCATTCTTTGCAGTGGCATTCTAGTTTAATTGTGGAAAAAATTTCCTCTGTTTTTCTCGTCTATGATTTGTTTAAATTAGGGTGTTACAACAACCATAGGTTTTCTAACCATTATAGGGTAAATACCCCATCATCGGGCTTCATCCATCCAAAAGCCATAACCCAACAGCTTACTAATTTTTCACTTCATTCATACATTGCTAGCCATAATTAATTTAAGCCTAAATGAGTCAATAAACTTACATCAAGTATGTAACTACAAGGCCATAATAGGGTCCATAATTGTATAATAAGCTTCCACCCTAATGAATCTTTTCATATATCACAGCCAAAGTCTATAAGTTGGACATATAATTCATAATATGTTTCTTAGATATTGGGACTGAAGAGTTCATTGAAAGAGAATCAAGTTTGTATAATATGAACTCAATGGAATGGATGTGCCAAGTTTAAACACAGAGGTTGTAGTATAGTATAGATGTCGTTCCACTGAGGAGGTGTTAGAATAAAGATCTTAGTTTTGAATTGATTAGGCAGAAGGTTTTTAGTTTGTTTTGTTGTGAATGATGTTGAATGAAAAAGTAATAAATAACAGAGAGTGAAATTTTGCAAAAGATAACAGTGAATGGTTTTTGAGAGAAATTAATTTGGTAAAACAGGGATTGGCTTCATCACATCTTCACCTTCTATAAGCTACATAAGTTTTTATATAAGTAAATCAAAAAGATAGTTTCTACGTCACAATCATAGTCATTTGTATCGATCCCTCGACTACAAAATTCATAAGAATGATTTCAAACCGCTGATCCCTCAGTCACTTTGAAATCATCCCAGCATTATCGATCGATTGTTTTGACGTTTATTGCGTTAGACGCATCCCTGGCTACCTACTCACAATAAGTATTTCTTTCAGATCTGCTTTCAAAAGTCACTTCCCAGCATACTTGAGAAAACTTAAAACAAGAAAATAGTGATCAAGTACTTTCAGGCATTAAACGCAGAAGGAAATACAGAAACTTATCAAATCTCATTACTAAATAAAAACTTACAACAGCATTACTTCAGTGTTGAATGGATTACAGCCAATCCCATAAGGGAGTTTAGTTACTCATGCCTTGCATTTTCACCATCAAAAGAATGAATACAGAAAATAATGGAAAGTGTGGATTGTGAATGAAATACAGGGGATGAATCTGATGATGGATCCATGTGAGATTGTTTGCAGCTTGATTTATAGGAGTTATGGTTCAGCTTCCCTTGCCAACTTGCATAGAACCCATGCAGCATCTTTCAGAGACTTATGGAAACACAAGAAAGTGGGTGAGCTGGCATCGCACCATTGGTGAATATTAAATTGAGAAATCCCATACTGCATGAGTCACGCTTGAGCTTGATGGTCACGCTCAAGCGTGAAGGGTTCTGATGCTGTTTGATGGTCTCTCGCTCAAGCTGAATTAACCACGCTCAAGCGTGGCCTTCCTCACGTTGCTCACGCTTACTTCTTCTTAGCTACGCTCAAGCGAGGCTTTGTCATCCATTAGTCACGCTCAAGCGTGTAAAGCACACGCTCAAGCGCTCTTCATGTGCATGGTCACGCTCGAGCTCCTTCTAGTCACGCTCAAGCGTGCTTCATGTGCAGGGTCACGCTCACGCTCACGCTCACGCTTAATCTTCGCTTGGGCGCTCTCGAGCTCACGCTCAAGCGGCTCATCCCCACGCTTGAGCGTGAGAGGGGTCCTGATGCCTCTTTGTCTTCTTTAAGTCATGCTTGCCATGCTTAATCCTCGCTCAAGCGTCTAGTATTCACGCTTAAGCGTGAGAGATGCTTTATGTTCTCAAACTTTCATGCTCAAGCTTGCTTACTTTGTCTTGCCTTCCTGTTGAGTTCCCTGCACTTTCCAAGGGTTTAAACATAATACTTCTTTTATACACTACTTAAAAGATTCATGCTCACTTCCTTTAATAATTCATTAATTTAGCTCAAATTCTTTACAAAATTATTTCAAATGAGTCATGAAATCAATGCTTAATCAACACTTATCAATAATCTATAGTGTATCATATCACTACATGCTCTCTATCACCAATATAGCATCTTTTACCAACCCATAATTACACATGTCATCTCTATGTCATATCATAATCTATAATCAATCTAATAATCATAATATCAAGGGCATACAATTTAGCCCAAAGCCATACCATAAAATCTCATATGACATTTAATACCAAATCATACCCTGAATTCAATATTATTAATCACCAACCATTTAGGGGTCACATTCATTATTCGCATCCCATCTTATGTTGGCTCTAACCTCAATAATTTAATTCACAATCAATTTTACTATGGCTCAACTATTCATAAGGTTTGACCAATCATTAGACTTAGAAAGTTCAAGGGTAACCTAGTATACATTGTGGAATACTCCCACAATACATAAATATTATTAGACATGGCCCATAAAAATCACATAGAGCCTAGACCACCCTAGGGTCTAATCCCACAAGGTTCGATCTCTCAAGATCACATCAAGTCATCTGGGGTTACCACATCCAGTGAGTCATAATTAATTCAACCATTTATTCGGCTTTCACATAGAAAACCTAGTCATAACCCCAATCTAGTGAATACACAATCTCACATTTCATCATCTTATCACTTATTCATGTTCTCAATCTAAGGAGACATAGTAAATCAATTACATCGCATCACATACATATAGTGTTGTTGTGCCTAAGGATATAAAATCCTTCATTCAAATTAGCACAATCAATCATTTCACCCCATAAAGACCCATATTAGGAGATTTCTTTAACTATCATTTACTCAATCAATTCTAGCACATGAAGTACTCATATTCAATAAACATACCTTGGCTATGAGCCACAAGCATAACTCACATAAGAGAGACCCAACCAAATAATTCAATTTCAATATATATATGTATATATCAAGGTCTCATCATTCATGGCCTAGCACTATATTAATTCACATTTAATATCTCATATCCGTGATCAACACAGGCATAGGTGTAACATCCCAAAATTTATGAAAATAATTAATTAAGAGGGATAAATATTAAATAACTATAAATGGGTTAATAAATGTCCCAAAAATGTTGAAATAATAAAATTAGGATTTATTAAAGATATTTATAATTTATTAAGACTTAAGGAGATGAAATTATACCCAATTAAAATATGGGTATCAGACCAAGTATCTCTGATTAAGATGCCGTTGGTCAGGACTGTTAAGAATATTATTGGGAATCCGAATATGTCTTCGAAATAATATTTAGATTTAGTATTAAGCCCGAACGAAGATCCTGCATATTGCAAAATAGAAAAAAAATTTAATGAGGGGATTAAGTTAAAACAAAACACCTTTTTTTCTCCCTCTCATTTTTCGGCAGCTTCTTCTCCCTCTCTAAACATTCCATTTTCTTCTTCTTCTTCTCCATTCTTTTCTCTTGCCAAATGTGACCACCACCACCCATGGTCATTTCCAACTAAAATCAAGAGGATCCCTTGTTTATGAAGCTTGTATTGGACATGGAGGCAAAGCTTGGCTCACCTCTTATTTTCTCTCCCTTATTTTCGTGTTTGATATTGAGCTTGGAGAAGAGGTATGATTTTTGACCACCCATGGCTTTTATTGATTATTTTTGAGTTATTGTAGTATTGTAATGGGAGGTTAGATGTTGTTTTAATGACTAAAGGTATCTAGAACCAAACCCTAGGTTGGATAATCCTTAGGGATTTATTGTTGTTGTTGATAATGAATTGGATACATTGTTGTTAGCCTAAGGATGTTGGGTATAATACATATAAATGATTGGAATTGATGATTGTGAATTTTTGGTGAAAACCCTAGGAATTGAGATTTTAAGGCTTTGGGAAATTCTTAAAAAAATTATGATTAATTGATGTTAGAAAGACTTTGTATGTGGGAATGAGTTCTTAGAGAGTGACATTAACTATTGAGGTTGAAGATTTGTGAAATCAAGAGGATATAATGATAACCCTAAGTGGTTAAGTATGTTGAAGTTGTGATATTGTTATGAAGAGCTTGAGTAATGAGAATGTAAGATTGATTGTTATTGAATTTTAATGAACCTTGACCCTAAGATTTAGGAATGTGACTTGATAAGGTCTTAGACCATGTTGTGTGCCATTGAATTGGTTGATAGATGATGATAAAAGGGCTAAGAGGCTTATGATGGATTTGAATAAAATAATGGCAAGTGGATGGTTTAAGTAATGATGAATACATTATGAATGATGAAAGAGATATTATTGTTGGGTATGGTTGGCCCATTTAGACTTAGGATGTCTTGGTTTTGGGAAAGGAATTCCCAAAACCTAACATAAGTATGTGAATAGGCATTTTAACAAGTCTAGGAATTGATATTGAACCCTAAATGATGTTGTCAATTACTTAAACTTGTGATGGGGCCTTACGATGGCTTGTTGATTTAGTTTATGTATATATATGTGTGTAATGTGTAGATTATATTCCGGGTAATGGAGCGAAACGTTCAGAGCATGTGAATCATTGTAGTTCTTCTCTCGAGGTAGGGGGAGTTTTACATTTCAAATGCATGAGTAGAATGATTAGTGATTAATGTATGTGATAGTACTCATGCTTGCCTTGCCATGTTATGATGAAATGATGTAAGTGGTAAATTATTGGTCATTGAGATGATATATATGTATATGTTGTAACATCTCGAAATTTATAAAAATGATTAAATATAAGGAATAAATATTAAATAATTATGAATGAGTTAACAAGTGTCCCAAAAATTTAGAAATAATCAAATTGAGATTTATTATGGATATTTATAATTTATTGAGATTTAGGAGCTAAAATGTTACCCCGGTTAAAATATGGGTGTCGGACCAAGTATCTCCGATTGAGATGCCGTTGGTCAGGGATGTTAAGAATATTATTGGGAATTTGAATATGTATTTGGATTTATTTTTAGATAAAGTATTGAGCCCAAACTGAGATCCTGTATGTTATAAGACGATAAAGTTTAATGAGGGAAATGAATTTAAACACAAAACCCACCTCCTTTCCCCTTATATCTCACGTTGCTTTTCTTCTTCTAAAAACAAACCATTCTCTTCTTTTTCTATCTTCCTCATTCACTCTCTTCCTCTTCCTCTCAAAAACAAAGAAAATGGTGTGCATCCTTCTCCTTCCATTTTCATTCGCCACCTCCAAGCTTAAGGAAGATAATGTTAGACGGAAGATTCCCTTCTCCCTCTTGGATTTTCATCACCCATCCTCCCTCTCTTGGAGGCTCACTTGTTTCTTGGCTCGAGCTAAGTTCCTCACCATTTTTGTTGAGCTTATACATTAGTTATGAGTTTATTTATTGGGAGAGTGAAAAATATGCATGGGTTATGGATTAGAGACCATTTTGGGGCAAAACCCTAGGGTGGGGTGTGATAAATATGTGGTTTTGTAAAGGTGTACATAGGTACATAAAAATGAAAAATATTATGATGGAAGATAGGGAGTGATGATGGTGATTATTGGGTTTAAATGGAACCCTAACCCTAGGAATTAGGGAAAGTGTAAAATGTGAGTAGAATGCATGTTTAATGATGTTAGAGAATGATATTAATGATGGGAGATAGCCATTGATGATGGTTGATGAATATTGATAATGGTTGTTAGGTTTTGATAAAAACCCTTGCCCTAAGAATTGGGAAAATGGATATATTATGACTTGTGAGGTTGAATTGAATGTGAATATATGATATTTAATGTGTGAGTTGTTATTTATAATGATGGATAATGATAGTAATGGCAAATCATAGAGAATGAAACTCATGGATGAGTGTTGTTATGAAATGTGTAGGAATAAATGTGAATACCAAATCATAGTGGTTATGATGGATTAATGAAATAGAATTATAGTTGATGAGGTCTTAGACCATGGATGAATGAATTAAAATTGTTGATTGATGATGGCTTTGAAGGGAGCTAAGAGGCTGATGATGAACTTGAATGGCAAATGGATAGTTAAAATAATGAGGAATGCATTATGAGTGATAAAGGTGATTTTATTATTGTTGGGTATGATGGGCCCTTGAGATTTAGAAAGTATGAGTTTTGGGAAAGGAATTCTCGAAATCTAACATGAGTGTACAGATTGGTGTTAGCAAGTCTAGGACTTGGCATTAAGCCTTAAGATATATTTACATTGCTTAAAATTATGATGATGCCTTGTGATGGCTCATTAACTTAGTGTATGTATGTATATGTGAAATGTGTAGATTGTAATTCGGATAATGTGGCAAAATGATTGGAGCATTTGGATTGTGGTTCTTCCCTCGAGGTAGAAGAGTTTACATTCAAATTGCATGAGTAGGATGATAGTGATTATTGTATGTGATTAGTACTCATGCCTGCCTTGCCATGTAGATATTGAAATAATATGAATGACAATTCATTGATTATGGAGAATGGTGTATGTGAATATATGTTAAATGTTATGAAAATATAAATATGGTGATGATAAGTTTAACTTTGATATGATTAATGAATTGGAATGGAAATTATTGAGTATGAATGTTTGAGACAAGTTTTAAATGCTTAATAAGAGGTATATGATGTGTTGAATTTGATCAATTTGGCTTTGTATGGGTTTTGGTATGTAAGGTTGATGAATTTTCATGTTTTCTACACTTAAACTGGTAATCTCGCTCAAGTGAAATGGATTCTTGCTCAAGTGAGGATCCCCTGTATTGGTATTATGGTCTCTGGCCTAGTCTCGCTCAGGCGAGAAGTGGCCTCACTCAAGCGAGACGTGTGTGGAATGGGTGGATGTGATTCTGTACGAATCTCGCTCAAGCGGACGTGGCCGCGCTTCAGCGAGCGAGTGGAAAATTGATTCTGGATGGATCTTACTCAAGCGAGTATCGAGGCATGCTGGGTCTCGCTTAAGCGAGCCAGCCTTGAAGAGGTACTGGATGTTTTTTGCCCAAGCGAGCGTGAGTCGCTTAAGCGGGCACGGGGGGTCTGATATTAAAACCTTACTCGCTCAAGCGAGTGACTAGTTGAGGGGAGTTTCACTCAAGCGAATGAGCGTGGAAACGCTACTAGAGGGGTTTCACCTACGCGAGAAGGCTCGCCCAAGCGAGCATTTCTGATCTCGCTCAAGCGAAGGTGAATCTCGCTTGAGCGAGTTTCCCCAGAATTGATTTATTCCATTTTCTTTATTTTGGGGCTTACATTGGACCCTTCCCTCATATTGTGTGATGCTTGAGGAGATGTATATGATATAATATGGTGGTCTCGGTATTGATTAAAACATTGGGATAATTTGTTTATACCCATAATATGTTATGAAAAATATAAAAGTTGACCATGAAGGATGGGATATGAAAGAGTGGTAATGAGAATTCATTAGAGGCGTATATGTGGTGTGCCATAGTGGTGATTAGGGAATGGCTTAAGGCCTTGGTAGGTTATGTGTATGCCTAAATCACGTGAAAACATGAACATACACCATCGTTGATGTGATACCATGATTGATAATGAAAAATAAAGGTTGTGGTTAAATGACACCCCGTGTATAATAATGAAATTAATGAGGAGACAATTGAGTGGCAATGAGTTATGATAACTCAATGAAATTAAAATAGTATCTGTAATGATCAAAATAGATGAGGCCACACACATTGAATGATGATTAATGATGTTGGATGAGAAGAGATATTGTTGTTGGACATACCCTTGGTTTAATGAGGACTCATATTATTAATGATGGCAATGCCATTGTGTTTGATACAAGTATAATCTTGTACATATAGATTTAATTGTATTGGCTAGCATGCAATGCCATGTGTTTGAAATATGTTTATCAACATGCTCTGGTTGATGGCCATATGTGGACTCATACTATGATGCTTGCTATGCTTCTTGATGTCCATGCGTGGATTAACTTGTGAATAATATTGTGGCTATTGAAATGCCAAGTATATGAATGATATGCCTTGAGGGGCTTTGTAAATGATTGTATATTGTAAATGTAAAATATATCCTTGAGGGGCTATGAAGGAAGTACCCCTTGCGAGGCGGGAAACCAACGTGATGATTATATGATATTGAGCCAATGGTTGTGATCACCTGGTTATTGAAATGAAAGGCCCTGCGGGGATCATTGTGGATGAATACCCGTGGTTGCGATCACGAGGAGGGAGTACCTCTTGCAAGGCGGGAAACCATTATGAAATGATTGAAATGTGGTTGCGATCACAATGAGACATCCTACGGGATTGTATGATGATAAGCCAGTGGTTACGATCACTTGGTACTTGAAATGAAAAGGGCTTGCGAGTTCCTATGATATTCCGTGGTTGCGATCATGAGGAGGGAGTACCCCTTGTGAGGTGAAAAACCAATATGATGATGATTATAAGTGGTTGCGATCACTTAAGATACCATGTTCGCATGGGTGAATAAAATGGATCCATTGCATATGCATTAAATAGTTGACATATGCATTAGCCATAGGTGCATGGCATTTGAGATGGGATGACCAAGAGAGATGAAAAACCCCTTACGAGGAGGGAATGATTAAGGACTTAATAATTTGATGATGATGACCGTGAATGCCCATGATTGATTGGTGGCAATGTGATTATGTATGTGCTTGTGCTTGCTTATATTGTGAATTGTGATTTATGAGGCTTGTATGCCCATTATGATAATGTGATGATGATTGAATGATGAATTAATGATTTTATATGCAAAGCACACATGATGATTATATGCATGTACACATAATCACAATATATTTATATTTGTCATTTTGAATGTATAACTCACTCTCCCATGTGGTCTCCTTTTTAGCATTGTGATGCAGGTTGCCACGGGATGAGTTTGGGTTTTTGAACTGAAGCTCATGATGAAGGTAAATAGTGGTAACAGAACGCCTTGGCCAGCAGTATTTGTTAAATATGATGTAATAATTGATTTATGAATAATAATGTTGATAAAGAGAGATTTATAAACATGTATGTATAATTGTATATTGATGATGTGTGATGTCAACTAGGGAATGTGACTAGTGAATTTGAGTGTTGTATAACCTCATATTTATACTTAAGGCATCGGGGATGTATGTATGTTAGGTATAGAATAGCTTATATTCTGATTTGATGATTAATACCTCATGTAGAGGTTACATGCAATTAATGATGTATGATTATGTTCTAGGTATGTAGTCGATTGTGGCCTAATAGGCTTACATTAAGAAATTGTATGATTGCTTGAGCCTTTTCTCATATCTTCATATATGGGACTAGGCATGTGCCTGGTATACACATTCTTCTTCCGCTGTAAACTCTAATATTTTGTATACCGTTATGAGCAATTTAGTTATCGATCCAGTTATAGATTATTTAATCACACTCTTTGGTCTTCCATGGTTCAACTCTTGGTGTAATCGTTTGGGTGTTTAGAAACTATTTCGAACGCGAAAAAAATTTACTCGCATTTTTATTATTTAATTATCTTGATTACATCGGGATTCGAGTCCAGAAAATTGGGGTGTGACATATGTGATGATGATGAATGGTTAACTATCCCTTTGATGGGAATTGTGTGTTGTTGGTGAACCATCCTTGAAGGGATGAAGTTTATGTGTTGAGAAATAAGAATTTTATGTGGATACTTATCATTGAATGTGATAGCCATTGTGATGGTATTAATGATAAGGTTGAAAGATAATGCATGGTTGATGTGTTTTTAATGGTTTGAGTCTTGGTATAGTTCCCAAAGTGCATTTTCATGCATAATCATGGAAGTAAAGGGGTCAAATAAAGTTTTATGTGGTTTTGATAGCATAGGATAGTCACAATAGCACCTAAGCATGGTTTATAACTTGTAGAAATTGGAATGGGTCAATCTAAGTGAGAAATGACCCTTAAGTTGCACAAAAACGCCTTGAAATGGTCTAAACACATTTATACGCATGTGTCCCCCATTTTTAGGAATTTTTGAGTGCGGCCGGTGGCCACGCGTCATAAATGGTGTGTATGTGGTTGTATCAAAATTTGGTGGCCATTGGATTTGATATGAAAAAGATAAGGTAGCTAGAAGTTGGAAAATTTAATAATTTCTGATGAGTTGTTATCATGAACTGCTATACAACAGGTGTGAATCGATTCACCATGGGGCTGAATCGATTCAAGGACCTGATTCAATGCTGTTTTGAAATTTGGAATGTAACGTCCCGAATTTTATAAAAATGATTAAATATGAGGAATAAATATTAAATAATTATGCATGGGTTAATGAGTGTCCCAAAAATATTGGAATAATTAAATTAGGATTTATTATGGATATTTACAAATTATTAAGATTTAAGGAGTTAAAATTATACCCGGTTAAAATATGGGTGTCGGACCTAGTATCTCCGATTGAGATGTCGTTGGTCAGGGCTGTTAAGAATATTATTGGGAATCCGAACATGCCTTAGGAATAATTTTTGGATTTAGTATTAAGCCCGAATCGGGATCCTGTTCATAATAAATCGGAGAAGTTTAAGTGGTAAGTTAAGAATTTAAATGAAAAACCTAATTTTCACTCTCTATCTCACGGCACTTCTTCTCCAAGGGAAAAACACACTTTGCTCTTCTCTCATTACTCTCTTCTTTTTCTTCTTCTTTTTCTTCTTCTTCTTCTCAAAAACCTAGAGAAGCCTTTGTGCTCTTTCCCCTTCCATTTTCGTTCTCAAGGAAGCTTGAAGGAAGCTTGGAGTTTGAAGTTCCTTTTCCCCTCTTCTTCCTATTTTCGGGTGACCCTCTCCCTCTCTTGGAAGCTCATGGTTGTCTCTTGGTTGAGGTAAGTTCCTCATCATTTTTCATGAGCTTTGTGCCTTAGGTTTTGGGTTTTGGTATTTGGGGGAGTATTTATTGTATAGGGGTTATTGGGAGAAACATTAGGTATGGAAACCCTAAGTGGGGTGGTTTAAATGTAAGTTTTTATGAGCATTTAATGTGGTGCTTAAGATTAATGTTGAAAGGTGATGGGAAATTAATAAGCATTTATGATAGTGATGGGTTCTAATGAAAACCCTAACTTTAATAAATTAGTGGAAATGTAAAATGTGAGTAGAATGTGTGCTTAATGATGTGAGAGAATGATATTAATGAGGAAATGTAGCCATTGATGATGGTTGATGAATATTAATAATGGTGGTTGGGTTTTGATGAAACCCTAGCCCTAAGAATTTGGGGAAAATATGTAATGTTGGTTTGAGGATTGATTTTAGGTGGAAAAATATGATATTTAAAATATGGGTATTGTTGATGATGTTGGGAAGATACTTGTGGATGATAAGGGATGCCATTAATAGAGCTAAGTGGTTAATGGTGATGGTTGAAAGTCATTAGTATGGGAACCTATAGATAAGTATGGCCTTTAAATGAATAATGATAAGTTTGAACACCAAAACCATGATGGTTGTGATAGGGTAAACAAATGGAATAAGATTGTGATTTGATAAGGCCTTAGGCCATAATATATGGTTGATTGATGAGGGTCTTAAAAGAAGCTAAAAGGATATATGATGACTTGTATGTGATTAGGAGTAATATTGGTAAGGATGTGACATTGTTGTTGTTGGGTTGGTTAGCCCTTTTGAGATCTAGAGGATCTTGGTTTTGGGAAAGGAATTCCCCAAGCCTAACATAATTGCATAAATTGGTGTTTTGACAAGTTTAGAACTTGTTCATAAACTTTACAATGTGTAAGTCATTATTTAAAATTTATGAGAAATGCCTTGAGATGGTTATTGATTCTAAGAATGCTTATGTATGTGATATATAGATTGTGTTTTGGATGATGGTGTGAAATGATTGGGGCATTCGGATTTTGGCTCTTCCCTTGAGGTAGGAGAGGAATTTACATTCAAATTGCATGAGTAGATTAATAGTGATGGATGTATATGTTTAATACTCATGCTTGCCTTGCCATATATTTATTGAGGTATTATGAATGACAAGTTGATGATTTTTGGGAATGGAGTGAGAATATGTGTTGAATTGTTATGGAAATGTATATATATATATAATGATGATAAGTTTAAATTTACCATGTTTATTAGATTGGAATGAATATTATTGAGTATGAAGATTTGGGACAAGTTTTAAATGCCTGGTATGATGAATTTGCTATATCAATTTTGATCAATTCTGGTTGGTGTGAGTTTTGGTATGTTGAGTTATGAATTCTTATGTTTTCTGTGCATGATCTGATATCCTCGCTCAAGTGAGAGGGATTCTCGCTCAAGTGAGAGTCCTCTGTGTTGGTTACATGGCCTCTGGCCTAATCTCGCTCAGGCGAGTGAGTGTCTCGCTCAAGCGAGACCTGTGTGGGATGAGTGGAAGAGTTACTGGACTAATCTCGCTCAAGCGGGTGTGGCCGTGCTTGAGCGAGTGAGAGAGGAAAAGATTTTGGGGGAGGTTTGCTTAAGCGAATAGCGTGGCAAGTTGTACCTCGCTCAAGCGAGTCAACCTTGATGAGGTACTGGACCTTTTTCGCTCAACCGAGTGGCTGGTGCTAGTGTGCCTCGCTCAAGCGTGCATGCGAGATGGGAGCTTCTGTGAGAATCTCGCTCAAGCCAGTGGGCGTCTCGCTTGAGGTAGCAAGCGTGGAATAGACACTGGCGTGATTACGCCCGAGCGAGCCGAGGCGCTCAAGCGAGAAGGAATTGTCTCGCTCAAGCGAGTGGGGGTCTCGCTTGAGCGAGTGACCCCTTATGGAAACTTTATTTTTTTCTTAGTTTGATGGTGTTGGTCCCCTTTCCTTTATATTATAAGATGGTTGAGGGAATGTATAGGGATATGTAATTAGGACATAATATGGTGGTGTTGATTATTGATTAAAACATTCGGATAACTCGTTTATACCCATAATATATATAATGAGAAACATAAATGTTGACCACCAAGATGGAGTACAAAAGAATGGAAAATAGTATTTGGTGATGGGGTTATGAGAGACACCCTAGAGTGATTATGAGATTAAGGAGAGAATGGTTAAATGATGTAGTACTGGTTATAAACCGATGAATCGGAGATGATATCGGTAAGGTACGGCAACGAATGATGTTGTGAGTATTCCCTTGAGAAAAAGGGCGAATATCATTCTTATAAATCATGATATACCCTTGTGTAAGTAAAGCAAGTGTGATCTTGTATGTGTGGTTTGAAGGTAATAATGAAATGTCGTTGATGCCACACCAATATATGTATAGATGAAGCAATGGCAATGAATAATATTGTGAAAATCCATAAGTTGATTATGTGGTGATAATGATTAAAGTTTAATGATGATTATATTGTGATGCCAATATGGTTGATTTCAAGTATTGACTCGCCTGTATGATGTGAAATATATATACATGAGATATATTAAGCTGTAATGCCAAGTATATGAATAATGTGCCTTGAGGGGCTTTGTACACGATTGTGTGATGATTATTGAAAATGCCAAAGTAAAATAAATCCCTAAGTGAGAGGGTGAGATATGCTTGCGAGGTTGATTGGCATATGCATTATTGTATTTTGCATTCATGGCATGGCATAATCTTGAAATATGGTTGCGATCATAATGAATCACCTTGCGGGGTGCCACGAAGGGTGTATCCTAATATTATGATAATTGTTGTTAAATGAATCACCTTGCGGGGTGCCATGAAGGGTGTATCCCTGAGTGATGACGTTATGATATAATAATTGTGAATGTATAACCTTGCGAGGTTCCACAAAGGGAGTACCCAACGTGATGATGATATAATGTATGTAATATAAATAACCTTGTGAGGTTCCATGAAAGGAGTACCCCTTGCGAGGCGGGAAACCGACGTGATGACAATTAATATATAGATTATGAAATTTTGATATGGTGGTTGCGATCATCTAGTTGAATAAAATAGATTCATTGCATATGCATTATTAACAGCTGACATATGCATTAGCCATAGGTGCATGGCATTTGAGGTGGGATGACCACGAGAGATGAAAGACCCCTTGTGAGGAGGAAGTGAATAAAGATTTAATAAAATGATGATGACGATTATGAATGCCCTGGATGATAAGTGGCAATGTGATTGTGTATATACTGTGCTTGCTTATGTTGTGAATTGCGATTCATGATGTTTGTATACCTATTATAATAATATAATGATGATTGAATGATAATTTAATGGTTTTATAGCAAAGCACACATGATGATTATATGCATATACACATGATCACAATATATATTATATTTGTCATTTTGAATGTATAACTCACTCTCCCATGTGGTCTCCTTTTTAGTATTGTGACGCAGGTTGCCATGGGATGAGTTTGGATTTTAAATTAAAGTTGTTGACGAAGGTAAATAGTGGTAATGGAATGCCTTGGCCGGCATCAATTGTGAATTATAATGTATTGGGTAAATTGTATATAATGATATTAATGAAATTAGTAAATTTTGGATATGTATGAGATAATCTTGTGAATTTGTGTATGGTGAATGTATGTATTTAGTATATAAGTGATGATCTGATTTGTATTAGAGGAGTTGAATATGAATAATGTATATTGATGATGGCATTGATTGTACTTATACCACTAGGTCAATGGATGGGCTAATTACGAGATATGGGCAGTGGTAATAGTTGGGGCATGACCCCGGATGTATATGCACATTTATAATTATATCTTAGGCAATGCATGTGTACGTTGTGAGTAATAAATGGGTTATGATCTAATAAGTTGAGGTTGGGTGATTGCATGCTTTGCCGAGCCTTTTCTCATATCGTCATATATGGGACTAGGCGTATGCCCGGTATACACATTCTTCTTCCGCTGTAAACTCTACTATTTTCATATACCTTTATGGGCGAATTAGCTATCGATCGAGTTATAGGTTGATAAATCTCACTCTTCGGTTTTCTGTGATTCGGGTTTTGGGTGTGACATCAGACTTACCTTGAAACATAAAAAATTTACTCGCATTTTATTAACTATTATCTTGATCACATTGGGATCCGAGTCCCGAAAACCCGGGGGGTGTAATAACAGTGGTATCAGAGCATGTTTTGCTCTGTATAGATGTTATTGATTTTGGTAGAACATATTTGCTAGTATGGAAGCCATTAATCATTATCTGAGCAAGGTTGCTCCATATTGAATTGATATTATGGTCGATTAGAGCATAGTTGCTCAATATTGAAAGGTTTTGGTGATGATTAGAGCTAGATGCTAATTGTTCAAATGTGGTTCCTTAGCATGGATTTAAGAGTGATAATTGCCTAGTGAGTGATATTATATCAAAACATTGATGGCCCTATGAGGATTTGTGAATGAATAATAGACTGGGAGTTATGAATTGACTATTGGGGCATTGTTTACCTATTTTGGATTCTTTGTAAATTATTGATAATGGATTATGATTAATGTTTATGGAAATATGCCCAATTTATTGTTAAGGATGTTAAATGCATTGGTAGAGCCTAGTTACTCGTTGATAATCATGAATGACTCATGAGATTGAATACGAGTGAATGAATTTCCCCTATTTCCTTTCATTGATGAATATATTGTGATTATGCATTGATGTTTATACATAAAGTATAAAATTAATTTGATGATGGGTCCATGTTGAATGTTAGTCATGGAAATGAAATATTGAATTGATGAATATGAGATATGAAAGATGAGTTGACATGGTGGTAGACCATATATGTTGAGACCTTGATGTGCATATGCACCTTGAAATTGAATTGTTGGCCAGGTCTCTTACATGCATTATGCTTGTGGTGTCTAGCCAAGGAGTGCTTGTTAAATGAAATGGAACTCATGTGCTTGAGTTGATTGAATGAATGATATTGAGCGAGTCCCCTATTATGGGTAACTATGAATAGAAATGATTTGTAATAATTCTATTAAGAAATGGATTTTTGGTCCTTAGACATGAGGACTCTATATATACATATATTGATGCAATTGGTATGATATATCTCCCTATATTGGGAATATGAATGAATGGTAAATGACATACTTAATTACATATATGATTCAATGGCATAAGGACTAGGATTGACAAAAATGGATGTTCTAAAGAATTAAACTAAATTCAATTTTTGGTATGTGAAAGCCAAATGAATGATTGATTAAAGTGTGACTTGTGAGATGTGATATCTCTAACTTGACTTGGCATGATTTTACATGAATGAGCATTGTGAAATTAGATCCTTCAGTGGTTTAGGCTCTATGATATTCTGAGGAATTATGATTTGATGTTGCGATTGAATCCCACAACGAGTACTAAATGACCCTTTGATATTACCAAGTATGATGATTGGCTAAGCTTTGTGGTTAGTTGACCTTTAGTAAAGCTGATTGGGAAATAAAGTATTGATGCTAGAACTATCATGAGATGGAGCGCGAATGATGAATGTAACCCCTGATGATTGACGAATAATAATGTTGAA
Source organism: Clitoria ternatea (assembly GCA_037962975.1). NCBI lineage: Eukaryota > Viridiplantae > Streptophyta > Magnoliopsida > Fabales > Fabaceae > Clitoria > Clitoria ternatea. The sequence goes on along the minus strand of CM075673.1, from coordinate 102,572,455 downwards.
ATTTAAGGTATAATTTAGCATTGGATGAAATATGAGATTTTATGGTGTGACCTTAGGCTAAATTGTACGCCTTTGATGTTGTGATCATGAAATTAGCTATGGATTACGATATGACATAAGGATGACATGCGTGATTGCGAGTCGGTGAATGGAAATTTGATCATGTCATTACCCCCTATTTTATTTGAAAGGTGCTATATTGATGATAGAAAGCACATAGTGATGTTGTACTATATGAGATGTACGTCTAATTTATGAGCTTTGGTTGTGATCTATGAGGAGAATCCCTAATGTGAAAGCTTATTATACGATTAAGTAGCCTATTTGATAAGAGTTTGGTTAATCTTTTATGGCTCGAATTGATTTATAGCCAACGATATATGAGTGAGACAAGAATTTTAGGCTATTTGACCATGGTTTTAGATGGATGAAGCCTGAGGATAGGGTATTTACCTTGCGATGATTGAAAATTTATGGTTGGTACACTAATTTATTATGATGTTAATTAATATTTGATGATTGGTATGGCATGATTTATGCCAAATTAATTGTATAATGACGATGGGATATGAATATGTTAGTCGGGGACTTATGAAAATTGTCACTAAGTCTCTTATGAATTAATGTTATTAGAATAAGAGTGACCGATGTGAGCAATGGGAATACGAAGTACTGGTCCTCATATGGCCTTACATGCCATAGGCATTGTGGCAACATGCACTTATGCGCCGACTTTATGTGTTTGTGGTAACCACTACGGGATTGGGACGCCTTCCTGTATGTCGGATGCAGCAACGCGTAGGCCGGGCAGGTGTAGGGTTGTAACTGCTTATGGTGAATGTATTGAGCCTATCTGGTTGTACCGAGTATAAACATGTAAGCTCTGTTGGACGAGTCGTGATTGGTGATATATGACACGCTTGGATGTAGAAAGTTTTATGTTAAGAATGATGAAATGATGATGAACATGTCTTGATGGACTTTGGGAAGTCCGATGTTGTTTCATGGGGTCAGTGAACTCTGATGGTGTGCGGCCCAAAGCGTGGCCTTACGGTATATGTCGATGTTAAATTTCAAGGACGAAATTTCTTTTAGGTGGGGTGGATTGTAACGTCCCGAATTTTATAAAAATGATTAAATATAAGGAATAAATATTACATAATTATGCATGGGTTAATGAGTGTCCCAAAAATATTGGAATAATTAAATTGGGATATATTATGGATATTTACAAATTATTGAGATTTAAGGAGTTAAAATTATACCCGGTTAAAATGTGGGTGTCGGACCAAGTATCTCCGATTGAGATGCCGTTGGTCAGGGCTGTTAAGAATATTATTGGGAATCCAAACATGCCTTTGGAATAATTTTTGGATTTAGTATTAAGCCCGAACGGGGATCCTGTTCATAATAAATCGGAGAAGTTTAAGTGGTAAGTTAAGAATTTAAATGAAAAACCTAATTTTCACTCTCTATCTCATGGCACTTCTTCTCCAAGGGAAAAACACACTTTGCTCTTCTCTCATTACTCTCTTCTTTTTCTTCTTCTTCTTCTCAAAAACCTAGAGGAGGCTTTGTGCTCTTTCCCCTTCCATTTTCGTTCTCAAGGAAGCTTGAAGGAAGCTTGGAGTTTGAAGTTCCTTCTCCCCTCTTCTTCCTATTTTCGTGTGACCCTCTCCCTCTCTTGGAAGCTCATGGTTGTCTCTTGGTTGAGGTAAGTTCCTCATCATTTTTCATGAGCTTTGTGCCTTAGGTTTTGGGTTTTAGTATTTGGGGGAGTATTTATTGTATAGGGGCTATTGGGAGAAACATTAGGTATGGAAACCCTAAGGTGGGGTGGCTTAAATGTAAGTTTTTATGAGCATTTAATGTGGTACTTAAGATTAATTTTGAAATATGATGGCAAATTAATAAGCATTTATGATGGTGATGGGTTCTAGTGAAAACCCTAACTTTAATGAATTAGGGGAAATGTAAAATGTGAGTAGAATGTGTGTTTAATAATGTGAGAGAATGATATTAATGAGGAAATGTAGCCATTGATGATGGTTGATGAATATTAATAATGGTGGTTGGGTTTTGATAAACCCTAGCCCTAAGAATTTGGGGAAAATATGTAATGTTGGTTTGAGGATTGATTTTAGGTGGAAAAATATGATATTTAAAATATGGGTATTGTTGATGATGTTGGGAGGATACTTGTGGATGATGAGGGATGCCATTAATGGAGGTAAGTGGTTAATGGTGATGGTTGAAAGTGTAACATCCCAAATCTGAAATTTAATGCCGAATGAAAACTAGGCGTTAAGACAAGGTAAGGAAATTAATTGTTAATTATAATTAATTTAGCTCGTGTAGTAGTAACAAGTTGATTGGACTTAGTTGGTGAGAAGTGGCTCTTCGTGATTGGTGGACCGTGTGAGTGGACTGTGACTCACGCCTCCCCATCCCACTTTCTCCTCTTTGCATGCGTATATGTATCTACCCCTGCATCACCGTGGGTGCTCAACTCCATCCCCACTACTCCATTCTCTCTGTTCCTCTTCGTCTCCATGTTCTTTTCCTTTCCCCTGTTTCGACCTTCGTTTCTGGAGATCACGACGGCAGTGCTGGAGGAAGGCCTGAGCCCCCCAACTGGTGAAGGACGATCGTCGTGGCAGAGGAAAGACAACGCTCCATTCCAGAACCAAGCGCGGGATACGACGGAGCCAGGGAGGACTGAACAAGCCAGGAGAAGGGCCTCAGACCCAACATCGAAGAGCATAAAAGTTTCTTGAAGTTCTTCTGTAGGTAGGGGGCGCTTGCATGCCGAATGCATGATCCACGAACGGTACCGGGTGAATGTACTTTTTGAGTGTGTGTGCATGCATTTATGACGACTGGATCCTATGCATGATTGAAGATTCTGGACTTTGTGTGTGTTATAGTGGGTATACAGTGATTGATAATGACGAATGAAATGCATGGTTCTAACCTTCTTATCTCTGTGAAAATATGAGTGTGTGCTTGTTAGTTGAACTGTTCGTTGTTATGATGTAGATTGCCGATTGTAGTATGCATTGGTATGATTGATAAAAACAAATATAAAGGTTGTGTTGAATCTGTTCTTACTTAATGGCTACGAAGGAGGTATCGGTGGTAAGATGATATGTACTGGTAAGTGCATTAGCTATATGTACAAAGGTGGGGTGACCCACGGAAGGTCACGAACCCCGAGGGAATGACTTCCAGCTACAGACCTTGGCTAGATCCTGATAGTGCTCGTGGTAGTCGTAGGAGCTAGAGAAGAGTCTCGAGACGCCCATGAGAGGCCGGTACCACCTGGTAAGAGCTGAAGGACGAGGGGCCGGAAAAAGGGAGAAACTGTAATTGAAAGTCATTACCCAAGTTGGATCCGCAGGCATGCATATAGAGATGAGGTTGATCATAGTAGTACGCACAGCATATGTGGGGTGTGTATGATCTCTGAGTGCGTGGATGCATGTGTGAGTAGATGTAGGAATGAACTATATGTAGCATGTATGTTATAGATGTTATTTTGAATTGTATGAATTTGGTTAACTTGTGAAAGATTGAACGAGAGTAGGTGTGTGTACTAACACTGATACCGAGTCCTTGATTGTCATTTTACATGTAAAAGCTCACCCCTGCAGTGGCTATCTTTTCAGTGAACATCTCTCGGAACGAAGAGTGAAGAAGGAGCCGAGTGCAGAATAGAGTAACCAAGCTTTATGGAATGTGTGTATATGTATATATATATATTGTGTATAAGGTCTTGATTAAGCCTTGGCCGGCTCGTGTTTTGCTGTCAGTCTCTCAGAAAGAGTCGGTTCCCTTAGAATGGGAACACGACAATATGGTTGTAAACCCGTGATGTGCACCCCAATATAAATATATGTATATATGCCTATGTTATGCCATGTTGCATGTCCATTTTATGCCGTGAAATGCCTGGGTAATCTTTATATATATGTGTATTTACATTCCCGAATGTGTAGGAAATGGCATAACTTAACATGAAGGAAGCTAATTTAGGGCCTAAAGGGTGAGTTTGTGACGCTGTCACCGAGTGGGAAGGTTCAGACGATCCGAGTGGTTACTACGAGGGTTTTCTCCGAGCGTAGAATAATCAACGAACCCCGAGTGAGAATTCGCTGAGTGGCGGTTTTTCCGACTAGAGAGTGACGCCTTCGACTTTTGGGGACCCCGCTGTAGTAAGCTGTCAGGGACAAAAGAATCCAAAAGAGTCTTAGCCCAGTAGAATGTTAGAGTCAGGAGATTATGGTTACCAGGTGAAAACTAAGTAAAATATCCTGAGTGACAAAAAGGAAGTGAAGGCTACTCTGAGTGAGGAGCCCCATAGATTCCGAGTGAGTGATAGTGGGGACCATTCCAGTATTATTCGAGTATGAGCTCTGGTTGAGGAAATCGTAGAATGAGTTGCATTTTCCGAATGGGACTAGTAGGCGTAAGGGCCAAGCCTGATTGAATCAGGTGATGAAACCCGAGTGCGGAATTACCGAGTGAAATGAGCGAATACCGAGTGAAGCCTTCGCTTGAGCACGTGCGCGTTGCTATGTGACCACTTATGCGATTCCCCTTCTTCCGCTGTTAGTTCCTTGTAATTCTTTTGTACTCTCGTTCTTCTTCCCCTCTCATTCTTTGCGGTGGCATTCTAGTTTAATTGTGGAAAAAATTTCCTCTGTTTTTCTCGTCTATGATTTGTTTAAATTAGGGTGTTACATTTTGGTATCAGAGCAGACCGAAAGGTCCAAGGCCAAGGTATGCTTACCGAGTGTGAGCGGTTGTGTGTTTTCTGACTAAATGGTCATGATTGTTGTGATAGTAGTTGAATCTGATTGATGATTGGCTTGTGGATAGGAGGTTGTACCCCTCCTGGTCCGATTGATTGCATAATATATAGAAATAGTATGATGAGCAAGTCATTGAACATTAGGTCGAAACCCGAATGAGTGACTCGGTATACTTATCCTTGAATGTTGATTTCAGGATAACGATGACACATTGCCAAAGCATGGAGGCTATAGCCACAGCATTCCAACGCTTTGCGGTCGTGTTTGAGAGGCAGGGCCAGCCTCGAGCTGAGGAGGGCCAAGTGCTGGACCGCTTCTTGAAGAGAAAGCCGAGTGAATTTCTAGGAGGGCGGAACCCTGAAGCAGCGTTCAAATGGACTCGGGAGTTGGAGAGGATTTTTGGGGGCCTTCGTTGCACCGAGGCCTAAAAGGTGGAATGTGCAGTGTATATTATAACACCCTAATTATCTACAACTAATAAATCCCAAATATGAGAAAATTTTCACAAAAAACAGTCACGTAACATTTGATGTAGAAGGGAGCAGGCAATGGGGAAAACTAAAAACATTCACGCACATAAAGCAACCTACAGGGAGGCTAAAAGGGTGAGGCCGGCTCGATGGGCTTATCGTAACGCACCAACACTAGGGCGGATTGCACGATACCGTTTATTCGCTCAGACGGGGTCTGACACCGTCCAGGCGGATCATAGTAATGCAGCAGCGGATAGAGGAGATTTCGCACTGAGGCTTCCCTTCAAGAAATACTGGTCACTCAACAGGAGGAATAGATAAGGGAAATATGTTAATACATTCACACGTGTAGCATTTGATGAAAAGGCTAAGTTAGAATCATCCTGCTAGGCTAGGCGGGGTATATTTATCTTGGGCGGGCTGTCCTAGCTACATGGGCGAGGTATAACGCCGCCTAAACGAAATCTGCATAACGCCTCTTTAACACAACTACAAGGTAATTTTCCTCCATCGGGTATGGTCAAGGGTTCACCAAGTAAATCCTCACACACTCGCCTTTCACTCAGAAAAATATGAAGTTACAGGGTACAAGTGCGATAGTAAGTTATGGAAGAAGGAAGAGTCTGAACCTATTCCGCCCAACTCAACTAATTATGATAACGCCTGGGCGGACTTAGCCATAACGCCCAAATCCGGGGTTCAGCACCGGGGTCCGGATTGCGTTAGTATCACAACGGATAGGAAAGGATAATGGTCGATATTTCGCTCGGGTCATTACTCGCTTCAGCGTGAGTTCTCGCGCTTGGGCGGATTGCTTCCCATACTTCAGGCGGGGTACAACTTCGCCCAACGTATCCGACATAAGTTTTCCTAAGACAATTCTCGGTTCATTCGGACTTAGCTAAAACCTGCTCAATCAGACTGTCCCTGCGTATCTATTAAAGCACAATTATAAAACAAGACAGCACATAGCATCACACGCACACAAAACCATACATCCATATGTACATAAGAGTGTATATTAATATTTACAATGCAAAATCAGACTTCTTCTTGTTCATAAGATTCTATTCATTCACAAAACATTAACATCCGGTATGAGCTAGTCCGGGCCACATCTAACAACGCCTCAATTAAACCTTCGAAATGCATCAGCACTCCGCCCAGCATTTCGGCTCTGCTTCTGATCCTCCTCTCGAAAGACATTCACTGAAAATGGCCACTGCAGGGGTGAGCTTTTACATGTAAAATGATACTCACAGACTCGGTATCAGCGTCAGTACACGCATCCTGCTATCATTCAACCTTCCTCAAGTAGCCAAAATCATACAATTCAACAACATCCTTGACACACATAATTCACAGAGTTTATTCCACTTCTCAATATATATATATTCATGCATTCAAAACCATACTCATGCACATACATAGATTTATACATCACCACAATCAGCCTTATTTCTATATGCATGCACGCGGATCCGACTCGGGAAAAGACTCTCAGTTACAGCCCCCTTTTTCTTTTGGCCCCTCGTCCCTCAGCTCTTACCAGGTGGCACCGGCCCCCCACGGCGTCTCGAGACTCACTTCTCTAGCTCCAACGGCTACCACGAGCCCTATTGGGATCTAGCCAGGGTTGGTAACTGGAAGTCATTTCCCTTGGGGTTCTTGACCTTCCATGGGTCACCCCACTCTTACTCATGCAACTAACACATTTATCATTACTCATCATCGCGCCTTGAACACCTTACCATAGTCATTAAGTAAGAACGGATATCTCCCATTATTCATCATCATTCAGTCAGTCACACCCGCGCATGATACAGTCGATCATCAGACTAACAACATTGAGCAATTCAATTAAGAACATGCACATACACATTTTTCATAGTGACAACAAAATAGACCCATCATTATCATCCACGAGTAACCTACGCCATCGTCACGAAGATCACCATCAAAATCTCAAATCATGCATCAGTTTTAGTAATTGTGAACACATGCATACATGCACAGCATCAGTTCTAATGAATTATAAAAACATGCACACACACCCACTTGGCAGTACGTTCATCCGGTACCGTTCTTAGACCATGCATTTGACATGCAAGCGCCCCCTACCTTTAGAAGAACCTCAGAAACCTCTTTCCGTTCTCGTCGTTGGGTCCGATGTCCTTCTCCTGGTTCGTCCGGTCTTCTTTGGCTTTGTCGTATTCTGCGCCTGATTCTGGGATGGAGCGTAGTCTGTTCTTCAGTACTGGAATCAAGATCTCCAGGAGCGAAGAGTGAGATGGAAGAAGAAGAATGAAGACGAAGAGAGAAAACAGAGGATGAAGTGACGGAGAAGAGAGTCTGAAGAATTGGCAAAAGTGTTCATCACTAAAGGCTCACGACATATATATATATAAGTGTACATGTGCATGCGCACAGCAAAAGCAAGAGTGGGATGGGAGAGTGCGTGCCCGTCAGTCACGCGCACTCCACCTCATCCCCTGTCCGCCACTATTTTAATATTTTAATGGCTTAAACTCACTTAGTTAAATGCACTTAACAGTTATTTCTAGTTGAAATCAAGTCTTAATGGTTCATTCTTTATTCAGCATTAAATTTTAAAACGGGGATGTTACAGTTCTCCCCCACTGAAAAGGAATTTCGTCCCCGAAATTCAGTTGGTACTTACGTAGGTAAACAATTCGGGGTACTGCTGTCGCATGGCGTCTTCGCGCTCCCACGTATAGGAGGTGATTTTGCCTTGCTGCCACTCCACCTTAACCAGCCTTACGTTCTTGTTTCTTAAGCGTTTTACCGATTGATCCACGATTCCAACCGGTGTAGTCACAGCGGTTAGGTCTTCCTTGATCTCTACCTCGTCGTCAGGCATCGTGTGGCTGGGGTCATGCAAATACTTCCTTAGTTGAGACACATGAAAAACGTTGTGTAATCGGGACAAGTGAATTGGTAACGCGAGGCGGTATGCCACGGGGCCAATCCGTTCTACTACCTCATAAGGTCCGATGTAGCGAGGGCTTAACTTCCCACTTTTTAAGGCTCGTCCAACTCCTTTACTCGGAGAGGTTCTCAGAAACACTCGATCTCCGACTTGAAATTCCAATGGCTTGATGCGTTTGTCATGGTAGCTCTTCTGCCTGTCTTGTGATGCTTTCATCTTCTCCCTTATCACTCGGATCTGTTCTGTGGTTTGCTTCACGATGTCTGGTCCCAGTAATAGACTTTCACCCGTTTCCGACCAGCAGAGTGGGGTCCGGCATCTACGCCCATATAATGCCTCGTAAGGTGCCATGCCAATGCTGTGATGATGGCTGTTGTTGTACGTAAACTCGATCAAGGGAAGGCACTGCTCCCAGTCCCCACCGTACTCTAACACACACGCTCTCAATAAGTCTTCTAGACTCTGAATCGTTCGCTCGGATTGTCCATCCGATTGGGGGTGGTAGGCAGAACTAAGCCAAAGCTTCGTCCCCAGTTCTTGATGCATGGTGGTCCAAAACCTGGACGTAAATCTAGGGTCCCTATCTGAGACGATGGAAGTAGGTATGCCATGCAGTCGAATAACTTCTTGAATGTAGATTCGAGCCAATTTATGCAATGGGTACTTCATATTTACAGGTAAGAAGTGTGCACTCTTCGTCAATCTATCAACAATGACCCAAATGGCATCATGGCCCGCTCGGTTCCTGGGTAATCCCATGATAAAATCCATCGCAATTGAGTCCCATTTCCACACGGGGATTTCCAGAGGCTGCATTGCACCGTATGGTTTTTGGTGCTCTATCTTCGATTTCTGACAAGTGATACACCGGGCCACGTACTCCGCCACATCCTTCTTTAGTCCGGGCCACCAAAACTGTCTCCTCAAGTCGTGGTACATCTTCGTGGTTCCGGGGTGAATGCTGAGTAGGCTTTTGTGGGCTTCATCAAGCACCATTCTTCTCAATCTTCCTTCACTTGGTATGTATATTCTGTTCCTCACCCGGAAGATCCCATCTGACCCTTCTGCCAAGGATAAATCCTTTCCTCTAGCCTGAATTTCCTTCATTTCAGCTAGGTAAGAGTCCGCCTGTTGCTGTTCATACACGGATTTTAAGAATTCGTTGGCAATCCTCAACGTACCGATTGTCATCTTCTGAGAGGAAGGGGCGTCAACATGCAAGTTCATGTCTCGGAACCGCTCCAACAACTCAACTTCTTTTGCCATCATGGCTGCCATGTGGAGGGATTTTCGGCTCAATGCGTCTGCTACGACATTTGCCTTACCGGGGTGGTATTTCAACTCGAAATCATAGTCCTTCAAAAACTCAATCCACCTTCTCTGCCTCATGTTCAGCTCCTTTTGGTCGAATAGGTATTTGAGGCTCTTATGATCGCTGTACACTTCAAATTTGGATCCGTACAAGTAATGCCTCCAGATTTTCAATGCAAAAACTACTGCTGCCAACTCTAAGTCATGGGTCGGATAATGTTGTTCGTGGGGTCTCAATTGTCGAGAGGCATATGCTATCACCCGATCTTTCTGCATGAGTACACATCCTAATCCGAGTCCGGACGCGTCACAATAGACCACGAAGCTTTCTCGTAACTCTGGTAATGCTAACACCGGAGCAGTTGTCAACTTATTCTTCAGCTCTTGGAAGCTGCTCTCACACTCCGGACTCCACACAAAAGGAACGTTCTTCCGAGTCAATTTAGTCAGAGGTAATGCCAACTTAGAAAAACCTTCGATGAACCTTCTATAATAACCTGCCAAGCCCATAAAACTCCTTATCTCCGTGATCGATCTGGGCCTCTCCCACGCTATTACAGCAGCTACCTTCGCAGGATCCACCGAGACGCCTCGCTTGGAGATCACATGCCCGAGGAAGTGAATCTCATCCATCCAAAATTCGCACTTTGAAAGCTTTGCAAACAATTGCTTCTCCTTCAACACTTGGAGTACCGCCCTGAGATGTCCTTCATGCTCCTCCGATGTCTTAGAATAAACTAGAATATCATCGATGAAAACAACAACAAACCGATCTAAGAAGGAATGGAATATGCTGTTCATGTAATTCATGAAAACAGCAGGGGCGTTCGTCACACCGAACGGCATCACTACATACTCATAGTGACCATACCTAGTCCTAAAGGCAGTTTTAGGAATGTCCGAGTCCTTCACTCGGATTTGGTGATATCCCGATCGTAAGTCGATTTTTGAGAAGACTGAGGCTCCACGCAGCTGGTCAATTAAATCATCAATTCTAGGCAGTGGGTATCGATTCTTGATTGTGAGTTTGTTGAGCTGTCGATAATCTATACAAAGTCTCAAGCTGCCATCCTTCTTCTTAACAAGTAGCACAGGTGCGCCCCATGGTGACACGCTTGGTCTAATGAACTGCTTCTCAAGTAACTCATCCACTTGTTTCTTCAATTCTACCAATTCAGTTGAGGACATTCTGTAGGGTGCACTGGAGACCGGTTCGGCTCCAGGGATCAAGTCTATAGAGAATTCAACTTCTCTATGAGGAGGTACGCTCGGGACGTCCTCTGGGAACACTTCTGGGAATTCGCAGACAACCGGAATTTCGTTCACTAGGGGCTCATTCTCACCTTTGGTTAGGCAAAGCATTATAAATAGTTGGGTTATACCTTGTGCCGCGCCATCTTCAGTGGGTTGTTCTGGGAAAACTATCTCTCGGTTTCTACAATCTACTAATACCTTATTGGCTGAAAGCCAATCTATTCCAAGCACAATATCAAGACCCTTTAAGGGCATGCAAATCAGATCGAAGGTAAAACTCCGATCATACAACTCAAATGCTACATTCTTACATATGGACGATGTGAACACAGTAGGGCCAGTGGGGCTGGCCACTTCTAGAGTCCGGTTCATAGACACAGTTGGTAGCTTCAACCGTTTCACGCACTCATCAGCTATAAAAGAATGGGTTGCTCCCGAATCGAAAACAACATTAAGCGTATTCATTCCAAGTGAGCACTTACATTGTACTAGATCGTTTGCTGGTGCAACATCCTCTGCATTGATGGTGTAGATCCTTCCTGGCGCTGTTGGGCCGGTGTTCCTCTCTCGACTGTTCGGGGCATGCATCATATTTCCTCTGGTTCCGTTGCCTCTGCCACCAGGTCGTTGGTTATCATTCACTCTGGTCCGATCTTGAAATCCTCCTTGACGCGCATTGGCGTTTGCCTGGCGGAGTTGAGGGCAGTCCGGGCGAACGTGTCCCTTCTCTCCGCAGTGGTAGCATTTAACATTTGTATCATTGCATTCCCTAGCAAAATGATCACCGCCACATTTAAAGCATCTGCCATACCTTGGTCGCCCACTCATCTGTCTCCCTCGGTCATTATAGTTCTGATATCTGGTGAAGGGTTCATTTCTCCTCACGTTCCCTGGCCTCTTGAAACGTGATTGCTGAGGCCTCAAGTGTTGGCTGGCTCTGCTGCACTGGCCCGAATGGGCCCTGTCATCCTCTTCGAATATTCTACACTTGTTCACTAAGGCAGGGAAACTCCGAATTTCATGGTATCTGCAGGCCCTCTTGATATCCGATCTCAGTCCGTTCTCAAACTTAAGACACTTGGAGTGCTCCGTTCCCGGCTGCTGGAAGGGCGGATAGAATAGGCACAATTCTTCAAATCTGGTCGCGTATTCTTCCACAGTCATGGAGCCCTGTTTTAACTCCATGAACTCCAGCTCTTTTCGACTCCTCACTGTGTCGGGAAAGTATTTGTCTAGGAAGCAGGCCTTGAAATCGTCCCACGTCAGTTGATTGTCATCTTCGGGGAATTGGCTCCTAGCTATCTTCCACCAATTCTCCGCTTCATCTCGTAGCATATACACTGCACATTCCACCTTCTGGGCTTCGGTACAGCGAAGACCCCTAAAAATTCTCTCTAATTCCTGAGTCCACTTGAACGCCGCCTCAGGGTTCCGTCCTCCTAAGAATTCACTCGGCTTCCTCTTCAGGAAGCGGTCCAGCACATGGCCATCCTCAGGTTGAGTTTGGCCTTGCCTTTCAAACACATCAGCAAAGCGTTGGAATGCTGTGGCTATAGCCTCCATACTTTGACGATGCGCCATTCCTTATCCTGAAATTGACATTTAAGGATAAGTATACGGAGCCACTCACTACCGATCTAGTTATTAGTCCAACAATTAATAACTTAGCACATTATGTCATTCGCCTAAGTCATACACACAATCGGACCAGGGGAAACAACCCCTTGTCCTCAAGACAATCATCAATCAGGTCAACCAGCATCAGAACAATTTCAACCATTCAATCAAAAGACACAAACACCACCGCTTACACTTGGTAAGCATATTTTGGCCTTGGACTTTTCGGTCCGCTCTGATACCAAAATATAACACCCTAATTATCTACAACTAATAAATCCCAAATATGAGAAAATTTTCACAAAAAACAGTCACGTAACATTTGATGTAGAAGGGAGCAGGCAATGGGGAAAACTAAAAACATTCACGCGCATAAAGCAACCTACAGGGAGGCTAAAAGGGTGAGGCCGGCTCGATGGGCTTATCGTAACGCACCAACACTAGGGCGGATTGCACGATACCGTTTATTCGCTCAGACGGGGTCTGACACCGTCCAGGCGGATCATAGTAATGCAGCAGCGGATAGAGGAGATTTCGCACTGAGGCTTCCCTTCAAGAAATACTGGTCACTCAACAGGAGGAATAGATAAGGGAAATATGTTAATACATTCACACGTGTAGCATTTGATGAAAAGGCTAAGTTAGAATCATCCTGCTAGGCTAGGCGGGGTATATTTATCTTGGGCGGGCTGTCCTAGCTACATGGGCGAGGTATAACGCCGCCTAAACGAAATCTGCATAACGCCTCTTTAACACAACTACAAGGTAATTTTCCTCCATCGGGTATGGTCAAGGGTTCACCAAGTAAATCCTCACACACTCGCCTTTCACTCAGAAAAATATGAAGTTACAGGGTACAAGTGCGATAGTAAGTTATGGAAGAAGGAAGAGTCTGAACCTATTCCGCCCAACTCAACTAATTATGATAACGCCTGGGCGGACTTAGCCATAACGCCCAAATCCGGGGTTCAGCACCGGGGTCCGGATTGCGTTAGTATCACAACGGATAGGAAAGGATAATGGTCGATATTTCGCTCGGGTCATTACTCGCTTCAGCGTGAGTTCTCGCGCTTGGGCGGATTGCTTCCCATACTTCAGGCGGGGTACAACTTCGCCCAACGTATCCGACATAAGTTTTCCTAAGACAATTCTCGGTTCATTCGGACTTAGCTAAAACCTGCTCAATCAGACTGTCCCTGCGTATCTATTAAAGCACAATTATAAAACAAGACAGCACATAGCATCACACGCACACAAAACCATACATCCATATGTACATAAGAGTGTATATTAATATTTACAATGCAAAATCAGACTTCTTCTTGTTCATAAGATTCTATTCATTCACAAAACATTAACATCCGGTATGAGCTAGTCCGGGCCACATCTAACAACGCCTCAATTAAACCTTCGAAATGCATCAGCACTCCGCCCAGCATTTCGGCTCTGCTTCTGATCCTCCTCTCGAAAGACATTCACTGAAAATGGCCACTGCAGGGGTGAGCTTTTACATGTAAAATGATACTCACAGACTCGGTATCAGCGTCAGTACACGCATCCTGCTATCATTCAACCTTCCTCAAGTAGCCAAAATCATACAATTCAACAACATCCTTGACACACATAATTCACAGAGTTTATTCCACTTCTCAATATATATATATTCATGCATTCAAAACCATACTCATGCACATACATAGATTTATACATCACCACAATCAGCCTTATTTCTATATGCATGCACGCGGATCCGACTCGGGAAAAGACTCTCAGTTACAGCCCCCTTTTTCTTTTGGCCCCTCGTCCCTCAGCTCTTACCAGGTGGCACCGGCCCCCCACGGCGTCTCGAGACTCACTTCTCTAGCTCCAACGGCTACCACGAGCCCTATTGGGATCTAGCCAGGGTTGGTAACTGGAAGTCATTTCCCTTGGGGTTCTTGACCTTCCATGGGTCACCCCACTCTTACTCATGCAACTAACACATTTATCATTACTCATCATCGCGCCTTGAACACCTTACCATAGTCATTAAGTAAGAACGGATATCTCCCATTATTCATCATCATTCAGTCAGTCACACCCGCGCATGATACAGTCGATCATCAGACTAACAACATTGAGCAATTCAATTAAGAACATGCACATACACATTTTTCATAGTGACAACAAAATAGACCCATCATTATCATCCACGAGTAACCTACGCCATCGTCACGAAGATCACCATCAAAATCTCAAATCATGCATCAGTTTTAGTAATTGTGAACACATGCATACATGCACAGCATCAGTTCTAATGAATTATAAAAACATGCACACACACCCACTTGGCAGTACGTTCATCCGGTACCGTTCTTAGACCATGCATTTGACATGCAAGCGCCCCCTACCTTTAGAAGAACCTCAGAAACCTCTTTCCGTTCTCGTCGTTGGGTCCGATGTCCTTCTCCTGGTTCGTCCGGTCTTCTTTGGCTTTGTCGTATTCTGCGCCTGATTCTGGGATGGAGCGTAGTCTGTTCTTCAGTACTGGAATCAAGATCTCCAGGAGCGAAGAGTGAGATGGAAGAAGAAGAATGAAGACGAAGAGAGAAAACAGAGGATGAAGTGACGGAGAAGAGAGTCTAAAGAATTGGCAAAAGTGTTCATCACTAAAGGCTCACGACATATATATATATATATAAGTGTACATGTGCATGCGCACAGCAAAAGCAAGAGTGGGATGGGAGAGTGCGTGCCCGTCAGTCACGCGCACTCCACCTCATCCCCTGTCCGCCACTATTTTAATATTTTAATGGCTTAAACTCACTTAGTTAAATGCACTTAACAGTTATTTCTAGTTGAAATCAAGTCTTAATGGTTCATTCTTTATTCAGCATTAAATTTTAAAACGGGGATGTTACATATATGCTGCGAGATGAGGCGGAGAACTGGTGGAAGATAGCCAGAAGCCGATTCCCTGAAGATGATACTCAGTTGACGTGGAACGATTTTAAAACATGCTTCCTAGAAAAGTACTTCCCCAACACAGTGCGGAGTCGGAAGGAGCTGGAGTTCATGGAGTTAAAACAGGGCTCTATGACTGTGGAAGAATACGCGACAAGATTCGAGGAGTTGTGCCTATTCTACCCACCCTTCCAACAGCCCGGGACGGAGAGCTCCAAGTGCCTTAAGTTTGAGAACGGATTAAGATCAGATATTAAGAGAGCCTGCAGATACCAAGAGATACGGAGTTTCCCTACATTGGTGAATAAATGAAGGATATTCGAAGAAGACGACAAGGCCCACTCAGGCCGGAACGGCAGGACCAACCAGTATTTGAGGCCTCAACAGTCACACTTCAAGACGCCAGGTAACCTGGGAAGAAATGGACCCCTTGCTAAACATCAAGATCGCAATGGCCAAGGAAGACAGATGAGTGGACGACCAAGACATGGCGGGTGTTTTAAATGTGGCGGCGGCCACTTTGCTAAGGATTGCAATCGTGCGAATGTTAAGTGTTATCACTGCGGAGAGAAGGGGCACGTTCGCCCTGACTGCCCCCAACTCCGTCAAACCAATGTTGATGAACGTCAAGGAGGATTCCCGGTGAAGAGCAGTAGGAATGATGGACAGAGCTCACAGGGCGGAAGCAACAGAGCTAGAGGAAATCTGATGGTTGCCCCAAATAACCGGAGGAGAGACGCTGACCAACCGACTACTGGGAGAGTCTACGCCATCAATGCAGAGGATGTGGTGCAAGCAAATGATCTGGTACAATGTAAGTGCTCACTCGGCAATCACACACTTAATGTTGTTTTCGACTCGAGAGCCACCCATTCTTTTATAGCTGATGAGTGTGTAAAGCGTTTAAAATTGCCAACTGTGTTTATGGATCGGACTTTGGAGGTAGCTAATCCGACGGGCCCTAGAGTGTTGACATCGTCAATATGTAAGGACGTGACATTCGTATTGTATGGTCGGAGTTTCACTTTCGATTTAGTGTGCATACCTTTAAAGGATCTTAACCTTGTGCTCGAAATAGATTGGCTTTCAGCCAATAAGGTGTTAGTGGATTGTAGAAACCGAAGGATAATCTTCCCAAGGCATCACAGCAAAGGCGACACAGCACCAGGTATAACCCGACTGCTTATGATGCTTTGTCTAACCGAGGTGAGAGTAAAACCCGAGTGGACGAAATTCCGATTGTCCGCGAATTCCCAGAAGTGTTTCCTGATGACGTACCGAGTGTCCCTCCCAATAGAGAAATCGAATTCTCTATAGACTTGATCCCTGGGGCCGAGCCAGTCTCCAGTGCACCCTATAGAATGTCCTCAGCTGAATTAGCTGAGCTGAAAAAGCAAGTGGATGATTTGCTCGGAAAACAATTCATTAGACCGAGTGTATCGCCATGGGGCGCACCTGTGCTGCTGGTTAAGAAGAAGGATGGCAACATGAGACTCTGTGTAGATTATCGACAGCTAAATAAACTCATGATTAAGAATCGATAACCGTTGCCCAGAATTGATGACTTAATTGACCAACTGCGTGGAGCCTCAGTCTTCTCAAAGATCGACCTACGATCGGGATATCATCAAATCCGAGTGAAGGACTCGGACATTCCTAAAACTGCTTTTAGGACTCGATATGGCCACTACGAGTATGTAGTGATGCCGTTCGGTGTGACGAACGCTCCTGCTGTCTTCATGAATTACATGAACAGAATTTTCCACCCCTTTCTGGACCGGTTCGTAGTTGTTTTCATTGATGACATCCTAGTCTATTCTAAGACTTCCGAGGAGCATGAAGGACATCCCCGGACGGTACTTCAAGTGTTGAAGGAGAAGCAGTTATTTGCGAAGCTTTCAAAATGCGAATTCTGGATGGATAAGATCCACTTCCTCGGGCATGTGATTTCCGAGCAAGGTGTCTCGGTGGACCCTTCAAAGGTGATAGCCATAATGGCATGGGAGAGACCCAAGTCGATCTCGGAGATAAGGAGTTTTATGGGCCTAGCAGGTTATTATAGAAGATTCATTGAGGGTTTTTCTAAGTTAGCTTTGCCACTAACTAAATTGACTCGGAAAAACATTCCTTTCGTGTGGAGTCCCGAGTGCGAGAGCAGCTTCCGAGAGCTGAAGAACAAGTTAACGACTGCACCAGTGTTGGCATTACCTGACTTGCATCAGAGCTTCGTGGTTTACTGCGACGCATCAGGACTCGGATTAGGATGCGTACTCATGCAGAGAGACCGAGTGATAGCCTATGCGTCTCAGCAACTGAGACCTCACGAACAACATTATCCGACCCATGATTTGGAGTTAGCAGCTGTGGTTTTCGCATTGAAAATCTGGAGGCATTACTTGTACGGGTCCAGGTTCGAAGTATTCAGTGACCACAAGAGCCTCAAATACCTATTCGACCAAAAGGAACTGAATATGAGGCAGCGAAGATGGATGGAATTTTTAAAGGACTACGATTTCGAGCTAAAGTACCATCCGGGTAAGGCAAACGTTGTTGCCGATGCGTTGAGTCGGAAATCTCTTCATGCAGCGGTGATGATGGTGAAGGAAGTGGAGTTATTAGAACAGTTTAGAGACATGAACTTACACGTTGTCACCCCCTCTTCTCAGAAGATGATGATCGGCACGCTGAAGATTTCCAACGAATTCCTAAAATCCGTATACGAGCAGCAGCAGTCAGACTCCTACTTGGCTGAGATGAAGGAAACTCAGGCTAGAGGAAAGAACTTGTCCTTAGCCAAGGGATCAGACGGGATTTTCCGAGTGAAAAATAGGACATACATTCCGAGTGGAGGAGAGTTAAGGAGAATGATGCTAGATGAAGCCCACAAGAGCCTACTCAGTATCCACCCGGGTACCACGAAGATGTACCACGACCTGAGGAGACAGTTCTGGTGGCCCGGACTAAAGAGGGATGTGGCAGAATATGTAGCTCGGTGCATTACTTGTCAGAAATCAAAGGTGGAACACCAGAAGCCATACGGTGCAATGCAGCCCCTAGAGATTCCCGTGTGGAAATGGGACTCAATTGCTATGGACTTTGTCATGGGATTACCCAGAAACCGAGCGAGCCATGATGCGATTTGGGTCATTGTTGACCGACTGACGAAGAGTGCCCACTTCCTGCCTGTGAATATGAAGTACCCGTTGCATAAGTTAGCTCGAATTTACATTCACGAAATTGTCCGACTACACGGTATACCGACCTCTATCGTCTCGGATAGGGACCCCAGGTTCACGTCTCGATTTTGGGCCAGCATGCACCAGGAATTGGGTACGAAACTTTGGCTTAGTTCTGCCTACCACCCCCAATCGGATGGACAATCTGAGTGGACGATTCAAAGTTTAGAAGACTTATTAAGGGCGTGTGTATTAGAGCACGGTGGAGATTGGGAGCAGTACTTTCCCTTGATTGAGTTTACGTACAATAACAGCCATCATAACAGCATTGGCATGGCACCCTACGAAGCACTATATGGACGAAGGTGCCGAACCCCACTTTGCTGGTCGGAAACGGGTGAGAGTCTGCTGTTGGGACCAGACATTGTAAAGGAGACATCAGAGCAGATTCAAGTGATAAGGGACAGGATGAAGGCGTCTCAGGATCGGCAAAAGAGCTACCATGACAAACGCACCAACCCGTTGGAATTTTCAGTCGGAGACAGAGTGTTTTTGAGGACTTCTTCGAGTAAAGGAGTCGGACGAGCCTTGAAAGGTGGAAAATTGAGCCCCCGATACATTGGACCTTATGAGGTGTTGGAACGAGTCGGCACCATGGCATACCGAATAGCATTACCGACCCACTTAGCCCGATTGCACAACGTGTTTCATGTGTCTCAACTAAAGAAGTATCTACATGACCCCAGCCACACAATGCCTGATGATGAAGTGGAAATCAAGGAAGACCTGACCACTGTGGCCACACCGATCAGAATCGTGGACCGATCGGTAAAGCGATTGAGGAGCAAGGACGTACCACTGGTTGAAGTGGAGTGGCAGCAGGGCAAAACTACCTCCTGCACCTGGGAACGCGAAGACACCATGAGACAGTCGTACCCTGAATTGTTCATTAAGGGAGTTACCGACTGAATTTTGAGGACGAAATTCTTTTGAGTGGGGGAGAACTGTAACATCCCAAATCTGAAATTTAATGCCGAATGAAAACTAGGCGTTAAGACAAGGTAAGGAAATTAATTGTTAATCATAATTAATTTAGCTCGTGTAGTAATAACAAGTTGATTGGACTTAATTGGTGAGAAGTGGCTCTTCGTGATTGGTGGACCGTGTGAGTGGACTGTGACTCACGCCTCCCCATCCCACTTTCTCCTCTTTGCATGCGTATATGTATCTACCCCTGCATCACCGTGGGTGCTCAACTCCATCCCCACTACTCCATTCTCTCTGTTCCTCTTCGTCTCCATCTTCTTTTCCTTTCCCCTGTTTCGACCTTCGTTTCTGGAGATCACGACGGCAGTGCTGGAGGAAGGCCTTGTATTTGCATGTGATAACAGGTTTTGATAATGACAATGGAAACAAGCAATGGGAAGTCTTCAAAGAATCAAAAACAACTAGAGATATCATATAAAAGAAGAAAATGATCTCACAAAGGTTCAAGAGATGAAGAAACCAATGAATCAAACAAAAGGAAAGCAACCATGCATCATTAGATTCAAATGGATGACCAACAGGCATGAGAAAATGTCAAAATGAAGAGCCTGAATCGATTCAAGCACGAGTGAATCGATTCACAGCCCTGGAAGTCATAAAAATGAGAAACAGAATGGGTTGAATCGATTCACCATGACCCTGAATCGATTCACAGCCCTGGAAGTCACTAAGATTGCAAACAGTATGTCCTGAATCGATTCACAAGGACCCTGAATCGATTCACACGATGCTGACAGACCAGGAACCCAAAACAGAATGCTCTGAATCGATTCAAACAAGGCTCGAATCGATTCATTCGACTCTGGAACTCCAAAATGCATAAAACAGAATACTCTGAATCGATTCAAGGATCTACGAATCGATTCACATAGTGGGAAACACCACTAAATAGACAGACTTAAGTGGAAAACAAGCACTCAAATCCCACTATGCGTAGAGCCATCATCTTGCAACGGCTAGGGGACTCCTCAACAGCTATCTTGGCTCTATAAATGCAAGAAGAACACAAGCACAATACAACCCCAACAAGAACCAAGAAGCAACAAATCCTTAGCTCTATTTTTGTGCTTTGTAAGCCTATTTCTTGCATCTTATACTTCACCTGTATATCCTCTCATCTTGAGAGTTAGAACTTGGGAGAGCTTTTCATTTGTATATTTGCTCTATTGAGAGAGTGTATTGATTGTAAACAAACACCAAACACACAAGTTATTCACTCTAGGTTGAGTGGTTGTTCACTCTAGGTTGAGTGGGTACAAAGGTTGTGGACTCAACCTTTGGGATATTGTGAGATTGAGAGATTGGGTGGGTTGCCCTTATACTTGTGAGGATTGGGTTCTTGAGTGTGGGACACTAGGAAGCCGCAATTGCTCAAAGTTGTATCTCTAGTCTACAATAGTGGAAAATCCTCTAAGTGGGTTGCTTAGAGGCGAGACGTACACCGGATTGGGTGGAACTCGTTACATCGGTTTGCAAGCTTCTCTTCCTTACTCTTTTACTTCCATACATTGCATATTTGTTGATTGGTATTGTTTGGTTGAGAAGAACATACTTGAACTTGCTTAATTTGCTATACTTTAGATACTGCACACCAAGTGTTTGCTAAATTGCCTCAACAATACTTACCTCTTGTAGTGCATTGCATATCATTGTTACTTGCTTTCACTTACATAATCTCATAAACTTGGTTATAGAAATCAATTTCAAAGGTATTCCAAGCAAAAGTTTTATAACTCAATTCACCCCCCCTCTTGAGTATTGAGGCCACTTGAACAACAAGTGGTATCAGAGCTTGACTCTTGGTAGATCAAGCTTAACAGCTTCAAGAGATTAAATGGCCTCAAGTTCTCAAAATGTTTTTCCCGAGGGTGGTGCGATAAATAGACCTCCCGCTTTCAATGGGGAAGGGTATACGTTTTGGAAAGAAAGAATGAAAATCTTCATTCAATCAATTGACTTGAGAATATGGAATACCATTGAAAATGGTCCCTATATACCGATGCATACTATAGATAGCAAGAATGTTGAAAAACCTATAGATGAATGGACAAGCGAGGAAGAAAAGAAAGTCCAATATGGCTACAAGGCCAAAAATCTCATCACCATGTCTTTAGGACAAGATGAATTTTTCAGAATAATGACATGCCAAACTGCTAAAGAAATGTGGGATACTCTTCAAGTAACCCATGAAGGCACTAATGATGTAAAGGACTCAAAGATTAGTACTCTTACTAGTCAATATGAATGCTTTAGATTAAACTCTCATGAATCGATTGTTGATATGCAAAATAGATTTACTCTCATCATTAATCAACTCATTACACTTGGAAAAACTTACACTAACAAAGAACTCATTCATAAAGTATTGAAAAGTCTTAACAGAGAATGCCAACCGCTAGTTACCGCCATCAAACAATCTCCTAGCATAAACGAAATGTCTCTCGCCACTCTATTTGGTAAGTTGCAGGAACAAGAACAAGAGCTGAAAGAATTAAAGATGGCGGAAGAGGAAGAAAAATCTTCCAAGAAAAAGGGTCTTGCTCTCAAGGCTACTTCCACAAATGAAGAAGAAGAATCCGGAAGTGAACTTGATGAAGAAGAAGAATTTGGACTATTTGTGAAACGGTTCGGGAAATTCATGAAAGGCAAACGCTTCCAAAGAAGCTTCAAAAGCTCAGGTAAGAAACCTATCACTAAAGAAAACTCTCCCTCACCCAACTACTTTGAATGTGGCAAGGAAGGGCACTTCAAAGCCGATTGTCCAAACCTCAAAAAGAAGGGCAAGGACAAACAAAGAAGAAGAAGAGCCTATATTGCTTGGGATGAGAATGATGTGAGCAGCTCCGACGACTCGGAAGATGAGCAAGCCAATCTTTGCTTAATGGCAAATCATCAAGAAGAAGACAATGAGGTATGCTTCAAGGCAAGCAACACCCATTGGTACTTGGATAGCGGGTGTTCGAAGCATATGACGGGAGATATAACCAAATTTACATCATTCACTCCCAAACGAAAAGGAAGCGTCACCTATGGAGACAACACTAAGGGAAGAATCCTAGGCATTGGAAATATTGGTAAGAACTCTTCCACCTCCATAAGTGATGTATTGTATGTTGAAGGCCTCAAACATAATTTACTTAGTATAAGTCAATTATGTGACAAAGGATATAGAGTTTTATTTGAATCAAATTGTTGCATAATTGAGCATAAGACTAATAAGGAAATCAAGTTTGTAGGCCAAAGAATTGATAATATTTACATGATTGATATGGATAGTTTGTCTACAAATGATGAACAATGCTTCATTTCAAAAGAGGATGAAACATGGCTATGGCATAGAAGAATAGCTCATATACATGTAGACCACTTGAACAAACTTGTTTCTAAAGATTTAGTAATTGGTCTACCAAAGCTTAAATTTGAAAATAGATTTTGTGATGCATGTCAAAAGGGAAAACAAGTAAAGGCATCTTTTCAATCCAAAAATATTGTTTCTACTCAAAGGCCTTTACAACTTTTGCACATGGATTTATTTGGACCATCCAAAATCAAAAGCTTTGGAGGTAATTACTATGGTCTAGTAATAGTAGATGACTATTCAAGATATACATGGACACTGTTTCTTGCTCATAAAAATGAAGCTTATCATGCATTCAAGAAACTTGCAAAGATTATCCAAAATGAGCAAAACTCAAAAATTGCATCCATTAGAACCGATCATGGGGGAGAATTTGAAAATCAATCTTTTGAAAAGTTTTGCGAAAAACATGGTATTAATCACAACTTTTCAGCTCCTAGAACTCCACAACAAAATGGAGTAGTTGAAAGAAAGAATAGATCTTTAGTGGAGCTTGCTAGAACCATGCTAAATGAAAACAATATTGCAAAACATTTTTGGGCCGATGCGGTAAACACCGCGTGTTATGTTATGAATAGATGTTTGATAAGGCCTATTTTAAAGAAAACCCCCTATGAGCTTTACAAGGGTAGAAAACCCAACATTGCATACTTTCATATTTTTGGATGTAAATGTTTTGTGCTCAACAATGGAAAGGATAATCTAGGAAAGTTTGATGCAAAATCTGATGAGGCAATATTCCTAGGATATTCTCAATCAAGTAAATCTTATAGAATCTTCAACAAACAAACAAATATTGAGGAATCTATTCATGTCAAATTCGATGAAAATAGCCATAACCCTCCGAGAAAGGAAGATGTTGATGATCTTGTAGGTACTTTCCAAGAAATGAACTTGCAAGACAAAGAAGAAGAAGTCAACAATGATGGAGGTGCAGCACAACTTGAGAGACAACAAGAATGGGTAACCTTGAAGGATCATCCCTTAGATAAAGTCATAGGTGAAATGACTCAAGGTGTAAGTACTAGAAATGCTATTAGAAATACTTGTAATCACCTAGCTTTTGTATCCCAAATAGAACCCAAAAATATTGATGAAGCCATTATTGATGAACATTGGATGTTGGCCATGCAAGAAGAGTTAAACCAATTTGAAAGAAATGAAGTTTGGGAACTTGTGCCAAGACCCAATGATCATCTAATAATAGGCACCAAATGGGTTTTTAGAAATAAGCTAGATGAAAATGGTATAATAACTAGAAACAAAGCTAGACTAGTTGCAAAGGGATACAACCAAGAAGAAGGAATAGACTATGAAGAAACATATGCTCCCGTAGCTAGGTTAGAAGCCATTAGATTATTGCTAGCTTTTGCATGTTGTATGGATTTCAAACTGTATCAAATGGATGTCAAAAGTGCGTTCTTAAACGGCTACATTCAAGAAGAAGTCTATGTAGATCAACCTCCCAGTTTTGAAAATCATAAATTTCCAAACCATGTCTTCAAACTGAGAAAAGCTTTATATGGTTTAAAACAAGCTCCAAGAGCTTGGTATGAAAGATTAAGCAAATTCCTTTTAGAACACAACTTTGAAAGAGGAAAGGTTGATACTACATTGTTTATAAAACGCAAACAAAATGACATCCTCTTGGTACAGATTTATGTAGATGACATAATATTTGGTGCTACAAATGAAAAACTTTGTCAAGAATTTGCCAAGATTATGCAGAATGAGTTTGAAATGTCCTTGATGGGAGAACTCACCTTCTTCCTTGGACTACAAATAAAACAAGCCATTGATGGAACGTTCATTAGCCAAACCAAATACTGTAAGGAACTACTTAAAAGGTTTGGAATGGACAAGGCAAACGAGATAGCTACACCCATGAGCACATCCTGCTATCTAGACAAAGATGAAAAGGGTAAGGACATTGAAATCACCAAATACCGAGGTATGATTGGATCCTTACTGTATTTAACTGCGAGTAGACCTGATATTATGTTTGTGGTATGCATGTGTGCTAGATATCAAGCATGTCCTAAAGAATCACATTTGACTGCCGTAAAAAGAATTTTGAAATATCTTGTGGGTACTCAAAATGTTGGTTTATGGTATCCCAAAGGCCTTGAATGTAATCTTTTAGGATATTCTGATTCCGACTTTGCGGGGTGTAAGCTTGATAGAAAAAGTACTAGTGGTACATGCCATTTGCTTGGTAGTTCCCTTGTTTCTTGGCATAGCAAGAAACAAGCAAGTGTTGCATTGTCAATAGCTGAGGCAGAATATGTAGCAGCTGGTAGTTGTTGTGCCCAAATTCTTTGGATGAGACAACAACTTCTTGATTTTGGTATTACCTTGAATAAAGTTCCCATTAAATGCGATAACACAAGCGCTATTAACATCTCCAAGAATCCAGTAATGCACTCTAGAACCAAACACATTGAGATTAGACATCACTTTATTAGAGATCATGTGTTAAAAGGAGATTGTGTGCTTGAACATGTTGAAACCTCTAGGCAACTAGCAGATATTTTCACAAAACCCTTGGCTAGAGAGCAATTTATTTACATTAGAAGAGAATTGGGTATTCTTGATATGACAAATTGTGTTTAAGTGATCACTTCATCTTGTGTATTGATTGCATGACACCTTTACTAGTGATTAATGCAAAAGAACCCCATGGAAATGGAGATTTAATGATCCTATATGGAATTCCTCATGCCTTGAATATATTAGAATGGAAAGAAATGAATTTTGAGTGAAACAGCCCTTCGAATTGATTCAGCACCCCCTCGAATCAATTCACAGACCTGTTGGTTCAAAAATCCTCAAAACAGTATCGTTCGAATCGATTCACACTCCCCTTGAATCGATTCAAACACCTGATGGTCCATATTCCCTCAAACAGAGAGGTTCGAATCGATTCACAGCATACTCGAATCGATTCACGTGTCTGACCCTTTCATTTCTCTCAAATCAGTAACGTTCGAATCGATTCACAGCATTCCTCGAATCGATTCACGCGTCAGTTACTGCATATTCACGCTGATAAATTCACACACTTCCTCATTTCACTCTTCCACTATCTCCCACTCTCTCTTCTCAAACTTCTCAACTTCTAATCTCTTCAACTTCTTCTCCAAACCTTCCACTCAAATCCTTCATCTTCCATGGCTTCCTCCTCTCAACCTCGCAAGAAACAACGTGCAAACACCGCTGCAGCCTCCATGCCTCAACACTCTGATTTATCTAGATTATTCACTACCCAAAAGGATCTTGAAAGGTACCAATCTTCATTCTCTGAGAAACATCTCATTTCTCCCCATTGGCTTGATCTCCCATTCTTTGAAGCATCTGGACTTCCTCTACTCACCACCTTACATCAACAAGAGCTAGTTGGCTTCATGGCTCTTGAGGAAGTAGCAATCTACCCCGAACTCATTTGTGTATTCTACTCCACTTTACGCCTTCAAGATGCTCGCTATATTGCCCGAGTGAAAGGTAAGACTATCATTCTTGATAATGAGGTAATGAATCAAGTTGGCTTACTCCCTCTTAGCAACGCTTCCTTCCATGGTAAAGAACCTCCTCTTGCATGGAATTATAATCCATTGGAGGCAAGAGCTTTCTTTAATCTTGCAGGTCCCTCGAGCACGGTTGGCACCTTAAGTCTCCATCACCGCCTCTTGCACTTTGTCCTTGTCAAAATTCTCCTCCCCTCCGGTGGAAATTATGCAAGGCTAAATGAGGCCCAAATCTTGCTGCTCTGGGCAATTGTCAATGAGAAAGACATAAATTGGATTGACTTGGTTAGGCATCACATGATTGAAGCCCAAAACCTCACTCATCTTCCATATGCCATACTCATTACCAAATTGCTTCACCATTTTAAAGTGGACTTGAAAAATGAAATCAAGGAAGTGGTTGGTCCCAAAGCACCTATTGGCAAATCTCATCTCACTAAAATGAATATTGTGGAATACCAAGGCAGGTGGCAATTTCTTAGGCGTCCCCGTCATGAAGTTGAAGATGACGCTCCTCCTCCTCCTCCACCCGCTCCTACTGATGATCTTTTCACAAGACTCACTGCCCACCTGGACCAGCGCCTGAACTCCATGGAAGCAAACATCTACGCTCGACTGGACAAGATTGAAGCAAACATGGAAGAGCGATACACGGAGCTTGCCACCCAGATATCCAGCATCCACTTCCCACACCCATGATTGATCGTTACTTTTCTTTCTTTCTATTTCACATTCAGACTTGGTTGGTTACTTTGGTTTATATTTTGGATAATTACTTTGGTTTGTGATTTGCACGATTATCTCGTTTTGGTTTATTACTTTGCTTTATGACTATGTCGGTTGAACAATTATCTCGTTTGGTTAATCATTTTTGTTTATCTCAACTGCATTGCCTGCGATCATTACTCGATTTACTGCATACTCCCAACACTTGTTTTTGATAATGACAAAGGGGGAGAAATAGAGAGATACATGTGCGATATGATATAAGTGCGATATATGTGAATGTGATAGAGAGATACATGTGCGATATGATATATGTGCGATATATGTGAATGTGATACATGTGCGACATTATTTCAACGATTGAGATAATTTGATGGTTTTATTGAAAAACAAAGGGGGAGACCTATTTTCTTAAAAGAAATAATTGCTTAAAACAGAGACATTAGTTTTCATAACTTGCTATTGGCTAATAAATACCCCAAGAGATGGCCATTGGTTGTCATCATCAAAAAGGGGGAGAATGTATTTGCATGTGATAACAGGTTTTGATAATGACAATGGAAACAAGCAATGGGAAGTCTTCAAAGAATCAAAAACAACTAGAGATATCATATAAAAGAAGAAAATGATCTCACAAAGGTTCAAGAGATGAAGAAACCA
Organism: Clitoria ternatea; assembly: GCA_037962975.1. Classification (NCBI taxonomy): domain Eukaryota; kingdom Viridiplantae; phylum Streptophyta; class Magnoliopsida; order Fabales; family Fabaceae; genus Clitoria; species Clitoria ternatea. The sequence continues at coordinate 102,544,602 of CM075673.1, read as the reverse complement.
ATGAATCAAACAAAAGGAAAGCAACCATGCATTATTAGATTCAAATGGATGACCAACAGGCATGAGAAAATGTCAAAATGAAGAGCCTGAATCGATTCAAGCACGAGTGAATCGATTCACAGCCCTGGAAGTCATAAAAATGAGAAACAGAATGGGTTGAATCGATTCACCATGACCCTGAATTGATTCACAGCCCTGGAAGTCACTAAGATTGCAAACAGTATGTCCTGAATCGATTCACAAGGACCCTGAATCGATTCACACGATGCTGACAGACCAGGAACCCAAAACAGAATGCTCTGAATCGATTCAAACAAGGCTCGAATCGATTCATTCGACTCTGGAACTCCAAAATGCATAAAACAGAATACTCTGAATCGATTCAAGGATCTACGAATCGATTCACATAGTGGGAAACACCACTAAATAGACAGACTTAAGTGGAAAACAAGCACTCAAATCCCACTATGCGCAGAGCCATCATCTTGCAACGGCTAGGGGACTCCTCAACAGCTATCTTGGCTCTATAAATGCAAGAAGAACACAAGCACAATACAACCCCAACAAGAACCAAGAAGCAACAAATCCTTAGCTCTATTTTTGTGCTTTGTAAGCCTATTTCTTGCATCTTATACTTCACCTGTATATCCTCTCATCTTGAGAGTTAGAACTTGGGAGAGCTTTTCATTTGCATATTTGCTCTATTGAGAGAGTGTATTGATTGTAAACAAACACCAAACACACAAGTTATTCACTCTAGGTTGAGTGGTTGTTCACTCTAGGTTGAGTGGGTACAAAGGTTGTGGACTCAACCTTTGGGATATTGTGAGATTGAGAGATTGGGTGGGTTGCCCTTATACTTGTGAGGATTGGGTTCTTGAGTGTGGGACACTAGGAAGCCGCAATTGCTCAAAGTTGTATCTCTAGTCTACAATAGTGGAAAATCCTCTAAGTGGGTTGCTTAGAGGCGAGACGTACACCGGATTGGGTGGAACTCGTTACATCGGTTTGCAAGCTTCTCTTCCTTACTCTTTTACTTCCATACATTGCATATTTGTTAATTGGTATTGTTTGGTTGAGAAGAACATACTTGAACTTGCTTAATTTGCTATACTTTAGATACTGCACACCAAGTGTTTGCTAAATTGCCTCAACAATACTTACCTCTTGTAGTGCATTGCATATCATTGTTACTTGCTTTCACTTACATAATCTCATAAACTTGGTTATAGAAATCAATTTCAAAGGTATTCCAAGCAAAAGTTTTATAACTCAATTCACCCCCCCACTTGAGTATTGAGGCCACTTGAACAACAGGCCTGAGCCCCCCAACTGGTGAAGGACGATCGTCGTGGCAGAGGAAAGACAACGCTCCATTCCAGAACCAAGCGCGGGATATGACGGAGCCAGGGAGGACTGAATAAGCCAGGAGAAGGGCCTCAGACCCAACATCGAAGAGCATAAAAGTTTCTTGAAGTTCTTCTCTAGGTAGGGGGCGCTTGCATGCCGAATGCATAATCCACGAACGGTACCGGGTGAATGTACTTTTTGAGTGTGTGTGCATGCATTTATGACGACTGGATCCTATGCATGATTGAAGATTCTGGACTTTGTGTGTGTTATAGTGGGTATACAGTGATTGATAATGACGAATGAAATGCATGGTTCTAACCTTCTTATCTCTATGAAAATATGAGTGTGTGCTTGTTAGTTGAACTGTTCGTTGTTATGATATAGATTGCCGATTGTAGTATGCATTGGTATGATTGATAAAAACAAATATAAAGGTTGTGTTGAATCTGTTCTTACTTAATGGCTACGAAGGAGGTATCGGTGGTAAGATGATATGTACTGGTAAGTGCATTAGCTATATGTACAAAGGTGGGGTGACCCACGGAAGGTCATGAACCCCGAGGGAATGACTTCCAGCTACAGACCTTGGCTAGATCCTGATAGTGCTCATGGTAGCCGTAGAAGCTAGAGAAGAGTCTCGAGATGCCCATGAGAGGCCGGTACCACCTGGTAAGAGCTGAAGGACGAGGGGCCGGAAAAAGGGAGAAACTGTAACTGAAAGTCATTACCCGAGTCGGATCCGCAGGCATGCATATAGAGATGAGGTTGATTATAGTAGTACGCACAGCATATGTGGGGTGTGTATGATCTCTGAGTGCGTGGATGCATGTGTGAGTAGATGTAGGAATGAACTATATGTAGCATGTATGTTATAGATGTTATTTTGAATTGTATGAATTTGGTTAACTTGTGAAAGATTGAACGAGAGTAGGTGTGTGTACTAACACTGATACCGAGTCCTTGATTGTCATTTTACATGTAAAAGCTCACCCCTGCAGTGGCTATCTTTTCAGTGAACATCTCTCGGAACGAAGAGTGAAGAAGGAGCCGAGTGCAGAATAGAGTAACCAAGCTTTATGGAATGTGTGTATATGTATATATATATATATTGTGTATAAGGTCTTGATTAAGCCTTGGCTGGCTCGTGTTTTGCTGTCAGTCTCTCAGAAAGAGTCGGTTCCCTTAGAATGGGAACACGACAATATGGTTGTAAACCCGTGATGTGCACCCCTATATAAATATATGTATATATGCCTATGTTATGCCATGTTGCATGTCCATTTTATGCCGTGAAATGCCTGGGTAATCTTTATATATATGTGTATTTACATTCCCGAATGTGTAGGAAATGGCATAACTTAACATGAAGGAAGCTAATTTAGGGCCTAAAGGGTGAGTTTGTGACGCTGTCACCGAGTGGGAAGGTTCAGACGATCCGAGTGGTTACTACGAGGGTTTTCTCCGAGCGTAGAATAATCAACGAACCCCGAGTGAGAATTCGCTGAGTGACGGTTTTTCTGACTGGAGAGTGACGCCTTCGACTTTTGGGGACCCCGCTGTAGTAAGCTGTTAGGGACAAAAGAATCCAAAAGAGTCTTAGCCCAGTAGAATGTTAGAGTCAGGAGATTATGGTTACCAGGTGAAAACTAAGTAAAATATCCCGAGTGATAAAAAGGAAGTGAAGGCTACTCTGAGTGAAGAGCCCCATAGATTCCGAGTGAGTGATAGTGGGGACCATTCTAGTATTATTCGAGTATGAGCTCTGGTTGAGGAAATCGTAGAATGAGTTGCATTTTCCGAATGGGACTAGTAGGCGTAAGGGCCAAGCCCGAGTGAATCAGGTGATGAAACCCGAGTGCGGAATTACCGAGTGAAATGAGCGAATACCGAGTGAAGCCTTCGCTTGAGCGCGTGCGCGTTGCTATGTGACCGCTTATGCGATTCCCCTTCTTCCGCTGTTAGTTCCTTGTAATTCTTTTGTACTTTCATTCTTCTTCCCCTCTCATTCTTTGCGGTGGCATTCTAGTTTAATTGTGGAAAAAATTTCCTCTGTTTTTCTCATCTATGATTTGTTTAAATTAGGGTGTTACAGAAAGTCATTAGTATGGGAACCTATAGATAAGTATGGCCTTTAAATGAATAATGATAAGTTTGAACACCAAAACCATGATGGTTGTGATAGGGTAAACAAATGGAATAAGATTGTGATTTGATAAGGCCTTAGGCCATAATATGTGGTTAATTGATGAGGGTATTAAAAGAAGCTAAAAGGATATGTGATGACTTATATGTGATTGGGAGTAATATTGGTAAGGATGTGACATTGTTGTTGTTGGGTTGGTTAGCCCTTTTAAGATCTAGAGGATCTTGGTTTTGGGAAAGGAATTCCTGAAGCCTAACACAATTGCATAAATTGGTGTTTTGACAAGTTTAGAACTTGTTCATAAACTTTACAATGTGTAAGTCATTATTTAGAATTTATGAGAAATTCCTTGAGATGGTTATTGATTCTATGAATGCATATGTATGTGATATATAGATTGTGTTCCGGATGATGGTGCGAAATGATCAGGGCATTCGGATTTTGGCTCGTCCCTCGAGGTAGGAGAGGAGTTTACATTCAAATTGCATGAGTAGATTGATAGTGATTGATGTATGTGTTTAACACTCATGCTTGCCTTTCCATATATTTATTGAGGTATTATGAATGGCAAGTTGATGATTTTTGGGAATGGTGTGAGAATATGTGTTGAATTGTTATGGAAATATATATATATATATATATAATGATGATAAGTTTAAATTTACCATGTTTATTAGATTGGAATGAATATTATTGAGTATGAAGATTTGGGACAAGTTTTAAATGCCTGGTATGATGAATTTGCTATATCAATTTTGATCAATTCTGGTTGGGGTGAATTTTGGTATGTTGAGTTGTGAATTCTCGTGTTTTCTACACATGATCTGATATCCTCGCTCAAGTGAGAGGGATTCTCGCTCAAGTGAGAATCCTCTGTGTTGGTTACATGGCCTCTGGCCTAATCTCGCTCAGGCGAGTGAGTGTCTCGCTCAAGCGAGACCTGTGTGGGATGAGTGGAAGAGTTACTGGACTAATCTTGCTCAAGCGGGTGTGGCCGCGCTTGAGCGAGTGAGAGAGGAAAAGATTTTAGGGGAGGTTCGCTTAAGCGAATAGCGTGGCAAGTTGTACCTCGCTCAAGCGAGTCAACCTTGATGAGGTACTGGACCTTTCTCGCTCAACCGAGTGGCTGGTGCTAGAATGCCTCGCTCAAGCGTGCATGCGAGATGGGAGCTTCTATGAAAATCTCGCTCAAGCGAGTGGGCGTCTCGCTTGAGCGAGCAAGCGTGGAATAGACACTGGCGTGATTACGCCCGAGCGAGCCGAGGCGCTCAAGCGAGAAGGAATTGTCTCGCTCAAGCGAGTGGGGGTCTCGCTTGAGCGAGTGACCCCTGATGGAAACTTTATTTTTTTTCTTAGTTTGATGGTGTTGGGCCCCTTTCCTTTATATTGTAAGATGGTTGAGGGAATGTATAGGGATATGTAATTAGGACATAATATGGTGGTGTTGATTAATGATTGAAACATTCGTATAACTCATTTATACCCATAATATATATAATGAGAAACATAAATGTTGACCACCAAGATTGAGTACAAAAGAATGGAAAATAGTATTTAGTGATGGGGTTATGAGAGACACCCTAGAGTGATTATGAGATTAAGGAGAGAATGGTTAAATGACGTAGTACTGGTTATAAACCGATGAATCAGAGATGATATCGGTAAGGTGCGACAATGAATGATGTTGTGAGTATCCTCTTGAGAAAAATGGCAAATATCATTCTTATAAATCGGGATATACCCTTGTGTATGTAAAGTAAGTGTGATCTTGTATGTGTGGTTTGAAGGTAATAATGAAATGTCGTTGATGCCACACCAATATATGTATAGATGAAGCAATGGCAATGAATAATATTGTGAAAATCCATAAGTTGATTATGTGGTGATAATGATTAAAGTTTAATGATGATTATATTGTGATGCCAATATGGTTGATTTTAAGTATTGACTCACCTGTATGATGTGAAATATATATACATGAGATATATTAAGCTGTAATGCCAAGTATATGAATAATGTGCCTTTAGGGGCTTTGTACACGATTGTGTGATGATTATTGAAAATGCCAAAGTAAAATAAATCCCTAAGTGAGAAGGTGAGATATCCTTGCGAGGTTGATTGGCATATGCATTATTGCATTTTGCATTCATGGCATGGCATAATCTTGAAATATGGTTGCGATCATAATGAATCACCTTGCGGGGTGCCACGAAGGGTGTACCCCTGAGTGATGATGATATTATGATAATTGTTGTTGAATGAATCACCTTGCGGGGTGCCACGAAGGGTGTATCCCTGAGTGATGATGATATTATGATAATTGTTGTTGAATGAATCACTTTGCGGGGTGCCATGAAGGGTGTATCCCTGAGTGATGACGTTATGATATAATAATTATGAATGTATAACCTTGCGAGGTTCCACGAAGGGAGTACCCAACGTGATGATGATATAATGTATGTAATATGAATAACCTTACGGGGTTCCATGAAAGGAGTACCCCTTGCGAGGCGGGAAACCGACGTGATGACAATTGATATATAGATTATGAAATTTTGATATGGTGGTTGCGATCATCTAGTTGAATGAAATGGATTCATTGCATATACATTATTAACAGTTGACATATGCATTAGCCATAGGTGCATGGCATTTGAGGTGGGATGATCACGAGAGATGAAAGACCCCTTACGAGGAGGAAGTGAATAAATATTTAATAAAATGATAATGATGATTGTGAATGCCCTGGATGATAAGTGGCAATATGATTGTGCATATACTGTGCTTGCTTATGTTGTGAATTGCGATTCATGATGTTTGTATGCCTATTATAATAATATGATGATGATTGAATGATAATTTAATGGTTTTATAGCAAAGCACACATGATGATTATATGCAAATACACATGATCACAATATATATTATATTCGTCATTTTGAATGTATAACTCACTCTCCCATGTGGTCTCCTTTTTAGTATTGTGACGCAGGTTGCCATGGGATGAGTTTGGATTTTAAATTAAAGTTGTTGACGAAGGTAAATAGTGGTAATGAAATGCCTTGGCCAGCATCAATTGTGAATTATAATGTATTGGGTAAATTGTATATAATGATATTAATAAAATTAGTAAATTTTGGATATGTATGAGATAATCCTATGAATTTGTGTATGGTGAATGTATGTATTTAGTATATAAGTGATGATCTGATTTGTATTAGAGGAGTTGAATATGAATAATGTATATTGATGATGGCATTGATTGTACTTATACCACTAGGTTAATGGATGGGCTAATTACGAGATATGGGCAGTGGTAATAGTTGGGGCATGACCCCGGATGTATATGCACATTTATAATTATATCTTAGGCAATGCATGTGTACATTGTGAGTAATAAATGGGTTATGATCTAATAAGTTGAGGTTGGGTGATTGCATGCTTTGCCGAGCCTTTTCTCATATTGTCATATATGGGACTAGGCGTATGCCCGGTATACACATTCTTCTTCCGCTGTAAACTCTACTATTTTCGTATACCGTTATGGGAGAATTAGCTATCGATCCAGTTATAGGTTGATAAATCTCACTCTTCGGTTTTCTGTGATTCAGGTTTTGGGTGTGACATCAGACTTACCTTGAAACGCAAAAAATTTACTCGTATTTTATTAACTATTATCTTGATCACATCGGGATCCGAGTCCCAAAAACCCAGGGGGTGTAATATGGAACGCCTGAATCGATTCATACATTTGCCTGAATTGATTCAGAGCTTGCTGTTTAAGAGGGAAGGCATTTCAACTCATGTGAATCAATTCATATGGGTCATGAATTGATTCACAAGCCTTTGTTTTAATGTTTTGGGCCCTGGAAAACATATGAATCAATTCAGGAGGGGAGTGAATCAATTCACAACCCTCTGTTTGCCAATTTTAGGACTTTTCAGATGCATGAATTGATTCATGCAAGGGCTGAATCGATTCATGGCCCTGTTATGGCCACTGTTGTGTTGTTTTCCCAACTACTATATTTCCTTTGTTATTTTTGGCCCGTTTGGGTATGTTAATGACGTTTTTGGCCTCCGACTTCTTCATGAAAGTTATAGATAATTATGTTACGGAGGTGTGGAGTTTTATAACTCTCATTAGGCATAAAACACTAAACCTACTGCATTGTAAAACTCAAGTTTAAGAGGGTTTTAAACCCAACTTTTTATGATTGCCAAATTGAGACTAATAGGTGATATTTGTGACATGTCCCCCTATTTTTGAGACTAAAAATGAAAATTTCTCATGTATCAATGTTAAAATTTATCATGAGCTCATTATTATCCAAAACCCCTTTTTATTATGTTAAAACAAGAGAATCTAATAAGGGTATACGATTGTGGTGTGTTTTGGTGGTGTTTGATGTTGATCTAAGGTGTTGAAAAAATGTGTATATGCCTAAATCATGTTATGAAAACATGAATGTTCACCACTGTTGATGTGATATAATAATTGATAATGAAAAATAAATGATGTGGTTATATGACACACCTTGATGATGGTGAAAGTAATGAGAGGGACAATTGAATGGCAATGAGCTATTATAGAATGATGAATCAGAAATAACGTCGATGATAATTATAAATGGATGATACCACACATATTGAATGATGAATGTTGATGTTGAATGAAAAGGGATATTGTTTTTGAACATACCCTTGAACAAGCAGTGATAGTTGTTATTGATGAGTGTGATGCCACTATGATTAATGCAAGTATTGACTTGTATGTGTGAGATGAAATGATGATTGATGAATGTATATTCTGAAATACCTTGTTGGCTTCCATGCGTGGATTAATACTATGATGTTTGATATGCTTTTGATTACCAAACGTGGTTTGATGTAAATATGAGTGTTGAGCCTTGAGGGGCCTTGTGATTAATTGTATGTCAATAATGACAAAACTAAATATAAAGTATACCCCAAAGTGAGAGGGTGAGATATTCTTGCGAGGTTAAGACTAGCATGTGCATTGTCACATTGTGCATTCATGGCATGCATGGCATAACATTGATTACATGGTTGTGATCACAATGAGAATGGTCTTGCAGGACTAGATGAAGGGAGTACCCCATGTGTGGTGGGAAACCAATATACGAATGAATAAAGGTGGTTGCGATCACTAATATATTAAGAATGATGAACTTGGTTGCAATCACAAGTATAATGAAATAAGAAAGATCCTACGGGATTCTATGAAAAGAGTACCCCATGCGTGGCGGGAAACCAATGTGAATTGAACGAAACGTGGTTGCGATCATGAAGAAAGCCTTGCGGGGTTATGAAAGGGGAGTGCCCCATGCGTAGCGGGAAACCGATATGAGATTGAATTATAAGTGGTTGCGATCACTTGAGATATGCATTAAACAGTTGACATGCATTAGCCATAGGTACATGACATTTGAGATGGAGATGACCAAACAGAGATGAGAACCACTTGAGAGAGTGTTAATTGATTAAAGACTTAATGACTTGACATTGATAATTATGAATGCCCAAGATGATAAAGGGTAATGTGAATGTGTATATGCTTGCACATGTGCTTGTGCTTGTACTTGTTGTGCATTGAACAATAAGGCTTGTATGCCTAAGATAATACCTTGATGATGGTTTAATGATGAATTGATGATTTATAGTAAAGCACACATGTTGGTTGTATACATGTACACATAATCACAATGTATTATATTCGTCATTTTGAATGTATAACTCACTCTCCCATGTTGTCTCCTTTTTAGTATTGTGATGCAGGGTTGTCATGGGATGAGAGTATGTCCTTGAACTAAAGCTTTTGGAGAAGGTAAATAGTGGTAATGGAATACCTTGGCTGGCAACATTTGTTAAACATGATGTAAGAATTGATTTACGTATAATGATGTTGATAGATAGAGATTTGTAATTACGTAATTATATCAGTGTATATTGATGATGGTGATACTTGAAGTGATACCATTTGGTGATGTGTGATGTCAACTATAGAATATGATTAGTGAATTTGAGTGTTGTATAATCATATATATTTAAGGCATAGGGGATGTAAGTATGCTAGGAATTGGATAGCTCATATTTCGATTTAATGATTAATACCTCACGTAAAGGCTACTTACAATTGATGATGTATGATTATGATTTAGGTGCGTAGTCAATTATGGCCTGATAGGCTTGTATTATGTAATTGCATGATAGCTTGAGCCTTTTCTCATATCTTCATATATGAGACTAGGCGTGTGCCCTGTATACATATTCTTCTTCTACTGTAGACTCTAATATTTTTGTATACACTTATGGACGTTTTGCTTAGCGATCCAGTTTGTAAATTTTCATATCCCACTCTTCGATTTTTCTGTGGTACAAGTTTTGATGTAATCATAGAGGTGTTTTGAAATTATTTTAAACGTGAAAAATTTACTCGTAGTTTTATTAATTATTTATCTTGATTATATCGGGATTCAAGTCCATAAAATTAGGGTGTGACAATAGGTCCATCATCATATTAATTCATATTCAATATACCATATTCATGATCACACATGGTATAAATTTATCATCATGTTAATTCATATTCAATACTTCATATCTATGATCAACACATGGCATCAATTCAATATCGTGTTATTTCATACTCAATATATCAATATCAAATGCATAATATCAATGTATTCGTCATTAGAAGGAAATAGTGTAAGGAACTTGGCCGGAGTTACACAAACCACCATATCACTCATAATAAGGAATTCATCCACATGTATTCAATCTCGTAAATCACCAAGTTTTCCAATAAGCAACTATGCCCCATAAGTGCATTACACAACCTCAATAATAATGGACATACTTCCATAAGCAACAATTACAACTTAATGCTAATGGTTCACAAGGAATCACCATTGAGAAAACATTGCCCTGATAGCCAATTCACAATCCTTAGAAAATTAGTCATTCATAAATCCATATAGGGCAACCAATACTTAACATAATATTGTCTTCAAGATAATTGCCACTCTTAAATCTATACAGAATAACCATATTCCAATGATCACCAAAATGTTTCACTATTGAGCATTCATGCTCCAATCATCCATAATATCAATTTTCAATGTAGAGCAACCATGCTCCAATCATCCATTACATGAATTTCAATGTAGAGCAACTACGCTCTGATACCAAGTTGTCATACCTTGATTTTCTGGACCCGAATCTCAATGTAATCAAGATAATTAATTAATAAAAATATGAATAAATTTTTCGCCATTAGAATATTTCCAAACACCTCACGATTACATCAAGACTCGAATCACCAAAAATCGAAGAGTGAGATTTGATAATTTATAACTGGATCGCAAGATAAATTGCCTATAATTGAATACAAAAATAATAGAGTTTACAACAGAAGAAAAATATGTATACAGGGCACACGCCTAGTCCCATATATGAAGATATGAGAAAAGGCTCAGCAAAGCATGCAAAAACACAACATAAGCCATTTAGGCCATATCCAATCTTACACATAAGTCATCAATATGTATTGCCTAAAATATATATTTAAATGGTCATGCAATATACATCTCTAATATCCACATTCCATAATTGACCACATTCAATTTCAACCTTAAAATCATGTATCAGCAACACTTATACATACCCAAAAGGATTACACATCTAATGTCATTGTAACATCCCAATTATTTAATAAATGACAAGATTAATATTAAATGCTAATTGAGAATTAATTTAAAATAAAAGAAAACTTGATGCTGATGGAAGTGATTGGATATGACACATGATTGGATGGTGGCCCCATTTGCACATTTCCCACCCGCTCACTCTCTGCCTTTTTTTTTCTTGGCCCATGTGCTGAAGATAAACCACCCCTTCATTCTCTCAAATTCATACGAGACTTTTCTTCTTCTCCTTCTACTTCTCTTTTTCTTCTCTGTTTTCCTTTCTCCCCATCAACGTGCGACTGTGGTATTTTGGGGGACTCAAAGATCCCACTGTTGGCAAGGAGCGATCGTCCGGAGGAGGAACAGCTCCCAGTTTCTCCAAGTTGTGTGTGGTGTTCGTCTGGATCTGAAAGTTGTTGAGCCAGAGAGACTGAGGGAACGAGCAGAGCATGGGTCAACACTGAAAATCGAGGAGCTTCTTGCTTTTTTCCAGTAGGTAGGGGGCGCTTTACATCTTAAATGCATAGTTATGGACGGATCCCGGGTGAAAGTACTACATTTTGTGTTTATGGTTGTGAATATGTTGATTGTGTGAATCATATGATGATAACTTTCAAATACCGGGTGTGTGTGTGCGTTAGCTGAGTCACGTAAGGTTATATCCTTCTCCGTCCATGAGATGTGTATTAGTAAACATGTGAATATATGAAAATGTACTGGATCTGTGTTGGCCGAGTGCATGCGTTAAGAGTTTGTTATGCTGAGTCCCGTGTGTAGTTTAACACTTAACAGCATGTGGTATATGTTATTGATATTACTAATACCGAGTGTATATCGTGGGACTGTTGGTTGATTCCTGTGTAGATTTTTATATTAGAAAGCATGAAACCGTGTTGTTGCGAATAATGGTATAATTACCGAGTACTTGTACTGAGAAGCCGAGGGTAAATCCCTGATTGATATCTTATGATTATATGCATGTAAATGCTGGGATGAATCTGATGGGATTTCATAATGAATACATGAGATGCATGTGTTATATGGTTTTATCGAGTGAAATGCCACTATTGTGCTAATGAATATGTATGGAAAAATAATAAAAGACCTTAGGTTGGACTCAATGCAATACCGAGTGAAACACTCGTGTACTAGCGTTGGACGCTTGGTGAAAGTCCTTGGGTTGGACTCAAGGCAAGCTTACCGAGTTGGACTCGGGGCTGCCCGTAACACTCCCGTTGTCGCTTGAAGCGATTGTGTTACGTGTGAGGGTAAACGGTTTGGTACCAGTAAAACGGCCGGATCAGCTTAGAGCTCAAAAAAAGGCTTGGAGCCTATGTTGCAACATAAAAATTAATAAAAAACTGATCAGATCCGACTGAAATTAATGTGTGCACACTTATACTGTTGATGAGCTCAATGTGGTTATATGTGTATGTATGGGGAATATCAATATGAGCAATATGGTTGTATATTACTGATTAATATGGTTGTGTGTTATTTGAATAAATTCCGATTGAATGATACTGTGTGTGGATATATCAAATGACAGTGCATGTGATAGATTGATTGAGAGATAATGTTGTGTAGTGGAAAGCTAGAGGATTTTCCGAGTCATTACTGTCATTTTATATGTAAAAGCTCACCCCTATTGTGGCCATATTTCAGTGGATGTTGCTCAGAATGAGGAATAATGGGAGAGAACCAATTGCTGGGAAGTGCATTGTACAATGGAAGTGTACATGTATATATATATTGTATAGATGGTTTTTGTATAGCCTTGGCCGGCTCTTAGTTTAACGTTCTGTTTTTAATGTGTAGGATTTGAACTCTCTCGGTATTGAGAGTAAAACTAAACATATTTCAATATATATATAATGCTATGTGTTTTATCTTGTTCAGTGGGTAATGATGTGGGTGAATGTCTAAGTTGTGTACATCTATATTCTACCAAATGAATAATGCTTGCGTGATTCCGAGTAAGGGAGAGCTAAGGTAAATCCTAGTGAGGTGAGATACGAGACCCTCTTCCAAATGAAGAAGGGTTGGGCTAATTCCGAGTGAGTTATGCTCATTAAAAAACTATTTCCCTAGGAGGATCAATCGAAGGGTGTTATGTGAGAAATCCCTTTAATAAGCCTATTCCGTGTGGATAAGGCCATGATATCCCGAGTGAGTGAAGTCATGTAATTCCGAGTGGGAATTGACTTGAAAGCCTCCCGAGTAAGAGTTTATTAGAATTTCCCGAGTGAAGAGAATATAGAGTATTCTGAGTGATCGAGATTATGAAATCCTTAAGTGAGACTTGACCTGTAGAGAGTTCTCCGAGTAAGGAAGATTTTATATGCTGAGTGAAAAATATGTGAAACATTTCCGAGTGATACGAGATTGTGGAAAGTATTCTGAGTGAGGAAAACTTATGGATTCCGAGTGAAATGGCCGAGGGAATCATTTCTCGAGTGGTTAACATCTGTGACCTTCAAGAATGAAAATAGAGAGTATTGTGTAAACTTCTGAAGGAAGCATGTATGTGTAGGGGCCTTCCCGAGAGAACTTAGGTTCCGATTCCGAGTGATGAGGTTACCGAGTGGACTTGAGTTTAGATTCCGAGTGATCGAATTACCCGAGTGCCTTGTTCGCTTGGGCGAATAAGGTTTCGCTCCAGCGATCATGGTTCGCTTAGGCGCTTTCTTTCGCTGGCTATTGTTGATCGATACTGGGTCTTGCTAACGTGGGGGCATCCTGACCCGATCCTTCCTTTCTTTGGTCGGATTCCTGTTCCGATTTCCCCTGTTAGCCGTTCGGAATTTTTGGAAAAATTTTTCTCTTGTCTCGGATTTTATTTAATTTAGTTAGGATGTTTCAGTCATTATATTCATCAAATGGGTATGAATTCCAATACCTCAAATATCAATACATCATTCATATATATGGCCATTTACATATACATTCACCAATATCAATAATTATTCTTGAGTGATCATACACACTCTGAATTTTCATACTTAAAGGCATTTTAACTTTTTTGAATCCTATTCGTGAGTGGTCGTACACACTCAGAATTTTCGTAGTTAAACGCATTTTAAGCTTTTTGAATCGTATGCCTGAGGGATCGTACACACTTGGATTTTTCATACTTAAACGCATTTTAAGCATTCAGAATCGTATTCCTGAGTGATCATACAAACTCATAATTTTAGTACTTAAACGCATTGTGAGTTTTCTGAATCGTATGCCAGAGGGATTGTAGACACACGAAATTTTCATACTTAAACGCATAGTAAGCTTTCTAAATCGTATTCCGAGTGATCGTACACACTCAAAATTTTTATACTTAAACGTATTTTAAGATTTCTGAATTGTATTCCTGAGGGATCATACACACTTGGAATTTTCTTAGTTAAACGAATTTTAAATTTTCTGAATCATGTTCTCGAGTGATCGTACACACTCGAATTTTAGTACTTAAACGCATTTTAAGTTTTCTGAATCGTATTCCTGTGTCATCGTACACACTCAGAATTTTTGTACTTAAACGTATTTTATGTTTTTTGAATTGTATTCCCGAGTGATCGTACACACTCGATATTTTTGTAGTTAAACGCATTTTAAGTTTTTTGAATCATATTCCCGAGTGACCTACACACTCGACATATAAACATATTTCAAGTTTTCTAAATCGTATTCCCGAGGGATCTTGCACACTCAAAATTTCTTATTGAAACACTTTTTAAGTTTTCTAAATTGTATTCCTGAGTGATTGTACACACTCGAAATCTTCATAGTTAAATGTATTTTAAGTTTTTTGAGTCGTCAGCCCGAGGGATCGTACACTCTATGAACTTTCGTACTTAAAGTTTTCTGAATCGTATTCCCGAGTGATCGTAAACACTCTGAACTTTTGTACCTAAATGTATTTTAAGTTCTTTAAATTGTATTCCTGAGGGATTGTACATACTCATATATTTTGCACTTAAACGTATTTTAAGTTTTCTAAATCTTATTCCCAGGGGATCGTACACACTCAGAATTTTTGTACTTAAACGCACTTTAAGCATAATGAATTGTATTCCCGAGTGATCATCCATACTTGGAATTTTTTGTATTTAATTGCATTTTAAGTTTTCTGAATCGTATTCCTGAGTGATCATAAACACTTAAAATTTTTGTAGTTAAACGCATTTTAAGTTTTTTGAATCGTATTCCTGAGTGATCAGACACGCTCAAAAATTTTGTACTTAAACGCATTTTAATTTTCTAAATCGTATTCTCGAGTGATCATACACACTTAGAAATTTTGTACTTAAACGCATTTTAAGTTTTTTGAATCGTATTCCAAGGGATCGTACACACTCAGAATTTTCGTACTAAAACGCATTTTAAATTTTCTGAATCGTATTCCTGAGTGATTGTACACACTCTGAATTTTCATACTTAAACGCATTTTTAATTTTCTGAATCTTGTTCCGGAGTGATCTACACGCTCGGTATTTTCGTACTTAAACGCATTTTAAGCTTTCTGAATCATATTCCTGAGTGATCCTACACGCTCACAATTTTTATACTTAAACACATTTTAAACTTTTTGAATCTTATTCTCGAGTGATCTCCACACTCGGTATTTTCATACTTAAACACATTTTAAGCTTTTTGAATCGTCTTCCCGAGTGATCCTACAGACTCAGGATTTTTGCACTTTAATGAATCTTAAGTTTTCTAAATTGTATTCCCGAGTAATCGTACACACTCAGAATTTTTATACTTAAACACATTTTAAGTTTTTTGAATTGTCTTCCGAGGGATCGCACACACTCAGAATTTTTATACTAAAACGCATTTTAAGTTTTCTGAATCATATTCTTGAGTGATCGTACACACTCAGAAATTTGATACTTCAATGCATTTTAAGTTTTTTGAATCGTATGCGCGAGGGATAGTATACACTCAAAATTTTAGTACTTAAATGCATTTGAAGCTTTCTAAATCATATCCCGAGTGATTGTACACACTTGGAATTTTCATACTTAAACATATTTTAGGTTTTCTGAATCGTTTTCCCAAGTGATCGTATACACTTGGTATTTTCGTGGTTAAACGCATTTTATGTTTTTTGAATTGTATTCCTAAGTGATCGTACACACTCAAAATTTTTGTACATGAACGCATTTTAGGTTTTTTGAATTGTACTCCCAAATGATCGTACACACTCTGAATTTCCATACTCAAATGCATTTTAAGTTTCCTAAATATTATTTATACACTCACAATTTTTGTACTTAAACCTAATTTTAGTTTTCTAAATATTATTCCTGAGGGATCGTACACACTCAGAATTTTCGTACTAAAACGCATTTTAAGTTTTATGAATCGTATTCCCGAGTGATCGTACACACTCGATATTTTTATACTTAAATGCATTTTAGGTTTTCTAAATCGTATTCCCGAGTGATCGTACACACTTAGAATTTTCATACTTAAACGTATTTTAGGTTTTCTGAATCGTATTCCTAAGTGGTCATACTCACTCAAAATTTTTGTACTTTAACACATTTTATGATTTTGAATTGTATTCTCTAGTGATCGTACACACACTAAATTTTCATACTTAAACGAATTTTAAGTTTTGTGAATTATATTCCCGAGGGATCATACACACTCACAATTTTTGTACTTAAACGTATTTTAAGTTTTCTAAATCTTATTCCCTAGGGATCGTACACACTCTGAACTTTTGTACTTAAACATATTTTAAGCTTTCTGAATCTTATTTCAAATGATCATACACAGTCAAAATTTTTGTACTTAAACGTATTTTAGATTTTCTGAATCGTATTCCCGAGTGATCGTACACAGTTAGACTTTTCATACTTAGTTGCTTTTTAAGTTTTCCAAATTGTATTCCTAAGTGATTGTACATGCTCAAAATTTTTGTACTTAAAGATATTTCAAGTTTTCTAAATCGTATTCTCGAGCGATTGTACATACTCGGAATTTTCGTGCTTAAACGCATTTTAAGTTTTCTGAATTGTATTCCTGAGTGATCGTAAACACTTGGAATTTTCGTACTTAAACGTATTTTAAGTTATTGAATTGTATTCTCGAGACATCATATGCACTCAGCATTTTTGTACTTAAAAACGCATTTTAAGTTTTTTGAATCGTATTCCTGAGTGATCATACATACTCGAAATTTTTGTAGTTGAACGCATTTTAAGTTTTCTGAATTGTATGCCCGAGGGATGGTATACACTCGAAATTTTCGTACTTAAACGCATTTTAACTTTTCTAAATTGTATTCCTGAGTGATTGTACACACTCAGAATTTTTGTAGTTAAATGCATTTTAAGGTTTCTGAATCGTATGCCCTAGTGATCGTACACACTTAAAATTTTCGTACTTAAATGCATTTTAAGTTTTCTGATTTGTATTCCCGAGGGATCATACACACTTGGAATTTTCGTACGTAAATCCATTTTAAGTCTTCCTAAATTTATTCCTGAGTAATCGTACGCCCTCGAAATTTTCGTACTAAAACACCTTTCAAGTTTTTTGAATCGTATTCCCGAGTAATCGTACACACTCTGAATTTTCATACTTAAAGGCATTTTAAGTGTTTTAATCCTATTCGCGAGTGATCGTACACACTTGGAATTTTCATAGTTAAAAGCATTTTAAGTTTTCTGAATTGTATGCTCGAGGGAAAAGGAAAACTAGGATATAAACAAAACACTCAGAATTTTCATACTTAAACGTATTTTAAGCTCTCTGAATCGTATTCTCGAGTGATCATACATACTCAGAATGTATGTACTTAAACGTATTTTAAGCTTTTTTAATCGTATTCCTGATTGATCGTATACACTCAGAATTTTTGTACTTAAACGCATTTTAAGTTTTCTGAATCATATTTACCAATGATCATATACACTGGGCAATTTCGTTGTCAAACGCACTTTAAGTTTTCTGAATCATTTTCCTGAGTGATCGTACACACTCAAAATTTTTGTATTTAAACATATTTTAAGTTTTCTGAATCATTTTCCCGGGTGATCATACACACTCGGAATTTTTCTACATAAACGCATTTTAAGTTTTCTGAATTATATTCTTGAGGGATCGTACACACTCAGAATTTTCGTACTTAAACTCATTTTAAGTTTTCCGAATCGTATTCCCACGTGATCGTACACACTCGACATTTTCTTACTTAAACTAATTTTTATACTTTAACGCATTTTAAGTTTTGTGAATCGTACTCCCGAGGGATCATTCACACTTGAAATTTTCATACTTAAACGCATTTTAAGTTTTCTGAATCGTATTTTCGAGTGATCATACACACTCGACATTTTTGTACATAATCGCATTTTATGTTTTCTAAATCGTAAATCCGAGGGATCGTACACACTCAAAATTTTCGTACTTAAACGCATTTATGTTTTCT
The DNA here is from genome assembly GCA_037962975.1 of Clitoria ternatea. Lineage (NCBI taxonomy): Eukaryota > Viridiplantae > Streptophyta > Magnoliopsida > Fabales > Fabaceae > Clitoria > Clitoria ternatea. The sequence goes on along the minus strand of CM075673.1, from coordinate 102,525,956 downwards.
AAATTGTAATCACGAGTGATCGTACACACTCGGAATTTTCATAGTTAAACGCATTGTAAGTTTTCTGAATCATTCACTTGAGGAATCGTATACTCTCAGGATTTTCGTACTTAAACGCATTTTAAGTTTTCTGAATTGAATTCTTGAGGGTCGTACACACCAGAACTTTCATACTTAAACGCATGTTAAATTTTTTGAATCGTATTCCTGAGTAATCGTACACACTCAGAAATTTCATACCTAAATGCATTTTAAGTTTACTGAATCTTATTCCCGAGTGATCGTAGACCCTTAAAAATTTTGTACTTGAACGCATTTTAAACTTTTTGAATCGTCTTCCCGAGTGATCATACACACTCTGAATTTTCATACTTAAAGGCAATTTAAGTTATCTGAATCCTATTCACGAGTGATTGTACACACTCAGAATTTTCATAGTTAAACGCATTTGAAGTTTTCTGAATCGTATGCCTAAGGGATCATACACACTCGGAATTTTCATACTTAAATGCATTTTAAGCTTTCTGAATTGTATTCTTGAGTGATCGTAGACACTCAGAATTTTCGTACTTAAACACATTTTAGGTTTTCTGAATCGTATTCCCGAGTGATCGTACACACTCAGAAATTTCGTACTTAATCGCATTTTAAGTTTTCTGAATCTTTTTCCCGAGTGATCATTCACACTCTGAATTTTTGTACTTAAACACATTTTAAGGTTTCTGAATCGTATTCCTGAGTAATCGTAGACACTTGGAATCTTCTTAGATAAACGAATTTTAAGTTTTGTGAGTGGTATACCACAGGGATCGTACACACTCAGAATTTTTGTACTTCACATATTTATGCTTTCTGAAACGTATTCCCGAGTGATCCTACACGCTCAGAATTTTTAAACTTAAAGGCATTTTAAGTTTTCTGAATCGTATTCCTAAGTAATTGTACACACTCAGAAATTTATTTTAAGTTCTCTGAATTATGTTCCTGAGTGATCAAAGACACTTGGAAATTTAGTACTTAAACGCATTTTACGTTTTCTGAATCGTATCTCGAGTGATCGTACTCACTCAGAAAATTCATATTGAAACGCATTTTAAGATTTCAGAATCATATTCTCAAGTGATCGTACAGACTTGGTATTTTCGTACTTAAACGCAATTTAAGTTTTCTGAATCGTATTCCTGAGTGATTATACACACTCAAAATTTTTGTACTTAAACGCATTTAAGTTTTCTAAATTGTATTCCCGAGTAACCGTATACACTCAAAATTTTCGTACTTAAATGGATTTTAAGTTTTCTGAATCGTATTCCCGAGTGATCATACACACTTGGAATTTTCGTAGTTGAACGCAATTTATGTTTTCTAAATCGTATGCCTAAGGCATCCTAAACACTCAAAATTTTCATACTTAAACGCGTTTTAACTTTTCTAAATTGTATTCCCAAGTGATCGTACACACTCATAATTTTCATATTTAAACGCATTTTAAGTCTTTTAAATCGTATGCCAGAGGAATCGTACACACTCAGAATATTCATACTTAAACACATTTTAAGTTTTTGAATCATATTCCCAAGTGATCGTACACACTTGGAATTTTCGTAGTTAAACGTCTTTTAAGTTTTCTGAATCATATGCCCGAGGGATCATACACACTGAAAATTTTTGTACTTAAATGAATTTTAAGCTTTTTGAGTCATATTCCTGGGTGATCATTCACACTCGTAATTTTCGTACTTAAACGCATTTTAAGTTTTCAGAATCGTATTCCTGAGCGATCGTACACATTTGGAATTTTTGTAGTTAAATGTAATTTTAGTTTTCTGAATCGTATGCCTGAGCGATCATACACACTCAAAATTTTTGTTCATAAACACATTTTTAGCTTTCTTAATCGTATTCTTGAGTGGTTGTATACACTTAGAATTTTTGTACTTAAACACATTTTAGGTTTTCTGAATCGTATTCTTGAGTGATCGTACACACTCAGAAATTTCGTACTTCATCGCATTTTAAGTTTTCTGAATCTTATTCCCGAGTGATCGTACACACTCAAAAATTTCATACTTCAACACGTTTTAAGTTTTCTGAATCGTATTCCTGAGTGATCGTAGACACATAGAAATTTAGTACTTAAACACATTTAACGTTTTTTGAATCGTATTCCCGAGTGATCAGACACACTCAGAAAATTCATACCGAAACGCATTTTAAGTTTTCAGAATCATATTCCCTAGTGATCATACACACTCGGTATTTTCGTACTCAAACGCATTTTAAGTTTTCTGAATCATATTCCCGAGTGATTATACACACTCAGAATTTTTGTACTTAAACGCATTTTAATTTTTTTGAATTGTATTCCCGAGTAACCGTATAACTCGGAATTTTCATACTTAAATGAATTTTAAGTTTTCTGGATCGTATTCCAAAGTGATCATACATACTCGGTGTTTTCGTACTAAAATGCATTTTAAGTTTTCTGACTCGTATTCCCGAGTGATCAAACACACTCAGAATTTTCATAGTTGAACGCATTTAAAGTTTTCTGAATCGTATGTGCAAGGCATGATACACACTCAAAATTTTCGTACTTAAATGCGTCTTAACTTTTCTAAATCGTATTACCAAGTGAATGTACACATTTAGAATTTTTGTATTTAAACATATTTTAAGTCTTCTGAATTGTATGCTGGAGGAATCGTACACACTCAGAATTTTCATACTTAAATGCATTTTAAGCTTTTTGAATCGTATTCCAGAGTGATCGTACACACTTAGAATTTTCATAGTTAAACGTCTTTTAAGTTTTCTGAATCATATACCCAAGGGACCGTTCACACTCAGAATTTTTGCACTTAAACGCATTTTAAGTTTTGGCAATCGTATTCCCGAGTAATCGTAACCATTTGCAATTTTTATAGCTAAATGTAATTTTAGTTTTCTGAATCGTATGCCCGAGGGATCGTACACACTCAAAATTTTTGTTCATAAGTGCATTTTAAGCATTCTGAATCGTATTCTTGAGTGATTGTACACACTCAGAATTTTTATACTTAAACACATTTTAAGTTTTCTGAATCGTATTCTCGAGTTATCGTACATACTCAGAAATTTCGTACTTAATCGCATTTTAAGTTTTCTGAATCTTATTTCCGAGTGATCGTACACACTCAGAATTTTTGTACTTAAACACATTTTAAGTTTTTTGAATCTGAGTGATCATAGACACTTAGAAATTTAGTACTTCAACGCATTTTACGTTTTCTGAATCGTATTCCTGAGTGATCGTACACACTCAGAAATTTCATACCGGAACGTATTCTAAGTTTTCAGAATCATATTCTCGAGTGATCATACATACTCAGTATTTTCATACTTAAATGCATTTTAAGTTTTCTGAATCGTATTCCTGAGTGATTATACACACTCGGAATTTTTATACTTAAACGCATTTTAAGTTTTCTGAATTGTATTCCCGAGTAACCGTATACACTCGGAATTTTCATACTTAAATGAATTTTAAGTTTTTTGAATCGTATTCTTGAGTGATTGTACACACTCGGTGTTTTTGTACTTAAATGCATTTTAAGTTTTCTGAATCGTATTCCTGAGTTATCATACACACTCGAAATTTTTGTAGTTGAATGCATTTTAAGTTTTCTGAATCGTATACGCAAGGCATCGTACGTACTCAAAATTTTTGTACTTAAAACGTGTTTTAACTTTCCTAAATTATATTCCCGAGTGATCATACACACTCAGAATTTTTGTATTTAAACGCATTTTAAGTCTTTTGAATTTTATGCCAGAGGAATCGTACACACTCAGAATTTTCATACTTAAACGCATTTTAAGCTTTCTGAATCGTATTCCCGAGTGGTCGTACACACTTGGAATTTTCATAGTTAAACGTCTTTTAAGTTTTCTGAATCATATGCCAGAGGGATTGTACACACTCAGAATTTTCGTACTTAAACACATTTTGAGCTTTTTGAATCGTATTCCCGGGTGATCGTTCACACTCGGAATTTTCGTACTTAAATGCATTTTAAGTTTTTGGAATCGTATGCCCGAGTGATCATACACATTTGGAATTTACATAGTTAAATGTAATTTTAGTTTTTTGAATCGTATGCCCGAGGGGTCGTACACACTCAAACTTTTTGTTCATAAAAGCATTTTAAGCTTTCCGAATCGTATTCTTGAGTGATTGTACATACTCAAAATTTTCTTACTTAAACACATTTTAAGTTTTCTGAATCGTATTATCCAGTGATTGTACAGCCTCAGAAATTTTGTACTTAATCCCATTTTAAGTTTTCTAAATCTTATTCCTGAGTGATCGTACACACTCAGAAATTTAGTACTTCAACGCATTTTACGTTTTCTGAATGGTATTCCTGAGTGATCGTACATACTCAGAAATTTTGTACTTCAACGCATTTTAAATTTTCTGAATTGTATTCCCGAGTGATTTTACACACTTAAGATTTTTGTATTTAAACACATTTTAAGTTTTCTGAATCGTATACACTTGAAATTTTCGTACTTAAACGAATTTTAAGTTTTCTGACTCGTATGCCCGAGGGATGATAGACATCAGAATTTTCGTACTTAAACGCATTTTATGTTTTCTTAATCGTATTCCTGAGTGGTCATACACACTCGAAATTTTCTTAGTTGAAAGGATTTTAAGTTTTCTCAATCGTATGCTCGACGGATCATACACACTTAAGATTTTCATACTTATACGCGATTTAAGTTTTCTAAATCGTATTCCGGAGTGATCGTACACACTAGGAATTTTTGTAGTTAAACGTATTTTAAGTTTTTTGAATCGTATGCCCTAGGTATCATACACACTCGAAATTTTCGTACTTAAATGCATTTTAGGTTTTCCTAATCTTATTCCCGAGTGATCGTACACCCTCGGAATTTTTGTAGTAAAACACATTTAAAATTTTTTGAATCGTATTCCCGAGTGATCGTACACACTTCGAATTTTCATATTTAAAGACATTTTATGTGTTCAGAATCCTATTCGCGAGCGATCATACACACTCGGAATTTTCATAGTTAAAAGCATTTTAAGTTTTCTAAATCGTATGCCTGAGGGATCGTACACACTCAAAACTTAAGTACTTAAACACATTTTAAGCTTTCTTAATCAAATTCTTGAGTGATCATACACACTTGAAATTTTTCTACATAACAAAATTTTAAGTTCTCTAAATCATATTCCCGAGTGATCGTACACACTCAGAAATTTTATACTTAAACGCATGTTAAGTTTTCTGAATTGTATTCCCAAGGGATCGTACACAGTCAGAATTTTCATACTTAAACTCATTTTAAGTTTTCTGAATCATATTCCCGAGTGATCATACACACTCGTCATTGTCACACTTAAATGCATTTTATGTTTTCTTTATCGTATTCCCGAGAGATCTACACACTCAGAATTTTTGTACTTTAACACATTTTAAGTTTTCTGAATCGTATTCCTGAGGGATCATTCACACTCGGATTTTTGTACTTAAACGCATTTTAAGTTTTCTGAATCGTATTCTCGAGTGATCATACACACTCGACATTTTTGTACAAAAACGCATTTTAAGTTTTCTGAATCGTATACCCCAGGGATCTTACACTCTCAAAATTTTCGTACTTCAACACATTTCGTAGTTAAATGCATTGTAAGTTTTCTGAATCGTGTGCCTAAGGGATAGTACACTCCAGGATTTTCATACTTAAATGCATTTTAAGTTTTTTGAATCAAATTCCTGAGGGATCGTACACACTCAGAATTTTCATACTTAAACGCGTGTAAAATTTTCTAAATCGTATTCATGAGTAATCGTACACCCTTAGAATTTTTGTATTTAAACGCATTTTAAGTTTTTTGAATCGACTTCCCGAGTGATTGTACACACTCTGAATTTTCATACGTAAAGGCGTTTGAAGTTTTCTGAATCCTATTCACAAGTGGTCGTACACACTTAGAATTTTCGTAGTTAATCACATTATAAGTTTTCTGAATCGTATGCCTGAGGGGTCGTACACACTCAGACTTTTCATACTTAAATGCATTTTGAGCTTTCTGAATCGTATTCCCGTCTGATTGCCACACTTGGAATTTTTGTAGTTAAACGCATTTGAAATTTTCTGAATCATATTCACGAGGGATCGGACACACTCTGAATTTTTATACTTAAACGCATTTTAAGCTATCTGAATCGTATTCCCGAGTGATCGTTCACACTCATAATTTTTGACTTAAATGCGTTTTAAGTTTTGTAAATCGTATTCACGAGTAATCGTACACATTCAGGATTTTCAAACTTAAAGGCATTTTAAGCTTTCTGAATCGTATTCCCGAGTGATGGTACACACTCGAAATTTTCATACTTAAACGCATTTTAAGCTTTCTGAATCGTATTCCCGAGTGACCATACACACTCAAAATTTTCATACTTAAAAGTATTTTAAGTTTTCTAGAATCATATTCCCAAGTAATCATATACACTTGGAATTTTCTTACATAAACAAATTTTAAGTTTTCTGAATCGTATAACCGAGGGATCATACACACTTGAAATTTTCGTACTTACACACATTAAGATTTCTGAATCTTATTCCCGAATGATCCTACACACTCAGAATTTTCATACTTAAATGCAATTTAAGTTTTCCGAATGGTATTCCTGAGTAATCGTACACAGTCAGAATTTTCATACTTAAAAACATTTTAAATTCTCTGAATCGTATTCCAGAGTGATCATACACACTTAGAATTTTTGTACTTAAACACATTTTAAGTTTTCTGAATCGTATTCTCGACTGAACATACACACTCCAAAATTTTGTACTTAAACACATGTTAAGTTTTCTGAATCATTTTTCGGGTAATCTACACACTCAGAATTTTCGTAATTAAACGCATTTTATGTTTTCTGAATCGTATTCCCAAGTAATCGTATACACTCAGAATTTTTGTACTTAAACAATTTTAAGTTTTCTGAATTGTATGCCCAAGGGATCGTACACACTCGCAATTTTCATACTTAAACGCATTTTAAGCCTCCTAAATCGTATTCCCGAGTGATCGTACACACTCGGCCTTTTCATAGTTAAACGCATTTTAAGTGTTCTAAATCATATTCCTGAGTGATCGTACACAATAGGAATTTTCATACTTAAACGAAGTTTAAGTTTTCTGAATCGTATAATCGAGTGAACGTATACGCTTAGAATTTTCATACTTAAACGCATTTTAAGTTATCTTATTCATATTCCCGAGTGAACGTACACTCAGAATGTTCATACTCTAAAGCATTTTAAGTTTTCTAAATCGATTTCCTGAGTGAACGTACATACTAGGCATTTTCGTCGTTACACACATTTTAAGATTTCTAAATCGTATTCCCGAGTGATCGTACACACTCAGAATTTTTGTACATAAACGAATTTTAAGTTTTTCGAATCGTATTCCCGAGTGATCGTACACACTTGGAATTTTCCAACTTAAATGTATTTTAAGTTTTCTGAATCGTATTCCCAAGTAATCGTACACACTTTGAGTTTTCATACTTAAACGCATTTCAAGCTTTCGTAATGGATTTCTCGAGTGATAGTACACACTCAGAATTTTCATACTTTAACGCATTTTAAGTTTTCTAAATCATATTCACGAGGGATCGTACACACTCAGACTTTTGTACTTAAAGGCATTTTAAGTTTTCTAAATCTTATTCCCGAGTGATCGTACGCACTCTAAATTTTCATACTTAAATGCCTTTTAAGTTTTCTGAATTATATTCCCGTGGGATCTAACACACTCAGAATTTTCATACATAAACGCATTTTTTTAAGTTTTCTGAATCGTATTCCCGAGGAATCGTACACACTCAAAATTTTCATACTTAAACGCATTTTAAGTTTTCTAAATCGTATTCCCAAGGAATCGTACACACTCAAAATTTTCGTACTTATACATATTTTAAGTTTTCTGAATCGTATTCCTGAGTTATCGTACACACTCAAAATTTTCATGGTTAAACGCATTTTAAGTTTTTTGAATCATATGCCCAAGGGATCGTACACATTCAAAATTTTTGTACTTAAACGCATTTTAAGTTTTGAGTCGTTTTCCTCAGTGATCATACATACTCAGAATTTTTGTACTTAAATGCATTTAATGTTTTTTGAATGTTATTCCCAAGTGATCATACACACTCAGAACTTTTGTACTTCAACGCATTTTAAGTTTTTTAAAACGTATTCCTCAGTGATTGTACACATTCTGAATTTTCCTACTTCAACGTATTTTAAGTTTTCTAAATTGTATTCCTGAAGGATAGTACACACTCGACATTTTCATAGTTAAACGCATTTTATGTTTTCTAAATCGTTTTCACGAGTGATTGTACCCACACAGAAATTTCATACTTAAACGCATTTTAAGTTTTCTGAATCCTATTCCTGAGTGATCATACATACTCGGTATTTTTGTACTTAAACGCATTTTAAGTTTTCTAAATTATTTTCCCGAGTGATCCTACACACTCCGAATTTTCATAAAACAAATTTTAAGTTTTTTGAATTGTATTCTTGAGGGATCGTACACACTCAGAATTTTGGTTACTTAAAACCATTTTAAGTTTTCTGAATCGTATTCCGAGTGATCGTTCACACTCAAAATTTTCATACTTAAATGCATTTTAAGTTTTTTGAATCGATTTCCCGAGTGATTGTACACATTCAAAATTTTCATACTTAAATGCATTTTAAGTTTTTTGAATCCTATTCGCTAGTGATTGTACACATCAAAATTTTTGTAGTTAAACATGTCACCCCCTGGTTCTCTGGACCCGAATCTCGATGTAATCAAGATAAATAATTAATAAAAATGCGAGTAAATTTTTCGCGTTTGAAATAACTTAGAAAACACCTCGACGATTACACCAAGACTTGAACCACAGAAAACCGAAGAGTAAGATTTAATATTTTATAACTGGATCATAAAATAAATCACCCATGATTGTATACAAAATAACAGAGTTTAAAGCGGAAGAAGAATATAGGGCACACGCCTAGTCCCATATATGAAGATATAAGAAGAGGCTTGACAAAGCATGCAAGCATACAACACAAGCCTATTAGGCCACAACCAATCTTACACATAAATCATAAACATGCATTGCCCTAAATATATATACACATGCATCATTATGGTCATACAATATACATCTCCATTATCGATATTCCATATTTGACCACATTTTATTCAACCTTAAAATCATGTATCATTAATGCTTATACATCCCCAAAATGATTATATAACCAACATCATTATATCCATCAAATAAGTATGAATTCTAATACCCCAAATACAAATACATCATACACTTGTATTATCATTTACAATACATCCATCAATTTCAATGGTTATCAAGGCTATAATGTACATTTTATTCACAATACAATAAATTACAATTGCTGCCGGCCAAGGCATTTCATTACCACTATTTACTTCCCAAAGCTCTACTTTAAAATATCCTTATCCTATGATATTCCTGCATCAATGCTAAAAATGGACAACATGGGAGAGTGAGTTATACATTTCAAATGACGAATATGAATACAATTGAGATTATGTGCATATGTATATTAACGTCATGTATGCTTTGCTAAAATCATCAATAATCCTCATAATCTATTCATTTCAACAATATACATATCATGTATTCATCCATCAATTCATAGCAAAACAATCACATACATACATATTTCTCATTGCCACAATGGGCCAATATCATTGTCATCAATATAAATAAACAAGCCGTTCATCACATTGGGCCATTACATAGAACATCATCATATTCAGCATCTTTTCATTATATTCATATTTTTCATGTTGTCTTTTAGGTATTCATTTACCCATCTTATCATAATCACATCTCAATCTCAATCTCAATCATCATCAATCATCAACACCTGTTGGCATATCTCCATGCTATATGCAAATTCTCTTAGGCTAATGCATATGCATAATGGAATCAATAACGACAAATGCGGATCCGACTATGGGAATAAACACCAAATTTATGGGTCAAGCATGATCACATACCATGCCCCTACTGCAATAGTATAATGTGTACACATATATCATAATGCATGCATAATCACCAATTTTACTATTACCAAACCGCATCGCCCATTTTGCAACACCGGTCATTTTCACCATGACCGCGGTAATCAATATAATCAACATTATAGGGTGTTGCGGGCTAACCATGATTCATAACATGGCAGCTGTGATCCATAGGACCACCGGGGACACCTACTCCTCAAGAGCCACCCCCACAAGGGTCAACCACATGCAGCTCCCCATAGCTCAGCATGGGTAGCTTCATGACTTACACACTGAGTCACAGGGGAACAACAAGAATGCTCGTGCACTGAGCCACCCTCCCTCTGGGCCAACTGGGGGAATCCCCTAATATTCCAACACCGGCAGCTATGATATGTCATGGATGCAATGCAACGCAAATCAAATGTATTCTCACACTATGCATCCTATCATGCCACTCATCAATCATCGTCATCATCACCAACACCACCATACAATTCTTTGTGGATTTTATCATTGTTGGTTTTAGCCATTGTTTTTAAGTCTTAAGTGTGGCATTTCATTTCAACATATTTTATAGCATACTTGTAAGTCAATACTTGCAATATTCACAATGGCATCACAAACGTCACATAATATTCATCAATCTTTCATCAATATCACCACATAATCATTAGTGGATTTTTATCTCATTATTCATCACCATTGTTTCATATATATCAGTGTGGTATTCACAACAATTCATTAATATAATTCAAGCCGCACATACAAGATCACACTTGTATCACACACCATGGCACTCAATAATTCATCAATAATAACAATTATCCTCTATACGAGGAAACTATCCATAATATCATCCATCATTATTCATTATCAATGCTATCTCCGATTCATCGATTTATAACACATACTACGTCATTTAATCATTCCCTCATTGGTTTCACAATCACACAAGGGTGTATCTTACAACTCCATTATTACACTTTCATATGATTCATCACATCATATTATTGGTGGTGAACCCTTGGGTCTTCAAAACATATCATAAGCATGTACATATTTCCTAAAGTCTCAATCCATATCAAACACCACCAAGACAACACAAGGTGACTGCGAATACATAATTAGAACATGTACGATCAGTTATATAAACATTCAATGAAGTAAGAAAGCGCAAACCATATGATTTCCACCACGGCCACCATTACGGCCACCATTATGACCATTTCCGTTTCCACGACCACGGCCTCCAAAGCCACCATGGCCTCCACGATTACCATTTGGATTCACACGTACAAGAGTATTAACATTAGCATTCCTTGTATTCAATGGGTAATTAGGGCGGATATGCCCCGCTTGATTGCATTGGTAGCACACCACCTCATCTTGTCGACAATCCCTTGCCAAGTGATTAGCACCACACTTGAAGCAAGTAAGGCCTTGGACATTTCTACAACTTTGGTTACCACTACCGTAACCACCTCTAAAAGCACCACGTTCTCTTGTATTGGAGGATCCACCACGAAAGAACTTGTTCTTCTTGAAGTGACCTTGCTTCTTAAAACTAGAGAATTGGCCCTTCAACTTAGGCTCGTGCTTACCATGACTCGAAGGAGCCACATCATCTTCTTCATAAATTCGACACTTGTTCATAAGTGTAGGGAAGTTTCTTATCTCTTGATACCGAATAGCCCGCTTGATCTCGGGTCTCAACCCATTTTCAAACTTCACACATTTGGAAGCCTCGGTACCCTCTTGTTGATAGGGCGGATAGAAGGCACAAAGTTCTTCAAACTTGGAGGCATACTCCTCCACAGTCATACCACCTTGTTTTAGCTCCATGAACTCGAGCTCTTTCTTACTTCTGTAACTATCCGGGAAATACTTCTTCAAAAACTCCACCTTGAAATTTTCCCAAACCAAGGGAATGTCAGCAAACACCATGCGTCCCCTAGTAAGATGCCACCAAGCTTTAGCTTCATCGCGGATCATGTAGACCGTATACTCTACCTTTTATGCTTCGGAACACTCAAAGCTAGCATAAATTCTTTCCAAGTTGTTAATCCACGCATAAGCATCCTCAGGCTTATAACCTCCATGAAATTTCGAAGGTTTCCTCTTAAGAAATAGATCAAGACCTTAGGAGCCTTGTCCCACATTCAGTTGGCCTTGTCTTTTCAAGATATTAGTGAATCGATTCAAGGCATTTGCCATAGCAGCAGCCTCACGATTAGGTCTACCAGCCATATCTTAAGCCTATACATCAAAACATGGCTCACACGTGAGTGTACTAGACCAAACAATAAACTCTTAACCTATAAACTCAAGATTTCAACATTCATTGGTCCATCATGCTTTACATCATATAATCATATCAATTTTAATACGTGATCACAACATATTCATTATAAAAGGTAAATAGTGTAAGGACTCTTGGCCGGACTCAAACAACATAAACATTGACTTCAATTCAATAGCTTACAGTCACAATTCAATCAAATAATCCATAACTTAGGTGTTTATAGCTCACATGATTCAATCATAAGCAACAACTACTTGAACAACATCAATCATGTCTGTATGAAGAGCAACCAATGCTCTGATACTAGGTTATGGGACCCCAAAAAATACGGGTAAATTTTTCATGTTTTATAAATCGTTTTTAGACAAGAAATAAAGTGGTGAAACTTTAGTTCAACACCCCGGATCTACGAAAAACCTCTCTCATATATGAAGATATAAGAGGGTGAATTAAAAATGATTTCATGAGGAATGTTTAATTAAAAACAGCGGAAGAATCAATTAAATTGATGTTGCATGATTGGATTTAAAGAGAATCGATTTCATGAGGTCTAATGATTCATAATATATCCAAGGTACCTTTAAGATGATGCAATAAAAAGATTTGATGCAAAAGAAATGAAAATAATTAAAACAAAGCAAATGGGAGCATCAGAGTGCCACTCGCTCAAGCGAGTACCACACTCGCTTAAGCGAGTTCACGTGGTAGCGCTTGGGTGAGGCCAGCGAGATGCTTGAGCGAGAGGGAAAATCAGCATCAGGGGCCAACCTTGCTTGAGCGAGCTCCACCTCGCTTAAGCGAGATTACTCCAGAAGCATCAGGCACCATACTGTCCGATTTTCGCTTGAGCGAGGCTAGACTCGCCTGGGCAAAAATCATCCAGAATCAATTCATTCCCCTGCTCGCTTGAGCGAATTGTCATCCACTGGCCATTTCGCTTGAGTGAAAATGGGCCAGTAGCTCTCCCACTCGATCTTGCTCGGGCAAAGCCTCACCCGCTTGAGCGAAATTACTCTAGTAGCTAAACCTCTGATTCCAGGGGGTTTCGCTTGAGCAAAATGCCATTCGCTTGGGCGAATTTTGGCTAGTGGCCACACTCCTGTTTCACAAGGATCTCGCTTGAGCTATATTTTTACTCGCTTGAGCGAGTTCTGTAGAACATATGTAGAAACATGGAAATTCACACAACTTCATATACCAATTCTCATTTTATACTAATTCAGCCTATCCTAATGCATTATATACATTCCTTCATGCATTCAAAAGTTCATTCAATGGTTTTCACACCTCAAAATCAAATCTCATTCAATCAATGCATAGGATTAAAACCATTTCTATATAAACTTCATGAAATGCTACAAATTGTAGAATACATCATTCATTCATAATATTTGTCATTAACAAGTATCATAATTCATTCTCTTACATCATTTGGGTCATTAATGAAAATTGGCCATACACACGAAGGTCCAATTTTCGTACATGACCCTCAAAAATCATCAACTACAATCTAGATGGCAAAATAAGCATACATATACACTATATGTTATACAAAAGTCTAGATTTACCGGCCAAGGCTCTTCCTATACATCTATTAACCTCCTTCTACAAAATATACTTCAAAAGAGTTTCACTCCTCCCAAGAGTGACCTGTATCACAAATCTAAAAAGTGGACAACATGGGAGATTAAGTCATACATTCCAAAAGAATGAATATAAATACCATGTGATCATGTGCATATGTATCACAACATGTATACTTGCATTCACATACAACCCATCATCAACTATCATCATAATATACAATCATTTTTGTAAATCAAGTAAGTATAAAATCACATACATGATCTAGTCCTTCAATAATTGGACTATCACACAATTCATCATCTTACTCACATTGTTATTTTGGTATTCACATATTTTATGTTGTCTTAATATAATTTCACATTCTCAACATAACCATCATCATATCTTATCACATGTGGCATACTTCCTTGCTATATGCAAATGCTCTTAAGCTAATGCATATGCACAACGGAATATTTCAATAATTACAGATCTAACTGTGGGAAATAAACACCAATTGTGGGACTCAAGTATGATCATCTGACTATACCCCTACTGCAGTAGTAAAATGTGTACATTATCCTTAAATTGCATGCATTTCACCAATTCTTTTACTGGTACCAAACCGCATCGACATCGCCGATTTTGCAACACCGGTCATTCACACTATAACCGCGGTAAACAACATATTCGACATATGGTGTTGCAGGCCAAACATGAGTCATATCATGGCAGCTGTGATCCCAAGGACCACCGGGACACCTGCTCATCAAGAGCCACCCCCCACAAGGGTTAACCACATGTGGCTCCCCGTAGCACAACATGGGCAACTTCGTGACTCTCACACCGAGCCACAGGGGAATTACAAATCGCTCGTGCACAGATCCGCCCTCCCACTGGGACAACCGGGGGAATCCCCTAAAATTCTAACACCGGTAGCTATGCAGTATGCCATGGATGCAAATGCCAATCATATGCATTTCTCACTCTATGCATCCTATACATGCCACTCATCATGCATCATCATCATCATCACCAACATCACTACAAGGCTTTTAGTGGATTTATTATTGTTGGTTATTATTATTAGTTTAAACTTTTGTGTGGCATTTTCAATAGTTCTCATTCACATCATTCAATTCCATCATTAATACAATGACATCAATCTTTCACTATCAACCAAGGCATGTTATTCATTACACCCATTCTCAATCAAACATCATCAACACTCATTTTACACTTATGGTGGACATGAGTATAACCTCATATTATCAAACAATTCACACCACCATATAACACACCATGATTATTCTAAATGCATCAAAGCATGTTGCTAAACATTATCCACATTAATATATTCAACATTACAATCCATCATCACAACACGAGCAAGGCAAACATGCATGTCAACACATATGACAATCAAATGTCATTCAAATTCATGTATTTAGAACATAAAGACTCCTCTCCTACCTCAAGAGAAGAATTCCAATCATTCAACTATTCAAGACACAAATTCCAATCATTCGGAATAGGTCCTACATTAATATACATATAAAATCCCAATCATTCAACTATTCAAGACACAAATTCAACTCTATTCAATCATAATCATATCTATAATTTTATAACATGTTTAAGACATGATATAGGCATCATTTTCCTTCACTTATTAGGCTTCGGGAATTCCTTCCCATTAAGCTTCATTCATTATATCTAAAGGCTACAAAACAATCATAGCCTGACATTCATAAGAATGCCCTATTAATCAATACCCATATTCTCAATATTATGTATTTGCTCTCAAATATATTATTCATCACACATTTATCATTTTCCCAAAGTTTCCAAGTTAGGGTTTCACCTAAAACCCAACAACATTCATCAATAATCATCAATCTTCATCACCTTCCAACATACCTTCATCTTCCTCATTTATTACCATTGAAGTTTGCATTTATGACTACCCACTCTAGGGTTCATGCATTAAATGCTTCCATTAAATACTTGTTCACATACATTATTCTCCCCAAACCACAATAACACATACCTATAACATTTAAACCCAACAAAAGTGGTGAAAATGGCTTACCACACCCAAAATGAAAATGGGTGACAAAGGGGGAGAAAGAGAGTTACGAAAATAGAGGGGAAGAGAGAGAAGACTTCAAGCTCCAATGGTCTCCTTCCAAGCTCCAACAAAAATGAAATAAAAATGGGGAGGTGTCACCTTTGGCTAGGGTTTTTGGAAGAGAAGAAGAGGAAAATGAAGAAGGGAATAGAGAAGGAGAAGAAGAATGTGTTTTGCCAATGTGAGTTAGCAGCCAACGAAAGAAGAAGAGAAAATAAGGGTTTTTGATTTTCCTTTTAGTTCTCTCATTAATATTTCATCATTTTAATTCAAACAGGGTCTCTGTTTGGGCTCAACACTTTATCTGAAAATTATTCCGAAAACATATTCGGACTCCCAATATTATTCTTAATAGCCCTAACCAATATCGTCCCAATGGGAGATACTTGGTCCGACACCCATATTGTAATCGGGTCAGTTTTTAGCTTATTCGGTCCCAATAAATTATTAACAGTCCCCAAAAATCTCTATTTAATTAATTCCAATATTTTGGGACATTGAATAATCCACATTCCATTATTTAATATTTATTTCCCTAATTAATTCTCTATTTTAAAAATTTGGGATGTTACATAAGTCCTTATCAAATCCTCATCAAAATCCAATAGCCTCAAATATCCACATCAATGATTCCAATAATATTTTCTAAACCCAAAGGTCACTCTCATGACAACCATATCACCAATTCAACTATCTATGACAAAAGTCCCAATTATCAGCATTTCTCATGAGTTTCATACAAATTGGCAAGCATCAATTCCATCAATTCTCATACATTATCATAGATATAATATCATCATCATAGTGTCAATCATTTGTAAACAGCAATCAATTGTCCCAATGGTCATCTACCCTATAGTTTGGGTTTCACATGCATAAACCGTCATACTTAACATCATGAACTTAGTTCATATTTTTCCTCAACATCAACATTAAATTTCAATACTTGTAAAATTTTGTTTCCTCATATAAAATTATTCCAAAGCATCCAGAATTATCAAATTCATCAATTTGGCTTAAAATCCCCAAATCATCACACTTAGGATTTTCCTCTAAAATCACTTAACAACAATCTCAATCAATTTTCTTAAATCATCATGGACATTATAACCCTCCTCATCACACAACATCAAACTATCTCCAAGAACCTCACTTCCATAACCAAAACTTATATCTCAATCCTAGGGTTTTACCATTCCCATCATCACCAATAATACCCAATGCCAATATTTTAAGTTTATGTATCATAAAACCCACAAGTAGAGCAATAAAGAGGCAAGAGACCCTTACCTTAATTCCATGCCTTCAAAAACGAAAATGAGGAGACAACCAATACTTTGCTCCAATATGTCATTCAAGCCTCACAAATCCATTGAAACCATTTAATTTTGAGTGGAATGGCAAGGGAGAGGGGTGGCTACGGTTTGGGCAAGAGAAGAATGGAGGAGAAAAAGAAAATGAAGAAAGAGTGGAGGAGAAGGGTGCACCGAAAATGAGAAAGAGAAGGTGGGGAAAGTGACAAAATTGGTCATTGACCATTGGTTAATAGGGTGCACCATCATGTCTTTTTCCATTGGTTAATAATTCCTTTACCCATTGTGCAAAAAAGAGTAGAAAAGAGAGGGAGTGGTCACACGGTCATGAGGGGAGAAGAAAAGGGAATTTTTCATTTTCTTTTAATTCCATTTTGGCTTGTATTTTCTATGTTTAATAATATATGTCGTGTCCGAATAATTATTTCCTCAACACCAAAAATCATTTTAACCATATTGCCATAACCACAATAATTTTCTAAGTATTCTAGACCCAACAAATATCCAACTTAACCAAGTAGGTACCACATCATCTGTTAAATCATCTGGTTCTGGTAAATCTTAATTTACCAATAATTCACCTCTAATGCCTAATTAATTCTCCCATAATCATTGGACCATAAATAATTGATTATTTTTATTCAATAAATTTATTTTCTTCAAAATTTGGGATGTTACAATCCACCCCACCTAAAAGAAATTTCGTCCTTGAAATTTGACATTGATATACATCACATGGCCACACTTGAGGCCGCGCACCAGTAGAGTTCAATGACACCATAAAATAAGATCAGACTTCCCAAAGTCCACGGGACAGGATTCACCATCATTCCTTTGTACTTAAATGTATTTTAAATTTTCTGAATCTTATTCCCGAGTGATCATACACACTCAAAATTTTCATACTTAAATGTAGTTTAAGTTTTCTGAATCGTATTCCCGAGGGATCGTACACCCTTGGAATTTTCGTTCGTAAATGAATTTTAAGTTTTCTGAATCGTCTTTTTGAGTGATCATACACACTCAGAATTTTCATAGTTAAACGCATTTTAAGTTTTTTGAACCATATTCCTGAGTAATCGTACACACACAGAACTTTTGTACTTAAACGCATTTTACATTTTCTGAATCATATTCCTGAGTGATCGTGCACACTCGGCATTTTCATAGTTAAATGCATTTTAAGTTTTCTGAATTGTATTCCCGAGAGATTGTATACACTCAGAATTTTCGTACTTAAACTAATTTTAAGTTTTCTGAATCGTATGTCCAAGTGATCCTACACACTTGGAATTTTTGTACTTAAACGCATCTGAAGCTTTCTGAATCGTATTACCGAGTGATCATACACATACAAAAATTTCATACTTAAAGCATTTCAAGTTTTCTGAATCGTATTCCTGAGTGATCGTACACACTCAGAATTTTCATACTTAAACACATTTTATATTTTGAGTCGTATTCCTGAGGGATCGTACACTCTCAGAATTTTCATACTTAAACGTATTTTAAGTTTTTTGAATTGTATGCCCGAGGGATCCTATACACTCAGAATTTTCATACTTAAACGTATTTTAAGCTTTTTGAATTGTATTCTTGAGTGATCGTAGACACTTAAAATTTTCATACTTAAACAAATTTGAAGTTTTCTGAATTGTATTCCCGAGTGATCGTACACACTTGGAATTTTCATACTTAGATGCATTTTAAGCTTTCTGAATCGTATTCCCGAGTGATCATAGATACTCAAAATTTTCATAGTTAAACACATTTTAAGTTTTCTCAATCGTATGCTCGAGGGATCCAACACACTCAGAATTTTCTTACTTAAACACATTTTAAGCTTTCTAAATCATATTCCCGAGTAATCTTACACACTTAGAATTTTCGTACTTAAACGCATTTTAATTTTTTTGAATCTTATTCTTGAGTGATCGTACACACTCAGAATTATTGTTCTTAAACACATTTGAAGTTTTTTTGAATCGTATTCCTGAGTGATCGTACACACTCAAAATGTTCATACTTATACGTAATTTATGTTTTCTGAATCGTATTCCCGAGGGATCTACACACTTGGAATTTTCATCTTAAACGAATTTTAAGTTTTCTGAATCATCTTCCCGAGTGATCGTACACTCTCAAAATTTTTGAACTTAAATGCAATTAAAGTTTTCTGAATCGTATTCCCTAGGGATGGTACACACTCGGACTTTTAGTACTTAAACACATTTTAAGTTTTTTGAATTGTATTCCTGAGTGATCATACACATTCGGAACTTTTGTACTTAAACGTATTTTAAGTTTTCTGAATCATATTCCTGAGTGATCATACACACTTGGAATTTTTATACTTAAAGGCATTTTATGTTTTCTGGATCATATTCCTGAGTGATCGTACATAGTCGACATTTTCATAGTTAAACGCATTCCAAGTTTTTTGAATTGTATTCCTGAGAGATCGTATACACTCAGAATTTTCATACTTAAACGAATTTTAAGTTTTCTAAATCGTACACTGGAGGGATCCTAAGCTCTCGAAATTTTCGTACTTAAACGCATATTATGTTTTCTGAGTCGTATTCCTAAGGGATCGTACACACTCAGAACTTTCACATTTAAACGCATTTTATGTTTTCTGAATCGTATTCCCGAAGGATTGTATACATTCAGAATTTTCATACTTAAACGCATTTTAAGTTTTCTAAATCGTATTCTTGAGTGATCATATACACACAAAATATTCATAGTTAAACGGAATTTATGTTTTTTTGGAATCGTATTCCCAAGTGATCGTACACACTTGGAATTTTCATACTTAATCGCATTTTAAGCTTTCTGAATCGTATTCCCGAGTGATCATACATGTAACAACCTAAATTTTAAAATAAAGGATTAATTAAGGAAATAATTATTAAATAGTTGTGTATGGATTATTTAATGTCCAAATGTTAGAAATAGTTAAATTAATATTTTTAGGGACTACTCATAATTTATTGGAGGCGAATAAGCTGAAATTAAGTCCGATTAGAATATGGGTGTCGGACCAAGTATTTCCGATTGGGATGATATAGGTCAGGGCTATTAAGAATGTTATTGGGAGTCCGAATATGTATTCGGAATAATTTTCAGATAAAGTATTGAGCCCAAACAGAGATCCTATTTGTGATAAAACGATGAAATATTAATGAGAGGATTAAAAGTCACAATTTTCAACCTTCCAAATGCAAGGGATTTTAGCATTAAAAATTTAACAATCATGTACCTATTTGGCAAGCACTCACACGGTCACATGGGGCTATTTTTGCACTCCATTTTCTTGCACTTAAGTAAGCAAAATCAGCCATGAAATCATTTGCCAACGTGAATTGCACCAAAATAATGGTCCATTATGCATGATTTGTTGGCTTCCAATTGCATAATTTTTTAGTGCCAAAATTCCTCTTGCAAAATACTATAAATAGGCCTTAATTCTAAGGGTTTAGACACACCATTATATACCAAGAACATCTTGGGTAGCTCTTGAGTTTAGAGGCACAAATCTGAATTTTTACATTCAGAATACAGTGGGGAAATAACAGAAAATACGATGGGAAAAGCAGTGGTGGAATTACCTCTGGGCTTTTTGGAGAAACCCGTAGGTCTTTCTTTTACTGTATCATGTGTTTTATGCTTTGTTTTCCTTTCACTATGTGTATGAATTTAAGTTACTTCATGGGTAACTAAATTATTTATCTTGGGATGACGAGGGTGTGATAATATTTTGTGTTAATGTTGCTTTAACTTTTAAGTTAATAAATTTCCATTTTCCAATTAATTCAAATTTTACTCAATGCTCTTATTAATTCCGACCAAGAATCTAAGTGATAAAACTATATACTTATAGGTATATTAGTAAGAGTAAGTAATTAATAGGATTGGCCGATTCATTAATTACTGGAAAGCTTTCGAATTAATCATGAGATTTTGAAATGCTTTTTGTGACCCCTGTAATAATCCGGGAAAGTAATCAAAATTCTTTTGAGGAATTAAAAAGGGGCTTTCATAAAATGATAATAGGCCTTTCTTAGGGATTGAACGTGGTTCTCTGTACGTTAGGTACATTAATAGAGTTCTGACCGGAACATATTAATTAACTAAAGGAAAATCTGCCTTGGAAAACTTAATTTGATTCTTGTTAATTAAAAGTTAAAATTGTTAACATAAAATAACATCTTAAACCCTCGAAATCCTAAGATACTCTCAACTCTGTTTTTAACCCAAGGTTAATATTTTTACTGTATGGTAAATAATTGTTTATTGTAAGGTAAAAAAATATTTTTTTACTATAAGGTAAATAATTTTTCCTGAGGTAAAAAAAATTATTTTTTACTGTCTATCTTGTTTTGTTTTAAATACAAATTGTGTGTGCAAATTTTAAAATTGTTTATCTGGATAATTAAATTTCAATATACTAGTACTTGGAAACAGTCCATGTGGAGACGATAATCTTTTATATCATGCGGCATAACCCGTGTGCTTGCGGGTCCCTGTCAATGCTCAGTATTTTTCCCCCAGGGAAAGGGCAGGTCAAATACCTCTTAGTAGAGATAAACCTTTTAATAAAGTGGATCAAAGTAGAACCCCTCGCCATATCTCGGCAGCCAAGGTACAGAACTTTACATGGAGAAACATAACATGCAGGCATGGACTTCCTTACATCATCATCTTTGACAATGGACAACAGCTCATGGATAAGCACTTCACGGAATTTTGTAAAAATTTGGGCATAAAAAGAAAATTCTCATCGGTTGAACCCATAAACAAACGGATAGGCCGAGGTACCAAGGAATCTGCCAACATCCTAGTGGAGCTTGGTGAACCCTATCTCTGAAGATTGGCCTTTAATGAAACTAAAAAAGATAAAGACAAAGAGAGGACCTCGATCTCAGCTTGGGGGTAAGATATAGCCTTTGTAAAAATACAAGCTTCCAAACATAAGTCCGCCCAGAGATGGAACACTATGCTTAAACCATGACCCTTCCAGAACGGGGATTTAGTCTTGCAGATAGCCAACAACAACTGGGGGCAAGAGAAGAAGAAAAATTTATGGCTAACTGGGAAGGCCCATACAGGATAAAAGAAGTGGTTGGAAAGAGCGCTTACCGATTAGAAGAATTAAAAGGCAAAAGTATTCCTTGGATGTGGAATGTCACGTGCTTGAAAATGTACTACAGTGAATGTAATCATGGGTACCACGCAATTGAATGTACCATAACACTCACTTTACTTCCACAATCTTAATTACGCTATCAATTTCTAATTCCACCAAGAATCAAGGTTCCATGCAAGCCTTCAAAGTTCACGGCCATGGTGAAGAAGAAATGAAATGGTCTTTGTTTCTTTGCCTTGGTTCACGTGTGAATTGGAGAAGAAAGAAGAAATTGAAATTTGTTTTATGCACAAGGGCAAATTGGTCTTTTCACCATTTCTTTTCCTTTTCTATTTTCTTTTCTTTCCATTTTATTTTTCTTTTATTTATTTTAAGTAAATAATAGTTACTTTTTTACTTCATGGTAAATTATATTTCACCATCACAATTAACACTACTTTAATTTCATTATTTAAATTACCTAAAATTAATCATTCTAATTTTATCATTTTATTATAAATCTCTAATAATTAAATTTAATACCCAATAATCATTAATTAATTTTATGTGGCACAATTAATGTAATTTTAATATATGGGATGTTACATAAAAAACTCAAAAATATTTAGAAAAAACATCTATTTATCTTCGTTAATTAAGTATCAAGATAACTAATGGTAGATCATCCCAGTGTTATTTTTAAAAATAATAAATGTTTACTATTCATGTTACCTATATTTAACCGCAAACAAGAAATCATCTTGTGTTTAGAATACCAATTTTCATCGGAACTTGGTCAACCACTTGCTTGTGTCAAATCCTAACATGTAAAAGCCTAATAATCACTTCACATTTCCTATTAGTACACCAAAGTGATATCTCCATGTCATTAATTAAATAAATAAGGTTAAATATGTTTTCTATTCCCATGAAATTACTAAATTTCAGCTTTCATCCCTTTAAAAATTGTTATACTTTTCATCCCTTATTAATATAAAATATTTAGAATTAACCTTTTATTTATTTAATTATTTTGTTTTATATTTGTCTTTGTTGTATTTTTTTTCAACAAATTCTCATGTCATCGTCTAATCCATTGTTTAATTATCCGTTGTATCGTCTAATTTATAAGTCACCATTAAAAATGTGAAAATATATGATATGTAACTTAAATGTATCAATTACCCTAATAAATGTATTAATTAGCTTCGAAAGTTTTTTGTATCTAACCTTAAGATAATTAGATGACATATTAGTAAATTATGTGAAGATATTGTTAAACAATTGAGTTGTTAATAGTAACACTAATAATGGTGATTGTTTTTGAAATACTATAATTTAATAGGAATGAAAAATGTAGCAAAAATTTTATAATGAAAAAAATTAAAATTTACTAATTTTTCAGGGATGAAAAACATATTTAACCCAAATAAATATTATAAATACAAATGTTACCCACTAAAAATTAACTTCTTATTTTATATGAATTATGTTAACCAAGTGGCCTCTAAGGAACTCAAGAGGGGGGTGAGTTGAGTTGTTGAAGACTTTCTAACTTAATAAAAATTCTCTTAATAAAACTTATTATGCAATGTCAAGAATTAAAAACAACACTTGAAATGTAAAGAGTTAAGGGATAGAGAAATGAAAACTTAGATTTTATACTGGCTTGGCCAACACCTACCTATGTCCAGTCCTCAAGATCCCCTTGAGATTTTAACTAATCAATTTTTTTATTACAGCACACTGGGGATACACTACCCCAATCACGTACACCCTTGGGATACCACACCCAAGTACATAAACCTTAGAGATACACCCCTCTGAGTACCAAACTCAATTCAGGGAAATCCTTCCCTAAGTAATCAAAAACATAATAAAGAATTTTCCGTTTTAAGAGTATAATGAAGAACTTGAAGCACTCTTATGATTTAACTTAGAATATTAAGATAATGTCCACTGAGAACTTTTTTAAAGATAAGAATGATGCAAGAGTGATTTTCTAAGTTTCTTTTTAAAATGGCTAAAATCATCTTAATTTATAGGCTTTCAAGAGATACAATGAAAAGGTTTCATTTTAAATGGTTGTGTCTTTTGAATCAAATTGATTTTTGAAGGATATAATGTTTCATGGAGTTTGAAATGAAAAGCCATATCTTTTCATTGTTGAAAACATGAACAGATACACTTCTAGAGATGTTGTAATTGATTACTTACATTTGGTAATCAATTACTTCAGTTAATTTTTAAATTTAAATTGCAACGTTCACTTGTAATCGATTACTGCCATATGGTAATCGATTACTGACATATTGTAATCAATTACTACCATATTGTAATCAATTACTGCGTATCAGTATTGTACTTTTTGCATACTGAAATTTGTTTATATGATGTCTTTATGCATGTGTATTTATTTAAAATATTTTCAAGGCCATGATCTTAGTATAGTGAGTAAACCTTACATATTTTTCATGACTCTTATTTTTCTTGAATCGGTTGCTTGAATCTTCAAGTCTTTCATTATGTTGTTGATTCACATCTTCCATTTATGTTGTTGATATCAAAACCTTAGATCTTCATTCTCCCCATTTTTGATATTGACAACATTTCCTGAGAAAAAAATAAGATAGCACAAGAAATAGAATATTTTCTCCCCCTTAATTTTGGTTTGGTTCGCAAGGAATAATTTATGATCATTCGAATGAAGGAGCCACTCGCTTTCTTACCCATTCACCTTCCGCATTTTGCTTGTACCCAAAGGAAGAAACAATGTGTGTGCTAATAAGATATGAGCGTTGTGGGGTGACACAACATTTAAGACTAATAGAAACATTAAAGTGTTATATGATTTGGGTTACAAATGCGGCATAAGGAAGATGGGCGTTATCTCGTAAGGCTTTCTTCATGTGGTTGCGAATAAGATATGCCCAATTAAGATGTCAGGAAGTAAGCAAGGCCCACATGATAATAACGTCTTCTTTCATGAGTTGTGCCAAATTTATGGTGCAAAGAAGAACAACTCGGACAATAATGTAATAAAGTAGGCAATACTCTATTTTTAATGATCTAGCAAAAAGGCAACCAGAAATATTTGCTTCTTCATAGAAAATAAGGCTTCTTGCTTCAAGGGGTTCATAATTAAGTTCCCATTCTTCAAGAACTTAGCCATCAAAGATTTCTCCACCATTAGGAAATTGAGTAAAAGAATGGAAAAGATTATCATCAATGATAATGGGAATCTTTTTAATCTCCTAGTAAATGCAGTGATCTTTAACCTCAAGATTGCTATAGAAGAGGCGGACAAGATTAGGATAGTGATTTTCCTTAGCACATAGGAATATCAAGGTATTTTGAGTAGCAAGAGATTGGAAACATTGAAAGTCATTTATAATGAGATTATTGACGTATTTTGGATCAATAATATCACAAGAATGAAATTTAGAGAAGCATTTTTCTTATTGAACAAAGGTAGAAAAGAACTCAACAAATGTATGAAGAGATGGATTTCTAGGCATAGAAGGATTTTCAGATACTGAAGCAGCTCTCTTTTTCTTCTTACCTCTATGAGATGAGGAAGCCATGGAAGAATGGTTTAAGAAAGGATGAGTTTTATACGCTACCTGAAGCATGAGATATATAGCCAAGTACGTGTTGTAATCGATTACAAGTACAACATGATCAATTACTTTGTGATGATAAAGTCAATGACAAATGATCTTTTACGAGGAAAGAGTAACTAATGCAGCATCATAGGGAATCAGTATAATCAGTGGAATTGGTGATTATCACACAATGTTTATTTGAATTTTATATATTATTGTGAGATTTAATGGGAACAAGATACGCTAATTTGGGAAGAGAGAATCAAGTGTAACATATTTAAACATTGTGAAGAAAGTTTTAAAAGGACAACACATAGGAAACATGCACTAACTGATAAGAAATAAAGGACTGTGAAGAAAACGAATTCAAATTTGGAGAAAAATTGAATCATTGGGAATAAGATAAATGTTGACTAAAGAGATTTGAAATTTTTAAAGATTAACCCTTTTGATTTTGAAAAGAAATCAAGTAATCAATCTTTGGGAAGAAAAATAATAACTGAAACAAACAACAATTTGAAATATTAGGTAATATAATTTTGAAATTTGATTTTTGAAATTTAAGAAATGCATGAATTAAGCTTGGACACAGGATAGTGCAAGAATAATGGTGGCTTAAATTAAGTAGTACATATAAAGTTACTTTTAAGTAATATGGAAATGTTATGAACATTTTAAATGTAATGAGGAAAATGAGTAACAATCAACATTCAAATATCAACTTAGGAGAAAGAAAATGATTTGAAATCATCAATGCCAGGGACTCTATAAAATCTGATGAAAGGATATGTGATAAGAGTATTGAATGAATAGGCGTGTAAAAACTGATACCAAATTTCCTCTGAAAATTAAATCTTTGAATACTGAATAGTTGTGTGATAAGAATTGAATGAGTAACAGTAAGATAGACACGTGTCAACCTGTTTTCAAAATTGAAAATAGTGACTTTCTGACCATGTAACTGCCAAACGTCTATCGATAATTGATTAACAATAGATTGTAATTGATTACTTAGAGTAATTTTAGGTAATCAATTATTTATTTATCATGTTTTATGATAATTTAAGGATTTTAAGAAGAATTAAATACCATTTTAGCTTATTCCTTTTCAAGCAAAGAGTGATACTGAGACGCCCCAAATAAGGGGGTAAATTTTTCACGTTTTATAAATCATTATTTGGCACAGAAATAAAGTGGTGAAGCTTTAATTCAACACCCTGGATCAATAAGGAACCTATCTCATATATGAAGATATGAGATGGTGGAATTTAAAAATGAATCATGAGAAATTCTCAATTAAAAACAGTGGAAAGATCATTTGAATTGATGTTGTATAATTGGATTTAAAGAGAGTGGATTTCATGAGATTTAATGGTTCATAATATGTTAAATATACTTGTAAGATGATGCAAGAAGAAGCCTTGATGCAAAGGAAAATCAAAATAATTGAAGCAAAAGCATTTGGAGGGATCAAGGGCATCTCGCTCAAGCGGATGCCTCACTCACTTGAGCGAGTTCCAGTAGCCACGCCTGGGCGAGCCAACGAACACACTTGAACGAAGGGAGCAATGCGCATCAGGTACCCATCTTGCTTGAGCGAGATCGTTCCAGTAGCAAAAGGCCCTGCTTTCGCTTAGGCGAGGCATCCTCGCCTAAGCGAAAATTTTCCAGAATCAATTCCCATCCTCGCTCGCTTGAGCGTGCCACCATACATTGGCCATTTCGCTTAAGCGAAAGTGGTCCAGTGCCATTCCATCTAGCGCTCGTTCGGGCGAGGCCTTGCCCACCTGAGCGAAATGTGGCTAGTAGCCACGCCTTTGATTCAAGAGGATCTCGCTTGAGCGAGGATCCATCTCACTTGAGCGAGATTATTGGATCATGCACAGAAACATGAAAAATCTCACAACCTAACATACAAAAACTCATCCCAAGCAAAATTGTTCAAGATTAACATATCAGATACATCATATTAAGTATTTAAAACTTTTTTCAAGTATTCATACTCATCTAATGCAAGACATTTAAATCATTGTCTCATAAACTTCATAAAACGCTATAAGTTATAAAATACTTCAT
The DNA here is from genome assembly GCA_037962975.1 of Clitoria ternatea. NCBI lineage: Eukaryota > Viridiplantae > Streptophyta > Magnoliopsida > Fabales > Fabaceae > Clitoria > Clitoria ternatea. Next base: position 102,497,691 of record CM075673.1, on the reverse strand, counting down.
TCATTCATGGGATTCAATATTAACCAACATCATAATTCATCCACATACATCATCTAGGTCATTGAGGGAAATTGGCCAAACACACCAAGGTCCAATTTTTGTACATGACCCTCAAAATCATCATACTATAATCTAGTTGACAAAATAAGCATACATACATACTATATGCTATACAAAAATCTAGATTTACTGGCCAAGGCGCTTCCTATAGACCTATTTACCTCCTTCATCAAATATACTTCAAAAGATTCCCTCTACCCATGGGTGCCCTACATCACAAGTCTAAAAAGTAGACAACATGGGAGAGTGAGTTATACATTCCAAAAGAATGAATATGAATACCATGTGATTATGTACATATGCTTTAAGATCATGTATACTTTGTATACACATATCATTCATCATCTCATTCATCATTATAGTACTATCATTCATATATCACAAACAACATTATAGATTAAGCAAAGTATATAAGTATACATATAATCAAGTCCTTCAATAAATTGGACTATTACACACCTCATCATTTTACTTAATTTATTATTTGGTATTCACATCTTTTATGTTGTCATAACATATTTTCTCATCCACAACACAACCATCATCATATCTCATCACCTTTGGTATACTTCCTTGCTATATGTAAATGCTCTTAAGCTAATGCATATGCACAATGGATTATCTCAACAATTGCAGATCTGACTGTGGGAATACAAACACCAATTTGTGGGATTCAGGTATGATCATATGACCATACCCCTACTGCAGTAGTAAAATGTGTACACTTATCATCCAATTGCATGCATTTCACCAATCTTTTACCAAACTGTATCGCCCATTTGTAACACCTGGTCATTTTCACCATGATCATGGTAACACATATTCAACATATGGTGTTGCGGGCCAGCCATGATTCATCCCATGGCGGCTGTGATCCCAAGGACCACGGGGATACCTGCTCCTCAAAGGGCCACCCTCCACAAGGGTCGGCCACATGTAGCTCCCCGTAGCAATACATGGACGGCTTCGTGACTTACACATTGAGTCACAGGGGAAAATAAAATCTACTCGTGCACCGAGCCACCCTCCTACTGGGTCGACCGAGGGAACCCCCCTAACATTCCAACATTAGCAGCTATGCAGTATGCCATAGATGCAAATGCCAATCATATGCATTTCTCATTCTATGCATCCTAATCATGCCACTCATCAATCATCATTATCATCATCACTAACATCACCACAAGGCTTTTAGTGGATTTATTATCGTTGGTTATTGCCATTGTTTTAAGTTTTTCGTGTGGCATTCTCAATAATTCTAATTAACACAATTTAATTCTTTCATCAATCATAATGGCATCAATCATTCATTATCAATCAAGGTATGCTATTCGTTAACACCATTCTCATTCAATCATCAATAACATTCATTCCTCATTTATGGTGGATGTAAACACAACATCATATTCACGACTTACACTTGCCAAACAATTTAGCACCACCATACTCTTATATTCTAAATGCACAAATGCAAGTTGCCAAACATAATCACCAATATCATACACGACATTACTATTCATCATAACATTACAAGCAAGGTAAACATGCATATTGTCACATATGACAATCAAATACTATTCAATTCATGCATTTAGAACATAAAGACTCCTCTCCTACCCGAAGAGAAGAATTTTGATTGGCACGACGTACCCGCCTCATCATTCGAAATGGATCTTACATTAACATACATGTAAAATCCCAATCAATCAACCATTCAAAACATGATTTAAGACTCTAGTCATTATTCATTACATCTACAATTTTATGACATGAATAAAACATGTCATAGGCACCATTTCCTCTATTTGTTAGGTTTCGGGAATTCCTTCCCATCAACCCACACTCTCTATATTAAAGGTTACAAGGTAACTTTTAAGCCTAATATCCACAATACCCCATTTATCAACACCTATACTCATCAATGTCATGTATTCCTTCTTAAAACATATTCTTGAGTCAACATTAATCATTTTCCCCAATTTCTCATAGTTAGGGTTTTACCATAACCTAACAACATCATAAATAATCATCAATCCTTATCTCCTTCCAACCATAAATTTATCTACCCATTTATGACTCATAAAGTTAGCATTTATGACAACCCACCTTAGGGTTTATACATGTATGACTTTCATTAAATACCCTATCTACATAAATTACTCTCCCAAACATAAAACTCATTACCAAGGCATCAAATCCATCAGAAATGGTGAGAAAAACTTACCTTACCCTAAAACAAAAATGGAACCAAAGAAGGAGAGAAAGATCAATGAAAATAGAGAAGAGTGGAAGAGAACTCCAAGCTCCAATGGCTTCCTTCAAGCTTTCACAAAAATGAAAATGGAGGAATGGAATAGGTTACTACCTTTGCTAGGGTTCTAGAAGAGAAAAAGAGACAAAATAAAGAAGGAGAAGAAGAATGTGTCTTTTGCCAAATGGTTTTAGCAGGTGAACGAAAATGAGAAGGGAAAATAAAGGCTTTTGCTTTTAATTTTAATCCTCTTATTAATATTTCATCATTTTACCACAAATAGGATCTCTGTTCGGGCTCAATACTTTATCTAAAAATTATTCCGAATATATATTCGGACTCCCAATAATATTCTTAATGGCCCTGACCAATATCATCCCAATCGGAGATACTTGGCCCGACACCTATATTTTATTTGGGTCAGTTTTCAGCTTATTCGGCTTCAATAAATCACTAACAGTCCCCGAAAATATTAATTTAACTATTTCTAACATTTAGGACATTAAATAACCCACATATAACTATTTAATATTTATCTCCTTAATTAATCCATTATTTTAAAATTTAGGGTGTTACAGTCCCCAAAATTTAACATACCAGATTCGAACGCATCAGGGTATCGTTCTCTTATATCATCTTCACGTTCCCACGTGAACGTTTCCATATTCCCTTGTTTCCAAGCGATCTTCACTAAAGGTACCAACTTATTTCGCAATCTCTTCATGGAATGCTCAACAACACATACAGAAACAGGAGGAATGGATAGGTTATCCCGCACATCAACATCATCAACAGTGATCACTGTAGAGGATCATAAATATACTTCCTCAACTGTGACACATGGAACACATTATGTAGGTTTACAAGATGTGGAGGAGGTGTAATCCGATAAGCAACGTCACCAGTCTGCTTTAAAATCTCATAAGGTCCAATGAACCTGGGACTTAACTTTCCACTTTTCAAAGCTCTCCCAATTCCTTTATCACGCGAGACCCTTAGGAACACATGATCACAAACTTGAAATTCAAGTTGTTTATGCCTCTTATCATGTAACTCTACTATCGGTCTTGAGCAATGTGCATATTCTCTTGTATCTTTTTAATTTGCTCAATAGTCTCCTAAACAATCTTCGGCCCTAAAGCCAAATTCTCACCAGTCTCCAGCCAACATAGAGGCGTTCTACATTTTCTGCCATAGAGTGCCTCGTAAGGAGCCATACCAATACTACTATGGTAATTATTGTTATAAGTGAATTCAATCAATGGAAGAAATCTCTCCCAACACCCGCCATGCTCAAGAAAACAAGCCCTCAACAAATCTTTAAGGTGGATAGTCCTCTCAGATTGTCCATCGATTTGAGGATGATAAGCGAAACTAAGCTTCAACTTAGAACCCAACTCATAATGCAAACTTCCCCAAAATCGAGAAGTAAATTGGGGATCATGATCAGATATAATACTAGATGGCACACCATGTAATCTAACAATCTCCTTTATGTACAACTGGGTCAATTTCTCCAAAAACTCTTTATATTCATGGGCAAGAAGTGAGCATACTTCGTCAACCGATCCACAATCACCCATATAACATCATTTCCAGCACGAGTTCTAGGTAGTCCAGAAACAAAGTCCATAGCAATACTGTCCCACTTCCAAACAGGGATCTGTAAAGGTCTCAAATAACCAAACGGTCTTTGATATTCAATTTTAGCCTTTTGACAAACAAGGCAAGATGCTATAAAGGTCGCCACCTCACCTTTCATACCAGGCCACCAAAAGTTCTCCTTCAAGTCTTGATATATCTTTTTGGAACCAGGATGAATACTCAATACACTCTTCTGAGCTTCCTCAAGTACACGTTTCCTCAAATCATCACTTGAGGGAACATAAATTCGGCCCTTCACATGCCAAATGCCACATTGACCTTCCACTAGAAACAAGTTCTTCCCTTTTTCTTGAGTTTTTCTCATCTCAACCAAGTACTCATCCTTTGGTTGCAGCAATTTCACGGTTTCAAGAAACACGTTAGCAACCGTCAACATCTCAAGGGACATCTTCTTTAGAGTATATGTTTCTACACCCACATTCAAGTTTCTAAATTGCTCAATTAGTTCCATCTCTTTCACCATTATTGCGGAAACATGCAATGACTTGTGACTCAAGGTATCAGTAACCACATTTGCCTTTCGGGATGATACCTCAGTTCGAACTCATAATCTTTTAGAAACTTCATCCATTGCCGTTGGTGCATATTAAGTTTTTTTTGATCAAACAAGTACTTAGGGCTCTTGTGATCACTAAAGACCATAAACTTAGAACCATATAAGTAATGTCGCCATAACTTCAAAGCAAACACCACAGCCACCAATTTAAGATCATGTGTAGGATAATTAACCTCACGTGGTCGCAACTGTCTCGATGGATAGGCTATCACACGCTCACACTGCATCAACACACAACCAAGACCATGCATAGAAGCATCACAATACAGCATAAAGTCATCCAACAAATCAGGTAATGCTAGCACTGATGTGGTAGTGAGCCTCAATTTCAACTCTTGAAAACTTTTTTCATATTCACGGGTCCATACAAATGGTTGATTCTTACATGTCAACTTCGACAATGGTAAGGCTAAGCGGGAAAATCCTTCAATAAACCTCCGATAATAACCGGCAAGACCAAGAAAACTTCTTATTTTTGCCATGGATGTTGGTCTTTCCCAAGCCATAACAACTTCCACTTTTGATCTATCAATGGCAACACCATCAGCGGAAATCACATGACCAAGAAATGATATATCATTCATCCAAAATTCACATTTGGAGAGTTTGGCATACAATTCTTTCTCTCGAAGAATAGATAACACAAGGCGAAGATGTCTTTCATGCTCTTCATGGCTCTTAAAATACACCAAAATATCATCAATAAACACCACGACGAATTGGTCAAGATACTCATGGAAGACGCGATTCATGTAATCCATGAAAATCACAGGAGCATTTGTCACCCCAAATGGCATCACTACATACTCATAGTGACCATATCGTGTTCGGAAGGCAGTTTTAGGAATATCCTTGGTCTTCACCCGAATTTGGTGATATCCAGAACGTAAGTCAATTTTAGAAAACATAGAGGCGCCCTTCAATTGATCCAAAAGATATTCGTTCTTGATGGTTAACTTATTGAGTTGGCGATAATCAAAGCACAATCTTATGCTTTCGCCCTTCCTTTTCACCAACAATGCATGAGTACCCCAAGGACACACTTGGACGGATAAACTCCCGTTCAAGTAATTCCCCAACTTGCTTATTAAATTCAGCTAACTCCATAAGAGACATCCTATAAGGAGCTCTAGAAATAGGTTCAGCACCAGGAATGAGATCAATAAAGAATTCCACTTCACGTGGAGGAGGCAATCCAGGAATTTCATCCGGAAAACATCAGGAAATTCAGAAACAATAGGGATTTCACAAGATTAGGAAGTACTATTCATATCAACCATGCAAAACATCATGAGAAGCTGAGAGATACCTTGTAGGTCAAAACTTTCAGCATTAGAAGTCGGGAAGATCACCGACTTGTTATGGTAATCCACCAATACTTTATTGGCAGATAATCAATCCATGCCTAGAATAATGTCCAGGTCTTTCATAGGTAAGCACACGAGGGATATAATAAACTTTCATCCCTCAAGAGTCATCTCGACATTCTCACATTGAGTCACCGATCTCAAACAAGCACCTTCCAGTGTAGTCACCAATATGGAACCTCTCATCATACAAACAGGCACCTTCAAGCGCCCCACACAATCCTCAGAAATAAATGAATGCGTAGCACCAGAATCAAATATAACATATACCGAAGTGCCAAGTATTTCACACTCACCACGAACAAGATCTTCAGCTTGTGCGGCTTCTTCAATGGTAACGACAAAGACTTTTCCAGCTGCTTGTGGTTGATCACCACCATTACGGTTACCATTTCTTCCACCATGGCCATTGCCTCGGCCATTTCCATTTCTTCCACCATTATGGTTTCCACCACGGCCACCATTATGACCATTAGCGTTTCCATGACCACGACTTCCAAAGCCACCATGGCCTCCACGGTTAACATTTTGATTCGCACGAGCAAGAGCACCAACATTAGCATTCCTTGCATTCAATGGGCATTCAGGGCGGATATGCTCGGGTTGGTTGCATTGATAGTACACCACATCATCTCTTGGGCAATCATGGGCCAAGTGGTTGGCACCATATTTAAAGCAAGTAAGGCCTTGGACATTGCCACGACCTTGGCTACCATGTCCATAACCACTTCTAGAAGTACCACGTCCTCTTGCATTGGAGGATCCACCACGAAAGAATTTCTTCTTCTTGAATGGACCATGCCTCTTGAAACTAGAAAATTTGCCCTTCAACTTGGGCTCATGCTTGCCATGACCCAAAGGAGTCATATCATCCTCTTTATAAATACAACACTTTTTCACAAGCGTCGGAAAGCTTCTTATCTCTTGATGCCGAATAGCCCGCTTGATTTTGTGCCTCAAACCATTTTCAAACTTCACACACTTTGAAGTTTTGGTATCCTCTTGTTGATAAGGCAGATATAATGCACAAAGATCTTCAAACATGGAGGCATACTCTTCTACGGTCATATCACCTTGCTTAAGCTCCATGAACTCAAGCTCTTTCTTGCTTTTATAGCTCTCCGGAAAGTATTTCTTCAAGAATTCAACCTTGAAGTTTTCCCAAGCCAAAAGAACATCAACAGATATCATGTGACCCCTAGTAAGACGCCATCATGCTTCAGCTTTATCACAGACCATAAAGACCGCATATTCTACCTTTTATGCTTTAGAACACTTAAAGCTAGCATAAATCCTCTCCAAATCATTAATCCACACATAGGCATCCTCAGGCTTATAACCTCCATGAAATTTAGAAGGTTGTCTCTTGAGAAATAGATCAAGACCTTGGGCACCTTGTCCCACATTCAGCTGGTCTTGCCTTTCCAAGAGATCAGCAAAGTGATTCAATGCGTTTGCCATAGTAGCAGCCTCATGATTAGGTCTACCAGCCATATGTCAAGCCTATACATTAAAACAGGGCTCACACGTGAGTATACTAGACCCAACAATTGACTTTTAACCTACAAATATAGGGGTCTTAACATCCAATTGTCCATCGTGCATCGTATCACATAGTTATGTGAATCTCAATACATAATCACAACATATTCATTATTAAAGGTAAATAGTGTAAGGAATCTTGGCCGGACTCAAGCAACAAGCATATCATTCTCAATTCAATGATAAACAACCACAATTTAATTAAAGAAATTCTCGACTAGATCATTTATAGCTCATATGATCCAATCATAAGTAATAATTACTTGAATAACATCAATTATGTCTGTATCAAGAGCAATATTGCTCAGATACCAGGTTGAGACGCCCCAAATTTGGGGGTAACTTTTTTGTGTTTTATAAATCATTATTCGGCACATAAATAAAGTGGTGAAGCTTTAATTCAACACCCTAGATCAATAAGGAACCTATCTCATATATGAAGATATAAGATGGTGGAATTTAAAAATGAATCACGAGAAATTCTCAATTAAAAACAGCGAAAAGATCATTTGAATTGATGTTGTATGATTGGATTTAAAGAGAGTGGATTTTATGAGATTTAATGGTTCATAATATGTTAAATATACTTTAAGATGATGCAAGAAGAAGCCTTGATGCAAAGGAAAATCAAAATAATTGAAGCAAAAGCATTTGGAGGGATCAGGGGCATCTCGCTCAAGCGGATGCCCCACTCGCTTGAGCGAGTTCCAGTAGCCACGCCTGGGCGAGGCAGCAAATACGCTTGAGCGAAGGGAACAATGCACATCAGGTACCCATCTCGCTTGAGCGAAATTGTTCCAGTAGCAAAAAGCCCTCATTTCGCTTGGGCGAGGCATCCTCGCCTAAGCGAAATTTCTCCAGAATCAATTCCCATCCTCACTCGCTTGAGCGAGCCACCATACACTGGCCATTTCGCTTAAGCGAAAATGGTCCAGTAGCATTCCATCCAGCGCTCGCTCGGCGAGGCCTTGCCCGCCTGAGCGAAATGTGGCCAGTAGCCACACCTCTGATTCAAGAGGATCTCGCTTGAGTGAGATTATCAGATCATGCACAGAAACATGAAAAATCTCACAACCTAACATACAAAAACTCATCCAAAGCAAAATTAATCAAGATTAACATATCATATACATCATATTAAGTATTTAAAACTTGTTTCAAGTATTCATACTCATCTAATGCAAGACATTAAAATCATTGTCTCATAAACTTCATAAAACGCTATAAGTTGTAAAATACTTCATTCATTCATGGGATTCAATATTAACCAACATCATAATTCATCCAGATACATTATCTAGGTCATTGAGGAAGATTGGCCAAACACACCAAGGTTTAATTTTCATACATGACCCTTAAAATCATCATACTATAATCTAGGTGACAAAATAAGCATACATACACACTATATCCTATACAAAATCTAGATTTGGCAGCCAAGGCACTTCCTATACACCTATTTACCTCTTTCATCAAAATATACTTCAAAAGATTCCCTCCACCCATGGGTGCCCTGCATCACAAGTCTAAAAAGTAGACAACATGGGAGAGTGAGTCATACATTCCAAAAGAATGAATATGAATACCATGTGATTATGTACATATGCTTTAAAATCATGTATACTTTGCATACACATATCATTCATCATCTCATTCATCATCATAGTACTATCGTTCATATATCACAATCAACATTATAGATTAAGCAAAGTATATATGCATACACATAATCAAGTCCTTCAATAAATTGGACTATTACACACCTCATCATTTTATTCAATTTATTATTCGGTATTCATATCTTTTATGTTATCATAATACATTTTCTCATCCAACACACAACCATCATCATATCTCATCACCTTTGGCATACTTCCTTGCTATATGCAAATGCTCTTAAGCTAGTACATATGCACAACGGATTATTTCAACAACTGCAGATCTGACTGTGGGAATATAAACACGAATTTGTGAGATTCAGGTATGATCATATAACCATACCCCTACTGCAGTAGTAAAATGTGTAAATTTATCATCCAATTGCATGCATTTCACCAATCTTTTACTGGTACCAAACCGTACCACCCATTTGTAACACCTGGTTATTTTCACCATGACCGCAGTAACACATATTCAACATATGGTGTTACGGGCCGGCCATGATTCATCCCATGGCGGCTATGATCCCAAGGACCACCGGGGACACCTGCTCCTCAAAGAGCCACCCCCTATAAAGGTCAGCTGCGAGGCCCTGGAAAAGAAGGGGTAATTTTTTTGTGTTTTACAAAGAAAATAATTCTACGAAGAAATATAATGGGGGGCTTTTGGTCAATACCCTGGATCTATGTAAAACCTATCTCATATATGAAGATATGAGAAGGTGTTAATTTAGAATCAAGAGTGACCATTGGACAATCAACCTTATGATCATCAACAATGGATAGCGGAAGTATGTAGTTGCTACGAAGAGTGTGGACGAATTTGAAAGAAGTATAAAAGTGTACAATAATCATGAAATAGGCCAAAGAAGCCAAGAAATGTAAGAGAAATGTTCAAGGTAGTGAAATTTCCAATTTCAAACTGATATAATTGATTAGGCCAAGTACTAATCGATTATATAGTTGGGGATAATCGATTACAGAGCTCCTGGAATTTATGTAATACATCAGGTATTTCATCTATTTGATTACAAGGACCAATCTAATCGACTACAAGGCTTTGGGTTGGTTCATAATTGATTACAACACTGAATGTAATCGATTACCTCAGTTTTGTTTAACTCATAATCGATTACAACTTTGAGTCTAATCGATTATGAGATTATAATCAATTAAGTTGATCGATTACATTAAAGACAGAGGCCTTGTAATTGATTAGGCCAGGGGGCTAATCGATTACACCCTATTATGTAGATTTTAAAAGAGAGATGGGCTTCTCACACACCTAAACCTATGCAAATGATATTGGAATGCTACCAAATTTTGACACAAGTTATAATACACCATTTGTGACGTGTGACCACTGGCCGTACTTAAAAATTCCTAGAAATGAGGAACTTATACGCCTAAACGCATTTAGCTCATTTTAAGGCATTTAAAGGCAACATGGAGGTCTCTTTTCTACAAAATTGAACCATGCACCTAAACGCATTTAGCTCATTTCAAGGCATTTAAAGGCAACATGGAGGTCTCTTTTCTACAAAATTGAACCATTCCCTCTTCCACAAGTCATAATGGACATATTTAGACTATTGAATTCATTACATCGTTTTAGAACCTCCTAAATCATAATTTGACCATGTTAGTTCCTAGCTCATGCATAAGAATACCATGGGAAACTTGAAATATGCATCACATAAGGATATCATTCATAATTCTCATTATACATTCACCAATTTGAGAAAAGTTCATGCATCATATATTAGTATCACACATCACCAAGGTCATAACCGAAAATTGGGCATATACATAAGTTCCAATTTTCACTCTTGACCCACAAAATCAATATACATCATTCCAACCACAATGAGCATAAGCTCCTATCATGGACTACACAAAATTAACAGATAACCGGCCAAGGCACTTCCTATACATCTATTTACCTTATTCACAAAATGTACTTCAAAAGAGTTTCACTCCTCCCATGAGTGACCTGCATCACAAATCTAAAAAGTAGACAACATGGGAGACTGAGTCATGTATTCCAAAGGAATGAATATGAATACCATATGATTATGTACATATGCATCAAAACATATATACTTTGCATACATATATCATTCACTATCTCATTCATCATCATAATACTATCATACATATATCATAATTGACATTATAGATTAGGCAAAGTAAACAAGCATGCACATAGCCAAGTCTTTCAACAATTTAGGCTACTACACACCTCATCGTTTTACTCATTTTATCATTTGGTATCCATATCTTTTTGTTATTCAAGTGGCCTCAATACTCAAGAGGGGGTGTAAATTGAGTGTTTAAAAATTTTGCTTGGAATGCCTTTAAACTTAATTCCCTTTTTACATAAGACAATAACATACAAGATGTAACACCCTAAATTTTAAAGAAAACAATTTATGGAATAATGGTAATTAATTATTTATGGTCAAATAATTATGGGAGAATTAATTTGACATTAGAGGTGAATTATCGGTAAACTAACATTTATCGGAACCGGGTGATTTAACAGATGATGTGGGGCCCACTTGGTCAAATTAAATATTTGATGGGTCTAGAATGTTTAGAAAATTATTGTGGTTAAGGTGGTGTAGTTAGAATAATTTTTAGTGTTAGGGAAATGATTAATTGGACACGACGTATGATACAAAACGGGGAAAACACGAGGCGATTAGAATTAAAATAAATTGTAAAATCCAGTTTCTTCTCTTCATTTCACCGTGGCTTCTCCCTCCCCTTCTCTAATCTCTATTGACCAATGGACAAGGGGAATTGTGGACCAAATGGCAAAAGCAAAAGTTAGGACATTAACCATTGGGTAAAAACCCATTTTTTACACTTTTTCTCTCCCTCCTCCCTCATATTTTCGGTGGCATCTCTCCCTCACCATTCTTCATTCTTTTCTTCTTCTCCTTCTCTCCACAAACTGAACCACCTCCTTCTCCTCCCATTTTCTTACAAAAACTAAATCTAAGCTTGGATTCATGGAGCACAAATGGGACTTTGGAGCAAAGCTTGGCTCATCTCCTCTTTTTTCCTTCTTATTTTTGTTTTGGGGCTTGAGCTTGGATAAATAGGTATGATTTTTAACACCCATGGCTTTAGTTTATGGTTTTGAGCCTATTTAAGTATTGTGATGGGAGATTGGGTGTTGTTTTGATGGAAAATGGCTTGAGGAACCAAAGCCTAGCTTAGAAAACTCTTGGGGATTTAGTATTATTGTTGATGATGAGTGGGATGTATTATTGTTAACCTATGAATGTATATAAATGGTTGAAATTGATGATTGTAAATTATTGATGGGAAATTTTGGTGGAAACCCTAGGTATGATAAATTGGGGGTTTTGGCTAAATAGGTGATTTTGATGATTTTTGATGCCTTAGAATGATTTTATATGAGGAGATAAATGTTTGATGCATTGGTGTTGATTACTGAGGTTTGGGAGATGAGTACATATAAGCATGTATGTGATTAGAGGAAATTGATTTTTTGATTGTTAATATTTATGATGATGTTAATGATGGGTGTAAACCATTGATAGTGGATTAGGGAGATGGATATTTGATTTGGTGGAGTCTTAAGCCTTGATATGTGCCATTTAGAAATTGTGGATTGATGATGGTCTTGAATAGAGCCAAGAGGCTTATAATGAATTTGAATGAATTGTGATGATGAGTAGTAAACCACATGATGATTTGGAGGTCTAATGAGTAAGGGCCATGGTATTGTTATTGTTGGATTTGTTTAGCCCTTTAAAATTTAGAGAATCTTGGTCTTGGGAAAGGAATTCCCAAAGCCTAACATAAGCGTATGAATTAGAGTTTAGACAAGCTTAAGACTTGATAGTGAGTTTTAAGAAATGATGCCTTACGGTGGCTTATCAATTTCATGTGTATATATGTGTTGTTGATAGGGTTGTATTCCGGACGGTGATGCGGAACGATCGAGGCAATCGGAGCATTTGGATTGCGGTTCTTCTCTAGAGGTAGGAGAGGAGTTTATGTTTCAATTGCATGAGTGAAAAATTGTTAATTATGTTTATATGTGAACTCATGCAATGCCTTTCCATGAATGTATTAAATGTTTGAATTGATGAAGTGATGAATGATAGGCGTGGAAAATTGTTGAATTTTAGAAATTTTATATATATAGATATGAGATGGTGATGAATGGTTAGTGGTCCCTTGATGGGAATTGATGCATTGTAATGAAAGACCCATATTGAAATGAATTATAGATGGTTTAGGTCATATTGTAGTTCACAAAGTGTATTTTTAATGCATAATCATGGAAGTGAAGGGGTCAAATAGAGTTTTATGTGATTTTGATGGCATGGGATAGTCCCAATAGCCTATATATGTAGTTTATGACTTCTAGGAATTAGCATGGGCAAATTTTAATGAGAATTGACCCTTAAGTTGCCCAAAATCGTTATAAATTGAGTTAAACGCATTTATGCGTATAAGTCCCTTAATTATGTGAATTTTTGAGTGAGGCCGGTGGCCAGACGTCATAAATAATGTGTATTTATTAGGGTTAAAATTTTGTAGAATTTGGAGTTCATATGAGAAAGTTAGGAGGGTAAGAAGTTGAAAAATCATACGTTTTCTGCATAAAAAAGCTACAGGGCTGTCTTGAATCGATTCAAGAGGTGTTGTTTTCACTGTTTTGGGCTCCAGGGGTGTTTGAATCGATTCATACAAGTTTGAATCGATTCAAGGCCCTCTGTTTGTCAAATTTTGAGATTTTGGGACGCTTGAATCGATTCACACGAGCCTGAATCGTTTCAGAGCCCTATTATGGCCACTGTTGTGCTATTTTTCCAACTGGTCTGTTTTCTTTGCTGTTTTTGGCCCGTTTGGGCACCTTAATGATGTTTTTAGCCTCCGACTTCTTCATGAAAGTTGTAGATAATGGTGTTACGGAGGTGTGAGAATTGGTCTCACGTTAATTGGAGTTTTCTAACTCTAATTAGGCGAAAAATACCGAACATACTATGTTGAAAAATTCAAGTTTGAGAGGGTTTTGAACCCAACTTTTTATGGTGGTCAAATTGGGACTAATAGGTGATATTTGTGACATGTCCCACTATTATTAAGACTAAAAGTGAGATTTTCTCATGTCTTAGTATTGAAAGTTAACATGAGCTTATTATTACTCAAAACCCCTTTATTAGGTAAAAATGAGAGATTTTATTAGGGGTAGCTGATGATGGTGTGTCTTAGTGGTGTTGATATTGATTGTGGCATGTTATGAAAACATGGATATTCACCACTAATGATATGATATGATGATACTGATGAGGGGATGATTGTATGACAATCTATTTATTTTAAATCGATGAATCGGAGATGATATCGATAATGAATAATGATGGATGATATTGTTGACCATTTCCTTGAATAAAAGGATGGTGATGAGGACACCTCCCATCAATCAGGGGCACTACAAGGAATAGGAGGGCCGATGACAAGATCCAAGGCCAAGAAGACCAAAGCCACCTTACAAAGGCTAATTCTCACCCTCCTAGAAGACATAACCAAGGAGCCACAAATGACACCCAAGTTTACTCATTTGATCATGTGGAAGGATGAACAGCAGAGGGCCTAGCACAAATGGCCTAGCCTCAAGAATAGGGTAGCGTAGGACTTGAATGACTTGTGTTCAAATCCTACCTAGACCCATTTTTCTTTATTTCTTTTTCTTTTGTAATTTTTGGTTATGCAACTAAGTTTTCAGCATTGTCCCACTAAGACTTAGTGGTGGGCGGTTACCCTTGTTTCTAGGTAGTGGAGTAGTTTGTTTTTTGTCTTGTTTAGCCAAGTTATACAAAACTGAATGGAGGTGCGGAAAAAGGATAGAAGTTGATTAATGAATTTTTCTAAGTTTTGTAAACTTAGTGGTGAGTGTGATGCTCTTGGTCCTTGTGTGAAGCAAGGTTGATTAGCCATGCATTAGTGTGATACTTGTGTATGAATGCTAGTCCATTATGGAGGTGTGATGATGTCCATCTTTTTATCATTTTATTTCTTATGTTTTGTCTTTCTTCTACCTTGTCTTCCAAATTGAATTTAAAACAAAATTCTGAACTCTAAAGAATTAAAACAACAAAAAATATCAAGGAACCTTAAATCAATTGCCAAGTTGCGTTAGTGTCATGTTATTGCGTTAACTTCTGAACTGTTCTTTACAGGGGGTGTAAAGGTGTGATTTCCAAACAATTCAGAATATATAAGTTATATGAAATCTTATATGAAAAGGTCTTTATACAGATACAAATACGGAGTACTCTTGCATACAGGGGGCGTAGTACAATGCACTCTGTGGCGGTATAGTAGTCCGCCTGGAATAGCCTCCTTCGCCTTGACACAGTTGTTGGTTGTACCTGCAATTATTCTCCGACGCTCAAGTCAGTATTCAGAAATACCATTCAGACTTAGAAAGCAAATCTAAGAGAACTATGCAAGTATGAGTGTAAGGTTCAGAATTAAGGGTCTCCCCTCGTATACCTTTTTGCTGAAGTTTATATACCTGTTACTGGTGCTCTAGTATTGGTAGGACCCATTCCTTGTTTTCAGGCATAATGCGAGAAAGGTAGTGGGCCCATGCGCCGTTTACAAGCACCATCACTGTAGTGGGTATTTCCACTTACTTGGAAAGCGTTAATGCTTCATTATTTTATTTGTTGTTCCCTCTTATGCGTGACAACGTGTTTCCCATTTTCAACCTCTCAAGACAGAGTCAATCTCGTGCCGGGGTTATAAGTATGGGCTCGCTCGCAATATGACGATTTCAGTATTCCACCTATGTTAAGCCTATGGCTTGGCAGAGAAGTGTGCACTGGAAGTGCTTTATGTACATGTGTACAAGTTTTTAATAGTTTCCGCCTTGGCGAAGTAATAGGCCTCGGCGGAGTAATAAGCCTTGATGGAGTCACATGCCCTGGGCGGAGTCATATGAATGTCCTTTTGGGCATGAACTTCGTTTAAAAGATACTTCCACAAGAAGACGTGACATATTCCGCCTAACCAAATCGCTTTCTTGGCGGAGTGGTGAGTACGTCTTTAAGGTATGTACTCCGTATAAGAGTAGTTATAGGGAATTTGAAACGTACTTCTTCTGTTCGAAATGCTGATCTGGCAAAGCATTAAAAGTATGCTCTTGGGGGCCGGTGTTGGGACCGGATCATCTGCCCCTAGCTTGTTATAGTGACTAGCGGAGTCACTTTAATAAGCTATAACACTTTGTTATGTTTAGCTTTTATAGGCATGGGTTTAGGCGGCATTTGCTAGTTCCGGATTTACGGGCAAGTGTTTTCACGTATTTATTGTTTTTTGTCATTATTTGCCACGCCTGTCATCAAAGCGCCTCGAAACTGCGTTTTTCCGTTTCAATCTCTCATCGCCACGTATGCCCTTGTAACGATTGCCGTTCCAATGATGGGACATAAATGCGTAGGATGGCAGTTGGAATACGTTTTCGAGGTTATTACCATGGGCCTTGGATTTTGAAAATACGGCCCAAAAAATGTCTGCCTTGAGATTCATCTAACAGTCTCAGAATTAATGGAACGTCATTATGATTCATCCAATGGCCATAGGTGCATTTCTGAAATTTTCAAGGCTTCGCTTGTTTCCCCCCAAGCCATGCCTATAAATAGGTAAACTCTTAGGAGAGGAAATGTTTTGCTTCATTTTTCACTCTGCGTTTTGGTGTTTAAACTGCCTTTTGAACGCTGCTCAGAAATTGTGGTGCTTCCTCACGAGTCGTTCTTTGTTGCCAGTTCTTCATCATTTCTTCAGAGATTTAAGGTAACTTCCCTCTTCCTCTGTTCTCTGTTCTCATTGTTATTAGGTTGGTTTTGTTTTCTTTATATGTGTGTTTGTTGAAACGAGGATGAGAGGAAAAGAATCGGAGTCGTGCCCTAGGGTATCTGTTCAACCTATGTTTTCTGATATTGAGAGTGAAGATGGGGGCTTCTATACTGGGAGGGATTCAACGTTTTACAGCAGCGTGGAGTGTTTTAGTAATGCTGTACATTCATTTGTAGTAGGAGGTACACCTCAGGTACAAGTGAGAACGATGGTAGAATGCCAAAACGTTGTGCTCCACGGGTTAGACTGGGAAAAGATACTTCAGACTGATCCTTATTGTTGGGTTGAGGCAGACGTCAGGGAAGCTTCTTCGCGTCATGCAACGACGAGCGGCGAGGTGATGGAGTTGTCGGTACCTGTCTGGGCGGATGATAAATTTAAAAAGAGGTTTATTGTTCGTTCACCGAAGACGTTTGAACGCATCTGCCGTCGCCCTCAGGATGATCGTACCTTGTATATGTACAATATCCTTTTTACTCAATTGGGGGTGCGATTTCCCTTGAATAAATTCCAGATGGGTGTTATTAGGTTCCTGGATTGCGCCCCCTCTCAGCTGTACCCTAATGGATGGGGAATAGTTCGAAGCTTTGAAGTGCTTGCAGAGCATTTGGAGTTTACGCCTACTGTGGCGTTGTTTTTTGCTTTTTGCCGCATAATGAGGCGGGTGAACTCGAGAACCGACGGAATGGGTTTTGTCACTCTTCGGGCGGAGCCGAAGATTATAAACTTTAGGGCATTTGCCGACTCTACCAAAGAGGCTGGACTCCATTTCAGAATGAGTTTTGTGAAAGTTTCTGTTAGGAAGAATAAGTCCGTTTTTTGGCGGAGTGCGGAGGGGATTGATAAATTCCCGGTGGCGTGGACTCATGAGCATTTCCTCCTGACCAAACAAGCATATGAGGTTGAGGAGAGTGTTCTGTCGCCTACCTCTGTTTAAGTACTCCGAACACTGAAGGAGTACAATTCCACCCATAAGCAGTTTCTGTGCTGAAGGCTGCTTGGGCGTGATGCTCAAGAATATTTAGCTAATGCTTTAAGATTTGTTGCTTGAATCTTACTTCCGTTTTTCCTGCAACTGCTAATTTTATTCGCGTATATTATGTTTGCAGGAGAGATTGTAGAATTCCCTAGGATGGAACGCATCAAACAACTTCGTATGAATCGCCAGGAAATTAATGCTGAGAACAAGTTGCAGCCTCGGAGGAACCTTGCTGCAGCTCTAACAAGGACTCTCCCTCTGCATGTATCTACCAAGGTAGTGATGTAGGAGGGTGGTGCTGGACCTTCGATAGTTGATGGAGAAAGGAGATCTAAAAAGCGCCAAGAGCCGGAAACTATCGAAGCGGAGGAAGAGGACCCCTAGCCTTTGTAGAAGAGGAAAAGCAAAGGAAAAGAGAAGGTGGGTGAAGAGACATCATCTGATGCTGCAATAGGAGTTGAGAAAACTCCGGAGCCATCTACTACGCCTATCACTGCTGAACTGGGCGGCCAGGAAGAGGTCCCTGTGGAAGATATTGAGGAAGAGGAAATGGAGGGGGTTCAAGCTAGTCCACCTCGTCAGTTAGAGACTCCTTCCCTGGACTTGACTGCTCAGAGAACGGCAGTTTTTCTTGTCAATGTTCCAGGGGAACCATCTAGGCGGTCTGTTTCTCTCCCTTTGGCGGGGTCCCGTCTGAACCCTTACTTGTATTTTGCAAATGTGGGATCCCGTCAGTCAGAGAGGCGCGATCCTGAATTCATACTCCGTCCAGAGATTGACTTTGAAGAGATTGCGGATGCTACTGCTGCTGCAAGGTGGCATCTCGCTGAAATTGATGGGTATCTGGCTTCTGTACCCCGTATTGCTGAGGTGGCTGCGGAAGCTGCTATGTTTCAAGAGTCATTCCATGATTCCATTGAAAAAATCCGGGGCTTGGAGCATGATAATGAGCAGTTGTCGGAGGTTATCAAGGCTAAAGATAAACATCTCGATACCGCCGACTCTGACAAGAAGAACCTTGAAGAGGAGCTAGCCCGGGTTAAAGCTGATAAAGCTCTGCTGGAAAAACAAGTTTCAGATTTGAAACAACAGAATTCAAAGCTGGGCGAGGATGTGGGCGAGCTGACCCGGGTCAAGGCTGAAAGTGTTCTGCTAGAAAAACAAGTTTCAGATTTGAGACAACAGAATTCAAAGCTGGGTGAGGACGTGAGCGAGGTTCAGCAGAGACTGGTTTCTTTTGAAACCAGCAAGGCTTTTGCTCAAGACGCCTGGGCTGCAGAATTGGATCAAGCTGCCAGTGCATATAGTAACCTTGAAAAATAGGTCGAAGAACTGCAAGCTGAGAAAGGCATTTCAGATGACAACAATAAGCGCCTTGATCAGGAGTTGCAGACAGCTTTGGATGCGGCTGAGGCAGCGATCGACGATACTTTCAGTATGGCTATTCACCAGATCCATCATCGCAACCCAGGCGTTACTCTTAATATAGCAGGTATTCACCCTTACTATGAGTTTATCAATGGTGAACTAATGGTATCTATTCAGGGGGGTCATGTCCCTGCTTCTAATGAAGAGTAAGTCTTGGCGGACTTGCCCCCCTCACAGAGTTTGTCCAAGCCCAATGAGCCTCAGCCTAGCTCTGCCCATCAAGAAGGCGTTCCGCCCGAACTTTTGTGATTAGCTCAGGGAGTTGCTAATTTTTTTTTGTGTCTCTTTGCAAATTTTGGTCTTTGTAGGGTTTTATTTATCCCTTCTTATGTACTTTATAGATATTTCCTTGTTCCAGGATAGGCTCTGGACCCCTGAAGAATGCTTGGCAATTTTTAATGAAGTATAATTTCTATAAATTTATACTTGTTCCTATAAATGATGCTTGAGTCCATTGGATATATGCCTCGTAAAACGCTATTAATAAGGCGGAGTAATCCTTTGAGGACTAATGAAATATGACTTAGTATAAGGAGGCGGAATAGCCTTTTAAGAATTTTATGAAGTAAAATTCTGTAATGAGGCGGAGTAGCCTTTTAAGAATTTTAATAAAGTAAAATCCTAAAATGAGGCGGAGTAGCCTTTTAAGAATTTTAATAAAGTAAAATTCTGTAATGAGGCGGAGTAGCCTTTTAAGAATTTTAATAAAGTAAAATTCTGTAATGAGGCGGAGTCCTGAAATGAGGCGGAGTAGCCTTTTAAGAATTTTAATAAAGTAAAATTCTGTAATGAGGCGGAGTAGCCTTTTAAGAATTTTGATAAAGTAAAATTCTGTAATGAGGCGGAGTAGCCTTTTAAGAATCTTAATGAAGCACAAATTTTACAAGTATTATACTTACTTGGACTTGTTGATAGTGCTTGAGTTTGTTGATTATGTACTCCGTAAAACATTAGCAGTTAGGCAGAGTAAGGTTTTGGATGGAGCGTTCATCCCTTTGAATTGGAATTGGAGTGTGTCCCGGTCAAGTGAGGATTATTAAATCCAGGGTCGGTATGGTGCAGCATAAGCTGTGACACCAATCCTTTCCCCCCAAGGAGTTTTTTGGACCTTAGGGTCGGTATGGTGCAGCATAGGCTGTGACACCAATCCTTTCCCCCCAAGGAGTTTTTTGGACCTTGGGGTCGGTATGGTGCAGCATAGGCTGTGACACCAATCCTTTCCCCCCAAGGAGTTTTTTGGACCTTGGGGTCGGTATAGTGCAGCATAGGTTGTGACACCAATCCTTTCCCCCCAAGGAGTTTTTTGGACCTTGGGGTCGGTATGGTGCAGCATAGGCTGTGACACCAATCCTTTCCCCCCAAGGAGTTTTTTGGCTCCGTTTGTGAAGCTTTGTTGCATATTGGATGGTCTCTATGGAATAAAGAGCTATGCTTTTATGCTTCAATTGTTGGAGCCGGTGTCTTATCTGCATGGGAACAAGTTCTGCCACGGATAATTGACTGAAAGTTAGAATGAAGATTGAATGTAGGAAGGAATTTTATTAATGATGGAACTACATACAGAGCTGAGTTGGGGTATGTCTCGTCGAAACCTTTTCAAGGAAAGCCCATTTGGGAAGAACCTTAAGTAAGGAGAAAGAGCACATACCGTATTATCCAACTAGCTGTAATATATGCGTAAATTTAAAATGTTCCATTTATTTCTGACCGGAGTGCCATCTAGGTTTTCTAGGCGGTATGTGCCTTTGCCCAGAGTTTCAGTGACTCGGTATAGACCTTCCCAGGTTGGCGCCAATTTGCCTTGGTGTGCAAATTTGTTGCCGATATTGACCCTTCTGAGAACCAAATCTCCTTCTTTGAAACGACGTTCAGAAACACGTATGTTATACCGTTTGGCGGCCTTTGCTTTAACAGCTTGATCCCTCACAAAGGCTTCCTCTCTCAATTCCACCAAGACCTCGAGTTCATGGGCGAGGTTCTGTTGATTGGCTTTTTCATTGAAGTGGAGGACTCGAGCTGAAGAGGCCGCCAATTCAATGGGAATAATAGCCTCGACTCCATATGTCAACCGATATGGGGATTCATTTGTGGTGGAATGAAGGGTTGTCCGATATGCCCATAAAACGTGGCATAATTGATTTGTCCAATCTCCCTTTGCTTCACCAATGCGTTTCTTCAGGCCTTTCAAGATTTCTCTGTTGGCAACTTCAGCTTGGCCATTGGTTTGAGGATGTTCCACAGAAGAAAAAATTTGCGTAATGCTGAGATTTTCTAGGAGTTCAGTGAACTTACGATCTGTGAATTGGGTGCCATTATCAGTGACTATACGTCCAGGGACTCCAAAACGTGCAATGATATTTTCGTATACGAATCTACGAGCCCTGGCTGATGTAATATGCACCACTGCCTCTGCTTCAATCCATTTGGTGAAGTAATCAACACCAACTATCAAGTATTTGATACCGCCAGGCGCAGTTGGGAATGGACCTAAGATATCCATGCCCCATTGATAGAAAGGCCAAGGCGTTATTGATGATGACATTTCTTCCGCCGGAGTGTGATGAAGGTTTGCGAATCGTTGACATTGATCGCACTTCTGAACATACGAGGCGGAGTCATGCTTCAGGGTGGGCCACCAATACCCAGCCCTCAGTATTTTTCGCATCAGACTACGCGCCCCCGGATGGTGTCCACACTGCCCTTCATGGACTTCTTCTAAAACAGCTTGCACCTCATTTTCGTTTATGTATATTAAGTAAGGAACAGAAATTCCTCGGCGGTATAACTGTCCATCAACGAGTGTATAATAAGGCGCTTCCTTCTTTAATTTCCACCGTTCAAGATCATCCGTGGGTAATTGTGCATTAACAAGGTAACGAACTATCGGTGCTACCCAGGAATCTTCATCAAAGGAGCGGCTTCTAATCATACACATTGAAGAAGAAAAGGAAACACTTGGCTCCGCCAAGGTACTCTGTACAACCGTAGTTGTGCTTCCAGCCTTCTTTGTGCTAGCCAACCTGGAGAGGATATCAGCACGTGTATTTTCTTCCCGGGGTACATGTTTGAAAGAGACTTCATTGAAGTGTTGCTTTCACTCATTGACGCAGTTTAGATATTGCTGCAGCAAAGGTTCTTTAGCCTGATACTCGCCCAGAATTTGCGAGATGACTAATTGAGAATCACTGCATAAGGTGACAGTTTTGGCTCCAATATCCTGTACTGCTCTGAGTCCAGCTAAGCAGGCTTCATACTCCGCCTGATTGTTAGACGTGGTGAAGGTGAAGTGCAATGAAATTTCAAGGTGTACCCCGTCATCACTTTCCACAACAATTCCTGCCCCGCATCCTTTGCTATTTGAAGACCCATCAACGTATACCGTCCAGTGTGAATGATCTGCATCTGGGCTAGAACCTGTTAACTCAACTATGAAATCGGCTAGAACTTGTGCCTTGATAGCAGTTCTTGGTTCGTAAGATATGTCGAATTCAGAGAGTTCTACGGCCCATTTGATCATTCTTCCAGCTAGGTCTGGTTTGAACAGTATAGTACGGAGTGGTAAATCTGTGCGAATCAAGATGGGATGGGCATGAAAGTATGGTCTTAGGCGTCGTGAAGCCCAAACAACTACAAGCGCTGCCTTTTCAATCTTCTGATAACGATATTCTGCACCGTGCAATGTTTTACCAGTGAAGTATACCGGTCGTTGGCCTTCAACTGTCTCTTTGACCAGAGCCACTCCTAAAGCCTCATCTGAAACAGACAAATAAATGATGAGTTGCTCATCTGGGCTTGGTTTTACCAGGATCGGAGGGTTGGCCAAGACATTTTTCAAGCTTTGGAACACCGCCTCTTGCTCTGGGCCCCAATTGAATTTCTTGTCTTTTTTTAGCATTTTGTACAAGGGAAGAGAGCGATGAGCCATTTTTGGCATGAAACGTGCTAGAGCAGTGATTTTGCCGTTGAGGGATTGTACCTCTTCCAGTGTTTTAGGGCTCTGCAACTCTTGGATAACGCGAAATTTATCAGGATTAGCCTCTATACCTCTTTGTGTTAACATGAAGCCCAAAAATCTACCCCCAGGGACTGCGAATGTGCATTTCAATGGGTTGAGCCTCATGTCGTATTGTTGCAGGCGTCGAAAAATGAGACGTAGATCTTCAACATGGTCTCCGCCTTCCGGGGTCTTGGCAATAATATCATCAATATAGACTTCTACCAGCTTTGTGTGCATACCCTCAAAAACTTTATTGATCATGCGCTGGTAGGTTGCCCCGGCATTTTTTAACCCAAATGGCATGACGTTGTAGCAAAAGACTCCTTTATCATTAATAAACGTTGTCTTCTCTTGATCCTCTTCACACATTGGAATTTGGTTGTAACCGGAGTAAGCATCCATGAAAGATAGATACTTATATCCTGAAGAATCGTCAACCAGTCTATCAATGTTGGGGAGAGGGTATGGATCCTTGGGACAACATTTATTCAAATCAACATAGTCTATACACATACGCCATTTGCCATTGGCTTTCTGTACCATGACCACGTTAGACAACCAGGAGGAATAACGGAGTTCCCGGATGAACCCTGCCTTGAGAAGTTCCTCTGTTTGCTCACAAGCAGCCTTTTGTTTTGCCGGACCCATACGCCATTTCTTTTGTGCTACAGGCTTGGTTTCAGGATACACCGCCAGGCGGTGACAACAAAAGTTGGGATCCATGCCAGGCATATCTACGGCGGTCCAAGCGAAAATTTCTTTATACTCATGGAGAAGTGTAATTAGTTTTGCCTCCATGATAGCTTCAAGCTTGTCATTGATGTTTGTAATCTGTTCTGGGGTGTTACCCAAAACAATAGACCTGGAGCCACCATCTGGAGTTGGTTTCAAAGGGTTCAGTGGACCTATAGAAGACTCCGCCCTGGGGTCAAGATCCACCAAATTGACGGACGCCGCCGCGCTACTTCCTTCATTCAACTTTCTTTTCTTAGACATGGTTTCAAGCTTCATCATGTTAAGACTCAAATTATAGCAATAGCGAGCCATTTCCTGGTCGCCCCTTACAGATGAGACTTGATTATCTTTATCAATGAACTTGATTAATAAGTGAGGGGTTGAAACGATGGCTTCCATGGCATTCAGGGTAGGCCGGCCAATGATGCCGTTGTATGGAGATTTCACATTAATGACGAGAATCCTGGATTTCATAGTCTTTGCTCCAGGTTCGCCATCAAAAGTAATTCTTGTGTCCAAGTAGCCTTTGGTGGGCTGTTTGGCGCCATTGAAGGCTGTAAGGTCCTGCGTATATGGCTGCAAATCTGCATCAGTTAATCCCATACGTTTAAAACAGTCATAGAAGATAACATCGTAGGAACTTCCCTGATCAACTAGGATGCGTTTTACGTCCATGTTAGCGATTACTGCAATAATCACTACTGTGTCATCTCCTTCAGGAATAGTAGGGCCAAAATCGTCGTCTGTGAAGGTTATAGGCGGAGTTTGTACCCCGTTCCTGAATGGGCGATATTCTTTGCTCTTGCCTTGTACCGTCAGGATCATACGGTGGTGGTTTTTCCTCGCGGTGATTGAGGGTCCGCCCCCGGCAAAGCCTCCAGCAATCATATCTACCACCTGCCTTTTGCCCCTCGATTTGGGTTCAGGGCTTGGTTCTCTTTGGGCGGCCTCTAGGACAATACTCTTTTGTTTTTCTGTTACTGCTGTACGTTTTGGCTCCCGAGTGTTATCGGGATCCGGAGAACGATCACGAGGTCGTTTCTCGAACCTCTCTGGCTCATCATGAGATTTACTCCTAAACAAATAGTGTTTTAGTTTGCCTTCACGGATAAGCACCTCAATAGTGTTCTTGAGTTATTTGCACTCCTCCGTGGTATGGCCAATTGACTCGTGGAACTCATAATATTTCTTTGGATTCCCCCCGCGCCTGAGTGGAGGTGGGCGTTGGATCCCGTAAACATTGAGAGTAGTCCATCCTACTT
The DNA here is from genome assembly GCA_037962975.1 of Clitoria ternatea. Taxonomy (NCBI): domain Eukaryota; kingdom Viridiplantae; phylum Streptophyta; class Magnoliopsida; order Fabales; family Fabaceae; genus Clitoria; species Clitoria ternatea. The sequence continues at coordinate 102,472,283 of CM075673.1, read as the reverse complement.
CGCGCAAGATTTGTTCGTATGTCGTGTTAAGGGGCGCATAATGAGCGAAATTGAAAACACGTCTATCTTGCTGTTTGAAGGGTTGGCTCCCAGCCTTATCTTTCTGAGGAAACTTATCATTCCTGGATGATTTATCCTTATCTTTGTCATGGTGTGGAGTTGAAATAGGTGGTTTATTGCGAGCTGCAGTTGCTTCCAAGTGCATCTCAATACCTACGTACTTGAATGCTTTTCTGCGAAACTCTTCCATGGTGGATGGAGGTCCTTTTGCCAAAGACAAAGCAAAGGGAGATTTCGGCTGCATGGCCTCGATGAGGATATGCAGCTGGATTGCTTCTGTTAAGTCAGGGACCATGGCTGCCTCTTTATAAAATCTCTTCAGGAAATCCTTTAAAGGTTCTTTATCACCTTGCTTAATCTGAGCCAAGGTATGGGAGGTTCTAGGCGTATCCCTGGAGATTACAAAGTGGTTGCCAAAAGCTGTGGCCAAGTCTTCCCATGAATCAATGGAACCTGAAGGTAAACTCTTGAACCAGCCAAGAGCCTCACCTGTGAGGGTCCTGGGGAACATTCTGCACATGACGTCTTCCTCAGCACCTAAGAACATTCTGCACATGTAAGCATCTAAATGCTTAGAAGGATCTGTCTCCCCGGAGTATTTCCCTATGGAAATGGGTTGCATAGTTTGCAAATGTCTGGGGACATGCGCATTCATGAGTCTTTTGGAAAATGGGACACTCATCTTGTACCCCGAGGGGGATGTATTTGAAACGATTCTCTTTCCCTCAAGATGATGGGCATTTGCAAGTGGAAGGCTTCATTGCTCTTCCATGTAAGTAGGGATGCGAGAATAACTTGGGGTGCTCGATTCCTCCTGTACATGCGATTCGTGTTGCGGCTGTTTTGCAGGGCTGGCTTTCTCATGCATGGGATTCGCCTTTTCACGTCGAAGCTCTGCAATTTCTTCCCTCAGCATTCTGATCATGTCATCTCTCGGATCTGGAGAGCCAACATGCGTTGCCTTTCTGTGAATATCGCTGTTGAAGCTTAGACGTATAGGATTGTGTGGAGGGGAATCCTCAGTCTGCCCTTCTGGTCCTGGTCTTTCCATTGATAACGAACGTAATGGGAATTGATCAAGGATTGTGGGATTACCAAATTTACAGGTCCCACCAGGCGTGCCAATGAACTGTTCTTTACAGGGGGTGTAAAGGTGTGATTGCCAAACAATTTAGAATATATAAGTTATATGAAATATGATATGAAAAGGTCTTTATACAGATACAAATACGGAGTACTCTTGCATACAGGGGGCGTAGTACAATGCACTCTGTGGCGGTATAGTAGTCCGCCAGGAATAGCCTCCTTCGCCTTGACACAGTTGTTGGTTGTACCTGCAATTATTCTCCGACCCTCAAGTCAGTATTCAGAAATACTATTCAGACTTAGAAAGCAAATCTAAGAGAACTATGCAAGTATGAGTGTAAGGTTCAGAATTAAGGGTCTCCCCTCGTATACCTTTTTGCTGAAGTTTATATACCTGTTACTGGTGCTCTAGTATTGGTAGGACCCATTCCTTGTTTTCAGGCATAATGCGAGAAAGGTAGTGGGCCCATGCGCCGTTTACAAGCACTATCACTGTAGTGGGTATTTCCACTTACTTGGAAAGCGTTAATGCTTCATTATTTTATTTGTTGTTCCCTCTTATGTGTGACAGCATGTTTCCCATTTTCAACCTCTCAAGACAGAGTCAATCTCGTACCGGGGTTATAAGTATGGGCTCGCTCGCAATATGACGATTTCAGTATTCCACCTGTGTTAAGCCTATGGCTTGGCAGAGTAGTGTGCACTGGAAGTGGTTTATGTGCATGTGTACAAGTTTTTAATACTTTCCGCCTTGACGAAGTAATAGGCCTCGGCGGAGTAATAAGCCTTGATGGAGCCACATACCCTGGGCGGAGTCACATGCCTTGGCAGAGTCACATGAATGTCCTTTTGGGCATGAACTTCGTTTAAAAGATACTTCCACAATAAGACGTGATATATTCCGCCTAACCAAATCGCTTTCTTGGCGAAGTGGTGAGTACGTCTTTAAGGTATGTACTCCGTATAAGAGTAGTTATAGGGAATTTGAAACGTACTTCTTCTGTTTGAAATGCTGATCTGGCAAAGCATTAAAACTATGCTCTTGGGGGCCGGTGTTGGGACCGGATCAACTTCCATTAAAGTGTGTAACTGAAATTCACGTGAGAATGAGGCAAGTTTTGATCCTTCAATCTCTCATGGAATCTAAACAATCAAGGACAAGTTGAAGTAGAATTTCTGACCCTTACAGCAATACGTAACTTTCTTAATTCAATCTCCACTCTAGATTTCCCTATTTGTCTTTGTATTGTGTATGTCTGTATGTATTTCTTCCCTTTTTGTGCAGTCCTTCTTTATCTAGAAATCAGCCCTTGCCGGTCCTCAACAAGATCCACATCATTTGGTATCAAAGCTCTTGGAGTCAAGGGCTTAAAATTTCTTGGACAGCAGTCAAAAAGGTATTTCAAATTACATCATCTTCCATTGATCATTTCTGATTCTAAATGCCTAAAATTTATAATTAGGGTTGTGAAAAGAAAGGAAAATTCTCAAAAAAAAAACGTACCCTAAATGTTTAAGTCTTGTATGTCTTTGTCTTTGTTTGTAGTCCAATTCTAATATTGTTTGTGTGTCTTTTGTATGTCTTGGTCTTTGTTTGTAGTCCAATTCTAGTATTGTTTGTGTGTCCTTTTTGGTGTCTTGTTTTTGTTGGCCTCTAGTGATAGGATCATATCTCTATTTGCCATCATTAGCATATTGCATTAGGTAGAACATTTGTGTGTGGGCTGAACTATACTTGTGACTCTCAAGGATTGATTAGCATCAAGAGTGGTAAAAGGCTAGAGTGAAAATTACATTACTAGAAAAAGCCAAAATTTGAGTGAAACACTTGAGAGAAATTATTTGTGAGGTCCAAACAGCAGTTGTTATAATTGTTTTTCACCTTGTATAAGTGTTTTAGTGATGGCAGAATAGGGTGAACGAGGAGGCCTTAATCCGTTTTAAATGCAAGCTCTAACTTAACATCTTGAGAGGCTATTCCGACAAGCCACTGATGAAATACATGAGAGAATTGACCAGTTAGAGAATGAAAGGGAAGCAAGGAGAAGTCCAAGGAGGCATGGAGGAAGGATGCCAAGACATGAAGAAGATAGGAGGACTAGGGAGTAGTGGAGCAATCCCCTTCAAGGGATAAAACTAAACATTCCTTCTTTTGCAGGCAAAAATTATCCGGAGGCATACTTGAGTTGGGAGCTTAAGTTAGAAAATGTATATGCTTGTGGAGAGTTTGAGGAGGAGCAAAAGGTGAGATTGGCAGCCGCTGAGTTCTCACACTATGCCTTGGTATGGTGGCATAAACTTCAGAGGGAGAGGCAAAGAGATGGAGAGCCACCGGTGAGTACTTGGGCAGACTTGAGGAGATTGATGAGGAAGAGGTATGTGCCTACCTCCTATGAGAGAGATTTAAAGTTTAAACTTCAAAGACTTACTCAAGGGAGTCGGAGTGTGGAGGAGTACTACAAGGAGATAGAGATGCTGATGCTCCAAGCCAATCTAGAAGAGGATCCTAAGGTAACTATGGCTAGATTTTTAGTTGGTTTGTCTACTGATATTCGTGATGTTGTGGAGTTGTAGGAATTCATTGAGATGGATGACCTTGTGCATAAGGCCCTTCAAGTAGAAAGGAAACTCAAAAGGAAGGGAGCTACAAGGAGAATTGCCCCTACTCCCACATCTGGGTGGAAGAACAAAGCCAAGAGGGAGGGCTTTGGGGCAGTACCCTATTCGTCCAGGGCAGCAAGTAGCTCGGCCTTGGATGTTAAGGCCACTAAGGAGGCTGATCATAATGCTTCTTAGGGTAAGGAACTAATCCCTAAGAGGACTAGGGACATTACATGCTTCAAGTGCCAAGGTAAGGGGCATATGCCTATGAATGCCCTACAAAGAGGATAGTAGTGATAAGGGAGGATGGTGAATTGTCTAGTGAGTCTAATACACCTGAGGAGTATGAGAGTGAGGAGGGAGAGGGTGGAGAACCAGAAGTGAATGAGGGGGAATTGTTAATGGTTAGGAGGTTGTTAGGATCCCATATAGAACCCTTAGACTAAAGCCAAAGGGACAATATTTTCCATACTAGGTGTGCTGTACAGGGACAACTTTGCATGGTGATTGTGGATAGTGGGAGTTATGCTAATGTGGCTAGTACTAGGATGGTATCCAAGTTGAATCTCCCTACCAAACCCCACCCTAGACCTTATAGGTTACAATGGCTAAGTGATGATGGAGAAATAAGGGTGAGGCAGCAGGTGGAGGTACCTATAGTCATTGGAACCTATTCAGATGTGATCCTGTGTGATGTGGTGCCTATGGAGGCATGTCATTTGTTGTTGGGAAGGCCGTGGCAGCATGACCACAAGACTATCCATGATGGTTTCTCCAACAAAATATCATTCACCCATCAAGGAAAGAAGGTGGTACTTAAACCTTTAAGCCCACAGGAGGTGTGTCATGATCAGTTGAGATTGAGAGAGAAAATTATAAGAGAAAAAAAAGGTCATAAGAGTGAGGGATTGAGTGTGACCGAGGGCTTGAAAGAGGAGAAAGAGAGAAAAGAGAGTGAAGAAAAGAGGGGGAAAATAAAAGGAAGAGAAAAGAGTGAAAAATAGAGGAAAAAGAATGAGAGAGAGATAGCAAAAGAAAGAGAAGTGAGGAAAGTGTTGCTTGCAAGGCAGCCACTCTACATGCTAGTTTGCAAGCCTATTCTAAATACTAATCCCATTTGTTTTTCTTCTTTTCCTTTCTCCTATTTCTTCTCTTTTGCAGGAATTCAAGGATGTTTTCCCTTCAGATCTACCAAGTGGGTTGCCACCATTGAGAGGGATAGAACATCAGGTGGATCTGATACCTGGAGCCACCATTCCAAACCGGCTAGCCTATAGGAGCAACCCTGAGGACCAAGGAAATACAAAGGCAAGTGGAAGCTCTCCTAGATAAAGGTTGGGTAAGAGACTCTATCTCTCCTTGTGCTGTTCCTGTGATTCTAATACCTAAGAAAGATGGAACTTGGCGCATGTGTAGTGACTGTAGGAGTGTGAATAGCATTACCATTAAGTATAGGCATCCCATTCCTAGGCTTGATGATCTACTTGATGAATTGCATGGTGTAAAATTCTTTTCCAAAATTAATTTAAAAAGTGGATACAACCAAATTAGGATTAGAGAAGGTGATGAGTGGAAAACTGCTTTTAAAACCAAATTTGGCTTGTATGAATGACTGGTTATGCCTTTTGGGTTAACTAATGCACCAAGTACATTCATGAGGTTGATGAATCATGTTCTTAGAGAATTTATAGGACACTTTGTGGTAGTGTATTTTGATGACATACTGGTGTATAGTGTTGATTTAGATTTGCATGTTCATCATTTGCATTCTGTGTTGGCTACTTTGAGGCGTGAGCAATTATATGCTAATATTGAAAAATGCACATTTTGTCAAGATCATGTGGTGTTTCTAGGCTTTATGGTGAGTTCTAAAGGGGTAGAGGTAGACCAAGAAAAAGTGAAGGCCATCTAAGAATGGCCAACACCAAAAACCGTGAGTGAAATTAGAAGCTTTCATGGTCTAGCTAACTTTTATAGGCGCTTTGTGAGAGATTTTAGCACATTGGCAGCCCCACTAAATGAGTTGGTGAAGAAGAATGTGAGCTTTAAATGGGGGGAAAAACAAGAGAGAGCTTTCCACCTCTTAAGCAAAGACTAGTTAGTGCACCCATTCTAGCATTGCCTAATTTTTCCAAGTCTTTTGAAATAGAATGTGATGCTTCTGGCATAGGTATAGGGGTTGTTTTACTTCAAGAGGGCCACCCTATAGCTTATTTTAGTGAAAAACTAAGTGGGGTCACCTTGAATTATTCCACCTATGACAAGGAACTCTATGCTTTAGTGAGAACCCTCAAAACATGGCAGCATTATCCTTTCCTTAAGGAGTTTGTTATCCATAGTGACCATGAGTCTCTTAAGTATCTTAGAGGTCAAGGTAAGCTTAATAAGAGACATGCCAAATAGGTTGAGTTCTTAGAACAATTCCCATATGTCATTAAGTATAAGAAAGGGAAGGGAAATATAGTTGCTGATGCATTGTCTAGGAGATATGAATTGATTTCTATGGTTGAGACCAAACTGCTTGGGTTGGAAATTTTAAAGGGGCTGTATGATGGTGATAATGAGTTCAGCCAGAAGTATAGGGAGTGTGAAAGGGTGCCTAAAGATGAGTACTATAGGTTTGAGGGGTTCTTATTTAGAGAGAATAGGTTATGTGTTCCCCAATCTTCCATTAGAGAGCTTTTAGTGAGGGAAGCACATAGAGGGGGTTTGATGGGTCATTTTGGGGTGCATAAGACTTATGAGATCTTGCATGAGCATTTTTATTGGGTTAACATGAAAAAGGATGTAGCCAAACATTGTGAGGCATGCATTGAGTGTAAGCAAGCTAAGTCTAAACTGCTCCCCCAAGGTTTGTACACTCCCCTCCCTGTTCCTGAACACCTTTGGGTAGATTTGTCCATGGATTTTATGCTTGGGTTACCTAAGTCCAGTGCTGGCCGAGATGCTATATTGGTAGTGGTGGATAGGTTTTCTAAAATGGCTCACTTTATTCCATGCAAAAAAGTCAATGATGCTAGCCATGTAGTTGAATTAGTCTTTAGAGAAATCATTAGGATCCATGGCATGCCTAGGAGTATTGTGAGTGATAGGGACTCTAAGTTTCTGAGTCACTTTTGGAGGAGTTTGTGGGGTAGATTAGGAACTAAGTTATTGTTTTCTACTACTTGTCACCCCCAAACTGATGGTCAAACTGAGGTGGTCAATAGGACACTAGGTACTATGCTTAGAGCGGTATTGAAGCAAAATTTGAAACGTTGGGAAGCTTGCCTACCCCATATTGAGTTTGCTTATAACCGCGCTGTCCATTCCACCACTAATTGCTCTCCATTTGAGGTTGTGTATGGGTTTAATCCTTTATCTCCACTTGATTTATTACCTGTACCTAACATTTCTGTGTTTAAGCATTATGAAGGACAGGCTAAAGCAGATTTTGTGAGGAAGCTGCATGAGCAGGTTAAAGCCCTAATCATCAAGAAGAATGAGAGCTATGCTAAGCAAGCCAACAAAGGTAGGAGGAAGGTGATCTTCCAACCTGGAGATTGGGTGTGGGTACATATGAGGAATGAGAGGTTTCCTGAACAAAGGAAATCCAAGTTGCTTCCAAGAGGAAATGGTCCATTCCAAGTATTGGAGAGGATCAATGACAATGCCTACAAGATCCAAATGCCAGGTGAGTATAATATGTCTTCTACTTTTAATGTGGCTGATTTGTCTTTGTTTGATGTAGGTGAAGAAGACCTAGATTTGAGGACAAATCCTGTTCAAGAGGGAGGGAATGATGAGGACATCTCCCACCAATCAGGGGCACTACAAGGAATAGGAGGGCCGATGACAAGATCCAAGGCCAAGAAGACCAAAGCCACCTTACAAAGGCTAATTCTCACCCTCCTAGAAGACATAACCAAGGAGCCACAAAGGACACCCAAGTTTACTCATTTGATCATGTGGAAGGATGAACAGCAGAGGGCCTAGCACAAATGGCCTAGCCTCAAGAATAGGGTAGTGTAGGACTTGAATGACCTGTGTTCAAATCCAACCTAGACCCATTTTTCTTTATTTCTTTTTCTTTTGTAATTTTCGATTATGCAACTAAATTTTCAGCATTGTCCCACTAAGACTTAGTGGTGGGCGGTTACCCTTGTTTCTAGGTAGTGGAGTAGTTTGTTTTTTGTCTTGTTTAGCCAAGTTATACAAAACTGAATGGAGGTGAGGAAAAAGGACAGAAGTTGATTAATGAATTTTTCTTAGTTTTGTAAACTTAGTGGTGAGTGTGATGCTCTTGGTCCTTGTGTGAAGCAAGGTTGATTAGCCATGCATTAGTGTGACACTTGTGTATGAATGCTAGTCCATTATGGAGGTGTGATGTTGTCCATCTTTTTATCATTTTATTTCTTGCGTTTTGTCTTTCTTCTACCTTATCTTCCAAATTGAATTTAAAACAAAATTCTGAACTCTAAAGAATTAAAACAACAAAAAAATATCAAGGAACCTTAGATCAATTGCCAAGTTGCATTAGTGTCATGTTATTGCGTTAACTTCCATTAAAGTGTGTAACTGAAATTCACGTGAGAATGAGGCAAGTTTTGATCCTTAAATCTCTCATGGAATCTAAACAATCAAGGACAAGTTGAAGTAGAATTTCTGACCCTTACAGCAAAACGTAACTTTCTTAATTCAATCTCCACTCTAGATTTCCCCATTTGTCTTTGTATTGTGTATGTCTGTGTGTATTTCTTCCCTTTTTGTGCAGTCCTTCTTCATCTAGAAATCAGCCCTTGCCGGTCCTCAACAAGATCCACATCAGATGGTTATTATTATTGATAATTGTTGAATGCCATTGTGAATGATACAAGTGTGATCTTGTATGTGTGGTTTGAATTGTATTAATAAATTATTGTATTACCACACTAGTTGTGAAACCATGGCAATGACAAATGAAATGAAAATCCACTAAGTGAATGAGTGGTAATATTTATGAATGATATGTAATGATGTGATGCCATTATGGTTGAGTGCAAGTATTGTCTTGCATGTGTGATATAAAATATATATATATATATAAGAGATGTTAAATGAAATGCCACATATAAAACTTGAAAGCAATGGCTAAAACCAACAATGATAAAATCCACTAAGGTGTATATGGTGGTATTGGTGATTATGATGATGATGATTGATGAGTGGCATTTAGGATGCACAGTGTGAGAAATGCATTTGATTTGCATTGCATTGTATCCATGGCATATCATAGCCGCCGATGTTGGAACATTAGGGGAGTTCCCTCGGCCGACCCAGTGGGAGGGTGGCTCAGTGCACGAGCAGTTTCTTGTTTCCCCTGTGACTCGGTGTGTAAGTCACGAAGCCGCCTATGTATTGCTACGGGGAGCTACATGTGGCCGACCCTTGTGGGGGTTTGCTTTTGATGAGCAGGTGACCCCGGTGGTCCATTGGATTACAGCCGCCATGATATGAGATATGGCCGGCCCGCAACACCATATATTGATTATGTTGTTTATCGCGGTCATGGTGAAAATGGCCAGGTGTTGCATTATGGGCGATGCGGTTTGGTACCAGTAAAAATATGGTAATTATGCATGCATTATGAGATATGTGTACACATTTTACTACTGCATAGGGGCATGGTATGTAATCATGCTTGACCCATAATTTGGTGTTTATTCCCACAGTCGGATCTGCATTTGTTGTCTATTCCATTGTGCATATGCATTAGCCATAAAAGCATTTGCATATAGCATGGAGATATGCCAGATGGTGATGATGATTGAGATTGTGGTGTGGTGTTGGTGAAATGGGTAATTAATATACCTAAAAGACCACATAAAAGTAATAATTGATATGAATATACGAAATGATATTGAATATGACGATATGTATGTTATGGCCCAATGTAATGAAAGGCGTATTTGTTTATGATTGATGATAATGATGTTAGCCCGTGGTGGCTTTGAGAAAAGACCGGAATAGTCTATGTTGATGATGTTGGCCAGTTGTGGCGTTAGAATATTTGTGTATATGCTTGCTTTGCTATGAATTGATGGGTGAATACATGATATGTACATTGTTAAATGAATAGATTATGATATTTATTGATGATTTAGCAAAGCATACATGATGTTGATATGCATATGCACATAATTTCAATTGTATTCATATCGTCATTTGAAATGTATAACTCACTCTCCCATGTGGTCTAATTTTTAGTATTGATGCAGGGATGTCAAGGGAAGAGAACATTTTTAAAGCAAAGCTTTTGTGAAGGTAAAATAGTGGTAATGGAATGCCTTGGCCGGCAGCGATTGTAATTTATTGAATTGTGAATGAATGTACATGATAATGTTGATATTTATTGATATTGGTGGATGTATTGTGAATAATGATATAAGTGGATATTGTATTGGTATTTGGGGGTATTCGAATTCATATCCACTTGATGAATAAAATGATGTTGGATATGTAGCCCATTTTGGGAATGCATAAGTGTTGATGACATGTCTTGAGGTTGAATCGGATATGACCAATTATGGGATATGGGTATTGGAGATGTATGATTCATGACCATATAGATATGTATATACATATATATTAGGCATTGCATGCTCATATGATTATGTAAAATGATAATGGTTGTCTATTAGGCTTATGATATGCCTTTGCATGCTTTGCCGAGCCTTTTGTCATATCTTCATATATGGGACTAGGCGTGTGCCCGGTATACACATTCTTCTTCCGCTGTAAAACTCTGTTATTTTGTATACCGTTATGGGCAAACTATTTAACGATCTAGTTATATTTTATTAAATCTCACTCTTCGGTTTTCTGTGATTTGGGTCTTGATGTAATCGTAGTTGTGTTTTGGAAATATTTCAAACGCGAAAAATTTATTCGCATTTTTATTAATTATTTGTTTTGATTACATCGGGATTCGGTTCCGAAGAACCGGCGTGTTATACAAAAGACAATAGGTAAAATGCAAGTGCTAAGGTGAAATATGTGTAGAGGTGGCCTTAACAATTTATCAAACACATGGTGTGCGGAAACTTAACTTACCCAAGTTAATCAAGTTCAAGTAATTTAATCATAACCAAAACAATATACCAATCAAATGCAAAAAGTAAGTGTAAAAGAGTAAGGAAGAGAAGCTTGCAAACTGATTTAACGAGTTCCACCAACCCGGTGTACGTCTCGCCTTCAAGCAACCCACTTGAAGGATTTCCACTATTGAAGTTTAGAGATTACAAGCTATGAGCAATTGCAGCTTCTTAGTGTTCCACACTCAAGAACTCAATCCTTACTAGCACAAGTGCAACCCACCCAATCTCTTAAACTCTCAATACCTAAAGGTTGAACCCCAACCTTTGTGACCACTCAACCTAGAGTGAAAGACCTTGGTGTTTTGGTATTTGATTTACAAGCAATTAACTCTCTCAATAGAGTAGATATACAAGTGTAAGCTCTCACAATTTCTAAACTCTCACAAGAAGAAAGGATATACAAATACAAGCTCTAAGTTTCAGAAATTGAAACTAAACAAAGAAATGAACTCACAAGGCATAAATGTAAGCTATGAATGATTTCTCCTTGATGTGTTTTTGTGTAGCTTGAATCAATGGTGCATTTATAGGCCTTGGAGAGCTTCTAGCCATTGCAAATGAGCTCCAGGTTGTTCCCCACGCTTGACATAGAGTATGGGTCTCTATTTCCCACTAAAAACACTTTTCGAGACATATTTCCCACTAGTGTAATCAATTAGGCCTTAAGCTGTAATCGATTACGCTTTGAATTCTTCAGTGTAACAAGTATCGTAATCGATTAGGCATTTCCATGTAATCGATTAGCTTGAAGACAGGGCTTGGCTAATTGATTGTATATGCCTTGTAATCCATTTTAAGTGATACCTGATGCATTTAATTTTGTTACGCAGCATGGTAATCGATTGTGACTTGGTTTGCAATTGATTTTTGAGCAAATGGAGACTTGGTAATTGATTGTGGCTTGGTTGCAATCGATTAGTAACACCACAGAACTTAGGTAATTGATTGGGGCTACCCTGTAGTCGATTTGGCATTGTACCTGATGCATTTCATCCTTTTTCTCGTTGGTAATCGATTAGCCTTCTTGTTGTAGTCGATTAGGTAACAAACAGGGGCTTTCTAATCGATTAGATGTCTTGGTGTAATCGATTATCCTTTGTTCCAGAGTCTATGTAATCGATTTGATTCCTTGTTATAATCGATTGTATGCCAAACAGAGGTTGTGTAATCGATAAGTTTCCTTGTGCTAATTGATTAGGCTTCAAGTCAGATGCTTATCTTTGTTGATTCTTCTCTATTTTCATCCTTGTAAAAACACTTCATGAATGATTCCTCAATTGCTTTGTCATTATTAAAATCATACAACTTGAAACACATATTCAAACACATTCTCCCCTTTTTTGATAATGACAAACAATGTTCATCTCATGAGGGTGTTAGTACAAATAAGATTTTCTCCCCCTTTCTTAAGGAGTTTATGCCTAGCTTTAAGAATCATGAAGGTAATCATTTGTTAATCATTTGTCTTTTAACCACTTGTTGTTTTAATCATATTGTTTTACCACTTGATGTTTTGATTAACACTTGTTGTTTTGATTAGTATTTGATTTTAAGCCATTTTGTATTAACCCTTATTATTCTCTAGATGAACCTTTATTCTTCTCCCCCTTTGTAATCATCAAAAACAAATAAAGCAATATAAAGTAGATAAGTGAAGGGGAAAATTCATTCATTCATTAAAAGAGAAGTACAAAAGGGAAAGTGCAGAAAATTGAAAATGTAGAATACAAACATAACAAAACAAGAAAATCTAATGATCAGGATAAAAGAAATGCATTTCAGAAATTTTGTTTGAGAGCTCCTCATAGCGTTGCTGCATGAGCTCAAAATGCTGTTGCTCGGTCATTTGGAACTGTTGAAGAGTGTTATCAATTCTTTCAAAGCGCCAATCGAGATAAGCATAGAGGGAGGTGAAGTGGTCAGTCGGAGTAGATGGTTCACCTTGGGGTATAGGAGTAGGATCAGCAACGGGAGAAGCAACATGGTCTTCTTCGAATGGACTGCTCCCATGAATTCGATCACTCTTGAAGATCCATCATCCTCCAATGTTGACCATGCCATCTTGGTGAGATGGTGAGTGCCAATGCAGGCTTGGGAAGGCACTTTCTCAGGAAGTTCACCGGCAATGTCCACCCCATATGCTTTGAAAATTTTTGTGAGAAGGATGACATAAGGAAGCTTGTGTTGTTCCTTGGCTTTGAGAATGTGGAGCTTAAGGATTTGAATCCAATTTATTTCGTTTTGATTTATGATGGCCCACATCAAAAGGACATCATCTTCTTCAACCAATGCATAATTTCCACCATGAGTAACAAGGAGCTTGACTAAGAAGAAATAAAGGAGATGGTTGTTGAGAGTTAGATGGCCTACCAGTTTATGATTACTGAGGGGACGGTTGGCCTTCCAAAGGGATTGGCGAGCGGAGATGGCATTGAAGTCCCATTCATCTTCCAGATACTCACCGACAAATTCACCAGTTGAGAGAGGGAGTTGAGTGATTTCCGCAAGTTGCTTATTCGTTATCTTCAAATTCATATTTTTGACTCTTGCTTCAAGGACTCTATCCACAAGTTTGAGATTGCAGAAGAAAACTCGCATGAGTTCCGGGTAGTAATATTCTTCCTTAAGAGTAAGGAAGGGAAGGAGGTTGTAATGGTGAAGGAGTTGGGTGAAGGTGAAGCTTGGGTTCTCAAAGACTTCGGCATTGTTATAATGAGGGGAGATGATATCTTTTTTGGAAAATTTATTGATAAAATTTTGGAGGTCTCTAGGACTGGAGAAAAACCTTGAATAATCAAGGGGATTGTTGGCTTAGGTAGTAGAGGGCCTAGCTTTCTTCACTATTCTAGAGGAAGACATGGTGAAAAGATTAAAAGAAGAAGAGGAGTAGAAGAGTTGGAGAGTTTTGAGAGATTGAGGAAGGAGGAGTATTGAAGGTGTGAGATAGAAGTGGTGAAGGAGGGGTTTATATAGGATTTAGGAGGGGTTTAAGGGGTGAGGATCGGAGTTAATGAAGGGTTTGGATGGATTTGGTGTGGATTCACTCGGATTAAGCATTTATTATTGCAATCCTGGTGCGTTTGCTAATCGATAATGTGTAGAGGCTAATCGATTAGAGTGTGTTTTCTGGGGAATGTGAGACGTTTTTGAATTGAATAATCGATTGTGTAATCGATTGCATTAAAAATAGAAACTTGGCAATCGATTAGGAAGAGTGTCTAATCGATTATTTGGAAAATAGAACGTCACTAATCGATTTATCAAAGACACTAATTGATTAGTTATAACACAGAGACTCACTAATCGACTATGTGCAACTATCTAATTGACTATGGTCAAGACAGAATGATGCTAATCGATTAGATAAGGCCATGTAATCGATTATGATAGCCTAGAATTGCTTAAAACATATGTTTTTCAATCAAGAAGCATCAAAGGCTCAATTTTCATGGAATAGAACATGCTTATTTCATCAATCAACCAATATTCACTAATCAAACAGATTGTAAGTCAAAGGAGTTCATCAATATCAATCAATATTAAGCACAATTGGAAATGTCTAATATGCCTAGTTCTCTTCTTATATTAATGAATTGTTCCTTTGCAAGAGGTTTTGTGAATATATCAGCTAATTGCTTAGAGGTATCAACATGTTCAAGCACACAATCACCTTTTAGCACATGATCTCTAATGAAATGGTGTCTTATCTCTATATGTTTGGTCCTTGAATGCATGATAGGATTCTTAAAAATATTAATGGCACTAGTATTATCACATTTAAGAGGCATATGGTCTAACATAATACCAAAGTCAAGAAGTTATTGCCTCATCCAAAGAATTTGAGCACAGCAACTTCCAGCTGCAACATATTCTGCCTCAGCTATTGATAATGCAACACTTACTTGTTTCTTGCTATGCGAAGAAACAAGAGAGCTACCAAGTAAATGACATGTACCACTAGTGCTCTTCCTATCAAGTTTACAACCAGCAAAATCAGCATCAAAATATCCTATAAGAGTACACTCAACACCTTTAGGATACCAAAGACCAACATTTAGAGTTCCAACAAGATATTTCATTATTCGTTTTACAGCAGTTAGGTGAGATTCTTTTGGATATACTTGATATCTAGCACACATACAAACTGCAAACATTATATCTAGTCTACTTGCGCTAAGATAGAGTAAAGATCCAATCATACCTATATACTTGGTAATTTCCACATCTTTACCTTTCTCATCTTTGTCCAAGTAGCATGATGTGCTCATAGGTGTAGCAATTGCATTTGCCTTATCCATGTTGAACTTCTTGAGCAACTCCTTGCAATATTTAGATTGGCTAATGAATGTCCCCTCTTTAGTTTGTTTAATTTGCAATCCGAGGAAGAATGTGAGTTCTCCCATCATGGACATCTCAAATTCATCCTGCATTAACTTAGCAAACTCCTTGCAAAGTGATTCATTAGTGGCACCAAATATGATATCATCCGCATATACTTGAGCCAAAAGTATGTGTTTCTTTTTGTGCTTTATGAATAATGTTGCATCAACCTTTCCTCTTTCAAAATTGTTTTCCAAAAGAAATTTGCTCAATCTTTAATACCAAGCTCTTGGAGCTTGTTTTAAACCATACAAAGTTTTTCTTACTTTGAAAACATGATTTGGAAGTTGATAGTTTTCAAAACCGGGAGGTTGATCAACATATACCTCTTCTTGAATGTATCCATTCAAGAAGGCACTTTTGACATCCATTTGATATAATTTGAAATCCTTACAACATGCAAAGGCCAATAATAACCTATAGGCTTCTAACCTAGCTACGGGAGCATACGTTTCTTCATAGTCAATTCCTTCTTCTTGATTGTATCCCTTAGCTACTAGCCTAGCTTTGTTTCTAGTTATTATGCCATTCTCATCAAGTTTGTTCCTAAATACCCATTTAGTTCCTATTATTTGGTGATCATTGGGTCTTGGCACTAATTCCCAAACTTCATTTCTTTCAAATTGATTTAGTTCCTCTTGCATGGCCAACATCCAATTTTCATCAATAATAGCTTCATCAATAGTTCTAGGTTCAATTTAAGAGACAAATGCTAAGTGTCACACCCCCGGTCTTCTGGACCCGAATCCCGACGTAATCAAAATAATTAACTAATAAAAATGCGAGTAAATTTTTTGCGTTCAAAAGAATTCCAAAACACCTTAACGATTACATCAAGATCCGAACCACGAAAAACCGAAGAGTAGATATAATAATTTATAATTGGATCGTAAAATAAATTGCCCATAATTGTATACAAAAGTAATAGAGTTTACAGCGGAAGAAGAATATGTATACAGGGCACACGCCTAGTCCCATATATGAAGATATGAGAAAAGGCTCAGCAAAGCATGCAAGCATACAACATTAGTCTATTAAGCCATAACCAATCTTACACATAAATCATAAACATGCAATGCATAATATATATATACATATATATATATATATATATGATCATGCAACATACATCTCCGATATCTATACTCTATAATTGACCATATTCAATTCTATCTTAATATCATGTATTATCAACACTTATACATTCCCAAAATGTGCTACATGTCCAATGTCACTATATTCATCAAATAGGTATGTATCCCAATACTCCAAATATCAATATATCACCCACATATCTAGCCATTTACAATACATCCACCAATATCTATAATTATTAACACTATCATATACATTTTATTCACAATACAATGAATTACAATCGCTGCCGGCCAAGGCATTCCATTACCACTATCTACCTTCCCAAAAGCTCTACTTTAAAATCACCATCTCATCCCATGATATTTCTGCATCATTGCTAAAAATGGACAACATGGGAGAGTGAGTTATACATTTCAAATGACGAATATGAAAACAATTGAGATTATGTGCATATGTATATTAACATCATGTATGCTTTGCTAAAATCATCCATACTCATCAGAATCTATTCATTTCAATGACATACATATAAGTATTCATCCATCAATTCATAGCAAAGCAAGCACATATACACACATTTTCTCAATGCCACAATGGGCCAACATCATTGTCATCAACAATAAACAAACAAGCCCTTCATTACCTTGGGCCATCACATATAACATCATCAAATTCAATATCTTTTCGTTGTATTTATATTTTTCATGTTGTCTCTTAGGTATTCATTCACCCATCTCATCATCACCATATCTTAATCTCAACCATTATCAATCATCATCATCTTTTGGCATATCTCCATGCTATATGCAAATGCTCTTAGGCTAATGCATATGCACAATGGAATCAATAACAAATACGGATCCGACTTTGGGAATAAACACCAAATTGTGGGTCAAGCATAGGTGTGCTACTATGCCCCTACCGCGGTAGTAATAGTATACACTTATATCTCAATTCATGCATGCTCAACATCATATTTTACTGGTACCAAACCGCTATCGCCCATTTGCAACACTAGTTACCCTGTGACTTACGGATCAACAACATGGCCTCACTTGCCAAAAGTGCTACGGGCCTTGTCGCAACCTGGGTGGCGATGGCACGGCGGAAAGAGAGACCGGACAGGCCGTGGGGGGGCCGGAAATAGGGAGTCGCCACCAACGTTTTTTATTCTCAGGAAAAACATTGGGAAAAAACTATGGTTCAGTAAAGCACTGGTGAAGGAATGTGAGATTCGAGTTCGGGAGTCGGTTACGAGTAGGGAAGGTATTAGCACCCTACATCGCCTGTTAGAAACAGTACCGGGATTGAAAATGCGCAACATGAATAGCCTTATTTAAAAATGTTATTTCTTCCTCTTTTGTATTTTTTTTAGAATAGAATGGAAAGAACAAGTTATAAGAACATAGAGTGTCGAAACGAGGTTAACAGGACTTCTCATCCGAATTAACCTCGACTTCGATGTAAGACAGAGAAGGGAAAGAATGGTAACAAGACGTCACGTCTAAATTAGTCATTCTTTTGTCAAAACACGGGATCAAAAACAGGAAGAGAATAAATAGGACGTCTCGTCCTAAGTATTTCCCTCCTTATGAATCATGGTGATGGTCAAACGAAAAACTAAGGGGAAATTAACAAGACGTCACGTCTAAATTGATTTTCATGGGAGTGACAGAAAGGATAGTTGTAAAGGAAACGTAAAAAATAAAAATAGGAATAAAATGGGAAAAGTGGGCCCGATAGGATTTGAAGTCCTGCTCCTACGTATTCTTGAGTTACCAAGAAATCAGGGTTACGTAGTTCTTGATGATTTTTTTTTAGGAAAAGACTAAGAGATTAATGGTGGATGATGTCTTTGAAGGGAACTCATACAAGGCGAAGTTCTTCACACGTGTACTGGTTCTAAGGAGATTGTATAGACGGGAGTACTCCCGTACGACACTTGATTAAAAAAAACAATTCTTAGGCTAGTCCAAATGTGAAGCACTCATTTTTAGTATTATTTATTATGAATCTGGATGGAAGAAAAGAAAATCAGCAGCAAAAACTAATTTAAAATGGGGAATCAGAATCAACAAACAATAAATTCAACAGGAAAACGGATAACGAATAGTAAGAATAAGGAACAGAACGGAACCGGTATGGTGGGGTACCGAGAACCGGTGTGAACTTGAACAGAGGAAACCAAAGTGGCGCTGGTGTGGCAGTGGAGTTATGGGGTACCAGTGTGAGGGCTTGGTGTAGAGGCCTGTATGGACTTGAACAAAGGAAACCAAAGTGGCGTTGGTGTAGCAGTGAAGTTATGGGGTGCCGGTGTGAGGGCTTGGTGTAGAGGCCGGTATGAAGTTGGTGAGGATGATTTAAGGAATTTGGGCGGTATCTGGGAAATGGGGAATTTCACTGGATAGAGTCTGATTCGGTGTTGTAGTAACCACTTAGGGGCCCAAAACAAATTATGAGGTTTGAGAGAACGAGATTCTGGCTTTGAACACCGGAGGAAACTTCAAGCTTTTGGGGACAAAAAGATTTTGTGGAGATCGGAGCAAGTTACATGGAAGTGTGGGCAGAATGACGTTTTCAAGAGTGAAAAAAATTCCAACAACCCTTATGCCTCTTCAGATGAGGTATTTATAGGGGTTCTGGGTGCTGGCCGAGTGCTTGGACAGCTCAAGCTTCCACTCACAATGGAGGTAGCCTAGCCACTAACAGGTAGTGGGGGGCAGCAGCTGGTGGGAAATTTTTAATTATTTCCACTTCCGCCCCCTATCTGCCACTTCCAGAATTCATGGATCGACTTGGGTGGTGGGATTCCAAGTCACAGTATGGGCAATCGAACTCCTTAATCGGTGCCACATGGGACCGGTTTTCTTCTTATGGCCTGGATCTCTGTCTGTCAGCATCCCTTCTCGGTGGAAATTGATCCGATCGAAACAGGTGAAAAGTCCGAGTGTAAAGACCGATCCTTCGACACTCGGTGTGAAGGCTTGAATTCATTCAAGTAACACCAGATCCCTTTTTCGTCCAGGATTACTCCACTCGAAGGTGTTTTGTCCAGAAATGTCTGCTTGAAAGACTCAGTCAGCCTTCCCTCCTTCGAAAGTGACCCACTCGAAACTTTCTCATTCAGATATATCTGCCTAAAAAGTTCTTTTCGAAGACCGACTCACTCGGGAATATCTCTTTCTGAGAAGTATTCATCAGAGCCTCTTCCTGTGAAGAATCGCCTCACTCGGGGGAGATTCACTCGAAAATGTTTCTTCTTGAAGAGCACTCATTTAAAGTCAGCCTTTCTTCCCTCGAAAGTGACCCACTCGGGAACGTCTTACTCGGAGGCGCCTCATTCAAAATACTTCACCCGGAATATATCTCCTGCCAAAAAGCTCCTTCGGAATCAGCCATTTTTTGTTGATGCACTCGGGAATTCTTTACTCGAGGGTGTCTCCGTTCGAGAGGTACTCCTTTGAAATCAAAGCCTTTTATCGCTCGGAAGTACTTCTCTCGGAATTGAACCACTGAAATTCTAGAATTTGGGAGTGTATCTCCCCAAAAGGTATTCATTCAATATCGATCCGCCCGGGAATTATACACTCGGAAATCTCTATATCCGAGAAATACTCATTCGAAGTTAAAGCCTTTCTTCGCCCGGAAGTAATTTCTTCAGAATGGCTCCAATCGGAAATATCTCACTCGGGGACACTTCACTCAAAAGTATGGAACTTTGAAGTGTTTCTGCACGAAAAGTGCTCCTTCGAAGTTCAGAGCCCTTTTCGTTCAAAATAGCTTCATTCGGGAATTATTCACTCGGATGTATTCATCCAAAGTCAGACACTCTTTTCATTCAGAATGGCTTTAATCGCGAATTCTGCACTAGGATGTATTCATCTTAAGTCAGGCGCTTATCATTCAGAATGGCTTTAATCGAGAATTCTTCACTCGGATGTATTCATCTGAAATCAGACGCTTTTCATTCAAAATGGCTCCAATCAGCAATTATCCACTCGAATGTATCTCCAACTAAAAAAAGCACTCATCTAAAGTTTCACTTTTCACTCGGAGGTATTTTCCTCAGAAGCAGACCACTCGGAAATGCCTCACTCGGAGACATCCCACTCGGCAGCGTCTCACTTAGAGACACCTTACTCGAAAATGATTATTCGGACATATGGAATTTAAAAGAGTCTCTGCCCAAAAGGTATTCACTCATAGTTAGAGCCTTTTCTTCGTTCGGAAGTAACTCCCTCGGAAGCAGACCACTCGGAAATGCCTCACTCGGAGACATCCCACTCGGCAGCGTCTCACTCGGAGACACCTTACTCGGAAATGATCATTCAGACATATGGAACATAAAAGAGTCTCTGCCCGAAAGGTATTTATTCATAGTCAGAGCCTTTTCTTCGTTCGGAAGTAACTCCCTCGGAAGCAGACCACTCGGAAATGCCTCACTCGGAGACATCCTACTCGGCAGTGTCTCACTCGGAGACACCTTACTCAGAAATGATAATTCAGACATATGGAACTTAAAAGAGTCTCTGCCTGAAAGGTATTCACTCATAGTTAGAGCCTTTTCTTCGTTCGAAAGTAACTCCCTTGGAAGCAGACCACTCGAAAATGCCTCACTCGAAGACATCCCACTCGGCAGCGTCTCACTCGGAGACACCTTACTCGGAAATGATCATTCAGACATATGGAATTTAAAAGAGTCTCTGCCCGAAAGGTATTCACTCATAGTCAGAGCCTTTTCTTCGTTTAGAAGTAACTCCCTCAGAAGCAGACCACTCGGAAATGTCTCACTCGGAGACATCCCACTCGGCAGCGTCTCACTCAGAGACACCATACTTGGAAATGATTATTTCGAGTCACCCTACTCGAAAATGATCATTCCGAGTCAGAATTCAGTCCTCTCAGAATTCTTTCCACTTGGGGAATATTCCTTTCTGAGGAAAACACTCATCCGAAGTCAGACTTGGAAATTCTTCAATGATCCCTCATTTGGGCAACGGATGTCTGGCGCTTTTTTTAATTAAATCTTTGGTATTTGGGCTGGACCAAAAGAGGTGTTCACAGATGCCCCTCTTTACTTCTTTCTCACAAGAGAAACACGAGGCTTCTATGTTTTTGAAGTGAAAAGGAAGTAAAGATATGAACACCGATGTAGGGGCCTGGCGGGACCTCTTAATCGGTATGGCATCTGACGGTGTTGGCAATCAATGAGTCGGTGTGACCTTTTCCCCTTTAATGAAAAGCATTATTTCACATCTGCCTCTTATTATTATTATTTTTTTTGTTTTTTGTTGTTTTTTTTTTAGTAAATAGAATTGGGGCGGTGCACCAGTCTCAGCAGGAAGCGGTTAACTAGGAATTATCTTTTGGGATGACAGGAAGTGAAAGGATTATCTTTTAGTTAACAGGAGGTGAGAAGATTGGGGGCCAATTCTTAATTGACCGAAGATGAAAAGATTGGGGTTGACCCTCGGTAGGCTGGAAACAAAGGGTGCCATTTGTTCGGCGACTGGAAGGTAAAGGGTTGCCATTTGTTCGGCGACTGGAAGGTAAAGGGTGCCATTTGTTCGGCGACAGGAAGGTAAAAGGTGCCATTTGTTCAGCGACTGGAAGGTAAAGGGTGCCATTTGTTCGGCGACTAGAAGGTAGAGGGTGCCATTTATTCGGCGACTGGAAGGTAAATGGTGCCATTTGTTCGGCGACTGGAAGGTAAAGGTGAGGGTGTTGCCTCCCGGTTGACTAAAAAGTAAAGGTGAGGGTGTTGCCTCTCGGTTGTCAGGAAAGCAAAAGGTGAGGTTGTTGCCTCTCGGTTGATAGGAAAGTAAAAGGTGAGGGGAGCTAACAGGACGTCTCGTCCGAATTAACTCACTATTGATAGGAAACGTAAAGATTGGGGTTGACCCTCGGTTGACATGACCGAAGGTTCTTGGGGAACTGCCCCTTGAATAAAAGAGAATAGACCTGGGGTGATGCCCCAGTCTGACATGATTTGAAGGAATTTTAAGGAACTGCCCATTTGACTAAGAGAGAATAGATCTGGGGTGATGCCCCAGTTTGACATGATTTGAAGGAATCTTGGGGAACTGCCCCTTGACTGAAAGAGAATAAACCTGGGGTGATGCCCTAGTTTGAGATTTGAAGAAATCTTGGGGGACTGCTCCTTGACTGGAACAAAAGAAATCTGGGGAGATGCCCCAGTTTGAGTTGTTTAGGAAGTGTAATCCTAGTGGGGAAGGATTTGGTGATTCGGGGTACTGTCTCTGTGGGTGAAAGAGAATGAACCTGGGGTCCACTGGGGATATACGGGGAGTCTGCTTGGTCCAGTAATGATAAACTTATTGAGAAAAGTGTACTGGGGTTCAATGGGGGTGTATGGTAGGTTCGCTAGTCTGGTAGCGATGAACTAAATGGGAAAGGTGTAGTTGGGGTCCACTGGGAATGTGCCATGGGTTTGCTTGGTCTGGTAATGATTGAGAAAAGTGTACTGGGGTTTATTGGGGAATGTATGGCAGGCCCGCCGGAGGAGAAAAATCTGGGGGATGTCCCACTGGGGAAAGTGTTTTCCTATTGGGGAAGGAAGGCGTGGCTAGCCTTTGATCACTGTGGTTCTGTCGGAAAGGTGATTCCACTGAGGATAACTAATTTTCCCAAATCTGATTAAGAAGTACTCCAGTTAGGGGAGCTGAGTCCATTTTGTGGTTCTCCTAGGGAGGAACCCTCAGTGGGGGTTCCCCTCGGGGATGAATGGTAGGTCTGCTGGGGAGAGTTTTGGGCAACTACACGTCTTGGGGTCATGGGTCCTGGCCACCGTGGAACAAATTAAAACTTACAGGTGAACTCCCTTGGCGACTGGCTTTGAAGTAACTCATGGCCAAGATAACTGTTACTTCTGACTTCATTGAGGCTGCCTAGTGGAGTTGGTTATGTTTGTCTGAGGTAAGGTCTGGCAATGGTATACACTTCGTTCCCCATAACTTGGTGTTTTGTCATTTTCAAATTCAAAAAATTTCTTAAGGCAAAACTTGTTTATTCATTTTAGTCATGAACACATGTAAGAAGAAGGAAACATTTTATTTATGATCATCAAGTATGTTGTTAACCCGGCGATAGCTTCTCAACCGTTCATTTCCACCACCGGGTTGTTAATTGGCAAGCGCACCAATCGTTTGTAGTTTTCAAAATTTAGATATCGTTCCACTGGGATTGAAAGTCCAATAACAACAGTAATTTTCTATTCACTATGGTAAATATGAAGAAAGTTACAGACAAAAGAATGATTTATATACAATTTATACAATATTCACAGGATAGCATGATTGAGTAGTTCAGGAGCTAAAAAGAAAATAAAAATCTATCTAAAAAGTTGAGTTGCAATCTAGAATAGGTAAGATACTTGAGATAAACACAGATAAACAAACTATGTTGGAAATTGGATCCCTAATCTAGAATAACAATGAGGAACTCAAGACATGCATATTTAATCATCAAGTTTCATGTCATTGCAGCTTAAAATCATTATAATCGATCCCTCGTGATATAAATTCTAAGAATTCACCGTAAAGTCCGATCCCTCGTGAGCTTTCTCAGTAAAAACTTGCATTAAGACCTGGCCTTATGGCAACAATGGTTAACAACCCCTATAGAATTGAGATACCAAGGGTATTCCAGCTTTTACTTTCGTCAAAACAAGTTTCAATACGGCATGAATAATCATTCTCCCGTTTGACATTCATACTAATAAAACAAGTTTCAATACACATGAAAATCATTCTCCCGTTTGACGTTCATATTAATAAAAGGTTGAAATACTAACATGGACTTGAATCATAAACATGCAGAGGTCGAATTCACAACATTATACTCAATAGATTAGTTCACCAATTCCAACATAAACAAATTAGTTACACATGGTGAAAGTCAAAACAACACTTACAGAGTTTGACATTACGAAGACGATGGGAACTTCACGATACAACGATCACAATACACCAAAACACACTCAAGTATCTAGAAAACTATTCTAGAACTACAACTCACAAAAGAAGTACTCAAAGTCGAGCACAAAGAAAGAAAAGAAGAGAAGTGAATGAGAATAGGATGGGATGGGATGCCTAGAATGGTGTTGGATGACCCTATTTATAGCGCTGAGCAAGGGTGCTGACGCTACGCGTCACACCCCTGACTCAGCCTCCATTAAACACTTGATAATGGCCACTTCAAATTATTAAATTTGATCATGCCTGGCCACATGAACATGTTTCCACCGAGTTTTGGCCTTTCATGCTGAGTGGGGTGGCCCTTGGTGCTGAGTGGAGTGCCCATTATTGGGTCCAAGTGAAGTGGTTGGCCAAAGTGGAGGTGGAGACCACACAGCACTGACGCTACGCGTGGCTGTGACGTGTAGCGTCCGCATCAAAAATAGCTGTTGATGCTACACGTGGGGTGAGGCTACACGTCAGCTCCTTCAGTGTAATTTTCTCTTGATTTCTTAACTTTTTCACTGCAAAACTAGAGAAAATTGATCAAGGGCAGATTATTTCCAACAACATCTATTTATTGAATTCAAAGCCTAATTTTCTAACAAATTAAACTAATTTTTATAATTTTTGTGAAATTTTTATTAAAAGATTTATTGTAAATTTGAGGACTAACATATGTACAGGTGATGAGAACAATGCAAAAGATATGATATGACAAGGTGCAAGGAATTAATGGTAAGGGTGAAAGGGAAGGCCTTTTAGATCCTACATCGATTTTTTGAGGGCGACGAGATTCCAGGTTTTTCTCATGATTTCCTGTTTATCCTCTGATTTTGCTTCCGAGGACGTGGTTTGACAATGGCTTCGTTGCCCTAGACTAACCTCCTCGTCTATGACTTGAAAATTCGACGTTGCAGTGTTGGATCTACAGGCCGTGACTTTGTCTAAGCCGCCCTCTTAGGTTTTTGGCCCAACCAATCGCTCTAACTTTTGCCTAGGTCGCCTTTTCAGGTTTTCAACCTAGCGAGCCTCCTTTTTTTTCTCTCTCTTTTTTTATGCATAGTATCTTTTCACTGCATCTGTGTTTATAGGCATCGGTAAATCTTCCCCATCCATGTTGGTGAGTATGAGAGCACCTCCGAAAAAAGCTTTCTTCACGACGTAAGGCCCTTCGTAGCTAGGAGTCCATTTGCCCCGACTGTCTTTCTGAATCGGCAAAACCTTTTTGAGCACCAAGTCTCCTTCTTGCAACTGTCGGGGTTGCACCTTCTTTTCAAATGCTCGTTTCATACGCCTTTGATACAACTAACCATGACAGAGGGCAGTCAGTCTTTTACCATCAATTAGATTTAGTTGGTCATGTTGAGCCTGGATCCATTCAGCTTCACCCAGTTTGGCTTCCATGATCACTCGGAGGGAAGGGATCTCTACTTCAAAAGGCAGGACTGCTTCCATGCCATAAACCAAAGAGAAAGGGGTTGCCCCAGTTGAGGTTGGGACTGAGGTACGATACCCGTGTAGAGCAGAAAGGAGCATCTCACTCCAATCTCTGTAGGTTATTACCATCTTCTGCACTATTTTCTTGATGTTTTTATTGGCTGCCTCGGCTGTCCCATTCATTCTTGGGCGGTATGGAAAGGAGTTGTGGTGGGAGATTTTAAAGCTCTCGCAAAGCTCCTTCATCATTTTGTTGTTCAGATTTGTACCATTGTCTGTGATGATTTGGCTCGGTAGACCATACCTGCATATCAATTCCTGTTTGATAAACTTAACGACGACATTCTTTGTCACATTGGTGTATGAAGCAGCCTCTACCCACTTTGTGAAATAATCGATGGCGACCAAGATAAAACGATGGCCGTTTCAAGCCTTCGGTTCGATGGGACCAATGACATCCATGCCCCACATCGAGAAGGGCCACGGTGCTGACAAAACATTCAGAGATGACGGGGGTGCATGAATATGATCAGCATATATTTGAGACTTATGATATCTCCGAGCATAGGCAAAGTAGTCTGTTTCCATGGTCATCCAGTAATAACTAGCCCTCAAGATCTTTCTTGACATGGCGTGCCCATTAGAGTGGGTTCCAAAAGATCCTTCGTGAACATCTCACATTATTTTGTTTGCCTCAGTGGTGTCAACACAGCGAAGGAGGACAGAGTCATAGTTTCTTTTGTAAAGCATATCACCATTCAAGAAAAAACCCATGGCAAGCCATCGTAGGGTTCTCTTATCATTCTCCGTAGCACCGTTGGCATATTCTTGACTCTGGATATACCTCTTAATGTCATGGTACCAAGGTTTTCCATCTGATTCTTCTTCAACCACTTGGCAGTATGCGGGCTCATAACGATTCTCTATCTCGATGAGAGGCATCTCATAATCATTACTCACTTTGAACATTGAAGCAAGAGTGGCCAAAGCGTCAGCCATTTAGTTGTCTTCCCAAAGAACATGGTGAAAGGAGATCTCATCAAAGTCCTTGATCATTTCTTTGATATGGGAGTGATAGGGAACCAACTTGTTGTCCCTAGTTTCCCATTCACCTTTCAACTAGTGGATAACCAAAGCGGAGTCCCCATAGACTTCTATCGACCTTACTTTCGCATCTAGTGCTGCTTGGATTCCCAGAGAACATGCCTCATACTCAGTGACGTTGTTGGTACAATCGAAACATAGCCTAGCGCAGACAGGGATGAACTCCTTTTCTGGTGAAATCAAAATGGCTCCAATTCCGTGTCCCAAAGCATTAGAAGTGTAACATCCCGAATTTTATAAAAAAAGAATAAAGAATAATTAATTGTAATGGAAAATTGATGATTATTGAGAAAAATATGTGAGAATATATGGATATGTTGCTGCAAGGTATGAATACATGTATATAAGATGATGACAAGTTCGAATTCAGCATGATTAGTATGTTTGAAATGAGAATCTATGAGTATGAAGGTGTGAACAGGTTGTATAGGTCTTTATGATGTGTAAGAATATGGAATATGTCCAATTTCGGCTTATAATGTGAATTACTGAGTAAGGACTCTTAGAACAAGTTGTATGAGTTTCAAATATCATAGATGATGTGTTGGATATGATTTAATAGGCCTAAGATATAAAACCATATGTTGAGCTGCGTGAATTTTTATTCCCTGATGTATACTGATAGTCTCACCCGAGCGAGAAGGGATCTCGCCCAGGCGAGGATCCCCTGTATTGGCAAAATGGTCTCTAGACCATTTTCGCTCAGGCGAAGGTGAATTTTGCTCAAGCGAAATTGCCTAAGTATCAGTGTTGCTCTCTGGAAGGAATTCACAGTATTAGTGTTTGCTCTCTGGAGGAAATTCGCTCAGGCGAATGGAGTCTCGCCCGAGCGAAGGGGCTGAGGAATGGCATTCGCCCAAGCGAGTGAGGAATCAGCTCGAACGAGTAAAGTGTGTTGTGATTAGGTGAGGTTCTGGACGAATATCGCTCAAGCGAGAATGGCCGCACTTGAGCGAGCCAGTAAGGAAATGGTCACTGGACCTTTTTCGCCCAAGCGAGTGTGAGTGGCTTGAGCGAAAGTAGGAAGTGTGAATGCTGGGTGATGCTCACTCAGGTGAGTGACTTGTATGGTTGTGTCTTGATCGAGTGTATGTTGAGTAAGAGGGATTCTTGACGAAATTCATTTGAGTAGGAACCTTAGAAAATAATTTCTTGATGTAGTGAATTTTCGAGTGAAATTCCGAGTGGCTTTGCCAAGGCAGAACCCTCCGAGTGTTGGAGTGGATAAGATTCCGAGTGAGAGGTCTCCCTGTGTGATATTCCGAGCAGTGGAGTTTCGAGTGGAAATATCCGAGTTCACGGTAACTCATTCCGAGTGAAGTCTCTCTGTATGAGTAAACCCCGAGTGGGGATGAGTTTGTATATTCCCGAGTGGAAATCCGTGTATGTGTCACCTTTGTGGTAAGGAGTTGTTATGATGGATTAGATTGAATATATTCTAAGTGTATGAGTTATACATGTATTCCGAGTGAACATGGGTACCTATTCGAGTGAATAGGGTAATGTGTATTCTGAGTGTCTAAGTTTGGAATGAGTCCGAGTGGGACTTGACTTAATGGTTTTCCCTGAGTGAGTAAGTTAGCATAAGTCCGAGTGACTTACTTGGTGAATATTCCGAGTGAGTTATGGTTAGAGTAAACCCGATTAGAACTTGACTGTTGGGAACCTTCCCAAGGGGAAGGAGATTGAGTATTCTCTGAGTGTGAGAAGTGTAATTATGCGGAGTGGCGTTTGATTGGGAGATATTCCGAGTGAGTGTTTATGGAATCTGAGTGGGATAACCCTCAGTTGCCGAGTGGATTGTATATATAATCCTTGAGGTTAGAAAATAAGAGACTAAGTTATGGGACGTATGAGATGGCGTCGAGTGATTGGAATCCCCTTATACCGAGTGGACTTGGGAATGAATCCCGAGTGGACGAAGTCATTACCGAGTGAATGGTTGTCTCGAATATCGAGTGGTGGATTTACCGAGTGTGGCTTCTCGCTTCAGCGAGTGAGTTCTTGCTCCAGCGAGTATGTTGGTTGGGAAGGCTTTTGTATTAATTTTGCCCAAGCGAATGGCCTTTCACCCGAGCGGATTGCGCTTCCTCGCTCAAACGGAGTCGGATCTCGCTTGAGCGAGTGTACGCTGTATTGGGAGCTTCGCTTGAGCGTTGTTTTATTCTTCCGCTGTTTGCCTTCTTGGTCGGTTTTAATTGCCTTTGCCTTCCTTCCCCTTTCTTTATTTAATTGGACCCGGTTCTTCATGGTCTATGGACCTGGCTCTCATATCTTCATATATGAGAGTGGCTTTTTATTGATCCAGGTATTTTCTAAAAAAAAAAAAATTGGGAAAAATTTCCCCTGTTTCGGGTTTTAAAATTAAGGGCGTTTCAAGACGCTCCATCAAATCTTAAAATCCACTTGTCTTTACTGCCGCCTTCCTCATCCGAGAAGTCAAATGACATTGGTTGGTAGTCACTTATGGGTTGATGGGCTAAGTAGTCTACGAAAGCACCCCCTTTTATGGCTTTCTGAGTGACATATGTTATGTCATACTCAGTTAACAGCACCTGCCATCGAGCAATCCTTCCGGTCAGAGCTGGACTTTCAAAGATGTACTTAATGGGATCCATCTTGGAAACTAGCCAGGTGGTATGACTCAACATATACTGCCTTAGGCGCTTCGTGGCCCACGCTAATGCGTAACAAGTCCGTTCTAAAGTAGAGTATCGCATCTCGCAATCAGTGAACTTCTTGCTCAAGTAGTAGATAGCATGTTCCTTCTTCCCAGTTTCATCATGCTGACCTAACATGCAGCCCATGGACTTATTTAGTACCATTAGATTTAAGATCAGTGGCCTCCCAGGGGTTGGTGGTACCAATATCGGTGGTTCTCGCAAGTACTGCTTAATTTTCTCAAAAGCTGTTTGGCAGTCCCCATTCCATTGTCCTGGTTGGCTCTTGCGGAGTAGTTTGAAGATCGATTCACAGGTCGATGTCAACTGTGAGATAAACCGAGCAATGTAGTTTAACCGTCCCAAGAATCCTCTAACTTCTTTTTCTGTACAAGGAGGTGGCATTTCTAGGATTGCCTTGACCTTGTCAGGATCTACTTCGATTCCTTTCTTACTTACAATGAAACCCAACAGTTTGCCTAACCTTGCGCCAAATGTGCACTTGGCAGGGTTCAACCTGAGCTTAAACTTCCTCAACCGCTCAAACAGCTTCCTTAGGTCGCCGACGTGATCTTTCTCAGTTCTAGACTTTGCAATGATATCATCCACGTAGACTTCTATCTCCTTATGCATCATATCATGGAATAAAGTGACCATTGCTCTCTGATAGGTTGCCCCAGCGTTTTTCAAACCGAAAGACATTACTTTGTAGCAGAAAGTGCCCCACAGAGTGATAAACGTGGTTTTTTCCATGTCTTTCGGTGCCATTTTAATCTGATTGTACCTGGAAAAACCATCCATGAACGAGAAGATAGAGTGTTGGGCTGTGTTATCGACTAAAACGTCAATCTGCGGCAGAGGAAAATCGTCTTTAGGGCTGGCTTTGTTTAGATCTCGATAATCCACACACATCCGCACTTTTCCATCCTTCTTCGGAACAAGAACTATGTTGGCTACCCATTGCGGATATTTAGCTACGGCTAAGAAGCCGGCATCGAATTGTTTCTTGACCTCTTCCTTGATCTTGAGAAGCATTTCTGGCTTCATTCTTCATAGCTTTTGCTTGATTGGTGGGCATTCTGGTTTCAGAGGCAACTTATGTTCCATGATGCTGTTATCCAACCCTGGCATATCCTAATATGGCCAAGCAAACACATCCCGAAATTCCCGGAGCAGTTTAATCAATTCATCCTGTCGTTCTTTGCTTAGGAAGGTGCCTATCTTGACCATTTTATCCTCCTCTTCATTCCCCAGGTTAATAGTTTCGATTTCCTCCTGATGAGGTCGAATCTCTTTATCCTCTTGTTCCAACAATCTTGTCAATTCAGGTGAGGGTCCAAAGTCTTCCTCACTTTCCTCATAGGCGCAATCATTTGGAAAATCAGAGTCATGAAACAAAACCGAGTTCTCATCGCTCTCAGGGGGATCATTTTCGGATCTATATTTGGGTTATATTATAACAAATGAAAAGAGAAACAAACAAGTGGAAGGTTTAAGAGACAGAGATTGCACAAAGATGAGGTAATGAGAGTTAGAATGTGTTCATTAATTTTAAAATAAACAAGTTTTGCCCTTATTACAAAATGGGTCCTGAAGCCTTAGGCATAGCAAGGGGACCGCCAAGTTATGAAATAACAGTGATTACTCTGACAAAACGTTAACGGTTGTAGGGAATTCCATGACTTCCCAGCTGCTCAGTTCTTGATCCGGGTAGCAAGCATACACCAACTCCGCATTGTGGTTGGGCTCGCTTTCAATCATGGCGATCTGATCCGAGTATATTATTCCGGCGCTCCTGAAGCTCTGATAGAGGTCACAGACGGGGATTCTTACGATGTCGAATTCTTGTCCAGTAAGGCAGGCCACCCTCCTTCCCCTTCTCTCTTCTTCAACCCTTCTTCTATCTGCCGCAGTAGGCTTGTACCCCAGGCTATATCTATTCTTGTTCTCTGGGAGATGCACTGGTTGGACTTTCCCTTCCAACTCGCACCCTAATCCTCTTCCTGGCTTGTACCCATCCCGCAACATGTTTCTCGCCACCACTAGAGGTATATTGGGAAGGATATCTTTACAATGCTTGTCGTATTGGCTATCTTTAAGGCCTGGAATAAAGTCTCGAGGGCTTCCTCAGCGGCTTCAATGTATGGAGTAGAGACGAGTTTGCTAACCAGAAGGTCCTCCTCTCCGGAAACAATCACCAATTTGTTATCGATGATGAACTTTAACTTCTGATGCAGTGTGGAAAGGACCACCCCAGCTGAGTGGATCCACGGCTGCCCTAGCAAACAACTGTAGGCGGGCGTGATATCCATAACTTGAAAGAGCACTTGGACGGTACAGGGTCTAACCTGTATCGGCAATTCAATTTCCCCCATGACCTCCCGGTGGGTTCCATCAAAAGCCCGTACGACCATGGAGCTAGGTCTCATGTATGTCCCATCCAAGGGTAGTTTTGCCAACGTGGATTTTGGCATCACATTCAAAGAAGATCCATTATCCACAAGTACCTTTGCCAAGATATGATCCTGACACTTCATAAAATTATGAAGGGCTTTGTTATGCCCCCTTCCTTCAGTGGGTTCTTCATCATCTGTAAAGGTTAAGTAATTGTTGGCAACAATATGTCCCACTATGCCTCCAAACTGGTCAATGGGTAAGTCGTGCTTAACATGGGCCTCGCTCAAAACTTTCATTAATACGTCCCGATGTGGTTCGGAATTCATCAGCAGGGACAACAAGGATATCTTAGCTGGAGTATGGTTCAACTGGTCTAGCACTTGGTACTCGCTGTGGCGGATGAACTTTAGAAATTCTTGGGCTTCTTCCTCAGTCACAGCCCTTTTTATCTCGCCAGCGGTTACTTCTTTCCCAGTCTTTACTTCTCCGGTAGTTTTATCCTGTTTTGGCTCAGGCGGTGTATATATCCTCCCACTCCGGGTCATTCTTCCAACTCCAGTGATATTTGTAACAGAGGAGAATGGCGCGGGATCAACTACCCCTGGGTTGGTGACGACCATATCTGTATCATACTTCCATAGCACGACATGGGAACTCTTGAAAGGGAATGAAGCGGGTGCTTGTATAGTGATGACAGTCTTAGCAGGAGTTGGAGCTGCCGGTGCACTCCTATTATAGAATATGACCAGGGGCTTCGGAGCCTGTACCCCAGTTTGCCCTTGTATCATGTTTACCCCGCTCCCGTGACGTCTGTATACCTCTACGGTATGATTGTCCATAAGCTCCTGAAGAGTTTTCTGGAAGCTTTGTCGTTTCACCGACTGGTCGTCATCATATTCTTCATCCCATGTGTCCTTTATCAGCCCCATTTCAAGCATACGGGAGTGTATTATTTCCAAAGGCATTCTGATGTCGTCAACCCTGGAAATACATTCTTTATCCCTCTCTATAGCATTGACACCTGGTCTCCCGTGGTTGGGCAGAGGGTTGGTTGTTACATTTGGGCTCCCCTCTCTAAAGCTTATCCAATCGGCCCTGATTAGGTCTCTTACTTTGAACTTCAACGTCAAGCAATTCACGGTGGAATGCCCCGGTGCACCGGCGTGGTAATCACACCGTGCATTCGGGTCATACCCTCGAGGGTAAGGTGATTGAAGTGGTTTCAGAGGGCAAGGTACTACCAGTGTGTTTTCAATGAGATGGGGAAGAAGCTCAGTGTAAGTCATGGGGATTGGGTCAAATTGCACTTGAGCGCGGTCATTATTCTGCCTTCTAGGGTTTGGATTAGGCGGGTTCATTTGTGGTGGCTGGTATGGTGTTTGTGGTGGTGCAGGAGGTCTCATAACGGGGGGTCGGAAATGTGGTGGGTTTGGATTTTGGATTGCAGCCACATATGGTTGTGGTGCGTTACGGTATGCCAATGAAAAGGTGACGAGGGTAAACGGCCTGGGTTGGTTTCTTCCTTGGTTATGAGAGACCAAGTTGGTTTCCCCTTCTTTTCTTCTACCTTCTCCAAGCGTAGGTTTTCTTGCTGCCCCGACCCTAGATGGACCTCGAATAATCTTCCCAGTCCGTAGGCCGTTCTCTATCCTTTCTCCGATAGTGACGATATTGGAGAAATATGTTGAAACGCTCCCAATCATTCTATCATAGAAAGGTGATTGGAGCGTATCAATGAACGTGGAAATCACCTCCTTTTCGGACAAAGGCGGGTCAACCTGTGCCGCTACTTCACGCCATCGCTGGGCGTACTCTTTGAACGTCTCATTTTCTTTCTTCGCAATATTTTGCAGTTGTACCTGATCTGGTGCCATGTCCAGATTGTACTTGTGTTGTTGCATGAAAGCATCCGCTAGATTCTCCCAACATCGGATGCGAGAGTGTTCAAGATGATTATACCATATCAAGGCAGCTCCAGCAAGGCTGTCCTGGAAGCAATGAATTAACAGCGAGTCATTTGAAGCATGTGAAGCCATCTTTCGACAGTAAATGGTAAGATGGTTCTTAGGACAAGTTAACCCCCAGTATTTATCAAATTCCGGCATCTTGAATTTAGGAGAGATAACAATATCCGGAATTAGGCAGAGTTCTACAGCACTGCCCATCCCGAATCTGTTCACTCCTTCCATTTCTCTTAATCGTCTCTCCAGGAATTCCAACCTCCCTTCCTGGGTAACTACAGTAGCACTTGGACCCGCTGTGGTGTGTCGACTGGTATTTCCAAATGGCTGGTGGACATATATTGGGTTAGCATTTAGTATAGAAGTGTGCGGTCTGGCGATTGCTTGGGTAGCTTGTGGTTATGGGGCTTGTGTATGAATGGCTTGTGTATGGATCAGAATTGTTTGAGGATCCCGGACGGGCGGGACGTTTGGTTGAGCCGTATGAAGGATCGCTTCTTGATAATCAGGCTCTTCTTGAAGTGGTGGGAAATAACCCTGTGGCAGTCCATATTGCAGAAAAGGTATGACATTACCTTCTGCATCTATGAAGATAGGCTGCTGGGTGTCGGCAGGGTTTGGTTTCCTAACGTGAACTATTAGGGGAGGCGCAGCAGGGTTTGAGCTTGGCCATCCAGCAGGACCCTGAGTGTGTCGGGGAGTGGGCGGCCGTTGTCTAGCGTCTTCAACTCTTGCCGAAGAATCCCCTTCTATGACTCTCTTCTCGAGAAGCTTGGCCATCTTGGCTATCTACTCCTTCAGCTGACTAATCTCGGCTCTCAGGCTCTCATTCTCTTGCTCTACTTCGGCCATGAGTTTCTTCTTAAGCCTAGTCGCGTAAGGATGTTTACCTGTTATGTCTGGGAACCACAACATTTTGTTACCAAAATAAAAGAAAACAGATAAAGACTATGATAAAAGAAGAAAGGAAAAACAAACGATGTACGCAGGATGCGATTCTGAATTTAGCATGTATTCTCCGACCGTTCCTCAGAACGTCGCGTTCAAAAGTACTAGGTAAAGTAGTAAAGTGGAAATTAACATGAGACAATTGTGAAGACAAATTAATTCATCATTCCATTCTTCCGTAGAGATACAATATTACTTGAAATATTTGATTACAACATTTTAGCCATTCCTGGCCTAGGCAATCATGGCTCTCATTTTGCAAAGTCTTTTTTGGCAATAATTCAGAAATGACGATATCTCTTTTGGGGTGGATAGAGGATTGACCATGCCTTCGGCCTGCTTCAACATCGAGGGAAAATCTTCCAAGATTCCATTGGCTAGGTATGCCAACTTGGCGAAACGGTCCATCCCTAAATGAACGACCTCATCCTATTGAGCTAACTCAGTCCCCAAAACTCGTGTGGCCTCTTGGCAGCGTCGCTCAGCATCAAGGGCTTTTTTCTGTTCAACATGTATTTCTTGCTCATAGGTCCTCATTATTTCATCAAGCTGTTGCTCTAATTTATGGACCTGGGTCTGCAACATTTCCTTTTGCACCAAGGTTTCCTTTTCTTTCTCTTTGGATTATGCCAGCATGTTTTTCAGGACTTGTTTCTCAGCCAATATGGCGTCGCTCTGTTGGCCCTTCATTTTTAATTGTGAATTGGCCGCACGAAGGCATTGGTCTTGTTTCATCCTGTAGTCTTCGTCAATCTTCCTCTTCTTTCGCATTTCATCCATAGCATGTTTCCCTTCGGAATTCTCCTTCTTTTGAAGGGCGCACTCTCGTTCACATTTCAAAAGGTCTTCTTCTAGCTTTTGATTCTTTGCTATCAACTCTTCTATTTGTGCCTTCAGAGCCATGGTGGCCTTGTCCTCCATGATGAGTGGCGGAGGGAAATTATTCGCAGATTGGTATGAAGGACTTCTGAAGGGTAGTTTCACAATGGAAACCCTGTTTAGGACCCATTCAAAGTATTCAGCCCCTACAACATGGCTTCGTGCTCCCAATTCTTTTCCCATTCTATGGACCTTCTTCCATGCATTGGCTATATCCCGAACAGCGGATGTGTAATTCCCTTTCTCATAGTACAAAACGAAAGGAGTAAGCAGTTCTTTGTTCAGTGGCCCGAGTAGAGGATAAGCCAACTGACGCTTTGTAATAACAGGGTTGTAGTTAATGCACCCTTGCGTACCCATGATAGGAACATTTGGATAGCCTCCACAGCTATAGATGATCGACTCGACTTCGTGCCACTGAGGATACCATTTGACCTTCTCGGCTGTAAGGCCCACAAGATGATTGGCTTATTCGCGTCCATTTTTGGCTGCCAACTGACACAGTTTCATATCAGAAATCGGACACTCGGCCTTGTATATCTGATGAAAGGCATGGGATGTGAGCCACACATATAAAACAAGCAAACAGCAAATGATCCTCTTTCCACCTTGTGTGTGGCAGAAATCCATGGTGCAATACACGTTGGCCAACACAGCTGTAACTGGGTTTTCGAGCCTGTGTTTACGGGCGGTGAAGACATTGATAGCATCATAATCTATATAATTATCCAAGTTAGGGAATAAGACAACCCCATAGATAGTGAGAGCTAAGGTGTCCATGAAGGCTTCCCATTCTTCCTTTTCTGCCAGGATGTGTATGTGTTTCTCAAGAAACTCTCAAGTAAACCCAGGAACTTAGTTTCTGTTCATTTGTATGCCTTTTAACATCTCAGGATGGATTTTCAAAATACGTGCAACAGAAGCGATCATTGCATGATGATCAAGATGGCGATAGGGAATCTGTCCCTCCACCGGCATTCCCAATATCTGTTCAAACTCTTCTACGGAAGGTGCCAGTTGAAAGTCTTGAAATGTGAAGCAGCGGAGAGGTGGGTCATAGAATTGAGCCAGAGCTGTAATTGCTTCAGTTTGGACTTTTACCTCCAAGAGTTTTATCTGTTCAAACTCTTCTACGGAAGGTGCCAGTTGAAAGTCTTGAAATGTGAAGCAGCAGAGAGGTGGGTCATAGAATTGAGCCAGAGCTGTAATTGCTTCAGTTTGGACTTCTACCTCCAAGAGTTTTATCTGTTCAAACTCTTCTACGGAAGGTGCCAGTTGAAAGTCTTGAAATGTGAAGCAGCGGAGAGGTGGGTCATAGAATTGAGCCAGAGCTGTAATTGCTTCAGTTTGGACTTCTACCTCCAAGAGTTTTAGGATCTTCCCATATTTTCTTGTAAAGACCATCTTTGGGTTAAATTCAATTTCTTCCCCAATGTCTGTAGACTATCAGTATCAACCTTCCTAACCTTGAGGTGTAACAACTTCTTCAATTCCATCATCTCTGTACCACATTTGTCATGTCTCATGTTAATTTCCATACTGACTCAGAGATACTACCAAATTCAGAATTATTCCCTGCGAATACCAAGACAAAGAAAGGAATCAGCTATTTGTTATGTTTTGAAATCAATGCTTCTCCCAAGGATTTGATGCAAAATAGAAATTTTTGTTGTTTTTTTTTGTTTTTTTTAAAAACATTGGTTTTTAAAACTCATGTGAGCCCGACTTGCAAAAGTCATAGATTTCCCTAATCGTCATTGATATCCCAATTGTGAGGATATGAAAATTATTTTGATTTTTTTCTTTTGACGACTAGGAAAAACCAACGACTAGGGACTCAGAGGTACATGACCAAAAGAGAATTATCTATTCACCTGAAGAATACTGTGTATTCCAAAAAATGAATCCTTATTTCAAAATGGAGTAAATCTTCGGGTGGTAAATAATTCATCTTTGGATAAAAGGGAAAGTGAAAATAACGTAAGGTAAAGTAAAGTTTTCCCTTTTGTGGCCTAGGTCGGGTTTTGTTGAAAGTCTTTTCTAGGCCCTACAGCTTGTTTAAAAGTGACTCTCCACACCGGGTGGCTTATACTAGACATCTAGAAGGTCACCAGAGCCAAGATCCTACCCAAGACAGGGACGCATCAGTGGGGAATCCACTAGGTATGTATATCATGAGAGGTCGAACTCTGTTTGAGGTTCTCACGAACACCGGATAGGAAGTACATCCCATACGATTCCGTATACCAACCCCTCCTAACTTAAGTTTCATTTGGGGCCCGGGTATAGGGCGCCACTCATAAGTGTGTGCGAGTAACTGTGAGTGTAGTGTGTGAAAAGGCATTCAATACCTTTTACCTTACCCCATTTTGCACAAAGAACAAACACAGAGCAAATATACAAAGTTGTCTACCCTAGAGTTCAATAATTACAGAAAAGTAGCATGGTCCTCTACCCTAGGGTTCGACAAACATGCAAACGTTGGCAACGAAACAAATAACAAGATACGATTGGAGATAATAACAAACACTTACAACAGTTAACAAAGAACAACATACATTTACGGTAATTCGTAGAAAATAAACAAGGGAAGAAATCAAAGCAAAAAAAGGCTATATAAGAAAACATGCATTTTTCAATCAAATTGGCTTGACTCTCTCAAATAGTCTTCCCCAGTGGAGTCGCCATCTGCGCAACCTGGGTCGTGACGGCGCGGCGTAAAGAGAGACCAGACCGGCCGTGGCGAGGCCGGACATAGGGAGTCGCCACCAACGTTTTTTATTCTCAGGAAAAACATTGGGAAAAAACTATGGTTCAGTAAAGCACTGGTGAAGGAATGTGAGATTTGAGTTCGGGAGTCGGTTATGAGTAGGCAAGGTATTAGCACCCTACATCGCCTGTTAGAAACAATACCGGGATTGAAAATACGCAACATGAATAGCCTTATTTAAAAATGTTATTTCTTCCTCTTGTATTTTTTTTAGAATAGAATGGAAAGAACAAGTTACATGAACATAGAGTGTCGAAACGAGGTCAACAGGACGTCTCGTCCGAATTAACCTCGACTTCGATGTAAGACAGAGAAGGGAAAGAATGGTAACAAGACGTCACATCTAAATTAGTCATTCTTTTGTCAAAACACGGGATCAAAAACAGGAAGAGAATAAATAAGACGTCTCGTCCTAAGTATTTCCCTCCTTATGAATCATGGTGATGGTCAAACGAAAAACTAAGGGGAAATCAACAAGACGTCACGTCTAAATTGACTATCACGGGAGTGACAGAAAGGATAGTTGTAAAGGAAACGTAAAAAATAAAAATAGGAATAAAATGGGAAAAGTGGGCCCGATAGGATTTGAAGTCCTGCTCCTACGTATTCTTGAGTTACCAAGAAATTAGGGTTACATAGTTCTTGATGATGTTTTTTTTAGGAAAAGACTAAGAGATTAATGGTGGATGATGTCTTTGAAGGGAACTCATACAAGGCGAAGTTCTTCGCACGTGTACTGGTTCTAAGGAGATTGTATAGACGGGAGTACTCCCGTACGACACTTGATTAAAAAAAACAATTCTTAGGCTAGTCCAAATGTGAAGAACTCATTTTTATTATTATTTATTATGAATCTGGATGGAAGAAAAGA
Source organism: Clitoria ternatea (assembly GCA_037962975.1). Taxonomy (NCBI): domain Eukaryota; kingdom Viridiplantae; phylum Streptophyta; class Magnoliopsida; order Fabales; family Fabaceae; genus Clitoria; species Clitoria ternatea. The sequence continues at coordinate 102,432,937 of CM075673.1, read as the reverse complement.
AAATCAGCAGCAAAAACTAATTTAAAATGGGGAATCAGAATCAACAAATAGCAAATTCAACAGGAAAATGAATAACGAATAGTAAGAATAAGGAATAGAATGGAACTGGTGTGGCGGGGTGCCGAGAGCCGGTGTGAACTTGAACAGAGGAAACCAAAGTGGCGCTGGTGTGGCAGTGGAGTTATGGGGTACCGGTGTGAGGGCTTGGTGTAGAGGCCGGTATGGACTTGAACAGAGGAAACCAAAGTGGCGTTGGTATAGCAGTGGAGTTATGGGGTGCCGATGTGAGGGCTTGGTGTAGAGACCGGTATGAAGTTGGTGAGGATGATTTAAGGAATCTGGACGGTATCTAGGAAATTGGGAATTTCACTGGATTGAGTCTGATCCGGTGTTGTAGTAACCACTTAGGGGCCTAAAACAAATTATGAGGTTCGAGAGAATAAGATTCTGGCTTTGAACACCGGAGGAAACTTCAAGCTTTTGGGGACAAAAAGATTTTGTGGAGATCGGAGAAAGTTACAGGGAAGTGTGGGTAGAATGACGTTTTCAAGAGTGAAAAAAATTCCAACAACCCTTGTGCCTCTTTAGATGAGGTATTTATAGGGGTTCTGGGCGCTGGCCGAGTGCTTGGGCAGCTCAAGCTTCCACTCTTAGTGGAGGTAGCCTAGCCACTAACAGGTAGTGGGGGGCAGCAGCTGGTGGGAAATTTTTAATTATTTCCACTTCCGCCCCCTGTCTGCCACTTCCAGAATTCATGGATCGACTTGGGTGGTGGGATTCCAAGTCACAGTATGGGCAATCGGACTCCTCAATCGGTGCCACATGGGACCGGTTTTCTTCTTATGGCCCAGATCTCTGTCTCTCAGCATCCCTTCTCGACGGAAATTGATCCGATCGAAACAGGTGAAAAGTCCGAGTGTAAAGACCGATCCTTCGACACTCGGTGTGAAGGCTTGAATTCATTCAAGTAACACCGGATCCCTTTTTTCGTCCAGGATTACTCCACTCAGAGGTGTTTTGTCCGGAAATGTTTGCTTGAAAGACTCAGTCAGCCTTCCCTCCTTCGAAAGTGACCCACTCGGAACTTTCTCATCCGGATATATCTGCCTAAAAAGTTCTTTTTGAAGACCGACTCACTCGGGAATATCTCTTTCCGAGAAGTATTCATCAGAGCCTCTTCCCGTGAAGAATCGCCTCACTCGGGGGATTTTCGCTCGGAAATGTTTCTGCTTGAAGAGCACTCATTTAAAGTCAGCCTTTCTTCCCTCGAAAGTGACCCACTCGGGAACGTCTTACTCGGAGGCGCCTCATTCAAAATACTTCACCCGGATATATCTTCCACCGAAAAGCTCCTTCGGAATCAGCCATTTTTTGTTGATGCACTCGGGAATTCTTTACTCGAGGGTGTCTCCGTCCGAGAGGTACTCCTTTGAAATCAAAGCCTTTTATCGCTTGGAAGTACTTCCCTCGGAAATGAACCACTGAAATTCTAGAATTTGGGAGTGTATCTCCCCAGAAGGTATTCATTCAATATCGATCCGCCCGGGAATTATACACTCGGAAATCTCTATATCCGAGAAATACTCATTCGAAGTCAAAGCCTTTCTTCGCCCGGAAGTAATTTCTTCAGAATGGCTCCAATCAGAAATATCTCACTCGGGGACACTTCACTCGGAAGTATGGAACTTTGAAGTGTTTCTGCCTGAAAAGTGCTCCTTCGAAGTTCAGAGCCCTTTTCGTTCAGAATAGCTTCATTTGGGAATTATTCACTCGGATGTATTCATCCGAAGTCTGACTCGTTTTTCATTCAGAATGGCTTCAGTCGGGAATTCTGCACTCGGATGTATTCATCTGAAGTCAGGCGCTTATCATTCAGAATGGCTTCAATCAGGAATTCTTCACTCGGATGTATTCATCTGAAATCAGACGCTTTTCATTCAGAATGGCTCTAATTGGCAATTATCCACTCAGATGTATCTCCAACTAAAGAAAGCACTCATCCAAAGTTTCACTTTTCGCTCGGAGGTATTTCCCTCAGAAGCAGACCACTCGAAAATACCTCACTCGGAGACATCCCACTCGGCAGCGTCTCACTCGGAGACACCTTACTCGGAAATGATCATTCGGACATATGGAATTTAAAAGAGTCTCTGCCAGAAAGGTATTCACTCATAGTCAGAGCCTTTTCTTCATTCGGAAGTAACTCCCTCGGAAATAGACCACTCAGAAATGCCTCACTCGGAGACATCCCACTCGGCAGCGTCTCACTCGGAGACACCTTACTCAGAAATGATCATTCAGACATATGGAACTTAAAAGAGTCTCTGCCCGAAAGGTATTCACTCATAGTCAGAGCCTTTTCTTCGTTCGAAAGTAACTCCCTCGAAAGCAAACCACTCAGAAATGCCTCACTCGGAGACATCCCACTCGGCAGCTTCTCACTCGGAGACACCTTACTCGGAAATGATCATTCAGACATATGGAATTTAAAAGAGTCTCTGCCTGAAAGGTATTCACTCATAGTCAGAGCCTTTTCTTCGTTCGGAAGTAACTCCCTCAGAAGCAGACCACTCAGAAATGCCTCACTCAGAGACATCCCACTCGGCAGCGTCTCACTCGGAGACACCATACTCGGAAATGATTATTCCGAGTCACCCTACTCAGAAATGATCATTCCGAGTCGGAATTCAATCCTCTCAGAATTCTTTCCACTTGGGGAATATTCCTTTCTGAGAAAAACACTCATCCGAAGTCAGACTTGGAAATTCTTCCATGATCCCTGATTTGGGCAACGGATGTCTGGCACTTTTTTTAATTAAATCTTTAGTATTTGGGCCGGACCAAAAGAGGTGTTCACAGGCCTCTTCCGAACACACATCCAGAGAGCTGTACCCCGTCGTACACCGAGGTAACTTACTCATCACAGAGCCGCCCGCCCACTGGGCCTGCCACATAAGGAGCCTTGCCACCAATCTAAGGGCAGCTTCGTGATTCCTAAAATCACTAGGGAACATCAACAATTTACCCTGCACTAGGTCGCCCTCCCATTGGGCCTGCCTATTGGAACCCCTAACATTCCATATAAACAGCGTATGATATGCCATGGATGCAATGCAATGCAAATCAAATGCATTTATCACACTGTGCATCCTAAATGCCACTCATCAATCATCATCATCATAATCACCAACACCACCATACACACCTTAGTGGATTTTATCATTGTTGGTTTTAGCCATTGTTTTCAAGTTTTATATGTGGCATTTTCATCTCAACATATTTCACATGTATTCCATATCATACATGCAAGTCAATACTTGCAATCAACCATAATGGCATTACAACAATACATGATATTCATCAATATTACCACACATTCATTTAGAGGATTTTCATCTCATTATTCATCACCATTGTCTCATATACATATATATATATATTGGTGTGGTATTCACGATAATTCATTTATATAATTCAAACCACACATACAAGATCACACTTGTATCACACACAATGGCATTCTACGATTCAATCAATAATAACAATCCCCCTTTATTCAAGGAAGTGATTAACATCATCGTCTATCATTACCCCTAATACAATCTCTTGTTTTTTTTTCATAAGGAAGGGGGTTTTGAGTAATAATAAGCTCATGGAAAATTTCATTATTAAGACATGAGAAAAGCTTACTTTTAGTCTTAAGGATAGTGGAACATGTCACAAATATCACCTATTAGTCCCAATTTGACCACCATAAAAGGTTAGGTTCAAAACCCATTTAAACTTGACTTTTTCACCATAATTGGTTTGGTATTTTTTGCCTAATAAGAGTTAGATAACTCCAATTAAAGTGAGACTGGTTCTCACACATCCATAATACAATTATCTACAACTTTCATGAAGAAGTCGGAGGCCAAAAACGTCATTAAGATGCCCAAACAGGCTAAAAACAGCAAAGAAAATAGAGCAGTTGGAAAAAACAGCATAACAGTGGTCATAACAGGGCTTTGAATCGATTCAAGCTCATGTGAATTGATTCAAGCACTTACAGAGAGCTTTGAATCGATTCAAAATGCGTGTGACTCGATTCAAACACATCTAGTGACCCTTGAATCGATTCAAGACAACAATTATGTAAATTTTGCTCAATTTTTCAACTTCTAAGCATCCTAACTCTTTTATATCAACTCCAAACTCTCCCAAATTTTAACACCAACTTATATACATCATTTTTGATGTGTGGCCACTGGCCGTACTCAAAAATTTCCAAAAATGAGGGACTTATACATATAAGTGCATTTAGACCATTTCAAGACATTTTTATGCAACTCAGGGGTTTATTCTCAATGGAATTGACCCATTCCAATTTTTACAAGTCACAATTCATGTATGCATGCTAGTATGACCATCCTAAGCCATCAATCTTTCATAAAACTCATTTTAACCCCATGAGTTCCTCAATTATGCATAAAAATCATAAAACACAACTTCACACCTTTGAGTAATTCACTTATTCATGGGTTTCTATCAACAAATAAATCATATTCATCAAAGGCCACTAAACATTCATCATTATCTCATATATAGGCAATTCCCAAACATTCACTAAATGGCCAAGCCTATCATCCATCACATTATCAATCACCATTCAAGATAATCATGGCAAGGCAAGCATGAGTACAATCATATACATCAACCATCAATTATTCAACTCACGCAATTGAAATGTAAACTCTTCTCCTACCTCGAGAGAAGAACCGCAATGCAAAAGCTTCGATTATTCCGCATCATCGTCCGGAACATAATCCTATCAACAAACACGTACATACATGCCATTAATAAGCCATCATAAGGCATCATCTCTTAAAACTCATTATCAAGTCCTAAACTTGTTTAAACTCCAATTCATACGCTTATGTTAGGCTTCGGGAATTCTTTTCCCAAAACCAAGATCCTTTAAATCTCAAGGGGCTAACCACACCCAATAACAACAAGATCATACCCCTTATCAATATGACATCTAAATCATCATATAAATTGGTTAATTGCCATCATTGTCAAAAAATTCATATGGCAACATCATGGCCTAAGATCTCATTAGTCCATCACCATCACTATGACCTTAATATTCACATTTATTCTTACACAATTCATAGCAACACCCCTCCATGAGTTTCATCCTCTATGTTTCACCATTTCTATCACTACCCATCATCATAAATAACAACACTCCTATTAAATATCATTTACTCACTTTCAATTCAATACTCATAGTCACAACATATACATTTTCCCCAAATTCTTAGGGCTAGGGTTTCTATCAAAACCTAACAATCATTATCAATAATCATCAACCATCATCAATGGCTATTTCTCCTCATCAACAATATTCCCTAACATCATTAAACATATTTTCCCACTCATATTTTGCATTTCCCCCAAATTATAGGGTTAGGGTTTTATCAAAACCCAACACCCACCATTAATGCTCATCATTACACATCATATATTCACGCCATTTTCGTGTACCATATTGTGCCCTCCTAAATCTCACACTAAAACACCCCACCTTAAGGTTTCTCATCATAAATGCCTCTCCAACATCTACCCATACACATTTAACACTCTCCCAACAACCCAATCACATAGCCAAAGGTTAGAGCTCAAGAAAATGAAGGCAAGCTTTACCTCAAGCAAAACGGAGTGAGCTCCAAGAATGGGAGAGAGAGAGAGAGAGAGAACGAAAATACAAGGGAGAGGGAGAGCTTCTAATCACCATTGTCATCTCTTCCAAGCTTGAAGCAAAATGAAAATGGAGAGGGATAAGGCACACCACTATGCTTAGGGTTTTTAGAAGAGGAAGAAGAGGAAATGGAGAAGGGAAATAAGAGAAGAAGAAGAAGTGTGATTGCCAAATAGGAGCAAGAAGCCAACGAAAGTAAGGAGAGAAAATAGGCTTTTGGTTTTAATTTTTAACTCTCCCATTAAAAGTTTATCGTTTTATGGCAAACAAGATCTTTGTTCGGGCTCAATACTTTATCTAAAAATTATTCCGAATATGTATTCGGAATCCCCATAATATTCCTAACAACAACGACATCTCAATCGGAGATACTTGGTCCGATACCCATATCTTTACCAAGTATAATTTAACTCTTAAAACCCCAATAAATTATAAATAATCCTCATAAATCTTAATTTAATTATTTCAATATTTTTGGGACACAAATCAACTCATATATAATTATTTAATATTTATTCCATATATTTAATCATTTTTATAAAATTCGGGATGTTACAATCCACCCCACCTAAAAGAAATTTCATCCTCAAAATTTAATATCGATATACATCATAGGGCCACACTTTAGGCCGCACACCATTAAGGTTCATCGTCCTCGATAATTAGTATCGGACTTCCCAAAGTCCACAGGACATGATCATCGTCACTCCTTTGTTCTAAGCATGAAACCTCACATATCCAAGACGTGTTACAACTCATCAATTGTCAATTCATCCGACTTAACTCACATATTCATATCCAGTACTACCAGATAAATTCCATACATTCACCAAAGTAGTTACAACCTCACTCGCCCGACTTAACTGTTGTTGCATCCGACATACAGGAAGGCGTCCCAATCCCGTAGTGGTTACCACAAACACATAAGATTGACACATAAGTGCACGTTGCCACGATACCTATGGCATGCAGAGTCATATTAGGACAAGTACCTTTAATTCTTATTACTCAAATTAATCACACTTGTTCAAATAACACCAACTCACATGAGACTTAGTGATATTTAACTCAAGTCTACGACCGACATACTCATATCAATCATCGCCAATATACATAATTTGGCATAAATCATGCCATATAAATCATCAAATATAAATTAACATCACCATAAATTAGTGTATCAACCATAGATTCCCAATCATCACAGGGTAATCACCCCACCTTTGGACTTCATCCATCCCTAAGTCATAGTCAAATAACTTAGAAATCATTTGTCTAATCTGAACATTGTCGGCTATAATTCAGTTCAAGCCTAAATGAATCACCAAACTCATATCGAATATACACCCTCTAATTTAAGATAGGGTTCATAACCATATAATAAGCTTTCACACTAGTGGATTTCTTCACGTATCATAACCAAAGTCCATAAATTAGACTATAATCCGTGTAATATCACATCGCTATGCGGTTTCTATCACCAATATAATTCCTTTTAAAACAAAAAGGGAGTGTTCACATATATTACCTCTACGTCACATCATAATCCACAATTAATCTAATAATCATAACATCAAGGGCTCACAATTTATCCCAAAGTCATATCATAAAATTTTCATCATGGCCAATGCTAAATCATCCCCTGAATTCAACATTATTCTTCACCAAATACTTAGGGGTTTACATTTACCTTTCTAATCCAATTACACATCGGCTCTAGCCTCAACAACTCATTTCACATTTTATCTCACTACGACTCAATCGTTCATAAGATTCAAGTTGTCATTAGGCTTAGAAAATTCAAGGGTCGCCTAGTACCCCTCGTGGAATACTTCCACAACACATAAAGTCAATAAACGTGGCTCATAGAAACATCGTAGAGCCTAGACCACCATAGGGTCTAATCCCAAAAGGTTCGATCTTACAAGATCACATTGGGTTATCCAGGGTTACCACACTTAGTGGGTCACAACTAAATCAATCGTTCACTCGGTTCATAAACATGAAACCGAGTCCAACCCCAATCATGTGCCAACACAATTTCATATTCCATGAGCAATCCACGGCTATAAGTCATCTCTTAATTTATACAAGAGACCTAAGCAAATAATTCCATTTTAATATATACATATATATATACATGGTCTCACCATTCATGGCCTACTACCATATCAATTCACATTTAATATCTCCTATCCGTAATCAACATATGACATAGGTACATTATCAAATCAATTCATATTTAACATATTATATCCATGATCACACATGGTATAAATTCATTGTCAGTTTAAGTCATACTCAATATATCAATATTCAAATGCATAATATCAATGTATTCGTCATTCAAAGGAAATAGTGTAAGGAACTTGGTCGGACTTACACAAACAACCATATCAATCACATTAAGAAATTCATCCATATGTATTCAGTTTCATGATTTCATTAAGTTTTCCAATGAGCAACTATGCTCCACAAGTGCATCACACAACCTCAATGATAATGGCATATTCCCATAAACATCAATCACAACCCAACTTTAATGATTCACAAAGAATCCTCAATAAGCAATAATGCCCTTATAATCAATTCATAATTCTTAGACAATTATGTTGGTGTATGCACTATGACCTTTTATGCTTTTTCATTTGTATCATTTTTCTGCTTATCAATAAAATAAGTATTTCAGTTTAAAATTATTTTAAAACGTATTTATCCTTGAAGTAATAGGTTATATGAAAGTTATTCCTAAAATGTCCCTAGTCAAGTATTTACATGGGGACATGTAAATACATTGAGACTAGTGTGTGAGTGTACTGATGACCTGATCTCACATATCATAGATATAGATGATATCAAGTCTTCACACGGGTACATATTAAGAGTAATGATGTACTGGACAAACCCACCATGAGAATGTTGCATGGATCGTTACATGAATGTCATAAACGATTCTCAATGTGATAATGGTATATGTAGTCCTTCGACCTAAAGTCACTACGATTCCTACATAAGGAGTTTATTATTTTAATACAATTAAATGTCTTCTGTAACAAGAGGACTATAAAGGTTATGATTAGGCAATGAACAAATTATGCGGAGGGATGTGAGTGATGTAGATGGGATTTGTCTCTCCTATGTGACAGGAGTGATATCTATAGGCCACTTGATGGAGTAAGACTAAGAAAACGCATGGCCATGCTAGAAAGAATAAATATTAGATATTTATTTGGATCAAGTCTACTCCGGTATCAAATAAAATAAATTGGGCCGTATAAGGATGACGCGACCATGCCTTGGGCCCAATTAGGATATCGTGACAAAAGGAACAAACATATTAAATAATTATCACTTATAGGTTATGTTGATATTAAATAATATTTGGACATAATGATGCATTGCTAGATGCCACTCTTATTTTATATTAATAATAAAATAATTTATTATTAATATGACCGGGCATTTTACCTATAGGGTCACACACATAGAGTAAGCCCATCAGAAAATGTTTTGTTTTATTTTAGTTAGACTAAAATAAAGCTATTGGGCCTAACTCATTTAGAATGAGTAAGGATGCCCACTCTTTAGAGAGAATAAAATTAGGTCAAACCTAAGCCTATAAATAGAGCATAAGATGCTCATAGGCCATTCACTAAAGTGAGACATAAATTCTCAAAAGTTGCAAGAGCTACACGCCGTCAAACTAGCAGTTGGCAAGTGTTGCGATTCTGGTGGGAGTGCTCGTGTATAACTGCTTCGGTGTTCTTCAAGAGGTAATCCTAAAACAATTTTTTTTATGTGTTTGCCTTGTGCTTTGAAACACGGCGCTTTGTAAATCCTATGGAATCCTTGTATTTCTGCTACTCATGTACTAGGAATTCCTTAACAAATTAGTCATTCATAAGTCTATATGGGGCTATCAATACTTCAACATATCATCATCCTCTAGATAATTATCACTCTTAAGTCTATATAAAGCAACCATATTCCAACAATGAGATCTATACTCCAACGATCACCAAAAATGTCTCACTAATGAGCAATCGTGCTCCAATCATCTGTGATATCAATTTCAAAGCAGAGTAACCATACTCTGATGATAATTAACAAATCTAATTCAGAGCAAAATACACTCTGATACCAGCTTGTCACATCCCAGGTCTTCCGGACCTAAATCCCGACGTAATCAAAATAATTAACTAATAAAAATAAGAGTAAATTTGTAGCGTTCAAAAGAATTCTAAAACACCTTAACGATTACATCAAGATCCGAACCACGGAAAACTGAAGAGTGAGATATAATAATTTATAACCGGATCGTAAAATAAATTACCCATAATTGTATACAAAAGTAATAGAGTTTACAGCGGAAGAAGAATATGTATACAGGGCACACGCCTAGTCCCATATATAAAGATATGAGAAAAGGCTAGGCAAAGCATGCAAGCATACAACACTAGTCTATTAAGCCACAACCAATCTTACACATAAATCATAAACATGCAATGCCTAATATATATATATACATATACATATCTATATGATCATGCAACATACATCTCCGATATCTATACTCTATCATTGACCACATTCAATTCTATCTTAATATCATGTATCATCAACTCCTTACAATATTTGGATTGGCTAATGAATGTCCCCTCTTTAGTTTGCTTAATTTGAAATCCGAGGAAGAATGTGAGTTCTCCCATCATGGACATCTCAAATTCATCCTGCATTAACTTAGCAAACTCCTTGCAAAGTGATTCATTAGTGGGACCAAATATGATATCATCCACATATACTTGAGCCCAAAGTATGTGTTTCTTTTTGTGCTTTCTGAATAATGTTGTATCAACCTTTCCTCTTTCAAAATTGTTTTCCAAGAGAAATTTGCTCAATCTTTCATACCAAGCTCTTGGAGCTTGTTTTAAACCATACAAAGTTTTTCTTAGTTTGAAAACATGATTTGGATATTGATAGTTTTCAAAACCAGGAGGTTGATCAACATATATCTCTTCTTGAATGTATCCATTCAAGAAGGCACTTTTGACATCCATTTGATACAATTTGAAATCCTTACAACATGCAAAGGCCAATAATAACCTAATGGCTTCTAACCTAGCTACGGGAGCATACGTTTCTTCATAGTCAATTCCTTCTTCTTGATTGTATCCCTTAGCTACTAGCCTAGCTTTGTTTCTAGTTATTATGCCATTCCCATCAGGTTTGTTCCTAAATACCCATCTAGTTCATATTCTTTGGTGATCATTAGGTCTTGGCACTAATTCCCAAACTTCATTTCTTTCAAATTGATTTAGGTCCTCTTGCATGGCCAACATCCAATTTTCATCAATAATAGCTTCATCAATAGTTCTAGGTTCAATTTGAGAGACAAATGCTAAGTGTCACACCCCTGGTCTTCCGAACCCGAATCCCGACGTAATCAAAATAATTAACTAATAAAAATGCGAGTAAATTTGTCGCGTTCAAAAGAATTCTAAAACACCTTAACGATTACATCAAGATCCGAACCACGGAAAACTGAAGAGTGAGATATAATAATTTATAACCGGATCATAAAATAAATTACCCATAATTGTATACAAAAGTAATAGAGTTTACAGCGGGAGAAGAATATGTATACAGGGCACACGCTTAGTCCCATATATGAAGATATGAGAAAAGGCTCGGCAAAGCATGCAAGCATACAACACTAGTCTATTAAGCCACAACCAATCTTACACATAAATCATAAACATGCAATGCCTAATATATATATACATATACATATCTGTATGATCATGCAACATACATCTCTGATATCTATACTCTATCATTGACCACATTCAATTCTATCTTAATATCATGTATCATCAACTCCTTACAATATTTGGATTGGCTAATGAATGTCCCCTCTTTAGTTTGCTTAATTTGAAATCCGAGGAGGAATGTGAGTTCTCCCATCATGGACATCTCAAATTCATCCTGCATTAACTTAGCAAACTCCTTGCAAAGTGATTCATTAGTGGGACCAAATATGATATCATCCACATATACTTGAGCCAAAAGTATGTGTTTCTTTTTGTGCTTTCTGAATAATGTTGTATCAACCTTTCCTCTTTCAAAATTGTTTTCCAAAAGAAATTTGCTCAATCTTTCATACCAAGCTCTTGGAGCTTGTTTTAAACCATACAAAGTTTTTCTTAGTTTGAAAACATGATTTGGATATTGATAGTTTTCAAAACCAGGAGGTTGATCAACATATACCTCTTCTTGAATGTATCCATTCAAGAAGGCACTTTTGACATCCATTTGATACAATTTGAAATCCTTACAACATGCAAAGGCCAATAATAACCTAATGGCTTCTAACCTAGCTACGGGAGCATACGTTTCTTCTTAGTCAATTCCTTCTTCTTGATTGTCTCCCTTAGCTACTAGCCTAGCTTTGTTTCTAGTTATTATGCCATTCTCATCAAGTTTGTTCCTAAATACCCATTTAGTTCCTATTATTTGGTGATCATTGGGTCTTGGCACTAATTCCCAAACTTTATTTCTTTCAAATTGATTTAGTTCCTCTTACATGGCCAACATCCAATTTTCATCAATAATAGTTTCATCAATAGTTCTAGGTTCAATTTGAGAGACAAATGCTAAGTGTCAAACCCCTGGTCTTCCGGACCCGAATCCCGACGTAATCAAAATAATTAACTAATAAAAATGTGAGTAAATTTTTTACGTTCAAAGAATTCCAAAACACCTTAACGATTACATCAAGATCCGAACCACGAAAAATTGAAGAGTGAGATATAATAATTTATAATTGGATCGTAAAATAAATTGCCCATAATTGTATACAAGAGTATTAGAGTTTACAGCGGAAAAAGAATATGTATACAGGGCACACGCCTAGTCCCATATATGAAGATATGAGAAAAGGCTCGGCAAAGCATGCAAGCATACAACACTAGTCTATTAAGCCACAACCAATCTTACACATAAATCATAAACATGCAATGCCTAATATATATATACATATACATATCTATATGATCATGCAACACACATCTTTGATATCTATACTCTATAATTGACCACATTCAATTCTATCTTAATATCATGTATCATCAACTCCTTACAATATTTGGATTGCCTAATAAATGTCCCCTCTTTAGTTTGCTTAATTTGCAATCCGAGGAAGAATATGAGTTCTCCCATCATGGACATCTCAAATTCATCCTGTATTAACTTAGCAAACTCCTTGCAAAGTGATTCATTAGTGGCACCAAATATGATATCATCCACATATACTTGAGCCAAAAGTATGTGTTTCTTTTTGTGCTTTATGAATAATGTTGTATCAACCTTTCCTCTTTCAAAATTGTTTTCCAAAAGAAATTTGCTCAATCTTTCATACCAAGCTCTTGGAGCTTGTTTTAAACCATACAAAGTTTTTTTTAGTTTGAAAACATGATTTCAAAATTGATAGTTTTCAAAACCAGGAGGTTGATCAACATATACCTCTTCTTGAATGTATCCATTCAAGAAGCCACTTTTGACATCCATTTGATACAATTTGAAATCCTTACAACATACATAGGCCAATAATAACCTAATGGCTTCTAACCTAGCTACGGGAGCATACGTTTCTTCATAGTCAATTCCTTCTTCTTGATTGTATCCCTTCGCTACTAGCCAGCTTTGTTTCTAGTTATTATGCCATTCTCATCAAGTTTGTTCCTAAATACCCATTTAGTTCCTATTATTTGGTGATCATTGGGTCTTGGCATTAATTCCCAAACTTCATTTCTTTCAAATTGATATAGTTCCTCTTGCATGGCCAACATCCAATTTTCATCAATAATAGCTTCATCAATAGTTCTAGGTTCAATTTGAGAGACAAATGCTAAGTGTCATACCCCTGGTCTTCCGGACCCGAATCCTGACGTAATCAAAATAATTAACTAATAAAAATGCGAGTAAATTTTTTGCGTTCAAAAGAATTCCAAAACACCTTAACGATTACATCAAGATCCGAACCACAAAAAACCGAAGAGTGAGATATAATAATTTATAATTAGATCGTAAAATAAATTGCCCATAATTGTATACAAAAGTAATAGAGTTTACAACGGAAGAAGAATATGTATACAGGGCACACACCCAGTCCCATATATGAAGATATGAGAAAAGGCTCGGTAAAGCATGCAAGCATACAACACTAGTCTATTAAGCCACAACCAATCTTACACATAAATCATAAACATGCAACGCCTATTATATATATATACATATACATATCTATATGATCATGCAACATACATCTTCGATATCTATACTCTATAATTGACCACATTCAATTCTATCTTAATATCATGTATCATCAACACTTATACATTCCCAAAATGGGCTACATGTCCAATGTCACTATATTCATCAAATGGGTATGTATCGTAATACTCCAAATATCAATATACCATCCACATATCTAGCCATTTACAATACATTCACTAATATCTATAATTATTAACACTATCATATACATTTTATTCACAATACAATGAATTACAATCACTGTCGGCCAAGGCATTCCATTACCACTATTTACCTTCCCAAAAGCTCTACTTTAAAATCACCATCTCATCCCATGATATTCCTGCATCATTGCTAAAAATGCACAACATGGGAGAGTGAGTTATGCATTTCAAATGACGAATATGAAAACAATTGAGATTATGTGCATATGTATATTAACATCATGTATGCTTTGCTAAAATTATCCATACTCATTAGAATCTATTCATTTCAATGACATACATATAAGTATTCATCCATCAATTCATAGCAAAGCAAGCACATATACATACCTTTTCCCAATGCCATAATAGGCCAACATCATTGTCATCAACAATAAACAAACAAGCCCATTATCACCTTGGGTCATCACATACAACATCATCAAATTCAATATATTTTCGTTGTATTCATGTTTTTCATGTTGTCTCTTAGGTTTTCATTCACCCATCTCATTATCATCACATCTTAATCTCAACCATCATCAATCATCATCATCTTTTGGCATATCTCCATGCTATATGCAAATGCTCTTAGGCTAATGCATATGCACAATGGAATCAATAACAAATACGAATCCGACTTTGGGAATTGATACGTATTTAATTTGTATTGTTTTGTGATGTTTTTACTTAGGATTTCTAGGTAATCTGTGTCATTTTCCTCTTGTTTCCCGTATGATTTCCTTCATTCCGCACATGTCACTTGGGTGTTTGAAGTTTTGCAGGAATAACCTTGATTTAGGTGCATAAATGCAAGAACGCAGTGCATTTGATGAAGCATGTGATGGATGCAAGATAGTCCAACCATTTGGAAGCTCAAAAAGAAGAAAGGATTCGCTCTTGGAAGTGGCATAAAAGAAGGAAAAACCAAAGAAACACTTCAGGGCCTTAAAACAGTAAAACAAAAAGGCATTTTGTGAAGTTTAGAGAAACCCACTGCCAGTGGGTTTTTCCCACTGGCCGTGGATCTTGCTGCCCGAAGGAGGAAAAATTAGTTTTTTTGAATTCTAGAGAAACCCACTGCCAGTGGGTTCTTACAAGTTCTGCACAGGGCTCAATTTTTGAAGCAGTTTTCTGAATAAAAGAGGCAGTTTTTGAAAGGGGAGAAACACAGAGACATTGAGGGACATTTTTTGGGAGAAAAAGGGAAAGCTTTGCCAAGAATTTTCAAAAGGGATCAAGGCTAAAACGTCAAAGGAGATCAAATTCTGTAGAATTGGGAGAAGGATTTTAGGAGATTTAGTGAGAACTTCCTCTTGTATTTTCTGAATCCTTTTTCATTTTTTGATTTTCCTTCTATATTTGGTTTGAATTCCTTGTATTGTGGTATTATCATAGTTGTTTCCATGGCACATTAAACATTTCTCTTGGGAATTAAGGTTTAACATTTATGTGAACCCATATGTAATGTTCTTCGTTCTTGGTTGTTAAATTGTGTTCTTAATCAAGTTTGTGAGTTCTTAATGCTTCCATTAAGCTTAGAGATAAGTATGGATGTTTGTAAACGGTATGGGTAATCGAAAGATTGGCGTATAGTTTGAATTGCACAAAATTGAACCTAGGGATTCGGGTTACGAAAGTGAACGAAACTCTTTGAGGGATATCTGAGTTTTCATAGAGCTTAAAGGACCTAATTAGTGAATTAAACGCAGTTCTTCAATAATTAGGTACGTTAGTGAGGTTTCGAGAGAAAGTCACTGATCAATTTAGGAAAACTCGCCTTAAGAAACATGATTTAATGATCTAGAAATCGAACTGCATTAAATATTGGCACCCATATTTATGTGAATCTTTACTTCCCAAGAAATTAATCTCCATCGTCTCCAAATCAACCCTTTTATTGTTGTTGCTTAGTGTTCTCTGTTTATGTCATTTAGTTCTTTGCGTTATAAATTTCTAAACCAACAAATGAATTGTCTAGATAACCAAAATACTATAAACCGGTAATTGGGAACAATCCCTCTGGGACGATAATTTTATTACTGGGATATCCCGTACGCTTGCGGAAGGCTATCAAGTTTTTGGCGCCGTTCCCGGGGATTGTCCCCCAATATTGGCTAAACGGTGTTTTGATTAGACTAGATTCTTTTATTTTATTTTATTTTCTGCATAATTTTTCTGCATTATTTTTTTTCTGTATAATTTTTTTGGTTTTTGTTTTAATTTTTCTGTAGAATTACGCTTGGGTATTTGTGTGTTTGTGGATTGTGCAGGTTCCTTTATGCGAAAGTGTTCTAGCTTCAAACACATCTTCGACCCTGAAATCAAACGCACACTAAGGAAACTCAGAGCACTTCGGCAGCGACTAAAGCAAAGCAAACAGCAAGCTTCAAGTTCAGCTACCGACGAGCAAATGGATAATCCAGACAACAGAGCACTCCATAATTTTGCAGCGCCCAATGCAATGGGTAGGAGGTCTAGCATCACTAGCCCAAACATTGAGGCGAACAATTTTGAGTTGAAGCCATCCTTGCTCTCGATGGTTCAACAAAGTCAGTTTGGAGGATTGCCATCCGAGGATCCCAACTTGCATCTTTAGATTTTCCTTGAGTATTATGACACGCTCAAGGTGAATGGTGTCTCAAGCGACGCAATCCGGCTTAGGCTTTTCCCATTCTCATTAAGGGATAAGGCCAGAGCTTGGTTGTATGCGCTTCTGGAGGGGTTGATCACTACATGGGAGCAGTTGTCTCACGCCTTCCTCAACAAATATTATCCCAAGAGCAAAACCGACCAATTGAGGAAGCTGATAATCACTTTCAATCAGAAGGATGATGAGACCTTGTACGACGCCTGGGAAAGGTACAAGGAAATGCTCTGGGAATGCCCACATCATGGCATTGAACGTTGGTTGACGGTGCATATTTTCTATAATGGGTTGACTCCGAACCAAAAAGTAACCTTGGATGCCGCAGCTGGTGGTGCCTTCATGAGCAAAAACATGGAGGAAGGTTACAACCTCATTGAGGAGGTCGCCTAAAATACCTACTAGTGGTCATCTGAACGAAGCCTACCATCAAAAACTCCAGGTAAGTATTCTTTAAATGCTATTTCCCTTCTTACTGCTAAGGTAGAAGCACTATCTGTTAAATTTGATAAGTTAGGAACAGGTGCTTCTAATGTGGTGTGTGAATTGTGTGGGGTTACAGGTCATAGCACAACAGGTTGTCAGCTTGGTGTATCCCAAGGCCCCGAGGCTGAAATGCAACAAGTGGATGCTATTGGGAGTTATGATGGAAATTTTGGGAACAACTAAGACGACAAGGCCCACCTGGTTTCCAAAATAGACCACCTCTATTCCAAGGCAACCAGAATAACTACAAACAACCATAAGGACCCTTCATTCCTCAAAAATCAAAATTAGAGTCCTTGATGGAGACGTTTGTAGCTACTCAACTAAAGCAGAATGATGAGTTCTCCAATGCCATCAAGAACTAAGCTACAAAGGTGGACTCTCTTGCCACTCACAACAAGATATTGGAAACTCAGATTGCTCAACAAGCTTCCAGCTCTACTAGAATTCCAGGGACATTTCCAGGAAAACCAGAAGCAGGTCCATCCAACCACGCCATGGCTGTAATGCTTAGGAGTGGTACACAATGTAAAGGTCCAATGCCGCCAAAGGAAAAACAAGTTGAGAATGACCCTAAGAAGGATGAGACCGTATCACCTCCACCTGCTATGGAAGAAGAGAAACAAGAGAAGAAGGGGGAGGTTAAGCCATATCAACCTCCAATTCCATTTCCTCAGTGCTTGGCCAAGGCCAAGTTGGACAAACAGTTTGGTAAGTTTTTAGAAGTTTTGAAAAAACCATACATTAATATTCCTTTCATAGATGCTTTGTAGCAAATGCCTACATACGCAAATTTTCTGAAGGATATCTTGTCCAATAAAAGAAGGTTGGAAGAGAAGGGTTGTAGCACTTACTAGAGAGTGTAGTGCACTTATCCAAAGAAAGCTACCACCCAAGCTTCAGGATCCAGGTAGTTTTTCCATCCCATGCATGATTGGTGATATGCCAATAGATAGAGCTTTATGTGATTTAGGAGCTAGTGTTAGCCTGATGCCTCTGTCTATTTCTAAGAAACTGGGATTGAATGAATTGAAACCTACTAGGATGACCTTACAATTGGCTGATAGATCTATTAAGTATCCTGTAGGTATTTTAGAGGATATTCCTATTAGGGTAGGAAAATTTTTTATCCCTGCTGACTTTGTTGTGCTAGAAATGGATGAGGATTCTATAATCCCCATTATATTAGGCAGGCCATTTTTAGCAACTGCAGGTGTCGTGATTGATGTTAAAAATGGTAAGTTATCTCTGACTGTAGGGGACCAAAAGGTTGAACTTAAATTGATAGATGCTTTGAAAAAACCTTTTCATGATAATGTTTGCTGTAACATTGAATTAGTTGACCAAGTGGTGAAAGAAGAGATTCTTCCTAAGGATCCACTTGATTTTGTTTTTCTGAATGAGCCTACAGGAACATCCAAATGCAGTAAGGGTTATGCACCATTGAACAATGATACTCAAGTCATGTGTGACAAAGTGGTGAACCCAAATGTGGAACTTAAGCCTTTAAATTCTACACTGAGGTATGAATTTCATGGCTCTAATAGGTTTTTGGTTGTAATTTAGGTATAGCGTCCGGTTGAAGACATTAAACTTAGCACTTATGGGGAGGTAACCCCATGGTTCCATGGTAATCTTAAATTTCTTTTTCTTATTTGAATTTGTGTGTTTTGTTTCACAAAAAAAAATTAATTAAGAAAAAAATCTCTTTATTATTTCTTGGTTTCCTTTTGTGATTCGTTTTGGGGTTATTACATATTGATTTATCTTTGATGAACAATGATGTGTAATCCTATCTCAATTGCATGATTGATTATCTTTATTCATGTTTCTCTTGTATTTTTTTTTTCTATTTTGAATGCATGCATGTGATTCCTAGGACAAGTGCAAACAAATGCAACCAAGTTTATGTGCAAAAGAGGGAGTTTAATGTTTGAAAACAGTGAAGTCCACTGGCAGTGGGTTTTTCCCACTGGCAGTGGACTCCTCTAACTTAAAGTACAAAATTGTTTTTGGAACAAAACAGTGAAGTCCACTGCCAGTGGGTTTTTCCCACTGGCAGTGGGTTTTTTGCAAGTGTCATACATGTAAAAAGAAAAAAAAATTCTGGGCAAAAAACAGAGAAACCCACTGGCTGTGGGAATTTCCCACTGGCCGTGGGTTTCACACAGGTTCAATGTGGCAATTTTTTAGATCCAGGACAGCAAGACCCACTGGCCGTGGGAATTTCCCACTGGCCATGGGTTTCGAACAGGTCCAACGTGCAACTTTTAGAGCCCAAGGTAACGAAACACACTGGCCGTGTGTTTTACCCATTGGCCGTGGGTTCTCATACAGTTGTAGTTTTTGTTATTTAATGCACACACTGACTGTGGGTTTCCTCCACTCTTGCACTCTCCCTCATTCCATCACACTACCATTGCAAATCACTCTTAGGTTGAGAAATTGCTTGAACCCCACTCACTTTCCCCTAATTTCTTTTACTCATCACAAACTCTACATCACTCCTTTCTACATCTTTCATCAAAGTAAGTCTCATTTTTTATTCAGATTTCGGGTTCTTTCTCTTAGTTTGGGGTTGTCTTCTACTTGCTATATTGGGTGATTTTTGATGAAATTGATCATGTAAAAGTGTTTATATATGTTCATATGTGTTTATTTTGATGAAAAATTCATGTGGGTATGCTATCAATTTCTTGTTTGGCTTTATCATGTTCATCATTATACATTGAAACCCACATGTACTTTTTTCTTCATGATTGAGACTCCATGACACATAATGGACATTTATTGCATTATTATTCATGTGTGAAGTGTGATATGTGAAATTGGGAGACTTGGTGGTGCATGTTTCATGGATTTCTTAGTTCATGTTTATATAAGTTTCACTGTACATCGCTCTCCCTCTTTTGAACAGTGAGGACACTGCTCAAGTTTAGTTTGGGGTGGTAGGTACGATAAAACTTATTCTGAGCCTTTTGCAGTTTGTCATTTCACTTGATTTTGTTTGATTGCCTGTTGCATTTTCCTTTCAGTTTCATTTTATCATGTTAGGATGTAGTTTGCATGCATTCTATTTTTAATGTGTTTTCATTTAGGACAACATAGCTAGTTTTCTAGTGATCATTGTTGTCGTAAATTGTTTCAGTTTGGATTGACGTAATTTTAGGGCCTTGTGGAATCCAAATAAAAAAAAACAAATAATTTGTTATGATGATTGCTTGATTGTCTGGAGGTACTATGCTTTATGATTCTGTGTTTTCTCTAACTAGGTCTATTTCACCCACCATGTATTTTGAGAGCTTTTGAGCCAAAATAGGGTAGCCTTTGAACATAAACATTTAGAAAACCCCTGTTTTCTTCTATTGAGTGTGTCATACGTTTAAAGCGCTCTAGAACTTGGCTTATGACCAATTCAAAATGGTTGGTGATTACTCGTTATGGAATGAAAAAGGCACCGTAGGTTTTGTTCTTTAGCCTCCGAATTTTGAAAGGTATAATACACCATTAGTTGCCCTTTGTTGAACCTAAACTGTTGGTTTTTATTTTTGAAACCCTTTGGTAATTGGTTTGATAAATTCCTGAGAAAATAACATAAATTCAAGGATGGTAACTAGAATGAAAATGGCTAAGAGAAAAGTGAGTTTTAGTTAGGAAACAAAAATAAACAAAATGAATTTATGTTTCCAACTAAAGGAAAAAATTGTTGGGAAAAACAAAGAAAAGGATGAAAGCAAGGTAAAGAAAGGAGTTAAGTTTAAAAATGAAAACAAAAAGGACTCCTTAGAAGTTTTTGAAGGAATAAGAAAATATGTTTTCTGGTCTGCCTTCCGAAACTTAATTATTCTCAGTGATTTCCTTGGATAATAGCCCTTTGAATTTCCTTTTCCTTGGTATCCATTCCCGCATCTGTGAACCCATGGCCCCATTACAACCAAATGAAAGACCTTTTGACCATAACTTGTTTTCTAGATAACTGTGGAGATTAAGGTCACTTGCCAAGCCTATGGTAGTGTCTTGAAATGTTATGATTTCAGTGATTCTTATACACAAGCTTAAATACTTAGAGAGAAATGAAAGGATATGTGTCTATAGCCTAGTCTTGTGAGCATAGTATGAATAATTGTGTGGTTCCTATTTGGGTAATCTTGCAATAATCTGTTAAATTTCTTTTCTCTAATTGGGTTCCTCAAGTTGTTCTGAGTTTGTCATTCTCTATTGTTCATATTTGTGGTGATGATGATTGCTTGGGGACAAGCAATGTTTTTGGGGTGTTTTGATAGGTATTTAATTTGCATTGTTTTGTGATGTTTTACTTAGGATTTCTAGGTAATCTGTGTCATTTTCCTCTTGTTTCCCGTATGATTTCCTTCATTCCGCACATGTCACTTGGGTGTTTGAAGTTTTGCAGGAATAACCTTGATTTAGGTGCATAAATGCAAGAACGCGGTGCATTTGATGAAGCATGTGATGGATGCAAGATAGTCCAACCATTTGGAAGCTCAAAAAGAAGAAAGGATTCGCTCTTGGAAGTGGCATAAAAGAAGGAAAAACCAAAGAAACATTTCGGGGCCTTAAAACAGTAAAAAAAAGGCATTTTGTGAAGTTTAGAGAAACCCACTGCCAGTGGGTTTTCCCCACTGGCCGTGGACCCCTCTGGAGTGAGTATTTTGTGCATAATAAAACCCACTACCAGTGGGTTTTTCCCACTGGCCGTGGGTCTTGCTGTTGGAAACCCACTGCCAGTGGGTTTTTGCACGTTCTGCATAGGGCTCAATTTTTGGAGCAGTTTTCTGAATAAAAGAGGCAGTTTTTGAAAGGGAAGAAACACAGAGACATTGAGGGACATTTTTTGGGAGAAAAAGGGAAAGCTTTGCCAAGGATTTTCGAAAGGGATCAAGGCTAAAACGTCAAAGGAGATCAAATTCTGCAAATTGGGAGAAGGATTTTAGGAGATTTAGTGAGAACTTCCTCTTGTATTTTCTGAATCCTTTTTCATTTTTTGATTTTCCTTCTATGTTTGGTTTGAATTCCTTGTATTGTGGTATTATCATAGTTGTTTCCATGGCACATTAAACATTTCTCTTGGGAATTAAGGTGTAGCATTTATGTGAACCCATATGTAATGTTCTTCGTTCTTGGTTGTTAAATTGTGTTCTTAATCAAGTTTGTGAGTTCTTAATGCTTCCATTAAGCTTAGAGATAAGTATGGATGTTTGTAAATGGTATGGGTAATCGAAAGATTGGCGTATAGTTTGAATTGCATAAAATTGAACCTAGGGATTCGGGTTACGAAAGTGAACGAAACTCTTTGAGGGATATCTGAGTTTTCATAGAGCTTAAAGGACCTAATTAGTGAATTGAACGCAGTTCTTCAATAATTAGGTACGTTAGTGAGGTTTCGAGAGAAAGTCACTGATCAATTTAGGAAAACTCGCCTTAAGAAACATGATTTAATGATCTAGAAATCGAACTGCATTAAATATTGGCACCCATATTTATGTGAATCTTTACTTCCCAAGAAATTAATCTCCATCGTCTCCAAATCAATCCTTTTATTGTTGTTGCTTAGTGTTCTCTGTTCATGTCATTTAGTTCTTTGCGTTATAAATTTCTAAACCAACAAATAAATTGTCTAGATAATCAAAATGCTATAAACCAGTAATTGGGAACAATCCCTGTGGGATGATAATTTTATTCTTGCGACATCCCGTACGCTTGCGGAAGGCTATCAGGAATAAACACCAAATTGTGGGTCAAGCATAGGTGTGCTACTATGCCCCTACTGCAGTAGTAATAGTGTACACTTATATCTCAATTCATGCATGCTCAACATCATATTTTACTGGTACCAAACCGCTATCGCCCATTTCTAGCACTAGTCACCCCGTGACTTGCGGATCAACAACATGGCCTCACTTGCAAAAGTGCTACGGGCCTCTCCCAAACACACATCGAGAGAGTCGTGCCCCGTCGGACACCGAGGTAACTTGCTCATCATAGAGGCCTACCACATAGGGTGCCTCGCCACCAATCTAAGGGCAGCTTCGTGATTCCCAGAATCACTAGGGAACATCAACAATTTACCTGTGCACTGGTTCGCCTTCCCATTGGGCCTGCCTATTGGAACACCTAACATTCCATATAAGCAGTGTATGATATGCCATGGATGCAATACAATGCAAATCAAATGCATTTCTCACACTGTGCATCCTAAATGCCACCCATCAATCATCATTATCATAATCACCAACACCACCATACACACCTTAGTGGGTTTTATCATTGTTGGTTTTAGCCATTGTTTTCAAGTTTTATATGTGGCATTTTCATCTCAACATATTTCACATGTATTCCATATCATACATGCAAGTCAATACTTGCAATCAACCATAATGGCATTACAACAATACATGATATTCATCAATATTACCACACATTCATTTAGAGGATTTTCATCTCATTATTCATCACCATTGTCTCATATACATATATATATATATTGGTGTGGTATTCACGATAATTCATTTATATAATTCAAACCACACATACAAGATCACACTTGTATCACACACAATGGCATTCTACAATTCAATCAATAATAACAATCCCCCTTTATTCAAGGAAGCGATCAACATCATCGTCTATCATTACCCCTAATACAATCTCTTATTTTTTTTTCATAAGGAAGCGGGTTTTGAGCAGTAATAAGCTCATGGTAAATTTCAATATTAAGACATGAGAAAATCTCACTTTTAGTCTTAGGGATAGTGGGACATGTCACAAATATCACCTATTAGTCCCAATTTGACCACCATAAAAAGTTGGGTTCAAAACCTTCTAAAGCTTGAATTTTTCAACTTAGTGGGTTTGGTATTTTTCACCTAATGAGAGTTAGATAACTCCAACTAAAGTGAGAGCAATTCTCACACCTCCGTAATACAATTATCTACAACTTTCATGCAGAAGTCGGAGGCCAAAAACGTAATTAAGATACCCAAACGGGCCAAAAATAGCAAAGAAAACAGAGTAGTTGGAAAAAAAACAGCATAACAGTGGTAATAACAAGACTTTGAATCGATTCAAGCTCGTGTGAATCAATTCAATCACTTATTGAGAGCTTTGAATCAATTCAAAATGCATGTGAATCCATTCAAACATATCTAGTAACCCTTGAATCGATTCAAGACAGCAATTGTATAGATTTTGCTCAATTTTTCAACTTCTAAGCATCCTAACTCTTTCATATCAACTCCAAACTCTACCAAATTTTAACACTAACTTATATACATCATTTATGAGGTATGGCCACCGATCGCACTCAAAAATTCCCAAAAATGAGGGACTTATGAATATAAGTGCATTTAGACCATTTCAAGATATATTTATACAACTCAAGGGTCTATTCTTAATGGAATTCACCCATTCCAATTTCTACAAGTCACAATTCATGTATGCATGCTAGTATGACCATCCTAAGCCATTAATCTTTCATAAAACTCATTTTGACCCTATGAGTTCCTCAATTATGCATAAAAATCATAAAACATAACTTCACACCTTTGAGTAATTCACTTATTCATGGGTTTCTATCAACAAATAAATCATATTCATCAAAGGCCACTAAACATTCATCATTATCTCATATATAGGCAATTCCCAAACATTCAATAAATGGCCAAGCCTATCATCCATCACATTATCAATCACCATTCAAGATAATCATGGCAAGGCAAGCATGAGTACAATCATATACATCAACCATCAATTATTCAACTCATGCAATTGAAATGTAAACTCCTCTCCTACCTCGAGAGAAGAACCATAATGCAAATGCTCTGATTATTCTACATCATCATCTGGAACATAATCCTATCAACAAACACATACATACATGCCATTAATAAGCCATCATAAGGCATCATCTCTTAAAACTCATTATCAAGTTCTAGACTTGTTTAAACTCTAATTCATGCGCTTATGTTAGGCTTCGAGAATTCTTTTCCCAAAACCAACATCCTCTAAATCTCAAGGGGCTAACCACACCCAATAACAACAAGATCATACCCCTTATCAATATGACATCTAAATCATCATATAAATCACTCAATTGCCATCATTGTCAAAAAATTCATATGGCAACATCGTGGCTGATAAGTGTTTGATTATATTGAGTTTGCTGAAAGAGAATCAAGTTTGTATAATATGAACTCAATGAAATGGATGTGCCAAGTTTAAACACAGAAGTTATAATATAGTATAGTTGTCGTTCCACTGAGGAGGTGCTAGAATGAAGATCTTAGTTTGAATTGATTAGGCAGAAAGTTTCAGTTTTGATTTGTTGTGAATGTTGCTGAATGAAAAACAGTAAGTAACAAAATAACAGAGGATAGCACTTTGCAAAATATAACAGTAAATGAGGTTGGAAAAATCAGTTTTGTAAAACAGGGATTGGCTTCATCACATCTTCACCTCTGTAAGCTGCATAAGTTTCCATATAAGTAAATCGAAAAGATAAGTTCTACGTCACAATCAAAGTCATTTGCATCGATCCCTCGACTACAAAATTCATAAGAATGATTTCCAAACCGCTGATCCCTCAGTCACTTTGGAAACCATTCCAGCATTATCGATCGATTGTTTAGACGTTTATTGCGTTAGACGCCATCCCTGGCTACCTACTCACAACAAGTACTTCTTTCAGGGTCTGCTTTCAAAAGTCACTTCCCAGCATACTCAAGAAAACTTAGAACAAGAAAATAGTGATCAAGTACTTTCAGGCATTAAACGCAGAAGGAAATACAGAAACTTATCAAATCTCATTACTCAATAAAAACTTACAACAGCATTACTTCAGTGTTGAATGGAGTACAACCAATCCCATAAGGGAGATTAGTTACTCATGCCATGCATTTTCACCATCAAAGGAATGAATACAGAAAATGGAAAGTATGAAAATACAAAGGATGAATCTGATGTCTGATGTCGGGTCATAGATGATGATGATGCCCTGTTTGCAGCTTGCTTTATAGGAGTTTTTGGCTCAGCTTCTCTTACCCACTTGCGTAGAACCCATGCGGCATCTTTCAGAGACTGGTGGAAACAACAGAAAGTGGATGAGTTTGCATCGCATTACGGGTGAATAAAGAATTAAGAAGCCCACGCTGTGTGAGTCACGCTTGAGCTTGATGGTCACGCTCAAGCGTGAAGGGTTCTGAAGCTTTTTGATAGTCTTGCGCTTGAGCTTCCTTGTCCACGCTTAAGCGTGGTTCCTTTGTTCAGCATATGCTTGATCCTTCGCTTCAAGCTGGGCATGTCACGCTTTGAGCGAGCTCCTCTATCCCAACATATGTACTCCACACTCAAGCCACGCTCAAGCGGGATCGAGGTCACGCCCAAGCGGCTCCTTCCCACGCTTAAGCGTGAGATGACCCTGATGCTATCCCTGCTTCCAATTCAGTCACGCCTGAGCTCCATGTTGCCACGCTTGAGCGTCAGTCATGCATGAAGTCACGCTTGAGCGAGCTCGGGCTCACGCTCAAGCATGAGAGCCTGTTGGTGTGTTCCTCATCATTTCACTTGGGTGCATGGGCAACGTAGGCTTTTGTTTCCTCCACGCTCAAGCGTGTAGTGTATCACGCTCAAGTGTCCTTGCTTGATGCTCTTTGTTTCTTCAAAGCTTTTGAAAATTTGTTCACTGATTTTCAAATTTCAAGCTTCTTTTCTTAATACTCCTTTTATAATCAAAATCATGCTCAATTATTTATCAATTTTGTTAAGTTATTCAAAAAATGGGTCTAATTGAGTCATGAATTTAATCATAAAATAAGCACTCATCAGTGGCCTAAGATCTCATTAGTCCATCACCATCACTATTACCTTAATATTCATATTCATTCTTACACATTTCATAGCAACACCCCTCCATGAGTTTCATCCTCTATGTTTCACCATTTCTATCACTACCCATCATCATAAATAATAACACTCCTATTAAATATCATTTACTCACTTTCAAATCAATACTCATAGTCACAACATATATATTTTCCCCAAATTCTTAGGGCTAAGGTTTCTATCAAAACCTAACAATCATTATCAATAATCATCAACCATCATCAATGGCTATTTCTCCTCATCAACAATATTCCCTAACATCATTAAACACATTTTCCCACTCATATTTTGCATTTCCCCCAAATTATAGCGTTAGGGTTTTATCAAAACCCAACACCCACCATTAATGCTCATCATTACATATCTTATTTTCATGCCATTTTCGTGTACCATATTGTGCCCTCCTAAAGCTCACACTAAAACACCCCACCTTAAGGTTTCTCATCATAAATTCCTCTCCAACATCTACCCATACACATTTAACACTCTCCCATAAATTATAAATAATCCTCATAAATTTCAATTAATTATTTCAATATTTTTGGGACACAAATCAACTCATATATAATTATTTAATATTTATTCCACATATTTAATCATTTTTATAAAATTTGGGATGTTACACTAAGTGATTGCAAGTATTAAATAAGCGTTGAGTACTTACACCTTTTGTGATATCACCTATTATGTTGTCCATGGGATGGTGTTTTGATGTAATCCATTCTTTTTGTTGGAGTTCCTCACTTTGGGTTGTATCTTCTTCTTGGTTACCTTCTTCTTTATCATCCAAGTTCAACTCTTGGAATGTACCTACAATATCATCAACTTTCTTTCTCGGAGGATTATGGCCATTTTCATCAAATTTCACATGAATGGACTCTTCAATGGTATTAGATTGTTTGTTAAAGACATAATAAGATTTACTAGATGATGAATATCCAAGAAAGATTGCCTCATTAGATTTTGCATCAAACTTTCCTAGATTATCCTTTCCATTGTAAGGATAAAGCATTTGCATCCAAAAACATGAAAATAGGAAATATTTGGTTTTCTACCTTTATAAAGCTCATAGGGGGTTTTCTTCAAAATTGGCCTTATTAAACATCGATTCATGACATAACAAGCGGTGTTTACCGCATTGGCCCAAAAATGCTTAGCAATATTATTTTCATTCAACATGGTTCTAGCAAGCTCTACTAAAGATTTATTTTTCCTTTCAACCACTCCATTTTGTTGTGGAGTTCTAGGAGCTGAAAAATTATGTTCAATACCATGTTTTTCATAAAATTTTTCAAATGATTGATTTTCAAACTCTCCCCCATGCAATCTTTGAGTTTTGTTCATTTTGGATAACCTTGGCTAGTTTCTTGAATGCATGGTATGCTTCATTTTTATGAGCAAGAAACAAAGTCCATGTATATCTAGAATAGTCATCTATAATCACAAGACCTTAGTAATTACCACCAAAGCTCTTGACTTTAGAGGGTCCAAACAAATCCATGTGCAAAAGTTGTAAAGGCCTTTGAGTTGAAACAACATTTTTAGCTTGAAATGATACCTTTACTTGTTTTCCCTTTTGACATGCATCACAAAATTTATTTTCAAATTTTAGCTTTGGCAAACCAATTACTAATTCTTTAGAAACAAGTTTATTTAGATGGTCTATATGTATATGAGCTATTCTTCTATGCCATAGCCATGATTCATCCTCTCTAGTCATAAAGCATTGTACATTATTTGAGGACAAACAATCAACATCAATCATGTAAATATTATCAACTCTTTGACCAACAAATTTTACCTCTTTATTTTGCTTATTTTTAATTATGTAACCATTTGATTCAAATATTACTCTATATCCTTTATCACATAATAGACTTATACTAAGCAAATTGTGTTTAAGTCCTTCTACATGTAATACATCATTAATTGAAGTGGAAGAATTTTTACCAATTTTTCCAATGCCAAGGATTCTTCCTTTGGTGTTATCCCCATAAGTGACACTTCCTTTTCTTTTGGGTGTGAATGATGTGAACTTGCTTATATCACCCGTCATGTGCTTTGAACACCCACTATCTAGATACCAATGGGTGTTGCTTGCCTTAAAACATACCTACAAAACAAAATTAGTTTAGAGAACTTGGTACCCATTTTATGTTAGGTCATTTTTGGTTAGCTTGTGGCAATGTTCCTTTGGGAACCCACACCTTTTTTACCACTTTTGGTCCAAACTTTCTAATATGGCAATTTGAAGCATTATGACCCTTAGCACCACAATGAATGCATTTAGTAAATGGTGATGATGATTTATTAGGAGGTATAAAAAAGTTTTTGTAGTTCTTTTGCTTCTTATGGGCATTGAAACCTAATCCTGTTTTATCAAACATACATCGTTGATTTCCAAGTAGAACATTTAAATTGTCTCTACCATTTGTGAATTTTTCTAAAGTTTTATTGAAGTCTAAAACCTTAGTTTCTAAAGTGTCACATTTCTTAGCAAATTCACAAGGTTTAGTCATAGAGCATGCTTGTATTTTAGCTACTTCTGTTTTTAAAATTTTATTTTCTTTACATACTTCCATAAGATGCATCTCAAGAGTGTCAATGGTTTTTCTTGACAACTTATGTTTATTAGAAACTTTTATAAATTTATCATACAATTCTTCAAGTGCATCAAGCAGTTCCTCTTTGTCTAAGTTATGGAAGTTTACCTCATCCTCTTCATCTTGATGATTTGCCATAAGGCACAAGTTAGCTTCTTCATTTTTGGATTCATCTGAGCTACTCACATCATTTTCGTCCCAAGTAATGTAGGCTCTTCTTCTTCCTCTTTTTTCTTTGTTCTTCTTCTTGAGGTTTGGACAATTTACCTTGAAGTGCCCTTCCTTGCCACATTCAAAACAATTTGGTGAGGAAGAATTTTCATTAGAAATAGGTTTCTTACCTTGAGGTTTAAAACTTCTTTGGAAGCGTTTGTTTCTCATGAATTTTCCGAATTGTTTCACAAATAGTCCAAATTCCTCTTCCTCATCAAGCTCACTCTCGGATTCATCTTTCTTGATTTAAGTGTCCTTGAGAGCTAGATCTTTCTTCTTGGAGGATTTTTCTTCTTCCTCCGCCATCTTCAAATCTTTCAACTCTTGTTCCTGCTCTTGTAACTTACCAAATAATGTAGCAAGAGACATATCATTTATATTTGGTGATTGTTTGATAGCGGTGACAAGAGGTTGCCACTCCCTAGTAAGGCTTTTCAAAACTTTATGAATGAGCTCTTTGTTAGTGTAAGTCTTGCCAAGAGTAATAAGGTGATTGATAATTAAAGTAAATCTATTTTGCAATTCAACAATGGTTTCTCCCGAGTTCATCCTAAAACTCTCATATTGACTAGTGAGTGTGCTAATTTTAGAATCTTTTACAGCACTAGTACCCTCATGAGTGACTTGGAGAGTGTCCCACATTTCCTTAGCAGTTTTACAAGTTACAACTCTAAAGAACTCATCCGGACCTAGAGCAAGGGTGATGAGATTTTAGCTTTGTAATTGTATTGGATTTTCTTTTCCTCTTTACTACTCCAATCATCCATGAGTTTCTCAACTTGTTTACCATCTACAACATACATTGGTATGAAGGGGCCATTTTCAATTGCATTCCAAACTTTTAGGTCAATTGATTGTACAAAACTTTTCATTCTTTCTTTCCAAAATGCATAGCCTTCCCCATTGAAAGCAGGAGGTCTATTTGTGGCACTACCCTCAGGAAAAAGGTTTAGAGAATTTGAGGCCATTTGTTCTCTTGAAGCTGTTAAGCTTGATTTACCAAGAGTCAAGCTCTGATACCACTTGTTATTCAAGTGGCCTCAATACTCAAGAGGGGGGTGAATTGGGTGTTTAAAAATTTTGCTTGGAATGCCTTTAAACTTAATTCCCTTTTTACACAAGACAATAATATACAAAAGACAATAGGTAAAATGCAAGTGCTAAGGTCAAATATATGTAGAGGTGGCCTTGACAATTTATCAAACACTTGGTGTGCGGAAACTTAACTTACCCAAGTTAATCAAGTTCAAGCAATATAATCAAAACCAAAACAATATACCAATCAAATGCAATAAGTGTAAAAAAGTAAGGAAGAGAAGCTTGCAAACCGATTTAACGAGTTCCACCAACCCGGTGTACGTCTCGCCTTCAAGTAACCCATTTGAAGGATTTCCACTATTGAAGTTTAGAGATTACAAGCTATGAGAAATTGCAGCTTCCTAGTGTTCCACACTCAGGAACTCAATCTTCACTAGCACAAGGGCAACCCACGCAATCTCTCAAACTCTCAATACCCAAAGGTTGAACCCCAACCTTTATGACCACTCAACCTAGAGTAAAAGACCTTTGTGCTTTAGTGTTTGGTTTACAAGCAATTAACTCTCTCAATAGAGTAGATACACAAGTGTAAGCTCTCATAATTTCTAAACTCTCACAAGAAGAGAGGATATACAAATACAAGCTCTAAGTTTCAGAAATTGAAACTAAACAAAGAAATGAACTCACAAGGCACAAATGTAAGCTATGAATGATTTCTCCTTGATGTGTTTTTGTGTAGCTTGAATCAATGGTGCATTTATAGGCCTTGGAGAGCTTCTAGCTATTGCAAATGAGCTCCAGGTTGTTCCCTACGCTTGACATAGACTATGGGTCTCTATTTCCCACTAAAAACAAATTTTTGAGACACATTTCCCACTAGTGTAATCGATTAGGCCTCGAGCTATAATCGATTATGCTTCGAATTCTTCAGTGTAATAGGTATCGTAATCGATTAGGCTTTTCCATGTAATCGATTAGCTTGAAGACAGGGCTTGGCTAATCGATTGTATATGCCTTGTAATCAATTTTAAGTGATACCTGATGCATTTAATTCTGTTACATAGCATGGTAATCGATTGTGACTTGGTTTGCAATCGATTTTTTAGCAAACAGAGACTTAGTAATCGATTGTGGCTTGGTTGTAATCGATTAGTAACACCACAGAACTTAGGTAATCGATTAGGGCTACCCTGTAGTCGATTTGGCATTGTACCTAATGCATTTCATCCTTTTTCTCAGTTGGTAATCGATTGGCCTTCTTGTTATAGTCGATTAGGTAACAAACAGGGGCTTTCTAATTGATTAGATGGCTTGGTGTAATCGATTAGCCTTTGTTCTAGAGTCTATGTAATCGATTTGATTCCTTACTGTAATCGATTGTATGCCAAACAAAGGTTGTGTAATCGATTAGTTACCTTGTGCTAATCGATTAGGCTTTGAGTCTGATGCTTATCTTTGTTGATTCTTCTCTATTTTCACCATGATCGCGGTAACAACATAATCAATCATATGGTGTTGCAGGCCGGCCACGACTCATTTCATGGCGGCTGTGATCCAAAGGACCACCGGGGTTACCTGCTCATCAAGAGCCACCCCCCACAAGGGTCGGCCATATGTAGCTCCCTGTAGCAATAGATGGGCGGCTTTCTGACTTACACTCCGAGTCACAGGGGAAAATAAAATTTACTCGTGCATTGAGCCACCCTCCCACTGGGTCGGCCAAGGGAACTCTCCTAATGTTCATAATCGACGGCTATGCAGTATGCCATGGATACAAATGCCAATCATATGAATTTCTTACTCTATGCATCCTATTCATGCCACTCATCAAACATCATCAACATCATCATCATTATCACCAACACCACCTCACCATTTTTAGTGGGTCTAATATTGTTGGATTTAATCTTTATTTTCAAGTTTTGTATGTGGCATTTTAACAATTCATTCGTCAAAATCAATGGCATTCCTTATTAATCTCAACGATCAACTTTTCATTATTGATCATGGTATGTTATTCATTCACACCCAATCTCAACCACACATCAATTACACTCATTCACATTCATGGTGGATATAACACAATCATCATATTCAAGGCTTACACTTGCCAATAATTCACACCACCGTATAGCACACCATATCTATTCTAATTGTACAATGTATGTTGCCAAACATTATCACCAACATCATATACACAATACAAATTTTCCATAACGTCAAAGCAAGGCAAACATGCAAGTTGTCACATATGACAATCAAATACTATTCAATTCATGCAATTAGAATATAAAGACTCCTCTTCTACCTCAAGAGAAGAATTCTGATTGATACGACGTACCCGCCTCGTCGTTTGGAATGGATCCTACATTAATATTCATATAGAATCAAAATCAATCAACCATTCAAGACACAACTTCAACTTTAATTAACCATTATTATATCTACAATTTCATAACATGTACAAGACATGTTATAGACATCATTCCATCATTTGTTAGGCATCGGGAATTCCTTCCCATCAAGCCACATTCATTATATCTAAGGCCACAAACAACCATAGCCCAACATTCCTAAAATTAGTCCATTTACCAACATTCATATTCTGAAAACTATATATTTCCTCTCAAAATGCATTATCCACTTCACATTTGCCATTTTCCCCAAATCTTAAAAGTTAGAGTTTTCACCAAAACCCAACCACATTCATAATTGCCTCATTAATCCTTATCTCCTTCCAACCATAAACTCATCTTCCTTATTTAATATCATCAAGGTTAGCATTTATGACTACCCACCCTAGGGTTTCCACATTTAAAGCTTCTCCTAACAATCCACATACATTAAATTCTCTCTTAACAATAAAAACTCATAACCAAGGGTTCATACTCTTGAGAAATGGCAAGAATCATACCTCAAAAGAAGAAAAGAGAGAATATTCAAGAGAGAGAGTGTGCCCCATGAAAATGGAGGAGTAGAGAGGATGAGAGTCCAAGCTCCAACGGTCTCTTCTAAGCTCCTTCAAGGATGAAAATGAAGAAGGAAGGAGAGCCACCACCTTTGCCTAGGGTTTTTGAAGAGAAGAAGAATAGAGTAGGAAGAGAAGTGAAGTATTTGCCATAATGGACCAAAGAGCTGACAAAAAAGAAGAGAGAAATAGGCTTTTGCCTTTAAAATTTTATCCTCTCATTTAACTTTCATCGTTTTATGACAAACAGGATCTTTGTTTGGGCCCAATACTTTATCCAAAAATTATTCCAAATACATATTTGGACTCCCAATAATATTCTTAACAGCCCTGACCAATATCATCCCAATCGGAGATACTTGGTTCGACACCCATGTTCTAATCGGGCTTAATTTCAGCTTATTCGACTTCAATAAATTACCAACAGTCTTCAAAAATATTAATTTAATCATTTCCTACATTTTGGGACATTAATTATTCCACTGATAATTATCCAGTATTTATTCCCCTTAATTATTCCTTTATTTTAAAATTTAGGGTGTTACAATCCACCCCACCAAAAAGAAAATTTCGTCCTCGAAATTTAACATACCGGATTCGAATGCATCAGGGTATCATTCTCTGATATCGTCTTCACATTCCCATGTGAACGTCTCTACATTTCCATGCTTCCAAGCGACCTTCACCAAAGGTACCAACTTGTTCCGCAGTTTCTTCACGGAATGCTCAACAATGCGGATAGAAATAGGAGGAATAGACAAGTCCTCCCGCACACCCACATCGTCAACAAGGATCACATGTAGAGGATCATGAACATACTTTCTCAACTGTGATACATGAAATACATTGTGTAGGTTCGCGAGATGCAGAGGGAGTGCAATCCGGTAAGCAACGTCACCAATCTGTTCTAAAATCTCATACGGTCCAATGAACCTAGGGCTTAACTTTCCACTTTTCAACGCCCTTCCAATGCCCTTATAACATGATACTTTCAAGAATACATGATCACCAACTTGAAATTCAAGTGGTTTATGCCTCTTATCATAATAACTTTTCTGTCGGTCCTAAGCAATCTTCATATTCTCTTATATTTTCTTAATTTGCTCGGTAGTCTCCTGAACAATCTCCGGCCCTAAAGCCAAATTCTCACCAGTCTCTAACCAACATAGAGCCGTTCTATATTTTCTGCCATAAAGTGCCTCATAAGGAGCCCTACCAATAGAGCTATGATAGTTGTTGTTATATGTAAACTCAATCAGTGGCAAGAATCTCTCCCAACATCCACCGTGCTCAAGAACACAAGCCCTCAACAAATCCTCAAGGCTTTGGATAGTCCTCTTAGATTGTCCATTGGTTTACGGATGATAAGCGGAACTAAGTTCAACTTAGAACCCAACTCATTATACAAACTTCCCCAAAATCGAGAAGTAAACCAAGGATCACGATCTGATACAATGTTAGCTGGCACACCATGCAATCTAACAATCTTCTTTTATACAACTGGGCTAATTTCTCCAATGAACTCTTCATATTCATAGGCAAGAAGTGAGCACACTTCATCAACTGGTCTACAATCACCCATATGGCATTATTTCTAGCACGAGTTCTGGGTAGTCCAGAAACAAAGTCCATAGCAATGCTATCCCACTTCTAAACAGGGATCTCCAAAAATCTTAAATAACCAGATGGTCTTTGATGCTCGACCTTAGCCTTCTGACAAATAAGGCAAGATGCAACAAAGTTTGCCACATCACGCTTCATACCGGGCCACCAAAATTTCTTCTTCAAATCTTGATACATCTTGGTGGAACCAGGATGAATGCTCAATACGCTTTTGTGAGCTTTCTCAAGTACACTTTTCCTCACATCACCACTTGAGGGAACATAAATTCGGCCCTTCACACGCCAAATGCCATCATGACCTTCCACCAGAAACAAGTCCTTCCCTTTCTCTTGGGTTTTCTTCATCTCAATCAGATAATCATCATTGGGTTGTTGTACTTTCACATATTCAAGAAATTCATTTGTGACCTTTAACATTTTAAGCGACATTTTCTTTGGAGTATATGTCTCCACGCCTACATTCAAATTTCTAAATTGTTTAATTAGTTCCATCTCTTTCGCCATCATCATAGAAATATGCGACGACATCTGGCTCAAAGCATTGGCAACCACATTTGCCTTTCCGGGATGATACCTCAACTCGAACTCATAATCCTTCAAAAACTCCATCTATCGCCATTGGCGCATATTAAGTTCTTGTTGGTCAAACAAGTACTTAAGGCTCTTGTGATCACTAAAGACCACAAACTTAGAACTATATAAGTAATGTCGCCACAACTTCAAAGCAAACACCACCGCCACCAATTCAAGATCATGAGTAGGATAATTAACCTCATGCAGTCACAATTGTCTTGACGCATAGGCTATCACCCGCTCGCATTGCATCAACACACAACCCAGACCATGCATAGACGCATCACAATACACCACAAAATCATCTGTCAAATCGGGTAGTGTTAACACTGGTGCGGTAGTAAATCTCAATTTCAACTCTTGAAAACTTTCTTCATATTCACAGGTCCAAATAGAAGGTTGATTCTTACGAGTCAACTTCGTCAATGGTAGGGCTAAGCGGGAAAATCCTTCAATAAACCTCTGGTAATAACTGGCAAGACCAAGAAAACTTCTTATCTCCATCACGGACGTCGGTCTTTCCCAAGCCATAACAGCTTCAACTTTCGATCTATCAACGGTAACTCCATCACCAGAAATCATATGACCAAGAAAAGAAATCTTACTTATCCAGAATTCACATTTAGAGAGCTTAGCATACAATTCTTTCTCTCGAAGAATAGACAATACAAGACAAAGATATCTTTCATGCTCTTCATGTCTCCTCGAGTATACCAAAATATCATTAATGAACACCACGATGAATTGGTCAAGATACTCATGGAAGATGCGATTCATGTAATCCATGAAAGTTGCAGGAGCATTTGTCACTCCAAATGGCATCACTACATAGTCATAGTGACCATAACGCATTCGGAAAGCAGTTTTGGGATATCTTTGGTCTTCACCCGAATTTGGTGATATCTAGAACGCAAGTCAATCTTAGAAAATACAATAGCGCCCTTCAATTGATCCAATAAATCGTCAATGTGAGGAAGAGGATATTTGTTTTTGATAATCAGTTTATTGAGTTGGCGATAGTCAACGCATAATCTCATGCTTCTATCCTTCTTTTTCACCAACAATACAGGAGCATCCCAAGGAGACACACTTGGGCGAATAAACTCCCCTTTGAGTAATTCCTTGACTTGCTTCTTCAATTCGGCCAACTCTATAGTGTCGCGACCGGGATCGCGGTGGCACGGCCGACCCTTAAACATATTTAAAACGCGGTTTCAAAATCCTTTTGAAAAGAAAATAGGGAGTCGCCATCAATATTTTTAAGGATAAAAGACCGGGAAAACCTCTCGTTAAAGCATTAGTCATAAAAATGAAATTCCAAATTTGGGAGTCTAATTACAGGTGAGGAAGGTATTAGCACCTCACAACTGTCCGTTATAAAACGGTTACCTCAATATGATAACGCGCATTATAATTAGCCCCAAAAATTATTTTAACTTCTTCAAAAAAATAAAGAAATGTACGAAATGACAAAGCATATAAAAATAAACAAAAATAGACACGGAATTTTTTTATATGAGATTAACAGGACATCTCGTCCGAATTAACCATGCTCCTCCTTTTTAAAAAAAGATAATAAAAAAATAAGATTAACAGGTCTCGTCCAAATTTAACCTCGCTCCTCCCTTTTTAAGAAAATAATAAAAATAATAATAATAATAATAATAATAATTACAATTTTTAGGCTAGTCCAAATAGAATGTGTAAAACACTCATTCTTGTTAATATTTATTATGAATCTTGATGAGGGGTTAACTCAATCAATGGAAATTAATTAATAATTGAAAAGGAAACAGAGCCATCGAACATCAATTAATTTGATAGAAAAATAAATAAATACAAGCATTAAAAATGAGGAGCGGAGTGGGACCGGTGTGGTGAGAGAGGGCTGGATGATGGTGTGGGTTTAAGAGGAGCTGGACAGTGTGGATTTGAGAGGAGTTGGATGGTGTTGTGAAGGGAGAACAGGACGCTGGTGTGAAGGGAGAACAGTTGGGTAACGGTGTTGAGTGGGAACTGGGCGCTGGTGTGAAGGAAGAAAAGGTGGGTGACGGTGTGACGAGGAGCTGGACGGTGTAAAGGAAATGAAGATAGAGTTTTTTACTCAAAGAAAAAGCTTCTGAATTCTTCCACTTTTCCTCTTCAGTTGGGGTATTTATAGAAATCCCAGTGTATACTGATTGCTTGAACAGCCCAGAGACAGCCTGGCTACCAATGATTTATGGGGAACAGCAGCTGATGAATAACTTATTATTTTGATTTTTGTTTGTTATCAGCTGCCCCACAAGATTATCAAATCAACTTAGATGGTGCTTTGGGGAAACAGCCTGGACATAAACGATCAGGGAGAACGGCGGCTAGTGGGACTTCTTTATTATTTTTTATTTTTGTCTATTGCCAGCCGCCCCCCCTTAATTCAAGGATCCACTTGGACAGTGGGAATCCAAGTCAGCATGGGCAAACGGTGGAAATATGGAACCGGCGCTCTCTTTATGACTCGGATTGGTGCCTCAGCCGGTATCCATCCTCAGTGGGAGTTAATCCGAGCGGAACAGGTGCTCTCATATATAAAAGACCGAGTGAAAGCTTGAATTCACAGATCTGATCCGACCTCTGACACTCGGTATGAAGGTCTGAATTCATAGATTATTGACTCGGAAATTGCTTTCCGAGAAGCATTCATCAGGACCTCTGTTCATTCAGAATTGCTTCACTTGGTGTTGCTTTGTCCGGAAATGTCACTGTTTGAAACATTCATTTAGAATTGCCTCAATCGGAGGTGCTTTGCTAGGATGTATCACCGTTTGAAGCATTTATTCAGAACTGCTTCAATCGGAGGGGTTCTGCTTAGAACTTCACTGTTTGAAGCATTCATTCGGAATTGCTTCAATCGGAGGATAGTTTGCTCGGAAGTGCTTCTGCTTGAAGCACTCGTTCAGCCCCTCCGCTTGACCCGCTCAGGAACGTCTCATTCGGGAAGTCTTATTTAAAATTGATTCAATCGGTGCCTCAAAAATATTTTACTCAGCTATATCCCTGGCCGACAAGTCAGAACCATTTTTCTTTGACTTAAAATTGATTCAATCGGGAAGTAAGCTTCACCTAGAAGCACATCACTGGAATTGAACCACTCGGAGACCTTGCTCGGATATATTGCTTGGGAGTAATTTAGTCGAGAACGACCCTTTCTTCACTCAGAATTGCTTTTAATCGTGCATTAACCTATTCGGACGTATTTACTCGGGAGTCGGCCTTGTTTTTCACTCAGAATGGCTTCAATCGTCATTCAACCCATTTGGATGTATTCACTCGGGAGTCGGCCTTGCTTTTCAATCAGAATGGCTTCAATCGTCAATCAACCCATTCGGATGTATTCGCTCGGGAGTCGGCCTTGTTTTTCAATCAGAATGGCCTCTATCGTCAATCAACCCATTCGGACGTATTCACTCGGGAGTCAGACTCAGAATGGCTTCAATCGTCAATCAACCCATTCGGACATGTTCACTCAGGAGTCGGACTCAGAATGGCACTTGAGAGAATCTGGGCCGAAAGAGGCTCATTACCGGTCGGACCTTTTCCTTGCTTGAAAGGACATTTTCTCTGAAACATACCACTCGGAAAAACCTGATCTTTGCTCGAGAATGCCATCTTCTCCGAATCACACCACTCAGAGACTTCCTTATTCAACAAGTGTTCATTCAGGGGCTTCCTCTGCTCGGACGATAGTCTTTGGGACGGTCCACTCGGAGACACCCTTATTCAACAAGTGCCCTTTTGGAGTTCGGAGTGTTTCTTCATTCAGAATCAACCCACTCGGGGATCTTCGATTCAGAAACAATTTTACCCAGAAAAAGTACTTATCCTAAATCAGACTCGTTTTCATTCAGAGTGGTATCAAACGAGAGCCTTCCACCCGGAAACATCTTTATCTAGAAAAAGACACTTGTCCCCAAATCAGACTTGCTGCTTCAATCGGTAATCCTTCACTCGGACATATATCTTTAGACGGTATTTATTCAAATTCAGTCCTTTTGATCGGGAATTTTCACTCGGATTTATCTCCACCTAAGGGATACTCAATCAGTCTTATTTCGCTCGAAGTGTCTTCCCTCGGAATAACCCAGTCGGAAATCATCATTCAGACACATGGAAATTAAAAGAGTCTTTACCCGAGAGGTATTTACTCATAGTCAGAGCTTTTTCTTTGTTTGGAGGTAACTCCCACACTTGAAGCCCACTCGGAAAAGCCTTACTCGGAGACATACCACTCGGCGATGTCTCACTCGGAGATTCTCTACTCGGAAATGATCATCCCGAGTCACCTCACTCGGAAATGATCATTCCGAGTCACCTCACTTAGAAATGATCATTCCGAGTCGGAATTCAGTTCTCTCAGAATTCTTTTCACTTGGGAATATCACTCGGATCCTAAGACAATCCCGAAGATGAACACAAATAGAAAGAAGGGGTTCTAAGTGACGAAATTCCCCATTCTTGGTGAAAATTGACCGGACCGAAATAGGTGTTCACATATAGGAGACATCCTATAAGGAGCTCTAGAAACAGGCTCAGCGCCAGGAATGAGGTCAATACAAAATTCCACTTCACATGGAGGAGGCAAACCAGGAATTTCATCCAGAAAAACATCGAGAAATTCAGAAACAACAAGGATTTCACCAGATTGGGAAGTATCACTCCCATCAACCATGTAGAACATTACAAAACACTGAGAGATACCTTGTAGATCATAGCCTTCAGCGTTAGAAGTTGAAAAAATCACCGTTTTGTTATGACAATCCACCAAAACTTTGTTAGCAAACAACCAGTCCATGCCTAGAATAATGTCTAGG
Source organism: Clitoria ternatea (assembly GCA_037962975.1). NCBI lineage: Eukaryota > Viridiplantae > Streptophyta > Magnoliopsida > Fabales > Fabaceae > Clitoria > Clitoria ternatea. Next base: position 102,391,780 of record CM075673.1, on the reverse strand, counting down.
TCTTTCATAGACAATCATACAAGGGATACAACAAATTTTTGACCCTCAAGAGTCATCTCGACATCCTCACATCAAGTCACCGATCTCAAACAAGTACCGATCGGTGTAGTCACCATTATAGAACCTCACATCATGCAAACAGGCACTTTCAAGCGCCTCAAACAATCCTCAAAAATAAATGAATGTGTAGCACTAGAATCAAATATAACATCTATCGAAGTGCCGAGGATTTCATACTTACCACGAACAAGATCTTCAGCTTGTGCAGCTTCTTCACCAGTAACGGCAAATACTCTTCCAGCTGCTTGTGGTTGATCACCACCATTACGATTACCATTTCTTCCACCATGGCTACTACCTCGACCATTGCCATTCCTTCCACCATTATGGTTTCCACCACGGCTACCATTTTGACCATTACCGTTTCCACGACCACGGCCTCCAAAGCCTCCATGGCCTTCACGCTTTCCATTAGGGTTCATACATGCAGGAGTATCAACATTGGCATTCCTTGCATTCAATGGGCAATCAGGATGGATGTGCCCAGGTTGGTTGTGAGACACCCCAGAAATTAGAGTAAATTTTTCGCGTTTTTAGAAAATACCTAGATCTATAATAAGCCACTCCCATATATGAAGATATGAGAGGGTAAATTTAAAAGGATTAACTTTAAGAAAGTTCCTCAATTAAAACAGCGGAAGGAAAATTGAGCACATGAATAAATGTGATTCTGTTTTAAGAAATCGACCACTGGGAATTAATAAAACCCAATTTTGCACTTAAGGTATCCATAAAATAATGTGTGTTCAAGTCTCAGTTTTTAGAAAGGAAAGAAATTAATTGGGATAGTGCATTTCTTGGCATTACAGGAGTAGCAGGGCGAAAAGGAAAAAAAAAGGAGTAACAGGGGCGTCATCTCGCTCAAGCGGAGTCCGACTCGCTTGAGCAAGACACACATGCCTTGTTTGGGCGAAGCCAGCGAGTCTTGAGCGAAATGCGTCCAGACTCGAATTTATGATTGACTCGCTTGGGCGAGACTTACTCGCTTAAGCGAATCACTCTCGGGGTCAAGCCTATACCCACTCGCATAATCAGAATCTTCAAGACTTAAATTTTCACTCAGCAAACCCCTCCAAATCCGACTCCCCTTACACGGGTTGTCACTCGGTATTCTTCTCCAAAAACCGACTCAAAGCACTCGGGTTCTCACTCGGTAGAGTCTTCCTGAAACTGACTCAAAGTACACAGAGTCACCACTCAGCAAGATCCCCTGACTGAGCCATCATTCACTCAATCCCTACTCGGCAACAGCAGTCCAGACCGAGTCCTCCCTCACACAACATCCACTCGGTAAATTCACTCCAAGTCCGAGACTTCACCCACTCGGTGGTTCACTCAGGAAACTTCCCAGAAACCGACTTACCTTTGTTTGGTCATTCACTCGGAATCCCATTCAAAGACCGACTCATTGCCTGACTAGCATTCACTCGGCATTTCATTACAAAGCCGACCTCCTCTCTTTTGCACTCGAGGAGAGTTATTCTTGAGAAATTCCTGGGCAACTCACACTGAGTATCACCAATCGGTGTTCTCTCACTCGGAGAATACAAGGTCGGAACACACAACTCGGAATAAGTACACTGGACTCGGAAATTCCCCTTCGGAACTCCACTGCCCAGATCATCACACTCAGGGGCCTTCTCACTCGGATTATGAACCCTTCCTCACTCGGAAAACTATGGCTCGGGCTTAAGACACTCGGAATTCACTCGGAAATTCCACCACCTCTTAGTTTATTTCTAAAATCCTCACTTAGACAGAATTCATTCATAGACTCACCCACTCACCATCTAATGGCCTCGCTTGGGTGAATGCCATTCCTTAGGCCCTTCGTTTGAGCGGATTTCTTCCAGTAGCCAACCCCCTGATTCTCCTAGCATTTACGCTTGAGAGAATTGGCCATTCGCCTGAGCGGAGTCAGGCCAGCAGCTAATCCCTTCGCCCTCGCTCGGGCGAGACTCCATTCGCCTGGGCGAAATTCCTCCAGAGAGCAAACACTGATACTGCGAAATTCCTCCAGAGAGCAAACACTAATACGGGGGCAATTTCGCTTGAGCGAGATTCAATCTCGCCTAAGCGAAATTGTCCAGAGACCAATTTCCTATCAGGTGTGGCTCTCGCTCGGGCGAGAATCCACCTCGCTTAAGCGAAACTACCAGACATCCTGCAGGACTCGAAATTCACACAACACAGCACACTAGAAATTTAACTTCACTCATTCTACAAACATGCATTATATATCAAACATCATTCAGAGCATTTAAAACTAGTTCTGCATCAGCATACTCTTAAATTCCATTCAACTCTTCAAAATCACATATGTAAATTAATTCTTCATCTCATCAGCTTTATAAAAGAAATACTGAAATATAATTCTTCATCCATTCATCAACACATAGAAAGTCTCAATTATAATTTAAACCTTCATACATACTTAGGGTCACCAATGAAAATGAGATATACATACAATTTCTCATTTTCTCCCATGACCCTCCAAAATCATCTATCAAGTAGACTTCCAAAATACACATTCATTACATTTCCTACTACTCAAAATACATATGATTACATACATCGCCGGCCAAGGCGCTTCCTATACACTAATTACCTCCACGGCCAAAATATACTTCATAATGCTTACTCTTCCCATAATTGCCCTGCATCACAAGTCTAAAATTGACAACATGGGAGAGTGAGTCTACATTCCAAAGGAATAAACATGAATACCAAGTGATTATGCATATAGGCTTCCACACATGTATACTTTGTACATCAATAATATTCATCATGACATATACCAACACCATTTCACACAAAGCATACAAGCATATACATAATCACAATGCTCAACCATTGAGTTATCACAACAACTTTCAAATGGTATTCATACTTTTATGTTGTCTTAAATATATTTGTACCACCTCTCACAATCACCATCACCACCTTGGCATACTACCTTCTATATGCAAATGCTCTTAACTAATGCATATGCACAAAGGATTATTTCAACAATTGCAGATCTGACTGTGGGAATTTCAACATCAACTGTGGGATTCAAGTGTGATCTTTTAACCACACCCCTACTGTAGTAGTAAAATCTGTACACTTATTCTCTAAATTGCATGCAATCATCAATAGTTTTACTGGTACCAAACCGCATCGCCCATCTTGCAACACTTGGCCATTTTCACCATGACCGCGATATACAACATAATCAACATAGAGTGTTGCGGGCCAACCACGATTTATATCATGGCAGCTGTGATCTCAAGGACCACCGGGGACACCTGCTCCTCAAGAGCCACCCCCCACAAGGGTCAACCACATGTGACTCCCCGAAGCACAACATGGGTAGCTTCGTGACTTATACACCAAGTCACAGGGGAAATATATCATGCTCGTGCACCGAGCCGCCCTCCCACTGGGCCAACCGGGGGAATCCCCTAAAATTCCAACACCGGCAGCTATGCAGTATGCCATGGATGCAAATGCGATCATATGCATTCCTCACTCTATGCATCCTACACATGCCACTCATCATCCAACATCGTCAACACCACAAGCTTTTATTAACATTGATTGTTCACAATAGTTTCAATCTTTGGGTGGCATTCTTTTTATTTTCAATCTCAACAAACAACATCAACAATCATATCACATTCATGGTAATACAACTTAACATAACACACCATGAATATTCTAAATGCACAAAAGCATGTTGCCACACATATTTATCTACATCACACCACAAGTCATCATTTCTTACAACATTCAAGCAAGGCTAACATGCATAACACCATATACCATAATCAACTAGCATTCAAATTCATGCATTTAGAATTTAGACTCCTCTCCTATCTCAAGAGAAGAATTCCGATGGATAAGACGATCCCGCCTCGTCGTTCGGAATAGGTCCTACATTCACATTCATGTAAAACCTTAATCAATCAACTATTCAAATCATCAATTCAATTCTATTTAGTCATATTCATATTTATAATGTCACAACATGTGTTAGACATGTTGTGGATATCATTTTTATTCTTTATTAGGCTTCGGGAATTCCTTCCCATTAAGCCACCATCATTAAATTTAAGGATTACAAGACAACCCTATCCCCCAAGCTTCACCAAACTCCTTCCACCATCATTCATATCTTTTAATATCATACGTTTCTCCATAAAACACATTCTCAAACTAACTTTAACTATTTTCCCCAAACTCCAAGGTTAGGGTTTTCTCCAAAACCCATCCACCTTCATTAATACATCATAAACCTTTACTTCTCACCATCATTAATGCACCAACAACCATTTTTCTCCCATAAATACTTGCATTTATGATATCCCATTCTAGGGCATGAGCATTAAATGCTCTAATAAACACCCATGCACATGCATCTCCTTCCCAAAATCATAATACCCATAATATCAACATAAACCCATCCAAAAATGATGGGAGAAGCTTACCTCACACCCAAAATGAATTGGGTTCAAGAAAGGAAGGGAGGCAGCACGAAAATAAGAGGAAGGAGAAGGAAGAACCCCAAGCTTCCAAGTCCTCTTCAACGAAAAATAGAGAGGAAAAGAGTCACCACACAAACTCAAGGTTTTTAGGAGAAGAAGAGAGAAGAATGGAGGAAGAAGAAGAGAAGAAGAAGTAAAGTATATTTGCTCAAAGCTTCAGCGGTTTACACGTGAATAGAAGAAGGAAAGTTTGGGCTTTTGGGTTTATTTTAATTCCATCTATTAGAATTCATCGTTTTTGTCACTAACAGGCTCTTCGTTTGGGCTCAATACTTCATCCAAAAATTATTCCGAATGTATATTCGGATTCCTATTATTATTCTCTATAGCCCTGACCAGTATCATCTCATTCTGAGATATCTGGTCCGACACCAATATCTCAACCAGGCTCATATTCAGCTTAACCGGTCTCCATAAATTACCAATAATTCCTAAAAATCTTAATTTAGATAAATTTAATTTATTGGGACCTTAAACAATTCATATTCAACTTGTCAATATTTATTTCCCTTAATTAATCTTCTATTTTAAAATTCGGAATGTTACAGGTTGCATTGATAGCACACCACATTGTCTCTTGGGCAATCATGAGCCAAGTGGTTAGCACCACATTTAAACAAGTAAGGCCTTGGACATTGCCACGACCTTGGTTTCCAACACCGTAACCTCCTCTAAAAGCACCACGTCCTCTTGCATTCGAGGATCCACCACGTACGAACTTGTTCTTCTTGAAATGACCTTGCTTCTTGAAACTAGAGAATTGGCCCTTCAACTTAGGCTCATGTTTACCATGACTCGAAGGAGCCATATCATCTTCTTCATAAATTTGACACTTGTTCACAGGCTCATTTGTTTAAACTTATTTTTAAGAGATAAGTGCTTTTTAATTAAAAAAAGCACTTATTTTAAATTTTGATGTGTTTGTTTAAAGTTTTAAAAATAAGCAAAAGCTGAAAATAAGCTGATTTTAGCTTATTATAAGAATCAACTCTGATCTGCTTATTAAAAAAGTGATTATAAAGAAAGTACTTTTTTATAATCACTTTTTTAATAAGCTTAAACAAACAGGCCCCACAAGCGCCAGAAAGCTTCTAATTTCTTAATGCCGAATAGCCTGCTTGATCTCGGGCCTCAACCCATTTTCAAACTTCACACTTTTGGAAGCCTCGGTACCCTCTTGTTGACAGGGCGGATAGAATGCACAAAGATCATCAAACTTGGAGGCATACTCCTCCACAGTCATATTACCCTGCTTAAGCTCTATGAACTCGAGCTCTTTCTTGCTTCTGTAGCTACCCGGGAAATATTTCTTCAAGAACTCCACCTTGAAGTTTACCCAAATCAAAGGGACATCAGTAGATATCATGCGCCCTCTAGCAAGACGCCACCATGCTTCGGCTTCATCGCGGATCATAAAATAGCATACTCCACTTTTTATGCTTCAGAGCACTCGAAGCTAGCATAAATCCTTTCCAAGTCATTGATCCATGCATAGACATCCTCAGGTTTATAACCTCAATGAAATTCAGAAGGTTTCCTCTTGAGAAATAGATCAAAACCTTGAGAAATTCAGAAGCTAGCATAAATCCTTTCCGGGGCCTTGTCCCACATTCAGTTGGCCTTGTCTTTCCAAGAGATCAGCAAATCGATTCAAGGTATTTGCCATAGCGCAGCCTCACGATTAGGTCTACCAGCCATATTTCAAGCCTATTAAAACATGGTCACACGTGAGTGTACTAGACCAAACAATAAATTCTCAACCTATAAACTCAAATATTTTAATATTCATCAATCTCTTATGCTCCACATCACATAATCATGCCAACCTTAAAACATAATCACAACATATTCATTATAGAAGGTAAATAGTGTAAGGAATCTTGGCCGGACTCAAACAACATAGACATCAATCTCAATCCAATATTGAACAATCATAATTCAATCCAAACATAGCTATTATAATCTATTCATAAGCAAAATTACTTGAACTGCATCAATTATGTTTGTATCAAGAGCAAACATTGCTCTGATACCAGGTTGCGAGGCCCCAGAAAACAAGGGGTAAATTTTTCGTGTTTTACAAAGAAAATAATTCTACGAAGAAATATAATGGGGGCTTTTAGTCAATACCCTGGATCTATGTAAAACCTATCTCATATATGAAGATATGAGAAGGTGGTAATTTAGAATCAAGAGTAACCATTGGACAATCAACCTTATGATCATCAACAATGGATAGCGGAAGTATGTAGTTGCTACAAAGAGTGTGGACGAATTTGAAAGGAGTATAAAAGTGTACAATAATCATGAAATAGGCCAAAGAAGCCAAGAAATGTAAGAGAAATGTTCAAGGTAGTGAAATTTCCAATTTCAAACTAATATAATTGATTAGGCCAAGTACTAATCGATTATATATTTGGGGATAATCGATTATAGAGCTCCTGGAATTTATGCATCAGGTATTTCATCTATTTGATTACAAGGACCAATGTAATCGACTACAAGGCTTTGGGTTGGTTCATAATCGATTACAACACTGAATGTAATCGATTACCTCTGTTTAACTCATAATCGATTACAACTTTGAGTCTAATCGATTATGAGACTATAATCGATTAAGTTGATCGATTACCTTAAAGACAGAGGCCTTATAATTGACTAGGCCAGGGGGCTAATTGATTACACCCTATCAGTATGCAGAAATTGTGCAGATTTTGAAAGAGAGATGGACTTCTCACACACCTAAACCTATGCAAATGATATTGGAATGCTACCAAATTTTGACACGAGTTATAATACACTATTTGTGACGTATGGCCACCAGCCGTACTCAAAAATTCTTAGAAACGAGGAACTTATGCACCTAAACACATTTAGCTCATTCAAGGCATTTAGAGGTAACATGGAGGTCTCTTTTCTACAAAATTGAACCATTCCCTCTACCACAAGTCACAATGGACATATTTAGACTATTAAATTCATTACATCATTTTAGAACCTCCTAAATCATATGTATATGGCATTTTAACAATTCATTTGTCAAATTCAATGGCATTCCTCATTAATCTCAACAATCAACTTTTCATTATTAATCATGGTATGCTATTATTTCACACCCAATCTCAACCACACATCAATTACACTCATTCACATTCATGGTGGATATAACACAATCATCATATTCAAGGCTTACACTTGCCAAATAATTCACACCACCATATAGCACACCATATCTATTCTAATTGCACAATGCATGTTGCCAAACATTATCATCAACATTATATACACAATAGAAATTTTCCATAACGTCAAAGCAAGGCAAACATGCAAGTTGTCACATGTGACAATCAAATACTATTCAATTCATGCAATTAGAATATAAAGACTCATCTCCTACCTCAAGAGAAGAATTCTGATTGATCCTACATTAATATTCATATAGAATTGAAATCAATCAACCATTCAAGACATAACTTTAACTTTGATTAACCATTATTATATCTATAATTTCATAACATGTACAAGACATGTTATAGACATTATTCCATCATTTGTTAGGCTTTGGGAATTCCTTCCCATCAAGCCACATTCATTATACCTAAGGCCACAAACAACCATAGCCCAACATGAGACATCCTAACTAAATTAAATAAAATCCAAGTCAAGGGAAAAATTTTCCCAAAAATTCCGATCGGCTAACAGGGGAAACCGGAACGGGAATCCGACCAAAGAAAGGAAGAACCGGGTCGGAATGCCCCCACGTTAGCAAGGCCCAATAACGATTAAGTAATTGCCAGCGGAAGAAACGCCTAAGCTAACCATGATCGCTGAAGCGAGACCTTACTCGCCCAAGCGAACAAGGCACTCGGATAATTCGACCACTCGGGATCTAAACTCAAGTCCACCTGGTATCCTCATCACTCGGAATCGGAGCCTAAGTTCACTCGGTAACCTTATCACTCAGAATCTGAACCTAAGCTCACTCGGGAATTATTCCCTCGGCCATTACACTCGGAATCTATAAGTTTTCCTCACTCGGAATATTTTCCATAGTCTCGTATCACTTAGAAATATTTCACATATTTTTCACTCGGCATATTTGATTTTTCTTACCTTGAAAACTCTACAAGGTCAAGTCTCGCCTAAGGATTTTAAGGCTTCATTCACTCGGAAATACTCTAGCTCCTTTCCACTCGGGGAATTTCTAATAAGTTCTTACTCGGGAAGATTGTAAGTCAATTCCCACTCGGAATTACATGACTTCACTCACTCGGGATACCATGGCCTTATCCACACGGAATAGGCTTATTAAAGGGATTCTCACATAACACCCTTCGATTAATCCTCCTAGGGAAGTAGTCCTTTAATGGGCATAACTCACTCAGATTTAGCCCAACCCTTCTTCATTCGGAAGAGGGTCTCTTATCTCACCTCACTCGAATTTACCTTAGCTCTCCCTTACTCAGAATTACACAAGCATTTTTCATTTAGTAGAAAATAAATGTACACAACTTAGACATTCACCCACATCATTACCCACTGAACAAGATAAAACACGTAGTATTATATATATTGAAATATGTTTAGTTTTACTCTCAATACCGAGAGTTCAAATCCTACACATTAAAAACAAAACATTAAACTAAGAGCCGGCCAAGGCTATACAAAAACCATCTATACAATATATATATATATACATGTACACTTCCAATGTACAATGCATTTCCCAGCAATTGGTGCTCTCCCATCATTCCTTATTCCGAGCAACATCCACTGAAATATGGCCACAATAGGGGTAAGCTTTTACATATAAAATGACAGTAATGACTCAGAAAATCCTCTAGTTTTCCACTACACAGCATTATTTCATCAATCAATCTATCACATGCACTGTCATTTGATATATCCACACACAGTTTCACTCAATCGGAATTTATTCAAATAACACACAGCCATATTAATCAGTAATACACAGCCATATTGCTCATATTGAAATTCCCCATACATATGCATATAGCCACATTGAGCTCATCAACAGTATAAGTGTGCACACATTAATTTCAGTCGGATCCGATCAGTTTTTATTAATTTTTATATTGCAACATAGGCTCCAAGCCTTTTTCTCAGCTCCAAGCTGATCCGGCTGTTTTACTGGTACCAAACCGTTTGCCCTCACACGTAACACAATCGCTCCAAGCGACAACGGGAGTGTTACGGGCAGCCCCGAGTCCAACTCGGTAAGCTTGCCTTGAGTCCAACCCAAGGACTTTCACCAAGCGTCCAACGATAGTACATGAGTGTTTCACTCGGTATTGCCTTGAGTCCAACCTAAGGTCTTTTATTATTTTTCCATACATATTCATTAGCACAACAGTGGCATTTCACTCGGTAAAACCACATAGCACATGCATCTCATGTATTCATTATGAAATCCCATCAAATTCATTCCAGCATTTACATGCATACAATCATAAGATATCAATCAGGGATTTACCCTCGGCTCCTTAGTACAAGTACTCGGTAATCATACCATTATTCACAACAACACGGTTTCATGCTTTCTAATATAAAAATCTACACAGGAATCAACCAACAGTCCCACAATATACACTCGGTATTAGCAATATCAATAACATATACCACATGTTGTTAAGTGTTAAACTACACATAGGACTTAGCATGATAAACTCTTAACGCATGCACTCGGCCAACACAGATCCAGTATATTTTCATACATTCACATGTTTACTAACACACATCTCATGGACGGAGAAGGATATAACCTTACGTGACTCAGCTAACGCACACACACACCCGGTATTCAAAAGTTATCATCATATGATTCACGCAATCAACATATTCACAACCATAAACACAAAATGCAGTACTTTCACCTGGGATCCGTCCATAACTATGCATTTGAGATGTAAAGTGCCCCCTACCTACTGGAAAAACGCAAGCTCCTCGATTTTCAGTGTTGACCCGTGCTCTGTTTTTCAACGCTGATTCCGTTGCTCCTTCGCTTCCTCAATCACTCTCTCCTGCTCAGTAACCGTCAAACCCAGTCGAACACCACACACAGCTTGAAGAAACTGGGAGTTGCTCCTCCTCCGAACGAACACCACACACAGCTTGAAGATTTGGATCTTCGGAGGGTAATCCTCCGAATTGGTTCTGTTGAACCATTGAGAGTAGTGAAGGCTTCAATTCAAAATTGTTAGCCTCCACTGTGGGTCTGAGGATGCTAGATCCTCTTCCATTTGTACTTGGAGCGGTAAAATCTCTTAAGGGTCTATGTTGGTCTGCCATTTGTTTTTCTTTTTCTTCTTTTTGTTGTTTTTGTTGTTTTCTCAAAGCTCTAAGGGTACGTTCTATCTCAGGGTCAAATCCTAAGTTTAGATCGACACTACGGCTTCGTCGCATAAATAGAAAATAAATGACAAATAAAACAAACAATTACAAAAATAAAACAACAGATACACAGAATATAGAACAAAATACAAAATTACAAAGAAAATAAAAATAAAAATAAAAATAACAATAAAAATATTAACAAGTATGATCTAATCGAATTTCAATATTGCCGATATTTGAGGGACAACAGTCCCCGGCAACGGCGCCAAAAACTTGACAGGGCCGCAAGCGCACGGGTTATGTCGCGTAATATAAAAGATTATCGTTCTCCACAGGGACTGTGTTCAAAGTACCAACATATTGAAATTTAATTATCCACACAATTGATTTTTAAGATTTTTATAAAATAAAGCACAAATTAAAGTTGCACAGAATACGAATAAATATAAAAATAAAATTTACTTGACACTTAAAAATCAGAGTTGAGAATATCTTGGGATTTCGGGGGATTAAGACTCTATTTTATGTTAATGAATTTTAACTTTTCATAAATAAGAATCGAATTAAGTTTTCCAAGGCGAATTTTCCAAAAGCTAATTAATATGTTCCTCTCGGAATCCTATTAATGTACCTAACCTATGGAAAGCGCTGCTTAATCCTCAGAAAGGCCCATTATCGTTTTATGAAAATCCCTTTTATTTCCTCAAAAGAATTTTGATTACTTTCACGGTTTTACCGAGGTTACAAAAAGCATCTCAAAAATCTTAGGTTTAGTTCAAAGCTTTCTGGTAAAAATAAATCTCTCGATTCTATTTATTATCTAAACTTACTAATATACCCGTAAGTATACAGTTTTATAATTTAGGTTCTTGTTAGGAATTACTAAAAGCATTGAGCACAATTGAACTAAATGGAAAACAGAAATTTATTTAATTCCAAGTCAAAATAATATTAAAATAAAATATTATCATACCCCCTTTATCCCAAGATAATTAATTTAGCTACTCATGAAATAATTCAAATTCATATATATAATGGAAAAATAAAACATACAAGACATGGTAAAAAATAAAGACTTACGGGTTTCTCCAAAAGCCCAGAATAATTTACCACTGTAATTCCTTGTTGCAATAATTTCTCCACCAATTACAAATTTAAATTTTCACTTTTACAATTCACAACTCTTAAAATAAAATAAAGAAAAAGAAAGGAAAAGAGAAATTAAAACGAAAGAGAAAGGAGAAGGAACGAAGAAGAAAATGAAAAAGAAAGAAAGAAAAGAAAAGAGAAGGACGAAAGAGAGAAAAGAAAAGGAAAACAAAAGAGAGAGAAGAAAGAAGAGGAATTAATGCTGATGGAATTGATGCCTTGATGGTGCTGTCCGTGTTCCCTTTTATAGGCAAAGGAAGGGAAGAAGTCAGCTTGGAAAACGCGTTGCTAGTTGGTGCAATTGTCTTCTTCTCAGCCGCCCCACCATCACAGCTTGGAGACAGCCTGGATGGTGTCAAGTGGGAGAAAACTTTCGGTGCATGTGACTTCTAACTGTCCCAAATTGCATTATTTTAATATTTCCAATAATTCGGTGCTTGGATTTATTCAGCTGGGCAAATTCCGAGTGGAAAAATGGGTCGGTTTTCATCTTTTCTCCAAAATCTGAGTGAAAGCTTGCTGGAGGGTGGTTTGCTGAGTGCTGGACGGTGTTGCATTGTGAAGAATTGGGTCAGTTTTCACCTTCTCTCTAGAATCCGAGTGGAAAAATGCCTTTTGTGCACAAGATCGACTAGAAAAAGGTGCATTTTCTAAAGGAGACCGAGTGAATCTTTGCTCGGTGTCGAGTTGAGGGGTCGGTGTTTGGAAGAAAACCGGTCGGTATTTGGAACAAACCAGTCGGTGTTGAGTTGCTGTGAAGTCAGACAATGTTAGTTGCTGTGAGGAGATGAGCAAAGCAACTCCGATTGCTTTATTTCTTCGAAACCGATTGAAAAGTGAATCGAAACCGAGTGAAAGTGATTCACTCGGAACTGATTAGAAGGTGGCTCGGAATTGACTGAAGAGGGACTCGGATCCGACTGAAACCATTCACTCGGCTCAGCTTCATAGAGCTCATTCGGAACTGATTGAAGACTCACTCAGGATCAGAATTTATTCAATCGGTTCCCAAACATTTTCACTCGGCTGTCTCTGAATCTGAACCACTCGGTTCAAACTTTGCTCGGATTTTGCTTTGAAATAATTCAGTCGGCCTTCATTCCTTGAAATGATACACTCGGAAGTGTCTTCTTGCTTTTTACTCGGAATGGCCTTCAGTCGTCAATCAACCTAGTCGGTTGTCTTTACTCAAATCTGGCTGATTGAATTTCCTCTCATGTCCGAGCCTTGCTTTGCTCGGAAATATAGCCCAACTCACTCGGAAGTCTTCCTTAGAGACATCTCACTCGGGCTTAGTGTAAAACTTGAGAGTCTGCCCGAGTGTTATTCATTCCCAGTCGGATCTTTCATTGCTTGATAAGACTTCTACTCGGAAATGTCTTGTGCCGCTTGAGAATGCCTTCTTCTCCGAATGAAACCACTCAGATTCCTCCTTATTCAACACTTATTCATTTAGTGGCTTCTTCTGCTCGGAATCCATTCACTCGGAACAGCTTTTTGCTCGGATTAGTTGCAAATCAGAAAGCTCCCACTCGGATTTACTTCAATCAGCAAACCTTTCACTCAGAGAATAGCTTTGGACAGCATCTATTCAACGTCAGTCCCCTTTTTTACTCGGAATGGACGCAGTCGGGGAAGCTTCCACTCAGAATCTCCTCCAACCGAGACTCATTCCATTTCAGCATTGAACCTCGGCCATTTATCACTCGGAATGGCTTTGACAGGGAACTTTTCACTTAGATTTGGCTCCAACAGTGAAGTATTCCACTCGGCAATGCTCCATTCTGAGTCGTTCCACTCGGAAAGGCTCCATTCTGAGCCATTCCACTCGGATTTACCTTCAACAGTGCAGTATTCCACTCGGATTTTCTCCATTCTAAGTAATTCCACTCGGATTTGGTCCTTTCTCAGTCATCCCACTCAGATTTGGTCATTTTGAGTCGGAATTTAGCATTTCTGAGTCGGATTTTAACATTCTGAGTCGGATTTCAGCATTCTGAGTCGGAATTCAGCATAAAAAGAGAGTTCTTTCTACTTTGGGCTTGTTCTTCTTGTTTCTTTATCATTTTATGGTCTTTTTCTCTTATTTTTGATCCTTTATTACCTTAATTCCTGTAAAATAACATACCCAAGTAGAATAGAGTGGAAAGAAAGCAAAAATCTCAATAAATAAAGGAAATACAGTGCATAATGATTAAAATCCTAAGCAAACTAGATCTATTTTATTGTGTTATAAAGCACTTATCACTCCACAACACCACAGTCGTACACTGACGAAGAAGAAGAAGAACGAAGAAGAAGGAGAAGAAAAGTGGAAGAAGAGGAAAAGTCTCGAGTGGATTTTGAGAGAATGGAGAAGTGGTTCATCTTCAGCACATGGGCCAAGAGAAAAGCAGAGAGTGAGCGGGTGGGAGAACGTGCAAATGGGGCCACCATCCAATCATGTGTCATATCCCATCACTTCCATCAGCATCAAATTTCCTTTTATTTTAAATTAACTCTCAATTAGCATTTAATATTAATCTTGCCATTAATTAAATAATCGGGATGTTACATAACATTCCTAAAACTAGTCCATTTACCAACATTCATATTCTCAAAATTATACATTTCCTCTCAAAATGCATTATCCACTTCACATTTGCCATTTTCCCTAATCTTAAAAGTTAGGGTTTCACTAAAACCCAAACCACATTCATAAATGCCTCATTAATCCTTATCTCCTTGCCTAGGGTTTTTGAAGAGAAGAAGAAGAAGAAGAAGAATAGAGTAGAAGAAGAAGTGAAGTATTTGCCACAATGGACCAAAGAGCTTATAGAAAAGAAGAGAGAAATAGGCTTTTGCCTTTAAAATTTTATCCTCTTATTAACCTTTCATCGTTTTATGACAAACAGGATCTCTGTTTGGACCCAATACTTTATCCAAAAATTATTCCAAATACATATTCAGACTTCCAATAATATTCTTAACAGCCCTGACCAATATCATCCCAATTGAAGATACTTGGTTCGACACCCATGTTCTAATCGGGCTTAATTTCAGCTTATTTGACATCAATAAATTACCAACAATCTTTAAAAATATTAATTTAATCATTTCCTACATTTTGGGACATTAATTATTCCACTGATAATTATCCAGTCTTTATTCCCCTTAATTATTCCTTTATTTTAAAATTTAGGGTGTTACATCGGCCACATGTAGCTCCCCGTAGCAATACATGGGCAGCTTCGTGACTTACACACCGAGTCACAGGGGAAAATAAAATCTGCTCGTGCACCGAGCCACCCTCCCACTAAGTCAGCCGAGGGAATCCCCCTAACGTTCCAACATCGGCAGCTATGCAGTATGCCATGGATACAAATGCCAAACATATGCATTTCTCACTCTATGCATCATAATCATACCACTCATCAATCATCATTATCATCATCACCAACATCACCACAAGGCTTTTAGTGGATTTATTACCATTGGTTATTGTCATTGTTTTAAGTTTTCATGTGGCATTCTCAATAATTCTAATTAATACAATTTAATTATTTCATCAATCACAATGGCATCAATCTTTCATTATCAATGAAGGTATGTTATTCGTTCACACTGTTAATCAAGTGGCCTCAATACTCAAGAGGGGGGTGAATTGAGTTTTAAAACTTTTCTTGGAATGCCTTTGAAATTTATTCCTTTTTCACAAGTTAAGTGTTGGTGCAAGAGATAGTGAGTATAATGCAAGAAATAGTGCTAGACAAAGGATAAATGTTATTAAGGCAATTTATCAAACACTTGGTATGCAGTACTTCAAAACTAGTTATTCAAGCAAGTTTAAGAGTGAAAATGCAATCAATATTAACAATCCAGCCAGATGCAATATATAAATGCAAGAGGATAAGGGAGAAGAGCTTGCAAACTAATTTAACGAGTTCCACTAACCCGGTGTATGTCTCGCCTTCAAGCAACCCACTTGAAGGATTCCATTATTGAAGATTTGAGATACAAGCTTTGAGCAATTATCTCCTAGTGTCCCACACTCAAGAACCCAATTCTCACAAGCACAAGGGCAACCCACCCAATCTCACAATCTCTCAATACCCAAAGATTGAACCCCAACCTTTGTAACCACTCAACCTAGAATGAAAGCCTTAGTGTTTTGGTGTTTGGTTTACAAGCAATATACTCTTTCAATAGAGTTGATGTACAATTGAAAGCTCTCTTAATTTCTAACTCTCACAAGAGAGGATTTACAAATATAAGCTCTAAGTTTCAGAAAATGAAACTAAACAAAGAAATAGAACTCACAAGACTTAAGATTTGATTTCCCTTTGATGGTTGGATTGTTGCTTTGACTAGCTTGAAGGAGTCTTGCATTTATAGGCCTTGGAGAGGAGCCCTAGAGTCTTCAGAGCCATTGCACAGCATGGGTGCTTGAGTTAGAATGGAGATATGAGCTGGTTTTCCACTTAAAATGCTTTTCCCTAATTTCTGGCAAGATGGTAATCAATTAGGCTTCGAGCTGTAATTAATTACTCTTTGAATTGTATAATGTAATTCGTATGGTAATCGATTAGGCATCCTTGGATAATCGATTAGCTTAACAACAAAAACCTGCTAATCGATTGTTTAATGCCTTGTAATTGATTGTAAGTGGCACTTGATACATTTAATTGTGTTTTATAACATGGTAATCGATTATGGCTTTCCTACAATCGATTAGTAAGTAAACAGAACTTTCATAATCGATTAGACCTGGTCTTATAATCGATTAGTGACCTTCTAGAGTCTTGGTAATCGATTGTTGCATACTTGCAATCGATTAGGGAGTATACCTGATGCTCTTAATGCAAATATTCAACTTGGTAATCGATTGTGCTAATGTTTGCAATCGATTACCTTACAAACAGAACTTGTGTAATCGATTAGTCTTGATGTTGCAATCGATTAGGTCTTGGACAGAACACCTATAATCGATTAGTTGGAGTCTTATAATTGATTAGCTTACGTGAATTTGAAAGTCTGATTCTGTTTTTCATTGTACTTTGAACCTTTTGCTTGATTCTTCAATATCTTTTGTCATTATAAAAATAATTTAACCTGAAAGCATATTCAAACACATTCTCCCCCTTTTTGATGATGACAAACAATGTTCATCTCATTGGGGTGTTAGTTCAAACAGAATTATTTGAAATGATTATCTCTAAGGATATCTCTAAGGTTATCTCTAGAATTATTTGCCCAACTTATCCTTTTGAAAAAATATCTCCCCCTATCTAAAGGAGTTTATGTTATCTTTTAAAATCATAAAGATAAGTAATTGCTTTTAACCACTTGTTGTTTTTAGTAGATTCTTGATTATAACCTATTATGAAAACAGATTCAAATTCAATAAAACAGATTCTAGATGAACTTCAATTTTTCTCCCCCTTTGGTATCATCAAAAATAAATAAAACATTATAGAGAAATATTTGAAGGGGAAATTGCATTCATTCATAGAAAAGGAAAGGTACATGTAATGAAATTTGCAGAATGGAAAAGCATAATCAAAAACATCCTAATAAAACATGAGAAACTAGGATCTAATTATCTAGATTAAAAAACTGAAATTCAGAAATTTTGTGAGACGGTTCTTCATAGCGTTGTTCCATAAGTTCAAAGTGTTGTTGCTCAATCATTTGGAACTGTTAAAGAGTGTTGTCAATGCGTTCAAAGCGCTAGTCAAGATAGGCATAAAGGGAGGTGAAGGGGTCAGCCGGAGCGGATGGTTCGCCTTGGGGTGCAGGTGGTGTGGGATCAACAGTGGGAGTAGGATGGTCTTCTTCAAAGGGACTACTTCCATGAATTCTATCACTTTTGAAGATCCATCTACTAGCAACAGATACCATGCCCATTTTGTTGAGATGGTGAGTGCCAATGCAAGCTTAGGAAGGTACCTTCTCAGAGAGTTCACCAGCCATGTCTACCCCATATGCCTTGAAAATTTTTGTGAGGAGAATGGCATAGGGCAGTTTGTGTTGCTCCTTGGATTTGAACATGTGGAGCTTAAGGAGTTGAATCCAGTTGATCTCCTTTTGGTTGATGATGGCCCACATTAGAAGAACATCATCTTCCTCAACTAAAGCATAATTACCACTGCGGGGAACAAGAAGTTTAACCATGAAAAAGTGGAGAAGACGGTTGTTGAGAGTTAAGTGCCCTACCAGTTTATGATTGTTGAGTGGACGGTTGGCTTTCCAAAGGGATTGGCGTGCAGAAATAGGATTGAAATCCCATTCATCTTCCAGATTTCCATCGGCAAATTCAGCATCATTGAGGGGAATTTGGGTGATTTCAGCAAGCTGTTGGTTTATGATTTTTAGAGTCACATTCTTGACTCTAGCCTCTAATGTGCCATCAACAAGTTTAAGGTTGCAGAAAAAGACCCTCATCAATTCTGGATAGTAAAATTCTTCCTTGAGAGTGAGGAATGGAAGAAGGTTGTAGTGGTGAAGAAGTTGGGTGAAGGTGAAACAAGGATTCTCAAAGACTTGGGCATCAATGTAGTGTGGAGTTATGATATCTTTCTCCAAAAATTTCTTGATGAAATTTTAGAGGTCTCTTGGAGTGGAAAAGAATCTAAAGAAGTCAAGTGGATTGTTGGGTTGGTTCATGGAGGACCTAGCCCTCTTCACTGTTCTAGAGGAAGACATTATGGATGATGAAGAGAAGATGAAGAGAATGAGAGATACCAAGAGTTTGAAGGGAGGAGAGGTATTTGGAGGTGTGAGATGGAAGAGTGGAAGGAGAGGTATTTATAGGGTAAAAATAGGGTTTAAAGATGAGAAATAGGAGTTAATAAGGTGAGTGAAGATTGGGCCAATGAATTTCACTTGGATTCTGTAGAAAATCTACTCCTGATTCGAGGCTAATCGATTAAGCTCATAGGCTAATCGATTAGGGTATGTTTTCTGAGGAAAATAAAACGTTTTTGCACAGGGGAAATCAATTAGGGTGAAGTATGTAATCGATTGTGTTAAAGACAGGATCTTGGCAATCGATTAGGAGGAGTTTCTAATCGATTATGAGGAAGATCAAACGTCAGTAATCGATTGGATTGAGGATCTAATCGATTGAGTATGAAACAGAAAGTCAGTAATCGATTATACAAGAGTGTGTAATTGATTAGACATGAAACAGAGAGTTCATAATCGAATAGATATGAGATGGTAATCGATTAGACATGAAACAGAAAGTTTCTAATCGATTATATGAGGCTGGGTAATCGATTAGGGTCTGCCCAGAAATACTTAACGCTTATAGTTTTTCAAACAAATCATCAACCAATCCATATATCAATCATTAATCAATTATTTACTCAACAAGCATATTGTAAATCATGAAATTATCAAAATCATTCAATGTTCAAACACAATTTGAAATATCTAGGATTCCTAATTCTCTTCTAATATGTATGAATTGTTCCTTTGCAAGTGGTTTGGTGAAGATATCAGCTAGTTGCTTAGAAGTTTCAATATGTTCAAGCATGCAATCACCCTTTAATATATGATCTCTAATAAAATGATGTCTTATCTCTATATGCTTGTTCCTTGAATGCATGACAGGATTCTTTGAAATATTAATGGCACTAGTATTGTCACATTTAAGAGGCACATGGTCTAATATAACACCAAAGTCAAGAAGTTATTACCTCATCCAAAGTATTTGAGCACAGAAACTTCCAGCTGCAACATAGTCTGCCTCAGCTGTTGATAAAGCAACACTTACTTGTTTCTTGCTATGCCAGGAAATAATAGAGCTACCAAGCAAATGACATGTACCACTAGTGCTTTTCCTATCAAGTTTACATCCAGCAAAATCAGCATCAGAATATCCTATAAGAGTACATTCAACACCTTTAGGATACCAAAGACCTACAAATAGAGTTCCAACAAGATATTTCATTATTCGTTTTACAGTAGTGAGGTGTGATTCTTTTGGACATGCTTGATATCTAGCACACATGCAAACGACAAACATTATATATGGTCTACTTGCAGTAAGATAGAGTAAAGATCCAATCATAGCTCAATATTTGGTAATTTCTGCATCTTTACCTTTCTCATCTCTGTCCAAGTAGCAAGATGTGCTCATGGGAGTGGCAATTTCATTTGCCTTGTCCATATTGAATTTCCTAAGCAACTCCTTGCAGTATTTGGATTGAATAATGAAAGTACCTTCTTTTGTTTGCTTAATTTGTAGCCCAAGGAAAAATGTAAGTTCTCCCATCATGGACATTTCAAATTCATCCTGCATTAACTTAGCAAACTCTTTGCAAAGTAGTTCATTAGTAGCACCAAAAATGATATCATCCACATATACTTGAACCAATAGTATGTCATTCTTTTTGTGCTTGATGAATAATATTGTGTCAACCTTTCCTCTTTTAAAATTGTTTTCTAAAAGAAATTTGCTCAACCTTTCATACCAAGCTCTTGGAGCTTGTTTTAAACCATATAAAGCCTTTCTTAGTTTGAAAACATGGTTTGGAAATTGATAGTTTTCAAAACCAGGAGGTTGATCAACATATACTTCTTCTTGAATGTATCCATTCAAGAAAGCACTCTTGACATCCATTTGGTACAATTTGAAATCTCTACAACATGCAAAGGCTAACAATAGTCTAATAGCTTCTAACCTAGCTACAAGAGCATATGTTTCTTCATAATCTATACCCTCTTCTTGATTGTAACCTTTGGTCACTAACCTAGCTTTGTTTCTAGTGATTATTCCATTTTCATCTAGCTTGTTTCTAAATACCCATTTAGTACCTATTATTTGGTTATCATTGGGTCTTGGCACAAATTCCCAAACTTCATTTCTTTCAAATTGGTTTAATTCTTCTTGCATGGCCAACATCCAATGTTCATCAATAATAGCTTCATCAATATTTTTGGGTTCTATTTGTGATACAAAAGCTAAGTGATTGCATGTATTTCTAATAGCATTTCGAGTACTTACACCTTTTGTTATATCACCTATGATATTGTCCAAGGGATGATTCTTCACGGTGATCCACTCCTTTTGTTGAGGTGTATCTCCTTCATTATGAGATGTATCTCCTTCATTATTGTTTTCTTCTTCATCTTCCAAGTTCATTTCTTTAAAAGTACCTACAAGATCATCAATTTCCTTTCTCAGAGGATTTTGGTTAAGTTCATCAAATTTGACATGTATAGATTCTTCAATTGTACAAGTTCATTTGTTAAAGAGTCGATATGCTTTACTAGTGGATGAATAACCTAAGAATATTGCTTCATCAGATTTTACATCAAATTTGTCGAGATTTTCCTTTCCATTGTTTAAAACAAAACATTTGCATCCAAATACATGAAAATAAGAAATATTTAGTTTTCTTCCTTTATAAAGCTCATAGGGGGTTTTCTATAAAATAGGCCTTATCAAACATCGGTTCATAACATGGCAAGCGGTATTAACTGCGTCGGCCCAAAAGTGTTTTGCAATATTACTTTCATTTAGCATAGTTCTTGCGAGTTCCGCTAAAGATCGATTTTTTCTTTCAATAACCTCATTTTATTGTGGAGTTCTTGGAACTGAAAAATTATGTTCAATGCCAAATTTTTTGTAAAACTTTTCAAAAGATTGATTTTCAAATTCTCCCCCATGATCCGTTTGAATGGATGCTATTTTCAAGTTTTGTTCATTTTGTATGACCTTGGCAAGTTTCTTAAATGCATGATATGCTTCACTTTTGTGAGTAAGAAACAATGTCCATGTATACCTAGAATAATCATCCATAATCACAAGACCATAATAGTTTCCACCAAAACTTTTGGTTTTTGAAGGTCCAAATAAATCCATGTGTAAGAGTTGTAAAGGTCTAGTTGTTGAAACAATATTTTTGGATTGAAAAGAGACCTTTACTTGTTTTCCCTTTTGGCAAGCATCACAAAATTTGTTTTCAAATTTCAGCTTTGGTAAACCAATTACTAAATCTTTTGAAACAAGTTTGTTTAAGTGGTTTATATGAATGTGAGCAATTCTTCTATGCCATAGCCATGATTCATCTTCTTTAGTTATGAAGCATTGCACATCACTTGAAGCAAGACAATCAAGATTAATCATATAAATATTATCAACTCTTTGACCAATGAACTTTACTTCCTTGTTCAACTTATTTTCAATTATGCAACAATTTGATTCAAAGACAATTTTATAGCCCTTATAACATAATTTACTAATGCTAAGCAAGTTATGCTTAAGTCCCTCAACATATAGCACATCATTTATAGAAGTGGAAGAATTTTTACCAACGTTTCCGATTCCTAAAATTCTTCCCTTTGTGTTGTCTCCATATGTAACAAATCCTTTATTTCGTGGAGTGAATGATATGAACTTGCTTTTGTCTCCTGTCATGTGTTTTGAACACCCACTATCCAAATACCAATGAGTGTTACTTGCTTTAAAGCATACCTACAAAACATGTTAAGTTAGAGAACTTGGTACCCATTTTATGTTGGGTTCTTTTTGGTTAGTTTGTGGTAGTGTTCCTTTGGGAACCCACACCTTTCTCATCATTTTTGGTCCAAGCTTTCTAATATGGCAATTTAAAGCATTATGTCCTTTAGCACCACAATGATTACATTTAGTGAATGGTGATGAAGATTTTCTAGGTGGTACAAAGAAGTTTTTGTAATGCTTTTCCTTTTTGGTAAAATTATATCCTAATCCCGTTTTGTCAAACATGCATCTTTGATTTCCAAGTAATACATTCAAATTATCTCTACCATTAGTAAACTTCTCTAAGGTTTTATTTAAGTCTAAGACCTTGGTTTCTAGGATGTCACATTTCTTTACAAAATTACAAGGATTATTCTTGGAGCATGCTTGAACATTTGCAACTTCCTTTTTCAAAAATTCATTTTCTTTATTAAGTTCTACTAGATGCATTTCAAGAGTATCGATAGTCTTTCTAGATAATTTATGTTTATTAGAAACCTTTATAAATTTATCATACAATTCTTCAAGGGCATCAAGTAGTTCTTCTTTATCTAAGTCATGAAAATTTACCTCATTGTCTTCATCTTGGTGATTGGCCATGAGGCAAAGGTTTGCTTCTTCATTTTCTGACTCGTCCGAGCTACTTACTTCGTTGTCATCCCATGTGATATATGCTCTTCTCTTTCCCTTTTTATCTTTGTTTTTCTTCTTTAGGTTTGGATAATCTATCTTGAAATGCCCTTCCTTTCCACATTCAAAACAGTTTGGTGAAGAAGAGTTTTCATTAGAGGTAGGTTTCTTACCTTGAGATTTGAAGCCCTTTTGGAATCGTTTATTCCTCATGAATTTCCCGAAACATTTCACAAACAATCCAAATTCTTCTTCTTCATCAAGCTCACTATCAGATTCTTCTTCATTGATAGAAGTGGCCTTGAGAGCTAGACCTTTCTTCTTGGAAGATTTTTCTTCCTCTTCCGCCATCCTTAATTCTTTCAATTCTTGTTCCTGTTCTTGTAACTTACCGAATAATGTAGCGAGAGACATTTCATTGATGCTAGGAGATTGTTTGATGGCGGTGACTAGAGGTTGCCATTCCCTGGTGAGACTTTTTAACACTTTATGAATAAGTTCTTTGTTAGTGTAAGTCTTCCCAAGAGTAATGAGATGATTTATAATAAGTGTGAACCTCTTTTGCATATCAACAATAGTTTCTCCAGAATTTAATCTAAAGCTTTCATATTGACTAGTTAGGTACTAATCTTAGATTCTTTGACATCACTTGTACCTTCATGGGTTATTTGTAAGGTATCCCACATATCCTTGGCAGATTTACATGTTACTACTCTAAAGAATTCATCAAGGCCTAAAGCTAAAGTGATTAGATTTTTGGCTTTATAGTTATATTGGACTTTCTTTTCTTCTTTGATAGTCCAATCATCCATCAACTTTTCTACTTGCTTACCATCTACAGTATCCATCGGTACAAAAGGACCATTTTCAATGGCACTCCAAACCTTCAAGTCTATAAATTGCACAAAGATTTTCATTCTTTCTTTCCAAAAAGCGTAACCCTCACCATTGAAAGCGGGAGGTCTATTTGTGGCACCACCCTCAGGAAGAAGATTTAGAGAATTTAAGGCCATTGTTCTCTTGAAGCTGTTAAGCTTGATCTACCAAGAGTCAAGCTCTGATACCACTTGTTAATCAAGTGGCCTCAATACTCAAGAGGGGGGTGAATTGAGTTTTAAAACTTTTCTTGGAATGCCTTTGAAATTTATTCCTTTTTCACAAGTTAAGTGTTGGTGCAAGAGATAGTGAGTATAATGCAAGAAATAGTGCTAGACAAAGGATAAATGTTATTAAGGCAATTTATCAAACACTTGGTATGCAGTACTTCAAAACTAGTTATTCAAGCAAGTTTAAGAGTGAAAATGCAATCAATATTAACAATCCAGCCAGATGCAATATGTAAAAGCAAGAGGATAAGGGAGAAGAGCTTGTAAACCAATTTAACGAGTTCCACCAACCCGGTGTACGTCTCACCTTCAAGCAACCCACTTGTAGGATTCCACTATTGAAGATTTGAGATGCAAGCTTTGAGCAATTATCTCCTAGTGTCCCACACTCAAGAACCCAATTCTCACAAGCACAAGGGCAATCCACCCAATCTCACAATCTCTTAATGCCCAAAGGTTGAACCCCAACCTTTGTAACCACTCAACCTAGAGTGAAAACCTTAGTGTTTTGGTGTTTGGTTTACAAGCATATACTCTCTCAATAGAGTTGATGTACAATTGAAAGCTCTCTCAATTTCTAACTCTCACAAGAGAGGATTTACAAATATACGCTCTAAGTTTCAGAAAATGAAACTAAACAAAGAAATGGAACTCACAAGACTCAAGATTTGATTTCCCTTTGATGGATTGGATTGTTGCATTGAGTAGCTTGAAGGAGTTTTGCATTTATAGGCCTTGGAGAGGAGCCCTAGAGTCTTCAGAGCCGTTGCCCAGCATGGGTGCTTAAGTTGGAATGGAGAAATGAGCTGGTTTTCCACTTAAAATGCTTTTCCCCAATTTTTGGCATGATGGTAATCGATTACGCCTCGAGCTGTAATCGATTACACTTTGAAATCTTCAGCGTAATTCAGTTAGTAATCGATTAGACCTTATTGTGTAATCAATTAGATTGGAAACAGAGACTTACTAATCGATTATGCAGTGTCTTATAATCGATTGTGAGTGGCACCTGATGCATTTAATTGTGTATCGTAGCATGGTAATCGATTATGCCTTTCCTGCAATCGATTAGTAAGCAAACAGAACTTTCATAATCGATTAAACCTGGTCTTGTAGTCGATTAGTGACCTTCCAGAGTCTTGGTAATCGATTATTGCATACATGCAATCGATTAGGGAGTATACCTGATGCTCTTAATTCAAATATTCAACTTGGTAATCGATTGTGCTAATGTGTGCAATCGATTGGCTTACAAACAGAACTTGTGTAATCGATTAGTCTTGATGTTGCAATCGATTAGGTCTTGGACAGAACACCTGTAATCAATTAGTTTGCGTCTTGTAATCGATTAGCCTGCGTGAATTTGAAAGTCTGATTCTGTTTTTCATTGTACTTTGAACCTTTTGCTTGATTCTTCAATATCTTTTATCATTATCAAAATAATTTAACCTGAAAGCATATTCAAACACACACACCATTCTTATTCAATCATCAATAACATTCATTCCTCATTTATGGTGGATGTAAACATATCATATTCAAGGCTTACACTTGCCAAACAATTTAACACCACCATATAGCACACCTCTTATATTCTAAATGCACAAATGCAAGTTGCCAAACATCATCACCAACATCATACACGACATTACAATTCATCATAACATTACAAGCAAGGCAAACATGCATATTCTCACATATGACAATCAAATACTATTCAATTCATGTATTTAGAACATAAAGACTCCCCTTCTACCTCAAGAGAAGAATTATGATTGGTACGACGTACCTGCCTCGTTGTTCGGAATGGATCCTACATTATCATATATGTAAAATCCCAATCAATCAACCATTCAAAATATGATTTAAGACTCTAGTCATTACTCATTACATCTATAATTTTATGACATGAATAAAACATGTCATAGGAACCATTTCCTCTATTTGTTAGGTTTCGGGAATTCCTTCCCATCAATTCACACTCTTTATATTAAAGGTTACAAGGAAACTTTTAAGCCCAATATCCACAATACTCCATTTATCAACACCCATACTCATCAATGTCATGTATTCCTTCTTAAAACATATTCTTGAGTCAACATTAATCATTTTCCCTAATTTCTCATAGTTAGGGTTTCATCATAACCCAACAACATAATAAATAATCATCAATCCTTATCTCCTTCCAACCATATTTTCATCTACCCATTTATGACTCATAAAGTTAGCATTTATGACAACCCACCTTAGGGTTTATACATTTATGGCTTCCATTAAATACCCCATCTACATACATTACTCTCCCAAACCATAAAACCCATAACTAAGGCATTAAATCCATCAAAAATGGTGAGAAAAGCTTTTCACCCAAAAACAAAAATGGAACCAAAGAGGGGGAGAGAGATCAAGGAAATTGGAGAAGAGGGGAAGAGAACTCCAAGCTCCAATGGCTTCCTTCAAGCTTTCACAAAAACGAAAATAGAGGAATGGAATGGGTTACTACCTTTGCTAGGGTTCTAGAAGTGAAAAAGAGAGGATAGGAAGAAGGAGAGGAAGAATGTGTCTTTTGCCAAATGGTTTTAGCAGGTGAACGAAAATAAGAAGGGAAAATAAAGGCTTTTGCTTTTAATTTTAATCCTCTCATTAATATTTCATCATTTTACCACAAACAGGATCTCTGTTTGGGCTCAATACTTTATCTAAAAATTATTCCGAATATATATTTGGACTTCCAATAATATTCTTAACGGCCCTGACCAATATCATCCCAATCAGAGATACTTGGTCTGACACCCATATTTTATTCAGGTCAGTTTTCAGCTTATTCGGCTTCAATAAATCACTAAAAGTCCCCAAAAATATTAATTTAACTATTTCTAACATTTGGGACA
The DNA here is from genome assembly GCA_037962975.1 of Clitoria ternatea. Lineage (NCBI taxonomy): Eukaryota > Viridiplantae > Streptophyta > Magnoliopsida > Fabales > Fabaceae > Clitoria > Clitoria ternatea. Next base: position 102,364,572 of record CM075673.1, on the reverse strand, counting down.
TTAAATAACCCACATGTAACTATTTAATATTTATCTCCTTAATTAATCCTTTATTTAAAATTTAGAGTGTTACAAATACCACATGTAGTTTGACATTGCTTTATTTGCTTATTAATAGTCAGAGTAATAAATGTGTCTATTTTTCTTAGGAGTAAGAATGCCCTTTTAGGTGTCTCCCATATCCAAAGATCCTGCATCATTTTAAACTTTGGATTTTGGTACCCAAATTTTCTTGGGTCCTGGAATGTTAGTAGAAGATAAAATTTCCTTTTTAATCCACATTTTGGTTCCATTTTGGATCCATTTTTTCTTACGTTACATGTGGATGCAGTATGTCCTTTTCTACTACAATAATGACGTATAATAAATGGACTAATAGAATTATTTTGAAAAATAAAAAAATTTTATATAGTTTTTTTGTTTCGAAGAGTCAAATCCAAGACCACTTTATTGAAGTGACAACCCTGTCTCCTTGGTAGAATATTTAGATTATCTTCTCCCATTGTAAACTTTGATAAGGTATTTTTCAAATCTTTAATTTCTAGATTTGAAGTTTTACAAGACATGCATGGAAAATTAATTTTTGCTTCTAATTTTTCTTTTTCTACTTTAACTTGATTTAATTCAATATTAAGTTTTAGTACATTTTCTTCTAGACAAGAATTTCTATCCTTAGTTTTAATAAATTTCTTAGCCAACTTTTGATATTCATTATGCAAGTTGTTGAGAAAAAGTCTGGTTGAAAATATAATTTTAAGTCCCTTCGGACCAGACCCCAGATTTTATATATTCCTAAATTTATTTATACCGTTCATCAAGTATTTTCGCTAAAAGAATAAAGTTTGTAGTGTTTATAACACTTCTCTATGTACCTAAGCAATTTCAGGATACAGATATTAGACTATGAAAACAAAGGGGGGCATAAGTGTTCTAAAAGTCTGGTAGAACAACAGAAGTCTGATGGAAGTATTCTGAGCAAAAAACTCTTTTTCAACGTTCATAAATTCTATTTTGGTGATGCTTTGGGAGTAATGTTCTCATCATATTTGTGTGCTTATCACCAAAGAGCATAAAGAACAAGATCAATATAAGCAGCAGCTGTCAACGTACCTACCTCTGCACATTCTGATCACAATTAGAGATTTCATCAGAATATCTCAGAAAGTAACTTATCGCTCAATCAAGAATTAGTTTACAAATAGTTTGTGCATGGAAATGCATGAAAAACTATTTTCGTGAAAATGCTGAAGAAATGAACCAGACCTCTCTCAAGCTTAATTCATCTTCAAGGTTTGATAACAATGAAGCTTAAGGCAAAATACCTTCAAACAATTTCCAATGACTATATCTCCTTTCAAGAAGCAATAATGGTCATATCCTCCAGCCTCTATAAATACCAAGGAAGATTGAACATCAAAGATAGAAAAAGATACAAGAAAAATATAGAGAGAATTTCTTCAAGCTCATCCAAGTTCTAAAATTTTCTTGTTCATTCCATGTACGACAAAGACCTATATTCTTCATTTTTCCTGCCATTAGTAAACTCTGATCTTGTGTCAAAAACTTAGTGTCCAAACTCAAATTGTTTATCACCTGTACACTAAGTTCTAAAAACTTCTTTTTCATTCATTCAATTTGTAAAAGTCTGGTATGTTACCAGAACTAGTTTGTGTGGGAAACACTTTGGCCTGAAGAGGCTTTCGAAAGAATACTTGGGTTGAGCCAAGAGTGGCTTGTTGAAAGAATACTTGGGATAAGCCAGAAGTGGCTAGTGTCAAGAATACTTGTGGCACGGGTCTGGTGCTGTTATTGTAAAGGAGATTTTACAAAAGTGGAAATCCTTCAAGTTAGAAGAGATTGGACGTAGCTTCTGCGTTTGAGGTAAACCAGTATAAACTCTATGTGTTTATCTCTCTCATTCATTACTTGCGTGATTACTCGTTTTTAATTTGGTTCAACTTTTCACGAAAAAGAGTCCAAGACTTATTCAACACCCCTTCTAAGTCTGACTCTGAACCATCACAAGTCTTCGAATGCATCTTATAATTCATCAAAACTAGGGTTAAGATTGTCTAGTTCATGTACCTCATTTATGTTTTCCATGAGGCAGAGATTTGCTTCCTCTTGTTTAGATTCCTCAGACGAGCTCATATCATTGTCAACCCATGTTATGTAAGCTCTCCTTTTATTTTTGGAGTACTTTTTCTTGTTTGGACATTTTATCTTTATATGTCTAATTTTTCTATATTCAAAGCATTTAGGTCTTTCAAAATATTCTTTGTTTTTCGTGGGGGACTTCTTGAAAATAGATCTTTGTCCTTCCTTTTTTAAGAGTCTGTTGAATCGTTTAACAAGTAAACCAAATTCATCATTATCATTTATACCTTTCTGTTCACTGATGGAATCTTCCTTACTATCATTGTAGGCTAGCAAGGACACTTTGAGTGTTATGCCTTTCTTCTTTTTGTCATTTTCCTTGTGTTGATTTAATCTTGCTAACTCAAGTTCGTGCTCCTAAAGCTTTCCAAACAAGGTGGCAAGAGACACGCTTGATAAATCTCTTGACTCTGCTATGGTTGTTACCTTTGGTTGCCATTCCCTGTTTAAACATCTTAAAACTTTGTTAATCAAGTCTTCATTAGAGAAGACCTTTCCCAAGGATGCAAGATGATTAACAATATGAGTAAACCTTTTCTGCATATCTTGAATATTTTCATGTCTATTCGTCCTAAAAAGTTCATATTCTTGGGTGAGAGTGTTAATTCTAGATCTCTTGACTTTATTCGTTCCCTCATGAGTAACGTCTAAAGTATCCCACATTTCCTTAGCACTTTTATAATTTGATATTCTGAAGTATTCATCCATTCCTAAGGCCGATGTGATGATATTTTTAGCTTTAAGATTATGTTGTACTTTCCTTTTCTCTTTATCACCCGTTCATTTCTAGGTTTCTTCACGGGACTTTCATCAACTATTTTAGTGGGAATGAAAGGACCATTTTCTACAGCATCCCAAATATCAATATTTATTTCTTCAATAAATATTTGCATTCTAGTTTTCCAGTATTGGTAACCCACTCCATTGATATTGAATTTCCTTCAGGGAAGAGGGGATTAAAAGAGGCCATGGATCTTCTTGAACTTGTTAGACCTTTTCCAAGATACTAACTTTAATACCACTTGTTACCCAAGTGGCCTCTAAGGAACTCAAGAGGGGGATGAATTGAGTTATTGAAGACTTTCTAACTTAATAAAAATTTTCTTAATAAAACTTATTATGCAATGTCAAGAATTAAAAACAACACTTGAAATGTAAAAAGTTAAGGGATAGAGAAATGCAAACAGAGATTTTATACTAGTTCGACCAACACCTGCCTACGTCTAGTCCTCAAGATCCCCTTGAGATTTTCACTAATCAATTCCTTGATTACACCACACTAGGGATACACTACCCCAATCACGTACACCCTTGGGATACCACACCCAAGTACATAAACCTCAGAGATACACCCCTCTGAGTACCAAACTAATTCAGGGAAACCCTTCCCTAAGTAATCAAAAACATAATAAAGAATTCTCCCCTTTAAGAGTATAATAACTTGAAGCACTCTTATGATTTAACTCAGAATATTAAGATAATGGCCATTGAGAACTTTTTCAAAGATAAGAATGATGCAAGAGTGATTTTGAGTTATTTTTTAAAATGCCTAAAATCATCTTAATTTATAGGCCTTCAAGAGATGCAATGAAAAGGTTTCATTTCAAATGGTTGTGTCTTTTGAATCAAATTGATTTTTGAAGGATATAATGTTTCATGGAGTTTGAAATGAAAAGTCATATCTTTTCATTGCTGAAAAAGTGAACAGATGCACTTCTGGAGATGTTGTAATTGATTACTTCAGTTATTTTTTAAATTTAAATTGCAATGTTCACTTGTAATCGATTACTGCCATATGGTAATCGATTACTGACATATTGTAATCAATTACCACCATATTGTAATTGATTACTGCGTATCAGTATTGTACTTTTTGCATGCTGAAATGTGTTCATGTGATGCCTTCATGCATGTGTATTTATTTAAAATATTTTCAAGGCCATGATCTTAGTATAGTGAGTAAACCTTACATATTTTTCATGACTCTTATTTTTCTTGAACCAGTTGCTTGAATCTTCAAGTCTTTCATTCAAGTTGTTGATTCACGTCTTCCATTTATGTTCTTGATATCAAAACCTTAGATCTTCAAATTAATGAACTAAGTAAAAAGTTGACTTAAATAAAAAGGTGTCGGCCATCCAAATCAGTTTGATTTTTAGACAAAATATCATCTAATATGATAACATTATCTAAATGATTAGTGTTGATCAGTTTTGAATTTGATTGGTTTTCAATTATTTTAAATCAGTTAAACAATTTTGTTCAATCCAAGAAACACCCCTACCTAAATGATGTTATTATTTACATCAAACTTCCATTAAAAAAACATTGATTGACAATAAACACAAACAAAATTAGCAAGGTTTTAAAAGTTGACGGACAATTTCTTGTGTTTTGATGAATAATTTTAGAATTCTATAACTCATTACACTAAAGAAAAAGTTATGATTATAAAAAAAATCTGTATAAGTAATTGTAAATGATAATAAAAATTTTAAAATTATCTTTCAACAGTATTTAGAATTCCTCCTATTTTTGTTAAAAAATTTATTTAGAATTTTATAGTATTTGCGAAACTTTTCTTCATTCAAACATGTAAATTTAAGATTTTTCTAAAATTAAATTCTCAAAATAAGTCTTGAAAGTAGAAAAAGATTCACCTCAATCACACTAATCAAGAATGACAAGAGACGCTCCCTTCAGGAAATTGTAGAAGGTAAATAGTATTGAATCAGTCAGTTTCAGGAATTTAGAATTATATAATATTATATAGCAAAACTAGTTCAACTAATGGGAAAAAAAAAACTCAATACTGGTGACCGAATCAATGATTACCCCAAATAGCATCGGTCTACAATTTATCTTAATAGGCCATAATATCAACGTGCAAGACAAAACCGAATTCATACATTGACAAATCAGAAATGGAAACGGAGCATTATTATACACGCTTAGAAAGAAAGACTTGAGAAATCTGAAAACAAAAATTTTGATCTCATATTGACAAGCTTCATACCGATGGATGGAACTCCAATGTCACAAGAGAATACTAAAAATTTACAGCTGTGGGACAAAAGAATAAAGAAAGACCGGAGACAATTTACTGATTGGTCAGGCTGCATGAGGAACTCATCAAAATTATATCCATCGCGTATCCGCAAAAGCTATATATATATATATATATATACACAACCCTGCAGTGTTCACCACCATTCCATGACCGCATCGAGGAGGGAAATTTTTGTAGTCATTGGATGGAGAGAGCTCAAACAGTCATACGTACCTTCCGGAGACAAATCAAAACCCAAAAACTAGGAAATGGCCAAAAAATCAAGCCATGTAGGAAGAGGATACGATACTTTTTCAAATTAAGTATGCTATCTAAAAACAAGGCTTCCATTCTGCTGCAGTCTCAAATTTTCTACGAGTGACTGATAGAAAGATTTTAGTGCCTTAAAATCACCACCCTGCAGGAAGAAATATCAAGAATATTAAGCCCACAACATCAGATATTCAATGGGTCGACTCACCACACTTAATTCACTTTACTAAGCAAGATATTTCCACAACATAAAAAAATCTTATAGCAGAGAAGATCTTGCAGAACATGGGACAAAATGCATCAATAAAATTTGCTTTGGCGAGACCAGAAAAGCATGCTGGAAATATTTTGGCTCCATGAAGTTTGATTACCTGCAACTTCTGACAATATTGCTCTGCCATATCTGGCGGGCAATGAGCAGCAGAAAATCCTTTTGAAACAAAGTGAACAAGAAAATCATCCCCAAATTTGTCATACATGACCTTCTGTGCCAACACAATTTCTCCAAACAAAACAAACTGCATAGGAAAATGGATATTAAAAAGAAAGAACAGTCAAAGCAAAGAACTAAAATATGGAATTCAACTTTCTCAATTAACTTGGATGACTTGGGCAAACATTTAAATTCCTTCTAAAGTATAAACATCAAAAGCCAGTTAACTGTTTATTAAATGATATGTTCCTTCAATGCACAACTAGTATCTTCCAACCCCAAACTATCGTAATTCCATTTTTCCCCATGTACACCGGTCAAATAAATTTCCTTGAAACAACCAAATGCAGAACCAATTAGAAGCCAAGACCAATCTTATTCCAAAGCAAATTTAAGATCAAAGAAACACCCTTGAACATACAAGCACTGTTATCCAACCAAACAACCATAAAATAACAAACTGGAAATTTTTATTAAGTCTAAGAAAAGACACCCTTGAACATTACACTAAGCCTCCTTATTACAACCAAAAAAAAACCTTTGAACACAATATTACAAACTGCTCCAAGATGAAAAGGCACACTAGATGTAATCATGGACAGCCAAAGTAAAAATGCATAAGTAGATCTGCCTCCTTATACTTCACATGAAGGGAAAGATCATTACAACTTGCAAGCACTACAAATCTGCAACAAGTTATTTGTACTAATCTTATCATGTACCAATGTTTAAACAAAGGATTTGACTTTTAGATGCTCAGACAGACTTTTAAATATTGGCATAGGAAACAAAGAGAACATTGGGAGATTTGGTTTGAGAAAATGTTTCCTCATTTTATTCTGTTATCAGTTTTAATTGTTAAAAAGTCATCTTGTTTTCATTTTTTTTTCAAAAGTTTATATAGGAAAGGAGACAATGAAAACAACCTTTTCTCATTTTCACAGTTTCTTATACAAACCTTCAAAAAACAAAAAACAAAATAAAAATAATGCAACATTTTTATAATTAAAAATGAGAACAAATGTTTTCTCAAATCAAACAGCCCCTTAAATTTTCAAATAGACTTGTCAAGGAAAGATAGGCCTTCAATGATTGGGATAAATTTAAAAACCGGTGAAGAAAATTTATAGAAGGATTTGCAGTCTAAAATCTCCTATCTGGACAGGAGGAGCGATTTAATATAACCAAGACAGGTTGGAACTCTAATTCATTAGTTTCCCTGTCACTTAAATTTAAGCATGAATTCCAATTTTCAAGAAATTCAAAACCTAAAAAGTGTAAAAATTTGTAACCAGTGAATCATTCATGTAAAGGAGATGATTAGGAGTTTGAGACTATACTGCAATTACATGATAAACTATATTGTTCTAGAGCACCCGGTCACCAAATACTAATTCCATTTTTTTTGCAAATGTTGACTATGTCCTGTTCTGGTTGTGCATATATCGTCATCTATAGTATAGTTTCATATTTTCTATGCATATATTTTTATACAAGTATATGTTTTTCATTTTAATAGGATCTTAAGATCCATGTTACGATCCTACATTTTGCAATATTGCAACCCTCTTGATCTTGTGTAAGATCCAAGTTTGACAGCATTGATCATATACACAATGTTTATGGATAGCAGTATCACATCACTTGAAAGAGTAACCAAAAGAACATATAAAACAATAATACATAAGTCTTACAGTATTTGCATCATGAAACTCAAAAGATCTGTCCAGCACACTGTACAAACAGCAGTTAGTAGCAAAGGCTTCAATCACAAAACTTCTAAAACCAGGAACCTGTAAACCATTAACTATTCAGGGTAACAATTCTTCAAAACCGGGAGTACAAGTGAGTAGAATCTACCTTCTCTTCATAAGGCTGAGCACACCAATCTTTAATTAATCTAATAAAAATCTGTACACATGCCTGAATTGTGAAAATAAAAAACTATAATTCTGATTGTAGGTTTAGTCAAAAGTAATAATGTAGGAAAATAATGAATCACAATTGAATAAATAGCAAACACTACACATACCTTTCTTACAAGAATATCTTTGTGATTACAAGAAGAGTACAAAAGCAACTGCATTACCGGATCCAGGTATGCTTTGCATTTCGGGGAAAGAAATACAGGAGACAGATCATGTGTAGTAATCACGTGAAGAAACGTATACAATATTCGCTGAAGTTCCTGCAATTCCCGAATTTCCTAAAATATGGAAAAACAATTATATTATCATGCATATACATTTGATAGAGTTTGTGAATAAAGAAAAACTTAAATGGTAATGCAAAATATGTATTTCTACTATGGATTTCACATTTGAAACAATACAACTCTCAACTAGTAAAATAAATACGGTTTATACACCAGTAACCACAGTAAGCAAGCAACCAGGTACCAGAATAAATAAGAGGGGTCTTAAAAGCAAATGCGGTGTCATTGTTTCCTTAATCTAAGATCCATCAGATTTTCTACTTATGGCTCTGTTATTGGTAGATAATAGAAAGGCGTCTAAGTAGACATTTGTCAACAAAATTAACAAGCACAAATATTATTATGTAGAATAAGCACAAACTGTGTCACCATCTTAATATTTGATGACAATAATCCAACCATATGACAAAGGGTCAGACATATTAAAGCAAGAAGATTAAAAGAAAAGGAAAAATACATCCTGTCTATCTATTGTGAAACCGCATTTACATTTTCTACCTCGGTGACTGCATCAGGACCCGAAGGTAATCCATCTCTAGGAATAACACTGAATATCCGATCAGCAACAGCTGGAAATATTTCCTCCAAAATATTGCACACCGAAGTACTGAACTTGCAGATAAGTTGATTGAGTAGCAGAAGTAAACCAGCCATCTGCTTTGGCTGCAATAAAACAAAATCAATACATTAGTTATTTCTTCTACAGTGAAGAAACATTAGGGAAGCAAATAGAAAAATTTAACCACCATATTCTGGGTCCAAGTATAGAGGGAGAGAGACAGAATACAGGAACAAACAATCTGAATTTGATATTGATTAGACATGTTACAATATGATATGTGCATTCATGAAACCTAAAGCAGTAATCCTTACTTACTGATCATAATCCTAACAAAATGAGGAAGGAAACAATCACAAGACAAAAAATATGGTAACTAACCAAAGAGATAATGCAAATAGAAAAACTAATCCAAAAGGATAATTTTCAATACTTAAATAAAGTAAGATATTTTTTAATATTTCCATATGTTCTAATTTCCCACCTCAAGTTAAAGCTTACTTTTTAAAGTCAAACCCTTCAGAAAACCACATGACCAAGCTCATCTCTACTCTCAGGGTGCATGATTTGAACAAAAGATGGCAGATCCGAATAGAGGAGATCACGGCACAGGTTAACAAGAGAATAGAAAATAAATCAAACACTGGCAAAAACAAAAACTGTATATGGAGCCACAAGCCCCAAAAGCCAATGAAACAGGGGCAAGTCTAGGACAAGGATGGTAGCAGGAGTCAGACACTGTTGAGAGAAGCCAAAAACTTCCCAGGACATGCTGTCAAATGTGGCGGAGGATGGCAGCAAGTGGAAACAGCGTTTATACATGAACAGTGAGTAAGCGGGTAAGCCCCAAGGGGAAGGTGGCTTTGGCAGGAAACAGCCAACTGGAGTGAAACTTGAAGCCAGAAATTGTCTAGACTCTAGAGCAAACCAGTAAAAATGCATGGTGAAGGAGATTGAAACTCAAAGGGGAACTCAGCCAGAATCTGTTTGAAACATGGAGCTAATATGCACGTCCAGGGTGTGTTTGGGTTAGATTATATTTAAAGATTATTTCAATAATTGGTTATAACTTATAATTGATCATAGCACAAGTTTGGATGTATTAAGTGAAAAGTATTTTAAAATAATTTATTTCATTTAAATTGTCTAATATAATCAATTATTTTGTAATAAAATTACAAAGAAAGGTACGAAATTATCTGTTAGAGTAATTGGATTTGTATTAAAATTAATTGATTAAGAAAGATAACATAGTTTTGAAATCATAAGCTTCAAATTATAAGATTATGGATTATGATTTGTTTCCTTTATAAACAAAATAATCTGAATTTTATAAAATGACCAAAGACACCAAAACTGTATTATAATCTATTTTTTAGATTATAATCTCAAAAAATAACACAACCAAACATGCTCCTAAGATATCATAACACTGGACAAAACCAGTTGAGATGACTAGAATGAAGAACAAGGTTATGGATTGGAAGGAGAGCACAACAATGGCTACCAGATGCCAAAAGAGGCAAGAACTGCAGTAAGAGACAGTTGAAGGAAGAATCATAAAATAGAGTTATTGAGTTGATGAAACTTGACAATAGAGTGGTGATGGGACAGGTCTGAAGGATGGTATAGCTTTGCTACCAAGTCAAAGATCATGGGATTTTACATATAAAAGGAGGAAGAGAGGGTAAGGAAGTGGACAATCTAGATTCAATATGATATGATGAATTTATAATGTGATGATATATACCTCAAATCTAAAATACTAGGGCATGTTTGGTTCCCATTTCTGTTTCTATTTTCAGTTTTAATTACAAAATTGTCATCATCCTGTTTTTAAAAATTTATTCAAAAAAATGAAAATAGAAAATGAAAACAGGAAACAGGAAACGAAAAAAAGTTGTTTTAAGTGTTTCCTGTACAAATTTTTGAAAATAGGAAATATAATAGCAGTTTTGTAATTAAAACTGAAATGGAAACCAAACAAACCCTCAAGTATAACCCTTATCTATTCTATTCATAATCTTAACTAGTGAGGAAACAAATCACCACATAAGAAAACATGTAACTAACCAATCCCAAGAGATAATGGGAAATACGGAATCTAATCCTAAGGATAAGTTCCGATACACGAAGGCACAATATTTTTGGATACTTCAAATTCATCATGTACCTAAAAGGTATATGCTTAATTTTGACAAAATAACAAAAAAAAAAAGGAGAGGAGCGAGCTGCTCCCAGAGTTACCAAAACACTGAAAAAAGAGCAATTACTCAGAACCATAGCAGTTAAATCTCGGAATTGCAGTGGGGCCCTCCTCTGCAATGCAACCTCATTCCCGGTACAGAACACCATCACGGCCATCATGAGTGGTGGTGAATCACAGGCTGGAGCAGGCACGATCATGTCTAGCTGCCAAAATTGCAGCATTTTGGTTAATTTTAAGGATATTCAGGTAACCCCCTCTTTTTCTTCTTAGAGTTTTTGATAAACCCCTTCTCTTTCCCTCTCTCCCTCTCATTCTCTCCTTTCTGTCTATTCTCCCTCATTCTCTTCTCCATCTCCGTCAACCCTTTGTCTCTTGCACCTACTGTTCCCTTCTCCGACAACCATTGCCAGCTAAAGCTCTGTCTCCAGCAACCTCTTGCCACCATCCCTGTGTCTCTGGAAACCTCCTCCGAGCCACCTGCAGCCCTCGATGACCTCCAACCAGCCTCCAACAACCTGCTGTAGCCTCTGACAGCCCCTTGCAGTCTCTGACAGCCTCCATCTTCTACTATTTATTCCCTTTTTTTGCTGTCAACCACCTCCAGCAGCAACTATCCACTTCTCCATCAATGACAAGTGGAGAAGAGGAACAGATATTTAAAAGTGATCAAGAGAGATCAAGTAGAGGGGAAGAAGATATGGAACTTGGAGATGAAGATGATGATTATGATTTCAAGAATTCCTAGTTCCTAGTTCATGTTTTTTATTATGTTTTTGTGCTGCCTTAGGACTTAGGAGGCTTGTTTTGTGGGTTTGGAAGCTTTAGATCATCAATCTATGGATTTAGACAGTGTTTTGTGTTGGATATCAGCTTTTAAATTAAGGATTATGCATTTGAAATGGTTTTAGTTATTTATCTCTTTTTTAATTCTTTTGTGCACACAGACACACATATATGTTTATTTGTTTTACTGCCATAGTGTAAAATCTTCCCCGTGACACGATCTGCAACTCTACAAGGAGGACTCGATCTACTAGAGGCAAGAAATACTGTGACATTGATGAGGACATGAACCTCATCAAACAGACGGCTAGACACCGTGCAGTCTCAAGTCCTCTAAGGATTCAAGATATAATAAAGCAGCAAAATGGTGACAGCACCAAAATCCATGCTAGATACTGAAAGTTATAACCCAGGTTTAATTATCATATATCATATACTAATATACATACATGGCCTAATGCAATCAAATATCAATCCAGGATTTAAGATAAGTGAGAGAGGAATATTACTCTCGATGTCATGACATAGTTATCAATCCTGGACAGTAGCACGTAGTGGTAGACCCCAAACACACTATAGCGGGATGGCTGCTATTTAGAATTTATCTAATATAAATGTTCAAAAATTTTAAAAAGTACTCAAGATGCATGACAACCTCGATTAATTATAAAAAGTTGGTCTTACCTAAAAAATAAGGGTATATACTATATAACAATGAAAGTCAAGGAAACAAGCAAAAGATGTCATTGGTCACACGACATGGGTGTCACATGGGAGATAGAAACAACAGGAACTACAGGCAATTAGATACTTTAAATTCTGAAAAAGGGAGGAAGTCATAATGTTGTCCCTAAACAAATGAATGAGGGCAAAGATGGATTTATATATTTATTTTGAAATTTTTCACTCTAGCGCGGCAATAGTGCTTTGTAGCGGCTCAAGACCGCTCCACTCCACTGCACTATACTGCTATAGCACTGCTATAACATGCTGTTGATAACTATGATGTTATCACATTCCATTGCAATCACCATAACTTAAGCATTTGCAGGATCAATCTTCATTTCATCAATAATAGTGCAAAGAAATTCACTTAGATATAGAGAAAATATGTACTTCAATTTCTTCAAGCAACTGGTTCAGGGCCTTTGGTAGGTACGGAAAGACAGATGCTCCAAGTGTATCCACCATGCGGTGTATAAAAGATGTGACCTACATACCAATATAGGCATTATATAAAATTTATAGAACTTTATTAAAGAAACAATATCACAATCACTAAATCTAATTCATACCTTGTTCCGCAGGGGTTCTACTTTTGGAAATATAACAAGAACTTGAAGAAGTACATCCAGTGTCTACAGAGAAGACAGAATCACAAGATTTAGCAAATAAAAGATTAAGAAACAATAATATTATAAAAGTAATACAAGTGCAAGCTTAATACAAATAGACATAGGTTTAACAATATTATCTATCACAAAAGGATGCAATAGGAAAGATTGCTATTTGCTATCTAATAAAGGGAGATGTTTTCTTTATATGAACATAATGGAAATACAAAAAAAAAAGTAACCCACTTAAGGAAACTCCAATGACCCCAAGACAACTGAAAATTGATATGAAAAACATGTCTACCTCATTCTCCTTCAAAACTTCCTTATATATCAAACAACTGAGCCCTGTCTTTTCTCTCCTCTAACTAACCCTCTCCCTCCCATTTGCTTACTTGTTATAAGGCCCTTTCTTATACCAAAGTGAGCAAACTGGACCTAGGAAGTAGGACCATATCAGGATGTTGCAAAGCTGGATTTCTATACATAAGACAAAACTACAAAACAAAAATCATCTATAACTAGATTATTTTCAAAAGCTTCTCACCAGGAAAATGACAGAAAGTATTATAATATATCTGAAAAACCATATACAACTGCAGGGAACATGACCCAAACAATTCTGAAATACTAACCTGCTTAAACATGAGACCAATTGCAGGGCGACTAGCAGTTACAAGACGTTCACTGAAGCCCTAGATCATTTTAAAAATAGTAAGAATGGAATTAAAACCAAACTGTTGACATACTCTCCAAGAATATAACCCTTCAAACTTGGGAATTACAAGTATTGGGAATTTAATAAAAATATCAGATGAGGAAAAAGTTCAAATTTGAAAAGCACCTTACTGAGAGAATTAATTGCCATGATGATTTGCTGGATTACACCAATTTTGGCATTATTCTCCTCATAAGTCCATGACTTGGCATTTATGAGCAATGTCTCAACCTTGCATTAGACAAGCATAGGAAATTATATATACATGAAATACCAGATGTAATAATCTCAAAGAAGAAATGCTCCCGAAAACAAGGAAAAGGGGAAAGGTAGGCTATCAGGTATCTTGTAATTTATTATTTATTACTTTTTGGAAAGTATGTATCATGCAATTTTGAGTGGAAAATAACCTGCTGACAAAGAGGACTCAGCAAAGAAGATAGATAATCAGATTGCTTTTCAGGAGGGACATCTTCCGTTCCAATCAATAACCCAATTGCCTGTCAAGTGTGTCATTAATATATGATAAAAAATGACAACTTTAAATTTCACAGAATATCGTTAAACCTAAAACTCAAGGAAATGAGAATACCTCAAAAATGTGGCTACCATCGTCTGACCCTGATAGCTCTTCAGAAGTATAATTCATAATAGTGAAGTGAGCAACCGTATCCTGCAAGCTCTGGATTTAACAGAACATTCAAAACAATTGTGTAGACAGGGAAGATGGAAGTTACCAACCACATGATAAATCCATGCACATCAAGGGCAAATAGAACATGTAGGAAGTCAATATTAGTTCCTATATAGCTTCATTTATGAATACATTATTCTGAGTACATTTAAAATTTAGAACATGTAAGAGGGATGAATTATATAATTGCTACCTGCAAAATTGTCTCTATAAAAGGCACCAGCTTCACCTTCAGCAATTTTACAACTCGCATAAACAAATAACTGGCCCTACGGCTTACATTGATGTTTGAATGATGTATGCCTCTTTCGTCTAGAAAGGCAGCCAGCACCATAGGAATATATTGAGTATTATCCTGAATAAACTTTACATATCTTGTCACTGTCTCCAAATAAACAAGAGCAACAAGCCTGTTAGAGTGACAAGGAAACTTGGTTGATAGAAGCGTAAGAATGAGCTCACTCAACAATCCACTCCCAGTTCTTATGGCTTCCTCGGTTGCAGATTCACCAAGTGCATATAAAAGAGAAAGTGCACCTTCCACCTCCTCCACATTGCTATCTGAGGAGCTTGAAACAGCACTTGCTAACGAATTTCTGATAAACAACTGAGTTACATCAGGTGCTACACGGCCCACAGCACGAAGCAGAACAAATAAATCCTTTCTGAACTCTACCATCCTATCTTCCTCCTCTTTTCCAATTTTATCCATCACATCAAGATTAGTGCGGTATGCCGGATCATAACGGATTAGCACAAGGATAACTTCCAATATCTGTCCCAAGTGAAGCAGCTGTTTCTCCCCCAAAAGAGAAAAGCTCTTCAAAGTGGCAACATAACCTGAAAGAAACTGAACGATATTAAATGTAGCATCAACCTCAAAGTTCTTCATTACATAGAAAACAGAGGGTAACACTTCATTCAAAAGCCCCATAGACATTCCTTTAGCATCCTCAGAACTTGTGCGTCTAAAGCAATCCAAGGCCTCCACAGCATACCCAGTAAGCAATGCAGCTATATCAGAGACCAGCTCAGCATCGGCATCCTCAGTCACCAGCCTAAATACACGACTAATTTGAAGGCTCTGCAACAATGACAGTTTGGATTGGGGCTCCATTCGTTTAGAAACAACTGCTAACAAGCATCTGACTGCAGCACCACGAAGCTGATCAGACAGAGCACCCTCCAAAATCAAATCAAACAACAAAGGGATGAAAGCATCATTGACTATCAACCCAATGTCAATCCAAGAAATATACCTCCTCATGGAATCTAATACACTGGCACATAACTCTTGATCAGAACTCCGGTACATAGAAACAATATCATACCAAGCTCTCACGATCTGGGACACACACTGCTGTCTCATGGCATCTTTAACCCGGCACGCAACTGTCAATTCCTCAGGGGTTCTAGGGTAGTCCAAACTGATTAACTCATCATCCAAGGCATTCAAAACTCTACAGAACATGTCTATGACCATGTTTCCTTTGCTCAAATGTGGAAAAAAATCAACAAAGACGGAAGACCAAATCAAAGGATAGTCGAAGTAAATCAAAGTTATCAAAACCTGCGCAAGCTTGTTCTTTATAAATGCAGGGCCTTCCAAAACCCTTAACAGGTTCTTGTCTTGGAGGCACACAATTGAAAAGACGGAACCCCTGATCATATGCCTCTCATCTGGGGTCATTGTCAAGTATCGAGTTCGAATGACTTCATGTAATGTCTGTAGGCACCAAAACTGGACTTGAACAAGATTTGAAAAGCATAGTTTTTCAATGCACAATCTACAAATTGAAGGCTTCTCCTTAATTTCATTACAATAAATTTTAGCCTGTTTCTTCAACTCATCGTCAATGGCTCCCGTTTCATCAAAAATGATAAGAATAGCTTTCTCTAAATCATCCATGATATTATCGGGGGAATGTCGATTGGGTTTGCAAGGAAAAGCTTTTGGGCTTACCTCTTAGGATCAATGGCTAGGGTTTTTGCTGCCTTCTATCGCCAGGTTTTCCTTTCGCTACTTAAGGGGCAGGGGTTTACCAACTCACCAGTTCCTTTTTCTTCATTTAAAAGGATTTTTTTTTTCAAATTTTAAGCAATGTGTTTAATTAAAAAAATCAGGATTGTTATCCTCTCCAAGGGTTCTGTTCACTTCTTTATCACTAATTTGCCTTTTATTTTCAATTGAAATTTAGTTCCATTAGTGTTATTATAATTATTATCCTACTCGTTATTAATATTAATATTTTTTTATTATTAGCTAGTTCCGTTAGTTATGATAATAACAGGTGATTTTATTATTATTATTGACGAAAAAATATATTAAAAGATATAAGCGGTTTCAAAATTTATGAATAAGTTACATAAGATAGAGAAGACGAATTCACATAAGATTTATCAAAATGTTTACGTCTATTATGTGTCAAAACCGTGATTTAAACTTAACCAAATCTAAAACTTCTTCCTAAAAATATCACCCTTTAAAATAACATCATTCTATGATAACCATATAGTTCTATCATTGTAAACCAAACAATATTTAACCTTTGCTTTGAACCCATGACTACACCAACATGATGCTCAAAATGAGAACAACAATTAAAATGCAAAGCAACTGAAATGTCCAACCAATGATAAACCATTTACCATAACTAGTATGAAAAATGACAAGTAAAAATAGCTTGAGAAATAGTCTTAATTTCATCACTACACGGAACATAAAACATCCAAATTGATACAACGTCGTTGTAGATTCCTTTTAGTTTCTGGCATGTCAAACAAAGTTCTCAATCCAAAGGCAACCACCTCTCAAGGGATAACTTTTGACAAAAAAAAAACTTTAATAAAAAATGAGCATCTAACGCTGGTCAAGTTGCAACAAACAAGAATGCGTAGATTTGATCGAGTAAACACCATCAACAGCATGTGTTCACAATAAGCACTGAACGCACAAAACCCTAGAGATTTACTCTAGAAAATTAAGGTTATATTACTTGAATATACGTCACTTAAGAATATAGAGGGGGCTCTAAGGCCATATGTTATAGGAATTTCTTCAATTCCTTAAGGAGGATGGATCTTCCTCTTCTATATTCTTTAGATCCAAGGCAAGGAGGCTCCAAACTCGTGAACAAATTCTAAATCCATGTGGATATGGTGCAGGCCATGACATATATGGTGAAGTAACGGAGATTTTTGGTGAAGATAAACTTTGACCTAAGGTAGAAATTGCAAGAGAAATAGAGAAGAATGGAAGACTAGTGTAGGAGAAGTGATTTCCACCACTCTCTAAGGCTAGAGAGATAAGGAGAAGTGAGGTTCACCACCTTTGAGAGGAAGCCAAAGGATAAGAGCTAGAGAGAGAGCTAATACTACTTTTTTAGAGAGAAGTGAGAGCTTATCTCACTAAAGCTTCTTAAAACTCAAATTATAAAGCATTACAAAGGAAATAAGGTATTTATACCTCCTTGAAAACTATAATTTCGGAATTGGCTTGGTTGGGCTTGAAAAAGCTTCACTCAAGGCCCAAAAACTAAAACTACATGGCCCAAAAGTGACCTAAAGCAAGGTGGTACCTATACAAGGCCCAAAATGACCCAAAATGGAAAATATAGTCATGCAAGACCTAAAACTAAGTCCTAATTTCTAATCATAAAATATTTCTAAAAGTAATAACATGAAAATAAAATATATAGAAATGGAAAGCAAGCCCAATAAAGAGGCCCAAAGGATGTCCAAAAAGTGAAAGAAGACCCTTTACTCTAAGATTATGCAAGTGCAAAGTGTAAAAGTCTTCAAGAGCTCCTCCTTGGGCTTGTGCCCAACTATGGATGACATATGGGAAGCCAAGTGTGTCTAGAGTATCTCCCTATCTCTCTTGGCCCTTGACCTAGTCAAAGGACCCTTAAAGCTCTCCAAGGCAACCTCTAAACTCTATAAGAGCTTTATGGCTTCTACTTGGGTGATGGCTATGTCATGCTCCCCCTCTTCAAAAGGATTTGACCTTAAATCTAAGGTAACCTCATCCAACTCATCTATAGCACAAGGGGTAAGATCAAAAACATTAAGAGTAGCACTGACCCCATACTCACCAGGGAGGTTAAGTATATACGCATTATTACTAAGTCTCCTAATAATCTGAAAAGGACCATCACGTCTAGGATTGAGCTTGGGCTTCCTAAGGTTAGGAAAATGTTCCTTCCTTAGGTGAAGTCAAACCCAATCACCAATATCCAAAACAACCTCTTTTCTCTTTTTATTCACACATCTAGCATAGTGGTCATTTTCGTTTGTATATGATGTTTAACCTCCTCATAAAGAGTATAAACAAAAGAAGCTTTTGCCTCACCATCCATGTGGATGATATTATCAGAAATCTCTAGAGGTAAAAGATCTAAAGGAGTGAGGGGGTTAAAACCATACACAATCTCAAAAGGACTATGCTTGATGGTGGAGTGAACTACCCTATTATAAGCAAATTCCACATGTGGTAGACACTTATCCTAAGACTTAACATTTTTCTTAACAAGGACTCAAAGAAGAGTAAAAAAAGTCTTGTTAACAACCTCAGTTTGGCCATCTATTTGAGGATGGCAAACGGTGGAAAAGAGAAGCTTTGTCCCTAGCCTGGCCCAAAGGGTCCTCCAAAAGTGGCTAAGAAACTTGGTATCCCTATCACTAATAATAATTCTAGGGATCCCATGCAATCTAAAAATCTCTTTAAAGACTAGTTTAGTAATATAACTTGCGTCATCTACCTTGTGACAAGGGATGAAGTGAGTCATCTTACTAAATCTATCCACTACCACAAAATAGAATTTATTCCCCTTTGAGTCCTAGGTAAGTCAAGTACAAAATCCATGCTGATATCTACCCAAGGGGGAGTAGGAATAGGTAAGGGAGAGTAAAGGCCATGAGGAGAAACCCTAGACTTGGCCTTCTTACATGCAAGGAACCTAGAACAAAGCCTTTACACGTCACGCTTAATATAGGACCAATAAAAGTGCTCACTAAGGGTGGACAAGGTATTATTCCTCCTAAAGTGCCCCTTGAGTCCGCCCTCATGACTCTCAAGAAGCAAAAGGTCTCTAATGGATCCCCTAGGAATGCAAAGCTTATTGGCTTTAAATAGGAAGCCATCTAACTTATGGAACCCAATAGAAAAGATAGAAGGACCATAAGTGTGGTAGACAAGAGAGAAGTCAAGATCATTTGGGTACAATTCTTTTATCTCATCAAGACCATGGAGGGTGGCACCTAAAGAAGAAAGAAGGGTGTGCCTTCTAGATAAGGCATCAGCTACCACATTAGCTTTACCACTTTGGTTCTTGATAACATAAGGAAATTTCCAAATACTCAACCCATTTAGCATGCCTCTTATTAAGCTTATGTTGGCCCTTAATGTATTTGAGTGACTCAAGGTCACTATGAATGATAAACTTTTTGGGAATTAAGTAGTGTTCCCAAGTTTGTAGGGCCCTTATTAAAGCAAAGAACTCTTTGTCATAGGTGGGATAATTAAGGTATGCTACATTAAGCTTTTCACTAAAGAAAGAAATAGGGTGCCATTCTTGAAGAAACACCACACCTATGCCGACATTAGATGCATCACATTCAAACTCAAAAGTTTTAGAAAAGTTTGGAAGAGCAAGAATGAGAGCATGAGTGAGTCTATGCTTAAGGTCTTGAAAAGTATTTTCTTGCTTTGGCCCCCAATTAAAAGGAACATTTTCTTAAGCAAGTCATTAAGGGGAGAAGCCATAGTAGAAAAGTCTTTTACAAACCTTTTATAAAAGCTAACCAAGCCATGAAAGCTTCTGCCATGCATAGTTTTAGGAGTAGGCCAAGCACTAATTACTTTGAATTTTTCTTGGTCAACTTGGACCTCCTTGGAGCTTACGACAAATCTAAGAAAGATAATGTGATCAAGCCAAAAGAGCATTTTTCAATGTTAGCAAAAAGTTTGTTTGCTCTTAAGGCAAGTAAGACATGTATAAGGTAAATAAGGTGAGAGTCCATAGTTTTAGAGTAAATTAGGATGTCATCAAAGTAGACAACCATAAAATGCCCAATAAAGTCCCTCAAAACACGGTTCATAAGGTGCATAAAAGTGCTAGGTGCATTGGTCAAGCCAAAAGACAACCAACCACATATAATCCAAGCTTGATCTTAAGAGTAGTTTTTCATTCATCACCTTCCTTAATCCTTATTTGATGATAGCCACTCTTAAGGTCAAACTTAGAAAATATGGTAGAGCCACAAAGTTCATCCAACATATCCTCAAGTCTAGGAATAGGATTCCTATACTTGATGGTTATGTTGTTGATTGCTCTACAATCAGTGCATAACCTCTATGATCCATCTTTCTTTGGAACTAAAAAAATGGGTATAACACATGGACTAAGACTCTCCTTAATTCAACCTTTGGAAAGTAGGTCTCTAATTTGTTTCTCTATTTTTAGACTCTCTTTAGGGTTACACCTATATACAGGTCTATTAGGCAAGCTAGCCCCAGGTATAAGGTCAATTTGGTGTATATCCTTAATAGATGGAAGCCCTTGAGGAAGGTCTTTGGGAAAGACATCTTCAAACTCTAAGAGAAGATTTTGCACTCTCTTGGGCATAGAAGGAGAAAAGGAGCAAACTAAAGATAGGGAGGTGCAAAGAGAGGAAGTGCTAAGTAAGCTAGAAGGGCTAGGAGAGTTGAAGAAACCTAAAGAAGAAGTACTAGAGGAGGAGGAAAGGTAAAGCATGTAGAAGGTCTTGTGAAGAAGCAAGGCTTACTTCACATCATGCTTAGAGACAAAGAAAGAAGAATTCCTTGGGATCTTCAAGTGTGAGAATCCCTTTACCCTTATCTTTTTGGTTTAAGTGTTTTTTTATTTTTTTTGTTTTTATGTTTTGGAGAGGAAGTGGAAAGCCCAACCTCCGTATCCCTTTTCAACTTCATTTGAAGTTGGTTTTTCGAAACCTGTTTGGGAGACAATGGATGCAAGATAAACTTCTTATTATTATAGACAAAAGTGAGGGTGTTGGTGAAACCCTCATGGGTAAACTTCTTGTCATATTGCCAAGGTCTACCGATTAAGACATGTGTGGCTTCCATAGGCATAACATCACACCAAACTTGATCATGGTATGTGCCAATGGACAAGGAAAGAAGAATTTTTTGATCATTAACATCTCACCCCTTTCATTAAGCCATTGCAATTTATAAGGTCTATGGTGATCAATTAGAGCATAACCAAGTTTGTGAACTAGCCTTTGGCTAGCCACATTTGTGCAACTACCACTATCCACAACGAGAGAACAAAGTTTTTCTTTAATGTAATATCTTGTATAAAAGATGTTCTCTTTTTATGTAGTGTCATCATCCCTAATATGGCTTCTAAGAAGCCTTCTTATCATAAAGAGCTCACCTTCATCTCCAAGAACATGTTCACTATCATTAGAATCATTATTTGAGATATCACTAGAGTGTGAAGAGAAAGATTCCTCATAGCTTGAATAGTGATTAATGCCCCTTAAAATCATGGTTTCCTTGGTTGTGCATTGAGAGGCAATGTGACCCCTTCACAAACCTTAAAACATTTAATAGAACTTGTTCTTGAAGAAGTAAGTTGGGATGAAGAGTTGGAATTCTTAGAAAAGGTGTGTTTAGAAGGTTGTGTAGGGGGATGGTCCCTATGAACCTCACTCTTAAGCCTAAGAGATGAAGTGCCCACTTCATGCTCTTTACCCTTTCTCCAACTACCTTCTTTATGTTGGGTGAAGTCTTCTTTGCCTTTCCACTTAGGCCTAAAAGGTTTGGAATCCCATTTATAGTAAGAAGTTCCATCCATGAGTTGAGCTTCTACTCGTGTGTATTGATGGAGAAGCTCCTCAATGTCCACATGAGGTAGAAGTTTCACTCTTTTCCTAATAATATGATTAATGCCATGTACAAATCTATGCATGGGGATTTTTTCATCCTCCTCAACATTGGCCCTAATTATAGCCAATTCCAAGGCTTTGTAGTAATCCTCCACACTCTTGGACCCTTGGATGAGTCTATTGAGCTTGACCAATAACTCACCCTTATAATAGGAGGGGATATAATGTTTCCTAAGCAAAGCCTTCAAATTATCCCATTCATCAATGGGTGGGAAATGGTCTTTCTTCCAATCTTTAAGGATTTGGGTCTACCACACTAATGCATAGTTTTGGAAACTTAGGGTGACAATCCTAACCTTTTTCTCATTTTTTGTTTAGTGGAAGGTGAAAAGTTGCTCAACTTTCATCTCCCAATCAAGGTAGGCTTCTAAATCACTTTTTCCATGGATGGGTGAGACCTTTAACTTGACCTCTCTCAAGCTACCCTCCTCATAAGGCCTATGGTGCCTTCTATGATGCCTATCCTCAACCTCACTAGTTTCATCATTATGTCTATGTCTATGTCTATTATGCCTACAATGTCTGGTGGTTTTTTCTTTATCCTCCCCATTTTCTAGGTTATCAAACCTAATGGACATGTTATTTAATTTTTCTAAGATCAACTGCATGTGAGGGGGTAGGATCTCTCTCTCTCTCACACACACACATCATATGAATACATGTTGTAATGCAAAAATATAAGAAATGAGATACTAGTTAGGTCACTCAAGTTGTTCTAAGACCTAAAAAGAAAATAACACACAAAGGGAAACAAGAAAACACAAAGAAAACAAGTAGACAAAACTAGTCGGATGTGCAAAATTTAAACTAAGTCTAGCATGCAAAAATGCACTTATACTAACTAGAAAGCAAGTAAAGCAAACTAGTCGATGGTGCAAAAATTTAAACTAGGCCTAACACAAACTAGTCGGGTGCACAAAATAAACTAAGTCCTATGTGTAATTACTTATAATCAGCTAATTCAAAATCAAAGTCCTTAATGTCTAAATATAAGGACTTAAGAAAGTACTTTAAAAGAAAAATCCCAAAATACAAGGGAAAAGAAAATACAAATCACACACAATTTCCTAAACTATTACAAAATTGGCTCTCTAATACAAAGGTCTTCCAAGTTTTCCTCCAATGCCAAGCTAATCCAACAAGCTA
This sequence comes from Clitoria ternatea, assembly GCA_037962975.1. Lineage (NCBI taxonomy): Eukaryota > Viridiplantae > Streptophyta > Magnoliopsida > Fabales > Fabaceae > Clitoria > Clitoria ternatea. The sequence goes on along the minus strand of CM075673.1, from coordinate 102,341,067 downwards.
CAAAGAAATCACTTGAAAACTTAAAGTAATGGTTAGCACAAGTAATAAAGAAAAAGAAAAAGAAACTCAAAGTGTTTGTTATCTTAGCCTCACAAAGTGTATTCTCTCAAACACCAAGCTCTCTATACTTGTAATTTGCTTTAGGTCAATTTCTTAAGTCAAATCTCAAACCTTCCAAGATGCTACCCAATTAGTGATGTCCTTACAAATCCTTAATCTCAAGAATACCAAAAAGAGAAATACTTAAATGACAAAACTTGGAGAGAAAGAGACAAGCAAGAAAAGGAAAATTAAGAAGCTAAACTAAAAGGAAAGTGATGTGTCAAACAAGAACTTGACAAGCAACAAAAGCTCAAAGAACAAAGGTGTACAAGAGTGGAAAAATAATGTGACAAACTAAGATACAAACAAGACAAATAAGAAATTAAATGCAAGCAAAGAAAGAAGGCACACAAAGGAAAACTAGAAACTCTAGAATACTTACAAGATCAACACCTTTTTATATAGTTTCCTAAGCCTTTTTTTCTTAACACAAGTGCATAATACAACACAAAAAGAACAATTAAATTACTACAGAAGAAAATATATAGCTACTAGAATTTTTTTATTTGCAAGGGGTTTTAATGCTTATTTTCACACTTTTTTTGCCAAGAAAAGAACCAAATATATGCAAAAATAATGGACCTTTCAAGCTCTTTTCTTTTCACACATTTTTATACTTATTTTTTTTATATTTCCCTTTTTCACAAAAATACTGCAGCAAAAACAAAATTACAAATTGCTCTAAAAAAGTGAACAAAGAGGCTAAACTAGGAAACTAAAACAAGGCATAAGCAAGCATCTTTTTCCAAATGATTTAGGCAATGGAAGACAGTGATTTATGACACTAAAGACATTAAAATGAAGACAAAAATAGAATGCGAAGGGTAATACAAACTTGCTGGAAAAATTGAAATTAAACTAGATACAACCACACCTAAAGGAAACTAACAACCTATAAAGGTAATGAGCACAAAATCCATCTTAAAGTGAGATGGAAAACACAACCACAAGGAGCTTGTTAGAAACTTCAATTAATGCTATAAAATGCCTAAGAATCCAATAACTCAAAGTAATGGCAAATGCAAAGAAACAAGCATAGAAAAACATAGAAACAAGCTCTAACACCTAAGATAACATCTAAGGAATCTAAGATCACTTGAACAAATGAATAAACATGTAAGATGAACATATATTATTACACAAAATAGCAATGGTTCAGCTAGAATTTCAAACTAAAATTTGAAAATGACACAAACAACTCATAATATGCAAAGAAAATGCAAGAAAAAGCAAGAAAGATGAGGTAACTTGTAGTATAAGGCACCAAAGGTCAATAAGAGTTGACTAAAAATGTTTCGCTTATTTTTTTTCAAACTTTGAGGTTATATTTCAAAATAGTGCAGTAACAAAAAATGTGAAGGCACTTTGCAAAATTCAAAGCCAAACTAAGTAGATCTAAAAAATGAAGAAGTGATAACTTTTTGAATTTTTGGTAGAATTTCACATATGATATATCAAATTGAAGCTAGAGACAAGGAGAATGCAATTATTGAAACTAAAATTTCAAAATCTTAACACAAAAGTACAGATCTAAAGAAAAGAAAAGAAGAGGAGTTAGACTCTAGATACCAAATACATCAAAGGAGGACCTTGATCTTGGCCCGATGTCTAATAGATAAGAATAATCTCCTAAGATAGAGGGTGGAGATAACCTCCTAGAATTGAAGAGATAAAATATAATCTCCTAAAATTAAGGGACAAGGGAGCCCTAGCTAATCCAAAGGGAATAGGAGCCCCTCAATTACGAGCTTTGGGCGTAGAGTTAAGCCGAGTGACTACGTGTCGAGTTGAGGTGACCTTTTCTGAGTCGTAGGGTATTTCAAGTCTTGATTAGGATGAAAACTTTGAGTGGGATAACGACTTCGAGTAAGATGAAAACTCTGAGTGAGATGGCAACTTCGAGTGACTATATACCGAGTGGTTATATGTCATGTGATTTTTGGTCTTGAGCTTTGTTGTTCCTCCGATCAAGATTCTAGGATTTGACGTAATTTGTTAAGTTGAGTCATACTTGTCTTATTGCTATTCTGGTGGGCTTCGTTAAAACCTCTTGGGGGAAAACCTAGTAGGAAAAAACCCCTCAAGTAGGAAAAAGAGTGCCCTTATTACATTCAACTATGATACATCTTTACTATTCTAATGAGCCTCATTAAAACCTCTAAGGGGAAACCTAGTGGGAAAAAACCCTCGAGTAGGAAAAAGAGTGCCCCGTTTATATTCAATTATGATACATTTCTAAATGTGTAGCATATCACATCCATAGGTTACTTATTCCTTTTAACTCTTCAAGTCGGTATGCTCCTTTGTCTATGACTTCACTTACTCACTGTGGGTCTTCCTAGTTGGTTGCTAGCTTCCCATCCTCTTTCATTCTTCTATTGTTATTAGTTACTCTTAGAATTAGATCTCTTCTTTGAAAATTTTGTATGGCCTGAGTAGTGCGTTTTATTTTTAAGCAGATTTCTATTTGGAGGCTTGTATCTTGATGTAGACTAAGTCATGTTATTTCAAATTAAGGTCTAGGTCTTTTTGTCTCATTGTGTCATTTTCTTTTTTGTCGTAGGATGTTCTTCTGAGAGAGGGATCTCCTAGTTTTCATAGGAATCATTACCTCTACTCTGTAGGTGGGGTGGAATGGTGCCTCATGGTTGGGACTTGGAAGTTTGTTACTTGACGCGATTGGGCTTTTGTCGTTCATAAATTGAATTTTATCGTTACCCCCGAGCCACCGCTCGAGTTTTTAGGACTTAACATAGTGATAAGCTTGTTGGGTGATGAGTTGTCGTTACCCTCAAGTGAAGCTCGGGGTTTTAGGACTTATTTGCCATTACCCTCGAGTCGTTGCTTGGGTTTTCAAGACTTAAGATAGTGCTGAGCTTGCTGGGTGATGAGTTACTGTTACCCCCTGTCGCAACCTGGATCGCGACGGCGCGGTGAGAAAGAGAGAAGGTGTAGAATGAAACAGGGAGTCGCCACCAACGTTTTTATCCATAGGAAAAACATTGGAAAAAACTAAGTTCAGTAAAGCACTGGTTAAAAATTGAGATTCAAGTTCGGGAGTCGGTTACGAGTAGGGAAGGTATTAGCACCCTACATCGCCTGTCAAAAACAGTACCAAGATTGAAAATGCACAACATAAATAGCCTTACAAAAGATGGTTTATTTCTTCCCTTTTATTGTTATATTTTTTTATTTAAAAACGACGGAATGGAGTGAGAGAACTGTACAAACATAGAATGTTGAAGCGAGGTCAATGGGACGTTTCATCCGAATTAAACTTGACTTCGATATGAGACAGAGAGGGGAAGAGAATGCTAATAAGGCGTCACGCCTAAATTAGACATTCTCGAATAAAAAAAACAGGGATAGGAAAGAGATAAGCGGGACGTCTCGTCCTAAGTATCCCTTCCCTATGAATTATGGCGAGGCTTGAGCAAAAACTAGGGGGAAATCAACAAGACGTCACGTCTAAATTGATTTTCACGGAAGCGACCAAAAAAAAGAACATTTATGAAAGAAACATGAAAGTGAGGAAATAAATCAATAAAAAGAAATAAGAAAGATGGGCCCGACAGGAGTTGAGGTCCTGCTCCTACGTATTCTTGAATTATCAAGAAATCAGGGTTACGTAGTTCTGAGTGTTTTTTTTAGGAAAAGACTTGGGAGATGATGATGGATGTCACTGAGGTGGGGAACTCGTACAAGGCGAAGTTCTTCGCACGTGTACGAATCCTAAAGAGGTTGTGTAGACGGGAGTGCTCCCGTACGACACTATTTAAAAATGATTTATTTCCTTTTTTTTATATTTTTATTTAGATTTGAAAGAAAACATAGGAAGCATTTATTTCCCTTTATTATATTTTACTATGAAGCGAAAGGGGAAGGTAGCAGAAGCTACAAAAGAGAAAGGGAAACAGTAAGTTCAGAAAACAGAGGGAAAAATGAGTGAAAACCGAGTGGGAGAAGGGAAAACCGAGTGAAAAAGAGGGAAAAACCGAGTAAAAATGGAAAAAACCGAGTGGAAATGGAAGAAACTAAGTGGAAATGGAAGAAACCGAGTGGAAATGGAAGAAACCGAGTAAAAAAACGAAATACCGAGTGATAAAAGCAGAAAACCGAGTAAAAATGGTAAAACTGAGTGGAAATAGGAAAATACCGAGTGAGAAGTGATTATCGAGTGAGACTGAGTGAGAAGAGAGACGGTGTTGGAGTTGAGAGGAGTGAGGAGGTCGGATTTGGTGGATTTGAGGGGGATGTTGGACGGTGTGTGAGAGGAGGTCAGTTTAGGTGATGAGAAGGATGAGTGGGGGCTGTTGGAAAGGGTGAGAGGAGGGTGCTGGAGGGTATTTGGTGGCTGGGAGGAAGTGCTGGACGGTGTGTGAGAGGAGGTCGGTTTGGTGGGCTTGAAGGGGAGGCTGGACGGTTGAAAAGGGTGAGAGGATGAGGAGTTAATGGAGGGGGTGCTGGACCGTGCGTTAGAAGAGGATGAGGGTGTTGTGAGGGGCTGCGCAGTGTGGGAGATAGAGAGAGCGGAGGATTTGATAGAGTTTTCCCTTAATGAATTCTCCTTTGGTGCTTCAACCCCTGCCTATTTATAGGCTTGTCTGAGTGGAAGGCCAGCTCAGGCTTCCACTCAGAGTGGAAAACCAACTCACACTTCCATTCAGAGTGAAGTGAGGGACAACGGCTGGGTGGGAATTTTTAATTCCCTCCACTTCCGCCCCTGTCTGCCACCCCCAGGATTCCTGGATCCACTTGGGTGGTGGAATCCAAGTCAGCACGGGCGAATAGGGGGGCCTGGCGGAAATCCGAGAGATAGTGATGGAATCCGAGTGAGAATGATGGAAATCCGAGTGTAAATGACTCGGATCACCCTCTCAGTCAACATTCATCCACATTGCATCTCAATTCCGAGTGGGAAAAGGGGTCGGTCTTCACTTTGCCTCCTAAATCCGAGTGGAAAAGGCCCCTTTTATGCTAAAGACCGAATGAAATCATGTTGGTGTTGTGCAATTAGATTGAGTGGGCAATTAAAGAAATTGAGTTAGAACCGAGTGAAAACTGACTTGGATTCCCATTCTCGCTTGAGTGTAACTAGAATCGCTTAGGCGAACGACCTGAAAAGCACTCGGAATTGAGTGAAAAGTGGGTCACTCGGTACTGACTGAAAATTGGCTCGGACTTCATCTCCTCTCCACAATCCGAGTGACCAATGACTCGGAACCGACTGAAATATGTGAAGTGTGACTCGGAATTGGCTAAAGGATGACTCGGAGATGAGAGAAAGATGACTCGGGAACGGGTAAAAAGTGGCTCGGTGAAGGTTTGAAGTATGGTGGAAATGGGGGCTCGGAATTGATTGGCCAAAAGGGCTCGGGAAAGGTTTGAAGAGGGCTGACTGACTGAAGTGTCACTCGGAAACCGATTTGAAAATTGGCTCAGGACTGGGCGAGAAAAGAATGACACGAAACCGACTGAAATGGCTCAGAAATTGAGTGAAATGACTCATTCGATGCTGACTGGAAATACTTCACTCGGTTCTGACTGAAGAAGCAACTCTCGGTTCTGATTGAAGAGGCAACACTCGGAATTCTTTTCAGTCGGATGTATTTTGCTCGGATCTCATCTCTGCGTGAAGCATTCACTCGGAATTTCTTTCAAAAGTGACACAGAACGTTATTGCTTGAAGGATTTACTCGGAACTGTCCTTGGGAACTTTTAATCAGAATGGAACTTGGACATTTTCACTCGGAACCTTCCTTCTTGCACTCGGAAATTGAAATTTTGGTCATTTTCACTCGGAAATAGGCTTTTTTTTTACTCAGAATTGGAAATTTGAATTTCTTCACTCGGAATGTGTCTATTTTCCACTCAGAAATTGGAATCTGAATATTTTCACTCGGAAATAGGCTTCTTCTCACTCAGAATTAGAAATTTGAATTTCTTCACTCGGAATGTGCCTATTTTCCACTCAGAAATTAGAATCTGAATATTTTCACTCGGAAATAGGCTTCTTCTCACTCAGAATTGGAAATTTGAATTTTCAATTCGGATTTCTCTCCAATTGAGTGATACTCACTCGGATTTACTTCAATCAGCAATCCTTTCACTCGGAAAATAGCTTTGGGCAGCATCTATCCAAGGTCAGTCCCCTTTTCCACTTGGATTGGTTGCAGTAGGGGATCTTCCACTCGGATTCTCCTCTAACAGGGTCATTTTCATTCGGATTTGATCCCTTCTGAGTAATTTCACTCGGATTTGATCCATTCCGAGTATTTTCACTCAGACTTACTAGTTTTTGGGCCATTCCACTCGGATTTTTGTTCAACAGGGCTATATTTCACTCCTAAATGCTTCAATCAGAGTCATTTTACTCGGATTTGCCATTTTTGGGCCATTCCACTCGGATTTTCTTCATTTTGACTCGGATTTGACCATTTTTTGAGTTATTCCAATCGGATTTGCCTTCAACAGAGCTGTATTTCACTTGGAAAAGCTTCATTCTGAGTTATTTCGCTCGGTTCTGATTATTTTGGAGCCATTCTACTCGAATTTGACCATTCTAAATTAGAATTAAGTATAAAAAGATTCATTCCACTTGGACCGGACCAGAAGAGGTGTTCACACCCCCGAGTGAGCACTCGAATTTTTAGGACTTATTTGTCATTAACTAGAGTTTTAGGACTTGTTTGTCGTTACCCTTGTGCCATCACTTAGTTTTATGACTTATTTGTCGTTACCCCCAAGCCGTTACCCAAAGTTTTAAGACTTGTTTGTCGTTACCCCCGAGCCGTTACTCAAAGTTTTAGGACTTATTTGTCATTACCCTCAAGCCTTCACCCAAAGTTTTAGGACTTTCTTGTCGTTACCCCTGAGCTGCCACTCAGAGTTTTAGGACTTGTTTGTCATTACCCCTGAGCCGTTACTTAGAGTTTTAGGACTTGCTTGTCGTTACCCTCGAGTTGTCACTCAGAGTTTTATGACTTGTTTTTCATTATCCCAAGCCGTCACTCAGAGTTTTAGGACTTGTTGCAATCGTCATTTGAAGAACATTGTTGAATCATATAATTTGTAGAGAAAACTTTGTTGAATTATATAATTTATAGAGAGCATTGTTGAATCATATAATTTGTAGAGAGAACATTGTTGAATTATATACTTTATAGAGAATTATTTAGTTAAATTGTTCTTGTGTTATTGATGTTTCATCGGGCCTTATTAACACCTCTCGGGGGAAAACCAGTAGGAAAAACCTCCACAAGTAGGAAAAATAGTGCCTGCATGAATGATTACATAGTCTCACTTGGTGGTTTTTCTCTTGCCCTGCTATTTTTCAGGGGTCCCATATTAGGGAATCCCTCAGGGTCAGGCAGCGAAAATACAAGGATTCCCAAAAAGAATTGCAAAACAAGTCTTTCAAGGCATTACATACAAAATTAAATTTTTTTTTAGGGTTTACCTCTCGTAGATACGACACGAGTTCCTTAATCGAAGCAATTACAAGTTCGTCCGTAGGAGTCCACACGAGTACTCCTACCAGAATCTAAAATTCTGAATGCTAGTACAAAAGTTTAAAGAGTAATCTAATTTCTAAGCAATAGCCTATGAGTATCTCAGGCTCTATATATAGGCTTAGGTCTTAACATGATGAGCTCTCATTAAACATTGGGCTCCTGACTCATTCTAAATAAGTTAGGCCCAATAGTTTTATTTTTAGTCCAACTAAAATAAAACTATTCTCTGGTGGGCTTACATTATGTGCATGACCCTTATAGGCAAAATATTCGGTTATATTAATAATAAACTATTTTATTATTAATATAAAATAAGAGCGGCATCTAGCAATACGTCATTATGTCCGAATATTATTTATCATCGATATGACTTATAAGTGATAATTATTTTATATATTTATTCCTTTTGTCACGATATCTAATTGGGCCCAAAGCATGGTTGTCGTCATCCTTGTATGACCCAATTCATTTTACTTGATATCAGAGTAGACTTTATAGAATAAATATCTAATTTGTTTGTCCTAGCATGGCCATGCATTTCGTTAGTCTCACTCCACCAAGTAGCCCATAGATATCACTCCTCTCACATAGGAGAGATAAATCCCATCTACATCACTCATATCCCTCTACATAATTTATCCATTGCCTAATCACATTCTTTATGGTAAATCCTATTACTGATGACGTTTGATTGTATTAAAACAACAAACTCTTTATGTAGGAATCGTAGTGACTTCATGTCAAAGGACTATATACCATTATCACATTGAGAACCATTTATGACACTCATGTAACGATCCATGCAACGTTCTCATGGTGGGTCTGTCTAGTACAACATTACTCTTAATGTGTACCTGTATGAAGACTTGATATCATATATACCCATGATTTGTGAGATCAAATCATCAGTACATCCACACACTAGTCTTAATGTATTTACATGTCCCCATGTAAATACTTAATTAGGGACGTTTTAAGAATAATTCTTATATGACCTATTATTCCAGGATAAATAGTTTTAAAAAATCTTAAAACTGAAAATACTTATTTTATTGATAAGTTAAAATTGATACATTAATAGCTCGTAGTGCATACATTAACAATCTCCTACTTAAACTAGAGCCAATCGGATATTTGCCTAATGCCTAATGATCTAGTGTGTCCCTCATGCTTCTGTTGTGCAAGAGGTTTAGTGAGTGGGTCAGAAATGTTATCATTGGTGTGTACTTTACATATCTTAACATCTCCCTGTTCAAGTATTTCTCAGATGAGATGAAAACACCTAATTATATGCTTAGATTGCTACTATGATCTAGGTTCCTTAACTTATGCAATTGCTCCACTATTGTCACAATAGAGACTTATGGGTCCATAATGCTAGGAACTACCTCAAGTTTTGTTACAAACTTCTTGATCCATACTGCTTCTTTTGTAGCATTTGAGGCAACAATATACTTAGATTCTGTAGTAGAATCAACAACTGTCTCTTGCTTTGAACTTTTCCAACTCACAGTGCCACCATTTAAACAAAACACATACCCTAATTGTGATCTTGAGTCATCCTTATCAATTTGGAAGCTAGCATTAGTGTAACCCATTACAATGAGCTCCTCTTCCCCTCCATATATCAAGAATGAATCTTATAGGTTGCTCTACCTTAGTCTTTCATGGAAAAATAGCTTTCCAATCAAGCCTTCACAGACTGAAGGGTAGGAATATCATTTCCAATAAGTAATATGTCATCAACATATAGGACCAAAAAAATAACTATGCAGGTATTAACCTTTTTGTAGACATAAGGTTCATCTTTATTTTTAATAAAGCCGAATTGCTTAACAACCTCATCAAAATGAAGATTCTAGTTTTTGAAAGTTTGCTTAAGTCCATAAATAGACCATTGTAGTTTGCATATCTTGTTGGATGCTTTAGGCTTTACAAAGCCTTTGGGTTGTGTCATAGACACTTTCTCAAGAAGATTTCTATTAAGGAAAGCAGTCTTGACATCCATTTGCCATATTTCATAATCGTGGTATGCAGCAATAGCAAGCAGAATCCGAACAGACTTTATCATAGCGACTGGAGAAAAAGTTTCATCATAGTCTATACCATGAATTTGCTTGAAGCCTTTCGTCACCAATCTTGCCTCATAGGTACTTATATTACCATCCATGTTAGTTTTCTTTTTGAAAACCCACTTGCATCCTATAGGTTTTACCCCTTCGGGTGCATTAACCAAAGACCAAACTTGATTATTATACATGGAGTCCATTTTAGATCCCATGGCTTTAAGCCATTTCTAGACTTGCAATGACCTCTTCAAAAGATGTTGGCTCATTTTGATCCATTAGCAACACATCTCCTTCCTGAGTTATAAGAAAACCATATCTTTCAGGTTATTGACGTATTCTACCTGATCTACACAAGTCTTGTTCTACTTGAGTTGGAGTTATCATAACATTTTGTGGTTCCTACTCCATTTCCACCATTAGCTCTTTAATGCCTTGTAGGTCTTAAACTTCTTCAAGTTCTACTTTCCTCCTACTGATTCTTTTAGAGATGAATTCCCTTTCTAAGAATACAACATTCCAAGCGACAAACACTTTTCCCTCAGTAGGATTGTAGAAGTAATAACCCTTAGTTTCCTTTGGGTATCCCACAAAAATACATTTATCTAATTTGGGTCCAAGTTTGTCAAATATCTGATGCTTCACAGCCCCAAATCTTAAGAAAAGACATACTGGGTCGTTTCCCAGTCCATATCTTATATGGTGTCTTTATGACAGCCTTAGATGGAACACGATTAAGTGTGAAAGCTGTTGTCATCAAAAGCATGTCCCTAGAAGGAGTTAGGGAGGTCAGTTTGACTCATCATTGATCGAACCATGTCTAACAAAATTCTATTTCTTCGCTCAGAAACACCATTCCATTGTGGTGTTCCAAGAGGAGTGAGTTGAGAGATAATCCTACACTCTTTAAGATATTCATCAAACTCCAAGATTAAGTATTCGCCACCTCGATCAGATCAAAGTACTTTAATTGTCTTGCCAAGTTGGTTCTCTACTTCATGTTTGAATTCTTTAAACTTTTCAAAAGATTCTGATTTATGCTTTATCAGAAACATAAATCCATATCTACTAAAATCATCAGTAAAGGTGATGAAGTAACTAAAACCTTCCCTAGCCATTGTCCCTATTAGCCCACACACATCACCATGTATTAAGCTTAGAAGATCGCTCGCCCTTTCACCCATTCCAGTAAATGGGGTCTTAGTCATCTTCCTCAATAAACAAAATTTACATGTATCTATTGATTTAAAATCAAAAGAGTCTAAATATCCATCTTTATGGAGTTTAGAAATACGTTTCTCATTTATACGTCCTAGGCGACAATGCCAAAGATAAGTTAGGTTCAAATCATTTGTTTTAACCCTTTTAGTATTAACATTATAGATAGGGGTTTCAAGATCGAGAACATAAAGTCCATTACTTAAATTTACACAACAATAAAATGTGTCATTCAAATAAACAGAACAACCATTGTTCTTTATTATAAAGGAAAATCCTTTCCTATCTAGATAAGAAATAGAAATAATGTTTCTTCTTATTGCCAGAACATAAAAACAATTTTCTAATTCAAGAACAAACCCTGAGGGAAAGGATAAAAATTAAGTCCCTACAGCTAATGCAACAACTTTTGCTCTATTTCCAATGCTTAGGTCCACCTCGCCCTTCATCAACTGCCCACTCCTTCTTAGATCCTGCACATTAAGACAAATGTGAGATCCATATCTAGTATCTAATACCCATGATGTTGAAGTTGATAAGTTAATTTCTATAACAAAAATACCTGAAGTGGAAGTCTCACTTCCCTTCTTCTTAAGCTCTTCCAGGTACTTTGGAAATTTTCTCTTCTAGTGTCCCTTCTATCCACAATGGTGACAATTACCTTCCTCACCCCACCTACAGGTTTTAAGGCTGATGTACTTGGCTTATCCTTGCTTTTCTAAATTTTCTTTCCCTTTCCCATAACAACCTTTCCTTTGCCTTTATGCATGCTCTTTCCTTTACCTTTGCTAGAATTAACCATCATTATGGCCTTGCCCTTTCCCTTGGAAATATTGGGCTCAATAGTCCTTAACATATTGAGTAGCCCTGGCAATATTTTATCCAATGCATTCATGTTATAATTCATGATGACTGGCTTAAAATTGTTAGGCAATGACTTCAAAATGAGATCGGTAGATAACTTTCAAGGAAGGGGAATTCTAGCCTAGCTAGATTCTCTAAGTACCCAATCATTTTGAGCACATGAGGTCCTACGGAACCTCTCTCTTCAAGTCTGTAGCTAAATAGGGTTGAAGAAACTTCATATCTTTCTTGGTCAGCTTGACCTTGATATAGTTTCCTTAGGTTTTCGATCATATCGAAAGCCTCCATGTGCTCATGTTGCTTCTGAAGCTCAAGAGACATGGTTGCCAGCATAAGGCATTGGACATCTAAAGTGTCATCCTGATGCTTCTTGTAAGCATCCTTGTCAGCTTTAGAGGCATTGGCCACAGGTGGTTCCGAAATCAGATCGTCCAAGATATATTCCTTTTTCTCTTGTTTAAGGACAATCCTTAAATTCCTATACTAGTCTAGAAAGTTAGGTCCAGACAATTTTTCTTTGTCTAGGATCGATCACAATGAAAGGTTCAAAGGTGTGTTTGATATCATGGTTATCTAAAACAGAAAAATATGTAGTAACTATCAATTAAAAACATATTTAATTTTTGGTCTTAAAATTAAACACGCCTCCCATTATTTTGATTCAAAATAAAATTGCCCTCTATGAACCAGAAAATCCCGTTGGAAGATTTTCTAGTAGGCAAAGATCCATATTTAGCCTAATGTTAAGTTAGTTTTGGCTGATCACATAACACCTGGTTATTTAGGTAGGAAACTCTTTTCCATTTGTATCTTATACAACTTTTAGAAATTGGGTTAGGTAACCATTACTGATCATTCATCTTATGAAAGTTTAGCCCAATGCATACGCCTCTAAGTTTATTCAATCCAATTGATAACTTAGTTAAGTTAAAACCCAATAAAACAGTTTGGATATTACAATTATCCCATCGCGTCTTACTAATATAAATGATAGTACCCTACTTTGGCAGACCCACTATTTATTGACATTAGTATTGATGAGTGTACTTATTGGAAGGCGTTTGTAACTTAATATTATTTTGAGGGATTTTAATTTATTTTAAATTACCATCTTTGTTAAACGCTTTAACGCAATAAAATTATCCGCAAAACATGCAAACGAAATTGTGAGATGGTTATGGTCTTCCTAGAAGAAAATAAATAAATAAATAAACCTAAAGGAACTATGTTGCCATGGCTTCATGAAGTCCTACTTCTTGAACCCACCATCCTCTTGGAGTCACCACTCCTTAGTTCCTTTCAAAGTCAAAAGCATTTAGAGTCACCGCTCTAGTTTTCTTCTAGGTCTCTACTTTGTTGGCTCGATCATGATTACAAGATTATAAAGAAACTCGCTTTACATACGAGTGAAGGGTTAAAAAAAGAAATACAACAGAATGGAGAGAGGCACAACACGCAGGCTGTATTTAAATTAAATAACTAAGACCATAATCATTCACCATGCAACGTGTTAATTAATTAATTATAACCCATTTAAAATCATTAAAAATAATTAATTTTTAAACGGGGCATTAAACACGTAGGGTCGGCAATAAGGCACTATGTAGAGAATGTACGAGGGTTCCCAAGAAAGAGAGGTGGGTCTGATGTGACTGCTTAAGTACCAAGTCTTTCCTAGCCAGAATGTCCCACTAACCATTAACAACTCTAAAATTTTAGCTAGGGTTTTAACCACTTTAAAACCCTAATTCCTTATTGCGAATGCTTCATAACGTAGCCGTCAAGGCACATGGAGATAGCGCGTCTAGGGTTTCAAAACCTAGAATTTAAAGTGCGCCTTTCTCATGACGGCTGCCTAGGTTTCAATGTTTGAACCCTAGGTGATGGAACGACCAAGGTTTAACACTTAAACCTTATTACTTGATGCCCCATAACATAACCATTCATGCTCAGAGATTAACACAGTATCAAAACGCAGTTTGTATGATGACATTGTTGAATCGAATTTAACACATGTATCATATACAAAAAATGAAAACACAAACATCATATAATTTATAGAGAGAGCATTGTTGAATAATATAATTTGTAGAGAGAACATTGTTGAATCATATACTTTGTAGAGAATTGTTTAGCCGAATTGTTCTTGTGTTATTGATGTTTCATTGGGCCTCATTAACACCTCTCGGGGGAAAACTAGTAGGAAAAAACTCCACGAGTAGGAAAATAGTGCCTCCATGAATGATTACATGGTTTCACTTGGTGGTTTTGCTCTGGCCCTGCTGTTTTCAGGGCCCCCATGTTAGGGAATCCCTCAGGGTCAGGCAGCGGAAATACAAGGATTCCCAAAAAGAATTGCAAAACAAGTGTTTCAAGGCATTACATACAAAATTTAAAATTTTGTTTTAGGGTTTACCTCTTGTAGATGCGACACGAGTTCCTCAATCGAAGAAATTACAAGTTCATCCTTAGGAGTCCACACGAGCACTCCCATCAGAATCTGAAATTCTGAATGCTAGTATGGAAGTTTAGAGAGTAATCTAATTTCTAAGTAATAGCCTATGAGTATCTCATGCTCTATATATAGGCTTAGGTCTTAACCTGATGAGCTCTCATTAAACATTGGGTTCCTGACTCATTCTAAATGAGTTAGGCCTAATAGTTTTATTTTTAGTCCAACTAAAATAAAACTATTCTCTGGTGGGCTTATATTATGTGTGTGACCCTTATAGGCAAAATATACAGTTATATTAATAATAAACTTTTATTATTAATATAAAATAAGAGCGGCATCTAGCAATACGTCATTATGTCCTAATATTATTTATCATCGATATGACCTATAAGTGATAATTATTTTATATATTTATTCCTTTTGTCACGATATCTAATTGGGCCAAAAGCATGGTTGTCGTCATCCTTGTATGACCTAATTTATTTTACTTGATATCAGAGTAGACTTTATAGAATAAATATCTAATATTTATTTGCCCTAGCATGGCCATGCATTTCGTTAGTCTCACTCCATTAAGTGGCCCATAGATATCACTCCTGTCACATAAGAGAGACAAATCCCATCTACATCACTCATATCCCTCTGCACAATTTGTCCATTGCCTAATCACAATCTTTATGGTCATCCTATTACAAATGACGTTTGATTGTATTAAAATAAAATCTCCTTATGTAGGAATTGTAGTGACTTCAGGTCGAAGGACTATATACCATTATCATATTCAGAACCGTTTATGACACTCATGTAACGATCCATGCAACATTCTCATGGTGGGTCTGTCCAGTACAACATTACTCTTAATGTGTACCTGTGTGAAGACTTGATATCATATATACCCATGATTTGTGAGATCAAATCATCAGTATATTCATACACTAGTCTTAATGTATTTACATGTCCCCATGTAAATACTTGATTAGGGATATTTTAGGAATAATTCTCATATGACCTATTATTCCAAAATAAATAGGTCATATCGAAAGTCTCCATGTGCTCATGTTGCTTCTGAAGCTCAAGAGACATGGTTGCCAGCATAAGGCATTGGACATCTAAAGTGTCATCCTGATGCTTCTTGTAAGCATCCTTGTCAGCTTTAGAGGCATTGGCCACGGGTGGTTCCGAAATCAGATCATCCAAGATATATTGCTTTTTCTCTTGTTTAAGGACAATCCTTAAATTCCTATACTAGTCTAGAAAGTTAGGTCCAAACAATTTTTCTTTGTCTAGGATCGATCACAATGAAAGGTTCAAAGGTGTGTTTGATGTCATGGTTATCTAAAACAGAAAAATATGTAGTAACTATCAATTAAAAACATATTTAATTTTTGGTCTTAAAATTAAACACGCCTCCCATTATTTTGATTCAAAATAAAATTGCCCTCTACGAATCAGAAAATCCCGTTGGAAGATTTTCTAGTAGGCAAAGATCCATATTTGGCCTAATGTTAAGTTAGTTTTGGCTGATCACATAACACCTGGTTATTTAGGTAGGAAACTCTTTTCCATTTGTATCTTATACAACTTTTAGACATTAGGTTAGGTAACTATTACTGATCATTCATCTTATGAAAGTTTAGCCCAATGCATACGCCTCTAAGTTTATTCAATCCAATTGATAACTTAGTTAAGTTAAAACCCAATAAAACAGTTTGGATATTACAATTATCCCATCGCGTCTTACTAATATAAATGATAGTACCCTGCTTTGGCAGACCCACTATTTATTGACATTAGTATTGATGAGTGTACTTATTGGAAGGCGTTTATAACTTAATATTATTTTGAGGGATTTTAATTTATTTTAAATTACCATCTTTGTTAAACGCTTTAACGCAATAAAATTATCCGCAAAACATGCAAACGAAATTGTGAGATGGTTATGGTCTTCCTAGAAGAAAATAAATAAATAAATAAACCTAAAGGAACTATGTTGCCATGGCTTCATGAAGTCCTACTTCTTGAACCCACCATCCTCTTGGAGTCACCACTCCTTGGTTCCTTTCAAAGTCAAAAGCATTTAGAGTCACCGCTCTAGTTTTCTTCTAGGTCTCTACTTTGTTGGCTCGATCATGATTACAAGATTATAAAGAAACTCGCTTTACATACGAGTGAAGGGTTAAAAAAAGAAATACAACAGAATGGAGAGAGGCACAACACGCAGGCTGTATTTAAATTAAATAACTAAGACCATAATCATTCACCATGCAACGTGTTAATTAATTAATTATAACCCATTTAAAATCATTAAAAATAATTAATTTTTAAACGGGGCATTAAACACGTAGGGTCGGCAATAAGGCGCTATGTAGAGAATGTACGAGGGTTCCTAAGAAAGAGAGGTGGGTCCGATGTGATCGCTTAAGTACCAAGTCTTTCCTAGCTAGAATGTCCCACTAACCATTAAGAACTCTAAAATTTTAGCTAGGGTTTCAACCACTTTAAAACCCTAATTCCTTATTGCGAATGCTTCATAATGTAGCCGTTAAGGCACATGGAGATAGCGCGTCTAGGGTTTCAAAACCTAGAATTTAAAGTGTGCCTTTCTCATGACGGCTGCCTAGGTGATGGAACGGCCAAGGTTTAACACTTAAACCTTATTACTTGACGCCCCATAACAAAAGCAAGAAAAAGAAAAGAAAATCAAAAGGATAATATTGAATGAATTACAAAAAGTCCATAAAAATTTCAAAAATTTGCTCTGTTAGTTTTTGAATTTGAATCATTCATGACTATTTAAGCCCTTTTGTATTCCATTTTTCTTGAAATTCCTACCTTGACAATCCAACCCATGGCCACATTATAACCTTTGAAAGACCTTTAGACTTTCACATACTTTCTATTTAAACTATGGAGTTTCTGGTTTATTAACAAGCTTATGGTAATATTTTTTGACTATGATGATTTGAGTGATACACAAACCATGAGACACTTAGAGTGAAATTATGAGAAGAGTATCTCAAGTCTTGACATTGAAAATTGACTCACATAAGAAATTTAATTTGGCATTTGAATAAATCTGTGTCTCTATTTTGGGTTCTCTAGTTTACTGAGCTAAGTGTTGTCTGTTTTTTATCATGTGCATATGGTGATTGCTTGGGGACAAGCAATGATTTGGTTTGGGGTATTTTGACAAGTGTTTCAAAACACTATTTTTCACCGTTTAATTTACTTAAAATTAAATGTTTACCATATTAATTTTTCCCAAATTTCATAATTTCTATTTTCTTTTTACTATTTCCGTTTAAGTGTTGTATTTTGTGTGAATTAATTCAAATGGAACGTTAAAAATTATTTTTTTCATAAGTGGAAAATTAATTTTAGATTAGTGCTAAACTAATTCTTTCAAGAATCATAATTTCATTTCTATAAAAAATTAATTTTTGAAAGTTCCATTTAAATTAATTAACTTGTTTAATTCTTTAAATAAAATGTTAATCTATCTCTTCCCTTTCATCTACTTCACGTTAATACTCTCTTAAAAGGGATCATGTGCCAATTTTTTAATGCAATTTCAATCTATTCATTTCCCTTTGAAAAGTCAAGACAAAGCTTTGTTTCCTACCTCCTCTCTAATTCACGTTGAAAGCCACTAAAGAAAAGGGTCCCATAATTCAATTTTGACTTAGTCAAAATTGAATACAAACACAATTTCCTTCTCCTTTCTCCCATGAAGCTCACGTCAATAGCTATGCCAATGGGGTCCCATGAGCCATTATTTTAATGAACCAAAAGCTATCTCCCATTCCCATAAATATTAACGTGAAAAGCTGACAGCAAGGGAGCTGACAGCAAACAGCAATGACAAAACAGCAAACAGCAAGGGAGCTGACAGCAAACAGCAATGACAAAACAACAAACAGCAAGGGAAAATGGACAATAATTCACGTGAATGGGCTAGTTGGTGGCAAAGTAAATGGGATAACAAAACAACAAGCATTTTAGATATTAAATGG
Organism: Clitoria ternatea; assembly: GCA_037962975.1. NCBI lineage: Eukaryota > Viridiplantae > Streptophyta > Magnoliopsida > Fabales > Fabaceae > Clitoria > Clitoria ternatea. The sequence continues at coordinate 102,322,835 of CM075673.1, read as the reverse complement.
TGACCAAATATTAACGTGAAAGGCTACAAAGAATTAAGAAGAATTCACGTTTTCATGGGCTGATAGGAATTTAATACATTATTGAGAATGGGTTCCCATCTGTTTTAGCATTGCCAACGTAAAAGAGGAAATAAAGTGAGATGGCTGGTCCCTAAGAGAAATTAATAAAAATACCACCTGAAGCATATAAAAAGGAGAGGAGCGTACAACGTCAAGGGGGAGAAGGCGTTCAGCAGAGACGTTGAGCAGAGGCACAAGAAATTTGGAGGAGTTAGTGAAAATATAGAGAATAGTAAAAATACAGAGAGGGCAGAAAAATGCAGCAGGAAACAGAGGAAGGATATCAGCAGTTTACGATAGAAACCGGTGACTTTTCCTCTTTATTTTGTAATGTATTCTATGCTTAATTTCACTTTCTGTATGGATATTATTTTCTGTATGAGTAACTAAATTTTTATCTTGGGATGTAGGGGGTGTGACAATATTTTGTGTTAATGTTATTTTGACTTTGATTTAAATAAATTTCTGTTTTCCATTTAGTTTAAATTATGCTCAATGCTCTTAGTGATTCCTAGCAAGAACCTAAGTGATAAAACTATATACTTGCGGGTATATTTGTAAGTTTAAGTAATTAATAGAATCGAGAGATTTATTGTTACTAGAAAGCTTTTGAACTAAACCCAAGGTTTTGAAATACTTTTTGTGACCTCGGTAAAACCGAGAAAGTAATCGAAATCCTTTTGAGGAATTAAAAAGGAATTTCATAAAACGATAATGGGCCTTTTCTAAGGATTAAGCAACGCTTTCCATAGGTTAGGTACATTAATAGGATTCCGAGAGGAACATATTAATTAGCTTAAGGAAAATCCGCCTTGGAAAACTTAATTTGATTCTTATTTATGAAAAGTTAAAATTCATTAACATAAAATAAAGTCTTGATCCCCTGGAATCCCAAGATACTCTCAACTCTGATTTTTAAGTGTCTAGAGAATTTTGTTTCTGTATTTATTTTTATTCTGTGTAAACTTTGTTTTGAGTTTTATTTTAAAAAAAATAAAAAACCAAGTTGTGTGGATAATTAAATTTCAATATGCTGGTACTTTGAACACAGTCCCTGTGGAGAACGATAATCTTTTATATTACGCGACATAACCTGTACGCTTGCGGGCCCTGTTAGCTTTTTGGCCAAAGATTCAGAAAACTTACCCGGACATAGTCCCGTTTGTATTGCATTGAGGGCCACCTCCATGCTTAGGTCTCAAATTTGTTTGGCTGGCTCTTTGAAGCATGCCATAAACTGCTTAAGTGTTTCCTTTTGTCCTTACTTGAGGTTGACCAAGCTATGAGAATTCTACTGAATTTCTTGGCTATAGATGAACTGGGTGAGGAACTTCTCTATGAGCTCTACAAAACATGATACACTTTTCGGGGGAATGTGTGAGAACTAGAGAAAAGAACATTTGGTGAGGGTGGTAGGGAAGGTTCTGCATAGGAGGGCATCTGATGCCCTAGAGATGAAAAGGTTGGTTGTGAACATGGTGAAGTGTTCTTCTGCGTCCCCTCTCCTATCATACTTTTCCATTGTAGATGGTTTATAATGTAGTGGTATAAGGTTACCATTACGACTTTGGTGAATAAGTTGTCCAAATAGGGGAGTGAAGGTTATGGTCTGTGTTTCTTTAGTTTTATAGCTCGCATATTCTAATAACTGGAGGCCTTTCTCTCCTTTGGTTGGTGATTCCTCAAGTCTTCATTTTCTTTCCTCAACTTTTCCACAATATACTGTAGTGTTTTAAGAAAGGCTAAAGCCTTCTCCAATTGATTGTCTTTGTCCTGGTTCTTCCTTGGTTCTCTCGAGGATCTCTGTCATCTCTACGGCTGGGGTTGCTGTGTGTGGTCACCATTTTCTCCTTTCTTAGAGCTTGTCCTTCTCCATGTGTTATGGGAACTATTTCACCAGGTCCTATGGTAGGCGCCAAAATATTCACAATAAGCACTAAAAGCACAAAATCCTAAAGAATTACTCTAGGAAATTAGGGTTATATTACTTGAATATGTATCACTTAAAAATACAAAGGGGGCTCTAAGGTCATATTTATATATCAAAGAAGGGCCTTGATATTGGTTCGATATTTAATAGATAAGAATAATCTCCTAAGATAGAAGATAGAGATAACCTTCTAAAATTGAGGAGATAAATATAATCTCTTAAAATTAAGAGACAAGGAGGCCCTAGCTAATCCGGAGGGAACACCATGTAACCAAATGCAAGAGTCAAAATACGCTCCATAAGTACCTGTAAAAATAAAACAACCAAGTACCTATTTTATAGGTTGTTGGGCCAACCCAACTGAGGTTTGGCTATCATGGAAAAAATTCATTAGTTTAACAAAAATTTAACTTTCTCGAACGACATCTATTAATTCTTTTCATTTTTATAATTGATTACCAAATGGATCTCAAATCTTTCTCCCAAGCAAATAATGGTCATCACCATGGGAGCATTCACCTCTGAATGTCATCATCCTACTCCCTCATGTCACGCACCTTAGCATCTTTTTACTCAAATATAGTATAACCTAGCAAATTTGATTTTGAGGAACTCTTACTTACCTAACAATTAGACCAAAGCATAATACTCTTCCCTCCTAACACCTTTTTAATCCCTTAGTTAAACCAATAACCTTTTCCTCAAGAACAAGGTCCTTCCTCAGGTCGTACCACCATACATACCTTTTAAAAAAACACGTCCCTTTCCACGGCTATCCCATCACCATATATAGCTCCTAACACTCGAATCCATAAACTATCCTTTTCCACAAATAACCACTAAAGCCATTTTCCCATAAATGAATTCCCAAACCTTTAGCTTTTTTCAACAACATACTTGCTCCCATTTAACCTAAGCAATCTTCCTTACTTCCATAACACCTCCCCGTAAAAATCCCCATTGTATAGATGTTAACAATATTAAAATAAAAATATGAGCTTTTAAAAAAAGAAATAAAAAAATGGAGATGAAGAGAGTATTGATTTTATAGGGTGAAATATGACTACTAAGAGATAAATGATGTTACTTCTAACAGAACAATTTACGACAAACCTTTCCAATAACATGTTTCCAAGTCTCAATTCTTCTTAGATTAGCCCCTATAAGTAATCCCAAATAGACAAATGGGAGTTGTATTGTTTAATAATTCAACAAGGAAGCAAACCTTCACAAGTCAACTTCATTAGTTATTATTACAGTCAACTTGCTCTTAAAAAAATTAACTTTAAGCTTAGATGATGACATGGCCATCACCTAGGAAGAAGTCATAGAGCCTACACAATCTTTGGAGGTTTCCTTGGATGCTTTCAAGGGCCCTATGACTAGGTCAAGGGCCAAAAGAATAAGGGGAGGTCTCCAAAATCATTTAGCTTCTTCCATGGATATCTTGAGTGGGCCCAAGCCCAAGGAGGAGCTCTTGAAGACCCTTACCCTTTTTTCTTGCTCTATAGAAGGGTAATAGGCTTGGTGTTGATGTTTAGGCCTCCTTTGGGCCATACATATTTTTTAAATATTTTCCATTCTTTACATTTCTAGGTATATTAGGATTTTATTTTAGAAATTAGTTTGGGCTTTACATAGTCGTTGGTTTTGGGCCACTTTTAGGCTTTGTACCTTGTTCCTTTTGCATTTGGGTTTGTATTGGGCCATTGTCAAGTAGGTTTTAGGATTGGGCCTTAGGAATTAATCCAAGGCCCATGATTAGCTTAGCTTGGCCGAATTCTAGAGGGAGTATATAAGCTCCTCTCCTTTGTTAATCTCTCATAAGTTGAATGATAAACACTTTTAGAGTGAGAAACTCTCATTTCTCTCTAGAAAGTAGAAGCTATAGGCTCTTTTCTTTTAGGTCTTATCCTTTGGACTCTCTCCCAAAGATGGTGACTAGCACTCCTTATCTCTCTAAGCTTTAGAGAGTGGCGACAACCACACTCCTCCCTTGCCTCTCCATTTCCTTCCATATTCTCTTTAATTCATGAACTAGATCTAGGTTCCTTCACCTAAAACCTTCATATTTCTTCCAAGAACAATTCATCCAGCACCTTATTCCATTCCAAATTCATGTGCTTTTATCTTCTCTTGAAGGACTTTGCTTGGATCTAAGAAGGCTAAAGGAGAAGATCCATTAATTCAAGGCTAGGAAGTGAAGAATTTCCTACAACATGTGGTATCATGAGTCTCAAATCTTCTTGGTTTTCTTATATCTATTTTAGTACAGTTTTATTCTTGTAATTTTAGTTCCAAATCTAAATTTCTCTCATTCTATAGATGAATTTTCATATATCATATGCCTAAAAACTCTAAAAATTACAAAAGTTATGCTTACTTGAAGTTTTAGATCTACACCTTTTGGCTTTGAATTTTGAGAAGTGTCTTCACAAATATTGCTACTGCATAGGACCAAATATAACCTCCAAGTTTCATTAAATTTGGAAAAAAAAAATTTTTGGTCAAAAAGTTGACTTTAAGGTGCCTTCTACTTCAAGTAACATGCTTTGCCTTGTGTTTTGTTGTGTTTTATTTGCATCTTGAGTTGTTTTAGTGTCATTTAATCATTTGAAAGCATAAAATCAGATCTGTACCTGTTCATAACTGTGTGACTTAGGTGCTGTTTAAGGTCTTTGATACTTAGTTTAGGTATTCATTAGTTTCCATAGGCATTGTCTTAGGTATGGAGCTTGTTTCCTTGTTTTTCTAGGTGTTTTGCTTTGACCTTTGCTAATAGTGTGTGGCTGGACTCATTTAGGCATTTTAAATTCTCCTTTTAAAGTGCCTAACAAGCTCCTAAAGTGTCAAGTTTACCTCTCTTTAAGGTGACTTTTTATGCCTTGTTAATTGTAGGTTGTTAGTTTTCCTTTAGGTTGAGTTTTTCTAGTTTAATTTCTATTTTCCAGCAGCTGTAGCTTAATCTTTGCATGTTGTTTTAGTACTTATTTTAATGTCTTTTGATGCATAAAAACTTGCCTTCCATTGCCTCTTTCAATTGGAAGTAGATGCTTGCTTTGTGTAGTTGCCATTTTATGCCTTGTTTTGTGCACTATTTTGGACCAATTGCCAAATCTATTTTGCTGCAGTAAAATACACACAAAAAAAAACAGAGAAAAAAGCTTAGAAAAATAGACAAAAAAGTCAAAAAAAGTCAAAAAGTTCATTGGCCATTTATTCTTATAATTGTTTAGGCCTTTTCCTTACAAAAAAGAGTGAAAGAAGTGATGAAAAAAAACATGGTTTAGTAAAAAAGAAAAAATTTCAGCAGCTATATTTTCTCTTGTGCAGTAGTTTTTTGTGTTCATTTAGTGCCTAATTATCCATTGGTTTAAGGCAAACTTATTTGGAAAATTATACAAAGTTTTTGGTGCAGTTCAAGCATTCTAGAGTTTCTAGTTTGCCTTTTTGTGTACTTACTTTCTTTCTTGCATTTAATTTGTAGTTTGTCTTTGTTGCACTCCAAGTTTGTCATACTATTTCATACTCTTGTGTACATTCTTTCTTTTACCTTTTGTTTCTTGTTACATTCTAGTTTGTCACATAACATTCTCCTTGGTTTAGCTTCCTAATTTGCCTTTTCTTGCTTGTCTTTTTGTCTCTAGTTTTGTCATTTGAGTAGTTCTCTTCTTTGACTTCTTGAGACTAAGGCTTTGTGAGTCATTGCCATTTTAGGTAGCATATTGAGGGGGATTGAGATTTGACCATTAGAATTGATCTAGTGCATTTTATCACTATAGAGAGAAGTGGACCTTGAGTGCAAACACTTAAGAGCTTAGAGTGTAAACACCATTATATCTTCTTTCTTTTATCTTTTTGTACTAACCATTACTTTGAGTTTCCAAGTCTTTTTTTTGTAGCTTGATGGACATCATTGGTGGACTTGAAGACTTTTGGAAGCCTTTGTATTGGAGAGCAATTTTCGTAATAAATTAGGAATTAATTCTTTTGCATTGTATTTTCTTTTCCCTTGTATTTTGGGAATTTAAATTTGATACTTTGTTAAGTCCTTGTATTTGGACTTTAGAGACATTGGACGTTAAATTTTCTTTTAATTAGTTGATTAGGAGTAATTACGCTTAGGATTTAGTTTATTCTTTTTGCTTCCGACTAGTGTAAGTGCGATTTGATATCCTAGGCCTAGTTTACATTTTTGCACCATCTAACTAGTCTGCTTTAATTGCTTTGTAGTTAGCATAAGTGCACTCTTGCATGCTAGGTTTAGTTTAAATTTTTGCACTATGACTAGTCCTTGTCTAATAGCTTTCCTTTTTTATTTTCTTGATTGTTTTATGTGTTAATGGCCTTTTGTAAGATAAAATCAAGTGAGTGAAACGAGTAGTATCTATTCACTATCATTTTGCATTATAACATGTCTTCATCTAGTAAGAGAGGTAGAGATGCAACCCCCCTACACATGAGAAAAATCTTAGAGTAACTTAATAACATGGCAAGTAGGCTAGATAACATAGAAAATGGGGAGGGTAGAGAAAGAACCACTAGGCATCATAGGAATCGTAGACATAGATGACATAATGACACTAGTAAGGTTGATCATAGGAATCATAGACATAGACAAAATGATGATCATAGTGATGATGGACATAGGCATCATAGGAGACATAGTGGAAATCATGAGGAGGGTGGCTTGAGAGAAGTCAGGCTAGAAGTCCCACCCTTCCATAGCAAGAGTGATGTTGAGGCCTATCTTGATTGGGAAATGAGAGTTGAGCAACTCTTCATAATGAGGACACAACATGGGAGGATCCCTACACTACTTTAGATAAAGGATTAGAGGCTTACAAGGGTTTCTTAATAAGGCCAAGTCCAAGAAGGGCAAAGCGACCATCCACAAGGCCCTATCTTCCTTCATTACTTTATTTAGTGGGCCCAAACCCAATGAAGACACTTTGAGGATCTATTTGTACTCATCATGTAATATAGTTCATAAATAGATTCTCTAGTGATTTAGGCTTTAGTTGGACCTTACTAGGTCAATTTGGTCACTATTGGGCCATGTACTCTCATTTAGGCCATGTATAGGCCATCTCTTTCTCTTGTCCCTTGGATGGGCCTAGGATCCATCATGGAGGCCCATTATAAGCACCTTGGTCAAAATCCTCTAAAACTATATAAAGGTGTCTCTCTTGTAAAATGCTACATAAGATTCATTTTGATAAATACAAACACCTTGTGTGAATTTTTAGTGAAAGATTCTCCTCCTTCTCTCTAAGCTAAAGAGACTTTAAGCTCTTATCCAAGGAGTCCTCTTCTTCCTTGGTGGCGAGTGGAGTTATCTTCCCCTTAGGAAGTGGCCTCCAAAACACTTCATCCAATTCCTTTTTCCATCTCCTTTCACTTTCATCCTTTTTCCTTTTATCTTTTCCTTTCAATTCCCTTGTATTTCATTCGGTTTTGAGTCATTGGTTCCTTGAGTTTTTGGCCAAGTATCATAGTTTCAAGACAATGTTCTTTGAAGGCTAAGGAAAAGGAGAAAATATCCTAGATCCATCCAAAGGAAGATCTCCCTTCAAGATCATCCTACATCACTTCACCTACCATGAAACAAAAAATGAGAAAAAGGTTAGAATTGCCACCCTTAGCTTTCAAAACTATGCATTAGTTTGGTGGACCCAAATCCTTAAAGAAAGAAAGAAATACCATCTCCCACCCATTAATGAATGAGATGATCTTAAAGCCTTACTTAGGAAATGTTATGTGCCCTCCTATTATAGGGGTGAACTATTGGCCAAGCTCAATAGACTCACCCAAGGGTCTAAGAGTATGGAAGGCTATTATAAGGCTTTAGAGATGGCTATAATTAGGGCTAATGTTGACGAGGATGAAGAAATCCTCATGTAAAGATTTTTACATGGCCTTAATCATAATATTAAAAAGAAAGTGGAACTTCTACCTCATGTGGACATTAAGGAGATCCTCCATCAATGCACATGAGTAGAAGCTCAACTCATGGATGGAGCTTCATATTATAATAAAGAGTCAAAACCATATAGGCCTAGGTAGAAGGGAAAGGAAGACTCCATCCCAAAAGAGGGTACTTTAGTAAGAAAGGTAAGGAGCATGAAGTGGGCACTTCAACTCCTAGGATCAAAAGTGAGGTTCATAGGATTCATACCCCTACAAGACCTTCTAGAAATAACCCTTCTAGGAATAACAACTCTTCATCCCAACCCAATTCTTCAAGAACAAGTTCTATTAAATGTTTTGAATGCTTAGGAAGAGGTCACATTGCCTCTCAATGCCCAACAAAGAAAACTATGATTTTAAGGGGCATTGATCACTATTCAAGCTATGAGGAAGCTCCCTCTTCATACTCTAGTGAAAGCTCAAAAAGTGATTCCTATGAAAGTGAACATGTTCTAAGAGATGAAGGTGAATTGTTTATGATTAGAAGACTTCTAGGAAGTCACATAAGGGATGATGACACTACATAACAAGAGAACATCTTTTACACAAGATGTTATATTAAAGAAAAACTTTGTTCTCTCATTGTGGATAGTGGAAGTTATGCCAATGTGCCTAGCCAAAGGATAGTTGACAAACTTGGTTGTCCTCTAATAAGTCACCCTAGACCTTACAAACTACAATGGCTTAATGAAAAGGGTGAAATGTTAGTGAACAAACAAGTTCTTTATTCTCTTGCAATAGGCACATACCATGATCAAATATGGTGTGATGTGGTTCTTATGAAAGCCACTCATATGATATTAGGTTGACTAGGGCAATATGATAAAAAGGTCACCCATGAGGGGTTCACTAACACCCTCACATTTGTGCATAATAATAAAAAGTTTGTCTTGCATCCCTTGTCTCCCAAACAAGTTTTGGAAGACTAACTTCAAATGAAGTTGAAAAGGGATAGGGAGGTTAGGCCTTCCACCTCCCTTTCAAAAACCCAAAAACAAAAAAATAAAAAATAAGTAAACCAAAAAGATAAGGGTAAAAGGATCCTCATCTATGAAGATCCCAAGAGGCAGTCCTCTTTCTTTGCCTCTAAGCATGATGTGAAGTAAGCCTTGCTTCTTCATAAACCTTTCTACATGGTTTACCCTACTTCCTCTTCTTCTAGCTATCCTAGCCCTTCTAGTACGCCTAAACTTTGCACTTTTCCCTCCTTAATGGGCTCTTCTTCTACTATGCCCAAGGGATTGCAAAAACTTCTTCTAGAGTTTGAGGATGTCTTTCCTAAAGACCTTCCTCAAGGGCTTCCACCTCTTAGGGGAATAGAACACCAAATAGACTTAATACCTGGGGCTAGCTTGCCCAATAGGCCTGCGTATAAGTGTAACCCTAAGGAGAGTCTAAAAATAGAAAAACAAATTAGAGACCTACTTTCCAAAGGTTGGATTAGGGAGAGTCTTAGTCCATGTGCTGTGCTAATTCTTTTAGTTCCTAAGAAAGATAATTCTTGGAGGTTATGCACTGATTGTAGAGCAATCAACAACATCACCATTAAGTATAGGCATTCTATACCTAGACTTGATGATATGTTGGATGAGCTTTGTGGTTCTACCATATTTTCTAAGATTGACCTTAAAAGTGGCTATCACTAATGGAAAGCTACTTTTAAGACCAAGCTTAGATTATATGTGTGGTTGGTTATGCCTTTTGGCTTGACCAATGCACCTAGTAACTTTATGCGCCTCATGAATCATGTTTTGAGGGACTTCATTGGTCACTTTGTTGTTGTCTATTTTGATGACGTACTTGTTTACTCAAAGTCTATGGACTCTCACCTTACCCACCTTAGACATGTTTTACTTGCCTTAAGAGCAAACCAACTTTTTGCTAACTTTGAAAAATGCTCTTTTGGTTTGGACCACATTGTCTTCTTAGGATTTGTAGTAAGCTCCAAGGGGGTCCAATTTGACCAAGAAAAAGTCAAAGTGATTAGTGCTTGGCCTACCCCCAAAAGTATCCATGATATTAGAAGCTTCCATGGCTTAGCTAGCTTCTATAGAAGGTTTGTGAGAGACTTTTCTACTTTGGCATCTCCCCTCAATGACTTGCTTAAAAAGAATGTTCCTTTTCTTTGGGTGCCAAAGCAAGAAAAGGCCTTTCAAGACCTTAAGCATAGACTCACACATGCTCATATTCTTGCTCTACAAATTTTTCAAAAACCTTTGAGCTAGAATCTAATGCTTCCAATGTTGGAATAGGTGCACTTTTGCTTCAAGAGGGGCACCCTATTACTTTCTTTAGTGAAAAGCTTAATGGGGCATACCTTAATTACCCCACCTATGATAAAGAGTTCTTTACTTTGGTTAGAGCCCTACAAACTTAGGCACACTACTTAATTCCCAAAGAGTTTGTCATTCACAGTGACCATGAGCCACTTAAGTATATAAAGGGCCAACATAAGTTAAATAAAAGGCATGCCAAATGGGTTGAATGTTTGGAAAAACTCCCTTATGTTTTCAAGCACCGTAGTGGTAAAGCTAATGTTATAGTTGATGCCTTATCTAGAAGGCACACCCTCCTTTCTTCCTTGGGTGCCACTCTTTATGGTCTTGATGAAATAAAAGAATTGTATCTAAATGATCTTGACTTTTCTATTGCTTACCACTCTTGTGGTTCTTCTCTTGCTTCTAGTGGATTCCATAAGTTAGATGGCTTTCTCTTTAAAGTCAATAAGCTATACATTCCTAGGGGGTATATTAGAGATCTTTTACTTCATAAGAGCCATGAGGGAAGGCTCATGGGGCACTTTAGGACGGATAAGACTTTATCTATCCTTAGTGAACATTTTTATTGGCCCCATATGAAATGTGATGTGTAAAGACTTTGCTCTAGGTGCTTTGCATGTAAAAGGCCAAATCTAAGGTTTCACCTCATGGCCTTTACACTCCCTTGCCTATTCCTACTTCCCCTTGGGTAGACATTAATATGGATTTTGTCCTTGGGTTACCTAGGACCCAAAGGAGAATGGACTCTATCTTTGTGGTGGTTGATAGATTTAGTAAGATGGCTCACTTTATTCCTTGCTATAAGGTTGATGATACAAGCAATATTGCTAAACTATTCTTTAAAGAGATAGTTCACTTGCATGGGATCCCTAGAACTATTGTTAGTGATAGGGATACCAAGTTCCTTAGCCATTTCTGGAGGACCCTTTGGGCTAGGCTAGGAACTAAACTTCTCTTTTCTACCACCTACCATCCACAAACTGATGGCCAAACAGAGGTTGTCAATTTGACTTTTTCTACTCTTCTACGAGTCATTGTTAAAAAGAATGTCAAATCTTGGGATAAATGTCTACCACATGTGGAATTTGCTTATAATAGGGTAGTTCACTACACCATCAAGCATAGTCCTTTTGAGATTGTGTATGGTTTTAATCCCCTCACTCCTTTAGACCTTTTTCCTCTAGACATTTCTGATGACATCCTTCATATAGATGGTGAGGCAAAGGCATATTTTGGTAGAAAACTTCACAAGGAGGTTAAACATCATATACAAAAGAAAAATGACCACTATGCTAGATGTGTCAATTAAAAGAAAAAAAGAAATTATTTTAGATGTGGGAGATTGGGTATGGCTTCACCTAAGGAAGGAACGCTTTCCTAACCTTAGGAAGTCTAAACTCAATCCTAGAGGTGATAGTCCTTTTCAGGTCACTAGGAGAATTAATAATAATGCATATGTACTTGACCTCCCTAGTGAGTATGGGGTCAGTGCTACTTTTAATCTCTCTGATCTTACCCCTTGTTTTGCAGATGAGTTGGATGAGGTTGCCTCAGATTTGAGAATAAATCCTTTTTAGGAGGGGAAACATGACATAGCCATCACCTAGAAGGAAGCCATAAACACTACAAAGTTTGAAAATTTCAAAATTGCATAGTAACTTTTCACGTGAAGGCTGGTGAGAATTATAAGAGGGTGGTACAAATAGTAATTTAAGGGGGTGCAAAAGAAATTTTTCATTTTTTTTAAGAATTTTTTTATAAATTCTGAAATAATATACTGATCAAAAAATTCAAAAGGCCTATGGTCAAATTCCATCAAGATTTTAATATAAAATTTATGTAATCAATTAAAATAAAAATAAGGGTGTTACAACTCTACTCCCCTAAAAATAAATTCGTCCTCGAAATTTACACTCTTTAGTAAAACAAATAGGGATGAGACTCTTTCATCTCAGTTTCTAGTTCCCATGTAGCATCTTCTCCTCTTGTTTCTCTCCAAATGACCTTTGCGAGTAGAATTGCTTTGTCCCTTAGCTTTTTTATTCTTCTGTCAGCTATTCTGACAGGTGGTGCATCATATGTAAGATTATCTTTAACTTGTATGACATCAGGTTCAATAACGTGTGTAGGGTTAGATATATACTTTCCTAGATTTGATAGATGAAAAACGTTATGGATATTAGAAAGAAAAGGTGGTAATGCTATTTAGTAAGCAAGAGGACTAACTTTCTGAATTATTTAATATGGACCAATAAATCTAGGAGTTAGTTTTTGAGATTTCATTGCCCGACCGACCCTAGTCGTAGGTGTGACTTTCAAGAATACATGATCGCCTTCTTGAAATTCGAGCGGCTTCTTTCTTTTGTCATAGTAACTTTTCTGCCTGCTCTGTGCTGCCTTTATCTTTTCTTGAACCATTTTGATTTTATCTGTGGTTTGTTGTACCAACTCTGGTCCTAGCATCAAGTTTTCACCTGTCTCAAACCAACATAGCAGGGTCCTATATTTTCTTCCATATAATACTTCAAAAGGTGCCATGTCAATGCTAGCATGGAAACTGTTGTTGTAGGTGAACTCCACATATGGTAAGAATTGATTCTAACTTCCTTTATGCTCTAACACACAAGCTCGTAACAAGTCTTCTAGAGATTAAATTGTTCTTTTTGATTGTCCATCAGTCTAAGGATGATATGCTGAACTCAGACGTAGTCTTGTTCCAAGGCCTTGTGTAAGCTCTTCCAAAATTGCGATGTAAAATGAGGGTCCCGATCAGAAATGATACTTGAAGGAATTCCATGCAATCTCACAATCTCCTCGATGTATAATTTTGCCAGCTTCTCCATAGGGTAATGAATATTGATGGGAATAAAATGGGCAGACTTGGTTAATCTATCAATTATTACCCATATTGAATCATGTCCTAATGGAGTTTTGGGTAAAGAAGTCACAAAATCCATGGTAATGCTATCCCATTTCCATTCTGGTATTTCCATTGATTGTAGCATTTTAAGGGGTTTTTGATGTTCCACTTTAACCTTCTGGCAAATTAGACATGCAGCCACGTACTACACTAACGCTTTCTTCATTCCAGGCCACCAAAACAACTTTTTCAAATCTTGATACATTTTATAGCTCTGGGATGAATGCTCATATAACTTTTGTGGCCTTCTTTCAGAATTGCTTTCCTCAACTCCTCTTGGTCATAGATATATACTTGATCCTTATACCTCAGCAATTAGTCGTTTCCCACATTGAACTTGACTTCTTTTCCTTGTTTTAAGAGTTCTTTCTTCTCTTGCAGGAATTCATCCTCTCGTTGAGCTTTTAAAATTTGCCTTAGGAATTCACTTGTCACTTAAAACTCTCCTAATCTGCAGTTGTTAACATTAACCTCTACTGCTAGGTTAAGATCTTTGAAGTTCTCTATCAATTCCTACTCTTTAATCATTATTGTGGATGCATGTAGAGACTTTCAACTCAAAGCATTAGCTACTACGTTCGCTTTTCCAAGATGGTATTGCAACTCAAAGTCGTAGTCCTTTAAGAACTCCATCCATCTCCTTTGCCTCATGTTTAACTTCTTTTGGTCGAATAAATACTTGAGACTCTTATGATCACTAAACACATCGAATGTTGCACCGTATAGATAATGCCTCCAAATCTTAAGGCAAAAACTACAGCAGATAACTCTAAGTCATGGGTAGGATAATTAATCTCATGTTACCTTAATTGGCGCAACGCATAAGCTACAACCTTCTTGTCTTGCATGAGTACACTTCCTAATCCTTGTTTAGACGCATCACAGTAAACTTTAAAACTTCGATGTGGATCGGGGAGTACTAACACTGGCGCAGAAGTAAGTCGATCTTTCAGCTTTCCATACAAAAGGTTGTCATTTCTGTGTTAGCTTGGTTAGTGGGTATGCTAACTTTGAAAATCCTTCGATGAATCTCCTACAGTATCCAGCTAAGCCTAAGAAATTTCAGATCTTAGTGATTGTGGTTAGTCTCTCCCATTTCAAAACTGCTTCTACTTTGGAAAGGTCTACAACTATTCCTCCTTGACTAATTACATATCCTAAAAAATTCACATCTTCCAACTAGAATTCATAATTCGATAGCTTTGCATATAGTTGTTTCTTTTTCCGGATTTCCAACACAACCTTCAAGTGTTCAACATGTTCTTCTCTGCTTTTAGAGTATACTAGTATACCATCAATGAACACCACTACAAATTTATCTAGATATGGATGAAAAATCTAATTCATATAATCGGCTGGTGCATTAGTTACACCAAAAGGAATCACTAGATATTCGTAATGGCCATAGCGTGTTCTAAAAGCAGGTTTCGGTACATCTTCTTTCTTCACCCTTATTTGATAATATCCAGACCTCAAATCAATTTTGGAGAACACCGTGGCACCACGTATTTGATCCATCAAGTCGTCAATCCTTGGCAGAGGATATCTGTTCTTGATCATCACTTTGTTTAGTTACCGATAATCTACACACAACCTCATGCTACCATCCTTTTTCTTAACCAATAACACTGGTGCACCCAAGGGGATACACTAAGTCATATAAACTGCTTCTCTATCATCTCTTCAAGTTATTTCTTTAACTCTGCCAATTCTAGAGGTGACATTCGATATGGTGCATTTGAAATGGGTCCAACTCCAGGTACTAGATCAATGGCGAATTCCACATCTCTTTCAGGGGGTAAACCAGGGATATCTTCTAGAAAAACGTCAGGAAATTCATACACAACCAATAGATTTTTGATTTTTGGTTCTTGCTCTCCTTTCATTGAAAGCAATAGTGTAACATCCCAAATCTTAAGATAGAGGATTAATTAAGGATAATAAATATTGACAAATTAAATATGAATTATTTAATGTCCCAAACTATTAAAAATAATTAAATTAAGATTTTTAGGGACTGCTGGTGAATTTTGGAGACCGGTTAAGCTGAAAATGAGCCCGGTTGAGATATGGGTGTCGGACCAAGTATCTCTGATTGAGATGATATTGGTCAGGGCTGTTGAGAATAATATTGGGAATCCGCACATATGTTTGGAATAATTTTCAGATAAAGTATTGAGCCTAAACAATGAGCCTGTTTATGGAAAAACGATGAAACTTTAATGAATGGGATTAAAAATAAAACCAAAACCCAATTTCTCCTCTTAAACTCATGTTGGCTTCTTTTCCCCTTGGCAAAATCATGGTTCTTCTTCTTCCTCTATTTCTTCTTCATTCCTTCTTCTTCCTTCCAAAACCCTAACTTTGAGTGGTGAGCTTTCTCCTCCATTTTCGTTTTGAAGAAGCTTGGAAGAGGACCATTGGAGCTGAGTTCATCCTTCTCTTCTCCTCCATTTTTGCAGCCCTCTTTTCTCCCCTTGGAACCCATTTCGTTTAGGGTGTGAGGTAAGATCCTTTCACCATTTTTGGATGGGTTAATGATGATATTATGGGGTGTTATGATTTAGAAGAGTTGTGCATGTGAATGGGTGATTGTCGAAGCATTTAATGCTTATGCCCTAGAATGGGTTACCATAAATGTGAGTATTTATGAAGAGTTAATAGTGGTAGATGTATTTATGATGGTGAGAGATGAAGATTGATGATGCATTAATGAGAGTTGTTGGGTTTTGAGAAAACCCTAACTTTGAAATTTGGGGGAAAATAGTTAATGTTGATTTAAGAATATGTGTTATGAAGAAATACATGACATTGAGAAATATGAATGTTAGTAGATGGTGTTTTGTGAAGAGTTAGGACAAAAGTTGTCTTGTAACCCTTGAACTTAATGATGGTGGTTTAATAGGAAAGAATTCCCGAAGCCTAATAAAGGATAAAAATGGTATCTACAACATGTCTAGCATATGTTGTGAAATTATAGATATGAATATGACTAAATAGAATTGAATTGATGACTTGAGTAGTTGATTGATTGAGGTTTTACATAAATATTGATGTAGGGCCTATTCCAAACGACGAGGCGGGAGCGTCTTATCAATCGAAATTCTTCTCTTGAGGTAGGAGAGGAGTCTTATGTTCTAAATGCATGAATTTGAATGTTATTTGATTGTGGTATGTATTGTCATGCATGTTAGCCTTGCTTGAAAGTTGTGAAAAATAAGGATGTGGTGTATGATGTAGATGATATGTTTGGCAACATGCTTTGAATGCATTTAGAAGAAATTTTGATGTGTGGTGTGGTGGCATGAATTGTTTGATGAATGTGTGGTTAGATAAATATATGTCCACCGAGAATGCATAACGAATGCTAATGATTTTGATGGAGAATAAATTGTATTCTTGTATGGTATTAAAGTTGAATGATGTGATTGATAACTATTGAGAACGCCACGCAAAAATTCAAATTAATAAGAATAACCAACAAGATTGAATCCATTAAAAACCTTGTGGTAATGTTGGTGTTGATGATGATGTATGGTGAGTGGCATGTATAGGATGCATAGAGTGAGAAATGCATATGATCTGCATTTGCATCCATGGCATACTGTGTGACACCCCAAAAATAGGGGTAAATTTTTCACGATTTAAATAGCATTAAGATAAGATATCAAAAGAGATGAAGTTATCTTTCACTACCCTGGATCTATCAGAGACCTATCTCATATGTGAGGATATGAGAAGGGAAGCTAAGAGGAGTAACATTAAGAATTCCTCAATTAAAAATAGCGAAAGGATTTGAGTAAGTCAATGATATGTAATTAGGTTTAAAGAGGTCAACCACTTTAAAATTAAGAAGTCCAATTTTTATGCCCAGTATTCAATTGATAATGCAGGCACAAGATTTAATGTGAAGAAGAAAGAAAATAATTTGAACATTTCATTTTGGGCAATCAGGGCGTCCCTTGCTCAAGCGAGAACCCCACTCGCTTGAGCGAGTTCCATATAGGGCGCTTGGGCGAGCAACCCCACACGCTGAGTGAGAAAACCAAAGGAGAATCAGGGGCCAACTCGCTTGGGCGAGTCCCAACTCCCTTGAGCGAGATACACAAGATTCGCTTGGGCGGAGCCAGCGAGCGAGGGTGAAAATTGTCCAGAACCAAACTAATACCCACTCGCTTGAGCGAGCACCACCACCAAGGCCATTCGTTCAAGCGAAATTCGGCCAGTAGCTAAATTGTCCAACTCTCGCTCGGGTGAGGTCCTTCTTGCCTAAGCGAGATTCTTCTAGAGCCAAGCTTACGCTCGCTCACTCGAGCGAGTACCACCCTCAAGGGCATTTCGCTCGAGCAAATTTTATCCAGTGGCAAATTTCCCCCGCTCTCGCTCGGGCGAGACCTTACTTGCCTGGGTGAGATTCCTTTAGAGACCAAACACTGATGCTAGGACAATCTCGCTTGAGCGAGACCCACTCTCGCCTAAGCAAGAATTGTCCAGAGACCAAATACTATACAAGAGGGATTCTCGCTTGAGCGAGACTATCAGTAAAAACGTAGAAAACAAATGGATCAATTAACACATCATACCAAAACTTATTTTACTACAAACCACTTAATTTCATCACATCTCATTTATCCTATATAGTATTTAAAACATGTTCCAACCCATCTTACTCATAATTCACCTTCTAATCCATGGATTCCATCCTAATCAAACTTACCACATAGCATAATCTAATAATTGCAATCTTTCATATAAACCATCATTCATTTATAAATTTCATCATACCCAAACTTCATTTCCAACATCCAAATCAAGCTAAGGTCATAAATGAAAATGAGCTATAAACTTCAAACTCTCATTTTCCCACATGACCTTCTATAAGCATCATTGTCTATGCATTATCCACATAATTGTTTATATTGCTATTGGCTATACAAAATATGCAACATACTATATACATTACAAAATTTCCACACACCAAAGTCAAAATATTGCCGGCCAAGGCATTCTTTACCCAAAATAGCCTTCCTTCACACTTCTCCTCCACACAAAAGCTCCATGTATAGCCCTACAACACAAGAGCTAAAAAGATATACCACATGGAGAGTGAGTATACTTTCTCAATGATGAAAATCTGACAATTAAGATAATATATGCATGAATGCAATACAAACATTCCTTCCTCCAAGGAAGTTCATTTAACACTAAATCATTCATTTATCAAATTCATTTGAACATATATATCCATCAAATTTCTCAAGGTCACATCAACCAATATCACAATCATAGTTAGTAATTTAAAGAGAAGGGTTTCATCTACTCCTCACATAACCTCATCAACAGGGTATCTCTCTCTATGCCATGCTTCTATGGCTAATGCACATGCTAGTGTTTAGGATGCATATGCACGGATCCGATTTACATTTCCACGGGTGATCGCAACCACCATAATCATTCATTCATATTCATGGGTTTCCCGCCTCGCAAGGGGTACTCCCTCTAGCAGCCTTGCAAGGTGCTTTCTCGTGATCGCAACCATGTTCAACATTTCATAAAGGTTTCCAGCCTCGCAAGGGGTACTCCTGCTCCAATCCTTTTTGTTAGCCTTAATGCTCGAGTTGTTGTGGATTTTGTTAGATCGCAAATTCTTTGCAGGTTTGGCATCCCGAGAGCAATCATCAGTGATCAAGGAACACATTTCTGCAACAGGACCATGCAAGCTATGCTCAGGAAGTATGGGGTTGTTCATAGAGTCTCTACTCCATATCACCCCCAAACCAATGGACAAGCAGAAGTCTCTAACAGAGAAATCAAAAGAATCCTGGAGAAGATAGTACAGCCTAACAAAAAGGATTGGAGCAGGAAATTGGATGATGCTCTTTGGGCACATAGAACAGCTTTTAAGGCACCTATAGGAATGTCTCCCTATAGAATTGTTTTTGGTAAAGCATGTCATCTTCCAGTGGAGATTGAGCATCGTGCTTATTGGGCTGTAAAAGCTTGTAACTTAGCACTTGATCAAGCAGGTGAGGAAAGAAAATTACAACTGAATGAGCTTGATGAGATCCGTTTGGCAGCTTATGAGAACTCGAGGTTCTATAAAGAGAAAACAAAGAAATTCCATGATAGCTTAATAGCTAGAAAGGATTTTACTGCTGGACAGAAAGTGCTACTGTTTAATTCCCGGTTGAAACTGATGGCCGGAAAATTGCGCTCCAAATGGGAAGGACCTTTCATTGTTACTAATGTATTTCCCCATGGAGCTGTGGAAATAAAAAGTGAAAACTCCAACAAAAGCTTCAAGGTTAATGGACAACGCTTGAAGCCATTCCATGAAAATCCTTCACTTGTGGATGTTACAATGGAGGAACATGTTTTGGGGGAACCACTTCTTGATCCCCCTTGAGGGAGTTTTTCTTACCCATCTCTTTACTTTTTCATTATATTGTCTATTCTGTATGCTCTGTCTTACATTGAGGACAATGTATGATTTAAGTGTGGGGGTGGGATCATTTATGTGTTGTTGTGTGATTAAATTTTATGTGCTTTTATTAAAAAAAAAAAGATTTTGTGTGTGTTTTTGTTTTAAAAAGGCATGTTTTATTGGAATTTTAAGATATGCATGAGTAACAAGTAAATTCTTTCATGTCTGATATGAGCTTAATGATATGTTATAATTTGAACTCAAGCAATTTTGGTATGATAAGAATGACATGATAATTGATAGATGATCATATATGATAGAATTATACCTTGTGAGATTTTTGAGCCTTTAAATTTGATGGATCACTTTAAACCATCTTAATCCTTTCATGTGTGATTAATTCCTGAAAGCTTACATCTTAATTTTTGTCTTGTTTCTTGATGATACTTGAAACTCATATGAATGTATTTGAAATGATACAGGCATTTTGTTCAATTGAGCCACTAAGCCAGATAAGCCTACCATGAATAAATTATCTCTTGATAGCCATTTTGAGCCTATTTAACTATTTCCTTGTTGCAGCTCAAATAAGCCATAGATGAAAAACCAAAAATATACCTACCTTAAGAAATATATTGGAGCTTTGGAATCAAGTCAAAAACAGGCATTCAAATAAGTGTGGGGGTGTGCAAAAAGGAATTGTAACTCTGGTTCCAAGGGTTATGCAATCTCATTAAAAAAAAAATATTATGATTGCGACCTAATATCGTACAATAAATGTTTTACCCTCACTGTTTGACAGTTAAATTAATTGCTTCATCATTCTTTTTGGTATTTATTTATTTATTTAAAAAAAAAAATTTCATCCATTTTAACCTTGGCCACATTACAACCCTACAAAGCCCTGTTGATCTATACATGCATTTAAGTTGATTGTGGAATTAAGAAACTTGCCAAATTTTTAGACTGTCTGTTTTTCAGGAAATGTTTTGAGAGTATACACAAACCTTAAACACTTGAGAGTTGAGAGTATGTCTTGTGAGGTTCTATCACTGATGATTTTCTTTTCAGTTTAATTTAATTTTCACATGCCTAAGTGTTTGAATGATTTTTTATATATATCTTGATGCTCTGTATCTTGCATGTTGAATAACTCTTGTTTTTCTGTATATTCCTAAAATTTCATGCCAATTCTGTGTGTTATTTTCAACTTAATGTTTTTCATAAATTGTGATACTTGTTTTTATTTTGATTTTGCCCGGGAGTGCAAAAGAATAAGTGTGGGAGTATTTGATGATGCATGATTTAGCCTTAATTCCTTGCTTTAAATGTGTATAATTTGCCATTGCTAATTGTGTAATATTATGCATTTTAACACATTTTCATAATTCAAGCTTTATTTAATATTAACTGAATTAGGCGATAATCTTTAAATGAAATAATAAATCTTACTTAATTTCCTTGATATTGTAGTGAATAATTGAGGTTACAATTGGGAAATCATAAAATTGAGCATCAGGTCTGACGCGTAGCGCTGGTACCACGCGTAGCGTGGAAGCAAATTTGTAACATTGACGCGCAGCGTCAAGCCCACGCGTAGCGTCAACAGTGACGAGGATCCCATTAACAGGCTGTGTGCAACTTCAGAAGTGGAGGATTTATTTATATTAAAGCACTTATTGGCCAATCCATTACAGACATACGGCACTATCTCAGTGGGGAACATGCAGCACAAGTGTCCAAGCATTATTGAAGAATTATTGGATGAAATAATGTATTCTGAGTCAGAAACACTCACGCGTAGCCTCACAACTACGCGTAGCGTGGAAGCATATTCACAACGCTGACGCTGTGCGTCAGCAGGAGACCTTTACCCTTGCTTTCACTATAAATAGGACCATTGCCAAAGGCTTGAGAGAGACCTCAATTCACGTTTCTCTCTTTTCTCTCTTTGTTTCTATAAGCATCAGAGGAAGGCACAAAGCCTCCTCCTCTCTTCTTCCCCCTCTTTGCTCCATTCCGGGTTAGTTTCTTTTCTTTGTAGTTGTTATTATGGAGGGCTAAAACCCTAGATTGATTTTCTTGGAGAATGTTGTAATGTAATTTTGAGGTCATTAATTTTAATATAGTATGCTTTTATTATTGTTATTTCTTCATAATCTTTCTCTACTTATTTAATTCCATTTTGTTTAATTGAATTTGTATGCTTAATCGGTTTAATTATTCAAATGGAATAAAATAAGGTTTTAAATTAGAATGGATTAAGGAAATATGCATGCTTAATGAATATTTTCATAATCACTTTTAATAATTATGGTTTGCTTAATTCCATAATTTGAGAATAGATTATGTATATAGGCGATGTTCTTATGTATGCTCAATAATTCCTAGATTTTACGATCTTGACTCCTTTTGCTTAATTAGGATGCTTGATTAAAATATTCATTTTTAAATGAAAGTAA
Source organism: Clitoria ternatea (assembly GCA_037962975.1). Taxonomy (NCBI): domain Eukaryota; kingdom Viridiplantae; phylum Streptophyta; class Magnoliopsida; order Fabales; family Fabaceae; genus Clitoria; species Clitoria ternatea. The sequence goes on along the minus strand of CM075673.1, from coordinate 102,300,790 downwards.
AGGAATTGTGAATTGAAAAAGACGCTTAGTTGATCAATTCAAATTGAGATAAGAAATTAACATTAATAAGTATACAAATTATCTTTAGTGAACCAAGGATAAATTTATTTACAATACTCCAAGAAAATCAATCGCTTGTTATTTATTGTTTTAAATCCTTTATTTACTTTGTTTTAATTTTAATTGTGACAACAAAAATCAATCAACCCCCCCCCCCCAATTGTATGTTAGTGAACTTATGTTTGTAAAAATTTTTAGTTGTTTAGTTTTTTATTTTTAATTGTTAAAAATTAGTTTAAGACTTGATTTTTCCTAAATTTTTATGTTGATCCTTGAGAGAACGACCTAGGTTGACACCCTAGTACTACGTTAATTAATTTTAATGTACTAATTTGACAGAATCACGACTGCAAAAATATCAACGTCAATCGCAACCATGGGCACTCAATCTCAATGGTCCCGCAGGGCCTTTCATTTAAAACACCAGGTGATCGTAACCACCGGTCCAATATTCACAGGAACTCGCAAGCCCTTTTATATTTCCAACATCGAGTGATCGCAACCACTTATCAACATCATCATGATATGAATGCCTCAACCTCATTAGGATTATCTCACCCTCTCATCTAGGGTACATTCATACTCAACCACATTAATATCCACAAATTCATACCTAAACATCAATCCTTATATTTAAGAACCATTCCAACCAAAGATTTTAGGTACTCATCATGTCATATATGGAATCAATAGTACATCATCACATAATATGCCATTCACAGCCCCGTTTAGGCTTCATCATTTAAACAATCATTCGACAACACCAAACATAATTCTTATTACATACACATGACATCACACTTATCTAAGGAAACATGCCATATTACATTAATACATACATTATCATCACAATTCTCATGCATTTAGAAAATACACCCCTCTCCTACCTCAAGAGAAGTAGATTTCCGTGTTTGATGTTCCCGCTTCACCTGCGTTATCAAGTCCTACAGCAATCATTATAGGACCACATCAATTATTCATTCAAAAGCCATTTCAATATACATATACATGTCTATGTACACATGATTCTTATCATGTGGAAGTTATTATAGGTTTATTCATTTGCTTACTTAGGCTTCGGGAATTCCTTCCCTTAAACCACCATTCATTATTATCAAGGTAACAACCTAATTTGTTAGGTTACTCCATTTGCCAACCTTACCTTAATCCCATTCCAGGTGGGTTTTTATTTATGTTCTCTAACCATCATCTCTAATCATCATTAAATGTCAATGTCTCATCATTTATAACACTTCTTTCTCCAATAAATGCTATACCCTTCCACATTATACATTTCCCCCCAATTAATATGGTTAGGGTCCACCAACCCACCAACCTTCATAAATACTTATCATCTTTCAATTCTATCTTCATATACCTCATTTACTACTCATAAATGTCCATATTTATTTCACCCATACCTTAGGGTTTATACATTTAATACTTCCTCTCACTACCCACAAGCATTTATTACTCTCCCAAATCTCAGAAATCCAAGCTCTATGGTTTAGCTACCATGAAGATGAGGAAGAACTTACCTCAATGAAGAATCGAAGTAGACACCAAGGGAGAGAGTGGTGTACACGAAAATGGAGGAGGAGGAAAGGAGACTTCAACCACCCAATGTCCTTCCTTGCTCCAATGGTGGGTGAAAACAAGAGAGGAAGATTGGTTTCACTCTTGATTAGGGTTTTTACAAGAAAGGTGTGAATGTAGAAGTGGTAGAAAGGAGAAGAAGTGAGTGTGTTGACGTGAGGAAGAGAGAGTTACGGAAATGAGAGTGAAAGAGTGAGTTTTATTTTAAGTTTTTAAGCTTTCATTTAAACTCTTGCGTTTTTCATTAAATAGGCTCTCAGTTCGGGCTCAATACATATTCTAAAAATTATTCCGAATACATATTCGGATTTCCAACAATTTTATCTACAGCCCTGACCAACGGTATCTCAATCGAAGATACTTGGCCCGACACCCATATTTTATCCGGGTCAGTTTTCAGCTTATCCGGTCACAATAATTTACTAACAGTCTCCGAAAATCTCATTTAAATTATATTTAGCATTTTGGGATATTAATTAGCCCACATTTCATTATTCAATATTTATTTTCTTAATTTAACTCTCTATTTTAAAAATTCGGGGTGTTACAATCCACCCCACCTAAAAGAAATTTCGTCCTCAAAATATGACATACCGGATTCAAATGCGTGAGGATACCGTTCACGAATATCATCCTCGCGTTCCGAGGTGAGTGTTTCAACGTTCCCATGCTTCCACGCTACTTTCACCAATGGTACCATCTTATTCCGCAGTCTCTTCACGGAATACTCAACAATACGAATCGAAACGGGGGAACAGACAAGTTATCTCGCACCTCAACATCATCAAGAGAGATCACGTGCAAAGGATCATGAATATACTTCCTTAACTGCAACACATGGAACACATTATGTAGGTTTGGAAGCTGTGGAGGGAGCGCAATCCGATAAGTGACATCTCCAATCCACTCTAAGGTCTCATAGGGTCCAATGAATTTAGGGCTTAATTTCCTGCTCTTCAATGCTCTTCCAATACCCTTATCACGTGAGACTCGTAAGAATACATGATCGCCAACTTGAAATTCAAGTGGCTTCCTCCTCTTGTCATAATAGCTCTTCTGCCGGTCTTGAGCAATTTTCATCTTCTCTCGGATCATCTTAATCTGTTCAGTAGTTTCCTCCACAATCTCAGGCCCTAAGGCCAAGTTCTCACCAACTTCAAGCCAACATAAAGGGGTTCGACACCTCCTTCCATATAACGCCTCGTATGGTGCCATGCCGATACTAGAATGAAAACTGTTATTATAAGTGAATTTGATCAGAGGCAAATATTTCTCCCATGAACCGCTGTGCTCCAAAATACAAGCACGCAACAAGTCCTCAAGACTTTGAATAGTCCTCTCAGACTATCCATTAGTTTGAGGATGGTACGCCGAGCTTAGCTTCAATTTTGAACCCATTGCTTCATGTAAGCTTCCCCAAAACTGGGAAGTAAATCGGGGGTCACGATCAGACACAATACTTGATGGCATACCATGTAACCTCACAATCTCCTGAATGTATAGCTGTGCTAAATACTATAAAGAGCTCTTCATACTGATCAGTAGAAAATAGGCACTCTTCATCAAACGATCCACAATAACCCAGATTCCGTCACATTTGGACCTCGTCCTTGGCAATCCGGACACAAAGTCCATGGCAATTGCATCCCACTTCCAAACAGGGATACCAAGCGGTTTCAAAGTACCCGAAGGTCTCTGATGCTCTACCTTCGCCTTTTGGCAAGTAAGACACGAAGCCACAAGATTGGCAACATCACACTTCATTCCGGGACGCCAAAAATTCTTCTTTATATCTTGGTACATCTTGGTTGCACCAGGGTGAATGCTAAAAATGCTTTTATGTGCCTCCTCAAGCACCGTGTGTCTCAAATCTCCAAATGAAGGTACATACACATAACCTTTTACTCGCCATAAACCATCAACACCTTCCATAAGAAATAAATTCTTCCCATTATCTTGAGATCTTCTCATCATCATCCCCTTGTTTCTCCTTTACAAGTTCTAAAAACTCATTGCATATCTTCAAGGTAGCAAAACATAGCTTCTTGGGAGATTGTACTTCGGTTCCAACATTCAAATTCCGAAATTCCTCCATCAATTCAAATTCTTTGACCATCATAGCTGACATATGCAAGGACTTCCGACTAAGAGCATCGACAACAACATTAGCTTTTCCCAGATGATACCTTAGTTCAAATTCATAGTCCTTTAGGAATTCCATCCATCTCCATTGGCGTATATTCAATTCTTTTTGATCAAAGAGATATTTCAAGCTTTTGTGGTCGCTAAAGACCACAAACTTCGAACCATAGAGATAGTGACGCCAAATCTTCAAGGCGAACATAACCACCGCCAACTCCAAATCGTGAGTCGGGTAATTAACTTCATGAGGTCTCAACTGGTGTGAAGCATACGCTATGACACGTTCCCTCTGTATTAAAACATATCCAAGTCCATGCTTAGAGGCATCGCAATACACCACAAAGTCTTCTTGTAAATTAGGCAATGCCAGGATAGGCGCAGAAGTCAGCCTCATCTTTAACTCTTCAAAGAATTTCTCACATTCAACTATCCATACAAAAGGTTGGTTCTTCCTTGTCAAGTTCGTCAAAGGTTTAGCAAGACAAGAAAAACCTTCAATGAACCTCCGATAATAGCCGGCAAGTGCAAGGAAACTCCTTATTTCTGTAACCGACGTAGGTCTAGGCCACGCCATAACGGCTTCAACCTTAGAAGGATCCACCGAAACACCATCTTCGGATATCACATGTCCAAGAAACTGGACGCTCGTTAACCAAAATTTGCATTTAGAGAGTTTAGCGTACAACTGGTTCTCTCTAAGAATATTCAACACCACTTTTAAATGTTCCTTGTGTTCCTCACGACTCTTAGAATACACTAAGATGTCATCTATGAACACCACAACAAAACGATCCAGGTATTCATGAAAGATGTAGTTCATGTAGCTCATGAACACCGCTGGAGCATTAGTCACTCCAAATGGCATTACAACATACTCATAATGGCCATATCGCGTCCTAAACGCAGTCTTCGGTTCTCACCCGAATTTGATGGTAGCCAGAATGCAAATCAATCTTCGAAAACACCACCACACCCCTTAATTGATCAAACAGGTCATCGATACGGGGTAAGGGATATCTATTCTTTATCATCAACTTGTTCAATTGGCGGTAGTCTACACACAACTACATGGTTCCATCCTTCTTCTTGACCAATAAAACAGGAGCTCCCCAGGGTGACACACTGGGTCGAACAAACTCCTTCTCGAGCAGCTCCTCAACTTGCTTCTTAAGTTTAGCCAACTCCATAGGAGACATCCTATAAGGAGCGATAGACACCGTTTCTACACCAGGTACAAGATCGATAGCAAACTCAACCTCCCGTGGAGGTGGTAAACCGGGTATCTCCTCAGGAAACACATCTAAAAATTCTGACACCACAGGGATACTAAGGGGATCGGGACCACTTGTCCCATCGGTAAGAGATAGTAATATGCAAAGTTGAGCTATACCTTGCACATTAAATTGTTCCGCACCGGAAGAAGGGAAAATCACGGTCCATTGTTGACAGTCGACCAAAACCTTATTGGCGGAGAGCCAATCCATACCAAGTATAATCTCCAATCCCTTCATAGGCAAGCAAATAAAAAACACAACAAATCTTTTCCCTTCTAGGAGCATATCGACATCATTACATCGGTTAACCGATCTAAGACAAGTACCGGTTGGGGTGGTAACTACAAAGGTATTTTTCATTAAACACACCGGCAACCTCAATCGCCAAACACAATCCTCGGATATAAAAGAGTGAGTTGCACCCGAATTATAAATAACATGAACTGCATGTTCAAGTATTTCACACTTACTTTCAACTAAATTTTCTGCTTGTGCTGCTTCCTCACCGGTCACAGCGAACACCCTTCCGGCATTTGGTTGCACATTTCCACTGTTTCTGTTTCCATCACGAGCACCATTGCCATTTCCTCGACCGTTGCCATGCCTCCCACCATTATAGCCACCTCGGCCACCATTTCGGCCACCATTGTTTCCATTACCACGGCCCCGACCACCATTGTGGCCTCCGTGGTTCACATGAGCGGGTGCATTAGCACGGTTAGGAGTATTAGCTTGTACCGGAGCCTGTCTTGCAAGCATAGGACAGGCAGGACGGATATGTCCTACTTGATCATAATTAAAACACACCACATCCTCACGGTGCACACATTCACGAACATAGTGTGGACCACCACACCTATAGCATCTCGGCCCATTGGCACTTACATTGCCCCGGCCAAAAATGTTACTATGTCCACCTCCTCTAGCTTGGACATTAGAGTGAGCACCCCTCTGAAAGCGTCCTTGTGAACACCTCTTTTGGTCCGGTCCAAGTGGAATGAATCTTTTTATACTGAATTCTAATTCAGAATGGTCAGATTCGAAAAGAATAGCTCCAAAATAATCAGAACTGAGCAAAATAACTCAGAATGAAGCTTTTCCAAGTGAAATACAGCCTTGTGGGAGGCAAATCCGATTGGAATGACTAAAAATGATCACATCTGAACAGGATGACTCAGGTTAAAGCATTTCCGAGTGGAATACAGCCCTGGTGGGGATAAATCCGAGTGAAAAAGCTCAAAAATGGTCCAAATCCGAGTCAAAATGAAGCATTTCCGAGTGGAATGACTCAAAATTGATGAAATCCGAGTGAAATGCTCCCCTGTTGAAGTTGAATCCGAGTGGATAGCTTCCCTGCCAAGCCAATCCGAGTGGATTATGCCCATTTTTAAGAGAAGTCCGAGTGGAATGACTCAAAATTGATGAAATCCGAGTGGAATCACTCAGAATGAGTCATTTCCGAATGAAATGCTCCCTGCTGAAGTCAAATCCGAGTGGAATATGCTCCTGTTGGATCAAATCCGAGTGAAATCACTCAGAATGAGTTAAATCCGAGTGACATTACTCTGAATGGAGAAAATCCGAGTGAAACTACTCAGTTTTGGGCATGTCCGAGTGGAGTATGACCTGTTGGGTGGGAAATCCGAATAATGACTCAACAATGGACCAATCCGAGTGGAGTATGACCTGTTGAATTCAAATCTGAGTGAAATGACTCAGATTAGATGTAAATCCGAGTGGATAATTCCCTTTCAGATGCATTCCGAGTGGAGTATGCCAGTTTACAAGCCCTGATTGCAAAAAATGTCAATTCCGAGTGAAAGGAATGCTGATTGAAGAAAATCCGAGTGAAAGTGACCAAGTTCCATTCGGATTAAGAGCTCACAAGGTCAGTTCCGAGTGAAACCTTCAAGCAGTTAACTTTTGGGTCACTATTGAAGACATTCCGAGTGAACATTCCAAGCAAAGACAAGATCCGAGTAGCACGCCTCCGATTGAAGTGAACATTCCAAGCAAAGACAATCATTTCTGAATCACCTTTTAATTGGTTCCTGAGTAAAATACTATTCAAACAATTCTGAGTAAAGTTTCCACCCGTTTCCGAATGAAACCATTGTGAAGAGGATTCCCGAGCGAATGTATCCGAGTGAATTGATGTGTGAGCACATCCGAGTCATATTTCACACAATACCGAGCCATTTCCCCCATTCCGAGTGAGCCATCCTTTTCCCAGTTCCGAGCCCCTTTCTCACTCGAGTTCCGAGTGACTTTCCCCCATTCCCGAGTGAGCCATCCTTTTCCCAGTTCCGAGCCTTTTTTTTCTCGGTTTCCGAGTGACACTTTAGTCACCGAGCCATTTTGGCCAACCAATTCCGAGCCCCCATTTCCACCGTACTTCAAACCTTCACCGAGCCACTTTTTACCTGTTCCCGAGTCATCTTTCTCCCAGTTCCGAGTCACACTTCATATATTCCAGTCGGATCCGAGTCATTTGTCACTCGGATTGTGGAGAGAAGATGAAGTCCGAGTCATTTTCACTCGGTTCTGATTCAATTTCTTTAATTCCTACTCAATCCAATTGACACCAACATGATTTCATTCGGTCTTTAGCATAAAAGGGGCCTTTTCCACTCGGATTTAGGTGGTAAAGTGAAGACCGACCCCTTTTACACTCGGATTTAGGTGGCAATGTGGATGAATGTTGACTGAGAGGGTGATCCGAGTCATTTACACTCGGATTTCCAACATTCTCACTCGGAATTCAACAATTTCACTCAAATTTCCAACATTTTCACTCGGAATTCTTCCATTCTCACTCAGATTCCCACCAGGTCCCCCTCTTAAACCGTGCTGACTTGGATTCCACCACCCAAGTGGATCCAGGAATCCTGGGGGTGGCAGACAAGTGGCCAACAGGGGCGGAAGTGGGGGGAATTAAAAATTCCCACCCAGCCGTTGTCCCCCACTTCACTCTGAGTGGAGGCCTTAGCTGGCATTCCACTCGGAAGTGGAAGCCTGAGCTGGCCTTCCACTCAGACCAGCCTATAAATAGGCAAGGAGCTGAAGCTTTCAGCCCTTATACACACCTTACAGACTTACACACACCTTACAGAGACTTACACACACAGATACGCATCCAGCACCCTCCTTCCTCTCTTCATCAGCCAGCCGTTGTCTCCAACAGCCACGCCGTCCTCTCCCCTCAACACAACACCGCCCAACACTTCATTCCTCTCAGCCAACACCGCCCAGCCAACCGACCTCCTCATCCCTTCACCTACACACCGTCCCAATTCCTCTCACAACACCGTCCTCTCCCCTCAAGTACACCAAATCCAATCTCCTCACTCCACTCAACTCCAATACCGTCTCTCTTCTCACTGTCTCACTCGGTAAATCACTTCTCACTCGGTAAGCTCACTGTCTCACTCGGTTTCTGCTATTTCCACTCGGTTTCCTCATTTTCACTCGGTTTTTCCTTGTCCTCACTCGGTTTTCTGCTTTCATCACTCGGTTTTACCATTTTACTCAGTTTTTCCTCTTTCTCACTCGGTTTTTGCTATTTTTACTCGGTTTTTGCCATTTTCACTCGGTTTTTCACTTCTCCCACTCGGTTTTCACTCATTTTTCCTCTATTTTCAGAATTTATTGTTTCCCTTTCTCTTTTGTAGCTTCTACTACCTTTTTCCTTTCGTTCCATAGTAAAATATAATAAAGAGAAATAAATGCTTCCTATGTTTTCTTTCAAATATAAATAAAAATCAATAAAAAGAAACAAATCATTTTTAAACAATGTGTCGTACGGGAGCACTCCCGTCTACACAACCTCTTTAGGATTCGTACACATGCGAAGAACTTCGCCTTGTACGAGTTCCCCACCTCAGTGACATCCATCATCATCTCCTAAGTCTTTTCCTAAAAGAACAACACTCAGAACTACGTAACCCTGATTTCTTGATAATTCAAGAATACGTAGGAACAGGACTTTAACTCCTGTCGGGCCCATCTTTCTTATTTCTTTTTGCTGATTTATTTCCTTACTTCCATGTTTCTTTCATAAATGGTCTTTTTTTGGTTACTTCCGTGAAAATCAATTTAGACGTGACGTCTTGTTGGTTTCCCCTAGTTTTTGCTTAAGCCTCGCCATAATTCATAGGGGAGGGATACTTAGGATGAGACGTCCCGCTTATCTCTTTCCTATCCCTACTTTTTTTTATTTTTTTTCGAGGATGTCTAATTTAGGCGTGACGCCTTATTAGCATTCTTTTCCCCTCTCTGTCTCATATCGAAGTCGAGTTTAATTCGGATGAAACGTCCCATTGACCTCGCTTCGACATTCTATGTTTGTACAGTTCTCTCACTCCATTCTGTCGTTTTTAAAATAAAAAATACAACAATGAAAGGGAAGAAATAAACCATCTTTTGTAAGGCTATTTATGTTGCACATTTTCAATCTTGGTACTGTTTTTGACAGGCGATGTAGGGTGCTAATACCTTCCCTACTCGTAACCGACTCCCGAACTTGAATCTCAATTTTTTAACCAGTGCTTTACTGAACCTAGTTTTTTCCAATGTTTTTCCTATGGATAAAAATGTTGGTGGCGACTCCCTGTTTCATTCCACCCATCCTCTCTTCTCGCCGCGCCGTCGCGATCCAGGTTGTGACAGTCCTCTTCTGAAATTCCCTTGCCTCTTGAAACTAGAAGATTGACCCTTCAATTTAGAGTCAAATTTGGAATGATGCAGGGGAGCATGTTCTTCATAAATGCGGTACTTATTCACAAGTACCGTGAAGCTTCGAATTTCCTGATGACAAATGGCCCTTTAAATATCAGGGCGTAGACCATTCTCGAACTTTACACGTTTCGAGGCTTTAGTTCCCTCTTGTTGATAAGGAGGGTAGAATTCGCAAAGTTCTTCAAATTTGGAAGCATATTCTTTCACCGTCATTATGCCTTGTTTGAGTTCCATAAACTCAAGTTCCTTATTACTCTTGTAGATTTCGGGCACATACTTCCTCATGAGTTCAAGTTTAAAGTTTTCCCAAGTCAAGGGAATAGCAGCAATATTCATTCTACTCTTGATGAGTCTCCACCAAGTCTCTGTTTCATCTCTCATCATAAAAATAGCATACTCCACTTTCTGAAGTTCATTACATTCAAAACTATCAAAGATTCGCTCAACATCTCTGATCCAAACATGGGCTTGCTCAGGCCTAAATCCACCATGAAACTCAGATGGTTTCCGCTTCAAGAACATATCAAGGCCCTGAGTACCTTGGACAGCAGGAGCAGGTTGTCTTTCCGCTTCTTGTCTATCACGGTTTTACGGCTCAAGGAGATCCGCAAAATGATTCAAAGCTCTAGCTATAGCGTCATTGTAACATCCCAATTTTGAAATTAAATACTGAATGAAATTAAACCATTAAAATTATAATTTCAAAGTAGGAAATTATTTGTTAATTATAATCAACTTAATTAATCTAACTTAAGAAATAATGGCAGATTAATTATGCTTAATTGTTAATGGTTGGCTGCTTATGATTGGCGGGTAACGTGAGTGGGGCTGCGATTCACGCTTTCCCATCCCACTCTCCTTCTCTTTGTACACATATACATATGCCCTGTGCCACTGTTGGTTATTTATTTTCTCTGCTGCTTCGTTCTCTCTTCTCTTCTCTTCTCCCCGTTCTCTCTTCGCCTTCTTCTTCTCCCTGTCCTCAGTTCTCTATTTCGGAAATGCACAACGACGGTACTGCAGAAGACTCGAAGCTTCCTCCTGCTGGTGAGGAACGATCATCAAAGGGACGACGAACAGCTTCCTGTTCCCCCGGTGCGACTGCGCTCAAGGGAGACCAAGCGAGTGGGAGCGAGGATGAGGCGAACAGAGTAGAAGATCAACGTCAAAACTGAGGAGCCTCTCGGAGTCGCTTAGTTGGTAGGGGGTATCTTATATCTTAAATGCATGGGTTATGGACGGGTTCCGGGTGTTAATGGCTTGCTGATATACTTATGAGTGGCGCCCTATACCCGGGCCCCAAATGAAACTTAAGTTAGGAGGGGTTGGTATACGGAATCGTATGGGATGTACTTCCTATCCGGTGATCGTGAGAACCCCAACTAGAGTTCGACCTCTTGTGACATACGCACCTAGTGGTTCCCCTCTGTTGCGTCCCTGTCATGGGTAGGATCTTGGCTCTGGTAACCTTCTAGAAGTCTAGTATAAGCCACCTGGTGTGAAGAGTCACTTTTAGACAAGCCCTAAGGTCCAGAGAAAACCTTCAACAAAACCTGACTTAGGCCACGAAAGGGCAAACTTTACTTTACCTTATGTCATTTTCACTTTCCTGTTATTAAAAAGGGATTATCTATCATCCAAAGATTCGCTTAGTCTTGGAAAATTTTTTGGAACTCACAAGCATTCTTCGGGTGAATAGATGATCCTCTCTTTTTTGTCATGTATCTCTAAGTCTGAAGTCATAGGTTCTCCTAATCGTCAAAGGAAAAATCCAAAAAAAAATTATACTTCATTTCCCTCTGGTTGAAGTGGCAATGACGATTGGGAAAACCTACGACTTTTGAGCTCGCATAACTGATTCCATTCTTTGTCTTGATATTCGCAGGGGACGATTCCGAATTTGTCGGTATTTCTAAGACAATATGGAAATTAACATGAGACACAGTAATTGTGATATAGGGGTGACCGAATTGAAGAAGTTATTACACCTCAAGGCTAGGAAGGTCAATACTGACAGTTTACAAGCACTAGGGAGAAAACTGAGCTTGACACAGAAAATGACTTTCGCAAGGAAGTATGGGAGGATCCTGAAACTTTTGGAGGTAGACGTCCAAATAGAAGCCATCACGGCTCCGGCACAATTCTATGACCCACCTCTCCGCTGTTTCACTTTCCAAGACTTTCAACTAGCACCATCCTTAGAAGAATTTGAACAAATATTGGGTATGCCAATGGAGGGACAGATTCCTTATCGCCATTTGGACCATCACGCGTCAATCACTTCTGTCACTCGTGTTTTGAAGGTCCATCCTGAAATGTTAAGAGGAGTACAAATGAACAGAAACCAGATTCCCGGATTTACTAGGGAATTTCTGGAGAAACACATGCATGTCCTGGCAGAGAAGGAAGAATGGGAAGCTTTCATTGATACCTTGGCTCTCACTATTTACGGAGTTATCTTATTCCCTAACTTAGACAACTATGTAGATTATGATGCTATAGGTGTCTTCACCGCTCGCAAGCACAGACTGGAAAATCCCATCACAGTAGTGTTGGCCAATGTCTATTGCACCTTGGATTTCTGCCATACCCAAGGAGGAAAGAGGATTATTTGTTGTTTGCCTGTTCTATATGTGTGGCTCACATCCCACGCTTTTCATCAACTATGCAAAGCCGAGTCTCCCATCTCTGATTTAAAGTTGTGTCAGTTGATAACGAAGAATGGGCGTGAGTGGGCTAATCACCTTGTAGGCCTTACAGTAGAAAAGGTGAGGTGGTGTCCTCAATGGCTAGAAGTTGAGACCATTGTTTATAGCTGTGGAGGATATCCAAATGTTCCTCTAATGGGGATACAAGGCTGCATCAATTATAATCCTGTTATTGCTAAGCGGCAGTTGGCTTATCCTCTACTTGGGCCGCCGGACGAAGCACTACTTACTCCTTTCGTTCTGTACTATGCGAATGGGAATTACACCTCCACTATTCGGGACATAGCCAATGCCTGGAAGAAGGTCCATAGGATGGGCAAAGAATTGGGAGCACGAAGCCACGCTGTGAGAGTTGAATACTTAGATTGGGTGGTGAACAGAGTCTCCATCGTGAAATTGCCTTTCAAGAGCCCTTCATACCAACCTGAGGACACAGTTCCTCCGCCATGCATTGTGGAGGACAAGGTTACCATATCACTAAAGGCCCAAGTAGAAGAGCTAAAGGCAAGGAATCAAAAATTGGAAGAAGACCTCCTGAAGTGCCAACAAGAGTGCGCCCTCCATAGGAAAGAGAACTCTGAAGGAAGGCATGCTATGGAAGAAATGCGGAAAAAGAGAAAAATTGATGAAGATTACAGAATAAAACAAGATCAATGCCTTCGGGCGGCCAATTCACAGCTGAAGATGAAGGGTCAGCAGAGCGATGCTGTATTGGCCGAAAAACAAATTTTAAAGGACATGCTGGTACAATCCAAGGAGAAGGGAAAGGAGGCGTTGATGCAAAAAGAAATGCTACAAACCCAAGTCCACAAATTGGAGCAACAGCTTGATGAAACGATGAGAGCTTATGGGCAAGAAATACATGCTGAACAGAAGAAAACCCTTGACGCCGAACGCCGCTGCCAAGAAGCCACACGAGCTTTGGGGACAGAGTTAGCTCAACGGGATGAAGTCATTCACTTATGGATGGACCGTTTCGCCAAGTTGGCATACCTATCCAATGGAATCTTGGAAGATTTTCCCTCAATGTTAAAGCAGGCTGAAGGCATGGTCAATCCCCTATCCACCCCAAAGGAGATATCATCGGTTTTGAACTATTGTCAAGAAAGACTTTGCAAAATGAAAGTCATGATTGCCCAAGCTAGGAATGGCTGAATATTGTAACCGTATCTTTCAAGTAACATTGTACCTTTACAGATGAATGGAATGATGAATCAATGTGCCTTCACAGTAGTCTCATGTTAATTTCCAATATACTGTTATACTAAGTACTTTTGAATGTGACGTTCTGGGGAAAGGTCAAGGAATACGTGTCAAATTCGGAATCGTATCCCGCGAATGCCCATTTATTTTTTATTTTTCTTTTATCCTCTTTAACTGTTCCCTCTATTTTTCTAACCATTTGCCGTGATTCTTTAGACACTACGGGTAAGCATCCCTACGCGACCAGGCTCAGAAAGAAACTCATGGCCGAAATAGAGCAAGAGAATGAAAACCTGCGAGCTGAGGTTAATCAATTGAAAGAACAAATGGCTGAAATGGCCAAGATGTTTGAAAGAAGGATCGCAGAAAGGGATTCTTTAGCAGAAGTTGAAAATGCTAGGCAACAATCTCCTATTCTCCAACACGCTCAAGGTCATGCTGGGGAACCGAGCTCAAACCCTCCAGGGCCTACTGTTACCGTTCGCCTTAGTAAGCCAAACCCTGCTCACGTTCAACAACACTCTTTTGTTGATAAAGAAGGGAATGTTGTACCCTTCCCACAGTATGGGTTACCCCCAGGCTATTTCCCACCACTCCAAGAAGAGCCAGATTATCAGGAAACAATCCTTCACGCTGCTCAACCAAATATCCCACCTGTCCGAAATCCTCAAACGATTCCGGTCCATACACAGGCTGAACAACCACAAGCTGCCCAAGCCACAGCTGGACACCAAGCCTCAATTTTGAATGAGAGCCCGGCGCATGTTGACCGACCAGTCAAGAGTGCTAGTCACTATGTCGTCACAGGACCAAGTACTGCCACTGCTGCTACCCAGGAAGGAAGATTAGAGTTCTTGGAAAGGCGATTAAGGGAAATGGATGGGAGGAATCGATTTGGATTAGGCAGTGCTGCACAACTCTGCCTAATTCCTGACGTTGTTATTCCTCCCAAATTCAAAACACCTGAATTTGATAAGTATCGGGGGCTGACATGTCCGAGAAACCATCTTACCATGTACTGCCGGAAGATGGCTTCGCATGCTTCCAACGACTCTGCTCATCCATTGTTTTCAAGATAGTTTGGCTGGAGCGCCTCTAACCTGGTATAACCATCTTGAACGTTCTCGTATACGCTGTTGGGAGGATCTAGCAGATGCTTTCATGCAGCAGTATAAGTACAATTTGGACATGGCGCCGGATAGAGTACAATTGTAGAACATGTCCAAGAAAGACAATGAGACATTCAAAGAATACGCCCAACGGTGGCGCGAAGTAGCAGCGCAAGTTGACCCACCTTTGTCTGAGAAAGAGGTGATCTCGACATTTATTGACACACTCCAATCGCCATTCTATGACAAGATGATCGGAAGTATTTCCTCCCACTTCTCCGATATCGTCACTATCGGAGAAAGGATAGAAAATGGCCTCCGGACAGGGAAGATCGCCTGAGGCCCAGCTGGGGTTAATGCAGCAAGGAGACCCTCCCATGGAGAAGGAAAGAGAAGAGAGGGAGAGACTAATCTGATCTCCCATAATCAGGGAAGAAACCAGCCGAGGCCACCCACCCCGGTCGCCTTTCCATCAACCTATCATAATACACCACATCCATATGTGGCCGCCGTTCAAACACCACATCCACCACATTTCCGCCCACCTGTCATGCGACCGCCTGCACCACTACAGGCACTATATCAACCACCACAAGCTCCGTACCAGCAGCCATAAATGAACCCGCCGAATCCAAATCAGAGAAGGCAAAACAACGACCGTGCCCCACCGCAATTTGATCCAATTCCCATCACTTAGACAGAGCTTCTCCCTTACCTCATCGAAAACACGATGGTAGTACCCTGCCCTTTAAAGCCACTTCAGCCATCGTATCCTAGAGGGTATGACCCGAACGCACGGTGTGATTACCACGCCGGTGCACTGGGACATTCTACTGAGAACTGCTTGGCACTGAAGTTTAAGGTAAGGGACCTCATTCGGGCTGACTGGATAAGCTTCAAAGAAGGGAGCCCAAGCGTGACAACTAATCCCCTTCCAAACCATAAAGGATCGGATGTCAACGCTATAGAAGGGGATGAAGAATGCATTTCCAAAGTAGAAGACATCCAGATGCCTTTGGAAACAATACACTCCCATATGCTGAAGATGGGATTAATAGAAGGGTCGTGGGGTAAAGAGCATAATGACCTCCAGTCCGTAAAACGAAGGGACTTCCAGGAAACCCTTCAAAGACTCATGAATGCTCGAGTCGTAGAGGTCTGTAGGCACCGTAAAGGACAAATAAATGTGGTACAGGAACAGGGTAAGGCACGAGTTCTGAAACCCCTGGTCGTATACTATAACAAGGATACGCCAGCAGCTTCGGCAAGACTGTCTTCACAGTAAGGGCACCAACTCCTTTCCCCTTCCAAAGTTCCCACGCTGTGCCATGGAGGTACAATACAGATGTGGTTGTCACTAATCCAGAGGCAGTCAACTCCATACCATCCTCCTCTATTACAAACATAACCGGAGTGGGAAAAATGACACGGAGTGGAAGAATATATACACCACCTGAGCCCAAGCAAGGCAAGACTACCGGAGAAGGAAAAACTGGAAAAGAAGTAGCCTCTGGCGAAACAAAGGGGGCTGTGACTGAAGAGGAAGCCCAGGAATTCCTGAAGTTTATTCGCCATAGTGACTACCAGGTGTTGGACCAATTGAACCACACCCCTGCGAAAATTTCCCTATTGTCTTTGCTAATGAGTTCTGAACCACATCGAAACACGTTGATGAAGGTGTTGAGCGAGGCGCACGTGAAGCATGATTTACCCGTCAAACAATTTGGGGGCATAGTGGGGCAGATCGTTGCCAATAATTACTTAACCTTCACAGATGAGGAAGTACCTATTGAAGGAAGGGGGCACAACAAAGCCCTCCATATTTCTGTGAAATGTCGGGATTATATCCTGGCAAAAGTACTTGTGGATAATGAATCTTCTCTAAACGTCATGCCAAAATCCACGTTGGCAAAATTGCCTTTCGACGGAACATACATGAGGCCTAGCTCTATGGTTGTGCGGGCTTTTGATGGGACACGTAGGGAAGTCATTGGAGAAATTGAATTGCCCATACAAGTCGGGCCATGTACTTTCCAGATACTCTTCCAAGTAATGGATATTGCGCCCGCCTACAGCTGTTTACTAGGGCGACCATGGATCCATTCGGCAGGGGTGGTCCCCTCCACGCTGCACCAAAGACTAAAATTCATCATCGACAACAAGTTGGTGACTGTTTCTGGGGAGGAGGACCTTTTGGTCAGCAAACCCATATCCACTCCATACATCGAGGCCGCCGAGGAAGCCCTCGAAACATCCTTCCAAGCCTTGGAGATTGCCAATGCAACAAGCATTATGAAAATGTCTTTCCCCAATGTGCCTCTAATGGTGACGCTGAACATGTTGCGGAAAGGGTACCAACCCGGAAAAGGATTGGGGCGGGATTTAGAAGGCAGAACCCAACCGGTGAGTCTCCCGGAGAATAAAAACAGATATGGTTTGGGATATAAGCCCCCTGTGACGGATAAGAAAAGGGTTGAAGGGGAAAAGAAGGGGAGGAGAACTGCTCGCCTTACTGGTCAAGAGATCAACACTGCAAGAATCCCTATCTGCGATCTTTATCAGAGCTTTAAGAGCGCCGGAGTGATATATCCGGATCAAGTTGCCATGGTGGAGAATGAGCCTGACCTCAATGTGGAGCTGGTTTATGCTTGCCATCCAGATCAAGAGCTGAGCAATTGGGAAATCATGGAGTTCCCTACAACCATTAACGTTCTATCAGAGTAATCACTGTATTTCATAATTTGGTGGTCCCCTTGCTATGCCCAAGGCTCCGGGACCCATTTTGTAATAAGGGCAAAACTTGTTTATTTTATTTTCGAAAATCAATGGACACATTTTTATTCCCCATCACCTCATCTTTGTGCATTCTCTGTTTCTTAAACCTTTCACTTGTTTGCTTCTCTTTTCACTTTATAATATAACCCGAATGCAGATCCAAAAATGATTTCCCTGAGAATGATGAAAACCTGGATTTATTTCATGACCCTGTTTATCCAAATGATTGCGTCTACGAGGAAAGTAAGGAAGACTTTGGACCCTCATCTGAATTGACGAGATTATTGGGACAAGAGGATAAGGAGATCCGCCCACATCGGGAGGAAATTAAAATCATCAACCTTGGAGGTGAAGGAGAAGATAAAATGATCAAGATAGGCACCTGCCTGAGTAAAAACCAGCAAGATGAATTGATTGAACTGCTACGGGAATTTCGGGATGTGTTCGCTTGGTCTTATCAAGATATGCCAGGGTTGGATAACAGCATAGTGGAACATAGGTTGCCTCTGAAACCAGAGTGTCCACCAATTAAGCAAAAGCTGCGAAGAATGAAACTGGAAATGCTTCTAAAGATCAAGGAAGAGGTCAAAAAACAATTCGAAGCCGGTTTCTTGGCCGTAGCCAAATATCCATAATGGGTAGCCAACATAGTCCCGGTCCCAAAGAAGGATGGAAAAGTGCGGATGTGTGTGGACTATCGAGATCTAAACAGGGCCAGCCCTAAAGACGATTTTCCTCTTCCACATATTGACATGTTGGTCGATAACACAGCCCAGCACTCTATTTTCTCTTTCATGGATGGTTTCTCCGGGTACAATCAGATCAAAATGGCACCCGAAGACATGGAAAAAACCACGTTCGTTACTTTGTGGGGTACTTTCTGTTACAAAGTAATGTCCTTTGGTTTGAAGAACGCAGGGGCAACTTATCAGAGAGCAATGGTCACTTTATTCCACGATATGATGCACAAGGAAATAGAGGTCTATGTGGATGACATCATTGCAAAATCCAGAATCGAGGAAGATCATGTCCGTGACTTAAGGAAATTGTTTGAACGGTTGAGAAGGTTTAAGCTTAGATTGAATCCTGCCAAGTGCACGTTTGGCGCAAGGTCAGGCAAACTGTTGGGTTTCATTGTAAGCAAGAAAGGAATTGAAGTGGATCCCGACAAGGTCAGGGCAATCCTAGAAATGTCGCCTCCTTGCACAGAAAAAGAAGTCAGGGGGTTCTTGGGAAGATTAAACTACATCGCTCGATTTATCTCACAATTGACATCGACCTGCGAGCCGATCTTCAAGTTACTCCGTAAGAACCAACCGGGGCAATGGGATGAGGACTGCTAAACGGCTTTTGAGAAGATTAAGCAGTACTTGAAAGAACCACCAATATTGGTACCACCAACCCCTGGGAGACCACTGATTTTATACATGACGGTACTGGATGAGTCCATGGGCTGCGTATTGGGTCAGCACGATGAAACGGGAAAGAAAGAATATGCCATATATTACCTAAGCAAAAAGTTCACTGATTGTGAAATGCGATACTCCGCATTAGAACAAACTTGTTGCGCGTTAGCATGGGCTGCGAAGCGTTTAAGGCAATACATGTTGAGTCACACTACCTGGCTAGTCTCTAAGATGGATCCTATCAAATACATCTTTGAGAAGCCAGCCCTGACCGGAAGGATTGCTCGATGGCAAGTGCTGCTGACTGAGTACGACATAACGTATGTCACCCAGAAAGCCATAAAAGGGAGCGCTTTGGCTGACTACCTAGCCCATCAACCCATAAGTGATTACCAGCCAATACCGTTCGACTTCCCAGACGAGGATATTTTGGCATTGTCCGACGAAGAAGAAGGCGGTAACAAGGACAAATGGATTTTAAGATTCGATGGAGCTTCTAATGCTTTGGGACATGGAATCGGAGCCATTTTGATTTCACCAAAGAAAGAGTTCATCCCTGTCTGTGCCAGGCTATGTTTCGATTGTACCAACAATGTCGCTGAATATGAGGCGTGCTCCTTAGGGATCCAAGCGGCATTGGATATGAAAGTAAGAACACTGGAAGTCTACGGAGACTCTGCTTTAGTCGTCCACCAGTTGAAAGGTGAATGGGAAACCAGAGATAGCAAGCTTCTCCCCTATCACGCCCACATTATGGAAATGATCAGAGATTTTGAAGAGATTTCTTTCCATCATGTTCCTCGGGAAGATAATCAAATGGCTGACGCTTTGGCCACTCTTGCTTCAATGTTCAGAGTAAACAATGACTATGACGTGCCCCTCATCGAGGTAGAAAGGCGTCATGAGCCCGCATACTGCCAAGTAGTCGAAGAACAGTCGGATGGAAAACCTTGGTATCATGACATTAAGAGGTATATCCAGAGGCAAGAATACCCCGACAATGCCACAGAAAACGACAAGAGAACCCTGCGATGGCTCGCCATGGGATTTTTCTTAAATGGAGACGTGCTTTACAAAAGAAACCATGATTCTATCCTTCTTCGCTGTGTTGATACCGCTGAATCAAATAGAATCATGAGGGATATCCACGAGGGATCTTTCGGAACCCACATCAATGGGCACGCCATGTCAAGGAAAATCTTAAGGGCTGGTTATTTTTGGATGACCATGGAAGCAGACTGCTTCGCCTATGCTCGGAGATGTCATAAGTGCCAAATATATGCTGATCATATTCACGCACCCCCGTCATCTCTAAATGTTTTGTCAGCACCATGGCCTTTTTCGATGTGGGGCATGGATGTCATTGGTCCCATTGAACCAAAGGCTTCAAACGGCCATCGTTTCATTTTGGTCGCCATTGATTACTTCACAAAATGGGTGGAAGCAGCTTCATATACTAATGTAACCAAAGGTGTTGTTGTTAAATTCATCAAGCGTGAGTTGATATGTCGGTACGGCCTACCGAGTCAAATCATCACAGACAATGGTACAAACCTGAACAACAAAATGATAAAGGGGCTTTGTGAGAGCTTTAAGATCTCCCACCATAATTCTTCTCCATACCGCCCAAAAATGAATGGGGCAGTCAAGGCAGCGAACAAGAATATCAAGAAGATAATACAGAAAATGGTGATAACCTATAAAGACTGGAACGAAATGCTTCCTTTTGCTCTACACGGTTATCGTACCTCAGTCCGGACCTCGACTGGGGCAACTCCATTCTCTTTAGTTTATGGCATGGAAGCAGTCCTGCCTTTTGAAGTGGAGATTCCTTCCCTTCGAGTAATCATGGAAGCCAAACTGGTCTGCCCTCTGCCATGGTCAGTTATATCAAAGGCGTATGAAGCGAGCATTTGAAAAGAAAGTACGACCCCGACAGTTCCAAGAGGGAGACTTGGTGCTCAAGAAGGTTTTGTCAATGCATAAAGATCACCGAGGCAAATGGACTCCTAACTACGAAGGGCTGTATGTCGTGAAGAAAGCCTTTTCCGGAGGTGCTCTTATACTCACCAACATGGATGGGGAAGATCTACCGATGCTTATAAACGCGGATGCAGTAAGAAGATACTATGCGTAAAAAAAAAAAAAAAGCGCTCGCTAGGTTGAAAACCTGAAAAAGCGACTTAGGCAAAAGTTAGAGCAATTGGTGGGGTCGAAAATCCTAAGAAGGCGGCCCAGACAAATTCACACCCTATAGATTCAACACTGCAATGCCAATTTTTCAAGTCACAGACAAGGGGATGGGTCTAGAACATCAAAGCCATTGTCAAGTCACTCCCTCGAAAACAAAATCAGAAGATAAACAGGAAATCATGGAAAAGACTAGAATTTTGTCGCTCTCAGGAAATCAATGGAGGATCTAAAAGGCCTTCCCTTCCATCCTTACCATCAATTCCTCACATCTCGTCATATTTTTGCATTATTATTGTCACCTGTACATATCTGTTGTTCATAAATAAAAAATTTCCTTTCTTCTCACATGTGTTCATGACTAGAATGAATAAACAAGTTTTGCCTAAAAAGAATTTCTTAAAAGATGATTCTTGAGAAGAACGAAAACACAAAGTTATAGGGAACGAAGTGGACACCGTTGCCAGATCTTACCTCAAGCAAGCTCAACCAGCTCTGCGAAACAACCTCAATGAAGTCAGAAGTAATAATTATTTTGGCCATGAGTTACTTCAACGCCTGTCGCCAAGGGAGTCCGCCTGTAAGTTTTTAATTAGTTTTGTGTTTCTCTGTTAAAGGATGGCCGGAAACCATGATCCCCGAAATGTGTAGTTACCCAACTCTCTCCTTAGCAGACCTTCGACATGTCCGCAGTAAACCCCAAGTCCATTCTCTTTCATCCAAAGGGGCATTACCCTGAATCACCAAATTTTCTCCCCCAGTGGAACCATAATCGCCAAAAACTACACTTCTCAAATCCTTCCCCAGTGGGACTACACTTCCTAGTCAACCCAAAACTGGGGCATCTCCCCTGATTCTTCTTTTATTCAAGGGGTAGTTCCCCGAGATTTCATCCAATCATGTCAAACTGGGGCATCTCCCCGGGTTTATTCTTTCATTCAAGGGGCAGTTCCCCAAGATTTCATCCAATCATGTCAAACTGGGGCATTTCCCCGGGTTTATTCTCTTATTCAAGGGGCAGTTCCCCAAGATTTCATCCAATCATGTTAAACTGGGGCATCTCCCCGGGTTTATTCTCTTATTCAAGGGGCAGTTCCCCGAGATTTCATCCAATCATGTCAAACTGGGGCATCTCCCCGGGTTTATTCTTTCATTCAAGGGGCAGTTCCCCAAGATTTAATCCACAGTCATGTCAAACTGGGGCATCTCCCCGGGTGTATTCTCTCAATCAAGGGGCAGTTCCCCAAGAACCCGTAGTCATGGCAACCGAGGGTCAACCCCAACCTTTACATTTCCTGCCAACAGTGAGTTAATTCGGACGAGACGTCCTGTTAGCTCCCTCAACCTTCACATTTCCTGTCAACAGTGAGCTAATTCGGACGAGACGTCCTGTTAGTTCCCCCAATCTTTATCTTCCTGTCGCCGATCAAATGGCACCTTTACTTTCCTGTCGCCGATCAAATGGCACCTTTACTTTCCTGTCGCTGATCAAATGGCACCTTTACTTTCCTGTCGCCGATCAAATGGCACCTTTACTTTCCTGTCGCCGATCAAATGGCACACCTTTACTTTGCTGTCGCCGATCAAATGGCACCCTTTACTTTCCTGTCGCTGATCAAATGGCACCTGTACTTTCCTATCGCCGATCAAATGGCACCTTTACTTTCCTGTCGCCGATCAAATGGCACCCCTTTACTTTCTTGTCACTGATCAAATGGCACCTTTACTTTCCTGTCGACGATCAAATGGCACCTTTACTTTCCTGTCGTCGATCAAATGGCACCTTTACTTTCTTGTCGCCGATCAAATGGCACCTTTACTTTCCCGTCGTCGAACAAATGACATCCTTTTACCTTTCAATCACCAAAGAAGGCATCCTTTTTCTCCCGGTCGCCGAATGAGGCACCCTTCTGCTTCATGTCATTCAAAGGATAATTCCCAGTTAACCGCTTCTTGCTAAAAATTAGAGCACTGCTTCACTTCTTTTTTCTAGATTTAACACACAAAAAAAAAATACAAAAAACACAAAAAAAAAGAGGGAAGAGTGAAACGGAAGAGGAAAATGCTCGTCTTTAAAGAAGAAAGGTCACACTGACTCGTGATTGCCCACACCATCAGTCGCTATACTGATCAAGAGGTCCCACTTGGCCCCCTACATCGGTGTTCATATCTTTACTTCCTTTTCACTTCAAAAACACAGAAGCTTCGTGTTTCTTTTGTGAAAAAGAAGTAAAGAGGGGCATCTGTGAACACCTCTTTTGGTCCGGTCCAAGTGGAATGAATCTTTTTATACTGAATTCTAATTCAGAATGGTCAGATTCGAAAAGAATGGCTCCAAAATAATCAGAACTGAGAAAAATAACTCAGAATGAAGCTTTTCCAAGTGAAATACAGCCTTGTGGGAGGCAAATCCGATTGGAATGACTAAAAATGATCACATCTGAACAGGATGACTCAGGTTAAAGCATTTCCGAGTGGAATACAGCCCTGATGGGGATAAATCCGAGTGAAAAAACTCAAAAATGGTCCAAATCCGAGTCAAAATGAAGCATTTCCGAGTGGAATGACTCAAAATTGATGAAATCCGAGTGAAATGCTCCCCTGTTGAAGTTGAATCTGAGTGGATAGCTTCCCTGCCAAGCCAATCCGAGTGGATTATGCCCATTTTCAAGAGAAGTCCGAGTGGAATGACTCAAAATTGATGAAATCCGAGTGGAATCACTCAGAATGAGTCATTTCCGAATGAAATGCTCCCTGCTGAAGTCAAATCCGAGTGGAATATGCTCCTGTTGGATCAAATCCGAGTGAAATCACTCAGAATGAGTTAAATCCGAGTGACATTACTCTGAATGGAGAAAATCCGAGTGAAACTACTCAGTTTTGGGCATGTCCGAGTGGAGTATGACCTGTTGGGTGGGAAATCCGAATAATGACTCAACAATGGACCAATCCGAGTGGAGTATGACCTGCTGAATTCAAATCTGAGTGAAATGACTCAGATTAGATGTAAATCCGAGTGGATAATTCCCTTTCAGATACATTCCGAGTGGAGTATGCCAGTTTACAAGCCCTGATTGCAAAAAATGTCAATTCCGAGTGAAAGGAATGCTGATTGAAGAAAATCCGAGTGAAAGTGACCAAGTTCCATTCGGATTAAGAGCTCACAAGGTCAGTTCCGAGTGAAACCTTCAAGCAGTTAACTTTTGGGTCACTATTGAAGACATTCCGAGTGAACATTCCAAGCAAAGACAAGATCCGAGTAGCACGCCTCCGATTGAAGTGAACATTCCAAGCAAAGACAATCATTTCTGAATCACCTTTTAATTGGTTCCTGAGTAAAATACTATTCAAACAATTCTGAGTAAAGTTTCCACCCGTTTCCGAGTGAAACCATTGTGAAGAGGATTCCCGAGCGAATGTATCCGAGTGAATTGATGTGTGAGCACATCCGAGTCACATTTCACACAATACCGAGCCATTTCTCCCATTCCGAGTGAGCCATCCTTTTCCCAGTTCCGAGCCCCTTTCTCACTCGAGTTCCGAGTGACTTTCCCCCATTCCCGAGTGAGCCATCCTTTTCCCAGTTCCGAGCCTTTTTTTCTCGGTTTTCGAGTGACACTTCAGTCATCGAGCCATTTTGGCCAACCAATTTCGAGCCCCCATTTCCACCGTACTTCAAACCTTCACCGAGCCACTTTTTACCTGTTCCCGAGTCATCTTTCTCCCAGTTCCGAGTCACACTTCACATATTCCAGTCGGATCCGAGTCATTTGTCACTCGGATTGTGGAGAGGAGATGAAGTCCAATTCATTTTCACTCGGTTCTGATTCAATTTCTTTAATTCCCACTCAATCCAATTGACACCAACATGATTTCATTCGGTCTTTAGCATAAAAGGGGCCTTTTCCACTCGGATTTAGGTGGTAAAGTGAAGACCGACCCCTTTTACACTCGGATTTAGGTGGCAATGTGGATGAATGTTGACTGAGAGGGTGATCCGAGTCATTTACACTCGGATTTCCAACATTCTCACTCGGAATTCAACAATTTCACTCGGATTTCCAACATTTTCACTCGGAATTCTTCCATTCTCACTCGGATTCCCACCAGGTCCCCCTGTTAAACCGTGCTGACTTGGATTCCACCACCCAAGTGGATCCAGGAATCCTGGGGGTGGTAGACAAGTGGCCAACAGGGGCGGAAGTGGGGGGAATTAAAAATTCCCACCCAGCCGTTGTCCCCCACTTCACTCTGAGTGGAGGCCTTAGCTGGCATTCCACTCGGAAGTGGAAGCCTGAGCTGGCCTTCCACTCAGACCAGCCTATAAATAGGCAAGGAGCTGAAGCTTTCAGTCCTTACACACACCTTACAGACTTACACACACCTTACAGAGACTTACACACACAGATACGCATCCAGCACCCTCCTTCCTCTCTTCATCAGCCAGCCGTTGTCTCCAACAGCCACGCCGTCCTCTCCCCTCAACACAACACCGCCCAACACTTCATTCCTCTCAGCCAACACCGCCCAGCCAACCGTCCTCTCCAAAACCGACCTCCTCATCCCTTCACCTACACACCGTCCCAATTCCTCTCACAACACCGTCCTCTCCCCTCAAGTACACCAAATCCAATCTCCTCACTCCACTCAACTCCAATACCGTCTCTCTTCTCACTGTCTCACTCGGTAAATCACTTCTCACTCGGTAAGCTCACTGTCTCACTCGGTTTCTGCTATTTCCACTCGGTTTCCTCATTTTTACTCGGTTTTTCCTTGTCCTCACTCAGTTTTCTGCTTTCATCACTCGGTTTTACCATTTTACTCGGTTTTTCCTCTTTCTCACTCGGTTTCTGCTATTTTTACTCGGTTTTTGCCATTTTCACTCGGTTTTTCACTTCTCCCACTCAGTTTTCACTCATTTTCCCTCTATTTCCAGAATTTATTATTTCCCTTTCTCTTTTGTAGCTTCTACTACCTTTTTCCTTTCGTTCTATAGTAAAATATAATAAAGAGAAATAAATGCTTCCTATGTTTTCTTTCAAATATAAATAAAAATCAATAAAAAGAAACAAATCATTTTTAAACAATGTGTCGTACGGGAGCACTCCCGTCTACACAACCTCTTTAGGATTCGTACACGTGCGAAGAACTTCGCCTTGTACGAGTTCCCCACCTCAGTGACATCCATCATCATCTCCCAAGTCTTTTCCTAAAAGAACAACACTCAGAACTACGTAACCCTGATTTCTTGATAATTCAAGAATACGTAGGAACAGGACTTTAACTCCTGTCAGGCCCATCTTTCTTATTTCTTTTTGCTGATTTATTTCCTTACTTCCACGTTTCTTTCATAAATGGTCTTTTTTTGGTTACTTCCGTGAAAATCAATTTAGACGTGACGTCTTGTTGGTTTCCCCTAGTTTTTGCTTAAGCCTCGCCATAATTCATAGGGGAGGGATACTTAGGACGAGACGTCCCGCTTATCTCTTTCCTATCCCTACTTTTTTTTATTTTTTTTTCGAGGATGTCTAATTTAGGCGTGACGCCTTATTAGCATTCTTTTCCCCTCTCTGTCTCATATCAAAGTCGAGTTTAATTCGGATGAAACGTCCCATTGACCTCGCTTCGACATTCTATGTTTGTACAGTTCTCTCACTCCATTCTGTCATTTTTAAAATAAAAAATACAACAATGAAAGGGAAGAAATAAACCATCTTTTGTAAGGCTATTTATGTTGCGCATTTTCAATCTTGGTACTGTTTTTGATAGGCGATGTAGGGTGCTAATACCTTCCCTACTCGTAACCGACTCCCGAACTTGAATCTCAATTTTTTTAACCAGTGCTTTACTGAACCTAGTTTTTTCCAATGTTTTTCCTATGGATAAAAATATTGGTGGCGACTCCCTGTTTCATTCCACCCATCCTCTCTTCTCGCCGCGCCGTCGCGATCCAGGTTGCGACAGTCCTCTTCTGAAATTCCCTTACCTCTTGAAACTAGAAGATTGACCCTTCAATTTAGAGTCAAATTTGGAATGATGCAGGGGAGCATGTTCTTCATAAATGCGGTACTTATTCATAAGTACCGTGAAGCTTCGAATTTCCTGATGACAAATGGCCCTTTAAATATCAGGGCGTAGACCATTCTCGAACTTTACACGTTTCGAGGCTTTAGTTCCCTCTTGTTGATAAGGAGGGTAGAATTCGCAAAGTTCTTCAAATTTGGAAGCATATTCTTTCACCGTCATTATGCCTTGTTTGAGTTCCATAAACTCAAGTTCCTTATTACTCTTGTAGATTTCGGGCACATACTTCCTCATGAGTTTAAGTTTAAAGTTTTCCCAAGTCAAGGGAATAGCAGCAACATTCATTCTACTCTTGATGAGTCTCCACCAAGTCTCTGCTTCATCTCTCATCATAAAAATAGCATACTCCACTTTCTGAAGTTCATTACATTCAAAACTATCAAAGATTCGCTCAACATCTCTGATCCAAACATGGGCTTGCTCAGGCCTAAATCCACCATGAAACTCAGATGGTTTCCGCTTCAAGAACATATCAAGGCTACCTTGGACAGCAGGAGCAGGTTGTCTTTCCGCTTCTTGTCTATCACGGTTTTACGACTCAAGGAGATCCGCAAAATGATTCAAAGCTCTAGCTATAGCGTCATTGTAACATCCCAATTTTGAAATTAAATACTGAATGAAATTAAACCATTAAAATTATAATTTCAAAGTAGGAAATTATTTGTTAATTATAATCAACTTAATTAATCTAACTTAAGAAATAATGGCAGATTAATTATGCTTAATTGTTAATGGTTGGCTGCTTATGATTGGCGGGTAACGTGAGTGGGGCTGCGATTCACGCTTTCCCATCCCACTCTCCTTCTCTTTGTACACATATACATATGCCCTGTGCCACTGTTGGTTATTCATTTTCTCTGCTGCTTCGTTCTCTCTTCTCTTCTCTTCTCCCCGTTCTCTCTTCGCCTTCTTCTTCTCCCTGTCCTCAGTTCTCTATTTCGGAAATGCACGACGACAGTACTGCAGAAGACTCAAAGCTTCCTCCTGCTGGTGAGGAACGATCATCAAAGGGACGACGAATAGCTTCCTGTTCCCCCGGTGCGACTGCGCTCAAGGGAGACCAAGCGAGTGGGAGCGAGGACGAGGCGAACAGAGTAGAAGATCAACGTCAAAACTGAGGAGCCTCTCGGAGTCGCTTAGTTGGTAGGGGGTATCTTATATCTTAAATGCATGGGTTATGGACGGGTTCCGGGTGTTAATGGCTTGCTGATTCTGTGTTTAATTCTGTGTTTTATTTGCATGAAGAGTAGATGATACCCGGATGCATGATGATTAGGAATCTAGTGTTGCATGTTTAGTTTCATCCATGAAATGCATGTTGATGGCCTCAAGAATATTGAGTTATTGCATGAAACGAATGTGTTGAAGTGCTGTTGATGATCACCGCGTGACTTATGTAGCATGCTGGATATTATGAGTTTGAAATGCTGATTGCATGTGAGAAAATGTGGATTTGGTGAATCTGATGATGTGTTACACCGATTGCATGTGATGCATGTGTTGCTGAATGAAAGCTGTGTATGAAACTTGTGTTGTGTGATGAATCCGCGTGTGGCGTATGGGATGCGTTAATGCTGAGAGCATGTAGTGTGGGACACTACCATCGGTTATTAAAGCGTGGGACGTTGTTAAATCCTTGAGTGGGACTCAAGGTGGCCTATTGAGTGGGACTCAGGGCTGCCCGTGAACACTGTCGTTGATGCTGAGAGCGTTGGTTTCACCTGAGGGCAAACAGTTTGGTACCTGTAAAATGGCCAAGTCAGCTGGGAGCTGAATAAAAGGCTGGGAGCCTACGTTGCAACCAATGAAAATCGATAACACACAAATGCGGAACCGAGTGAAATAATCTGAGTATATGTATTTTTGATGTTGATTGGAATTTGATTAGCATGTGATAATGTTAATGAAATGATAGGTGCATATAGCCGAGTGATAGTTGATGGATTTTGATCGGTAAATGCTTTGTGTGTATCTGAATAATTGGCTTTATTATGTTATTATTTATTGCTATGTATGGATATGTTATACTATTGCATAACTGAGGAATAATCCGAGTCAGTATCTATCATTTAATATCTAAGATACTCACCCCCCTACTGTGGCAATATTTTTCAGTGGATGTCTCTCGGAACAACGAGTGAAGGTGAAGTTGCATACCGAGTGGACTGTTTGTGCTCTATGGATATATGTGTATATTTGTAGATATTGTGTATAAGGTTTTGGTTAAGCCTTGGCCGGCTTGTACTTTGATCTCAGTCTCCTTAAATCAGAATTTGAACACTCTCGGGTTGGGAGTATGACAATATGCTTGTAATTATTTATATACACTCCTATATATATTTATATCATACTGTATGTTTTTTCTATGTTGTGCGTGAAGTTCGAGTGATATATATATTCATGCTTTTCCGAGTGTGTGAGGTTGGTATGACATCTAGTAAAAATGGAGTGAAGTTATCGTCATGGGAAGCGAGGTAATGATTTTACCCCGAGTGCAGAGAGGTCGTATAATTCCGAGTGGGGATTGGTATGAAAACCTTCAGGGTAATAAACTGTTAGGATTTCCTCGGGTGGAGGATAACAACATGTTTCCGGGTGAGAACCTTCCGAGTGAGTGTTATCCGACTGAAGAGTGACCTATAAGATTCTGAGTGAAACCCATTGTAGTAAACTTATTGGGAGTTAGAGGACCCTTAGGTGAGACTTGATTTAGTAAGAGAACCTGAGTAAGAAGTATTAAGTGTGCCGAGTGCAAAATGAGCGAAATACCTGAGTGATAAAATGGACCGAGAAAGATATTCTGAGTGAAAATACCCTTGGATTCCGAGTGAGGTAGTTATCGTTTCCCGAGTGGTCAACATGGTGTTTTGCAAGAACGAAGTCAAGGAGCGTGAGGTAACTCCCGAAAGGAGCTTGTAAGTGTAAAGATTAATCCAAGTGAAGCGAGAGCAAAGACTTTCCGAGTGAACATAGATTCTAAAATCTGAGTGATGGGAATACCGAGTGGAGTTACTCGCCTCAGCGACTAAGTGCTCGCTCCAGCGAGTGTGAGCGAAGGGAAGGTCTCTGATGGGTCACGCTTAAGCCATGCGAACATCGCCTAAGCGTGGGGGGTTGTCGCGCTCGAGCGATATTGAATCTCGCCTAAGCGAGTAGGCGCTGTTGGGTTCACTCACATCCTGCATCTTCCGCTGTTTGCCTTGTGGATGCGTTGTATTCCTTTCCTTTCCTTCCTTTCCTAATTCTACCCTCCTTAATTCTCAGCCAATCATTTGCCTTTGAATCCCCTCTGATTTCAGAAAAATTTTCCTGGTTTCGGTTTATCCACTAATTGAAAATTAAGGTGTTACATTTTGGTATCAGAGCAAACCTAAAAGGTCCAAGGCCAAGGTATGCTTACCGAGTGTAAGCGGTTGTGTGTACTATCACTGAGTGGTCATCATTATTGTGATAATCTGTTGAACATGGTTGATAATGAGATGTTGATTTGAGGATAGGAGATTATTCCCCTCCTGGTCCGATTAATTATGTGATGTTAAAGAATTGTGTGATAATATGCTATAGTTGGATGATGGGATGAGATCCGATCGGTAGAGTGTAACCTTGTAAACTTATCCTTGAAGGGGTGTTAATTTCAGGATAAGTCATGGCAAATCGTCAAAGCATGGAAGCTATAGCCGCGACATTCCAACGTTTTGCTGACGTGTTTGAGAGGCAGGGCCAGCCTCGAGCTGAAAATGGCCAAGTATTGGATCGCTTCCTGAAGAGGAAGCCGAGTGAGTTCCATAGGGGACTTAACCCCGAGGCAGCTTACAAATGGACTCAAGAGTTAGAGAGGATTTTTGGGGGCCTTCACTGTACCGAGGCCCAGAAGGTAGAGTGCACAGTGTACATGCTGCGGGACGAAGCAGAAAACTGGTGGAAGATCGCCAGAAACCGACTGACTGATGCTGACACCCAGCTGACCTGGGAAAATTTCAAAACATGCTTCCTAGAGAAATATTTCCCCGACACAATAAGGAGTCGAAAGGAACTGGAATTCATGGAACTGAAATAGGGTTCCATGTCTGTAGAAGAATACGCAGCCAGATTTGAAGAGTTGTGCCTGTTTTACCCGCCCTTCCAACAACCCGGAACGGAGAATTCTAAATGCCTTAAATTTGAGAACGGATTGAGATCAGACATTAAAAGAGCCTGCAGATACCAAGAAATTAGGAGTTTTCCTATATTGGTGAATAAGTGCAGAATTTTTGAAGAGGATGACAAGGCCCACTCGGGCCAGAGTAGAAAAGCAGACCATTCCTTGAAGCCCCAGCAATCTCGCTTCAAGAGGCCGAATAACGCTGGTAGGAACAGACCTTTTTCCAGATTTGGGGGTCGGAGCCAGCAAGAAAGACGACCAGTTATGGGAGACGGAAAATGTTTTAAGTGTGGAGGAAATCATTACGCTCGAGACTGCAACAACGATGGTGGGATGGTGTGCTACCATTATAACGAGAGGGGGCATATTCGCCCTGACTGTCCCCAACTACATCAAGCAAATGCCAATGTGCACCAGGGAGGTTTCCAAAGGAGGAGCCGTGGAAATGATGGTCAAAGTTCGGGGGGCAGAGGCAATGGAGCCAGAGGAAATATGATGTTTGCTCCGAACAACCGAAGTGGAAATACCGACCAACCAGCTGCTGGAAGAGTCTACGCCATCAGCGCTGAAGAAGCTACACAAGCGAATGACTTGGTGCAAAGTAAGTGCTTACTCGGTAGATATACACTTAATGTAGTTTTCAATTCTGGAGCAACCCATTCTTTTATAGCCGATGAGTGTGTAAGACGTTTAAAGTTGCCGACTGTATATATGGATCGGACTTTGGAAGTAGCCAATCCGACTGACACTAAGGTGTTGACATCATCGATGTGCAAAGATGTAACGTTTGTGTTGGGCGATCGGAGTTTCACCTTCGATTTGGTGTGCGTGCCTCTGAAGGACCTCGACATTGTACTTGGCATAGATTGGCTTTCAGCCAACAAGGTATTGGTGGACTGTCAAAACCAAAGAGTAATTTTTCCGAGGCAAAATGATGAAGATTACACGGTACAAGGTATAGCTCATCTATTTATGATGCTTTGTTTAACTGAGGGAGAGAGTAGAGCCCGAGTGAACGATATTCCGACTGTTCGTGAATTCCCCGAGGTGTTTCCAGAGGATGTGCCGGGTGTCCCTCCGGCTAGAGAAGTTGAATTCTCTATAGACTTGATTCCTGGAGCCGAGCCAGTCTCTGGTGCACCTTATAGAATGTCCCCATCGGAATTGGCTGAATTGAAAAAGCAAGTGGATGAGTTACTCGGGAAACAATTCATTCGACTGAGTGTATCACCATGGGGTGCACCTGTGCTGGTTGTCAAAAAGAAGGATGGCAGCATGAGATTATGCATAGATTATCGACAGCTAAACAAGCTCACGATTAAGAACCGATACCCATTGCCCAGAATCGACGATTTGATTGACCAACTGCATGGTACTTCAGTCTTCTCGAAGATTGATTTACGATCGGGATACCACCAAATCTGGGTGAAGGACTCGGATATTCCAAAGATTGCCTTTAGGACTCGGTATGGCCACTACGAGTATGTAGTGATGCCGTTCGGTGTGACAAACGCCCCTGCTGTATTCATGAATTACATGAACATCATATTCCACCCATATCTAGACCGATTCGTAGTAGTTTTCATTGATGATATCCTAATCTATTCTAAGACCCCTAAGGAGCATGAAGAACACCTCTGAGCGGTACTTCAAGTATTGAAGGAGAAGCAGTTGTTTGCAAAGCTTTCGAAGTGCGATTTCTGGATGGATAAAATCCACTTTCTCGGACATGTAATTTCCATGGAAGGTGTCTCGGTGGACCCATCAAGGTGGCCGCTATAATGGCATGGGAGAGGCCCAAGTCGGTCTCGGCGATAAGAAGCTTTATGGGCCTAGCTGGCTATTATAGAAGGTTTATTGAAGGTTTTTCTAAGCTGGCTTTGCCACTAACTAGATTGACTCGAAAAAACGTCCCTTTCACTTAGAGTTCTGAGTACGAGAGCAGTTTCCGAGAGTTGAAGAATAAGTTGAAAACCGCTCCAATGTTGGCACTACCAAACTTACAAGAGAACTTCGTGGTCTATTGCGATGCGTCGGGACTCGGCCTTGGGTGCGTACTAATGCAGAAGGACCGAGTGATAGCTTATGCCTCTCGGCAATTGAGGCCTCATGAGCAGCATTATCCGACCCATGACTTGGAATTGGCAGCGGTGGTCTTCGCATTAAAGATATGGAGGCATTACTTGTACGGATCCAGATTCGAGGTGTACAGTGATCACAAGAGCCTCAAATATTTATTCGACCAAAAGGAGCTGAACATGAGGCAGAGGAGATGGATGGAATTTTTAAAGGATTATGACTTTGAGCTGAAGTATCATCCGGGTAAGGCGAACGTTGTTGCCGACGCATTGAGTCGGAAATCCCTCCATATGGCTGTGATGATGGTGAAAGAGGTGGAGTTATTGGAGTAATTCTGAGACATGAACTTGCATGTTAACGTCCCTTCGGCTCGAAAAATAACGCTCGGTACGTTGAAGATTACCAATGAGTTTCTGAAACTGGTAATTGAGCAACAGAGAACAGACCCCTACTTGGCTGAGATGAAGGCGACTCAGGCCAAGGGTAAGGACTTGTCTCTGACCGAGGGACCGGATGGGATTTTTCAAGTAAAGAACAGGATATATGTGTTAGGTAGAGGAGAATTAAGAAGGATGGTGCTTGATGAAGCCCATAAGAGCCTGCTGAGTATTCACCCATGTACTACAAAGATGTACCATGATCTAAGACTACAATTCTGGTGGCCCGGATTAAAGAGAAATGTAGCGGAATATGTGGCTCGGTGTATCACCTGTCAGAAATCGAAAGTCGAGCACCAGAAGCCGTATGGTGCATTGCAACCCCTAGAGATTCCCGTGTGGAAATGGGACTCAATTGCCATGGACTTTGTCATGGGATTACCTAAAACCCGAGCGGGGCATGACGCAATTTTGGTCATTGTTGACCGATTAACTAAGACTGCACACTTCTTACCTGTGAACATGAGATACCCATTGCATAAGTTAGCCCAGATTTACATCCGCGATATTGTCCGATTGCATGGAGTGCCGACTTCTATCGTCTCAGATAGGGATCCTTGATTCACGTCCCGGTTTTGGACAAGCTTACACGAAGAATTAGGTACGAAACTTTGGCTAAGTTCCGCCTACCACCCCCAATCGGATGGACAATCCGAGCGAACGATACAAAGTCTAGAGGACTTACTGAGGGCGTGTGTGTTGGAACATGGTGGATGTTGGGAACAGTATCTTCCCTTAATCGAATTTACGTACAACAATAGCCACCATAGCAGTATAGGTATGGCACCCTACGAAGCCTTGTATGGACAAAAATGCCGAACCCCTCTCTGTTGGTCGGAAACGGGTGAGAATTTACTATTGGGACCGAAAATTGTGAAACAAACCTCAAAACAAATCCAAGGAATAAGGGAAAAGATGAAGGCGTCTCAGGACAGACAGAAGAGCTACTATGACAAACGGACCAAACCAATGGAGTTTTCAGTCGGAGATAGGGTGTTTCTAAAGATTTCACCGAGCAAAGAAGTCGGGCGAGCCTTGAAAAGTGGGAAGTTGAACCCCCGATACATTGGACCTTATGAGATATTGGAGCGAGTCGGCTCCATGGCCTACCGAATAGCGTTACCGACTCACCTATCCTGATTGCATAACGTGTTTCACGTATCTCAACTAAGGAAATATCTACACGATTCCACTCACACAATACCGGATGACGAAGTGGAGATTAAGGGAGATCTAACCACTGTGACTGTACCGACTAGAATCGTGGACCGATCGGTAAAACGTTTGAGGAACAAGGATGTATAACTAGTTGAAGTAGAGTGGCAGCAAGACGGGTATACCTCTTATACCTGGGAACGCGAGGATGCTATGAGGCATCAGTACCCCGAGTTGTTTAATCAAGGTGAGTTAACGAGTGAATTTTGGGGACGAAATTCTTTTAAGGGGGGGGGAGAATTGTAACATCCCAATTTTGAAATTAAATACTGAATGAAATTAAACCATTAAAATTATAATTTCAAAGTAGGAAATTATTTGGTAATTATAATCAACTTAATTAATCTAACTTAAGAAATAATGGCAGATGAATTATGCTTAATTGTTAATGGTTGGCTGCTTATGATTGGCGGGTAACGTGAGTGGGGCTGCGATTCACGCTTTCCCATCCCACTCTCCTTCTCTTTGTACGCATATACATATGCCCTGTGCCACTGTTGGTTATTCATTTTCTCTGCTGCTTCATTCTCTCTTCTCTTCTCTTCTCCTCGTTCTCTCTTTGCCTTCTTTGTTCTCCGTCTTCTTCTTCTCCCTGTCCTCAGTTCTCTGTTTCAGAAATGCACGACGATGGTACTGTAGAAGACTCGGAGCTTCCTCCTGTTGGTGAGGAACGATCATCAAAGGGACGACGAACAGCTTCCTGTTCCCCTGGTGCGACTGCGCTCAAGGGAGACCAAGCGAGTGGGAGCGAGGACGAGGCGAACAGAGTAGAAGATCAACGTCAAAACTGAGGAGCCTCTCGGAGTCGCTTAGTTGGTAGGGGGTATCTTATATCTTAAATGCATGGGTTATGGACGGGTTCTGGGTGTTAATGTCTTGCTGATTCTGTGTTTAATTCTGTGTTTTATTTGCATGAAGAGTAGATGATACCCGGATGCATGATGATTAGGAATCTAGTGTTTCATGTTTAGTTTCATCCATGAAATGCCTGTTGATGGCCTCAAGAATGTTGAGTGGTTGCATGAAACGAATGTGTTGAAGTGCTGTTGATGATCTCCGTGTGACTTATGTAGCATGCTGGATATTATAAGTTTAAAATGCTGACTGCATGTAAGAAAATGTGGATTTGGTGAATCTGATGATGTGTTACACCGATTGCATGTGATGCATGTGTTGCTGAATGAAAGCTGTGTATGAAACTTGTGTTGTGTGATGAATCCGCGTGTGGCGCATGGGATACGTTAATGCTGAGAGCATGTAGTGTGAGACACTACCATCGGTTATTAAAGCGTGGGACACTCTTAAATCCTTGAGTGGGACTCAAGGTGGCCTATTGAGTGGGACTCAGGGCTGCCCATGAACACCGCCGTTAACGCTGAGAGCGTTGGTTTCACCTGAGGGCAAACGGTTTGGTACCTGTAAAATGGCCAAGTCAGCTGGGAGCTGAATAAAAGGCTGGGAGCCTACGTTGCAACGAATGAAAATCGATAACACACAAATGCGAAACCGAGTGAAATAATCTGTGTATATGTATTGCTGATGTTGATTGGAATTTGATTACGCATGTGATAATGTTAATGAAATGATAGGTGCATATAGCCGAGTATAGTTGATGGATTCTGATCGGTAAATGCTTTGTGTGTATCTGAATAATTGGCTTTATTATGTTATTGATTATTGCTATGTATGGATATGTGATACTGTTGCATAACTGAGGAATAATCCGAGTCAGTATCTATCATTTAATATCTAAGATACTCACCCCCTACTGTGGCAATATTTTTCAATGGATATCTCTCGGAACAACGAGTGAAGGTGGAGTTGCATACCGAGTGGACTGTTTGTGCTCCATGGATATATGTGTATATTTGTAGATACTGTGTATAAGGTTTTGGTTAAGCCTTGGCCGGCTCATACTTTGATCTCAGTCTCCTTAAATCAGAATTTTAACACTCTCGGGTTGGGAGTATGACAATATGCTTGTAATTATTTATATACACTCCTATATATATATATATTTATATCATACTGTATGTTTATTCTATGTTGTGCGTGAAGTTCGAGTGATATATATATTCATGCTTTTCCGAGTGTGTGAGGTTGGTATGACATCCAGTAAAAATGGAGTGAAGTTATCGTCGTGGGAAGCGAGGTAGTGATTTTACCCCGAGTGCAGAGAGGTCGTATAATTCCGAGTGGGGATTGGTATGAAAACCTTCAGGGTAATAAACTGTTAGGATTTCCTCGGGTGGAGGATAACAACATGTTTCTGGGTGAGAACCTTCCGAGTGAGTGTTGTCCGACTGAAGAGTGACCTATAAGATTCTGAGTGAAACCCATTGTAGTAAACTTATTGGGAGTTAGAGGACCCTTATGTGAGACTTGATTTAGTAAGAGAACCTGAGTAAGAAGTATTAAGTGTGCCGAGTGCAAAATGAGTGAAATACCTGAGTGATAAAATGGACCGAGAAAGATATTCCGAGTGAAAATACCCTTGGATTCCGAGTGAGGTAGTTATCGTTTCCCGAGTGGTCAACATGGTGTTTTGTAAGAACGAAGTCAAGGAGCGTGAGGTAACTCCCGAAAAGAGCTTGTAAGTGTAAAGATTAATCCAAGTGAAGCGAGAGCAAAGACTTTCCGAGTGAACATAGATTCTAAAATCCGAGTGATGGGAATACCGAGTGGAGTTACTCGCCTCAGCGGCTAAGTGCTCGCTCCAGCGAGTGTGAGCGAAGGGAAGGTCTCTGATGGGTCACACTTAAGCCATGCGAACATCGCCTATGCGTAGGGGGTTGTCGCGCTCGAGCGATATTGAATCTTGCCTAAGCGAGTAGGCGCTGTTGGGTTCACTCACGTCCTGCATCTTCCGCTGTTTGCCTTGTGGATGCGTTGCATTCCTTTCCTTTCCTTCCTTTCCTAATTCTACCCTCCTTAATTCTTAGCCAATCATTTGCCTTTGAATCCCCTCTGATTTCGGAAAAATTTTCCTGGTTTCGGTTTATCCACTAATTGAAAATTAAGGTGTTACAGTCATCATTATCTTGACGACGACGGGCCATCTCAATATCTATAATCATAACATGAGATTTAACTAACATTAGTAAACTCATCCATAAAATTCTCCTATAGTCTCTTACTATAGTACTTCATCAAAAAATCAAGTTATGGTCCTCCATCATGGAGTCCAATATCAACCAATCCATATCAAAGCTCATAAAAGCATATTATTATATCATGGTGTCATATGCATTCACAAAACATCAGATTCATCATTGAGGGAGAATAGTGTTAAGAAAGCTTGGCTGGACTTATAGCAATTACACTCAATCCATAGGCAATTCATATATTGTCAGATAACAATGACAATCATTCGTCAATCATATATCATATTCCAGTAATAATATCAACTCTTCACAGTAATACAGAGCGAATAATGCTCTGATACCAGGTTGTGACGCCCAAAAAATAAGGGTAAATTTTTCACAATTTAAATAACATTAAGATAAGATATCACAAGAGATGAAGTTTTCTTTCACTACCCTGGATCTATCAGAGACCTATCTCATATGTGAGGATATGAGAAGGGAAGCTAAGAGGAGTAACATTAAGAATTCCTCAATTAAAAAGAGCGGAAAGATTTGAGTAAGTTAATGATATGTAATTAGGTTTAAAGAGGTCAACCACTTTAAAATTAAGAAGTCCAATTTTTATGCCCAAAGTATTCAATTGATAATGCAGGGTCAAGATTTAATGTGAAGAAAAAAGAAAATAATTTGAACATTTCATTTTGGGCAATCAGGGCGTCCCTCGCTCAAGCGAGAACCCTACTCGCTTGAGCGAGTTCCATATAGGGCGCTTGGGCGAGCAACCCTACACGCTGAGCGAGAAAACCAAAGGAGAATGAGGGGCCAACTCGCTTGGGCGAGCCCTAACTCGCTTGAGCGAGATACACAAGATCGCTTGGGCGAAGCCAGCGAGCGTGGGTGAAAATTGTCCAGAACCAAACCAATGCCCACTCGCTTGAGCGAGCACCACCACCAAGGCCATTCACTCAAGCGAAATTCGGCCAGTAGCTAAATTGTCCAACTCTCGCTCGGGCGAGGTCCTTCTCGCCTAAGCGAGATTCTTCCAGAGCCAAGCTTACGCTCGCTCGCTCGAGCGAGTACCACCCTCAAGGGCATTTCGCTCAGGCGAATTTTATCCAGTTGCGAATTTCCCCCGCTCTCGCTCGGGCGAGACCTTACTCGCTTGGGCGAGATTCCTCCAGAGACCAAACACTGATGCTAGGACAATCTCGCTTGAGCGAGACCCACCCTCGCCTAAGCAAGAATTGTCCAAAGACCAAATACCATACAAGAGGGATTCTCGCTTGAGCGAGAATCCATCTCACTTGAGCGAGATTATCAGCAAAAATATAGAAAACAAATGGATCAATTAACACATCATATCAAAACTTATTTTACTGCAAACCACTTAATTTCATCACATCTCATTTATCCTATATAGTATTTAAAACATGTTCCAACCCATCTTACTCATAATTCACCTTCTAATCCATGGATTCCATCCCAATCAAACTTACCATATAGCATAATCTAATAATTACAATCTTTCGTATAAACCATCATTCATTCATAAATTTCATCATATCCAAACTTCATTTCCAACATCTAAATCAAGCTAAGGTCATAAATGAAAATGAGCTATAAACTTCAAACTCTCATTTTCCCACATGACCTTCTATAAGCATCATTGTCTATGCATTATCCACACAATTGTTTATATTGCTATTGGCTATACAAAATATGCAATATACTATATACATTACAAAATTTCCACACACCAAAGTCAAAATATTACCGGCCAAGGCATTCTTTACCCAAAATAGGCTTCCTTCACACTTCTCCTCCACACAAAAGCTCCATGTATAGCCCTACAACACAAGAGCTAAAAAGATATACCACATGGAGAGTGAGTATACTTTCTCGATGATGAAAATCCAACAATTAAGATAATATATGCATGAATGCAATACAAACATTCCTTCCTCCAAGGAAGTTCATTTAACACCAAATCATTCATTTATCAAATTCATTTGAACATATATATCCATCAAATTTCTCAAGGTCACATCAACCAATATCACAATCATAGTTAGTAATTTAAAGAGAAGGGTTTCATCTACTCCTCACATAACCTCATCAACAGGGCATCTCTCTCTATGCCATGCTTCTATGGCTAATGCACATGCTAGTGTTTAGGATGCATATGCACGGATCCGATTTACATTTCCACGGGTGATCTTAACCACCATAATCATTCATTCATATTCATGGGTTTCCCGCCTTGCAAGGGGTACTCCCTCTAGCAGCCTCGCAAGGTGCTTTCTCATGATCGCAACCACGTTCAACATTTCATAAAGGTTTCCAGCCTCGCAAGGGGTACTCCCACCTCATGATCGCAACCATGGGCACTCAATCTCAATGGTCCCGCAGGGCCTTTCATTTAAAACACCAGGTGATCGCAACCACCGGTCCAATATTCACAGGAACTCGCAAGCCCTTTTATATTTCCAACATCGAGTGATCGCAGCCTCTTATCAACATTATCATGATATGCATGCCTCAACCTCATTAGGATTATCTCACCCTCTCATCTAGGGTACATTCATACTCAACCACATTAATATCCATAAATTCATACCTAAACATCAATCCTTATATTTAAGAACCATTCCAACCAAAGATTTTAGGTACTCATCATGTCATATATGGAATCAATAGTACATCATCACATAATATGCCATTCATAGCCCCATTTAGGCTTCATCATTTAAACAATCATTTCACAACACCAAACATAATTCTTATTACATACACAAGACATCACACTTATCCAAGAAAATATGCCATATTACATTAATACATACATTATCATCATAATTCTCATGCATTTAGAAAATACACCCCTCTTCTACCTCAAGAGAAGTAGATTTCCGGGTTTGATGTTCCCGCTTCACCCGCGTTATCAAGTCCTACAGTAATCATTATAGGACCATATCAATTATTCATTCAAAAGCCATTTCAATATACATATACATGTCTATGTACACATGATTCTGTGTTTGAATATGCATACAGGTTCAAGGATGTTCAAAGATTTTGATAATGACAAGCACTCTTGAAGAAATCTGTGCAAAAACAAAGATATGGAATCAGGTGCTGAGTAACAGCGAAGCTAATCGATTAGGTCACTTATGCTAATCGATTAGGAGCATTCTGTTTTGGAAGAATTTGATTCAGGCAATGAGATAATCGATTATGGAAATGAAGCTAATCGATTATGAAGCTACTGGATTTAATCTAATCGACTACGTACTTGATGTAATCGATTACAACTGTCAAAAATAAGATTAAATGCATCAGGGATATTTGCTAATCGATTAAGGGAAGTTACACAATCGATTAGGAGGCTACTGGAATTAAGGTAATCGATTACAAGACATGCTAATCGATTAGGAAGCTGCGAAATCAAGATTAAATGCATCAGGCACAGATTCTAATCGATTACAGGAAATGAAATAATCGATTATGGACCCTCTGACTTGAAGCTAATCGATTACAACGCGAGGGTGTAATCGATTACGATCGTGGAAAAACACTTTTAAGTGGGAAACCAGCTCATGTCTCCACCATTCTTCAAAATCCCACTAAGTGCAACGGCTAGGAAGAAGAAGGGCACACCTCAACACTTCAATTGGCTCTATAAATTGAAGAGGAACACAAGCACAAAGACACACCAAGAAGCCACAAATCCTTTGCTCTATTTTGTGCTTTGTAAGCTCTATTTCTTGTATCTTGAATTTCATTTGTATATCCTCTCATCTTGAGAGATTAGAAAGTGTGTGAGCTATCATTGTCTATTCACTCTATTAAGAGAGTCATTCACTTGTAAACACTTCAAAAACACAAGAGATTTTCACTCTAGGTTGAGTGGTTACAAAGGTTGAGGCTCAACCTTTGGGATATTGTGAGATTGAGAGA
Source organism: Clitoria ternatea (assembly GCA_037962975.1). Classification (NCBI taxonomy): domain Eukaryota; kingdom Viridiplantae; phylum Streptophyta; class Magnoliopsida; order Fabales; family Fabaceae; genus Clitoria; species Clitoria ternatea. The sequence continues at coordinate 102,258,591 of CM075673.1, read as the reverse complement.
TTGGGTGGGTTGCCCTTATACTTGTGAGGATTGGGTTCTTGAGTGTGGGACACTAGGAAGCCGCAATTGCTCAAAGTTGTATCTCTAGTCTACAATAGTGGAAAATCCTCTAAGTGGGTTGCTTAGTGGCGAGACGTACACCGGATTGGTGGAACTTATTAAATCGGTTTGCAAAGCTCTTCTCCCTTACTCTTTTACTTTCATATACTGCACTTAATTGGCTTGTGTTGATTGATTGTGGCTTGCATACTTGAACTTGTTTAAATTGGTAAATCTTGAAGACTGCACACCAAGTGTTTGTTTAATTGTCTAAGCCATATTTACCTTTGTTTTGCATTGCATACGTCACTAAACTTTATTTCACTTGCATAATCTTGTAAATTTGTATATAAGGATCAAGTTCAAAGGTATTCCAACTAAAAGTTTTAAAAACTCAATTCACCCCCCTCTTGAGTATTGAGGCCACTTGAATAACAAGTGGTATCAGAGCTTGACTCTTGGTAGATCAAGCTTAATAGCTTCAAGAGATAAAAATGGCCTCAAATTCTCTAAACCTTTTTCCTTAGGGTGGTGCTACAAATCGACCTCCCGCTTTCAATGGGGAAGGTTATACCTTTTGGAAAGAGAGAATGAAAATCTTCATTCAATCAGTTGACTTAAGAGTGTGGAATGCCATTGAAAATGGTCCTTTTATACCTATGCATACTGCTGATGATAAACTAGTTGAAAAACCTATGGATAATTGGACTAGTGAAGAAGAGAAGAAAGTACAATACAATTACAAGGCTAAAAATCTAATTACTCTTGCACTAGGACCAGATGAATTTTTCCGAGTAATCACTTATAAATCCGCCAAGGAAATGTGGGATACTCTTCAAGTAACCCATGAAGGTACAAATGATGTTAAAGACTCTAAGATTAGTACACTAACTAGTCAATATGAGTGCTTTAGATTAAACTCTCATGAATCAATTGTTGATATGCAAAAAAGATTCACTTTCATCATTAATCAACTCATTACACTTGGAAAGACTTACACTAACAAATAGCTCATTCATAAAGTGTTGAAAAGTCTTAACAGAGAATGGCAACCGCTAGTTACTGCCATCAAACAATCTCCTAGCATAAACGAAATGTCTCTTGCCACACTATTTGGTAAGTTGTAGGAACAGGAACAAGAGCTGAAAGAATTAAAGATGGCGGAAGAGGAAGAAAAATCTTCCAAGAAAAAGGGTCTCGCTCTCAAGGCCACTCCCATAAATGAAGAAGAATCCGGAAGTGAACTTGATAAAGAAGAAGAGTTTGGACTATTTATGAAACGCTTCAGGAAATTCATGAAAGGCAAACGCTTCCAAAGAAGCTTCAAAAACCCAAGTAAGAAATCTATCACTAAAGAAAATTCTTCCTCACCCAATTGTTTTGAATGTGGCAAGGAAGGGCACTTCAAAGCGGATTGCCCAAATCTTAAGAAGAAGGGAAAAGAGAAAAGAGGAAGAAGGAGAGCATATATAGCATGGGATGAAAATGAGATAAGCAGCTCGGATGACTCAGAAAATGAAGAAGCAAACCTTTGCCTCATGGCCAACCACCAAGAAGAAGATGATGAGGTAAACTTCCATGACTTAGATAAGGATGAATTACTTGATGCTCTAGAGGAATTGTATGATAAATTTACAAAAGTCTCCAATAGACTTAAGGTGTCTAGAAAAACTAGTGACACTCTAGAGATGCACCTTATGGAGGTTTGCAAAGAGAATGAATGCTTAAAAGAAGAATTGAAAAACGCTCAAACATGCTCCAAAAGTAAACCTTGTGATTTTGCTAAGAAATGTGTTGATCTAGAAAATAAAGTCCTAGATCTAAACAAAACCTTAGAGAGGTTTACAAATGGTAGAGATAATCTGAATGTACTACTTGGAAATCAAAGATGCATGTTTGACAAAACTGGTTTAGGGTACAATACTGTTAAAAAGGAAAAGCATTACAAAAACTTCTTTGTACCCCCTATGAGATCATCTTCACCCTTTATGAAATGCAATCATTGTGGATTCAAAGGTCATAACTCTTCAAATTGCAATGTTAGAAAATTAGGGCCAAAGGTTATAAGAAAGGTGTGGGTTCCCAAAGGGACATTACCACAAGCTAACCTTAAAGGACCCAACATAAAATGGGTACCTAGTTCTCTAAACTAATCTTGTTTTGTAGGTATGCTTCAAGGCAAGCAACACCCATTGGTACTTGGATAGTGGGTGTTCAAAGCATATGACGGGAGACATAAGCAAGTTTACATCATTCACTCCCAAGAGAAAAGGAAGTGTCACCTACGGAGACAACACCAAAGGAAGGATCCTAGGCATCGGAAATATAGGTAAGAATTCTTCCACATCCATAAGTGACGTGTTGTATGTTGAAGGCCTCAAACATAATCTACTTAGCATAAGTCAATTATGTGACAAAGGATATAGAGTTTTGTTTGAATCAAATTGTTGCATAATTGAGCATAAGACTAATAAGGAAGTTAAGTTTGTAGGCCAAAGAATTGATAATATTTACATGATTGATATGGATAGTTTGTCTACAAATGATGAACAATGCTTCATTTCAAAAGAGGATGAAACTTGGCTATGGCATAGGAGAATAGCTCATATACATGTAGACCATTTGAACAAACTTGTTTCCAAAGAATTAGTAATTGGTTTACCAAAGCTTAAGTTTGAAAATAGATTTTGTGATGCATGTCAAAAGGGAAAACAAGTAAAGGCATCTTTTCAATCCAAAAACATTGTTTCCACACAAAGGCCTTTACAACTTTTGCACATGGACTTATTTGGACCATCCAAAATCAAAAGCTTTGGAGGCAATTACTATGGTCTAGTCATTGTAGATGACTATTCTAGATATACATGGACATTGTTTCTTGCTCATAAAAATGAAGCTTATCATGCATTCAAGAAACTTGCAAAGATTATCCAAAATGAGTAAAATTCTAAAATTACATCCATTAGAACCGATCATGGGGGAGAATTTGAAAATCAATCTTTTGAAAAGTTTTGCGAAAAACATGGTATTAATCACAATTTCTCAGCTCCTAGAACTCCACAACAAAATGGAGTAGTTGAAAGGAAAAATAGATCTTTAGTGGAGCTTGCTAGAACCATGCTAAATGAAAACAATATTGCAAAACATTTTTGGGCCGATGCGGTAAACACCGCGTGTTATGTTATGAATAGATGTTTAATAAGGCCTATTTTAAAGAAAACCCCCTATGAACTTTACAAGGGTAGAAAACCCAACATTGCATACTTTCATATTTTTGGATGTAAATGTTTTGTGCTCAACAATGGAAAGGATAATCTAGGAAAGTTTGATGCAAAATCTGATGAGGCAATATTCCTAGGATACTCTCAATCAAGTAAATCTTATAGAATCTTCAACAAACAAACAAATACCATTGAGGAATCTATTCATGTTAAATTTGATGAAATTAGCCATAACCCTCTGAGAAAGGAAGATGTTGATGATCTTGTAGGTACCTTCCAAGAAATGAACTTGGAAGACAAAGAAGAAGTCAACAATGATGGAGGAGCAACACAAATTGATAAGCAACAAGATTGGGTAACCTTAAAGGATCATCCCTTGGACAAAATCATTAGAGAAATAACCAAAGGGGTAAGTACTCGAAATGCCATTAGAAATGCATGCAATCACTTAGCTTTTGTATCCCAAATTGAACCCAAAAATATTGATGAAGCCATTATTGATGAACATTGGATGTTGGCTATGCAAGAAGAATTAAACCAATTTGAAAGAAATAAAGTTTGGGAACTTATGCCAAGGCCCAATGACCATCTAATAATAGGCACCAAATGGGTTTTTAGAAATAAGTTAGATGAAAATGGTATAATAACAAGAAACAAAGCTAGACTAGTTGCAAAGGGATACAATCAAGAAGAGGGAATAGATTATGAAGAAACGTATGCTCCCGTAGCTAGGTTAGAAGCCATTAGGCTATTGCTAGCTTTTGCATGCTGTATGGATTTTAAACTTTATCAAATGGATGTCAAAAGTGCATTTTTAAACGGCTTCATTCAAGAAGAAGTTTATGTAGATCAACCTCCCGGCTTTGAAAATCATAAATTTCCAAACCATGTCTTCAAATTGAGAAAAGCTTTATATGGTTTAAAACAAGCTCCAAGAGCTTGGTATGAAAGACTAAGTAAATTCCTTTTAGAACACAAATTTGAAAGAGGAAAGGTTGATACTACACTGTTTATAAAATGCAAAAATAATGACATTCTTTTGGTACAAATTTATGTTGATGATATAATATTCAGTGCTACTAATGAAAATCTTTGTCAAGAGTTTGCCAAGATTATGTAGAATGAGTTTGAAATGTCCTTGATGGGAGAACTCACCTTCTTCCTTGGATTACAAATAAAACAAGCAAATGATGGAACGTTCATTAGTCAAACCAAGTATTGTAAAGAACTGCTCAAAAGGTTTGAAATGGACAAGGCAAACGAAATAGCTACACCCATAAGCACATCTTGCTATTTAGACAAAGATGAAAAGGGTAAGGACATTGAAATCACCAAATATCGAGGTATGATTGGATCCTTACTGTATTTAACTGCTAGTAGGCCCGATATTATGTTTGCGGTATGCATGTGTGCTAGATATCAAGCATGTCCTAAAGAATCACACTTAACTGCCGTAAAAAGAATTTTGAAATATCTTGTGGGTACTCAAAATGTTGGTTTGTGGTATCCCAAAGGCGTTGAATGTAATCTTTTAGGATATTCCGACTCTGACTTTGCGGGCTGTAAACTTGATAGAAAAAGTACTAGTGGCACATGTCATTTACTTGGTAGTTCCCTTGTTTCTTGGCATAGCAAGAAGCAAGCAAGGGTTGCATTATCGACGGCTGAGGCAGAATATGTAGCCGCCGGTAGTTGTTGTGCTCAAATTCTTTGGATGAGACAACAACTTCTTGACTTTGGCATTGTTTTGAACAAAGTACCCATCAAATGTGATAATACTAGTGCCATTAATATCTCAAAGAATCCTGTAATGCACTCTAGAACCAAGCACATTGAGATTAGGCATCACTTTATTAGAGACCATGTGTTAAAAGGGGATTGTGTACTTGAGCATGTTGAAACTTCTAAGCAACTAGCAGATATTTTCACGAAACCCTTGGCTAGAGAACAATTCATTCACATTAGAAGAGAATTAGGCATTCTTGACATGTCAAATTGTGTTTGAATGATGGAGTATTTTGATAAAAATATGTTGTATGGCATGATCAGAAAAATGGTAGTACTCATTAATATTACATGTCGTGTTTGGAACTCTACTGTATGAAAAACCTGAAGTTTTTGAATCAATAATCGATTACATGCTTCCTAACAATCGATTACTATGCTTCTGTTTCCTTTATAATCGATTAGTCAAAGCCTCTAATCGATTACAATGATTCTGTTTCTAAGCTAATCGATTGTCTTTGATCCACAATCGATTACACAGCCTCTGTTTCAGATACAAAACGTTTCCTCTTCTCCATAATCGATTACCATCCTGCTCCAATCGATTAGGACTGTTCTGTTTCTTAACTAATCGATTAGTCAAAGGCTCTAATCGATTACGCTCTGCACGAAACGTTTGGAATTCCCCAGAAACAGTGAGCTAATCGATTACGCACTGTCTTGTAATCGATTATCCTCGGTTCTGAAGAGTCAATATTGCAATTTCCAAGGCATACTCGAACCACTCCCTCTCTTAACTCCCTTTACTCCTTTCTAAACCCACTTTCCTCTTTCCTAAACCTAATTCTCACCTATAAATACCCCTCTCTTCACCTTCTCATCTCACACTACCTCCTTCCTCTCAAACCTCTCCAAAACTCTCAAGCACTCTTCTCTCTTCATCTTCTTCTTTGCCTTCTTTACCATGTCTTCATCTCGCAATGTCAAGAGAGCAAGGTCTTCCGCAGCTCAAGCCTATAACCCCCTTGATTTTTCAAGGTTCTTTGCTTCTCCAAGAGACCTCCAAAATTTCATGAAAAATTTTTCTGAAAAGGAGATAATGACCCCTCACTACACCATTGCCGACACCTTCGATAACCCCAGCCTAACCTTCACTCAAAGCCTTCACCACTACAACCTCTTTCCCTTCCTCTCCCTCAAGGAAGAAGAGTACTACCCTGAACTCATAAGGGTATTCTACTGCAACCTCTGACTTGTCAATGGGATGGTTGAATCCAAAGTGAAGAACGTAACCATCAAACTCTCCAATGCTCAATTTGCGGAGATCTCCCAACTGCCTCTCAACAATGCTGATTTTGATGGAGGAGAACCGGAAGACGAATGGGGCTTCAATGCTCTAACTGCTCATCAATCCTTGTGGAAAGCTGACCACCCCAGGAGCAACCACAAGTTGGTAGGCCACTTGACCATGAATAACCGTTTACTTCACTTTTTCTTGGTCAAGATGATTGTTCCTCGTGGAGGGAACTATGCTTTGGTAGAAGAGGATGATGTCCTCTTGATGTAGGCAATGCTGAATCATAAGGAGATCAACTGGGTTCAGTTGGTCAAATTTCATATGCGCCACGCCAAGGACCAACAAAAACTCCCTTATGGTATTCTCCTTACTAAAATTTTCAAATATTGTGGAGTAGACTTGGCTGGAGAATTATCAGAAAAAGTGCCTCCTAGAGCTTGCATTGGCACCCATCACCTCACCAAAATGGGTCTTGTTCTTACACATGGAGCATGGTACTCACGAATGGAGGGCATTCATGCCAACATTCCCTTTGAAGCTCCTGCTGAAGAAGAACTCGTTCCTCCTCCTCCTCAATCACAAGCTGTACCCCAAGCCTCTTCATCTGCACCCCAAGCTGACCCCTTTGCATCTCTTTACGCCCATCTTGACCGCCGCTTCGATCGCCTTGAAAACTCCCTTCAAGAGTTTTCAATGACCGAGCAACAACACTTCGAGATGATGCAACAACGCTATGAAGAGCTGTCCCACCAAATCGCTGAAATTCGCTTTTTTAATCTGGATAATTAGATCCTTTGTTATGTTTTCTGTTTTAGGGTGCTTATGTTTGTTCCTTTTCAATTCTGCATATTTTGCTTCATGTAATTCCCCACTATGCTTTGAAATTCAATAAAATTTTCAGTTCATCATATATCTCATTAATTGCACGAATTATTTTTGATGATTCCAAAGGGGGAGAAGAATAATTGTTCATATCTTGTTTAACTTATCATCTTGTTTAAAATCTGAAAAACATAGGCTTAATAAATTCCTTTTGATAGGGGGAGATTTATTAAGAGATAAGCGATAAGAGATAAGAAATTATTTGCTGCTGAATGTGATAATGATTTAGTTAAGAGATAATGATTCTGATTTTTGAACTTGGTAAATAGATAATCTGCTATTTGAAACTGATTACAAAGAGATAATGCAGCAGAGATGTTTTTGCAAAGAGATAAAATTAGAGATAAGTTTAATTGCTTAACTAACAACCCTCAAGAGATGAACATAGTTGTCATCATCAAAAAGGGGGAGAATGTGTTTGAATATGCATACAGGTTCAAGGATGTTCAAAGATTTTGATAATGACAAGCACTCTTGAAGAAATCTGTGCAAAAACAAAGATATGGAATCAGGTGCTGAGTAACAGCGAAGCTAATCGATTAGGTCACTTATGCTAATCGATTAGGAGCATTCTGTTTTGGAAGAATTTGATTCAGGCAATGAGATAATCGATTATGGAAATGAAGCTAATCGATTATGAAGCTACTGGATTTAATCTAATCGACTACGTACTTGATGTAATCGATTACAACTGTCAAAAATAAGATTAAATGCATCAGGGATATTTGCTAATCGATTAAGGGAAGTTGCACAATCGATTAGGAGGCTACTGGAATTAAGGTAATCGATTACAAGACATGCTAATCGATTAGGAAGCTGCGAAATCAAGATTAAATGCATCAGGCACAGATTCTAATCGATTACAGGAAATGAAATAATCGATTATGGACCCTCTGACTTGAAGCTAATCGATTACAACGCGAGGGTGTAATCGATTACGATCGTGGAAAAACACTTTTAAGTGGGAAACCAGCTCATGTCTCCACCATTCTTCAAAATCCCACTAAGTGCAACGGCTAGGAAGAAGAAGGGCACACCTCAACACTTCAATTGGCTCTATAAATTGAAGAGGAACACAAGCACAAAGACACACCAAGAAGCCACAAATCCTTTGCTCTATTTTGTGCTTTGTAAGCTCTATTTCTTGTATCTTGAATTTCATTTGTATATCCTCTCATCTTGAGAGATTAGAAAGTGTGTGAGCTATCATTGTCTATTCACTCTATTAAGAGAGTCATTCACTTGTAAACACTTCAAAAACATAAGAGATTTTCACTCTAGGTTGAGTGGTTACAAAGGTTGAGGCTCAACCTTTGGGATATTGTGAGATTGAGAGATTGGGTGGGTTGCCCTTATACTTGTGAGGATTGGGTTCTTGAGTGTGGGACACTAGGAAGCCGCAATTGCTCAAAGTTGTATCTCTAGTCTACAATAGTGGAAAATCCTCTAAGTGGGTTGCTTAGAGGCGAGACGTACACCAGATTGGTGGAACTCGTTAAATCGGTTTGCAAAGCTCTTCTCCCTTACTCTTTTACTTTCATATACTGCACTTAATTGGCTTGTGTTGATTGATTGTGGCTTGCATACTTGAACTTGTTTAAATTGGTAAATCTTGAAGACTGCACACCAAGTGTTTGTTCAATTGTCTAAGCCATATTTACCTTTGTTTTGCATTGCATACTTCACTAAACTTTATTTCACTTGCATAATCTTGTAAATTTGTATATAAGGATCAAGTTCAAAGGTATTCCAACTAAAAGTTTTAAAACTCAATTCACCCCCCCCCCTCTTGAGTATTGAGGCCACTTGAATAACAGATTCTTATCATATGGAAGTTATTATAGGTTTATTCATTTGCTTACTTAGGCTTCGGGAATTCCTTCCCTTAAACCACCATTCATTATTATCAAGGTAACAACCTAATTTGTTAGGTTACCCCTTTTGCCAACCTTACCTTAATCCCATTCCAAGTGGGTTTTTATTTATGTTCTCCAACCATCATCTCTAATCATCATTAAATGTCAATGTCTCATTATTTATAACACTTCTTTCTCTAATAAATGCTATACCCTTCCACACATTTCCCCCCAATTAATATGGTTAGGGTTTCCACCAACCCACCAACATTCATAAATACTCATCATCTTTCAATTCTATCTTCATATACCTCATTTACTACTCATAAATGTCCACATTTATTTCACCCACACCTTAGGGTTTATACATTTAATACTTCCTCTCACTACCCACAAGCATTTATTACTCTCCCAAATCTTAGAAATCCAAGCTTTATGGTTTAGCTACCATTAAGATGAGGAAGAACTTACCTCAATCAAGAATCGAAGTAGACACCAAGGGAGAGAGTGGTGTACACGAAAATGGAGGAGGAGGAAAGGAGACTTCAACCACCCAATGTCCTTCCTTGCTCCAATGGTGGGTGAAAACAAGAGAGGAAGATTGGTTTCACTCTTGATTAGGGTTTTTACAAGAAAGGTGTGAATGTAGAAGTGGTAGAAAGGAGAAGAAGTGAGTGTGTTGACGTGAGGAAGAGAGAGTTACGGAAATGAGAGTGAAAGAGTGAGTTTTATTTTAAGTTTTTAAGCTTTCATTTAAACTCTTGTGTTTTTCATTAAACAGGCTCTCAGTTCGGGCTCAATACATATTCTAAAAATTATTCCGAATACATATTCGGATTCCCAACAATTTTATCTACAGCCCTGACCAACGGTATCTCAATCGGAGATACTTGGCCCGACACCCATATTTTATCCGGGTCAGTTTTCAGCTTATCCGGTCATAATAATTTACTAACAGTCTCCGAAAATCTCATTTAAATTATATTTAGCATTTTGGGATATTAATTAGCCCATATTTCATTATTCAATATTTATTTTCTTAATTTAACTCTCTATTTTAAAAATTCGGGGTGTTACATACTACATAGCCACCGTTGTGGAACATTAGGGGAGTTCCCTCGGCTGACCCAGTGGGAGGGTGGCTCGATGCACGAGCAAGTTGTATTTCCCCTGTGACTTGGTGTGAAGTCACGAAGCCGCCCATGTATTGATTCGGGGAGCGACATGTGGCCAACCCTTGTGGGGGGTGGCTCTTGATGAGCAGGTGACCCCGGTGGTCTTTAAGATCATAGCTGCCATGATTTGATATCTGGCCGGCCCGCAACACCATATATTGATATGTTGTGTACCGCGGTCATGGTGAAATTGACCAGGTTTTTCAAGATAGGCGATGCGGTTTGGTACCAGTAAAACAATTGGTGAATGCATGCAATTTAATGAATAAGTGTACACATTTTACTACTGCAGTAGGGGTATGGTTAGATGGCCATGCTTGAATCCCACATTCGGTGTTGTAAATCCCATAGTCAGATCTACAATTATTGAAATATTCCTTTGTGCATATGCATTAACTTAAGAGCATTTGCATATAGCAAGGAAGTATGCCAAAGATGATGAGATATGATGATGGATGTGATGAGGATGTAAAAATATATTTTAAGACAATATAAAAGATATGAATACCAAATAATTGTTGTGCGATAGTTCAATTGTTGAGGGACGTGATTATGTATGTGCTTGTATACTTTGTTTGGAATTGTGATGTTATTTGTGATAAATGTATGATGGAAATGTGATGGTATATGGCATGGTGAATGTTATGAATATGCAAAGTATACATGTTTAGATGCATATGTACATAATCACATGGTATTCATATTCATACCTTTGGAATGTGGACTCACTCTCCCATGTTGTCTATTTTTAGACTTATGATGCAGGGTACTCATAGGAAGGGGTTGACATTTTGAAGTACACTTGGCTTGAGCAGGTAAATAGTGGTGTAGGAAGTGCCTTGTCCAGCGAGGTCTAGATTTGTATAGCATGTTTTGTATATGAATGTTTATTTATCTAGAATGGTGGTAAATGATTTTGGTGGTCATAAAGGAAAATTGGATCTTGGTGTATGACCAATTTTCATTTACGACCCAAGGATGTAATTTGATGAATGATGATACTTGTTGATGATTAATTTTATGAATGAATGAACATTTATGTGAAAATTTATGTTTTGGTGATCACATACAATGGTGTTTGATTTATTATCATTTTATGAATTAGAATGGACTTTAATGGATAATGATGAATGAGGCAAGTTATAAATGTGTCATATAATGTGTAAGCCATGTTGAATTTAAATGAGTTGTAGTAGAATGAGTTTTGGTATGGTGTGTATTGTGTTTTGTACCATATTATGGAGTTGGTGAAATGATGATGACATCAAATTATATGAATTGGGTGAATGGTAGTTGGATGAGATTATATATACTTGTTGGAGGGGATATAATGCATTAAATAAGGTTAATATAGCATGAATTGTAACTTGGTATACCATGTTGTGAGAATTTCCCATTTCTGCATAAGTTCTACAGAACTCACTCAAGCGAGTGGGAATCTCACTCGAGCGAGATTGTTATAAAGCAGGGCTTTGGCCTCGGGCCTGATTTCGCTCGAGCGGGTGTTTATCTCGCCCAAGCGAGATTGATGTAGAATCAGAGGTTAGCCTCTGGATAATTTTCGCTCAGGCGGGAGGCTAGTTGCTCAAGCGAGGGAGAAGGTGAATTAGCTACTGGACAATTTTTGCCCAGGCGGGAGATGCCTCGCCCAAGCGAAAATCGGCCAGAGAGTTTCCACCGTTTCTAGGGAAATCTCGCTCAAGCGGGATAGACTTCGCTCAAGCGAGATTGGTTCCTGAAGCTATTACCTTCTTGCGCTCAAGCGTCTCGCTGGCTCGCTTATGGTTTTCTTCGCATCTCGCTCAAGCGAGACAAGGATCGCTCAAGCGAGATGGACCCCCTGATGCTCAAACCTTTCATTCGCTTAGTTTTCCTCCTCCTCGCCCAAGCGTAACCACGCTGACTCACTTAAGTAGATGTGGTTCTCTCTTGAGCGGGTGTCACCTTGTTGCACATTTTTCTTTGGTTTCAAATTTTTACATTTTCTTTGCAATAAAATTTATTCTTGCATTATTTTAAAAAGTATGTTGAACCCAGTATGGACCATGGAACTTCATGAGGTCTTTCCTCTCAAAATTCATTCATGCAACAATTAAATTAATTAATTGTTCCGCTAATTTTAATTGGAATTCACTATCAAAACATATTGTTAATTACCCTCTCATATCTTCATATATGAGAGAGGTCACTCATAGATCCAGGTGTTGTCTTAAATGTTCCACCACTCATTTTCTCATGATCGAATAATAATCTTAAATCGTGAAAAATTTATCCCTATTTTGGGGGCGTCTCAAATAGCATGAATCCTTGAGCCTCTCCTTTTAAAGATGCACTCGCTTGGTTGGCGGTTAGAAATCTCAAATCCTCTGGATTCAAATTTACAGGTTCTTTAAACATTATGGTTTTATTATGACAATCTATTAGAACATGATTGTCAGACAACCAATCTAGCCCAATAATAACTTCTAAGCCAGAAAAGGGTAAGCAAAAGAGATTAGCCTTAAAGTCCCTACCATCAATGACAATAGGTCAATCCCAACAGGCTTTAGAAGTGACAATGGGATTATTCCCATGAGTATGAACAGATAAATTAAATGGCAATTCTATCACTAGTAATTTTAGTTTTTCTACACAGTCATTAGCAATAAAGGAATGTGATGCACCCGAGTCATACATAATAGTTAAAGGAATCTTATTAATGATACACATACCTTCCACCATAGAGTCAGAATGAGATACTTCTTCCCCAGTAATTACAAAAACCTTTCATTTCGCCTTCGGCCTTCTGAATGCACTGTGCACGCCTCCTTGAGTATTTATGGATGTACTTGCACCTTCAGGGTTCTCCCTTTTTATCTATGGGAAATCCTTGATGTGATGACCCAATTTGTTACACTTAAAGCAAATATAAGTGTTTTTGGGACAGTCCCTTTTTAAATGGGGTCCTACACAGATAAAGCATTTAAAATCTAGTACAGGTATCGGATAATAGCTTCCAGATGAAGCTTGGGGTTTGTTAGGAATAGATGTTGCTCCAAACCGATAAAATGATGCTTGATAAGGCTTTTTTCTCCTGAAGTCTCTTCTTTGATGATGGTGAGATCCTCCACTTCTCATTTCTCCCGCCTTTTGAATGGATTCATGACTTTTGGTTATTTTGTCCTTATGATCCTCTTCAAAGATCCTGCAGTGATTTACCAATACAGAAAATTCACAGATTTCCTGCATTTGTATAGCTTCTTTGATTTATGGCTGCAATCCGTTTACAAACTTTGCGCACCAATCACCTTCATTACTAGCAACATTATAATGAGAATGAAAACGAGATAGCTCTTCAGACCTAGATGTGTACTGTCCCACAGTCATATTTCCTTGGGTCAGTGACAAGAATTCAAATTGTCTTTTCTCTTTAACATTAACTGGAAAGTATTTTTCCAGGAACATATCCTTGAAATGATTCCTGGTGATCTCCACGTGGTTAACTTCGAATTGTCTACGCATGCTATCCCACCAATGTTCAGCATCCTCAAATAAGGCATAAGTAGCGAAGACCACTTTATCAGCATCAGTACATTGTAATGCTCGAAAGATCTTCTCTATCTCTCAAATCCCGATTTGTGCTCCATCAGGGTTATATCCTCCCTTAAAACGAGGTGGATTGCGCTTTTCGAACAGATCCAACCTTCTCAAGGCATCATTACCTTGACCTTCACGTGCTCCCATTGTAGTGATTAAGTGTTCTACAACTCCAGCAAGATCGTTTCTGGCCATTAGTTTCTTGTTTCATAGTAACTGAGACTTGTCACACCAATCATAGTTACTACCAAGTCAGATATTCAATTTTCTATCACATATACAGAGTTTACAGACAAAGCAAGATAGACTTTTTTCCACAGGCCTACGGGATTAACTGCTCTGATACCATATTGTAACGCCCTCTGTTACATCTCAATAAATTCTAAAAAATTCATTAATTTTTTACTAAAAATATAATCATTAAAAAGAAACTATCAGAATAAATTACATACAATATTTCTAAAATACCTCATAGTATCATTAAAATTTATAAAGTAATTTTACATTCATCTGAAGTAAATAAATATTAAACATTATTAGAAAGAGAGGAAACTCCATGGCCCAAGAGCAGTTACTTAATAACATTATTTATTCATTGGACCACAGTATTCATACCGAGCTCCCTTTCTAGAGTGTGCTATATTTACTGCCAAGATTCTTTGATCCTTCCCTCTATATAATATTCCCAAATGGGGCATAAGAAATAATGGTTTTCACAAACTAATATATAATAATATCAATCATAATCACATACACAATCAATTATGAATGCATGAATGTTATGCAATATCTTCATCATAACTTACCTATATATGTGGGCCCTTAAATTTTAATTTGCACTAGGCCAACTAGGAGTTTACACTGTTCCATAATTCTGGAAAATAATAACATGACCAGCTCAACTGGCATGGAAACACTTAGAGACTAGTCAGATTGAGAAGGTTTTTATTGTGAAAGTACCCGACACTAGGGAGCTACCCCGGGTCCCCTGAAGTACCCTTTCACACCCTCTTATCCCAAGGCTCGCAATTAAGCCTCCTCTAGTGTATCCTCAGTTTCTATAATCCGTCCCCGAACAATATCATTTTGTTTCACTTTAATGATTCATGATGCATGAACTACTCGCGTATTTAGTTGGTTAAGACGTTTAGAAACTCAATTATTAAATACCATAAAGGTTTACAATATCATCTCAATAAACTATACATTTCCTCAATTTCTTCTCTAAATTTCTGTCATACAGAAATAAATTTGGTACAGTTTTCAAATTTAAATCTCACCAAAATTAAGTTTCCAAGCCTTAAATATCTTAAAACTTTCTCATATAAAATTTTACATAATCTTTCTCAAATTGAATCTTAGCAAGATCGAATTTAGAAATCTCAATTATTTCCAAATATCTTTAGTTATTAGGTTGGAAAAAAAACAAAATAATTTACTTTTGAAAATTTTATTTTACTAAAAGAGAATAATTTTTAATTCGTTAACTAAAAATACTTAAAACTATAAAATTTTTCTTTAATTCAAGAATTAATTATTTCAACCTTTTTATAAATTAATTTTCATAAAATGTATTTTTCTAAAATAAATACTAGATTTTTATTCTAGAGATTAAAAGTAAAGTTAATGAAAATAATTTCTAAGAAGGAATAAAAGATTAAAATGATTATAAAATACTTTCTCTTAGAATAAAAATTTAAAGAGTAAGGTAAAAAAATTCTTACTGAGTTTTAGCTTTCCGTCATGCTTGCTATATGCTCAACTCCACATCATAAGATCATCATTCACAATCAAATATTATCAATCACAATTACATATCATCAATCACAATCTAATATTACCAATCACAATTAAATATCATCAATCAACATCAAACATTATTAATTATAATCAAATTAAATCAATTAAATATCACTCATAAATATAATTCAAATTTTAATGGTTTTTTAAATTAATAAAATTGATTTTGAGTCCTTATAGTCCATTCTTCGCATAGGTCTATGTAAGTCCTTATAATCAAGTCCTTACATAGGTTTAGTTCAGTCCATATAGGTCATAATAGTCCAAGTCTTTGCATAGGTTTAGTCCAGTTCGTATAGGTTATAAAAGTCCAGGTCCTTGCATAGGTATGTCAAAGTAAGTTACACAAGATACTTAATTTAAAATTTATTACAAATTTTAAGATAAAAAGTTATTATTTTTAAAATAATAATATTATTAAATTTAAAAGGAGTAGGGGACTCCTCCCATTATTCTTATGTCTTTTTATATTATATTCTTATCTCACTCCCCCTTACCTCTTGTATCTTGATTCGTTATGGAAAATCCATGTGCGCCTCGTCTCGTATAACACCTCGGCCTGAAAATAGGGGTAAATTTTTCGCAATTTGAATTAATTATAAGTAGAAGAAATTCAATATATATATATATATAATGCCAAGTAATTACCCCAGATCATTTGATAACCTATCTCATATATGAAGATATGAGAAGGTATTAGAGTGCTCCTTGGACGACCGGACTCGAGGCTGTCACAAGGGAAAAACAGAATATGTAATTAAATTTAAGAGTTATTAAAATATATACCTAAAAGAGGATGAAAGATGCCTCATCGATTTGTTAAACAATAGAAATATAATTTTATAATAATAATATCATTCATACATTATTAAGGTCATTAATGAAAATTAGTCATACACATACGGTCTAATTTTCCTACATGACCTCCGAAATCAACTATCATCAAATTAATTCCAAAATAAGCATATACATACCATATGCTATACAAAATGAATACGTATATGCCGGCCAAGGCTCACCCACATTCCTTCCACATTTGCCTTCACTAATCCTCGACCTCCAAAAGAGTAGGGTTTTACATCATACCTACATCAAACTTAAAAATGGCAACTAGGAGGTGAGTAACGTAATCCAAATGTACCAAAGTCATACATTATGATGATATTTATACATGTGTACATTATATGCATTTTTCAAGAAAACATCACAAGCTTCACACACATGATACATCATTCCATCTCAGCGCAATACATGTCCACTTAAATATATTCACAAGGCAATATCATATATAATATATCCTTAACATTCTCAAGAATCATCAAACTTTTAATGTTAGTACCTCAACTTACTTTCCCTCTATTTAACAATCATTCATCGTCACCCTAGGTTATCAACTGGGCATATCTCCGGCTATAACTCTTAAAGCTAATGTATATGCACAAAGGAATTATTTTCAAGTGTGGATCCGACTGTGGGACACAACAACATATCAAATATGGGACAAGCATAGGTGTGCTACTATGCCCCTACTACAGTAGTAAAATGTGTACACATATATCTCAATTCATGCATGCTTACACCATCATACTTTTACTGGTACCAAACCGCTCTCGCCCATCTGTAGCACTAGTCACCCCGTGACTTGCGGATCAACATTATTTCCTTACATGCCAGAGTGCTAAGGGCTTCCCCCGAACACACATCAAGGGAGCCGTGCCCCGTCGGACACTGAGATAAACTGCTCATCCCAGAGCTGCCCTCCCACGGGGCCTGCCACATAGGGTGCCTCGTCACCGAACTAAAGGCAGCTTTGTGATTCCCTGAATCACTAGGGAACAATAACAGTATACCCGTGCATTGGGTCACCTTCCCACTGGGACTGCCTATTGGAACCCCTAGCATTCCATATAAGCAGCGAATGATATGCCATGGATGTAAATGCCAATCAATGCACTCTCGCACTGTGCATCCTAAATGCCACTCAATCAATCGTCCATTTACTACTACCACTTAGTGGATTTCAGTATTCTCAATCTTTACCAATTGTCGTTGGAACTCACACTCATCGACAGTTAGTGGCAATCACATTTATCAATTCACATTACATAATTGGGATATTTCACATCATTGATTTTAATTCAAAACATGGTCTCAAACCATCATGACATATTTCATCAACATATTCAACATAATATTAGATCTGATCTCGATACCAGTACCAAAGTACGGATATCACTTCATCTATTCGGTATGCAATACTGACTCAATAGGTAAAACTTCAGACTGATAAGACCGTATAAGCGATCTCCTTATACCGGTATGTCTGTGTTAACACCTCATATATCGGATAGAATCCGTTCTCCATGTCAGAGACGTAAGGGATAATCATAAGTGGCTTAGGTAATAGCCCTCATCCCATTACTGGTGTTGAGGACATTTCCCTGAAAGATACATTTTACACCCCTTAAGCCACACTTGTCTCCCACATCAACGTGTAACGCCAGTGTGAGGGATCTCCAGAACATCAAGACTGGTCTTCTCTTACTAGGATACCGGATAATCATACCGAATACATACAGCACCGGTATAAAACCTTAGTCATCCTTTGACTCTCGTGGCTGGTTTACACCGGATCATTGACTCTGGCTCAGACCAGTTTAATATCATATTCATCATCCCAAATACATGCCACATAACATCAATCATTCTAAATGCGCTCAAATCATGAAATCATTACATCGTCCACCCAAGAAATCATTAAGCACAATCATATACACATATTTTCACATCATCAATGGATGAAATCATGCATTTAGAATAGTTACCCCCTCCTACCTCAAGAGAAGTAGTAATCAACGCGGTCCGATGATTCCACCTCGTCAATGGGGTTATTTCCTACTCATAGTATATCACACAATTATTTTCTATTCAACCACCTCGACTTAATGTTCATATTCATTTACTTGGTGTCTTCCAGCATCTTAACTCTTAAGTCCCATTTATTTCATTCATTCCATCATAACCACCATGGGTTAGGTGCCTACATATATTATTATGCATTTTTAATGTCAAACCTATTAATGGGTTCCCACATTGATGGTTCCTAACAACCATCATTAATTTTTAAGCTTCATTAATGGCCATTCACCATTAATAACATTATTTCACCTCACCAATAATAATTATCTAACACAATAAATGCTTCTCTATTCATATTTTACATTTCCCCCAAATCATAGGGTTAGGGTTTCTCTAAAACCCAACAACACTCATTAAATCACTTTCTCAACATCAAAACCCAAAAACCCATAGTTCATACTCTTGAGAAATAGCAAGAGTTTACCTTAAGTGAAGAAGGGAGTGGGTTTTCCAAAGGGAAATGGAGCCACACGAAAATGAGAAGAAAGAAGGGTAAGACTTCAAGCTCCAAGCTCTTCCAAGCTCCTTCAAGAACGGAAATGGGAGAGGAAAAGAGAGCCACCACCCTTTTACTTAGGGTTTTTGAAGAGAAGTAGTAGAGGAAATGAAGGAGAAGAATAGAGAAGAAGAAGAAGCAAGGTATTTGTTAAGAAGGACCAAGAAGCTGACGGGAATAAGAAGAGAAAAATAGGCCATTTGGCTTTATTTTTAATCCCTCTTTAAAGATTCATCGTTTTATGACAAACAGGATCTTTGTTTGGGCTCAATACTTTATCTAAAAATTATTCCGAATACATATTCGGATTCCCAATAATATCCTTAATAGCCCTGACTAATATCATCCCAATCGGAGATACTTGGTCTGACACCCATATTTCAACCGGGCTTATTTTCAGCTTATCTGGTTCCAATAAATTATAAACAGTTCCTAAAAATCTTAATTTATTTATTCCCAATATTTTGGAACATTAAATTATTAGGGAATCCCTAGTGTATGAGCAGCAGAAATACAAGGATTCCCATAGGATTTGCAAAGTGCCGTGTTTCAAAGCATAAGACATACACAAGAAAAAATTGCGTTTTAGGATTACCTTTTGAAGAATATCGAAGTAATCATCGCCTCGTCCTTTAGGAGTCCACACGAGTACTCCCACCAGAAATGCTACACCTTCCAAATGCTAGTTTGACGGCGTGTAGCTTTTGTAACTTTTGTGTATTTTGTGTCTCTTTTTGGGTAGCCGCCTATGAGCATCTTATGCTCTATTTATAGGCTTAGGTTTGACCTAATTTGCTCTCTAAAGAGTGGGCTCCTTACTCATTCTAAATGAGTTAGGCCTAATAGTTTTATTTTAGTCCAACTAAAATAAAAAGCTATTTTCTGATGAGCTTACTCTATGTGTGTGACCCTATAGGTAAAATACTCAGTTATATTAATAATAAACTATTTTATTATTAATATAAAATAAGAGTGGCATCTAGCAATGCATCATTATGTCCAAATATTATTTATTATCAACATAACCTATAAGTGATAATTATTTTATATGTTTGTTCCTTTTGTCACGATATCCTAATTGGGCCCAAGACATGGTCGCGTCATCCTTGTACGGTCCAATTTATTTTACTTGATACCGGAGTAGACTTTATCTTAATAAATATCCAATATTTATTCTTTCTAGCATGGCCATGCATTTCCTTAGTCTCACTCTATCAAGTGGCCTATAGATATCACTCCTGTCATATAGGAGAGACAAATCCCATCTACATCACTCACATCCCTCTGCATAATTTATTCATTGCCTAACCACAACCTTTATAGTCCTCTTGTTACAGAAGACGTTTGATTGTATTAAAACAACAAACTCCTTATGTAGGAATCATAGTGACTTCAGGTCACAGGACTACATATACCATTATCACATTGAGAATCGTTTATGACATTCATGTAA
This sequence comes from Clitoria ternatea, assembly GCA_037962975.1. Lineage (NCBI taxonomy): Eukaryota > Viridiplantae > Streptophyta > Magnoliopsida > Fabales > Fabaceae > Clitoria > Clitoria ternatea. Next base: position 102,238,152 of record CM075673.1, on the reverse strand, counting down.
CGGTCCATGCAACGTTCTCATGGTGGGTCTGTCCAGTACATCATTACTCTTAATGTGTACCCATGTGAAGACTTGATATCATTTATATCCATGATCTGTGAGATCAGATCATCAGTACACTCACACACTAGTCTTAATGTATTTACATGTCCCCACGTAAATACTTGACTAGGGACATTTTAGGAATAACTCTCATATGACCTATTACTCCAAGGATAAATAAAGGTTATTAAACTATTTAACAAAAAATGACTTATTCAAAATGGTGCATCCTATATAGGCTTTTAGTGCATATTTTTAACAATCTCCCACTTGCACTTAGAGCCGATATGGTTAATGCCCAATGACATCTACAGTGCCCTTATGCTTCTACTACGTAAGCGGTTTTACTAGTGGCTTCCCAATAATTTTGTTGGTATGCACATTGCATATTTTCACATCTTCAAAAGATGGAACTATTTAAGTATATGCTTGGATTAATCCACTTCCTTATATTGTTCTATGGTTCCATTGTCATCACAGTGGAAACTCATAGGGTACAAAACATTTGGAATGATTAAATGTAAATTGACTTTTTTTGTAATTTAACATAGCAAAATACTTAGATTTGTTAGTAGAACCAACGATTATTTCTTGCTTTGAATCTTTCAAGCATACATCGCAACCATCTTGACAATATATATATTTTGATTGCAATCTTAAGTCTTTCAAATTAATCAAAAGATTGGCATCGATGTAACCTTTACAACAAGCTCATCTTCCATTTATCAAGATCAAATCCTTAGTCCTTCTTAAGTGTTTAAGGATACTCTTGACTATAGAATGAGAATGTTATTAGTTCTAGAAGAAGTATGTCTTCTACATGTAATAATAGAACTATAATTGTGAAGTTACTAACCTTTTTATAGTCACAAGATTTATCTTCATTCTTTAATGAAGATTCTAGCTTCTAAAAGCTTGGTTTAGTCCATAAATAGAACATTTGCAGTTTACATACCTTCCTAGATGTTTCAGGCATAAAAGGCCTTTAGGTTGTGTCACATACACATCCTTAAGATGATTTCCATCTTGACATCTATCTACCATATCTCATAATGCTGGTACACTGCTACCACAAGGAAGATCTAAATAGTTTTTAAGCTAATTGAATTTTGTCAATCTTGCTTTTAAAGGTACTTTTATTACCATCCATGTTTAGTTTTCCTTTTGAAAACCCACTTGCATCCTATAGGTTTTACCCTTTAGGTGCGTCAACCAAGGTTCGTACCTTGTTAATATACATGGAGCCCATTTTAAATCCCATGGTCTTATGCCATGTCTTAGAATCTAAACTTGCATTGGCCTCTTCATAAGAAACTTGATCAATTAGCAATATGCCTTCTTCCTGATTTATAAGATATCCATATCTTTCAGATTTGGTTACATATCCTATTTGATCTTACGCAAGTCTTGTGCTACCGGAGCTAATGATGTCACAACATTTTGTGATTTCTGCTCCAAGTCCATCCTTGACTTTTGAATGCTTTGTGATACTTGAATTTCTTCAAGTTCTACTATTCTCCCACTGATACTTTAAGAAATGTACTCTTATTCAAGAATAAAACATTCTAAGCAACAAGCCTTTTGTTCTCAGATGGATTATAAAAATGATAACCCTTAGATTTCTTTGGGTATCTTATAGAAGACATTATCCAATTTGGATCTGACTTTGTCAGAGTTGGATGCTCTATAGAAGCATCATAGTTCCAAATTATTAGTAAAGACATACTAGGTTTCTTCCTAGTCCATATCATATATGGTTTCTTTAAGATAGAACATGGTTAAGTGTGGAAATTTTGTTAATAAAGGAACGTTGAAGGAGTTAGAGATGTTTGATAATAATCAATAATCAAACTATGTCCAACAAGGTTTGAATTTTCCCCGTAGAGATGCTATTATGGCATTCCATAAGGAATGAGTTAAGAGGTAAGCTCTCACTCTATTAGATAGTTATCAAACTTGTAGCTCAAATTATTTGTTATCTTGATCTAATCAAGAGCTTTAATTGTCTTGCCAATTTGGTTTTTCACTTCATTATGAATTCTTTGAACTTTTCAAAGACTTTCTAACTTACGTTACATAAATCCATACTCATTGACTTTTCAATTAGTATGTTGAAGTATTGAAAAACATATATAGTTATTGTTTTAATAGGCCCATATACATCATCATGTATTAAATAATAGATTACTCATCTTTTCAATGAATGAGGTCTCAATTATCTCTCCAATAAATAAGATTTACATGTCTCAATTGATTTTAAAATCAAAAGAGTCCATATAACCACATTAATGGTATTTAGAAATATGTTTCTTATTCATTTGCCTTAGGAGACAATACCATGTAAGTAAGGTTCAAAATCACTTATTTTAACCTACTTTGACATTTATGTTATAGATGGGTGTTTTGAGATTTAGGATGTGGAATCCATTACTCAATTGTGTATCAACATCCTTTTGAAGAAATAAAGTTATTTTATATAAAATAACATTTCTTGTCCAACAAGAAACAATATGCACAATGTCTAGTTCACTAACTAGGCCAATAGGTAAAGATTTTATCTATATTGTAGTAACTTTTGCTCAATTTTACACAAATTTCTCCACCCTTAGCAAGTGATCTACTTCTTTGATCTTTCAAAATGTGAGATCTATTACTAGTATCTGATACTAACATTAGTGAAGTAAAATAACTTGACTTCTATAACATGACTTGTAGTGGAAGTCTTACTTCCCTTTCTTTTGAACTCCTTCAAGTTCTTTAGACAAATTATTTTAATGTCTTATTTGGCTAAAACTAGAAACAATTTCCTTTTTTTGATCATCTTTTAGACTTTCAGACCAACTCGGCCTTAATAGAGTCTATATATGATCATATCGTATATCTCCCATATATTCATATTGCCTTTTACAGCTCAGAGTTTATGCAGACTCCATAAGGTACTCAAGACCCAACCATAGATCATATATATGGCAAACATGACACACTGGCACTTCCTCTTTATTGAAGATAATTCTCAAGTCTCGATACCTATCTAGGCATTTTTCCAGATAAAGTGTCCTTCCAAAGGACAGATTGCAACAAAATAATATTTGGTTTGTCATGGTTATTCTAAAACAAATTACATGTAAATTTATCACTTCTATTCAAAACATATTTAAAATTTGGTCATTAAATAAATATGTTGTCTCCCACTATTTTGATTCAAAACAAATACCCTCACTGAATCACAAAAAATCCCGTTGGAAGATTTTTCTAGTGGGCCAAGACCATATTTGGCCTAGTGTTGAGTCAGCTTTGGCTGATCACCCAACCCTTGGTTATTTAGGTAGGAAACACATTTCCAATTGCATCTCTTGCAACTCTTGGATGATTGAGTGGGTAACTCTTTACCCTTATTCATCTTATGAATTTAAGCTCAATCCTTACGCCTCTAAGTTATTTTCAATCCAATTGAAAAAGTTAGTTAACTTTAGGCCTAATAAAAACAATTTGGATATTACAATTATCCCATCGATCCTTACTAGTATAAATGATAGCACCCTGGTTTGGCAAGCCCACTATTTATTGACATTAGTCTTGATGAGTGTTACTTATTAGAAGGCGTTTAAACTTAATATTAATGCTTCTAGGTTCTTCAATCTGATTAAAGTTACCTAGATATGTCCAATAACAAATGGTTGGATAATCCAATTATCCATCATCCAATACTAATATTAATAAAAGCACCCTGCTTTGGAAGAACCTACACTTTATTGAAAATAGCATTGATGACTGTTGTTTATTAGAATGCGTTTTAGACTGTTCATACTATTAGGCTTTTCCAATCCAATTGAAAAATGTCTATTTGAATAAAACTTAATAAGTTATTGTGTTTGAATATGACTACAGGTTCAAGGATTTTGATAATGACAAAGGACTCTTGAAGAAATTCTTGCAAAAACAAAGACTTAGAATCAGACCTAGAAAAACTGCGCAGCTAATCGATTAGGGAGTCCAAGCTAATCGATTAGGCAGCTTCTGTTTTGAATTAAATGCATCAGGAACATAAGCTAATCGATTAGATGGAGTATGCTAATCGATTACCAAGCTACTGGAATGACACTAATCGATTACCCAAATGACATAATCGATTACCAACATCAAAAATTGAATTAAATGCATCAGGTACATATGATAATCGATTACAGGACTTCATCCAATCGATTACCAAGCTACTGGAACATCACTAATCGATTACCCAAGTATCATAATCGATTACTAGATCAAGAAATGAATTAAATGCATCAGGTGCAATAGCTAATCAATTACTGGGGAAGCTATAATCGATTACCTGGTCTCTGACTTGAAGCTAATCGATTAGGTAGTGAATGCTAATCGATTACAGCATGAACTGAACTAAAAATTTTGAAATGTAATCGATTACAACTCGAGGCGCAATCGATTACGATAGTGGGAAAACACATTTTAGTGGGAAGACAGCTCATTTCTTCACTATTTCTCAGATGCCCACTACAAGCAACAGCTAGGAACTTTTGCAGCTCATCCATGGCTCTATAAATGCAAGGAAAACACAAGCACAAGACACACAACAAGAAGTAATCATTCCTTACCTTCATTTGTGCTTAGTGAGTTTATTCTTGTGTATACTCTGAAATTTCAAGCCTAGAACTTGTATATCCTCTCATCTCGAGAGTTAGAATTTGTGTGAGCTTTCACTTGTACATCTACTCTATTGAGAGAGTTATTTGCTTGTAAACACTACACCAAACACAAAGGTTTTCACTCTAGGTTGAGTGGTCATAAAGGTTGGGGTTCAACCTTTGGGTATTGAGAGTTTGAGAGATTGGGTGGGTTGCCCTTGTGCTAGTGAGGATTGAGTTCTTGAGTGTGGGACACTAGGAAGCTGCAATTGCTCATAGCTTGTAATCTCTAAACTTCAATAGTGGAAATCCTTCAAGTGGGTTGCTTGAAGGTGAGACGTACACCGGGGTTAGTGGAACTCGTTAAATTGGTTTGCAAGCTCTTCTCCCTTACTCTTTTACATTTATATACTGCACTTAATTGATTTGGATTGATTGATTGTGATTTGGATACTTGAGTTTGCTTGATTTAGTTAACCTTGAACATTGCATACCAAGTGTTTGATAAATTGTCTCAGCTATATCTATCTCTTGTTTTGCATTGTCTTTTGCATTATACTTGACTTCACTTGCATAATTTCTAAACTTGTGATAAAAGAACTAAGTTCAAAGGCATTCCAAGCAAAGTTTTAAAAACTCAATTCACCCCCCTCTTGAGTATTGAGGCCATTTGAATAACAGTTATACTTGGATAATCCAATTATCCAATCATGTCACACTAAACATAAATAAAGGCACCAAACTATGACGTGACCTGCACTTTATCTATACCAAGTTAGACGTTATTACTTATTGGAAGGTATGATTGTCAGGTTTGAGGGATTTCAATTTTCTTATTGTTCATTACCGACTTTCATTGAACGCTTTAACATAAAATAAAACCCAAAACATGCAATCAAAATTGTGAGATGGTTATGGTCTTCCTAGAAAATAAAATAAAATAAAATAAACCTAAGGGAACTATGGTGCCTTGACTTCATGAAGTCCTACTTCTTGAAACCACCATCCTCTTGGAGTCACCACTCCTTTGTTCTTTTCAAGGTCATACCCATCAAGAGTCACCATGCTAGGTTTCTTCTAGGTCTCCACCTTGTTGGCTTCTTCCAAATTACAATGTAATAAAGAAACTCATTTTACATACGAGCGAAAGGTTGAGAGAAGAAATTCAAGAATAAAGAAAGACACAACACGCAGGCTGTATTTAAAATAAAAAAATCTAAGACCATAACCATTCACCGCTGTAGGTGTTAATTAATCAATTAATAAAGTGATTAATTGTATTTAAAATAAAATAAATTTTAAAACATATAATTAAACACGCGGGGTCATTAAAGGAAAACTACGCAAAAAAATTTGGTGGTTCCATTGACTGTTCAACAGACAGGGTCAAGGGGAGGCTACCCTTTATAGGGTGTCGAGTGGCGTTCCAACCCAAAAATTTAGTACTGTAATCAGGTTAGTTCCCAGGAAAGAGAGGTGGGTCCGGTGTGACCGCTTAAGTACCAAGTCTTTCCTATCCAGAACGTCCTACTGACCGTTAACAGCTCAAAATATTTGGATATGATTTCAAACAATTTGAAATCTTAATTTTAAGTTTCAACTCTTAAATCATAAATTTTGGAACGACTAAGGTTTAGCTTTTAAACTTTATCTTTTGACCCCAACAACTATCCTAAAAAAGAATAGTCAAGGTTTAACTTTTAAACCTTATCTCTAGAGTATCAATAATCATCTTATTTTAGGAACAATCAAGGTTTAAATTTTAAACCTTATCTCTAGAGTTCAAGATATTTTATTTTGAATCCTATTAAATTTGATAAAGATCTTATCTTTAATTTACAAATTTTGCAAATCTTATCAATTTTATTAAGGATTAAATATTTGATTTTAAAATTATTAAATTTAATAAAGATCTTATCTTCTATTTGTAACAATTACAAATCATATTAAATTTAATAAATATAAATCAATTTGTAACTCCTACAAATCACATTAATTTTAAAAAGATCACATACAATGCAAATCCTATTAAAATTAATAAGAATAAATTATTTAAATTTGTAACTCTTACAAACTTTAAATTTAACAAACATTTAAAATTTGATTTGTAACTTTTACAAATTGAAAATATAATATTAAAATCAAATATTTTATTTGTAACATTTATAAATAAATAAAATACCACGATGGCTAGGTTTTAACTTTTGAATCCTAGTTTTCATTATGGCTAGGGTTTAACTCTTAAACTTTCTAAACATAATCTCACATGAACAATTCATATTAGAAAGAGAAAGCATATAGACATACATTGCATACAACCCTTGATTTCAATTTAATTAAACGAACATAAAATTAACATGCCTTATAATTAGAACACATATAAAACAATCACCATTGCAACTACAACATGTTCATATAATAAAGCACATCCTAAAAAATATGTTCTTTAATTAAAATGTTGAGAAAAATGATCAATATACACAAAACAAAATTAAATTGATACTAACTTTCAAAAAGGTGCAACCTTTGCATCATATCTCATAAAAAATGCAACCTTTACATAATATTTCAATAAAAATGTAGCCTTTGAATCATATCTAAGAAAAGAGGCAACCTTTGCAAAAGGATTCAACCTTTACAATTCTTTTCATAAAAGAATTTTTTTTCACATGTTTTTTTTAAACAAATATTTGCCCAAAACACAGTTTTGCAACCTGGCTTTGATACCACTGTTAGGGAATCCCTAGTGTATGAGCAGCAGAAATACAAGGATTCCCATAGGATTTGCAAAGCGCCGTGTTTCAAAGCGTAAGACAAACATAAAAAAAATTGCGTTTTAGGATTACCTCTTGAAGAATATCGAAGCAATCGTAGCCTCGTCCTTTAGGAGTCCACACGAGTACTCCCACCAGAAATGCTACACCTTCCAAATGCTAGTTTGATGGCGTGTAGCTTTTGCAACTTTTGTGTCACTTTTTGGGTAGCCGCCTATGAGCATCTTATGCTCTATTTATAGGTTTAGGTTTGACCTAATTTGCTCTCTAAAGAATGGGCTCCTTACTCATTCTAAATGAGTTAGGTCCAATAGTTTTATTTTAGTCCAACTAAAATAAAAAGCTATTTTGTGATGGGCTTACTCTATGTGTGTGACCCTATAGGTAAAATACTCGGTTATATTAATAATAAACTATTTTATTATTAATATAAAATAAGAGCGGCATCTAGCAATGCATCATTATGTCTGAATATTATTTATTATCAACATAACCTATAAGTAATAATTATTTTATATGTTTGTTCCTTTTGTCACGATATCCTAATTCGGCCCAAGGCATGGTCGCGTCATCCTTGTATGGTCCAATTTATTTTACTTGATACCGGAGTAGACTTTATCTGAATAAATATCCAATATTTATTCTTTCTAGCATGGCCATGCATTTCCTTAGTCTCACTCCATCAAGTGGCCTATAGATATCACTCCTGTCATATAGGAGAGACAAATCCCATCTACATCACTCACATCCCTCTGCATAATTTGTTCATTGCCTAACCATAACCTTTATAGTCCTCTTATTACAGAAGACGTTTGATTGTATTAAAACAACAAACTCCTTATGTAGGAATTGTAGTGACTTCAGGTCAAAGGACTACATATACCATTATCATATTGAGAATCGTTTATGACATTCATGTAACGATCCATGCAACGTTCTCATGGTGGGTCTATCCAGTACATCATTACTCTTAATGTGTACCCGTGTGAAGACTTGATATCATTTATATCCATGATCTGTGAGATCAGATCATCAGTACACTCACACATTAGTCTTAATGTATTTACATGTCTCCACATAAATACTTGACTAGGGACATTTTAGGAATAACTCTCATATGACCTATTACTCCAAGGATAAATAAAGGTTGTTAAACTATTTAACAAAAAATGACTTATTCAAAATGATGCATCCTATATAGGCTTTTAGTTTCTCTTCCCTTATTTCCTTTCCTTGCTCAAATTTCTCTTTCTCACTTTTCTTTTCTTCACTAATTCTCAAACACTCTCTCTCAGCCATGCATCCCTCTCTCTCAAGCTTTCCTTTTCTTTCTCATATTTCTCTCCATCGTGTGTACCTCCTCAACTGTGCCATCTCCCTTCTTCATCCTCTTAATTTTGGTGCTCCACTTTGCCATGGTAATGCATGGTTCAATTTCCCCGTTTCTTCTTTCCTTCACCCTTATGCTTTTCCTCTTGCATGCCACTCAATTTGACTTTTCTTTTCCTCTCTTAGCTAGGCATGAATCATGGGTGCTTAGTGAAGTTCTAGCACCATTGTTTTCCATTTTGGAGCTTTTAGGTAAGCATAAATCCATTTTCTACTTCTTTTCCTCTTGTGACCTTAGGAGTCTTCGACTCATTATGTTTTCTTGCTAAGCTATGCTTTGGGTTTCTTGTGGCAATGGTTAGGAATAAATTATAGAAGAAATCAGTGGTGTTTTGAGGTTTCAAGGGTGTTTCAGAAGTGTTCAGGGTGTCATCGACGCATTTTGGTAAGTTGTATTTTGTCCGAGCTATATCAAACTAGCATTACTGAGCTTAAAAGGTATACTTAAATGGTTTAGAACTATCAAAATAATTTTCATTGGTTTTTGGGAATTTTTGGATTAGGAAACTTTGACATCGAAAGCTAAAATGGTGTTCAGAAGGTTGTATTGGATAGCCGGAACCATTGTGAGGTATGTTTCAACATATGAGGGGAGTTTACTACTGAGTAGTAAATAGGAAATTGAATTTTAGGATAGGTTTACGATTGAAGAAGTTAATATTGTGTATGATTCTCATTTCATGTATGTTGAGAAAAAGTCTGGATGAAAAGAATTTTTCAAAGTTATCTTAGACCAGACCCCAGACTCTATACCCTCGGATTTGTTAATATCGCTCATCAAGAATTTTCATTAGAAAGAGAAGTCTATACTATCTTTAACTAATCTGTGTGCCTAAGTATTTTCAGGATATAAGTATTGGGCTATGAAACAAAAGGTGAGTATCAGCATTCCAGAAGTCTGGTAATCTATTTGAAGCATACTATTGAATTAAGATCGAAGAGCCATTCTCAACATTATTTATTCTATTTAAGTGATGCATTAGGATTCATGCACTTATCATATATGCATGCTTATCATCAAAGAACACAAGGGACAAGATCAAGACCAGCATCAATTGTCAGCGTACTTACCTCTGTGCATACTGAGCATATTCAGAGCTTGTGTCAAAATATCTCAAATGGCCCTTAGAGCACTGAGCTCCAATTTATTGCTCCATTAAAAAAATAAAATATGAATGGTTTGTGTATGTAAAATGCATGAGAAACCTTTCTCATGAAAGAGCTAAAGAAGTTTTCTACCAGCCCCTTGAATCTGTGTCAACCTCAAGGTCTGGTAAGAAGAAGACTAAGGCAAATACCTTCAAAGGATTTCTAACGTCTATATCTCCTTTCAAGAAGTAGAAACGGTCATATCCTCTAGCTTCTATAAATACCAAGAAAGATTAAACTTCAATATATAGAGAATTTACAAACTCTTATTCAATCTCTTTTAAGTCTAATTCTCTTTGTCCATTCTTTTCTTGTAAGACAAAGACCTCTGTTGTTTATTCTGCTTCTAGCAGACCTTGGTCTTGTGTCATAACTTAGTGCATAATTTCAATTGCATATCTCTCATACATTAAGTTCTATAAGTTATTTTCATTTATTCAAACATCTTGTTAAAGTCTAGTGGGTTGCCAGAACTTGTTAGTGTGGGAAACACCGTTGGCCTGAAGAGGCTTTTGAAAGAATACTTGGGTTGAGCCAGGAGTGGCTTCTTGAAAGAATATTTGGGTTTAAGCCAGAAGTGGTTAGAGTCAAGAATATATGTGGCACAGGTCTGGTGTTATTATTGCAAAGGAGATTTTACAATAGTGGAAATCCTTCAAGTTAGAAGGAACTGGATGTAGCTTCTATGTTGAAAGTGAACCAGTATAAATTCTATGTTGATCTCTTTCCTTTATTCTTTTGCTTGTTCTAATTACTCATGTTATTTGGTTCTTAATTTTTATGAAAAGAGTCTATGACTTATTTAACCCCCGTTCTATGTCTGACTTTGAACCATCAATTGGTATCAGAACTTGTCCTTTGGGTTGATTACTTTATCGAGTGAAAATGATCAATATCTATGACAACATCTTAGAGTAATCAGTTGATCGTAGAAGGATCTTCTATCAACAGACCTCTAGCCTGTTTTATAGAAGACTATCCATACTAGAAGGATAAAATGGAAATGTTTATAAAATCCACACAATATAGTCTTTAGGTAGTCATTATTAATGGTGACTATGACACTCCTATCAATGAAGAAGGAAAGCCTAAATCTAAAGAAGATTGGACATCTAGAGAAATCAAAAAAATGGAGACCAATGCCAAGGCCAGATTTCACCTTACTTGTGCTTTCAGTAAATATGAGTACAACAAAGTCTTTAACTATAAAAGAGCTAAAGAAGTCTGAGGTGCTCTTCAACGTAACTATGAAGGCATATCTAATGTTAAAAGGTCCAAGAAGATATTTTTAACCAAACAGTATGATACCTTCAAAATGGAGGAACATGAGTGAGTAGATCAAATGTTTGGAAGATTTCAAACTCTGCTGAATGAGCTCAAGGCTCTTGGAACTACTCCTTTTGTTGAAGATATCAATGTTAAGCTACTTGGATGCTTGCTTGAAAGATTCGATGCCAAATACTCTTCTCTGGAAGAAGCCAAAGATCTAAGCACCTTCTCCTTAGAAGAGTTACTTGGAGTTCTCAGGGTTCATGAGCTAAAGCTGAAACAGAAGGAAACTAGCAAGTCTTCCTCCTCCAAAAGTATTGCCCTGAATTTTGATGAATCTAGGAAAGGGAAAGCTCTGAATGTAACACCCTCGGTTAACTAGGACAATCCCTTTCACTAGATTATCTTGGTTAACTGAGAGGTTACGAGTTTTAGAAAAATATGGAAGTTTTTTTTTTATATAAACAGCCTTGGTGTAACAGATACATTATATATTTAACATAGTCATATATAATACATGGTCATGATAGCAACTGTACAACTGAAAGAAAAATGGGCACGTAGGCTCCCTCAACAAAATACAAGGAAATGAAAATAAATCAATCTAATCACTAGCACCTCCACCTAAAAACTCATCATCCGACCATGAAGATACAGGTGAATCAACAGTAGATGCCAATCTGAAGTAATCTAGAGGGGCGGTATTGGTAGACGGTATGTCGCTACTATCGCGGATCCTCTGATGCCTACGACTAACATAGGCCTCGTAAGCCACCGCGAGGAGACCCTGGGCTGCGGCCGACATGTCAATGTACTCCTCCGTCTCACTGTACATATAACTCCTATAGATGTGTCGAAGAAATCCCTGAGAGTGGTCCCACTGTTGCCTAACCAGATATTTCTCCATCGGCGTCATAAGAAGAACTCCGGGCATCATAGGAATGCTCCCAATCCTGTTTACCTCCTGAATCACGAGGGGAGTTACTGGCTAAATTTGCTGAGGTAAAACTGGAAGTGCTGTAAGGGTTACCAAACCCGCTGGTACGTCATCGAGTGGAAATTCCTCAAGGTCCTCCTCCTCGTCTTCCTCCATGGGAAGCGGTATATAGTCTGGTGTAGGCTCTCTCTAAGTTGTACCATCTGGAGCTGGTATCGGTGGAACCTCTGCTGTCGGGATAGGGGGTGGTGCCATCAGTGAACTGGTAATGGGTGAAAACCAAGGGGATCTATCAACCTAGCTGTCTCCCACTCAGCCATCTCCTCGTGCTCTACGGTACTCAAAGGTCGTGGTGGATCGCCGTACCTCCTCACCGTACTCTCTATGACTCCTACATCCCGGTCATAAGGTCTCTCTATATCCTACTACGGGGGTGGAAGTGGTATGTCTACGTGAGCGTCCTTTGGAATAGCCACTAACTGACTAGGTCCTGCTTGATCTTCTCTGTGGGCTACTCCTCTAGTACGATATATATGCCTAAATGGTGGCCTGGGTAGTCAATTGTAAAGGTGAATCACCATCCCCACAATAATCGGGAAGGTATCTCATTGATACCTACCCCATACACAACACAAACAATCCAGAATCGGGTCCTTCCCACTCTCTTTGGGGTCCCTATAATTTATTCTAAGTTATCTCACCATCTTTTGTCTCAATTAACCATTCCCATTCCTCTCTCAGGATTACTAGCACCTATACATTCACAGTTAACAATAAACAATCACAATCTCAGTACAACTATGCAATACATGGGTTTATTTCGATACTTCTATTCTCTTTATTAGTCCTCATAATGCATGTGGGCCCATCTTCTACTCAATAATCTCGTATAATAGTATCCATGTGCACATCCACATCACCCTTATCTCTCCTCCCCAACTAGAGCGATCAGAGCTCTCCTCGTTCTGGTTTTCACAAATGGGTAAGGACTTTCAGTCCCAACATCAAAATGGCCAATCACAGATATCACACATCATCATAAAATTGGCACTCCACGATCATAGAAACCCCTAACTCTTGTCAAAGTATATCAGAGTTTGCCACGAGCTATCCGGTGTCGGGCGCGAATCTGAGCCATTGGAGGTCCGCCCTCGATATACTCTTAAGACTGCCCTCAGGGGATCGAGACGCCTATTGTTTCTTTAGTGTACGTAGCACTATATGCTCTAGGGGATTATTCTAACATCCCTCCTCAACTTCCATGTATGATGCATACAACATAAAATTTTATTTTCACTAGTCATCGGTAGGGTCTTTCAATGACTCCATTTTATTTCTAACGTCGGGTCTATTTCAATTGATTCTTTCTTTATTTTCAAAAATTTCCCAATCCATAATGATCTTACCCGACACTTAGAGATGAAACAAGACTTCATATTTTCCAGAAAACCATAGGGTATATTGGCGCTATAACGCCCATTATCACATCAGATCTGATTTAGTCTCATCACATCATTTTCGTAATTTAACCATCTCAAGGCCCCTACTGAGACCTTTCTTCATTCGTTCTTCTTTTATTTATTTTTGACATAGTCATTAAATACATCATACTAGGACTATTCATCACATCATATTGCATACACACATTGTCACAAACATCACATATCTCATCACATATACACATTGCACAACTAGCACACATATACATCCATTGTACTTAAGAAACCATCACACAATCACTTAGCACACCATATATCAAACACGTACGTATTCACAAGGTCTCATTGTCTTGGGTCACTTAGTAGTACGTGGATCGAATTCTTATCAACTCGGTAAACTTTCAAGTGTAATTAAAAACCATTTATAATTCTCCATGATCTTATTAAGTAAAACTAGTCTATTGGATTTTTACTGTTCGGCATTCCTTGCTAAATTCGTAGTTGGTTTTTGATTATCTTCGGTAACTATTATCTTATCTTCATTTTTAAATAAATCTTAACTTCCATACTTCACTCCTTTTAATTCATCATATATCTTGTAACACCCTAAATTTTAAAGAAAACAATTTATGGAATAATGGTAATTAATTATTTATAGTTAAATAATTATGGGAGATTTTATTAGACATTAGAGGTGAATTATCGATAAATTAAGATTTACTGGAGCTGGATGATTTAACGGATGATGTGGGACCCACTAAGCTAAATTAAATATTGGATAGGTCTGGGATACTTAGAAAATTATTGTGGTTATAGTGGTATAGTTAAAATAATTTTTGGGGTTAAGGAAATAATTGTTCGGACATGACGTAAGTTATAAAACGGCAAAAACATGAACCAATTGGAATTAAAATAAAACCAAAAATCCCATTTCTCCCCTCATTTTCATCGTGACCTCTTTTCTCCCTATCACTTGACTCTTTTACCCATTGGATAATGGGGAATTGTTACCCATTGGATAATGGGGAATTGTTACCCATTGGAAAAAGCAACATGAAGTACCCTTTTGTCCAATGGTGAATGGTCAAAGTGGTCATCTGTTCCCCTCTCTCCTTTCCAACCGTCCATACTTCCTTCTTTTCCACCCATCTTCAATTTTTCTTTTTCTCCTTCACCCCTCCATGGACAAACCGAACCACCTCCTTGTCTTTTTATTTTTCTTACCAAAATTAATACTTGAGCTTGGAGTTGTGAAGCATTTATGGGACATGGAAGCTTATGTTGAAGCATTTTCTCCTTCCTCCTCCCCTATTTTCGTTTTTGAAGAAGCATGGATGTGAGGTAAGGATTTCTTGCCTCTTTGCTATTTCATATATGGTTTTAAGTTGTTTAAGTTGAAATGATGGTGATAGAGGTTATGGGTGTTGATGGAAAATGATGAACCCTAGGTTGGATAGTTAAAGAATGTGATTCTTGATAATGGTTTTGTGTTGTAAATAGATATGGGTTATTGAGCTTATGAGGATTCTTGGAAAATGGTGGATATTGAATATTATTGAGTGATCTAGACAAAAACCCTAATTATTAATGATTTTGGGGTTTTTAGTTAAGAATGATGGGTATTGATGATATTGCACTCTAGAATGAGTTTTGTGGTATATTGAAGTTGGTTTTGATGAATGATAATATCAATCATGTAATAATGTTAGTAAATCATTGGTGTCCCTTAAGATGATAATCATAATGGATTATGACTATGAGTGATAGACCAATGGAGTGGAAATTAATACAATGAGGTTTAGGACCATAATATATGTCATTTGGGGTTTATTGATTGATGATGGCTTAAAAGAATCCATGGTGACTTAAGTTGAAATTGGATGCTTTGTGGATAAGGGATATGATCTTTTGGTTGTTGGGTTTGGTTAACCCTTTTGAGACCTAGAGAGTCTTGGTTTTGGGAAAGGAATTCCCGAAGCCTAACATAAGCATATGAATTGAAGTTTAGACAAGTTTAGGACTTGATACTGAGCTTTAAGAGATAATGCCTTATGATGGCTTATTAATAGCACGTGTATATGTGTTTGTTGATAGGATTGTATTCCGGACGATGATGCGGAATAATCGAGGCAATTGCATTGCAGTTCTTCTCTCAAGGTAGGAGAGGAGTTTACATTTCAAATTGCATAAGTGAATAATTGTTAATTATGTATATGTATGAACTCATGCAATGCTGATAAGTCTGGAAAAGACTTAATAATTTCACCTTTAATTTAACTTAATCCATTTAATTTTGTTTAGTTTGGCATTATTATTTAAGAAATTGTCATTAATTCTGGTTTTATTTATTTAATTCAAAAGTGTTTGAATTATGCAAGAAAATGGGTAAAAAGATAAATATATAAGGAAATTTGTTTATTTGTAAATTCACTAACCCAGCGTACATACGCTAGACAGCCAGCGTATATACGCTAGGCATTTATTTATTTACAGGTGCAGTAAGGAATTTAAACCTTTCACGCTCAAGCTTGGAAGTTCCACGCTCAAGCTAGAGGTTACCATGCAGTCCACGTAAATGTCACAGCATGTAGCCTTCGATCACGCTCAAGCTCACTCAATCACACTCAAGCGTGATTCCTTTGTATTCAATAATTCAAGCTCACGCTTAACCGAGCGCCAATCACGCTCAAGCGTGAGATGGTTATTCCATTTGTTATTTTTCCCTCCAAGTGAAGTCCTGCTGTGAGCCTATTAATTATCGTTTAAGTTGTTAGTTTTCTACTGTACCTTAGTTTAATTATTAATTAAGTTTCCCTTGTAATTAATTAGCTAGTTAGTTAGTTAGTTGTAAGTTACCTATATATATACTTATACATACTCTCTAGAGAGGGAAAAAAACACAGAAGCAATAACACGATTCATTTTCTCATTTATAATTCTTTTCTCTCTCTAAATTCTCTCGTCCATGTATCTCCATATTCCCTCGTCCGAATCCATTTCCATGGGTTTCTAAACCCCTAGGGTTGGGATTGCTGAAGCTTCCGATAGAATCTTGAAGCTGCATTGAGGAAATTATCTTCTGAAGTAAGAGGAGAACAAGCCGAGAAGTGGATCTACTCTACTGAATTGACAAATTCAGATCCAAATGAAGAATCTCACCAGTGAGGAATCATGGTTGAGGCTTAGGTAACTTCTGGCTTCCTAACTAATTCAGGCCTAGTAAGTAGGTGAATAGTTATGGTTCAACCCTCAATTTCACATAAGATTTCTCTGTCACTGAACACCTAAGGGATTAGGTTTTAATTCTTAGGAATTAGTGTTAGTCACCTAAGGGATTAGGGATTAACCATCTGTGAATTGTCCTCTTGCATCTGGAGCTTAATTGAACCTCAATTGCATGTTTCTTGATGAAGTTGTAAGCTGAAGTAATCCTAACCTATCTTCCATTAATCACACTTCATCTTCTATATTGTTTCTGAAAATACAAAAACATAGAAAGTATAAAACAACAAAAACAGAATGAATTCTATCTACTTGTGTTGGTTCAGCTTGTGCTAGTCCAAGATTGCAGTAATTACCTCAATCCCTATGGGACGATCAAATATATTACAAATTTAAGGATTGGTGCGCTTGCCAAAGAATATAAATCCTCTGAGAGTTACACACCAAGTTAATGGCTCAGGATTTATGCATCAAATGCCTTGCCATGAATGTGTTAAATGTTTGAATTGATGATGTGATGAATGATGGCTTGGCTTATGATGAATGTTATGAAAAAAAATATATATATATATGATGATAAGTGTTGGGATGTCCCTTTGTTGGACATGAATTATTGGTAATGAAAATCTATGAATGGATAACTCACTTGAGGTGTGAAATAGCGTTTATGATAATTATGCGGAATGATATGTGTGGCTATGATGAAAATTGGTGTTAAAATCCCCTTAAGTAGTTACATGAATTAGAATGAAAAATAGTGAGGTATAACTTGTTGAATTAGGACTAAAAGATATGATTTAATGTGTGTATAGTATTGAATTGGGCCAATTTTGCATGTGTTGGTTAGTGTTATGCAATGGAGAATGAAAAACTTAAGTTTTGGACGTATGATGGTAATCTCGCTCAAGCGAGATGGATTCTCGCTCAAGCGAGGGTCCCATGTATCAGAGGGTGGCCTCTGGCCCAATTTCGCTTAGGCGAAAAGGAGTCTCGCTCAGGCGAGACGTGTGTGGAATAAGTGGATGAGCTACTGGACAAATCTCGCTTAAAAGGGCATAGCCGCACTTGAGCGAGCGAGAGGAGGAACGGATCTGGATGAATCTCGCTCAAGCGAGTAGTAAAGCTGGTGGAGTCTCGCTCAAGCAGGCAAGCATGAAATTGTTAACAATTTCACCCGAGCCAGTAACTGTCCTTGAGAAGCCTCGCTTGAGCGAGCAAGCGTAGAAACGACCCTGGAGGAATCTCGCCCGAGCGAGAGTGGCCCGCTCAAGCAAGATCGGAGCCTGACACTTAAAAACTCCTTCGCTCAAAGGAAATTGGGGGCGCTCAAGTGACCCACCTCAATCTCGCTCAAGCGAGTATGGGTCTCGCTTGAGCGAGTTGCCCAGTGTGAGATTTTATGTTATTTTTGTTTTGGGCTTAAGATAGCCCCCCTTCCTTGTATTGTGAGACATTTGACGGAATGTATAAGGGATATATAAGCATGATATAATATGGTGGTGTTTGATGTTGATTAAAACATTGGGATAATTTGTTTATACCCATAATATGTAATGAAAAACATAATTGTTGACCACCAAGAGTGGGATATGAATGAAGGGTAATGAGTAATAAATGGATGATGATGTTGATCATTTTCTTCTATAAAGGATGATTGTCATTGAGGTTGATTATTATTATTGATTAGTTATTGTGTACCATTATGAGTGATACAAGTGTGATCTTGTATGTGTAGTTTGAAATATAATAATGAAATGTTGTGAACGCCACACCAATATATATATAGATGAAACAATGGTAATGATAAATGAATTGAAAATCCACTAAATGATTATGTGGTGGTATTGATGAAAGATAAATGAATGTTAATAATGATTTATGATGTTTGTGATGCCATTGTGGTTGATTGCAAGTGTTCACTTGCATATATAATATATGATACATTGAGATGAAAATGCCACATATAAAACTTGAAAACAATGGCTAAAACCAATAATGATAAAATCCATTAAGGTGTGTATGGTGGTGTTAGTGATTATGATGATGATGATTGATGAGTGGCATTTAGGATGCACAGTGTGAGAAATGCGTTTGATTTGCATTGCATTGCATCCATGGCATATCGTTTGCTGTCTATGTGGAATGTTAGGGGGTTCCATTAGGCGGGCCCAGTGGAGGGCGGCTCAGTGCATGATCATTCTTGTTGTTTTCCCTGTGACTTGGTGTGTGAGTCACGAAGCTGCCCTTAGTTTAGTGATGAGGCACCCTATGTGGCAGGCCCAGTGAGCGGGCAGCTCTGTGATGAGAAAGTACCTCGGTGTCTGACGGGACACGGCTCTCTCGATGTGTGTTCGGGAGAGGCCCGTAGCACTTTTGGCAGTTGAGGCCATGTTGTTGATCTGCAAGTCACAGGGTGACTAGTGCTATAGATGGGCGATAACGGTTTGGTAATAGTAAAAGATGTTGTTGATATACATGCATGCTTTGAGATACGTGTACACATTTTTCTACTACAGTAGGGGCATAGTAGCACACCTATGCTTGACCCAGAATTTGGTGTTTATTCCCATAGTCGGATCTGCATTTGTTGTCTATTCTATTATGCATATGCATTAGCTATAAAAGCATTTGCATATAGCATGAAGATATGCCAGAATATGATGATGATTGATGATGATTGAGGTTGTGGTATGGTGATGATGAGATGGGTGATTGAGTACCTAAAAGACCACATAAAATTAATAAATGATACGAATACATAGAACGATATTGAATATGATGATATATGTGTGATGGCCCAATATGATGAAGGGCATAAATAATTATGATTGATGATAATGATGATAGCCCATGGTGGCTTTGAGAAAAAACCTGAATGGTCGATATTGATGATGTTGGCCCGTTGTGGCGTTGGAATTGATGTGTATATGCTTGCTTTGCTATGACTTGATTAAAGAATATAAAATGTGAATATATTGTTGAAGGAATAATTTATGATGATCATTGATGTGTTTAGCAAAGCATACATGATGTTGATATGCATATGCACATAATTTCAATCGTATTTTCATCATCATTTGAAATGTATAACTCACTCTCCCATGTGGTCTACTTTTTAGTATCAATGCAGGAATATCATGGGATGAGGATGTATACAAAGTAAAACTTTTGTGAAGGTAAAATAGTGGTAATGGAACGCCTTGGCCGACAGCGTTTGTAATTTAGTGTGTAGTGTATAAAATGGATATTATGACGTTGTTATTTATTAATGTTGATGGATGGACTGTGAATATGGATAAATATGGATGATGTATTAATATTGGGGGTATCAGAATTCATGTCCATTTGATAAACATAATGATGTTGATTATGTAATCATTTTAGGAATGCATAGGTGCTGATGACATATGTCTTTAGGGTTGAAATGACATGGTCAATTATAGATGTATGATGTATGACGTATGACCATATAGATATGTATATACATATATCTTAGGCATTGCATGTTCATGAAATTATGTGAAAAGATGATGGTTGTCTATTAGGCTTATAATACGCTGTTACATGCTTTGCCGAGCCTTTTTCCATATCTTCATATATGGGACTAGGCGTATGCCCGGTATGTACATTCTTATTCCGCTGTAAACTCTGTTATTTCCGTATACCGTTATGGGCAAACTATTTACTGATCCAGTTATAGATTATCAAATCTCACCCTTTGGTTTTCTGTGGTTCAAGTCTTGATGTAGTCGTGGTGGTGTTTTTAGAATTATTTCGAACGCGAAAAATTTATTCATATTTTTATTGTTTAATTATTTAGATTACATCGGGATTCGAGTCTGGAAAATCGAGGTGTTACATATCTCATATTTACCTTATCTTAGTTCCTTGCACATAATCACAATATTTTCTTTAACTTAGTTTTTACTAGATTAAATAACTCTTCCTTAATAACTTAATTAGTCAACCCACTTTCTCTAACTATATTCAATCCTTTTTCTCTGGGGATAATTTACTTTACCTGCATACGAGTGTTGGACTTCTCTAATTCAAGGTATCTTAGTCATTTAAGGAAATTAATATTTAGCCTAATCAATTTCTCTTTTACCATACACCAAAATTTTGTGTAACTAACTGTCATGCCTTCGTTGTTAACCATTTTAATCTAGACTAACTTTCCCTTATTAATTCATTGCCCGAAGAAGTAAAAGAATGTTGGTTCCTACTCTTTTCTATTTAAAAGAAGAAACTTATCAATCTATTTGAACTTTTCCTTAGGACTTGGCTAATATGTTAAGTTGTGACTTGTTTATCTTTACTTCCAAGTCTCATGGATATTCTAAAATAATTAGTTCTAGATTCATTCTTATTAATCCGGTTCTTTTTAAAGGCTTCTATCCCTTTTTCTTAATCTCTAAAGTTATCACTTACTTCTATTAAATGATCCCGAAATGGTCACTAAAGTGGTGGCTAAAGTTAATTACTAATGTTTTCCTCTTTTACTACTAACATTTATTTCTTGTTTTCATTTCTAAGAAAGAAATCTTTACATGGCCCAAAAGAGAAATATCCAATTTATTTAACTATATTGTCATAGCCATTTTTTGAATTAAATCATCTAATTATAAAAGTATACCCATTTACTTACCTTAAAAAAATCATTTTTTAATAACAAAGCTTTTCATCACCACCTTAATAAATTTCTCAAAATTAAATTTCTTTATTTCAATTTTTGATTCATATCATCATAAGAAATTTCTAAAAAAAATCTAATTCTTTACTTTAACTCTAGAAAACTTTTTCGCTACTAACGATCGAGGGTTCTTTTATCGTATGAAATATTTCGTAAAACGATTTGGTAACGATAAATTAACTATCTAATGGTAGGGCTTACCGGATAGTGTTCTACAAATTACATAATAATCTCTAACGATTAAAATTTATTAATTACAACCATATTGAATGAAACTGAGCCCGCCTAATTACTAGATTTTTCTAAATCTTTTTTTTCATTGGTCCGATCGTGATAAATCCTTTCGAGTTTGTGAAGGTCGAGTTACGCCAATTAAAATTTTTAAAATACCGGTAAATTCAAAAATGTAAACTTTTAGTCGTCAGTTACGAAAAATTTTATGAATTAAGATCCGACCGTTGGATCACGACGAAACTTGAAACGTAAGTTCCTACATACGTAAGCATCATTATAACACAACTAGGATTGCAAAAAAATGAGATGGAGACCCCCTTTACCTCATTTTATAGCTGCTGCCTAGAGAGAGAAATTAGAGATTTTGCCGAAAATCCCACCGATCGATCCTAACGTACTCTGCTCGTCGTCTAAGCTCCTAGATCTTTAGAAAAATGAACATGCATGGTTAAGAAAGAGAAAACAGCCACGGTTTAGCAAGGCAATTAGTAGGACAACCATGGATTTAATTAGAGTTGAAAGAGTTTGTTACCGAAGGTTCACCGTTTGTTAAAAATCTCTCGCTGTTCGCCGCCGATCGTTCGCGTAATCCTTAAGAGAAAGTGACATGCACAAGATTTATCAACATGGTCATGGTTTTGGGTCTCCAAAACAGCAAGGAAGAAGGCTCAAAATGCATGCATGAAGGTGAAGAAATCTAAAGAAAACAGAAAAAAGGTTTTAAGAGTAAGAAAATCAAAACTTCACCTTATCTTGTTAGGTGATGCTCACGGTTTTTGGAAGCCAAGACAAGGAAGATGAAGTTGATTTTTAGGAGTCCATGGCATGTAAGAAACTTGAAATAGAGAGGCTGAATGATGAGGATTTGGTCACCGTTTGGAAAAGGTAGGAGAAGAGAAGAAGTGAAGGCTTTTGAAAGGTGGTGATAGTGTCCCATTTTTTTGTGGCTAGAGGTGGTGGAGGTTATGGTTGACGTTGGCTATGGAAGGAAAGGGGGAAGGGATAGGCTGAAATTTACTTAAGCTTCAAAGTGAGGGGAAAAAATGCTGCTGGCTGGCCATGACCCAAGAGAAGGAATGGTGAAGAATATTGCTACTTGGATTCATGAGTGTGTGTTGCCTTGTTGGAAATGATAAGCACTATGTAGCTAAATGTTTTGAAATCTGAAGTGTGGCATGGGCTTCATGCAATGTGAAGGGAACAAGGGCAGAGTGGAACATGGCTGAAAGTATAGTATATGCATATGGAATAATGGAAAGTA
Organism: Clitoria ternatea; assembly: GCA_037962975.1. NCBI lineage: Eukaryota > Viridiplantae > Streptophyta > Magnoliopsida > Fabales > Fabaceae > Clitoria > Clitoria ternatea. The sequence goes on along the minus strand of CM075673.1, from coordinate 102,215,103 downwards.
GTGTGAGTGGGGTGATGGGCAGCTAGCTTGCATGTAAGCTGATTGGCCAAGAGGGAAAGTTATGGGCTGAGTGGGAGAGAAAGGCAGAGAGGAGACACCTGGACATAGAGAGAAACGTTCAGAGGTGGCTGTTTGTTAAACCCTTAATACTGTTGGGTCTTTTAATTGGCAAGTGCACCAATCGTTTGTAGTTTTCAAATTTAGATAACGTTCCACATAGATTGAATGTTCAAGTAATTTACAGTAATTTCTAAATACTATGGCAAATGTATCAAAACTTATTAACAAAAGAATAGTTTATAAACAATACATACAATATTCATAAAATTTGATGATTGATTTGTTCATATGGTAAAAAGGTGGTAAGGAAAAAATCTATCTAGAAAGTTGAGATGTAATTCAGAATAACTCAGATACTTGAGGTAAAAACAAAGATTGACAAATTATGTTGGAATTAGGATCCTCATACTAAAATATAATGAAATGATTACAAATATGCATATTTAATTATCAAGTTCATGTTATTGTAGCTTAAAATCATTATAACCGATCCCTCGTGATATAAATTTTAAGTAATTACCGTAAAGTCTGAACCCTCGTGAGCTTTCTCAGTAAAAACTTGCATTAAGTGTTGGCCTTATAACAACAATAATCACCAATTCTATCCCTAGTAATTGGCATATTAAGGGTATTTCAATCTTTACTTTCATTAAAATAGATTTTAATTTGGCAGGAATAATCATTCTCCCGTTTGACATTCATACTAATAAAACAAGTTTCAGTATATATAAAAATCATTCTCCTGTTTGACTTTCATACTAATAAAAAAGTGAAATACTAACACGGTACTTGAATCATAAACATACAAAGGCTATAATCACAACATCATATAATAGATTGATTAACCAAATTCCAACATAAACAATTTAGTTACACATGGTAAAAGTAAAAACAACATTTACAAGGTTGACATTACAAAGGTGTGGAAACACTTCACGATACACGAATTCACAATACTGCAAAACACTCTCAAGTATCTAAAAACCACTCTAAACTTACAAGCTCTCAAACTCGAAAGAAAGGAAAGGAACTCTGAATCTCAGAAGTGAAATTGGATGCCTTCAATGCCTTGGAAGTGGCCTATTTATAGGGCTGAAGAAGGGTCCTGACGCTACGCGTCAAGTTCCTGACTCAGCTTCCATTAAACACGTGATTAAGTGGCCATGATTAAGAATTTTTAATTCAATAATACCCAAACATGTCCCCTCTTTTGGCTTGGCAGTTAGCTGAAGTGGATTGGCCAAAATACGGGTCAATGGCTGGCTGCTTGGCCACATGTCAGTGGAGTCCACGTTGGTTCTAACGCTACACGTGGCTGTGACGCGTAGCGTCAGCATCAGAAATTCCCACGCTACGCATGGTGTTGATGCTACGCGTCAGTTCTCCAGTTCTTCAATTTTTCTCTTTAATTTCTTAATTTTTCACTACAAAACTAGAGAAAATTGATCAAGGCAGAGAAAATCCTATAATTTCCATTTATTATAATTAAAACCTAAATTTCTAACAAATTAGACTAATTTTTATTATTTTTTTATACAATTTGATCAAGAAAATTATTGTAAATTTGAGGACTAACAAATACCCCCAACTTGAGACATTTCTCGTCCTCGAGCAAGAGAAAAACTTAAAAACAAATTTGGGATCAAACTTTGAGTTAGTCCGAAAATTTATCATAAGAAATAATTTACAACTTACCATTTAAAGTAATCAATAAATATCTTAATGTAAGAAAGACTTAACAGATAAAATTTACACAATATTATATTAATAAATCAAGCTTATTTCAAGGTTTACCTCACAAGTGTTTATCTCTGAAAAAAGGCAACCTATTTCACTCAATCGATCATAAAATCAAGCAAAGTTAATTTTGATTTTCATCTAATTAATGGTTAATCATACAGAGTAAAACCAGAATCACAAGGTCTTTTCAAGGGTTGTAATGAGGCTTGGCTACAAGAAATTATGGTCTTTTCTTGGAGTTCAAACACTTGAAATCATAAAAGAGCATTTCATAATTTTTAGGCTTTTTCTTGGCCCAAATCTTACTTCCCCTCTTTGGTAAATACCCCCAACTTGATTCTTTTTCATCATTTTTCTTTTTCTTTTTATTTTTATGCATATATTTTTCTTTTTCATTTTATCATAAATTTATTTTATTTTATATATTTTTTTATTTTTTATTTTTTATTTGTTTTTTTTGAAAAAGAATTAAGTTCAAAAATTTTTACTCCCTAATTTTGTAAGAACACTCAAAATATTATTTTTTATTGTTTGCTCTTTTAATCAATCAAATAAAGGGAATGCTCAATAATTTATTAAGGGCTAAGGGTACCAAAAAGATTATTTTTCAGGCTCAAAATTGGCTTTCAAAGGAAAATTATAATTTTATAATGGTAAGCTTTTTGGCCTAAGGTTTCTTTGTGATTACCAAAATATGCCTTGATCATATTCTTGAATCCTCTGTATAACACAAATCAAAGATTAAAGCAAAATCAATTTGAATGAAATTATGTCGCAACCCTCAAGTGTTTTGAAAGATCTCTCAGCTCACCGGGTTTTCAAAATTCGCTTGACTATTAATAAGAGTATTGTATTTTAATTTTATCAAAATGCCTTAGTTACAATTAAGAATTTAATTATTGATTATGAAAAATGGTCTATCGTATAAAAATTTCAAGTAAGTAAAATTTTCAATTTGATCATTTTTATTTAGAAACATACTTAAAAACATAAATAAAACATAATTATCACACATATCACACACAGAATAAATAAAAATCCAAATATATATAATCCAAAATGTAAAGATAAAAACTAAAAATGTATGAAAAGTGTAAGAAAATATGAGATAACACCATCAATCCTCCATCTGGTCTTCCTCATCATCCCCCTCCTCATCAGCATCACCCTCAGTATCAGCATGTGCTCCAGACGGTCCACCAGCCTCATGATATGTAAGCAAATCACCGTGCCAAGCCACATGAGCAGCGAAATCGGCTGGTGTCATAAATGGTGCCCCCTTTCCCTGTATCCTGTACTGATAAAATGCATCATGTAAGTGTACATAGGCACGATGAGAAGCAACCATCATCTTTATCATATGTTGATGCTCTATGGTCATCCTAGTGAATCCCTCAGTGATAACATCAACAGATGGTGGCTGGGCTAGTCTCCCGTGTCTAAGTCTGGGCTGAGCCTCCTGCTCCAGAGGTGGAAGCTCACACTGCTGAATGAAATAATCTCTGCTCACTAAAACCTTAGGGACTCTCCCTGAAGAACTAGTGAACTCTAGTGATGGCACAACAACTCCTTGCCTCCTCAGTAAGGCAGAAATGATGAGAGGGAAAGGCACAGGGCAATTCACCTTATACCCGAGGGCATAAATGTGAATCTGCTCAGATATAAGCTTAGCAATATCAATAGTATGGCCCTGAAGGATGGAATAAAGAAGGCAGCAACGATCAACTAGAAGAGAAGAAAGGTGGGTGTTAAGAGTGATGTTATGAAGCATAAGATGAGACCATGCCTGAGCTATAGGGGTCAGCTGGGTCTTAAGGAGGTTTGGTGGAGTTCTTCCAACCTTACTAAGGTTAAAGAAGATTCTATCCTTGCTCATGAAATGAGTAACCTGATCCAGGAAGTATCCTAGATCACCATCCTCAGTAGCGACCTTGTTTCTATTTTTCTTCCAGAAATAAGTATCACTCTCGGGAGTAGGCTCCCAAGGATTACCCAAAAGGGTACTGATAGTGTCCCCGTCATAAGTAATGTGTCGACCCCTCACCAAGCTCGTCCTCTACTGACTAATGTTCAGTGAATCCTGGCGGGTCCTAAAGGCATTTGCATAAAATTCCATAACTAGTATGGGATCCCCCTCAGTAGGTAGAGAAAATAGGGGTCCCCATCTCCTCCTCTGTATTTCGGCCTGTAACTTAGGATAATCTCCAACACTAAGATCAAGGACCCTCTCCCAGATGAGCCTCTAGCCCTTGATCTGATGGAATCTCGCCCACTTGGCATCGATCCTGAATCTGGTAGGATCTCGAGGTCCCAACTGCTCCCCCCCCTGAAGATCAGGATCTTCAGAGGTGGTATCAGTATCTGTGGTCCTCCTCTATCTCTTAGGACCAGTGGTGGGAACTGATTTCTTGGGTGCCATCTACAAAAGAAAATTTATTTTAAATAAATCACATATTTATTCAAATAAAACGCTTATCACATAATTTTTGGTTTTTATATTTTAATAAATAATGTATAAAAAATATATCATGTAAAACATTAAAAAATTAACTTGCATATTTTTTGGATTTTTAATAGTATAATACACATCATATAAACAAAACACGCATTTTTACATACAAACTTACAATTCACACAACACATATATTAAAACAAATTTTTTTATTTTTAAGAAATAAAATATAACAAAAATTATATTTTAATTTTAAATTTTTACAAACAGAATTTTAATTTATTTTTATACAAGAAAGTATAACAACCAATACAAACTAAGAAATTTTATTAATTTAAAAGAAAAATAAACAAACAAAATAAAAAAGGAACAAAATTTTTATTTTTCATTTTTCAAAATTAAACAAAATAGAAAATAATATAACATAATAAATAAAACCTAAAATTTAAGAAAAAACAAAATAGGGGCTTGACGCTACGCGTGGGTGGGACGCTACGCGTCAGCATTGTTCTACCCATGCTACGCGTCAGTGGGACGCTACGTATGGGCTCGCAGGTTCAGAAACTACAAAATGGGGTTGTGTAGCAGCAACCCCTTCCAAACCTCATTCAATCAAAAATTTTACCTAATTCTAACAGCAAGTAAGTCCCAATGGTCTTCTAATCATAACCTAACCGCATGCAATTCTAAGATTGAAAATCAAAGAGAAGGAGATTAGAAAACTTACTTGGAATCCTTGCAAAGAAATATAAGAGAATGTGGGTGATTGAGAGTGCTTGAGGTTTTGATGATTGAGAAGTAGGGTTTTTGAGAAGAATGAGGCATAGGGGAAATTTAGGTTTTAAAAACCTAAACTGGGCCTCTCTGGTTTAGTTTTAAAAACTGAACGTAGGCACTGACGCTACGCGTGGATGGGACGCTACGCGTCAGGGTAAAATTTTCACCTCCACGCTACACGTCAGTGGGACACTGCGTGTAGGGTTCTCTTTTTTTAAAATTTTTTAATTTAAAAATTAAGGAAGAAATAATGGGTTGCCTCCCATTGAGCGCTTGATTTACTGTCTCCAGCTTGACACCCTGCATATCACAGATTAGTTAAATAATAAATGGTAATGAGTCTGTTGATCTCACCACCCAGATATGGTTTCAATCTTTGCCCATTAACCATCCAACTTCTTTTGAAAGTTAGATCTTCAATTTCAACTACTCCATAAGATTTAACTTCCTTAATTACAAATGGGCCTGACCATTTAGATTTTGATTTACCAGGAAACAGTCTTAATCTTGAATTAAACAATAAAACTTGTTGACCTGGTGTGAAGTGTCTATTTTTAATTTTCTTGTCATGGTAAGCTTTCACTTTATTTTTGTAACTTCTAGATGACTCATAAGCATTGTTTCTCATTTCCTCCAACTCAAGTAACTTTAACTTTCTTTTGTCAGCTGCCACGTTTGGATCAAAGTTGAGGAATCTTAAGGCCCAATATGCTTTATGTTCCATCTCTACTGGAAGATGACAAGCTTTTCCATAGACCATTTGGAAAGGATAAAGGTCAATAGGAGTCTTGAATGCAGTTCTATATGCCCAGAGTGCATCATCAAGCTTTTGTGACCAATCTTTTCTGGAGGAAGACACAGTCTTTTCCAAAATTCTTTTCACTTCACGATTTGAAATCTCAGTCTGTCCATTGGTTTGTGGAGGATATGTTGTGGCCACTTTATGTCTCACTCCATAATGTTGTAACATCGTTTGAAGAACTTTGTTACAAAAGGGTGATCCTCCATCATTGATCAAAGTTCTTGGTGTTCCAAACTTGCAGAAAATATTTTTCTTCAAGAAATTCAATACAGTTTTGGTGTCAGCATTAGGTGAAGCGATTGCTTCTACCTATTTTGAAACATAATCAACTGCCAAAATGATATATTGATTGAATTAAGAGTAAAGGAAGGGGCCCATGAAATCAATACCCCAACAATCAAATACCTTAACTTCCTGAATGTTTGTGAGAGGCATTTCCTGCCTTCTATTGACATTACCTGTTCTTTGACAGTTATCACAAGCTTGCACAAATAAGTGAGAATCCTTAAAATGGAGGGTCAATACAAACCTGATTGAAGAATTTTTGTAGCAGTTCCCTCATTATTAAAATGCCCTCCATAAGGTGATTTGTGACAATGCCACAATACATCTTTCTTTTCCCAATCGGGTACACAACGACGTAACAAATTATCCACACCAATTTTGAATAGATGAGGGTCATCCCAAACAAAGTATTTTGCATCTTTTAAAAAAATTTTCTTTGCTGCCAAGTTAAATCATTTGGAAGAATTCCCGCTGCTTTAAAATTGGCCATATCAGTAAACCATGGCCGTTTTATTATTTCAAAAAGTTTTTCATCAGGAAATTCTTCAAAGATGTCTTTTTCTTTGGCAGTAACCTCTTCATTCATTAATCTAGAAAGATAGTCAGCGACCATATTTTCACTACCCTTTTTATCTTTGATTTCAAGATCATATTCCTAAAGGAGCAGAATCCATCGGATTAACCAATGTTTAGAATCAGTTTTGGTCAAAAGGTACTTGATTGCCGCATGATCAGTGAAAACAATTATTTTTGAACCAATCAAGTATGATCTAAATTTTTCTAAGGCATACACTATGGCTAGTAATTCTTTTTCAGTAGTTGTATAATTTATTTGATTTTCATTTAAAACTTTACTAGCATAATGTATAACCTTAAAAAAAATTTCATATCTTTGACCTAAAACTGCTCCCACAACATAATCACTTGCATCGCACATAAGTTCAAAAGGTAAATTCCAATTAGGTGCAACAATTACAGGGGCAGAAACCAATTTCTCTTTCAAGGAATTAAAAGCTTTAAGACATGCTTCATCAAACTTGAATTCAACATCTTTATTTAAAAGATTTGTTAAAGGTTTAGCAATTTTTGAAAAATCTTGAATAAATCTTCTATAGAATCCAGCATGTCCTAAGAAACTTCTAATACCTTTTATATTTACAGGGGGTGGAAGTTTAGAGATTACCTCAATCTTGGCTTGGTCCACTTCAATACCTTTAGAAGAAATTTTATGACCGAGTACAATTCTTTCTTTCACCATGAAGTAACATTTCTCCCAATTTAGCACCAAATTTGTTTCAATATAGCGCCTCAGTACGGTGTCCAAGTTGGTTAGACATGATTCAAATGAATTCCCAAAGACTGAGAAATCATCCATGAAAATCTCAATGCTCTTTTCAATTAGATCTGCAAAAATAGCAAACATGTATCTCTGAAAAGTAGCAGGTGCATTACACAATCTGAATGGCATCTTTCTATAAGCAAACATGCAAACAAATGAGATGGAGACCCCTTTTACCTCATTTTATAGCTGCTGCCCGGAGAGAGAAATTAGAGATTTCACCGAAAATCCCACCGATCGATCCTAACGTACTCTGATCATCGTCTAAGCTCCTAGATCTTTAGAAAAATGAACATGCATGGTTAAGAAAGAGGAAACAACCACAGTTTAGCATTGTAATTAGTAGGACAGCCATGGATTTAATTGGAGTTGAAAGAGTTTGTTACCGAAGGTTCACCGTTTGTTAGAAATCTCTCGCCGTTCACCGTCGATCGTTCACGTAATCCTTAAGAGAAAGTGACATGCACAAGATTTAGCAACATGGTCATGGTTTTGGGTCTCCAAAACAGCAAGGAAGAAGGCTCAAAATGCATCATGAAGGTGAAGAAATCTAAAGAAAAGAGAACAAAGGTTTTAAAAGTAAGAAAATCAAAACTTCACTTTATCTTGTTAGGTGATGCTCACGATTTTTAGAAGCCAAGACAAGGAAGATGAAGATGATTTTTAGGAGTCCATGGCATGTAAGAAACTTGAAATAGAAGGGCTGAATGATGAGGATTTGGTCACAGTTTGGAAGAGGTAGGAGAAGAGAAGAAGTGAAGGCTTTCAAAAAGTGGAGATAAGTGGTGATGGTGTCCCATTTTTTATCTCTAGAGGTAGTCGAGGTTATAGTTGACATTGGCTATGGAAGGAGAGGGGGAAGGGATAGGCTGAAATTTACTTAAGCTTCAAAGTGAGGGGAAAAAATGTTGCTGGCTGGCCATGACCCAAGAGAAGGAATGGTGAAGAATATTGCTACTTGGATTCATGAGTGTGTGTTGCCTTATTGGAAATGATAAGCACTATGCAGCTGAATGTTTTGAAATCTGAAGTGTGGCATGGGCTTCACGCAATGTGAATGGAACAAGGCAGAGTTGAACATGGTTGAAAGTATAGTATATGCATATGGAATGATGGAAAGCAATGTGAGTGGGGTGATGGGCAGCTAGCTTGCATGTAAGCTGATTGGCCAAGAGGGAAAGTTATCGGCTGAGTGAGAGGGAAAGGCAGAGAGGAGACACCTGGACATAGAGAGAAACGTTTAGAGATGGCTGGTTGTTAAACCCTGAATACTGTTGGGTCTTTTAATTGGCAAGCGCACCAATCATTTTTAGTTTTTAAATTTAGATATTGTTCCACTGAGATTGAATGTTCAAGTAATTTACAGTAATTTCTAAATACTATGGAAAATGTATCAAAACTTATTAACAAAAGAATAGTTTATAAACAATACATACAATATTCACAAAATTTGATGATTGATTTGTTCATATGGTAAAAAGGTGGTAAAGAAAAAATCTATCTAGAAAGTTGAGATGTAATTCAGAATAACTCGGATACTTGAGGTAAAAACACAGATTGACAAATTATGTTGGAATTAGGATCCTCGCACTAAAATATAATGAAATGATTACAAACATGCATATTTAATTATCAAGTTCATGTTATTGTAGCTTAAAATTATTATAACCGATCCCTCGTGATATAAATTTTAAGTAATTACCGTAAAGTCCGATCCCTCGTGAGCTTTCTCAGTAAAAACTTGCATTAAGTGTTGGCCTTATAACAACAATAATCACCAATTCTATCCCTAGTAATTGGTATATTAAGGGTATTTCAATCTTTACTTTCATTAAAACAAATTTTAATTTGGCATGAATAATCATTCTCCTGTTTGACATTCATACTAATAAAACAAGTTTCAATCTCCCGTTTGACTTTCATACTAATAAAAAATTGAAATAATAACATGGTACTTGAATCATAAACATACAAAGGCTATAATAACAACATCATATAATAGATTGATTCACCAAATTCTAACATAAACAATTTAGTCACACATGGTAAAAGTAAAAACAACATTTATAGAGGTTGACATTACGAAGGTGTGGAAACACTTCACGATACACGAATTCACTGTGAACACCTCTTTCGGTCCGATCCAAGTGGAAAAGAATTCTGAGAGGACTGGACTTCATCTCCGAATAATCTGCCGAGTGGAATGACTCAAAATGATGATTTCCGAGTGAAAAATGGCTATTTCCGAGTACAAATGGCTATTTCCGAGTGAAAAATGGCTGTTACCGAGTGAGATATCCGAGTCAGCTGTTACTGAGTGAAAATCCGACTAGGATGTCTCCGGCTGACAGTTTCCGAGTGGAATGCTTCTGAGAGGGTTACTCCCGAACAAAGCAAAGACTTCATTATGTCCGAATGATCATTTCTGAGTGAGATGTCTCCGAGTAGGGCATTTCCGAATGGTTTGAGTCTGAGGGAAATATATCTCAAGCAAAGATACATCCGAGTGGTGAAATCCAGATTGAAGCCTCTCAGGCAAAGCTGACACCGAATGAACACAAATCCGAGTGAATGCATCTGAAAGGCTGATTGTCGACTGAAACCTTTCTGATTGAAAACAAATCCGACTCAAAATGGTGAAATCTGAGTAGAATGACTCAGAAATGATCAAATCCGAGCAGAATGGAGTGTTGCCGAGTGGAATACTTCACTGTTGGAGGAGAATCCGAGTGGAAGCTTCCCTATCAAAGCCATTCTGAGTAACAAATGGCTGACCTTTAAGAAATATGTCCCTGTTAGAGGTGAATCCGAGTGGAAGCTGTCCGACTGCAAACGATTTCGAGTGGAAAAAAGGACTGACCTTGAATAAATAGTGCCTAAAGCTATTGTCCGAGTGAAGGGATGCTAAATGAAAACAAATCTGATTCGGGATAGGTACTTTTTCTGGGCACAATTATTTCCGAATCAAAGATCCCCGAATGAGTTGATTCCGAATGAAGAAACACTCTGAACTCCAAAAGAACACTAGTTGAATAAGAACAGATCTCCGAGAGGTGCATTCCGAGCGAAACAAAGCACTGATCTGGAAAGAACGCTTCTACCGGCCAGATTCTATCAAGCTCCAAAGTTCTGAGTGAAAAGAAAGGCCAACTCCCAAGTGTGTAAGTCCGAATGGGTTGATTGACAATTGAGGCCAAATTCCGAATGAAAAGCAAGTCTGACTCCAGATGAATACAACCGAATGGTGAATTCCTGAGTGAAGAGTTAATGACTGAAGTACCTTCAAGCAAAGAAATTCTGACTTTGGACGAGTATTTTTTCTAGTTGGAAATTCATCCGAGTGGATGATTTCCGATTGAAAGTCATTCTGAGTGGATGAATACATTCAAGTGGATAATTGCCGATCGGAGTCGTTCTGAATGAAAGACGTTTGAATGCATCCGTATTGATAATTGCTGATTGGAGTCTTTCTGATTGAATCAAATCCGAGCAAACAATCTCTGAGTGAATCACTTAAGCAATTCCGGTCGAATGCTTCAAGCAATTCTACTTCCGAGCAAACAATCTCTGAGTGAATCACTTAAACAGTTCTGATTGAGTGCTTCTGATTGAAGCAATTCTGATTTAGCAAAGGTCTTTCGCTCAACCGACTTTGGTTACGCTCGAGCGAGAACCTTAGAGGCCATAATCTCGCTTAAGCGAAGGAGTCTCGCTCAAGCGGGAGGCATAATGTTAGCTGTTGGAATGTGCTCGCCTAAGCGAGTTTAACACGCTCAAGCGTGAATGGGAACCACTCTTCAGTCAACACCGAGTGAACCACTCTTCAGTCAACACCGAGTGAACAACTCTTCAGTCAACACCGAGTGAGCCACTTTTTAGTCAGCGCCGAGTCACACTCTTCAGGCGGTTCCGAGTGAGTCATCCTTCAAATCAGGGCCGATTGATCCCTGTCACCCAGCTCCAAGGCATCCTGTCACCCAAATCCAAGCCATACTTAAACCATTTCCGAGCCATCCTTTTAGCCATTTCCGAGTCACTTTTCACTCGTTTCCGATTGAATGTTTCAACCAGAATTATTTTGCTCGTCCAGCTCCTCACAGCGACTCAACGCTGACCAGCAGAGCAACACCGAGCAAAGCTTTCACTCGGCCTTAGGAAAGCATTCATTCCTCTCAAATTGATCCCCACTCGGTCTGTTATAGAAGGATTCTCACTCGTTTCTTTTATACTTGGAGATCAATTCCCATTCGGTTTTCTATGGGAGAATATTCATTCCTCTCGGTATTGACTCCCGCTCTGGATGAGTACCGACTGAGAGGCTAATCCGAGTCATCCTCTCTCGGATTTCCACCATGCTGATTTGGATTCCCACTGTCCAAGTGGATCCTTGAATTATGGGAGGCGGCTCACAACAAGACAGGAAGAAAATGATAAAGAATTCCCACCAGCCTCCTTTGTCAAGATCCAGGCTGTTTCCAACACATTGTCCAAGTTGATTTGCTAATTTCAAAGGGCGGCTCACTACCAAACAAAGGAAGAAATAATAAAAATTCCCACCAGCCTCCATTCGGTTGTCAAGAGCCAGGCTGTCCAAGCAATCATGCACACTTGGGACTCCTATAAGTACCCCAACGAAAGAGAAGAAGAGTATCCGGAAGCTTTCATTTGAAGAGGAGGAGGAAACCTTCATTTTTAAAGAAGATTCTGAAGCATTTTAGAGAGAAGAGATACCTCTAACAGCCCTCTTTCCTTTCACAGCACCATCCGTTCTCCTTCTCCTCTCTCCCATACCAACCATTCCTTCACTCGGTCCAGCACCTCTTCACACCATATTGTTCTTCCTTCTCCCACACCTCCGTCCTCTCTCTCCCTACACCGTACAGCTCCAACACCCAACCGTCCTTCTCAACACCGTCCCCTCTCTCCTCACCCACACCGTCCTCAACTCCTCACCAACACCATACATTGTCCCTCTCCACACCACACATACCGTACAACTCCTCTCTCTTCTTCACACCGTCCTCCTACCCACCAACATCGTCCCAGCTCTTCCTAAACCTCTCCACACCGTCCTCCTTCTCATCTCCAACCGTCCTAACACACTCCCCTCTGTCCTCTCCTCCCTCTCATACACCGTACAGCCCCTCTCTCTTCTCCACACCATCCCTCAAACCTCTCAAACACCGTCCCAGCACCTTTCCCATCCGTTCTCTTCCAAAACCGAGCTGCTCCCCAAGACCGTCCTAGCACCTCTCCACACCGTCCTTCTCCTCCCCAAAACCGACCTGCTCCTCAACTTTCCAGCACCGACCCTTCCTAAACCACAACACTGTCCAGCTCCTCCTTAAATCCCCAACACCGTCCAGCCCCCTTAAATCCACACCACACCGTTCAGTTCTCTTTCTCTCGTCACACTGTCCAGTTCCTCTCAAGCTCACACCGGTCCCACTCTGCCCTTTATTTCTTCTAATGCTCGTATTTATTTACTTTCTGTAAAATTAATTACTGTTTGATGACTGTTCCTTTTTAATTATCAATTAATTTCTATTGATTGATAAATATTAATAAAAATGAGTGCTTCACACATTTTATTTGGACTAGTCTAAAAATTGTAATTATTATTATTATTATTATTAATATTATTTTCTTAAAGAGGAGGAACGAGATTAATTTGGACGAGACGTCCTGTTAATTTTATTTTTTATTTTTTTTAATGGTGGAGCGAGATTAATTTGGACGAGACGTCCTGTTAATCTCATGTAAATATTCCGTGTTTATTTTTGTATATTTTTGTATATTTTGTCGTCCCGTATATTTTCTTTTCATGAAGAAGTTAAAATAATTATTGGGTTAATTATAATGCGCGCTATCATATTGAGGTAACCATTTTTATAACGGACAGTTGTGAGGTGCTAATACCTTCCTCACCTGTAATTAGACTCCCGAACATGGAATTTCATTTTTATAACCAGTGCTTTAACAAAAGGTTTTCCCAGTATTTTATCCTAAAAAATATTGGTGGCGACTCCCTGTTTTTTTTATCTTTTCAAAACGTTTTGAGGGTCGGCCGTGCCACCGCGATCCCGGTCACGACATTCACAATACTACAAAACACTCTCAAGTATCTAAAAACCACTCTAAAATTACAAGCTCTCAAACTCGAAAGAAAAGAAGGGAACTCTAAATCTCAAAAGTGAAATTGGATGCCTTTAATGCCTTAGAAGTGGCCTATTTATAGTGCTGAAGAAGGGTCCTGACGCTACGTGTCAGGCTCTTGACTCAGCTTTTATTAAACACGTGATTAAGTAAGAATTTTTAATTCAATAATGCCCAAACATGTCCCCTCTTTCGGCTTGGTAGTTAGCTGAAGTGGATTGGACACATGTCAGTGGAGTCCACGTTGCTTCTGACGCTACGTGCGGCTGTGACGCGTAGCGTCAGCATCAACATCAGAAATTCCCACGCTACGCGTGGTGTTGATGCTACGTGTTAGCTCTCTAGTTCTTCAATTTTTCTCTTTAATTTCTTAATTTTTCACTACAAAACTAGAGAAAATCGATCAAAGTAGATAAAATCCAATAATTTCCATTTATTATACTTAAAACCTAAATTTCTAACAAAATTTACTAATTTTAATTATTTTTTATACAATTTTATCAAGAAAATTATTGTAAATTTGAGGACTAACACTGGTGGTTCCAAAATTGGTGGCTGGAAGGTTACTCATCGGGCGAGAAGCCAAAGTGTGCAGGATTTTCATGAATCGGAAAATAATCATGTTAAAAACAAATCTAGAATAATTCGTGGGGTTAGACTCAAGCTAAACTCCCAACATAAAAGTTGTAGGTCTTTTTTTTCTCTTTAAATCGATATATCATACGTGATGATCTGATACCCGTAGCCCGAGATATGGTCAAAATACGACAGGATGCTGTAATCGTCTTTGAATCAGGTAGGTGTCCAGAAATAAATTCACCAAGAATTCTTCTTTGATAATTGGATTTTCAGCTCTTCATAACAATTGTAGATATTTTATACGGATCTATACTAAAAAGAACGAAGTGATTTGAGTTCCAGAAGAGGGTGATATAGCAATTTGTCTGGGACCTGTTAGCATAGTGACGTGAAAGTCATGAACTGACAAAGATTCTAAAAACTATACCAATGTGTGAGGATTTGGATTTTGAAGTCTTCACGACAAATGTAGATAATTTCTTTACGGTAATTTGGACACCAAGTTTGTAATAAATGGAGGTCGTATGAGAGAGTTATAAAATTTTTAATGAACCATGCGTAAGACAAAAACGCGAATAATCATGGCTCTATGATGAATTTAATAAATTCTTGAATTTGAGCATGACAGAGTAGGAATTTAAGATCGAGGCCAAAAATAGAGTTTGAAGATATCTTCAAAACGAAGTGAACGAAACTAGAATTACCTCAATCAAACATTGTTTGAGAAAGTTACGTAGGAAACATCAGAAACGCGCAGATTGAACTTTCAAAGGAATAGAATACCTCATGGTTGAGGTTGGCAGAGTCCAAATTGAACTCCGTGATCTTCATGAAACATTCCTAAATTGTCGAAATGGGTTATTAGGGACTGACCATGTCACCATCGGACATCCCGAGATATATAAATAGTCAACACAGGAGACGTTGAGGATTTTGATTTGGCCGGTCGGGCTAAGTCAAGTACCCTCGATTCTTTAGGAAGCAATCCTAGGAGAACTAGTCCCCCTACTGGACCACTAGCCTTGGTTCGATTGGTCGGAGTACGACCTTAAGTTGTGTCCCACGGTTTAATTCTTAAGGAACCAGACGACGTTTATTATTAAAACAACAGTAGTTAAATAATTTCTTAAATATATTATAAATATATTTTTCATATCTTAAACTTATTACAAATAATGTTAAATACTGAAGTAATTATTACTACCTATTCCCCTTTATATTAATTAAAATCTTCAATGGTAGTATTTGTTTACCCGTTGATATAAAAAATAATGTACTTTTAGGTAATCATTTTATTAAAGGAACTTAAGTTTTATGAAATCTTGGGCTCTAATAATCATCTATCCTCTAAATCTAACTTGATACTTAAATAAATTTAATTATTCTAAATATGTTCTCATTCAGATAATTGACCATCATCATTTATAATCTACCAAAATTAAATATAGATCACAATTCATCAATTTTAGCGTCAAAACAGAATACATTCACGAATATATTACTTCATCAATAATTCAATTGTCGAGTCAAACACAATTATCTCTACATAAATTATCAACAACTCAACAAATTCCTCTAGTGGTTACTATTTCACACAATCTCCCTTACTCACTTGTCTCCGTTTAACTAAACTGTCCATTACTCACATCCCTTCAAATCTTTCTTTTTTACATTCTCACGATGATCTAGGGGACACGCCTAAGCCTTATTCTCTTAAAACACTTAGCAAGGTACTCTTAGGGGTTCCGGGAGCTTGGGCTCTTATTCCAAAAAAACAAGGTTGTTAGACTAAAATCTAAAGAATCTTCCAGTTCTAAACCAGACTCTAATGAATCAGGTACTGATACTGATGAAGAACTGGCTCTTGTAACCAAAAGATTCCACAGACTGCTGAAAAAGAAGAAGCTTAGACCTGAAAAATTCCAAAGAAAGATTACGAAGGTAAAAATTAATTTAATTTTAGAACTGACAAGTCTACTCTAGAACGTTTTAACTGCAAGAAACCAGGTCACATAAAAGCAGAATATCCTTTTCTAAATAAAGATAAGAAGGATAGAAAAGAAAAGAGAAGGTTTCCTAAGAGACAAAAAGGTCTAACAACATGGGATGATGAAGGATTATCCAGTCAGAAGAATCTGATGAAGAAACTGAATCAGATTAAATTTATCTCATGGCAAATTAGGAATCAAACTCTGAGGCCAACTCTAGCGACTCAGACACCGAGGAAGTAAACTACTCTAAACTGAAACAAAATTATGATTTATTATTTGATGATTTTTTTAAACTGTTAAAAAATTTCAAAAAATTGAAACTAAAGTATGTTGATATGATTACTGATTTTGAAAATCAAATTTCTATATGAAAGGAAGAGATTTCTAATAAAAATGTTTTGCAAGAAATGGAAGAGAATGAAAAGATGCATCTAGAAGAGTTGAGCAAACTTAGAAAGGAAAACATCACTTTGAAAAATGTAAGGTCTGCTGCAACTCTCAGAGTGAAGAAATCATCAAATTAGAAAAACAAGTCAACTCTCTTACCTCAGACTTAGGCAAGTTTGCAAATAGAACTGAAAACTTGGACGTTTTATTAGGAAGATCCCAAGGAAATCGAAAAGGCTTAGGTATGGGATATGTGGAGAAGAAAGATGATTTCAAACCAAGAGATTTCAAGCATCCTTCACCTCCTACATTTATTTCCAAAAATCAAAAGTATGTCAAATGTAACTATTGTAAAAAACATGGTCACTTAATAAATGATTACAGGATAAGAAAGAGAAGAAATGAAAAAATTGCTAACAACGTGGGACCTTAAAGAATATGGGTACCAAAATCATTAATTATCCAATTTACAGATATGTTTAAAGACAAAAACAAAGACTTTGCAATGGTATCTAGACAGTGGATGCCCGCATCATATGGCAGGAATAAGGTCTATGATCCTAGACCTAGAGCAGTTTAAGGGTGGATCTGACACCTTTGGAGGAAACCAGACTGGAAGAATCATTGGGTCTGTTAGAGTGGGTAAAATTCCTTCACCTATCATTAAAAATGTATTTCTTGTTAAAGGTATGAGACATAACCTACTGAGCATCAGTCAATTTTGTGACAGAGGGTACAAAGTTTTGTTTGACAAGGATAAGTGTACAGTCATCAATCATGATAGAAGCATACTCTTTAATGCAAATAGACATAACAACCTTTATATGGTTGACTTGAATGAACTAAATGATCAAAATGTAATATGTTTGTTTTCAAACTCTAAAGAGAGATGGATCTGGCACAAAAAGCTTGGACATGTAAGTTTAAAACTTATCTCAAAACTCCACAGAAAGGATCTTGTTAAGGGCCTACCAAAGATTTCCTTTAACAGCTCCTTACCCTGTGAGGCATGCCAAAATGGGAAACAACATAAAACATCTTTTAAACATAAGGATGTTGTTTCCATAATTAGACCTCTAGAACTATTGTATTTAGATCTATTCGGTCCCTGTCAAGTACAAAGTATGGAAGGAAAGAAGTATGGATTCGTCATCGTTGATGACTACACAAGATTAACATGGGTATATGACAGGGCTCGCAAGCTCATAGGTTGTGTCGTATAATATAAAAGATTATCGTCTCCACAGGGATTGTTTCTAAGTACTAGTATACTGAAATTTCATTATCCAGACAAACAATTTTAGAGATTTTAAACACACTGTATTTAAAACAAAACAAGATAGAATGTAAAAAATATTTACCTTGCAGTAAAAAAATGTTTACTTGGGATTAAAAATAGAGTTTAGAGTATCTTGGGATTCCAAGGGTTTAAGATGCTATTTTAGATTAACAGTTTTAACTTTTAATTAGTAAGAATCAAATTAAGTTTTCCAAGGCAGATTTTCCTTCAATTAATTAATATGTTCCGGTCAGAACTTTATTAGTGTACCTAATGTATGGAGAGCCACGTTCAATCCCTAAGAAAGGCCCATTATCCCTTTGTGAAAATCCCTTTTTAATTCCTCAAAAGAATTTTGATTACTTTCCTGGATTTTTACCGGGGTCACAAAAAGTATGTCAAAATCTTAAGATTAATTCAAAAGCTTTCTAGTAATTAGTGAATTGGTAAATCCTACCAACTACTTAAACTTACTAATATACCCGCAAGCATACAATTTTATCACTTAGATTCTTGGTTGGAATTACTAAGAGCATTAAGTAAAATTTGAATTAATTAGAAAATAGAAATTTACTAATGTAAAAATTAAAACAACATTAACACAAAATATTATCACACCCCCGTTATCCTAAGATAAAAAATTTAGTTACTCATATAGAAATTAAAATCCATGCAGATAATAAAGAAAGAGTGAAGCATAGAATACATTACACGAGAAGGATAAATACTGGTTTCTGTTATAAACCAACTGTAATTCTCCTCTTGTATATGCCTCTGTTTCTTTGCTGTATCCTTCTCAAATTTACACCCAAAAACTCCTCTTTATTTCTGCACCAAGACCTCTATACACTCTGATGATTTTTCTTTCTCCCCCTGTGTTGCCTTTTATACTTCCTAGGTTTCTCTTTTTAGTTGTCCACTCTTCATGTTAATTTATGGAACATTCTACTGTATTTTTGTTGGGAAACCAAGGGTCATGGCACCATACATAATTCAATTCATTAATATCGCATTTGGGATCAATTTCTCCCCAGCTTACATAAAATAATTTAGTCATGACACTAAATTAATTTTGGAAGCTAGCTATTTGGAATAAGTTCTAAGCACACTGCACTTTTACTTTTATTGTGAGAATAAATAAATTCAGCAATTGCTATTTGTTAGCAATTATGGAACCGTGCAAAGCTATTGTTTCAATTGAATAATTGGCACTTGTTGAACTCTCTTGACCATGAGAAACAAAAGGAATTGGGTGGAGCCATTATTGAATAAAATAATTGGAACATATTAGCTTGTGTAACCGTGAAAAGTAAAGGAGATGTGTACAACCATTTTTGATTAAAATAATTGCACATGGTACCTTGCATAACTGTGAGAATGCTCTGCTGCAGATTATGGAATTCACGCTGGAAAATAATGGACCATGAAGCCTAAGAAATATATATATATATATTTACAAAACATATAACATATATATAATATATATATAATATATAAATAATTTAATATATATTATATATATAATTTATGTATGATATATATTATATAATATATATAAATACATATAGTATATTATATATATAATATATGTAGACGTATCATATATAATATATATGTACGTATTATATATATATATATATATATTTGTTTTATAAAAAATTACGCTTGTAAATTTTTTTATATGTCAGAATTGCGTATGCACTTCAGATGGGTCTCAGATATATCTATTAATGGCTTCCAACTACATTAATTTCTGTAAAATAGAACACCCAAACAGTAAGGGTAGAAAGGAAAATGAAATCATGGAATTCAGGGGAAATGTAGTGTAAATGACTTAAAAATCTAAAAGAATTAAATCTTAAAAGCAGTGTTATGAAACACTTATCAAAATACCCCAAACCAAACCATTGCGTGTCCTCAAGCAATCACCATATCACACGGTAAGATACAGAAAACATATAGCTTAGTAAACCCGGGAACCCAATACATTGAAACAAATTTATTCAAATGCCAAAATTAATTTTCTTATGTGATTCAATTTTCAATGTCAAGACACGGGGTACTCTTCTCGCAATTTTTACTCAAAGTGTTTTAAGGTTCGTGTATCACTCAAATCGTCATAGTCAAAAATATTACCATAAGCTTGGTAATTAACTAGAAACTCCACAGTTTAGAAAGAAAGCATGCCAAAGTCTAAAGGTCTTTGAAAAGGTTAAAATGGGGCCATGGGTTGTATTGTCAGAGTAAGAATTTCAAGAAAAAATGGAGTACAAAAAGGCTTAAATAGTCATGAATGATTCAATTACCATATAAATTCAGAAACTAAGAGAGCAAATTTTTGAACTTTTATGGACTTTTTGTAATTCATTCAATATCATCCTTTTGATTTTCTTTTTATTTTTCTTGCTTTTCTTTTTTCTTTACATCCCATAACATATTTTTCTTAAGTCCTTTTTATTTCTTTGCTCCACTTAGTTTCTAACTTTTTTACCATTAAAAGAAGATCAATCAATGAAATACTTCAAAGAAAAATTTCACTTTCAGGCTTAAAAGGGGCAACTAGGGGTTAAATTATGGAAAAGTTATGAGGCTTAAGAATAAGACCTAATTGTGCCTTTATTATCCTAAGACATACAATCGAAAACCATTTTGAATCGGTTGAAAAAAAAGTTTTAGAATATTAATGACTATGAGATCTACTCATTCAAGAAAAATGTGGGTTTGAAATTTTTAATGAATTACTCTTTTAGGCTCAAATCTCACCATGGAAAGTCTTTTTCAAAGAAAATTTGAATCACATAAGGTTCATTTTAACATTTGTTTGGCATTTAAAGAATCAAGTTTTGAAAAATTTTAATCAAATTTTGGGGTCCCTAGATACTTTTAGCTTTATGTTCAAAGTTGATTATCGTGCAATCATGGTATACTACAAGATGACAAACAAAATAAGGACAACATGCATACATGCAAAATGAAAAACATAACAATCACACAATTCAAAACAGTCACACAATGCAAACCAAACAGTTAAGTTTTCTAATCTACCACCTCAATCCAGAATTTGACATTGTCCTTAATGTTTAAAATGGATGATGAAAGGATAAGAAAACTTACCTGAAGTCACCCCAAACCAGCATTTGATAAATTTATGTTTTATAAATTGGAAATCGTCAAAAACAAACATGGGGTTACCTCCCCATTAATGCTAAGTTTAAAGTCTTCAGCCAGACTTTTCCTCTACCTCTTTAGTAAGGTCCAAGCAAGCTTTGAACCTTTTCATGTTGGATTGGGTCTCTATCTATGTAATGTTTTAGCCTTTTACCATTTACCTTGAAGGTACCAGTACTTTCATCCCAGATTTCCACAACTCTATTAGGAAAGACTTTTGTGACTTGGAAAGGTCCAGTCCATCTTGATTTCAGTTTCCCAGGGAATAGTTTGAACCTAGAATTAAACAAAAGAACCATGTCTCCTTCCTTAAAAGACCTACGTAGAATTTTCATGTCATGCAACTTCTTGGTTTTTTCTTTGTAAATCCTCGCATTCTCATAAGCATCAAGTCTTAGTTCCTCCAGCTCATTTATCTGCAACAACCTTTTTTCTCCTGTAGCTTTTGGGTCAAAATTAAGCTTTTTAATTGCCCAAAAAGATTTATATCAAATTCAATAGGCAAGTGACAGGATTTTCCATAAATTAACCGGTAAGGTGTGGTCCCAATTGGAGTTTTATAAGCAGTTCTATATGCCCAAAGAGCATTATCTAGTTTAAGAGACCAATCCTTACGAGTCACATTTACAGTTTTCTCCAAAATAGCTTTTATTTGTCTGTTTGAAACTTCAACCTGCCACTGGTTTGGAGGTGATAGCGTGTGGCAACTTTATGTTTCACCCTATATTTTCTCAAAAGTTTTTCAAAAGTATTTTCAATGAAATGTGATCCCCCATCACTAATAACTATTCTGGGAACCCCAAACCTTGGAAAATTATTTTCTTAAAAAGCTTGATGATAGTGTTAGCATCTGAATGAGGTGAAGGAATTGCTTCAACCCATTTAGATACACAGTCAACAACAACCAAAATATATTTGTTTCCACAAGATAAAGGAAAGGATCCCATATAGTCTATACCCCACACATCAAACAATTCAACTTCCAAAATATTATTTAAAGGCATTTCATTTCTTTTAGAAATATTACCTGTACACTGACAAACATCACAAGAAAGAATAAACCTCTTTGTATCCTTAAAGATATGGGACCAATAAAATCCTGCTTGGAAAATTCTGATAGCAGTCTTGGAATGGCTCATATGACCTCTACAAGATGAAGAGTGACAGTGTTGAAGGATTTCATTTACCTCAGTTTCTAGGATACATCTTGTGATTATCCCATCAACACACTGTTTGAAGAGCAATGGTTCATCCCAGTAATAGTGTTTCACATCAGATAGAAACTTCTTCGTTGCTGAAAACTTAAATCAGGGGGTAAAATACTACAGACAAGATAGTTGACATAATCAGCAAACCAAGGAATATGTTTTACACTCATGTTACACAATTGTTCATCTGGGAAAGAATCATTTATTGGCATACCCTTATCAATTTCATTCTTTTCAACTTGTAACCTAGAAAGATGATCAGCTATATCATTTTCAGTGCCCTTTTTATCTCTTATTTCTAGGTTAAATTCTTGTATGAGCAAAATCCATCTAATTAACCTAGGTTTTGTATCTTTCTTTTGTAACAGGTATTTGATAGTAGAGTGATCATCATACACAATGTTATTCAAGTGGCCTCAATACTCAAGAGGGTAGGGTGAATTGAGTTTTAAAACTTTTCATTGGAATGCCTTTGAAATTGATTTCTTTTTCACAAGTTAATTGAATATGTAAGAGATAGAAAGTATTATGGAAGAAACAATGTAAAACAAGATGTTAATGTGCTTAGGAAATTTATCAAACACTTGGTGTTCAACACTATAATACTAGTTGTTCAAGCAAGTTTAAGAGAGGAAATCACTATCAATAATAACAATCCAGCCAGATGCAGTATGTAAGTGCAAAGAGTAAGGAAGAAGAACGTGCAAACCAATTTAACGAGTTCCACCAACCTGATGTACGTTTCGCCTTCAAGCAACCCACTTGAAGGATTTCCACTATTAAAGTTTAGAGATACAAGCTATGAGCAATTGCAGCTTCCTAGTGTCCCACACTCAAGAACTTAATCCTCACTAGCACAAGGGAAACCCACCCAATCTCTCAAACTCTCAATACCCAAAGGTTGAACCCCAACCTTTGTAACCACTCAACCTAGAGTAAAATTTGGTGTTTGGTGTTTGTGTTTACAAGCAATATACTCTCTCAATAGAGTTGATATACAAATGAAAGCTCTCAAAATTTCTAACTCTCAACAAGAGAGGATATACAAATATAAGCTCTTAAGTTTCAGAACTTGAAACTATACAAATAAATAGAACTCACAAGACTCAACATTTGATTTTTCCTTGATGGATTTTGATGTTTTGAGAAGCTTGAAGGAGTCTTGCATTTATAGGCCTTGGAGAGGTGCCCTAATGTCTTCAGAGCCGTTGCACAGCATGGGCATTCAAGTTAGAATGGAGAAGTGAGCTGGTTTCCCACTTAAAACACTTTTCCCCAATTTCTGGCACGATGGTAATCAATTACGCCACGAGCTGTAATCGATTACACTTTGAATTTTACAGTGTAATTCATCTGCTAATCGATTAGAATAACCCATGTAATCGATTATCTAAGAAATAGAACATGTTTAATCGATTATTCATTGCCTTGCAATCGATTGGGAGTAGCACCTGATGCATTTAATTGTGTTTCACAGCATGGTAATCGATTATGCCTTCCATGCAATCGATTAGTGTGCAAACAGAACTTTTATAATCGATTAGTCCTAGTCTAGTAATCGATTAGTGACCTTACAGAATCTTGGTAATCGATTGTGACAACCCTGTAGTCAATTAGGAGATACACCTGATGCTTTTAATTCAGTATTTCACTTGGTAACCGATTATGTTCATTGGTGCAATCGATTAGCTTACAAATAGAACTTATGTAATCGATTAGTCTTATTGATGTAATCGATTATGTCTTGGACAGAACTCTTGTAATCGATTATGTTGGATGCTATAATCGATTAGTATACGTGTTTTTGCAGGTCTGATGCTGTTTTCTCTATTTTCATGGTAACTTGAGCCTTTTGCTTTGAGTCTTCAATTGCTTTTGTCATTATCAAAATTATTCAACCTGAAATACATATTCAAACACATTCTCCCCTTTTTTGATGATGACAAACAATGTTCATCTCATGAGGGTGTTAGTTCAAATAAAATTATCACCAATAATTATCTCTAAAATTATTTCTAAGGCTATCTCTTAATCATTGTCTCTAGAGTTATCTCAAAAATTATCTTTGGTGTTATCTCTTAAACATAATCTCTAAAATTATCTCCCCCTATCTTAAGGAGTTTATGCCATCTTTAAAAGAACATGAAGATAATCAATTTGTTGTTTTAACCACTTGTTGTTTTTAGCAAATTTTGATTTTAACCAGTTGTTATGAAAACAGATTCAATTAATCTAGATGAACTTCAATTATTTAACCATTCTCCCCCTTTGTAATCATCAAAAATAGGTAATGCAAGATAGGATAGAGATATAATTAAAAGGAAAATTGCATTCATTCATTGATTGAAAGGAAAATGTAGAAAATAATCAAAGTGCAGAATGGGAAACATAATCAAAGACATCCTAACTGAACATGATAAAATGGGATCTAATTATCCGGATTAAAAAAGCGGAATTCAGAAATTTGGTGAGACAGCTCTTCATAACGTTGTTGCATGAGTTCATAGTGTTGTTTCTCAGTCATTTGGGACTCTTGAAGAGTGTTGTCAATTCGTTCAAAGCACTGGTCAAGGTAAGCATAAAGAGAGGTAAAGGGGTCAGCCGGAGCGGAGGGTTCGCCTTGAGTTATAGGAGTAGGATCAACAACAGGTGAGGGAGGGTTGACAGGATGATCTTCTTCAAATGGGCTGCTGTTATGAATTCGATCGCTCTTAAAGATCCATCTACCTGCAACACATACCATGCCCATTTTGTTGAGATGGTGAGTGCCAATGCCAGCTTGGGAGGGTACCTTCTCAGGGAGTTCACTGGCCATGCCCACACCAAATACCTTGAAAATTTTTGTGAGAAGAATGGCATAAGGCAATTTGTGTTGCTCCTTAGATTTGAGCATGTGGAGCTTGAGAAGTTGGATCCAATTGATCTCCTTTTGATTGATGATGACCCACATTAACAGAACATCATCTTCTTCAACTAGTGCATAATTACCTCCACGGGGAACAAGAAGCTTAACCATGAAAAAGGGAAGGAGACGGTTATTGAGAGTTAAGTGGCCTACCAGTTTGTGATTGCTGAATGGACGGTTGGCTTTCCAAAGAGATTGGCGTGTAGAAATTGCATTGAAATCCCACTCATCTTCCAGATTTCCACCGGCAAATTCAGCATAAGAGAGGGGGATGTAGGTGATTTCAGCAAGATGATTATTTGTGATCTTTAGAGTCACATTCTTGACACTAGACTCTAGCATTCCATTAGCAAGCTTGAGGTTATAGAAGAAGACCCTCATTAATTTAGGATAGTAGTATTCCTCCTTGAGAGTGAGGAACAGAAGAAGGTTGTAGTGGTGAAGAAGTTGGGTGAAGGTGAAACAAGGATTTTCAAAAACTTGGGCATCAATGTAGTGGGGAGTTATGATATCTTTCTCCGAAAATTTCTTGATGAAGTTTTAGAGGTCTCTTGGAGTGGAGAAAAATCTTGAGAAATCAAGGGGGTTGTTGGCTTGGGCCATGGAGGATCTAGCCCTCTTCACATTTCTAGAGGAAGACATGATGAGAAGAGATGAATGAAGAAGAGATTTAGGAGAGATTTGGGAGAAGGAGGAAGGTTTGAAGGTGTGAGATAGAGGAGGTGAGGGAAGGAGTATTTATAGGGTTTAGGAGGGAAAAAATAGGGTTTAGAGGAGGGATTGGGATTGGGTAAAAAGCTGTCACATGAATTAAGCATTCAATTTGCAATTCTGGTGCAAAGCTAATCGATTAGGCTCAAAGGCTACTCGATTAGTATGTGTTTCCTGGAGAATCTAAAACGATTTTACACATGGGTAATCGATTGCACTAAAAATAGAAACTTTACAATCGATTAGGAGGGTACTGTAATTGATTATCAGGAAGACAGAACATCAGTAATCGATTGGATTAAGGTTCTAATCGATTTGGCATGAAATAGGGAGCTAGTAATCGATTAGCTATCAGAGTGTAATTGATTATATACGAAACAGAAAGTTACTAATCGATTAGTTAAGGCTTAGTAATCGATTAGGGAAGCCAAGAAATACTTAAAAAATATAGATTTCAAACAAAGGCACTTGAGATTCAATATATCATACCTCAATCAATCACTTACTCATTAAACATACTATAAAGCAAGGAATTATCAAAATCATTCAATATCCTCTTCTAATATATATGAATTGTTCCTTTGCAAAAGGTTTGGTGAAGATATCAGCTAGTTGTTTAGAAGTTTCAACATGTTTAAGCATGCAATCACCCTTTAACACATGATCTCTAATGAAATGATGTCTTATCTCTATATGCTTGGTCCTTGAGTGCATTACAGGATTCTTTGAAATGTTAATGGCGCTAGTCTTGTCACATTTAACAGGCACATGGTCTAATATAACACCAAAGTCAAGAAGTTGTTGTCTCATCCAAAGGATTTGAGCACAGCAACTTCCAGCTGCAACATATTCTGCCTTAGCTGTTGATAAAGCAACACTTACTTGTTTCATGTTATGCCAAGAAACAAGAGAGCTACCAAGCAAATGACATGTACCACTAGTGCTTTTTCTATCAAGTTTACATCCAGCAAAATCAGCATCAGAATATCCTATTAGAATACATCCAACACCTTTAGGATACCAAAGACCTATATTTAGAGTGCCAAGAAGGTATTTCATTATTCGTTTTACAACAGTGAGGTGTGATTCTTTTGGACATGCTTGATATCTAGCACACATGCAAACGACAAACATTATGTTCGGTCTACTTGCAGTAAGATAGAGTAAAGATCCAATCATACCTCAATATTTGGTAATTTCCACATCTTTACCTTTCTCATCTTTGTCCAAGTAACAAGATATGCTTATAGGAGTGGCAATTTCATTTTCCTTGTCAATGTTGAATTTCCTAAGCAACTCCTTCCAGTATTTGGATTGACTAATGAATGTACCTTCTTTGGTTTGATTAATTTGTAGCCCAAGGAAGAATGTAAGTTCTCCCATCATGGACATCTCAAATTCATCCTACATTAACTTAGCAAACTCCTTGCAAAGTAATTCATTAGTAGCACCAAAAATGATATCATCCATGTATACTTGAACCAATAGTATGTCATTCTTTTTGTGCTTGATGAATAGTGTTGTATCATCCTTTCCTCTTTTAAAATTGTTTTCTAAAAAAAATTTGCTCAATCTTTCATACCAAGCTCTTGGAGCTTGTTTTAAACCATATAAAGCTTTTCTTAGTTTGAAAACATGATTTGGAAAATGATAATTTTCAAAACCAGGAGGTTGATCAACATATACTTCTTCTTGAATGTATCCATTCAAGAAGGCACTCTTGACATCCATTTGGTACAATTTGAAATCTCTACAGCATGCAAAGGCTAACAATAGTCTAATAGCTTCTAACCTAGCTATGGGAGCATACGTTTCTTCATAATCTATGCCCTCTTCTTAATTGTAACCCTTAGCTACTAACCTAGCTTTGTTTCTAGTGATTATTCCATTTTCATCTAGCTTGTTCCTAAATACCCATTTAGTACCTATTATTCGGGGATCATTGGGTCTTGGCACTAATTCCTAAACTTCATTTCTTTCAAATTGATTTAGTTCTTCTTGCATGGCCAACATCCAATGTTCATCAATAATAGCTTCATCAATGGTTTTAGGTTTGAAATGCATGATTTTTCCTTAATTCTTCACTTTAAATGTATACAATTTGCCATCACTTATTATGTAATATATTGTATTTTAACACATTTTCATCATTTGAGCTTTATTTAATATTTGATTTTAAAATGAATTAAGGATTAATTTTTAATAAATGTTGATTTTTTCTTGTTTTGTAGTGTATGATTGAGCCTGCAATTGAAAAATAATTACCACAGGTAAAATGGAAGAAGCCACGCTTCAAGAAATGGTCAAAAATACAAGAAAAGCACCAGAACAGGTCTGGGAATCGATTCACCAACCTGGGAATCGATTCCCACAAAATCATAGCTGGGAATCGATTCATGCAGCTGGGAATCGATTCATATAGCTGGGAATCGATTCCCACCCCTTAGGAATCGATTCCTGCGTGAAATTTGCTCAAAATTTGCCTAGTTGAATCGATTCAGGCACTTTTAGGAATCGAGTCATCTAGTGGAAATAGCAGATAACGCATTATCAAAGTGGAAACAACACTGAAGTTTATTAATTACGCACTAGCATTCCACTCAGTGAATTTTTATTGTTTCCGGCACCATTTCTTCTCCTATAAATATGATGGATTCCAAGCTTTAAAATGCACTTCATTCCTTCACAGAAACTATTTCTTCTTCTTTCGTTCTTTGTTTCTACTTCTTCTTCCCTCGGTTCTTCATTCTGGGTTAGGTTCTTTTTAATTTTTAAGTTTGTTTTAATTGTGGAGGGCTAAAACCCCTAGATTGATTTTCTTGGAGGATATTGTAATATAATTTTGAGGTTCTTGTTCTTAATATAGTATGCTTTTATTACTTTTTATTTCTTCATAATCTTACTCTACTTATTTAATTCCATTCTGTTTAATTAAATTTGTATGCTTAATCGGTTTAATTATTCAAATGGAATAAAATAAGATTTTAAATTAAAATGGATTAAGGAAATATGCATGCTTAATGAATATTTTCATAATCACTTTTAATAATTATGGTTTGCTTAATTCCATAATTTGAGAATAGATTATGTATGTAGGCGATGTTCTTACATATGCTCAATAATTCCTAGATTTTATGATCTTGACTCCTTTTGCTTAATTAGGATGCTTGATTAAAATATTTATTTTTTTAAAATGAAAGTAAAGGAACTATACTATGAATTAAAAAAGACGCTTAGTTGATTAATTCAAATTGAGCTAAGAAATCAACAGTAATGAAAGTATACAAAATTACCTTTAGTGAAGCAAGGATAAATTTAATTACAATACTCCAAGAAAATCAATTGCTTGTTATTTATTGTTTCAAATCTTATATTTACTTTGTTTTGATTTTAATTGTGACAACCAATCAATCAACCCCCCAATTGTATTTATATGTTTGTTGAATTTCTGTCTATAAAAATTAATTTTTAACTTGATTTTCCTAAATTTCTGTGTTGATCCTTGAGAGAACGACCTAGGTTGACACCCTAGTACTACATTAATTAATTTTAATGTACTAATTTGACGGAACCATGACTATAAAAGCACGTCAAATTTTGGCGCTGCAGCCGGGGATCAACGATCTTTAGGAAAATTCTTGTTTTAAATTAATTTTTTGTATAAATTGAAAAATAAAAAATAAAAAATAAATATATTAAAAAAAATTCTTTTGTTTGTTTATTTGGTTCCTTTTGTATGATTTAGGATTCTTATGATTTATTTCTCATGATCATCAAATATCTTGTTGTATGCTATGTATGACTAGAAAAACTTTTAAGCATTTATATTCATTTGATCCTGAAATTGATAAAACTTTTCATAGATTAATTAGAGAAGCCAGATTTAATAATAACTTTGTGGATATTGATAGTGATAGTATCTCATCTAAATCTACTGAAAGTACTACTGCTAGTTTTTCTGATATGGCTGAACCCCGTGAAAGAACTCTTAGAGAACTAGCTGCACCTGAATTCACATACGAAAGTTTGTGTATTCAACATCCTGAAGAGGATGTCCCTTTTATGCTTAACACCGGACTTATACACTTGTTGCCTAAGTTTCATGGTCTTCCGAGTGAAGATCTGCACAAACACCTCAAAGAATTCCATATTGTGTGCTCCACAATGAAACCCCAAAATGTTCAAGAAGACCATGTCTATCTTAAAGCGTTTCCTCATTCTTTAGAGGGTGTTGCTAAGGATTGGCTTTACTACCTTGCTCCAAGATCAATCATAAGTTGGAATGACTTAAAGAAAATGTTCTTGGAAAAGTTCTTTCCTGCCTCTAGAACAACTGCAATCCGTAAGGATATATCTGGCATTAGGCAACTCTCTGGAGAAAGTCTTTATGAGTATTGGGAAAGATTCAAGAAACTCTGTGCAAGTTGCCCTCACCACCAAATTTCTGAACAACTCCTTCTTTAATACTTTTATGAAGATCTGCACCACGTTGATCGCAACATGATAGATGCGGCAAGTGGAGGAGCTTTAGGAGATATGACTGCTGCTGAAGCAAGGAACTTGATTGAAAAGATGGCATCCAATTCTCAACAATTTGGTATGAGAAATGATTCTTTCAAACCCATGTATGATTCAAATTCTAGTTCATCTGGAATTAAATGGGAGAGCAAACTTGATGCTCTCACCACTCTGGTCACACAATTGGCAGTAAATCAAAAATCCATGACTGCTAAAGTGTGTGGCATCTACTCTTCACAAGAGCACCCCACTGATTGTTGTCCTTCTCTACAAGAAAAGGAAAATAATAGTCCCCAAGCCTATGCAGCTAACATCTACCATGATAGACCTCCACCACAAGAACAACAACAAAACCATGACCTTTCCACCAATAGATACAATCCAGGTTAGAGGAACCATCCAAACATGAGATGGGGTAACCAACAACAAAATACCCAACCTCTATTTCAAAGTAATGCACCAACCTTCCAAAGACCTACACCTCAACCATCCACAAGTGGCCCTTCTTTGGAAGAACTGGTGAAACAAATGGCTGCACAGAACTTGGAGTATCAACAGAGGAATGATGCTACCATCCAAAGCTTGAACAACCAAATTGGGCAACTGGCTTCATCATTGAGCCAGTTACAATCTCAAAACTCTAACAAATTACCATCTCAACCAGCTGCAAATCCAAGAAATATGAGTGTAATTCAGTTAAGATCAGGTAAGAACCTTGAAGTACCCATACCCAAGGAACCTGAGAAACAAACAACTGAGCCTGTAATAGTTGAGAATGATATACCCTCTTTAAGCACAAGCAAGTCTGAGATGCAACCACCCCAAATCCCACCTCATATCCCTCTTCCTTTCCCACCAAAAGCAATTCCAAGCAAGAAAATGGAAGAAGTGGATAAAGAAATTTTGGACACTTTCAGGAAAATGAAAGTGAATATACCTCTTCTTGATGCAATCAAGCAAATTCCCAAGTATGCCAAATTTCTGAAGGAGTTGTGTACTCACAAGAGAAGACTCAACGGAAATGAGAGGATAAGCATGGGAAGAAATGTATCCGCATTGCTTGGTAAGGAAGTTCCAAATATTCCTGAGAAATGCAAAGATCCAGGTACGTTCTCTATACCCTGTATCATAGGCAATAACAAATTTGAAAATTGCATGTTAGATTTAGGAGCTTCAATAAATGTGATGCCTATGTCTGTTTTCAAATCTCTGTCTCTTAGAAATTTACAACCTACTGGTGTAGTGATTCAACTAGCCAATAGAAGTACTACTTACCCTGCTGGAGTTATAGAGGATGTTTTGGTTCAGGTAGAATAACTTGTTTTCCCTGCTGACTTTTTCGTACTCGATATGGAAGAAGGTATGCCTCAAATTCCTGTTCCTATCATTTTGGGAAGACCATTTTTGAAAACAGCCCAAACCAAAATAGATGTTCATTCTGGAACTCTCTCTATGGAATTTGGTGACACGAGAGTTCAATTCAATATTCTTAATGCCATGAAATACCCATCTGAAAATCATTCTGTTTTCTAAATTGACATTATTGATGAACTAGTTTTTGAACATTTTTCTAATGTTGATTTGGAATACATAGATGATGCAAATAATTGTTTTGCATCCAATGATTCTGGAAGTTGCGATATTTGTGCTGAAATTGATAAATACATAATTTCTGATTCAGAGTCTTTAGATATACCTGTTAACTATAAGGAGCTGAATGCAAGATTTCAAGAAAATTCTAACAAAATTTTTGAGGTGCAAGCAGCGGAATCCAAATCTACTTTGTTAGTTCCATCTGTTTTGCAGGCACCTACGTTAGAATTAAAGCCTCTACCTAAGAACCTCAAGTATGTATACTTAGGGGATGATGAACAGCTCCCGGTGATAATTTCCACTTCTCTTGATGAAAATCAAGAAGAAAAATTGTTACAGGTATTGAAAAGACACAAGAAGGCTATAGGCTGGACATTGGCAGACATTCCTAGAATTAGCCCATCCATGTGCATGCATAGGATATTTCTGGAGGAAAATGCTAAAGTAGTGAGACAACCTCAAAGGAGACTGAACCCTGTAATCCTTGATGTGGTTAAGAAGGAGATTACCAAGCTTCTACAAGCAGGAATCATTTATCCTATCTCTGATAGCCAATGGGTGAGTCCGATTCAAGTGGTTCCTAAGAAAACAGGGATCACAGTTATGAAAAATGAGAAGGATGAATTGATCCCTACCAGAGTGCAAAATAGTTGGAGAGTCTGTATTGACTACAGGAGACTAAACCAAGCAACAAAGAAGGACCATTTCCCTTTACCCTTCATTGATCAAATGCTTGAGCGTCTTGCAGGTAAATCTCACTACTATTTTCTTGATGGATTCTCTGGATATTTTCAGATTCATATTGCACTTGAGGATCAAGAAAAGACCACATTCACCCATCCCTTTGGCATATTTGCTTATAGGAGAATGCCATTTGGCCTATGCAATGCTCCTGGAACTTTTCAAAGATGCATGATAAGTATTTTTCATGATTTTATTAAAAATTACATAGAGGTGTTTATGGATGATTTTACTATTTATGGATCTTCATTTAATGCATGCCTGGATAAATTGGATAAAGTTTTAAACAGATGTATTGAAACTAACCTTGTCTTGAACTATGAAAAATGTCATTTTATGGTAAAACAAGGAATAGTTTTAGGGCATGTAATCTCTGAGAAAGGAATTGAGGTAGATCCTGCCAAGATAGAAGTTATATCACATTTACCTTACTCTTCTTGTGTTCGAGAGGTTCGTTCTTTTCTTGGCCATGTTGGTTTCTACAGAAGATTCATAAAGGATTTTAGCAAGAAGGCTAGACCACTATCTAGTCTGCTTCAAAAGGATGTGGTATTTGAGTTTGATGAAAAGTGTAAGGAGGCTTTTAATTGCCTCAAGCAAGCATTGACTACTACCCCAATAATTCAAGCACCTGTTTGGATAGCCCCATTTGAGTTGATGTGTGATGCCTCTAATTATGCATTGGGAGCTATCCTTGGTCAAAAGATTGACAAGCAGCCTAGGGTCATCTACTATGCATCTAAAACTTTAGATGCCGCCCAGGTAAATTACACCACTACTGAAAAAGAGCTTTTGGCCATTGTTTTTGCATTAGATAAGTTCAGATCTTACCTACTCGGTTCTCGAGTAGTTGTCTTTACTGACCATGCAGCTCTGAAGTACTTGTTGAAGAAAGGTGAGTCCAAACCAAGATTAATTCATTGGATGCTTTTGCTCCAAGAGTTTGACTTGGAAATTCATGACAGAAATGGAACACAAAACCTTGTGGTAGACCATTTAAGCAGAATTGAGAATGCTCCTGATTTGGCACCTATTCGGGACCATTTTCCCAATGAACACCTCATGAGTATTTCTAACTCTTTTGATACACCTTGGTTTGCTAACATTGTAAATTATCTTGTTGCTTTTATTTTTCCACCATATGCATCCAGAAACTAAATTTCAAAATTAAAAAGTGATGCAAAATATTATATATGGGATGACCCGTATTTGTGGAAATTATGTAATGATCAGGTGATTCAAAGATGCATTCTCGATCATGAGATAGAATCGGTTCTTCGATTCTGCAATGCTTCACCAGTTGGTGGACATTTTGGTCCACAAAGAACAACAAGGAAGGTGTTGGACTCTGGTTTATACTGGCCCACAATTTTTAAGGATGCATGGAGAATTTGTAACACCTGTGAGGAATGCCAAAGAGCTGGTAATGCTATCACATGGAGACAACAGATGCCTCAATAACCTATGTTGTTTTGTGAAGTATTTGATGTTTGGGGCATTGATTTTATGGGTCCATTTCCTCCATCCTTTGGTTTTACTTACATTTTATTGGTTGTAGATTATGTTTCTAAATGGGTGGAAGCTAAAGCCACCAGGACTAATGATGCTCGAGTTGTTATGGATTTTGTTAGATCTCAAATTTTTTGCAGGTTTGGCATCCTGAGAGCAATCATTAGTGATCAAGGAACACACTTCTGCAACAGGACCATGCAAGCTATGCTTAGAAAATATGGGGTTATTCATAGAGTCTCTACTCTATATCACCCCCAAACCAATGGACAAGCAGAAGTCTCTAACAGAGAAATCAAAAGAATCCTAGAAAAGATAGTACAGCCTAATAAAAAGGATTGGAGCAGGAAACTGGATGATGCACTTTGGGCACATAGAATAGCTTTTAAGGAACCTATAGGAATGTCTCCCTATAGAATTGTTTTTGGTAAAGCATGTCATCTTCTAGTGGAGATTGAACATCGTGCTTATTGGGCTGTAAAAGCTTCAACTTAGCACTTGATCAAGCAGGTGAGGAAAGAAAATTACAACTAGATGAGCTTGATGAGATCCGTTTGGCAGCTTATGAGAACTCGAAGTTCTATAAAGAGAAAACAAAGAAATTCCATGATAGCTCAATAGCTAGAAAGGATTTTACTGCTGGACAGAAAGTGCTACTGTTTAATTCCCAGTTGAAACTGATGGCCGGAAAATTGCGCTCCAAATGGGAAGGACCTGTCATTGTTACTAATGTATTTCCCCATGGAGCTGTTGAAATAAAAAGTGAAAACTCCAATAAAAGCTTCAAGGTTAATGGACAACGTTTGAAGCCATTTCATGAAAATCCTTCACTTGTGGATGTTACAATGGAGGAACATGCTTTGGGGGAACCACTTCTTGATCCCCATTGAGGGAGTTTTTCTTACCCATCTCTTTACTTTTTCATTATATTGTCTATTTTGTATGCTCTGTCTTACATTGAGGACAATGTATGATTTAAGTGTAGGGGTGGGATCATTCATGTGTTATTGATTTTATTGTATGATTATTTTTGTGTGACTAGTTTTTTTAAAAAATAAAATAAATAAATAAATAAATAAATAATAAAAATAATAATAATAAAATAAAAAATTACTACTGTGTATGTTTTTGTTTAAAAAAAGGCATGTTTTATTTTAAGATATGCATGAGTAACAGGTAAATTCTTTCATGTTTGATTAAGCCTAAAGATATGTTATAATTTGAACTCAAGCAATTTTGGTATGATGAGAATGACATGATAATTGAGAGATGATCATATATGATGGAATTATACCTTGTGAGATTTTTGAGCCTTAAAAATTTGATGGATCACTTTACACCATCTGAATTCTTTCATGTGTGATTTATTCCTGAATACTTACATCTCAATCTTTGTCTTATTTCTTGATGATACTTGAAACTCATATACATGTATTTGAAAGGACACAAGCATTTTGTTCAATTAAGCCACTTTGAGCCTACTTAACCATTTCTTTGTTGCAGCTCAAGTAAGCCATAAAAAAACCAAAAATATACATACCTTAAGGAATACATTGGAGCTTTGGAATCAAGTCAAAAACAGGCATTCAAATAAGTGTGGGAGTGTTCAAAAAGGAGTCGTAACTCTTGTCTCAAGTGTTAAGCAATCGTAATAATAAAATGATGATGATTGAATAAAAAGAAATATTTTGATGATTGCGACCAAAAGAAATTGGAACACAAAGTGTTATATCCTCATGCTTACCTGTAAAATTATTTGCTCCTTATTCTTTTTGGTAGTTGCCAAAAATTTTAAAATTTTTACCACCCATTTTAACCTTGGCCACATTACAACCTTAGAAAGCCCTGTTGATCTATACATGCATTTGTGTTGATTGTGGAATTGAGAAACTTGCCAAATTTTTAGACTGTCTGTTTTTTAGGAAATGTTTTGAGAGTATACACAAACCTTAAACACTTGAGAGTTGAGAGTATGTCTTGTGAGGTTCTGTCACTTATGATCTTCTTTTCATTTTAATTTAATTCTCACATGCCTAAGTGTTTGAATGATTTTTATATATATCTTGATGCTCTGTATCTTGCATGTTGAATAACTCTTGTTTCTCTGTATATTCCTAAGATTTCATGCTAATTATGTGTGTTATTGTTTTCAACTTAATGTTTTCAATAAATTATGATAGTTGTTTTTATTCTGATTTTGCCTGGGAGTGCAAAAGAATAAGTGTGGGAGTATTTGATAATGCATGATTTATCCTTAATTCTTCACTTTAAATGTGTTTAATTTGCCATCACTTATTGTGTAATATATTACATTTTAACACATTTTCATCATTTGAGCTTTATTTAATATTTGATTTTAAAATGAATTAAGGATTAATTTTTAATAAATGTTGATTTTTTCTTGTTTTGTAGTGTATGATTGAGCCTGCAATTGAAAAATAATTACCACAGGTCAAACGGAAGAAGCCACGCCTCAAGAAATGGTCAAAAATGCAAGAAAAGCACCAGAACAGGTCTGGGAATCGATTCACCAACCTGGGAATCGATTCCTACACAAAATCACAGCCAGGAATCGATTCATGCACCCTGGGAATCGATTCATATAGCTGGGAATCGATTCCCACCCTCTTAGGAATCGATTCATGAAGTTTCAAAGGCCTGGGAATCGATTCAACAGCCTGGGAATCGATTCATGTGCTTGGGAATCGATTCCCACCCCTTAGGAATCGATTCCTACGTGAAATTTGCTCAAAATTTGCCTAGTTGAATCGATTCAGGCATTGTTAGGAATCGAGTCATCTAGTGGAAACAACAGATAACGCATTATCAAAGTGGAAACAACACTGAAGTTTATTAATTGCGCACTAGCATTCCACTCAGTGAATTTTTATTGTTTCTGGCACCATTTCTTCTCCTATAAATAGGATGGATTCCAAGCTTCAAAATGCACCTTATTCCTTCACAGAAACTATTTCTTCTTCTTTCGTTCTCTGTTTCTACTTCTTCTTCCCTCGGTTCTTCATTCCGGGTTATGTTCTTTTTAATTTTTAAGTTTGTTTTAATTATGGAGGGCTAAAACCCCTAGATTGATTTTCTTGGAGAATATTGTAATATAATTTTGAGATTCTTGTTCTTAATATAGTATGCTTTTATTATTGTTTATTTCTTCATAATCTTACTCTGCTTATTTAATTCCATTATGTTTAATTAAATTTGTATGTTTAATCGGTTTAATTATTCAAATGGAATAAAATAAGATTTTAAATTAAAATGGATTAAGGAAATATGCATGCTTAATGAATATTTTCATAATCACTTTTAATAATTATGGTTTGCTTAATTCCATAATCTGAGAATAGATTATGTATGTAGGCGATGTTCTTACATATGCTCAATAATTCCTAGATTTTACAATCTTGACTCCTTTTGTTTAATTAGGATGCTTGATTAAAATATTCATTTTTTAAAATGAAAGTAAAGGAACTATACTATCAATTAAAAAATACGCTTAGTTGATTAATTCAAATTGAGCTAAGAAATCAACAGTAATGAAAGTATACAAAATTACCTTTAGTGAACCAAGGATAAATTTAATTACAATACTCCAAGAAAATCAATCGCTTGTTATTTATTGTTTCAAATCTTATATTTACTTTGTTTTGATTTTAATTGTGACAACCAATCAATCAACCCCCCCAATTGTATTTATATGTTTGTTGAATTTCTGTCTGTAAAAATTAATTTTTAACTTGATTTTCCTAAATTTCTGTGTTGATCCTTGAGAGAACGACCTAGGTTGACACCCTAGTACTACATTAATTAATTTTAATGTACTAATTTGATGGAACCATAACTATAAAAGCACGTCAAGGTTCAATTTGAGAAACAAATGCTAAATGATTGCAAGTATTGAAAGAGCGTCGGGTACTTACACCTTTTGTGATATCACCTATAATGTTGTCCAATGGATGGTCTTTTGAGGTGATCCATTCCTTTTGTTGAGTTTCCACTCTTTGTGTTGTGTCTTTTTATTTTCTATCTTCTTCTTTGTCATCCAAGTTCAATTCTTGGAAAGTACCTACAAGATCATCAAAATCTTCCTTTCTCGGAGGGTTATGGCTATTTTCATCAAATTTCACATGAATTGATTCCTCAATAGTATTTGTTTGTTTGTTAAATACTCGATAAGATTTACTTGATGATGAATATCCAAGAAAGATTGCCTCATCAGCTTTTGCATCAAAATTTCCTAGATTATCCTTTCCATTGTTAAGCGCAAAGCATTTGCATCCAAATATATGAAAATAAGAGATATTGGGTTTTCTTCCTTTGTAAAGTTCATAGGGGTTTTTTTTAGAATAGGCCTAATCAAATATCTATTCATAACATGACAAACGTTATTTACCGTATCGGCCCAAAAATGTTTCGCAATCTTATTTTCGTTTAACATGGTTCTTGCAAGCTCCACCAAAGATCTATTTTTCCTTTCAACTACTCCATTTTGTTGTGGAGTTCTAGGAGCTGAAAA
Organism: Clitoria ternatea; assembly: GCA_037962975.1. Taxonomy (NCBI): domain Eukaryota; kingdom Viridiplantae; phylum Streptophyta; class Magnoliopsida; order Fabales; family Fabaceae; genus Clitoria; species Clitoria ternatea. The sequence continues at coordinate 102,176,375 of CM075673.1, read as the reverse complement.
ATTATGACCAGTACCATGTTTTTTGCAAAATTTCTCAAATAATTGATTTTCAAATTCTCCCCCATGATCGGTTCTTATGGATGCAATCTTTGAATTTTGCTCATTTTGGATAATCTTGGCTAGTTTCTTGAATGCATGATATGCTTCACTTTTATGAGCAAGAAACAAGGTCCATGTATATCTTGAATAGTCATCTGCAATTACTAGACCATAGTAGTTACCACTAAAGCTTTTGATTTTAGAAGGTCCAAACAAATCCATGTGCAAAAGTTGTAAAGGCCTTTGAGTAGAAACAACATTTTTAGCTTGAAAAGATGCCTTTACTTGTTTTCCCTTTTGACATGCATCACAAAATTTATTTTCAAATTTGAGCTTTGGTAAGCCAATTACTAATTCTTTAGAAACAAGTTTGTTCAAATGGTCTATATGTATATGTGCTATTCTTCTATGCCATAACCATGATTCATCCTTTCTAGTCATGAAGCATTGCACATCATTTGAATACAAACTATCAACATCAGTCATGTAAATATTATCAATTCTTTTACCAACAAACTTAACTTCCTTGTTTAGCTTATTTTCAATTATGCAACAATTAGATTCAAACAATACTCTATATCCTTTATCACATAATTGACTTATGCTAAGCAAGTTATGTTTGAGTCCTTCAACATATAATACATCACTAATTAAGGTAGAAGAATTTTTACCAATGTTTCCAATGCCAAGTATTCTTCTTTTAGTATTATCCCCATAAGTGACGCTTCCTTTTCTTTTGGGAGTGAAAGTTGTGAATTTTCTCATATCTCCCGTCATGTGCTTTGAACACCCACTATCCAAGTACCAATGGGTGTTGCTTTCCTTGAAGCATACCTATAAAAAAAATTAGTTTAGAGAACTTGGTACCCATTTTATGTTGGGTCCTTTTTGGTTAGCTTGTGGTAATGTCCCTTTGGGAACCTACACCTTTCTTACCACTTTTGGTCCAAGCTTTCTAATATAGAAATTTAAAGCATTATGTCCTTTAGCACCAAAATGATTACATTTAGTGAATGGTGATGAAGATTTTCTAGGTGGTACAAAGAAGTTTTTGTAATGCTTTTCCTTTTTAGTGGAGTTATATCCTAAACCAGTTTTATCAAACATGCATCTTTGATTTCCAAGTAATACATTCAAATTATCTCTACCAATAGTAAACTTCTCTAAGGTTTTATTTAAGTCTAAGACCTTAGTTTCTAGGATGTCATATTTCTTTACAAAATCACAAGGTTTATTCTTGGAGCATGCTTGAACATTTGCTAATTCCTTTTTCAAACATTCATTTTCTTTGCTAAGTTCTACAAGATGCATTTCAAGAGTATCAATAGTTTTCCTAGATAACTTATACTTGTTTTTGAGATTTTAACAAACTTGTCATACAAGTCCTCAAATGCATCAAGCAACTCATTTCTATCTAAGTCAAGAAGACTTACCTCATCATCTTCATCTTGATGATTTGCCATGAGGCATAGGTTGGCTTCCTCGTTTTCAGATTCGTCTGAGCTACTTATATCATTTTCATCCCAAGCAATGTAAGCTCTTCTTCCTCTTTTCTCTTTGTTCTTCTTCTTGAGGTTTGGGCAATCTACCTTGAAATGCCCTTCCTTGCCACATTTAAAACAATTTGGTGAAGAAGAGTTTTCATTAGAGGTAGGTTTTTTACCTTAAGGTTTGAAGCCCTTTTGGAAACGTTTGTTCCTCATAAATTTCCTGAAACGCTTCACAAATAATCCAAATTCTTCTTCTTCATCAAGCTCACTACCGGATTCTTCTTCATTGATAGAAGTGGCCTTAAGAGCTAGACCTTTCTTCTTGGAAGACTTTTTTTCCTCTTCTGTCATTCTTAGTTCTTTCAACTCTTGTTCCTGTTCTTGTAACTTACCAAATAGTGTAGCAAGAGACATTTCATTGATGCTAGGAGATTGTTTGATGGTGGTGACTAGAGGTTTCCATTCCCTGGTGAGACTTTTTAACACTTTATGAATAAGTTCTTTGTTAGTGTAAGTCTTGCCAAGAGTAATGAGATGATTTATAATAAGAGTGAACCTTTTTAGCATATCAATAATTGTTTCTCTAGAATTTAATCTAAAGCTTTCATACTGACTAGTTAAGGTACTAATCTTAGAATCTTTGACATCACTTGTACCTTCATAGGTTATTTGTAAAGTATCGCACATATCCTTGGCGGATTTACATGTAACCACTCTAAAAAATTCATCAGGGCCTAAAGCTAAAGTGATTAGATTTTTGGCTTTATAGTTATATTGGACTTTCTTTTCTTCTTCACTAGTCCAATCATCCATCAATTTTTCTACTTGTTTACCATCTACAATATGCATGGGCATGAAAGGACCATTTTCAATTGTATTCCAAACTTTAAGGTTAATAGATTGTACAAAAATTTTCATCCTTTCTTTCCAAAAATCATAGCCTTCCCTATTGAAAGCAGGAGGTCTATTTGTGGCACCACCCTCAGGAAAAAGATTTAGAGAATTAAAGGCCATTGTTCTCTTCAAGTTGTTAAGCTTGATTTATCAAGAGTCAAGCTCTGATACCACTTGTTATTCAAGTGGCCTCAATACTCAAGAGGGGGGTGAATTGAGTTTTAAAACTTTTTGTTGGAATGCCTTTGAAATTGATTTCTTTTTCACAAGTTAATTGAATATACAAGAGATAGAAAGTATTATGGAAGAAACAATGTAAAACAAGATGTTAATGTGCTTAGGCAATTTATCAAACACTTGGTGTGCAACACTATAATACTAGTTGTTCAAGCAAGTTTAAGAGAGGAAATCACTATCAATAATAACAATCCAGCCAGATGCAGTATATAAGTGCAAGAGAGTAAGGGAGAAGAGCGTGTAAACCATATTAACGAGTTCCACCAACCCGGTGTACGTCTCGCCTTCAAGCAACCCACTTGAAGGATTTCCACTATTGAAGTTTAGAGATACAAGCTATGAGAAATTGCAGCTTCCTAGTGTCCCACACTCAAGAACTCAATCCTCACTAGCACAAGGGCAACCCACCTAATCTCTCAAACTCTCAATACCCAAAGGTTGAACCCTAACCTTTGTAACCACTCAACCTAGAGTGAAATTTGGTGTTTGGTGTTTGTGTTTACAAGCAATATACTCTCTCAATAGAGTTGATATACAAATGAAAGCTCTCATAATTTCTAACTCTCAACAAGAAAGGATATACAAATATAAGCTCTTAAGTTTCAAAACTTGAAACTATACAAAGAAATAGAACTCACAAGACTCAAGTTTTGATTTTTCCTTGTTGGATTTTGATGCTTTGAGTAGCTTGAAGGAGTCTTGCATTTATAGGCCTTAGAGAGGTGCCCTAAAGTCTTCAGAGCCATTGCACAGCATGGGCATTCAAGTTGGAATGGAGAAGTGAGCTGGTTTCCCACTTAAAACACTTTTCCCCACTTTCTGGCATGATGGTAATCAATTACGCCTCGAGCTGTAATCGATTACACTTTGAATTTTACAGTGTAATTCGTCTGCTAATTGATTAGAATAACCCATGTAATCGATTATCTAAGAAACAGAATATGTCTAATCGATTATTCATTGCCTTGCAATCGATTGGGAGTAGCACCTGATGCATTTAATTGTGTTTCGCAGCATGGTAATCGATTATCCCTTTCATGCAATCGATTAGTGTGCAAACAGAACTTTCATAATCGATTAGTCCTAGTCTGGTAATCGATTAGTGACCTTACAGAATCTTGGTAATCGATTGTGACAACCCTATAGTTAATTAGGAGATACACCTGATGCTTTTAATTCAGTATTTCACTTGGTAATCGATTATGTCCATTGGTGCAATCGATTAGCTTACAAACAGAACTTATGTAATCGATTAGTCTTGTTGATGTAATCGATTATGTCTTGGACAGAACTCTTGTAATCGACTATGTTGGATGTTATAATCGACTAGTATACGCGGTTTTGCAGGTCAGATGTTGTTTTCTCTGTTTTCATGGTAACTTGATTCTTTTGCTTTGAGTCTTCAATTGCTTTTGTCATTATCAAAATTATTCAACATGAAATACATATTCAAACACACACAATTACCTTTGAACCTACCAGATAAGATCTGAATTTTTCAAATGTAAAGACAATTGCTAGTAACTCCTTCTCAGTGGTGGCATAATTAATTTAAGCATCATCCAATGTTTTACTAGCATAGTAAATGACATGGAGTTTCTTATCCTTCCTTTGCCCAAGAACTGCTCCCATTGCATGATCACTTGCATCACACGTTAGCTCAAATGGTAAATTCCAATCAGGAGGTTGCATAATGGGTGCAGAAATCAAAGCTTGCTTAATTTTATTAAAAGCATCAAGGCAATCAGAGTCAAAAATGAATGGCATATCCTTTCCTAAAAGGTGAGTTAGAGGTTTTTCAATTTTTGAAAAACTCTTTAATGAACCTCCGGTAAAAACTGACATGTTCAAGAAAAACTCTAATTCCCTTTACATTTTTTGGAGGTGGCAATTTTTCAATGATTTCAATTTTTGTTTTCTCCACCTCAATACCTCTTTCAGAAATCAGATATCCAAGAACAATACCTTCCCTTACCATGAAATGGCATTTATCCCAATTAAGCACCAAGTTGGTTTCTTCATAGCGTTGCAAAACTTTACACAAATTAGTTAAGCAATCATCAAAATCAAAACCATACATAGAGAAATCATCCATGAAAACCTCCATCACATTCTCAATTAAATCAGAAAATATAGTTTGCATATATCTTTGAAATGTTGTAGATGCATTACACAAACCCAAAGGCATACGCCTATAAGCAAAAGTTCCATAAGGGCATGTGAATGTGGTTTTCTCTTGATCTGAAGGGTGAACAGGAATTTGGTGAAACCCTAAATACCCATCAAGGTAACAAAAATATTAGTGCTTAGCTAGCTTCTCCAGCATCTGATTAATGAAATGGAGGGGAAAATGATCCTTTTTTGTGGCTTTATTTAATTTTCTAAAATTAATGCACATACGCCATCCAGAAACTATCCTAGTTGGGATTAATTCATTTTTTTCATTTTTTATCACTGTCCTCCCTCCTTTCTTAGGTACTACCTATACTGGGCTCACCCACTCACTATTAGGGACAGGGTATGTGACCCCTGCATCTAAGAGTTTAAGTACCTATGCTTTCACTACCTCTTGCATTTTGGGATTTAGCCTTCTTTGGTGTTCAACCGAAGGCTTGCTTTCATCATCCATAATTATCCTATGCATGCATAAAGAAGGGCTAATCCCTTTGATGTCATCTATGGTATAACTTATGACTTTCCTATACAACCTAATTTGTTTCAGAAGTTTTTTAGTTTCCTCAGGATTTAGATTAGCATTCACAATCACTAGATAAGTAGAATCAAGGCCAAGAAATTCATATCTGAGCACAGGTGGTAGTGGCTTAAGTTCAACCTTGGGAATCAGTTCCTTTTCAGTCAAGGAATCAACAATGTGCATTTGTGAAGTGCCTAAAAAGTTATTAGATAAAGTAGATTCAAGTGGATCATGAGAAAGGTTTTGAATTGCATCTTCCTTTATCACTTGGTCAATAAAATCTACTCTATAGCATACATCATCAATTAATGGTTTTTTCATGGCATCTTGCAAATTAAATTCAACCTTTTGCTCCCCTACAGTAAGAGACAATTTTCCATTTTTCACATAAATGACAACACCCACAGTTGCTAAAAATGGTCTACCTAGAATGATAGGAATCATAGAATCTTCTTCTATTTGAAGCACAACAAAATCAGCAGGTATGAAAAATTTTCCTACTTTAATTAGAACATCCTCTAACATTCCTATTAGGAATTTAACAGATCTATCAGCTAGTTGTAAAGATATCCTTGTAGGTTTCAATTCCCCTAGGCCTAGTTTTTCAACAATAGACAAAGGCGTCAAACTAACACTAGCTCCTAGATCACACAAAGCTCTATCAATATCCATATTACCAATCATACAAGGGATAGAAAATCTACCTGGATCTTGGAGTTTTGGAGGTAGTTTCTTCTGAATCAGAGCACTGCACTCCTTAGTGAGTGTCACAGTTCTATCTTCCTTAAGTTTCCTCTTGTTAGACGAGATGTCCTTGAGAAACTTGGCATAGGTGGGCATTTGTTGTAGTACCTCAGTGAATAGGATATTGATGTACAACTTCTTCAAAACTTCCAGGCATTTCTCAAATTTCTTATCAAGAAGCCTTAGCTAATCTCTGTGGGTATGGAATAGGAAGCTGGTAAGGTTTCACTTCTTCCTGCTTTTTCTGTGGGATTTCTTTTTCATTTATTCGTTGATGAGCATCAACTTCTGGCTCCATGTCTTTGGATGCTTCTTCTTCCTTCATAGGAGTCGGGGTCTCAATTTGTTGCCCACTCCTAAGAGTGATTGCCATAGTTTGATGTGAAGGTCCAATTTCAAGCTTTCCAGGTGTGAACACCTATTTCGATCCAGGTCGCGACTTCTGTCAGGTGATACGTATGTTATCTGGTGTGCATGGTGTTATCCGGACTAACCGATGCAGGGAGAACGCCTGACTCGGGATTACAGTTCAGATGTATACCGATGACACCAGTTGCATGTGTTATGATAGAAACCAGTTGATCGGTCCGGATCAGCTTCTCAACACCGGGTGAAAGGGGAACGGATGAGGTATCTGATATCTTGGTCACTACTTCGGATAACCGGTATAGTTACAGACTGAGTCGGTATCTTGTGATATCGATTGAGGCCAGCTAACATTTTTACCGACTGGATCATTGTCCAATGGTATACCGACTGGATCGTTGTCTAGTGATATCGACTAAACTCTGGGTCGGCTAAGATAATTATCTCTTAGTCTTAGGGCCGGTATCCAGACCGGATCATATGTCCCCTAGCTTATATGAAGGACTTATGAAGTTGCTCATATGAGCTATACAACCTGCGAGAGGTCTGGATGCTGGTGTAACCTGCAAAAATATCTTTGCAGTACCCGTTAGCCATTGAATATTGTCCCCGAGCGTTATTGAGTGATCAGTTCTGAATGAACATTTGACTCTGAGTGAGTAATTCCGAGCGAATATTCGACTATGAGTAAATGATTCCGAGTGAAGTTGGTTCTGGCCGTGTCATTCGGGAAATTCTATTACTTGTAATCTCCTCGTACTGCTCGGTAAAAGTTTGTACATTTTATCCGAGTCTTTTATTTTTATGTCGAGGGCTCGTGTTTTGTCTTGAAAATTCCAAGTGGAAGATCTCCGATTGATCCTTCCGGGGCAGGATTTTCTGAGTAATCCCTCGGGGGTTACTTCCGAGTGAATTGATGGTGTTCGGTTTAATAATGTTCTTAACCAAACTTGGAGTTCGATTTGGCTCTAAAATCCGAGCTTTCACTCGGGTGGGAAGTTTCTGAGTGCAACTTTCCCGAGTAGGTATGTCCCCAAGTCGAGTGCAACTTCCCTGAGTGAGGTGTCTCCGAGTGTGACACTTCTAATGGGGATTGCACCGAGTGAGACCTTTTTGACTTCCACTGGGTAAGGCACCGAGTGAATAATTTTCGTCTTCCACGTGGTATGGCACTGAGTGAAGGAATTCCGAATGGGCTATTTCCAGGGGAAGTACTTTTGGTCAGAGGAAGGCTTTGACTTTGAATAAGTACGTTTCGGGTAGATATATTCCAGAGTAAATAATTCGAGTCTGACTTCAAATTTGAAGTGTTTCCGAGTAAGGAATTCCAAGGGAAAGTATTTCCGAGTGAGGAATTCCTAGGGGAAGTACTTCTGAGTGAATTCGAAGTCATGCTTGGAGTTAGGTTTAACCCTACAATCCAAGCCTTTGACTGGGGTTCGGTTTGATCCTACAACCCGTACTCGGAGTTCGGTTTAGTCCTACAATCCGAGCCTTGGAATGAGTTCGGTAAAATCCTACAACCCATTTCCTGGGGTTCGGTTTAATCCTACAACCCAGTTCTTCAATGGCGATCGGTTTAATCCTACTAACCGTTCTTCTTCACTTTGGTGTTGGATTTTACCCATTCACCGGTTGTTTTTAATTTACTCAGGGTTCAGCGTGGTCCTAAAGAAAAAGCTTCACCCAGCTTACTGCGCCCAAGCCTTCACCGACGTTCGGCCAAACCTACTAGTCATACTCGGAGTTCGGTTTAACCCTGAAATTCGAGCCTTCGACACGAGATTCAGATAAAGGCTAATCCTGAACCTACTGTGCCGGTTACTCGGGGTTCAGCGTGGCCTTGAAGAAGGTCCAACGTACTGCGCCTAAGCCTTCAATCGGTGTTGGATTTTACCCATTCACCATTTTCTTCACTCGGTGTTGGATTTTACCCATTCATCGTTTTTCTTTACTCGGTGTTGGATTTTACCCATTCACCGGCCTTCTCAATTGGTGTTGGATTTTACCCATTCACCGTTCTTCAAATGGGGTTCGGTGTAATCCTACAACCCATTTCTTGAGGTTCGGCTTAATCCTACAACTCAGGTCTTCAATGGCGTTCGGTTTGATCCTACTAGCCGTATCTTCAATCGGTGTTGGATTTTACCCATTCACCTTTCTTTATACTCGGTGTTGGATTTTACCCATTCACTGGCCTTCACACTCGGTGTTGGATTTTACCCATTCACCGGCCTTCACACTTGGTGTTGGATTTTACCCATTCACCGGCCTTCAAATGGGGTTCGGTGCAATCCTACAACCCATTTCCTGAGGTTCGGTTCAATCCTACAACCCAGGTCTTCACCGACGTTCGGCCAAACCTACTAGTCGTACTCAGAGTTTGGTTTAATCCTACAATCCAAGCCTTCTCCGGTGTTCAGCCAAACTTACTAACCGTACCCAGAGTTCGGTTTAATCCTACAATCTGGGCCTTCAATCGGTGTTGGATTTTACCCATTTACCATTTTTCTTCATAATTGGTGTTGGATTTTACTCATTCACCGTTCTTCTCCGACGTTCGGCCAAACCTACTAGTCGTACTCGGAGTTCGGTTTAATCCTACAATCCGAGCCTTCAAATTATGGTTCACCCCTTTGTACCTTCGAAGAGGTTCATCACTAACAACAGATACGTTGTTAGGATCGTCTGTCCTGAAAGTATCTTGTCACAACAGTGTTGTGCATCAAATAAAATCATAAAGACAATGGGTGAACATATAGAATATTTCATTAATTATGAATTACAAGAGAGAAAGAGAGCCGAGTCGGGGTTATGCCTCATTAAACCTTCTTGGTAAAACCCGATTGGAAAAACTCAAGTAAGGAAAGAGTGCACACCGTCTTACCGACTAGCTGTAATAGCGAAAGGAATTTTTTGGTTTTGATGGCCTGATTCCTAATCAATGACCTCTCGATGGCCCTGATGTTGATGTCGGGGCATAACATTTTGCTGTGCAGGCTCACCCATCATAACTCCCTTTTGTTTTTCAGAAGCAGTAAATCTTCTGATCGGAGTGGGATGATCATCATCGCCTTCCTCGTAATCCCTCCCCCTTTTCTCAGTCCGGTCCGGTTCATCAAAAGACCTTTCTTTGAAAAGGTACTGTTTGAGCTTACCCTCTCGGATCAGGGTCTCAATAGTATTCTTCAGGGCTTGACATTCATTTGTCGAGTGGCCCTTTTGCTCATGGAATTCGCAATATTTCCGAAAGTCACCATGCTTGCGAAGCTGGGGCGGCTTCCTGACCCCATATGTAGTAAGCGTTGGCCATCCGATCTCTCTCAGAATCTATGACCGCTTAGAATTTAATGGAGCATAATTGCTAAATGCATTTACTCGTTCTTCCTGACTTGGAGGTACAGGATTATCGAAGATGTTGGCCCGGAACGGTCTCTCTATACGTTCTGATCGGGGCCTGTCCTTATCTCTCCGTTGTTGTGGCGTTGGGGATTTCCCTCTCTCCATTGTTGCTTCCAAGTGCATTTCAATGCCCACATACTTGGATGCTTTCCTCCTGAATTCTTCAAAACTCACCGGAGGACTTTTTGCCAACGATAGGGCGAAAGCAGAGTTCGGTTGCAAAGCTTCTATCACAATATGCAACTGTAGTGCCTCTGCCAAGTTTGGAACAGCAGCTACTTCTTCTAAAACCTCTTCAAGAAGTCCTTGAGAGTTTCATGTTCCCACTGCCTAATCTGGGCCAAAGTATGAGATGTTCTGGGAATATCTCTGGAAATGACAAAGTGGTCCAGAAACGCTGTTGCCATTTCTTCCCATGAGTCGATGGAACCTGATGGTAGCCCCTTGAACCAACTAAGGGCATCATCAACAAGAGTCCGAGGGAACATCCTGCACATGATATCTTCATCTGCCCCTAGGTACATGGCTTCAAATGCATAAGCATCAAGATGCTTAGTAGGATCAGTTTCACCACTGTATTTTTCGATAGAGAGAGGTTGAGTAGTCTGCAGGTGCTTAGGGATGTGTACACTCATAAGTCTCCTTAAAAAAGGGACTGTGAGCTTATAAGTTACCGGAGAGGCTGTCATCAGCTTCCTCTTCCCTTTAGCAACTCTCTCATCAGAATCTTGGATCTGTTCCTTCCCTTCAAACATGGGGATGTTTGAATACTGGGGGGTTGAGGATTTTTCTCCCTCGGTTGTGTGATGTGTCCCCTTGATCTGAGACATGGCTCTCTCCTCCACGCTCTTTCTTTCACGCTTCAATTCCATCAGTTCCTCCATCAACTTTCGTATCATCTCATCCCTTAGATCTGGTGCTGGAACCTGCACCATTCTTCTTGAACTTTCCACAGGTGACTCAAGAACTAAGCGCCTGTTCACTGGTTGTTCCTGGGCAGTGATGTCTTCCACGTGCCCATCTGGTTGGTTTCTCCCATTGCCTTCCATGATAAGAGACAAGACTTCTCTCTCTCTCTTCCTCTTTATCTCTCTAGACTCTACATCTCTCAACGCCGTCGTTTTGCAACTCTTTCCTTTGCCCTCTCTATTTTTTGTTCCCAAAAGGGGCAAATTAGTTTACGCTGATTTCGTAACCATTTTTCTTTTTATAGTTTTGTTGCTTTCTGCGTCGAATCAAATTGGGACAGCAAGAAATCGGATCTCAATGCTTTGCAGGAAACAAAATTTTGCTTCTGAGAATAGAGAGAGTATAGTGTAGGGCCTTGTTCTTGGTACTATTTTGAAGTCGATTGAATGGCAGAAAAATCATGCATCAAGCGTCTTCAGAAGGAATATAGAGCCCTTTGTAAAGAGCCGGTTTCTCATGTTGTGGCTCGTCCTTCACCAAGTGACATTCTTGAGTGGCATTATGTGCTGGAGGGAAGTGAAGGAACACCTTTTACAGGTGGATATTACTATGGAAAGATCAAGTTTCCTCCAGAATATCCATATAAGCCTCCTGGTATTAGCATGATTACACCTAATGGAATGTTCATGACCCAGAAAAGATCTGTTTGTCTATGAGTGACTTTTATCTAGAAAGTTAGAATCCCATGTGGTCTGTATCAAGCATACTAACAGGGCTTCTTTCCTTCATGATGGATACCAGTCCAACCACTGGCAGTGTGAACACCTATTTCGGTGCGGTTAATTTTCATCAAGAATGAGGAATTCTATCACTTGGAACTCCTTTTTTCTATTTTATGTACGTCTTCGGGATTGTCTTAGGCTCTGAGTGATATTCCCAAGTGTAAAGAATTCTGAGAGGACTGAATTCCGACTCGGAATGATCATTTCCGAGTAGGATGACTCGGAAATGATCATTTCCGAGTAGGTGGTCTCTGAGTGAGACGTTGCTGAGTGGATTGTCTCCGGGTGAGGTGTTTCTGAGTAGAAGATTCCCGAGGGAAGTACCTCCAAATGAAAAATGGTTGAATCCGAGTGGAAGATTCCCGATTAAAGCAGCTCCAAATGAAAAATGGCTGACCTTGAATGAATGCCTCTCGGGTGGAGATTCATCCGAGTGAAGGATTACCAATTGAAGCAGGGACTGGATTTGGGGACAAGTGCCTTTTTCTAGACAAAGATGTTTCCGAGTGGAGGGCTCCCGATTGATGCCGCTCTGAATGAAAAGCGAGTCTGATTTGGGATAAGTGCTTTTTCTGGGCAAAATTGTTTTCGAATGGAGGATTCCCGAGTGAGTTGATTCTGAATGAAAAACACTCTGAACTTTGGAGGAGCACTTGTTGAAAAAGGGTGTCTCCGAGTGGACCATTTCAAGGAATTACGTCCGAGCAAAGAAACCCCCTAACCATGAATGAACACTTGTCAGGCAAGGATGTCTCCGAGTGGTGTGTTTCAGAGAAGATGGCATTTTGAGCAAAGAAAAGGTCTTTCCGAGCAGTGCGTTTCGAAGAAGATGTATTCTCTAGCAAAGAACAGGTTTTTACGAGTGGTACGTTTCGGAGAAGATGTCTTTTCGAGCAAGGAAAAGGTCCGACCGGTAATGAGCCTCTTTCGGGCAGAAACTTTCAAAGGTCTATATTTCCGAGTGGGATGTCACCGAGGAAGCCGTTTCTGAGTAGTTTGCTGCCGAGAGATGTATTTCTGAGCGAAGCAAAGCTCTGACCTGGAATGAATCTCTTTCGGGCAGACTCTCTCAAGTTTCAAACTATCTCCGAGTGGGATGTCTCCGAGGAAGACACTTCCGAGTGGTTTATTGCCGAGAGATGTATTTTCAAGCGAAGCAAAGCTCTGACCTGGAATGAGCTTCTTTCGGCCAGATTCTCTTAAGTTCCAAAATTTCTGAATGAAAAGCAAGTCTGACTTCCGAGTGAATACATCCGAATGGGTTGATTCCCGATTGAAGCCATTCTGAGTGAAAAAACAAGTCTGACTTCCGAGTGAATACGTCCGAATGGGTTAATTCCTGATTGAAGCCATTCTAAGTGAAAAGCAAGTCTGACTTCAGATGAATGTGTCCGAGTGGATCATTTCAAGGAGCGAAGAAAGAGTCATTCTCGAGGGAATTACTTCCGAGCAGTGAAAGGCCCCCGACTAGGAATGAATACTTTTTGGGCCAAGATATATATCCTTCTCCGAGTGGTTCAATTCTAGTGATGTGTTTCCGGGTGAAGAAAGACCTTGATTTTGAAGGAATACCCCTCGGACTGAGGCATTCGAATGAAGAGTTGCCGATTGAATCAGTTTTAAATAAAGACTTCCCAAATGAGACGTTCCTTAGTGGGCCACATTTGAGAGAAGAGGGTCTGAACGAGTGCATCTGTCGCGACCTGGACCAAAATAGGTGTTCACAGATGCCCCTCTTTACTTCTTTTCCGCGAGAAAAACATGAAGTCTCTTCTTGTTTTTGAAGTGAAAAGGAAGTAAAGACGTGAACACCATTGTCAAAGACATGCAGACTCCGATAACCAAGAGAGTCAGTATTGTTCCATTGAAGAAAACCAATAGTGGTGCCAATTTCTGTGACTTGAAGAATGAAGTAAGGCGTCTACTTTGATGGCTTTGGCGATCTGATAAGGGGGAAACCTAGGAATTGACACTTGAAGCTCTTGCTTTCTCTCTTTATTCTCTGTTCTTCTTTCTCTTCTTTTCTTTTTTTTTGTTTTTGTTTTTTTTTGTTTTTTTGTTTTTTTCGAGTTTTTTTTTGTTTTTTTAGTGTTTTTTTTTTAGTTCTAAATTGACCGGAAAGGATTGTCTTCCAGTTAACAGGAGGTGAGAGGATTGGGGTTGAACCCCCAGTAGACTGGAAATAAAGGGTTCCCTTGTTGGGAGAGTAAAGGGTGCCTTCTTAGGCGACTTGGAAAGTAAAGGGTGCCTTCTTAGGCGACTGGAAAGTAAAAGGGTGCCTTCTTAGGCGAATGGGAAAGTAAAGGGTGCCTTCTTAGGCAACTGGAAAGTAAAGGGTGCCTTCTTAGGCGACTGGAAAGTAAAGGGTGCCTTCTTAGGCGACTGGAAAGTAAAGGGTGCCTTCATAGGCGACTGGAAAGTAAAGGGTGCCTTCATAGGCGACTGGAAAGTAAAGGGTGCCTTCTTAGGTGACTGGAAAGTAAAGGGTGCCTTCTTAGGCAACTGGTAAGTAAAGGGTGCCTTCATAGGCGACTGGAAAGTAAAGGGTGCCTTCATAGGCGACTGGAAAGTAAAGGGTGCCTTCTTAGGCGACTGGAAAGTAAAGGGTGCCTTCATAGGAGACTGGAAAGTAAAGGGTGCCTTTATAGGCGACTGCAAAGTAAAGGGTTCATTCTTAGGCGACTGGAAAGTAATGTTATTCAAGTGGCCTCAATACTCAAGAGGGGGGGTGAATTGAGTTTTTAAAACTTTGCTTGGAATGTCCTTGAACTTGATTCTTTTATCACAAGTTTATAAGATTATGCAAAATAAGTTTAGTTTAAGGAGATATGCAATGCACAACAAGGTTTAAATAGTTTAGACAAATTATCAAACACTTGGTGTGCAATATCCAATATTGACCAAAACAAGCAAGCTAAAATATGCAAACCACAATCAACCAACACAAATCGATCAAGAGAAATATATGAAAGTAAAAGAGTAAGGGAGAAGAGATTGCAAATCGATTTAATAAGTTCCACCAACCCGGTGTACGTCTCGCCTCTAAGCAACCCACTTAGAGGATTTCCACTATTGTAGATTAGAGAAAGAACTTTGAGCAATTACGGCTTCCTAGTGTCCCACACTCAAGAACCCAATCCTCACAAGTACAAGGGCAACCCACCCAATCTCTCAATCTCACAATATCCCAAAGGTTGAACCCCAACCTTTGTAACCACTCAACCTAGAGTGAACTTTAATGTTTTGATGTTTGTGTTTACAAGCAAAAATACTCTCTCAAAAGAGTGGATAGGCAAGTGATAGCTCACACAAATTCTAACTCTCAAAAAGGAGAGGATATACAAATGAAATCTCAAAATATACAAGAGTAAAAACTCACTAAGCACTAAGAATGATTGTAGAATTGATTTCCTTTTGTTCCTTGTTGGTCTATTGCTTCTTCATGTTGTGCTTGTGTTTCCCTTGCATTTATAGAGCCTTGGAGCACCTTGAGAGATCTTCTAGCCATTGCATGTAGTGGGCATCTGAGAAAATGGTGAAAAAATGAGCTAGTTTCCCACTAAAATATGTTTTCCCACTATCGTAATCGATTACGCCTTGAGCTGTAATCGATTAAATTTTGAATTTTTCAGTCCAGTTTGTGCTATAATCGATTAGCATTCACCACCTAATCGATTAGCTTCAAGTCATAACCCTGGTAATCGATTATATCTTGCCTAGTAATCGATTAGCTATAGCACCTGATGCATTTAATTCAATTCTTGTCTTGGTAATCGATTATGACACTTGGGTAATCGATTAGTGACGTTCCAGTAGCTCTGTAATCGATTGCCTGAGGTCTTGTAATCGATTAGCTTATATACCTGATACATTTAATTCAAAACAGAAGCTATCTAATCGATTATCTTAGACTCCCTAATCAATTAGCTGCGCAGTTTTTCTGGGTCTGATTCTAAGTCTTTTGTTTTTGCAAGAATTTCTTCAAGAGTCCTTTGTGATTATCAAAATCCTTGAACCTGTAATCATATTCAAACACATTCTCCCCTTTTTGATGATGACAACAATGTTCATCTCTTGAGGGTTGTTAGTTTAAATAATAATTATATCTCTAAGTTTATCTCTTGAATGTTTATCTACAAAAACATATCTCTTATGAATTCTGCATGATCTCTTATCTCTTAGTCAAATAAATCTCTTAAGCAAATAAATCTCCCCCTATCTTTAGGAATCTATGCCTTTGGAGATAATTAACCATTTAGAGATAATTAATCATTTAGCATATTTATTTTTAGCAGCCAAAATAGATGAAAAATTAATAATTAGATGAATAAACTTCTTCTCCCCCTTTGGAATCATCAAAAATAGTAAAGCAAATAGATGCATATAATGAAAGACAAAATTTTATTCAATTTAAACGGAAGGGAAAGTACATTAACAGAAAGATGGCAGAATTAAAAAACTTATGCAGAATTGAGAAAAACACAAAACACATTAACCAAAACATGAAAAACGGATTTAGTTATCCAGATTGAAAAAGTGAAGCTCGGAGATTTGGTAAGATAGCTCATCATAGCGCTATTGCATCATCTCAAAGTGCTGCTGCTCAGTCATTGAAAACTCTTGAAGAGAGTTCTCAATGCGGTCGAAGCGGTGGTCAAGGTGAGTGTAGAGAGATGCGAATGGATCAGAGGGGGCTTCCGGTGCAGGTTGTGTTGCAGGAGGAGGAGGGATTGGCTCATCAGTAGGGGCTTCAAAAGGAATATTGGCATGATAGCCTTCCATCCTTGAGTACCAAGCTCCATTCAGAAAAACGAGACCCATCTTGGTGAGGTGATGGGTGCCAATGCAAGCCTTTGGAGGCACCTTCTCCGACAGCTCTCCAGCCAAGTCTACTCCACAATGTTTGAAGATTCTAGTGAGTAGAATGGCGTAGGGAAGCTTTTGCTGATCTTTGGCTTGGCGCATGTGGAGCTTGATCATTTGAACCCAATTTATCTCCTTTTGGATCTGCATAGCCCACATCAAGAGGACATCATCCTCTTCTACCAGAGCATAGCTCCCACCACGGGGAACCAACATCTTGACCAAGAAGAAGTGTAAGAGGCGGTTGTTCATGGTCAAGTGGCCCACCAGCTTGTGGTTGCTTCTTGGGCGATCAGCCTTCCATAAGGATTGTCAGGCAGTGAGAGCATTGAAACCCCATTCGTCCTCAGGATCTCCTCCGTCGAACTCTGAATCATTGAGTGGCAGAAGAGAGATTTCCGCCAACTGGGCATTTGTGAGCTTAATGGTCACATTTTTAACTTTGGATTCTATCACCCCATTTACAAGCTTGAGGTTGCAGTAAAATACCCGGATAAGTTCCGGATAGTAAAGTTCTTCCTTAAGGGTGAGGAAGGGGAAGAGGTTGTAGTGGTGGAGACATTGGGTGAAGGTGAGGCTGTGGTTGTCAAAGGTTTCAGCAATGGTGTAGTGGGGGGATATGATGTCTTTTTCAGAAAAATGGTTGATGAAGTGTTAAAGGTCTCTATGGTTTGTGAAAAACCTAGAGAAATCAAGGGGATTGTTTGTTTGGGTCATTGAAAACCTTGCCCTCTTGATGGTTCTTGATGTAGACATGGTGGTGGAAGGAGAAAAGTGTAGAGGGAAGATGAAGAGAAGGAGAGAGTTCTTAGGGAACTTGAGAGAGTTTAAAGGAGAAGAGGTAGTGTGACTTGAGAGAGGGAATAAGTGGGTTTTTATAGGGAAAAGGTAGGTTTAGGAAGGAGTAAAGTGGAGTTAGTGGGGGTAGGAACACAAAGAGCCTCGGTAACCGTCGTTTGACAGCTCTGGAACCGATGCTAATCGATTATGAGGCATGGGTAATCGATTAGCTCACTGTTTCTGAGGAAGATGAATCGTTTCGCACCTGGGTAATCGATTAGGGAAGATGGGTAATCGATTAGGTTGAGAAACAGAATCATCCTAATCGATTAAGGGAGGCTTGTAATCGATTAGAGGAAAGTTGAAACGTTTTGGACCTGAAACAGAGGCTTTGTAATCGATTATGGACCAAGTGGTAATCGATTAGGCAGAAAACAGAAGCTTGGTAATCGATTAGATGTCAAGGAGTAATCGATTAACTAAGAACCAGAAGCTTACTAATTGATTATTTCAATCTTTGTAATCGATTATTTTGCTTAAAAACGCCCAGATTTTGCAGATTTTGTTTCAGAAGGCTGGAAATCTATTAAGTTATTCCTTAGAACATTTTGAACTTAATGAAACATAATCAGAATCAAGGAATTATCAAAATCATCTATTTATTCAAACACAATTGGTTATATCAAGGATTCCTAATTCTCTTCTTATATGTATGAATTGATCTTTTGCTAGAGGTTTGGTGAATATATCTGCTAATTGCTTGGAAGTTTCAACATGTTCAAGCACACAATCACCCTTTAATACATGATCTCTAATGAAATGATGTCGAATCTCAATATGTTTGGTTCTTGAATGCATTACAGGATTCTTTGAAATATTTATAGCACTTGTGTTATCACATTTAAGAGGCACATGGTCTAACATAACACCAAAATCTAGAAGTTGTTGTCTCATCCAAAGGATTTGAGCATAACAACTACCAGCTGCAACATATTCTGCCTCAGTTGTGGATAGTGCAACATTTACTTGTTTCTTGCTATGCCAAGAAACAAGAGAACTACCAAGTAAGTGACATGTTCCACTAGTGCTTTTCCTATCTAGTTTACATCCTACAAAATCCGAATCCGAATATCCAACTAATGTGCATTCAAACCCTTTGGGATACCATAAACTGACATTTGGAGTTCCAACAAGATATTTCATTATTCTTTTTACTGTAGTTAGGTGTGATTCTTTTGGACATGCTTGGTATCTAGCACACATACAAACAGCAAACATGATGTCTGGCCTACTTGCGGTTAAGTAAAGTAAGGATCCGATTATACCTCTATATTTTGTAAGTTCAACATCCTTACACTTCTCATCCTTGTCCAAATAGCATGAAGTGACCATAGGTGTGGCAATGTCATTTGCCTTGTCCATGTTGAATTTCCTAAGCAATTCTTTGCAGTACTTTGCTTGACTAATGAATGTGCCCTCATTAGTTTGCTTGATTTGTAGTCCAAGGAAGAAAGTAAGTTCCCCCATCATGGACATCTCAAATTCTTCCTGCATTAACTTAGCAAACTCTTTGCACATTGAGTCATTAGTAGCACCAAAGATTATATCATCAACATATACTTGCACCAATAGTATGTCATTCTTTTTGTGCTTTATGAATAATGTTGTGTCAACCTTTCCTCTTTCAAAGTTGTTTTCTAAAAGAAATTTGCTCAATCTTTCATACCAAGCTCTTGGAGCTTGTTTTAAGCTATACAAGGTTTTCTTTAGTTTGAAAACATGTTTTGGAAATTGGTAGTTTTCAAAACCTGGAGGTTGATCAACGTACACTTCCTCTTGAATATAACCATTCATGAAAGCACTCTTGATATCCATTTGGTACAATTTAAAGTCCTTACAACATGCAAAGGCTAATAATAATCTAATAGCTTCTAGCCTAGCTACGGGTGCATATGTTTCTTCATAATCAATGCCTTCTTCTTGATTATAACCTTTAGCTACTAGCCTAGCTTTATTCCTAGTAATTATGCCATTTTCATCTAATTTATTCCTAAACACCCATTTTGTTCCTATTATTTGGTGATCATTGGGTCTTGGCACTAATTCCCAAACTTCATTTCTTTCAAATTGATTCAATTCTTCTTGCATGGCCAACATCCAATGTTCATCAATAATAACTTCATCAATGCATTTGGGTTCTATTTGTGATACAAAGGCTAAATGATTACATGCATTCCTAATGGCCTTTCGAGTACTTACACCTTTAGTCATTTCACCTATGACTTTATCTAAGGGATGGTCCTTCAAAGTGATCCATTGTTGTGGTTCCTCATGTTGTGTTGCATCTTTGTCTTTGTTCTCTTTTTCCTTGTCATTCAAGGTTAATTCTTGAAGAGTACCTACAATATCATCAACATCTTCCTTTCTCGGGGAGTTATGGTGATCCTCATCAAATTTGACATGAATGGACTCCTTAATGGTGTTTGTTTGTTTATTAAAGATTCAATAAGATTTACTAGATTGTGAATATCCTAGGAAGATTGCCTCATCAGCTTTAGCATCAAACTTTCCTAGATTATCTTTTCCATTATTGAGCACAAAGCATTTACATCCAAAAATATGAAAGTATAAAATGTTGGGTTTTCTTCCCTTGTAAAGTTCATAGGGGGTTTTCTTTAGGATAGGCCTTATTAAACATCTATTCATAACATGACAAGCGGTATTTACCGCATCGGCCCAAAAATGTTTCGCAATGTTATTTTCATTTAACATGGTTCTTGCAAGTTTTACTAAGGATCTATTTTTCCTTTCAACTACTCCATTTTGTTGAGGAGTTCTAGGAGCTGAGAAATTGTGATTGATACCATGTTTTTCGCAAAATTTTTCAAAAGATTGGTTTTCAAATTCTCCCCCATGATCGGTTCTAATGGATGCAATATTAAAATTTTGCTCATTTTGGATAATCTTAGCAAGTTTCTTAAATGCATGATATGCTTCATTCTTATGAGTAAGAAACAAGGTCCATGTATATCTAGAATAATCATCTACAATTACTAGACCATAGTAATTACCACCAAAGCTCTTGATTTTAGAAGGTCCAAATAGATCCATGTGCAAAAGTTGCAAAGGCCTTTGTGTGGAAACAATATTTTTAGTTTGAAAGGATGCCTTTACTTGTTTTCCCTTTTGACATGCATCACAAAATTTGTTTTCAAATTTAAGCTTTGGTAAACCAATTACTAATTCCTTAAAAACAAGTTTATTCAAATGGTCTACATGTATATGAGCTATTCTTCTATGCCACAACCAAGTTTCATCCTCTCTAGTCATGAAGCATTGCACATCATTTGAGGACAAACTATCCATATCAATCATGTAAATATTATCAATTCTTTGACCTACAAAGTTAATTTCCTTGTTAATCTTATGCTCAATTATGCAACAATTTGATTCAAACAAAACTCTATATCCTTTGTCACATAATTGACTTATGCTAAGTAAATTGTGTTTTAGGCCTTCAACATACAACACATCGCTAATAGGAGTAGAGGAATTCTTACCAATGTTTCCAATGCCTAGAATTCTTCCTTTGGTGTTGTCTCCGTAGGTGATGCTTCCTTTCCTTTTGGGAGTGAATGAGGTGAATTTACTTATGTCTCCTGTCATATGCTTTGAACACCCACTATCCAAATACCAATGGGTGTTGCTTGCCTTGAAGCATACCTACAAAACAAGATTAATTTAGAGAACTAGGTACCCATTGTATGTTGGGTCCTTTAATGTTAGCTTGTGGTAATGTTCCTTTGGGAACCCACACTTTTCTTATGACCTTTGGCCCTAATTTTCTAACATTGCAATTTGGTGAGCTATGACCTTTGAAACCACAATGATTGCATTTCATAAAAGGTGAAGATAATTTCATAGGTGGCACAAAAAAAATTTTATAGTGTTTTTCTTTCTTGGTAGAGTTGTATCCTAAACCGGTTTTATCAAACATGCATCTTTGGTTTCCAAGTAATATATTTAAGTTATCTCTACCATTAGTGAACTTTTCTAGTGTCCTATTTAAGTCTACAACCTTGGTTTCAAGAATATCACACTTCTTTACAAATTCACATGGTTTGGTCCTAGAGTATGCTTCAACATTTTCTAATTCATCTTTCAAGCATTTATTTTCTTTACAAACTTCTATGAGATCCATTTCAAGAGTGTCAATGGTTTTTCTTGACAATTTGTATTTACTAGAAAGCTTGATAAATTTATCATACAACTCTTCAAAAGCATCTAGTAACTCATTCTTATCTAAATCAAGAAGACTTACCTCATTATCTTCTTCTTGGTGATTGGCCATTAAACAAAGATTCGATTCCTCGTTTTCAGACTCATCGGAACTACTTACATCGTTTTCATCCCAAGCGATGTAAGCTCTTCTTCTTCCTATTTTCTCCTTATTCTTTTTCTTTAGATTTGGGCAATCTACTTTGAAGTGCCCTTCTTTTCCATATTCAAAATAATTTGGTGAAGAAGAGGATTCATTAGAGATTGGTTTCTTACCTTGGGGTTTGAAGTTCTTTTGGAATATTTTGTTTTTCATGAACTTTCCAAACCTCTTCACAAACAAACCAAATTCTACTTCTTCGTCAGGGTCACTACATGATTCTTCTTCATGTATAGAGGTGGCCTTGAGAGCTAAGCCTTTCTTCTTGGAGGATTTTTCTTCTTCCTCCGCTTGCTTCAAAACTCTTAGTTCTTCCTCTTGCTCTTGTAGTTTTCCGAAGAGTGTGGCAAGTGACATTTCATTGATACTTGGGGATTGTTTGATGGTGGTGACGAGTAGTTGCCATTCCCTGCTAAGACTTTTCAAGACTTTGTGCACAAGTTCTTTGTTAGTGTAAACTTTACCAAGAGTAATGAGATGATTAATTATAAGAGTAAATCTCTTTTGCATTTCTACTATAGTTTCCCCTGAATTTATTCTAAAACTTTCATATTGGCTAGTCAAGGTACTGATCTTGGAGTCTTTTACATCACTAGTACCTTCGTGAGTTACTTGTAAAGTATCCCATATTTCCTTAGCGGATTGACAAGTCATTATTCTAAAAAATTCATCTGGACCTAATGCCATAGTGATGAGATTTTTAGCCTTATATCCGTATTGCACTTTCTTCTCCTCATCACCTGTCCATTCTTCCATAGGTTTTTCAACATTTTTATCATTGACAGTATGCATGGGTGTATAAGGACCATTTTTAATGGCATTCCAAATTCTTAAATCAATAGATTGAATAAAGATTTTCATTCTTTCCTTCTAAAAGGCATAGCCTTCCCCATTGAAAGCGGGAGGTCTATTTATGGCACCACCCTTGGGAAAAAGGTTTTGAGAACTTGAGGCCATCTAATCTCTTGAAGCTATTAAGCTTGATCTACCAAGAGTCAAGCTCTGATACCACTTGTTAATCAAGTGGCCTCAATACTCAAGAGGGGGGGGGGTGAATTGAGTTTTTAAAACTTTGCTTGGAATGTCCTTGAACTTGATTCTTTTATCACAAGTTTATAAGATTATGCAAAATAAGTTTAGTTTAAGGAGATATGCAATGCACAACAAGGTTTAAATAGTTTAGACAAATTATCAAACACTTGGTGTGCAATATCCAATATTGACCAAATCAAGCAAGCTAAAATATTCAAACCACAATCAACCAACACAAATCGATCAAGAGCAATATATGAAAGTAAAAGAGTAAGGGAGAAGAGATTGCAAACCGATTTAACGAGTTCCACCAACCCGGTGTACGTCTCGCCTCTAAGCAACCCACTTAGAGGATTTCCACTATTGTAGATTAGAGAAAGAACTTTGAGCAATTGCGGCTTCCTAGTGTCCCACACTCAAGAACCCAATCCTCACAAGTACAAGGGCAACCCAGCCAATCTCTCAATCTCATAATATCCCAAAGGTTGAACCCCAACCTTTGTAACCACTCAACCTAGACTGAACTTTGGTGTTTTGATGTTTGTGTTTACAAGCAAAAATACTCTCTCAAAAGAGTGGATAGGCAAGTGATAGCTCACACAAATTCTAACTCTCAAAAAGGAGAGGATATACAAATGAAATCTCAAAATATACAAGAGTAAAAACTCACTAAGCACTAAGAATGATTGTAGAATTTATTTCCTTTTGTTCCTTGTTGTTCTATTGCTTCTTCATGTTGTGCTTGTGTTTCCCTTGCATTTATAGAGCCTTGGAGTAGCTTGAGAGATCTTCTAGCCGTTACATGTAGTGGGCATCTGAGAAAATGGTGAAAAAATAAGCTGGTTTCCCACTAAAATATGTTTTCCCACTATCGTAATCGATTACGCCTCGAGCTGTAATCGATTACATTTCAAGTTTTTCAGTCCAGTTCGTGCTGTAATCGATTAGCATTCACCACCTAATCGATTAGCTTCAAGTCAGAACCCTGGTAATCGATTATATCTTGCCTAGTAATCGATTAGCTATAGCACCTGATGCATTTAATTCAATTCTTGTCTTGGTAATCGATTATGACACTTGGGTAATCGATTAGTGCCGTTCCAGTAGCTCTGTAATCGATTGCCTGAGATCTTGTAATCAATTAGCTTATGTACCTGATACATTTAATTCAAAACAGAAGCTATCTAATCGATTAGCTTAGACTCCCTAATCGATTAGCTGCGTAGTTTTTCTGGGTCTGATTCTCAGTCTTTTGTTTTTGTAAGAATTTCTTCAAGAGTCCTTTGTCATTATCAAAATCATAATCATATTCAAACACAAGTAAAGGGTGCCTTCTTAGGCGACTGGTAAGTAAAGGGTGCCTTCATAGGCGACTGGAAAGTAAAGGGTACCTTCATAGGCGAATGGAAAGTAAAGGGTGCCTTCATAGGTGACTGGAAAGTAAAGGGTGCCTTCTTAGGCGACTGGAAAGTAAAGGATGCCTTCATAGGTGACTGGAAAGTAAAGGGTGCCTTCATAGGCGACTGGAAAGTAAAGGGTGCCTTCATAGGCGACTGGAAAGTAAAAGGTGCCTTCATAGGCGACTGGAAAGTAAAGGGTGCCTTCTTAGGCGAATGGGAAGTAAAGGGTGCCTTCATAGGCAAATGGGAAGGTAGAGGTTGGGGTTGACCCTGGGGGAGCCAATAGGACGTCTCGTCCGAATTAACTCACTGTTGACAGGAAGTGTAAAGATTGGGGGAGCTAACAGGACGTCTCGTCCGAATTAACTCACCGGACCTAAAGGCTCGGGGTGATGCCCTGGTTTGACATGACTGAAGTTTCTTAGGGAATTGCTCCTTGAATGAAAGAGAATAGATCTGGGGTGATGCCATGATTTGAAGGAACCTTGGGGAACTGCCCCTTGACTGAAAGAGAATAATCTGGGGGTGATGCCCCAGTTTGACATGATTTGAAGGAATCTTGGGGAATCGCCCCCTTTGACTGAAAGATAATAGATCTAGGGTGATGCCATGATTTGAAATGGTTTGAAGGAATCTTGGGGAACTGCCCCTTGACTAGAACAAAAGAAATCTAGGGAGATGCCCCAGTTTGAGTTGTTTAGGAAGTGTAATTCTACTGGGGGAGGATTTGGTAATTAGGGGTACTATCTCTTTGGGTGAAAGAGAATGAACATGGGGTGATGCCCCAGTTTGAACTATCTGCCTCGGAACCTTGAGGGGCTGCCCCTTAAGTGAGAAGAAATGAACCTGGGGTGATGCCCCTGTTTGATTTGTTTGGGAAGTGTAGTTCCACCGGGAAAGGATTGATGGTTTGGGGTACTACCCCTTGATTGGGAAGGGAAAATCTGGGGTCCACCTGGTATGTGTGGATTCACTGAGAGAAGTGTGTTGGGGCCCTTTGGGGAGAGTTCTTCTAAGCCTGATTAGAAAAGTGTTCTTACTAGGGGGAGAAGATGATCTGAATTGTAGGCTCACTGGGGAGAGAGTTTGGTGATTCTGCTAGGGGAGAGAATTTTGCTTGAAGCTATTCTTAGGTGGTATTTGGGCTTGTGAAGGAGATACACTTGACTGTTGGAATGTATCAGGTAGATTCCTTGGAAGGGAGTTTGAAAAGTGTCAGCTTTGGCAGTTGAGGAGAAGACTTCAAGAAGTGCCAACTTTGGCGATTTAGGGAAGGAGTTTTGAGAAGTGCCAATATTGGAGGTTGAAGAAGAGATTTTGAATAGTGCCAACTTTGGCAACTTGAGGAAGGGACTTTGAGAAGTGCCAACTTAAACGTTTTGAGGAAAGGATTCTGAGGAGTGCCAACTTTGACGGTTTGAGGAAGGGACTTAAAAGATTCTAGTTTTGGCAGTCACAGTTCCATTGAGGAAAAGGACTTGATTGAGGCGTCAATAATTGACATGATTGTCTGTTGTAATAACCTGCAGAAAAAAGGGTAACTAGTGCAAAGATAAATTCAAAAACTGGTAGGTCCTGTGAAACCGCGACCCTTAAGATAACTCATGGACAGAGGAGAATGAAAGAGGTGATCATAGCTTTGAAGCGCGTGCTTGGCTGAGTCTTCGTGATAATTGCCTAAGACGAGGTCGAGTAGTGGGAGCGTCTTGTTCCTCACGACTTTAAATGTTCACCATTTTTTCATTTATTTTATAAAAACACAATGTTTTATCAGATCAATGCAATTCATAACACGTATAAAAAAAAGGATAAATTTTATTCATGTATGTCAAACAGAATACAGAGAATGGACAACGGGGAAAATAGATGGGATAAAATGAAGTCACGTAGGACAGGTCAAGGCCAGGGGAAACAGGGAAGGTTCGAGGATCCTCCAGTGAGTTCCTGAGACTAATGAGAACCTTAATCCCACGTCACGACCTCGAGTACATCGTTCAACTCTGCCTTTGAGAGGGTAGTTTGACCATGGTCCACATGCCTCAGTTTGCACGTTTTGCATTGGAAACTTTAGTTACTCTACCAAAATCTTGACCCTAATTTTTACCTGAGCTGCCTTTTCAGGTTTTCGACTCACCGGGTTGCTCTAACTTTTGGCTAGGCCGCCCTTTCAGGTTTTCAGCCTAGCGAGCTTTTCTCTTTCTTTATAATGTGTTTTTCCTTTCTTGTTTATTTTTGGCTGCATCCTTTACAGTAAAAGGTTGAAATTGATCACACTCCAGTTGAGTCTACCTAAGCTTTTCCAAATTTAGTTTGATCCTTTGGGGAGCTGATGTCACTTCAAATAGGAGACTCTACTCCTATGCCATATACCCAAGGAAATATTGGTGAGTCTTTGGCATCGATGAGAGGGAATTACTGAGTCATCATTTTGGCCTTTATTTTCCTTTTCCTTTTTTTTTCATACTTTCTAGATTTTTTCTTTTTCATTTTCCATTTTTATTTCTTTTTGTTTGCCCTCTTTTTTTTGTTTTTTTTTAATCCCCTTAATGACGCAATGACTCAATCTGACAGACTATTTCCTTGGCTACATGGGCATGAGGAATGGCGCACTCTTTAAGGTTGAGGTGTTGATGATGACAAGAATGCAAGTTCTTGGCCTAACGACATTCATTCCCCTTATACAGAAAATGACTGCTTGCTCGATGATCTGGACGCAACCAGCTTGCCCCACTTGGCACGTGCATTGGACTCTAAGCTTGATTCTATTTTTTTCATTTTTTCATTTTTCTTTTCATTTTTTTTTATTTTTTTGTTTTTTTTGTTTTTTTTCGCAAAGTCTCCCTCAATCGTGTCTGCATTTATAGGCATCAGCAATTTGCCCCTATCTATGTTGGTGACAGTTGAAGTTTCCTTAAACGACTGGCCTGCCTCTGTCCAATTCGGGACTTGGCCATGTTGTCATTCACATATATTCCTACCACGTCCTGAAACAAAATTACTAATGTCTTCTGATAGATTGCCCCCGTGTTTTCTTAAACTAAAGGACATTAATAACTTAATGGATTCCTTCAGTTATTCTTGACTCAGGGGTATACCCATCTTGATCTTTTCTCCTCTCCAATTGACAATCTTAACCGCCTATTAAAAGGGATAAACCTCTTTAACCTCTTGTTCTAACAATCTTGTTAACTCAGGTGGTGGCTCGTAGTCTTCTCCACCTTCTTCGTCGGCATAGTCAACTGGGTGATCGAAATCGTGAAGCAGGATTGTGATTTCATTAGTCTCAAGAGGATCATTTTTGGATCTGCAATTTAGCGTGTTATGGCAAAAAATAAAAAAGAGAGAAAAAGAGGAACAAGCAAGTAAAAAAAAATGAATCAAAGCAAGGATAAAGGGATGAGAAAATATTTTTGAATTTCGATACGTATTTATTGATTGAATGATAAAACAAGTTTTTTTCGCCCTTATTACATGAAAAGTCCCAAAGCCTTAGGCATAGCAGAGGGATAAACAAGACATTAAGGCAATGACAAATTACTTTGGTGAATCATTTAAAATCGTAGGGAGTTCGACGGCCTCCCAGTTACTGAGCTCTTGGCCCGGTGGGCAAACGACCACCAAATCAGCATTATCATCAAAACCATCTTCAATATCGGCCACCACGGCGTTAACTTCTGAACCTCCATGATTGGTCACGTTAGGGTTTCCTTCCCGAAAATTAATCCAGTCAGCTTTGATCAAATCCCTCACTTTATATTTCAAGGCCATACAACCCTGATGCCCCAGCGTGGTAATCACAATGAACGTTTGGGTCATACCCCCTTGGGTAAGGAGGTTGCAACGGCCTCATGGGGCATGGAGCTACTAGACCCTTCTAAACAAGGATTGGAAAAAGTTTGGTATATGTTATGGGAATTGGATCGAACTACAGAGGGGTGCGCTCATTGTTGGGGTTCCTTGTATTCTGATTATGATCGGGTGGTCGAATCACTTGTTGCGGGTGATGGTATGGCATGGGTTGCGGCATTGGCGCTCTTACCATGGGCGGACGGAAGTGGGGAGTATAAGCTGTCGGGCCCTGAGTGGCAGCGGCCACATAAGGATTGGGAGTTTGAATCATGGTAGGGATGAATGGTCTCGGCGGAGCCGTCTTTTGATTAGAAGAGATGGAATTAGTTTCTCCATCCCTTCTCCCAGGCGCCGGCTTTCTTGTCGTGCTTGCCCCAGATGGGCCCTGAGTGCTCTTTCCTGTTCGTATTCCGCTCTCCACCCTTTCCCCAATAGTCACAATGTCGGAGAAGTTGGATGAAACACTACCAATCATCTTTCCATAGAAGGGTGATGGGAGCGTGTCGATAAACATCGTGACTATCTCTTTTTCCGACAATGGGGGGTCCACTTGCGCCGCTGTCTCTCTCCAGCGTTGGGCATATTCTTTAAACGTTTCATTGTCCCTTTTCAACATATTCTGTAATTGAACCCTATTGGGTGCCATATCCATGTTATACTTGTATTGTCTAAGGAAGGCATCTGCCAGGTCCTTCCAACAACGAATATAGTTCCTCTCAAGGTGAGCATACCATGTAAGAGCGGCCCCCGCCAGACTATCTTGGAAGCAGTGGATCAACAATTGGTCATTAGAAGAGTAGGATGTCATCTTTTGACAGTACATCATGAGATGGTTCTTTGGACAAGTCATTCCCCGATACTTGTCAAAGTCTGGCATCTTGAATTTGGGCGGGAGGACAACATCTATGACTAGGCATAGCTCAGAAGCATCTATCAGTCCAAAACCTCCGGCGCCTTCCATTATTCTCAAACGCTCTTCTAATATTTCTATCTTTTCCTTTTGGGGAGCTGCGACCGTGCTATGACCGGCTACCGGGTTCATCATGCGGGTTGTATCTTGGAGATTGGTCATATAGGGGGTTGCGTATCCGTATGGATAGCCGAGTGGCTGGTTGAACGGAGGCAACGCATGGGACTGGTTCATTAGGCCTGTATTTGGTGAGGGACCTTGGGGTTGGGCCATAGTTTGTACGGTATAAGTTGGCTGGGTCATCTGGGCTTGTGTATTTTGGGCTTGTGCGTTGTAGATTGGCTGGGCCATCGGGGCTTATGTGTTTTGGGTTTGGTAGATTTGTGGGTCATGGGCTTGTGTGTTTTGGGTTTGGTAGGCTCGTGGGTCATGGGCTTGCGTGTTTTGGGTTTGGTGGAGTGGTGGCATATTTGGCTGGGTGGGGTATGAAGCGTAAGGATTCATCGCTTGCTGGTCGTGGGCGTCTTGTTGGTTAGAGAGTGGGGGATAGTACCCCGGTGGTAGGCCATAAAGTGGAAAAGGTACTAGGTTGCCATCAGGACCGACAAATGTATGCTGTTGTGCATAGGACTGGCCGTAAGGTGGCTGGGTCTCAATGGCAGGGTTAGGTCTTCTGACATGAATGGTGAGAGGGGGTGTCGTTGTGTTAGGGAGTTGGGTTCTTGCTGGGTCAGAACTAAGAGGAGGAGGCGTGGTGGCAGGCTGCTGTTGGCCGTCCTCAACACCTGCAGAGGAGCCTCCTTCTGTGAGTTTCTTTTCTAAAAGTTTAGTTAACTCCGTCACTCGTTCTTTCAGCTGATCGAACTCAGTTCTAAAGTCTCCGTCAACAGCTTCTGCCTCAGCCATGAGTTTCTTTTGGAGTCGGGTCTGGTAAGGATGCCTACCCGTGACGTTGGTGTCTCCTTTTTTTAAAAAACAAAAAATGTTAGGAGGAAATAGAAAGAAGGAGAATGTCGTGGGAAGCAATCACAGGCTTTGGCGAGTATCCTTTAACCATTCTTTAGAACTTATTGTTCAAAAGTACAAGGTATGGTAAACATGGAAATTAATACGGGATAGTTGTAAAAATAGAAGAAATCTTTCATCTTGAGGCGGGAGCCTCAAGCTCAAACATTTTCTTCAGGCAACTACAGCCCTCATTCCTTAAGTTCAATCCTATGTTAATTTCCATAGATACTCAAAGGGTATTCGTTAAGTTTTGAATAGCCTCCAATGAAAATGAGGATAAGGAAAAGAAATTAGTTGCTGTCATGTTTTTTTGAAACCGGTACTTCCCTATTGATTTAACATAAAGCAATTTTTTTCTTGGGGAAACAGCGGTTACCAAGGGTCCAAGTCGCAATAGTCATAAGTTTTCTAATCGTCATCGACGCCCCTGTTGGAGTGAAAATAAAGTTATTTTTTATTTTTTGACTATTAGGAAAATCTATGACTCGGGACTCAGAGGTACACGACCAAAAGAGGATTATCTATTCACCCGAAGAATACTGTGTTTCAAAATGAGTCATTATTTCAAAAACTAAGCAAATCTGTGGGTGGTAGATAATTCATTTTTTTGGATAAAAGGGAAAGCAAAAATGATGTAAGGTAAAGTAAAGTTTGCCCTTTTGTGGCCTAGGTCGGGATTTTCTGAAATTCTCTTATAGGCTCTATAGCTCATCCAAAAGTGACTCCTCACATTAGGTCACTAGTGCATTTTGGGCCTATAAGCACGGTTATTTTGGGCCTTTAAACACGGTTCCAGAACCGTGCTTGTTCCCAGCGTGATGGAAAGTTAGCACATTTTAGCACGTTTTTGAACCGTGTTTAAAAGTGGCACCTATAAGCACGGTTATGGCAGAACCGTGCTTAAAAAGCTCAGATCCATTCATCCATTCGACAGATCCATTCG
This sequence comes from Clitoria ternatea, assembly GCA_037962975.1. NCBI lineage: Eukaryota > Viridiplantae > Streptophyta > Magnoliopsida > Fabales > Fabaceae > Clitoria > Clitoria ternatea. The sequence continues at coordinate 102,145,594 of CM075673.1, read as the reverse complement.
TCCAAGTCAAACAATTCACCCAACCTCATTCGACCAAAATTTCAAAACACCGTTTGTTTAGGCTCTAGAGCAGATCTGCCATAACCGTTTGTTTAAGCTCTCGACCTCTTCATTGGTAACATATCTCCAAAGACAACCTTGCTGATCCCATCTGACAACTAGAAATTGACAAGAGAAAGAGAAAATTAAAAAATGGAAAAAAAGGAGAAAAGAAAGAAATGTTATGATATGATACCTGGTGGGAACGATGGGCGGAGGAAGGAGGAGCTTTTAAACTCATTACAATTCCTAACAAATAAATAATAATGAAAATGAGGGGTAAAAATAGAAACCTGTATGTGCGTGAGTAGATGACCAACATCAAGGGGGAGCACGAATGGAATCCTTCGTAGAGAGAAAGAGAGAAGAAGAACACCTTTTTATTTTAATGGAGGGAGGAGGAAGAAGAGGAGGGAAATGAAACAACGCTTAAGTTTTCAAGAAAATGACCCTATAAGCACGGTTCCCCTCAGAACCGTGCTAATAGCTCAATTATTTTACTACTTTTAAGCACGGGTCCCTTCCAACCGTCTTCGTATCTAGCCTTTTAAGCACGGGTCCCTCACAACCGTGTTCGTAGGTTTTTTAAAAAAAAAATTTAAAAAAATAAAAACACCTTTAAGCACGGTTCAAAGCAACCGTCCTTATAACTCTTTCAGAAAAAAAATTTAAAAAATTTTTCCAGTCTTTAAGCACGGTTCGTTGCCAACCGTGCTCGTAGCTCTAGTTTTAAGCACGGTTGCCAGTCAACCGTCCTCGTATGTGACACCTTTAAGCACGGTTCAAAGCAACCGTCCTTATAACTCTTTCAGAAAAAAAATTTAAAAAATTTTTCCAGTCTTTAAGCACGGTTCGTTGCCAACCGTGCTCGTAGCTCTAGTTTTAAGCACGGTTGCCAGTCAACCGTCCTCGTATGTGACTTCAAAAATTTCAAAAATGCCACCGCCTTTTTTTTAGCACGGTTTTGACATAACCGTGCTCGTATCCTGTCCTCGTATCCATTTTCTGCACTAGTGGGTGGCTTATACTAGATATCTAGAAGGTCACCAGAGCCAAGATCCTACCCATGACAGGGACGCAAACAGTGGGGCATCCACTAGGTGCGTATATCATGAGAGGTTGAACTCTGGTTGAGGTTCTCACGAACACCGGATAGGAAGTACATCCCATACGATTCCGTTACCAACCCCTCCTAACTTAAGCTTCATTTGGGGCCCGGGTATAAGGTGCCACTCATAGGTGTGTGCAAGTAATTGTGAGTGTAGTGTGTGGAAGGGCATTCAATACCTTTTACCTTACCCTATTTTGCACAAAGAACAAACACAAAACAAATATACAAAGTCATCCATCCTAGGGTTTAATGATTGCAGAAAAGTAACATGGTCCTCTACCCTAGGGTTCAACAAACATGCAAAACATAGACAATGACACAAATAACAAGATACAATTAAAACAAGAACAAACATTCACAACAATTAATAGAAAATAAAACAAGGGGAAGAAATCCAAGCTAACTAAGGCTATATAAAAAAACATGCGCTTTCAATCAAACTGGCCTGACTCTCTTAAGTGTCCCCAGCGGAGTCGCCATCTGTCACGACCTGGATCGAAATAGGTGTTCACACCAGGAAATGTTCCTGGAGGTCTCATTACATTAGATGCTTACTGAGCTATCTGTGTTTCCAACATTTTGTTGTGCATGGCTAGTGAATCCACCTTAGATGTCAGAGTCTTTATGGTATCTGAGAACTCTTCATTTTATTTTGCTTGAGTACTTACAAAACTTTCTATAAGTGCCTCAAGCCTAGATTTCTGTGGGACATAGGACCCTTGAATAAGCCTATAATTACCTTGTATTCCTTGAGTGTTAGGAGCTCCGTTTTGAAAGCCAGGTGGTCCTCTAAAATTATTCCCAAAATCTCCATTGAAATTTCCAATGACATCCACCTGTTGCATTTCAGGTTCTTGATTTAAGGTCATTGTTAAATGGCAATTTGTATTTGCATGTCCTAAAACACCACAAACTTCACAAACAACATTAGTAGCACCTGTTGACCCTAACTATCAAGTTTTAATGTTAATGCTTCAACTTTGCTAGAAAGTAAGGAAAAAGCATTAATAGAATACTTACCCGGGGTTTTAACAGGTAAACCTTTTTTAGAGTTCCATTGATGAGTGTTCTGAGCTATTTCTTCAATCAGATTTTGAGCTTCATCCATATTCTTGCTTATGAAAGCACCACCAGCTGCAGCGTCGAAGGAGATCTTTTGCGTGGAATTTAGTCCATTATAGAAGATATGGACTGTCAACCACCTTTCTATCCCGTGATGGGGACATTCTCTCAACATTTCCTGATATCTTTCCCAAGCTTCATACAATGACTCATCATCCTTTTATGCAAAATTTAATATTTGTTTTCTTAACAAACCAGTTTTATTTCTTAGGTACCATTTATTTATGAAAGCACTGGACAATCATTCCCATGTTGTGATGGAACCTTCTCGAAGTGAGTATAACCACGCCTTTGCTTTATCTCTTAAGGAAAAGGGGAAAAGCCTTAGGCGGATGGCATCATTAATTACTCTATTCATTTTTAGGGTGTCACAATAATCAAGAACAAGGCCCGCAAGCGCATAGGTTATGTCGCATAATATAAAAGATTATCATCTGCACGGGGACTGTTTCCAAGTACCAGTATATTGAAATTTAATTATCTAGACAAACAATTTTAGAGATTCTAAACACACTATATTTAAAACAAAACAAGATAGAAAGTAAAAAATATTTACCTTACAGTAAAACATGTTTACTTGGGATTAAAAACATAGTTTAGAGTATCTTGGGATTCCAGGGGTTTAAGATGCTATTTTAGATTAACAGTTTTAACTTTTAATTAGTAAGAATCAAACTAAGTTTTCCAAGGCAGATTTTCCTTTATTTAATTAATATATTTCGGTCAGAACTCTATTAATGTACCTATCGTATAGAGAACCACGTTCAATCCTTAAGAAAGACCCATTATCGCTTTATAAAAATCCTTTTTTAATTCCTCAAAAGAATTTTGATTACTTTCCTGGATATTTACCAGGGTCATAAAAAGTATTTCAAAATCTTAAGATTAATTCGAAAGCTTTCCAGTAATTAGTGAATCGGTAAATCCTACCAACTACTTAAACTTACTAATATACCCGTAAGTATACAGTTTTATCACTTAGATTCTTGGTTGGAATTACTAAGAGCATTAAGTAAAATTTAAATTAATTAGAAAACAGAAATTTACTAATGTAAAAATTAAAACAACATTAACACAAAATATTATCACACCCCCGTTATCCCAAGATAAAAAATTTAGTTACTCATATAGAAATTAAAATCCATGCAGATAATAAAGAAAGAGTGAAGCATAGAATACATTACACGAGAAGAAGGATAAATACTAATTTCTGTCACACACCAACTGTAATTCTCCTCTTGTATATGCATCTGTTTCTTTGTTGTATCCTTCTCAAATTTACACCCAAAAACTCCTCTCTGTTTCTGCACCAAGACCTCTCTACACTTTGATGATTTTTCTTTCTCCCCCTGCGCTGCCTTTTATACTTCCTATGTTCCACTTTTTAGTTGTTCACTCTTCATGTTAATTTATGGAACATTCTGCTGCATTTTCATTGGGAAACCAAGGGTCATCGCACCATATATAATTCAATTCATTAATATGGCATATAGGATAAATTTCTCCCCGGCTTACATAAAATAATTTAGTCATGACACTAAATTAATTTTGGAAGCTAGCTATTTGGAATAAGTTCTAAGCACGCTACACTTTTGCTTTTATTGTGAGAATAAATAAATTCAGCAATTGCTATTTGTTTGCAATTATGGAACCGTGCAAAGAAATTGTTTCAATTAAATAATTGGCACTTGTTGAACTCTCTTGACTGTGAGAGACAAAAGGAATTGGGTGGAGCCATTGTTGAATAAAATAGTTAGAATATATTAGCTTGCATAACCGTGAAAAGCAAAGGAGATGTGTACAACCATTTTTTATTAAAATAATTACACATGGTACCTTGCATAACTGTGAGAATGGTCTACTGCAGATTATGGAATTCACGCTGGAAAATAATGGACCATGAAGCCTATGAAATATATATATATATATATTTAGAAAGCATATAACATACATATTATATATATATATATAAACTTATCATATATGTATGATATATATTATATAATATATATATATATATATACGTATTATATTAATATATATATATATTTGTTTTATCAAAAATTACACCTGTAAATTTTTTAAAATGTCAGAATTATGCATGCACTTCGTATGGGTCTCAAATATATCTATTAATGGCTTCCAACTACATTAACTTTTGTAAAATAGAACACCCGAACAGTAAGGGTAGAAAGGAAACAGAAATCATGGAATTCAAGGGAAATGTAGTGCAAATAACTTAAAAATCTAAAAGAATTAAATCTTAAAAATAGTGTTCTAAAACACTTATCAGTATACTTCCTGACCCACAAGGATGAGTCGATAGAAGTATTTAAAATTTTCTACAAGAAAATTCAAAATGAGAAAGGCTACTATATTAGTACAATAAGAAGTGATCATGGTAGAGAATTTGAAAATGAAATTTTTGAAAAATTCTACAATGAGTCTAATATAACTCATAGTTTTTCCTCTCCAAGAACGCCACAATAAAATAGCGTTATAAAAAGGAAAAACGGATCCTTGTAGGAAATGGCCAAAACTATGCGTTGTGAAAATAATCTTCCAAAATATTTCTGGGTAGAAGTTTTGAGTACTTCTTGTTATATTAAAATCTTTATTAGACCAATACTGAATAAGACTCCCTATGAATTGTGGAAAGCTAGAAAACCCAACATCTCATACTTATATCCTTTTGGATGCACCTGTTATATTCTGAACACTAAGGATTATCTTGGGAAATTTGATTAAAAATATGACAAAGGAATATTTATGGGATATTCAACCACATCAAAATCTTACAGAGTATTTAACATCCGAACTCAAACCATAGAAGAATCTATGCATGTAAGATTTAATGATCTTCAAAAGACTGACAAGAAACTCGCAGATCCAAATTTTGATGATGTAGGAATTCAGCAAGAACCTAAGCAACCAGAAGAACAAAGAACAACCAATGATCAATCCGAACCAGTTGATCCAAAAAATAAAGAACTTAAGCAAGATCAGCTCTCTAAACAAGAAAGGCCAAGGGATTGAAAATTCAAAACCTATCATTCTTTAGACCTCATAATTGGAGATCAAGCAGTTGGAGTTAAAACCGGATCCAGTTTGGACAAGTAGTCATTGACGTGTTACTATCGTGGTCCGTCAAATTAATACATTAAAAATAATTAATGTAGTACTACGGTGTCAACCTAGGTCATTCTCTCAAAGATCAACACAAAAATTTAGGAAAATCAAGTTTTAAAATTAATTTTTAACAAACAAAAATTTAATATACAAAAAATGTTTTGGGGGGAGGGGTTGGTTTGATTGTCATAGAAATTTAAAACAGCTTAAATAATGAAACTTAAAACAACAAAATAACAAGCGATTGATTTTCTTAGAGTATTATAATTAGATTTATCCTTGGTTCACAAAATATAGTTTGTACACTTTCATTACTATTGATTTCTTAGCTCAATTTGAATTAATCAACTAAGCGTCTTTTTCAATTCACAATTCCTTTACTTTCATTTAAAATGAACATTTTAATCAAGCATCCTAATTCAGCAAAAGGAGTCAAGATTGTAAAATCTAGGAATTATTGAGCATATGTAAGAACATTGCCTACATACATAATCTATTCTCAAATTATGGAATTAAGCAAACCATAATAATTAAAAGTGATTATGAAAATATTCATTAAGCATGTATACTTTCTTAATCCATTTTAATTTAAATCTTATTTTATTCCATTTGTATAATTAAACCGATTAAGCATACAAATTTAATTAAACAGAATAGAATTCAAACAAGCAGAGTAAGATTATGAAGAAATCAACAATAATAAAAGCATACTATATTAAAAATAAGAACCTTAAAATCATATTACAATAATTCTTCAAGAAAATCAATCTAAGGGTTTTAGCCCACCATGATTAAAACAAACTAAAAATAAGAAAGACCGAACCTGGAATACAGCGGATGAAGGGGAAGAAATCCTCTAGAGGCACAACCTATGTTGCTCCTAAGAATGATGCTGAAAAGAAAAGAAAGAAGTGAATTGCGAAGGGATGCGTAAGGTGTCTCCAGCAGCTTCATTTCTTCTCCTATTTATAGCAACTGATGGCATGGGATGTTGCATTTAAAAATTCCAAGTTGCCTTCATGGAGCTAATCACTTTCTGCTAAGTAGAGCATGAATTATTTCAATAATGCGATCCTGATTTCGTGGTGCGATGCAAGGCTTTCTCCACTTCTCATAATTCAAATTTGAACTTCGTGAATCTATTTATTTTTACCATGAATCTATTCATTTAGTGTATTTTGTGCATTCCAATTGAAATGAATAGATTCAAGAATGGATTCAAGCTGATTTTTGCATGATTTTTGAGTGAATCAGACATATGAATCGATTCAGGGTGATGATGAATCGATTCATAGCTTAATTTTTGCAATCCTGGGCCTTTTTATTCGTGTGAATCGATTAATACTAGGGGGAATCGATTCATGCACTGATTTTTGCAATTCCTAGGCCATTTTCACGCATGAATCGATTCATGCTTCTCATGAATCGATTCATTGATCTGTTATGGTGCATTTTCATGATTTTTGGACAATTTCTTGATATGTAATCACTCATGTCTTCTTCCTCTTGATCCTTGGTTATAATTCTTCAATTTACAAGCTCAATTATTCCCTACAAAATAAGAGAAACCAAGATTTCATTATTTCTATTTAAAAATCAATCCTTAATTCATTTTAAAATCAAATATTAAATAAAGCACAAACTATGAAAATGTGTTAAAATGCAATATGTTACACAATAAGTGATGGAAAATTATACATATTTAAGCAAATGAATTAAGCATAAATCATACATTATCAGTCATTAATTGCTCCCATTTCAGAATTAGAACCAAAGAATGTTATAGAAGCCCTAAAGGATATTGATTGGATCATCACTATGCAAGAAGAACTGAATCAATTCGAGAGAAATAAAGTATGAAAACTTGTTCCTAGGCCCAAAAATAAAAGTCAAGATGAAAAGAATTTTTCAAAGTTATCTTGGACCAGACCCCAGACTGTATACCCTCAGATTTGTTAATATCCTCATCAAGAATTTTTGTTAGAAAACGAAGTCTGTACTATCTTTGACTAATCTGTGTGCCTAAGTATTTTTAGGACATAAGTATTAGCCTATGAAACAAAGGGGGTGTATCAGCATTCCAGAAGTCTGGTAGTCTGTTCGAAGTATACTGTTGAATTAAGATCGAAGAGCTATTCTCAACATTCCTTATTCTATTTAAGTGATGCATTGGGATTCATGCATATATCATATATGCATGCTTATCATCAAAGAACATAAGGGACAAAATTAAGATCAGCAGCAATTATCAACGTACCAACCTTTACGCATAGTGAGCATATTTAGAGCTTGTGTCGGAATATCTTAGGAGGCCCTTAGAGCACTGGGCTCTAATTTTTTGCTTAATCAAGAAATAGAATACGAATGGTTTATGCATGGAAAATACATGAGAAACCTTTCTCATGAAAGAGTTGAAGAAGTCTTTTACCAGCCCCTTGAATTTGTGTCAACCTTAAGGTCTGGTAAGAAGAAGACTAAGTCAAATACCTTCAAAGGATTTCTAACATCTATATCTCCTTTCAAGAAGCAGCAATGGTCATATCCTCCAGCTTCTATAAAAACCAAGGAAGATTGAACTTCAATAGATAGAGAATTTACGAACTCTTCTTCAATCTCTCTTAAGTCTAATTCTCTTTGTTCATTCTTCTCTTATAAGACAAAGACCTTCGTTGTTTGTTCTACTTCTAGCAGACCTTGGTCTTGTGTCATAACTTAGTGCATAATTTCAATTGTATATCTCTCATACACTAAGTTCTATGAGCTACTTTCATTCATTCAAATACCTTGTTAAAGTCTGGGGGTTGCCAAAACTCGTTAGTGTGGGAAACATTGTTGGCCTGAAGAGGCTTTTGAAAGGATACTTGGGTTGAGCCAAGAGTGACTTATTGAAAGAATACTTGGGTTTAAGCCAGAAGTGGCTAGAGTCAAGAATACTTGTAGCACAGCTAAGGTGTTATTATTGTAAAGGAGATTTTACAATAATGGAAATCCTTTAAGTTAGAAGGAACTGGATGTAGCTTCTGTGTTGGAAGTGAACCAGTATAAATTCTCTGTATTAATCTCTTTCCTTTATTCTTTCACTTGTTCTGATTACTCAAGTTATTTGGTTCTTAATTTTCATGAAAAGAGTTTGTGACTTATTCAACCCCCCATTTTAAGTCTGACTCTGAACTAACATCCATGTTATATGTGATGTTGGTATTGATTATTGTTATGTGTAAATTAAAGTGAACATGATGATTATCTGGCCTTGTGGCAATTATGTTGAATGATGATGTTGGTATTGATTTTTATGTATAAGTTAAAATGACATGATGTTTATCTGGCCTTGTGGCAATTATATTGAATGATGATTATGAAATTGATATTATGGAATGGTTTTGAGGAGTAGGCTGTGATGTCAATGTTGGTATCAATTATGCGCTAAGGTTTGCATCATATGCATTATGCATTTTCATGACATCATAGGCGCTATGATTCACCCGACACTACAATTTACCGATGAGATTGTCATTTATAGTGTTACGATTTATTAAGCAGTTCTCTAGTACCAATGAGGCTACCGCTTATAGTAGTACAATTCACTGTAAGGTTACTCAGGGTGCCCCCATTTACAGTGCTACAATTCACTAGGTTGTCACCGGATGCCCCTCGATTATAGTGCTACGATTCACTGAGTGAGTTATCCTTGGTACTATTGTTGTATGGAAAAGATGGATCTACATAGTATGTTTTTACGCATTAAAAAGAATTATTTTCAAAGTCCATGGCATGCTATATGTATATATACATCATTTGAAGCTCTAAAGCTATAGTATTTAGTGAAGGAGTTATGGTGCGATGTGTATAATTAGTGATGATTGTCTCAATTTTAGGAACCTGGTGCTTATTGATTTTGAGGATAGTTGATTAAATGATTCTATATATTATGAACATTGTAAGTATTTGTATACACCTTGTATGGATTGATTTGTTCATATGGTACTTAAAACTGATGAATATGCTATAGTGGATTAAATCTTAGGAGTTCTTTTCTATTTACTGCTTTAAGTGGTACTCACCCCTCTACTTGTGGTTTTCAGTGTACTTTCAGGAGGGTGATGAGGATACCACCTAGTGACATTGGAGTATGGGAATGCAATGTGCTGCTATGAGGAATGACCATGTGATTAATACTTTTGTTAATGATATTGATATTTTGGGTACCTTGAGGTGGCTAGTATGATTATGTAAATATGTGTGTGTGAAAGTACTACTGGTTTATGAATATGGAGTTTTGATAGGCATATATATTCTAGTTGTGTTGCAATGCCTTAGCGGGAATTGATAGACGATCAATAAGTGACATCACATCTCTAAGGACTTGATGAATATAGTGATACTCCATACTATTATGTGTGTATGTAGTTTGTAGGAACTCTTGGGGTAAATAATGAACTTGATGGTTGAATAGGTTAGATTACAGGACTAAATATGAAATTAGTAGATTTGAGGAACTAAACATGTCATATTTGCATATGGGAGGTTTCGGGACCTCTGGATAGCATACCTTATATGCGCCATATGAAATGAGCTAGTTGTGCCTTGATTCCATTTAGTCATGTTTAGGATGGCTTGGTGAGGCATATTGCATGAAAATGACCCTTATGCATCATTTTGCATATCTTAATCATTTTTAAGAATTTTTTAGCCCAAGCAATTCATATAGGTCATAAATGGTATAAATGTATGTGTTAAAATTTGATAGCAATTGGAATTTAAATGAAAAAGTTAGATGTCCTAGAAATTTACCATTTTGTCATTCCTGCATAACTCGCTTGAGCGAGATTATTCTCGCTTAAGTGAGCCGTTTGTGTGCCTTGGATGTTGATTTTATGAGTTTTTTTCCCAAGTGAGATATGTCTCAATTGAGTAAGACCAAGACTATGAGTTTCTATTTTGTTTCTCGCTTGAGCAAGTGTGACCTCCCGTGAGCGAGAATGTCTTGGTTGGTTACTACCTAATGCTCGCTTGAGCGTGGCTGACCTGGCTTGAGCGAGATGCAATGGTTGGATTCTGGATGATCCTCGCTTGAGCGAGAGTGGTCTCGCTCAAGGGAAAGGGTCATGGTTAGATTCTATTTGTTTTTTGCTTGAGCAAGTACAGTCTCGCTGGAGCAAGAGTTTTGTGTTTGGTTTCTATTTGTTTCTCACTCAAGCGAGGGTGGTCTCGCTTGAGCGAATGGTCGATGTCTGATTCATGTTACTCTCTCGCTCAAGTGAGATGGTGTCGCTTGAGTGAGATCGCTAGTTTTGTCTTTTTGGTGTTTCAATGTGGATGTAATTCTCTTGGGCCCTATGTGCATATTTTATATTATCTTATGTTGGTACCACCCTTAGGTTTTCGTTGTTTACATTCGGGGACAACGAACGTGGAAAATTTACTCCAGTTTTATTAACATACCGAGGTAAACCCTAGAAATGTATAAGGGGATGTCGCATATCTCCCAAGAGAATTTCTATGGATCCCTTATCCAGGGTCGGCTTGGATGGGTTGAGAGGGTTAATCTTCAACTCAACCCTTGGGTCTAGATCAACAAGGTTAATTGATTCAGTGAAAGCTCCTCCATCATTCAACTTATGCTTCTTGTTGATGGCCTCTAGCTTTACCATGTTGAGGCTGAGGTTGTAACAATACCTCACCATCTCCTTATCACCCTAGACTGAAGATACCCTGTTATCCTTATCAATAAAGTTGATGAGGAGGTATGGGGTCGAGACAATGGCTTCCATGGGATTCAGAGTGAGATGGCCTATGATTCCATTATATGGAGATTGAACTTTAATGGCCAAGATTCTCGACTTAACCATTCTGGCGTTGGGCTTGCCATCGAACATGATTCGAGTGTCCAGATACCCCTTGGTGGGTTGCTTAGCTCTGTTAAAAGTTACAAGGTCTTGCGTGTATGGTTGTAAGTCTGCATCAGTGAGACCCATCCTTTTGAAACAGTCCATTGAAGAAAAGTCTGGTTGAAAAAGAAGTAATAAATTATTATTGGACTAGACCCCGAATTAAACCCTAGATTTGTTAATAACATACATCAAGAGACTGAAACTAAATGAAGTCTGCAAAAGTGTGAACTAACATATGTATTTAAGTCTTTCGGGATTTATGATGCATAGGTTATAAGACAAATGGGGAGTCCATAAAATAAAAGTATGATCTATTAACACTTGGTATGTAGCCAAAAGTCTGTGAGAAGAAGCCTCAGTCTCATGATCAGACTTTAGACTTTTAGGCATTCGATATTGCAAAATCAGAACGTTATTCTGGAAGGGAAAAGTACAATGTTCTGAAATATATTTGTGTGATGCTTTGGAACACATGCTCTTATCAAGATATATGTGCTTATCACTAAAAAGAACAAGAGACAAATGAGCAAGGCAACTAAATCTAGTGTCTTGAATTTCTCAGCATATCAACACTACATAAGTTAGAAAAAGCTAAACTAAGTTAGCATTTGTGTCAGCTATAATCACAAGGATTACAACATTGACTTTTACATGATTGCTTGAACAAATAAAGCCAACAAATAGCTTTATTTTTCTGAAGATGCAAAGGACACCTATTTCATTTAAGAACTGAAGTCCCGAGCTACCAGACTCTTAAACATACTTCAGATTAACAAAGGTCTGGTACTCGAGCTCAAAGCAAACTCCTTCACAGGGTTTCCAACGTTCATATCTCATTTCAAGAATCAGCAACGGTCATATTCAAACACTTTTTATTCTAAAGAAGATTAACTTAAAGATACAGAGAGCACACTTAAGAGAAGTCGAATATACTTTGTTCTGTGATCAATCTTTCCTCAGTTCTTCTAGCAGACCTTGGTCTCTTGTCTTTCATAACTTAGTGTATACATTCTTCATTGTATATCCTCATACGTTAAGTTCTGTGAGATACCTTACACTTTTTCTTTAAAACAGTATAGTGTAAAGTATGATGTGTTACCAGCCTTAGTTTCTGTAGGAAACAGTGTTGGCCTGAAGAGGCTTTTGAAAGAATACTTGGGTTATTGAGCCATGAATAACTTATTGTAAAAGAATACTTAGGTTTAGGCTAGGAATGGCTGAAGTCAAGAATACTTGTGGTACTGGTTTGGTGTTGTTATTGTAAAGGAGATTTTACAATAGTGGAAATCCTTCATGTTAGAAAGGACTGGACATAGGTTCCCTTATTGGAAGTGAACTATATAAATTCTTGGTGCACCCTTTCTTTCCTTTCTCTTTTCAAGTCTGCTTTTCAAAGTTTGATTACTTGCTTTCATTGGTTCATAATTCCATGAAAAAGAGTTTGAGACTTATTCAACCCCCTTCTAAGTATGACTCTGAATGATTATACTCATAAAAAAGGACATCGTAAGAACTCCCCTGATCCACTAGAATCCTTTTGACATTTATATTAGCAATAACAACCATTATCACGACGAAGTCATCTCTTACAGGAATCATTGACCTGAAGTCATCACAAAACGATAATGGGCCTTTTCTAAGGATTAAGCAGCGCTTTATTATCACACCCTCTTCATACCAAGATAATTAATTTAGTTACCCATGAAATAATTCAAATTCATATACATGATGGAAAAATAAAACATACAAGACATGGTAAAAATAAAGACTTACGGGTTTCTCCAAAAGCTCAAAATAATTTTACCACTGTATTTCCTTATTGCAATATTCCTCCACCAATTACAAATTGGAATACTCAATTTCACAATCCTCACAACTCTTACAAAAAATAGAAAAGAAAAAGAAAATAAAAAGAGAAAGAAACGGGACAGAGAAAGAAAACAAAAGAGAAAGAAAAGAAAGGAACAAAGTGAATGAATTAAGAACTGGATAAAAAAATGACGACGTCCTGGCTTCAGACCTCCCCCCTATTTATAGAAATCTGGGAGTTAATAGTCATGGGGAACGGCGGCTAGTGGGACTTCTCTTTTGTCTTCTTGTCAGCCGCCCCACGAGATCAACAAATCAACTTGGAAACAGCCTGGACCTCGACAACTATAGGGAATGGCGGCTAGTAGGAATTCTTTATTATTTTCCCTTTTGTTTTGTTGTCAGCCGCCCCCTCATAATTCAAGGATCCACTTGGATAGTGGGAATCCAAGTCAGCATGGGCAATCGGTGAGAATATGGAACCGGCGTTCTCCTTATCACTCGGATTAGTGCCTCAGTCAGTATCCATCCTCAGTAGGAGTTAATCCGAGCGGAACAGGTGCTCTCATATATAAAAGACCGAGTGAAAGCTTGAATTCACAGATTATTAACTCAGAAATTTCTTTCCGAGTAGCATTCATCAGGACCTTTGTTCATTCGGAATTGCTTCACTCGGTGGTGTTTTGCTCGGAACTTGTCACTGCTTGAAGCACTCGACCAGAATTGTTTCACTGATTGAAACATTCATTCGAAATTGTTTCAAAAGTGACTCACTCAGAAATCATTTGCTCGGAGGTGCTTCTGCTTGAAGCACTCATTCAGACCCTCTTTTCTCACGTGACCCACTCAGGATCGGGAAGTCTTCATTTAAAATTGATTCAATCGGCACCTCCAAAATGTTTCACTCGGCTATGTCTCTGGCCGACAAGCTCCTTCAAAGTCAGAACCATTTAAAATTCGCTCGCTCGGGAATTCTTCACTTGAATAATCTCTGACTGAAGCTGTTCTGAGTAAAAACAAATCCGACTCCTGAATGAGCACATCCGAGGGCTGATTGTCGATTGAAACCCTTCTGATTGAAAAGAAGGCCGGTTTCCGAGTGAATGCACTGAGTTGTCAGATTGTCAAATTCCAAATTCTGAATAAACAGAAGGCCGGCTCCGAGTGAATTTATCCGAGGGATTGGTTGACGAGTGAAACCATTCTGAAGACGATTCCCGAGTAAATGCATCCGAGGGTTTGATTGACGATTAAAACTATCCTAAGTCCGACTCCCGAGTGAAAACTCCGAAGGGTTGATTGATGGTTGAAACCCTTCTGATTGAAAACAAAGCCGACTCCGAGTGAATGCACTGAGTGGTCATATTGTACATCCCGAGCTGAGTTCAAAGTTCCATTCTGATTGAAGAAACAAGGACGACTCCCGATTGTACATCCGAGCGGGTTGATGCACAAATGAAACAGTTCTGAGTGAAAGGCAAGGATGATGAATGATCCGATTGAATCACTTCCGAGCCATGTATCCGACCAAAAATTCTCCGAGTAATTCAATCCGAGTGATGTATTTCCGAGTGACATTTACTTCACGATTGAATCGGTCTTAAGTCAAAGAAAGAATGATGCTGACCTGTCGGCCAGGGGTATAGCCGAGTATAATATTTCTGAGATGCCAACTGAATCAAGCAGAGGGGCCGAATGAATGCTTCAAGCAGAAGTACTGCCAAGCAAAACTCCTCCAATTGAAGCAACTCCGATTGAGTACTTCAAACCGGATACTACCAAACAAATCCGAGCAAGGTTTCTCCGAGTGGTCCATTTCCAAAGACACGGCCGAGTGAAACATTGTGAGAGGTTTCGATTGAGTTATTTACTTCCCAATCCCGAGTGGGTCATATGAGAAAGAAGGAGGGCATGAACCTGTGCTGAGTGAGCCACTCTTCAGTCAGCACCGAGTCACTCACTCTTCAGTCAGCACCGAGTCCTCTTCAGTCAGTTCCGAGTCACTTTTCACTCGGTTCCGATTGAGTTTTCCAATCAGAATTGCTTTGCTTGTGTACTCAATCCAATTGCACACCATTGCACACGGACTCTCCTCACAGCAACTCAACGCCGACCAGCGAAGCAACACCGAGCAAGCTTTCACTCGGTCAGCACTTTTCCACTCGGATTATTTCCCACTGTGGGTGGATACCGACTGATCCACTAAATCTGAGTCAGAAGGAGAAAATCGATTGCCCTTGCTGACTTGGATTCCCACTATCCAAGTGGATCCTTGAATTATGGGGGGCGGCTCACAACAAGACGAAGGAGGAAAATAATAAAGAAGTCCCAACAGCTGCCATTCTCCTTAATTGTCAATGTCCAGGCTGGTTTCTTCAACACACCATCCAAGTTGTTTTGCTAATTTTGTGGGACGGCTAATAACAAACAAAATTAAAATAATAAGTTATTCATCAGCTGCTGTTATTGGTAGCCAGGTTGTCCAAGCAATAAATGCATACTTGGGGACTCTTATAAGTACCCCAACGAAAGAGAAGAAGCAGGATCCAGGAGCCTCCATTGGAAAGAACTTTGAAGCATTTTCTTTAGAGGAAACAGAGCTTTAAACCCCATACTGTCCTCTTTCACTCTCCTCTACCAACACAAAGCCCCTCACTCTCTTTACACCGTCCCCCTCTTCCTCTCTCCACTGTCCCTCTCTCCTTTTCCACCATATAGCCCCCCCGAACTCCATACCATCCTCTTTCACTCACCCATACCAACCATCCTTCACCTTTCTTTACACCATCCTCCACCTCTCAAAAAACGCATTGTCCCTCTCCTCCCAAAAACCAACTGTCCTCCATCTCTCAATACAGTCCCTCTCTTCACTCGGTCCAGCCCCCTCACTTTCAACTAATATACCGTCCCTCTCCTTCTCCAACACCCAACCGTCCTTCTCCTCTAAACCGTCATTCCTTCTCCACTCTCCCACACCAACCGTCCTCCTCCAAATCCTCACCACACCGTACACCTCCTCAAATTAAGTCCCTCTCCTCTCAACTCACACCGTCCAGCACCTCAAGCCCACAACACCGTCCAGCTCCTTTCTTATCACACCGGTCTCACTCTACCCCTCATTTTTAATGCTTGTATTTATTTATTTTCTATCAAATTAATTGTTGTTCGATGATTCTGTTTCCTTTTCAATTATCAATTAATTTCTATTGATTGATAAATATTAATAAAAATGAGTGCTTCACACATTCTATTTGGACTAGCATAAAAGGTGTAATAATAATAATTATTGTTATTATTATTCTAATTTTTATTTTTTTTATTTTTTATTTAAAAAAAGAGGAGGAACGAGATTGATTTGGATGAGACGTCCTATTAATCTCATTTTTTTGAAAAGGTGGAGCGAGTCTAATTTGGACGAGACGTCCTGTTAATCTCATGTAAATATTCCGTGTTTATTTTTATTTTTGTATATTTTGTCGTCCCGTATATTTTCTTTTCATGAAGAAGTTAAAATAATTATTGGGTTAATTATAATGCGCGCTATCATATTGAGGTAACCATTTTTATAACGGACAGTTGTGAGGTGCTAATACCTTCCTCACCTGTAATTAGACTCCCGAACATGGAATTTCATTTTTATAACCAGTGCTTTAATGAAAGGTTTTTCCGGTATTTTATCCTAAAATATATTGGTGGCGACTCCCTTTTTTTTTTCTTTTCGAATCAAAAATCATTTTGAGGGTCGGCCGTGCCGCCGCGATCCCGGTCACGACAGATGGCGACTCCGCTGGTGACGTAGAGAGTCAAACCAGTCAATTTGATAGCGCATGTTTTAATTAGCATACTAATTATTTAACTTCTTTCTTTATTTTATTTTTCTGTCAATGTTTGTATATGGTTTTTGTTTTATTTGTATTCTATCATTTATGTTCTGTAAATGTTTGTGTAATTGTTGAACCCTAGGGTAGACGACTTTATACATTTGTTCTGTGTTTGTTCTTTGTGCAGAATGGGGTAAGGTAAAAGGTATTGAATGCCCTTCCACACACTACACTCACAATTACTTGCACACACCTATGAGTGGCGCCCTATACCCGGGCCCCAAATGAAGCTTAAGTTAGGAGGGGTTGGTAACGGAATCGTATGGGATGTACTTCCTATCTGGTGTTCGTGAGAACCTCAACCGGAGTTCGACCTCTCATGATATATGCACCTAGTGGATTCCCCACTGTTTGTGTCCCTGTCATGGGTAGGATCTTGGCTCTGGTGACCTTCTAGATGTCTAGTATAAGCCACCCGGTGTGGAGAGTCACTTTTAGACAAGCCATAGAGCCTAGAAAAGACTTTCAACAAAACCCGACCTAGGACACAGAAGGGAAAACTTTACTTTACCTTACGTCATTTTTGCTTTCGCTTTTATCCAAAAAATGAATTATCTACCACCCGCAGATTCGCTTAGTTTTTGAAAATAATGACTCATTTTGGAAAACACAGTATTCTTCGGGTGAATAGATAATCCTCTTTTGGTCATGTACCTCTGAGTCCTGAGTCATAGATTTTTCTAATCGTCAACAAAATAATTTTGTTTCCGTCCCAACAGGGACGTCGATGACGATTAGAAAAATTATGACTATTGCGACTTGGACCCTTGGCAATCGCTGTTTCCCAAAAAAAAATGCTTTATGTTAAATCAATGGGGAAGTACCGGTTTCAAAAAAACATGACAACAACTAATTTCTTTTCCTTATCCTCATTTTTGTTGGAGGCTATTCAGAACTTAACAAATACCCTTTAAGTATCTATGAAAATTAACATGGGATTGAACTTAAGAAATGAGGGCTGTAGTTGCCCGAAGAAAATGTTTGAGCTTGAGGCTCCCGCCTCAGGATGAAGGATTTCTTCTGTCTTCACAATTATCCCGTATTAATTTCCATGTTTACCATACTTTTGAACGATAAGTTCTAAGGAATGGTCAAAGGATACTCGCCAAAGCCTGTGATTGCTTCCCACGACATTCTCCTTCTTTTTATTTCCACCTAACATTTTTTGCTTTTTTTTTAAAAAAAAAAGAGACACCGACGTCACGGGTAGGCATCCTTACCAGACCCGACTACAAAGGAGACTCATGGCTAAGGCAGAAGTTGTTGATGGAGACTTTAGAACTGAGTTCGATCAGTTGAAAGAGCGAGTGGCGGAGTTAACTAAACTTTTAGAAAAGAAACTCACAGAAGGAGGCTCCTTTGCAGGTGTTAAGGACGCCCAACAGCAGCCTGCCACCGCGGCACCCCCCCTTGGTTCTGACCCAGCAAGAACCCAACTCCCTAACACAACGACACCCCCTCTCACCATTCATGTCGGAAGACCTAACCCTGCCATGGAGGCCCAGCCACCTTACGGTCAGTCTTATGCACAACAACATACATTTGTCGGTCCTGACGGCAACCCAGTACCTTTTCCACTTTATGTCCTACCACCGGGGTACTATCCCCCGCTCGCTAACCAACAAGACGCCCACGACCAGTAAGCGATGAATCCTCACGCTTCATACCCCACCCAGCCAAATATGCCACCACTCCACCAAACCCAAAACACGCAAGCCCATGACCCACAAACTTACCAAACCCAAAACACGCAAACCCATGACCCACAAACCTACCAAACCCAAAACACACAAGCCTAGATGACCCAACCAGCTTATGCCGTACAAACTATGGCCCAACCCCAAGGTCCCTTACCGAATACAGGCCTGATGAACCAGTCCTATGCGTTGCCTCCTTTCAACCAACCACTCGGCTATCCATACGGATATGCAACCCCCTATATGACCAATCTCCAAGATACAACCCGCATGATGAACCCGGTAGCCGGTCATAGTACGGTCCCAGTTCCCCAAAAGGAAAAGATAGAAATCTTAGAAGAGCGTTTGAGAATGATGGAAAGCGCCGGAGGTTTTGGACTGATAGATGCTTCTGAGCTATGCCTAGTCACAGATGTTGTCCTCCCGCCCAAATTCAAGATGCCAGACTTTGACAAGTATCGGGGAATGACTTGTCCAAAGAACCATCTCACGATGTACTGTCGAAAGATGGCATCCTACTCTTCTAACGACCAATTGTTGATCCACTGCTTCCAAGATAGTCTGGCGGGGGCCGCTCTTACATGGTATGCTCACCTTGAGCAGAACCATATTCGTTGTTGGAAGGACCTGGCAGATGCCTTCCTTAGACAATACAAGTATAACATAGATATGGCACCCAACAGGGTTCAGTTACAGAATATGTTGAAAAGGGACAGTGAAACGTTTAAAGAGTATGCCCAACGATGGAGAGAGACAGCGGCACAAGTGGACCCCCCATTGTCGGAAAAAGAGATAGTCGCAATGTTTATCGACACACTCCCATCACCTTTATATGGCAAGATGATTGGTAGTGTTTCATCTAACTTCTCCGACATCGTGACTATTGGGGAAAGGGTGGAAAGCGGAATACGAACAGGAAAGATCACTCAGAGCCCATCTGGGGCAAACATGACAAGAAAGTCGGCGCCTGGGAGAAGGGATGGAGAAACTAATTCCATCTCTTCTAATCAAAAGACGGCCCCGCCGAGGCCATTCGTCCCTACCATGATTCAAACTCCCAATCCTTATGTGGCCGCTGCCACTCAGGGCCCGACAGCTTATATTCCCCACTTTCGTCCGCCCATGGTAAGAGCACAAATGCCGTAACCTATGACATACCATTATCCTCAACAAGTGACTCGACCACCCAATCATAATCAGAATACAAGGAACCCCAACAATGAGCGCACCCCTGTGCAGTTCGATCCAATTCCCATAACATATACTGAACTTTTTCTAATTCTCGTTCAGAAAGGTCTGGTAGCTCCATCCCCCATGAGACCATTGCAACCTCCTTACCTAAGGGGGTATGACCCAAACACTCATTGTGATTACCATGCTGGGGCACCAGGGCATTCCACAGAAAATTGCATGGCTTTGAAATATAAAGTGAGAGATTTGATCAAAGTCGACTGGATTAATTTTCGGGAAGGAAGCCCTAACGTGACCACAAATCCCTTGCCCAATCATGGAAGTTCAGAAGTTAATGCTGTGGTGGCCGATATTGAAAATGGTTTTGATGATAATGCTGATTTGGTGGTCGCTTGCCCGCCGGGCCAAGAGCTCCGTAACTGGGAGGCTGTCAAACTCCATACGATTCTAAAATGATTCACCAAAGTAATTTGTCATTGCTTTAAAGTCTTGTTTATCCCTCTGCTATGCCTAAGGCTTTGGGACTTTTCATGTAATAAAGGCGGAAAAAACTTGTTTTACCAGTCAATCAATAAATATGTATCGAAATTCAAAATTTTTCTCATCCCTTTATCCTTACTTTTGACTCATTCTCTTTAACTTGCTTTTCCTTTCTCTTCTTTATTTTGCCATAACACACTAAATTGCAAATCCAAAAATGATCCTCTTGAGACTAGTGAAATCACAATCCCGCTTCACGATTTCGATCACCCAGTCGACTATGCCGACGAAGAAGGTAGGGAAACCTGTGAGTCACCACACAAGTTAACAAGATTGTTAGAGCAAGAGGTTAAAGAATACCCCTAAGTCAAGAACAACTGAAGGAATCACGAGGGCAATCTATCAGAAGGCATTAGTATTTTGTTTCAAGACGTGTCAGGAATCTATGTGAATGACAACATGGCCAAGTCCAAATTGAACGGAGGCAGGCCAGTCGTTTAAAGAAACTTCAACAGTCACCAATATAGATAGGGGCAAATTGCTGATGCCTATAAATGCAGACACAATTGAGGAAGACTTTGCCCAAAAAAAAATAGAATCAAGCTTGGAGTCCAATGCACGTGCCAAGTAGGGCAAGCTGGTTACGTCCAGATCATCGAGCAAGCTGTCATTTTCTGTATAAGGGGCTGAATGTCATTAGGCCAAGAACTTGCATTCTTTTCGTCATCAACACCTCGATCTTAAAGAGTGCGCCATTCCTCATGCCTATGTAGTCAAGGAAATAGTCTGTCAGATTGAGTCGTTGCGTCATTAAGGGGATTTAAAAAAACAAAAACAAAAAAAGAGGGTAAACAAAAAGAAATGGAAAATGAAAAAGAAAAAGAAAAAGAAAATAAAGGCCAAAATGATGACTCAAAGTAATTCCCTCTCATTGATGCCAAAAGACTCACCAATATTTCCTTGGGTACATGGCATAGGAGTAGAGTCTCCTATTTGAAGTGACATCAGCTTCCCAAAGGATCAAACTAAACTTGGAAAAGGTTAGGCAGACTCAACTAGAGTGTGATCAGTTTCAACCTTTTACTATAGAGGATGCAGCCAAAAATAAATAAGAAAGGAAAAACACATTATAAAGAAAGAGAAAAGCTCGCTAGGCTGAAAACCTAAAAGGGCGGCCAAGGCAAAAGTTAGAGCAACCCGGTGAGTCGAAAACCTGAAAAGGCAGCTCGGGTAAAAATTAGGGTCAAGATTTTGACAGAGTAATTAAAGTTCCCAATGCAAAACGTGCAAACTGGGGCATGAGGACCATGTTCAAACTACCCTCTCAAAGGCAGAGTTGAATGATGTACTTGAGATCATGACGTGGGATTAAGGTTTTCACTAGTCTCAGGAATTCACTGGAGGATCCTTAAACCTTCCCTGTTTCTCCTGGCCTTGACCTGTCCTATGTAACTTTATTTCATCCTATTTATTTCCCTCATTGTCCATTCTCTGTATTCTGTTTGACATACATGAATCCCTTTTTTTCGATACGTGTTATGAATTGCATTGATCTGATAAAACATTGTGTTTTTATAAAAGTAAAATGAAAGAATGGTGAACATTTAAAGTTGTAAGGAACAAGACGCTCCCACTACTTGACCTCGTCTTAGACAATCATCACGAAGACTCAGCCAGGTACGTTCTTCAAAGCTATGATCGCCTCTTTCATTCTCCTTTGTCCATGAGTTATCCTAAGGGTCGCGGTTTCACAGGACCTACCCGGTTTTTGAATTTTACTTTGCACTACTAACCTTTTTCTGCAGGTTATTATAACAGACAATCATGTCAAGTTGGCACTCTCCAGAATCCTTTCCTTAAACCGCCAAAGTTGGCACTCCTCAAAATTCCTTCCCCAAATCGCCAAAGTTGGCGTTTTTTCAAAATCTCTTCCTTGATCGCCAAAATTGGCATTTCTCAAAGTCTTCTCCTTAATCGTAAAGTTGGCATTTTTTAGAACCCTTTCCTTAAATCGCCAAAGCTGGCACTCCTCAGAATCCCTTCCTTAAATTGCCGAGGTTGGTACTGCTCAAAATCTCTTCTTTAACTGCCAAAGTTGGCGCTTCTCAGAATTCTTTCCCCAAATCACCAAAATTGGCATTTTTCAAAATCTCTTCTTCAACCTCTAATATTGGCACTTCTCAGAACTCCTTCCCTAAATCGCCAAAGTTAGCACTTCTTGAAGTCTTCTTCTCAACTGCCAAAGCTGACACTCTTTCAAACTCCCTTCCAAGAAATCTACCTAATACATTCTGACAGTCTAGCGTGTCCCTTCCCAAGCCCAATGATAGTTTCCAGCAAAATTCTCTCCCCCAACAGAATCACCAAACTCTCTACCCAGTGAGCCTACAATTCATATCATCTTCACCCCCTAGTAAGAACACTTTTCTAGTCAGGCTTAAAAGAACTCTCCCCAAGGGGTCCCAACACACTTCTCTCAGTAAATCCACACATACCAGGTGGACCCTAGATTTTCCCTTCCCAATCAAGGGGCGATGCCCCGAGCCATCAATCCTGCTCCAGTGGAACTACACTTCCCAGACAAATCAAACTGGGGCATCACCCCAGGATCACTTCTTCTCGCTCAAGGGGCAGTCCCTCAAGGTTTCGAGGCAGATAGTTCAAACTGGAGCATCACCCTAGGTTTATTCTCTTTCACCCAAGGAGACAATACCCCGAATCACCAAATCCTTCCCATATAGAATTACACTTTCTAAACAACTCAAACTGGGGCATCTTCCTAGATTTCTTCTGTTCCAGTCAAGGGGCAGTTCCCCAAGATTCTTTCAAACCATCTCAAACTGGGGCATCTCCCAGATTTCTTTTGTTCTAGTCAAGGGGCAGTTCCCCAAGATTCCTTCAAATCATGTCAAACTGGGGCATGACCCCAGGATTATTCTCTTTCAGTCAAGGGGCAGTTCCCCAAGATTCCTTCAAATCATCTCAAACTGGGGCATCACCCCAGGTTTATTCTCTTTCAGTCAAGGGGCAGTTCCCCCAGGTTCATTCTATTTCATTCAAGGAGCGATTCCCCAAGAACCATCAGTCATGTCAAACTGGGGGATCACCCCGAGCCTTTAGGTCTAATGAGTTAATTCGGACAAGACGTCCTGTTAACTCCCCCAATCTTTGCATTTTCAGTCAACCGGGAGGCAACACCCTCACCTTTACTTTCCTTCCAGTCACCTATGAAGGCACCCTTTCCTTTCCATTTGCCTATTCAGGCACCTTTTACTTTCCAGTTGCCTATTCAGGCACCCTTTACTTTCCGTTCGCCTATTCAGGCACCCTTTACTTTCCAGTCGCCTGTGCAGGCATCCTTTACTTTCTGTTCGTCTATGCAGGCACCCTTTACTTTCCAATCGCCTATTCAGGCACCCTTTACTTTCCAGTCGCCTATTCAGGCACCCTTTACTTTCCATTCGCCTATTCAGGCACCCTTTACTGTCCGTTTGCCTATTCAGGCACCCTTTACTTTCCATTCGCCTATTCAGGCACCCTTTACTTTCCAGTCGCCTATTCAGGCACCCTTTACTTTCCATTCGCTTATTTAGGCACCCTTTACTTTCCGTTCGCCTATTCAGGCACCCTTTACTGTCCGTTCGCCTATTCAGGCACCCTCTACTTTCCATTCGCCTATTCAGGCACCCTTTACTTTCCGTTCGCCTATTCAGGCACCCTTTACTTTCCATTCGACTATTCAGGCACCCTTTACTTTCCATTCGCCTATTCAGGCACCCTTTACTTTCCGTTCGCCTATTCAGGCACCCTTTACTTTCCATTCGCCTATTCAGGCACCCTTTACTTTCCAGTCGCCTATTCAGGCACCCTTTACTTTCCATTTTCCTATTCAGGCACCCTTTACTTTCCGTTCATCTATGCAGGCACCCTTTACTTTCCGTTCGCCTATGCAGGCACCCTTTCTTTTCCAAGTCGCCTATGAAGGCACCCTTTCCTTTCCAGTCGCCTGTGAAGGCACCTTTTATTTTCTAGTCGCCTATGCAGGCACCCTTTACTTTCCATTCGCCTATTCAGGCACCCTTTACTTTCCAGTCGCTTATGAAGGCAACCTTTACTTTCCAGTCTACCAGGAGTCAATCCCGATCTTCTCACCTCCTGTTAACTGAAAGATTCAAGTGTCAATTCTTGGGTTTTCCCCCTCATCTGATACTTTGACAAAGGTGTTCACGTCTTTACTCCCTTTCCATTTCAAAAGTAAGAAGAAACTTCATGCTTTTCTCATGGAAAAGAAGTAAAGAGGGGCATCTGTGAACACCTATTTCAGTCTGGTCGATCCACAAGTGAAAAAGATTCACACAAAAAAAAAGATTCCAAAAAAAAAATCTGACTCGGAAATGATCATTTCCAAGTGAAAGGACTCGGAATGATCATTTCCGAGTAAGGAGTCTCCGAGTGAGACATGACCGAGTGGTATGTTGATGTATGGGGATGTGATATGATGTATATCTCACTCAAGCGAGTGGGAATCTCGCTCGAGCGGAGAATTGAGCGCTCAAGCGAGAGGGGAAAGTTTTATATACTGGACAATTTCTCTTAGGCGAGACATGTCTCGCCCGAGCGAGATTGATACCCGATGCATATTCCTTTCCTTCGCTCAGGCGTTTCGAGTAACATGTCTCCGAGTAAGACATTACAGAGTGAATTATCTCCGAGTAGAGGATTCCTGATTGAAACCACTGAATGAAAAAGGGACTGTCTTTGAATGAATACTTACCAATTGGATACATCCGAGTGAAGGATTCCCGATTGAAGCCGGTTTGAATGAAAAGCAAGTCGGATTTCAGGTGAATACATCCGAGTGAATAATCTCCGACTGAAGCTGTTCTGAGTAAAAATAAATCCGACTCCTGAATGAGCACATCCGAGGGCTGATTGTCGATTGAAACCCTTCTGATTGAAAAGAAGGCCGGTTTCCGAGTGAATGCACTGAGTTGTCAGATTGTCAAATTCCAAATTCTGAATGAACAGAAGGCCGGCTCCGAGTAAATTTATCCGAGGGATTGGTTGACGAGTGAAACCATTCTGAAGACGATTCCCGAGTAAATGCATCTGAGGGTTTGATTGATGATTGAAACTATCCTAAGTCCGACTCCCGAGTGAAAACTCCGAAGGGTTGATTGATGGTTGAAACCCTTCTGATTAAAAACAAAGCCGACTCCAAGTGAATGCACCGAGTGGTCATATTGTACATCCCGAGCTAAGTTCAAAGTTCCATTCTGATTAAAGAAACAAGGACGACTCCCGATTGTACATCCGAGCGGGTTGATGCACAAATGAAACAATTCTGAGTGAAAGATAAGGATGATGAATGCATCCGATTGTATCACTTCCGAGCCATGTATCCGACCAAAAATTCTCCGAGTAATTCAATCCGAGTGATGTATTTCCGAGTGAAATTTACTTCATGATTGAATCGGTCTTAAGTCAAAGAAAGAATGATGCTGACCTGTCGGCCAGGGGTATAGCCGAGTATAATATTTCTGAGATGCTGACTGAATCAAGCAGAGGGGCCGAATGAATTCTTCAAGCAGAAGTATTGCTGAGCAAAACTCCTCCAATTGAAGTAACTCCGATTGAGTACTTCAAACTATGATACTACCAAACAAATCCGAGCAAGGTTTCTCTGAGTGGTCCATTTCCAGAGACACGGCCGAGTGAAACATTGTGAGAGGTTTCGATTGAGTCATTTACTTCCCAATCCTAAGTGGGTCATATGAGAAAGAAGAAAGGCATGAACCTGTACCGAGTGAGCCACTCTTCAGTCAGCACCGAGTCATTCTTCAATCAGTACTGAGTGAATCCTTTTCAGTTAGCACCGAGTCACTCACTCTTCAATCAGCACCGAGTCCTCTTCAGTCAGTTCCGAGTCACTTTTCACTCGGTTCTGATTGAGTTTTCCAATCAGAATTGCTTTGCTTATGTACTCAATCCAATTACACACCATTGCACACGGACTCTCCTCACAGTAACTCAACGCCAACCAGCGAAGCAACACCGAGCAAGCTTTCACTCGGTCAGCACTTTTCCACTCGGATTATTTCCCATTGTGGGTGGATACCGACTGATCCACTAAATCCGAGTCAGAAGAAGAAAACCGATTGCCCTTGCTGACTTAGATTCCCACTATCCAAGTGGATCCTTGAATTATGGGGGGCGGCTCACAACAAGACGAAGGAGGAAAATAATAAAGAAGTCCCAACAGCTGCCATTCTCCCTAATTGTCAATGTCCAGGCTGTTTTCTTCAACACACCATCCAAGTTGTTTTGCTAATTTTGTGGGGCGGCTAATAACAAACAAAATTAAAATAATAAGTTATTCATCAGTTGCTGTTATTGGTAGCCAGGATGTCCAAGCAATCAATGCACACTGGGGGACTCTTATAAGTACCCCAACGAAAGAAAAGAAGCAGGATCCAGGAGCCTCTATTGGAAAGAACTTTGAAGCATTTTCTTTAGAGGAAACAGAGCTTTAAAACCCCATACCGTCCTTTTTCACTCTCCTCTACCAACACAAAGCCCCTCACTCTCTTTACATCGTCCCCCTCTTCCTCTCTCCACTGTCCCTCTCTCCTTTTCCACCATACAGCCCCCCCGAACTCCATACCGTCCTCTTTCACTCACCCATACCAACCATCCTTCACCTTTCTTTACACCATCCTCCAACTCTCGAAAAACATGTTGTCCCTCTCCTCCCAAAAACCAACTGTCCTCCATCTCTCAATACAGTCCCTCTCCTCACTCGGTCCAGCCCCTTCACTTTCTCCTAATATACCGTCCCTCTCCTTCTCCAACACCCAACCGTCCTTCTCCTCTAAACCGTCCTTCCTTCTCCTCTCTCCCACACCAACCGTCCTCCTCCAAATCCCACACCGACCGTCCTCTTCCAAATCCTCACCACACCGTACACCTCCTCAAATTAAGTCCCTTTCCTCTTAACTCACACCGTCCAGCACCTCAAGCCCACAGCACCGTCCAACTCCTTTCTTATCACACCGGTCTCACTCTGCCCCTCATTTTTAATGCTTGTATTTATTTATTTTCTGTCAAATTAATTATTGTTCGATGATTCTGTTTCCTTTTCAATTATCAATTAATTTCTATTGATTAATAAATATTAATAAAAATGAGTGCTTCACACATTCTATTTGGACTAGCATAAAAGGTGTAATAATTATTATTATTGTTATTATTATTGCAATTTTTATTTTTTTTATTTAAAAAAAGAGGAGGAACGAGATTGATTTGGACGAGACGTCCTATTAATCTCATTTTTTTGAAAAGGTGGAGCGAGTTTAATTTGGACGAGACGTCCTGTTAATCTCATGTAAATATTCCGTGTTTATTTTTATTTTTGTATATTTTGTCGTCCCGTATATTTTCTTTTCATGAAGAAGTTAAAATAATTATTGGGTTAATTATAATGCGCGCTATCATATTGAGGTAACCGTTTTTATAACGGACAGTTGTGAGGTGCTAATACCTTCCTCACCTGTAATTAGACTCCCGAACATGGAATTTCATTTTTATAACCAGTGCTTTAATGAAAGGTTTTTCCGGTATTTTATCCTAAAAAATATTGGTGGCGACTCCCTGTTTTTTTCTTTTCGAATCAAAAATCATTTTGAGGGTCGGCCGTGCCGCCGCGATCCCGGTCGCGACACACACACACACATATATATATATATATATGTACATCTTCACAGTACAATGCACTCCCCAGCAATCGGTGCTCTCCCATCATTCCACATTCCGAGCAACATCCACTGAAATATGGCCACAATAGGGGTGAGCTTATACATATAAAATGACAGTAATGACTCGGAAAAACCTCTAGCATTCCACTACACAGCATTATCTCCTCAATCAATCTATCACATGCACTGTCATTAGATATATCCACACATAGTATCATTCAGTCGGAATTTATTCAGATAACACATAGCCATATTAAACATATTCCCTTACATACACATATAACCACATTGAGCTCATCCAAAGTATAAGTGTGCACACATGAACTTTCAGTCTGATCCGATCGGTTTTATTAAGTTT
Source organism: Clitoria ternatea (assembly GCA_037962975.1). Classification (NCBI taxonomy): domain Eukaryota; kingdom Viridiplantae; phylum Streptophyta; class Magnoliopsida; order Fabales; family Fabaceae; genus Clitoria; species Clitoria ternatea. Next base: position 102,117,132 of record CM075673.1, on the reverse strand, counting down.
TATGTTGCAACATAGGCTCCAAGCCTTTTTCTTAGCTCCAAGCTGATTCGGCCGTTTTGCTGGTACCAAACCGTTTGCCCTCACACGTAACACAATCGCTCCAAACGACAACGGGAGTGTTACGGGCAGCCCCGAGTCCAACTCGGTAAGCTTGCCTTGAATCCAACCCAAGGTCTTTAAGCGTCCAACGCTTAGTGCACTCGGCACTGCCTCAAGTCCAACCCGAGGACTTTCACCATGCGTCCAACGCTGGTACACGAGTGTTTCACTCGGTATTGCCTTGAGTCCAACCCAAGGTCTTTTATTATTTTTCCATATATATTCATAAGCACAACAGAGGCATTTCACTCGGTAAAACCATATAGCACATGCATCTCTTGTATTCATTATGAAATCTCATCAGATTCATCCAAGCATTTACATGCATACATTCATAAGATATCAATCGGGAGTTTATCCTCTTCCACTCAGTACAAAGTACTCGGCAACCATACTAACATTCACGCAATATACATTTCATGCTCTCAATATAAAATCCATACAGAAATCAACCATCAGTCCCACATTATTCACTCGGTATCAACAATATAAATGTCATATACCACATGTTGTTAAATGTTAAACTTCACACAGGACTTAGCATAACAAATCTTAACGCATGCACTCGGCCAACATAAATTCAGTACATTTTCATGCATTCACATATTTACTAACACATATTTCATGGACGGAGAAGGATACAACCTTACGTGACTCAGCTATCATACACACACACCCGGTATTCGAAAGCTATCATCATATGATTCAAACAACCAACATATTCATAACCATAAACACATCATACAGTACTTTCACCCGGGATCCGTCCATAACTATGCATTTGATATGTAAAGCTCCCCCTACCTTCTGAAAAGACGTAAGAAACTCCTCTGTTTTTAATGTTAACCCGTGCTCTGTTTCCCAACGCTGATTCCGTTGCTCCCACACTTCCACAGTCATTCTCTCCTGCTCAGAAACCGTCACACCAGTCGAACACCACACACGCAGCTTGGAAGACTGGAAGCTGTTCCTCTACCGAATGATCCCTCCTTGCCAATAGTGGGGAACCTCAAGTCCTCCACAACACCACAGTTGCAACTGACAAAGAGAAGAACGAAGAAGAACGAAGAAGAAGGAGAAGAAGAATCACAGAAGAAGAGGAGAAGTCTCATAGAAATTTTGTGAGAATGCAGAAGTGGTTTGAGAGTTCTGAGCATGTACCAAGGTAATGAGGAGAGTGAGTGGAAAAACGTGCAAATGGGGCCACCATCCAATCATGGGTCATATCTCATTACTCCCATCAGCATCAATTTCTTTTATTTCAAATTAATTCTTAATTAATAACTAATCCTAACTTGCAATTACTCTTAATTTTAATTTGGTCATTATTTTAATAATTAGGATGTTACATGTCAGATCAAGTATCTCCGATTGGGATGATATTGGTCAGAGCTGTTGAGAATATTATTGGGAGTCTGAATATATATTTGGAATAATTTTTGGATAAAGTATTGAGCCCAAACAGAGAACCTGTTTGTGGAAAAACAATGAAATTTTAATGAGGGAATTAAAGATAAAGCAAAAACCCAATTTTTCTCCCTCTTATTCTCGTGACTTTCTGAGACCATTTGGCAAAGATACATTTCTTCTTCTTCTTCTTCTATTTTCTCCTCTTCTCTTCTCCTGGAGCCAATTTCGTTTGGGTGTGGTAAGCCATATTCACTTCTCTTGTTTGCTTTAATGCTGTGAGTCTTATGAAGTGTTAATGAAGTAGATGCATTATGGCTGAAAGAAGAAGAAAGTCAATGGGTATTTATGAATGCTGATGGGTTAGTGAAAAACCCTAACTTTTAAAGATTTGGGGAAAATGGTGAATGTTGGTAAATTGAGGTGTTTGAAGGCAAATACAAGCTACTGAAAGTTTGGGTTATGATTGACAAAGCATTATCATGGATGTTAGGTTATGGGTTTTGTGGCTTTTAGATATAATGAAGGTGGTATGGTAATAAGGAATTCCCGAAGCCTAATAAAGAGAGGAAAAGAATGCCTGTAACATGTTTTATACATGTTATTAATTGTAGATATAAAAATGGTTAGTTAAAGTTGAATTTGTGTTGAGTGGTTGATTAATTATGATTCTTTGTGTATGTTAATGTAGGATCCATTCCGAACGATGAGGCGGGTACGTCGAATCAATCAGAATTCTTCTCTTAAGGTAGGAGAGGGGTGTATTTTCTAAATGTATGAGAATTGTGCTGATAATGTATGTATTAATATAATATGGTATGTTCTCTTGGATGAGTGTGGTATCATGTGTATGTGATGTGAAATTGAGCATGGTGATTGTAATGATTGATTGTGTGATGAAGCCTAAATGAGGCTATGAGTGGTATATTATGTGATGATGTATTATTGATTCCATATGTGGTATGAGGAATACTTGAAACTTTTGGTTAGAATATTTCTTAAATATGGGGAATTAATGTATATGCTTGATTTGTGGATAATAGTGTGGTTGAGTATGAATGTACCCTAGATGAGAGGGTAAGATAATCCAAATGAGGTTGAGGCATGCATGAGCATTGTTGCATACATGGCATGGCATGCATATCATGATGATGTTGATAAGTGGTTGCGATCACTTGATGTTGGAAATATAAAAGGGCTTACGAGTTCCTGTGATTAATGGACCGGTGGTTGCGATCACCAGGTGTTCAAAAAGAAAGGCCCTGCGGGACCATTGAGATTGAATACCCATGGTTGCGATCATGAGGCGGGAGTACCCCTTGCGAGGCGAGAAACCTTTATGAAATGTTAAACGTGGTTGCGATCACAAGAAAGCACCTTGCGAGGCTGCTAGAGGGAGTACCCCTTGCGAGGCGGGAAACCATTGAGAATGACTATATGATTATGGTGGTTGCGATCACCCGAGGAAATGAAATCGGATCCGTGCATATGTATATTAAACACTAGCATGTGCATTAGCCATTGAAGCATGGCATAGAGTGATATCCTGTTAAGGTGATTATGTGAGGAGTAGATGAAACTCCCTATAATTTACTAACTGTGATTGTGATATTGGTTGGTGTGAATTTGAGAATCCTGAAGGATATTTATGTTCAATGAATTTGAAAAAGGATTGAATTCGTGTTGATTGAACTCCTCTTATGGAGGATATGTTGGTATTGCATTCATGCATATATTGTCAAAATTATTGGATTTTCATCATTGAGAAAGTATACTCACTCTCCCTGTGGTATATCTTTTTAGCTCCTGTGTTGTAGGGTTTGCCTTGGAGCTGTTGTATGGAGAGGTGAAGTGAAGGAAGCCTATTTTGGGTAAAGAGTGCCTTGGCCGGCAATTGTTTTGAGTTTGTGGCTTTATATGGATCTTTGTAATGCATATAGCTATAATGAATGTATTATATAGATACTTGTTTGAATGACGAATGGTTGAACTTGACTCAATTCGGTGAACAAATGATGAGAATTATGAATGATAAATTTATGTGTTGTATAGTTGAAGATTTCCATGATTTTCATGCATAAGCAAGGAACTAGTAGGGGCATATTTTGAATTATGAGGTTTTGAGGTGTTATGATAAGTCCATTAGCTTAAACATATTAATTGTGACTTGTGGGAAGTGGAATGACCTAATTTTATAGAGAAAAGACCTTTGAGTTGCATAAAAGTGCCTCAAAATGAGTAAAACATACTTATGTGCATATCTCCCTCGTTTTTAGGAATTTTTGAGTGAGACTAGTGGCCACACGTCACAAATGGTGTAATTTAGTTGGTGTCAAAAGTTGGTAGCATTTGGAGTTGATATGAAAAAGTTAGGGGGGTTAGAAGTCCCAAAATTATGCATTTTCTACATAATTTATGCATTCTAGTATGCGTAATCGATTACAAAGGTGTTTATAATCAATTACAGGCATTCTATTTCATGTGTAATCGATTAGGTTCTTGGCCTAATCGATTAGCTACGACAGGATTGCCTAATAAGCGTTTTTTTGCTGTTTTGGGCCGTTCGAGGATCTTAATGACATTTTTGGCCTCCGATTTCTTCACGAAAGTTGTAGATAATTATGTTACAGAGGTGTGAGAATTGGTCTCACCTTAATTGGAGTTTTCTAACTCTCATTAAGAGAAAAATACCGAACCCACTGCATTGAAAAATTCAAGTTTAAAGGGGTTTTAGAACCAATTTTCTTATGACTTTCAAATTAGGACTAATAGGCAATATTTGTGACATGTTCAACTAGTTCTAAGACTAAACATACATATATTTATCCTAATTTTAGAAGTCAATTGAAGTATCCTTGAACCACTTTTCATAATCACTTACATTTCTTGAATTAACGTATATTTCAACTATTTCTTGTTGAAGATTATGTAATTGGTAGTCTAAAGAGAACTCTTGTTTTAAATTTATATACCTTCTCATATCTTCATATATGGGATAGGTTTTCTTTAAAAGATCCAGGGTTACTTGTTAAAAATTTATTCCACAATGCTTTCTTTTCTTAAATTATTTCCTCCTTAAATCGCGAAAAATTTACCCCTATTTTTGGGGCGTCACACCTTTCCATCATCTACTCCGCCACTTCCAATGGTCCCAAGAGGGAGATACAACGGTTGAAGGAAAAGAACTCCCGTCTTCTTGAGGACCAATCTCGAGTTCACTAGAGGTTGCAGGCTTTAAATGAAAAAAATCAAGCTTTTCAGAAGTTAGAGGTCAACTAAAAGAAAGACAACGACGGGCTTCACCATGTGATGGGCGACCTAAAGAAGCAGGTGGCTGAGCTATAGGGGAAGAATGAAAGCCTCTCCACAGCGGTGAAAGATGGGTAAACAAAATACAATGCTGACATGATAATGTTTACCCAAGCCGCTATAGACGCTTTTAGCCACGCTGTTCGTCAGGTTGTCTTCCGCAACTGAGGTATCGAGCTCAACCTGAATAGGATTGGATTTTTTAATAGATTTCTGATGACTAACATTTTTACCCTTAATTACTTACTCTGTTTGTCTGTTTTATTTACTGTCAAATCCTAATAAATGTGTTTTAGCGTAAATTGTCAGTAATCTCCATTTGTAATTTTTATTTCACTATTTGTTAGTAATCACTATTTTCTTATTTTTACTGTTACTATTGAGTGTTGAATTTTGTGATTTATGTTTTCTTTTACTGTTACTGTTTATTAGTGATTGCTGTTTTTAATTTCTACTGTTTCTGTTTCTTTTGCATCAATTAGTATGTTTAAAATAATTTAAGCTTGCATGAATGTTTAGTTCTAAAATAAAATTTATTGAATTAACTAAGTTTAATTTGATTTTATTTTATTTTACAGGCTATCAAATTATTGGAAGCTTCATGATTATTTTGCAAATAAATTACCCTCCTCCAAGTACAAATTCACATTAATTACTTTTTCTTGACAAGTATATTAATGTGAAATTGTTTTAGCCTTATCAATGCTTAAAAAAAATGAACAAAATAAACTCCATTCAGCCAAGCATGTCACGGACAGCACACAAAGAAAAGAGGTTTCAATTGCCAATTATTTAATGCATACAAAGGAAAACAACAAAAGTCAAAAGCAAAGGTCCATGCTCCAATTATTTTTAATGCCAACAAAGCTTCCATTAGTCTCCAACAAAACTCCAACGGCTGCAGCAAAGGAATAAGGCTCATGTTAATTATTCAATGCAAACAAAGGCAAGGCAAAAGTGGAAAATAATTGGATAAAGCTTTCAGCCATGGGTCCACGTGAAAGCTGCTGTAAAACAGCAATAAAATAGAAAAAAACAACAGAGAATTTCGTACAGCAACAGCAAGGAATTTTGACAGCAACAGCAGTAAAAATAGGACAACAAAATAGCAAACAGCAAGCAAAACAACAGAACAGCAACAGCAGCATTTTTTTTTTAAAGCTGATAGCAAAACAGCAAAACAACAAAAAAAAATAAAAAAAATAAAAAATGGGCTGATGGAATTTAATGCATTATTAGGAATGGGTTCCCATTTTTTATTTTCAGCTGGCCAACGAGAAACGGAAGAGAGGAAAAAGGAATATATATATATATATATATAGAGTCAGTTTTCATACAAGAATTCAAGGGTCCTTTGTGCAGAATTTTTCTATGAAAAATTGCCATGTGCCATCAGCTTTTGCCATTCCATTATTCTATTGAAACATTTCCCATTTAGGCTTTGTAATTCACGTGAATACAAGCTCTATATGGCCAAAATATTTTATTCAAGTCATGCTCCACTCTCTCAATAAATCTAAGACAGCAGCAAAAGGACAAAATCAATGTGTCATTCAATTTGCAAAGCTGAACCATGAAAGCATATTCACGTGAAGTGCTGCTGGTTTTTGGACAGCAATGATACAGCTCAAACAGTAGCAAAAATTTGACAGCAAGCCAACGTGAAGGGTACAAGTTATGAGTTCCCATTTTGCTCCATATGGCCAAGGTAATAAAGAGGGAACAAATTGAATAAAATGAAGTGGCTGGTCCCCAAGAGAATACAACTTAAAGCATATAAAAGGGGACGTTCAGCAGGAGAAAAAGGGGGACGGATATGTTCAGAGAGGAGCAGAGGAATTGTTGGAGCAGAGAAGCAGTGGGCAGCAGAAGAATTCGGGAGAACTTCATTCCGGGTTCGGTTTTTATTTTGTTTTAATTATGGAGGGCTAAAACCCTTAGATTGATTTTCTTGGAGGTTAATGTAATGTTATTTTTGAGGTTTTGATTTTTAATACATTTCCCTGTTGTTAAACTCTTCATGATTCTAGCTTGATTATTTAATGTCTATTCGGTTTAATTAAGTTGTATGCTTAATCAATTTAATTAAACAATTAGGATTAAATAATAAAAATATATATTAAGATAGATTAAGAAATATACATGCTTAATGAATGTTTCAAAATCGATCTTGATAGTTGTGGTTTGCTTAATTCCATAACGTTGAAGTTAGATTATGTATGTAGGCGATGTTCTATGTATGTTCAATAATTCCTAGAATTTAAAATCTTGACTCCTTTTGCTCAATTAGGATGCTTGATAAAAATCTTCATTTTTTAATTAAATGAAAGTGAAGGAATTACGAATTAAAAGACGCTTAGTTGATTAATTCAAATTGAACTAAGAGAATTAACAGTAAGGAAAGTGTATAGAAATCTTTTCAAATCCAAGGATAAAATAAGTTGCATTACTCCAAGAAAATCAATCATTCGTTATTTACTTGTTCTACACTTATTTTGTATTCTTGTATTCTGTATTAAATTTCTGTAACACTTAAACAAACCCCCCATTGTATGCTTGTTGAACTTTTGTCTGTAAAAAAATAAATTTTAGTTGATAAATTTTTGTTTGTTAAAAATTAGTTTAAGACTTTATTTTCCTAAATTTTAGTGTTGATCCTTGAGAGAACGACCTAGGTTGATACCCTAGTACTACATTAATTAGTTTTAATGTACTAATTTGACGGGGCCACGACAGCCGACGTCAAATTTTGGCGCCGTTGCCGGGGATCAACGATCTTTAGGAAAATTGTTGTTTTAAATTAATTTTGTTTAATAATTTAAAAAAAAATTAAAAAAAAATAATTTTTTTTTTGTTTGTTTATTTTATTTTATTTCTTTTGCATGATTTAGGATTCTTATGATATATTGCTCATTATCATGAAATATCTTATTGTATGCTATGTATGACTAGAAGGACTTTTGAGCATTTATATTCATTTGATCCTGAAATTGATAGAACTTTTCATAGATTAATTAGAGAAGCTAGATTTAATAATAATTTTGTTGATATTGATAGTGATAGTATTTCATCTGAATCTGTTGAAAATAATTCTGAAAATTTTTCTGATATGGCTGGACCTCGTGAGAGAACTCTTAGAGAACTAGCCGCACCTGAATTCACATACGAAAGTTTGTGTATTCAATATCCTGATGAGGATGTCCCTTTTATTCTTAAGACCGAACTTATACACTTGTTGCCTAAGTTTCATGGTCTTGCGGGTGAAGATCCGCACAAACACCTCAAAGAATTCCACATTGTGTGTTCCACAATGAAACCCCAAAACGTTCAAGAAGACCACGTCTATCTTAAAGCGTTTCCTCATTCTTTAGAGGGTGTTGCTAAGAATTGGTTGTACTACCTTGCTCCAAGATCAATCACAAGTTGGAATGACTTAAAGAAAATGTTCTTGGAAAAATTCTTTCCTGCCTCTAGAACAACCGCAATCCATAAGGATATATCTGGCATTAGGCAACTCTTTGGAGAAAGCCTTTATGAGTATTGGGAGAGATTTAAGAAACTCTGTGCAAGTTGCCCTCACCACCAAATTTCTGAACAACTTCTTCTTCAGTACTTCTATGAAGGTCTGCACCACGTTGATCGCAACATGATTGATGCGGCAAGTGGAGGAGCTTTAGGAGACATGACTGCTGCTGAAGCAAGAAACTTGATTGAGAAGATGGCATCCAACTCTCAACAATTTGGTGTAAGGAATGATTCTTTCAAACCCATGTTTGATTCCAATTCTAGTTCATCTGGAATTAAATTGGAGAGCAAACTTGATGCTCTCACCACTCTGGTCACACAATTAGCAGTAAATCAAAAATCCATGACTGCTAAAGTGTGTGGCATCTGTACTTCACAAGAGCACCCCACTGATTATTGTCCTTCTCTACAAGAAAAGGATAATAATAATCCCCAAGCCTATGCAGCCAATATCTACCATGATAGACCTCCACCACAACAGCAACAAAACCATGACCTTTCCACCAATAGATATAACCCAGGTTGGAGGAACCATCCAAACTTGAGATGGGGTAACCAACAACAAAATCCCTAACCCCCATTTCAAAACAATGCACCAATCTTTCAAAGACCTACACCTCAACCATCCACAAGTGGACCCTCTTTGGAGGATCTGGTGAAACAAATGGTTGCACAGAACTTGGAATATCAACAGAGGAATGATGCCACCATCCAGAGTTTAAGCAACCAAATTGGGCAACTAGCTTCATCATTGAGCCAGTTACAGTCTCAGAACTCTGACAAATTACCATCTCAACCAGCTGCAAATCCAAGAAATGTGAGCGCAATCCAGTTAAGATCAGGTAAGAACCTTGAAGTACCCATACCCAAGGAACCTGAAAAACAAACAACTGAGCCTGAAACAGTTGAGAATGATGAACCCTCCTCAAGCAAATCTGAGATACAATTACCCCAAATCCCACCTCATATCCCTCTTCCTTTCCCACCAAAAGCAATTCCAAGTAAGAAGATGGAAGAAGTGGACAAAGAAATTTTGGATACTTTCAGGAAAGTGGAAGTGAATATACCTCTTCTTGATGCAATCAAGCAAATTCCCAAGTATGCCAAATTTCTGAAGGAGTTGTGTACTCACAAGAGGAGACTAAAAGGGAATAAAAGAATAAGCATGGGAAGAAATGTATCTGCACTGCTTGGTAAGGAAGTTCCAAATATTCCTGAGAAATGCAAGGATCCAGGTACGTTTTCTATACCCTGCATCATAGGCAACAACAAATTTGAAAATTGCATGTTAGATTTAGGAGCTTCAATAAATGTTATGCCTATGTTTGTTTTCAAATCTCTGTCTCTTGGAAATTTACAACCTACTGGTGTAGTGATTCAACTAGCCAATAGAAGTACTGTTTACCCTGCTGGAGTCATAGAGGATGTTTTGGTTCAGGTAGAACAACTTGTTTTCCCTGCTGACTTTTTCGTACTTGATATGGAAGAAGGTATGTCTCATATTCCTGTTCCTATCATTTTGGGAAGACCATTTTTGAAAACAGCCCGAACCAAAATAGATGTTCATTCTGGAACTCTCTCTATGGAATTTGGTGACACTAGAGTTCAATTCAATATTCTTGATGCCATGAAATACCCAGCAGAAAATCATTCTGTTTTCCAAATTGACATTATTGATGAACTAGTTTTTGAACATTTTTCTAATGTTGATTTGGAATGCATAGATGATTCAAACAAATGTTTTGCATGCAATGATTCTGGAAGTTGTGATATTTGTGCTGAAATTGATAAATACATAATTTCTGATTCAGAGCCTTTAGATATACCTGTTAACCATAAGGAGCTGAATGCAGGATTTCAAGAAAATTCTAACAAAATTTTTGAGGTGCAAGCAGCGGAATCAAAATCTACTTTGTTAGTTCCATCTGTTTTGCAGGCACCTAAGTTAGAATTGAAGCCTCTACCTGAGAACCTCAAGTATGTATACTTAGGGGATGATGAACAGCTCCCGGTGATAATTTCCACTTCTCTTGATGAAAATCAAGAAGAAAAATTGTTGCAGGTATTGAAAAGACACAAGAAGGCTATAGGATGGACATTGGCAGATATTCCTGGAATTAGCCCATCCATGTGCATGCATAGAATATTTCTGGAGGAAAATACTAAAGCAGTAAGACAGCCCCAGAGGAGACTCAACCCTGTAATCCTTGATGTTGTTAAGAAGGAAATTACCAAGCTTTTACAAGCAGGAATCATTTATCCTATCTCTGACAGTGAATGGGTGAGTCCAATTCAAGTGGTTCCTAAGAAAACAGGGATCACCGTTGTGAAGAATGAGAAGAATGAGTTGATCCCAACTAGAGTGCAGAATAGTTGGAGAGTCTGCATTGATTACAGGAGACTTAACCAAGCAACCAAGAAGGACCATTTTCCTTTACCCTTCATTGACCAAATGCTTGAGCGTCTCGCAGGTAAGTCTCACTACTGTTTTCTTGATGGATTCTCTGGATATTTTCAGATTCACATTACACCTGAGGATCAAGAAAAGACCACATTCACCTGTCCCTTTGGCACATTTGCTTATAGGAGAATGCCATTTGGCCTATGCAATGCTCTTGGAACTTTCCAAAGATGCATGATAAGTATTTTTCATGATTTCATTGAAAATTGCATAGAGGTGTTTATGGATGATTTTACTGTCTATGGATCTTCATTTAATGCATGTCTTGATAGTCTTGATAAAGTTTTAAACAGATGTATTGAAACTAACCTTGTCTTGAACTATGAAAAATGTCATTTTATGGTAAAACAAGGAATAGTTTTAGGGCATGTAATCTCTGAGAAAGGAATTGAGGTAGATCCTGCCAAGGTAGAAGTTATATCACATTTGCCTTACCCCTCTTGTGTTCGAGAGGTTCGTTCTTTTCTTGGTCATGCAGGTTTCTACAGAAGATTTATAAAGGATTTTAGCAAGAAAGCTAGGCCACTATCCAGTTTGCTTCAAAAGGATGTGGCATTTGAGTTTGATGAAAAGTGTAAGGAGGCTTTTAATTGCCTCAAGCAAGCATTGACCACTACCCCAATAATCCAAGCACCTGATTGGACAGCCCCATTTGAATTGATGTGTGATGCCTCTAATTATGCATTGGGAGCTGTCCTTGGTCAAAAGATTGACAAGCAACCTAGGGTCATCTACTATGCATCTAAAACTTTAGATGCCGCCCAGGTAAATTACACTACTACTGAAAAAGAGCTCTTGGCCATTGTTTTTGCATTAGATAAGTTCAGGTCTTACCTACTTGGTTCCCGAGTAGTTGTCTTTACTGACCATGCAGCTCTGAAGTACTTGTTGAAGAAAGGTGAGTCCAAGCCAAGATTAATTCGTTGGATGCTCTTGCTCCAAGAGTTTGACTTGGAAATTCGTGACAGAAGTGGAACACAAAACCTTGTGGCAGACCATTTAAGCAGAATTGAGAATGCTCCTGATTCGGCACCTATTCGGGACGATTTTCCTGATGAACACCTCATGAGTATTTCTAACTCTTTTGATACACCTTGGTTTGCCAACATTGTAAATTATCTTGTTGCTTCTGTTTTTCCACCATATGCATCCAGAAACCAAATTTCAAAATTAAAAAGTGATGCAAAATATTATATATGGGATGACCCGTATTTGTGGAAGTTGTGTAATGATCAGGTGATTCGAAGATGTATTCCAGATCATGAGATAGAATCAGTTCTTCGATTCTGCCATGCTTCACCAGTTGGCGGACATTTTGGTCCACAAAGAACAGCAAGGAAGGTGTTAGACTCTGGTCTATACTGGCCCACCATTTTTAAGGATGCATGGAGAATTTGTAACACCTGTGAGAAATGCCAAAGAACTGGAAATGCTATCACATGGCGTCAACAGATGCCTCAGCAACCTATGTTGTTTTGTGAAGTGTTTGATGTTTGGGGCATTGATTTTATGGGTCCATTTCCTCCATCCTTTGGTTTTACTTACATTCTGTTAGCTGTAGATTATGTTTCTAAATGGGTGGAAGCTAAAGCCACCAGAACTAATGATGCTCGAGTTGTTGTAGATTTTGTTAGATCTCAAATTTTTTGCAGGTTTGGCATTCCGAGAGCAATCATTAGTGATCAAGGAACACACTTCTGTAACAGGACCATGCAAGCTATGCTCAGGAAGTATGGGGTTGTTCATAGAGTCTCTACTCCATATCACCTCCAAACCAATGGACAAGCAGAAGTCTCTAACAGAGAAATCAAAAGAATCCTGGAGAAGATAGTACAGCCTAACAGAAAAGATTGGAGCAGGAAACTGGATGATGCTCTTTGGGCACATAGAACAGCTTTTAAGGCACCTATAGGAATGTCTCCCTATAGAATTGTTTTTGGTAAAGCATGTCATCTTCCAGTGGAGATTGAGCATCGTGCTTATTGGGCTGTAAAAGCTTGCAACTTAGCACTTGATCAAGCAGGTGAAGAAAGGAAATTACAACTGAATGAGCTTGATGAGATCCGTTTGGCAGCCTATGAGAATTCAAAATTCTACAAGGAGAAAACAAGGAAATTCCATGATAACTCAATAGCTAGAAAGGATTTTACTGCTGGACAGAAAGTGCTACTGTTTAATTCCCTGTTGAAACTGATGGCCGGAAAATTACGCTCCAAATGGGAAGGACCTTTCATTGTTACTAATGTATTTCCCCATGGAGCTATGGAAATAAAAAGTGAAAACTCCAATAAAAGCTTCAAGGTTAATGGACAACGTTTGAAGCCATTTCATGAGAATCCTTCACTTGTAGATGTCACAATGGAGGAACATAATTTGGGGGAACCACTTCTTGATCCCCCTTGAGGGAGTTTTTCTTACCCATCTTTTTACTTTTTCATTATATTGTCTATTTTGTATGCTCTGTCTTACATTGAGGACAATGTATGATTTAAGTGTGGGGGTGGGAATATCCTTGTATGTTGTTGTGTATTGTTTTCATTGTATGAATTTGTGATTAATTTTGTGTGACTATTTTTCAAAAATAAATATATATAAAAAAAAGTAAAAAAAAAATTAAAAAAATTGTATGTTTTTGTTTTAAAAGGCATGTTTTATTGGAATTTTAAGATATGCATGAGTAACAGGTAAATTCTCTCATGTCTGATATAAGCTTAATGATACGTTATAATTTGAACTCAAGCATTTTTGGTACGTTGAGAATGACATGATAATTGAGAGATGATCATATATGATGGAATTATACCTTGTGAGATTTTTGAGCCTTTAAAAAAAAAAAATTTGATGGATCACTTTAAACCATCTTAATTCTTTCATGTGTGATTAATTCTTGAATGTTTACATCCTAATTTTTGTCTTGTTTCTTGATGATACTTGAAACTCATGTGAATGTATTTGAAATGATACAGGCATTTCGTTCAATTGAGCCACTAAGCCATATAAGCCTACCATGAACTTTGTTAGCCCCTTTGAGCCTATTTAACCATTTCTTTGTTGCAGCTCAAATAAGCCATGGATGAAAAAACCAAAAATATACCTACCTTAAGGAATATATTGGAGCTTTGGAATCAAGTCAAAAACAGGCATTCAAATAAGTGTGGGGGTGTACAAAAAAAAAGAGTTCCAACTCTTGTTTCAAAGTGTTATGCAATCGCATAAAAAAAAAGAAAAAGAAAATATTGATGAATAAATAAAAAAATAAAATAAAATTTCTTGATGATTGCGACCAAATATTATACAGTAAATGTTTTACCCTCACTGTTTGCCAGTTAAATTAATTGCTCCATCATTCTTTTTGGTATTTAAACTTATTTTCCAAATTTTTTTTTCCACCTACTTTAACCTTGGCCACATTACAACCTTGGAAAGCCCTGTTGATCTATACATGCATTTGTGTTGATTATGGAATTGAGAAACTTGCCAAATTTTTTGGACTGTCTATTTTTCAGGAAATGTTTGAGAGTATACACAAACCCAAAACACTTGAGAGTTGAGAGTATGTCTTGTGAGGTTCTGTCACTTATGATTTTCCTTTCAGTTTGATTTAATTCTCACATGTCGAAGTGATTGGATGATTTTTATACATATCTTGATGCTCTGTATCTTACATGTTGAAAACTCTTGTTTCTCTGTATATTCCTAAGATTTTGGATGTTGAAAAGCATGCCAGTTCTGTGTGTTTAATGTATTTAAATTTTTGGATGTTTTCAATAAATTGTAAAACTTGTTTTTATTTTGATTTTGCCCAGGAGTGCAAAAGAGTAAGTGTGGGGGTATTTGATGACTAATATTTTTACCCTTAATTACTTACTCTGTTTGTCTGTTTTATTTACTGTCAAATCCTAATAAATGTGTTTTAGCGTAAATTGTCAGTAATCTCCATTTGTAATTTTTATTTCACTATTTGTTAGTAATCATTGTTTTCTTATTTTTACTATTACTATTGAGTGTTGAATTTTGTGATTTATGTTTTCTTTTACTGTTACTGTTTATTAGTGATTGTTGTTTTTAATTTCTACTGTTTCTGTTTCTTTTGCATCAATTAGTATGTTTAAAATAATTTAAGCTTGCATGAATGTTTAGTTCTAAAATAAAATTTATTGAATTAACTAAGTTTAATTTGATTTTATTTTATTTTACAGGCTATCAAATTATTGGAAGCTTCATGATTATTTTGCAAATAAATTACCCTCCTCCAAGTACAAATTCACATTAATTACTTTTTCTTGACAAGTATATTAATGTGAAATTGTTTTAGCCTTATCAATGCTTAAAAAAAAATGAACAAAATAAACTCCATTCAGCCAAGCATGTCACGGACAGCACACAAAGAAAAGAGGTTTCAATTGCCAATTATTTAATGCATACAAAGGAAAACAACAAAAGTCAAAAGCAAAGGTCCATGCTCCAATTATTTTTAATGCCAACAAAGCTTCCATTCCAACAAAACTCCAACGGCTGCAGCAAAGGAATAAGGCTCATGTTAATTATTCAATGCAAACAAAGGCAAGGCAAAAGTGGAAAATAATTGGATAAAGCTTTCAGCCATGGGTCCACGTGAAAGCTGCTGTAAAACAGCAATAAAATAGAAAAAAACAGCAGAGAATTTCGTACAGCAACAGCAAGGAATTTTGACAGCAACAGCAGTAAAAATAGGACAACAAAACAGCAAACAGCAAGCAAAACAACAGAACAGCAACAGCAGCATTTTTTTTTTAAAGCTGACAGCAAAACAGCAAAACAACAAAAAAAAAATAAAAAAAATAAAAAATGGGCTGATGGAATTTAATGCATTATTAGGAATGGGTTCCCATTTTTTATTTTCAGCTGGCCAACGAGAAACGGAAGAGAGGAAAAAGGAATATATATATATATAGAGTCAGTTTTCATACAAGAATTCAAGGGTCCTTTGTGCAGAATTTTTCTATGAAAAATTGCCATGTGCCATCAGCTTTTGCCATTCCATTATTCTATTGAAACATTTCCCATTTAGGCTTTGTAATTCACGTGAATACAAGCTCTATATGGCCAAAATATTTTATTCAAGTCATGCTCCACTCTCTCAATAAATCTAAGACAGCAGCAAAAGGACAAAATCAATGTGTCATTCAATTTGCAAAGCTGAACCATGAAAGCATATTCACGTGAAGTGCTGCTGGTTTTTGGACAGCAATGATACAGCTCAAACAGTAGCAAAAATTTGACAGCAAGCCAACGTGAAGGGTACAAGTTATGAGTTCCCATTTTGCTCCATATGGCCAAGGTAATAAAGAGGGAACAAATTGAATAAAATGAAGTGGCTGGTCCCCAAGAGAATACAACTTAAAGCATATAAAAGGGGACGTTCAGCAGGAGAAAAAGGGGGACGGATATGTTCAGAGAGGAGCAGAGGAATTGTTGGAGCAGAGAAGCAGTGGGCAGCAGAAGAATTCGGGAGAACTTCATTCCGGGTTCGGTTTTTATTTTGTTTTAATTATGGAGGGCTAAAACCCTTAGATTGATTTTCTTGGAGGTTAATGTAATGTTATTTTTGAGGTTTTGATTTTTAATACATTTCCCTGTTGTTAAACTCTTCATGATTCTAGCTTGATTATTTAATGTCTATTCGGTTTAATTAAGTTGTATGCTTAATCAATTTAATTAAACAATTAGGATTAAATAATAAAAATATATATTAAGATAGATTAAGAAATATACATGCTTAATGAATGTTTCAAAATCGATCTTGATAGTTGTGGTTTGCTTAATTCCATAACGTTGAAGTTAGATTATGTATGTAGGCGATGTTCTATGTATGTTCAATAATTCCTAGAATTTAAAATCTTGACTCCTTTTGCTTAATTAGGATGCTTGATAAAAATCTTCATTTTTTAATTAAATAAAAGTGAAGGAATTACGAATTAAAAGACGCTTAGTTGATTAATTCAAATTGAACTAAGAGAATTAACAGTAAGGAAAGTGTATAGAAATCTTTTCAAATCCAAGGATAAAATAAGTTGCATTACTCCAAGAAAATCAATCATTCGTTATTTACTTGTTCTACACTTATTTTGTATTCTTGTATTCTGTATTAAATTTCTGTAACACTTAAACAAACCCCCCATTGTATGCTTGTTGAACTTTTGTCTGTAAAAAAATAAATTTTAGTTGATAAATTTTTGTTTGTTAAAAATTAGTTTAAGACTTTATTTTCCTAAATTTTAGTGTTGATCCTTGAGAGAACGACCTAGGTTGATACCCTAGTACTACATTAATTAGTTTTAATGTACTAATTTGACGGGGCCACGACAGCCGACGTCAATTTCATAGTGGAGAGCTGGTGACCGAGGTGAATGGCCAATCCTTCATTTCTTCTGATGAGCCCTTCAAGTTTACTCCTTTGGCGGTGAGTGAGGATGACACCCCTCAAGAAGAAACCCAGAATGGAGAGAAAGAGGAGGACCTTGGTGGGAATAAGGACTGCAACGAGCCTAATTTAGGGGGAAGAGAAGATGATGATGACTAGGTGGACCCTTGAAGTTGTTTGTTTTACTTTCTCTATAAGCGGGATGAGCTCTGCCCTTTTTTATAATGTTCAGACTTGGCCTTTGTGCCCTTTATTTTGCTGGGATGTGGCCACCCCTTATTTTGTGAATTTTTTTGAATGGAACTTGTTGTTTTCTTACACTGCGGTTTTAATTATTGTCATACTATTTGTTGTTTGCTATTACCTTAGATAGTTTTCTCATCTTCGTAACTTAGGAATTTATTTGCTCTGTTTCTACAATGGCATCCGAACTTCTTCAAATAATGCATTATAAAATGATGATTTTGTGTAACTGTATTGCCACTTCCGTCGAAAATGACCGTTTCAAAATTTTAAACAAAAAGCTTTGCATCTTAGTTTTGAACTTGGACTTACCTTTATAAAGCTATTTCAATCTAATCGTTCTGTAGTTTTTCAACTGCTTCGAGGTTTTAAAATTGATAACCGCTCTAGGGCGGTCTTTCAGCCACTCTCGGGTTTTATTTAAATAACCACTTTGGGGCATTTCAGCCGCTCTGGGGTTTTATTTTAATAACTGCTCTGGGACATTTCAGCTACTTTGGGGTTTTATTTAAATAACCACTCTAGGGCGTTTTAGCCGCTCTGGGATTTTACTTCAATGCAATTTCACCAAGTCTTTATAAGACACTTAATAAAATAAGAGAACAACACTTTATCCGGATTTCTTTCTTTATATGTTTTAGACAAGCACCCCGGCTACATGCCTCATTAAGACTTCCTAAGCAAAACCGTGTGGGAAAACGCTTTAGGTAGAAAAAAGAGTGCATGACTCATGATGCTGGTTAGTTGTAATATACACAGATTTTTCATATTTTGCTTATTCTTGAACACTTCACCTTGTAATGTTTCCAAGAGATAGGCTCCTCCTGAGGTGACTTCAGTCACCCGGTACGGGCCTTTCCATATAGGTGCAAGCTTCCCTTGATGCGCAAGACGATTTCCCACTAATGCTTTCCTCATGACCAAATCTCCGACATTGAATCTTCACCTCTGAACTTTCATATTGTATCGTACAACAGCTTTGGCTTTTATGGCGTGATCCCCAATAAAGGCCGCCTTACAAACTTTAGGTAGTAGGTCTAATTCATTCCTCAATTTTAAACCATTGTTATCTTCATCAAATTGCTGGACTCTTGCGAGATTTGGTTAATCTCAACTAGTATTACTGTGTCTACACCATATACTAACCGGAATGAGGTCTCTTCCATCGACGAATGAGGTGTAGTGCGGTAGGCCCAAAGGAAATGGCATAATTGATTGGTCTATTCCCCTTTAGCATTTTCGAGCCATTTCTTCAACCCTTTCAAGATTTCTCTATTTGCCACCTCAGCACGCCCATTCTTTTGGGGATACTCCACTAATGAAAAAATTTACTGAATCTAGAGTCCCTCAAGAAGACTTTTGAACTTGGAATCTGTAAACTACGTTCTGTTGTCGGTGATTACTCTTCCCAGGATGCCAAATCTAGTGATTACATTTTTGTACAAGAATCTACGAGTTCTGACTGATGTGATGTGCACAACCGCCTCTGCCTCGATCCACTTGGTCAAATAATCCACCCAACTATCAAATACTTGACTTCTCCTGGTGCCTTTGGAAAAGGTCCCAAGGTGTCCATGCCGCATTGATAAAAAGGCCAAGGTACAACCAATGTGAATAATTCTTCTGCTAGGACGTAGTGCTCACTGCTATTCTTCTAGCAGGCACCACACCTATTCACATACTCGACAACATCTTTTGTCAATGTGGGCCACTAATATCCTGCCCGATATCTTCCTTGCCAAACTTCTTCCACCGCAATGATGACCACAGGCTCCCTCGTGTACTTCGGTCATTACATAGTCTACTCCGCTTCATTTAGACATTTCAAGTATGGGGCCAATATTCCTCTCCGGAATAAGCTTCCATCAACCACGACAAAATTCAGTAATTATTTCTTCAACTTCTTTTTCTCTAATGGGTTGATAAGTGTTTTAGAACACTATTTTTCACTGTTTAATTTATTTAAAATTTCAAGTTTACTATATCATTTTCCTCTGAATTTCATATTTTTGTTTTCTTTCCAATATTTTTTTTCAAGTGTTGTATTTTGTATAAATTAATTTAAATGGAACATTTAAAAAGTATATTTTTTAGAATTGGAAAATTATGATGGATTAGTGCTAAAATTTAGTACTTAAAAATGTCAAGAACTTAAATCATAATTCCATTTCTATAAAAACTAATTTTTGAATATTCCATTTAAATTAATTAAAGTGATTGTTTCTATTAAAATGAAAAAATCAAATTAATTTAATAAATCCCCCCTTAGCATTTCATGTAAATTAGCTTCTGATTAGGCAAGGAATTAACCTTTTTTTTGTGCAGCTTGGTCCATCATGAAAGCTTGAATCTATTCCTAATTCAAGCATGAAATGGCCATGAAATTCATAGCTAAATGGTAGGCAATGTGCAGCTTGAAATGGACCCATCCTTAAATTGTTTAACATTAAAATAATGCTCCCTCCAAGACCCACTTTCACGTCAAAAGAAAAGAGTCCATGGTGCAGAATTTTTAATGCCAACAAAGCTTCCATTATCTCTTAATTCACACGGTCAAAGTTAGCATTCCATGTGCCAATTTTTTATTCAATCCATCACCATTATCCCTTAGCATTTCACGTTAAAAAAATGCTAGCTCCCATATGCTTCATTATTTAATTCAAAGCAAATCTTGCCATCCTTGTCACTAAGTTCTCACGGCACAACAAAGACAATGGTCCCATGTGCATGATTATTTTAATGCAACACACCATCCATTCATGCTTCCACTCACGGCCACTAAGAGATCCCATGTGCAAGCTTATATAATTTTTAATGCAACCAATATCCACACAACAAAGCACTCACGGCAAAGCACTCAAAATTTTGCCCATGAATTGTAACAATGATACATGACCATGATGCTCCCTTGGTGCAAAAATTCCAGCATCAAAGGTACAAGGAAAATGGGTCACTATGCTTGAATTATGAATTTGTGATGTGGATTTCCATAGGCTGAATTTTTAAGAGCAAAAATCAGCCATGAGATTGCTATAAATAGGCCTAAACAGCAAGAAATTGAGGGGAGTCATTGGCCAGGGAGAGAAAGCCAGCAAAGAGCCACAGACTGGGCTAGAAAATTTAGAGAAAGAGAGTAGAAAAAGATAGAGAATAGTGAATATAAAGAGAAGGCAGAAAAATATAGCAAGAAGCGGAGGAAAATTACAAGCAGTTTGTGATAGAAACCAGTGATTATTCCTCTTTATTTTGTGATGTATTCTATGCATTATTTTACTTTCTGTATGGTTATTATTTTCTGTATGTGTAACTAGATTTTTATCTCGGGATGAAAGGGATGTGACAACATTTTATATTAATGTTGTTTTGACTTTGATTTAAATAAATTTCTGTTTTCCATTTAGTTCAAATTATGCTCAATGCTCTTAGTGATTCCTAACAAGAACCTAAGTGATAAAACTGTATACTTGCGGGTATGTTAGTAAGTTTAAGTAATTGATAGAATCAAAAGGTTTATTAGTTACTAGAAAGCTTTTGAACTAAGCCTAAGATTTTGAAATACTTTTTGTGACCTTAGTAAAACCGTGAAAGTAATCAAATATCTTTTGAGGAGTTAAAAAGGGATTTTCACAAAATGATAATGGGCCTTTCTTAAGGATTGAACGCGGTTCTCCGTACGTTAGGTACATTAATAAGATTCTGAGAGGAACATATTAATTAGCTTAAGGAAAATCTACCTTAGAAAACTTAATTTGATTCTTATTTATGAAAAGCAAACTTATTAACATAAAATAGCGTCTTGATCCCCCAAAGTCCCAAGATACTCTCAACTCTGTTTAATAAATTTTATTTTTGTATTTATTTTATTATGTATCTTATTTTACAAAAACTTAAAAATCAACTGTGTGGATAATTAAATTTCAATATACTGGTACTTTGAAAATAGTCCCTGTGGATACAATAATTTTTTATATCACGCGACATAACTCGTGCGCTTACGGGCCCTGTCATGGATCCGTTAGGAGTTGTCCACTCACTATGTACCAAATGATCGGTATTACCCAGGAATTGTCAGGATGGGCTCTAAACTAGATAATACAAACTTTAATTGGAGCCGATATACTTGGCATGGCAGGGTACTTTAAATAACCGTTGTCGTGGACCCGGCCTTCTTGGTACTTGCTAAATGAGATAGGACATCGGCTCTAACATTGTCCTCCCTTGGCACGTGCCTGTATTCTACATTGACAAGTTTCTACTCTAACTCCTTTACTTTAATGAGGCACTGTTGCAACAACGGCTCTTTAGTTTGATAGCTATCATTCACCTGGGATATCACCAACTGTGAATCACTACATAGGACCATGGTTTTTTCCCTTACATCTATGCTCCTCTCAATCCTATGAGACATGCCTCATACTCTGCCTGGTTGTTCGATGTTTTAAAATCAAACCTAAGAGAAATCTCCATGAGTACTCCATCTTCACTCTCAATGACTACCCCGGCTCCATACCCCTTTGCATTTGAAAAGCCATCCACATAAATGGTCTAATGCTCCCGCAGTAGTGTGGGGGTCTTACCGGTTAGCCCTGTTATAAAATCTACCAATACTTATGCTTTAATGGCTGTTCTGGGCGCATAAGAGATGTCGAACTCTGAAAGCTCAATAGCCCATTTAGTCATTCTACCTGCCAAGTTTGGTTTATAAAACACTGTTCAAAGAGGGAGATCAGTTCGGACTGTAATTGGATGTGCATGAAAGTATTGTCTCAGATGTCAGGATGTCCATACTAAAGCTAAAGCGGCCTTTTCTAACTTTTGGTACCTATTCTCTGACCCCTAAAGTACCTTCCCAATGAAGTACACCGATCGCTACCCCTCAATTGTTTTCTTTATAAGTACTGCTCCAATAGCTTTGTCAGATACAAAAAGGTAAAGCAATAATTGCTCACCGAGGTTAGGCTTGGTTAACACCGGTGGATTTGCTAATACCTCCTTCAAACTCCAGAAGGCGCTCTCCTGCTTTTCTCCCCAATCAAAAGTTTTACTCTTTTCAACGCCTTATATAATAGTAGTGACCAATCTGCTATCTTGGGCATGAATCAGGATAATGTTGCGACCTTCCCATTTAGAGATTGAACCTCTTTAACATTCTTTGGGCTCTAGAGTTCTCGGATCACTCTACATTTGTCCTGCTGGTACTATAAAGGTGCATTTGAGTGGATTTAACCACATGTTATATAGTTGGATCCTCTGGAACACCTTCCTTAAATCTTCAATGTACCTACCATCGGAGTCTTCGCTATCATATTGTCTACATATACTTTGACCATTTTAGACTTCATTCCTTCAAAAACCTTATTTATCATTCCTTGATAAGTAACTCCTATATTCTTGAGTTTGAACGACATCATTGTGTAATATAATACTTCCTTGTCAATTGTAAAGGCAATATTTTCTTTGTCTTCCTTCCACATCAGAATTTGGTTATAACCGGAGTAAGCATTCATGAAGGACAAGAACTGATACCCCGAAGAGCCATTTACCATCTGGTCAATACTGGGCAGAGGATAAGGGTCTTTTAGACAGCATTTGTTTAAGTTTGTAAAGTTCGTGCACATTCGCCATTTGCCATTAGCTTTCTTTACCATGACTATGTTAGAGACCCAGGAGGAGTAATGGACTTCTCTAATGAAGCCAGCCTTCAATAACTCTTCTGTCTGCTCGTAAGCTACCTGCTGCTTCTCCGGGCCTAATCTTCTTTTCTTCTGAGCCACCGCCCTTGACTCTGGATATACTATTAGTTTATGGCAATAGAAATTTGGGTCAATGCCAGCCATATCTACCACTGTCCATGCAAACAAGTGTTTAAAATATTTCAATAATTTTATCAACCACTCTTCCATTCCTGCTTTCAGTGAATCATTGATTTTAGTGCTCCTGGTGGGCTCTTCCTCAAGTAATACTTTTTAAACTCCTCCCTCTGGCGTAGGTCTTATCTATCAACTCCTCCCTTGGATCTAGGTTAATAAGATTGACTGACCTTGGTACAATTCCTCCATCATTCAACCTTTTCCTCTTAATCGACTCTTCTACCTTGGTCATTTATACATTAAGGTTGTAGCAATACCTCGCCATCTTATATTCTCCTCTAACAGAAGAAACTTGGTTATTCTTATCAATAAACTTTATCAATAGGTGAGGTGTTGAGACTATTGCTTCCATGGTATTAAGGTACAGTCTTCCAAGTATCCCATTGAAAAGGGACTTCACATCAATGACCAATACCCGAGTCCATACCGTCCTGGACCCCGGCTCTCTTTCAAACGTCAACCTCATATCCAAATATCCCTTCGTGGGCTGTTTGGCTCCATTGAATGCCTTCAAATCTTGAGTGTAAGGCTACAAATCAGAGTCTGAAAGACCCATTTTCTTGAAGCGCTCGTAGAAAATCACATCGCATGAACTTCCCTGGTCAGCTAAGATCCTTCTGATAATTTTTTTTGGCAATGGCAGCCTCAATCACGATTGCATATCTCCCCTTAGAACGGTTAGACTGTAGTCTTCATATATGAATATTATAGGTAGGGTTTGGATTCCTCCTCATGACGGCTTACTGTTTACCGTCGCCTGCACTGACATAAGCATCCCTAAATGATTCTTTCAGGTATTGTTAGACACTTTGCCTCCTAAGAAACCACTAGCAATCATGTCTATCACGTCTTTTCTCCCTGGGCCCAGGGGCTTCATCCATGAATCATCATCTTCTTCGATATTTCCAACAATGGCTTTCCCTTTGTCAAGGACTCGCCTCCTTAAATTCCTAGCCTCCTCTTCCTCAACCAAACCGGTCTCTCTTCTTTGAGGTATTCTTTTTTCTAGCTCCCCAAAAATGCACTGCTTAAACAGATACTGCTTCAACTTTCCTTCCTTGATTAAAATGTCTATCGCTTCTTTAAGCTGCAACATTCGTTAGTGCTATGACCGGTCTATTCATGGAATTCACAATACTTGCTAATATTCTATGGTTTCTTCATAGGTGTGGGTTTCCTTACCCCGTACACCAACAATCCTCTTAAACCAACTGTGTTTTGAATGTGATTACAGGTTCAAGGATTTTAATAATGACAAAGCACTCTTGAAGAATTCCTTGTAAAAACAAAGATATGGAATCAGACCCAGAAAAACTGCGTATCTAATCTATTAAGGAGTCTCAGCTAATCGATTAGGCAGCTTCTGTTTTGGAACAACTACATCAGGACAATAAGCTAATCGATTACAACATTTCAGACAATCGATTACAGAGCTACTGGAACTACAATAATCGATTACATACATAGTTTAATCGATTACCAAAACCAAAAATGGCATTAAAAGTATCAGGTATAAAAGCTAATCGATTAAGAGAATTTAGCCAATCGATTAGAAGGCTACTGGAATTAATCTAATCGATTACTAAGACTATACAATCGATTACGAAGCTACGAAGCTAAATTAAATGAATCAGGTATCATTGCTAATTGATTACAAGGCAAAGTTCAATCGATTACCAAGCTTCTGACTTGAATCTAATCGATTAGGCAATGGGAACTAATCGATTACATAACGAACAGAGATGAAAAATTCAAAGTATAATCGATTACAGCTTAAGGCATAATCGATTACGATAGTGGGAAAACACATATTAGTGGGAAACCAGCACACTTCTCCACCATTCCTTCAGACACCCACTACATGCAACGACTAGGAAGACCAAGGCACTCACCAAGCTCTGAAATGACTCTATAAATGCAAGAGGAACTCAAGCACAAAATATACAACAAGAAGCTATCAATCTTTATTTACTCTTGTGCTTAGTAAGCCCTTATTCTTGTATTTTCTGAGATTTCATTTGCATATTCTCTCTTCTTGAGAGTTATAGATTTGAGAGAACTTTCACTTGTGCATCTACTCTATTAAGAGAGTTACTTGCTTGTATACATTACACCAAACACCAAAGTTCACTCTAGGTTGAGTGGTTACAAAGGTTGGGGTTCAACCTTTGGGACTTTGTGAGATTGAGAGATTGGGTGGGTTGCCCTTATACTTGTGAGGATTGGGTTCTTGAGTGTGGGACACTAGGAAGCCGTAATTGCTCAAAGTTGTATCTCTAGTCTACAATAGTGGAAAATCCTCTAAGTGGGTTGCTTAGAGGCGAGACGTACACCGGATTGGTGGAACTCGTTAAATCGGTTTGCAAGCTCTTCTCCCTTACTCTTTTACTTTCATATACTGCACTTAATTGGCTTGTGTTGATTGATTGTAGCTTGCATACTTGAACTTGTTTAAATTGGTAAATCTTGAATACTGCACACCAAGTGTTTGTTTAATTGCCTCAGCTATATTTACCTTTGTTTTACATTGCATATTTCACTATACTTAATTTCACTTGCATAATCTTGTAAATTTGTATATAAGAATCAAGTTCAAAGGTATTCCAACTAAAAGTTCTAAAAACTCAATTCACCCCCCTCTTAAGTATTAAGGCCACTTGAATAACACTAACTTCTCTCAAAATCTGCCCTGGTCATACTGCTAGTGGGGTGTACTGTGTGTAATTAACACTTTGGCACTCCCTAGGTCTTGGAGGCAGTTCCAGATTTTGGCTTTGGCATTTAGGGTTCCTTTAGAGATTGGCCCCTTCCCTTTCATAGCCGCAAGATGCATCTCCTGTCCGACATACTTTATTGCCTTCCCTGTAAACTCCTCAAAGGTTTAGGGGGCCTTTTACCAAAGACAAGGTAAAAAAGGACTACGACTGGAGAGCTTCTACCACAATGTGTAATTGAATCTACTCAGTCAACCCCAGTATGAGTGCCGCCTCCTTGAGGAATCTCTTTAGGAAATCTCTAAGACTTTCTTTTGCCCCTTGTTTGATTTGTGCAGCGTGTGGGATGTTCTTGGGATGTCTCTCGTTACCATAAAATGCTCTAAAAAGGTATGTGCCATATCATCCCATGAATCGATAGACCCCATCGGTAGGCTCTTGAACTATCCTAATGCCTCAGCATTCAACGTTCTAGGGAACATTCTATACATCACATCTTCCTCAACTCCTAGAAAAAGAGACTCATTCACATACACATCCAGGTGGCTCCTTGGGTTGGTTTCTCCATTACATCTTCCTATAGACAATGGCTACGGAGTTTGTAAGTGTCTTGGAAAATGAATGCTCAACAATCTCCTTGTGAAAGGTATGTTGAACTGATATTCTCCTTAACTTTGCTGCATCACCCTCCTCTGGCTATTCAACTCCTCGGTCTGGTATGTTGACTCCTGCTTGTCGTAAGTATGAGCCTATGACCGATCGTGGGTGTGATGAAATTCATACAGTCTCTGATTTCCACCTATATTTTCTCTTCTATCCACTCTCTTCAGCTCCTAAAGCTCTACCTAGAACTGTCTGATGACCTTGTCCTGTGGGTCTAGATGTACTATTGCTTATGCTCTTTGTCCTATAGTAAGGGTCTCTACTATTTCTTCTCCATAATCCAGAGTTCAGGCTACATTCTGGACATGTCCTTCTACAATTTTGTCCCTTCTACTGCACTCTATGACTATTCGTTGTGACATGGGACTCAAATTTACAAAGTCCCACCAAGCGTGCCAATGATCTGTCTGGTGTCCGGGGTATAGAGTATGTCCATGTATAACCGGTGTCTAAAGTACCTTGCTCACTCTCTATTTTACACCATCTCAGTGGAGTCTGGTATTGTACACCTAGGTCTAGTAGGGATCTGAGCTCTTCATGTTAAGGTGATGATGTGTGTGATCCGAACCAAAGTTGATGGACACACCAGAGGTGTACCTGCAAAAGGTTCTCTGATGCTTAAGTCAGTACGGTGATTATGGAAGATAAAGTGATTACAGAGGCTCTTAAGAAAGTATCCAGAATCTACTTTTAGTTAATAAATGAGTTTTATTTATAGAACTTTCTTGAGTACAAGAATTGATTTAACTCTCTTCCTAACATACTGTAGCCACAATATTGGCGGGGACATGCTATCCATACCTTACCTGACTCAGTTAGATGTTAGCCTCTTGACCGGGGTCATGTTTAATCAGTCCGTACCTGAACATGTTGATTACATTGGTCTTGGAGCACCTCGTCCAGTATTTAAACCATGATTTACCTGTCTGGCTTTATATGTAAACTGGTGTTAAACATGATTGTAGTGCCCGATATACATTCGGAATCAGTAACAAACACTATGAATTTACAAAACTACCACCGCTCACTTTTCAACACCGGATTTCTTAATTTCCAGTGTTAATTTTAGATTTTAAATGTGATTTTTGTAGTAGTGTGCCTTGCCCGTCTTGGTTGAATGGTCTTTTATTTTGGAATCCTGATGGAACCCTAAAGTAATTACCAAAACCATTCTGAAAATTCCCTATATCATCTATATGTTGTACCTTTGATTCCTGATTTTAAGGAAGTCCTAACTGGCACATACTAGCAAAGCTCATA
The DNA here is from genome assembly GCA_037962975.1 of Clitoria ternatea. Classification (NCBI taxonomy): domain Eukaryota; kingdom Viridiplantae; phylum Streptophyta; class Magnoliopsida; order Fabales; family Fabaceae; genus Clitoria; species Clitoria ternatea. Next base: position 102,089,178 of record CM075673.1, on the reverse strand, counting down.
AGCAATATTAGTAACACCAGTACCAAGTTTATCAAATTTAACAAAAAGTGCTTCTACTTTAGTAGTCAACAAAGATATAGTGTCAACAAAATACTTACCTAGAGTTGTAGGAGGCATATTTCTTTCAAACGACCACTGATAAGAATTCTGAGCAACCTCCTCAATCAAATTATACCCTGCCTCCATGTTTTTACTCATGAATGCACCACCAGTTGCGACATCCAAAGTAACATGATGGCTAGTGGTGAGTCTATTATAGAAGATGTGGACTATAAGCCATCAAAGTATCCCATTAGAGCTAGCAAAATGGGCAGGCCCAATATAGTGCGTGGGCCTAAAAAAATCAAAATCAAAAAGCGAAAAAAGTATAACCCTTAAAAAAGCCCAAAAAATTGGCCAAGTGCAGGCCGCAGACGGCTCTATTATTTTTAAAAATAAAAATAATTTTTTTAGTTAGGTTAGGTTAGGTGTTGGTACTGCTTTGCATTAAGGGTTTCTATTTTCTGTCTCTCACTCACTTTCTAATTTTGGTTTCTCCCTCTCTCCCTCGATGATGCTGACAGTACTTGCCTGTCTTCCTCAGTCTCGTCTTGTGCGTGCTCCCTCGTGCCTCCATCTCCCTCTCACTCAGATTTTGTCATGGTGCCCCCCTCACATGCTCGGTGTCGTGCATCCCTCTCTCACTCAGTGCCTCACTGTCTTCGGCGCTTGTTGAACCCATTCAAGGTTTGTCTTTCCCTTAGCTAATAGATCACTCATTATACTCTTTTTAAGGTTCAATTTGTTGAGAATATTAAGATACTCAAAGATACTCTGTTTAATGTGAGTTTTACCAAAAGATGTTTAGTGTTGGGTTGCTTTCTAATTTTTGTTTCTACTGACGTTCTGGTGTCTAGTCTAGTGCTTGTTTCATGCAGGACTAGTTGCATAGCATAGTTATTCCAATTTAATATATGTGAAATTAAGTAGGTTAGGTAGATAAACTTATAAAACATATACTATTATTTTGAAATAATTATTTGTTTAAAAAATTAATGGCATTTTTGAGGTATATATTTCTGAGCATGTTTCAACCATGGGGACTAAGAACTAGAGTCAAGTAGTGGAAGATTCAAGCTCAGAAATATGATATTATACACTTTCAATAATATAACTTATTGAACTAGGTAGACTTGTTAAAGGAAGACAAAATATCAAATTTAGTAGATGCATGGCAAAAGCCTTAATATAACTTACTGGTTTACTATAATAACTAGATTACCTAATAAAAATATAATGAAAAATGGAGAAAACTAAGATGGTCAACCAAGATGGAGACAAAAATTGTTAAATATACTTATAAAATAGCAATGCAAACAACTATAATTAGAGAGAAATTCATGCCGAGTTACTACATACAATTTAAAATAATTATACTTAGCAAAGGGTTGATTATTTTATTACAACTGTAACTTCCAGGCACAAACTTTTTTGTAATTCCATATCAAATATCCATTTCCATAGTCCATGGATAGACGACATTAGGGCCTGTACTTTATTTTTTTTACCATATGTTCTTTTAAAAATACAACTTAGGACTATATCATTTTAGGTGTTATCATGCCTTTATAATATCCATGTTTTCTTGAAGAGTTAACTTTTCCTTAATCTTTCAACCAACTACCTGGCCTGATTTTTCTGCAAAATAGTAACTAAATTTAGTTTTATTTTAGAATACTCAAACCAACACAGTTATGATCACTACAAATGAATTCAACAATAAAATTCAAGCAAACTATTTCCATTGAAATGTGATGTTAACAAATCAAAAAAATTGAAAGCACATGCATATAAAGTTTGCCGACAAAAACAGCACTTCAAAAACAAAATTGAGCTAACATTCAATTAAAACAACAATTTAACTGATAACAATATGTATACTTTATTCATTTATTTTTGATAAGCTAAAATTAATTATAAATGAATGTTAGTTTTTTCAATAATTAATTCCGTAATTAATAATTATCCTTGTATTTTATGTTTTTTTATATTGTGGGTGTGTCTTACTAATTGTATTTAATTGTTTGTGGCTTATATAAAAAGTATGGAACAACTTCTAAATGTAATTTCTTTGTTGCTATGTCTGTTGTTAATGGATTAGATTAGATTTGTACAACTTGATAGCCTAAACTCAGCATAGTTTTAGTTTTAGTTCCAATAAATGTATTGTTAAACCACTATCATAATTTGTTTTATGATTTTTATGAATTCAGATCATAAAGAATGCTTCTGTTAAACCACTCATCAAGTCTAATAATTTTGGCGCCAAGAGAGGTAAGTAAAGAGTGCCTTCTCGATAAAGCATCAACCACAATATTGGATTTGTCATTTTTGTACTTGATGACATATAGAAATTGTTCCAAAAACTTAACCCACTTTGTATGTCTTTTGTTTAACTTATGTTGCCCTTTGATGAATTTTAGTGATTGATGATCACTATGAATGACAAACTTTTTTGGGATCAAGTAATGTTCCCAAGTTTGAAGGGATCTAATTAATACATAGAAATCTTTATCATATGTGGGATAATTGATGGTAGCCCCATTACGTTTTTCATTAAAGAACGTAATGGGGTGACCTTCTTGCGATAAAATAGCTCTTATACCCATATTGGAAGCATCATACTCAAGCTCAAAGGTTTTAGAAAAATTTGGAAGTGTTAAAATTGGAGCATGAGTGAGTTTTTCCTTGAGATCTAAAAAGGCTTTCTCTTGCCTTGGCCCCCACACAAAAGGAACATTCTTTTTCACTAATTCATTCAAAGGGGAAGCTAAGGTAGAGAAGTCTTTTACAAATCTCCTATAAAAACTTGCAAGACCATGGAAACTTCTAACTTCACTCACATTTTTAGGTGTTGACCAATCTTGGATTGCCTTAACTTTGGAGTGATCTACCTCAACACCTTTAGAACTTACTACAAATCCAAGGAGTACAATGCTATCCATGCCAAAAAAACATTTTTCAAAATTTGCCTAGAGGTTATTTGTTCTTAAGGCAAGCATAACTTGTTTTAAATGGCTTAGATGAGAGGTCATGGTCTTTGAGTAAACAAGAATATCATCAAAATAGACCACAACAAAATGCCCAATAAATTCCCTTAAAACATGATTCATTAACCTCATGAATGTGCTTGGTGCATTAGTCAAGCTAAAGGGCATAACTAACCACTCATATAATCCAAGTTTGGTTTTAAAAGCAGCTTTCCATTCATCTACCTCTTTGATTCTTATTTAATGATAGCCACTTTTAAGATCAATCTTAGAAAATATAGTAGAACCCCTTAACTCATCAAGCATATCATCAAGTTTAGGTATTGGATGCCTATACTTGATGGTTATGTTGTTTATGGCTCTACAATCCGTACACATTCTTCATGAACCATCTTTCTTAGGAACTAATAAAATGGGTAAAGCACATGGGCTTAGGATCTCTCTAATCCATCCCTTAGATAATAGTTCATTCACTTGCTTTTCAATTTCTAGGATTTCCTTAGGGTTACACCTATATACAGGTCTATTTGGTAGAGTAGCACCAGGAATTAAGTCTATTTGATGTTCAATTCCCCTAATTGGAGGTAAGCCTTTAGGAATATCTTTTGGGAAGAGGTATTTAAACTCATCTAATATGTTGTGAATCCCTTTGGGCAAAGAAGGAGGGGAAGAGCCCATTGAGCACAAGGAAATGCTAGGGATATCTTTAGCATACATGATCAAGCATTGTTTTTGTGAAAACATAGCATGTTTTACATCATATTTGTGGCCAAGAGATTGGCTCTAGAGTCATCATAAATGACAACTCTTTTGCCTTTATCCTCTTTTTTATTTTTCTTATGTTTTTCTAAGAGATTAGATGAAGAAGATCCTAACTCTCTATCCCTTTTAAGTTTCATTTAAAGTTGATCTTTAGCTACTTGTTATGGAGTTAGGGGATGTAAAACTATCTTCTTACTATCTAGTTTGAAAGTGAGGGTGTTGGTGAACCCCTCATGGATGACCTTCCTATTATATTGCTAAGGTCTTCCTAAAAGGATGTGAGTTGCTTCCATAGGTACTACATCACACTTGACTTCATCTCTATATGTGCCTATGGTGAAGTTGATTAAGACTTGCTTATTAACTAACATTTCTTCCTTTTCATTTAACCATTGCAACTTATAAGGTCTAGGGTGATCTATTAGTTCTAAGCCCATCTTATGTACTAGCCTTTGGCTTACTACATTTGCACAACTCCCACTATCCACAATGAGAGAACATAGTTTTTCATTTATGTAACATCTTGTATAAAAGATGTTCTCTCTTTGTGTAGTATCATCAAGCTTAACATGAGTACCAAGTAATCTTTTAATCATGTAAAGCTCACCATCATCCCTTAGTATATGCTCACTGTCATAGGAATCACTACTTGAGTCATCACTTGAATTGTGATTATCAGAATCAGACTCTGATTGACTTGAGTAGGTTCCATTAGTTTTCAAAATCATAGTTCTTTTTGTAGGACAGTCAGAAGCAATGTGACCTCTACCAAGGCATTTAAAACATTTAATGGTAGATGATGTAGAGGATTAAGGTTTAGATGTGGGTCCATGCTTATCTCTTTGATTTCTAAAGACTTTGCCATTTTTATGCAACTTACTTGGTATTTGGGAAGAAGAAGTGCCCACTCCCTTCTCCCTAGGTTGTCTCTCAAACCCATCTTTACCTACCTACTTAGACTTAAAGCTTTTGTATTCCCCATTGTAGGATTCCCTCTCTTTAAATTGGCTCTCTACCTTAGTACATTGGTGTAATAATTCTTCTATATCAACATGTGGATGAAGTTCTACTCTATTTTTGATGTTCCTATTTAGGCCATGCAAGAACCTATGTATTTGGGTTTCCTCGTCGTCTTCTAAGTTTTCCCTAATCATGGCTATCTCTAAGGTCTTGTAGTAATCTTCTACACTTTTTGACCCTTGGGTGAGTCTATTTAGCTTGGCTAATAGCTCCCCTCTATAGTAATTATGAACTTATCTTATTCTTAATAGAGCTTTTAAGTCTAAGCAATCATCTATTGGTGGAAAGTTATCTTTCTTTCTCTCTTTACACACTTGAGTCCACCACACTAAGGCATAGTTTTGGAATGAGAGAGTGGCTATCCTAACTTTATTTTCCTCTTTAATTTGATGAGAACTAAACAATTGTTCAACTCTCATCTCTCATTCTAGATAAGCTTCAACATCACTCTTACCATTAAACAGGGGAATTTCAAATTTTACTTCTTTTAACCCTAGGTCTTCTCTTTTAGTATTATGATGATGTCTTCTAGACCTATGGTCATCCTCACTATCACTATTCTCATGCCTTTGATTTCTTTGATTTCTATGTCTAGTTCTAGGGTTCCCATCTCTATGTTCTAGGTTAGTTAACCTAGTGTTGATGTTATTTAGGCTATCCATTATGTTATGAAGAAGAGATTTGTTTTCCCTATCACTAGAAGACATGATTAACATTGTCAAAGAAAAATAAGACAAGGAACACAAAGGCTCTATCAAACTAGTCGAGGATGCTTATGCAAGACAAGAACAAGTAATCAAACAAGAATCCTAAAAATCAAGTACTAAGTTTCTACCTGAGGGAACAAGTACCTAAGTTGTCTTGTACTAGGTTAGATCCTAGGTTGTTTTACTATGATTAGTTATGCAAGTCCTAGGTTGTCTTTGCTTATGTTCTTTATGTGAATCCTAGGTTGTAACTAACCATGTAACTAATCCTAAACAAGACTAACAAATTTGGTTGGGAATTAGTTATCTAACAAAATTAGTTTCAATTAACCAACTAACTCTAACTAACCCTAACTAAAATTAGTCATTTAGTTCTTATGGTTATAACTATATCTAACCACTCTAACTACTAACTAAATTCGGTTATGAGATTAGTTATGCCAACTAGAATTTTGGTTATGATTAGTTAGGTTAACTAAAATTAGTTCCAACCATTAACTAACTAACCAAATTAGTTAAGACCAACAACTAACTAACTACTTCTAGTTGTAACCAACTAACTAATTAACCAACTAACAACTAACTAGTTAACAAACAAATGCAAATGCTCTAGCTAATTTTAAATTTACCAAAGGAAATTTGAAAGTTAATAGAGTCCAAAGTCCAAAGTCTAATGGGTGTCCAAAATACAAGAAATTCCTATTACAAAATTCTAAGAATTGAAAATTCTCCTAAGTTTCTAATTAGTGCAAGGCTTTTGCTTCCTTTACAATGTCTTAAAAGTCTTCACTTGGTATGTAGAAACTCCACCTCACCTAGAAAAACACACAGAACACAATCTTCCACACGAAATTTATTAGGAAAGACAAACAAGATTTAAAACCTCTCAAGTGTTTCTCTCAATCCTCACCCTTTCTCTTAGGTGTCAAGAAGTCTCTAGAAATTTCCACACCTATCTCACGTGTCCCCAAAACACTACCCTCAATAGATGGAGAAAGAGGAGTTATCTTAGAATTTGAAAGGAAGAAAACTCAAATGACAAAACTCAAGAGAGATTAAAAGACAAACTAAAAATGCTCAAGAATAAAAGGTAACTCAAAGAGGAATATTTTTGGATTTTTGATATGACAAGACACAAAACAAGAACAGCTAAAATGAATAAGGCTAAACATAATGAATTTTGAAAATGGAAGGAACAAACACAAAACTTGACAAGCAAGAAAGTAAATACAAGAAGAAGTAAGGTAAGGCCAAAAACCTAGAAACTCTAAAATTACAATTTTAAGCAAAGAATGTCAAAATTGAAATATGTGAAAAGATTAACTAGCACAAATCTTTTTAGGGTTTTGGTATTTCAATTAACAAGATGGTTTAGTGTCTACTTTTATCAACTGCTAAAAGAGGTCTTTCTTTCACACTTTTTATTTTGCTACCCTTTGACTTTTTCTTTTGACTTTTGATGTAAGGGCTTTTATTTTTCTTTTCTCTTTTGTATTCTTTGTTTCTTTTCTTGTAATTTTGTAGTACACTATACCCAAAGCAACCACCAAAACCGAAACTACACAAGCTAGTTACACTAGTTTAATTTTAAACCTAATTGCTTAAGCCACTTGCAATCTTCTCCCACAATGATGTATGGAAGGCTAACTCTTTTATGACAAATTTTCTTTATGCAAAACAATACGCAAAACTAAATTGAATTATGTCCTAGATGTGCTTGTAAAAAGAAAATTAAACCTAGAAGAGAAACTAAGAATAGGAAACTAACAATCCTAAAAATGAGCTAACTTTTGGAGGACCTAAAGGTAAGGTCTCCTAACACATGATTTGGAACCTTTGAGAGTCACAAATTAATTGCTCAATGTAACTCCCTTACGAATTTGAAAGCACTCTACTAGTTGGATCAAAAAAATTTCTAGAACTTGAAAAGTTCCAAAAGGAACCACACTCTAACTAATAGGCTCTAACAAGTGAGAACTTCACAAGGTCCAAAGTGTAAGATCAAAACCGAAACTAGAAAGGTGCCAAACTCAGAATTTCTAACAGCTACACATACCAATTGACATGTCAAATTTGAAACAACCAAAAACAATATGCAAAATTTAATTAACTAAAGGAAAGGTAACTAAAATTGACATGAAACTTCAATATTTTTTGTATTTTATAACATAACATGGCATCTAACAACAACTAATCATGAAATTGAAAACAAAACCAGCCAACTAACACAAGGTAATTTCAAAAATTAAAGGAAGAACAAGTAGAAAAGAACCTCCCAAGCTCTAAGATACCAAATAATGTAGGAAGTTCTTGTAGGAGAGCTTCCCAAGGAGAAGATCTTGGCCCTTTTTCTTCTTTTACCCTTCAAATTCCTTGGAGGAAAGCTTCTCAAGGGATGAAAACTGAATCCATGAAGGAGGGAACTCTAAGAGTTGGATGAAAATTATGAAAGGAAGAGGAGGAAAAGATAAAAGTGAAAGGAGAAGAATGGAGGAATGGAATGATAGGAGGGAATGGAAGGTTTGGAGGGCACTCCCAAGGGGAGATAACTCCTTCAATCTCGCCACTAAGGAGGGAGGAAACCACCTTGGATAAGATCTTGCTAAAGACTTGGCTCTAGCCTAGAGAAAGGAGACCACTCTACTTTTCTCTCAACACTCAAAAGTGCTCTAAAATCTCAAAATGCATATCATGAATGGTTTTTACAAAGGAGAGCTCCTTATATAGGCCTTGGAGCATTCCAGCCAAGGAGAGCCTTATTGGGCTTCTACATGCTTCCAGGCCCATAAGGTATTTCTAGAAATGAAGTGGCCTAATACATGTCCCAAAAGAGAGTACATGGCCCAATAGTGACCAATTGGCCTAGTAAGGCCCAAATGAAACCTAAACACTAGAAAACCTAAGTATATGTAATATTATATGATGAATACATGTAAGTCTTCCAAGTGTCCTCCTTGGGCTTAGGCCCATCAAATAATGTGATGAAGGAAGTTAGGGCTTGGTGGATGGCTTCCTTTCCCTTTTTGGACTTAGCCCTTGTTAAGGGACCTTTATAAGCTTCCAATCCTTTATCCAAAATGATGTGTGGGTCCTCCCTTATGATGTCATCATTAGTTAGTGTTGATAATGTAAAATGTGTTATTTCTATTAATGAGGAAACTCCAAAAATGTCCCCACCACCTAAAGTAGACATAGGTAGTGCCGTTGAGGCTTTCGAACCTACCTCATAAGCCAAAAAAACCTAAAGTCTTAACTTTTGATGTTTGGAATTTTTTAGTTGAAATTAGTCCTAATGAGAATGGTAAGGAAATATAAAAATGTAAGGGATGTGGAAAAGAGTTTACTTATAATCCTAGAAATGGAACCATACATTTAAGTCATCACAAGGACAATTCTAAGGTAATTCTTAAATTTCATGATGTTAGGGCCATGTTAGTAGATGCTAAAGGTAGATTGCAGAAAAGAAAATTTAATCCTCAAACTAATCATGTAATTATATCTGAATTGATTATCACACATGATGTTCCCTTTAATATCGTTGAGTGGAGGGTGTTTAGGTAGTATCAACACTTTTTGAATGAGGAATCTAGGTTCATTTCTAGGAATACTGCGAAATATGATGTAATGAAAACTTATTTGGATGAGAAGGTTAAATTGAAATCATAATTAGCACAAATTTCTGAAAGAGTTTTCTTGACATCTGATCTTTGGACTGCATGCACGAACCATGGTTTTATATCTTTGACTGCTCATTATGTTGATTCAAAATGGTCTTTAAAGAGTAAGATTTTGGCGTTTTCTTACATGAAACTTCCACATACGGGGCAAGAGTTGGCACTTAAACTGCTAGAATTTTGAAGTGATTGAGGTTTAGAGAAAAAGGTTTTTTCCCTCACATTAGACAATGCATCCTTAAATGATAACATGCAAAATATTTTGAAAGAGCATTTAAATTTTTCAAATAACTTGTTGTTGAATGGGAAGTTTTTTCATATTAGATGTTGTGCACACATCTTGAACCTCATTGTTCAAGATGGTTTGAAGGTGGCTAGTGATACATCAGAGAAGATTAGGAAAAGTGTGCATTATAAGAAGGCATCAGAGGTATAAGATAATTTTTTAATTATGTGAGGCAAGTTGGTGGTATAGATACATCAATTGGTTTGAGAACAGATTATGTAACTAGATAAAATTCCACTTATGTAATGCTTGAGAGTGTAATTAGATACTGTCGTGCTTTCCATAGCTTGAGCTTGGTTGATACATATTATAAATGGAATCCAACTAGTGTTGAGTGGTATATAGGGGAGTTGATGTGTGAATTCTTAAAACCTTTTTTCAATATCACCAACTTAATTTCTGGATCTTCTTACCCTACATCAAATTTATATTTTGGAAAAATATGGAGGATTGGGTATCTTTTGAGGTTAAACTTGACAAATGAAGATCCTTTGATTCAAGGCATGGCTCAAAAGATGATGGATAAATTTGACAAGTATTGGAGTGACTATAGCATTGTTTTGGCATTTGGAGCTATTCTTGATCCAACCAAAAATGTTAATTTCTTGATGTTTGCCTACTCTAAGATTGATCCAAATAACTATGAACACAAGGCAGAAAGGGTTAAGTTGAGTTTGGAAATGCTTTATCAAGAGTATGTGAACAATGATGCTAATTCCATTATGAGTCAATCACAACCACAAAGTGATGTGCATGATTCATCTTCATTTGAAGACAGAAAAAGAAAGGGGAAGCAAGTTTTTTTTAATGCTTTATACGAAGTAAGTAATTTTAATTTTCATAATGTGTTGTGATGTTCTTCATTTCTTTTACTTTTTACATGTGTTCTTTAATTTCACATTTTTATTATCTGGTAGGAGTTTGAAGCATTTGAAAGCACAAGGACAACGAGTATCGGGAAATCTGAACTTGATGTTTACTTAGAGGAGCCAAGACAACAACTAATTCCAGGTTATACTTTTGATGTCTTAACTTATTGGAAGGAAAGAAAGAGTAAATCTCCCACTTTATCAAGAATGGCTTGTGATGTATTGAGCATTCTGATCACCACTGTGGCACCAGAATCCATTTTTAGCATTAGCTCCCGAGTGGTTAACAAGTATAGATATTTTTTATGGGATGAAACAATACAAGCTCTTTTGTGCACAAGAAGTTGGTTGCATGGTTTTGTTGGTGAGTTAATATTATCAATATAGAACTTTGAAATCATGTAGTCTTTATTATTAATTAATATTTAACTTTTTCTTCCATTTTAGATTATGACAATGAAGATGTTGATCCAATAGAGGTGATTGAAGTCATGGATCCAAAGTTCTCTCAAGGAGATTCAAATACTAATTAGTGATTACTGAATGATAAACTTGAAGTGAAACAATTTATTCTTTTTGTTATAGTTGTTATGAACTTTTATGCACTAGTTTTATGGACTTTTATGGAATATGGATTTTAGTTATGGACTGTTATGTTATGGAATATGGATTGTTTGTGGAATATGGACTTTTATAAGCTTTTGTTATGGACTTTAATGATAAATATTTATGAAACATTTTTAAAAAAATATTACAAATGTTACGTAGTTGTTCTGCAAAAAAATGTTTACATAGTTTTAATTTTTTATAAATTTATATTTTTAACTTTTTTAAAGCGGGTTGCCCAAAGTGGCCCATAGCCCGTTAAGGGCCGGGCTATGGCCTTTAATTTCAAGGCCCAAAATTTTAAGGGTCTTTTTTGGCCCATAGCTCGATAAAGCCCTGCTTGTTTAGGGTCGCCCGTCCGAATTGCCAGCTTTATATCCTATGGTAGGGACGCTGTCTAAGCAATTCCTTATAGCGGTCTTAGGCATCATATAACATTTCGTCATCTTTCTATATGAAAGAGATGATCTTCTTTCTCAACTAATCAGTTTTACTTCTTGGGTAGTACTTGTTAAGGAAAGTATTCGAAAACTTGGTCTAGGTGGATATTGACCCTTCAGAAAAATAATAGAGCCAAACACGTGCCTTATCCCTCAAAGAGAAAGGGAAAAGTCTGAGACTGATGACGTCGCTTGAAGATCCATTTACCTTCAACGTGTCACAGTACTCTAGAAAATCTTGTAAGTACAAGTTGGGGTTCTCAGATTGTAGACCCCCAAACTAATTCTACTGCACCATGGATAGGAGGGATGGTTTCAATTCAAAATTGTTGGCCTCAATAACAGGCCATGTGATACTTGGCCCTCTATCCATGGTGTTGGGAGAAACAAAATCTCTCAAAGCTCGGTTGTCTTTAGCCATGTTTCCAGGTTCTTCTTCAACAAACAATTGCCTCTGGGTTCTTCTTCTAACTAAGAGGGTGCGCTCAATCACTGGATCAAATGAAAATTCAAGATCAACGCTCCTGGTCCTTCACATAAAAGTACCTGTAAAAACACATACAAAAATAGACCAAGTGCAATATTTTTCCTTTTAAATTTAATAAAAATAAAACAGGCACAAATAAACAATTAAACAAGAATCAAACAAGCAAAATAAAATAAAATAAAATTTAAAGTAAAGATAAAAATAAAACTAAAATAATAAGCTAAAAATTATGAATAATCAAATTAGAACAAAACAAAAATAAAGTAAAAATAAAAAACAGTGAAACAACAACATTTAGTCTAAACAGGATCAGAATTGTTGAATATTGAGGGAAACATAGTTCATGGAAACGACGTCAAAAACATGACACCCCGTAAGTGTACGGGTTTGTCGCGTAATATAAAAAATATCACCTCCTCAGGGACCGTATTCTCAAGTACTCAGAATTATGATCATATTAATCTAAACAAGCAAGATTATAGATTTTGTGCAAAGAAAATAAAAACAATATAATTAAAAATCAAAAATCAAAAGATCTTCGGGAATGAAATCAATTAAAATGTATCTTGGGATTTTCGGACGATGAATTGCTTTGTAATGGTGTTTAAAGATTTTACCTTATCTTTTACTTTCAAGTTAACCAGGACCAACTTCCTAAGGTTCTAACTTTTCCTTCTCAGAGTTCCGTTAGATTACTCAGAAATCAAACAAACCATCATTTAATTTGTAAACAGAGTTATAAAGAAATATGGAAATCTTGAGTTCACACAATAATAAAAAAAAGGTTCACTTTTCAGTCCTTCCCAAATTTAATTATTATGAAAAACTCTAGTCCTCAAAAGATTAAATAAAGTTCACTTCTTAGTCCCTCCTAGATTCAATCTTAGCTTCAATTCTTAAATTAGATTAATAAGGTTCACTTTTCAGTTCTTCCAAAAATTAATTAAAAACAACCCATGCCTATGTCTAGATCAATGATCGAATAAGAAAATAAATAGTTAAAGGTAAACACAAATTTCATTGATAAAGCAATAAAGATTACACCAATTACATTACAATCTATCCTCTACATCCCAAGAATAAGCATTCTAGGCACTCATGGTAAATAAGAAATCACAAAGGTTCATTGAATCCATACAACTCAGTAAACAAGGATTACAAGGGTTCAAACAAAAGTCAAAACCAAGAATCTAAAACCAACCACAAGATGTGGAGTCTTTGAATTCTTCATCCCCTTCGCATTCTTCTCCTTGAAAATCCTTGAAAGAGTCCTCTCGAATCACCTCTTATTCCTATACAAAGTGTCTTTAGAGTCTAGAAAGCAGGTCCTTTAAAATAATGCCTTTCTTACCTTTATATAGAAACAAAAACATAACCCTCTAGTGGCCAAACACAAACCACGGCCGTGGTGAGCTCCAAGACCTGGCCGTGGTTCACCCTGGCTCTCCCAACTTGATTTTTATGCGTTTTGCTCCATGGCCATGGTTTCCACCAGGGCCTGGCCGTGGAGTGCCCTATCTTAGGTGTCGTTTTTCTTTGTTTTTCATTTATTTTGGCACACGGTTGCTTCATAATGCATTGCTTTCCATATTTAATCCAAAAATATTCCTCAAACCTATAAATTCCTGTAAAACTAGCAAACCAAGTAGCAAAGGAGGGAAAGAACAAAATATAATAGGGATTTAAGGGGAATTTATTCAATTTATGTTAAAATGCCTAGAAAATACAACCTAAATGATGTGTTTTAGAGACACATCATCCTTCCAAACCAGCACAGACATCCTTTGATTAATCTTTATCGTATAGAGCCAAATTATCACCAATCACTTTCATCGAACTAGCATGCAAAGTTGTGTCCAAAGCAACACCACATTGGCCCAAATTTCCATAATTCCCCCTAAACTAGCATTCCCAACTTCCAAGACTTGGGCCATCATAAATAAAACAGGCCCATCATGACCATGTAATGATTTTATGTCCCCTATAGGCACCACTCAATGCATGTGTTAAAAATGTTATCACTTAAATAACCCGTAACCATATTACAAGCCTATGTAACATCCTTCACAAATTACGTGTCAAATCCCTTATTGTCTGATTCACCATTAAAATTGTTAGTGCTAGTTATATTTTCATAATTCAAATTTTTTGAATCTTTGTTTCTTGAATTACCCTACATCAAAATTTTCCTTATTGACTCTATACTTTAATCTTCATCTTCAAAAAACCTTGTCATGACTAAGTCCAAATCATACCCACTGGTGCATTCTCAAAATGCATGATTTTTTAGTCTAGTTTTGTTAGATTTTTTTGTAATTAACTTAGGAATTATTTTATTTTTTTGTTCTTAGTCTCTTTTCATGTTTTGGCCCGTCTAAGTTTAGATTTTATGTTTTACAAGGAAACAAATGTTAAAAGGCCTAAGATAGGTTAAAAAGAAGTGCAAGACATGAGCCAATGATTGTTGGAGTCCAAAAAGGCTAGAGTTAAACCCAATAAACCAAAAAGGCACTAAAGAAAAGTCTAGACCCATTAGGTTGACTCCATGACTAGACTATGGGTGTACCCGCTTAGCTTTGGAGTTCACGTTGGCCCAATTTCACTTTGTTTTTGTCTCTGTTTAGATTGGGCCTACTCGCATTTAGTTGTGCTAGTCTTAGAGAGTTCACTCTAATCTAATAGGGGTTGGACAATAAGGATTATACATTTTTCCATTTTTATTTTAGTTATGTGTTTTGTGTTTTTTGGATTATGAAAAGCCCAAGACAGTTCCTATCTTATTTCTCATAGGTACCATTTCTTTTCTTTTATTTTTCATTTGTTCATGAGGGTAAGTGATTTTCTTTGCTTTGTAGCCTCCACCACCATGAGCGTGTAGTCATTTTTACTTTTAGGGATGTAGGAGTAATCTTAATAAGAGAAACAATGTAACCTCATTATTTATTATATCGACTTTATGTTTTGTTAATTTGAGTTTTCCATATATATATATATATATATATGTGTGTGTGTGTGTGTGTGTGTGTGTGTGCGTGTGTATGCACTTAATTGAAGTTTTAAAAGGAATCGTTACATTCTTTAAAAACCATTTGAAATTGTTGTGGTTAATTACTAAGTGAGTGAATCCTTAGATATACATTGATTTTAAGCAAAAAATTGGTTCCCCATCCCATTCTCTAGAAAAGAAAAACAAAACCTTTTTACTTTTGCTTTAAGTAAGTGCAAGCTCTAATTTTGACCAGGTCAAAGAGTTAAGTTACACAAGTTGTTTCACTCTTTAAAATTATATTATTTGAGTCCAAATGGTCAAATTAGTAGCATACCAAACTTAATCCTATAGCAGCTGTTGATGATGATTTCCATGCATGCAATACTTATGTTGAAAAAACTAGGACCTAATGTCCGTTGGAAAAACCATACTTGCTTGGATCTAATTATAGCATTTGTTCTAAAGCCCAAAAGCAACTTGGCAATTGAAAAAAATGTCTCTGATGTCTCCTCATGACCAACGTATAGCGGGCATGAATTATCCATATTATTGGTGATAATTCCTTTTCTTTAGAGATCGGTTTGGACTGGCATAGCTGATATAGATTCTTCAAATGCAATAACTAATTTTTGTTAGAAAATGTTCTAAATTTGTCCAAAGAAGGAATTTTATTGATCTATAGTCATTCCCATGAGCTCCTTATAAGAAGATTTTATTGAATAAATTCCATCAGTAGATGCCTTCTAATATGGGCCTGATACCGAGCTCAAAGATGTGCTTTGAAGTTTCACCATTTGGCCATACCAAACCTGACCAACATCAGACCGGACCCTTATCAACCTTGCCGAAGTGAGAGAATTCATGAAATACCTACACCGATCTTGTCCCCTTATACTCACTCCATGATATATATCCCTGACTAGAGTCAGCATGACAATTTGTGTGTTTCTACTAGTGTAGCCCATGACCAGAGTCAAGGGATCACCATGAATAAGTACAGAGCATACCAACTTTAATCCTACAGAGGGTGTTAGGAACGCCTACAAGCGTGATGCTTTATCCTTTATTTGTGAAGTTCGTACTGATACATGCCATGTAGGATGTTCTCATTGTCACTCCCTATAAGTACATCTTATTCACGCCTAAAAAAGGTGTGTATTATGTTTACTAAATCCACGCTTTTATGCTCTGATATTAAATATGGTCTGACTTGAACGTCAAAGTGTCTTTGCAAGTGACATCATATATTGCCCATCAATACGTTATATTGGTGTAATGATCGAAGAAGGCACGAGGATGTAGTCCCTTGGATTCATCCATGAGACATCGACCCATACAGGACCAGGAAATATCATAATAAAAAGATAAACCGATATCCCAACCAAAGTCTTATCCCCTGTATCAGATAAAATACCTTCCATAACCATAAACTCTAACTCAAACAAGTTCATCCTCCAAATAATTGACCAATTCCAAATCCTATTTTCCAAATACCCATAATCTATAATTACTTTTTATTTACATGTTGACATTATATAGCTTCGCCAAGTCTTCCTGGCAGTTATGAATCTTCCCATAATAAGGTATTCTTTCTATCTTTAATTTTTCTTTCCAATTTATTGGTTAGTCAACACTCTCTTCCCCTTCCTGTCTTTATTTTAAGTATATCAACCTACCAAACAGATATATGCTACCCCTAGTTAGTCCATTGCCTACCCTTCAAATACTGTATTTTGACCTTATTACTTTAGTCCATAAGTTATGTTTCCCTTCTATAATTTTCCTAATCCATTTCCCTAATAAAGACAAGTTAAACTTCTCAATACTTCTAACCTTTAACCTTCTCCCGATTTTCTTTTACCATATCCCATCTTACCCAGGCTACCTTTCTTCTTTAAGTTTTTAACATCAATAGGGAAAAAATACTATTTACATTTAGGGGTTGTTTTGAAACATTTTACACGGATGAGGTCCTTTTTGTGTGCTATCCTGTAATGATACGATAAAGGTGTCGTACCTGCATGATACGACATATTGCAAATGTGACATGTGGTTATGTCATATCCATCCAAGACAACACAACCAATGTCAGCGGTAACAAATTTTAATAGAAAACAATACTTAGCCCACATTGGATATGGAAAACCATGTGGAAGTTGTAACATTGTTAGCGGTTAGACATTTCAATCATTGAGAATGTTTCTCCCACTAAAGAAAAAAAAAGCCATGTGACATATGTGAAATAAAATTAAAAAAACAACAATTAGTTTTTTTAAATCTAGATTTAGTTACGACTAAACTAATAACTAGATTGATTTAATATTTAAAAATATAAATTAAAATATCATGCATTATTAAATAAAACTAAGCATGACATATATTTGATCATATATATTTTATAATAGGAAGCCATGTTAAGAACTTCCTTAGGCTAGCTCTTATTGATCCCTAGGTAAGAGAAGAAGATTGGAAGGTTTCTATAATTTGTTGGAAGTCCTACATCGTCTGCCTCATAATATGTTACATGGTTTATATACCTGTTAGGTCACTCCTTCCATTGCCAATTGATAATAGGATGGAACCTTAACATGGTATTAGAGTTAGAGCCTAACTTCTCTCTAGTTGCTATGGGCCAAGAATTTCCTTTTCATTATGGATCAACAGTTACCATTTGCTTGATTTGATAGGCTTGGTTGAAGGAGGTGTGGAACCTTAACATAATTTAGTATACACAGACTAAGTTAAGTGTAGATAAGTTAGGTTATTTATATACCTTAACATAATTTAGTATACACAGATTAAGTTAAGTATAGATAAGTTAGGCTAATTATATATTGTATGCGTGTTGTCTAACTGAAGACCACACTATTGTATCTATTTAACTGTAGAGACTACATTATCAGTATCAATATTGAGACTGATTCTAAATAATTTTTATGAGTTGTATGGACTATATGACATCATATGATAATGTATGCATAAAGTCTTTATATGTGTTGTCGTGCATCTTGGAGATTCATTCTATATTTGTATCCATATGTGTATATGAATAGATAAGTTAGTGTGTGATATTCTATAAACTTTATTCTTCTGATTATATTGTATTATCAATTTATTGTGTGAGTGGACCTTCTTTAGCATGAGAATTATCCACCATGGTAAAAGAAGTATACTCACCCCTTTGTTTGTTGTTAGTGTGTTTAGCACCCTGATGACATAGCAAGACAAAATGACATAGTAGATAGAGATAACAACATTAGTGCAAGCTCGATGGTACAAGACATAGATGTCACTAGATAAAAGATCAAAAAAATAGTAATAATATTCTTTCTATTTCTTAGACTATATTGTTAAAGAGAAAAAATTATTAACCTTATAGTTGTATATCAAATACTTAAGTTGTAACCTAACACCATGAGTATATGTCTTGGATCTAGCTCTATATCAAGGTCACGATCGATATTGTCACTATCGTCATTATCATTATTATCATCACTATCATCAATAAGAAAACCCTTAGGCTTATTATCCAGGAACTTGTTCAGAAATACTGTAATGAAAGAAACATAGGAATTTGTTGCTAGGTATTTGACCAAATAGGATCGTCCGGTTCCTATAGAACCTATCACTAAAATACCCCTAGGGAGGGGTAGGGCTAAGTGGAGTGAAAAAGGTTTTCCATGAGATGGGAAATGAAAACTATTAGCCCCCCACCGGGTTTGTGGATAAGTAATTGTCTGATAATAAGCAAGGAATATCCGTCTTTCTGCTAAACAGGATGTATTGAACCCATAATTCATTAGATACTTTTTATGAATATCAACTAAGTATCATAAGTAAATTAATCCCGGTTGTTCAACTAATTGTCTTAGATGCATTTGATTTTAAAAGAAATACATGCTAACACACTTATTTATGTATAGATGATCTAGAGTTTATTATTTTAACAAGCATATGGTCATGTTTTCCACTAAATGGGGTTGTCGTCCTCATCCTGTATAAATATGTGGGTGTTATAGTTTACCTTATATCAATGGCCTTCCCACTTCTTTCCTTCAATTTTAGGTTTCATTTCAAGTCCTCCTTAATTAGGTTCTTGACTACATATTCTTCAAAATCATTGGGTGTTCTTGTTTTTCTCTACTCAAACCATACAATGGTAATAAATTTCAATATAGTCTCAAGAATGTCTCTTCCTTAATTATTCCACTTATCATAAAGGCTACAAATGCCTATTCTTTTATGGGAGAATGTATATTTCTAAAGATGCCCTTTTTAATTATCAAAGAATCCTTTACATGGACATGTTTTCCCGTACCTCACTCCCTCCCTCCCTCCCATGTGACTATCTCTATTTTTATTCCTTTAGTTTAGTCTTATTCTCTAGACTCTCATATCCCTGTAACTAAAGTCATGCATTCCTCAACTTATTCATAACCCTCACTATATATAGAATTCTCACCCTACACATAACCCCCAACTTATATATAGCTCTCACCACTTATCTATTGATCAGGGCCTGATACAGGCCCCAAAGATATTCTTTGAAGTTTCACAGTTAGGGCACACCAAGCCTGACCAGCTTTGGACTAGACCCTTATCAGCCTTACAAGAGTGAGAATTCGTGAAATGCCTACACTGGTCATGTTCCCTCGTATGGACTCCATGACGTATATCCCTGACTGGAGTCAGCATGACAATTTGTGTCTTTCTACCAATGTAGCCCATGATTGGAGTCAAAGGATCATCATGAGTGAGTACAGGGCATACTAGCTCTGATCCTGTAGAGAGTTTCAAGAATGCCTCTAAGCATGGCAGCTTTATCCTTGATTTGCGAAGTTCATACTGACACATGTCATGTAGTATGTTCTCATTGTTACTCCCTATAAATATGTCTCATTTACGCCTCAAAAAGATATGTCTTACATTTACTAAATCCATGCTTTTATGCTCCAATATTAAGCATTTGAACTAACTTGAGCGTCAAAGTATCTTAGAAAGTGACACCATATCTCTCCCATCAACACATTATGTCAGTGCGATGACTGGAGAAGGAACCAAGACGTGGTCCCTTGGATCCATCCATGAGACATCATCCCAAATAGGACAAAACGATATCATAACAAAAAGATGAACCAATATCCCAATTAGAGTCTTATCCCATATATCGAATAGAATATTGGAACACCTGATGGGACCTGATAAATGTATTTCTACATTCGTAAACACTTCCTTCATTGTTGTGGATTCCTCACCAAAGTAGGTTCCCAACCTCGATGGCCACATCCAACACATACTTATCATAGATTTACATGCCCCATGTGTAAACTTTAAGTGAGGCAACAATGCCTGTAGTAGTTACTACACGGTCACTCCAAAGAGACCACATCGTTTCAAACAGGGAAGATCTCTTAAGAAGTTTCTAAGTATTATTATGTTCTGAATAGTCGTGACTAGACGGTGTCATTTAGACCACCCCACGATATTGCAACGACAAGGAGAATAGCTTCAACAATTGGCAGGGATTAGTGGTCTCATATAAGGATCTATACTAGACCCCAACAAGTGGCACCCTAGTCATTGAAATCATGATTGGCTACTTGGCCCTAATGAGTGGCGAGGATTGGTCACCAACTAGGTGCCATACTAGACCCTGATGTGTTATGCAAGTGGAACATTGATGAGGACACCTCCCACTAGTCAGGGGCACTACAAGGAATAGGAGGGCTGATGACAAGATCCAAGGCCAAGAAGACCAAAGCCACCTTACAAAGGCTAATTCTCACCCTCCTGGAAGACATAACTAAGGAGCCACAAAGGACACCCAAGCTTACTCATTTGATCATGTGGAAGGATGAACAGTAGAGGGCCTAGCATAA
The DNA here is from genome assembly GCA_037962975.1 of Clitoria ternatea. Lineage (NCBI taxonomy): Eukaryota > Viridiplantae > Streptophyta > Magnoliopsida > Fabales > Fabaceae > Clitoria > Clitoria ternatea. The sequence continues at coordinate 102,068,430 of CM075673.1, read as the reverse complement.
ATGGCCTAGCTTCAAGAATAGGGTAGTGTAGGACTTGAATGACCTGTGTTCAAATCCTACCTAGACCTATTTTCTTTATTTCTTTTGTAATTTTTGGTCATGCCACTAAAATTTTCAGCATTGTCCCACTAAGACTTAATGGTGGGCGGTTACCTTTGTTTCTAGGTAGTGGAGTAGTTTGTTTTTTTTTTTAGCCAAGTTATACAAAACTGAATTGACGTGAGGAAAGAGAAACAAAAGTTGATTAATGAAATTTTCTAAGTTTTGTAAACTTAGTGGTGAGTGTGATGCTCTTGATCCTTGTGTGAAGCAAGGTTGATTAGCCATGCATTAGTGTGATGCTTATGTGTGAATGCTCGTCAATTATGGAGGTGTGATGCTATCCATCTTTTATCATTTTTTTATTAATTCATGCGTTTTTACCTTTGTTTTTCAAGTTGCATCTAAAATTCTGAACTCTAAAGAATTAACAAGAAAATCAAGAAATCCTAGTTCAATTGCCTAGTTGCGTTAGTTGTCTTGTTATTGCGTCAATTTTCCATTGTAGTGTGCAACTGAAATCATGTGAGAATGAGACTAGTTTGATCCTTAACTTTCTCATGGAATCTAAATCCCAACAATCAAGGATAAGTTGAAATTGAATTTTTGATCCTTACAGCAAACCATAACTTTCTAAATTCAATCTCCACTCTAGATTTCCCATTTTTTTTCTTGTATTGTGTATGTCTGTGTGTGTATTCTTCCCTTTTTGTGGCAGCCATCCATCATCAAGAAGTTAGCCCTTGCCGGTCCTCAACAAGATCCACATCATTTGGTATCAAAGCTCTTCGAGTTAAGGGCTTGAAATTTCTTGGACAGCATCCAAAAAGGTATTTCAAATTCCATCATCTTCCATTGATCAATTCTGATTCTAAATGCCTAAAATTGATAATTAGGGTTGTGAAAAGAAAGGAAAATTGTCACAAAAAAAATCGTACCCTAAATGTTTGAGTCTTGTATGTCTTTGTCTTTGTTTGTAGTCCAATTCTAGTATTGTTTGTGTGTCTTTTGTATGTCTTTGTCTTTGTTTATAGTCCAATTCTAGTATTGTTTGTGTGTCTTTTGTATGTCTTTGTCTTTGTTTGTAGTCCAATTCTAGTATTGTTTGTGTGTCCTTTTTGGTGTTTTGTTTTTGTTGGCCTCTAGTGATAGGATCATATCTCTATTTGCCATCATTAGCATATTGCATTAGGTAGAGCATTTGTGTGTGGCTGAACTATACTTGTGACTCTCAAGGATTGAATAGCATCAAGAGTGGTAAAAGGCTAGAGTGAAAATTACATTATTAAAAAAAGCCAAAATTTGAGTGAAACACTTGAGAGAAATTATTTGTGAGGTCCAAACAGCAGCTATCTATAATTGTTTTTCACCTTGTATAAGTGTTTTAGTGATGGTAGAACAGGGTGAACAAGGAGGCCTTAATCCGTTTCAAATGCAAGCTCTAACTCAACACCTTGAGAGGCTATTCTGACAAGCCACTGACGAAATACATGAGAGAATAGACCAGTTAGAGAATGATAGGGAAGCAAGGAGAAGTCCAAGGAGGCATGGAGGAAGGATGCCAAGACATGAAGAAGAAAGGAGAACTAGGGAGCAATGGAGCAATCCCCTTCAAGGGATAAAACTAAACATTCCTTCTTTTGCAGAAAAAATGATCCGGAGGCATACTTGAATTGGGAGCTTAAGTTAGAAAACATATATGCTTGTGGAGAATTTGAGGAGGAGCAAAAGGTGAGATTAGCAGCCGCTGAGTTCTCACACTATGCCTTGGTATGGTGGCATAAGCTTCAGAAGAAGAGGCAAAGAGATGGAGAGCCACCGGTGAGTACTTGGGCAGACTTGAGGAGATTGATCAGGAAGAGGTATGTGCCTGCCTCCTATGAGAGAGATTTGAAGTTTAAACTTCAAAGACTCACTCAAGGGAGTCGGAGTGTGGAGGAGTACCACAAGGAGATGGAGATGTTGATGCTCCAAGCCAATTTAGAAGAGGATCCTAAGGTAACTATGGCTAGATTTTTAGCTGGTTTGTCTACTGATATTCGTGATGTTGTGGAGTTACAGGAATTCATTGAGATGGATGACCTTGTGCATAAGGCCATTCAAGTAGAAAGACAACTCAAAAGGAAGGGAGCTACAAGGAGAATTGCCCCTACTCCCACATCTGAGTGGAAGGAGAAAGCCAAGAGGGAGGGCTTTGGGGTAGCACCCTACTCGGCCAAGGCAGCAAGTAGCTCGGCCATGGATGTTAAGACCACCAAGGAGGCTGATCCTAATGCTTCTAAGGGTAAGGAACCAATCCCTAAGAGGACTAGGGATATTACATGCTTCAAGTGCCAAGGTAAGGGGCATTATGCCTATGAATGCCCCACAAAGAGGACAGTAGTGATAAGGGAAGATGGTGAATTATCTAGTGAGTCTGATACACCTGATGAGTATGAGAATGAGGAGGGAGAGGGTGTAGAACCAGAAGTGAATAAGGGGGGATTGTTAATGGTTAGGAGGTTGTTAGGATCCCATATAGAACCCTTAGACTAAAGCCAAAGGGATAATATTTTCCACACTAGGTGTGCTGTACAGGGACAGCTTTGCATGGTGATTCTGGATAGTGGGAGTTGTGCCAATATGGCTAGTACTAGGATGGTATCCAAGTTGAATCTCCCTACCAAACCCCACCCTAGACGTTATAGGTTACAATGGCTAAGTGATGATGGAGAAATAAGGGTGAGGCAGCAGGTGGAGGTGCCTATAGTCATTGGAACTTATTCAGATGTGATCTTGTGTGATGTGGTGCCTATGGAGGCATGTTATTTGTTGTTGGGAAGGTCGTGGCAGCATGACCACAAGACCATCCATGATGGTTTATCCAACAAAATATGATTTACCCATCAAGGAAAGAAGGTGGTGCTTAAACCTTTAAGCCCACAGGAGGTGTGTCATGATCAGTTGAGATTGAGAGAGAAAATTATGAGAGAAAAAAAAGATCATGAGAGTAAGGGATTGAGTGTGACCGAGAGCTTGAGAGAGGAGAAAGAGATAAAAGATAGTGAAGAAAAGAGGGGAAAAATAAAAGGAAGAGAGAAGAGCAAAAAAGAGAGGAAAAAGAATGAGGAGAGAGATAGCAAAAGAAAGATAAGTGAGGAAAGTGTTGCTTGCAAGGCAGCCACTCTACGTGCTGGTTTGCAAGCCTATTCTGAATACTAATCCCATTTGTTTTTCTTCTTTGCCTCCTTCTATTTCTTCTCTTTTGCAGGAATTCAAGGATGTTTTCCCTTTAGATCTACCCAGTGGGTTGCCACCATTGAGAAGGATAGAACATCAGGTGGATCTGATACCTGGAGCCACCATTCCAAACCGGCCAGCCTATAGGAGCAACCCTGAGGAGACCAAGGAAATACAAAGGCAAGTGGAAGCTCTCCTAGATAAAGGTTGGGTAAGAGACTCTATCTCTCCTTGTGTTGTTCCTGTGATTTTAGTACCTAAGAAAGATGGAACTTGGCGCATGTGTAGTGACTGTAGGAGTGTGAATAGCATTACCATTAAGTATAGGCATCCTATTCCTAGGCTTGATGATCTACTTTATGAATTGCATGGTGCAAAATTCTTTTCCAAAATTGATTTAAAAAGTGGATACAACCAAATTAGGATTAGAGAAGGTGATGAGTGGAAAACTGCTTTTAAAACCAAATTTGGCTTGTATGAGTGGCTGGTTATGCCTTTTGGGTTAACTAATACACCAAGTACATTCATGAGGTTGATGAATCATGTTCTTAGAGAATTTATAGGACACTTTATGGTAGTGTATTTTGATGACATACTGGTGTATAGTGCTGATTTAGATTTGCATGTTCATCATTTGCATTCTGTGTTAGCTACTTTGAGGCGTGAGCAATTATATGCCAATATTGAAAAATGCACATTTTGTCAAGATCATGTGGTGTTTCTAGGCTTTGTGGTGAGTTCTAAAGGGGTAGAGGTAGACCAAGAAAAAGTGAAGGCCATCCAAGAATGGCCAACACCAAAAACTGTGAGTGAAATTAGGAGCTTTCATGGTCTAGCTAGCTTTTATAGGCGTTTTGTGAAAGATTTTAGCACATTGGCAGCCCCACTAAATGAGTTGGTGAAGAAGAATGTGAGCTTTAAGTGGGGGGAAAAACAAGAGAGAGCTTTCCAAACTCTTAAGCAAAGACTAGTTAGTGCACCCATTCTAGCATTGCCTAAATTTTCCAAGTCTTTTGAAATAGAATGTGATGCTTCTGGCATAAGTATAGGGGCTATTTTGCTTCAAGAGGGCTACCCTATAGCTTATTTTAGTGAAAAACTAAATGGGGCCGCCTTGAATTACTCAACCTATGACAAAGAACTCTATGCTTTAGTGAGAACCCTCAAAACATGGCAGCACTATCTTTTCCCTAAGGAGTTTGTTATCCATAGTGACCATGAGTCTCTTAAGTATCTTAGAGGTCAAGGTAAGCTTAATAAGAGACATGCCAAATGGGTTGAGTTCTTAGAACAATTCCCATATGTCATTAAGTATAAGAAAGGGAAGGGAAATGTAGTTGCTGATGCATTGTCTAGGAGATATGCATTGATTTCTATGGTTGAGACCGAACTGCTTGGTTTGGAAATTTTAAAGAGGCTGTATGATGGTGATAATGAGTTCGGCCAGAAGTATAGGGAGTGTGAAAGGGTGCCTAAGGATGAGTATTATAGGTTTGAGGGGTTCTTGTTCAGAGAGAATAGGTTATGTGTTCCCTAATCTTCCATTAGAGAGCTTTTAGTGAGGGAAGCACATAGAGGGGGTTTGATGGGTCATTTTGGGGTGCATAAGACTTATGAGATCTTGCATGAGCATTTTTATTGGGTTAACATGAAAAAAGATGTAGCCAAACATTGTGAGGCATGCATTGAGTGTAAACAAGCTAAGTCTAAAGTGCTCCCACAAGGTTTGTACACTCCCCTCCCTGTTCCTGAACACCCTTGGGTAGATTTGTCCATGGATTTTGTGCTTGGGTTACCTAAGTCCAGTACTGGCCGAGATGCTATATTGGTAGTGGTGGATAGGTTTTCTAAAATGGCTCACTTTATTCCAAGCAAAAAAGTCAGTGATGCTAGCCATGTAGCTGAATTAGTCTTTAGAGAAATCATTAGGATCCATGGCATGCCTAGGAGTATTGTGAGTGATAGGGAGTCTAAGTTTCTGAGTCACTTTTGGAGGAGTTTGTGGGGTAGATTAGGGACTAAGTTATTGTTTTCTACTACTTGTCACCCCCAAACTGATGGCCAAATTGAGGTGGTCAATAGGACACTAGGTGCTATGCTTAGAGCAGTATTGAAGCAAAATTTGAAACGTTGGGAAGCTTGCCTACCCCATATTGAGTTTGCTTATAACCGTGCTATCTATTCCACCACTAATTGCTCTCCATTTGAGGTTGTGTATGGGTTTAATCCTCTATCTCCACTTGATTTATTACTTGTACCTAACATTTCTGTGTTTAAGCATTATGAAGGACAGGCTAAAGCAGATTTTGTGAGGAAGCTGCATGAGCAGGTTAAAGCCCAAATCATCAAGAAGAATGAGAGCTATGCTAAGTAAGCCAACAAAGGTAGGAGGAAGGTGATCTTCCAACCTGGAGATTGGGTGTGGGTACACATGAGAAAGGAGAGGTTTCCTAAACAAAGGAAATCCAAGTTGCTTCCAAGAGGAGATGGTCCATTCCAAGTATTGGAGAGGATCAATGACAATGCCTACAAGATCCAAATGCCAGGTGAGTATAATGTGTCTTCTACTTTTAATGTGGCTGATTTGTCTTTGTTTGATACAGGTGAAGAAGACACAGATTTGAGGATAAATCCTGTTCAAGAGGGAGGGAATGATAAGGACACCTCCCACCAGTTAGGGGCACTACAAGGAATAGGAGGGCAGATGACAAGATCCAAGGCCAAGAAGACCAAAGCCACCTTACAAAGGCTAATTCTCACCCTCCTGGAAGACATAACCAAGGAGCCACAAAGGACACCCAAGCTTACTCATTTGATCATGTGGAAGGATGAACAGCAGAGGGCCTAGCATAAATGGCCTAGCTTCAAGAATAGGGTAGTGTAGGACTTGAATGACCTGTGTTCAAATCCTACCTAGACCCATTTTCTTTATTTCTTTTGTAATTTTGGTCATGCCACTAAAATTTTCAGCATTGTCCCACTAAGACTTAGTGGTGGGCGGTTACCCTTGTTTCTAGGTAGTGGAGTAGTTTGTTTTTTTTTTTTTGTTTAGCCAAGTTATACAAAACTGAATTGACGTGAGGAAAGAGAAACAGAAGTTGATTAATGAAATTTTCTAAGTTTTGTAAACTTAGTGGTGAGTGTGATGCTCTTGATCCTTGTGTGAAGCAAGGTTGATTAGCCATGCATTAGTGTGATGCTTGTGTGTGAATGCTCGTCAATTATGGAGGTGTGATGCTATCCATCTTTTGTCATTTTTTTTATTAATTCATGCGTTTTTACCTTTGTTTTTCAAGTTGCATCTAAAATTCTGAACTCTAAAGAATTAACAAGAAAATCAAGAAATCCTAGTTCAATTGCCTAGTTGCGTTAGTTGTCTTGTTATTGCGTCAATTTTCCATTGTAGTGTGTAACTGAAATCACGTGAGAATGAGACTAGTTTGATCCTTAACTTTCTCATGGAATCTAAATCCCAACAATCAAGGATAAGTTGAAATTGAATTTTTTATCCTTACAGCAAACCATAACTTTCTAAATTCAATCTCCACTCTAGATTTCCCATTTTTTTTCTTGTATTGTGTATGTCTGTGTGTGTATTCTTCCCTTTTTGTGGCAGCCATCCATCATCAAGAAATTAGCCCTTGCCGGTCCTCAACAAGATCCACATCAAACATAGGCCTAGGAGTGGCCTTGCTAACAACCGCCATAAGCCTAGTTAATGAAGCCCTAAGAGTAGCACCCTGATCACCAGAAACGATGATCAGCTACTTGGCCTCAATGAGTGACAAGGATTGGTTACCTTAGATAAAACCATACCGAACCCCCATTAGCGAAGCAAGTAGAAACTCCAAGCAAATGGAGCCGACATTACAAGGTCATAAATCATCATCCAAGAACTATACCTAGTTTGGCCATACATACAGCCAATAAAGCGGTCTATGAGGTACCCCAACGACATCGTCATGCCATTGGCGGGCATGAGAAGCTTCCATAAGAAAGCTTTTAACTATGGTTGATGATTATTAGTGGAGAAAAATTCCTAATAAAATTTAATGATTTCAATTAAATGGTATAGGTCTCCGAGGTAATTTTTACTTACTTAATTCTTACTTAAGCTCTCACTAAATTATTTTTTTATCGGAGATTAAAAATTATTAATCTATGACCGAGCAAGCCACACTACTGTTATTCTCTTATACTAGATGACAAAAGATGCAATGATCTTGTGAAATTTGACATGTTTGAATAAAAACATGAGATGAAATCCTAAGTACAGAGGTTACAAAAAAAGAAGACACATCAGCGTATAAGATGTCAAATTAACAAGGTTATAAAAAAGCTAAGACAAAATGCTAAACCGAAGCCCATCCTAGCTGCAAAGGCATTGTTTTACAGGTACAAATTAAGTAGGGGGAGTGTCAGGGGTTCCTACTTCGTCTTCTTCATATGAGCTTTTGAACTCCAAGAACACCATCTTTGATTCCATCAATTGACTCTGTGAAAAAGGGAGCAGTCAGTATGGCTCATCTACCAGCTCCACGGGTTGGCCGTGTACCAGGTTGTATAGATATCCACCATGAAACTCATAATAGACACCTATCCCATGGGTATTCAACTTGACTTAAGGATTCCAATGCATAATTTACCACACTACACTACTAAAGGCTTCATCAGTGATGCTTTTGAACAAAATCATCTTCTCTTGCCAACTCTTCTTCTTATCGGCATGTTTTTCCTTAAGCACTGCTATGTCGACTTTTAAGTCCTTTGCCTTGTCATCCACATCAGCCTTTTCAGATAGAAGCCGATCATATTTCTCTAAAAGAATTGCTAGAGCACCCTTAGTAGTTTTTTGCTTTAGCTCGACATCATTGGCTCTCTTGGAGGATGATGTGAAGCTGTCCTTTAGCTTCTTCATTTTCTCTTTCTTATTTTTTAAGGCTACCTCCACCTCGGTTTTCTCTGTATAGGCCTTTTTCATCTCCTTGAAGCATTGTTTAGCTTCCGTGGTAGAGACATAGGATCGACCTAGGGATTTCAACACCCAAGCCACCTTGGCTAAGTTCTATAGGGAACTATCAGTGATCTCCTGAATTTAGTCTGAAGGTATATCCCTCTGAAACCTGTAGGGGACTTTGAATCAAACCGGAAGCCCTCCAACCAGATCCAAGAACTCCTCTGGTTGGTCTAAGATACGTTCCTCTTGCGCTGGAGTCACACCATCTTAGTTTTCTAGATCAACACTGATGAAGGCTTGCCTTCTAAACTGGATGGATCTAGGTTCTTTTTCACTTAATCTTGTTCTCCATTGATGGTTTCTATGCAAGAATAGAAGATGGATAGAAGGTTCATGGAAGGAATAGAAGATGATAAAGGGGATGCCACCAATGACTTGGATAAGTCTCTACTCGCCACTCAAGGGATGATCACCTAGTGATAAGAGCTTGAAAGGGGTTAGACTTTCTTTAACCTAAAGGAGAGAGTTTGCACTCAAATCCCACAAAATGTAAATTTCATTCAAAACTAATGGTGTGGAAATACATGGAGAGGTAATCCTTATATAGGCAAGGTGGAATGGTGGCCAAGCTAGGCAACTTGGGCTTCCCACTCTTCCTTAGGCCCAAAATCAACTAGACTAGGAAATGTGGCCAACTACAAGGCCCAAAATAATGTACAAGGTCCAAAAGTGACCCAACAATAAACCTAAACTATTTTGAGTACAATTGAAATTATTTACAAACTATGTCCGCATCATACCCCCCTCTTAAAAAAAGATTTGTCCTCAAATCCTGTAAAAGAAAAGAGAGTAATGAGTTCAAAACTGAAAAATAAAGGAAACTAAAATGTACAAGAAATAAGGTAGGGTATTGACCACCAGGATCAAACACTAACCTTTTTATTTTTGAAAGGATGATATAAGAAATATTAGCAAAGAAAACAATCAAAAGTTCCCATAAGAATGCATATGTGAAACTATGGATACCTCTATGACAATTAATCATGTTATTATCTAAATTCACTAAAATGAACATATGAGTAGTTATATGATCATGTGAAAGATGGCAAAATATTGACTTATCCTCAAAAAGATGGATTTTCCTAAAGGGATCATAATGAGTAATGGCATTTAAAGGGATCAAAATATTGACTTATCCTAAAAAATTCTCTATATAACCCTTTATGAAAATAAATCATATCAATATGATCATAGATAATATGTGAAAAATGCAATGACATTGACATGTTAATTGATGGACAAAATGTTAATCCTATAAAATCTCTACTATGCAACATGATAACATATGAAACAAATCTTGGAAAAGACAATTCAAAAGAGTAAAGATATTATAAGATCCTATAATGATGTATACATGCTAGAACTAACTCTAAGACAACTATGAACAATGATTGACCAATTCTCTTTACTAGGGACAAGAGAAAAAGGGTATGATTCTCCTATACTTCTAAGGTCATCTTGAGGCTTAGAACTGATGATGGGTAGAGGCAAATTATCACTAATGCTAGAAAAACTATCACTAATGATTGGAATGGATAAACTGTTATTGGACATAAGAGTAGGTAAACTATGATCAAGGTGATTCTCTATTGAAACACTAAGGTTTCTTAAAGATAAGCTATTATTCTCTACCTTATGTTCTCTATTTTGATTTTCACCTTTGATGACTTTTTTCATTTTCTTATACCTATCGTATTCTTTCCAATAAAGTTTCACTTTTTCATCTATAGCTTTATTATGTTTGTGTCTTAATTTCTCTATTTCTTTTTCATTGTTACACAAACTAATTTTAAATTTCCAATGGTATCATATTCTAAAATATGATCCCAAATTTCTTTTAATTTTCTATGAATTTCCTCAAGAAACTTTTTTATCTTTTTATTTTTTTCTATGGAAGAATCATGCTTAGACTCATAAGAATCTATTTTAGAATGAAAGACACCTAGTAGTTCAATTAAAATCTTAAATTTATTAGGTGTTTTATCTTTCCTATTTTCCCTTTTGTGATGTTTCCTTAACCTAGGTCATCCTTATTTTCTAGATTATCTAACCTAGAGTTGATTTTATCAAGAGAATCCATGATTGACCTAAGCGAGGACATGTTATCTCTATTCACAAAAGTAGACAAGAAAACAATCAAGAGATACTAGTTGAGAATGTATGCAATACCAAAAACAAGAAATCAAACAACAATCCTAAGAATCAAATTCTAGGTTTTCTACCTAAGGAACACAACACCTAAGATGTTTTATACTAGGTAGAATCCTAGGTTGTCTTACTATGATTAGTTATGAGAATTAAGGTTGTAACAAAACAAGCAACAAACCCTAGAAAAGCTAACCAAATTCGGTTTTAGTTAGTTAGGCAAACAAACTTAGGCTTTAACAACCCTAACAACCTATAAGTAAGTTGGTTATTTGGTTATTATTGTTGTAACTATCCTAACTTGTTATAACAACCCTAACTACTTAATACTAATTTGGTTATGAGATGGTTACAACTAACTAGGAGTTTGTTCTAACTATACTTAACTAACAACAAACTTAGTTTTAACAACTAACCACCTAACAACTTCTAGTTAAGACCACTAACAACCTAACCACTTTTAGTTTCAACTACTTAACTAACTAACAACAATTTAAACAAACAAATACACATGCACTAAAAGCTAACGAAAATGGAAAGGAAAATAAGAAGTTCAAATCCAAAGTCCAAATGTCCAAGTGTCCCAAAAATACAAAGGACAAAAATTTACTACTACAAGCCTTAAGAATTTAAAATTTCCTAAAAATTTCTAAGTAGTACAAAGCTTTGGCTTCCTTTACAAAGGTCTTCAATGTCTTCATGTAACATCCCTGATCTTTTAGTAAAATTATGATGAGTGGAAAATATTAATAATTGTTTTAGAGATTTATTTGATATTTTTATGAATTATTAGGTAATTATAAATAATTAACTAGTGTGGAAATAAATACATTTATTGATTCATTAATTACAAAAAGGTTAAATGAGATGAAATTAGAAGGAGGTAAAAGTTTAATTAAAACTTTCAAAGAAAATATGAAAGAAATGGGGAAAAGAAAGTTTTGCCCCTGAGTCTTAAATAATAAGGATTTCCTTTCTTCTTCCTCATTATCCACGCGAGCCTTCTTCTTCTTCTCCTTCTCTTCCTCTTCTCCTCCCTCACTGTCGAGAGTTACATGCTCCAAGGTAAGACTCTGTTCGCGTCAAAACTTCAAAATAACCCAATTTCTGAGATCGTGACTTCGAGGTGAGTACAATGGAACCATTAGAGTTGAGTTATGTCTTCCTTCTTCACTTTCTCTCTCTAGCCGATGGACATGCATGGTGGGAGAAGCTTCTGTTTTCCACTCCTCCAGTGCATGGGAGCTTGAAAATGGTATTTAGAAGAATTAGAGTAGTATAATGTTAATGGGTTTTGCGTTCGACCTCCGTAGGTTACCAAACGAACGTCGGAGGACCGATTGACAAAATGGATGTTGAATTTAGAGGTGGAACCTTCAGCCCAGCACTTAGAGGATGTAATCGGCATCAAGAACAGATCGTCGAAGCTTGGAATCGAGGTAAGGGGGTGTTCAGGTTGTAATTAATTAGAATAGGAGCGTATTTTGGGTTCGGGTCACCGAACTAAGTATTAAAATGGTAAGAAATATTGTGGATAATAATTACATGTGAATTGTGTCTGGTTTATGATGAGTGTGAGATTAAAGTGGTTTGCATGGTGATGATTCAATGTGTATAGTGGCGTTGTGATGACGGGCTTGACAAGTAGGTCGCCCAGTGGCAATGTGATGGCGAGCTTGACAAGTAGGTCACCCATTTGATGAGTATGTGTTGTTGTTGATGGCCACTTGTTATATAATATGATGAATGTGAATGATATATGTATGATTATATGGTGTGGGACGGTCGACGGTATGTATAGCCCCTCGTTTCTGGCTCCCATGGTTTTTGTGCCCAGTTGAGCTACCCAGTGGTCAAGTAGGACCCAATGGTTGAGGTGGAGAGTCAAGCAGGACTCAGTGAACCAAGCAGGGTTCACGGGGTGTCAAGTAGGACCCCCAGCTGAAGGCCGATCCTTTAGTATCCGGATACTAGGCGTCGATTTGGTGTGAGAGTCAGTGGTGATAATTGATGAATTATTAGTATTGTGTGATGGCGTATGTACCTAACTATACTCGCCGAGTGTGATTTGCTATATTCGCCGAGTATAATTTACGATATTTGCCGAGTATGATTTGCTATATCTGCTGAGTGTGATTTGCTATATTTGCCGAGTGTGATTTGCAATTTGTGGATAAAGCAGTCGGACGGAGTTTATATACATGTATTTTGTTATTTAATTTTCGTTCTAGATTAATTATGATGCCAAACACTCACCCTTGCTGTGGTTTTCTTTCAATCTAGTAACTAGTGACAGGGAAGAGGTCGGAGCCCTGGAGGTACGCCAAGCGGAGGACTGATACCAAGGAACCGAGTGATTATGAAATGAATTATGTGTGTAATGCATAATGAGTTTTCCGTGTATGTGATGATATATTATGTTGCTTGTGTGTTGGACTAATTTAGAATTGGTATGTTGATTAATCGGATATGAATTCATGGTGCTGAAGTAGTATGGTATTGATGTTAATGTGGTCGGTGTTGATTTTTATGAGTAGATATATATATATTGGCACGGAGCCAATAGTAGGTGTATATGATAATTGCTATGGGCAGGTTTTGTGAATAAGTGTGGGTCATGAATGATAAAAACAAGATGAATTGTGTCTGCTGTAGTATAGTTGATTACCGGGCGAATCTCGCCCGAGCGGATTCAGTCTTGTTCGAGCAAGGGCCAGGGAAATTGATTCTGTGCCTATTTCGCTCAAGCGAGTATCCCTCGCTCCCTTCAGAGTGAAGGTTAGGACGTTTCCGAGTGAGCCATGACCGAGAGAACCTCTTCCGAGTGAAGGAAGGTTAGGAATGTTCCGAGTGAGGCATGATCGAGAGAACCTCTTCCGAGTGAAGGAAGGTTAGGAATATTTCGAGTGAGGTATGCCTGAGAGAACCTCTTCCGAGTGAAGGAAAGTTAGAATGTTTCTGAGCGAGGTATACCCGAGAGAACCTTTTCCGAGTGAAGGAAAGTTAGAATATTTCCGAGTGAGGTGTACCCGAGAGAACCTCTTCCGAGTGAAGGAAGGTTAAGAATATTCCGAGTGAGGTATGCCCGAGAGAACCTTTTCCGAGTGAAGGAAGGTTAAGAGGTTCCGAATGAGATATGACTGAGTGGACCCATTTCCGAGTAAAAACCGAATTGTTAATTTTCCTTGTGGGTCTCGTAGTTCGCTCAGGATTGAAATGTAGAATTCGCCCAAGCGAGTCGGAACTCGCCTAAGCGACCTTCACGGGTTTCGCCTAAGCGAATCAGGGTCTCGCTCAGGTGAATGACCCTGTCTTCATTTTCTTCTTCCGCTGATTCTAAATAATTCCATTTTATTATTTAATTTATTTGCTATCGTTTATTATTCTGAGTGTGCTTAAGGAAAATAAATATTGTTTTACATTAGGATCTAATTAACTATCAGTAAACGTGAAAAATTTATTGTGAAAAATAATTAAACGGATGTAAATAAATGTGAATTTGACATAGGACATCACAGATGGTATCAGAGCGGTTCTTTCTAGAGCCGGGTACATGGGTGAACCCAATAATTTGTGTGAGTCCTATACTGGACTATTTTTGCATTCTATTGCATTTTGCTTGTGGTTGTTTGTGTAGCTTGGCATCATTCCCTTGGCACTCCAGCGACGTTGTATTTTATATGTGTGAGGTAAATATCCGACTCCCTGGTGGATCATTGGTTATTAATGGTGATGTGTTTGTTTATTGTAGAATTACATTATGGCTGAGGGAACTAGTTCTGGTAGAGGAGATGACTTCTTCTCAAAATTTTCCCAATTGATGAGTAAGACCGAATCTGGTCCCACTCTTGACAAATTCCTGAAAAGGAATCCCCCTGCTTATAAAGGAGGGCATGACTATGATGGAGCGCATGTTTGGATACGAGAGATGGAACAAGCTTTTGAGTATTTTGAGTGCTCGGAGGAGCAGAAAGTGCAGTTTGCGACTTATCAGCTGAAGGATGAGGCTAGGATATGGTGGTCTAGGACCAAGGTGCAAATGAATGCAGCCAGTGAACCGCTGGTGTGGGCAAATTTCCGTAGGAGATTTCTCGTCAAATACTTTTCTGATAATTACAAAATTCGTAAGGAGATGGAGTTTCTGAGGCTAGAACAAGGCAGAATGTCAGTGGCCGAGTATACTACCAAGTTTGATGAGTTGTGTGACTTCTATCACCCTTTCTCTTTGGAAGGAACCGAGGGTAGTAAATGTGCTAAGTATGAAGCCGGGTTACGAATTGAACTCCGTAGTGTGATTGTGCCTATGGAGATTCGAGATTATTTGACTTTGGTGAATAAGGCTAGGCTGATCGAGGAAGTACAACTGCAGAGAGCGTTTCAACCAAAAGATAAGAGGCCGTTAAAGGCAGGAGGATTTAGCTTTAAGAAAATAGGTCAGTTCTTTCGTGGCAGTAAGTCATCCGCTATGTCTTCTTCCTCTTCTGGTCGGGGTTCTACTGGCCGTTCGAGTATTCAGTTGGGTAGCCGCGCATGCTATAATTATGGCCAGGAGGGCCATATTGCGAAACATTGTCCGGCTAGTCAGATTGTGTGTTTCCAATGTGGACAACCGGGGCACCTTAGGCCTGATTGCCCACAGAGGCAGCAACCGAGTGGACATGGTAACCGAGCCAATACTTCTGGGGCTTGTGGTGCTAATTTTCTGAGAGGAGGTAGAAGCAGTGGTGGTCATGGAGGCCAACACTCCGGGAGGTCTGATGCTCAATCCAGTGGCGCTCAAAATGTTATGGCCGGGTGAGTATTTGCCTTTGATGCTTCTGAAGTTGCAAGGACCGATAACTTGGTGCAGGGTAAGTGCCTTATTCATGGCTACCTCATAAATGTAATTTATGATTCGGGTGCAACCCATTCTTTTATCTCTGAGAGTTATGTACGACGGCTTGGTTTGCCGGTTGTGTTAATAGAGAATGCTCTTAGTGTCTCTACTCCTACTGGCTCCACTTTCCGAGCAACCACTATGTGTGGGGAATTGCCAATGCAAGTTGAAGATCGCACCTTTCTGGTGAATCTAATTTGTATGCCATTGAAGAACCTAGATATTATTTTAGGTCTCAATTGGTTGGCTGCTAACCATGTTATGGTGGACTGCTATCGAAAGACCATCGTTTTCTCCCAGGAACTCGACACAAAGAACGTGGTGAGTGACGTCTCCACAACTTATGTTATTTTATTTACTTCGGAAGGACGATATAATCTTATGCCGAGTGATATTCCGGTAGTGTGTGATTTCCCTGATGTATTTCTGGAAGAAATTCCAGAGTTACCTCTCAGACGGGAGATTGATTTTTCCATTGATTTAATTCCTGGGGCCGAACCTGTGTCCCGTGCGCCTTATAGGATGTCTTCAGTAGAATTGACTGAAGTGAAGAAACAAGTGAACGAGATGTTAGAGAAGGGGTTTATCCGACCGAGTGCTTCACCATGGGGCGCTCCGGTACTATTGGTGAAAAAGAAGGACGGTAGTATACGGATGTGTATCGACTATCGACAGTTGAATAAGTTAACGATTAAGAATAAATATCCTTTGCCACAAATCGATGATTTGTTGGATTAGTTGCGAGGCGCTGTAGTATTTTCCAAGATCGACTTAAGGTCGGGATATCACCAAATAAGAGTGAAGTCGGAAGATATTCCAAAACGGCATTCTGGACTCGGTATGGACACTTTAAGTATGTTGTAATGCCCTTTGGAGTGACAAATGCTCCTGCTATCTTTATGGACTACATGAACCGGATCTTTCAGCCATATTTGGATCAATTTATGGTAGTATTCATCGATGATATATTGGTGTATTCGAAGTCGGTTGAGGAACATGCACAACATCTTCAAATTGTTTTGCAAATATTACGTGAGAAAAGGCTGTATGCTAAGTTATCTAAATGTGATTTCTGGGAAGGAAGTGTACAATTCTTGGGGCATGTGATTTCCCAAGAGGGCGTATTTGTTGATCCATCCAAGATTAAAGTAGTTATGGCTTGGGAAAGGCCTAGGTCGGTGACTGAAATTAGGAGTTTTCTCTGATTGGCTGGGTATTATCATCGCTTTATTGCAGGATTCTCTCGTATTACGCTTCCTTTGACTCGGTTGACGAGAAAGGAGAGTGCATTTGTATGGTCGGACAAGTGTGAATTGAGTTTCCAAACTCTTAAGCGGTGTTTGACTACTGCCCTTGTACTTGCACTACCTGATGTGACGAAGGAATTTGCGGTGTATTGTGATGCATCTAAGTTTGGTTTGGAATGTGTGCTGATGCAGGATGACCGGGTGATTACCTATGCTTCAAGGTAATTGAGACCGCATGAATAGAATTACCCGACTCATGACCTTGAACTTGCGGCGGTAGTATTTGCATTAAAGATCTGGCGCCATTATTTATATGGGTCTCGCTTTGTGGTATTTAGTGACCACAAGAGCTTGAAATACTTATTTGTTCAGAAGGAACTAAACATGAGACAAAGGAGATGGGTGAAGTACCTAAAGGATTATGATTTCAATTTAAGGTACCATCCTGGTAAGGCAAATGTTGTTGCCGATGCTCTAAGTAGAAAAGTATTACATGCAGCTTTCTTGATGGGCAAGGAGCAAGAATTGTTGGAAAGCTTTCGTGATATGAACATTGGGGTTGTTATGAACACTCCGAATCAAATGATAGTCGGGATGCTGAAGATCTCCAATGAATTTTTGGAATCTTTAGCTGTGGCCCAAAAGGACGATGAAGAGTTGCTGGAACTGCTTGATACTCAAGCAAGAGGTAAAGATATGGAATTAACCAAAGGTAACGATGGAATTTGGAGATTCTGAGACCGAGTGGTGGTGCCTGCAAAAGGTGATTTCAGGCAAGCCGTGTTAGCTGAAGCAAATAGGAGTTCTTTAAGCAT
Source organism: Clitoria ternatea (assembly GCA_037962975.1). Lineage (NCBI taxonomy): Eukaryota > Viridiplantae > Streptophyta > Magnoliopsida > Fabales > Fabaceae > Clitoria > Clitoria ternatea. The sequence continues at coordinate 102,051,072 of CM075673.1, read as the reverse complement.
TAATCCCGGTGTTACAACAATGTACCACGATTTGAAGAAAGAATTCTGGTGGTCGGGAATGAAGAAAGCAATAACTGAATATGTGAAGTCTTGTGTGATATGTCAGAAATGTAAGGTTGAACACCAGAGACCCCCTGGATTGCTCCAACCACCGGAGATTCTGATTTGGAAGTAGGAGAGTATTACTATGGATTTCGTATCCGGGTTACCTCGTACCCAATCCGGGTGTAATGCAATCTGGGTGATTGTAGACCGATTGACCAAGAGTGCTCACTTCTTGGCTATGAACATGAAATGGTCATTGGACCGACTGGCTAGGTTGTACATTACGGAGATTGTACGGTTGCATGGTGTACCTTCAAGTATCATTTCCGATCGTGATCCTCGATTTACTTCCAGATTTTGGGGAAGTCTACAACAGGAATTGGGTACTGAACTAAGACTGAGTTCAGCTTATCATCCTCAGACTGATGGTCAGTCCGAGCGTACAATTCAGACTTTAGAGGATATGCTTAGTGTAACACCTTATTAATTGCAACTAAAAATTCCAAAAATATGAGAAAATTTTTCACAAAACAGTCCCGTATTATTCGATATATGAGGAAGCAGGCAAAGGAAGAACGAAAAGCATTCACATGCACATAGCAACCTACAGGGAAACTAAAACTGGGGCCGACTCAATGGGTTTATCGTAACGCACCAACACTAGGGTGGATTGCACAACACCGTTTATTCGCTCAGACGGGGTCTGACACCGTCCAGGCGGAGTATGGTAATGCAGCAGCGGATAGAGGAGATTTCGCAAGGAGGCTTCCCTTCGGGTAACACTGGTCACTCAACGGGAGGAAAGAGATAAGGGAAATATGTTAATACATTCACACGCGTAGCATTCGGTGGAAGGCGGAGTTAGAATCATCCTACTTGGCTAGGCGGGGTATATTCATCTTGGGCGGGCTGTCCTAGTTACTTGGACGAGGTATGACGCCGCCTAAACGAAATCTACATAACGCCTCTCTAACACAACTACAAGGTAATTTCCTCCATCGGGTATGGACAAGGGTTCACTAAGTAAATCCTCACACTCGCATTTCACTCAGAAAAAAACGAGAAGTTACAGGGTACATATACGTTAGTAGGTTGTGGAGAAAGGAGGAGTCTGAACCTATTCCGCCCAACTCAACTAATTATGACAACGCCTGGGCGGACTCAACCACCACGCCCAGAACAGAGGGTCAACACCGGGGTCTCATTCTAACAACTACACCGCTCCAGCGCGAATCCTCACGCTTGGCGAATTGCTCCCACACTTCGGGCGGGGTACGACTCCGCCCAACGTATCCGACATAAATTTTCCTAAGACAATTCTCGGTTCACTCAGACTTGGCTATAACCTGCTCAATCAGACTGTCCCTGCGTATCTATTAAAGCATAATTATGAAACAAGGCAGCACATAGCAACACACACACAAAACCATACATCCATATGTACATAAGAGTGTATATTAATATTTACAATGCAAAATCAGACTTCTTCTTGTCCATAAAGTTCTATTCATCCCTAACACATTAACATCCGGTATGAACCAGTTGGGGCTTAGTCTAACAACGCCTTAATTAAACCTTCCAAATGCATCAGCGCTCCGCCCAGCATTCCAGCTCTGCTTCTGATCCTCCTCACGAGAGACATTCACTGAAAATGGCCACTGCAGGGGTGAGCTTTTACATGTAAAATGATACTCACAGACTCGGTATCAGCGTCAGTAAACGCTCCTGCTATCATTCAACCTTTCTCAAGTAACCAAGTTCACATAGTTCAAACAATATTCATGACACACACATGATACACAGAGTTTATTCCACATCCAAATATATATTCATGCATTCCGAATCACACACATATACATACATAGATTTATACACCACCACAATCAGCCTTATTTCTATATGCATGCCTGCGGATCCGACTCGGGTAAAGACTCTCAGTTACGGTCCCCTTTTCTTCTGGCCCCTCGTCCCTCAGCTCTTACCAGGTGGCACCGGCCTCCCCACGGCGTCTCGAGACTCTCTTCTCTAGCTCCAACGGCTACCACGAGCTCTATTGGGATCTAGCCAGGGTTGGTAACTGGAAGTCGTTTCCCTTGGGGTTCTTGACCTTCTATGGGTCACCCCACTCTTACTCATGCAACTAACACATTCATTATTACACATCATCGCGCCATGAACACCTTACCGTAGTCATTAAGTAAGAACGGATATCCCCCACTACTCGTAATCATTCAGTCAGTCACACCAGCGCATGTTACAATCGGTCATCAGACTAACAACATTGAGCAATCCAATTAAGAACATGCACATACATACTTTTCATAGTGACAACAAAATAGATCCATGCATATCATCCATCATCATCATCCACGAACAGGCTACACCATCGCCACGAAGATCACTATCAGAATCTCAAATCATGCATCAGTTTTAGTAATTATGAATACATGCACACATGCACAGCATCAGTTCTAATGATTATAAATACATGCACACACACACACCCGCACTCAGCAATACGTTCATCCGGTACCGTTCTTAGACCATGCATTCGACATGCAAGCGCCCCCTACCTTTAGAAGAATCCTCAGAAACCTTTTTCGTTCTTGTTGTTGGGTCCGATGTCCTTTTCCTGGTTCGTCCGGTCTTCCTTAGCTTTGTCGTATCCTGCGCCTGATTCTGGGATGAAGTGTGGTCCGTTCCCCCGTACCGTAACCAAGACCTCCAGGAGTGAAGAGTAAGATAGAAGAAGGAGAAAGATGGAGACGAAGGGAGGAAGTAGAAAATGAAGTGACGGAGGAGGGAGTCTGAAGAAAGAGTAAGTGCGTTCCTCCCCAAGGCTCACGTTTTATATATATATATATATATATATATGTGCATGCGCACAGTAAAAGAAGAGTGGGATGGGAGAGTGCGTGCCCAGCAGTCACGTGCACTCCACCCCATCCCCTGACCATCACCATTTTTAATATTTTAATGGCTTGATCCTAATTAGTTAAATGCAATTAACAGTTATTTCTTAGTTAAAATCAAATCTTAATGGTTTATTCTTCATTCAGCATTTAATTTCAAAACTGGGATGTTACACTTAGAGCCTGTGTATTGGAGCAAGGTGGTTCATGGGAAAGATACTTGCCATTGGTGGAGTTTGCATATAACAACAGTTACTACAGTAGCATTGGGATGGCTCCATATGAAGCTTTATATGGTAGAAGGTGTCGTACACCTTTGTGTTGGAATGAAAATGGCGATGCCATTCATTTGGGACCTGAGTTAATCCAGGAAATAAATGAACAAGTTACTTTGATTCGAGAGAAAATGAAGATTGCCCAAGACCGACAGAAAAGTTACTATGACAATCGGCATAGACCACTTGAGTTTCAGGCAGGAGATTGGGTATTTCTGAAGGTTTCACCGACCAAAGGTGTAGGTCGGATATTGAAGAGTCATAAGCTTAACCCGAGATACATCGAGCCATATCAGATTTTGGAGAGAATTGGTGATGTTGCTTACTGATTGGATCTTCCCCAATCGTTAACTAATATCCACAATGTATTTCATGTGTCACAACTCCGAGCGTATATTCCGTGTGATTCCATGATTGTGCCGGAAGACTCTATCGAATTAAAGGAGGACCTGATGATGGAAGTTACACCAATCGGTATTGAAGAATACCAGACTAAACGGTTAAGAAACAAGGAAGTACCATTGGTAAAGGTGAAGTGGCAAAATTTAAATGGGATAACCTACACGTGGGAGTTGGAATCGGACACAAGGCGGGTGTACCCCGATCTTTTTCAATAAGGTGCGTTGATTTCGGGGACGAAATCCCTTTTTAGGGGGTGGATGTAACATCCCTGATCTTTTAGTAAAATTATGATGAGCGGAAAATATTAATAATTGTTTTAGAGATTTATTTGATATTTTTATGAATTATTAGGCAATTATAAATAATTAACTAGTGTGGAAATAAATAAATTTATTGATTGATTAATTATAAAAAGGTTAAATGAGATGAAATTAGAAGGAGGTAAAAGTTTAATTAAAACTTTCAAAGAAAATATGAAAGAAATAGGGAAAAGACAGTTTTGCCCCTGAGTCTTAAATAATAAGGATTTCCTTTCTTCTTCCTCATTATCCATGCGAGCCTTCTTCTTCTTCTCCTTCTCTTCCTCTTCTCCTCCCTCACTGCCGAGAGTTGCATGCTCCAAGGGAAGACTCTGTTCGCGTCAAAACTTCGAAATAACCCCATTTCCGAGATCGTGACTTCGAGGTGAGTACAATGGACCCATTAGAGTTGAGTTATGTCTTCCCTCTTCACTTTTTCTCTCTAGCCGATGGACATGCATTGTGGGAGAAGCTTCTGTTTTCTACTCCTCCAGTGCATGGGAGCTTGAAAATGGTATTTAGAAGAATTAGAGTAGTATAATGTTAATGGGTTTTGCGTTCGACCTCCGTAGGTAGCCAAACGAACGTCGGAGGACCGAGTGACGAAGCGGGTGTTGAATTCAGAGGTGGAACCTTGAGCCCAGCACTTAGAGGACGCAATCGGCATCAAGAACAGATCGTCGAAGCTTGGAACCGAGGTAAGGGGGTGTTCGGATTGTAATTAATTAGAATAGGAGCGTATTTTGGGTTGGGGTCGCCGAACTAAGTATTAAAACAGTAAGAAAGATTGTGGATAATAATTGCATGTGAATTATGTATGGTTTATGATGAGTGTGAGATTAAAGTGTTTTGCATGGTGATGATTCAATGTGTATAGTGGCGTTATGATGACGGGCTTGACAAGTAGGTCGCCCAGTGGCAATGTGATGGCGGGCTTGACAAGTAGGTCGCCCATTTGATGAGTATATGTTGTTGTTGATGGCCACTTGTTATATAATATGATGAATGTGAATGATATATGTATGATTATGTGGTGTGGGATGACCGACGGTATGTATAGCCCCTCGTTTCTGGCTCCCGTGGTTTATGTGCCCAGTTGAGCTACCCAGTGGTCAAGTAGGACCCAGTGGATGAGGTGGAGAGTTAAGCAGGACTCGGTGAACCAAGCAGGGTTCACGGGGTGTCAAGTAGAACCCCCAGCTGAAGGCCGATCCTTTAGTATCCGGATACTAGGCATCGATTTAGTGTGAGAGTCAGTGGTGATAATTGATGAATTATTAGTATTGTGTGATGGTGTATGTACCTAACTATATTCGCCGAGTGTGATTTGCTATATTCGTCGAGTATGATTTGCTATATTTGCCGAGTGTGATTTGCTATATCTGCCGAGTGTGATTTACTATATTTGTCGAGTGTGATTTGTAATTTGTGGATAAAGTAGTCGGACGGAGTTTATATACACGTATTTTGTTATTTAATTTCCGTTCTAGATTAATTATGATGCCAAACACTCACCCTTGCTGTGGTTTTCTTTCAATTTAGTAACTAGTGACAGGGAAGAGGTCGGAGCCCTGGAGGTGCGCCAAGCGGAGGACTGATGCCAAGGAACTGAGTGATTATGAAATGAATTATGTGTGTAATGCATAATGAGTTTTCCGTGTATGTGATGATATACTATGTTGCTTGTGTGTTGGACTAATTTAGAATTGGTATGTTGATTAATCGGATATGAATTCATGGTGCTGAAGTAGTATGGTATTGATGTTAATGTGGTCGGTGTTGATTTTATGAGTAGATATATATATATTGGCACGGAGCCAATAGTAGGTGTATATGATAATTGCTATGGGCAGGTTTTGTGAATAAGTGTGGGTCATGAATGATGAAAACGGGATGAATTGTGTCTGCTGTAGTATAGTTGATTACCGGGCAAATCTCGCCCGAGCGGATTCAGTCTTGTTCGAGCGAGGGCCGGGGAAATTGATTCTGTGCCTATTTCGCTCAAGCGAGTATCCCTCACTCCCTTCAGAGTGAAGGTTAGGACGTTTCCGAGTGAGCCATGACCGAGAGAACCTCTTCCGAGTGAAGGAAGGTTAGGAATGTTCCGAGTGAGGCATGATCGAGAGAACCTCTTCCAAGTGAAGGAAGGTTTGGAATATTTTGAGTGAGGTATGCCTGAGAGAACCTCTTCCGAGTGAAGGAAAGTTAGAATGTTTCCGAGCGAGGTATACCCGAGAGAACCTTTTCCGAGTGAAGGAAAGTTAGAATATTTCCGAGTGAGGTATACCCGAGAGAACCTCTTCCGAGTGAAGGAAGGTTAAGAATATTCCGAGTGAGGTATGCCCGAGAGAACCTTTTCCGAGTGAAGGAAGGTTAAGAGGTTCCGAATGAGATATGACCGAGTGGACCCATTTTCGAGTAAAAACCGAATTGTTAATTTTCCTTGGAAGTCTCGTAGTTCGCTCAGGTTTAAAATGTAGAATTCGCCCGGGCGAGTCGGAACTCGCCTAAGCGACCTTCACGGGTTTCGCCTAAGCGAATCAGGGTCTCGCTCAGGCGAATGACCCTGCCTTTATTTTCTTCTTCCGTTGATTTTAAATAATTCCATTTTGTTATTTAATTTATTTGCTATCGTTTATTGTTCTGAGTGTGCTTAAGGAAAATAAATGTTGTTTTACATTAGAATCTAATTAACTATCAGTAAACGTGAAAAACTTATTGTGAAAAATAATTAAACGGATGTAAATAAATGTGAAATTGACGTAGGACGTCACACTTCAAGTCCTTCTCCACCAATTTTGCTACACAATGAACAAACTTAAAGCAATTGTTAGCAAAAATTAAATCCAAAATCTAACCACTCCTCTCACAATTGTGTTTCATTCAACTTCTCCTTTAGGTCTTCAATTGCTTTTACCTCCTTCAATTTTCACTCTTATCTACTATTTCCCAAAGAATGCTACCCTTTGAGATGGGGGAAGAGAAAAATCCAAGGGAATTTCAAAGGAAATGGAAACTCAAGGACAAAACTAGAAGAGAAGAAGACAAGCAAAAAAAAAAGTTTACTTTGAAAGAATTGGTTACTCAAAAGGATTTTAAAATTTGACAAGAAGTTAACCTAAAAATCAATAAATGTTTAAATGAATGAAGATGGCTTTCTATATTATGAATTAAATCCAAGACATACCATGAAAGCAAATTTACACAACTAGACAAAAAAAAAATACAATGCAGCAACAAAAGGCAAACACTAAAAAAAATTATACCTAAAACTTCTTGAATGCAAAATTGTATAAGCAAACTTTCTAGTGCAAAAATTCTAATTTTTAGGAAACAAGTGTTGGTCAAAGAATAGTACAACTTGGCTGAATTACTAAACAAAATTCACAAAACCGTGCCAAAAATTGACTTCAAAGGCTCACTGCTTTTCTTTTTCAACTTTTGCTATTCGGCCCTTTTATATTTTTTTTTGTACTACTTTTTTTTTTATAAGGGCTCACAATATGTACTCTTTTTGCTTTTGACAATTCAAGGGTACGGTAACGATCAAACAGAATGACTACAATTTACAATTCAGCGTGCACAGTAATTGACCTCTAAACTTTCGAAATAAGCACGCATATAGCTATTGATAATACAGCCAAGACCGAGTGACCAAAGATTCAATTGCACCATTCGAAACTAGGAACGTACAGTAAATTCCAATTGACCAAATTTGAGTCAGATTTCTAATGAAGGAATTGCACAGTACCTTACGTGAATTGATCAAAGAATTTGCACAGTGATTGAACAAACAATTTTTTTTTTTGAATGACCGAGAATTCTTGCAACAATTTGTATGGCACGTAAATGGAATTTATCAATTGACCAACTTGACAAACCAATCAGAAATTGACCAAGAAAATTTGCAATAACTAATTTGACCAATGCTAATTGCCAAGAACGAAATGAAATTATACAGTAATTGACCAAGGAGTATTACTGTACCCTTTACGTGAATTCACACTAGATAAATGGCAACAAATTTCAATTGATCAGGTACAAAGATTATAGCCAAAGAATTGATTCATCAATTATAATAATTTCACATGCCAACATTTGAATGGAAGCAATTTGGACCCAATTAGATTTCAAGATAAAAAAGAATTGAACACAGTGACGCACATTAATTGTGTAAGAAGAAAGAAATAGGCACGTAATGCTTAATAGAACAAATTGACCAAATCTGTGAATGACCAGAAAAACTGTGCACTATTACGAGAATTCTTGACGCAAGATTCGAAGGATCACAAAATTTTAACAGGCAATGGTTCGAGACTCGAAGGATCAAAAACAGAATGATCAAAATTTCAAATTGACGTACGCTGGAAAATTTGATAATTGACACAACATGAATTCAATTATTGGAATGAAATGCTGACCAATCAGAAAGAACAAAAGGTTATGTATGTACCAGTTCTTGGAGAATGGCAGAACAGAATTATAACCATGAAAAATTGATCAATGACGCGCCAAGGAAACGAGCACAGCGTGACAAGAAAATGACTTGAATAGCTATTAAATTTTTGCTTCCGCGGGTGCTATACTCAGAAGGTAAAATTTTACAAACTGGATACTACTATATTAATATGCCACAGAATATTTCTATAGTGCTGGACAAAAACAAAATTAAATCCTAGTGAAAAAATTTCTAAAGAATGGAAATCTAAACAATCCTAACAATGAGCATACATCATCACCTTAAATTGAGGCAATGAAACTATGGAAATTGGAGCTTCAATACCAATTAAAAGATGATTTTAAATGGTATAGAATCAGCACTTCTACAAGCAAAATTTTAGAAAATTTCTAGAACAAAGATGAAGCTCCAATATGCACCAAACACCCTAATTTTGGCTCTAGAATCATGTATGTAACAAGGCTAAAGCTGAATTTTGATTTTTTAATGGTGCAAGACTAAGAAGCTAAAGAAGATGACAAATCAAATTCTAAAAATTTAAAGAACCCAACACAATATGAACAAAAACTCAGAAAAATCAAAAGAAATTTTTTTTTGAATTTTTAGAGAAGAAACAAGGTAGAATAAGAACCTCCAAGGCTAACTGATACCACTTGATGAAGGCTTGCCTTCTAAACTGGATGGATCTAGGTTCTTTTTCACTTAATTTTGTTCTCCATTGATGGTTTCTATGGAAGAATGGAAGATGGATGGAAGGTTGATGGAAGGGATAAAAGATGATGAAGGAGACGCCACCAATGACTTGGATAAGTCTCTACTCGCCACTCTAGGGATGGTCACCTAGTGATAAGAGCTTGAAAGGGGTTAGACTTTCTCTAACCTAAAGGGAAGAGTTTGCACTCAAATCTCACAAATGTAAATTTCATTCAAAACTAATATTGTGGAAATACATGGAGAGGTAATCCTTATATAGGCAAGGTGGAATGGTGGCCAAGCTGGGCAACTTGGGCTTCCCACTCTTCGTTAGGCCCAAAATCAACTAAACTAGAAAATGTGGCCAACTACAAGGCCCAAAATGATGTACAAGGTCCAAAAATGACCTAACAATAAACCTAAACTATTTTGAGTACAATTGAAATTATTTAGAAACTATGTCCGCATCAAACACCAACATCAATGAAGGTCAACTGGTGGGTTTTGGTCTTCTTCTTTTGAGTCTGCGTCGGATCCTTCCCCCTACGCCTCTTTTGTAACTTAAAGGTCCCAGCTACCCTATGGTTAAAGTTAACTTCCTGACCTGTTCAACCGAAATAATAACTTTTTCCTCAAACTTTGTTCCTTTGTGTTTTGGGAAGACATAGTTCTCAGCTTTAGTAGCGGTGCCATTCTAGGTCTGTTGTTGTGCGTGAAGCTGAGCTAGGGCATCTATTCTTGTAAGTTCCTTTGTAATTCACAAAAAAAAGATCAATATACCTGCCATAAAGAATAGTTAGTTATAAAGAAAAAAAGTAAAGTCAAGAGGTTGTACGTAGGTACTGATGCCGGCGTGAGGTCTCTCTCAGAAGTGTTTTGTAGGAGAATTTACTCAACTTAGAGAAAGCACTCAAAGCCTCCATTACTTCTCGTTACTATGGCAAGAATTCTTCCTCGCGAATGGAGGAGGCATTGCTTGTTAGAAGAAAATGCTTGTGCATGTTAGGGAATCCCATCAAGGTCAGGCAGCGGAAACATAAAGGATTCCTAAAAAGGATTGCAAATACAAATGTCTCAAGGCATTATGCAAAATTAAATTTTTGATTTAGGGTTTACCTCTTGTAGACACAAAATGAGTTCCTCGATCGAAGCAATTGTAGCTTCGTCCTTAGGAGTCCACACGAGCACTCCCACCAGAAAAACAAAGTTCTGAATGCTAGTATGGAAATTTGATTGTAATCTAATTTCTGAGCAGCAGCCTATGAGCATCTCATGCTCTATATATAGGCTTAGGTCTTGACCTGAGCTCTCATTAAACATTGGGCTCCTGACTCATTCTAAATGAGTTAGGCCCAAATAGTTTTATTTTTAGTCCAACTAAAATAAAACTATCCTCTGGTGGGCTTACTCTATGTGTGTGACCCTATAGGTAAAATATTCGGTTATATTAATAATAAACTATTTTATTATTAATATAAAATAAGAGCGGTATCTAACAATACATCATTATGTCTGAATATTATTTATCATCGACTTGACCTATAAGTGATAATTATTTTATATATTTATTCCTTTTGTCACGATATCTAATTGGGCCCAAGGCATAGTCGTCGTCATCCTTGTATGGCCTAATTCATTTTACTTGATACCAGAGTAGACTTTACAGAATAAATATCTAATATTTATTCGTCCTAGCATGGCCATGCATTTTGTTAGTCTCACTCCATCAAGTGGCCCATAGATATCACTCCTGTCACATAGGAGAGACAAATTCCATCTACATCACTCATATCCCTTTGTATAATTTGTTTATTGCCTAATCACAATCTTTATGGTCATCTTATTACAGATAACGTTTGATTGTATTAAAACAACAAACTCCTTATGTAGGAATCATAGTGACTTCAGGTCTAAGGACTATATACCATTATCACATTGAGAACCGTTTATGACACTCATGTAGCAATCTATGCAACGTTCTCATGGTGGGTCTGTCCAGTACAACATTACTCTTAATGTGTACCCGTGTAAAGACTTGATATCATATATCCATGATTTGTGAGATCAAATCATCAGTACATTCATACACTAATCTTAATGTATTTACATGTCTCCGTGTAAATACTTGATTAGGGACATTTTAGGAATAATTCTCATATGACCTATTATTCCAGGATAAATAGCATTAAAATTAGTCTTAAAACTGAAAATACTAATTTTATTGATAAGTTAAAATTGATACATTAATAGCTCGTAGTGCATATACCAACAATCTCCCACTTGCACTAGAGCCAATCAGATGTTTGCCTAATGCCTAATGATCTAGTGTGTCCCTCATGCTTTTGTTGTGCAAGAGGTTTGGTGAGTGGGTCAGCAATGTTCTCATCGGTGTGCACTTTACATATCTTAACATCTCCTCGTTCAAGTATTTCTCGGATGAGATGATAACGTCTAAGTATATGCTTGGATCACTGATGTGATCTAGGCTCCTTAGCTTGTGTAATTGCTCCACTATTGTCATAGTAGAGACTTATAGGGTCCACAATGCTAGGAACTACCTCAAGTTCTGTTACGAACTTCTTGATCCATATTGCCTCTTTTGTAGTATTTGAGGCAGCAATATACTCAGATTCCGTAGTAGAATCAGCAACTGTCTTTTGCTTTGAACTTTTCCAACTTACAGCGCCACCATTTAAACAAAACACATACCCTGATTACGCTCTTAAGTCATCCTTATCAGTTTGGAAGCTAGCATCAATGTAACCCTTTACAATGAGCTCTTCTTCCTCTCCATATATCAAGAATGAATCTTTAGTTTTTCTCAAGTACTTTAGGATATTCTTGACAGCAGTCCAGTGACTTTCATCGGGATCAGACTGGTATCTGCTCGTCATGCTTAGAGCATACAAGACATCTGGTCGGGTACATATCATGGCATACATGATTGATCCAATAGCAGATGCATATGGAATCTTATTCATCCCTTCTCTTTCTTCTTTAGTGGAAGGAGATTGAGCCTTTGATAGGCTTATGCCATGAGCCATAGGCAAAGTTCCTTTCTTGGAATCTTGCATGTTAAACCTTTTTAACACTTTGTCTATGTATGTATTCTAACTTAGGCCAAGAAGTTTTCTTGATCTATCTCTATAGATCTTAATTCCCAACACGTAGGTTGCTTCACCTAAGTCTTTCATAGAAAAACAGCTTCCCAACCAAGTCTTCATAGACTGAAGGGTAGAAACATCATTTCCAATGAGTAGTATGTCATCAACATACATGACCAGAAAAACAATTGTGCAATCACTAACCTTCTTGTAGACACAAGGTTCATCCTCATTTTTAGTAAAGCCAAATTGTTTAACAGCTTCATTAAAACAAAGATTCCAGCTTCTAGACGTTGTAGTTTGCACACCTTCCTGGATGCTTCAGGCTTAACAAAGCCTTCGGGTTGTGTCATGTACACTTCCTCAAGAAGATTTCCAATAAGGAAAGTAGTCTTGACATCCATTTGCCATATCTCATAATCATGGTATGCAACAATAGCAAGCAGAATTCAAACAGACTTTAGCATGGCGACTGGAGAAAAGGTTTCATCATAGTCTATACCATGAATTTGCTTGAAACCTTTCACCACCAATCTTGCCTTATAGGTACTTATATTACCATCCATGTCAGTTTTCTTTTTGAAAACCCACTTGCATCCTATAGGTTTTACCCTTTCAGGTGCATCAACCAAAGACCAAACTTGATTAGTGTACATGGAGTCCATTTTAGATCCCATGGCTTCAAGCCATTTCTCAGATTTTGGACTTGCAATGGCCTCTTCATAAGATGTTGGCTCATTTTGACCCATTAACAACACATCTCCTTCCTGAGTTACAAGAAATCCATATCTTTTAGGTTGTTGACGTATTCTACCTGATCTACGTAAGTCTTGTTCTACTGGAGTTGGAGTTATCACAACATTTTGTGGTTCCAACTCCATTTCCACCATTGGCTCTTCAATGCCTTACAGGTCTTGAACTTCTTCAAGTTCTACTTTCCTCCCACTGATCATTTTAGAGATAAATTCCCTTTATAAGAATACAATATTTCGAGCGACAAACACTTTTCCCTCGGTAGGATTGTAGAAGTAATAACCTTTAGTTTCCTTTGGGTATCCCACAAAAAGACATTTATCTTATTTGGGTCCACGTTTGTCAGAAATCTAACGCTTCACATAAGCTTCATGTTAACCCGGTAATAATGGTTGTTTTTGTTTAGCTATTTGTGTTTACTACCGGGTCATTAATTGGCAAGTGCACCAATCGTTTGTAGTTTTCAAAATTTAGATATCGTTCCACTGGGATTGAAAGTCCAATAACAACAGTAATTTCCTAGTCACTATGGTAAATGTAAAGAAACTTATAGACAAAAAGAATGATTTATATATAATTTATACAATATTCACAGGATAGCATGGTTGAATTGTTCATGAGATAAAAAGAAAATAAAAATCTATCTAAAAAGTTGAGTTGCAATCTAGAATAGGTAAGATACTTGAGATAAACACAAATAAACAAATTATGTTGGAAATTGGACCCCTAATCTAGAATAACAATGAGGAACTCAAGACGTGTATATTTAATCATCAAGTTTCATGTCATTGCAGCTTAAATTCATTATAACCGATCCCTCGTGATATAAATTCTAAGAATTCACCGTAAAGTTCGATCCCTCGTGAGTTTTCTCAATAAAAACTTGCATTAAGACCTGGCCTTATGGCAACAATGGTTAACAACCCTTATAGAATTGAGATACCAAGGGTATTCCAACTTTTACTTTCGTCAAAACAAGTTTCAATACGGCATGAATAATCATTCTCCCGTTTGACATTCACACTAATAAAACAAGTTTCAATACACATGAAAATCATTCTCCCGTTTGACGTTCATATTAATAAAAGATTGAAATACTAACATGGACTTGAATCATAAACATGCAGAGGTCGAATTCACAACATTATACTCAATAGATTAGTTCACCAATTCCAACATAAACAAATTAGTTACACATGGTAAAAGTAAAAACAACACTTACAGAGGTTGACATTACGAAGACGATGGAAACTTCACGATACAACGATCACAATACACCACAACACTCTCAAGTATCTAGAAAACTATTCTAGAACTACAAACTCTAAAAGAAATACTCAAAACTTGAGTATAGAAGAGAGAAAAGAACTCTGAATGTAGAGAATGGGATGGGATGAGATGAGATGGGGATGCTTAGAATGGTGTTGGATGGCCCTATTTATAGGGCTGAGGAAGGGTGCTGACGCTACGCGTTAGTCCCCTGACTCAGCCTCCATTAACGCAGCTGGTAGTGACCACCTTGGAATATTTTATTCAATTATGCTTGGCCATGTGTCCCTGTCTTCACTGTGTTTTGGCCATTTGTGCTGAGTGGAGTGGCCAATAATGGGTCACTAGGTGAGTGCTTGGCTAGCTTCGCTGTGGAGTCCACGCAGCTCTGACACTACGCGTGGCTGTGACGCGTAGCGTCAGCATCAGAAGTACCCACGCTACGCGTGGTGTTGATGCTACGCGTCAGCTTCTCCAGATCTTCAATTTTCTCTTAAATTCTTTACTTTTTCACTACAAAACTAGAGAAAATTGATCAAGGGCAGATTATTTCCAACAACATCTATTTATTGAATTTAAAACCTAATTTTCTAACAGTTTACACAAATTTTTATTATTTTTATGAAATTTTTATTAGAAGATTTATTGTAAATTTGAGGACTAACAAATACCCCCAACTTGAGACATTGTTCGTCCTCGAGCAAGAGAGAAAAATAAAAAATAAAAATTTGAAATCAAATTTTTGAGTTAGTCCGAGAATTTACCATAAAAAGTAATTACACAATTTACCATTTTGAAATAATCAATTATAGAAATCTAATGTAACAAAGGTTTAATGATAAAATTCTTTACAATATTTTATTAACACATCAAGCATAATTTCAGGCTTACCTCTCCAAGTGTTTATCTCAATGCAATCGGTAACCTGTTTCACTCAATCGATCATAAAATCAAACAAATTTAATTTTGATTTTCATCTAATCAATGGTTGATTGTACAGAGATATTTTAGAAATCACAAGGTCTTTTCAAGGGTTGTAATGAGGCTTGGCTACAAGAATTTATGGTTTTTCTTAGAATTCAAAAACCTGAAATCATAAAAGAGCATTTTATAATTTTTAGGCTTTCTCTTGGCCCAAGTCTCAATTCCTTTATTGATGAACAATAAATACCCCCAACTTGATTCTTTTCACTATTTTTGACTTTTCTTTTTCATATTTTCTTTTCTTTTTCTTTGAAAAGAATCAAGTTGCTTATTTTCACTCCCCATTTTTATAAGAACACTCAAAATATTTTTATTTTGCTCAATTGCTCTTTTAATCGATCAAGTATAGGGAATGGTTAAAACTGTTTTAGGTTTAAGGGTACCAAAGAATTTATTCTCAGGCTCAACATTGGCTTGCAAAGGATAAAATAATTTTTACCAAGGTAAGCTGTTTGGCCCAAGGTTTTTTTTCACCAATAAATGTGCCTTGATCATTTTCCTGAATTCTCTGTACAACAACACAAATCAAAGATTAAAGCAAAATCAATTCGAATGAAGTTATGTCGATTAAACCCTCAAGTGTTTAAAAAGATCTCTCGACTTACTGGGTTATCGAAATTTGCTTGATAGATAATAAACTTATTATAATTAAATTTATCAAAATTCATAAGTTATAAAAGAATCAATAATTAATTTTACAAAATTGGTTTTTTTGTGTAAAAACTTTAAGTGAATAAATTAACTTACTAACAAAAATTTGATTGATTTATTAAAAGATAAAATTTATTTTTGAATTTTTTGAATAGAACACGCAAAAACAAAGCACGATAAAATTGCGCAAATGAAACACACCACACATAATAAAAGAAACATCATAATATAATCCAAAATATAAATATCAATGTAAATATAAAACTAAAAGTGTATGTAAAAGGTGTAAAAAATAAAGAAGATAGCATCATCAGTCCTCCATCTGGTCATCATCATCCTCCTTATCATCATCACCATCAGAATCAATTTGTGCTCTAGACGGTCCACCAGTCTCAGGGTAGGTAGGTAAATCACCAGGCCAAGCTACATGGGCTACAAACTCAGCTGGTGTGACATATGGTGCACCCTCACCCTACAATCTGTACTGATAAAATTCATCATGAAGATGAATATAAGCTCTATGTGTGGCAGCCATCATCTGCATCATATGCTAATGCTCAAGTGTCATCCTGGCAAATCCCTCTGTGACAACATCAGCAGGTGGTGGTTGAACTGGTGGTCTCCTCCTCCTCGGTCTGGGCTGAGCCTCCTGCTCCAATGGTGGAAGCTCGCTGATGCTAAATCTCCGAGTCATTAATTTGGTTGAAAAATCTTGAATTAATATTGACTTATCGTATGACTCTCAGAGGATTTATTCTTTGGCAAGCGCACCAATCGTTAAATTTGTAATATATTTGATCGTTCCCACAGGGATTGTGGTAATTACCTCAATCTTAGACCGATACAAGCTGAACCAACGTAATACATATAGAATTCATTCTGTTTTTGTTGTTTTATATTTCTAATGTTTTTGTGTTTCAGAGACAGTATGAAAGATGAAATGTGATTAATGGAAGATAGGTTAGGATTGCTTCAACTTATAATTTCATCAAGAAACATGTATTTAAGGTTCAATCAAGCTTCAAACTCAAGAGGACAATCCACAGATGGTTAATCCCTAGTTCCTTAGGTGAATAACACTAATTCCTAAGCATTAAACCCTAATCCCTTAGGTGCTCAATTAACAGAGAAATCTAATATGAAATTGGGGGTTGAACCCTAACTATTCACCTAATTGCTAGGCTTGAATTAGTTAGGAAGCGAGAAGTTACCTAAGCTTTAACCATGATTCCTCACTGGTGAGTTTCTTCATCAGATCTGGATTTGTCAATCCAGCAAAGTAGATCCACTCCTCAGCTTGTTCTCCTCAAGATTTAGAAGTTGACTTCCTCAATACACTTTCAAGAACTCATTGCAAACCTTCGCAATCCCAACCTTAGGGACTTAGAAACCCATGGAAATGGATTCTGCCGAAGGAATGTGGAGAGACATGGATGAGAGAATTTAGAGAGAGAAAGGAACTAGAGAGAGATTGGAAATGGGCAAATGAATCGTGTTCTGTATTCTACCGTCTCTGTGTCTCTTGTGTCACTTGAGCGTGAAGGGCTCTCGTTTGAGCGAGGTCGAATTATTTAAGGGACTATTAGAGTCACGCTTGAGCGTGAGCTTGGAAGCTTTGGGCGTGGATGGTATTTTTGGGGTCACGCTTAAGCGTGAACTTTCTCGCCTGAGCAAGATCGAAAAATTCACTACACTATGTCTTCACGCTTGAGTGTGAATGAGCCACGCTTGAGCGTGGTCGAGTTTCCTTTTCCTCATGCAATGTTCTCTCCTTTTACGTAGCTGCATGTATCCTTCACGCTTGAGCTTGGGTCTTTCCCGCTTGAGCGTGAAACTTATATTACTGCACCTGTACATATAAACAAATAATTGCCTAGCATTTGAACGCTGGCTGTCCAGCGTATGTACGCTGGGTTAGTGAATTTATAAATAAAACATAATTTCTTAATTAATTATTGTTTTTAATCATTTTCTTGCATAAATTAAACACTTTTGAAATAAATAAATAAAATAAGAATTATTGACAGTTTATTAAATAATAAAGCCAAACTAAACAATATTTAATGAATTATGTTAAATAAAAGGTGAAATAATTAAGTCTTTTCAAGACTTATCACATCCCCAAATTTAAAACTTGCTTGTCCTCAAGCAAATAGTCAGATTAATCAAATCAATTGCACTTACTCAAGAAAATCAACCTTTCCTTAACTTAGTTCATACCATAATTATTGAATACCAATCATGCTTTCCTTTCGTAAATTCTGAATATATAAAACTCACACCTGCTTTGGGAAACAAGCTGGTGATACTTTCCTTACTGAATTAGTGTTTCACTCTTCTCTCAGTGTATAAGGTTCAATAACATGCACTCATCACCTGCATAATTGTTAGATCAACATAGGCTTGCAACAGTTCTAAACATCATGACAAATGCTAGCACAATTGGATCAGTAAGGGCTTTTTAAGCTTGTAAGGGGGTTAGGCTACAGGCTCTATTTTTGTTTTTCTAGTCAATGTTGGGTTAAAGGATGTGGCCACTGATGCCTTGCCTCAATCTTAACTTAAATGCCTTAACTAACTAGCTATTTTATTTACATTATTATTTTTTTCATATGAAGGATAACTCAATAACTTGTGGTGCTTTGCCTTGCCTCTCTTTCAGTCCTTTGGACTCTTTCTTTTCTTTCTTTTCTTCTATCTTTTTTTTTCAAAATTTTTTCTTCTTCTTTTTTTTTTCTTGTGGTGCTTTGCACCTTCTTTCTTTGCTGATTTTTCACTTTTCTTTAGCTTTTTCTATTCTTCCTTTCATTTCTCAAAATCCTCATCTATAATTAAGGTCAGAGTGTATCCTTTAATTGCTGTTAGGCACACTCTTCATCCCCAAACTTAGAACTTGCTAGTCCCTAGCAATAAGATAAGACTCAACAGTTCATCAGTGGAACGTCCAGGGATAATTCTCTTGGTTTTTCTCAGATAAACAGGCTTATAAAGTTAGGTATAAAATAAGAATGAAAGGGGTCTCAGGATCAAATATAATTATTGGGTCAAAGGATAATTAATAATATTAGGATGGCTAATTTTGGCCCTAGCTAGATTAACAAAGAAGGCCTTCATCATTTTCAATTGGCAACATATAATCATTTAGCAAGCACTGAAGCAAATTCTGTCTCACTTAAACAAGAATGCAAGCACACTCGGAAAAGAATTAATAAAGGCTCAAAAGCTAACAGTAGCAGGTAATCAGCCAATCATGTCCCCAAACTTAATGCAAGATTATAAACTCAGAGTGCTAACTAGCATGGTGAATATACAAATAATATAGGATAGAAATAGTTATGGATAGGGATCATGAATCAAGTAATGCGAATCAATTAATTTATCCAATTAAAGCCTGAGAATCAGTAAACTTTAAATTATTAAGATGGATTCTAAATTAAACCTAATTAACATAATCTATCAATTAATGAGATGAAAGGATAAAATACTTCCCTTTTTACCTGAATGGCAATGAATGGTGAGTAATAGTGTGGATGAATTTAACCATACAATTCAGAAAAGAAATAATAACAAAAAACTTATATAGAAATAAAATTCCATTACAACTGAAAAAGGAAATACATTGTTCAAGAAAATATTTAAACAAAGTCATTACAAAGAAGCAACATAACATAAACACAAAATAAAAGATCAGTCATCCTCTTCTTCACTTTCTTCATTCATAGATTCATCATCATCTTGCTTTGGATAAGGTGGAAATTCAGCTGCTAAAGGTGTGTCATCAGGGGGAATGGTGAATCCTATGGAAGCCAACCATAAATCTCTATCAGGTGGAACTCCCATTTCTTCAGTGTGATCCATATTCAATTTGGTGGCAATCTTTCTCAGCATGAGATCATGGTTCAGGACCAGATCATAGGTTCCTAGTTGCATCTTCTTCATAACCTGCAGTTCCTGCATTATCATGGAAATATCAGAAGAAGGACCTACTTCTGTTGGAGGTGGTGGTGCAAAAGATTTTGGTTGAGGTTGCCTTGGACGCTTGGACTCTTGAGGCATAAAATTGTCAATGTGGTTTATCACCCATTGTTTATCCATAATCCTCTCAGGCTTTACCTTTGTCAGTTCAGCATAATTCACCATAGCCTAATTCTTTTGGGCCAACAGGGTGATAACAGAGCAATATGGCAGTTGAAGATTCTTTTCAAGGTTCTTCATCATCTCTTCCAATATCAACTCGCCCAAATTTACATACAAACCTCTCATTAGACAATAAATCAATACCAACCTCTTAATGGTAATCTCAGTAGCATGCAGCACAGGTTGCAAAGATGATAGGACATAGTGGCACCATAAAAAGGGAAGGTGATTCAGACAATTCTTCCTGACACTTTTTGGTACACCATTGACCCGTGTCAAATATGCAGCTCCCTGTTCACAACACTCCTTTAATATTTCTTTCCTAAGATTTTCATTTCCAGCCCTATGAAAAATATCCACTTTCCATGTATAGTGACATCCTTCTTCCTCCAGTATAGGTACTTTCAATAGTTTGTTCAAAATATTACCAGTTAGAGGAATGGTGACTCCTCTCAAGAAGGAAGAAAAAGGAAACTCATCCTCCATAGAATGAGTTCTCAGATTGGCATACAATTCTCTAGTGAGTTCCTGGTAACCATTGCCTAAATTCTCATTAAAGAACTGCCATCCCCTTTCAATCATAGCAGCTTGCACATTAAGGTCAGCATATTTTTCTCCCTCAAGAACCAGAGCTCTATCCCTTATTACTCCTCTGGTTTTAAACTTTTGTTCATAATCTTGGGCGGCCTTAAAATCTCTAAACCTATGCCTATCAAAACTTTTAACTGCCTGGGATTTATTTCTCTCACTCAGACATTGACTTATTTTGGGTGGTGGGGAATCAGAGATACTGACAGTAACCACCCCCTTTTCCTTATCTTTTGGGGTTTTCTTCACATTTTCCACTTCCATAATTTCTTCAGGTTTTTGCAAGAATCTTTGTGATCTTCTCCTCATTGTGAGTGTTAAAGATGGTGGTTAAAAAGCCTAAATGAAAATAAGTACAAAAACTAAACAATCACAGCAAACCGAAAAAATGTAAGATGAATGGTTATGAAAAACGAAAGAATTCTGACAATGAAACAGTAAAATATTAACTATGTAACTAAAAATTTGAAAGTAAAAAGTGAAAAGATGGTACCTTTCTCAAGAATTACAAGTTGTGCCTTTTTCTCCTCGAAAACCCAAGTTTCAGCGTAAGAATTTAAGGTTTGTACACTGGGGGGGTTTTATACTGTGGAATCCGTTACCTGAGATGCGCGTAGTTACGCTGCAATCTTGGCGTACCAGCGCCCAAATTAAATCACATAGAAAGCATCAGGTATAAAACTCGCTCAAGCGTGTCATACTACGCTCAAGCGCTAAAAAATTAGCATCAGGTGGCTTCAATATGGCACTCTCGCTCAAGCTGACTTCATCACGCTTGAGCGAGAAAATGAACAGTACATCCTTTTTCTCGATCGCGCTCAAGCGAGAGCTTGAGGCGCTTAAGCGTGGGAGTTGTCTACCAGGCACCCTCAAAGCGTGGTTAACAAGGCTCAAGCATGGACTTCACCAGTAGCTATCACGCTTAAGCGTGAGGAATGTACGCTTGAGCGACAACCCATTCTATTCCACTTTGATGACCATGCTTAAGCGTGATTGGTACCCGGTCAAGCGACAATTTTTGCACAAAAGGCTTCTAATTTCCTCAGCCCCGATCACGCTCAAGCGTGAGGCTGGGGAGCTCAGGCGAGGCAATTGTTTATAAAGCACGCTCAAAGCGTAGAACTTTAAGCTGCAAGCGCGGATATTTTCTTTCAGGTACCCATGGTCATGCTCAAAGTGCGTTGAATCACGCTCAGGCGCGAAATACACAGTATTAGATGGCTTCAAAATTGGGACTCTCGCTCAAGCTCATAGCAGCACGCTTAAGCGAGAACATGAAACAGTATAACCTCATCCCTGATCACGCTCAAGCGTGAGCTTGAGGCGCTTAAGCGTGGCACTTGTAAACAAGGCACGCTCAAAACGTGTTAATTACGCCCAGGTGAGAGGTACAACAGGGTCTTGCATTATGGTCACGCTTAGAGCGTGTGGAATGACACTCAAGCGTGAAGTGCAACAGGGGATGATTCGCTCAAAGCTTTTAATGGTTTCGCTTGAGCGAGCAGAAAAGACTTTGGTAATTTTGCATTCTGTATGAAATTCGCTTAAGCGAAAGATGCTTCGCCTGAGCGAAATAGAGAAAATGGGTGCACTCGCTTAAGCTCACAGTGTATTCGCTCGAGCGAGTAGAAAGATCAAACCTGGAACTGTTCTCGCTTAAGCGTGAATAAATCACGCTCAAGCGACTAGTTCAGCAAAACAGGTCTCGCTCAGGCACAAATAGATTTCATCCAAGCAACTGGACAAACAGGAGGTCACGCTTAAGCACAAATAGATTCGCTCAAGCGACCAAGGTACCTGATTTTAATTCTAACTAATGAATTTTCAAGTATGCACACTGAAAATTTGAGTGTATAAACACTCAGACCTTATTCAAAAATTCATAAATTTTATTCACACTTTATTCACAAACATTTTAGTTTTCTTTTATTATTTCTAACACAAAAATTCAACAATCAGAATGTAGGGTTGCCTCCCTAAAGCGCTTCTTTAAGGTCACTAGCTTGACCTTCTGACATCTAAGAAGATGCCTGCAACAACATGGAGGTTTTCTTCCTATCAAACTCTCCTCCAAAGTAGAGTTTGAGTCTTTGGCCATTCACCTTAAAAGTTCTATCAGTGGCTGGTTCTTTCAATTCAATTGCACTATGAGGGAAAACCTCATTCACAATAAAAGGTCCAGACCACTTAGATCTAAGTTTTCCTGGAAAGAGTCTCAGCCTAGAGTTAAACAACAAAACTTTATCATCTTTTTAAAACTCTTTTCTATGTATCCACTTATCATGCCACCTCTTAGTTTTCTCTTTATAAATGGAGGCACTCTGATAAGCATTGAGTCTAAACTCCTCAAGTTCATGGAGTGTTAGGACTCTCTCCTCTTGAGATTGGTCAAAATCCATATTTAACAGCTTTGTGGCCCACCATGCCTTATGTTCTAACTCCACAGGAAGATGGCAAGCCTTACCATAAACTAACTGATAAGGAGACATGCCAATGGGAGTTTTAAATGCTGTCCTATAGGCCCACAATGCATCATCTAGTCTTACAGACCAATCTTTCCTAGACTTACCTACCACTTTCTCTAAGATTCTCTTAATTTCTCTATTAGACAGTTCAACTTGTCCACAAGTTTGTGGATGATATGGAGTAGATACCTTATGCAGTACCTCATAGTGTCTCAGGGCTTTTTCCATAAGTCTATTGCAGAAATGCGACCCTCCATCACTAATGAGGACTCTAGGGACTCTAAATCTAAAAAAAATGTTCTTCTTTATAAATCTAAGCACCACATGTGCATCATTGGTTCTGGTAGGGATTGCCTCCACCCACTTGGAGACATAATCCACAACAACAAGGATATATTTATTGGAGAATGACTTTGGGAATGGTCCCATGAAGTCGATGCCCCAAACATCAAATAACTCTACAACTAAAATATTTGTCAAAGGCATGCCAGCTTTAGCAGAGAGACCTCCACTTCTTTGACACTTATCACACCTTTGAACATACACTTTAGCATCCTGAAAAATGGTTAGCCAATAAAAGCCACTTTGCAAAACTTTTGCTGCTGTTCTGGAGGCACCATGGTGTCCTCCATAATAGGAGTCATGGCAATGCCACAATAGCCTTTCCTGCTCAGATTCAGGCACACATCTCCTGATAATTCCATCTACTCCTATCTTATAAAGAAATGGATCATCCCAAAGAAAGGTTTTACTGTCATGAAAGAATTTCTTCTTCATTTGAGATGTTCAACCTTCCGGTACCATAGAGGTACTTTTAAAGTTGGCCATATCAGCATACCATGGCCCTGTGATAATTGCCATCAACCTCTCATCTGGAAATTCTTCTTTAATTAAAATAAAATCAGATTCACCTTCCAGACGAGATAATTGATCAGCAACTGAGTTTTCTACCCCCTTTTTATCTCTTATTTCTAAATCAAACTCTTGGAGTAAAAGAACCCACCTGATCAACCTTGGCTTAGATTCTTTTTTAGCTAGCAAGTACTTGATTGCTGAATGATCTGTATACACAATGACCTTAGCACCAATTAAGTAAGCTCTGAATTTATCAAATGCATACACCACAGCAAGCATTTCTTTCTCAGTAGTGGTGTAATTTTTTTGATTCTCATTCAATACTTTGCTAGCATAATAGATCACGTGTTAATTTTTCTTTCTTTTGACCCAGCACAGCTCCTACAGCAAAATCACTTGCATCACACATTAGTTCAAATGGTAAAGACCAATCAGGTGGTGCAAGGATAGGAGCTGAAATCAATCTCTGTTTCAAATTTTCGAAAGCCTTGACACATTTTTCATCAAAAATAAAAACATGGTCTTTCACAAGCAACTCAGTCAAAGGCTTAGCTATTTTCGAAAAATCCTTTATAAATCTCCTATAAAAGCCAGCACATCCTAAGAAACTCCTCACTCCTTTCACATTAGTTTGAGGAGGAAGTTTTTCAATGATATCAATCTTGGCTCTATCTACCTGAATGCCCTCAGTAGAGATTTTGTGGCCAAGAACTATCCCTACTTTAACCATAAAATGACATTTTTCCCAGTTAAGGACAAGATTAGTCTCCTGACATCTCACCAGCACCTTAGATAGGTTGCTGAGGCATATATCAAAACTACTTCCAAACACAGAGAAGTCATCCATGAATACTTCAATGAACTTCTCTACCATGTCCCCGAAAATTGCCAGCATACACCTTTGAAAGGTAGCTGGTGCATTGCACAAACCAAATGGCATGCGCCTATAAGCAAAGATTCCATAAGGACAAGTGAAGGCTGTCTTCTCTTGATCTTTTGGATCAACCAATATTTGGTTGTAACCAGAATACCCATCAAGGAAGCAGTAATACTCATGACCTGACAACCTTTCAAGCATTTGATCTACAAATGGTAAAGGAAAGTGGTCTTTTCTAGTGGAGTCATTAAGCCTTCTATAATCTATGCATATCCTCCAACCTGTAGTTGGTCTAGTGGCAATGACTTCACCTTTCTCATTCTTAACAGTGGTCATCCCTCCTTTCTTAGGCACCACTTGGACTGGACTAATCCAAGCACTGTCTGAGATAGGATAGATAATTCCTGCATCAAGAAGTTTAACCACCTCTTTCCTTATAGCTTCTTTCATTATGGGGTTTAATCTTCTTTGTGGCTGAACAATAAGGGAATAGTCATCTTCCATTAAAATTTTATGCATACAAAAAGATGGACTAATTCCCTTTAAATCAGAAATGTTCCAGCCAATAGCAGACTCATGTTTCCTTAAAACCCCAATCAATTTTTCTACATCCTTATCTTTTAAATCAACATTAATGATTACAGGATGTGATTCATCATCTCCTAAAAAAACATATTTCAAGTGAGAAGGCAAGGGTTTTAATTCATGTTTTTCTTCAAACACCTCCTTACCTTTCTTAAGTTCAGTGTTATTCAAATTTTCTTTATTTTCATTTTCAAAATCACCTACTTCACATGCTTCAAGTAGGTTCAGCAATTCAGAATGTGAGTCATTTAACTCCTCAGTCTCAGAGTCAAAATCATCCTCCAAAAAGGCTTGTAAAACCTCTTCTTCAGTTTTTAACAGTATAGGAGTCTTATAACTTTTAATTTCTTCAATCATAAAACAATCCATCTTCTCAGCTGGATGTTTCATAGCATGGAAGACATTAAAAGTTACTTGCTCCTCTTGAACTCTCAGCATGATTTCACCCTTTTCTACATCAATTAAAGCTCTACCTGTAGCTAAGAAGGGTCTTCCTAAAATCAAAGGAATTTCTCTATCAGCCTCCATATCCAAAACTATAAAATCTGTTGGGAAGATAAACTTATCTACCTTAACTAATAGATCTTCCAGCATCCCATGAGGATATTTAATGGACCTATCAGCCAACTGCAAAGACATGCGAGTTGGTTGCAGGTCATTAATTCCTAACTTCTTCATTAAAGATAAAGGCATCAAGTTTATGCTAGCTCCTAGATCACATAAGGCACTTTCTACATGAACATCCCCTATTGCACAAGGTATTGTAAAAGATCCAGGATCTTCCAGCTTCTGAGAGAGTTTCTTTTGAATAATTGCACTACACTCTTGAGTCAGAGCAATCATCTTATCTCCTTTAAGCTTCCTTTTCTTAGACAGAAGTTCTTTTAAAAATTTAGCATAGGATGACATCTCCTGCAATGCCTCAGCAAAGGGAATATTTATGTGAAGTTTTTTAAACACATTTAAAAACTTAGCAAACTTTAGCTCATTTATTTGTTTTTTAAATCTATAAGGAAATGGAGCATTCTTTAATTTTTCAGGAGTTAGCTTAGAAGCTTCCTCCAAAATCAAATCAGCCTTTTTCTTTTTCTTCTGATGACTTTGGTTTTCTTTTTCTTTTTCTGTTTGAACTTTATTTTCAGTTTCATTATTAACTTGCTCACTTTCCTGCTCTTTTTTCTTTTTCTTCATCTTTTTCTAAACTATTTTCATGACTTGGAGGTGGAATAAGAACTTTCCCACTCCTAGTAGTTATTGCCTTGCAATGCTCCCTTGGATTTACCTCAGTATCTCCAGGAAAATTGCCAGACTGTCTCTCAGCTAATTGTTTTGATAGCTGTCCAACCTGATTTTCCAAATTTCTAATGGACGCTTCTTGATTTTTAAAACTAGCCTGAGTGGCCTGAATGAACTGAGACAGCACATTCTCAAGTTTCAATTTTTCCTTAGAAGAAGGGGGAGAAGGTTGTTGTGATCTATTTGTGGTTTGATTTTGTGGCATGTTCTGATTCAAATGTGGACCTTTCTGCCATAAAATATTGGGGTGATTCCTATAGTTAGGATTAAAGGAATTAGAGGGATAATTCCTTTGAAATTGTTGCTGCCCTATATAATTCACTTGCTCAGTAGGCATATTTAAATCACACATGCCATTTTCATGATCTTCACCACAAAAATCACAGCTTATCATACAAACTTGGCTAGGCTTTTGAAGTTCTGAAATCTGTACACTTAATTTCTCTAAAGCCTGAGTCATCAACTTACTTTGAGCCAAATAAGCATCCTGTGCTTCTAATTCTAATATCCCTCTCTTAGGGATTTGGCTCCTCTCACTTACCAAACATTCATTAGAAGCCATAACATCTATCAGCTCTATAGCTTCTTCTACAGTTTTGGTGGTTAATGAACCTCCAGTTGAGGCATCAATCAAGACCCTAGTAGCTGGTCTTACACCATTATAGAATATAGTAACTTGCTGCACATCAGTGATTTGATGATGAGGACATTTCCTCAAACTCTCTTTATATCTATCCTATGGTTCCATTAGAGATTCACCCTCTCTCTGTTGGAAACAAGTGATTTCAGTGTGCAACTTAGCATACTTGGAAGGAGGGAAATACTTAATCAAAAATTTTCTTTGTAAATCCTCCCAAGTAGAGATACTACCTCTTGGTTGGCTCTGCAACCAAGCTTTTGCTCTGTCCCTTAAAGAAAAAGGAAATAATCTCAGTCTAATTGCCTCTTCAGGGACTCCATTCATTTTCACAGTATCATAGATTTGGAGGAAGGTTGCTAGATGTAAATTTGGATCCTCAACCTCACTTCCTCCGAATTGATCGTTTCTAACCAACTGCAGCAAAGCCGGTTTGAGTTCAAAATTATTGGCTGCATTCGGAGGCCTAAGGATGCTAGATTGCGATCCTTCTTCAGTAGGCCTAGAGTAGTCACCTAGTGTAACTCTCCTCTGTTCCATTTCTTTTTGCTCTTTTTGCTTTTTCTCCTTTCTAAGCTTACGCTCTAACAAATCAATATCAGGATCAAAGAAGAAAGGCTCTCCTTTGTTCCTTGACTGCATACACCAAATGTTAGACACAAACAATATTAAAGCTACTACTACAGCTACACAAAAACTACTGCTATTCTAAAAACAAGAATTAAACTACTTACTAAATGCAAAACAAAATTAAACGGTTCAGTCTAGTACCGGTCCAAGGATTGTTGATATTACTCAACAATCCCCGGCAACGGCGCCATTAACTTGATGCTAAATCTCTGAGTCATTAATTTGGTTGAAAAATCTTGAATTAATATTGACTTATCGTATGACTCTCAGAGGATTTATTCTTTGGCAAGCGCACCAATCGTTAAATTTCTAATATATTTGATCGTTCCCACAGGGATTGTGGTAATTACCTCAATCTTAGACTGATACAAGCTGAACCAACGCAATGCATATAGAATTCATTCTGTTTTTGTTGTTTTATATTTCTAATGTTTTTGTGTTTCAGAGATAGTATGAAAGATGAAATGTGATTAATAGAAGATAGGTTAGGATTTCTTCAACTTATAATTTCATCAAGAAACATGTATTTAAGGTTCAATCAAGCTTCAGACTCAAGAGGACAATCCACAGATGTTCCCTAATTCCTTAGGTGAATAACACTAATTCCTAAGCATTAAACCCTAATGCCTTAGGTGCTCAATTAACAGAGAAATCTAATACGAAATTGGGGGTTGAACCCTAACTATTCACCTAATTGCTAGGCCTGAATTAGTTAGGAAGCGAGAAGTTACCTAAGCCTCAACCATGATTCCTCACTGGTGAGTTTCTTCATCAGATCTGGATTTGTCAATCCAGCAAAGTAGATCCACTCCTCAGCTTGTTCTCCTCAAGATTTAGAAGTTGACTTCCTTAATACACTTTCAAGAATTCATTACAAACCTTCGCAATCCCAACCTTAGGGACTTAGAAACCCATGGAAATGGATTCTGTCGAAGGAATGTGGAGAGACATGGATGAGAGAATTTAGAGAGAGAAAGGAACTAGAGAGAGATTGGAAATGGGCAAATGAATCGTGTTCTGTATTCTACCGTCTCTGTGTCTCTTGTTTATAGAATATGTACAAGTATATATAGGCATTTAACTACTAACTAACTTAATTAATTACAAAGAAAGCTTAATTAATAATTAAATTAACTAAACTAATTACCTAATTACGAGTAAATAAATAATTACAACTCAATACTTAAATTACTAATGTACAACAGCAATACATCAGGTAATAGGAACAGAAATGGTGCAGAGCTTCTGATGGAGGGAAAGCATCAGTTTAAATAACCACCTTCACGCTTGAGCATGAAGGGCTCTCGTTTGAGCGAGGTCGAATTATTTAAGGGACTGTTGGAGTCACGCTTGAGCGTGAGCTTGGAAGCTTTGGGCGTGGATGGTATTTTTGGGGTCACGCTTAAGCGTGAACTTTCTCGCTTGAGCGAGATCGAAAAATTCACTACACTATGTCTTCACGCTTGAGCGTGAATGAGCCACGCTTGAGCGTGGTCGAGTTTCCTTTTCCTCATGCAATGTTCTCTCCTTTTACGTAGCTGCATGTATCATCACGCTTGAGCTTGGGTCTTTCCCGCTTGAGCGTGAAACTTATATTACTGCACCTGTACATATAAACAAATAATTGCCTAGCGTTTGAACGCTGGCTGTCCAGCGTATGTACGCTGGGTTAGTGAATTTATAAATAAAACATAATTTCTTAATTAATTATTGTTTTTAATCATTTTCTTGCATAAATTAAACACTTTTGAAATAAATAAATAAAATAAGAATTATTGATAATTTATTAAATAATAAAGCCAAACTAAACAATATTTACTGAATTATGTTAAATAAAAGGTGAAATAATTAAGTCTTTTCAAGACTTATCACTCGCACTGCTGAACAAAGTAGTCCCTGTTCACCGAGACCTTGGGGACTCTCCCCGAAGAACTCGTGAACTCTGGTAATGGCACAGCAACTCCCTGCCTCCTCAGTAAGGCAGATATGATGAGGGGGAATGGAATAGGGCGGTTCACTTTATACCCAAGGGCATAAAAATGAATCTGCTCAGAAATCAGCTAGCTATATCGATGGTATGGCCCTGGAGGATAGAAAAGAGAAGGCAACAGCGGTCAACTGGGATAGATGAGAGGTGGGTGACGGGGGTGATATTATGAAGCATGAGGTGAGACCACACCTGGGCTAAAGGGGTCAGCTGGGTCTTTCGAAGGTTAGATGGACTCCGTCCAACCTTACTTAGGTTGAAAAAGATTCCATCTTTGCTCAAGAAATGAGCAACCTGTTCGAGGGAGTATCCTAGATCACCCTCAACAACGATCTTGTTTCTGTTTTCCTTCCAGAAATAAGTATCGTCCTCGGGAGTAGGCTCCCAAGGATTACCCAATAGGGTACTAATGGTATCCCGGTCATAAGTGATATGCCGGCCCCTAACCCAACTCGTCCTCTGATGTCCAATATCTGGTGCGTCCTGGCGAGTCCTATAGGTGTTTGTGTAAAACTCCATCACTAAGATGGGATCCCCCTCAGTAGGCAAGGAAAACAGGGGTCCCCATCTCCTCCTTTGGACCTTATCCTGCAAGTCAGGATAATCTCCAACACTCAAATCAAGCACTCTCTCCCACATCAGCTTTTGGCCCTTAATCTGATGAAAGCGGGCCCATTTCGCGTCAGTGCGAAATCGTGTGGGATCCCTTGGTCCCAGAACCTCCTCTCCCTGAAGATCAGGATCTTCAGAGGCAGTGTCTGTATCAGTGGCCTTTCTCTGTCTTTTAGAAGGACCAGTAGTAAGGATAGATTTCCTCGGTGCCATCTGCAAAAAAAAAAATTTAAAAATCAAACACACATTATACTATTTGAAAAAATTATCAAACATTAAAAAGTTAACAAACATACACAATCAACTATTTATTTACAAAAAGTGTAAACATAAATATTTTTGGATTTTCTAAAAATTTTATTACAGAAGATTTACACAAAATGCAACATTTAAATTCACACAAAATTTCACAACAACATATTTTTGAATTTTTTTAAGAAAAGTTAAAATGCATATTTTTGGATTTTTAAATATTTATCAAAAATCAAGCACTTATAAATTTTTTACAAAACATGAAAATCATACAACATACATATTATTCAAATTTATGCAATTTTATTTTTATTCTTAAGCAAGAAAGTATAACAAACATGCAAACTAAGAAATTTAATTAATTAAAAAGAAAAAAGAAACAACAAACAATAACAAACAGCATACTAGACAGAATTATTAACAACAGGAAACAAATATATACATGAAACAGCAACATCACACAAAAAATCAAAAATCAAAAACAGAGGCTGACGCTACGCGTGGGTGGGACGCTACGCGTCAGCTCTGTTCTTCCCACGCTACGCGTGGGCTTGCAGAACAGAAACTAGAAAACAAGGGTTGCGCAGCAGCAACCCCTTTCAAAACCATATTCAATCAATTTATTTCCTTACTCTAACAGCATTCAATTCCAATGGTCATCTAATCCTAACCCTAACCACATGCAATTCTAGGAATCGAAATTGAATTTAAAAAGGGAGAGGATTTAGAAAACTTACTTGGAATCCTTATGCAGTTGGAATGAAGAGGATTGAAGGTTTTTGAGAGAAAAAGGGGTTTAGGAAATTAGGTTTCTGAAAACTAAAGTGAGGCAGAGAGGGAATTTTAGGTTTTAAAACCTAAGATTGGGCCTCTCTGGTTCAGCTTTAAAAACTGAACGTGGTCCCTGACACTACGCGTGGGTGGGACGCTACGCGTCAGGTTGAAAATTCAGAGTCCACGCTACGCGTCACTGTGGCGCTACGCGTGGGCTTCTGTTTTTGATTTTTCAAAATTTTGATTTTTAAAAACATTTTATTTTATGTTTAAAACCCCTTTTCTTTTCAAAATTAAATTTCTATCTAAAAATTTGAAAACCCTTTTTTTTATATTATGTTTTAATAAATTAAAAATAACAAAGAAAAGAATGGGTTGCCTCCCATTGAGTGCTAGGTTTAATGTCTCAAGCCAGACATTACCTCTGATTAATCAGGTGGTTTCTCAATTTTGGTTGAGGAATCACCTGTTTGTTTCTTCCTCCTTCTTCTTCTCCGATGCTTGATTACCTGTCTTTCATCATTCAAGTCATCGGTTAATTTAAAACAATTTAATTGATTGGGAAGAGATATACCTGGTTCGGTTGAAGGGTAAACTTTTTCCTCATCATTTGTCCTAAGGTGTTCATGAGCACTGAAGCTTACCTCTTCTTCATAGACTTTGACTGCAACCATACTTTGATCGACATCTACCTTTATCTTTGCAGTCTTCATGAAAGATCTTCCTAGGATTAGGGGGATCTCAGTATCCTCCTTCATATCCAGTACCACAAAGTCAACCTTGAAGTGGTACTTGTCAACCTTAACCAATACATCTTCCACAATCCCTACAGGTTTCTTGACAGAGCGATCCGCAAACTGTAAGTCTGTCTTAGCTTCTTTTAGCTCGAATTCACCAATGCGCTTTATTAAATCTAGGGGCATCAGATTGATGTTCGCCCCTAAATCTAACAAAGCATTCCTGATTTTGATACTTCCAATGGTTACAGGAATGGTGAAACTCCCCAGATCTTTACATTTTTCCGGAGTGATGATGGCAGTACAGTTTGTTTCTGGCTCTGTATTCACAGGCTCTTGTATTTTTTCTTTTTCATTTTTTTCATTTTTTTCATTTTTTTCTTTTTTTTCACTTTCTTTTTCTTCTTCTTCTTTCTTTTTCTAATTTTTTTCTTTACAATCAATTTTCATAACTTTACAATTTCCTGAAGAAACTGCATTACATTGTTCCCTCGGGTTTTGAGTGTTTGCAGTAAACCCAGAATTTTTCAATTCAGCTATTTCTTTTACGAGCTGACCCATTTGTAAGTCTGATGCTTTACGGGCAGCTTCATTTGTTTCCATCAAATTGCAATAACTGTTGGATAGATTCCTCAATCCTTGTCAATCTTGCATTGTCAATTTGTGATTGTTGTGGCTTAAATTGATTGTTAGGAGGTCGGTTGGAAGGTCCAGCATCTTGTCTCTAGCCAGAATTCTAATTCTGCCATCCCTGTTGAAAATTGTTAGGAAAAGAATTACCATAATTGAAAGGGAAGTTACCCAATGGTATTCTTTGATGGTTCAGAAAATTGGCTTGCTCTTGCTCATTTCTGTCAAGGGCACAGTAACCACATGGTTGTTCACCCATGCAATGCATACAGTGTTTCAATTGAGCGGGGGGTGGTGATGTCACTTGAGCAATTTGAAGTTTCTCTAATTGTTTGCTCATAGCTTCAATTTGTTGGGTCAGCAATTTTTGCTGAGCTAATACTGCATCATTCACTCCCAATTTGAGCATACCTGGCTTCCTTGGTGTATTACCTCTTTCATGTTTTGCGGCGGTCACTAATAGACATTGATTCCAATATCTCAATAGCTTCTTCCACGGTCTTGTTCATTAAAGAACCACCTGCACAAGCATCTAACATCATCTTGAACTGAGGTAATAACCCATGGTAAACGATCCTTACCTTTTCGGCATCATCCAGGTTGTGGTTTAGACACTTTCTCAAGAGTGCCTTGAATCGTTCCCATGTTTCTCCTAATGATTCATCATTATTTTGAGAAAAAGAGTGTATGGCTGTCATGGCTTCAAAATATTTTAAAGCAGAATAAAATCTTTCCAAAAATTTTCTTTCAACATCGGACCAGTTTGTAAAACTACCCGGTGGGCAAGATTTAAACCATTCTTTAGCTTTACCAATCAATGAAAAAGGAAATAATCTCATATAAACAGATTCTTCTTGATTGGGTTCAAAACCAATTGTGCTGCATAACTGATAAAAAATAGTTAAATGTTCATATGGTTCTTCATGATTTAAACCAGCAAATTGATTATTTTGAATAATATTTAAAGTAGCGGGTTTAATCTCCACTGGCACAACAGGTCCTTGAAACATTCCCGAAACTCGGGGTGGACCATTAATAGCAGCAAACTATCCCAATGTTCTTCTTTCAGCAGCCATACTTGAATTTTCAAAAATTTTAGAAGTAGAAGAAGAATTAGTTTGTGTTTTAGATTTCAAAGACTTGATTTTCTTTAGAAACTTTTCTATCTCAGGATCAAAATAAATTTTTCCTGTTGTAGATCGGGTTTGTATACACAAACTAGACAAAGAAAGTTAGTGTAACAATGATAAGAAAAAGTAAATAAACAACTAACAAAATTTAAGAATTTAACTAAGGTACAAAAAATATTTACCACGGTAATTAAAAATTTACTGTTTTACTGAATCAATTCAATCCCCGACGACGGCGCCAGAAAACTTGTTAACCCGGTAATAATGGTTGTTTTTGTTTAGCTGTTTGTGTTTACTACCAGGTCATTAATTGGCAACCACACCAATCGTTTGTAGTTTTTAAAATTTAGATATCGTTCCACTGGGATTGAAAGTCCAATAACAACAGTAATTTCCTAGTCACTATGGTAAATGTAAAGAAACTTATAGACAAAAAGAATGATTTATATACAATTTATACAGTATTCAAAGGATAGCATGGTTGAATAGTTCATGAGATAAAAAGAAAATAAAAATCTATCTAAAAAGTTGAGTTGCAATCTAGAATAGGTAAGATACTTGAGATAAACACAGATAAACAAATTATGTTGGAAATTGGATCCCTAATCTAGAATAACAATGAGGAACTCAAGACATGCATATTTAGTCATCAAGTTTCATGTCATTGCAGCTTAAATTCATTATAACCGATCCCTCATGATATAAATTCTAAGAATTCACCGTAAAATTCGATCCCTCGTGAGCTTTCTCAGTAAAAAACTTGCATTAAGACCTGGCCTTATGGCAACAATGGTTAACAACCCTTATAGAATTGAGATACCAAGGGTATTCCAACTTTTACTTTCGTCAAAACAAGTTTCAATACGGCATGAATAATCATTCTCCCATTTGACATTCATACTAATAAAACAAGTTTCAATACACATGAAAATCATTCTCCCGTTTGACGTTCATATTAATAAAAGATTGAAATACTAACATGGACTTGAATCATAAACATACAGAGGTCGAATTCACAACATTATACTCAATAGATTAGTTCACCAATTCCAACATAAACAAATTAGTTACACATGGTAAAAGTAAAAACAACACTTACAGAGGTTAACATTACGAAGACGATGGAAACTTCACGATACAACAATCACAATACACCACAACACTCTCAAGTATCTAGAAAACTATTCTAGAACTACAAACTCTAAAAGAAATACTCAAAACTTGAGTATAAAAGAGAGAAAAGAACTCTGAATGTAGAGAATGGGATGGGATGAGATAAGATAGGGATGCTTAGAATGGTGTTGGATGGCCCTATTTATAGGGCTGAGGAAGGGTGCTGACGCTACGCGTCATCCCCTGACTCAGCCTCCATTAACGCAGCTGGTAGTGGCCACCTTGGAATATTTTATTCAATCATGCTTGGCCATGTGTCCCTGTCTCCACTGCGTTTGGCCATTTGTGCTGAGTGGAGTGGCCAATAATGGGTTACTAGGTGAGTGCTTGGCCAGCTTGGCCGTGGAGTCCAAGCAGCTCTGACGCTACGTGTGGCTGTGACACGTAGCGTCAGCATCAGAAGTACCCACGCTACGCGTGGTGTTGATGCTACGCGTCAGCTTCTCCAGATCTTCAATTTTCTCTTAAATTCTTTACTTTTTCACTGCAAAACTAGAGAAAATTAATCAAGGGCAAATTATTTCCAACAACATCTATTTATTGAATTTAAAACCTAATTTTCTAACAATTTACACAAATTTTATTATTTTTATGAAATTTTTATTAAAAGATTTATTGTAAATTTGAGGACTAACACTTCACAGCCCCAAATCTTAAGAAAAGACATACTGGGTCATTTCCCAGTCCATATCTCATATGGTGTCTTTATGATGGAACACGGTTAAGTGTGAAAGCTGCTGTCATCAAAGCATGTCCCCAGAAGGAGTTAGGGAGGTCAGTTTGACTCATCATTGATCAAACCATGTCTAACAAGGTTCTATTTCTCCGCTCATAAACACCATTCCATTGTGGTGTTCCAGGAGGAGTGAGTTGAGAGACAATCCCACATTCTTTAAGATATTCATCAAACTCCAGGCTTAAGTATTCGCCACCTCGATCAGATCGGAGTACTTTAATTTTCTTGCCAAGTTGGTTCTCTACTTCATGTTTGAATTCTTTGAACTTTTCAAAGGATTCTGGTTTATGCTTCATTAGAAACACAAATCCATATCTATTAAAATCATCAGTAAAGGTGTTAAAGTAGCTAAAACCTCCCCTAGCCATTGTCCCTATTGGCCCACATACATCACTATGTATCAAGCTTAGAAGATCACTCG
Organism: Clitoria ternatea; assembly: GCA_037962975.1. Classification (NCBI taxonomy): domain Eukaryota; kingdom Viridiplantae; phylum Streptophyta; class Magnoliopsida; order Fabales; family Fabaceae; genus Clitoria; species Clitoria ternatea. The sequence goes on along the minus strand of CM075673.1, from coordinate 102,014,704 downwards.
CCCTTTCACCCATTCCAGTAAATGGGGTCTTAGTCATCTTCCCCAATAAACAAAATTCGCATGTATCTAGTGATTCAAAATCAAATATCCATCTTTATGGAGTTTAGAAATATGTTTCTCATTTATATGTCCTAGGCGACAATGCCAAAGATAAGTTGGGTTTAAATCATTTGGTTTAACCCTTTTAGTATTAACGTTATAGATAGGGGTTTCGAGATCGAGAACATAAAGTCCATTACTCAAATTTGCACAGCAATAAAACATGTCATTCAAATAAACAGAACAACTATTGTTCTTTATTATAAAGGAAAACCCTTTCCTATCTAGACAAGAAACAGAAATAATGTTTCTTCTTATTGCTGGAACATAAAAACAATTTTCTAATTCAAGAACAAACCCTGAGGGTAAGGATAAAAAATAAGTCCCTACAGCTAATGTAGCAACTCTTGCTCCATTTCCAACGCGTAGGTCCACCTTGCCCTTCATCAACTGCCTACTCCTTTTTAGATCCTGTATATTAAGACAAATGTGAGATCCACATCCAGTATCTAATACCTATGATGTTGAAGTTGACAAGTTAATTTCTATAACAAAAATACCTGAAGTGGAAGTCTCATTTCCCTTCTTCTTAAGCTCTTCCAGGTACTTTGCACAGTTTCTCTTCCAGTGTCCCGTCTGTCCACAATGATGACAATTTCCTTCCTTAGGCACCCCGCCCACAGGTTTTAAGGCTGATGTACTTGGCTTATCCTTGCCTTTCCAAATTGTCTTACCTTTTCCCATAACAGCCTTTCCTTTGCCTTTATACATGCCCTTTCCTTTACCTTTACCAAAATTGACCATCATTATGGCCTTGCCTTTTCCTTTAGAAATAGGGCTCAGCAGTCCTTAACATATTAAGTAACTCTGGCAATGTTTTATCTAATGCATTCATGTTATAATTCATGATGACTAGCTTAAAATTGTCAGATAATGACTTCAAAATGAGATCAGTAGCTAACTTTTGAGGGAAGGGGAATCTTAGCCTAGCTAGATTCTCCAGGTACCCAATCATTTTGAGCACATAAGGTCCTACAGAACCTCTCTCTTCAAGTCTGCAGCTAAATAGGGCTGAAGAAACTTCATATCTTTCTTGGTCAGCTTGACCTTGATATAGTTTCCTTAGGTTTTTGATCATATCAAAAGCCTCCATGTGCTCATGTTTCTTCTGAAGCTCAGGAGACATGGTTGCCAGCATAAGGCATTGGACATCTAAAGCGTCATCCTGATGCTTCTTGTAAGCATCCTTGTTAGCTTTAGAGGCATTGGTCGTGGGTGGTTCCGGAATTGGATCTTCTAGGACATACTGCTTTTTCTCTTGTTTGAGGACAATCCTCAAATTCCTATACCAGTCTAGAAAGTTAGGTCCAGACAATTTTTCTTTGTCTAGGATCGATCGCAATGAAAGGTTTGAAGGCGTGTTTGATGTCATAGTTATCTAAAACAGAAAGATATGTAGTAAGTATCAATTAAAAACATATTTGGTCTTAAAATTAAACACGTTTCCCACTATTTTGATTCAAAATAAAATCACCCTCTACGAATCAGAAAATCCCGTTGGAAGATTTTCTAGTGGGCAAAGATCCATATCTGGCCTAATGTTAAGTCAGCTTTGGTTGATCACTTAACATTTGGTTATTTAGGTAGGAAACTCCTTTTCAATTGTATCTTATACAACTCTTAGACATTGGGTTAGGTAACCATTACCGATCATTCATCTTATGAAAGTTTAGCCCAATGTATACGCCTCTAAGTTTATTCAATCCAATTGATAACTTAGTAAGTTAAAACCCAATAAAACATTTTGGATATTACAATTATCCCATTGCGTCTTTCTAATATAAATGATAGTACCCTGCTTTGGCAGACCCACTATTCATTGACATTAGTATTGATGAGTGTACTTATTGGAAGGTGTTTGTAACTTAATATTATTTTGAGGGATTTTAATTTATTTTAAATTACTGTCTTTGTTAAACGCTTTAACGTAATAAAATTATCCCCAAAGCATGTAAACGAAATTGTGAGATGGTTATGGTCTTCCTAGAAGAATAAATAAATAAATAAATAAATAAACCTAAAGGAACTATGTTGCCAAGGCTTTATGAAGTCCTACTTCTTGAACCCACCATCCTCTTGGAGTCACCACTCCTTGTTTCCTTTCAAAGTCAAAAGTGCTTAAAGTCACCACTCTAGTTTTCTTCTAGGTCTCTACTTTGTTCGCTCGATCAAGATTACAAGATTTTAAAGAAACTTGCTTTACATAAAAGTGAAGGGTTGAGAAAAGAAATACAATAGAATGGAGAGAGACATAACATGCAGGCTGTATTTAAATAAAATAACTAAGACCATAACCATTCACCATGCAACGTGTTAATTAATTAATTATAACCCATTTGAAAGCATTAAAAAAATTAATTTTTTAAACGGGCCATTAAACACGTCGGTCGGTGATAAGGCGCTACGCAGAGAATGTAGTCAGGTTGGTTCCCAGGAAAGAGAGGTGGGTCCGGTGTGACCTCTTAAGTACCAAGTCTTTTCTAGCCAGAACATCCCACTGACCATTAACAGCTCTAAAATTTTGGCTAGGGTTTCAACCACTTTGAAACCCTAATTCCTTATTGCGAACATTTCACAACGTAGCCGTCAAGGCACATGTAGGCAACACCGTCGAGGGTTTCAAAACCTAGAATTCAAATTACACCTTTCTTATGACGGCTGCCTAGGTTTCAATGTTTGAACCCTAGGTTAAGGAACGACCAAGGTTTAACACTTAAACCTTATCACTTGACGTCCCATAACATGAACTATTCATGCTCGGAGATCAACACATTATCAAAACGCAGTTTGTATGACGACATTGATTATTAGCGAATTCAACACATGTATCACATACGGAAAATTGAAAATGTAAATATCATACAAGCCTCTAAAATAACAGAAACACATACTTCAAATGAGAAAGCCTATAAACAGTATCTCATACAATTTACAGAAAATATAAGAGCATACGAATCATGATATTATTTCATACATAACGAATGTTTTTCAAAACAAGTTTCGCAAACAAATTTCGCAAAACAAAACATAAAGCTTATAACAAGAAAACGATTTCATAAATCAAAATTTTTTAAAAGCTTTTGCAGAATGAAATACATGCCATCATGAAACGTAAATAAATGCCCAAAACATAGCCTTGCAACCAGGCTCTAATACCACTGTTAGGAATCCCATCAGGGTCAGGCAGCGGAAACACAAAGGATTCCCAAAAAGGATTGCAAATACAAATGTCTCAAGGAATTATGCAAAATTAAATTTTTGATTTAGGGTTTACCTCTTGTGGACACAAAACGAGTTCCTCGATCGAAGCAATTGTAGCTTCGCCCTTAGGAGTCCACATGAGCACTCCTACCAGAAAAACAAAGTTCCGAATGCTAGTACAGAAATTTGATTGTAATCTAATTTCTGAGCAGCAGCCTATAAGCATCTCATGCTCTATATATAGGCTTAGGTTTTGACTTGAGCTCTCATTAAACATTGGGCTCCTAACTCATTCTAAATAAGTTAGGCCCAAACAGTTTTATTTTTAGTCCAACTAAAATAAAACTATCCTTTGGTGGGCTTATACTATGTTGTGACCCTATAGGTAAAATATTTGGTTATATTAATAATTATTATTAATATAAAATAAGAGCGGTATCTAGCAATACATCATTATGTCTGAATATTATTTATCATCGACATGACCTATAAGTGATAATTATTTTATATATTTATTCATTTTGTCACGATATCTAATTAGGCCCAAGGCATGGTCGTTGTCATCCTTGTATGGCCCAATTCATTTTACTTGATACCAGAGTAGACTTTACAGAATATATATCTAATATTTATTCATCCTAGCATGGCCATGTATTTCGTTAGTCTCACTCTATCAAGTGGCCCATAGATATCACTCTTGTCACATAGGAGAGACAAATTCCATCTACATCACTCACATCCCTCTGCATAATTTGTCTATTGCCTAACCACAATCTTTGTGGTCATCTTATTACAGATAACGTTTGATTGTATTAAAACAATAAACTCCTTATGTAGGAATAGTAGTGACTTCAGGTCAAAGGACTATATACCATTATCACATTGAGAACCATTTATGACACTCATGTAACGATCCATGCAACGTTCTCATGGTGGGTCTGTCCAGTACAACATTACTCTTAATGTGTACCCGTGTAAAGACTTGATATCATATATCCATGATTTGTGAGATCAAATCATCAGTACATTCACACACTAATCTTAATGTATTTACATGTCCCCATGTAAATACTTGGGACGTTTTAGGAATAATTCTCATATGACCTATTATTCCAGGATAAATAGCATTAAAATTAGTCTTAAAACTGAAAATACTAATTTTATTGATAGGTTAAAATTGATACATTAATAGCTCGTAGTGCATACACCAACAATGCCTTCATCTGATATAGAACTTCCAGGAAAAGTTAAAATTTTCCCAGAATAATAGCTTGTTCTCTTTCACTTTTATTTTGATGAAGGCATGCTTAATGCTCACTCTGTCTATTTTCACTAACTTTATGAAAGCCTCAAAGTTTATAAGATTGGCATTGCACCAAAGGTTGATAATCCAAAGCTTCCACCCTTGTTACCCTGGCGAATCACTCCACAATAGCAGAAGAACAATGCTACGGTAGGGACGAAACAAAAGTACTCCGCCAGCACTTCCAGGGCCTTAATCAAGCCTTATCCTTTGGGATGAAGTTTGTTGGGGGCACAGTCCAAGAATCAGAGTACGCCCATCTCAAACTCCATCAAAGGAAAATGCATACCAATCTTGGTAAAGACCATCTCATATATGAATAGGTAGTTGACCCTGGTTGATAGCATATGCGCTCTATTATTAGGGGTGAAATAACAACAAAGTAATCCTTATACTCATTGCCGGAATGAACCTTAAGATTGGGGACTTCAACATCTTCCTTGTCCTCGATGTACTTAGAAACAATGGTGAAAGGCTCTACATGAACCTAGAAGTAGGGATCTCAAACCTTTTACATACGTTGGTTCGGATAACACCAGTTGCTACTACCCTAGGAGAGTCGGTACCGAAATGAACGTTAGAGACCATCTTTAAGATTGTGTGTTTAAGAAATGACACACACCTGTAAAAAGCCACATCGTCGATCATATATAATTTGGCACTTGTGCTAGGCTCACTAGTAGAACCTCTAAGGTTAAAAGACAATGTGGGGGATCTTAAGGACGAAGCAAAAGATGTGTCCATCTCTCTCATCTCCTCATGAGTCAACACCTTTATTGGATGTATGATCCCTAAGTTTTCTCGCTGGTGTAGTGCTACCCCGAAGGTGATTTGGCTACCGGCTCGATTAACATGTGAATGTCCCTCACGCCTCACCCGTGACTCACTCTGGGATGACACTAATGGTGGTCTAGAGGGAACCATGATAGACTCCTCACTCGATATTCCGTCCTTCATTCTTAATTTATGTTATTTGGCTAAACTATGAACAATATGAAAGGTACCTTTAGAGGAGACGATACGAGCTGTCTTCTTCATACAAACTAGTGAATGCTTTTGATAACACTAAAGGTAGTCAACACCCGAGAGACAATATTTAAGTATGATCTGCACAAGTGAGAAAACACTAAGTCCCCTGATCTTTTTATAGGTAAAGGTAGGAGCAGTTCAGTTGGAATATGAATAGACACGTCATTTGGCATTTCGTTTGGCAGGCCTGTTAAAACAAAACATCACGACCAACCATTACACACCAGGTGTCCATAACTCTATGTGAATAGTTGTAATGTTTTAACACCGAGTAGTAGTTCAAGCCATGCCTATACAAAGGGTACCATATCAGATAAGTATATCATATCAGACTGCTAACAGAAACAATCAGATTCTTCACCTTTGACATCAGGCTATGACTTATCCCATTGAAGCAACTCCCAAGGCACTTCAACAGGCTAGGGGAAAAATGATCTGGGCTTGATGCCAGCCCCAAAGATGTACTTCGAAGTTTCGCAATTTAGCCACACTAGACCCAACCAACATTAGACTAGACCCTTATTAGCCTCACCAAAGTGAGAATTTATGAAATGCCTACACCGGTCTTGTCCCCTCATAGCATTCCTTGATGTATATCCTTGACCAAAGTCAACATGGCAATTCACATGTTTCTATCGGTGTAGCCCATGACCGGAGTCAGGGGATCACCATGAGTGAATACAGGGCATACCGGCTCTAATCCTATAGAGGGTGTTAGGAACGTTTACAAGCGTACAATTTTATCCTTGATTCGTGGAGTCCATATTGACACGTGCCGCGTAGGAAATTCTCACTATCACTCCCTATAAATACATCTTTTTCACACCTCGAAAAGGTGTGTGTTACATTTACTAAATCCATGCTTTTATGCTCCAATATTAAGTATCTGAATTGACTTGAGCATTGGAGTGTCTTTGCAAGTGACACGACATCTCACCTATTGGCACGTTATGTCGATGTGATAACCAGAGAAGGCACCAGGACATGGTCCCTTGGATCCGTCCATGAGACGTTGACCTAGATAGGACCAGACGATATCACAACATAAAGATGAACCGACATCCCAACCGGAGTCCTATCCCTTATATCAGATAGGGCACTATCCTTCTGTTAGCCTATATTTCTCTCCTACCAGACACACTTCTCATTCCTTTTATACCATATAGTCCTCTACCTTGCATGCGTCCTCTTATCCTTCCATTCTTGGTCAGGGGCTATCAACAAATATAAGGCCGGGTTGGTGGCCAGGGGCTTCCACCAACAACTTGGATTTCACTTCAATAGAACTTTTTCCCTAGTGGTAAAACCTATTACCATATGCATTATTCTTACTCTTATACTCATCTACAATTGTCATTACAAGCAATTAGACGTCAACAATGTTTTCCTCAATGGGTTACTCGCTAAAGAAGTTTATATGTCACAACCTTCATGTTTTGAAGCTTTTTGACACAACACTAGTGTACGGGTTGTATAAAGCCTTGTATGGCCTGAAATAAGCCCCTAGGGCATTGTTTGAACGCCTCGAAGATACCTTACTTTAGCTTGACTTCAAAGCCAAATAGTGTGGTTTTTCTTTATTCATTTATCAGGCACAACAAAGTCGTACATTCTTGTATACTTGGATGACATTATAATTATAGATAAGTTTGATTCACTTATTTCACATATTGTTGACTAACTTAACTTAGTGTTTGTTCTCAAATAATTGGACCTCTAGACTATTTCTTTGGGATTAAGGTCAAACACCTTATGTAAGAAGCCTTATTGCTGACTCAATCCAACTACATTTGGGATCTACTAAACAAAACCAACATGGCATATGCTAATCCTATCTCCTCTGATATAATTAATGGTTGCAAATTGTCTAAAACTAGCTTAGATTCATTCTCAAACCCCTCCTCATATAGGTCAATAGTTGATGTTGTATGATATTTCACCATCACTTAGTTTGAGATTAGCTTCTCAGTTAATAAAGTTTGTCAATTTATGTTATTTTCTCTTGAATCTCATCATATTGCATAAAAGAGAATATTAAGATACCTTACAGGCACTCTTACTCATGGCTTGCTCCTCTCACTCTCATTGCGTTTTGTGATGCTGATTAGGCACCAAATCTGATGATAGGTGATCCACCTTTAAAGCTTGCATCTTCCTTTACCCCAACTTAGTTTCCTAGTGGGCTAGAAAGTAGTTAGTGGTTGCTAAACCTACCATTAAAGTTGAGTATCAAAGCATGAACTTAATATAACTCAAGAAATACTTTGGATCAAGTCTCTTATGATTAAAGTAGGTCTATGTTTTCCCTCACCAACTATACTATGTGATAATTAAAGTGTGGTAGCTCTCACAATCCTATGCTACATGCCAAAACCAAACACCTTGAATTGGATCTTTTGTTCTTTCGCAAAAAAAAAAGACATAGCTTAACAACTCAAGGTCCTTCACATCCTTACACTTGACTTGCTAGCATATGCCTCACTAAACCGTTTTCTCTTTTCAGCTTTCAGTTGTTGAAGACCAAGCTTAGCGTTACAGGTCTGAATGTTTCCCCCACCTGAGGTTGCATGAGGATATAAGATATATATAGTTTTGTATAAATAAAATCTACATAGTGGGTCAAGCCACCCTAGAAACCTCCCCTTAAAAGCCTTAGTATAAATACAATAATCATATTGTAACTAATTTAGTTGTCGTAATAAATATTCAACTAGCATTTAGAATTCTTTATTTTCTCTCTTTATTCTTTATCAATGTTTAGCTCTACTATATTAGTAATGTCATTATTAATTTCAACAGTCACTTTTAAGAGTTTGCATATCAAATTCTTTTTCTTTGATGTTCTTTTAGTAAAAAAATAATAATTGAATTGGTCTTAGAAAAATATAGTAACCATTAACTACGTTTCTCAAAGATGATTATCACCTATTTAATAATGGAAATTTCTCTTGACACCTTAGTTTTTTCTCCCTACACCATCACATTTCCTATTTCTTTTCATTATAAAAGACAATTATACCCTCAATTAAAAATAACTAAATAGGTGTGATGTTAAAAAAATTACATAAAAATCTATTACCAAAAATTATAATCTGGGACTTTCTTATAAATCATAATCTAACCGTCTTTAAAAATTATAATTTAGTTATCTCTAGAAATGGTGTAGATAGTAAAAATTGAGGTGTAGAGAGAAATTCATTAATAATGATATCTTATACTTTATGTAGAACTCATAGTTTTCAAAGACTAATAGGATGGTTTGATGAATAAAAACTAAAAAAAAAAGCTTATATCTTCTCACAAATTTATAGATTATCTTGCTTTTGAAGCTACTCAAGGAAAGTTTATAACTTTTAAAAACTCTAATCAATATTTTAATTATTATTTTCATATACATCCTATGAACTTTTTTATTATAAATTACTTTACAGATTTTCAATCATCAACTACAAAACTAGAATTATTCATAAAAAGAATAGAACAGAAATATTGATGATAAATGGTAAAGATATACTACCTCTAATTCTTAATTTCTATAATTTTCATATATGTCAATCTTATAATTTGTAGAAATGTCCGGATTATAATTTTCAAAAATAACCAAATTATAATTCCATATATAACCGGATTATAATTTCTACAACTCAAAAAAAGTTTATAACTTTCAAAAACTCAAACCAATGTTTCAATTATTTTTACTTTTATCTTTTTTTTAAAAACTTTTTACTACTTTTCACAATGTACTTTAAATTCATTTAACACGCTACAACTAATTCATAAATAAGTTGTGTAAGAGTTCTAATTTAATAATCTACATAAAAGTTATAAATTACCACGTTTGATTAATCAAACAAAGGCACTTGAGCCAAATAAATCACCAATATGGATATTCGTTTGAATTGTCCATGAGTGTTTCATTCCTTTTCACTAATCACCACAAAAACATCCTTTAATGACCACTTCCTTCTATCAGTTTTCGCTGGTGGGTTGATGACTGCCCTCTCAGCATTTGCTAAACGGTAACCTATCACAACCTCTCTTCTTTGCCGCGCTCGTAACATTATTTCATAAAAGCTCAACTCCTCACCTTCACAAAGGTATAGATCTGCTTGCCTTATATGCATCTCATTTCCCTGATAGAATTCCAGAAATGAAAATTCATTAAATTATGAAGCATGAATAGGACATAAATATTATGGCTAAGGTTGGTTCCACTCTTCCTATAAGATAATCAATTTAAGTGCATGAGATCTGAATTTAATAGGTATGTAATACGTCCCTTGAATTCTATCCAAGAGAGTACCTCCTCTGCAAAGAGCTCCTCTAACACATCATTTATCTGCCGATCTTCTGCAACCATGGCCAAAGCCATGCTGACAAGTTCGTTAGATAGAACATAATCACTAATCTTCGACATAGATAAAAGATTTTTTGTCCTAGGATCCAAAATTTCACTAATTATAACTGTTTTATCAGAAGCCTGCTTCATTTCCCCGATCCATGAGCCTTTAGAGAAGCTTCCTCCATGAGCTTGACTGGCCATATCTACATAAGGAAGACGCCTAGCCTGAAATCAAAACATCAAAGCTTCAGAAATAATACAAGAAAAGATAACATAACTGAATATCCCAGAAAAGAAATCAAATAATAGAAGTCGGAGAGATTTGAAGGGAACTAGATAAATTAACAAGGTTCAGAATAAATAAAAACAAATAAAGCCCATCCAATAATTGCTCATAATATTCATGGGTAGAAGTCATACAAGATCATCCAATTGTGAGCACACAAAAAAAAATAAAATAGAGCAATGTGAATTAGCCGTGGCACCATGAGAGTTCAGTATGTGATATTGCAGCTAGCAATGCATGCAGACAGTATTGACGAGAGCCAAAAGATGTAAAATAGATAGACTTCAGCCACAATATCCTTATCAATTATCAATATCATATAATCTTCTATTGATATCAGATGCTTAAATTGTTAACCACAACAAGGGCATTACATGATCTTCACATCAATAATGATAATGTTTATTTGGTAGCCGAAGAATAGGCGACAATACATAGATTGTATATAGAGAGACTTTTATCAAGGTATATCAAATCAGAACTTAATTTTTGTTAGATTAGAAACCCACTTGTATATCACGAATTAAAAGTAGTGTAGCAAGAGATCTAGAGTCAGCTTGAATTGCAGAATCCTCCACTGATTCATCAGCTAAAATCAATATCTGCATAGACCAGAATTTCCACCATAATTAAATTGGATATATTACAGTTGTAGGCACAGTTCCAAATAATATCCCATATTGTAGTCAAAACCCCAATATGCCACCAACTAGTCTATATAACTATGCTGTTCAAGAAAGAAAAACTGTAGTAAATTCCTAACAAGCATCAATAATCCATAACTCATAAAGCCCTTACATTTGCATGAAGAACAGGGATAACATAGTAAAAACACTTACAGAGGACAACAACGACAACAAAGTCTTATCCCACTGAGTAAAAATACTTTTAACAAAATAAATATCACTTACTGAATCAAATGATTCTAATGGAAGGCTTTCCAAGTGACGACGTATAACAGCATTCCCCTCACGATTAACAAGAGATATATTTTCCAATCGATTTATGTCAAGGCCACCATCGGTTAGCTTCTTTACCCTCTCTTTCTCTGGAACATCATTGAACATCCAGAGTTCTGACCCATGCGCTAAAGATGCATCCAGAACCTAAGGGAATGAATTTTGACAGGCCCAAATCAGTATTAATTACTCTCACATATACTGTTGTAGGGACAGAGGGAATGGGAGATGCCACTACTCCCTCCAAATTAAGAGAAATTTGCTTCATATATCATCATAATACGTGTAACTTTTTATCCGCCTCTTAAAAATCAAAGATTTTACACATCAACTCAGAAGATATAATCATATAAAAACATACCATAATGATAACTTCATTTGATTGTATACAAATTTGTATAGTATTCATTTTTTTTTGCATTTCTTTCTTTGATATAATTAGCTTTTAGTGTCAAAAGAATAGTGTAAGCACTATTGAGCAATGTCAGAATTTCTTTCTTAGGGATAGGGTGCCAAAGAGATGTCCTGTGTAAAGTGTTGCAGTAGAAGTTCAAGTTGCTTATATTCAAGCTATCAAGGACATGTAGAATGGGGTCAAAACTATGTGCGAAGACATGATGGGGTCAGAAAGGATTTCCTTAAAAGGCTATAACTAAAGGTACACACAAAGGTTCAACATTGAGCCATTATATTTTCCCCTTGCTTTTGAACACTATCACCCAAAATATTCAACAACAGTGCCTTTTGGCATGAATTGTTAAGCAAGGAATCTGTTGGGATATTATTGGCAATAAATGTGTATAATTCTGTCCTATGTAGCACGGAAACGGGGACGGAAACGGAAACAGGGTCGGGGAAACGTCAATCTCAAAAAATCAAGAAACGGGGGCGGCGTTTCCACACCGTAAAAAATAATAAAAATTTTACATATAATATTACTACTAAATAATATCAGCATTATCAGCAATTCAGTATTATCAAACATCAAATATCAATATCAGCAATTTAGTATTATCAAATATCAATATCAGCAATTCAGCGTTATCAATTATCAAATATCAATATATATAAACCTAGCTCACTGTGCTTGCTTCCCCTCTTTTATCCTTAATAAATTCCTAAAATAAAAAAAGGTGGAAAAGATGAAGTTGAACTGAAAATGAAGAAGTAGAACAGAACTCACTGGTGGTGGTGTCGAACTTCCGATGAAAAAGAAGCAGAACAGACCTTGGAGTGCCTTGCCCGTGCTGCTGTCACCGACTCATTGGTTGTCGGAGAAGAAGACGAATGCAGTAGATGAAGAGACGTAGAAGAAGAAGGCGGATGTAGATGATGGAGAAGAAGAAGATGAACACACTCAACACAGACAACGAAGAAGAAGAAGATGATGATGAACGCAGATGAAGAGACGCCGGAATCGTGAACGGCCGTCGATGGTGTGGAGACGACGCAGTCGCAGAGCAAACAACGAATGGGGAAGCGCGGAAGAAGAAGGGGGCGGCTTGGGACAGCTGAAAAGAAAAGAGAGAAAATGGGTGGGGTTTTTTAAGGGCTGGGGAAACACGGGCCAGGCGTTTCCGGGCCATTTCTGTTAAGGCTCAAAACAAGGGTAGTGAGGAAACGTTTCCTCCCCCTTTTTTGGCCGTTTCTGGCCATTTCCGGCTATTTCCCGTTTCCGGAACGGTTTCGGTACGCGGGACAGCACCTCCACGGCATTTCCGTGCAGCATAGATTCTGTCCGATGATGCCGATTAGGCTACAAATACTGATGATAGATGTTTCTTGGTCCAAATCTTGTGTCATGGTGGTCAAAGAAATAATCGGTCGTAGCCCGATCCAGTATCGAAGTTGAATATAGAAGTTTAGCACTTATTACCATGGAACTCGTCTGGATTCAATCCTTACTCATTGAGCTTCATATTCCCTACACACCTTCAGTTGTACCTCCTATTCTTAATCTCGTTGATTCTTTTACTTTGGTTGCTCAGGAACGTAACAGTTACTAAAAGTCTGGCAAAAATTGTCCTAAGTGCAAGCATTCTCACAAGGTTTTCCATACTATCGATCGTTGCTTTGCTTTGCATGGTAAACCTCTTTGCGCTGCCAATAGACCCATTAGCAACAAAAGAACTGGAAACGGAGGAACGAAAGGAAGAAAGGATAACTAATTTTCCATTAAAAGAGGAAAAACGAGAAGACATGAATTCCGTGTGTTTTGTGATCACCTGGAGCTATTGTATTTATAGGGATTTGTATATAAATACAGAATATACAGTTTCCTATTTTACATTAAAGATAGGATCGATATATTTAATTCTAAAATATATCATTACTATATTTACATAATTCTAACACTCCCCTTTAAGTTGGAGCATATAAATCATATGCACCAAGCTTGTTACATATATAATCAATCCGAGGACCCTTAACAAAACTAGTGAATATTTCACCAGACAAGACTTTCTCTCTAACAAAATGACAATCAATTTCAATATGCTTCGTCCTCTCATGGAAAACTGGATTCGAGGCAATATGCATAGCAACCTGATTTTCACGAATAAGTGCCATCTGTGCAACCTCTCCAAATTGAAGTTCCCAAAGCAATTGTTTAAGTCATATGAGCTCCTGACTGGCTATAGTCATAGCACGGTAGTCTGCCTCCGCACTGGACCTGACTACAACATTTTTCTTCTTGCTCTTCCAAGATACAAGATTACCTTCGACAAAAATACAATATCTGGAAGTGGACCTTCTATCAATGGGAGAGCCTGCCCAATCAGCATCAAAGTATCCCACAACTTGAGTATGTCCTCTATCTTCATATAACAGGCCCTTTCCAGGATCTTTCTTGACATATCGAGCAATACGGGTCACTACATCCCAATGTTCCTTACAAGGAGAGTTTTGGAACTGACTTACCACACTAACTGCATATGAGATATCTGGGCCAGTGACAGTTAGATAGTTCAACTTGCCAACTAAACGTCTGTATCTCTCAGGATCTAGAAGAGGTTCCCCCTGATTTGGTAGAATCTTGACATTGGGACCCATGGGAGTGTCAACTGACTTGGAGTTTAACAATGTCGTTTCTTCCAAAATATCCATTGCATACTTCCTTTAGGATATAATGATTCCATTTTTAGATTGCGCTACCTTTATTCCTAAGAAATATTTGAGTTTGCCAAGGTCCTTCGTCTGAAAGTGCTTGAAGAGATGTTGCTTTACGTGTGTAATGCCGAGATGATCACTGCCAGTAATAACAATGTCATCCACATAAACCACCAAGTAACAACCAACAACTGAATGACGATAGAAGACAGAGTGATCGGCCTCACTCCGGATCATGTCTCTTAAATTTTGGGTATTAGGCCTAACTCAATCCTAAAAGCTAGCTCATAGGATGAGGTTTACCCTCTACCTTATATACTTTTGATTGGCCATATCTCTAGTCAATGTGGGACTTTTAACACACCCCCTCACGCTCAGGAATGGAGCGTGGATGAATACGGGTGGCCCACGGGACTTGTTAACACACCCCTTCACACTCAGGAATGGAACGCGAATGACTATGGGTGGCTAGTAAGACTTATTAACACACCCCTCCGCGTTCAGGAATGGAGTGTGGATGAATACGGGTGGCCCGTGGGTCTTATAGAACACCCCCACACTCAGGAATAGAGCGTGGACAACATGGGTGACCCAACAACGGATCTAGGATAGGCTCTGATACCATCTTAAATTTTGGGTATTAGGCCTAACTCAATCCTAAAAGCTAGCTCATAGGATGAGGTTTACCCTCCACCTTATATACTTTTGATTGGCCATATCTCTAGTCAATGTGGGACTTTTAACAATGTCAAACTCCTGAATCACAGTACTAAACCTGCCAAACCATGCCCTAAGAGACTGCTTAAGGCCATATAGAAATTTCTGCAGACGACAAACAAGTCTAGAAGACTCCCCCTGAGCAACAAAACAGGGAGGTTGCTCCATGTAAACTTCTTCAAGCAGGTCATCATGAAAGCAGGCATTTTTGATGTCCAACTGGTATAGAGGCCAGTGGCGAATGGCGGCAATGGAGAGGAAGAGACGCACTAAGGGAATTTTGGCAATATGGGGGAAGGTATCTCCATAATCCAAGCCGTAGATCTGAATATAACCTTTGGTGACAAGTCAGGCTTTGAGGCGGTCTACTGTTCCGTCTGGGCCAACCTTCACCGTGTACACCCATCAACAACCAGCAATGGACTTCCCTGGTGGTAGAGGAGGGAAATGCACGAAACTGAAAACAAAAACCAGATCAGGGAAGAGGAGGTCAAGACGAAGAAAACCCAAGAGGGCACGACGTCACCAAAAGGTCAGACGTGTCGTCACGCGTAGCGGAGAGTGGCGGCACAGGTTTCACGTGCAGAGGCAAGGGTGGCGCATGTGGGCTCTGATGGGGATGCGCCGTCGGGGAAAGGCCGATCTGGGAAGGAGGAAGCCGGTCGTAAGGTCGACGGGGGGAAAGGGCCGCTGGAGGTAGATGGACTGGTAGGCAGGCACGGAAAACAAGGTGGGAGGGAGGAAGAAATTTACATAGTGAGCAATGGCTCACCAGAAAAGCACGGACAGGAAGGAACTCTCCTTAGACTCTGGATACCATGTTAAAAGAGGAAAAACGAGAAGACATGAATTCCGTATGTTCTGTGATCACCCGGAGCTATTGTATTTTTAAGGATTGTACATAAATACAAAATATTTAGTTTCGTATTTTACATTAAAGATAGGATCGATATATTTAATCCTAAAATATATCGTTACTATATTTACATAATTCTAACACTAGTCATATGGTTTGTAGTGCTAGAGTCAATGACCCGATGTAGGGAAGAGAGGAAAGACATGCAATAAGATTTATTGTTTACACAAAGTTAGCCATGGAGGAAGATGTATATTGCCTCGAATCCAGTATTACATTAGAGGATGAAGCATATTGAAGTAGACTATCATTTTGTCAGAGAGAAAGTCATGTCTGGTGAAATATACACTAGTTTTGTTATCTCTAGTGATCAGTTAATGAATATTCTTACAATTATGTAAATATAGTAACTATACATATTAGGATTAATTAAATTAATTTTATCTTTAATGTAATTTTGATAATTGTATATTTGTAATTATGTAATCTCCTATAAATACAAAAGCTCCGTTGTGATCACAACACGTGGAATTCATATGTTCTCTCATTTTCTCTCTCTCAACATGGTATCAAAGGTCTATCTTAGATCTGTTATTGGGTCATCCATATTGTCCACACCTTATTCCTGAGTGTAGGACCACTCGTATTCATCCATCTTTACTCCTGAGCGTGAAAGGGTGTGTTAATAAGTCTCATGGGCCACCCGTATTCATCCATGCTCCATTCATGAGCGTGAAGGGGTGTATTCATAAGTCCTATGGGCTACTTGTATTCATCCATGCTTCATTCATAAGCCTAAAGAGGTGTGTTAAAAGTCCCACATTGACTAGAGATATGGTCAATCAAAAAGATATAAAGTGGAGGGTAATCCTCATCCTATGAGCTAATTTTTAGGATTGAATTAGGCCCAATACCCAAATTTAAGATGGTATCAAGAGCCTAACGAGAGTTTCTCTCTTTCTATGATCCTCTGGTCACTGTGTAAATTTTTTTTCAAAACCCTAACACTATCAAGGGTTTCTGTAACATCCCGAATTTTATAAAAGGAATAATTGACGAGAATAAATAATAAATGATTGAATGTGAGTTGATTTGTGTCCCAAAAATATTGGAATGATGAAATTGAGATTTATTGAGGATATTTATAAATTATTGAGATTTAAGGAGTTAAAATTATACCCGGTTAGAATATGAGTGTCGGACCAAGTATCTCCGATTGAGATGCCGTTAGTCAGGGCTGTTAAGAATATTATTGGGAATCCGAATCTATATTCGGAATAATTTTTGGAGTTTGTATTAAGCCCGAACCGAGATCCTGTTTATTATAAATCGGAGAAGTTATAATGAGGGGTCAAGATTTTAAAACAAAACTCTCCTTTCTCTTTTATATTTCCCGTTGGCTTCTTCTCCCTCCACTCTTCTCCATTTTTTCTTCTCCTTTCTCTTCTCCTCCACCAAACCGTGACCACCTTCTTCTTTTACCTCACTCACTCAAAAATTAATTGGATGCCATGAACTCATGAAGCATGAATGGGTCATAGGAGTAAAGCTTGGCTCTCCCCTTCCTCTTTTCCCTTATTTTCGAGTTTGGCCTTGAGCTTGGAGGAGAGGTATGATTTTTTTGAACACCTATGGCTTTTGCTTATGGTTTTGAGCTTATTTAAGTATAATAATGGGAGATTGTATGTTATTTTGATGGATAATGATATATTGAAACCAAACCCTAGGTGGGATAGTCATTGAGGATTGCTATTGGTGTTGACAATGAATGAAATATATTATTTCTAGTCTTGAGATGTTTGAAATAAGGCATAAAGGTAGTTAGAATTGATGATTGTGGGTTTTGGGAAGATTGGAATTGATTAATTATGGTGATGATGGGGTTTTGAGGGAACCCTAACTTTGATGAAATGGGGAAGTGTAAAATATGAGTGAGAGGTATGTTTAATGGTAATAGAGAATAATATTAATGATGAATGATGGCCATTGATGGTGATTAACGAGTATTGGTAATAGTTGTTGGGTTTTGATGAGAACCCTTGCCTTAAAAGTTGGGAAAAATGTATAGATGGTGACTTGTTGGGTTGAATTGAATGTGAATAGGTGATGATTAATGTATAAGTTGTTGTTTATAATGATGGATAATTATAGTAATGCCAAATCTTATAGAAAGAAACTCATGGGTGAGTATTGTTAGGAATTGTGCAAGAATGAATGTTGATATTAAGATTATGGTGTGGTGATGGATCAATAACTTGGAAGTGTAGTTTTATAAAGTCTTAGACCATAACATGTACCATTTAGAATATATGGATAATGAAGATTGTTTTGAGCTAAGATAACTCATGTTGAGCTCAAGGTGATGATAATGGCATTTGGGTGATTGATGTAATGTAGAAATGCATTTTAGGTAGAGGATGAATGAGATGATGATGTTGTTGGGTTTAGTTGGCCTTTTTAGATCTAGAGGATCTTGGCTTTGGGAAAGGAATTCCCGAAGCCTAACACAATTACATAAATCGGTGTTTTGACAAGTTTAGAACTTGTTTATAAGCCATACAATACATAGGTCATTATTTAGAATTTATGAGAAATGCCTTGAAATGATTATTGACTATGTAAATGCACATGAATATGGTATGTAGTTTTGCATTCTGGATTATGTCGCGGAGCTTTCGGAGCGTGCATATGGGTTTCGGCTCTTCCCTCGAGGTAGGAGAGGAGTTTACATTCAAATTGCATGAGTTATAGAATTGATGATTATTGTATGGCTTGATACTCATGCTTGCCTTGCCATGTTTATAGTGAAATGATATGAATGGCAATTTGTTGGCTATTGATGATAATGTATGTGTATATATGATGATGAATAACCCATGAGGGGTTGAAATATGTACATGTTAATGAACCATCCTTGAGGGGATGAGGTATATGTTTTGTGAATTGAGAATTTATTGGGATGATTGGCATTGAATGTGATAGCCATTGTGATGGTATTAGTGATAAGTTTGAGGTTTATGCATAATTGAGGAGCTCATAGAGCCAAATAGAGTTTTATGTGGTTTTGATGGCATGCGGTAGTTCCAATAGCCTATATATATAGTTTATGACTTGTAGGAATTGGAATGGGCCAATTCCATTGAGAATAGGCCCTTGAGTTGCATAAAAGTGCCTCTAAATGGGTAAAACGCATTTATGCGCATAAGTCCCTCATTTTTGGGAATTTTCGAGTGAGGCCGGTGGCCACGCGTCACAAATGATGTGTATTTGTTGTGGTTAAAATTTCGTAGCATTTGCAGTTCATACGAGAAAGTTAGGAGGGTTAGAAGTTGAAAAATCTTGCGTTTCTGCATAAAAACAGCAGCAGGGCTGTCTTGAATCGATTCAAGACCCTTTGAATCGATTCAAGAGGTGCTGTTTTCACTATTTTGGGCTCCACGGGCGTTTGAATCGATTCATACGAGTCTGAATCGATTCAAGGCCCTCTGTTTGTCAAAAATTGAGATTTTGGGACGCTTGAATCGATTCATACGAACCTGAATCGATTCAGAGCCCTGTTATGGCCACTGTTGTGCTGTTTTTCCAACTGGTCTGTTTTCTTTGCTGTTTTTGGCCCGTTTGAACACCTTAATGACATTTTTACCCTCCGATTTCTTCATGAAAGTTGTAGATAATTGTGTTACGGAGGTGTGAGAATTGGTCTCACATTAATTGGAGTTTTCTAACTCTCATTAGACATAAAACACCGGACCTACTGCGTCATAAAATTCAAATTTAAGAGGGTTTCGAACCCAACTTCTTATGGTGGCCAAATTGGGACTAATAGGTGATATTTGTGACATGTCCCACTATTTTTAAAGACTAAAAGTAAGATTTCCTCATGTCTTAGTACTGAAATTTATCATGGGCTCATGGTTGCCCAAAACCCCTTTTATTATGTAACAACAAGTGATTTCAATCGGGGTCCATGTATGGTGTGTCTTAGTGGTGATTGAGGAATGGCTTAAAGCCTTGGAGAGGTACGTGTATGCCTATACTATGTTATGAATACATGTGTGCCTCGCCACTATTGATGTATTATGAATCATAATAAAAAGTAAATGATGTGGTTATATGACACACCTTGTGTGATAATAAAACCAATGAGGGGAAAATTGAATGGCCACGAGTGTATAAATCAATGGATTTGAAATGGTGGCAATGATGATTTGCTAAACATATAATTTTGAAATACCTTGTTGTTTTCCATGCGTGGATAAATGCCATGATGCTTGATATGATTTTAATTACCATGCGTGGTTTGATGTGATTATAAATAATTATTGAAATGCCAATTTAAATTATATACCCTAATTGAGAGGGTGTGAAATCTTTGTGAGATTGTTGGGCATATGTATTATTGCATTATTACGTTTATGGCATAACATGGCATTGATATGCATTGTTATTGAATGATGTTGAAATGTATCACCTTGCGGGGTGCCACGATGGGTATATCCTGGAGTGAAGAGGACGTTGTCCTATTATTGTTGAATATATCACCTTGCGGGGTGCCACGATGGGTATATCCCGGAGTGAAGAGGACGTTGTCCTATTATTGTTGAATATATCACCTTGCGGGGTGCCACGATGGGTAAATCCCGGAGTGAAGATGATGTTGATCATATTGTTGTTGAATAAATTACCTTGCGGGGTGCCACGAGGGGTGTATTCCCGAGTGAGGATGGTATTGTGATAATTATTGTGAAGAGAATCACCTTGCGGGGTGCCACAAAGGGTATATCCCTGAGTGAAGAGGACGTTATCCTATTGTTATTGAATTGTGGTGAATTGAATCACCTTGCGGGGTGCCACGAAGGGCATAGCCCTGAGTGATGATGATATGATATTGTGCCGGTGGTTGCGATCACCTGGATTGTGAAATGTGAAAGGCCCTGCGGGGACCATTATACGATGATGAACCAGTGGTTGCGATCACTTGGTATTTGATATGATAAAGGGCTTGCGAGCACCTATGATGCCCATGGTTGCGATCATGAGGCGGGAGTACCCCTTGCGAGGCGGGAAACCTATGTGAATTGTTAAACGTGGTTGCGATCACGAGAAAGCTCCTTGCGAGGCTGCTTTAGGGAGTACCCCTTGCGAGGCGGGAAACCAATGATTATGAATGTTTGATTATGGTGGTTGCGATCACCTATTATGATTATGAAAGATTGATTATGGTGGTTGCGATCACCCATTATGGTTATGAATGTTCGATTATGGTGGTTGCGATCACCCATTATGGTTATGAATGTTCGATTATGGTGGTTGCGATCACCCATTGATATGGAATTAAATTTATTGTATATTTGAAATAGGATGACCACGAGTATTGAGAAACCCCTTGCGAGGAGGTATTGAATAAAAGATAAAATGAATAGATGATGTTAATGATTGAGAATGCCCTTGTTGATAAGTGGCAACGTGATAGTGTTCATGAGTGTGCATATGTTGTGTCTATTTATAACATAGATTGCGATTCATGAGGCTGTATGCTTATTGTAATAATGAGTTAATGAATGAATGATAATTTCATATTTTGATAGCAAAGCACACATGATGTTTGTATGCATATACACTTGATCACCATATTTGTTATTCGTCATTTTGAATGTATAACTCACTCTCCCATGTGGTCTCCTTTTTAGAATTGTGATGCAGGTTGCCTTGGGATGAGTTTGGATTTAAAGATCAAGCTTTGGTGAAGGTAAATAATGGTAGAGGAAATGCCTTGGCCGGCAGCATTTATGAATTATTATGTATTAAAATTATGAAATGTATAATTTGTTTATGAAGATATAGATGTTTTAATGAATTTGAATATGTATAGGATATCCCCTTTGGAACTGTGAATTGGGGACGCAAATATAGTATGTACTAGATGATTAAGTGTGTATTAGAAAAATTGGAATTGATCGATGTAAGCTGATGATTGAGATAGTCGGGGGTATATTCCTGAATGTACATAAAGATAGTCATATCTTAGGCTTTGCATGCTCATGTAATTATGTAAGATGATGATGGTTGTCTATTAGGCTTGTAATATGCCACTGCATGCTTGCCTAGCCTTTTCTCATATCTTCATATATGGGACTAGGCGTGTGCCCGGTATACACCTTCTTCCGCTGTATACTCTATTATTTTGTATACCTTTATGGGCAAACCATTCATCGATCCAGTTATAGATTACTAAATCTCACTCTTTGGTTTTCTGTGATTTAGGTCTTGATGTGGTCATGATGGTGTATTAGAAATGTTCTTAAACGTAAAAAAATTTATTCACAATTTTATTAATTATGTCGATCACATTGGGATTCGAGTACAGAAAATCAAGGGTGTTATAGTTTCAAAACCCTCCGCCGGTCAACCTCTGACCACTGTCCGCCACCACCTCCATTCGTCTTTTTCTACTAATAACCCACCCATTAGAGCCGCTTCTCCAAGATTAGCAAAACCCTGCCGGCCTCACCACCATTGGAGCTACCACGCGCCCACACGCGCTACCTTCTTTTCTGATTGAGTTTTCCCACGCACCACCCCTTGCAGCCCCGTGGGGCGCACATTCAATGGCCTTCATCAATTAGCAGATGTTTTCACCAAATCTCTAAGGGGTCTTTGGATAGACCATATATGTAACAAGCTTGGTGTATACGGCTTATATGCGCTAGCTTGAGAGGAAGTGTTAGAATTACGTAAATATAGTAATCGTACATATTAGGATTAATTAGATTAATTTTATCTTTAACGTAATTAGGATAATTGTATATTTCCAATTATGTACAATCTCTTGTAAATACAAAAGCTCCATTGTGATCACAACACCTGAAATTCATATGTTCTCTCGTTTTTTCTCTCTCTTTCAATAGATATATTAACTAAATCACTAAGGGTCTTTAGATTAACTATATATGTAACAAACTTGGTGCTATGACTTATATGCTCTAGCTTGAGGGGGAGTGTTAGAGTTATGTAAATACAGTAACCGTATACATTAGGATTAATTAGATTGATTCTATATTTTTGTAATTAATCTTAATTAAGGTAATTATAAATTCTGTAATTATGTACAATCTCTTATAAATACAAAAGTTCGTTATAATCAAAACACAGAGAATTCATAACATGTCCTCTTGCTTTCTTCTCTTTTAACAATCATTAATCTTTATATTATATTTAATCCTTAAACGGAAGCCCGTTAGGCTGACCCGTCTTGCCAAGGTGTTGGCCCGCCATCAGGCCAAGTGGGCTGGGGCCCTATTGGACACAGGCGTGAGTTTTTTTGTTTGCCCGCCATTTTTTGCGGACTTAGCGGGTCAGCTCGATGAGCCAGGTCCATTTTTCCTTCTAAGGCTACTCTCGATACCATGTAGAAAAGATAAAGAGAGAGCATGGAGAGAGACAAAGAAATGAATTGGAATTGGATACTCTACGATGTCTAGAGACCCTCATATTTATAGTGAAATAACATAAATTGTAACCCTAATAGGCTAGGCCCATCAACAGAAGTATCTCATATAATAATATCTACTTAGAACAATATCAACAGTCTCGAATAAGGTGAATGGGAAACAAACTTATATATCTATACCCTCCTGTTATGCTAACTCAGCATAGCAGAGTTCAAACAGAATGGAAAGCACAATTCATGCCTAATACAAGTACAATTTAACATAATCTAAACCACTCTCTAACATAAGGCATCAAGAGTAATGCAGAAAGTTCAAGAATTAATATCAGACATGCAATTAAATTTAATGTTATGAAAATAATAGATTTTTCTTTTTGAGATGTCTTTGCCATTTCATGCGTAATGGTAACTAGACTAAAGAAAAACAAAAAAAACAGCGACCATAGCAACATATATCTTATAGCATTACCATGATCATGTCTTCCATATCACGCCTCCAACCACAAAAAAGTATTCTCTCCGGAGATTTTGGATAAACAAAGTCCTTCGGTAAGCTTCCCCTCCAAACCTGGAATCAACAAGGGAAGGAGGCAAGGACCATATCATTCAATACCCCACATCTATTGACAAAATAGAATGTTCCATACTTCCTTGGCTTTTCTACTCTCAGTGTGTAACAATGATCACTGTTAGTGATAAGAATTTATTAGATTCATTGGAACTTATTGCATACCAAATTAGCTCAAACAAAATTCATTGTTATTAGAATTTAAGCATGTACTTGCCATGAACAAGCCATCATATGCAACAAACAATAATAGAGAAAAAAAAAAGAACGGAAATACAATAATTTATGTGAGACAAAGCACCGTAGGCAAGGATGTCGGGGCATAGGTATCATCATCTTCTGCAATGACCAGAACCTCATCACCTTCTTGTAGAACATAGGAGTCATCTGGATTTAAAATAATTTTACCACCATACGATGCAACTTTGATTCCACAAGGTATTGCAGCAGGAAAGCTGATTAATACATCCTCAAATTGCTTGCCATCCAACTGTGGCCATTTTTTGATGTAGAATTCACAATTTTCAAATCCAAGTATATCTTCCCAAATCTGCGAAAGGAAGGCCATCAATTTATTTATTTTTTTAAAATTCAATAGAAGGATAAACTTTATTAAAGAGAAGACACATATCAATATCCCATCCTACACTATAGCATAGAAAGAACATAAAGTGGAACAAGGCCAACCCTATAGAGCTCTTGTCTGATCTAAAAACGAACTTATTACCATTAATAGTCTTAAATTTGACTATTAGGTCCAACTCAGTCCTAAAAATTAGCTCATGAGTTAAGCAATATCTAAAACCTTATAAGGTGTATCCTAGTTATATTCCTAGTCGATATAGAACTTA
This sequence comes from Clitoria ternatea, assembly GCA_037962975.1. Taxonomy (NCBI): domain Eukaryota; kingdom Viridiplantae; phylum Streptophyta; class Magnoliopsida; order Fabales; family Fabaceae; genus Clitoria; species Clitoria ternatea. The sequence goes on along the minus strand of CM075673.1, from coordinate 101,989,935 downwards.
TCTTAACATCTTAACACTCCCCCTCACGTTCAAGACTGGACATCTACAGATGATCTAACATTCAAAGCGGATTAGGTTCCGATATCATCTTAAACTTAGGTATTAAGCCTAACTTAATCCTAAAAACTAGTTTTTAGGTTCAGCTAGACCCGCCATTTTCTAATATGACATGTGCCAAGAGAATAGGAGTATAAGCATATGACACTACAATACAACTCAAAACCTTAAGACATTAGGTGCATGGGTCCATCCACTTATAAACCCTTCAATATGCCCGTATCCATCTCATAGTAGTCAATCCCAAATAGTGGAGCATAGCAGCTGACCCCAAAACTGGGATGGCGATATCGTGGAGCAATTCCCGTACATTACTTTATTCTATTGCGGGGTAAAATACATGAGCATATATACATATAGAAAAACATAAAAAAAATAGAAAAATAACTAAAACCACTCTAAATGCATACGAGATAACTAAAATCTAATACTATCCAAATCAAAAGATTCAAAACATAGTCTGAAATGCATATATTCATAATCAAAACATTCTAGAAACCAGAATTCAAGTCCCATAAATCCCTTGGCTAACAGCAAAACATAAAAAACATAAGCCATATCAACTAAGAATTTAGACATATATTCTTCATCTTCATCTCCAAGTTTCAATGAAGAAATAGAAGGTACAATCACTACAGTGGTTGTCGTGGCCATCGGGAGAAGACCTCACAAGAGATACAGGGGCTGTCGCCAAAGATGCTAGGGTTGTTGCTGGTGACGGAGTAGCTGTTGCAGGTGATGAAGTAGCTGTCACTGGTGACGGAGAGGAAGAAGAGTGAATGGTGTGAGAGAGAAAGGGAAGAGCAAGTGTTGAATGAGGGAGAAATGAGAAAATCCAAGTTTAAAAACCCTAAACGAAAGGAGAGTGAGGAGAAAAATTACCTGGGTGTTCTTCATTAAGCCAAAAACAACGCAGTTTTGAGGCCTATTTCAAATAGCAGCTGCTACAAGTTGTGATCTGCTCCACCACGAAGGTAAAGTGTCCCATATTTGCAAGAGAATCACAACAACAGGCCGCGACGCGATTTCACATTTTAAATAGCGGGCGCTACACCGTGATTTGACAACTATGATCCATCTAATGTGGCATTTCCAGACACTTGATTTCCAACACTCCCCCTCAAGAGTGACTTTATTTCACACTGAATGCTCCCCTCCAGCGGAAGTCTCTTCTTCGTCCTTGAATATGCTCTCTTCCACATGTGTCTTAGCCAGGGCTTCATTTTGTGTCACATTTCTCTCTATAGGACACTATCACATCACCATGGGGAGGCACATAATCGTCTGAGTCGGTCACCGGATCAACATCGAAACCACCACACACAAGGACACGTGCCAAGAGAATAGGAGCATAAGCGTAGGACTCCAAAATACAACCCAAAACCTTAAGGCATTGGGTGCATGGGTGCATCCGCTTATAAACTCTTCAACTTGCTTATATCCATCCAATGTGAGACTTCCATTCATTCTTGATTTTCAACTATTAAAGGTTCCATCCCAAAACCAATTGGTAATGGTTGGATTTGCCCAACAGGTATTTAAATCATGCGAAATATGATGAGGCAGCCAATGTGGGACTTCCAACACCAACAAATAGGAAATGCATGTTCTTATATTTTATTTTTAGTTTTGCTCCCTGATACAAACTATATGATTATATTATCATATGTTAGAATATTGTAAATATAAAAATATGTAATCAGAATTGATTAGGATTGATTGTATATGATTGTATTATGATCCTGTATTTATTACATTGTTATTATAAATATGCTACTCCGTTGTGTATTCAAACATACAGAATTCATCCAATGTCTCTCGGTTTCCTTGTTTTCAACATGGTATCTAGAGCCTAACGAGAAACAACCTAATTCGTGTTTACCCAGTGGGCCCACTGCTCACCAGTGAAATTTTTATTTTTCTTTTCAAAACCTGTGCTTCTTCTCCAGGTTTCCTCCATCTCCTCTCTCTTTTGGTTGTGTTTCTCTCTCCGATCACCTTTTCTTCCCCTTTTCGATGTCCGATCCGCCTCTGCCCGTCGCCGTCACCACTTTCTGGCGACTTTCCGATCCGGAGCGTCTCCCCACGACTGGCCGAACCCCAAAGTGCCGCCCCTAACGGCCGTCGCATGTGCTCCCACGCGCCGCCTCCTTGTTTGTCACTTTCCCTCTTCTGGCCGCACTGCCACCAGTGCGTGGTGGCTCTAACCAGGACCTGGCTTGGACCATCGTGCTCGCCTCCTCGTCTACAATCAGATTTTGGTATTGGTTGTCTGTTTCGGACACCGTTTGACGCTGTTAGCAAGGTTGACAAAATCGGGATTTCATATGAAATCGTAAAGGGGTGGAAAAATTGCAAATCCTCGTAAATCGTAAAATCGTAAATCGAATCATAAGATTTTACTTACTAAGTATACACATGTTTATATGCATATATATTCATATATATGCATATAAAAGCATAATTCAAAGTCATAAATCTATTGAAAAAGCATCATAAACTTGCATAAAAATCCATAACTCATAATTCATAATATACACAAACAACAATGTCAACATATATAAGCATAATCCTAGCATTTATAGGTTTGATCTAATCTAACAACTTAAGCACATTATAATCATGAAGAAAGGGATCTATCACTTGCTCTTGAATATCATCTAACAACCATAAATTCTTATAAATTTAAAATAGTAATCCTAATACCCCTCCCCAAAAACCAAAAAATTGATTTTGTTGGACTTCATTATACTTCACGCTCTAAATTTTATGATTCAATGATTTTTTTTAGGGTGAAAAAGAGGATATCCCAATCGAGGGAGAAAATGGGAAAATTCCATATGACCGAATATATCTGACTTTGCACTATATACCAACCCAAGATGAGTATGCTCAACAACTACATTCCCCCCCCTACTTGGTCTCGAATCCTTTCTTCATTTGATTGTTCCAAATCCAACTCCATGTCTTCACCTCCTCCCCCTTCATCAACATTGTCCATAATCCACTCATCATCAGATGCCATATCTTGAATATTCAATTCAAAACCTTTCCTTGCATTCTTCCTTTTGGCCAATTTTGGATTACCCATCACAAAGACAACATTATTCATTGTCATTTGCTTCAAACGGCTTCTTTTGGTGTGGACCTAAACATGTACACATGTAGATAAAGTTAATATAGGACGGTAAAAATTCCTTAAAAAGTTAATATAAGTAGATTAGTATTACCATCTCAAATACACTCCAGTTACGCTCACAACCAGAGGAACTCAATGTCAAACTTAAAACACGAATGACCCAGTTTTTGAGCTCAGGATGTTCATATCCATAAGCCTCCCACTAATCTGCTGGAGTCTTTTTGGAAATTGTTGCTTTAGCTAGAGGCATCCTAAGTGTCTTTTCTTTTTTTTCTAAAATCATCCATCTGAACATCAATTATAGCTTGTTCTTCAAGGCTAGGTACCATCCTTTGCAAACAATCATATATCCAACCTTCACTTCTACATCAATTTTGAAGTTGGGACCGTATTGTAATTGAGGATTCAAATAATAGCCAGCAGCATGCAAAGGCCTATGAAGCTACTTATCCCATTTTTCATCAATGATATCCCATAATGATGGTAGATAACTAAATAATAGAAATTAAATAGATTGAATTAGTTTAGGATTAATATTAAATAGTCAAATCAAATAAAATATCAACAAGTAAAGATTTAGTTATTCACTTACATCTTCTTCACACCTTTGAAAGCCTCCCTAATCTTTTCCTTAGCTTGGTCTATTGCCTCATAAATATAACCCATTGCTGGCTTCTCTTCAGAATCCACCATTCGAAGGACCTTAATCAAGGGAAATGCAGCCTTCAAACAATTCAAAACATTCTTCCAAAACTGCCTGTCCATAACCACTTCCTCCACAAAACTCTCATCCCTTGTGTTGCAAAACTTGCTTGATTTCCACTCATTCAATGTAAACATCCTTATTATCAACAAGGCATCCCAAAGTTAAATATGACGTTGCAAATCGAGTAATGCCTGGTCTAATCAAGTCCTTCCCTTTTGTATGGAGTTGCAATAAAGAAATTAGTGAAGTCCTTGAATAGATATATGTTGTGACTTTCCTTCCCTTTGGAATTGTCTCCGTATGAACATCGACCTTCTTCTCAAAATCTTCCAACATGAGATCAATGCAATGTGCGGCACAAGGTGTCCAATATATCCTCTTCCTCTTCGCCATCAACATCTCCCCAACCAGCTTGTAATTCGCAGCATTGTCAGTTACAACTTGAACTACATTATCTTCTCCAACTTCTTCAACAACTTCATCAATCATCTCAAAAAAAATTTTTAGCAGTTTTCAAAATAGCTGATGCGTCAATAGACTTTAGAAAAACTGTTCCTTTAGGGTTGTTCACCAAGAAATTAATTATCATCCTTCTCAACCTATCCGTCCACCCATCGGTCATTATGGAACACCCAAATTCCTTCCAGGCAGCCCTATGTTCTTCAATAATTTCCATTGTATTATTTACTTGCTTCAGATACTTCACTCTAATCTCATGATATGATGGTCGATCAAATCCCTTGCCGTCCTGTGAAATTAATTCACACATCTCAAGCAAATTCATCACTTCTCGCCACATTGAAAGGAATGGCATTGTTGTAAAAGAATCTAGCTATTGTTTGGCAGGCATCCTCTCTCAAAGACTTCTTGAACATTTTATTGATTGTGGTTTGGGTATTGGCTGTTTTTTTTTAAATTGCTCCTAATGACAGAATTTTCCCCATCAACTTCATTAGATTTTCTCTTTGAACTATCCCCAATAATGTTTTCCCCTTCTTCCAAATCAGCCCCTGATTTTCTCAAATTTTTGGCATGCAAACCAGCAACAATCTACATCATCTCCATTCTGACTTTAGCAGGAACAGCTTTGCAAGGCTGAACATTTTGCCTTGTTTGACCCAAATGATGCTTCAGCCTATAAACACTGTTGGTGTATGCACTACGAGCTATTAATGTATCAATTTTAACTTATCAATAAAATTAGTATTTTCAGTTTTAGACTAATGCTATTTATCCTGGAATAATAGGTCATATGAGAATTATTCCTAAAACGTCCCTAATCAAGTATTTACATGGGGACATGTAAATACATTAAGATTAGTGTGTGAATGTACTGATGATTTGATCTCACAAATCATGGATATATGATATCAAGTCTTTACACGGGTACACATTAAGAGTAATGTTGTACTGGACAGACCCACCATGAGAACGTTGAATGGATCGTTACATGAGTGTCATAAACGGTTCTCAATGTGATAATGGTATATAGTCCTTCGACCTGAAGTCACTACGATTCCTACATAAGGAGTTTATTGTTTTAATACAATCAAACGTTATCTGTAATAAGATGACCATAAAAATTGTGATTAGGCAATAGATAAATTATGCAGAGGGATGTGAGTGATGTAGATGGAATTTATCTCTCCTATGTGACAGGAGTGATATCTATAGGCCACTTGATGGAGTGAGACTAATAAAATGCATGGCCATGCTAGGACGAATAAATATTAGATATTTATTCTGTAAAGTCTACTCTGGTATCAAGTAAAATGAATTGGGCCATACAAGGATGACGACGACCATGCCTTGGGCCCAATTAGATATCGTGACAAAAGGAATAAATATATAAAATAATTATCACTTATAAGTCATGTCGATGATAAATAATATTCGGACATAATGATGTATTGCTAGATACCGCTCTTATTTTATATTAATAATAAAATAGTTTATTATTAATATAACCGAATATTTTACCTATAGAGTCACATACATAGAGTAAGCCCACCAGAGGATAGTTTTATTTTAGTTGGACTGAAAATAAAACTATTTAGGCCTAATTCATTTAGAATGAGTCAGGAGCCCAATGTTTAATGAGAGCTCAGGCCTATATATAGAGCATGAGATGCTTATAGGCTGCTGCTCAAAAATTAGACCATAAACAAATTTCCGTACTAGCATTCGGAGCTCTGTTTTTCTGGTGGGAGTGCTTGTGTGGACTCCTAAGGGCGAAGCTATAATTGCTTCGATCGAGGAACTCGTTCTGCGTCTACAAGAGGTAAACCCTAATTAAAAATTTTAATTTAGCATAATGCCTTGAGACATTTGTGTTTGCAATTCTTTTGGGAATCCTTTGTGTTTCCGCTGCCTGACCCTAATGGAATTCCCTAACAAACACCCCCTGTAAATACTTTTTCACAAAATTTGCATTGCATTTTTGTGCTTCCTTCAACTGAAACTGCATGCTTCCAAACCACATCACCCTAGCACCACGAGAGTTGGCACACAGAGGGTGCATATTTCCGGAGCCAACAACACCACCAGAACTGCCTCCATCACGACCTGTTGATGCCATTCCCAAGTTGCCTCCTGTGGTAGCGATTGCTGCGGAGAAGAAGACACAAGCAAGAAAAAGAGAACGCAAACAAAGAGCAACAGAGAGCAACGCAAACAGAGAGTAGCGCAAAGAAGAAAGCGAAGAAGAAGCAACACCAGACACAGACAGAGGTGCAGGCGAAGAAGAAACGAAGAAGAAGCAGCAGAGCAATCAATGGAGTTGCAAACGAGTGAGAAAAGAGAGGAAGTCGCGTGCCTGAGTGAAAAACGAGGAAGAAGTTGCATGCCCTAATTACGAAACCGGGTATTTTTTTTCCGAGTTACTTAATTAAAATGGGTTTTTTAGTGGTTTCTGCCCGATCCCAAAAAATCGTGGAATCCTGGAATCTACCAATTTTAGGATCTTAATCCCGATTCCACTGCGATTTTTGGAGGATCCGATTTTCCTTGCGATTTTGATCGGAAGAGTACCCAAAAATCATAAAATCATACGATTTTGGGATTCTACTCCCGATTTTGTCAACCATAGCTGTTAGGGTTCATTTTTCTCCGCTGCTTGTGATTTACTCTCTCCTCTAAAATAGTGAATGTTGTGCAGCCCGCCATCTCTACCTTTGCATCTAGACCGCAGACTATGTCCACACCTACTTACGACGATTTTCTTCAGTGGTGTGAGGAGTGCAAGATTTCATGTTCCATGGCTTCTGTAGTGCAAATGGGTAATTCTTTTGCTGGTATTTCTCACTCTCTTGGTCCTTGGGTCCTTGACTCTAGGGCCACCGATCATATTACTGGTAACAAATCCTTATTCTCCACCCTTCCTAGCTCTACTTCTTTACCTTTCATTACTATGGCTAATGGATGCCAAACTCAATCTCAAGGACTTGGTATTGTTCACCTTCTTCCTTCTTTGTCTGTTGACAATGTTCTTTATGTACCTGGGTCTCCCTTTAATTAATTATCCATTAGTCGTTTGACTTGCTCTCTTGATTGCATTGTCTCATTTACTAAAGACTCTGTTTTCATCCACAATCGGAGTTCGAGGCGGATGATTGCCACTGGATGTGAGCCGCATGGGCTTTATCAACTTCAACCTTCAGCACATGTGGGGTCGACGGTCGATTCCAGTATCCTCCATGCTCGGTTGGGTCATCCAAGTCTTCATAAATTGCAAATAATAGTGCCTACACTTCCCAAGTTGTCTACATTATCTTGTGAGTCGTGTCAATTAAGTAAACATAGTCATACTTCTTTTAATAATCGAGTCTCAGGTCTAAGTCTCCATTTAGCTTAGTCCATTCTGATATTTGGGGTCCGTGTCGTACCGTGTCTAATTTAGGATATTAATATTTTATTACCTTTATTGATGATTACTCTAGGTGTACTTGGTTATTTTTAATGAAGAATCGTTCAAAGTTGTTTTTAATCTTCAAAATTTTTGCAATGAAATTAGAACCCAGTTTGGTGTTCCTATACGTACCTTGCGTAGCAATAATGCCCATGAGTATTTATCTAATTTATTTCAATCATTTATGGCTTCTCATGGGATTTTACATGAAGCATCTTGTGCTCATACTCCTCAACAGAATGAAATTGCAGAAAGGAAAAATCAACATCTTGTCGAAACAACTCGGACACTTCTTTTACATGGTAATATTCCTCAGCGGTTTTGGGAGGCTGTTGTCCTTACAGCTTGTTATTTAATTAATCGCATGCCCTCCGTTCTTGATAATCAGGTACCCCCTTGTTTCCTCACCAATCTTTAGATTCTTTACCACCTCGTGTTTTTGGTTCTACTTGTTTTGTCCACAACCTTGGCATGGACACCGATAAACTCTTTGTCCGGGCAACTAAATGTATGTTTCTTGGTTATACAAGGTCTCAAAAAGGTTATATGTTACTCTCCTAGCCTTAATCGTTATTTTGTTTCCGCTGATGTTACCTTTCTTGAGTCTAGTCCATATTTTACAGGTGGCACGATCTAGATCAAATGTTGTGATTTCTCAAAGAAAGTATGCGATGGATATTTTGGAGGAGACCGGCTTGGTGGGGACCAAACCGGTAGATACTCCCATGGATCCCAACACTAAGTTTATGCCGGAATAGGGGGGCTCTCTCAGATCCAGAGAGATATAGAAGACTAGATGAAAAGTTAAATTACCTTACTATCACACGTCCTGACATTTCTTTTGCCATCAGTGTGGTAAGTCAATTTCTCAACTCCTCTTGTGAAGGTCACTGGGATGTAGTCATCTGCATCTTTAAATATATCAAAGGGGTACCAGGTAAACGCCTCTTGTATGGAGACAAGGGTCATACTCGAATAATTACATACTCGGATGCTGACTGGGCAGTATCTCTTATTGATAGGAGGTCTACAATGGGGTATTGTATCTTCCTTGGGGATAACCTGGTTTCTTGGAAGAGTAAAAAGCAAAGTGTTGTAGCTGGGTCAAGTGCAGAAGCAGAGTACCGAGCCATGGCTTACATGTGAGCTCATATGGCTTAAACACTTGCTTTAAGAACTAAAATTTGGGAAAACTATCTATGACACTCATTTGTGACAATCAAGCAGCATTGCACATTTCTTCTAATCCGGTGTTTTATGAAAGGACCAAACACATTAAAGTAGACTGCAACTTCATAAGAGAGAAGATTGTATCAGGGGGCATTGTTACGAAATTTGTAAATTCCAATGATTAATTGGCAGATGTTCTCACGAAGTCTCTTGGGGGACCTCGTATTAAATACATATGTGACAAGCTTGGTGCATATGATTTATATGCTCCAGCTTAAGGGAGAGCGTTAGAATATTGTAAATATAGAAATATGTAATTAGAATTGATTAGGATTTGATTGTATATGATTGTATTATGATCCTGTATTTATTACATTGCTATTATAAATATGTTATTCCGTTGTGTATTCAAACACACATAATTCATCCAATGTCTCTCGGTTTCCTTGTTTTCAACATCATATATGATAATATCTCAAATTATTATTTATGATTAGTTTCCTTATTTCTACCATATTCCTTAAGATTACTTATCATGTTTTCATTTATTATTGTGATTTATTTCCCTAATTATATTACATCATAATTAGTATAAGTAGGGAATAGTCCTCTAAGCTTTAGACACACGTCAACATATTATACTTTCAATATCAATTTGTCTTTCATCTCTTTCTCTCCCTCTATACCTAAAACCCTATAATTTCAACATCTTATACTCCTATAATTGTGTTTTCAATCTAAGGTTGCCAACAAGTATAAGTGCAGGGTGTTTCATCTCAATAATATGCAGTCACATTTTCACATAAAGACTTCACTATATCCTGATAACATGGTGTGGAAGACAACAAATACAATCCAAACCTCATTTAATCTAATTTAATGCCTTAGGCTACTCAGCTATTCAATTGAATGTAATTCATTGCATATTTTGGACACAAGATCCAACGCCATACATGTTCCACACAAATCAGATCACAACAATAACATGAAAGCAATATCCCAAAAATTTCAAAGTAGGAGGAGAACAGAATGTAGACCCATAAGTTCAAGTTTTGAACTAACAACTTTTGTCTCGGAAATTCACAGTATAGATTGCAAGTCAAGACATGCTACTCATTAGAATATTGTAACTATAGTAATTATGTATTCGTAATTGGGATTGTTAAGCCAGTGAAGGTAAAGAGAACCAAGATGCATTAGATGAATTCTATGTATACATAGTGGAGCTATGAATTTATAATAAAAATACAATAAATATTAAATACAGAATCAATCATAATCAATTACAATCAATCCTAATTACAATATTCTAACGCTATCATAATCAATTACAATCAATCCTAATTACTGATTGAGAGTGGGTACACATGTAATAGTTATACAAAATTTAGAATATAGTTAAATTAAATTTCCCTAATACTTGAGAATATGATTGACTCTCGCTCCCACAATCCCACCCACTCTCAATTTTTATTTTTAAATTTGTATTAACAACCTGTCAATCTTAAACTTCAGATGTTAGTTTTAAATAGTTTCTGACATATTAGTTAACTTCAGTTCGAGGATGCAATTAGTTCCTAGTATTGAGTTTGGGAAAGATTTGGATAGAGATAGGGAAATAAGGAGAAGGATGAGAGTGAACTTAGGTGTTTTAGTTTTTAGGTTTTGAATTTTGAGTCTAAATTTTTGTATTTTTTAATTTTTAATTTTTTTTTCATATATTTGGTGAGCCTACCCAACTTCCCACGGGGTGACATGCTATAACTTGTGGATTGGATGAGCCAAGTTGATGTTAACCCAATTCTAAGGTGGGTTGTATTTTTTTCCTACCCAGCTAACTAATAAGTTAGGTTGCACCAGACTAGCTCCCCAATTCCGACTCATTTTCATAGCTCAATTGGTGTATTATGCGCTACTATAATGACATTTATCCTGCTTTGGCGTCGTCCCACCCGCTCCGGTGATGTCCTGCTCTGTTTGGGACTTCGATGTGGTTCTGGCATACAACAAGCAACAACAGACTTAGTCCCATCTGCCCCAGCAACATGGTCCTGCTCTGTTTTCTGTCTTGTCTATCATATGCGCCCAGGTTTGATTGTGATATGCTTCAAACTTCAATTCATTGCGAGTAGCTACAACTTTGATTTTTTATGCTTCTGATTTTGTTATAAAAAAACTGATTTTTATTCTAAACAAAATTGTTATTCTCTTTGGCTATCTACCATTGATAGAAGATGTTTGTTGGGGGGGGGGGCATAATCCATAAAGAGAATCCTATCATACAAAGACGCCCTAAAAATAATATTAGGTAACACTGTAACACATTATAGAAGTAAACTGTCAATCACAATGTAGTTATTTTATCTTGCTATGAATTAATCATTAACTTGAAAACAATAGTTGAGGACTTCTGCGGTGGAGTTAATATCATGAATTATGGAACTTAAAAACATCATGAAAAGATAGCAGATTTTTACCTGTGCAAGTCCAGGCTGCCGAGCACATTGAATCATCAAGCGACCAATCACATCATGGGCTACAACAGTTTCAACAAGATCACCACCCACAAGTTTAACCAGGACTTCATTGTCTAGATCGCTCAATTCAACCACTATGTGCCCTCTTAATCCTTCTTTGACTCCAGTCAGACTTAAGACTGTTCTCAAAGCTCGGGCATCACTCTGTACAACAAGAGAGTTAATGGTTGTCCACCAAAATTAAACTTGAGCATACCATCACTGACCTGATCAGCATTCCCATCTTCAGCAAGGACAATTATTGCACGTGCTTTTGAAACAGAAACCTGTATATCCCAAACAGATCAACAGATTAAAGCTAGGCAATATCTTCCACCAGGTGTGGATATTTATGCCATATGTGTGCCGCTTAGAAAATGAAGAAAAGTAGCACAACATTAAAAAATGTCTGTAGCAGCAATTGAATAAAGCATATGACCAAAGCGATATCCACAGTTTTCAAAAAGGTATTTTATGTGAGAAGCATGATAGTCAATCCCGTATCAAGTTGCGACACGACCGACCCCAAAACTGGGATTAGACGTTATTTTACACTGTTGTGGGGTAAAACAAATGAACATATATACACAGGAAAAAAAAGAGAAAAATAACTAAAAACATTCCATATGCTGATTTTTAAAAGAAAACAAACTGAAAAGATACAAATTAATTTTCATAATTATTAAATTCTTTTAGTAAACAAAATTGTTGATTTATTCTATATTTTTAAGAATTAAATTATTTTTAATCTTTTATGTGTCCCCAAAAAGTTCTCTAATTCTGTCGGAAGTCCCTATAAAATTTTTTGTAAGGTTTTAGTCCTATAAAATTGTAAGTGTGTATCATAGATTTGTGGTGTTAATGTCTTCTTTTAACTGCTAATGTGACAGATGGAGCAGTCACATCAGTCAAGTCACCTGTCCTATCATTGATGGACTATTATCCTAGTAGACATTATTTAATATCCATTAAAAAAAATTCATCCTTCAAACATCTTGTGCTCATACTCCTCAACAGAATGAAGTTGCTGAAAGGAAAAATCGACACTTTTTTGAGACAACTTGGACACTCCTACAACATGGTAATGTTCCTCATCATTTTTGGGAAGATGCTATACTTATAGCTTGTTATCTAATTAATAGGATGGCTTCATCCGTTCTTGACAACCAAGTACCCACTCCATTTTATTTCCTAATCAGTCTCTATATTCTCTATCACCTCGTGTTTTTGGTTCTACTTGTTTTGTCTATGATCTTGATCCTGGACTTGACAAACTCTCTATCACCACATCCTCTTCAAGTATATTATTATTACTGCCAACCCCATCCACCTCAACATGTTCCACCCAACAACGATGAAGTCCCATTTAGCTTGCCTTCGATATCAACCACTCTACCTCTTCCAGTCCCGCCTCACGACATTGATCTTCCCATTGCTATTTGTAAAGGTATACACTTCACTCATAATCCTTCTCTTCATTATGTTGCATTTGTCCTATCATCATTTGTCCCCTCCCTATTATAATTGTTTATCTTCTTTGTCTTCTGTTACTTTTCCAAGAATGCAAATGAAGCTTTGTCTCATCCAGGATGATGGCAAGCCATGGTTGATGAAATGAGTGCACTAAAGAGCAATGAACTTGGTACCTCATTCCTCTTTCCTCCGATAAGAGTGTTGTCAGATGTAGGTGGGTGTACATGGTAAAGATTGGCCCTGATGGTACTATTGATCAGTTGAAAGCTCGTTCGGTAGCCAAAGGCTACACTCAAATCTTTGACATTGATTATGGTGATACTTTCTCCTTGGTGGCTAAGATGACTTCTAGTTTTCCATTTCTCTCTATTGTCGTCATTCGCCATTGGCCCCTTTATTAGTTAGGCGTTAACAATGCCTTCCTTCATTGTGATCTCAACGAAGAAGTCTACATGGAGCAACCACCTGGGTTTGTTGCTCAAGGGGAGTCCTCAGGATGTGTATGTCGTCTTTGGAAGTCTTCGTATGGTCTAAAATAGTCTCCAATGGCATGGTTTGGCCAATTAAGCATTTGAGTGCAACAATTTGGCCTAACTCAGAGTGAGGACGATCAGTTTATATTTTATCAACATTCAACCTTTGGCGTGTCAACTTGATTGTATATGTTACTACATTGTCATCACCAGTGATGATCATAATGGCATTGCATAATTAAAACAACATTTACATCATCACTTTCAGACAAAAAACCTTGGTATACTTTGTTACTTCTTGGGGATAGAAGTGTCACAGTCAAAAACGGGTGTTGTGATCTCTCAGAAGAAGTATCCAATGGATATCTTGGAAGAAACCAGATAGATGGGGACCAAACCAGTAGATACTCCAATGGATCCCAACACTAAGGTTATGCCAGATCAAGAAAAGCCTCTCTCAGATCCGAAGAGATACAGGAGGTTGGTTGGAAAGCTAAACTACTTCAATGTCACTCATCCAGATATATCCTTTGTAGTGGTAAGCCAATTTCCCAACTACCCTTGTGAAGGACACTAGGATGCAATCATCCATATCCTAAGTTATATTAAAGGGGCACCAGGTAAAGGGTTCTTGTACAAGGACAAGAGAACACTCTTATTGTTGGGTACTCAGATGCTGACTCGGCAAGATCTCCTATTGATAAGAAATTTACTACAGGCTATTGTGTTTTTACTGGTGATAATCTGATTTCCTAGAAAAGTAAGAAACAAAATGTTGTTACTTGGTCAAGTACAGGAGCAGGGTATCGAGCCATGGCTTTAGCCGCATGTGATCTCATCTGGCTTAAGCAACTGCTCAGGGAACTAAATTTAGGGAAACGACATGGATGACACTCATTTGTGGTAATCAAGCAGCATTGCATGTTAATGTTGCTTCAAATCCAGTGTTTCATGAGAGGACTAAGCATATTGAAGTGGACTGTAACTTCATCGAAGGAAGGATCCTATCCAGAGACATTGTTTCCAATGATCAGTTGGCAGATGTTCTTACGAAGTCCCTTAGAGGTCCCTGTATTAAATACATATGTGACAAGCTTGGTGCATAATTTTATAGACTCCAGCTTGAGGGGGAGTGTTAGAATATCGTAAATATAACAATCATATATATGTTTGTAATTAGGATTGATTGTAATTGATCTTGTATTTATTACATTGTTATCATAAATTCATAGCTCTACTGTGTATTCAAACACACGGAATTCCTTCTGTTAGAATATTGTAAATATAAAAATATGTAATTAGAATTGATTAGGATTGATTGTATATGATTGTATTATGTTCGTGTATTTTTTACATTGCTATTATAAATATGCTACTCCGTTGTGTATTCAAACACATGGAATTCATCCAATGTCTTTCGGTTTTCCTCTTTTGAACATGGTATCTAGAGCCTAACGAGAGGCAACCCTAATCCGTGTTTACCCAGTGGGCCCACTGCTCACCGGTGAAAATTTTATTTTCGAAACCTGTGTTTCTTCTCCAGGTTTTCGATATCCTCTCTCTTTTCAGTCTTGTGTTTCTTTCTGCCGCCTTTTCCCGTTATTTTTCCAGTGACCGTTTAGTTTCTACCTACTGTCGTCACCATTTTTCCGATGACTTTCCGGCCGACCACCCCCGGATCAGGACCGCCATCCCCCGATCGGCTGAACCCTAAAACACCGCCCCGAACGGCCGCCGCACACCCCCCCATGCGTGGCTTCTTCTTTAGCGAGTTTCTCTCTCCTGGCCGCATTGCCACCGGAGCGTGGCTGCTCCAACCAGCTTCCGGTTTGGCCTGTGAGACTCACCGCCTCCTCTAGAGTCAGATTCTGCTATTAGTTGTTTGTTTCGGACACTTTTTGACGCTATTTGAGTTCGTTTTTCGCTGTTGTTTGTGTACTTTCTCTCTCCTCTGCTTTCCTTATGGCTGCTGCTACACCGAAGGCTGATGCCACTGTTACCGGCACTATAACTGTTCTCAATACTCTAAATGCTGAAAAATTTGACGGGACCAACTATGCCACATGGGCTTCGGACATCAAACTTTGGTTTAAGGGATATGGTTATCTTGACCATCTTACAACCAAAGAAGACTCTATTGTTGCCACTGACCGTATCAAATGGGGCAATCTCGATGCTCAACTTCGTAGCATTTTGAAATCTACTTTGTCTCCTACTCAGAAACAAATTTTCCACCCTTACAACACCTGTGAATCTCTTTGGGCGCAAGCCAAACTCCTTCATACCAATGATACTCAACAGTTATATGGGGTTTGTGAGACTCGTATGCAGCTTCTTACTCCTCAGCATATTATTGGTCCTATCTCCGATTATTTGGGCAAAGTCAGTGGTGTTCTCCATGATTTGAATGAGGTTCTTCCCTTAGCTGACTATCCATCCACAGATCTTGAGAACCGTCGCAAACTCTTTATGGCATTGGCGTTACATGGTCTTCCTCCTGAGTATGAGGTTGTTCGTGAACAAATTCTTGGCTCTCCTGTGGTCCCATAATGGATTCCACTTGGTCAACTCTAATTCGCGCCAAGGCCAAGTTTCCCACTCCTATAATTACTTCTTCGGTGTCCGTTCTTATTGAGGCTGACTCTTTTGCTTTGGTTGCTCAAGACCGCGACAACAATCGTCATTTTGGCAGAACTCAGCCAAAATGTAAGCACTGTCATAAGCTTGGACACACTATTGATAGATGTTTCTTATTACATGGCCGCCCCCCATGAATGGCGAATGTTGTGCAAGTACCTTCTGAAGTGACCGAACCACTCATCTCCACCTCCTCATCTGGACCGTCGCCTGTGCCCACACCTACTTACGAAGACTTTCTCTGGTAGTTTAAGGAGCGTAAGATTTCAGGTTCCATAACTTTTATAGTGCAAACGGATAATTCTTTTGTTGGTGTTTCTCATTCTCTTGGTCCTTGGGTCCTTGACTCTGGGGTCACCGATCATATTACTAGTAACAAGTCCTTATTCTATACCCTTTCTAGCTCTAATTTTTTACCTTCCATTACTATGGCTAATGGGTCCCAAACTCAATCTCAAGGACTTGACACTGTTCATCCTCTTCCTTCTTTGTCTGTTGACAATGTTCTTTATGTGTCTGGGTCACCTTTTAATTTATTATCCATTAGTCATTTGACTCGCTCTCTTGATTGCATTGTCTCATTTACTAAAAACTCAGTTTTCATCTAGGACCGGAGTTCGGGGCGGATGATTGGCACCGGATGTGAGTCACATGGGCTTTATCAACTTCAACCTTCTGCACATGTTGGGTCAGCGGTGGATTCCAGTCTCCTCAATGCTCGGTTGGGTCACCCAAGTCTTCATAAATTGCAAATAATGGTGCCCACCCTTTCCAAGTTGTCTACGTTATCTTGTCAGTCGTGTCAATTAGGTAAACATAGTCGTACTTCTTTTAATAATCGAGTCTCAGGTCGAGTTGTGTCTCTTTTTAGCTTAGTCCATTCTGATATTTGGGGTCCGTGTCGTACCGTGTCTAATTTCCGATATCAATATTTTTTTTCCTTTATTGATGATTACTCTAAGTGTGTCTGGTTGTTTTAATGAAGAATCGTTCTGAGTTATTTTTAATCTTTCAAAACTTTTGCAATGAAATCAAAACTCAGTTTGGTGTTCTTATACGTATCTTGCGTAGTGATAATGCCCATGAATATTTCTCTAATTCATTTCAAACATTTATGACCTCTCATGGGATTTTACATCAAACATCTTGCGCTCATACTCCTCAACAGAACGACATTGTAGAAAAAAAAATCGACATCTTGTCGAAACCACTCGTATACTTCTTTTACATTGGTAATGCTCCTCATCGATTTTAGGGGGATGTTGTCCTTGTAGCTTGTTATTTAATTAATCGCATGCCCTCCTCCTTCCTTGATAATCAAGTACCTCACCTCATCTTGTTTCCTCATCAATCTTTATATTCCTTACCCCTCGTGTTTTCGGTTTTACTTGTTTTGTTCACAACCTTGGCACAGATACCGATAAACTCTCTGCCCATGCTACTAAATGTGTGTTTCTTGGTTATATAAGGTCTCAAAAAGGTTACAAATGTTACTCTCCTAGCCTTAATCGTTACTTTGTTTCCGCCGATGTTACATTTTTTTAGTCTAGTGCATATTTTACAACTCCCACCGTGAAGAGCTCTGTGTCTAGTCCTACTTCTTGTGATCTTGTTTTTGTTTCTCCTATGCAGATTATATATCAGTCCCGTGGTCACCGATATCTCGACCGATCCACCTCATCCTCTTCAGGTATATCAACGTCGGCCCCGTCCTACTTTGGAGGTTCCACCTGATGATGTCCCATCTGACCTACCTTTGGAGCCAACTCCTCCAGCTTCGCCCCTTGATAGTAGTTTTCTTATTGCTATCCGTAAAGGTATTCGTTCCACTCGTAATCCTTCTCCTTCTTATGTTGCTTTGTCTTATCATCGTCTGTCACCTTCCCATTATATTGGTGAGTCTTCCTTGTCTTCTGTTGCCATTCCTAAATTGCAGGTGAAGCTTTGTCCCATCCTAAAAGGCTATACTCAGATTTTTGGCCTTGATTATGGTGATATTTTCTCCCCAGTGGCTAAGATGGCCTTTGTACGCCTATTTCTCTCCATCGTTGTCATCCGCCATTGGCCTCTTTTCTAATTAGACATCAAGAATGTCTTTCTCTATGGTGATTTGACGGAAGAAGTATATATGGAGCAACCACCTGGTTTTGTTGCTCAGGAGGAGTGTTTAGGATTGGTTTGTCGACTTCAAAAGTCCTTTTATGGTCTTAAACAATCCCCAAGAGCATGGTTTGGCAAATTCAGCACTGTCGTAAAAGAATTTGGCATGACTCGAAGTGAGACGGATCATTCTGTTTTCTCCATTCTACCTTCGGGTGTATTTTACTTGGTTGTGCATGTTGATGACATTGTCATCATAAGTAGTGATCACACTGGCACTGTTCTTTTAAAACAACACTTACATCATCACTTCCAGACAAAGAATCTTGGAAAACTTCGCTACTTTTTAGGAATAGAGGTGGCACAATCTAGATCAAATGTTGTCTTTCTCAAAGAAAGTATGCGATGGATATTTTAGAGGAGACCGGCTTGATGGGGACCAAACCGATAGATCTTCTCATGGATCCCAACACTAAGCTTATGCCGGAATAGAGGGAGCCTTTCTCAGATCCAGAGAGATATAGAAGACTAGTTGGAAAGCTAAATTACCTTACTATCACACGTCCTAACATTTCCTTTGCCGTCAGTGTGGTAAGTCAATTTCTTAACTCCCCTTGTGAAGGTCACTGGGATGCAGTCATCTGCATCTTAAAATATATCAAAGGGGCACCAGGTTAAGGGCTCTTATATGAAGACAAGGGTCATACTCGAATAATTGGATACTCAGATGCTGACTGGGCAGGATCTCCTATTGATAGGAGGTCTACAACGAGGTATTGTGTCTTCCTTGGGGATAACTTGGTTTCTTGGAAGAGTAAAAAGCAAAATATTGTAGCTCGGTCAAGTGCAGAAGCGGAGTACCGAGCCATGGCTTTGGCTACATGTGAGCTCATATGGCTCGAACGCTGGCTTAAAGAACTAAAATTTATGACACTCATTTGTGACAATCAAGCAGCATTTCATATTTCTTCTAATCCAGTGTTTCATGAAATGACCAAACACATTGAAGTAGACTACAACTTCATAAGAGAGAAAATTATATCAGGGGACATTGTTACGAAATTTGTAAATTTCAATGATCAATTGACAGGTGTTCTCACGAAGTTTCTTAGGGGTCCTCGTATTAAATACATATGAGACAAGCTTGGTGCATATGATTTATATGCTCCAGCTTAAGGGGGAGCATTAGAATATTGTAAATATAGAAATATGTAATTAGAATTGATTAGGATTGATTGTATATGATTGTATTATGATCCTGTATTTATTACATTGCTATTATAAATATGCTACTCCGTTGTGTATTCAAACACACGAAATTCATCTCATGTCTCTCGGTTTCCCTGTTTTGAACACCTTCAAATGTCTCTCATCTTTTTCTCATTCAACAAAAGGGTAGAGATTAATAGGAAAAAAAGGAGAGGAAGGTATTTATTGAACATGCTCCTCCTACTCTAGATTTATGGAACATAAAGAAAAGAAGGGCAAGAAATCAAGAGTCACTTACAATCGAAGTCTCCAGGAATATGAAAGGCTGGTCTTTCCCAACCTAAACTAACTCACCAACTAACAGAACTCACATTCCCTTCCACATATCCTACATCCACCTATTGCAGTTAGGGAGTTAACTAACTAGCTCTAACAACTTTAACTACAAAGGCTGTCCCACTTAGCCCTTTTGGCCATTCTTATATTCTTCTAACATGCACTTCCCTAATTGGGCATGCTGCTAATATCTTCCAAAATTGCAATCAGAGCCTGAGTTCTTACGGCAGCAGAAACAGATTTGGCTAAACTGGCTGATAGCGAGTTTATTTGCATTCAGTTCCGGCAACTCTAATAAATCCAACCAATTTCTTGAAAATGTAAGGATCGACTTAGAGCCAGTTTGGATAAATTTCTCAACAAACATTTATTCGAGAGGAAAATAAGATGAATTAAAAGGTAAAATGAATCAAACTTCTCCTGTAAGTTAAAATCAACTTGTGCATCTCTACTTATGAAAAAGTTAAATATAGAGTTCCAAAAAATGTTGAAGCGCATAAGTTAATAATTACTTGTAGGAGAAATTTGATTATGTTACCTTCTTTATTCATTTTATTTTATTTTCCTATAAGTTCTTGTTGATAAGTTTGTACAAACTAGGCCTTGATCAGTTAAGTTGGTTGAGCCCTAAAAGCCAATTAACCAAACTCACAAACACACCAATGCTATTTTGATTTTTCTATTTGTTTTCTATGGGCTCAACTAAAATTTTACCAAAATCATAAAACAACTATAATTATCAAAAGCGCATAAATGGTGTACACCTTTTTCAGATCAGCCAGAATCAGCGGGCTGCCACTTCTGCATATGACAGATGTTCCTTTGAAATCAAACTCCATTTTTGCAATGTCAAGCTCCATTTCTTCCTTGTCTCGCTCAGCCATCACAGCAACAGTTCCTCCACCTAGACTCTCGTTCGCTATGGCAAGCTGATTTAGCAATGAACCCTGTACATCCATTCATGTTTGTGATTGAGAAATGCAAGCATTTCAAAAAGCCAATCAATTGGGTAGATTAATTGGGCATTAAAACATCAATAAATGGATATATATTTGAATTATTAGTAAGGAATTATCCACTAGTAATTTAGTTCATTGAAAAAGTTATAAGGATGGTTTAAGACATTCTACAGATGATAACACCAGTCTTACCAATTTATCACTCCAACCAAGAATCAAAGTATGATTTTGCTCAACCACCTCACTTTTTCCTTTCCTCAGAGAATCAAACTTCTCAGATATGGAATCAGAGACAAGCCCAAGCATCATTGCAAATATAAGCATCCCACCAAAGCTAATGCAAACAGCAACTAACCTCGGACCAATACCTTGGGAGGTGGCATGATTGCCCGAATCAGCAACATAGGTCCAAGATAGCCAGAGGCAATGCCCTAAATCCTCCTTATTTACACCAAAAAGGGCCAATCCACCAAGAAAAATTAGCAATAGCGTTGCAACTAACAGAACAAGGGGTTTACCATATGGGTAAACAGACAAAAAGACATCAACCCGATACGCAATTTGCTTGTTTAGAGAAACTTGTTCTGAGATATTGTCAGAAAATCTTGATTTTGATACGTAGTCTATGTACTTGAAAATGATGAGATGGATGACAAGAAGTGTGAAAGATGAAAGAAGCGCTAGGTTTCTTTTGAAGTTTTCACGAGACCAAGGATCAGCGTCCCGAGGTGTGGAACTAGTAACGTTCAACGTGTCCAACTTATGGCACGCACGTAGTCTGAGATTAAGGCTGAGAATCTCACCCTACAAAGAATTGCTCAGCTCAAAAGGAATTAAGGATAAAGATTGAATTAAAAGAGAATATGTATGTGTGGGCGAGAGTAGAGACCTGCAACTTGTTGGCTTGGCTTTCAAGATGGGCATTTCGGAGTAGCAGCGCCAGCAGCAACAGGAAAGCAATAATAGTCAACGCCTGCGCCCACACCAACATAAACAATGAGAGGAAGAAAGAGAGAGAAGAAAGCAACCTAGTACCTACCACAAGGGAAAACTGGGTACGAAATTGTGAAAGGCAGAGAAGGTTATTTTTCGCAGATGGCTTGTTTCTTGTGTCGGTAATCTGAGGTTTGTCATTAGTTGGAGTGGGAGTTCGAGGGAATTTAACTCTGCGGCGATGGCTAATGCCTGGGGCTGAGCTCGGAGGAAGGTAAGACTTAGAGTTTGAATAGAACCGACGGCCATATTGCGAAGAAGAGGAGCGCAAGAACGACGGCGACGGGAAGAACCAATCCCTGCCCGAAGCCGATGTCTCCGAATCGAGAGACATATTCAGAGTTATAGCATATCCATAAGTTCGTTATATAGCGAAAGGGGCATTATAATCGTCTTAATTCTTAACCTGTTATGAAATATAGGAGAAGAATAATATGAAGAAGAGAAGAATAAGAAGTAAAGAGAGTAGAGAGTGTATGAGGAAAAATGTGTGTATGTATTGAATCACCCAAGTTCTATTTATAGAACTTGGAGGGGGACATACACACTATAAATTTATTTATAATACTCCCCCTTGAATGTTTATATTTTAGAATGTGGCTCGTTAAAACCTTACTAGGAAAAACCCAGTGGGATAAAAACCTAGTGAAGGAAAAAGAGTACAACATTCTTTACAAAGTAAATAATTAAATGTACAAGTATTTAATTCTCCCCCTCATCAGAACACTTATGTAAGCCTCGAAGACCAATCTTCTGTACTAGTTGTTCGAAGACTTTGGTTGGTAATGATTTTGTAAAGATATCTGCTAAATTTTCACATGATTGGACTTTCTGGACAATTATTTCACTATTCTTTATAAGATCATGAGTAAAGAAAAATTTTGGTAAAATATGTTTTGTCCTATCTCCTTTAATATAACCTTCCTTTAATTGGGAGATACAAGCTGCATTATCTTCATATAAGATTGTTGGTGATAATTTTTCAGCATGTAAGCCACAAGTTTCTTGAATATGCTGAATCATAGACCTCAACCAAACACATTCTCGACTTGCTTCATGTAATGCTAGAATTTTAGCATGATTAGATGATGTTGCTGTGATCGTTTGCTTTATTGATCTCCATGAAATTGCTGTACCACCACATGTGAACAAATATCCTGTTTGTGATCGACCATTATGAGGATCAGATAAATATCTCGCATCTACATAACCAATTAGGTTTGCCTTAGATACATATGGGAAAAATAAGCCCATGTCCGTTGTACCTCTAAGGTAGCGAAATATGTGCTTAATCCTATTCCAATGTCTTTTTGTGGGTAAAGAACTATGTCTTGCTAACAAATTAACAGCAAATGATATATCAGGTCGTGTATGACTAGCAAGATACATTAGTGCACCAATTGCACTAAGATATGGTACTTCAGGACCAAGTAGTTCTTCATTTTTCTCTTGAAGTCGAAAAGGATCTTTGCTCACTTCAAGTGACCTTACAACCATTGGACTGCTCAATGGGTGTTGATCCGGTCTCAATACCGGTATCCGATCTGCAAGACATATTTCAACGTCTTTGTCAAGACATCAACGTGTAACCGGTGTCATCGGTATACATCCGGACTGTAATTCCGTATCAGGCGTTCTCCCTATACCGGTTGTTCAGGATAACACCATGACACCGGACAACACACACGTCACTGCGCTAAAGACAAGGATCATTGCTACAGGGATCGATCAATAATTCCCTGCACTACGAGCCAAATTCTGCTCACGGGGATGGTCAACTTGTTCCCTAATCCTAGTCTATATTCTCCATGCTCAATATAAAATAGCCACTTGACCTAATCATGCTGGTAAGTGCGCAATAAAATAATGCTAATGGGAGTTAGTGGTTCCCCACTAACGAGTCCTCGTAAAACGAGCCAATCAGGTATATGAACTCATTTCATGAATGAAGTGTGGGATCTTCAACTGAATTTATGAACGATTACTCTCTGAAATACATTCCTTACTTGGAATATCATCACTGACTTGAGCGTCGGAGAATCTTTACAGGTGACACCACCATTCGCCCACTTCAACGCGTTAGGTCGGTGTGAAGGATCTCCAGAACGCCCAATCCACTCTCCTCACGTAAGGACAACGGATATTTACACCGGATACTCATACATCCGGTCTTCTGCACAGTATTTACATACTATTTGTGATTGACTTGAGTCCGGATCTCTAGACCCCGGTTCAGGACAGATCATTGGCACGCCCAGTGGGACACGATAAAGTTATTCCCATATCCTTTGACAGAGCAAGTAATCAAGAATGGAAGGCGAAGCACAAGAAATCGTGGAGAATCAACCTGAAGGCAGAACCAACCCCAATGTCTTCAGGAAGCTCAACTTTGATTCTCATGGGGGCAGCTCAAAAAAGATAGTAACAGTGTCTAATCCTGATCCTCGTGATGAGCTAATTAGTCAACTCCAAAGGGAACTCGCTGAATTGCGAAAAGAAAGAAGGCAAAGCGAGGATAAGGAATCATCTCGCACACGAAATACTCTCCACACAACTGATGGTGAAAAATCCACCACTCTCCAATACTCAAATATCCCTACGTTTGAGGGGAGAGAACAGACTCGTGATTCGAAAGATGAAGCTTCACGAAGGAAGAGAGAGTCAACGACAGCGCCCCCAGTGTCTTACAAGCTAAAGGTTCCTTTTTCAAGGAGACTTATGAGCATCCACATCCCCAAGCACCTTCAAACTACTCAGCCACTCTCCATCGGAAAATACAATGGTGAAACTGATCCTACTAAGCACCTTGATGCTTATGTGTTTGAAGCCATGTACTTGGGGGCTGATGAGGATGTGATGTGTCGAATGTTCCCTTGAACGTTATCTGAGGAGGCCCTCGGATGGTTTAAAGGTTTACCTTCCGGATCCATAGATTCTTGGGCTGAAATGGCAGCTACTTTTGAGACTCACTTTGTCATCTCTAGAGACGTGCCCAGGACATCTCATACCTTGGCTCAGATTAAGCAAGGTGAAAACGAAGGCTTAAAAGATTTCTTGAATAGGTTCTACAAGGAAGCAGCCTTGGTTCCTAACCTCACAGAGTCTATTAAGCTGCATATCGTTATTGAGGCGTTGCAGCCAGGATCAGCTTTTGCTCTCTCATTAGCGAAAAGCCCTCCTGTAACTTTTGAGGAGTTCAGGAAAAAAGCCTGAAAATACGTGAGTATAGAGATGCACTTGGAGGCGATAGCTGCAAAGAAAAAGCCATCAACACCACCTTCCCAAACCCAGAAGGGTAAGGAGAAAACGATGTCAGAACGCATGGAGAGGCCATTCACCAATCCCAAAGTTAATAACCACTCTCCTCGACCTCGAGAAAGGCATGTTAATTCCTTCAGCCATTATGCACAACTATCTGCCAGGCCATCTCAAATTTTGAGAGAGGTCGGATGGCCAGCTTTCAGCATATATGGCATCAGAAGACCAGCCCCTATGAAAAGACCAGGAAATCCCCGTAAGTATTGTGATTTTCATGAACAGAATGGTCATTCCACTGATGAATGCCAAGCTCTAAAGAACGCGGTTGAGACGCTAATTAGAGAAGGCAAATTAAAGCAATACCTGTTCAAAGAGAAATCCTTTGACAGAGTAGAGCGGAATGAGAAAAGAGAGAGGGATCCGGACGACGGGGATGACAATAACCGTAATCCGGTCAGAAAATTCTCTACTTCGGAGAAACAAAAGGGTGTGATGACTGATGAAATAGCACACAAAGATAACATGCCTCAGCAACAGCGTCAAGGCCGGCGTGAAGTCATTGACATGATTGCTGGAGGATTCGCTGGAGGAGGAGCTTCAATTACAGCCCGTAAGAATCATCATAGAATGATTCTGTCTGTGTAAGGGAAAGTCAAAGACAATCACCCTTACAGAGGTGGGGTTGAAGCTCCAATAATCTCTTTCTCCGATGAGCATTTTGGCCCAACCGTTCCTGGTGGTGACGATGCTATGGTCATCACTGCAGTGTTAGCCAACAAGGACGTCCGAAGAATCCTTGTTGACCAGGGAAGTTCCTGCGATGTTATTTTTTATAATTGCTTTGAAAGAATGGGTTTTAAAGACTCAGACTTACAACCTTATACGCAGGAACTAACAGCTTTCAATGGAGCAAAGCAATCGACTAAAGGGTATCTTGATACCCTTATTTCGTTTGAAGGCGAACCAGGGGCCAGAACGGTTAAATCCCGAGTGCTGGTAATTGATGTCAAATCACCATTTAATGGTATCATAGGCCGCCCCACACTAAATGCAATAGAGGCAGTTGTATCAACCCCACACCTCCTTATCAAGTTCATTGACAAGGATAATGCTGTTTCATCTATCCGGGGTGATCAAGAGATGGCCAGGTACTGCTACAACTTAAGCCTCAACATGACAAAGCTGGAAGCTTCCAATAAAAAGAGGAAACTTAATGATTCTGGAGCAGCTGCTGGATCTGTAAGCCTTGTCGACCTGGACCCTAGGGCGGATTTGAATATTGATCCGTCCAACCCATTAAAGCCCACACCGGATGGAAGTTCCAGGGACATCGTCTTGGGAGATTCTCCAGAAAAGATCACCCATATTAATGACAAGCTAGATACAGAGATGGAACAGCGACTACTGACGCTCCTGCAAGAATTTAAAGACCTCTTTGCATGGACTACAGCCGATATGCCTGGCATAGACCCTGCTTTCTGCTGTCATAAATTATCCGTCTATCCAGAGACGAGACCGGTTGCCCAAAAGAAAAGAAGATTGGGCCCAGAGAAACAGAAGGCAGCTTGCCAGCAAACTGAGGAATTGCTGAAGGCCGGATTTATCAAAGAAATCCGTTATTCCTCTTGGCTCTCGAATGTGGTGATGGTCCGTAAGTCCAATGGCAAATGGAGAATGTGCATTGACTATGTGGACCTCAACCGCTGCTGTCCAAAGGATCCTTATCCTCTTCCTAATATAGATCGGATGGTAGATGATTCCTCTGGTTATCAATACCTGAGTTTCATGGATGCTTATTCAGGTTACAACCAGATTCTGATGTGAGAAGAGGATCAAGAGAAGACAGCTTTCATAAATGATCGTGGTGTCTTTTGCTATACAGTTATGCCCTTTGGCCTCAAAAATGCTGGGGCAACATATCAGCGCATGATCAACAAGGTTTTTGAAGGTATGCATACCAAACTTATTGAAGTGTACATTGATGATATAATAGCCAAGACACCGGTTGGAGGCGATCATATTGAAGACCTACGCCAAGTATTTACCCGCTTGAGAGAATTTAACATGAGGCTAAACCCAATGAAATGCACTTTCGCTGTCCCTGCTGGGAAGTTCTTGGGTTTCATGTTAACTCAACGAGGTATTGAAGCCAATCCAGGGAAGTGCCAAACGATTCTAGACATGCAGAGTCCAAAGAATCTCAGAGAAGTCCAATCCCTAAATGGCAAAGTAGCAGCATTGGCACGGTTCATGCCTAAAATGGCTCACAGATCACTCCCTCTATATAAAATACTGAAAAAGTCCAAGAAGTTCGAGTAGGGACAGGAACAAGAGAAAGCATTCCAAGAGCTTAAGGAGGTGTTGTCTAAACCTCCCATTCTCACGAAGCCTGACCCCGAGGATACACTCATCCTATACTTGGCTATTTCAGATGAAGCTTTGGGCGTTGCCTTGATAAAAGAAACTCCCGATGGACAGAGACCGGTCTATTTCACTAGCAAGACCTTACAAGGTGCTGAGATCCGGTATCAAAAAATCGAAAAGGCCACCCTCGCTGTTGTTTGGGCCTCTCGACGGCTGCGTCCGTACTTTCACGCCTATCCAATCATAGTGAGAACGGATTTACCACTCCACTCTGTATTAATCAAGCCTGATCTCGCTGGGAGGATGATCAAATGGTCAATTGAACTCTCTGAGTTTGATATATCCTATGAACCCCGAAGCGCTATTAAAGCTCAAGTCCTGGCTGATTTTATTGTGG
Source organism: Clitoria ternatea (assembly GCA_037962975.1). Taxonomy (NCBI): domain Eukaryota; kingdom Viridiplantae; phylum Streptophyta; class Magnoliopsida; order Fabales; family Fabaceae; genus Clitoria; species Clitoria ternatea. The sequence continues at coordinate 101,962,241 of CM075673.1, read as the reverse complement.
AAATGACAGGGACTGATCCAGATTCCCCTCGTGTCCATTGGACCATTTACGTTGATGGTTCATCAAACCAAAGAGGCTCTGGAGCGGGTGTAGTTCTAGAAAGTGACGACGGAGTACACCTGGAAATCTCCCTTCGCTTTAATTTCAAAACATCCAACAACCAAGCTGAGTACGAAGCTTGTTTGGCCAGACTAAGAGCTGCAATCGACATTGGAGCTTCTGAGGTGACACTCTGCAGCGATTCACAACTGGTGATTTCACAAATCTTAGGAGATTATCAAGCTCGTGAACCCCAACTCCAATTATACTTGAATTGTGTCAAGGAGTTGAGAGAGAAATTCTCGAAAATGGAATTCAAGCATGTTCCACGTGAAGAGAATACTAGAGCGGATATACTCTCCAGATTAGCAAGCACCAAACGACCAGGTAGCACCACTACGCTGGTTCAAAGCACACTAACGTCGCCCAGCATTCCTCTTTTCCCTTCTCTAAACGCCATAATGACTAACTCCTTATATGGAGACACATGGATGGCCCCCTACATCCGTTATTTGGCTGATGGACAGCTGCCTATAGATGAGAAGGAAAAGACAAGGATAAGGAGGGAATTGCCATATTTCACCATGATCGATGGTAATCTTTACAGAAGGGCGCTCTCCGTGCCCTACTTGATTTGTCTCAAAGAGAATGAGGTGCAAGACGTAATGGAGGAAGTGCATGAAGGACAATGTGGACACCACGACGGAGGAAGAAGCTTAATGTGAAAAATCCTCAGGGCTGGATACTGGTGGCCCACGATGAAGCAAGACTCCATTGACTTCGTCAAAAAATGTGACGCTTGCCAAAAATTCTCTAATCTTCACCACACACCGGCGGAAGAACTCTTCACATCCGCTGTTCCATGGCCCTTCTACCAATGGGGATTGGATATTCTGGGCCCCTTTCCAACTGCTCCTGGGGGCATCAAATATCTCATTGTAGGGGTCGATTATTTCACTAAGTGGATTGAAGCAGAGCCGGTGGTACATATTACTTCAGCCCGAACTCGTCATTTCATGTATGAAAACATTATAACACGATTCGGGGTCCCAGCACGGGTTGTCACAGATAATGGCACCCAATTCACGGATAGAAAATTCACAGATTTACTCGAAGGGTTAGGAATAACCCAAATATTCTCATCCGTCGAACATCCCCAAACCAACGGCCAAGCTGAAGTGGCCAACAGGGAGGTGCTGAAAGGACTAAAGAAACGCCTTGGTGAAGCCAAGGGCGGATGGACGGACCAGTTGTGTCACATCTTATGGGCATATCAGACAACGCCCAATTCTTCCACCAATGAATCCCCATACCGCCTGACATATGGGGTAGAGGCAATGATACCTGTGGAATTGCAAATTGCTTCCACTCGGGTCAAATACTTCTCTGAAGAAAACAATAACGCGAACTTGGCATCAGAAATGGATGTCATACAAGAACTCAGAGAAGATGCATTCATCAGAGATCAGGCTATCAAAGTCAAAGTTGCTCTCCGATACAACAAACGAGTCCAATCAAGGACTTTCAACATCGGAGATTTGGTTTTGAGGAAAGCAAGTGTAGGGAATAAATTTGCTCATCAAGGCAAATTAGCCCCAAACTGGGAAGGCCCATACAGGGTATCCGAGGTTGCTGGCAAAGGCTCTTACCGCCTTGAGAACCTTGATGGCACTCCAATCCGAAATAAGTGGAACACCCAAAACTTGCGCATCTATTATAGCTAGCTGTTGGAGCAATACATATTCTCCTATCCTCATTTTGGATTGAATACTGGAGAAATTATTTTCCCAGCTATGCTTTCATTGTAATTCTTATTTTTGATTTAATAAGAATCTCTCACAACAATTTAACTCTTTCGAGTTTTTCTTATGCTGTGATTTTCAGTTTATCCAGCATACAGAAGCATATTCAGGACAGATGATCTCAACTACTTATTCTGTAGTTGACGATGTAACTCCTCGAATATGTGCAGCACACAAGAGCATACTCAGGACGGATGATCTCAATTACCCATTCTGTAATTGACGATGTAACTCCTCGAGTGTGTCTAAGTAATAGAAGGCCCGGATTGTAGGATTAAACCGAACTCTGGGTACGGTTAGTAAGTTTGGCTGAACACCGGTGAAGACCTGAGCTGTAGGATTAAACCGAACCTCAGGAAATGGGTTGTAGGATTGAACCGAACCCCATTCCAAGAACGGTAAAAGGGTAAAACCCAACACCGTATTGAAGGCTTGGGCGCAGTAAGCTGGTTCTTCTTCAAGACCACGCTGAACCCCAAGTAACGGGCGCAGTAGGTTCAGGATTAGCCCTGATCTGAACCCTGTGTTGAAGGCTCGGATTGTAGGATTAAACCGAACTCTGAGTACGACTAGTAGGATTGACCGAATGTCGGTGAAGAATCGTCATTGGGTAAAACCAAAGACCGATTGAAGAACGGTTAGTAGGATTAAACCGAACGCCAAATATGACATGGATTGTAGGATCAAACCGAACTCCAAACACAACAAGTAAGTTATACTGAACTCCAAATTAAAACTCTCTTTTGAAGTTCTTTATTTGGAAGTTTTATAGCTTTAGATTCTGAGTCATCAATTCTTCAATTGAAACCTGACTCATAAAATCTGACCCAAAAATAATTCATTCGGGTACGCCACAATCTGAGGCATATTCACCCGAAACCTTTCAGTCGGAAATATTTATATTCGCAATCATCAAATAGAGGAATTTCTACTCGAAATCCTCACTCTTAAAAACTCTCACGTGAAAGCATCACTTAGAGTTTGCTCAAAGTACTGATCACCCAATAATACTGGGGGACAACGTCAACAGATTAACGAATATCTTGAGGAATGAACTCTTAGTGAAACGTTCTCACAATTATTTCCCCTCAAGATTAATATTATAAGCCGTTCTCATGACAATGACATATTTACCCACAACGGCTTTTCTCATTATAATATTTAGGACCAAAAGGCCTGATCTTCAAGAAGCAAGATACGCTTTCTACCAGGCTTTTATATCGAATTACTCATACTTGACAAAAAAGATACTCTATCTTTCCTGTCAAATCGAGTCTTTGGCTATCAAAATGCCTATACATGAAACACGATAGTTATATACTTCTATCCGTTCTTCATCTCGCATGTACAAGTCCGGAATGAAGATTTTATGTTATTATCCGATCTCCATTATTTAAGTCCGGAATGATTCAATACACATGCAATCCCACTATCAAAGCTGTTTTCCATTAAACAAGTATATAAAGGCAAATGGTTCTTTTATTGATCAAATGGAAATTACATGAAGAAATTCGTTTAGTAATCCGGAGCTGATCACGGAACACAACGAATTTGAATCAATAAAAAAGAAAATACAGGGAAGGCATTAGTTCTTCTGACTTGTATCTCCTTCCTTCCCTTTGCCTTTATCTCCGGTCTTGCCTTCTTTAGCGCCAAAGCTTGTTCCTGTACTTCTGAATCTCAGGAGAGAAGGTCCCATTGATTGGCCTTCAGGTAAAGGAGCAAACCTATATGGAGTGTTAGGCGGACTCTCATGACGGTCCTTGACAATGGCCACCAGTTTCCCTTGGTGAAACTCATAGAACGGATCAATACCATTCAAATTAAATGTCACCTTGGGATTCTGGTATTGAACCTGACGAACTGCCAACCCGAAAGACTCCTTGACTGCTTGATCACACATATCTACAGCTTCAGCCAAGTCTGCTTTCAGGGTTTTGACTTCGTTAGTTGAATCCGCCAACCTTAAGAGCAGCTCCTTCTCCTTACGCGACCAATCTTCTGCTCCTTGAGAGTGGACGATCTTAGCTTCTTTCAGGTCCTCTCCTAGCTTCGAAGAACGTTCCTTCTCCGTACAGAGGCTGGCATGGAGGTCGGAATTGATTTTCTTCTGGTCGAGAACTTGGACCTCCAACTCCTTGGCAAGATATTTTAGTCTGGCAATTTCTTCATCCTTCTTATGTCCTTCCTCTCTGGAAGTTTCTAATCTACCTTCTAAATGGAGGATGTTTGCCTTATCCTTAGCAGCAGCAACGCTAAGATCGTTAACCTTGCCAACCAACAAGCTGAGCCTCTCATTCTCTTCTGAAAGCTCGCGAACCGATCTCAGAAGATCGGATAATTCTGCCAGGTGCTTCTGTCCAGCATCGCAAGCTTTGGTTACTTCTTCACTCTTCAATGAAGGCTTCAGCTTGTACGGAGTTTCAGGGATGCCCTCAGGAACAGAACCCTCGTATACTAGGTATTGAGCAAGACCGGAGCTACTTTCAAGAGGGCGAGGAACTTTGGGTGCAAAATAAGTCGTTATTGGCTTTGCACCATAAGTGATCGCGTCGCCTGGGGCATCCGGAGTAGGCCCTTCCACTTTCTTTCCCTTAGAAAGCTCCGGATCAGCAGCCCCTCTTGAAGTTTTTGGTTTCTTGGGAGAAGGTTGACGGTCCGAGGTCTTAGAGGAATCACGTTTTGTCCTTTTCTTTTTCTCTCCAACCTTCACAACCGCAACCTCAGAGGCCGGTTTCTCGGATCCGCCCTCAAGCAAGGGGATATCGTCACCAGCAGATGAAGTCAAAATTATAGTCTCAGCTGTAGCTTTCTTCGAATTCTGTTTTCCTTGGATGTCATTCTCAGCTACTACAGAATTCACTCCAGCCTTGAGTCCTTTCAGCTTTTCCATCTCTGGTGACACAGTTTCAATTTCAACTGCAAAATCAAATAACACGGTTAGAGATCAAAGATTTCAAGGCATGATATAATAAAGCATGAAAAATGGCAGGAAAATTACGTAAATACTCCTCGCGGGTGGACCACGATCCTAATAAACGCCTGCAAGAGAAAAATTGGTGCGAGGCGGTGTAGGATTGAAGGGCTGAAAGAACAAAAACTGAAGATGGGCTCAGTTCATCCTCCTCAGTGTAGTACGCCTGGGAGGTCAATAAGAAATGCTCATGCGTCCAAGCCACTGGGAATTTCGGAATCCCATCTTCAGTCAACCAAAAAATTGGTTCGTCAGGATGGACGCTGATCTTTGTGAAGTAAGACTTGAAAGAATGACCATCAACTTTGGCTGAGTCAGTATACGCCTCAAAGTTGATAATCTTGGAGAGAGTCCGAAGCGATATCAAACTCACTCCCCCCTTCTCCTTATTTGCACGATGGATTACTTGGGAAAAATAGAACAACATAGCTACCGTCGGTTGGAAGTTGAAGTGCTCCCCAAGCACTTCAAGAGAACGGATCAACCCCCATCCGTTTGGGTGAAGCTGCGAAGGAGCACAATCCAGAAATCTTAAAACCCCCATCTGAAAATCGGTGAGGGGAAAGCGCACGCCAAGATTCAAAAACAGAAAGTCATACATATACAAGGACCTCTCGTCTGGCGTATGACATATCCGTTCGGATAGAAGAGGGGCGAGCACCATAAACTTAAACCTGTCCTCATCCTTCTTGAAGACCGCAAAACGTGGTTCCAGCTCCACTCTGTCCTCTCGAGCGTGGACAGATGTTGTTTCGCGAAATTCCTCAGCCACCCAGCTGAATGGGCGCTTCCGTTGGAATTTCACCCAGTCGATCCGGTGTGCAACTACATTGCACAGTTCGGAAGCTGTCTTCATTATATATTGCTGAGAGGGTGTTTCCCCACCAGATGACCTTCCCCCAGTTGTTTTCTTCACCGCCATTGTGAAAGCTTTTACGCTGCGGTAAAAATCCACATCGTCAGAGAGATACAAATCACCACTCTCGACACTTTCACTAGAGGAGGATTCTGAAGAGGGTATTATCACCTTTCGCCTTTGATACAGCGACGCCTCCCTCTCTGAGTACTGTGGCTTCGATTGGAAGATCACTGGGATCCTCCCACCACGAACTGTAGGGTTTCGAGTTAAAGCCCTTCCTCCTCTTCCCCTAGGGTTAACACCACTGAAACTAAAACCTTTCCTAGACATTTTCAGATACTGAAACAAGACACAAAAAATGGAAAGAAAGTGGTTACCTAAGGATGAAGGAGGATAGTGAATTAAGATTCACAGAGGCAGACACGAAAATCTTCTCGAAACTTTTACAGAGGTTCATCAAGGGATCAAGAAGAAGTGATTTCTGGAATTGCCAAATATGTCTTTTTCAGGGCATTAAAATTTTCAAATACCGACTCAAGCAACCTGTCGTTTACTCTCAAACGACTCTCCGTTTAGTGGATCAAAATTGTCGTTTTGAACCCAAAGGCGCGAAAATGCCATCGTTTCGTCACAAAGCCTTCTAAATGGGCCTATTAAATCCAAATCCTAGGCCCACCAAGTTCCTATGTGACGGTTATTTAGACATGCGCATTTAACGCAATAATGGCTCGCCCACGTGAGTAAAGGCATTAAATGTCCAATCATGAGAAACGTGGCCACCATTACCCGAATACCAAGGGTTGCAAAATTCGATAAACTCCTGAGAATCTCATTGCTCTAATCCGCCCTCAAGCGTTTCATCACAACGGAACCTTGTTCCAAGAGCGGATATTTACATTTCAGTTCAATTCCGAAATCCACACATGTTACGATCGATATAGCTCATATGAGCAAATCTACTAATTCCTCACATAAGCTAGGGGGCTAGTAGAATACTATTGATCTCTGATTTCGGATACGAAATTTGAATCCATACGATTGAGAAGCATCCACCTCAATCCGCACTTCTACGATTGGAAAAATGTCTCCAGGACGGATGATCTCAATCACCTATTCTGTGATTCGATGATGTAACTCCTGGTACGAACAATTCCAAAAATCACTCCAGGACGGATGATCTCAATCACCTATTTTGTGATTCGACGATGTAACTCTTGGTACAAACAATTCCCATCATCATTCTTATGGTGGAAGCTTTTGAAAATTGAGAAGCATTCACAATCCGTACTCCTACGATTAAAAAAAAATGTCTCCAGGACGGATTATCTCAATCACTTAATCTGTGATCTGACGATGTAACTCTTGGCGTTGTGTACTTTTCCAGAACGGATAATCTCAATCACTCATTATATGATCTGACGATGTAACTGTAACATCCCTGATGTTTTAATGAGAATTATAAGAAATGGGAAATGTTAGTAAGTATTTTAGAAGTTTTATTTAATATTTGTTCTATCCGAGCCAAAGATTGGAAAAGCCGGTGTCAAGGTCGGTATCTGAAGCGCGAGCAGGCGGAGTTAAAGATCGGAAGTATAGGAGAAGAGCAGGCAGGGCTAGGCGGTCTGGTCCAACCGTTGTGAGGAGAGCGCCTCATACGGAGTCATAGCCCGGATTAACCCCATAACGACTGAAACAACGGATATAAGTAATCAAGAGGTGAGCACGGATAAGGTATCCGATCTCTTAGGTTGTAGCTCGGATTTTCGAGGTATGAACACTAAGTTAGGACGTCGGGGGCCGATATTTATATCGGGCCTATACTCTTGCGAATTATTAGAGGATTGTGAGTACTTAAATATTGAGGGAATAAACACGTGTAATTGATTTGATAACTATGCAATAGTTTAAAATAGTGAAATTGATTAAATTTAGTAAGAATATAAATAAAATAAAGGAAAAGACGATCTTGCCCATGAGCTATATATATAAGGAAATTCTCTTCCTTCCCTCTTCATTATTTACAAGTTACCTTGCTGTTGGTCTATTCCTCCTCTTTCGTTTTTCTCTCCTCTCTTAAACGCTGATTTGTATGCGCTGGAGAGGGACTCCATTTGTGTCTAAACTTTAATTTAACCCCATTCCTGTGATCGAGACTTCAAGGTGAGTCTACTGATCCGTTCCAATTGTAATTCTCTTATTCCTGTTATTCTTTGGCCGTTTAGAGCCATGCATGGCTATATTCGTGGCTGTTCTCCACTCCTCTGGTGAGTGTGAGCCCAAATGCAGTCCATGAACTAAGGACGTTGAAGTGATGAAGCTGTACTTTATGATCCGTAGGTAGTAGGCTAAGCCACGGAAGACTGAGTAACGGAGTTGAGACTGTGAAACCAGTGCTCGGAGGAAAGAATCGACACAGAGAACAGATCAACGAAGCGTGGAACCAAAGTAAGGGGGGTGTTCGGGTTATAATTAATTAGAATAGGACTCACTTCTTGTTCAGGTCTTTGAGGTAACATAAACAGGTTAAGGAAAATGTTGCTAAACGTAATTGTGTGTTTATGCTTGTGCATGTGTGACTGAGTTTATTAATTAGTGGATGATCAGATGTGGTTGAGTTTATCATGCTATGATCTTGTGATATCAAATGTTGAAATGATCATCGTTATGGGACATCGGGTTAGCAAGCAGGCTACTCGAGTGATGAGGAATTGATATTATTATGTGAAAGGTAAACTGTTGAATGATTATGTGGTATGGGATGGCCGACGGTATATGATAGCCCCTCATTTCCGGCTCCCATGGTTTTCGTGCCCAGTTGAGCTACCCAGTGGTCAAGTAGGACCCAGTGGTCGAGGTGGAGAGTCAAGCAGGACTCGGTGAACCAAGCAGGGTTCACGGGGTGTCAAGTAGGACCCCCAGCTGAAGGCCAATCCTTTAGTATCCGGATACTAGGAGTCAGATTGTATGAGAGTCAGTTGTGATGAATGTGATGAATGTGATGAATGTGATGAATGTGATGAATGTGATGAATGCGATGAATGTGATGGAATTGTGTAATTGGTTTAATTTAGTTACTGCATGAAATACACTATGTTTCGGTGTGCTTACTTACAGGTGATGCTTGATGTGTTTGTATCAATATGCATGTATAGTGTTAAATTCCGTTCTATATTAATTATAATGCCAAACACTCACCCTTGCATATTTTTTTAGTAACCAGAGACAGGGAGGGGGAAGGAGCCATGGAGCCGCGCCAAGGGGGAGATCGGTGCCAGGGTCCGAGTGACTTTGAGTGACTCTTTATAGAGTCATATGTGTGTATGAAAATTTCATAGTATAATTATTAGTTGAGTTTAATTAAGACCGGATCGAATGTAAACCTATATTTTAAAATATATCACTGATATTTGCATGTGCTTTCATGGTAACTCTTTGGGTTCACAGAACCATTTTTAGAGTGAAATTATGGGAGTTCGGTTGCATGTCTTGGTATAATCGGATGTGTGAAAGGCGTTCGCTCCAGCGAATAGAACCTCGTTTAAGTGAGAGTCTGGAATCTCGCTTAGACGAGTAGGGGCCTCGCTCAAGCGAGATGCCCTGACACCCTTTCTCTCATCCGTTGTGTTCAAATTAAATTGTTTTTCTCTAAATATCGACTAATTTTCAAGAAAAGGAAAAATTTATTGTAAGATGTAATCGTTTGAATAAAAATAAATGCAAAATAACCTAGGACGTTACAGTAACTCCTGACGTTGTGTACTTGTCCAGGACGGATGATCTCAATCACCTATTATGTGATCTGACGATGTAACTCCTGGTGTCGTACACATCCCCAAGACGGACGATCTCAATCACCTATAAAGTGATTCGATGATGTAACTCCTGATACAAACAATCCCCATCATCATTCTTATGATGGAAGATTTTGAAAGTTAATCCGCGCTTTCGCTCTCAAGTGGTATTCTCCCAGGACGGATACTCTTTATCACCTATTCTGTGGTACAATGACGTAACTCCTGGCGTAATATTCTTACAATGGACGACATTGTTTTCTCTAGTGAGAATAACATGAATAAAGAACAGTCATCCGTCCTGTTACACTATTTTACTAAACAACGGATCGACTCCTCTTTTCCCGAAAAAGAATTAAGGATCATGCCCTAAAGACAGGCACCTTCTTCTTAACACGCACTTGGGGACATGTATATATTTATCCGTTCTAAATTCATTTGTTGTTTAATCTTCCGAGGCAGCTATTTCAATCCGACCTCAAGGTACAACGACTTAAATATACATGAAATGTTGAAGATAAATTTCTTAAATGAATTTTATTCGTAAAGGACGAAATTACACATAATAGTTTAAAGCCGGAGTTGATCCCGGTACATAACTTTACATATAAATGAAAACAAAACTACGGAGGAGGAATCTGTTCTTCAGTTTTCTGTGCCTCCTCAGCACCAGGCTCTTGTGTCCCTTCCTTCGGGACTTCTACAGGAATCTCCCCTCCAGGAGCCTCAGTTCTTTCTTCAGATAAGGGAACCTCAGACACAGGAAGGATGAAATCCGATCCCATAGTTTGACCCTCAGGAAGAGGAGGCAAACCATACAGGGACGTCGGAGGATCTTCGTGACGACCATCAACCACTGTGACTAACTTTCCTCCATGGAATTCATAGTACGGACTCATTCCATAGAGATTAAATTTCACAGTGGGGTTGCGGTAGAAAACTTGGCGTATAGCTAGGCCGAAGGATTCTTCAACAGCCTGGCTGCATATGTCAATTGCTTCTTCTTTCTCAGCTTTCGCTATAGCCAATTCTTCCCGCAACTTTGACAGCTCCCCACTCGATCCTTCGGACTCCGCTCTCCCAGCCTTCAGTCCTTCGATCTCAAGAAGGAGCTTCTTCTCCCTTTGGGACCACTCCTCAGCAGCAGCTTTGTTTTTATCCTCAAGATCACTCTGCTTGGCCTGGCTGCTGAGGAGTTCTTCCTTTGCTTTTTTGAGAACCTCTTCCTTCTCTGCCAGCTTGCCTTCCAAGTCTTTGAAGTCGCCCTTAAGCTTAAGGTTCTCTCTGTTCATGATATCTCCAAACTCCTTAGACTTGGCAAGACGATCTTCTATTAGCTTGATGGTGGCTTTGTCTTTCCTTGATGAGAGGTTGAGCTGTTCTAATTTATCACTCAACTCATCAACCTTATCGAAATTGTCAGCCAACTCGCTGAATGAATAAAGCATTCCAGCAAGTTCGGCTAACTGCCACCTTCCGGCCTCACATGCTTCTTTAATTTCTTTAGTGCTGAGCGTAGGCCGGAGTTCGTACATCGGCTGTGGAAGAGTAGCTGGAGTAGATCCCCGGTATGAGAGGAAGGGGGTGAGAAACGAGGTGGTTGGGTAGGAGGTCGGCTTCGACCCAGAAACCCCGACAACAATTCCTTTATTAAGTCCGGAGGAAACACCAGCTGCTTCCGAGGTTTCAATAGGTTTATCCTCCGAAGTTCTACGCTTCTTGGACGGACCCCCCACAGAGTCATTCTTAATTTTTCTCCTTCTCTCAGTGACTGAGGGCTGACCCGTGGCTGCGCCAACATCGGAGGAACCGCCCTCAACCAGCGGAATGTCCCCTTCAGCATCCGAGGTCAGGATGATTAACTCAGGACGATCCTTGGTGGAGGGCCTGGGCTTGATTTCATTTTCGCGGGCAATGGATTTACCCGCCGCCTTGAATCCCTTCAACTTATTCATTTTCGGAGTCTCTTGTTCTATTTCACCTGCATGAACAAACACAAGATATTAGCAACTACAAAATATTCAATATATTTGACAAAGGAGAAAAAGTGAAATAAAATGAGAATTACGTAGATATTCATCCCGGACTCCGCTTGAACTACTTAAAAGACGCCTACACGAAAACACGTTACGACGTGTAGTATGTGCTTCAAGTGTGAACAACACTTTTGACGACTCGGGAGACAGCTCGGATTGATCAGCGTAATATGCGTGGGAGCTCAAGAGAAAATGCTTATGGGTCCAACTCAGAGGAAATTTGTTAACACCCTCTTCATCTTTCCAAAAGACCGGTTTACTCTTCTTAATAGATATCCGGGTGAAGTAGGATTTAAACGATTTTCCATCAACCTTGGCCGAATCGGTGTAAGACTCAAAGTTTACAAAAGAACAAAGAGTCCGGAGTGTTACTAGGCCAACATCGCCCTGCTTGTTAGCCCTCCGAACTACTTGAGTGTAATAAAACAGCATCGTTACTGTGGGCGTGAAGTTGAAATGTTCACCCAAAACTTCCAGAGCACGTATGAGGCCCCAACCATTGGGATGAAGTTGAGAGGGTGCACAGTTTAAAAACCTCAACACTCCAATCTGAAGCTCGGTTAGAGGGAAACGGACTCCCAAGCAATGAAAGATAAAATCATACATATACATAGAACGGTCGTTTGGTACGACGTGGCATATCCGTTCTGTAGGGAGTGGTGCGTAAACCCTAAACCACCTTTTTGTTTCTTCTTCCGCATGGAGTGTGAACCTTGGTTGAATTCGGGGTCCTTCCTCATCTGCGTGACGAGAGGCCAAGTCCTTAAATTCACTAGACACCCAGCAGAAAGGCCATTTAGCCTGAAGTTCTTCCCAGTTCAACCTTGAAACAGCAACGCTGTAAAGACCTTCTGTTGTCTTCACAATGGCATTATCTCCAGAAGTTCCTTCTCCAGTAGCCATTTGGATTGTCTAGACCAAATTCTTTAATCTACGATAAGAAATTATGTCGTCAGAAAGTTGATAATCATTACTCACTTCATCTTTTACAAAGCGACTACAATCAGAGGACGACTCTGAGAAGGGAAAAGTCACTTTCCACAGTGAGTAAGATCCCCTTTCTGAGCGACATGACTCAGCCCTAGAAAGAATCACAAGGATTCTTCCCCATGACTATTAGGGTTGCGAGAAATTATTCTCCTCCTAAATGAACCACATTCTCTTCAAGCAAGAATAACAGACCCAAAATAAGACGAGGTTTACAGGGGAAGAAGAAATAATTACCTCAGGTAATGATGATGAAGATGAAGAATGAAAAAGGTCTCGTAGAGCAAGCGACGAACTTCCTTGCGAAATTTTTGCAGAATCTTGCTAAGAAATCAGAAACAAGTGGAACCCAGAATCCACTAAGTGTTTCTTTTATAAGAAACGAAGAGGTTCGGTTACCCACTCTGGAAGTTGTGTCGTTCTCGATTAAACGCATTGGTTCACAAGCAAAACGACACAACCGTTCCAAATTCATGGGCGCCAAAACAATAGCAATTCGACGAAGGGCCTATCTACTAGGCCCAAAAGTTTCGAAAACTTCAGGCCCATTAAGCCCAAAACGACGGTTAATGAGATTTCCATCTCAGACGCAATAATTGCTTGCCCACGTGATTAAAAGCATTAATGTCTAATCATGCAACGCAATTCGCGCTTTACAGCCGTTACACGAATTTCAAGAGCTTTCAATTCCAATAAACTCTTGAAATTCTCGTACAATGAATCTTTGTCTGAATCCGTTGTGACGACACCGACAGACCAGATCTCTTAATTTGAGAACGGTTCTTTACAAATAAATGCTAAGGAACTCTTTTACGCGTAAGTTCACCGGTATTCAGACCTCTCGCAGGTTGAGTAGCTTATGTGAAAAACCACTCAGTCCCTCACACAAGCTAGGGGACATATGATCCGGTCTCAATACCGGTATCCGATCTGCAAGACATATTTCAACGTCTTTGTCAAGACATCAACGTGTAACCGGTGTCATCGGTATACATCCGGACTGTAATTCTGTATCAGGCGTTCTCCCTATACCAGTTGTTCAGGATAACACCATGACACCGGACAACACACACGTCACTGCGCTAAAGACAAGGATCATTGCTACAGGGATCGTTCAATAATTCCCTGCACTACGAGCCAAATTCTGCTCACGGGGATGGTCAACTTGTTCCCTAATCCTAGTCTATATTCTCCATGCTCAATATAAAATAGCCACTTGAACCAATCATGCTGGTAAGTGCGCAATAAAATAATGCTAATGGGAGTTAGTGGTTCCCCACTAACGAGTCCTCGTAAAACAAGCCAATCAGGTATATGAACTCATTTCATGAATGAAGTGTGGGATCTTCAACTGAATTTATGAACGATTACTCTCTGAAATATATTCCTTACTTGGAATATCATCACTGACTTGAGCGTCGGAGAATCTTTGCAGGTGACACCACCATTCGCCCACTTCAACGCGTTAGGTCGGTGTGAAGGATCTCCAGAACGCCCAATCCGCTCTCCTCACGTAAGGACAACGGATATTTACACCGGATACTCATACATCCGGTCTTCTGCACAGTATTTGCATACTATTTGTGATTGACTTGAGTCCGGATCTCTAGACCCCGGTTCAGGACAGATCAGGTGTGATTTGTCCATATAAAACCTCTTTAGCACCTTTTCTGTATAAGTCTTTTGGTGCATCAAAATTCCTTCCTTTAAATATTCTAATTGTAATCCGAGACAAAATTTTGTTTTTCCCAAGTCTTTCATCTCGAATTCCCTTTTCAAGCAATTTACAGCCTTCGAAAGCTCTTCAGGAGTTCCGATGATATTTAAATCATCTACATAAATAGCAATTATAACGAACTCTTTTCCAAGTCTTTTCATAAAAACACATGGACAAATTGGGTCATTTTTGTATCCTTCTTTTAACAAATATTCACTGAGACAATTGTACCACATACGTCCAGATTGTTTCAGTCCGTAAAGAGATTTATTCAATTTAATTGAATAATTTTCTCGAGGATTTGTCTTGTATGCTTCAGGCAAATTAAATCCTTCAGGGAGTTTTATATATATTTCATTTTCAAGTGAGCCATATAAATATACTACAACAACATCCATGAGGCGTAAATTAAGCTTTTCACGAATCGCCAAACTTATTAAGTATCGAAAAGTTGTTGCATCCATCACTGGTGAATATGTTTCTTCAAAATCAATACCAGGTCTTTGTGAGAAACCTTGTGCAACAAGTCTTGCTTTATATCGCACAATTTCACCATTTTCATTTCTTTTTCTCGTAAAGACCCATTTGTACCCAACTGGTTTTACACCTTTAGGTGTTTGGACTATAGGTCCAAAAACTTTTTGTTTTGCAAGTGAGTTTAACTCTTCTTGCATTGCATCTTTCCACTTTGGCCAATCATTTCTTTGTGCACATTCCTTAACAGATTTTGGCTCATGATTCTTATCATCATTTATAATATCAAGAGCTACTTTGAATGTAAAAATTTCATCAACATCGACTTCAGGTCGATTCCATTGTATACCATCCATGACATAATTTATCGAGATCTCTTTGTTTGTATCAATTTCAGGTACCTTAGTTTCTTCTGGATTTGAAACCTTGATTATGTCAGGAGACTCTACTGGAGTCTTTATATCCTTGATTCGACCATCCTCTTTATTTACTTTTCTTTTCCGAGGATTTTTATCTTTAGAACCAACAGGTCTGCCACGTTTTATTTTGGCTTCAGACTCATTTGCAAATTTAGATTGTCCTTCAGGGATATCAATCTTTATTGGAGTATTAACAGCTGGTATGTGTGACTTAGTCACTCTTTTTGGATCAGCAAATTCATTAGGTAATTGGTTTGCTAAATTTTGCAAACTAATTATTTTCTGAACTTCTAGTTCAGATTGCTTTGTTCGAGGATCAAGATGTGATAGAGATATCTCATTCCAGCTAATCCTTTTATCCAACTGTTTATTATCTCCCCCTAATGGTGGGAAAACAGATTCATCAAAATGACAATCAGCAAAACGAGCTGTAAATAAATCACCTGTTAAAGGTTCAAGATATTTTATTATTGATGGACTTTCATATCCAACATATATTCCCAACCTTCTTTGAGGTCCCATCTTTGTGCATTGTGGAGGAGAAATAGGAACATATACCGCACTTCCAAAGATTCTTAGATGCGAAATATTTGGTTCTTTACCATGAACCAATTGTAAAGGGGAATATTCATGATTACTTGTAGGCCTGATGCGAATAAGTGCTGTCGTATGCAAGATTGCATGTCCCCAAGTTGAAATTGGGAGTTTTGATCTCATTAACAATGGTCTTGCTATCAATTTTAAACGTTTAATTAATGATTCAGCAAGTCCATTTTGTGTATGAACATGTGCTACAGGATGTTCAACATCAATTCCAATGGACATACAATAATCATTAAATGATTGAGATGTGAATTCACCAGCGTTATCAAGGCGTATTTTCTTAATTGGATAATCAGGAAAATGAGCTCTTAAACGAATTAATTGAGCTAGTAATCTCGCAAACGCCTGGTTGCGAGTTGACAATAAGCAAACATGTGACCATCTGGTTGATGCATCAATCAAAACCTTAAAATATCTAAATGGTCCACATGAAGGGTGTATTGGTCCACAAATATCACCATGTATACGCTTTAAAAATATGAGTGATTCATTCCTAATTTTTATTGGTGATGGCCGAATGATCAATTTTCCTTGAGAACAAGCAGCACATGAGAAATTCTTAGTTTGCATAATTTGTCTGCTGGATAAACAATGACCATTTGAATTCTCAACTATTTTTCGCATCATAATTGATCCAGGATGGCCTAATCGTTCATGCCAGATAACAAAGTCATTCTTATTTGTAAACTTCTGGTTTACAATAACATTTGTTTCAACTGTACTAATATAAGTATAGTACAAACCGGAGGAAAATGAAGGCAATTTTTCCAATATACATTTCTTATCAGAAATTAACTTTGTGATGTAAAGATATTCATCTTTTTCTTCATTTGTGGTCTCAATATGATATCCATTTCTGCGGATATCCTTAAAACTCAACAAATTTCTTTGAGACTTCTTAGAATATTATGCACTTTCAATGTGCAATTTTGTTCGTCCAGGTAACAAAATACTGGCTCTACCGGAGCCTTCAATTATATTTATACTACCAGATATAGTATTAACATTTGCTTCCTGTTTTACTATATGGTAGAAATATTTCTCATTCTTGAGAATGGTATGAGTTGTTGCACTGTCTGCGAGACATATATCTTCGTCATGAGCATTCATTCTTCATTAAATAAATAAAAATAAATCATGAGTAAAAAATATAATTAACAATAGTATTTAACAAAATTTTATTGATAAAGACAGAAGTTACAACAAAACAAATTATATGAAACATTAAAATAATTTATTTAGGGGCACTCCCTTCTCCAACTGAGTGGTCAATGTCTTCTTCAGGAAGAGTAAGAAAATCATCAATACTAAAATCAGAGAAATCATCATCTATACCAGTAAAATTTGTCTCTATTATTTTCCCTTTATTTTTAAGGGATTTTTGGTATAGATCTACGAGATGCTTTGGTGTGCGACAAACTCGAGACCAGTGTCCCTTACTACCACAACGATAACAGATATTTTTAGTTTGTTTGCTATTTTGAGCATCTGTCCCTTTTTTCACATGTTCTTTATTTTTCCATGTGAATGATGATCTCTTATCATTTTGACCATGACCACGACCATAACCATATCCACGACTACGACCAATACCATGTCCCCGAGCATTACCTCGTCCATGACTGCGACTACGGCCACGACCACGACCATGAGAATGAAGATCGTGTGTTGCTACATTCACTTCTGAGAATGGAGCAATTCCAGTTAGACGAGATTCATATTTTGCATAAGTAATTCATTATTTTGCTCAGCCACAAGGAGACAAGTAATTAATTCAGAATATTTTGTAAAGCCCTTTTGGCGATATTGCTGCTGCAGGAGCATATTAGATGCATGGAAAGTGGAGAATGTTTTTTCTAACATATCACTTTCAGTGACCTTTTCTCCACACAACTCCAATCTTGAAGTAATTCTAAACATTGTAGAATTATATTCATTTACAGATTTAAAATCTTGTAAGCGCAAATGCATCCATTCATAACGGGCTTTTGGAAGAATTATATCCTTTTGATGGTCGTATCTCTCTTTTAGATTATTCCACAAAACGAGAGTGTCTTTAACTGTTAAACACTCATTTTTTAACCCCTCATGGATATGGTGACGTAAGAAAATCATGGCTTTAGCTTTATTTTGACTAGATGCATTATTTCCATTTTTAATCTTGTCTCCAAGACCTTTTGCATCTAAATGGATCTCAGCATCTAGTATCCATGATAGATAATTTTTTCCAGATATGTCAAGAGCCGCGAACTCAAGGTTGGTAATATTTGACATAATTATTTCTATACAAGGAAATTACAAAAATTAGATAATATTAAATATACTAATAATGACAATAATAACAATAGTAATTAAACAAGTCAATATTTAATTTTATTTTATTATAAGAGTGATATTAAAAAAATAACATAAGTAACCCGATAGTGAATATTTAAAATTCTCATAAAACATCATTCAAGTTCTAATGGCTTAGTGGTATAGTAATAAATTATCATGGTATGGACCCGGGTTCGATTCCTCATTGATGCATATTTTATTTCTTCTAAAATTATTAATATCTTTATATATTAATTATAAATACCAATTTATGAGTAAAAAAAATAATTTAATAAAATCAATAACCATAAGCTAAATAACATAACAAACATTTAATATAATAATATAAAAAAAATAAAGAACATAGTATGCAATTCACCTAAATCTACAGGGACATGTAACAATAAAACAAATTGAATAAATAATAATATGTAAAGCACAATTGCCAATGGAATCAATAATATGTAAAGCCATGTAACAATAAAGCAATAAATAATAATATGTAAAGCACCATGATAATCAATAATCTTAACAAAATAATATAATATAAGTCACACAGGTATAAAACAAATAGAATGGAACAATAACAATGCAGTAGGTAAGCTAAAAGTGCACTTTCAAGGATCATGTTGTTTGAGGCATAAGAAGAGAAAAAAAATACTCAAGATCAATAGAACGCAAAATTAATATAAAATAATAAATATATCATATTTAGATTTTTATAGTTCTTCAGGAACTATTGATAAATATTTTCAAGAATTCTTTGGGAATTCTTTTAAATCCCATAGGGATGTTCGAAATATAAGTTCTTCAGGAACTTATTAATATTTTATACATCCTACTAGGATGTGTGGAATATAAGTTCTTCGGGAACTTATTATAATATATATATATAATATATAAATTGAAATGAAATTATGAAAAGAAATTAAAATTCTATGTTACCTTGGATCTTAGTTGGTCAGAACCTCGTGCTGATAACGTGTTATGAAATATAGGAGAAGAATAATATGAAGAAGAGAAGAATAATATTAAGAAGAGAAGAATAAGAAGTAAAGAGAGTAGAGAGTGTATGAGGAAAAATGTATGTATGTGTTGAATCACCCAAGTTCTATTTATAGAACTTGGAGGGGGACATCCACACTATAAATTTATTTATAATATAACCCATTTAGTTAAGACAATAAAAAGTATAAAATTAATAATAACAACTAATATTAATAATAAAGTTTATTAGCATTATAGCAAATTATGACAATGAAAAATTGAGTTAACCACATCCACAACCCTTCATATAGGTAATTGTTGTAGGAAGTTAGTAAGATTAAAAAAGACGAATCAATCAACAATGATTTCATTAATTATTAATAATTTTTAGATTAAAAGGATATTTTTAGAATCTGAAACAATAAATTAATATTTGCATTATTAGATAAATTAAAATATTGTAATTGTTTAATAATGCATTTAAACTTTCTCAATGATGATTTTGTTTTTCAATAAGCCATGTGAAACGACGCAAACTTCATCGACATGATTAAAAATTTCTACCTAAAGAAATGCGCTATCGTAACTCTACCTTTTTCTTTTATCAAAGAATAATTATTATAATTATCATACCCATAATTAAAGATGAAAAATTGGTAAAATTTCTACCTAAAGAAATGCGCTATTAATGATCTTCGTAACTCTATAATTTTTCTTTCATCAAAGAATAATTATTATAATTATCATAACCATAATTAAATATGGAAAATTGATCTTGATCGGTCCTGAACCGGGGTCAAGAGATCCGGTGTCGGGTCAGTCACAAATGTTAACGATTGAATGAGGTTGGAGACCGGCTCTGTGTGTTTCCGGTCTCTGTAATCCGTTATCCTGGAGATCCTTCACACCGGCCTGACGCGTTGATGTGGGCGACAGGTGGTGTCACCTGCAAAGATTCTCCGACGCTCAAGTTAGAAGAGTGTATGAACTCAGTGAACACTTAAACAGTATAATAGCAAGAGAGAGAGCAAGGACCACGTAACCTGGAACATGCATTACAACATGTTATTTATAGTTGAGCGTGGAAGATGAATCATTGGGTGTTAGTGGGCCCACTGGTTCTGATAACGTGTATAAAGAGTTAATCCGAGTGGGCTAGCATTCAAAGTGTGTCAGGAGAGTAGGTGAATTATCAGTGTACTTTTCTGTCACATGGGTGGAAAGGTAATCACTTTTTCCATAAATCACGCTGGTGATTGTACCTACTCCTGTCGGTGGATAAAAGGGACATACTCCACCGTGCAGAATGCCCTCTTCATTATGATATCTCAGCGGATAGACCACCCGGTATCTTGGATGTCACCTTGGATGACCGGTGTAAGTGCAGTTTGCCTAGTGTGTTGCAGACCGGATCGATATCTTTGACACCGGTTGAGCTCTAGGACGGTCATAATGACTTCACTTCAGGTGAGATCGGATCAGCATGTTTATCGACTGGATCATTATCCTGGGGTACCGGTTGACTTCTAGGAAGGCTGAGTCGGCCTTTTGTCCTTTAGAACCGGTATCCAGACTGGATAACCTTGGGGCCGGTATCCAGACCGGATCAGATCTAAACATACTAGCAGAAATGGTTCAACATAGGAAAGGCTAAGGAAAAATTGTTCAAACTTGCCCAAACATAATGAATTTCATTAATTGCGGTACTATTGTAAAAAAAATAGTAGATTCATTTTACTCCTTGGGCTTTATCCTAATCACCTAGAATTAATCTCAATTCTTTTAATGATTAAAATCAATATTTAAACTAAAAAACTGGACATTCCCTAATAAAAATATTAACCTCCTTTGTAAATTACAAGATGCTACAATTTGTGCTAATGAACGAATCAAATTATAACAAAATTACACTCTAATATCAAACATTAAAAAAATGAACAATTAAAATTTACACAAATTCATAACATAATATTGCATATAAGTTGAATAGTATACGCTAAATATAAAAATAGTGATCAAATTGGGAATAACATTTAAATATTAAACATGAATAAAATGACTTACTTTAATTTATCGACATAACTCAATTTTAGAGGCTGATTGTAACATCCCAGTAATTAAATTAAAATTTTATTCATGTCGTGGAGATTAATTAGCGATTATGGAGTTTTTAATTAAATATATTTAGGAGTAAATTGATTGAATTAAAGGATGGGTTTAGAAAAATAAAAGATATGAGATTAAATTAAATTACGATGGTAAATTATTAATTACTGAAGGATGAATGTAATAACCTAATTAATTAAAATGAAGATAGAAAGGAAAAGGCTTAAAAAAATTGAAAAGAAAAAGAAAATGAAAGAAAGCAAAATGACAAAATTGCCCCTAGGCCTTAAAGTTTCATTTTTCCTTCTTTCCTTCACCTTCCTTCGTGCGTGAGAAAGAAAAGGAATACAGAGTAAGGCCGTGAGAGAGAAGCCATTGTCGTGTGAGGGAAGCTCCAAATTAGAGGTTAATTGTCGTCGAAATCCAAAATCGACCACATTTTTGAGATCGGGGGACTAAGATGAGTAAATGGGTGCCATTAATTTCTTTTTTCATTCCTTATTTTCCTTGTTGGATTTTCGGTTCCATCGAGGTTGGCATGGAAAGGGATTTTGGTTAACTTTTATGATACTTTGGAGCATGAAAATGAAGCTAGGCATGGTGGGTATTCCCCGATCACTGACAAGGTTCTATTTCATCGATTGTAGGTTGCGAAACGAGGGTCAAAGGACCGGAACTATAGTAGGAAGTGAAAAAGGTAAGTTATGGGAACCTTGAAATTAACTTAGAACCATTTTTGTAAAATGAATGATGATTTCAGAAGCCGATGTTCAATTTTAATATGTGAATCCTTTAATTTTTAGATATTCGAAGAGGTTGTGTGTAACACCCATATTTTTATTTTTATATTAAAATTTTAAAGGAATTAGATTGAAGTTCTTTAGAACATTTTAATCTACGTATTATTTATGATTTTCTGGAATTTTTTGAAAATTTGGAAATATTTTAATTAAATAATATATTTTAAATAATTTTAAATTCATATAAAGTGACTTAAAATTTAAAATATTTATAAGAAAGTGAAGTTAAATTATAAGAAAATTTTATAAAATTTATTTCAAGTAGACTTATCTAAAAATGATCGGTTTGAGAAAAATCTTGATTTTTACCAATCGTAAAAAAATTAGAAACGTACCAATAAATTTTTATTAACAGAAAATTTTAGATTTTTAAAATTTAAACTTTATATTACTTATTATAAAATTAGTGAGGACTGATATAATATCGCTAAATTTCAAAAAGGACCAATTTTGAATATTTAAAATATACCGAGTGAAAGGTTACTATTTGGCTTAATAATTCAGCCGATATTTACTATGCAAAACACTGTACATGAACAAAAATTTCAAAGGTTGCACAGTAACCAGGAATGAAATTTTCAAAATTACACAGTACTTTTATAATAAAATATTTAAACGCACAGTAAATTGCTTTGCTATAAATAGGAAAGCGAGGAACAAAGTTTTTCATCGCAAAATTGAAAACTTAGTATTGTTGGAAGGATAGTATTAAGTGAAGAGAGAAAGATATTTTCCGAAGGAAAGAGGTTCTACAAAAATTCTAAGGTAATAATAAATTTCTTTTATAATCTTTTTATGATTATGAAGGTTATTTTTGTATCACTTAAAAATCTATTATTATACTAAATATAATATTATTTTAAGTTACTATTCTAAATAGTAAAATACTATTTTAATAGTAAATTACTATTCAAATAGTAAATTACTATTTACTATTACTATTTACCATTACTATTCATGTTTTACCATTTACTGTTACTATTCATGATTTACTATTTAGTATTACTATTCACGATTTACTATTTACCATTTACTATTCACTATTCACTATTCAAAATTTACCATTTCTGTTTTAAGTAGAAATCTTAATTTTCATCTTATAACTATATTAAAGTGAAATTGGTATATTTTAGAACTCGGAGCGAGGCGCGCATGGCTTTTTTATAATGAACCAAGATACAAGAGGTAAGGGGGAGTGAGATAAGAATATAATATGAAAAGACATAAGAATAATGGGAGGAGTCCTCTACTCCTTTTAAATTTAATAATATTATTATTTTAAAATATTAATTTCTTAACTTAAAATTTATAATAAATTTTATGTAACTAACTCTGACATCCTATGCAAGGACCTGGACTTTTATAACCTATACGACCTGGACCGAACCTATGCAAGGACTTGGACTAGTTTGACCTATATGGACTAAAGGACTAGATTATATGGACTTACATAGACCTATGCAAGGAATGGACTATAAGGACTCAAAATCAATTTTGATAATTTAAATAACCATTAAAATTTGAATTATATTTAATTGATTTGATTATAATTATTAGTATTTGATTATTATTGATGATATTTAATTGATCGATATTATTTAATTGTGATTGACTTTTTTGTGATTGATGATATTGTGATTGATAATATTTGATTATGATTGATGATCTTGTGATATGAAGTTGAGCATATAGCAAGCATGACGAAAAGCTAAAACTCAGTAAGAATTTTCTTAGCTTACTTTTTAAATTTTTATTATTTTATTTCTTCTTAGAGATTATTTTTATTACCTTTACTTTTAATATTTAGAATGAAATTTATTTAAAAAGAAGTTATTTTATGAAAATTAATTTATAAAAAGGTTAAGATAATTAAATGTTGAATTAAAGAAAAATTTATAATTTTAAGTATTTTAGTTAATGATTTAATTATTATTCTCTTTTAATTACATAAAATTTTCAAAAGAAAATTATTTTATTTTTCTAACTTAATAACTAAAGATATTTGGAAATAATTGAGATTTTTTTTTAAATTTGATCTTGTTAAGATTCAATTTGAGAAAGATTATATAAAGTTTTATAGGAGAAAGTTTTTAGATATTTAAGGTTTAGAAACTCAATTTCAGTGAGATTCGAAAACTGTACCAAATTTATTTCTGTGGGACAGAAATTCAGAGAATTGAGAAAATGTACAGTTTATTGAAATGATGTTGTAAACCTTTAAGGTATTTAATAATTGAGTTCCTAAAAGCCTTAACCAACTAAATACGCGAGTAGTTCATGCATCATAAATCATTAAAGTAAAACAAAATGATATTTTCTGGGACAGATTATAGAAACCGAGGATACATTAGAGGAGGCTTAATTACGAGCCTTGGGATGAGAGGGTGTGAAAGGGTGCTTCAGGGGACCTGGGGTATCTCCCTAGTGTCGGGTACTTTCACAATAAAAACTTTCTCAATCTGACTAGTCTCTAAGTGTTTCCATGCCAGTTGAGCTGTTCATATTATTATTATTATCCGGACTTATGGAACAATGTAAACTCTTGGTTGGCCTAGTGCAAATTAAAATTTAAGGGCCCATATATATAGGTAAGTTATGACGAAGATATTGCATAATATTCACGCATTCATAATTGCTTATGTATGTGATTGTGATTGTGATTGATATTATTATATATTAGTTTGTGAAAACCCTTTATTGCTTTTGCCCTATTTAGGAATATTATATTCTATTTCTCACTCCTTTCTCCATATTTTTGTTTCATATGTTTTAAAATTGATGGTTCAGAGGGAAGGATCGAAGAATCTCGGCAGTAAATATAGCACGTTCTAGAAAGGGAGCTCGGTATGAATATCGTGATCAAATGAATAAATAAAGTTATTAAGTAACTGCTTTTGAGTCATGGAGTTTACTCTCTTTCTTATAATGTTTAATATTTATTTTCTTCAGATGAATGTAAAATTACTTTATAAAGTTTTAATAATATTTATGAGGTATTTCAGAAATGATGTATGTAACTTATTCTGATAGTTTCTTTTTAACAATCATATCTTTAGTAAAAAAAATTACGAATTTTTCTAGTATTTATTAAGGTGTAACTGAGGGTGTTACAAAGTGGTAACAGAGCAGTTAATCCAATAGGCCTGGGGAAAAGGTCTATCTTGCTTTGTTTGTAAACTCTGTATAGGTGATAGAGAATAGAATATCTAACTTAGTAGTAACTATGATTGATGTGACAAGTCTCAGTTACTGTAAAACAGGAAACTAATGGTCGGAAACGATCTTGTTGGAGTTGTAGAACGCTTAATCAATGCAATAGGAGCACGTGAAGGTCAAGGTAATGATGCCTTGAGAAGGTTGGACCTTTTCGAAAAGCGTAATCCACCTCGTTTCAAGGGAGGATATAACCCTGACGTAGCACAAATCTGGATTCGAGAGATAGAGAAGATTTTTCGAGCATTGCAATGTAATAAAGCTGATAAGGTAGTCTTCGCTACTTATGCCTTATCTGAGGATGCCAAACATTGGTGGGATAGCATGAGTAGACAATTCGAAGTCAACCACGTGGAGATCACCTGGGATCATTTCAAGGATATGTTTCTGGAGAAATACTTTCCAGCTAATGTTAAAGAGAAAAGACAATTCGAATTCCTGTCGCTGATCCAAGGAAATATGACCGTTGGAGAGTACGCATCCAGGTTTGAAGAACTATCTCGTTTTCATTCTCATTATAATGATGCTACTAACAAAGGTGATCGGTGTGTAA
The DNA here is from genome assembly GCA_037962975.1 of Clitoria ternatea. Classification (NCBI taxonomy): domain Eukaryota; kingdom Viridiplantae; phylum Streptophyta; class Magnoliopsida; order Fabales; family Fabaceae; genus Clitoria; species Clitoria ternatea. The sequence goes on along the minus strand of CM075673.1, from coordinate 101,936,565 downwards.
AGTTTGTAAATGGATTATGGCCAAAAATTAAAGAAGCTATACGAATGTAGGAAATCCATGAATTTTCTGTATTGGTAAATCACTGTAGGATCTTTGAAGAGGATGATAAGGATAGAATGACCAAAATTCGTGAGCCTATTTATAAGGCGGGAGAAATGAGAAGTGGAGGACCTCACCATCACCAAAGAAGAGACTTTAGGAGAAATAAGCCTTTTTAAGCGCCGGTTTGGAGCAGCATCTATTCCTCACAGACCCCAAGCTTCAACTGGAAGCTATTACCCGACATCTGCACCAAATTTTAAATGTTTTATCTATGGAGGACCCCATTTGAAAAGGGATTGTCCTAAAAACACATATTTGCTTTAAGTGTAACAAACTAGGTCATCATATCAAGGATTGCCCAGAGATGGAGAGGGAAAACCCTAAAGGTACGAGTACAAGCATAAATACTCAGGGAGGCACACACAGCGCAGTCGGAAGGCCGAAGGTGAAAGGAAAGGTTTTTGCAATCATTAGAGAAGAAGCATTTCATTCTGATTCCATGGTGAAAGGTAAGTGTATCATTAATAAGATTCTTTTAACTGTTATGTATGACTCAGATGCATCACATTCCTTTATTGCCAATGACTGTGTAGAAAAACTAAAATTACCCATGATAGAATTGCCATTTGACTTATCTGTACATACTCCTGGAAATAATCCCATTGTCACTTCTAAAGCCTGTTGGGAATGCCCTATTGTCATAAATGGTAGGGACTTTAAGGCTAATCTTTTTTGTTTACTCCTTTCTAGCTTGGAAGTTATTATTAGACTAGATTGGTTGTCTGACAATCATGTTCTAATAGATTGTCATAATAAAACCATAATGTTCAAAGAACCAGTGAATTTGAATTATGAGGATTCGAGATTTCTAACCACCAACCAAGTGAGTGCCTCTTTAAAAGGAGGGGCTCAAGGATTTATGCTATTGCTTTCAATGAAATGAGAGCAAGAATCAAAAATAAAAAAATCCATAAGTTGTGTGTGAATTTCTCAATGTTTTTCCTAAAGATATCTCTGGTTTACCCCTAGAAAGAGATGTGGAATTCACCATTGATCTAGTACCTAGAGTTGGACCCATTTTAATTGCACCATGCCAAATGTCACCTCAGAATTAGCAGAGTTGAAGAAACAACTTGAAGATATGATAGAGAAGCAATTTATACGACCCAGTGTATTCCCCTGGGGTGCACCAGTGTTATTGGTTAAGAAAAAGGATGGTAGCATGAGGTTGTGTGTAGATTATCGACAACTGAATAAGGTGATGATCAAGAACATATATCCTCTTCCAAGGATTGACGACTTGATGGATCAACTGCGTGGTGCCACGGTGTTCTCCAAAATTGATTTGAGGTCTGGATACCATCAAATAAGGGTGAAAAAAGAAGATGTACCGAAAACTTCTTTTAGAACACGCTATGGCCATTACGAATATCTAGTGATGCCTTTTGGTGTAACTAATGCACCAGCCGTATTCATGGATTACATGAATAGGATTTTTCATCCACATCTAGATGAATTTATAGTGGTGTTCATTGATGATATATTAGTGTACTTTAAAAGCAGAGAAGAACATGTTGAACACTTGAAGATTGTGTTGGAAATCCTGAAAAAGAAATAACTATATGCAAAGTTGTCAAAATGTGAATTCTGGTTGGAAGAAGTAAACTTTTTAGGACATGTAATTAGTCAAGGAGGAATAGCTGTAGACCCTTCCAAGATGGAAGCAGTTTTAAAATGGGAGAGACCAACCATAATCACTGAGATTAGAAGTTTCTTGGGCTTGGCTGGATACTATAGGAGATTCATTAAAGGATTTTCAAAGTTAGTATACCCATTGACCAAGCTAACACGGAAAGGACAACCTTTTGTGTGGATGACACAATGCGAGAATAGTTTCCAAGAGCTGAAAGATCGACTTACTTTTGCGCCGATGTTAGTACTCCCTGATCCACATCGAAGTTTTGAAGTGTACTGTGATGCGTCTAAACAAGGACTAGGAAGTGTACTCATGCAAGACAAGAAGGTTGTAGCCTATGCGTTATGCCAATTAAGGCAACATGAGATTAACTACCCTACCCATGACTTAGAATTAGCTGTTGTAGTTTTTTACCTTAAAGATTTGGAGGTATTATCTATACGGTGCAACATTCGATGTGTTTAGCGATCATAAGAGTCTCAAGTATTTATTCGACTAAAAAGAGTTAAACATGAGGCAACGGAGATGGATGGAGTTCTTAAAGGACTACGACTTTAAGTTGCAATACCATCCTGGAAAAGTGAACGTAGTAGCTGATGCTTTGAGTCAAAATTCTCTACATACGTCCACAATGATGATTAAAGAGCTGGAATTGATAGAGAACTTATGAGATCTTAACCTAGCAGTAAAGGTTAATGCTAACAGCTACAAATTAGGAGCGTTACAAGTGACAAGTGAATTCCTAAGGTAAGTTTTAGAGGCTCAATGAGAGGATGAATTCTTGTAAGAGAAGAAAAAACTCTTGAAACAAGGAAAAGAAGTCGAGTTCAATGTGGGAAATGACCAATTGTTGAGGTATAAGGATCGAGTGTGTATCCCTGATCAAGAGGAGTTAAGGAAAGCAATTCTGGAAGAAGGCCACAAAAGTTATATGAGCATTCATCCTGGAGCTACTAAAATGTATCAAGATTTGAAGAAGTTATTTTAGTGGCCTAGAATGAAGAAAGCAGTGGCAGAGTACATGGCTGCATGTCTAATTTGCCAGAAGGTTAAAGTGGAACATCAAAAGCCCCATGGAATGCTACAATCAATGGAAATACCAGAATGGAAATGGGATAGCATTACCATGGATTTTGTGACTTTTTTACCTAAAACTCTATTAGGACATGATTCAATATGGGTAATAGTTGATAGATTAACCAAATCTGCCCACTTTATTCCCATTAATATTCATTACTCTATGGAGAAGCTGGCAAAATTATACATCGAGGAGATTGTGAGATTGCATGGAATTCCTTCAAGTATCATTTCTGACCGGGACCCTCATTTTACATCGTAATTCTGGAAAAGCTTGCACAAGGCTTTGGGAACAAGACTACGTCTGAGTTCAGCATATCATCCTCAGACAGATGAACAATCAGAAAGAATAATTCAATCTCTAGAGGACTTGTTACAAGCTTGTGTGTTAGAGCATAAAGGAAGTTGAAATCAATTCTTACCATATGTGGAATTCACCTACAATAACAGTTTCCATGCTAGCATTGGCATGGCACCTTTTAAAGTATTATATGGAAGAAAATGTAGGACTCCGCTATGTTGGTTTGAGACTTGTGAAAACTTGATGCTAGGACCAGAGTTGGTACAACAAACCACGGATAAAATCAAAATGGTTTAGGAAAAAATGAAGGCAGCACAGAGCAGACAAAAAAGTTACTATGACAAAAGAAAGAAGCCGCTCGAATTTCAAGAAGGCGATCATGTATTCTTGAAAGTCACACCTACGACTGGGGTTGGTCGGGAAATGAAATCTCGAAAACTAACTCCTAGATTTATTGGTCCATATCAAATAATTCATAAAGTTAGTCCTCTTGCCTACCAAATAGCATTACCACCTTTTCTTTCTAATGTCCATAATGTTTTTCATGTGTCAAATTTACGAAAGTATATATCTGATTCTACACACGTTATTAAACCTGATGTCATACAAGTTAAAGATAATCTTATATATGATGCACCACCTGTCAGAATAGTTGACGGAAGAATAAAAAAGTTAAGAGACAAGACAATTCCACTCGTAAAGGTCATTTGGAGTGAAACGAGAGGAGAAGATGCTACATGGAAACTAGAAACTGAGATGAAAGAGTCTCATCCCTATTTGTTTTATTGAATAATGTAAATTTCGAGGATGAAATTTTTCTAAGGGGAGTAGAGTTGTAACACCCATATTTTTATATTAAAATTTTAAAGGAATTATTTATGACTTTCTGGAATTTTTTGAAATTTTGGAAGTATTTTAATTAAATAATATATTTTAAATAATTTTAAATTCATATAAAGTGACTTAAAATTTAAAATATTTATAAGAAAGTGAAGTTAAATTATAAAACTTTTTTCTAAAATCTATTTCAAGTAGACTTATCTAAAAATGATCGGTTTGAGAAAAATCTTGATTTTTACTAATCATAAAAAAATTAGAAACGTACCAATAAATTTTTATTAACAGAAAATTTTAGATTTTTAAAATTTAAACTTTATATTACTTATTATAAAATTAGTGAGGACTGATATAATATCGCTAAATTTCAAAAAGGACTAATTTTGAATATTTAAAATATACCGAGTGAAAGGTTACTATTTGGCTTAATAATTCAGCCGACATTTACTATGCGAAACATTGTACATGAACAAAAATTTCAAAGGTTACACAGTAACCAGGAACGAAATTTTCAAAATTGCACAATACTTTTATAAAAATATTCAAACGCACAGTAAATTACTTTGTTATAAATAGGGAAGCGATGAACGAAGTTTTTCATCGAAAAATTGAAAACTTAGTATTGTTGGAAGGATAGTATTAAGTGAAGAGAGGAAGATATTTTCCAAAGGAAAGAGGTTCTGCAAAAATTTTAAGGTAATAATAAATTTCTTTTATAATCTTTTTATGATTATGAAGGTTATTTTTATATCACTTAAAAATCTATTATTATACTGAATATAATATTATTTTAAGTTACTATTCTAAATAGTAAAATACTATTTCAATAGTAAATTACTATTTACTGTTACTATTTATCATTACTATTCATGTTTTACTATTTACTATTAATTTACTATTTACTATTACTATTCACAATTTACTATTTACCATTTACTTTTCATTATTCACTATTCACTATTTAAAATTTACCATTTCTGTTTTAAGTAAAAATCTTAATTTTCAACTTATAACTATATTAAAGTAAAATTGGTATATTTTAGAACTCGGAGACGAGACGTGCATAGATTTTCTATAACGAACCAAGATACAAGAGGAAAGGGGAGTGAGATAAGAATATAATATGAAAAGACATAAGAATAATGAGAGGAGTCTCTTACTCCTTTTAAATTTAATAATATTATTATTTTAAAATATTAACTTCTTAACTTAAAATTTATAATAAATTTTATGTAACTAACTCTGACATACCTATGCAAGACCTGGACTTTCATAACCTATACAACCTGGACTGAACCTATACAAGGACTTGGACTAGTTTGACCTATATGGACTATACTATACCTATACAAGGACTGGATTATATGGACTTACATAGACCTATGCAAGGAATGGACTATAAGGACTCAAAATCAATTTTGATAATTTAAATAACTATTAAAATTTAGATAACCATTTCTTGAGACTTTTTTGGCATACTAAGACCACCTAATTTAAGACACAGAACATGGAAAAAAATCACAACCTTTCAAAGGTTTTGTTAGAACCAAGTCTAGTTTATGAAAGAAAATTAATAATTAACCAGACCCCAAGATTTGTTAATAATACAAATCAAGACATTCAAAGTAAAATAAGGTCTGCCCATGTGATATCTAACCTATTTAATTAAGTGTTTAGGATATAAATATTAAGCACACAGGTTACAAATGAAAGAGGGAGTCCATCAAAATAGAAGTCTGACTTGTGACATACAAGAAATTTTAAGAAAAGTCTGATTCTAAGCTTTTCTAAAAACAAATCTGATTTAAGTATGATCAGACCTTTATACTACAAATCAGACCTTATACTTTTGAAGCTACAAAAACTTCACTTCAAGCCCATAACAGGCAACGTTCAAGATCCTATTTGATGATGCTCTAAGTTGTGTGCCTATCAAGAAAAACTACACTTATCATCAAAAGAGGAAAATAGATAAAGCAATGAAGCAGCCAAATCTTTTTTGTGTAGAAACAATGTAGTTACTCTATGTAAATCAAGAAAGTTGATAACAATCAGCTCTTGTGTTAGAATACTTATTGAAGGTCAATCGTATATGCTTCACATGCTTTGATTGAAAGAAGAAAGCCAACAAAAGGACTTTTGTACTAATATCTCAAAGAACTCCATTTTAGTGCCAGCTCTAATAAGCCTTTCACACCAGACCTTTTGCCCTCTCATCATATTCTCAAGGTATGATGCTTACAACAAGCTGAAGCTTCACCAATGGATCTACAATGGCTATGTGTCTTGATCAGATTGCCAAACAGTTATTTTTGAATGATATATAAATATGAAGAAATTCAAATTGAGGAGTAGAGAATTTGAGTTACTTGAAGATACTATTGCAATTTGTTCACAAAGCTCTTTTCTTTTTAGCTTTTAAGCAAAAACCTTCTTTGTTGTTCTGCATCTAGTAAACCTTGGTCTTTTTGCTTTCTTACCTAGTGTATCTGTTTATTACTTATATCTTTTCCTAAACTAAGTTCTTAGAAACACCAAACACGATCTATCTTTTAAATTTGTATTTATGTAAAACTCTAGTGTGTTGCTAGCCTTCTGTGGGAAACAGTTGTGGCCTGAAGAAGCTTTTGAAAGAATACTTGAGTTTGGGCTAGGAGTGGCTTGTTGAAATAATACTTGGGTTTTTAAGCCAGAAGTGGCTGAAGTCAAGAATACTTGGAATAGTCTGGTGCGGAAATTGTAAAAGGAGTTTTACAATAGTAGAGATCCTTTAAGTTTAAAAGGACTGGAAGTAGCTTCTGCATTGGAAGTGAACCAGTATAAATTCCTTGTGTTCATTCTCTATTTTCTTGCTTTCATCAAGTCTACTACAAAAGTCTAATTGCTTGCTCGTTAAAGTTTCATATTCCATAAAAGGAGTTTAAAAGAGTCTAAGACTTATTCAACCCCTCTTTCTAAGTCTGACTTTGAACCATTATAATGAGGACACAACATGGGAGGATCCTCACACTACCTTGGACAAAGGGTTAGAGGCTTACAAGGGTCCCTTAACAAGGGCCAAGTCCAAGAAGGGCAAAGAGACCATCCACAAAGCCCTATCTTCTTTCCTACCTTACTTAGTGGGCCGAAGCCCAATGAAGACACTTTGAGGATCTATTTGTACTCATCATGTAATATAGATCATAAATAGATTTTTTAGTGATTTAGGTTTTATTTGGACCTTACTAGGTCAATTTGGTCACTATTGGGACATGTATAGGCCATCTCCTTCTCTTTTCCATTGATTGGGCCTAGGATTCATCATGGAGGCCCATTAGGAACACCTTGGCCAAATCCTCTAAAAGGCTATATATAGGTGTCTCCTCTTGTAAAAAAATGGGATAACTTTCATTTTGAGAAATACAAACACTTTAGTGTGAAATTCTAGTGAGAGATTCTCCTCATTCTCTCTAGGCTAAAGAGAATTTAGAAAGCTCTTATCCAAGGGGTCCTCTCCCTCCTTGGTGGGGAGTTGGAGTTATCTCCCTCTTAGGGAGTGGCCTCCAAAATCCTTCTTCCATTTCCCTTAACCATCTCCTTCTACTTCATCCTTTTTCCTTTCACTCTTTCCTATCTCTTTCCTTTTTGTTTCCATTCAATTTTTGAGTCTCTTGTCTTTTGGAGTTTTGGCCAAGCCTTAGAAGTTTCATCATTCTTGCTTTAGAAGGCTAAGGAAGAGGAGAAAAGAGCCTAGATCCATCCCAAGGAAGATCTCCTTTCAAGGTCCTCCTACATCAAGTGGTATCATTGAGCTTGGAGGTTCTTCTTCTTATTTTTCCTTCCTCTAAGTTTTGGTTTCTACTTGTTCATCTTGGCCGGTTTTGTTTTTTTTGGTTTCATGATATTGCCATGTTATATGATGGAAAAGTCAAAAAAAGATTGAGTTTAATTCATTTGATGTCATCTTTCTTCAAGTTTTTGCATATATTTTTTTGAGTAGTTGATTTTGTTATGTCACATGCTTTAGTTTGTGTTAAAATTCTGAGTTGCACCATTGTGTTATTTCGGTTTTGATCTTCAAAAAATAGTTTTGTTAACTTGTTGATTGTTAAAGCCAAATAGGAAGTGTGTGGTGCCATTGGAACCTTTTCTTGTTTCTAGAAATTTGTAAAACTCAACTTTGTAGAAGTGCTAATCCGTGTTTGGAGTTGCTTTTCTCATTAATTAGTAACTCTAAAAAGGTTCCAATTCAAGGTTGGGAGACCTTACTTTTAGGTTCTCCAAAAGTTTGCTCATTTTTAGGATTGTTAGAGTTCCATTCTTAGCTTTCTTCTAGGACTTTAAGTTTTAATTTTTCAAGCTCTATTAGGTCATAATTGAATTCGGTTTTGCATGTTGAAATTGCATAAGAAATTTTTTTTTGTCATACAAGATAGCCTTCCATATTTCATTGTGGGAGAAGATTGCATTTGACCTAAGCAAAAGGAGTGAAATTGAACTTTGTGAACTAGCATTTATGGTTTCAGTTTTGGACTACCTTGTTGGTGTTACTTGTTACAAAATTCTAGAGGCAAAAGATTACAAAAGAGAAAAAGAAAAAGAAAAGCCCTACATCAAAAGTGAAAAATCAAGAAAGGGTATCAAAAGAAAAAGATTGAAAATAAGACCTCTTTTAGCAAAAGTTAAGAAGTATAAACACTAAGTCACCTTCTCACTTGAAACACCAAGACGTAAAAAGTAATTGCTAGTTGACCCTACATACAAAATTAATTGAACTTTGCTTACTTAGTTTGCAATTTTAGAGTTTGTAGGTTTTTTTTTAGCTTACTTTTATTCTTCCATGTTATTTTGTTTGCTTGTCAAGTTTTGTATCCATTGTTCAAATTTGAAATTGTCTTTAGCTTTCTTCATTTGAAATTTTATTACTTTGTGTCTTGTCATATCAAAAATCCAAAAATATTCCTTTTGAGTTGCCTTTTAATTTTTGAGCATTTTTAGTTTGTCTTCCATTCTCTCTTAAAGTTTTGTCTCTTGAGTTTTCTTTCCCTTCAATTTCAAGATAACTTCTTACTCAATATCAAAGAGTGTGACGTCCCGTGTAATTTTCCGAATAAATTTTTCGCGTTTTAAAAGATCATTTAGAAAACTCGTAATTTAAAATTCAGATTTCACGTATAAGTTGACATTTGTGGAATATTAATCATGTATGCTAGTCGTATATAATAAAATTCAAGAAAATATTTGCGTAGCGGAAACAATTTAGAAGTAACAGTACATAGCACGTAATATTTATTACAACCCAATAAATTAAAGTAAAAATCAAAGTCCAAGCAATATATCATATAGTCATTAATCATGGCATCACTCTTCGTTCTGCGTGGCATTCACTGTAAAAATTGATGTAAGAGTGAGACAGAATATAGAATAAGTATAAAATAGATAAAATTGCACAAACACAATCAACAAATCATAATGATATGATGGATATGCCAGACGAGTTCATTTATATATAATGAGTCTTTAATTAGTCAATTATGTCATGCTGGATCCATTTGGTTTGGTGGGAATACTGCAGTAAAAAGTCTCAAAAAGACTCCAGTAGGAATTAGCATAACCATGAATCCCTACACTTTCATGGCTCCTACGAAATTAAGTGCACAAGTAGGAATTAGCATAACCATGAATCCCTACACTTTCATGGCTCTTGCACAAATAAGTATACCAGTAGGAATTTGCACAACCATGGATCCCTACACTTCCATGGTTCTTGTGAAAATAGGGCTTAAACTCATCATAGAGTAACCCCCCACCAGGGTAGGCAATCATGGAACCCCTAAATTCCATGGTGCGTCCAAATGCTTATGATGCATGAATGCCTTTAATTCTCTGTATCATTTAACATACCATGATATATCAGTTTCCAAAACCACTTGGAAACCACAAGTCCTCAACGGACACATCACATATAATAATTTTCAGAATCATGGATTTACTGTTTCAACCACATGTAACAATAACCACAAGGCATTCATGTATATATATTAATTTAGTCATTCATAATTATTCACCACCAAAATACACAAACTGAATGATTCTCATTAGACACTCATCAACATTCATAATCACTCAAGAATTCAATAATAAATTGTTACCCATAGGGAAAATATCATTTTTATCCATAATAACCATTATAAGCAAATTTCAGCATTTCCAAACAGCGACATACGTTAGTAAAACAGTCATAACATGAGTAAATCAAATCCTTTTTATGTGATTCTACTTTCTATAGCTCAATAACATAAATATCTATAACTTTCATGAAGACCATAAATTCAAATTCTAAACAGAAACATCACTTATTCACAGAATACAAAACTGCCTCAAAGAGGATTTTTAAAACGTACACAGGTTAGTATTTTTAACATTTTTGGAGCTACAAAAACAATTTGGGCATGAAACTAGTTCTAAATTATTCTTAACACAAATATCTACAACTTTCATGAAGATCATAAATTCAAATTCTAAGCAGAAATACCATTTATCCATAAAATACAACACTGCCTCCAGATGAGTTTTCAAAACGTACATATATTAGTATTTTCAACATTTCTGGAGTTACAAAAATAGTTTTGACATGAGACTAGTCCTAAATTACTCTTAACATAATTATCTACAACTTTCATAGAGACACCAAACACTAATTCACACCACAAAATTCCCAGTTTTGAAAATAAGATTCGGATTTCATAGTTAACAGATTTTCATCATGAACATACTTCTGTATTTTGAGCATATCTAGAGTTAAAAGCATCATTTTAACTCAAAACCACTTTCTATAGATCCCTAACATAAATATCTACAACTTTCATGAAGACATCAAAGTCTAAAAACGTATGTATAATTCCCAGAATATTCATATATGCACAAAACACAAGATAAGTATTTCAATCGGACATGCTGTAGTATTTTGACCATAACTCATGCTATACATATCCAATTCAGTTGGTTCAGGTCTCAAAATTCACATAACAAGAAGATCTACAACTTGGATGAAGACACCAATCACTAATTCTCACCACAAAGTTCCCAATTTTAAAAACAAAATATGTATCTCAAGTTAACAGCTTTTCAGCTTGGACATACTTCAGTATTTTAGGCATAATTCGAGATACAAAAATCATTTTGACTTGAAACCACTTTCTACAGATCCATAACACAAATATCTACAACTTTCGTGAAGACATCAAAGGCTGATTATGCTTGTAAAATTCCCAGAATATCAATATATACACAGAACATAGAACAAATATTCCACTCGAACATGCTGTAGTATTTTGGCTATAACTTTTGCTATACATATTCAAATTAATTGATTCAGGTCTCAAAATTCAGATAACAAAAATATCTACAACTTTCATGAAGAAGTCAGAATCAAAATCACACGTTTTCAATCTCAAAACTGAGCAACAAGATACGAAAATAAAACTGGAATCCTAGGACAGCATACAATTCTACCCATTTCATAATCATTCACAACCCTGTCCCCTCTTACTTGGATTGATGATCTTTGGCTGACTAAAAAGAAGTCCCCTGGCTGTCCTGGTTCAGATTGAAGGTGTATTGATGGAGAAGAGGAATTGGGAGTTTCAGAATCAGTGTGTGTGTTTAATAATGCAAGGCAGTGGGAGACAACTTTCCATGAGTGGGTTTCTAGTGGGCTGTTAGTGGAAATTAAGAGTGGTTTAGATTGAAAGTAAGCTCCAATTCTGCAGCCTACCCACTAGAGTGTGCATGATTGAAGAAGATTTATTAAAATATGCATAAAGGGACAAAACTGAAGTCAAAACGTCAACCTGACAGTGAATTCCGAGTGAAATTTCACTCGGTCAGCCTCTTGGCTGACTGGAATTCTACCTGGTCAATGTATATACCGACTGGAAATGGTCGGTAACATGAAAAGAGGGAAATCCGAGTCTCTCTCGCTCAAGCGGATACCGACTCGCTTGAGCGAGTTCCATACAATGCACTGGCAGAGGGGTTTCATTCAAGCGAAAACCGACTCGCTTGAGCGAGTGTGGGTTTCGCTCAAGCGAATACCGACTCGCTTGAGCCAGACACTCTCCCTCCCCAAAACCGATCCTTCATTCACTCGGTTTCCACTTCAACATCTTAATCCACTCGGTAGAACCTCCTGAAACCGAGTCTTCACCTATTACTCACTCGGAATTGATTCCTCTTGAAACACTCGGTCTGATTTCTCTTCCTTGGAGGTGACTCAGTTGGTATATTCTCCTGAAACCGAGTCATCTCAATTAGTCTTTCACTCAGTAATTTCATTCCAATTCCGAGTCATCTCTTGCTCAGCCTTCCACTCGGCAATTACACTAAAACCGACCCATCACTCTATTGGTTTTTCACTCGGTTAATCATTACTTAGCCGAGATCAGATCAACTTCTTCAACTACGTTTCATTCAGAGTCCATCAGGGTCATTATCACTCAGAAAAAGACCCATACATACGAGTCTCACTCGGATTCTTGAACTCAGAAGTGGTTCTATCGGTCCCACTTCACTCAGGAGTGTCTTTGACAGGGATTCCACTCGGAAGAAACCCTCTCGGCCATGTTCCACTCGGAAAACACAACCTTCACTCGGAATTTTAACCTTTCACTCGGAATTTCAATCTTTCACTCGGAATTTCATCCTTCACTCGGAATTTCTCTTGGTCACATGGAACAGAGCCCCTTTTTTCACTCGGAAAGTTCTTTCTAAGGCATATTTTACTTGGAAAATGGATCTTATCATTACAGGTCTATGTAATTTCTATAATTATACCCAAAAATGGAATTTTTGGAGTATTGTAAACCATCCATAAAGTGTTTTATTCATTGATTAATACTAACAGATCTTCCATACTTCAAAATTTACAAAATAGAGCTATTATTAAAAACAGGATGTTACAAAGAGGATAGCATCTTAAGTACACTTGAGATAGGTATGGAAATTGCTTTGGTTCTATTGAAACCTAAGAGAAAGGACAAATTTAAGAGGGAAACACTTTGAGTAAGAGATACTTTGTTTTGCATTAATTGATTTTGCTTAACAATTTTTGTATGAGAATTTTGTTTGCTAGGTGAAGTGGTGGATTCCATATCAAGACTTTAAAGATTTGTAAAAGGAAGCAAAGCCTTGTACTCCTTAGCAAATTTTAGGAAATTTTAAATTCTTAAGGCTTGTAGTAGTAATTTTTTCCCTTTGTATTTTTGGACACTTGGACTTTGGACTTTAAAGTTGGACTTTTTAATGTGCCTTGTATTAGTTTTTGTCTAGCCTTTAGAGCATGTGCATTTGTTTGCTTTAACTAATTGTAGTTAGTTAGTTGGGTTAGTTATGTAGTTGTAACTAGAAGTGGTTAAGTAGTTAGTTGTCTTAACTAATTAGTTGTTAGTTAGAGTTAGTTGGAACAAACTTCTAGTTAGCTTTAACCAATTCATAACCGAAATTAGTTTTAAGTAGTTAGGATTGTTATAACAAATTAGGGTAGTTTCAACAATAATAACCACTTAACTAAATTAGTTAGAGGTTGTTAGGGTTGTTAAACCTAAGTTCGTTAGTCTAACAATTTAAAATCGAAATTGGTTAGTTGGTTAGGATTAGTTACTTGTTAGTTACAACCTAGGACTTTCATAACTAATCACAGTAAGACAACCTAGGATTCTACCTAGTACAAACATCATAGGTGTATGTCCTTTAGGTAGAAAACCTAGAATTTGATTTTTAGGATTCTTGTGTGATTTCTTAATTTTGTTTTACATAAACATCCTCGACTAGCTTGTTAGTACATTCGTTTACATTGTCTTTAATTTCTTTGACATCCTTAATCATGTCTTCTAGTGATAGGGAAAACAAATCTCTTCTTCATAATATTATGGATAACTTAAATAACATCAACACTGGGTTAATAACCTAGAACATAGAGAAGAAAACCCTAGAACTAGACATAGAGAAAGAAATCAAAGAAATCAAAGGCATGAAAATAGTGATAGTGAGGATGACCGTAGGTCTAGAAGACATAATCATAATAAAAAAGAAGACTTTGGTTTGAGAGAAGCAAAACTTGAAATTCTCCCTTTTAATGGTAAGAGTGATGTAGAAGCTTACTTAGAATGGGAAATGAGAGTTGAATAATTATTTAATTCTCATCAAATCAAAGAAGAAAAAAAAGTTAGGATAGCCACTCTTTCATTCCAAAACTATGCTTTAGTGTGGTGGACTCAAGTGTGTAAGGAGAGAAAGAAAGATAATTTTCCACCAATAGATGATTGGTTAGATTTAAAAGCTTTGTTAAGAAAGAAATATGTTCCTAATTACTATAGAAGGGAGCTATTAGCCAAGCTAAATAGACTCACCCAAGGTTTAAAAAGTGTTGAAGATTACTATAAGGCCTTATAGATAGCAATGATTAGGGCAAATTTATATGAAGATGAGGAAACCCTAATGTATAGGTTTTTGCATGGCCTAAATAGGAACATTAAGAATAGAGTAGAACTCCTTCCACATATAGACATAGAAGAACTATTGCACCAATGTACTAAGGTAGAAAGCCAAATAAAAGAAAGGGAATCCTACAAAGGGGAATATCAAAACTTTAGACCTAAGTGGGTAGGTAAAGAAAAGAGTGGGTTTCAGAGAAAACCTAGGGAGTAGGGAGTGGACACTTCTTCTTCCCAATTACCAAGTGAGTTACATAAAAATGGAAAAGTCTTTAGAAATCAAAAAGACCAACATGATTCCACATCTAATCCTCAATCCTCTAAATCATCTACCATTAAATGTTTTAAATGTCTTAGTAGAGGTCACATTCCTTCTGACTGTCCTACAAAAAGAACCATGATTTTGAAAACTAATGGAACCTACTTAAGTCAATCAGAGTCTAATTCTGATAATTACAATTCAAGTGATGACTCAAGTAGTGATTCATATGACAATGAGCATATTTTAGGGGATGATGGAGAGCTTTATATGATTCAAAGGTTACTTGGAAGCCATGTTAAGCTTGATGATACTACACAAAGAGAGAACATCTTTTATACAAGATGTTAAATAAATGAAAAATTATGTTCTCTCATTGTGGATAGTGGGAGTTGTGCAAATATAGCAAGTCAAAGGCTAATGCATAAGATGGGCTTAGAACTAATAGATCATTCTAGACCTTATAAGTTACAATGGTTAAATAAAAAAGGAGAAATGTTAGTTAATAAGCAAGTTTTAATCAACTTCACCATAGGCACATATAAAGATGAAGTAAAATGTAATGTTGTACCTATGGAAGCAACTCATATTCTTTTAGGGAGACCTTGGTAGTATGATAGGAAGGTCATCCATGAAGGGTTCTCTAACACCCTTACCTTTATACTAGATAATAAGAAGATAATTTTGCATCCCTTAACTCCTCAACAAGTGCTTAATAATAAACTTCAAATAAAGTCTAAAAGGAATAAAGAATTAGGTTCTTCTTGTAGTAATGAAGAAAAACAAAAAAGACAATAAAGGAAAATGAGTTTTCATTTATGATGACTCTAGAGCCAATCTCTTGGCTACCAACATGACTTGAAGAAAGCTATGCTTTTCCAAAAACATTTTAGATGAGTTTAAAGACCTCTTTCCTAAAGACATTCCTAAAGGCTTACCTCTAATTAGGGGTATTAAACATCAAATAGACTTAATTCCTGGTGCTAGTCTACCCAATAGGCCTACATATAGGTGTAACCCTAAGGAAAGCCTAGAAATAAAAAAATAAGTGAATGAACTATCATCTAAAGGATGGATTAGAGAGAGCTTAAGCCTATGTACTTTACCTGTTTTATTAGTTCTTAAAAAAGATGGTTCATGGAGAATGTGTACGATTGTAGAGCTATCAACAACATAACCATCAAGTATAGGCATCCAATTCCTAGACTTAATGATATGCTTGATGAATTAAGTGGTTCTACTATATTTTCTAATATTGATCTTAACAGTGGCTATCATCAAATACAAATTAAAGAGGGATATGAATGGAAGACTGCTTTTAAAACCAAACTTGGATTATATGAGTGGCTAGTTATGCCATTTGGCTTGACTAATACACCAAGCACATTTAAGAGGTTAATGAATCATGTTTTAAGGGAATTTATTAGGCATTTTGTTGTGGTCTATTTTGATGATATTCTTGTTTGCTCAAGGACCCTGACCTCTCATCTAAGCCATTTGAAACAAGTTATGCTTGCCTTGAGGACAAATAACCTCTATGCAAATTTTGAAAAATGTTCTTTTGGCTTAGATAACATTGTTTTCCTTGGATTTGTAGTGAGTTCTAAAGGTGTAGAGGTAAATCACTCAAAAGTGAAGGCAATCCAAGATTGGCCAACACCTGTAACACCCTAATTTAATGAATCATAGACGGTAAAAAGAGAAAAAAAATTTTTTGTCCATAAGAAAAAGAAGATCAGAATGCCTTAGTACTAAGAAATGAGAGGAGAAGAAGAACAAGAGAGATAATACCGATCCAGGGAGCTGACAGCGGAAGAAGGGGAAATCGCTTAGGCGAACCACGCAGCAACGCGTACTCGCTCAAGCGAAAGCTTCTCTCGGTATTCGCTCATTACACTCGGCATTCCCGCACTCGGATTCCAGCGCCCAATTCACTCGGAAGGATCCGATCTCAGTTCACTCGGATTTGGCTCTTACACTTACTAATCCTACTCGGGATGGTCCCTACTATTACTCACTCGGAATCTATGAGGACTCCTCACTCGGAACAACCTTAGCGCCCTTTTTGTCACTCGGGGTATTTCACCTGGTTTTCACTCGGCAGATTCTCACTCGGGGTTCGTTGATTATCCTACGCTCGGGAGAAATCCTAGTAGTTGTCACTCGGAAAACATCTCTAGACTCTCAACTCCGAATCCTAACAGCTCGTCGTTGGGGGCAGTCTTCTACGTCAATTCCTACTCGGAGCTATCCGATTTCTCTCACTCAGAACGTCTGAACCTTCCCACTCGGTGACAGAGTCACAAACTCACCCTCTAGACCATCGGTTGGCTTCCTTCACGCTAAGTTATGCCATTTCCTACACACTCGGGGATATGAACGCGCTTATATATAAAGATTATCCAGGCGTTTCACAGCATAAGATAGACATGTAACATGGCATAAACGTAGGCATATATGTATAGAAGTGCATATCACGATTTTACAACCACAGTACCATGTTCCCATTCTAAGGAATTCAACTCTGTTTAAAAGACTAACAACAAAACACGAGCCGGCCAAGGCTTAACTCAAAACACTATATACAGCATATGCACAGTCATAAAATTCCATAGTGCATCAGCACTTCACCCGGCATTTCAGCTCCTCCTCCAATCCTCATTGCGAGAGATATTCACTGGAAAATTGCCACAACAGGGGTGAGTATCTTAAATTTTAAATGATAGATATTGACTCAGGTTGCCTCACATTTATACAACAATATATATATATATATACGCACAATTATACATGGCAACAATTATAGTCAGGGCAATACCAATCAGCCAGAACACACACAAGATCCTTACCGACCGGAATCCATCAGTTGTCACTCGGCCCTTTACACACATCAACTCAATAATATTAACATACAACAGTCGGTAACATGATATTAAGATCCGTGAATTAGAATGCATCTTTTAAACATTTATCAGTCAGATTCCACAATTCCCACCCGGTTATATATACACAACTCTCCAACACATGACATACATTCATAGAACAGATTTCAATCAGCATTAACAGCATATGCACACGGAATAATGCACTCGGTCATGAGTATATACATATATATCATCTCATTAACACCATCACATGCATAATTAATTCTACACGACATCAGTAGCAATATAAACACAGATTATTCACTCGGTTATATACATTCATCCTTTCAGCAACGTTGCCACCTGCATGATCAATTCCAAACAATATCAACAGTTAATTGGCATATAGTAATTCACTCGGTTGCAAACATTCATCATCTCATTAACACCTTCGCATGCATAACCAATTCCAAACAATATCAACAGTTAATAGGCACATAGTAATTCACTCGGTTGTAAACATTCATCATCTTATTAACACCTTCGCATGCATAACCAATTCCAAACAATATCAATAGTTAATAGGCACATAGTAATTCACTCGGTTGCAAACATTCATCATCTCATTAACACCTTCGCATGCATAACCAATTCCAAACAATATCAACAGTTAATAGGCACATAGTAATTCACTCGGTTCCACATTCGTGTGTATCGGCATAGACGTTGCAACGTAGGCTCTCAGCCTTTTTATACATAGCTCTCAGCTATCAAATCAGCTCCCAGCTCCTTGGCCGTTTTACAGGTACCCAACCGTTTGCCCACAGGTGACACCAACGCTCTCAGCGCCAACAGAGGTGTTCACAGGCAGCCCGAGTCCTACTCAAGGGCTACCTTGAGTCCCACTCAAGGATTTTACAGCGTCCCACGCTTAATAACCGATGGTAGTGTCCCACACTACGTGCTCCCAGCATAACGCATCCCATGCGCCACACGCGGATTCATCACATAACATAGAATTCATGCACACAACCTTCACTCAGTTACACATATTTCGCATGCAGTCGGTAATACGCATTTTCAGGATTCCACATATTAATTTAACACACACATACTTCCATGCAGTCATCATCATAGCTCCATTAGCAACACATGAGCCCAATGCAATCGGTGTCAATCAATATCAAGCTTCTAACAGCATTCTCATCAACTCAAGCATAACATGCACTCGGTATACAGCAGTATCAGAACTTACTCAACACATGCATCCATATGAAGATCAACAGGTTCAAACAAGCATTCCAATCAGTACAACATAATATGCAATCGGTATACAACAGTGTCAGGACTTAATCAACGCATGCATCTTCAAGAACGGTAATAACATGCAACATTCACTCTCACTTATCTTACACTCGGGTACTCCGCATGTAAGCATATCATACAACATAATACAGAATCACCATTTTTAACACTCGAAACCCGTTCATAACCCATGCATTTAACATGTAAGGTACTCCCCCTACCAACTACTAGACTCCGAGAGACTTTTCTGCTTGGGTATTGGTTCTCTTCCTTGCTGCTTCACTCAACGCTTCCACTCGCTTAGCCTTTACTTGAACGCTACTGCCCTCCACGAGTGGTGCAGGGCTGTTTCTGCTTCTGCTTCGATGCTCGTCCTCTACTCGTATGAGGGAGCTCTGGCTCCTCTGCAGCACCGTCACTTGGCTTCCGAAACAGGGAATGGAACAGAGAGCAGAGAAGGAGAAAAGAAGGAGAAAGAAGAAGAAGAAGAAGAAGAAGAAGGAGAAGAAGGAAGAAGAGAGGAATCGCAAAGGGAGTTTCGAAGAATGAAAGGCAAGGAACCTTTGACCAATTATAAACACATGCACGAGGGAAGAAATTGTGGGGTGGGAAAACGTGAGGAGCGGTCTGCTTACGTCACCCAGTCCCATCAGCACCTACTAAAGCCAATCACCCTTTTTAATCAGCACACCCTTTGATTAATTAAGTTAATGGTAATTAATAAACAAATTCCCCCTTCTAAAATTATTATTTTAATGGTTTTATTCACCTGGTACATTATTAAAAATTTGGGATGTTACAACACCAAAGAATGTGAGTGAGGTTAGAAGTTTTCATGGTCTAGCTAGTTTTTATAGAAGGTTTGTGAAAGATTTCTCTACCTTAGCATCCCCCTTAAATAAATTGGTTAAGAAAAATGTTTGTTTTATATGGGGACCAAGGCAAGAGAAAGCTTTTAAAGACCTTAAGGACAAGCTCACACATGCTCCAATTTTAGCTCTTCCAAATTTTTCAAAAACTTTTGAGCTTGAGTGTGATGCTTCAAATGTGGGGATATGAGCTGTTTTGTTATAAGAAGGTCACCCTATTGCATTTTTCAGTGAATAACTCAATGAGGCTGCCCTCAATTATCCTACATATGACAAAGAATTCTATGCATTGATTAGAGCCCTCTAAACTTGGGAACATTACTTGATCCCAAAAGAATTTGTCATTCATAGTGATCATCAATCACTTAAATTCATAAAAAGGCAACATAAGTTAAATAAAAGACATGCAAAATGGGTTGAGTTTTTAGAATAATTTCCCTATGTCATCAAGTACAAAAATGGAAAATCAAATACTGTGGCTGATGCTTTGTCTAGAAGGCACTCTTTTCTTGCCTCTCTTGGATCAAACATCATTGGACTTGATGAGATTAGGAATTTGTATCAAGGTGATCTTGATTTTTCTAAAATCTACAATTCATCTTCAAACACCACATCTTAAAAAGGATTCTATATTATAGATGGTTACCTCTTTAGGGCCAATAAGATTTGCATCCCTAGGAGTTCTTTGAGAGATTTATTACTTAGAGAAAGCCATGAGGGTGGCTTAATGGGTCATTTTGGAAGGGATAAAACATTGTCTATATTAAATGAACACTTCTATTGGCCTAGAATGAAAAAAGATGTTCAAAGACTATGTGCTAGGTGTATAGTTTGTAGAAAAGCTAAATCTGAAATATCACCTAATGGTCTTTATACTCTTTTGCCTACACCTACTTCTCCTTGGATAGATATCTTTATGGATTTTGTGTTAGGCTCACCTAGGACCCAAAGGGGCATGGACTCTATCTTTGTTGTGGTAGATAGATTTAGTAAAATGGCTCACTTTATTCCTTGTCACAAAGTGGATGATGCTAGTCATATTGCTAAGCTATTTTACAAAGAAATTGTTAGACCTCATGGTGTTCATAAAACTATCATTTATGATAGGGACACTAAATTCGTAAGCCATTTTTGGAAAACACTTTGGTCAAGGCTAGGATCGAAGCTTCTATTTTCTACCACTTGTCATCCTCAAACGGATGGCTAAACTGAGATAGTGAACAAAACCCTTTCTTAATTACTTAAGGTCTTAGTAAATAAAAATGTTAAATCATGGGATGAGTGTTTACCACACATTGAATTTTCTTATAATAGGGTACAACACTCCATAACTAAGCATAGTCCTTTTGAAGTTGTTTATGGTTTTAACCCTCTCACTCTGTTGGACCTTTTCCCATTGATGTTTCTGATTCTATCCTTCATATAAATGGAGAGGCAAAGGCCAAATTTTTAAAAGATTTTCATGAGAAGGTTAAAGACCAAATACAAGCTAAAAATGAACACTATGCTCATTGTGCCAATAAGAGAAGAAAGGAAGTAACCTTTGAGGTTGGAGATTGGGTTTGGTTACATCTTAGAAAAGAAAGGTTTCCAAGTTTGAGAAAATCCAAACTCAACGCAAGGGGTGATAGTCCTTTTCAAATTCTTAAAAAGATGGGAAATAATGCCTATGTCCTTGATTTTCCTGGTGAATATAGTGTGAGTGCTGCTTTTAATGTGTCTGACTTGTCTCCATTTGACATAGATGAAGAGGATGATGCTTCAGATTTGAGGACAAATCCTTTCAAGGAAGGGGACATAATAAGGACACAACAGGGAAGGATCCTCACACTACCTTGGACAAAGGGTTAGAGGCTTACAAGGATCCCTTAACAAGGGCCAAGTCTAAGAAGGGCAAAGAGACTATCCACAAAGCCCTATCTTCCTTCCTTACCTTGCTTAGTGGGCCCAAGCCCAATGAAGACACTTTGAGGATCTATTTGTACTCATCATGTAATATAGATCATAAATAGATTTTCTAGTGATTTAGGTTTTATTTGGACCTTATTAGGTCAATTTGGTCACTATTGGGCCATGTACTCTCATTTGGGCCATGTATAGGCCATCTCATTCTCTTTTTCCATTGATTGGGCCTAAGATTCATCATGGAGGCCCATTAGGAACACCTTGGCTGAATTCTCCAAAGGGCTATATATAGTTGTCTCCTCTTATAAAAAAATGGGATAACTTTCATTTTGAGAAATACAAACACTTTAGTGTGAAATTCTAGTGAGAGATTCTCCTCCTTCTCTCTAGGCTAAAGAGACTTTATAAAGCTCTTATCCAAGGGGTCCTCTCCCTCTTTGGTGGCGAGTTAGAGTTATCTTCCTCCTAGGGAGTGGCCTCCAAAATCCTTCTTCCATTTCCCTTAACCATCTCCTTCCACTTTATCCTTTTTCCTTTCACTTTTTCCTATCTTTTTCCTTTTTGTTTCCATTCGGTTTTTGAGTCTCTTGTCTTTTGGAGTTTCGGCCAAGCCTTGGAAGTTTTATCATTCTTGCTCTAGAAGGCTAAGGAAGAGGAGAAAATAGCCTAGATCCCTCCCAAGGAAGATCTCTTTTTAAGGTCCTCCTACATCATATTAGTTGGTAACAGAGCTTGTCATTTTGGGTTAATCACTCCAACAAGTGAAAAAGAACAAGATCCATGGCTACCTCTCAAAACAATTAGCTTATAGCAGAAGGTTCTTCCATCAGTAGGCTACCAGCTTTCTTTGTTGAAGATTACGGATATTGGAAGGACAAAGTGGAGATGTTCATCAAATCCACTTAGTATACCATGGGTAGTTGTTAAACCCTAAAATAATGTTGGGTCTTTTTATTGGCAAGCGCACCAATCATTTGTAGTTTTCAAATTTAGATGTCGTTCCCACAAGGATTAATGTTCCAGCAATTCACAGTAATTCTTATTTACTATGGTAAATTTATCGAAACTTATTAACGAAAGGATGATTTATAAACAATTTATACAATATTCATAAATTTTGATGATTGATTTGTTCATGTTGTAAGAAGATGGTAAAGATAAAATCTATCTAAAAAGTTGAGATGTAATTCAGAATAACTCAGATACTTGAGGTAAAAACACAGATTGACAAATTATGTTGGAATTAGGATCCTTGCACTAATATATAATGAAATGATTACAAATATATATATATTTAATTATCAAGTTCATGTTATTGCAGCTTAAAGTCATTATAACCGATCCCTCATGATATAAATTCTAAGTAGTCACCGTAAAGTCCGATCCCTCAGAGGCTTTCTCAGTAAAAACTTGCATTAAGTACTGGCCTTATAGCAACAATAATCACCAATTCTATCCCTAGTAATTGGCATATTAAGGGTATTTCAACTTTTACTTTCATTAAAACAGATTTTAATACAACATGAATAATCATTCTCCCATTTGACTTTCACACTAATAAAACAAGTTTCAATACGCATAAAAATCATTCTCCGGTTTGACTTTCACACTAATAAAAGATTGAAATACTAACATGGTACTTGAATAATAAACATGCAGAGGTCATAATCACAACATCATATAATAGATTGATTCACCAAATTCCAACATAAACAATTTAGTTACACATAGGAAAAGGGAAAACACCACTTACAAAGGTTACGAACGATTGCAACTCTTCACAATACAAAAGCTCACAATACTACACAACACTCTCAAGTATCTAGAACTACTCTAGATTTACAAACTCACAAAATAATACTCAAAACTCGAGTGAAAAGATAGGAAGGAAGCTCTGAATTACAGAATGGGATGCTTGGAAGTGATGGAAGAAGGCTTATTTATAGGGCTAAGGAAGGGTCCTGATGCTATGCGTCAGGTTCCTGACTCATCTTCTATTAAACACGTGATTAAGAGCCATGATTAAGCAATTTTTAATTACATAATGCCCTGAAATGGTTCCACATGTCTCCCAATTCGACTTGGCAGCTTGCATGAGTAGATTGGCCATTATTTGGCCCTTTTGACTGAGTGCTTGGCCACCTGGAAGTGGAGTCCACGTAGCTTCTGACGCTACGCGTGGTGTTGATGCTACGCGTTAGCTCTCTAGTTCTTCTATTTTCTCTTGAATTTCTTTAATTTTTCACTACAAAACTAGAGAAATTTGATCAAGACCTAAATTTCATTTATTACAATTAAAACCTAAATTTCTTATAAATTAAACTAATTTTTATTAATTTGAAAAAATTTTATTAAGAAATTTATTGTAAATTTGAGGGCTAACAAATACCCCCAACTTTAGGATATTTGTCGCCCTCGAGCAAGAGAAAAACTTAAAAATAATTTTGAAATCAAATTTTTGAATAGTTCGAAAATTTACCATAGAAAGTAATTTCACAATTTACCATTTGAAATAATAAAAAATAAATGTCTTATGCAATAAAGGCTTAAAGATAAAAAAAATTTACAATGTCTTATTAACAAATCAAGCATAATTTCAGGCTTACCTTAGAAGTGTTTATCTCTGTACAAAGGTAATCTGTCAGCTCAATCGATCATAAAATCAAACAAATTTAATTTTGATTTTTATCTAATCAATGGTTATTAATACAAAGTCAAACAAGAGTCACAAGGTCTTTTAAAGGGTTGTAATGAGGCTTGGCTACAAGAATTTATGGTTTTTCTTGAAAGCAAAAACCCAAAATCTTAAAAGAGCATTTTATAATTTTTAGGCTTTTTCTTGGCCCAAATCTCATTTCCCTTCTTGGTGAATACCCCCAACTTAATCCTTTTTATTATTCCTTTTTCTCGTTATGCATGTATATTTATCTTTATCTTTTTCATTTTTATTTTTTATATATATATTATATACATGCATTATGATAATCTTGAAAAGAACTAAGTTATAATTTTCACTCCCCTTAAACATTCTTGTCCAAAGATGCTCTTTTATTCAATCAAGTAAAGGGAATGGTTAAAAATGATTTACAGATTTAGGGGTGCTAAAGAAATTATTTTTAAGGCTCAAAATTAGCTATCAAAGGATAAATATGATTTTGCCATGGTAAACCTTTTGGCCTTAGCTTTGTGTTTACCAAAAAATGTGCCTTGATCATACTCTTGGAATCTCTGTACAACAACATAAATCAAAGATTTGAGCAAAATTAATTTGAATGAAATTATATCTTAACCCTCAAGTGTTTAGAGATCTCTCAGCTCACCGGTTTTTGAAATTAGCTTGATAGTTAATAAAACCATTGTAATTAATTTTATCAAAATTCCTAAATTACAAAGGAGTCGATAATTGATTTTAGAAATGGTTTTATTGTGTAAATACCTTAAGTGTATAAATTTCTTTATTTTTAAAAATTTGATAATACTTATTATTTTGTTATTTTATAGAAAATATGCAAAATAAAATCAAATCACACCATTCAAAATAGAAACAAACCATAATATAATCCAAATCAAATATCAAACATACTAAAGTAAATATCAAAATACCAAACTGAAATCAAAGTGCTAAAAGTAATAAAAAATGCATAAAAAATGAAGATGACTCTCAATCCTCATCCTCCATATGATCATCCTCCTCCGCTTCATCAGCATCACCCTCGGTGTCATCATGAGCTCTAGAAGCTACAC
Source organism: Clitoria ternatea (assembly GCA_037962975.1). Lineage (NCBI taxonomy): Eukaryota > Viridiplantae > Streptophyta > Magnoliopsida > Fabales > Fabaceae > Clitoria > Clitoria ternatea. The sequence goes on along the minus strand of CM075673.1, from coordinate 101,911,194 downwards.
TTGCCTCAGGTTATGTGGGCTGGTCACCAGGCCAAGCTACATGAGCAGCAAAATCGGCTGGTGTCATAAATGATGCCCCTTCTCCCTATAACCTGTACTGATAAAAGGAATCATGTAAGTGTACATAGGCGCGGTGAGAAGTAGCCATCATCCGCATCATATGCTGATGCTCTACACTCATCCTAGCGAATCCCTCAGTAATGGCATCAGCAGATGGTGGCTGGGCTTGTGGTCTCCTACGTCTCTGTCTGGGCTAAGCCTCCTGTAATATCCCAAATTTTTATAGAAATAATTAAATAGAAAGAATAAATAGTAAATAATTATGAATGAGTTAATGAGTGTCCCAAAAATATTAGAGTGATTAAATTGGGATTTATTATGAAAAATTATAATTTATTGAGACTAAATAAGATAAAATTTCACCCGGTTAAAATATGGGTGTCGGACTAAGTATTTCCGATTGAGATACCGTTGGTCAGGGATGATAAGGATATTATTGGGAACCCGAATCTATATTTGAAATAATTTTTGGATAAAGTATTGAGCCCAAACGGTGGTCCTGTACATTATAAAACAGTAAAATTTTAATGAGAGGTAAAAACTTAAAAACAAACTCTCCTTCCTCTCTTATGTTTCACGCCACTTTATCCTTCTCCTTTGGCATTCATTCTTCTTCCTCCTCACTCTTATTTCTTCTTCATCTTTTCTTCTCTAAAAACCCTAAGTGGTGGGTGCTCATCTTCCTCCCCATTTTCATTTTTTTCATTGGGCAAGAAGGAAATGATGATGACTTAGAGCTCTTCTCCCTCTCCTTATAATTTCGTGTGGCTCTCCCCCTTTCTTAGGAGCTGTCCCTTTTCTTCTCATGAGGTAAGCTTCTTGCCATTTTTCAAGAGCTTGAACCTTTGGTTATGAGTTTTAGGTGTTGGGAGAGTAGTTTATGTATGTGGGTTATTGGTAGAAGCCATTATTATGGAAAACCTAAGGTGGGGTGGTTTTAAATACAAGTTTTATGAGCCTTTAATGGGGTACACAAAATTAGTGATTTGAATGGTAGAAAATGATGATTTATGGTGTTGTTGGCTTTTTAAAGGAACCCTAACTTTAGAATTGGGGGAATGGGTAATAATGCCATGAAAAATGATTGTTAGTGAAAACCCATAATAATGTGTGTGTGGGTGTTGTTAATGATGAAGATTGATGATTATTAGAAATGGTTGAGTTTTGATGAAAACCCTAAGTGTTGGTGATTGGGGCTTTTGGCATAGAGGGTGAAATTAATGATGTGGTTGTCATGAGAATAGTTTTGTGGATAGAGATAGTGTTTGAAAATGTTTGGTATGATTATTAAGATGAGTGGATTTTAATGAGGTCCCTATCTTGAGGTTTGGAAGATGTGAACATGTGAGTATACATGTATATGGTTGAGTAAAGGAATTGATTTTGAAAATGAATATATGATGTTTAATGTGTGATGTTGTTATTGTGGTAATAATGATAATGGTAGATGACCAAGAGTAATGGATTAATGAAATGGATGTTTAATTTGATGAGTCGTTAGGTCATGATGTGAGCCACTTGAAATTATTGATTGATAATGGTTTGAAAGGAGCTAGAAGGCTCATGATGAATTTAAATGGCAAATAGATGGTTTAAATAATGGTGGGTATGATTAGCCCTTTGAGATTTGGAGAATCATGGTTTTCGGAAAGGAATTCCTGAAGCCTAACACGAGTATGAGAATAGGTGTTTTAACAAGTCTAAGACTTGATATTGAGCTTTATGATAAGCAAGCATTATTTAGAATTATGATGATGTCTTGAGATGGTTATTAATTATATGAATGCATATGTATGTGATATGTAAATTGTGTTTCGGATTATGTGATGGAGCATTCGGAGCGTGCATTTGGTTGCGGCTTATCCCTCGAGGTAGGTGAGGAGTTTACATTCAAATTGTATAAGTAGATTGATAGTGATTGTTGTACGTGTCGTGTACTCATGCTTGCCTTGCCATGTAGTTATTTAGATAATATGAATGGTAATTTGATGATTATCAAGGATGGTGTGTGAGACAATGTGATGATTGTTATGGATATATATATGTGTGTGATGATGATAAATATGATTTTAATGTGTGATTAATGAGTTGGGATGAGAATTGGACTATGAATGTTTAGAGCAAGTCATATATGCCTCATGTGATGTATATGATGTGTTGGATGTGATTAAATTGACTTAGAATGAGATTTCACATGTTGAGTTGTGAGAATTTACGTTTCTGCATAAGACCTGATGATCTCGCTCAAGCGAGATGGATTCTTGCTCAAGCGAGAATCCCTTGCACCAGGATTATGGCCTCTGGCCCAATCTCGCTTAGGTGAGTGAGTGTCTCACTCAAGCGAGACGTGTGTGGGGGATGAGTAGAAGAGACACTGGATGAATCTCGCTCAAGTGGGCATGGCCGCGCTTGAGCAAGTGTGAGAGGAAATGATACTGGGTGAATTTTGCTCAAGCGAATAATGAGGCAAGCTAGATCTCGCTCAAGCGAGCCAGCCTTGATGAGGTGCTGAACGTTTTTCACTCAAGCGAGTGGCCTGTTGAAGGGAATCTCGCTCAAGTGAGTGTTTGTGAAAATGGTTACTGGAGTATTTTCGCCCAAGCGAGTGGCTGACCTAGGGAAGCCTCGCTCGAGTGAGCGAGCATTAAGACGCTACTGGACGACTTTCGCTTACGCGAAGAAGCTCGCCTAAGCGAGCTATATTGGTCTCTCTCAAGCGAGAGTGGCTCGCTCAATCGAGATCGAGCCGGATACTTGGAAAACCCTCTCGCTCAAGGAAGTTTCAGGTGCGCTCAAGCGTCCCATTCCAATCTCGCTTAAGCGAGTAGGGACTCACTTAAGCGAGTGGCCCAATATGAAATTTTATGCTGTTTTCTCTATTCTTCCGATGTTGGGCCCCTCTCCCTTATCTTGTGAGATGCTTGAAAAGATACATGAGGGGTATATGGAGATAATCTAACATGATGACGATTGGAATTGATTGATACATTGAGATGCTATATTTGTGATATTTCCACCATAAAAAAATGGAATGATGAAAGGATGTTAATGAGAATAGGATGAAGGGGATTATGAGATATACCCTTGAGCGATTTTGAAATCAACGAATGAGTAATGGAAAGACGTAGTGTGCCTTGTAATTTTATAAATTAGAGAAAATATGTGAGATGGTGAAGTAAATCTTTTATTTGCTTAACGATAGTGTCTAGTGAGGCTGATTTAGATTATTAATGATGGCAATGCCATTGATATTGATACAACTATAGACTTGTATGTGGGGTTGAGTTGCATTAATGAATGGTTGTATTACCACACTAGTTATGAAGCGATGACAATAATAAATGAGATGAGAATCCATAAACTGATTTTGTGGTGGTATTGATGAATTATTAATGAATGTTAATGATGAATTATGTGAAATCTTATGTATGTAACTGGAATTGTAATGGCCAGCATGTGATGCTTCAAACTTGAAATATGCTATTATCATGCCTTGTTGATTTCCATGCATGGATTGTTATGAAATGATATGGTAGCCATTGAGATGCCAAGTATGTTAATAAAATGCCTTGAGGGACTTTGTAAATGATTATATGCTATTGATTGAAAATGTTGAATTAAAATATACCCTATGTGAGGGGGTGAGGTATCCTTGCGAGGTTGATTAGCATATGCATTATTGCATTTTGTATTCATCGCATGACATAACATTGAAATGTGGTTGCGATCACAATGATGAAAGATCCTACGGGATTCTATGAAGGGAGTACCGCTTGCGAGACAGGAAACTAACTTGGTGATGATATGATATTGAGCCGGTGGTTGTGATCACCAGGTTGTTGAAATGGAAGGCCCTGCGGGGACCATGGTATGATGATAAGCCAGTGGTTGCGATCACTTGGTAATTGAAATGAAAAGGGCTTACGAGTTCCTATGATGCCCATGGTTGCGATCACGAGGCGGGAGTACCTATTGCGAGGCGAGAAACCAATATGAATTATTGAACATGGTTGCAATCACGAGAAAGCACCTTGCGAGGCTGCTAGAGGGAGTACCACTTGTGAGGCGCGAAACCCATGTGAATAAATGATGTGGTGGTTGCGATCACCTGTTGAAACGAAATCGGATCCATGCATATGCATTATCAAACAGTTGACATATGCATTAGCCATAGGTGCATGGCATTTGAGATGGGATGACCATGAGAGATGAACAACCCCTTGCGAGGAGGAATTGAGTAAAGATTTAATAAATTAATGATGATGATTTGTGAATGCCCTTGATAATAAGTGGCAATGCGATTGTGTCTGTGCTTGTGCTTGCTTATGTTGTGAATTGTGATTCATGAGGCTTGTATGCATTTTATAACAATGTGATGATGATTGAATGATGATTTAGTAATTTTATAGCAAAGCACACATGATGAATGAATGCATGTACACTTAATCACAATATATTATATTCGTCATTTTGAATGTATAACTCACTCTCCCATATGGTCTCCTTTTTAACATTGTGATGCAGGGTTGTCATGGGATGCGATGAGATTTTTGTATTGAAGCTTTTGACTAAGTGAATAGTGGTAGTGGAAGTGCCTTGGCTGGCATCATGTATGAATTTTAATGTAATGAATAAATTTTATATAATGATATTGATGATTTAGTGATTTTGGTCATGTATAAGATAATCATGAATGCATGAATGGTAAAACATATGTATTAGTACATAAGTGATAATTTAATGAGTACTTGAGGAATTGAACTTGAACAATATGCATTGATGATGGTGGTGTTTGGATTAATGCGAATAGGTGAATAAGCAGGCCAATTATGAGATATGGGCAATGGTGATAGTTGGGGCCTAACCCCGGATGTACCCCAGATGTATATGCATATTTATATTTATATCTTAGGCAATGCATGTGTCTGTTGTAAGTGCGTGAATGGGTTATGATCAAATAGGTTTATGATAGGTGATTGCATGCCTTGTCGAGCCTTTTCTCATATCATCATATATGGGACTAGACATATGCCTGGTATACACATTCTTCTTCCGCTGTAAACTCTACTATTTTGTATACCGTTATGGGCGAATTAGTTATCAATCCAGTCATAGGTTGATAAATCTCACTCTTTGATTTTCTATGGTTCGGGTCTTGATGTAGTCGAGATGGTGTTTAGAAACTATTTCGAATGTGAAAAATTTACTCGCATTTTCATTAATAATCTTGATTACATCAGCATCTGAGTCCAGAGAACAGGGTGTTACAAAGGTGGTATCAGAGCGTGGTTCTGCTTTGTATTGATGTTATTGATTATGCTAGAACATGTTTGGTTATATTGAAGCTATTGATCATTGTCTGAGCATGGTTGCTCTATATTAAATTGATATTATGGTCGATTGGAGCATGATTGCTCAAGATTGAAAGGTTTTGGTGCTGATTAGAGCTAGATGCTCATTGTTCGAATTTGGTTCCTTAGCATGGATTTAAGGGTGATCATTGCCTAGTGAATGATATTGTATCAAAATATTGGTTACCTTATAAGGATTTGTGAATGATTAGTTGACTAGGAGTTATAGATTGACTATTGGGGCATTATTTACCCATTTTAGATTCTTTGTAGATTATTGATAATGGGCCATGGTTGATGTTTATAGAAATGTGCCCAAGTTGTTGTCAAGGATGTATGATGCATTGGTAGAGCCTAGTTGCTCGTTGATAATCATGAAGGACTCATGAGATTGAATACGAGTGAATGAATTTCCTCGATGTGATTAATGTGTTTCTTTTTTGTGTAAGACCGGCCAAGTTCCTTACCCCATTTCCTTCTATTGATGAGTATATTATGATTATGCATTGATGATTGATATAAAATTGAATATAAAATGACTTCATGATGGATCCATGTTATATGTTTATCATGAACATGAAATATTGAATTCATGAATTTGAGGTGATGAGTATGAATTGACTTGATGATGGATTTATACCATGTGTGACCATGGGTATGATATATCGAATTGTAAATTGATATGGTGATAGACCACGGATCTTAAGGTCATGAAATATGTATTGGAATTAGATTATTGGTTAGGCCTCTTGCATGATTCATACTTGTGGCTCTTAGCCCAGGTATGCTTGTTGAATGAAATGAGACTTATATTCTTGAGTTGATTGGATGAAAAATAGTGAAACAGTTCCTTAATATGGGTAACTATGAATAAGAAATGGATTTCATGTCCTTAGGCATAAGGACCCTACATATACATTATGATGCAATTGATATGCCATGTCTACCTAGAATAGGCACATGAGTGAATGGTAAATGATATGCATAATTACCTATATAATTGAATTACATAAGGACTAGGATTGTCAAGATAGATATCCTAGAGAATTAAAATGGGTTTGATTTTTAGTGTGTGCGAAAGCCAAATGAATGATTAATTAAATTGGGACTTGTGAGATATGATACCTCTAACTCGACTTGGTATAATTTTACCTGAATGAGCCGTGTAAGATTTGATCCTTCGGTGGTTTAGGCTTTACAATATTTTGAGGAAAGATGATTTAATGTTGTGATTAAATTCCACAATAGATACTAAATGACCATTTGATTTTACTAAGTATGATGATTGGCTAAGCTTTATGGTTAGTTAACCTATAGTGAAGTTGATTGGGAAACAAAGTGTTGAGACTAGAACTGTCATGAGATGGAATGCAAATAATGAATGTGACCCCTGAATAGTGGATGAATAATAACATTGAAATTGAGGTATAATTTGACATTGGATGAGATGTGAGAATTTATGGTATGACTTTGGGCTAAATTGTATGCCCTTGATGTCATGATCATGGAATTAGCTATGGGCTATGATAAGATATTGATATAATATGTGTGATTACAAGTTGGTAGATGGAAATTTGATCATGTCATTACCTCCCCTTTAATTTGGAAGATGACATATTGATGATAGAAACCACATAATAATGTGATAAGATATGAGATATACCTTCAATTCATGAACTTGATTGTGATCTGTGAGGAGAATTCCTAATGTGAAAGCACATTATATGATTGGGAACCCTATTTTGACCTCAAAGTTGCGTACTTCTTGCGAGTTTAGTAACTCATTTAGGCTTGAATCGATTTATAGCTAACCATATATGAATGAAATAAATGATTGCCATGATGCTTGATCATGGGTTTTAGATGGATGAAGCTCGACGATTGGGTATTTGCCCTTTGATGTTTAGAAGCCCATTGTTAATATCCCAAATTTTAATGAGGGAAATGGATGATTGATGATTTGGGTGGTATGAATTATGCCAATTTATGTATGATAACCATATTGATATAACTATGACAATTATGGACTTGTGTGAATTGTCGCCGAGTCTCATGGGAATCGATATTATTTGAGTAAGTGCGTTTGACGTGAGCAATGGGAATATGAAGTACTCGTCCTGATAGGAATTTGCATGCCATAGGCATTGTGGCAACGTGCACTTATGCGCCAACCTCATGTGTTTGTGGTAACCACTACGGGATTGGGATGCCTTCCTATATGTCGGATGCAGCAACACATAGGCCGGGCAGGTGTAGGGTTGTAACTACTTATGGTGAATGTACTGAGCCTATCTGGTCGTACTGAGTATGAACATGCGAACTATGTTGGATGAGTTGTGATCGCAGATATCTGACACATTTTGAAATGTAGAAAATTTTACATTTGGGTAAAAGAAATAAGGATGATTGTAACATCCCAAATTTTATAAACATGATTAATTAAGAGGAATAAATATTAAATAATTATAAATGGGTTAATAAATGTCCCAAAAATATTAAAATGATTAAATTGAGATTTATAAGGATTATTTATAATTTATTGAGGCTTTAAGAGACAAAATTATACCCGATTAAAATATGGGTATCGGACCAAGTATCTCCGATTGAGATGCTGTTGGTCAGGGCTGTTAAGAATATTATTGGGAATCCGAATATGTCTTCGGAATAATTTTTAGATTTACTATTGAGCCCGAACGGAGATCCTATTTGTTATAAAACGGGAAACATTTTAATGATGGACCAAGATATAACTTATTTCCTTCTTTCTCTCCCTTATTTTCATGTGTATCTTCTCCTCCCCTCTCCCTCATTTTCGTCACTTCTCTTCTCCCCTACACAAACCCTCTCTTTTCTTCTCTTCTTCTACAAAGCTCACCATTTTTGTGAGTCTCCTTCCATACCCAACCAACCATGCTTCTTCTTCTTCATTTTGGGGATGATCCAAATGCTTGGAAGCTCTCTATTTCTCCCTTCATTTTTGTGTACATGCTAGGGCTTGGGATAGCTTGGAGATTGAGGTAAATTTCTCTATTCTTTTGATGTTTTTGGCCCTAGGTTTTGGTTTCTATTTAGTTAGGAGAGTGCCTTATGAATGGGTTTAGGAATGGGAGGCATTTTCATGTAAAACCCAAAGGTGGGATGTGATTTATGTGTGTTTTTGGATGGGTGTGAAGGGTTATATAAAAATTACAAGATTAGAGATGGAAGATGATGGTTGTTAGTGGTGATTGTTTGATTTTAATGGAACCCTAACTCTAGGATTTGGGAGAAATAAGTAATAATGCCATGAAAGATGATTTTTAGTGAAAACCCATGATAATGTGTGGGTGGGTGTTGTTAATATTGGAGATTGATGGTTATTAGAAATGATTGTTGAGTTTTAAGGAAACCCTAAGTATGATAAATTGGGGGTTTTGGCTAAATAGGTGATTATGATGGTTTTGAATGCCTTAGAGTAATTTTATATGAGGAAATAAATTTTAGAAGCATTGGTGTTGATTATTGAGGTTCCAATCTTAAAGTGAATGATATATGTATATGAAGATATATAAGAATTAGAGGAGTTGATATTAGAGGTTGTTGGATTTTGATGAGAATTTGATGAGGACTTAGGCCATGGTATTGTTGTTGTTAGATTTGTTTAACCCTTTGAGGCCTAGAGAATCATGGTTTGGGAAAAAGAATTCCCGAAGAAGCCTAACATAAGCATGTGAATTGGAGTTTAGACAAGTCTAAGACTTGATATTGAGCTTTAAGAGATAATTCCTTGAAATGGCTTATTAATTGCATGTGTATATGTGTGCAATATGTAGATTCAAAGTCGAATGATGAAGCGAAACATTTAGAGCATTAGAATCACGGTTCTTCTCTCAAGGTAGGAGAGGAGTTTACATTTCAACTGTATGAGTGAATAATTGTTAATTATGTTGATGTGTGACTCATGCATTACCTTGCCATGAATACATATTAAATGTTGAATTGGTGATGTGATGAATGATAGGCTTGGCAAATTGTTGAATTTTGAAATTACATATATGTATATATGAGATGGTGATGAATGGTTAGTGGTCCCTTGATGGGAATTGATGCATTGTAATGAAAGACCCATAATGAAATGAAGTATGAATGGCTTGGGTCTAATTATAGCTCACAAAGTGCATTTTATGCATAATCAAGGAAGTGGATAGGTGATATTCTTATTTTATAGGATAAACTTCATGTAGAGGTCACCTACAAGTCATAATATATGTATGAAATTTGTGTGCATGGATAGTTGTGGCCAAAGAGGTTTACTTTGAAATTTGGTATGCTTGGTTTAGCTAAAAAAGGCTTGAAATGCTATGGAACCTACTTTGATATGGGAAATGAATCATGTGATGAGACTTGTTGGAGCAAGTCACATTTATATATGTGAATATAAGTCCATAGGAAGTTTAGACCAAAATATGACCATTTGTAATTTGGCATGTCATGTAAAATGCCCAAAATATGCATAAAACTACCCTATAGCTTAGATTTTGATTAGGATGGAATTTGGTCTTGAAACTTTGACACATAATTGATATTAGGGTAGGTAAGTTGTGTATGAAATTTCATACAAATCGGAGTTGAATAGCCTAGTGAAAAGGGGTCTCAAAGTTGGCAAAAATGTAAGGGGCAAAAAGCTGCAGAATAGAGCCTACAGCAGCGAGATCCACGGTCAGTGGGAATTTCGCACTGCCAGTGGATCGTTCTGCCTCAAAACGTGAAAAAAATGGCCATTTTAGGTGGTGGAACCAGTGGACTCCACGGCCAGTGGGTTTCCCCACTGTTAGAAATTTCCAACTGCTGCTTTTTCCTTGCTATTTTTGGCCCGTTTGGGCATCGTAATGACATTTTTGGCCTCCAACTTCTTAATGAAAGTTGTAGATAATAATGTTACGATTGGTCTTGCCTCAATTGGAGTTTTCTAACTCTCATTAGGAATAAAACACTAGACCCACTACATTGTAAAACCCAAGTTTAAGAGGGTTTTGAACCCAACTTTTTATGGTTATCAAATTGGGACTAATAGGTGATATTTGTGACATGTCCCACTATTTTTAAGACTAAAAATGAGTTTTTCTCATGTCTTAATGTTGAAATTTGTCATGAGCTTAATGGTATCTAAAACCCCCTTTATTAGGTAAAAATGAGAGATCTTATTAGAGGCATGTGATGATGGTGTGTCTTAGTGGTGTTGATATTGATTGTGACGTGTTATGAAAGCATGGATATTCACTAATAATGATATGATATGATGATACTAATGAGGGGATGATTGCATGACAATCTATTTGTTTTAAATCGATGAAACAGAGATGATATCGATAAAGAATAATGATGGATGATGTTGTTGATCATTTCCTTGAATAAAAGGATGGTCGTTATTATGAATGATTATTGAATGCCATCGTGTGTGATACAAGTGTGATTTTGTATATGTGGTTTAAAATTATATTGGTGAATTATTGTGAATGCCACACTAATGTATGAACAATGGTAATTATCAATGAGATAAAAATCCACTAAGAGATTATATGGTGATATTGATGAAATATTGATGAATGTTGTTGATGCTTATGATGCCATTGTGAATGTTGCAAGTATTGACTTGCATGTATGATATACATAATATGTTGAAATGAAAATTCCACACTTAAAACTTGAAAAACAATGTCTAAAACCAACAATGATAAAATCTACTAATGTGTATATAGTGGTGTTGGTGATTATGATGATGATGATTGATGAGTGGCATGATAGGATGCATAGTGTGAGAATGCATTGATTGGCATTTGCATCCATGGCATATCATACGCTGCTTATATGGAATGTTAGGGGTTCCAATAGGCAGGCCCAGTGGGAGGACGACCCAGTGCACGGGTAAATTGTTGATGTTCCCTAGTGATTCTGGGAATCACGAAGCTGCCCTTAGTTTGGTGACGAGGCACCCTATGTGGCAGGCCCAGTAGGCGGGCGGCTCTATGATGAGCAAGTTACCTCGGTGTCCAACGGGACACGGCTCTCTCGATGTATGTTCGGGAGAGGCCTGTAACACTTTTGGCAAGTGAGGCCATGTTGTTGATCCGCAAGTCACGGGGTGACTAGTGCTACAGATGGGCGATAGCGGTTTGGTACCAGTAAAATATGATGTTGAGCATGCATAAATTGAGATATAAGTGTACACTTTTACTACTGCAGTAGGGGCATAGTAGCACACCTATGCTTGACCCATGATTTGGTGTTTATTCCCACAGTCGGATCCGTATTTGTTGTTATTAATTCCATTGTGCATATGCATTAGCCATAAGAGCATTTGCATATAGCATGGAGATATGCCAGGTAGTGATAATGATTGATGATGATTGAGATTATGGTGTGGTGTTGGTAAAATGGGTAATTAATATACCTAAAAGACCACATAAAAGTAATAAATGATATGAGTATACAAAATGATATCGAATACGACGATATATATGTTATGGCCCAATGTAATGAAGGGCGTATTTGCTGATGATTTATAATAATGATGTTAGCCCGTGGTGGCTTTGAGAAGAGACCGGAATGGTCTATGTTGACGATGTTAGCCAGTTGTGGTGTTGGAATATTTGTGTATATGCTTGCTTTGCTATGAATTGATGAGTGAATACATGATATGTACATTGTTAAATGAATAGATTATGATATTTATTGATGGTTTAGCAAAGCATACATAATGTTGATATGCATATGCATATAATTTTAATTGTATTCATATCGTCATTTGAAATGTATAACTCACTCTCCCATGTGGTCTACTTTTTAGTATTGATGCAGGGATGTCATGGGAAGAGAACATTTTTAAAGAAAAGCTTTTGTGAAGGTAAAATAGTGGTAATGGAATGCCTTGGCCGGTAGCGATTGTAATTTATTCAATTGTGAATGAATGTACATGTTTGTGTTGATATTTATTGATATTGGTGGATGTATTATGAATAATGATATAAGTGGATATTGTATTGGTAATTGGGGGTATTCGAATTCGTATCCACTTGATGAATAAAATGAAATTGGATATGTAGCCCATTTTGGGAATGTATAAGTGTTGATGACATATGTATTGAGGTTGAATCGGATATGACCAATTATGGGATATGGGTATTGGAGATGTATGATGCATGACCATATAGATATGTATATATATATATATATATTAGGCATTGCATGCTCATGTGATTTTGTAAAATGATAATGGTTGTCTATTAGGCTTATGATATGCCTTTGCATGCTCTGCCGAGCCTTTTCTCATATCTTTATATATGGGACTAGGCGTGTGCCCAGTATACACATTCTTCTTCCGTTGTAAAATTGTTATTTTGTATACCGTTATGGGCAAACTATTTAATGATCCAGTTATATTTTATTAAATCTCACTCTTCGGTTTTCTGTGATTTGGGTCTTGATGTAATCGTGGTTGTGTTTAGGAAATATTTCACACGCGAAAAATTTATTCACATTTTTATTAATTATTTGTTTTGATTATATCAGGATTTGAGTCCGGAAAACTAGGGGGTGACAATGATCACGTTCCGACAGACTTTGGGAAGTCCGATATTATTTCATGGTGTTATTGAACTCTGATGGTGTGTGGCCTGAAGTATGGCCTTACGATATAAATGCCGAGGTTAAATTTCGAGGACAAAATTTCTTTTAGGTGGGGTGGGTTGTAACATCCTGAATTTTTATAGAAATAATTAAATAGAAGGAATAAATAGTAAATTATTATGAATGAGTTAATGAGTGTCCCAAAAATATTGGAGTGATTAAATTGGGATTTATTATGAAAAATTATAATTTATTGAGACTAAATGAGATAAGACATCACCCAGTTAAAATATGGGTGTTGGACCAAGTATCTCCGATTGAGATGCCGTTGGTCAGGGCTGATAAGGATATTATTGGGAGGCCGAATCTATATTCGGAATAATTTTTGGATAAAGTATTGATCCCGAGTGGTGGTCCTGTACATTATAAAACGGTAAAATTTTAATGAGAGGTAAAAACTTAAAAATAAACTCTCCTTCCTCTCTTATGTTTCACGCCACTTTCTCCTTCTTCTTTGGCATTCATTCTTCTTCCTCCTCACTCTCATTTTCTCTTCATCTTTTCTTCTCTAAAAACCCGAAGTGGTGGGTGCTCATCTTCCTCCCCATTTTTGTTTCTTTCATTGGGCAAGAAGGAAATGGTGATGACTTAGAGCTCTCCTCCCTCTCCTTATAATTTCGTGTGGCTCTCCCTCTTTCTTAGGAGCTGTCCCTTTTCTTCTCATGAGGTAAGCTTCTTGCCATTTTTCAAGAGCTTGAACCTTTGGTTATGAGTTTTAGGTGTTGGGAGAGTGGTTTATGTATGTGGGTTATTGGTAGAAGCCATTATTATGGAAAACCCTAAGGTGGGGTGGGGTGGTTTTAAATGCAAGTTTTATGAGCCTTTAATAGGGTACACAAAATTAGTGATTTGAATGGTGGAAAATGATGATTTATGGTGTTGTTGGATTTTTAAAGGAACCCTAACTTTAGAATTGGGGGAAATAGGTAATAATGCCATGAAAAATGATTGTTAGTGAAAAACCATGATAATATGTGTGTGGGTGTTGTTAATAATGAAGATTGATGATTATTAGAAATGGTTATTAAGTTTTGATGAAAACCCTAAGTGTTGGTGATTGGGGCTTTTGGCATAGAGGGTGAAATTAATGATGTGGTTATCATGAGAATAGTTTTATGGATAGAGATAGTGTTTGAAAATGTTTGGTATGATTATTGAGATGAGTGGATTTTAATGAGGTCCCTATCTTGAGGTTTGGAAGATGTGAACATGTGAGTATACATGTATATGTTTGAGTAGAGGAATTGATTTTGAAAATGAATATATGATGTTCAATGTGTGATGTTGTTATTGTGGTAATAATGATAATGGTAGATGACCAAGAGTCATGGATTAATAAAATGGATGTTTATTTGATGAGTCATAAGGTCATGATGTGAGCCACTTGAAATCGTTGATTGATAATGGTTTGAAAGGAGCTAGAAGGCTCATGATGAATTTAAATGGAAAATGGATGGTTTAAATAATGGTGAAACAAGTGTGGTTGTTGTTGGGTATGATTAGCCCTTTGAGATTTAGAGAATCATGGTTTTCGGAAAGGAATTCCCGAAGCCTAACACGAGTATGAGAATAGGTGTTTTAACAAGTCTAAGACTTGATATTGAGCTTTATGATAAGCTAGCATTATTTAGAATTATGATGATGTCTTGAGATGGTTATTAATTGTATGAATGCATATGTATATGATATGTAGATTGTGTTCCGGATTATGTGGTGGAGCATTCTAAGTATGCATTTGGTTACGGCTCATCCCTCGAGGTAGGAGAGGAGTTTACATTCAAATTGCATGAGTAAATTGATAGTGATTGTTGTACGTGTCGTGTACTCATGCTTGCCTTGCCATGTAGTTATTGAGATAATATGCATGGCAATTTGATGATTATCGAGGATGATGTGTGAGACAATGTGATGATTGTTATGGATATATATATGTGTGATGATGATAAATGTGATTTTATTGTGTGATTAATGAGTTGGGATGAGAATTTCTGAGTATGAATGTTTAGAGCAAGTCTTATATGCCTCATATGATACATATGATGTGTTAGATGTGATTAAATTAACTTAGAATGAGATTTCACATGTTGGGTTGTGAGAATTTACGTTTCTGTATAAGACCTGATGATCTCGCTCAAGCGAGATAGATTCTTACTTAAGCGAGAATCCCTTGCACCAGGATTATGGCCTCTAGCCCAATCTCGCTCAGGCGAGTGAGTGTCTCGCTCAAGCGAGACGTGTATGGGGGACGAGTAGAAGAGACACTGGATGAATCTTGCTCAAGCGGGCGTGGCCGCGCTTGAGCGAGCATGAGAGGAAATGATACTGGGTGAATTTCGAGCCAGACTTGATGAGGTGCTGAATGTTTTTCACTCAAGCGAGTAGCCTGTTGAAGGGAATCTTGCTCAAGCGAGTGTTTGTGAAAATAGTTACTGGAGTATTTTCACCCGAGCGAGTGGCTGACCTGGGGAAGCCTCGCTCAAGCGAGCAGGCGTGGAGACGCTACTGGACGACTTTCGCTTACGCGAAGGAGCTCGCCTAAGCGAGCTATGTTGGTCTCGCTCAAGCGAGAGTGGCTCGCGCAAGCGAGATCGAGCCTGATACTTGGAAAACCCTCTTGCTCAAGGAAGTTTCAGGCGCACTCAAGCGTCCCATTCCAATCTCGCTTAAGCGAGTAGGGACTCGCTTAAGTGAGTGGCCCAGTATGAAATTTTATGCTGTTTTCTCTATTCTTCCAATGTTGGGCCCCTCTCCCTTATCTTGTGAGATGCTTGAAGAGATACATGAAGGGTATATGGAGATAATGTAACATGGAGACGATTAGAATTGATTGATACATTAAGATGTTATATTTGTGATATTTCCACCATAAAAAAAATGGAATGATGAAAGGATGTTAATGAGAATAAGATGAAGGGGATTTTGAGATATACCCTTGAGCGATTTTGAAATCAACAAATGAGTAATGGAAAGACCTAGTGTGCCTTATAAGTTGATAAATTAGAGAAAATATGTGAGATGGTGAAGTAAATCTTTTCCTTGCTTAAGGATAATGTCTAGTGAGGCTGATTTAGATTATTAATGATGGTAATGCCATTGATGTTGATAAAAGTATAGACTTGTATGTGGGGTTGAGTTGCATTAATGAATGGTTGTATTACCACACTAGTTATGAAGCGATGGCAATAATGAATGAGATGAGAATCCACAAACTGATTTTGTGGTAGTACTGATGAATTATTAATGAATATTAATGATGAATTGTGTGAAATCTTATGTATGTAACTGGAATTGTAATGTACAGCATATGATGCTACGAACTTGAAATGTGTTGTTATCATGCCTTGTTGATTTCCATGCGTGGATTGTTATGAAATGATATGGTAGCCATTGAGATGCCAAGTATGTTAATAAAATGCCTTGAGGGGCTTTGTAAATGATTATATGCTATTGATTAAAAATGTTGAATTAAAATATACCCTATGTGACGGGTGAGGTATCCTTGCAAGGTTGATCAGCATATGCATTAATGCATTTTGCATTCATGGCATGGCATAACATTGAAATGTGGTTGCGATCACAATGATGAAAGATCCTGCGGGATTCTATGAAGGGAGTACTCCTTGCGAGGCGGGAAACTAACTTGGTGATGATGTGATATTGAGCCGGTGGTTGCGATCACCAGTTTGTTGAAATAAAAGGCCTTGCGGGGACCATGGTATGATGATAAGCTAGTGGTTACGATCACTTGGTAATTGAAATGAAAAGGGCTTGCGATTTCATATGATGCCCATGGTTGCGATCACGAGGCGGGAGTACCCCTTACGAGGCGGGAAACCAATATGAATTATTGAACGTGGTTACGATCACAAGAAAGCACCTTGCGAGGCTGCTAGAGGGAGTAACCCTTGCGAGGCGGGAAACCCATATGAATGAATGATGTGGTGGTTACGATCACCTGTTGAAACAAAATCGGATCCGTGCATATGCATTATCAAACAGTTGACATATGCATTAGCCATAGGTGCATGGCATTTAAGATGGGATAATCACGAGAGATGAACAACCCCTTGCGAGGAGGAATTGAGTAAAGATTTAATAAATTAATGATGATGATTTGTGAATGCCCTTGATGATAAGTGGCAATGCGATTGTGTATGTGCTTGTGCTTGCTTATGTTGTGAATTATGATTCATGAGGCTTGTATGTATTTTATAACAATGTGATGATGATTGAATGATGATTTAGTAATTTTATAGCAAAGCACACATGATGAATGAATGCATGTACACTTAATCACAATATATTATATTCGTCATTTTGAATGTATAACTCACTCTCCCATGTGGTCTCCTTTTTAGCATTGTGATGCAGGGTTGTCATGGGATGAGATAAGATTTTTATATTGAAGCTTTTGGCGAAGGTAAATAATGGTAGTGTAAGTGCCTTAGCCGGCATCATTTGTGAATTTTAATGTAATGAATAAATTGTATATGATGATATTGATGATTTAGTGATTTTGGTCATGTATAAGATAATCATGAATGCATGAATGGTGAATATATGTATTAGTACATAAGTGATGATTTAATGAGTACTTGAGGAATTGAACTTGAACAATATACATTGATGATGGTGGTGTTTGGGTTAATGCCAATAGGTGAATAAATAGGCCAATTATGAGATATGGGCAGTGGTGATAGTTGGGGCCTAACCCCGGATGTATATGCATATTTATATTTATATCTTAGGCAATGCATGTGTCTGTTGTAAGTGCGTGAATGGGTTATGATCAAATAAGTTTATGATAGGTGATTGCATGCCTTGCCGAGCCTTTTCTCATATCGTCATATATGGGACTAGCGTATGCCGGGTATACACATTCTTCTTCCATTGTAAACTCTAGTATTTTGTATACTGTTATAGGCGAATTAGTTATCGATCTAGTCATAGGTTGATAAATCTCACTCTTCGGTTTTCTGTGGTTCGGGTCTTGATGTAGTCGAGATGGTGTTTAGAAACTATTTCGAACGTGAAAAATTTACTCGTATTTTCATTAATTACTATCTTGATTACATCAGGATCCGAGTCAGGAAAACCGGGGTGTTACACCTCCTGCTTAAGAGGTGGAAGCTCACACTGATGAATAAAATAATCCCTGTTCACTGAAACCTTGGGGACTCTCGACGGAGAGCTAGTGAACTTTTGTGATGGCACCTGTACCCCCCGCCTCCTCAGTAAGGCAGAAATGATGAGAGGGAAAGGAACAGGGTGATTCACTTTATACCAAAGGGCATACAAGTGACTCTGCTTAGAGATAAGATCAGCAATATCAATGGTGTGGCCCTGAAGGATGGAATAAAGAAGACAACAATGATCAACAGGTATAGAAGAGAGATGAGAAACTGGTGTAATATTATGGAGCATCAAATGAGACCACGCCTGAGCTATAGGGATCATCTGGGTCTTAAGGAGGTTTGATAGAGATCTTCCAACCTTAGTAAGGTTAAAGAAGATTCCATCCTTGCTCAAGAAATGAGCAACTTGATCCAGGAAGTATCTAGGTCACCATCCTTAGTAGCAACCTTGTTTCTGTTTTCCATCCAGAAACAAGTATCGCCCTTGGGAGTAGGCTCCCAAGGATTACCCAGTAGGGTACTAATTGTGTCTCTGTCATATGCAATGTGCTGACCCCTTACCTAACTCGTCCTCTACTGACTGATATTCGGTGAGTCCTGGCGTGTTCTATAGGCGTTGGCGTAAAACTCTATGACCAATATGGGATCCCCTTAGTAGGTAAAGAAAATAGGGATCCCCACCTCCTCCTCTGTATCTCATCCTGAAGCTCAGGATAGTCTCTAGCACTAAGATCAAGGACCCTCTCCCAAATCAATTTCTGGCCGTTGATCTGATGAAATCTCGCCCACTTGGCGTCAGTCCTAAATTTGGTGGGATCTCGGGGTCCCAACTGCTCCTCACCCTGAAGATCAGGATCTTCAAAGGTGGTATCTGTGTCAGTGGCCCTTCTTTGTCTTTTGGGATCAGTAGTGGGAATAGACTTCTTTGGTGTCATCTGTAAAAGAAAATTTATTTAAATATAACATAAAAATAAATCACACAACAACATGCATCACAGAACATTTTTAATAAGTTAGAGTAAAATAAAACATACATGTTTTTTTTGTTTTTTTATTTTTATTTTTTTATTTAGTCAAACATATAATTATATACATTACTTATACAAGTAATCTAAAATAAAACACGCATACTTTTGGTTTTTTTACAAAATTAATTCATAAAATAAAACATGCAATTTAGATTTTTAATTTACACAGTATTTACAAAATTCAACAAATTTATTTATTTTTACATTTAAGCAAGAAAGTATAACAAACATATAATTTAAGAAATTTTATTAATTTTAAAAGAAAAACAAACAAACAAACAATTTTATTCCAACAAAATAAAAAAGGAACAATATTTTTATTTTTTTCAAAAATTCTCAAAAATTAAAATAGAAACAAAAAGATATGTATTTTATAGAAATTAAATAAATCACAAGAAAAAATAATAAAAAAATAAAAACAAAGGCTGACGCTATGTGTGGGTGGGACGCTACGCGTTAGACCTGATCAGCGCACGCTACGCATGGGCTTCTGTTCTGCCCACGCTACGCATCAGTGGGACACTACGCGTGGGCTCACAGAACTGAAACATGAAAACAGGGGTTGCGCAGCAGCAACCCCTTCCAATCCTTATTCAATCCATACAATTACCTATTTCTAAACAAGTTCCAATGGTCTTCTAATTCTAACCTAACCACATGCAATTCTAGGAATTGAAAATCAAACAAACTAAGGAAAGGGAGAAGATCACTTACTTGGAATCCTTGCGAAATTGAAGAGAGATGAGAAAATGTAGGTTTTTGAGAGGTTTAGAATTTAAGAAATAAGGTTTCTGAGAAAAATGGGGCAGAGAGGGAAATTTAGGTTTTCAAAATCCTAAATTAGGCTTCTTTGGTTCAATTTTAAAAACTAAACGCAGGTCCTGACGCTACGCGTCAGTGCAAAATTTTTACCTCCATGCTACGCGTCAGTGGGACGCTACGCGTGGGGTTCTGTTTTTCATTTTCTTGAATTTTTCATTTTCAAAAACCCATTTCTTTTAATTTTAAAAACCCCTTTTATTTAAAAATCAAAGTTTGTTTTAATAAAAACATATATTTTATTTATTTGTTTATTTATTTTTATTTTATTTTATTTTATTTTTGAATAATAAAAATAAAGAAGAGATAATGGGTTGCCTCCCATTGAGCGCTTGATTTACTATCTCTAGCTTGACACCCTGCATATCACAGATCAGTCAAATAACAAATGGTAGTGAGTCTGTTAATCTCACCACCCATATATGGTTTTAATTTTTGCCCATTAACCATCCAACTTCTTTTGGAAGTTGGATCTTCAATTTTAACTGCTTCATAAGATTTAACTCCCTTAATCACAAATGGGCCTGACCACTTAGTTTTTAGTTTACTAGGAAACAGTTTTAATCTTTGAATTAAACAATAAAACTTCCTGACCTGGTGTGAAGTGTCTATTCTTAATTTTCTTGTCATGGTAAGCTTTCACCTTATTTTTGTAACTTCTAGATGACTCATAAGCATTGTTTCTCATTTCCTCTAACTCAAGTAACTACAACTTTCTTTTGTCAGCTACCGCGTTTGGATCAAAGTTGAGGAATTTTAAGGCCCAATATCCTTTATGTTCCATCTCTACTGGAAGATGACAAGGTTTTCCATAGACCATTTGGAAAGGGGAAAGGCCAATAGGGGTTTTGAATGCAGTTCTGTTTGCCTAGAGTGCATCATCAAGCTTTTGTGACCAATCCTTTCTGGAGGAAGACACAGTCTTTTCCAAAATTCTTTTCACTTTACGATTTGAAATCTCAGTCTGTCCATTGGTTTATGGATGATATGTTGTGGCCACTTTATGTCTCACTCCATAATGTTGTAACACCTTCTGAAGAATTTTATTACAAAAGTGTGATCCTCCATCACTGGTCAAGGTTCTTCATGTTCCAAACTGTAGAAAATGTTTTTCTTCAAGAAATTCACTATAGTTTTGGTGTCAACATTAGGTGAAGTGATTGCTTCTACCCATTTTGAAACATAATCAACTGCCAAAAGGATATATTGATTGAATTGAGAGTAGGGGAATGGGGAACTTGTCAAATTTTACAAGTATCCTCTTCCATGTCTAAAACCACAAAGTCAACAGGGAAGTAGAACTTGTCAACTTTTACAAGTACATCTTCCACAATACCATAGGGTCTCTTGATTGATCTATCAGCCAATTACAGGTCATTTTCATTCTCTATGGATCGAGATCACCAATACGCTTCATCATGCTTAGAGGCATTAGATTAATGCTAGCCCCTAAGTCTAACAAGGCCTTCCCAATATTTACACCTCCAATGGAAGGAATGGTGAAACTTCCGGGGTCTTTCGACTTTTCCGGCATGTTATATTGTAAGATAGCACTGTAACCTGCTTCAAATTCAAGAATTTCCTCATTATACCTCCTCTTTTTGGTAAGCAATTCTTTCATAAACTTTGTATAAGTTGGCATCTGTTCCAATGCCTCAGAAAATGGGATATTTATGTGTAATTATTTGAAAATTTCAAGGAATCTTTTGTATTCTTTCTCCTTATTCTTTCTCCTTATTCTTTCTTGATGGTGCATGTGGATAAGGTAGATTCTTAACTGGAGGTGTCTGACCCAAATACTAATTTTTTTATTATTTATTTATTTTTTATTTTTTTGTTTTTCTTTTTCATCATCTTTTATTTCATCAACATCTTTTTCTTTATTTTTTTCTTCACTCTCTTTTTCTTTCTTCTCTTTCTTTTTCTTATTCTTTTTCATTTTTCTCTTTTTTCTCTTCTTTTTCATTTTCTTTACAATCATTTCCTACAACTTTACCACTTCTTGTAAAAATAGCCTTACATTGCTCTCTTGGATTTTGAGTATTTACAGAAAAACTAGAGCTTTTCATGTCGGCTACTTCCTTTTCTAATTGTCCTAATTACATATCTGATGCTTTACGTGCGGCTTCATTTGTTTGCATATATTGTAGCAATTGTTGGATAGATTCCTCTATCCTAGTTAGCCTTGTTGTTTGATTAAATTATGGTTGTTGTTGTTTGAATTGATTATTAATAGGTCTGTTGGAAGGTC
The DNA here is from genome assembly GCA_037962975.1 of Clitoria ternatea. Lineage (NCBI taxonomy): Eukaryota > Viridiplantae > Streptophyta > Magnoliopsida > Fabales > Fabaceae > Clitoria > Clitoria ternatea. The sequence continues at coordinate 101,888,885 of CM075673.1, read as the reverse complement.
CAACATCTTGTTTGCAGCCAAGGTTCTGATTCTGCCAACCCTGCGGGTAATTGTTAGGAAAAGAATTACCAAGATTGATAGGAAAAGTACCTAAAGGTATTCTTTGGTGAATCACAAAATTGGCTTGTTCTTGATCATTTCCATCAGGGGCACAGTAACTACATGGTTGTTCTCCCATGCAATGCACACATTGTTTCAATTGAGCAGGGGGTGGTGATGATACTTGAGCAATTTGAATTTTTTCCAATTACTTGCTCATTACCTCCATTTGTTGTGTTAATAATTTTTGTTGAGCTAAAACTGCATCATTCACTCCCATTTCAAGCATACCTGGCTTCCTTAGTGCACTACCTCTTTTATGCTTTGCTTGACGGTCACTGGTTGACATAGATCCATAATTGATATTGCCTCTTCAATAATTTTGTTCATTAAAGAACTGTCTGCACATGCATCTAACATCATCTTGAACTGAGGCAATAAACCATGATAAATGATTCTTACCTTTCCAGCATCATCCAAATTATGGTTTGGACATTTCCTAAGAAGCGCTTTGAATCTTTCCCATGCTTCACCAAGTGATTCATCGTGATTTTGTGAAAAGGATGGTATGGCTGTCATTGCTTCAAAATATTTTGAAGGTGAATAAAATATTTCCAAAAATTTTGTTTCAACATTAGACCAGTTTGCAAAACTACCGGGTGGAAAATATTTAAACCATTCTTTAGCTTTCCCAATCAAAGAAAAAGAAACAATCTCATGTAAACAGATTCTTCTTGATTGGGTTTGAAACCAATTGTGCTACATAACTCATAAAAAATAGTTAAATGTTCATAAGGTTCCTCATTTTTTAAACCAACAAATTGATTATTTTGAATAATGTTAAGAGTGGCAGGTTTAATCTTTACCGTAACAATAGGTCCTTGGTACATCCCCGAAACACAGGGTGGTCCCTTTATAGCAGCAAACTGTCCCAATGTTCTTCTTTGTTCAGCAGCCATATTAGATTTTTCAAAATTTTCAAAAGAAGATGAAGTTGAAGAAGAAGTAGTTTGTTTTTTTTAGATTGTAAAGCTTTGAGTTTCTTTACAAACTTCTCGATCTCAGGATCAAAGAACACTTTCCCTGCAGAAGATCGAGTTTGTATAAACAAGCTAAATAGAAAAAGTTAGTGTAGTAAATAATTGAAGATAAAGTAAATGAATGAAAAAATTTTACCACAGTAATTAAAAATTTACTTTTTTACTAAAACAATTCAATCCCCGGCGTCGACGACAGAAAACTTGTTAAACCCTAAAATAATGTTGGGTCTTTTTATTGACAAACACGCCAATCATTTGTAGTTTTCAAATTTAGATGTCGTTCCCACAAGGATTGAATGTTCCAGTAATTTATAGTAATTCTTATTTACTATGGTAAATTTATCAAAACTTATTAACAAAAGAATAATTTATAAATAATTTATACAATATTCACAAAATTTGATGATTGATTTATACAATATTCATAAGATTTACTATAGATCGTCACAAATGATATATCAAATCAAAGAGAAAATCAAGATCTACAACTTTTGTGTTGAATATTTTTCCTAATTCCTATCCCACGAATTAACTCATATTTATTTTAAACAGCTTCCAAAAAGATAACTAGTTACTTGTCAGGTATCCGATTTCCGGTACCCTAAATTATTTTTCTGGTCACCATTTTTTTGAAACCACCGCGTATCATCCACTCTTACATCGCCACATGGTCCTCCAAGCGAGTAGAAAAATCTACACCAAACCCCTTGCTCAATAAGTTCAACAACTTGCAAATTAAGTAGTTAAAATGCACATATAAATATTTATATATTCACCATCGCTTGATTTACTTGCTTCACAAAGATCACCATTTAATGCCATGACATCCCATGCTAACCATACCATATACCTATATATATATATATATATTCACGTTATTGCTTCATATTTTTCCAATTGGCAAGTAAATCTCATCTCCCTTACATATGTATAATGCTTATATATTTGCAATCTTAGCACTTCATCACCGTGTGTATCAATTCTAATTTTAATTCAATTAATCAATTCCACATTCTACATACACGTCGCTTTCTCTCCTAAAATCAGAAATTCCAATTCCTGAATCTCTTCTCCTCCACCAAATTACACTCCTCCATTTTAATTCACCATCACATACCACCATACCATACCATTACCATGCATATATACATGGCAATTTACTCTACCACTCCATAATTTTTCTACATAGTCCAATTACATGTTACCCTTTTCTTCTAATTTCACTTACCAATTCTATATATAATTGCACACCAGTTGCACTCCAAAGTTTATGCGTCCCTGTTCCCTTTGCCAATTGTTAACAAATTTTCATTCCTCTAAATTTAATAGCATCTCATGCTCATCCTTTGTAATTCAGAGATTCCAATTGCAACTTCACAACAAAATTTCTTCTCTATCTCGGCTTCATCTTCTGCAACACATCAAGCCACCCATCTTCCAAAACCATGACCATCACTTGGCAATCAAGGTAGGAATCATATAATTTCTTCTTAAATCTTCATTACCTCATTTTCTTTCCTTGTAAATTAGCCACATGCCTATGATTTCTTTGGTGTATTTCTATGATCTTGGGTTCATAACCGTACCACCCCTTTTCTTGTTTTGTTGCATATTCATTTTTTCTTAGGTTCGAGAATGATCAACGACGATTGGCGATGATCGGCGAGTGGTTCAAGGCATTTGGTGAATTTTTGGCGAGCCCATCCTTCCCCCCTCTTCAAATTGTGACCTTAAGATGAGGTAAGGGGAGTCTCACTTTGCTATCTCTCAATTTAAATTTTCCTATAATGTTCATTTGGTACCCAGGGTAACCCTTTCAACTTTCACTATACGATCCGATGACTAGATCTAAAGTTATGTACATTTTTCGTTATCGTGATCAATCATAATTTTTCCTTGTATTTAAAGTTCTTGTTAATTATTGAGCTTAATGGTCGACATTGCCCCCTTAATTCCCAATATTTCCTTTATTTAATTCCTGTTATTTTATTGAGCTTAATGGTCGGCTATGCTGCCTTATAATTACTATTATTGTATTTATCAAATACTATCGCTCTTGTTATTGTTGTTGTTGTTGTTATTGTTATTATTATTATTATTATTATTATTATTATCAATATTATTATTATTACTATTTTATTATTATAACTATTGAGCATAATGGCTGGCTCTGCCACCGCTCTTAACATTTTCTTTCATTAATTTTTGTTACTTATATTGTTGAGCATAATGGCCGACTATGTCGTCGCTCATAATCTTTCCTTTATTTAACTTCTGTTATTTAATATAATGGTCAACTCAGCCGTCTTATTTAGTACCTTTTCTTTTACTTAAATACTATTTAATTATACTGTTAGATATAATGGTTGGCTCTGCCGCCTTATAATTATTATTATGGTCATTATTAATATTATCACTTTGTTATTATTATTATTATTATTATAGGTGATGGCCAAATACTTTCTTAAAATTAAAACAACACCATTAAAAATAACTACTATTTTAGTTACTAGTTTCAAAACTCAAATACATTAATTACTCTTCAAACTAAACGTTATTTAAGTCAAGATATAGCTGATATAACTTTTAAATAAAGATAAAAACCTACAACGTCTAAAAATAGGTGGGACCTGACAACTTGAGAATAAATAGTTCAAGATAAGGGAACACACAGACACCTAGTGGTCTGAAGGGTAATAACGATAATATTAAGTTAAAAATTAAGAATTTAAGTAAACATTTTAAAGGCCTAGTAAATCTCAACAGATAACCATAAAAATAAACTACTAAGAAGACCCTGGGAGCAAAACTTAATATAAAAGGACTAAAAGGAACTAAAAGGTAATTGATAGGTTTGATATAATGAGACGTAGAGTTTTCTAAGCCAAGTTCAAGATTTAGTTGTCTAGGACAATAACTAGGTTGTTAGTTAACAGCTAGATTATAATTAAGAAAGAGGAAAATTTAGAGTTATAATTAGGTAACATAGAGTTAGTCAAATAGGAATACTAAAAAAGGTTTAAGAATAGCTAAGATAATTAGTTAATAAATAAGAATATAGTTTAAAAGTGGTATTTAGATATATATATATATATATATATATAGTAACTAAATACTAGTTAAGTAAAAGGGGAATTAGACTTAGATTATGGATAATTAACCTCATAAGAATAGTAATAAATTATGAATAAGGGTAACTAAGGAATAAACAGGCTTAGAGAAACAAGGGTCTAGTGTATTTAAAGTTAAGTATACAACTTAGTCCTTCAAGAATTAGATTAGATCAAGTTAGGAAGTAAGAGGATAGTTTATATACCTATGGTTAATAACTAGGTATTAAATAAATAGAAAGGTTGGACTAGATAAACTTAGACTAGTAATAATTTATAAGATTTGTCTAAATATAATCAGTATATCCAAAGGGGGTAACTATTTAGTTGACAGGAATGATAATTTAATTAAAGTTAATAATAATTATATGTAAATAATTAGTAAGTACACTAACTTATAAACATACTTATACTACGTATATATTATACTTGTATGTATAGGTACTCACGACTGTTATATGCATCAATTAGAGTGAATCCATAAAAATATTCTTAAGTTTGGTGGTGGTAGTTATAGAAAATAATAATATCTTATGATTAGTCTTAAGAGAATGAATCATAATATAGAATTGATTAGATAAAGTAACCGGTCTGTCCGATGGATGAATTGCTTGATTGGCTTCAGTATGTTTGATTGACTCATGTGAATTACTTGTTGGTTGTGATATGAATGCCTGTAACATATGATGAATTGAATGAGCACGATGAGATGTAATATTGATGAATGTGTTCATTGAATGAGTGATATATGCTTGATCGATTAACGTGAATGATTATGTGGATTACGTGTTCTTGTTGGTACAATAAATGATATGAGTTTAGTGAAATATATGATGAAAGGAATGACTCTAGTATGATGCATTGATAAAATGTTATAAAAAAGACAAAAGCAAGAATATGTCTTGGTAGAGATCTTGATATGATATGACATGACGATAAGATGGTGATAGAATGGATCCGATGAGATGGTAATGCGCTGAGATGCAAGTTTATACCCCAGGAAACAATAAACATGTGTACTCAACCCCACTTTCATTTTTAATTACCGAAGATTAACAACTAAAGATAATATGGCAGGTAAATTAGACAGTTAGCCAATAACCAGTAAGAATACACCTATACCATTAGTATAACCCATGTCCTTAGAATAGTTCCATTAAGTGTTGTCATCACTAGTGACTTAAGATAATTTCCTGACCAAACTCACGTTCTCTAAAAGATAATTGAAGAAGATTTAAGGGATGATATAAAATAAACTTGATGTTAAGAATGAAAGTGGTTGTTGAGGGGACCCTACCGATAATGAGCATGATGGGAAATGAAAGAAAAGAATATGTATGAGACATGCATCATTTGTATATGACGTATGGAAACTAGAGCATACACCTTGGGTACGCACGCTGGAGGACATTCACGTTCGGTCTCCGAGGAGAACATTGGGAGTACAACTGGGACGAAAACCCAATGGCATCAGAGTCACGCATGAGCTGGGTGAGACGATGCAAGCTTGGTGTACTTTGACTAAATGATGAAATATAACTATGACCGTGGAAGAGCCAAGTCCTAGTATGATATGATGATATGAGAAGGATCCATGTTGATTAGGACTTGAGAGTCCTTAGTACCCTGTGATGTGAGGGACTTGGTGGGCTCCAGTCGCTCTAGTACAAAAATATTGTGTTCAGGGGCAGCCTAAATAGGACGGATTCTGATGATGATGATAAGTATGAGATTGATAAGATAGAACTGGGCCCACATGCATTCATGATGAACAATGAAAAAAGATTAATTGGAAGTAATGGAACCCATGCATTGCATTACATGATATTGATATATTGTATGTGATTATGATGGTTATTGATCTGTCCTGAACCGGGGTCTAGAGATCCGGACTTAGGTCAATCACAAACAGTATGTAAATACCGTATAGGAGACCGGATGTATGAGTATCTGGTATAAGTATCCGTTGTCCTTAATTGAGGAGAGCGGATTGGGCGTCCTGGAGATCCTTCACATCGACCTAACGCGTTGAAGTGGGCGAATGGTGGTGTCACCTGCAAAGATTCTCCGACGCTCAAGTCAGTGATGATATTCCAAGTAAGGAATGTATTTCAGAGAGTAATTGTTCATAAAATCAGTTGAAGATCCTTCACTTCATTAATGAAATGAGTTCATATACCTGATTGGCTCATTTTTCGAGGACTCGTTAGTGGGGAACCACTAACTCCCATTAGCATTATTTTATTGCGCACTTACCAGCATGATTGGGTCAAGTGGCTATTTTATATTGAGCATGGAGAATATAGACTAGGATTAGGGAACAAGTTGACCATCCCCGTGAGCAGAATTTGGCTCGTAGTGCAGGGAATTATTGATCGATCCCTGTAGCAATAATCCTTGTCTTTAGCGCAGTGACGTGTGTGTTGTCCAGTGTCATGGTGTTATCCTGAACAACCGGTATAGAGAGAACGCCTGATACGGAATTACAGTCCGGATGTATACCGATGACACCGGTTACACGTTGATGTCTTGACAAAGACATTGAAATATGTCTTGCAGATCGGATACCGGTATTGAGACCGGATCATATGTCCCCTAGCTTGTGTGAGGGACTGAATGGTTGTTCACATAAGCTACTCAACCTGCGAGATGTCTGAATATCGGTAAGCTTACGCGTATAACAGTTCCTTAGCATTTATTATCATTTTGCAAAGAACCGTTCTCAGATTAAAAGATCCGTTCTATGAATTCCATGGAATGGATCCGTTCTATGAATTCCATGGAGAAAAGTTAGTCACAGTGGTTGATGGTCGTCATGAAGATCCTCCGACGTCCTTATACGGTTTGCCTCCTCTTCCTGAGGGTCGAAGTATGGGACCAGATTTCGTCTTTTATACGTCTGAGGTTCCCTCATCTGAAGAAAGAACTGAGGCTCCTGGAGGGGAGATTCCTGTAGAAGTCCCGAAAGAAGGGACACAAGAGCCTGGTACTGAGGAGGCACAGAAAACTGAAGAATAGATTCCTCCTCCGTAGTTTTGTTTTCATTTATATGTAAAGTTGTGTACCGGGATCAACTCCGATTTTGAACAATTGTGTAATTTCGTTTTCAATGAATGAATTTCATTTAAGAAATTTGTCTTCATCGTTTCATGTATATTTAAATCGTTGTTAATCCGTTCTGTGTAATTAACCTTGAGGTCGTATTGAAATAGCTGCCTTGGAAGATTAAACAACAAATGAATTTAGAACGGATAAATATATACATGTCCCCAAGTGCGTGTTAAGAAGAAGGTGCCTGTCTTTAGGGCATGATCCTTAATTCTTTTTGGGGAAAAGAGGATTCGATCCGTTGTTTAGTAAAATAGTGTAACAGGACGGATGACTGTTCTTAATTCGTGTTATCCTCACTGGAGAAAACAATGTCGTCCATTGTAAGAATATTGTTCCAAGTTTGGGGAACTGCAAAGGTGTAAGAAAGTGGTGTTTGAGCCTTCCATCATAAGGATGATGATGGGAGTTTGTCTATGCCAGGAGCTACATCATCGAATCACTTTATAGGTGATTGAGATCATCCGTCTTGGGGATGTGTACGACACCAGGAGTTACATCGTCAGATCACATAATAGGTGATTGAGATCATCCGTCCTTGGGATGTGTACGGCGCCAGGAGTTACATCGTCAGATCGCAGAATAGGTGATTGAGATCATCCGTCCTGGACAAGTACACAACGTCAGGAGTTACATCGTCAGATCACATAATGAGTGATTGAGATTATCCGTTCTGGAAAAGTACACAACGCCAAGAGTTACATCGTCAGATCACAGATTAAGTGATTGAGATAATCCGTCCTGGAGACATTTCTTTCAATCGTAGGAGTACGGATTGTGAATGCTTCTTAATTTTCAAAAGCTTCCATCATAAGAATGATGATGGGAATTGTTCGTACCAGGAGTTACATCATCGAATCACAGAATAGGTGATTGAGATCATCTATCCTGGGGAGATGATTGGAGTTATTCGTACCAGGAGTTACATCATCGAATCACAGAATAGGTGATTGAGATCATCCGTCCTGGCAACATTTTTTTCAATTGTAGTACGTTTAGTAGAAAACAGCTTTAATAGAGGGATTGCACGTGTATTGAATTATTCCGGACTTAAGTAGTGAAGATTAGGTATGAACGTAGAACCTTCATTCCGGATTTTTACATGCAAGATGAAGAACGGATAGAGACATATAACTATCGTTTTCATGCATAGGCATTTTGATAGCCTCTTGAGAATTTTAATGAAGTGAATTCAATAATGAGGCGGGGTAGCCTCTTGAGAATTTCAATGAAGAATATTCTGTAATGAGGCGGAGTGGCCTCTTGAGAATTTCATTGAAGAATATCAATATGGAGGCGGAGTAGCCTCTTGAGAATTTCAATGAAGATTGTTCTGCAATGAGGCGGAGTGGCCTCTTGAGAATTTCATTGAAGTGAAATCAATATGGAGGCGGAGTAGCCTCTTAGGAATTTCAATGAAGAATATTCTGCAATGAGGCGGAGTGACCTCTTGAGAATTTCATTGAAGTGAAATCAATATGGAGGCGGAGTAGCCTCTTAGGAATTTCAATGAAGCAGGATTCCGTAAGGAGGCGGAGCAGCCTCTTAGGAACTTCAAAGTAGATTCCGTAAGGAGGCGGAGTAGCCTCTTAGGAATTTCAAAGAAGCACAATTTTACAAGTGTTGGACTTACTTGAACTCATTGAGTAGTGCTTGATTTTGTTGATTATGTACTCCGTAGAACATTGGCAGTTAGGCGAAGTCAAATTTTTGATGAAGCATTCATCCCTTTGATTTTGAATTGGAGTGTAACTCTTGTTGTGTTTGGAGTTCGGTTTGATCCTACAATCCATGTCATATTCGGCGTTCAGTTTAATCCTACTAACCGTTCTTCAATCGGTCCTTGGTTTTACCCAATGACGATTCTTCACCGACGTTCGGTCAATCCTACTAGTCATACTCAGAGTTCAGTTTAATCCTACAATCCGAGCCTTCAACACGGGGTTCAGATCAGGGCTAATCCTGAACCTACTGCGCCCGTTACTTGGGGTTCAGCGTGGTCTTGAAGAAGAACCAGCTTACTGCGCCCAAGCCTTCAATACGGTGTTGGGTTCTACCCTTTTACCGTTCTTAGAATGGGGTTCGGTTCAATCCTACAACCCATTTCCTGAGGTTCGGTTTAATCCTACAACTCAGGTCTTCACCGACGTTCGGCCAAACCTACTAGTCGTACTCGGAGTTCGGTTCAATCCTACAATCCAAGCCTTCACCACGGGGTTCAGATCAGGGCTAATCCTGAACCTACTGCGCCCGTTACTTGGGGTTCAGCGTGGTCTTGAAGAAGAACCAGCTTACTGCGCCCAAGCCTTCAATACGGGGTTGGGTTCTACCCTTTTACCGTTCTTAGAATGGGGTTCGGTTCAATCCTACAATCCATGTCATATTCGGCGTTCGGTTTAATCCTACTAACCGTTCTTCAATCGGTCCTTGGTTTTACCCAATGACGATTCTTCACCGACGTTCGGTCAATCCTACTAGTCATACTCAGAGTTCGGTTTAATCCTACAATCCGAGCCTTCAACACGGGGTTCAGATCAGGGCTAATCTTGAACCTACTGCGCCCGTTACTTGGGGTTCAGCGTGGTCTTGAAGAAGAACCAGCTTACTGCGCCCAAGCCTTCAATACAGGGTTGGGTTCTACCCTTTTACCGTTCTTAGAATGGGGTTCGGTTCAATCCTACAACCCATTTCCTGAGGTTCGGTTTAATCCTACAACTCAGGTCTTCACCGACGTTCGGCCAAACCTACTAGTCGTACTCGAAGTTCGGTTCAATCCTACAATCCGAGCCTTCACCGGTGTTCAGCCAAACTTACTAACCGTACCCAGAGTTCGGTTTAATCCTACAATCTGGGCCTTCGAATAGGGGGTTCACCCAGTTGTACCTTCAAAGAGGTTCATCGCTAACAACGGATACATTGTTAGGATCATCCGTCCTAAAAGTATCTTGTCACAACAGTGTTGTGCATCGAATAAAATCATAAAGACAATGGGTGAATCATTTAGAGTATTTCATTAATTATGAATTACAAAAGAGAGAAAGAGAGATGAGTCAGGGTTATGACTCATTAGACCTTCTCGGATCAGGGTCTCAATAGAGCCTGACATTCGCCTGTTGAATGGCCCTCTTGCTCATGGAATTCGTAGTATTTCTGAGGGTCACCCTGTTTGCAAAGCTGGGGCGGAGTCCTGACCCCGTACGCAATAAAGGTTGGCCATCCGATCTCCCTAAGAATTTGAGATCGTTCAGAATTTAGCGGAGCATATTTGTCGAATGCATGCATCCGTTCTGCTTAACGCTGTAGAGCGGAGCTATCGAAGGCATCGCCATGGCACGGTCTTTTCATGGGATCCGATCTGGATCTGCTCTTATCACTCCGTTGTAACGTTGGGGATTTCCCTCTTGCCACTGTTGCTTCCAAGTGTATTTCAATGCTCACGTACTTGGATGCTTTCCTCCTGAATTCTTCGAAATTCATTGGAGGATTCTTTGCCAATGACATGGCAAAAGCAGAGCTTGGTTGCAAAGCTTCTATTGCTATGTGCAATTATAGTGCTTCTGCCAAGTTTGGAACAGCAGCTGCTTCCTTGTGAAACCTCTTCAAGAAGTCCTTGAGAGTTTCATGTTCCCCCTGCCTAATCTGAGCCAAGGTATGAGATGTTCTGGGAATATCACTAGAAATGAAAAAGTGGTCCACAAACGCTGTTGCCATTTCTTCCCATGAGTCAATGGAACCTGATGGTAGCTTCCTGAACCAGCTAAGGGCATCATCAACAAGAGTCCGAGGGAACATCCTGCACATGACATCTTCATCTGCCCCCAGGTACATGACTTCGAGTGTATAAGCATCAAGATGCTTAGTAGGATCAGTTTCACCACTATATTTTTCTATAGAGAGAGGTTGAGTAGTCTGTAGGTGCTTTGGGATGCGTACACTCATAAGTTTCCTTGAAAAAGGGACTGTGAGCTTATAAGTTACTGGAGAGGCTGTCATCAGTCTCCTCTTCCCTTTAACAACTCTCTTATCAGAATCGTGGATCTGTTCCTTCCCTTCAAATGTGGGGATATTTGAATACTGGGGGGTAGAGGATTTTTCTCCCTCGGTTGTGTGATGTGTCCCCTTGATCAAAGACATGGCTCTCTCCTCCACGCTCTTTCTTTCATATTTCAATTCTATCAGTTCCTCCATCAACTTTCTTATCTACTCCGCCTCCTTACGGAATCTACTTTGAAGTTCCTAAGAGGCTGCTCTGCCTCCTTACGGAATCCTGCTTCATTGAAATTCCTAAGAGGCTACTCCGCCTCCATATTGATTTCGCTTCAATGAAATTCTCAAGAGGTCACTCCGCCTCATTACACCATAATAAGAGACCAGACTTCTTAAACGAGAAGTGGGAATAACTTTAACGAGTCCCACTGGGCGTGCCAATGATCTGTCCTGAACCGGGGTCTAGAGATCCGGACTCAGGTCAATCACAAACAGTATGTAAATACCGTATAGGAGACCGGATGTATGAGTATCTGGTATAAGTATCCGTTGTCCTTGATTGAGGAGAGCGGATTGGGCGTCCTGGAGATCCTTCACACCGACCTAACGCGTTGAAGTGGGCGAATGGTGGTGTCACCTGCAAAGATTCTCCGACGCTCAAGTCAGTGATGATATTCCAAGTAAGGAATGTATTTCAGAGAGTAATTGTTTATAAAATCAGTTGAAGATCCTTCACTTCATTAATGAAATGAGTTCATATACCTGATTGGCTTATTTTTCGAGGACTCGTTAGTGGGGAACCACTAACTCCCATTAGCATTATTTTATTGTGCACTTACCAGTATGATTGGGTCAAGTGGCTATTTTATATTGAGCATGGAGAATATAGACTAGGATTAGGGAACAAGTTGACCATCCCCGTGAGCAGAATTTGGCTCGTAGTGCAGGGAATTATTGATCGATCCCTGTAGCAATAATCCTTGTCTTTAGCGCAGTGACGTGTGTGTTGTCTGGTGTCATGGTGTTATCCTGAACAACCGGTATAGGGAGAACGCCTGATACAGAATTACAGTCCGGATGTATACCGATGACACCGGTTACACGTTGATGTCTTGACAAAGACGTTGAAATATGTCTTGCAGATCGGATACCGGTATTGAGACCGGATCAGTTATTTAATATGTGAATTATTCTGTAATTATCAGCGTAGAATAAAGAATTAGAGAAAAAAAAAAGGGAAATGATAGGTAGGACTGAATGGTGACAGATAGCTTAGAGGAATTAGAAACCCAAGATAAGAAAAGATTGTGTGAGTACTTGTTTAGATGTTGTGGGAGGACATCAGAAATGATAAACCTCTGATTGTATGGAAGAAAGGCTCACCCTTACAATTTATTTTTACAGACCTCTGATTGGACCATACACTCGACACCAGGGAGATCAGCACAGATTTCGCATCGAGGGGCAGTTAGACATTTCTTGGACCGAGGACGAATATCATAGTTGATTTTCTTTTCCTGTTGAATGGGAGCCTACGTGCCCCTGATTTTCAGTATGTACAATGTGTTGAATATGACCATGTGTTGTATATGACTAAGGCGTATATAAGACATCTGTTTTGCCAAATTATATTGTACAAAAAAAACTTCCACATTTTTCTAAAAATTCGTAGCCTCTTAGTTAAGTAGAACAATCTAGTGGAAAAAGTTGTTCTAGCTATTTGAGGGTGTTACACTCTCCTAGCCAGAACGTCCCACTGACCATTAACAGCTTTAAATATTCGATTAGGATTTTAAACAATTTGAAATCCTAATTTTAAGTTTCAACTCTCGAATCCTAAATTTTGGAACGGCCAAAGTTTAACTTTTAAACCTTATCTTTTGACCCAAACAACTATCCTAAAATAAGAATAGTCAAGGTTTAACTTTTAAACCTTATCTCTAGAGTCTCAACAATCATCCTATTTTTAGGAACGGTCAAAGTTTAGATTTTAAACCTTATCAAGAGTTTAAGATATTTTATTTTGAATCCTATTAAATTTGATAAGGATTTTATCCTTAATTTTCAATTTTTGCAAATCCTATCAAATTTATTAAGGATTAACTATTTGATTTTAAAAATTATTAAATTTAATAAAGATTTTATCTTCTATTTGTAACAATTACAAATCATATTAAATTTAATGAATATGAATCAATTTGTAACTCCTACAAATCCTATAAAATATAAAATATTTTACAAATTACATTAATTTTAAAAGGATTACATACGACGTAAATCTTATTAAAATTAATAAGAATAAATTATTTAAATTTTTAACTCTTACAAACTTTAATTTAACAGACATTTAAAATTTGTTTTGTAAGTTTTACAAACCAAATTAAAGAATAATATTAAAATCAAATATTTTATTTGTAACATTTACAAATATAAAATATCATGATGGCTAGGTTTCAACTTTTGAATCCTACTTTTAATGACAGCTAGGGTTTAACTCTTAAACCTTCTAAACATAATCTTGCATGCAATTCATATTAAAAAGAGAAAACATATAGACATGGATTGCATACAACTTTTGATTTTAATTTAATCAAACAAACATAAAAATATGTTTTATAATTAGAACACATACAAAATAATCACCATTGTAACATACAATATGTTCATATAATAAAGCACATCCAAAAAAATATATTCTTTATATAAAATGTCGAGAATAACAATCAATATACACAAAACAAAATTAAATTGATGTTAGCTTTAGAGAAGATGCAACTTTTGCAACATATCTCGTAAAAAATGCAACATTTGCATCATATCTCATAAAAAGATGCAACATTTTCAAAAAGATTCAACCTTTGAAATTTTTTTCTTTTTTTTCATAAAAAGATTCAATCTTTACAATTTTTTTACAAAAGAAAATAAATTTCATATTTTCTTAAACAAACATTTGCCTGAAACACGGTTTTTACAACCAGGCTCTAATACCACTATTAGGTAATCCTTAATGGATAGGCAGCAAAAATACAAAGATTCCTATTGGTTTACAAATCACGTGTTTCAAAGCAATAACAGATAATTAAAATGATTAATTAATTACCTCTTTACATGCAGAATCAAGACTTTGAAGCAGTAGTAGCTTTGCCCTTAAGGAGTCCACGTGAGCACCCCCACCAAATTCCACACGTTCGAATGCTAGTTTATTGGAGCCCGGCCATCACAACATTTACAAAATGTTTATGTATCACAAGAGTGCGGCTAATGAGCATCTCATGCTCTATTTCTAAGCTTAGGTCTAACCTAATGAGAACTCTTTAGTGAATGAGGCACTTTTACTCATTTTGAACAAGTTAGGCTTAATAGTCTTAATTTTAGTCAAACTAAAATAAAACTATCCTCTGGTGTGCTTACTCTATGCGTGTGACCCTATAGGAAATATATTTGGTTGATATTAAATATAAAAATTTTATATTTAATATAATATAATGAGCAACATCTAGCAATACATTATTATCCAAATATAATTATCAAAATAACCTATAATTGATAAAATTTATATGTTTAGTCCCTTTGTCAAGATATCTAATTAGGCCTAAGGCATGGTCATCGCCATCCTTGTATGGCCTAATTCATTTTACTTGATATTAAAGTAAACTTTTATTAAATAAATATCCAATATTTATTTTCCTAGCATGGCCATGCATTTTCTTAAGTTTCACTCCATCAAGTGACCCATGGATACCACTCCTGTCACATAGGAAAGACAAATCTCATCTACATCACTCACATCCCTCTACATGATTTGTTCACAGCCTAATCATAACCTTTATAATCACCTTGTTATAGATGACGTTTGATTATATTAGAACAACAAACTTCTCATGTTGGAATCGTAGTGACTTCAGGTCGAATGACTACATGTACCATTATCATATTGAGAACTGTTTATGACATTTATGTAATGATCCATGCAACATTCTCATGGTGGGTACATCCAGTACACCATTATTCTTAATGTGTACCTATGTGAAGACTTGATATCATCCATATCCATGATCTTTGAGATCAGATCATCAGTACACTTACATACTAGTCTTGATGTATTTATATGCCCCCATATAAATACTTGACTAGGGACATTTTAGGAATAATTCTCATATAACTTACTATTCCAAGGACTAATAAAGGTTGTTAAACTATTTAATAAAAAATTCCTTATTCAAAATGATGTGTCCTATATAGGCTTTTAGTGCATTCCAACACTAAATACCCATTTTGTTCTAATTATGCTTTTGTTCTTAGGTCTAGGAACAATGGTCCAAACTTTATTCTTTTTAGACTGGTTCAGCTTTTCCTGTATATCTATTACCTAGTCTGTATCTTCTAGAGCCTCGGTTACAAATTTTAGTTCCAATTATGAGACAAGGGCAATGGTTGACTAATTGAGATGTTTTGATCTAGTCCTAACTCTAGCTGCTTAATCTCTAATTATGAGGTTTGAAGAGTAATCAGCCTTGAACTTCTAATCTCTTGGCTTCTTAGGTTCAGACTTAACTTGCTAATGTTTAGTTTGTTCATCTTCTTTTATAGATTCTTACAGATCTTGTTTAGATTCCTGCTGCTGCCAACCTGTATCATCAAGTTCTAGATCTAGCAGTTTCCTATCAGTCTTTTAAATGTCATCAAATCTTACATGCATTGACTCTTCAATAGTTTGAGTCCTTGTATTAAAGACTTTGTAAGATTTTGAGGTGATTAAGTATCCCATGAATATCCCTTTGTCAGACTTAGAATCAAATTTTCCAAGATGATCCCTTGTATCGAGGATATAACATGTGTAACCAAAGGGGTGAAAATAAGATATGTTGGGTCTTGTTCCCTTCCATAATTCATAAGGAGTCTTGTTCAGTATTAGTCTGATAAGGACTTTGTTTTTTTATAACAAAAAGTGTTCACAACCTTTCCTTAAAAATATTTAGGAAGATCATTTTCGCAAATCATGGTTCTAGCCATTTCTACCAGAGTTTTGTTTTTTCTTTCCATAACACCATTTTTTTGAAGTGTTCTTGGAGAAGAAAAACTATGAGTAATTCCAAACTTATTGCAAAACTTTTCAAATATTTCATTTTCAAATTCTTTGCCATGGTCACTTCTTATTGTACCAACACAAAACCCTTTCTTATTTTAGATTTTCTTGTAGAAAACCTTAAATACTTTTATAGACTTATCTTTATAGTGTGACATCCAACGTCATTTTACCTTTATTTATATCCGTTTAATTATTTTTCACAATAAATTTTTTACGTTTAATGATAATTAATTAGGTCCTAATGTAAAATAATATTTATTTTTCTTAAGCATACTCAAACTAATAAACGATAGTAAATAAATCAAATAATAAAATGGAATTAATTGGAATAAGTGGAAGAAGAAAATGAAGTCAGGGGTCACTCACTTGAGCGGGACCCTGATTCACTTAAGCGAAATCAGTGAAGGTTGCTTAGGTGAGTTCCGACTCGCTTGAGCGAGATCTACATTTTAAACCTGAGCGAACTACGGGACATGCAAGGAAAATTCACAACAATTCAATCTTTTACTCGGAAATGGTCCTCTCGGTCTTATCTCATTCAGGAACAACTTAACCTTCCTTCACTCGGAAGGGGTTCTCTCGGTCATGCCTCACTCGGAAACATCTTAACCCTCCTTCACTCGGAAGGGGTTCTCTCGGCCATACCTCACTCGGAAACATTCTAACCTTCCTTCACTCAGAAGGGGTTCTCTCGGTCATGCCTCACTCAGAAACATCTTAACCCTCCTTCACTCGGAAGGGGTTCTCTCGGCCATACCTCACTCGGAAACATTCTAACCTTCCTTCACTTGGAAGGGGTTCTCCCGGTCATGCCTCACTCGGAAACATCTTAACCCTCCTTCACTCGGAAACATCCTAACCTTCCTTCACTTGGAAGGGGTTCTCTCGGCCATACCTCACTCGGAAACATTCTAACCTTCCTTCACTCGGAAGGGGTTCTCCCGGTCATGCCTCACTCGGAAACATCTTAACCCTCTTTCACTCGGAAGGGGTTCTCTAGGTCATACCTCACTCGGAAACATCATAACCTTCCTTCACTCGGAAGGGGGGCGAGGGATACTCGCTTGAGCGGAATAGGCACAGAATCAATTCCCCCGGCCCTCACTCGGACGAGACTGAATCCGCTAGGGCGAGATTCATCCAGTAATCAGCTATACTATAGCAGACACAATTCATCCCTTTTTCATCATTCATGACCCACAATTATTTACAAAACCTGTCCATAGCAATTTATCAATTACATCTACTATTGGCTCCGTGCCAATATATGTATATATCAAATTCATGAAAATCGACACCGATCACATTGGCATCACCACCATACCACTTCACCAACATGAATTTATATCCACATTAATCAACATACCAAATCTAGATTAGTTCACACACACAAGCAACATATTGTAGCATCACATACACAGAAAACTCATTACACACATAATTCATTTTATAATTCCTTGGTTCCTTGGCATCAATCCTCCACTTGGCGCACCTCCGGGGCTCCAACCTTTTCCCTGTCACTGGTTACTAAATTAAAAGAAAACCACAGCAAGGGTGAGTGTTTGGCATCATAATTAATCTAGAACGGAAATTGAATAACCAAATGCTTGTGTATAAACTCCATCCGAATGCTTTATACTCAAATTGCATATCACCATCAGCAAATATAATTAAGTACATACACATCATCACACAATACTAATAATTCCATCAATTATAACCACTGACTCTCACACAAAATCGACGCCTAGTATCCGGATACTAAAGGATCGGCCTTCAGCTGGGGGTCCTACTTGACACCCCATGAACCCTGCTTGGTCCACCGAGTCCTGCTTGACTCTCCACCTAAACCATTGGGTCCTACTTGACCACTGGGTAGCTCAACTGGGCACAAAAGCCACGGGAGCTGGAAACGAGGGGCTATACATACCGTCGGCCATCCCACACCACGCAATCATACATATATAATTTACATTCCTCATATCATATCACAAGTGGCCATCAACAACAGCACATACTCATCAAATGGGCGACCTACTTGTCAAGCCCGCCATCACATTGCCACTATACACTTCGATTTATCACAACGTCAAGTATTTTAACCTCATAATCATTGTAAGCCATACACAATCCTAAACCGATCGATGTCCATATTCATACATACATACATATACAACTATCATCGAGTAATATTTCTTACCATTTTCATAATTGGTTCAACGACCCGGACCCAAAATATGTACCTATTCTAATTAATTACAACCCGAACACCCCCTTACCTCGATTCCAAGCTTCGACGATTTGTTCTTGATGCCGATTGCGTCCTCTAAGTGCTGGGTTCAAGGTTCTACCTCCGAATCCAACACCCGCTTCGTCACTTGGTCCTCCGACGTTCGTTTCGCTACCTATGAAGGTCAAAATGCAAAACCCATAAACGTGATATTACCCTCATTGTTTCAAATATCATTTTTTTAAGCTCCCATGCACTGGAGGAATGGAAAATGGAAGCTTCCCCCACCATGCATGGCCATTCGGTTAGGGAGTGAAAATGAAAAGGGAGGGGATAACTCAATTCAAATGGTCCATTGTACTCACCTCGAAGCCACGACCTCAAAAATGGGGTTATTGTATTTCTGTTGTATCAATTATCATTTTAACGATCAACTTCTCCCATAATAATATCTATGCTACCTAATATTGTCATAATATCGGCCAATTTCATTCTTTTAACCAAATGGGGAAGAATTTGCAAATTTATAAAACCTGGTGGACGAATTTTCCATCTCCACGGAAAACCATTTTGATCCCCTATTAAAAAAATTCCTAATTCTCCTTTTGGTGCCTCAACTCTTACATAAAGTTCTTGTTTCGGCAATTCAAAAGTCGGAGACGGTTTTTTACTTATAAATCGATATTCAAAATCATTCCATTCTGGTTTCTTTTGTTTATCAAAACAGCGGATTTCCAAATTTTCATATGGACCGCCAGGAATTCCTTCCAAAGCTTGTTGAATTATTTTGATGGATTCCTTCATTTCACCAATTCGAACTAAATAGCGAGCTAATGAATCTCCTTCTCTTTGCCATTGAATTTCCCAATCAAATCCTATTTTTTTAGAACGGGTTGAGGGAGTAGGCGTTATTGATGAAGAGGAAGTAATAAATTGGGGTTTATCAGGACCAATGCTTCGAGCTTCTGGAATACAATGGGACTTACGTAAAGTTGATAATTATGAGTGTTATGAAGAATTTGGCGAACTCAATGGAGTCAGTTATAGTGATCCTGCTACTGTGAAAAAATATACTAGACGTGCTCAATTGGGTGAAAAAAATGGATACCGACTCCTCATAATTTGGTAACTTCAACTCCATTAACAACTACTTATGAATCTTTTTTTGGATTACATCCATTATCACAAGTGTTGGATCAAACCAATCCATTGACTCAAATAGTTCATGGGAGGAAATTGAGTTATTTGGGCCCGGGGGGATTAACAGGCCGAACTGAAGATTCGAAATATCACACATTGATCAATCAAAGAGAGATTCAACAACTAAAAGAAAGATCAATTCTTTGTTGGGATCCTTCCTTTCTTGAAACGGAACGAACAGAGATAGAATCAGAGCGATTCCCTATAACTCAATTCAAATGGTCCATTGTACTCACCTCGAAGCCACGACCTCAAAAACGGGGTTATTTCGAAGTTTTGACGCGGAATAGGTCTTCCCTTGGAGCATGCAACTCACGGCAGTGTGAGGGAGGAGAAGAAGAAGAAGAAGAAGAAGTTGGCGTGAAATGAATGAGGAAGAAGAAGGAATTTTAATTATTTAAGACTCAAGGGAAAAACTATCTTTTCCCCATTTCTTTTATATTTTCCTTGAAAGTTTTAATTAAACTTTTACCTTTTACCCCCATCGGTAACTTCTAAATTTACCTCGTTCTAATTTCACCTCATTTAACTCTTTTGTAATTAATCAACCAAATAAATTTATTTATTTCCACAGTAGTTAATTATTTATAATTGCCTTTATATCAAATAAATCTCTAAAACAATTAATATTTTCTGCTAATCATAATTTTACTAAAATATTAGGGATGTTACATCCACTCCCCCTAAAAAGGGATTTCGTCCCCGAAATCAACGTACCTTATTGAAAAAGATCGGGGTACAATCGCCTTATGTCTGATTCCAACTCCCACGTGTAGGTTATCCCATTTAAATTTTGCCACTTCACCTTTACCAATGGTACTTCTTTGTTTCTTAACCGTTTAGTCTGGTATTCTTTAATACAGATAGGTGTAACTTCCACTGTCAGGTGCTCCTTTAATTCGATAGAATCTTCCGGCACAATCATGGAATCACAAGGAATGTACGCTCGAAGTTGTGACACATAAAATACATTGTGGATATTAGTTAACGATTGGGGAAGATCCAATCAGTAAGCAACATCACCAATCCTCTCCAAAATCTGATATGGCCCAATGTATCTCGGGTTAAGCTTATGACTCTTCAGTATCCGACCTACACCTTTGGTAAGTGAAACCTTCAGAAATACCCAATCTCCAACCTAAAACTCAAGTGGTCTATGACGATTGTCATAGTAACTTTTCTGTCGGTCTTGGGCAATCTTCATTTTCTCCCAAATCATGGCAACCTGTTCATTCGTTTCCTGGATTAATTCAGGTCCCAAATGTATGGCATCGCCATTTTCATTCCAACACAAAGGTGTACGACACCTTCTACCATATAGAGCTTCATATGGAGCCATACCAATGCTACTGTGGTAATTGTTGTTATACGCAAACTCTACCAACGGTAAATATCTTTTCTATGAACCATCTTGCTCAAATACACAGGCACTAAGCATATCCTCTAAAGTCTGAATTGTACGCTCAGACTGACCATCAGTCTGAGGATGATAAGCTGAACTCAATCTCAGTTCAGTACCCAGTTCCTGTTGTAGACTCCCCTAAAATCTGGAAATGAATCGGGGATCACGAACCGAAATAATACTCGAAGGCACACCATGCAATCTTACAATCTCCGTAATGTACAATCTAGCCAACCGGTCCAATGACCATTTCATGTTCATAGCCAAGAAGTGAGCACTCTTGGTCAATCTTTCCACAATTACCCAGATTGCATTACATCCAGAACAAGTGCGAGGTAACTCGGATACAAAATCCATGGTAATACCCTCCCACTTCCAAATCGGAATCTCAGGTGGTTGGAGCAATCCAGGGGGTCTCTGGTGTTCAACCTTACATTTCCGACATATCACACAAGACTTCACATATTTAGTTATTGCTTTCTTTATTCCCGGCCACCAGAATTCTTTCTTCAAATCGTAGTACATTTTTGTAACACCGGGATGAATGCTCAAAGAACTCCTATGTGCTTCAGCTAACATGGTTTTCCTGAAATCACCTTTTACAGGCACCACAAATCGGTCTTGGAACCTCCAAATTCCATCGTTACCTTTGGTTAATTCCATATCTTTACCTCTTGCTTGAGTGTCAAGCAGTTCTATCAACTCTTCATCATCCTTTTGGGCCACAGCTAAAGATTCCAGAAATTCATTGGAGATCTTCAGCATCCCAACTATCATTTGATTTGGGGCATTTATAACAACCCCGATGTTCATATCACGAAAGCTTTCCAACAATTCTTGCTCTTTGCCCATCAAGAAAGCTGTATGTAATACTTTTCTACTCAGAGCATCGGCAACAACATTTGCTTTACCAGGATGGTACCTCAAATCAAAATCATAATCCTTTAGGTACTCCATCCATCTCCTTTGTCTCATGTTTAGTTCCTTCTGATCAAATAAGTATTTCAAGCTCTTGTGGTCACTAAATACCACGAAGCGAGACCCATATAAATAATGGCGCCATATCTTTAATGCAAATACTACCGCCGCAAGTTCGAGGTCATGAGTAGGGTAATTCTGTTCATGCGATCTCAATTGCCTTGAGGCATAAGCGATCATCCGGTCATCCTGCATCAGTACATATCCCAAACCAAACTTAGATGCATCACAATACACCATAAATTCTTTCGTCACATCTGGTAGTGCAAGTACAGGTGCAGTAGTCAAACACCGCTTAAGAGTTTGGAAACTCCATTCATACTTGTCCGACCATACAAATGAATTCTCCTTTCTCGTCAACCGAGTCAAAGGAAGCGCAATACAAGAAAATCCTTCTATAAAGCGATGATAATACCCAGCCAATCCAAGGAAACTCCTAATTTCAGTCACCGATTTAGGCCTTTCCTAAGCCATAACTGCTTCAATCTTGGATGGATCAACAGATACGCCATCTCGGGAAATCACATGTCCCAAGAATTGTATACTTCCTTCCCAGAAATCACATTTAGATAACTTAGCATACAACCTTTTCTCACGTAATATCTGCAGAACAACTTGAAGATGTTGTGCATGTTCCTTAATCGACTTCGAATACACCAATATATCATCGATGAACACTACCACAAATTGATCCAAGTATGGTTGAAAGATCCGGTTCATGTAATCCATAAAGATAGCAGGAGCATTTGTCACTCCAAAGGGCATTACAACATACTCAAAGTGTCCATACCGAGTCCGGAACGCCGTCTTTGGAATATCTTCCGACGTCACTCTTATTTGGTGATATCCCGACCTTAAGTCAATCTTGGAAAATACCACAGCGCCTCGCAACTGATCCAACAAATCATCAATTCGTGGCAAAGGATATTTATTCTTAACCGTCAACTTATTCAACTGTCGATAGTCGATACACATCCACATACTACCATCCTTCGTTTTCACTAATAGTACCGGAGCGCCCCAAGGTGAAGCACTTGGTCGGATAAACCCTTTCTCTAACATCTCATTCACTTGCCTCTTCACTTCAGTCAATTCTATAGAAGACATTCTATAAGGCGCACGGGACACAGGTTCGGCCCTGGGAATCAAATCAATGGTAAAATCAATCTCTCGATTGGGAGGCAACTCCAGAATTTCTTCCGGGAATACATCAGGGAAATCGCACACTACCAGAATATCACTAGGTATAAGATTATATCGTCCTTTCGAAGCAAATAGAATAACATAAGTTGCGGAGACATCACTCACCATGTTCTTTGTGTCAAGTTCTTGGGAGAAAATTATGGTCTTTCGATAGCAGTCCACCATAACATGGTTAGCAGCCAACCAATCAAGACCTAAAATAATATCTAGGTTCTTCAATGGCATACAAATTAGATTCACCAGAAAGGTACGATCTTCAACTTGCATTGGCAATTCCCCACACATAGTGGTTGCACGGAAAGTGGAGCCAGTAGGAGTAGAGACACTAAGAGCATTCTCCATTAACACCACCGGTAAACCAAGCCGTCGTACACAACTCTCAGAGATAAAGAATGGGTTGCACCAGAATCATAAATTACATTTACCAGATAGCCATGAATAATACACTTACCCTGCACCAAGTTGTCAGTCCTTGCAACTTCAGAAGCATCAAAGGCAAATACTCGCCCAACCATAACATTTTGAGCACCACTGGATTGAGCATCAGACCTCCCCGAGTGTTGGCCTCCATGACCACCACCATTTCTACCTCCCCTCTGAAGATTAGCACCACGAGTCACAGAAGCATTGGCTCGGTTACCATGTCCACTCGGTTGCCGCCTCTGTGGGCAATCGGGCCTAAGGTGCCCCGGTTGTCCATATTGGAAGCAAACAATTTGACTAGCCAGACAATGTTTCGCAATATGGCCCCCTGACCACAATTATAGCATGCACGGCTGCCCGAATGGCTACTAGAACGGCCGGTAGAACCATGAATAGAAAAGGAAGAAGACGTAGCGGAAGACTTACCGCCATGAAAGAACTGACCCATTTTCTTAAAGTTGAATCCTCTTGCCTTCAACGGTCTCTTATCTTTTGGTTGAAATGTTCTTTGTAATTGTACTTCCTCAGTCAACCTAGCCTTATTCACCAAATTAGGATAATCCCAAATCTCCATAGGCACAATCACACTACGAAGTTTAATTCGTAATCCAGCTTCATACTTAGCATATTTACTACCCTCGGTTCCTTCCAAGGAGAAAGGGTGATAGAAGTCACACAATTCATCAAACTTGGTAGTATATTCAACCACTGACATTCTGCCTTGTTCTAATCTCAGAAACTCTATCTCTTTACAGATTTTGTAATTATCAGGGAAGTATTTGACAAGAAACCTTCTACGGAAATTCACCCACACCAGCGGTTCACTTGCTGCATTCATTTGCACCTTGGTCCTAGACCACCATATCCTAGCCTCGTCCTTCAGCTGATAAGTTGCAAACTACACTTTCTGCTCCTCCGAACACTCAAAATACTCAAAAGCTTATTCAATTTCCCGTATCCAAACATGCGTTCCATCATAGTCATGCCCTCCTTTATAAGCAGGGGGATTCCTTTTCAGGAATTTGTCAATAGTAGGACCAGATTCGGTACTACCCATCAATTGAGAAAATTTTGAGAAGAAGTCATCTCCTCCACCAGAACTAGTTTCCCCGGCCATAAAGTAATTCTACAATAAACAAACACATCACCATTAATAACCAATGATCTACCAGGGAGTCGGATATTTACCTCATACACATATAAAATACAACGCCGCCAGAGTGCCAAGGGAATGATGCCAAGCTATTCTATTAATAACACAAACAACCACAAGCACAATGCAATAAAATGTAAAAATAGTCCAGTATAGGACTCACAATAATTATTGGGTTCACCCATGCACCCGGCTCTAGAAAGAACCGCTCTGATACCACCTGTGACGTCCAACGTCATTTTACCTTTATTTATATCTGTTTAATTATTCTTCACAATAAATTTTTCGCGTTTAATGATAATTAATTAGGTCCTAATGTAAAATAATATTTATTTTTCTTAAGCATACTCAAAATAATAAACGATAGTAAATAAATCAAATAATAAAATGGAATTAATTGGAATAAGTGGAAGAAGAAAATGAAGTCAGGGGTCACTCGCTTGAGCAGGACCCTGATTCGCTTAAGCGAAATCAGTGAAGGTCGCTTAGGCGAGTTTCGACTCGCTTGAGCGAGATCTACATTTTAAACCTGAGCGAACTATGGGACATGCAAGGAAAATTCACAACAATTCAATCTTTTACTCGGAAATGGTCCTCTCGGTCTTATCTCATTCAGGAACAACTTAACCTTCCTTCACTTGGAAGGGGTTCTCTCGGTCATGCCTCACTCGGAAACATCTTAACCCTCCTTCACTCGGAAGGGGTTCTCTCGGCCATACCTCACTCGGAAACATTCTAACCTTCCTTCACTCGGAAGGGGTTCTCTCGGTCATGCCTCACTCGGAAACATCTTAACCCTCCTTCACTCGGAAGGGGTTCTCTCGGCCATACCTCACTCGAAAACATTCTAACCTTCCTTCACTCGGAAGGGGTTCTCCCGGTCATGCCTCACTCGGAAACATCTTAACCCTCCTTCACTCGCAAGGGATTCTCTCGGTCATACCTCACTCGGAAACATCCTAACCTTCCTTCACTCGGAAGGGGTTCTCTCGGCCATACCTCGCTCGAAAACATTCTAACCTTCCTTCACTCGGAAGGGGTTCTCCCGGTCATGCCTCACTCGGAAACATCTTAACCCTCCTTCACTCGGAAGGGGTTCTATCGGTCATACCTCACTCGGAAACATCCTAACCTTCCTTCACTCGGAAGGGGGGTGAGGGATACTCGCTTGAGCGGAATAGGCACAGAATCAATTCCCCTGGCCCTCGCTCGGACGAGACTCAATCCGTTAGGGAGAGATTCGTCCAGTAATCAGCTATACTACAGCAGACAGAATTCATCCCGTTTTCATCATTCATGACCCACAATTATTTACAAAACCTGTCCATAGCAATTTATCAATTACATCTACTATTGGCTCCGTGCCAATATATGTATATATCAAATTCATGAAAATCAACACCGATCACATCGGCATCACCACCATACCACTTCAGCAACATGAATTCATATCCATATTAATCAACATACCAATTCTAGATTAGTTCACACACACAAGCAACATATTGTAGCATCACATACATAGAAAACTCATTACACGCATAATTCATTTCATAATTCCTCGGTTCCTTGGCATCAATCCTCCGCTTGGCGCACCTCCGGGGCTCCGACCTCTTCCCTGTCACTGGTTACTAAATTAAAAGAAAACCACAGCAAGGGTGAGTATTTGGCATCATAATTAATCTAGAACGGAAATTAAATAACCAAATGCTTGTGTATAAACTCCATCCGAATACTTTATTCTCAAATTGCATATCACCATCAGCAAATATAATTAAGTACATACGCATCATCAAACAATACTAATAATTCCATCAATTATCACCTCTGACTCTCACAGAAAATCGATGCCTAGTATCCGGATACTAAAGGATCGGCCTTCAGCTGGGGGTCCTACTTGACACCCCGTGAACCCTGCTTGGTCCACCGAGTCCTACTTGACTCTCCACCTCAACCACTGGGTCCTACTTGACCACTAGGTAGCTCAACTGGGCACAAAAGCCACGGGAGCCGGAAACGAGGGGCTATACATACCGTCGGCCGTCCAACACCACACAATCATACATATATAATTTACATTCCTCATATCATATCACAAGTGGCCATCAACAACAGCACATACTCATCAAATGGGTGACCTGCTTGTCAAGCCCGTCATCACATTGCCACTATACACTTCGATTTATCACAACGTCAAGTATTTTAACCTCATAATCATTGTAAGCCATACACAATCCTAAACCAATCGATGTCCATATTCATACATACATACACATACAACTATCATCCAGTAATATTTCTTACCATTTTCATAATTGGTTCGACGATCCGGGCCCAAAATATGTACCTATTCTAATTAATTACAACCCGAACACCCCCTTACCTTGATTCCAAGCTTTGATGATTTGTTCTTGATGCCGATTGCGTCCTCTAAGTGCTGGGTTCAAGGTTCTACCTCCAAATCCAACACCCACTTCGTCACTCGGTCCTACGTCGTTCGTTTCGCTACCTACGGAGGTCGAAATGCAAAACCCATAAACATGATATTACCCTCATTGTTTTAAATATCGTTTTTTTAAGCTCCCATGCACTGGAGGAATGGAAAATGGAAGCTTCCCCCACCATGCATGGCCATTCGGCTAGGGAGTGAAAATGAAAAGGGAGGGGATAACTCAATTCAAATGGTCCATTGTACTCACCTCGAAGCCACGACCTCAAAAACGGGGTTATTTCAAAGTTTTGACGCGGAATAGGTCTTCCCTTGGAGCATGCAACTCACGACAGTGTGAGGGAGGAGAAAAAGAAGAAGAAGAAGAAGAAGAAGTTGGCGTGAAATGAATGAGGAAGAAGAAGGAATTTTAATTATTTAAGACTCAAGGGTAAAACTGTCTTTTCCCCATTTCTTTATATTTTCCTTGAAAGTTTTAATTAAACTTTTACCTTTTACCCCCATCGGTAACTTCTAAATTTACCTCCTTCTAATTTCACCTCATTTAACTCTTTTGTAATTAATCAACCAAATAAATTTATTTATTTCCACAATAGTTAATTATTTATAATTGCCTTTATATCAAATAAAGCTCTAAAATAATTAATATTTTCCGCTAATCATAATTTTACTAAAATATTAGGGATGTTACATATAGGCTAGGAAGTAAACTCATGTCATTCTTGTGTAGTCATCAACAATGACAAATCCATACTTCTTTCCTGCTAGACTCTGTACATGAGATGGATCAAACAAATCTAAATGTAACAGTTCTAATGGTCTGACTGTGGAAATAACATTTTTGTTTTCAAAAGAGATTTTATGTTATTTCCCTCTTTGGCATGCTTCACAAGGTAGGGAACTATTAAAAGAAATTTTTGGCAATCCCTTGACTAGGCCTTTTCTGTGAATTTTTGAAATATGTTTTAAACTAACATGCCTAAGCTTTTTATGCCAGATTCATCTCTCCTCAGAGTTTGAAAATAAACATGCTACATTTTGATCATTTAGTTCACCCAGATCAACCTTGTAAAGGTTGTTGTGTCTGTTTATAGAGAAGAGTATGGTTCCATCACTGTTAATGAAAGTATACTTTTCTTTATCAAAAGAGACCTTATACCCATTGTCAAAAAATTGACTAATGCTCAATAAGTTATGCCTCAGACCTTCAACCGAATATACATTTTCAGTGACAGGAGATGGAATTTTACCTATTTTACTAGTACCTATTATACGTTTGATATGGTTCCCTCCAAAGGTGATTGTCCCACCTTTAAACCGTTCCAGGTCTAGGAACATGATCTGCTTCTCTTTATATGATGCGAGCACCTGCTGTCCAGATACTAGTGCTGATGATTTGTCTTTGTTCTTAAGCACATATGCAATAGGGATAATGATAATCAATGATCTTAGTACCCAAATCTTCTTGGGTCCTACATGGTTAGTTATTCTTCCATTTCTTTTGTTTCTTTTCTCACAGTCATTAATTACATGACCATGTCTTTTGCAATAAGTATATTTAATATGTTTCTGTTTCTTTGAAACAAATGGAGGAGTGGAAGATTTCTTGAGATCAACTTTCTTTACATAACCCAGACCTAGTCTTCTATGGCCATTATGGGATTTACCCAAAAGCTTGTTTAGATTTTCAGTGTCATTTATGAACTTGCTAAGGTCTGATGTGAGTGAACTCAGTTACTTCTATAGCTTATTGATTTCATCAACCCGAGTGAACTTGCTATTTTCCAAATTAGTTTTTAGAATAAGATTTTCCTTTTTAGGCCTGTGTAACTCTTCAAGATGAATTCTCTCATTCTCTTCCATTTCATTTTGAATGCTTTTATCAAAACCTTCTTCTTTTAGTTTTGAAATCTAGTTTTCATAATTAGTGGTCATCAACATGTTTCATTTTCAATTTCTTAAAGTTTTTCAATTACTTGGAAAAATCATCAAGCAAAATATCATAGTTTTCTTTGAGCTCAAAATAGCTTAGTTCTTCAGAGTCTGAATCACTTGAGCTATCTTTTGAGTCTAGTTCAACGTTAACCATTAGACAAATCTGAGTAGACTTTGTCTCTTCCTCAGACTCACTAGAGTTGGATAAGTCTTCATTATCCCATGTAATTAACCTATTTTGCTTCTTTGGGAATCTTTTTTTCTCTTTTATGTCCCTTTTCAAGAGAGGACACTCTACCTTCATATGACCTGGTTTTCTACAGTTGAAACACTCCAAAGTAGATTTGTTAGTATTAAACTTTAATTGAGATTTACCTTAATAGTCTTTCCTCTGAAACTTCCTAGGTCTGTTTTTCTTTTTCTTCAACAGCCTATGAAACCTTCTTGTTACGAGAGCAAGCTCCTCGTCTATATCTGCACTACTATTGTGAGAGTTTGTGTTTGAACTTGCAGACTCTACAACCTTGAGAGCTTTGGTCTTCTTGCTTGGATCCTTAGACTTCAGAGTAATGCATTTGGAAGAGGAAGGCTTGATCACTTCCTTTTGTTTTAGCTTCATCTCATAAACTCTAAGCACATCTAAGAGTTCATTGAAAGTGAAGGTGCTAAGATCTTTAACCTTCTCAAGAACTACGTATTTTATATTAAATCTCTCTGGTAGACTTCCAAGAAGCTTTACATTTATATCCTCGATGGATGGAGTTGCCCCCAAGGCTTGAAGCTCGATCAACAAAGTTTGGAATCTTCCAAACATCTAGTCTATGGTCTCATGATCCTCCATATCATATTTTTTTGTCAACAATATCTTTTTAGAATGCATTTTAGGTATCCCAAAGGGGGTGGGAGAGACTCGATCTTGGATTGTTTGTGTTGTATGTGGGGCAGGTGTCAATGAGACACCTTCCTGATTGTTGTTGAGGTGGAGACTCACCCTTACACTAAATTTTTCCAGACATGGCGGGAATGGACACAAATTTCACATCGAGGATCAACCGAGATCTTCTTGGACCGAGGACGAGTAGAATAGGTTAAATTTTATTTTCATTTATGGGAGCATGCGTGCCCCTTCACTTTCAGTTGATACAATTATTGTTACGACCATGTATTTCATATGACTATGTAATGAATATGATGTATCTGTTCCACCAAGTTTTCTTATATATAAAAAAACTTCCACATTTTTCTAATGGAAGGGATTGTCCTAGTTAACCGAGGGTGTTACATTGGTGGTATCAGAGCATGGTTGATTCAACAGGATTATGGTGCAGTCTGCCATACCCAACTGTACTCTGAAAATCTTCTGTTTGATAGTCATTAGGACTTGTGTGGTAGGAACTACTTGACTAAACTCAAGCAGTTGAAGCATCAGACAGGAATACCAACCAAGGTTACCTCGATGCCAGTAGAATGTGTAGAGAATTTCGGGGATGAAATTCCTAAAAGGTGGGGAGAGTATAACAGCCGTGATTTTTAAGAATAGGAAACCAGACCTTCAGGACTCCTAAGGATACTCTGTTATGCTTTCAGTAAGAAGCTTGAGGCTTTGGCCTGTTCCCCGAGTAGTTTAGTATAAGAAAAATAGTGAAAAGCGAACTAGTTAAGATATTTAAAATGAAGTTCAAGAATACTGAGAAAGAAATAGAGCATAATGAATGAGAGAAGCGGCAATAAGAAAGTAATAATAACAACGTCCGACAGTACTATTTAATAATATGTTAATGAAAATTATTTTGTTTAATTAAGTACTAATTAATTTATAATTATATTAGTTGATAATTATTTTCTGTCAATAACATTTTATAGATAATACTTAATCCTAGTAATTAATATCTAATCTCAATCAATAATTATTTATTTAGAAATATATTATTTAATTTTAAATGATGAATACATATTTATCCATTTAATTTGAAATTTTGTAATATTATTTTATAATAATTTATTTAATGGTGATTATGTTAATTGAGTATTAGTTATTTGATAATTATTTAGTTAGTAATTATTCTCTGCTAAAGATATTTTAACATGTAATAACAAATTATGCTTAATAACTGATATTTAAAATTTTATAAAATATATTCAATTGATTATTTTGAAAAATATACAAGTATTTATAATAATATTTTATTTTGAAATTATATTTTAAATTGTTTATTTAATTAATAATTATGTTTAATAATAAAATATTGTTAAGTTCCTCAGATTTAAACTGTGGGACCCAGCCTGATGTCGGACTCTAACCATTTGACCCGAGACTAGTGATCTAATAGGGAAACTAGTCCTGTTAGGACCCCTCGGTGAAGAACCAAGGGTGTCTGACTTGGCCTAGCCGGTCCAATCAAAACCTTTAATGTCTCCTACATTTGACCGTTCATATGCTTCAGGACATCCAAAGGTGACACGGTCAATCTCTGGTGACTCGTTTCGACGTTTTAGGAACTTTTCCTAAAGAGGCTGAAACCTGGTTCAGACTCTATCACCCTCGTTTTTTCATAAATCAGTTTTTTCATAAATCGTTTTCAAACTTGACCAGAATACCTTCGGTGTCTTGGACCCAAATTTTGCATATGATCTTGGAATTGAACGATTTTGGTCTCAATCTCTTCGTTTTGAAAGGATCTTCAATCTCTATTTCTAGCCTCGAGCTCTGATTCTCAATCTGTTAACCCCAAAATCAAAGATTTAAGTATATTCATCTCAAAATTCCACTGTTTGAACGTTTTTTCCTGCGCATGGTTCATAAACAAATTCATAAATCTCTCATACAACCTTCAATTCGTGTAAACTTGGTGTCAAAATCTCCGTAATGAAATTTTCTATGTTTTTTATGCGACATCAAAGGCCAAATCTTTCTAGATCGGTACAGTTTAATAGATCTTTGCAACCCCTTAACTGTTTCATTTCAATGCTGGCAGCCTTTGGTAAAATTCGTATATCTTCTTCGTCCGGTGCTTGAATCACTCCGTTATTTTTGCTATGAATCTGTATTGTAGACCTATACAATGTTTATGAAGAGCACGAAACCCAGTTCTGAAGGGAGAATTAATTATTTCTGAAGAAGTAGCTGATCCGAGAAGCTCCTGGAGCACCCTATCGTAAATTAGGTATGTCTCAGGCTACCGATCTTGGATCATCGCAAATGAAGATCTACAAACTTCATGAAGGGCTTGAAAGCCAATTCTTACTTCATAAATCCCAAAATTTAAAATACCACAATGATTCACATTTTCCTAGTGGTGGCTTGAACTATGTTCAGTATTTTTCATGTTTCTCCCTCGTATGACCATGAAATTGAATGATTCTTTTGCCAAAATATTTTTAACTCAATTTCCAACAACTTTCATGAAGGGCACAAAGTCAAATGCTTTACCAATTTCGCCCAGAAAATTAATCTTTTCTAGAAACATCAATCTCGTCATAGCCTTACACTATTTTAGTAAATGGACCATATCTCATTCATTTCTCAATGAAATTTGTTGTGTAATATATCAATTTAAAGATAAGAAAAAGGCCTACAATTCTGATGCTGGGTACTTTTCCTTATTCAGCCCTCATCAACCTTTAAAATCCCAAACAAAGTGATACCAAGAAGCTAGACACAACAGCTCCCTCATGCAGCAAGAGCCAATCATCATCTTCCATCCATTGGACACATATAGCTTCAAGAAAACTCTTCCCTCCATGCATCACCACCTCTTGCCACCTTCCCTAAGAGGTGTTACCACCAAGCCACTCCTCTCCATTCAGCCTCCCACCTCCTACCTCCACCAATCATATTTCATGCAACAAACTAACATATCATCACCCTAACCCTTCCTCTCAACCACCATAAGCCACCCTAACAGCCACCACACCTCCTCTCCCTCATGGCCTCACATCACTACACCATCACCAACCACCATGATCTCTTCTCCTCCTCCCTTCTCCTCTTGAACACGCGACACTTCCTCCACCAAATGATGATCTTCTTTTAATTTTTTCTACAATATTTACACCTCTAAAAATCAGCCCCATCTCCCTTATTTCAAGCTTCTAAAACCGTGAGCCAATCCAAGGCCACCAAGGTAAGGATTTTCATATTTTAGTTCTTAATCTTGTCTCTTCTTCCTTTGGTGCCCAAAACAGTTTGTGTTTTTGATTTGTGGCATTTTCCTCTCTATTTTGGAAGCCCAAAACCGTGACTCCATTGTCCCCTTTAGGTTGCATGCGTTGTTTTCTTAGGATCGGGAACCGAAAGCGATAATCGGCGAAAGGTTCAAAGTGAATGGCAAATCATCGGTAAAAGGTTCTCTTAAACTAAATCAATTTCATGGTTGTTTATGATTTTCCTTGGCTGTCCATGACCTTTAACGACTTAAAAATTTTGTGCATGCTAGTTTTTAGCGATCCGTGTAACACCCCAAATTTCAAAATAGAGGATTAATTAAGGAAAATTAATATTAAATAATTGAATGTGAATTACTTAGTGTCCCAAAATATTGGAAATAATTAAATTAAGATTTTTAGGGGCTGTTGGTGATTTATGGAGATCGGTTAAGCTAAAAATGAGCCCAGTTGAGATATGGGTGTCAGACCAAGTATCTCTGATTGAGATGATATTGGTCAGGGCTGTTGAGTATAATATTGGGAGCCAAAAATATATTCAATATAATTTTTAGATAAAGTATTGAGCCCAAATAAAGAGCCTGTTAGTAGTAAAATGATGAAATTTTAATGAATGGAATTAAAAATAAAGCAAAAACCCAATTTCTCCTTTTAAACTCTCGTTGGCTTCTTTCTCCTTGGCAAAACCTGTTGGATTTTCTTCTTCTTCTTCTTCTTCTTCTTCTCTACTTCCTCTTTATTTCCTCCTTTTTCTAAAACCCTAGCCAAGAGATGACTATCTCTTCCTCCATTTTCATTCTCAAGGAGCTTGGAAGGAGACCTTTAGGATTGAAGCTTTCTCCTTCTTCCCCTCTATTTCGTGTTGCCTCTCCCTCTTTCTTAAACCCATTTCATTTTTAGGTGTGAGGTATGTATACTCATCATTTTGTTTAGGTTTTTCTTATATATAAGTGTTAATGTGAGTTGGGGGAGTAATGCATGTACATGGGTATTTATTAGAAGCATTTAATGCTTATGCCCTAGAGTGGGTTACCATAAATGTGAGGTTTTAATGAGGGATAAGTGTAGTGGAGGTATTTATGATGGTAAGAGATGAAGAAGGATGAGGCATTGAGGAGAGTTGTTGGGTTTTGGAGAAACCCTAACTTTTAAGAATTGGGGAAAGTTATGAATGTTGGTTGGATAGTGTAATTAAGAGCAAATACAAGCCATTGGATGTATGAGTGTTGGATGGTGTGGTATTTTGTAGGTGTTGGACTATTGTTGTTGGTAGTCCATTAAATATAATGAATATGGCTTAATGGGAAGGAATTCCCGAAGCCTAACGAATAATAAAAATGATGTCTATAATATGCCTAGCACATGTTGTGAAATTATAGATATGAATATGATTAAATAGAATTAAAATAATGTCTTGAGTAGTTGATTGATTGGGATTCTATATGTATGTTAATGTAGGATCCATTCCGAACGACGAGACAGGTGCGTCTTATTAATCAAAATTCTTCTCTTGAGGTAGGAGAGGAGTCTTATGCTCTAAATGCATGAATTTGAATGTTATTTGATTTCCATATGTATTGGTATGCATGTTAGCCTTGCTTGAGATGATATGAGAAATTGTAATATGGTATATGGTGTGGGTAATACGTTTGGCAACATGCTTTGGTGCATTTAGAATATTCATGGTGTGCTATATGGTGGTGTAGAATGATCAATGATATGATGTTATGCTTGTATCTACCATGAATGTAATATGAATGTTGATGATGTCCGTTAGAGAATGATTGAAGTCTTTGTATTAATGATAAAGTTGAGAAATATGAATGAGAACTATTGAGAATGCTACATAAAGACTTAAACTAATGAGAATGACCAATAATGATGAATCCACTAGAAACCTTATGGTGATGTTGGTAATGATGACGATGTATGATGAGTGGCGTGTATAGGATGCATAGAGTGAGAAATGCATATGACCTGCATTTGCATCCATGGCATACTGCATAGCCGCTGTTGTTGGAACATTAGGAGAGTTCCCTCGGCTGACCCAGTGGAAGGGTGGCTCGGTGCACGAGCAAGTTTTAATTCCCCTGTGACTCGGTGTTAAGTCACGAAGCCACCCATGTATTGCTTCAGGGAGCTACATATGGCCGACCCTTGTGGGGGTGGCTCTTGATGAGCAGGTGACCCTGGTGGTCCTTGGGATCACAGCCGCCATAATTTGATATCTGGCTGGCCTGTAACACCATATGTTGATATGTTGTGTACCGCGGTCATGGTGAAGATGACCAGGTGTTGCAAGATGGGCGATGCGGTTTGGTACCAGTAAAATAATTGATGTATGCATGCAATTTTAAGGATAAGTGTAGACATTTTACTACTGCAGTAGGGGTATGGTTAGATGACCGTACTTGAATCCCATATTTGGTGGTTGTATTCCCACAGTCAGATCTGTAATTGTTGAAATATTCCTTTATGTATATGCATTAGCTTAAGAGCATTTGCATATAGCGAAGAAGTATGCCAAAGGTGATGAGATATGATGATGGATGTGATGAAGATGTAATGATATACTAAGACAACATAAAAGATATGAATACCAAATAATAGTTTATGTGTGATATCCAAATTATGGTGGGATCTGATTATGTATATGCTGTATGCTTTGTCTAAATTGTAACGTTACTTGTGATGTATGTATGGAGATGTTGAAATGATTAAGACTACGGTGAAAGATATGTAAGTGCAAAGTATACATGTTTTGATACATATGTACATAATCACATGGTATTCATATTCATTCCTTTGGAATGTGTGACTCACTCTCCCATGTTGTCCATTTTTAGACTTGTGATGCAGGACACTCATGGGAAGAGTGGACATTTTGAAGTACACTTGGGTTGAGGAGGTAAATAGTGGTATAGGAAGTGCCTTGGCCGGTGAAATCTAGATTTTTGTATAGCATGTGATGTATATGAATGCTTATTTTGATATCTAGATTAGTGATAATGATTTTGGGGGTCATAGAGGAAAATTTGAGCCTTGATGTGTATGGTTAATTTTCATTTATGACCTAAATGATGTAAAGGATAAATTATGATGCTTGATGTTTTAAATTTTTATGAATGAATGGTGTGCATTGTGACTTGCAGCACTTTATGGAGAATTATGAGATGAATGTTTTCAAATAATATGCCTTGAATGAATAATAATTGAATTTGAAAGGTATAGATAGTTGGATGATGATGTTGCTGATGTTTAATTCAATGAATGAATGAAGTAATTCTTAAATTATAGTACCTTATGAAGTTGGTAGAATTTGTAGATGCATAATGAAGTAAAATAATGTATTAGGAAAGGTTAAAGTGGTAGGAAATGATAATTCATATGCTAAGTTGTGAGAATTCCACGTTTCTGCATAAGTTCTGCAGAACTCGCTCAAGCGAGTGGGAATCTCGCTCGAGCGAGATGTTCGTGAAGCAGGGGTGTGGCCACTAGCCAAAATTCGCTTAGGCGAATGGCCTTCTCGCCCAAGCGAGATTCGGTGGGAATTAGTGGTTGGTCACTAGACCATTCTCGCTCAGGCGAAATGGCCCTGGCCTGGTGATCGCTTAAGCGAGGGAGAAGGGAATAGACACTGGTCGATTTTCGCTCAGGCGGGACTTGCCTCGCCCAAGCGAAAATGGGACAGTGAGCTTCTGTGGTTGCTGGAGCAATCTCGCTCAAGCGAGGTTGGCTCCAGTGGCAAATCTCTTCTCTCGCTTAAGCGTCTCGCTTGCTCGCCTGGGGGTGATCTTCGTATCTCGCTCAAGCGAGATGGGGCTCGCTCAAGCGACAGGAGCCCCTGATACTTAAAACTTTTCTCGCTCAGCCTTCCTTATGCTCGCTCAAGCGTCACTGTGTGTGCTCGCTCAAGCGAGTGTGGCTCTCGCTTGAGTGAGTAGCCACCTGATGTCCCCTTGTTTTATTTTAAATAAATTTTCATTTCTTATGCATCAAATCCTTATCATGCATCATCTTAAAGGTGTTCTTGAACATAGTATGGGTCATGGAACCTTATGAAATCTCTTCTCTTAAAATTCAATCATGCAACAATTAAATTAATTAATTCTTCCGTTGATTTTAATTGGAAAATTATTATAAAATCATCCTTTAATTTACCCTCTCATATCTTCATATATGGGAGTGGTTTATCATAGATCCAGGTGTTGTATTAAAAGCTTCACCACTTATTTTCTCTTCATTGAATAGTGATTTTAAATCGTGAAAAATTTCCCCGTATTTTCGGGGCGTCTCAATCCGGAAGCGATCAGTAAATGTTTCGGAGCGTTCATCGGGTTTTTTGGCGAGTTCTCCATTTTCTTCCTCTGGCAGTGGCTGTCCGGCAAGGTAAGGGGGGTCTTACCTCATCTAAACTTATTTTTAATCGTTCCATAATATTGCTCGTATACTCGAGAACCTCCATTTTGAATTTCATTGTGATCTAATGGTTAGAATTCAAATCGCATATTTTTTCATAATTAATGGTTAAAAATTTAATATTTTTAAGTTAATGGGTATTTTAAAATTTAATTTTGACGTAACTCGACGTTCATGTGTTCGGAAGGATTTTATCGCGATCAGAGTCATAATGAAAAATTTTGGAATTTTAATGTTTAGGCGGGTTCAGTTTTATTCGATTTGGTTGTATTATTATTCTTTAAATTTTACGGTAATGATATGTAATTTGTAATTTATTTTTGGTAAGCCCCGCTATTATGAATTAATTTATCGCCGAGAGTATTTTAACGATATCGTGCTTTTAAGAAAGAATTACCGACCAGACGGTTACGATGTTTACTTTACTAAAAGCGACATTGTTTTAAAATATTACAAAACTTTATAAAAGTTAATTAGATGAATAAGTAGAGTTTAGAAAGTGGAAAAATTTTACATGAAAAAGCTTTATCGTTGAGTGACATGATTGGACCCCAACAAATTTTGTGAACCAAGAAAAAGGAATAAAAATAAAAAGAATTTTTGAAGCATAATAAAATGGATATTAGGTATTAGAAATGTTAGTGACCAATTTAGTGACCAATTTTAGTGACCAAATGAGGTAGAATATAATGAGGGACTTTTAGAAGTTAATGAACTAGGACTAATTTGGAAAGGATTCATTAGGAAATGAGATTTTGAGTTTAAATATTTTAATAGATTAATTAAGCCAGGGGGAAAAAGAAAAGAAATAAAAAGGAATTTTAGAGTTCAATTTGGAAAGAGTTATAGAGAAAGTAATTAAATAAATAGATTAAGAAAAAAGAAAAGTGCCTAAAAGAAATAAATGAGATCATTAGGAATCTAAGTTAAGAAATAAGTGTTAGGGGTTAAAAACTTTAGTAATTAATACAAGTGACGATGGATTTAATCTATATGATACATATAATTATCCAAGTAAGCAGGATTTTAGGACATGACATACATGAAATAAATAAGTTGTAAAGTATTAGTCACTTGTAAAGGTAAACAATAAAGAAAGGAAATGAAAATTGGACTTTAAACTAAGTGATAACAAGAAGTAGAATAAATTAGATGAAATCTTTTAGTGACTAAGGAATAAATGACCAAGTTCATGACATAGAGGTTAGAGCGGTATCTAAGTTCTTAAGCAATAAACCAACACCATAAGAAGCAAAATTTAGTTGTTTGAAAGAAATGTAACTAAGGAAGCAAATTAGTTAATAAAGGGAATAAAGAAAAAGGTACATAAAGATAAGTAGTCATGAACCTAGAAAGAACATTAATAAATTGATAATTATACATAAGGAACAAGTGACCATTTTAGTGACCAAGGAAACGAGTCATTCAGTTAATAAAATTTAATTAGATCAGTAAAGGAACATCAACAGTGAGACCACTTGACGATGACTAAAGAGTTCATAATTGGACCTTAGGAAATTAAATTGAGTAAAGAGATAACCATACCTAATTAGGTAAAGAATAATTATTAAATAAATAATTCAAAGTTACATAAAGAATTAAATTAAGTGATAGTATGCCTTAAATAAGGAACTAAAGTAAAGGAATGCTAATGACGTAAACTAGATAAACGGTAAGGATATAATGTGAACACTCACATCTAGTTATATATATAAGTAAACTTCTAGTGATGTTAAATGTGTGAATTGTTGAATTATGCATCATGTCTGAAGTTAAGGAGGGATGTTGGAAAGTTCCCCTAGAGCATACAGTGATGGATACACTGAAGAAACTACTGCGCCTCAACCCCCAAGGGTAGTCTAGGGAGTATACTAGAGACGGACCTCCAATGGCTCGGGTTCGCGCCCGACACCGAATAGCCCATGGCAAACTTTGATATACTTCAACGAGAGGCGAGGGTTTTCTATGACGGTAGAGTGCCTGTTCTGCAGAGACTGCGATTGGCCATTTTGATGATAGGGCTGCATGTCCTTACCCATTTATGAAAACCAGAACGAGGAGAGCTCCGGTCGCTCTAGTTGGACAAGAAGGATAAGGCGGGATTGTTGTGCACATGGATATTGGTATATGAGATTAATGAGTGGAAGATGGGCCCACATGCATCATGACTACTAATAAAGAGAATGGAAATAATGAAATGAACTCATGCATTGCATCATTGTACTAAGATTGTGACTATTTTTCGTCTAAGCATGATTGTATAACCTTAGTAATCCTGAGAGTTGAATGGGAAAATTGGAATGGTCAGCTAAGATCAAGAGTGGTGAGATAACTTAGAATGCATCTTAGGTATCCCAAAGGGAGTGGGAGGGACTCGATCTTGGATTATTTATGTTGTACATGGGGTAGGTGTCGATGAGACACCTTCTTCGATTATTGTGGAGGTGGAGACTCACCCTTACGCTAAATTTTTCCGGACATGGCGGGAATGGACACAAATTTTGCATCGAGGATCAACCGGGCTCTTCTTAGACTTAGGACGAGTAGAATAAGTTAAATTTTATTTTCATTTATGGGAGCCTACGTGCCCCTTCACTTTTAGCTAGTACAATTACTGTTATGACCATGTATTTCATATGACTAGGCAATGAATATAATGTATCTATTCCACCAAGTTTTCTTGTACAAAAAAAACTTTCATATTTTTTTAAAACTCGTAACCTCTCAGTTGACTAGAATAATCTAGTGGAAGGGATTGTCCTAGTTAACCGAGGGTGTTACACTTCCAATATGGGTAATCCTCACCAAAGAAAGCTGATGGTCTGGTTATAGAGGATCCTTCTGCTATGAGTTGATTATCCTGAGGAGCTGCCATGGATGTTGTTCCTTCTCACTCATTGGAGTGATCAACCCAAAAGGACAAGCTCTGACACCAATTGATGGTTCAGAGTCAGACATAGAAGAGGGGTTGAATAAGTCTAAGATTCTTTCTACAAAAATTAAAAACTTTGTAAGCGTAAGCAATCTGACTTATGGAGTAGATTGTTAAGAGCAGGGAAAGAGAGAATGAATACAAAGAATTTATACTGGTTCACTTCTAACTAAGAAGTTACATCCAATCCCTTCAAACTTGAAGGATTTCCACTATTGTAAAAACACCTTTTACAATCTCAGCACCCAACTATGCCACAAGTATTCTTGACTCCAGCCACTCCTGGCTTAAACCTAAGTATAGTTTCAATAAGTCACTCCTGGTTCAATACCAAGTATTCTTTCAAAAGCCCCAGGCCACAAACTGTTTCCTAAAAGAAACTAAAGGCTAGAAATACACTATACTTTTATACAAATACAAATTTTAATGATAAATTTTGTTTGGTGTTTTTGAAAACTTAATGTATAAAAAGATACAAGATATAAACAGATACACTAAGTAAGAAAGACAAAGACCAAGGTCTGATAGAGGTAGAACAACAAAGAAGGTCTTTGCTTTAGAAACTAAAACTAAGAATGAAGAAGAATGCTTTAGAATTAATTGTAAGCATTTCTTCAAAGGTCTCCGTAGTTCTTTTTCAAATTTTTGTATCTCTTCATATTTATAGTTCACTCAAAATAACTGTTTGATAATCTGATGAAGAGACATAACCGTTGTGAATCCATTAAAGAAATTTTAGCCATTGAGAGCATTAGACCTTAAGGAGCGAGGAGAAAACAAAAGGTCCAGTGTGAAGGAACATCAAAGCTTTACACTAAAATGGTGTTTCTTGAGAATCTCAGAACAAAAGTCCTTCTGTAGGCATTCTTTTTTCAACATAAAAGATGCAGAGCAAAAAGGGTTGACCTTCTGTAAGCATTCTGACATGCGTACTGAATATTTGAAATGCGTAAAATAGCTTTATTGGTTTCTTCCCGTAAGAGCTTTGGCCTTTCCATTATTTTGTATCCTTTTTTCTTTTGATGATAAGTGTGATTTCCTTGATATGCATATAGTTCAGAGCATCATCAAAATAAACTTTAATCTTTTTGTTGTATTCTTTGGTTCTTAAGAAAATACTTGTCTTCTTATCTCCTTTGATGATACGAGAAGTCTTCAGAGAAAAAGGATTAGTTCTGAACCATCTTCAAGGAGGATTTGTTAAGCTTTGATACCAAGACAAAAATAACGTTTTTATATATTTGGAAGTCTTGAGTCTGAAGACTTGTGAAAACAGAATGTGTTCCATGTGAGTTGAGGCTTGGTAGATCACTCCCTGATGGTCCAACTGGGTTCAGACTTCTCTTGGAATTTTCTTTTATCCCGTACAGACTTAAACACCAACATCAGACTTTTTGAGCTTCCCCTTTCATTTATAGCTTATGCCTTATAGACTTTTGACCTGAAACACTTAATTAGACAGGTCAAATAACACATAGGCGGACTTTATTTAATTAAATGTCGTAATGTGAGTTATTAACAAATCTTGGGATAAGAACCATCAACATCAGAGTCTTTGTAAAATAGACTTGGTTCTAACATAATTTATTTAGAGCCAAATAAGCTAACCTATGTAATTATCCCTTGACCTTAAATTTTGAGCCTAAGCCTATTTTATTCTATAATACTTAACCTCACATTGCAAGCCTAGATATGTTGAGAAAAACCATGATTGAATCTTTTGATGTGCTTTAGTGATGGCTTTCCTTGTCTCGATGAGTTACTAGGGACTAACAACTTATAAGTTTAAGGATGGAGAGTGTGCCCCATAGCATAAAAAAGGTACATTCTGAAAAATTAGGAAATCTGAAAAAATGAGAAAGAGAATGATGAAGGCCAAATACAAAGGTGTGATACAAATGAAAAAACCAAACGACAATAGAATATAAAAAGAGCAAAGCTCTGAAAAAAGAAACAAAGAAAAACAAAAGCACCAAAAATCCAAATTACCTTCTATCTTTCTCTGGAAAAAAAATATTTGGGGAAGAAATAAAGGAAGAGGAATGAGGTCAAGGTAAGGTAAACATCAGTAAACACATCCAATGAACCTTACATTAACAAAAAAACCAAGAATAACTTGTAGCCTAGCCTCATTACAAGCCTAAAAAGTCCTTATTGGTCCATGTGCATGTATTCATATGTATGATGCTTAGAAAAGTTACAAGCCTATGTTTACATATTGTTCTACAAGTAGGAGTGTATGATTCTTACCTTAAATACTTAACTTGTGAGATTGAAGCATTATTATCACAGCTTGCATGTTAAAGTGTCGCATTCAGATTATTGTGGATCAATGGAAGGTTTACCAATTGTGTCCTGTAATTAAGGCTTGTTCAGGTTTGGCATGATGAGAAATGAGATCCAGTGCATTAATTAAGAAAATTTAATGTTTCTTGAGGACAAGCAAGTCTTAAGTTTGGGGTGTGATAACGTTGAAAAGGCTTAATTATTTGGTCTATTTCATATAGCATTTTCTTAATTAATGGCTCATATTTCTTAAGTAATAAGCACAATTATTAAATATTTAGTAAGTTATGGAATTTATTCATTTTATAAATTATTTAAATATTTTAGTTATTAATTATATGAGTTTTAGCTTAAAATTGTAGTTATATAAAATATGATAATTTAACCCCTAGTGTACCTATGCCTGAGCCAGCGTTAGTACGCTGGATGCTTGTTTGTGTGTGATTTAATCAGGTGCCAAGTAGAATGAACATGCCAAGACTAGCATACTCATACTCTTCAAGTACGGCACAAGGAGACCAAGCCACCACGCGTGAGTACGTTGGCTAGTGTACGCTCATGCTAGCCAAGTTCACGCATCACGCACCAGCCATAGATTCACCACGCATAGGCACACTGACTAGTGTATGGATATTTTTTTATGGTGTATATGATGATGTATTGGTGGTGTATATGATGATGTATTTCTAAAAATTATGGAAATAAAGTACTTGAAATGATTAAGAATTTCATTAGATATAATGTTACTTGTTAATACCTTCACAAGGAAAACCCATTAGGACAAAACCCTAAATTAGGAAAAGGAGTACACACTGAACCCCAACTATCTATAATAAATTTTAAGGTTCTGGATATTCCATTTATGCTTGATAGTGGCACCATCGAGTGTCTCTAATCGGTATGTTTCTTTGTGGGTAACTTTTGTGACTCGATATGGGCCCTCCCAATTTAGGGCCAATTTCCCTTGATGGGAAAACTTATTTTCCACACTAGTACGCGGTAGGACTAAGTCACGAGCATTGAAGCACCAAAGTTGGACCTTCTTGTTGTACCATAGAGCTACCTTAACTTTGATAGCTTAGTCTCAAATGAAAGAGGTGTCTCATAGTTCTTGGATACTATCTAGCTCGTTCTTAAGATTCTCCTTATTGTCAAACTCAAATGTTGGACCTTGCAAAAGGCTTCATGTATTTCTACCAGTATAACCACCTCGACCCCATATGTTAGCCTGAAAAGGGATTCTCCTTTAAATGAGTGTGGGTTAGTGCAGTAGGTTCAGAGGACATGACATAGTTGGTTCATCCAATCCCTCTTTTCCTCACCAAACCTCTTCTTTAATCCCTTAAAGATTTCTCTATTTTCCATCTCAGCATGACCACTCGTTTGGGGATGTTCGACATATAAAAATACTTAGGTAATTTGGAGACCCTCCAAGAGCTCAGTAAATTTCTTATTTGTGAATTGGGTGTCGTTATCACTAACAATTTGACTTAGGACACTAAACCTTGCAATGATGTCTCATAAATAAATCTCTTACTCGTGCCAAAGTGATATAGACAACAACTTCAACTTTGATCCACTTAGTGAAATAAGCAACCTTGATAATAAGGTACTTCACACCA
Organism: Clitoria ternatea; assembly: GCA_037962975.1. Classification (NCBI taxonomy): domain Eukaryota; kingdom Viridiplantae; phylum Streptophyta; class Magnoliopsida; order Fabales; family Fabaceae; genus Clitoria; species Clitoria ternatea. Next base: position 101,844,116 of record CM075673.1, on the reverse strand, counting down.
CCTGGCATGGTAAGGAAAGGTCCTAAATATCAAGGCCTTATTGATGAAAGGGCCAACGGACAACCGAAGTAAACAACTCCTTCGTCAGCATGTGGTGTAAGTTAGCAAACTTTTCGCAGGAGTCATATTTCTTTACGTACTCTACTGTGTCCTTTTCTATAGTGAGCCATGAGTAACCGACCCTTAGGATCTTCCTCATTAAGCTTCGACTGACAATTGAGCGCCCATATTTTCCTTCGTGCACCTTTTCCTGTAACATTGTCGATCTCATATTTAAGCATTTTAAGTAACGCATTGAAATAACTCTTCTAAACAACATTCCATCCACCATAGTGAAATGAGGTAGCTCTCTTTTCAATTTCTTTTTCTACAAGGGGTTTGTGGGCAACTGACCTTTCACCACATACTGAATTATAGAGGCCAGCTATGAAGCTTCATTAAAGGCTTGCGCATGGATTGTAGGGATCCAAGGTAAGAACACGATACTTGGTTTTGTAAAGGTTGGATAGTGGTTATTATGGAACCAAATTTCTTAGTATTGGATTATCTAGATAAGACATCGACCCAGATGTTGTCCTCCCTTGGAACATCCTTAAATTTGACCTGTTCAACTTTTTCCTTTAGCTCATTCACCTTAGCCAGGTATTGCTGTAGTAATGGTTCCTTTGTTTGGTACTCTTCAGACACTTAGGAAATGACTAATTGAGTCATTGTAGAGGGTGACTTCTTTGGTTCCAATGTCCATGGTGGCTTACATTCTAGCCAAGCATGCTTTGTATTTAAGTTAGTTGTTAGAAGTTTTAAAATCCAAATCTCATAGAGATTTTGATGTGAACTCCACTATCGCTCTCCACTACAACACCGGCTCCACATCCCTTATTATTTGATGACCAGTTTATAAACAACGTCCAATGCACATGCTTGTCCTTAGGGTTCTCACCTATCAACTCGACAATAAAATTTGCTAGCACCTGAGCCTTAATGGTGCTCTAGAGTTCATATTTGATGTTGAATTATTAAAGTTTGATTACCCATTTGATCATCCTTCTTGCTAGATCAGGTTTGAATAATTCTGACCATAATGGTATATCAGTGCAAATCATGATTGGGTGGGCATAAAAGTATGGTCTCAATATCTGGGATGCCAAAATTACAACCAATATTGTTTTCTCAATCTTTCGATATTGGAGTTTGGCTTCTTGGAGAGTCTTCCCGATGAAGTACACATGATGTTGTCCCTCGAGAGTTTCTTATACTAGGACTACTCATAGGGCCTCATTTGAAACAAATAGATACACAATTAGGTTTTCATCAAGACTAGGATTTCTCAAGATTGAAGGTCTAGTCAGGACATCCTTTAGGCTCTAGAATGTCGTTTTTTACTTTATACCCCATTCATATTTCTTGTTTTTCTTAAAAATTTATATAAGATGAGTGATTAGTGTCATCTTGGGCATGAACCTGACCAATGTAGCTATTTTGTCGTCAAGAGATTGAACATCTTTGAAACGCTTAGGACTCTCCAGCTCTTGAATCACATTGCACTTATTCAGATTAGCCTCGACCCCTTTCTAGGTCAGCATGAAACCCAGGAATCTTCCTTTAAGTACAACAAAGGTTCACTTGAGGGGATTCAGTCACATGTCACATTCCTTCAGTTTCTCAAAAAATTCCTAAGATCAAAAATATAGTCGTTGCCAACCAGGATTTTTGCTATGGTATTGTCTATATAAACCTTTACTAACTTGGTATGTATTTGCTCCAAGACTTTGTTGATCATACACTAGTAGATGGTGTCAACATTCTTTAGATCGAACAACATGACGATGCAATAAAACACACCCTTGTCATTGATGAAGCCATTTTTTCTTCATCCTTCTCCCAAATCAGAATTTGGTTGCACCTAGAGTATGCATCCATAAAATATAAGAACTAGTAACTAAAAGAATAATCTACTATACAATCTACGTTGGGGAAGGGGTAATGATCCTAGGGGCAATACCAGTTAAGATTAACATAGTCCGTACACATCTGCCACTTGCCGTTGGACTTCTAGACCATCACCACATTGGATAACCATGAGGGATATCAAATTTCTATGATGAAATCGGCCTTAAGAAGCTCTTTTGTTTGCTCACATGCGACTTTCTACTTCTCTGAGCACAAGTGTTATTTCTTTTACACGAATGGCTTCGTTTTAGGGTACACTACCAGTTTGTGGCAACAAAAATAGGATTAGTACCAAGTATGTCAGTCGTGGTCTAGGAAAATAGATTTTTTGAATTCTTGAAGAAGCTTTACCAGTCTCTTCTCCATATTGGCATCAAGCTTGTTATTGATGTGCGTAACCTTTTCCACGACATCTCTAAGCATGACAATTTTTTAGCTTCCCTTCGATATGGATTTGGAGGGATTTAGAGGATCAATCTTCAACTCTTCTCTAGATTTGAGATCAATCAAGTTGATCATTCCTCTTAAAGTCTTGTTGTCATTCAACTTGTGTTTCTTCATGGACACCTCTTCTTTAACCATAAGCTATACTAAACATTTTATGTTTTAAACTTATTTCACTAAAAAGAAAATTGAGTAGGCTATTGCAAAAGGCTTAATAGGAAATTAAACATTCATTACGATCCAATAAAACCATTATTTATCTGATTTCTCACGTCCATAAGCCAACACCATTATGACATCAAAAGAATATATAAAACCATTCAATGAAAGAATATAAGAAAAGAAAAGGTCAAGAAAGGTTCCTTAGAATAAGAGATACGACATACTATAATGATTCACTATGAGCTAATCTAATAAATATTATACTTATCATAAACACCTAGTATATCAACTATGTAATTTATGGATTTGGCTCTTTTGCTCACTTTGGAGAAAAAGTAAGGAATCTTAACTGTTGATAAAAAATTAAAGGACATGCCCAAACATCTGTGAAAAAATCAGAGAATGAGGGAGTTGAAATACTTGATCTTCAAAGACAAAGTTCATAATAATGGAGAGGGGGTAGTGAAGAAATAGAGGTGGATGTGGCTAGGGACTAGGGTTGAGGAAAAGAAGAGAAAAAGGTGTAAGTGGAGGGAAGAGAAAAGAGGGAGCCACACAGAGTAGAAGAGAAAAAAGAGACTCATTAGGTTTAGTTATGGGCTTGGCTTAATGTAATTTCTCATCCCCCAAATGGTTATTGTCAACGGTTATAATTTTAAACCACAAATAATATCATTCAAAATTAACACGTGCCAACAATGTGGCACTGCTAAGGTAACACAAACATTATTTACCTCAACAGCTAACAAAAAATACTAAAGGAAGATTATTTCTATCATTTTATATAATATATAGATTAAGATAAATTATTATCTATTATAATTATTATTATATAATTATTATTTTAATGTTATTATTAATAATATATATTTATTTATTATTTAAAAATCTTATTTAAAATTAAAATCATCTAATAGTAGACTTTTTACGCACTCAATTTAAACTTTATTTAATTGGTATAGCTTATTTTCAAGGTTATAATTTGATTTTTACATGTCTCATAACTTTTGTCAAATTCAAGCTAAAATTTATAATCAAATTTTTAGACTTTATAATTACAATCTGATAGATTATTTTCTACTCAATATCTATTTTCGTCATTTATCTTAATTAATTAATTAATTAACTAATTAATTTAAATGCATATCCAACTACTATAATTAATTCCATACATTTTTGTTTGTAATTTTGACAATATAATTGATTATTGTAAACAATCCCAACAAAATAGATAATTTTTAAATTACTTTTTATCCAATGTAACACTCTAAATTTTAAAATAAAGGATTAATTAAGGAGATAAATATTAAATAATTATATTTGGGTTATTTAATGTTCTAAAATATTGGGAATAAATAAATTAAGATTTTTGGGAACTGTATATAATTTATTAGAACCGGATAAGCTGAAAATGAGCCCGGTTGAAATATGGGTGTCGGACCAAGTATCTCCGATTGGGATGATATTGGTCAGGGTTGTTAAGGATATTATTGGAAATCTGAATATCTATTCGGAATAATTTTTGGATAAAGTATTGAGCCCGAACAAAGATCCTGTTTATCATAAAACGATGAATCTTTAAAGAGGGATTAAAAATAAAGCCAAATGACCCATTTTTCTCTTCTTATTCTCGTCAGCTTTTTGGGTCATCTTAACAAACACCTTGCTTCTTCTTCTTCTCTATTCTTCTCCTTCATTTCCTCTTCTACTTTTCTTCAAAAACCCTAAGCAAAAGGGTGGTGGCTCTCTTCTCCTCTCCTATTTCCGTTCTTGAAAGAGCTTGGAGCTTGAAGTCTTACCCTCCTTTCTCCTCATTTTCATGTGGCTTTTCCCTCTCTTGGAAAACTCTCTCATTCCTTCTCTTGAGGTAAACTCTTGCTATTTCTCAAGAGTATGAACTATAGGTTTTTGGGTTTTAATGTTGGGAAAGTGATTTAATGAGTGTTGTTGGGTTTTAGAGAAACCTTAACCCTATGATTTGGGGAAATACAAAATATGAATGGAGAAGCATTTATTGAGTTAGATAATTGTTATTGGTGAGGTGAAATAATGTTATTAATGGTGAATGGCCATTAATGAAGCTTAATAATTGATGATGGTTGTTAGGAACCATCAATGTGGGAACCCATTAATGGGTTTGTCATTAAAAGTGCATAATAATAAATTTAGGCGCCTAAACCATGATGGTTGTGATAGAATTAATGAAATAAATGAGGTTTGAGAATTTAAAGTGATATAGACACCGAGTAAATGAATATACATTTGAATCTTGGTGGTCCGAACAGAAAATTGATTGTGTGATATATTGTGATGTAGGAAATAACCCCATTGACGAGGTGGAATCATCGGACCGCGTTGATTACTACTTCTCTTAAGGTAGAAGGGGGTAACTATTCTAAAGGCATGATTTCATCCATTGATGATGTGAAAATATGTATATATGATTGTGTTTGATGATTGCTTGGGTGGATGATGTGATGATTTCATGATTTGAGTGCATTTAGAATGATTGATGTTATGTGGCATGTATTTGGGATGATGAATATGATATTAAACTAGTCTGAGTCGGAGTCAATGATCTGGTGTGGGACCAGCCACGAGAGTCAATATATGGCTAAGGTTTTATACCGGTGCTGTATGTATCCGGTATCCCAGTGAGAGGACACCGATCTTGATGTCCTGGAGATTCTTCACACCGACCTTATGTCTCTGATATAGAGAACAAATTCCATCCGATATGCGAAGTGTTATCACAGACATACCGGTATAGGGCGATCGCCTATACGGTCTTATCAGTCTGAAGTTTTACCTATTGAGTCAGTATGGCACACAGAACGGATGAAGTGATATCCGTACTTTGGTACTAGTAACGAGACCAGATCTGATAGTATGTTGAATATGTTGATGAAATATGTCATGATGGTTTGAGACCATGTTTTGAATTGAAATCAATTATGTGAAATATCCCAATTATGTATATATGAATTGATAAATGTGATTGCCACTAACTACCGATGTGTGTGAGTTCCAACGAGAATTGGTAAAGATTGAGAATACTAAAATCCACTAAGTGGTAGTCGTGAATGGACGATTGATTGAGTGGCATTTAGGATGCATAGTGTGAGAGTGCATTGATTGGAATTTGCATCCATGGCATATCATTCGCTGCTTATATGGAATGTTAGGGGTTCCAATAGGCAGGCCCAGTGGGAAGGTGACCCAGTGCACGGGTATACTGTTATTGTTCCCTAGTGATTCGGGGATGTGTACACATGTTACTACTACAGTAGATGCATAGTAGCACACCTATGCTTGTCCCACATTTGATATGTTGTTGTGTCCCACAGTCGGATCCGCTCTTGAAAATAATTCCTTTGTGCATATGCGTTAGCTTTAAGAGCATTTGCATATAGTCGGAGATATACCTAGTTGGAAGCCCGTGGTGGCAATGGATGATTGAGAAATAAAGAGGAAAGAACTGTGATACTAACACTATGTGTATGATGATGATATTATTAATAATAATGAAATGAATATGTGTGTTATGGATATAGTCCTTTGAATATGAATATGTTGCAATGAAATGATATGTTATATGAATAAGAGTGTGATGTTGTTAAGAAGTGTATCATACATAAGTATGTTAGAATATCATCATAATGTATGACTTTGATTCATTTGGATTATGCTACTCACCTCCTAGTTGCCATTTTAAGTTTGATGTAGGTATGATGTAAAACCCTACTCTTTTGGAGGTCGAGGATTGATAAAGGTAAATATAAAAGGAATGTGGGTTAGCCTTGGCCGGCATATATATATATATATATATATATATATATATATTCATTTTGTATAGCATATAGTGTGTATATGCTTATTTTGAAATTAATTTGATGATAGTTGATTTTGGAGGTCATGTAGGAAAATTAGACCGTATGTGTATGGTGAATTTTCATTAATGACCTTGATAATGTATAAATGATATTATTATTATTAAATTTTATTTCTATCGTTTGACAAATCGATGAGGCAACTTTCATCCTCTTTTTGATATATATTTAAATAATAACTCTTCAATTTAATTACATTTTCTACTTTTTCCCTTGTGACGGCCTCGAGTCCGGTCGTCCAATGAGCACTCTGATACCTTCTCATATCTTCATATATGAGATAGGTTATTAAATGATCCGGGGTAATTACTTGGTATTATATATATATATATATTAAATTTCTTCTGCTTATAATTAATTTAAATCGTGAAAAATTTACTCCTACTTTCGGGTCAGGGTGTTACATCCAACACATCCAAACATATGCAATAATCAATTTTAGATAAGGCCTGTTTGGTTCCCAGTTGTGATTTGCTAACTAGAGATTGTCAAAAACTTTATTGTAATCTGTTCATCTAATAGAGTTTCAATAACCTCAAACAATATATATAATTTATCTTAACCATTGAACGATTTTATTCTCACAATTTCATTTTTATAACTGAAACAAACACATAATAAATCTTTTAAACCCAAGGTACTGTACGTTGACATTTCTTAAAGAGTAATCATATATTTATTTAAACTATTCACCATTGATGATGAAAAATTCACTTCAACACAGTAAAATGAGTCAATTTCTAGTGTTTTTTAAAACAATTCTGTAACATCCTCGGTTAATTAGGACAATCCCTTTTACTAGATTATCCTGGTCAACTGAGAGGTTATGAATTTTAGAAAAATATGGAAGTTTTTTTTGTATAAGAAAACTTGGTGGAACAGATACATCGTATACACTACATAGTTATATACAACATGTGGTCACAATAGTAACTGTATATACTGAAAGTAAAAGGGCACGCAGGCTCCCATAAAATAAAATAAATTTCAACCCATTCTATTCGTCTTTGGCCCAAGAAGAGTCTAGATAATCCTCGATGTGAAGTCTGTGTCCATCCTTAGGATCTCTAGAAAAATTTAGTGTAAGGGTGAGTCTTTACCTCCACAAAACTGGGAAGGTGTCTCATCAACACCTGCCCGCATACAACACAAACAATCCAGGATCGAGTCCTTCCCACTCTCTTTGGGGTCCTTAAAATGTATTCTAAGTTATCTCACCACTCTTGATCTTAGCTGACCATTCCCATTTTTCTATTCACCTCTCATAATTACTAAGATCTATACAATCATATTCAAACTATGAGCAATCACAATCTCAATACAACAATGCAATGCATGAGTTTATTTCGTTATTTCCATTCTTTTTCTTAATCAACATGATGCATGTAGGCCCATCTCCTGATCATTTTAAACACAATTCAGATCACAGTCCCACCTTATCCTTCCTATCCACTAGAGCGACCGGAGCTCTACTCATTCTGTTTTCACAAATGGGTAAGGACCTGCAGTCCTATCATCACAATGGCCAATCACATATCATATCAGAACGGGCACTCAACGGCCATAGAAACCCCCGCCTCTCATCGAAGTATATTAGAGTTTGCCACGGGTTGTCTGGCGACGGGCGCGAATCCGAGCCATTGGAGTTCCCGCCTCCAATATACTCCCTAGGTCGCCCTCAGATATCGAGGTGCAGCAGATTCTTCAGTGTACGCATCACTGTTATGCTCTAGGCAGTTTTTCATTCATCACCCTTATTCTCCATGTATGATGCATACAACACACAATTTCTTTTACTAGTCATTCATAGGGTCCTTTGTGACTCCATTTCATTTCTAATGTCGGGTCTATTTCAATTAATTCTTTCTTTTCTTTCTCAAAATTCCTTAATCCATAATGGTCTTACCCGACACTTAGAAATGAAATGAGATCTCACATTTCCAGAAAACCATGGGGTATATTGGCGCTACAACGCCCATCATCACATCGGATCCGATCTAATCTCATCGTGTCACACCCCAACTTTCTGGACCCGAATCCTGATGTAATCAAGATAATAATTAATAAAATGCGAGTAAGTTTTTCACGTTTAAAATAATTTCAAAACACCACAATGATTACATCAAGACCCGAACCACAAAAAACCGAAGAGTGAGATCTAATGATTTATAAACTGGATCGCTAATCAAAACGCCCACATATGTATACAAAATAGTTTGAGTTTATAGTAGAAGAAGAATATGTATACGGGGCACCCACCTAGTTCCATATATGAAGATATGGAAAAAGGCTCAAGCAATCATGCAATTTCATGACCTAAACCTATTAGGCCACAACCAATCAAACACCCAAATACATTCATTACCATTTGAAAATTTCAGCCTTAATTCATGAATCATCAAAAATTCAACACATACAATAGGACTACATGTCCAACATCGTTCCATTCATCAAAATGGGCATAAGTCTCAAAGCCCCAAATATCAATACATCACCCATGTACATTGTCATCCATACAATATCATCAAATCCATGGTTATCAACTATCATCTTATACAATTCATTCATCACAACATAATTAATAGTCATTGCCAGCCAAGGCATTCTGTTACCACTATTTACCTTCTTCAAGAGGTTTAATTTAAAAACCCAAACTCATCCCACAACAAACCTGCACCACAATGCTAAAAAGGAGACAACATGGGAGAGTGAGTTATACATTCAAAATGACAAATATAAATATATTATGATCATGTGTACATGCGTACAACATCATATGTGCTTTGCAATTAAATCATTAAGTGTTAAACAGCCATTATCAAGATATCATCTTAGGCATACAAGCCTTATTATTCATAATTCATGTCAAGCATAAACACAATCATATACATATTCATATAGCCCTTTTATCATCATGGGCATTCATAATTATCAACATTAAGACATTAAATCTTTAGTCAATTAACACTCTCTCAAGAGGTTCTCATCTCTTTTGGTCATCTCCATCTCAAATGCCATGTACCTATGGCTAATGCATATGTAAACTAATGAATTCATATGCAATGGATCCATTTCAATCACCCATGCGCACATGGTTTCTTAAGTTATCGCAACCACTTATAATCAGCCTCATAGTGGTTTCCTGCCACGCATGGGGTACTCCTTTTTCATAACCCTGCAAGGCTTTCTCCGTGATCACAACCACGTTTCATTCATTTCATATTGGTTTCCCGCCACGCATGGGGTACTCCCTTCATAGAATCCCGCAGGATCTTTCTTATTTCAATGTACTCGTGATCGCAACCACGTTCATCATTCTCAATATATTGGTGATCGCAACCGCCTCTATTCACTCATATATTGGTTTCCCGCCACGCATGGGGTACTCCTTCATATCCCGTAAGACCATTCACTGTGATCGTAACCACATAATCAATGCTATGTTATGCCATGAATGCAATAATGCATATGCCAAATCTTAACCTCGCAAGGATTTCTCACCCTTTCACTTAGGGGTATATTATATATTTAGTTTTGTCATCATTGGCATACAATTAATCACAAGGCCCCTCAAGGCACAACATTCATATTTCCATAAATCCACACATGAAAACCAACAAGGCATCTCAGAACATATATTAATCAATCATCATTGCATCTCAAACATACAAGTCAATGCTTACATTAGTCATAATGGCATCACAATCATCAATGATAATCATCACCACTTATTCAAGGGAATGTTCAACAACAACATCCTTTTTCATTCAACATTATCACTTATCATTCAATACATGTGGCAGCATCCACTTTTAATCATCATCAACATCATATCAAATTCATTGATTTACATAACCCATTGCCATTCAATTGTCCCCTTATTAATTTCATTATCATACAAGGTGTGTCATATAACCACAACATTTATTTTTCATTATCAATTGTCATAACACATAATTAATGGTGGAACATTCATGTTCTCATAACGTGATTTAGGCATATACATATTTTGCCAATACATTAGATCAACATCAAACGCCACCAAACACACCACAAACGTATACCCCTAATAAAATCTCTTGATTTTACATAATAAAAAGGGGTTTAGATAATAATAGGCTCATGACAATTTCCACATTAAGACATGGGGAAAGGTTCATTCTTAGTCTCAAAAATAGGGGAAATGTCACAAACATCACTTATTTATCCCAATTTGACAATCATAAAAAATTGGGTTCAAAACCCTCTTAAATGTGAATTTTACAATGCAATGGGTCTAGTGTTTTATGCCTAATGAGAGTTAGAAAACTCTAATTAAGGTAAGCCAATTTTCACACCTCCGTAACATTATTATCTACAACTTTTATGGGGAAGTCAGAGGCTAATCATTAAGATACCCCAACGGGCCAAAAACAGCAAGGGAAAAGCAGCAGTTGGAAATTTCTAACAATGGCAATTCCACTGGCCGTGGGAAATTCCCACTGGCCGTGGAATCCACTATTTCCACCACCCAAAATGGCCATTTTTTTATATTTTGAGGCAGAACGATCCACTGGCAGTGGGAAATTCCCACTGGCTGTGGATCTCACTGCTGTAGGTATCATTCTGCAGCTTTTTGGCCCTTATGTTTTTTCCAACTTCGGGACCCTTTTCACTAAGCTATTCAACTCCAATTTGCATGAAATTTTATACAAAACTTACCTACCCTATTATCAATTATGTGGCAAAGTTTTAAGCCAAAATTCCATCCCAATCAAAATCTAAGCTATAGGGTAGTTTTATGCATATTTTGGGCACTTTACATGACATACTAAAATGCAATTAGCTAAGTTTTGGTCCAAACTCTCTATGAACTCATATTCACATATATATATGTGACTTGCTCCAATAAGTCCTATCCCATAATTCATTTCCTAGATCAAAGTGTGTGTCAATGGCATTTCAAGCCCTTTTTGGCTAAACCAAGCATGTCATTCATAAAAGTCACATGGAATTCTCAATTCACAAGACATATACATATTTCAACCCCTCATGGGTTGTTCATCAACAACACATCACTCCCATCAAAGGGACACTAAACATTCATCATCAATATAATACATATACATATATCATTCTCAATAGCTAACAATTTGCCAAACACATCATTTCACTATAAACATGGCAAGGCAAGCATGAGTACTATTGCATACATTAATCACCAATCATTCTACTCATACATTTGGAATGTAAACTCATCTCCTACCTTGAGAGAAGAACCACAATTCAAATGCTCCAATCATTTCGCACCTTCACCTAGAACATAATCTACACAGCACACACACACACACGCGCACACATATATATATTCATTCAATCATAATCCATCACAAGGCTTCACCATAATTTTAAACAATCATAAACATCTCTTAAGACTTGGTAACAAATTCTAAACTTTTCAAAACATTCATTTATACACTTATGTTAGGTTTTAGGAATTCCTTTCCCAAAACCATGATTGTGACATCCCAAAAATAGAGGTAAATTTTTCGCGATTTTATTATTATTAATCTATGAAACATGTGAGTGGTGAAGCCATTTATCAATTACCCTGGATCTATCAGAGACCTATCTCATATATGAAGATATGAGAAGGTAAGTTAAAGGAATTAACTCTTAAGAAATCCATAATTAATAATAGCGGAAGTATCTTTAGTAAAATAATATTATGGAGTTAAATTCTTAAGAGATCACTCAGTTGAAATTAAGAAGCCAAGATTATCCCAAAGTATTCATAAAGCAGGATAGAATCATGGATTAATATGAAGAAAAAGGAAAATAATATATTTAAAGCTTTTTGGGGGAATCAGGTCCCCCTCGCTCAAGCGAAATCCCATTCGCTTGAGCGAGCTTTGCATAGCACGCTTAGGCGAATCATAAAATGCTGAGCGAAAGAAGAAAATGAAGGTTCAGGGGTCATTTCGCTCAAGCGAACCCCAACTCGCTTGAGCGAGCATTGCAATCCTCGCTTGGGTGAAGCCAGCGAGTGTAAGGCGAAAAACGCCCAGAACCCACTCCACGCTCACTCGCTCGGGCGAAACCATTCCCGCTTAAGCGAGATTACTCCCGAGAGCAATTTCCTGATAAACCCGAGAGCAAAACCTGAGACCAAATCCCTCTCGCTTAGGCGAATCCCCAGCTCGCCTGAGCGAACACCAACTAAAATCTAAACTCTGATTCTAATGCAATTTCGCTTGGGCGACTTGTACATCCGCTTGAGCAAAAATGGAATAATGGCCCAACACTGATGCTGGGACGATCTCGCTTGAGCGAGTTCCATTCTCGCCTAAGCGAGAGTCATCCAGAATCCAAAAATTGATACAGGGACATTCTCGCTTGAGCGAGAAGCCCTCTCGCTTGAGCAAGTTTGACAGGAAAACAGGGGAAATGCAGAAATCACCCAACTCTCCACACCAAAACTCATTCTAATCAATTTTACCTAATTTTAACACTTCATATATATCATATTACACATTTAGAACTTATTCTAATTAATCATTCTTGTAAATTTCCATTACAACTCATCTATTGTATAAATTAACTCACTAACTCTTCTATTTCATAAGTCTAACATTCCACATATAAACTTCATTCATTCATCAAGATATAGGGAGTTTCATCATTCATTCATTCACAGGGTCATGATTGAAAATGAGTCATAGACAAAAGATCTCATTTTCCTCCATGACCTCCCAAACTCATTATTCATACAATTATTCATTCTAAATCCATACTATACCAACATACATTGTACTATATACATTACATCTATTCCACATATCTATGTAAACCAAAATATTGCCGGTCAAGGCATTCTTTACCAAAAAGGGGCCTCCTTCACACTCTTCCTCCACAATAGCTCCAAAGCAATACCTACAACACAGGAGCTAAAAAGATATACCACAGGGAGAGTGAGTATACTTTCTCAATGACAAAAATCCAACAAATAGAACAATATATGCATGAATGTAATACAACTATCTCCTTCCCAAGAGGAGTTTATTTAATATCAATCAATCAATCATTTCGATACAATTATTCCCTGATTCTCTCAGAATTATATTAATCAATTCACCATCACAATTTAGTAATTAAAAAGGGAGTTTCCATTCATATCTCATCATCAAGGTATCACACTATACCATGCTTTCAAACTGATGCACATGCTAATGTCATGAAAATGCACATGCACGGATCCGATTTCATTTCTTCGGGTGATCGCAACCACCATATCATATACTCATTCTCAATGGTTTCCCGCCTCGCAAAGGGTACTCCCTCTGGCAACCTCGCAAGGTGCTTCTCGTGATCGCAACCACGTTCAATATTTCATATAGGTTTCCCTCCTCGCAAGGGGTACTCCCGCCTCATGATCGCAACCATGGGCATTCAATCTCATTGGTCCCGCAGGGCCTTTCATTTCAATACCAGGTGATCGCAACCACCGGTCTAATAATCATAGGAACTCTCAAGCCCTTTTTCATTTCCATCATCAAGTGATCGCAACCACTTATCAACATCATGATATGCATGTCATGCCATGTATACAAAAATGCTCATGCATGTCTCAAGCTCATTTAGATTATCTTACCCTTTCATCTAGGGTATATTCATTTTCAACCACACAATTTTCCACCAATTCATACACAAATGTCAATTCTCGTATTCAAGAAACATTCCAACCAAAGATTTTAGGCACTTATCATGTCTTATATGAAATCAATAATACATCAACGCATAATAAGCCATTCATAGCCTCTTTTAGGCTTCATCATATAAACACCATACACAATTCTCATCATCATACACAATTCATTTCCCTTACACATAATACCACCTTTATTTAAGAAAACATGTCATACTACATTAATACATACATTATCATTCCAATTCTCATGCATTTAGAAAATACACCCCTCTCCTACCTCAAGAGAAGTAGACCTCTGGGGTTGATGTTCCTGCTTCACCAATATTGCCAAGCCCTACACCAATCATTTATAGGGCCACATCAATTATTTATTCAAACACCAATCCAATATATATATATACATAGGTGTACACATGATTCTTATCATGTGAAAACTATTTACCAAATTCATTCATTTGCCTACTTAGGCTTCGGGAATTCCTTTCCTTGAATTACAATCCCTTAGTATCAAAGGCTACAACCTAATTATTAGGTTATTCCATCTAGTAAGATCTCCACCAACACCTTGGTGAGTTTCCCACCTATTATGACTTCAAATCAACTTTATCATCATTTAATGTATCCACCACATCACTTATAATATTCTTCCCATCAACAAATGTTAACTTTTTCAATAAATGTTATCCTTTTCAATATTTTACTTTTCCTCCTAAAATTCAAGTTTAAGGTTTTCACCAATCCACCAACCTTCATAAATGCTCATATACTTCCTTCTTTTACCACCATAGTTATAACTACCTCATTAATCACTCATAAGCTTGTATTTATGTCAACTTATCTTTAGATTTCCACTTTTAAACTTTCCTCAACATTACTCATACATTTATTGTGTTCTAACACCAAAACTTCAACTAAACTTCAACTATATACTTATATACATGGAAAATGATCATAATCTTACCTCAATAGAAGAAAAGAGTGAGTTTGCAAAAGATGAGGGAGTTCACACGAATTTGAGGAGTAAGGAGGAGAAAATATTTTAGTCTCCAAGCTTTCTTGAAGTCCTTGAAGGTTATTAATGGAGAAGGAAGAGATATCTCCTTTTAATTTAGAATTCAAGGGCAAGAGGAAAGTGAATTATGAAGAAGAAAAAGAGATATGAAGAAGAAGATAAGAAGAAGAGTGTCTACGTAAGAAACAAAGAGTGCAACCGACTTTTTGAATGGAAAAATGAGAATTTAATGTTTAAATTATTAATCCTTCATTAACTCTTCCGTTTTTTAATAAACAGGTTCACCGTTCGGGCCCAAAACATATTCTAAAAATTATTCCGAATATAAATTTGGAATCCCAATAATATTTTCTACGGCCCTGACCAACGGCATCTCAATCAGAGATACTTGGTCTGACACCTATATTTTATCTGGGTCAGTTTTCAGCTCATCTGACCACCATAATTCATCAGCAGTTTCGAAAAGCCTTGTTTAAGTCATTTCCAGAATTTTGGGATATTTATTAGCCCAAAGTTAATTATCCAACATTTATTTTCCTAATTTATCTTCCTATTTTTAAAAATTCAGGGTGTTACAATGATTCTCTAATCCTCAAAGGGGTTAACCATACACAACAATAACCATATCATATTCTTTATCCATAATGCCTCCAAATCATCATATGAATCATCCAATTGTCATCACTATCATCCAATATTCAACGTAAGCCACCTTGGCTTTATTTAAACCATCATCAATCAACAATTTCAAATGGCACATATCATGGCTTAAGTCCTCATCAAGTCATATTCTATTTTATTATTTCATCATCATTGGCCATTACCATTTCCATTATCATCATAGTGACAACATCCCATATTGAACATTTCACATCCATTCTCAAAATCAACTCTTCAAATCATCATTCCTATATATACGCATATATCTTTCCATTCTCAAGATTAGAGCCTTATTAAAATCCACCAACATCAATAATCATTACCAATAATTCTAACCATCTTTTCTATCCACAAAATTATTCTCATGACAACCAAATCATCAATTTCCTAAATTTTGCCAAGAGTCCCAATTACCAATTTCTTAAGGGTTTCATACAAATTAGCAAGCATCAATTCAACAATTTTCATACATCACCTAAAGCATAATATCATCATCAAAGTGTCAATAATTTGTGAACAGCACACAATGATCCCAATGGTCATCTACCTTATGGTTTGGGTTTCACATGCATATATCATCATTCATAATACATTGAGCTTAACTCAAAATTTCATTAACATCCATAATCAATTCCAATACTTCTAAAAATTCATTTCCTCATATAAATCATTCTAAAGGCACCACAATCATCAAAATCATCATTTTGGCAAAAATCCCGAATTTATCAATACTTAGGGTTTTCATCAAAATTACCCAATTAACAACTTCAACCTATTTCTTGAATCCATACAAACACCATAACCCTTATCCATTTATAACACAAAACCATAATCAAAAATCATTTCCCAAGCCATTCAAGCCTAGGATTTTATATTCTCATCAATACCTATATAACCCAACATTAATATTTCAAGCTTAATCATCACAAAACCATGAATGGAATAACAAAGAGGCAAGAAACCCTTACCTCAAATCCATACTTCTCCAAAAACGAAAATGGGAAGGAGGGAGAAGGAGATGACTCAAGCAAAGCTCCCATGTCCAATATAAGCTTCATAAATCCATGAAACCTAAGCTTTTGGGTGGAAAAATTGTGACGCCCTAAAAATGGGGGTAAATTTTTCGCGATTTAAGGAGGAAATAATTTAGGAAAAGAAAGCATTGCGGAATAAATTTTTAACAAGTAACCCTGGATCTTTTAAAGAAAACCTATCCCATATATAAAGATATAAGAAGGTATATAAATTTAAAACAAGAGTTCTCTTTAGACTACCAATTACATAATCTTCAACAAGAAATAGTTGAAATATACGTTAATTCAAGAAATATAAGTGATTATGAAAAGTGGTTCAAGGATACTTCAATTGACTTCTAAAATTAGGATAAATATATGTATGTTTAGTCTTAGAATTGGTGGAACATGTCACAAATATTGCCTATTAGTCCTAATTTGAAAGTCATAAGAAAATTGGTTCTAAAACCCCTTTAAACTTGAATTTTTCAATGCAGTAGGTTTGGTATTTTTCGCCTAATGAGAGTTAGAAAACTCCAATTAAGGTGAGATCAATTCTCGCACCTCCGTAACATAATTATCTACAACTTTTGTGAAGCACTCGGAGGCCAAAAATGTCATTAAGATCCCCAAACGGCCCAAAAACAGCAAAGAACGCTTATCAGGCAATCCTGTGGTAGCTAATCGATTAGGCCAAGCACCTAATCGATTACAAATGACTTAGAAGGCCTGTAATCGATTATTAATACCTTTGTAATCGATTACACATGAAACAGAATGCCTTTAATCGATTAGGAACACCTTTGTAATCGATTACGCATACTAGAATGCAGAAATTATGCAGAAAATGCATAATTTTAGGACTTCTAACCCCCTTAACTTTTTCATATCAACTCCAAATGCTATCAAATTTTGACATCAACTAAATTACACCATTTGTGACGCGTGGCCACTGGTCTCACTCAAAAATTCCTAAAAACGAGGGAGATATGTGCATAAGTATATTTTACTCATTTTGAGGCACTTTTATGCAACTCAAAGGTCTTTTCTCTATAAAATTGGGCCATTCCACTTCCCACAAGTCACAATTAATATGTTTAAGCTAATGGAATTATCACAACACCTCAAAACCTCATAATTCAAAATATGCCCCTACTAGTTCCTTGCTTATGCATGAAAATCATGGAAATCTTCAACTATACAACACATAAATTCATCATTCTTAATTCTCATCATTTGTTCACCAAATTGAGTCAAGTTCAACCATTCGTCATTCAAACAAGTATCTATATAATACATTCATTATAGCTATATGCATTACAAAGATCCATATAAAGCCACAAACTCAAAACAATTGCCGGCCAAGGCATTCTTTACCATAATAGGCTATCTTCACACCTCTTCTTCACTCAACACCTCCATGTGCAGCCTTACAACAAAGGTGCTAAAAAAAATATACCACAGGGAGAGTGAGTATACTTTCTTAATGATGAAAATCTAATATTTATGATAATATATACATGAATACAATGTAAACATCATCTATAAAAACTTCAATCCATACTAAATCATCAAGTATCAATTTACTAAACATAATCATATATATATCCTTTTTAATTCACAAGAAACAAATCCTCCACTAACCCATTCATAGTTGGTTTCAAAAGTAAGTTCCATTTATCCTTCACACAATTCACTCAACAGGATATCATTCTATGCCATGTTCTTATGGCTAACACACATGCTAGTGTTTAAAATGCATATGCACAGATCTGATTATTATTTCAACAGAGATCTCATTCACTTAAATTAACATCATCACTCCGGGATATACCCTTCGTGGCACCCCGCAAGGTGATATATTCATCAATTATATCATCATCATCACTCTGGGATATACCCTTCATGGCACCCCGCAAGGTGATATATTTATCAATATCATAACATAATCATCACATGATATACCATTCTTAGCCTCAAAAGGTCTCAATCCACAATCAATCATTTTAGGCACCAAGTTCAAATCCACATCACAAACACATGATATTACTTTCATTCAAGTAGACATGCCACATTACATCATCATATACATTATCAACATACATGTTCTCATACATTTAGAAAATATACCCCCTCTCCTACCTCAAGAGAAGTAGACCTCTGGGGTTGATGTTACTGCTTCGCAAGCGTTATCAAGTCCTACACCAATTGTTATAGGACCATATCAATTAATCATTCAAAAGCCATTTCAATATACACATACATAACTATGTACACATGATTCTTATCATGTGGAAACTATTTATCAATTTCATTCATTTGCCTAATTAGGCTTCGGGAATTCCTTCCCTTAAATCACAATCCATTATTACCAAGAGCTACAACCTAATTGTTAGGTTATCCCATCTATTAAGCTTTCACCAACACCTTGGTGAATTTCCCACCTATTATGACCTCAAGTCAACATCATCATCATTAAATGTCTCTACCTCATCATTTATCATATTTCCTTCATCAATAAGTGTTAATCCCACTTATATTACTCATTTCCCCCAATTTTCATAAGTTAGGGTTTTGTAAAAACCCACCTATATCATAATTGCACTTCCTCACTCATCATCTTTTAACCCCATCTTCACATACTTCATTTATTACTTATAAATATCCATATTCATTTCACCCACACCCTAGGGTTCATGCATTTGATGCTTTCCTCTCACCACCCACAAAACATTTAATACACCTCCAACCCACAACTACAAATTCCCTAAATTCCATGCATAAGAGAGTGACAAAGAGCTTACCTTGCTCCAAAACGAAAATGGCAGTTGAGAGGGAGGATGAGGATGACAAAAATGAAGAGAAAGGAGGGAGTAGTTTCAAGCATTCATGGTCTCCTCCTTGTTCACTAAAGAAAACAAAAATTTTGAGAGGAAGGTACCACTTAATCTAGGTTTTTCTTTTGGGGAAGAAGAAGATGAGTAATGAAAAAGAAGAAGAAGAAGAAGAAGAAGAAGAAGAAGAAGAAGAAGAAGAAGAAGAAAGGGAATGTGTCTACGTGAGAGAAGAAGAAGTCACTTGAATGAGAGTGAAAAATGGTGAGATTATGTTTTAATCTTTTCATTCTCACTTAAATTCCTTCGTTTTTAAATAAACAGGCTCTCAGTTCGGGCTCAATACATACTCTAAAAATTATTCCGAATACATATTCAGATTCCCAATAATATTATCTACAGCCCTGACCAATGGCATCTCAATCGGAGATACTTGGTCCGACACCCATATTTTATCCGGGTCAATTTTCAACTTGTCCGGTCATAATAATTCACTAACAGTCTCTGAAAATCTTAATTAAATTATTTCTAGCATTTTGGGATATTAATCAACCCCCATCTAATTATTAAATATTCATTTCTTAATATCACTTCTATTTTTGAAAAATTCAGGGTGTTACAAAAATGATTATGGAAAGTGAAAGGGTGGTGGACGGTTTTGGTGGAGGGTGGAGGAAGAAGAAGAAAAAATTAAAGAAGAAGGGAGAAGAGGAGGGTGTCAACGAAAATTTGGAGAGGGAGGAGAGGGAAAAGTGTAAAATTGGGTATTACCCAATGGTTAAAAGGGTGCCCCAAGTTGCTTTTACCATTGGTCAAGATTTCTCTTTGTCCAATGGACAAAAGAGAGTAGAAAAGTGGGGAATAAGCCACACGGTCATGAGAAGGGAGAAAAGGAAAATTTTCATTTTCTTTTAATTCTATTTGGCTCGTATGTTCTCCGTTTAATATCATATGTCGTGTCCAAATAACTATCTCCTCAATGCCAAAAATTATTTTAACTATACCACTATAGCCACAATAATTTTCTTAGTATTCTAGACCCATCAAATATCCAATTTAGCTTAATGGGTCCCACACCATCCGTTAAATCATCCGGTTCTGGTAAATCTTAATTTATTGATAATTCACCTCTAGTGTCTAATTAAGTTTTCCACAATTATTGGACCATAAATAATTATTTATCTTTACCCAATAAATTTATTTTCTCCAAAATTTGGGACGTTACACATCGCATCATTTTCACAATTTATTCATCTCAGGTTCCCTGCCGAGACATTTCTTTATTCATTCTTTTCTTATTTATTTCAGTATATCCATTCAATGCATCATACAGTGTTATTCATCAAATTATTCATTTTGTTAACTCATGATATTATTTAAGTGTTTCTACTACACAAAGCCCATATCACATCAATAACCATCCAGTGGCATTACAACATACAATTCATTATACTACATCATCATGTACTTTCATCACAATGTTCATCATGTAACTAACACGTATACATCCTTGTACACAATTGTTTACAGTCACACATTCAATCATGTTACATAATCAGTCAATTAACAAGTGCCATATTGCATGTAGTACTAAGAAATCATCACACAATAATTATTAAACACACCACATAATATACATTTCAATATTCATCATTACTATGGCTTAGCAAGTGATCGCACACTTAATGTCACTAAAAGTTTACTTATATAGACAACTAGATGTAAGCGTTCGCATAATATCCTTACCGTTTATCTAGTTCACATCATTAGTATTTCCTTAATTTACTTTGTTATTGGAGGTATACTATTCTTTGATTCAATTCTTTTTGCACCTTTAAATTATTCGTTTATTAGGCATTCTTTATTTACTTATGTATGATTATTTCCTTATTTAATCTAATTTCCTGAGGTCCAATTATGAACTCTTTAGTCATCGTCAAGCGGTCTCACTATTGATTTTCTTTTATTGATCCAATTAAACTTTATTAACTGAATGACTTGTTTCCTTGGTCACTAAATGGGTCACTATTTTGTTATGTACAATTGTCAATTTAGTAATGTTCTTTCTAAATTTATAACTACTAATCTTTTAGTGCTTTTTCTTTACCCCCACTCTATTTAATTTTATCAGTGACTTTATTTCCTAAGTTATATTCTTTTAGTCGGCTAGAGTTTACTCTCTCTATGATGTTAATTTATTGCTTAGACTAGAAATTACTCTAACCTTTTTTTAACTTAGTCAAGTATCATTCGGCCACTAAAAGTTGCTATTTAATTATAAGTCATCCTACTTCCCCTTTAGTAAAGTCTAAGTTCTAAAATCCTTTCCATATCTTTTATCCTTATTAGTGATTAATATTCTACAACTTAACCGTTTATTTCGTGTACATCATGTCCTAGAATCATTCTTACTTAGTTAATTATATATGTCATGCATCATATAAATATTTCTTAAGTCCCTTGTTACTTATTTTATTGATTACTAAGATTTTTAACTCCTAACACCTATTTCTTAACTTGGACTCTTATTCATTTCATTTACACACCTTTCTCTTCTGTTAATTTATTTAATAAATTCCTTTCTTGGTAACTTATTCCAAATTGGACTCCAAAATTTCTTTTTATTTCTTTTCTTTTTCTACTTGGCTTACTTAGCCCATTAAAATATTTAAACTCAAAATCTTATTCCTTAATGAAATCTTCTTCAAAATTAGTCCTATTAAATTCTTAAAGTCCCTTTTTACATTCTACGTCAATTGGTCACTAAAGTTGGTCACTAATATTTCTAAATTCTAATGTCCAATTTATTATGCTTCAAATTCCTTTTGTTTCCATTCCTTTTTCTTAGTTCACAAAATTTGTCTGGGTCTAATCATGTCACTTATTGATAAAACTTTTTCAAGTAAAATTTTCCACTTTCTGAACTCAACTTATTTGTCTAACTAACTTTTATGAACTTTGTAACAGTTTAAAATAAATAAATGTCGTAACCATCCGATTGGTGAATTTTCTCAAGTGTGTGATATCATCAAATGATTCCGGTGATGCTTAACAATAAATTTAATTCCTAGGAACAGGGCTTATCGGGGAAATAAACTACAAATTACATATCATTACGATAAAATTTAAAGTTTAATAATACAACCAAATCGAATAAAACCGAGCCCGCCTAACACTAAAATTTCTAAATTCCTCGTTACGACTCCGATCGCGATAAAATCCCTCCAAGTACGTGAACAACAAGTTACGCCAATTAAATTTATAAAATACCCATTAATTTAAAAATGTAATAATTTTAATCGTCGGTTATAAAACATTTCACGGTTTAAAATCTAACCGTTAGATCGCGATGAAATTTGAAACGATGGTTCTCGAAAACTTAAGCGATATTATGAAACAATTTAAAACACAATCAAACGAGGCAAAGCCCCTTTACCTTTCCGGACAGTCGCTGCCCGGAGGAAGAAAAATGGTGCGCTCACCGAAAATTCGTCAAACGCTCCGAACGCCCATTGATCGCTTTCGGGTCGCTAAAAACTAACATGCATGGAATTTTTCAAACCATCAAGGGTCAGAGGCAGCCAAGGAAAATCACAAATAGCCATTCATTGATTTAGTATTTTAAAAAAGATCTTTTACCGATAGTTTATCGTTTACTTCAAACCTTTCATCGTTCGCCGCCTATTGTCACCAATCGTTCAAGAAACAACTTACGCACTAACAAAAATGGAAAAAGGGTCATGACCTTAGCCTCTAAAATAGAAAAAAACACCATAAAATTTAAAAACACCATAAAATTTGAATACACAAGCTAAACCTTGCATGCAAGTATGAAGGAACAAGATTTATGGGCCAAAATTGAAGATTTTACCTTGTTCTTGCACAAGGGGTTCACAGCCGCAAGTGATGATGTAATGAGGGTCTAACTACAAAATTTAGAGTTTTAGAGGAAGGGAAATGAAAAGGTGATAAGTTGTTTTGGTGGTTGATGCCACGGTTAGGATAAGAGAAAAAGGAAAGAAGAGTTAAATTTAAGAGGTGGTGTTGGTAGCTTCTATGGTGGATCTAAGAGGAAGGAGGGGTGAAATTCCTTGGATGATGGGATTGGTGGCTGAAACAAGAGTGCTTTTGAGGGCTATAATTGAAGAGAAAGAGAGGAGAGAGGCTATGTTTGTCAAGAGAAAAGAGGAGTTAGTGGATGAGTATAGGATTTGGTGCTTAATGGACAAGGGCAATGTATGGCTGCATGGAGAAGGAAGAAAGTGACACCAAGTTCATGGCATCCTCACCATGTGTCCCTTCCAGCACTTAGAGTGTAGGAGAAGGAGCTTGAAAGGTTAAGACAAGTGTCCCATGAGTGGTGCAATGTGATTGGACCACTCTTGCATGAAGGTTGAGGTGGCATATTCAGAGGCATCAACTTTCTTAGGCTTTTAAGGGCTGATGCAGGTTGAATTAGGAAAACGACCCAACATAAGAATTGTAGGCCTTTTTCTTATCTTTAAATTAATATATAGCACAAAACATTTCATTGAGAAATGAATGAGATATGGCACAGCTTTATTGAAGTTTCTTGTAAAGATTAATTTTCTGGGCAACATTGGTGAAAAATTTGACTTTGTGCCCTGCATCAAAGCTGTGGGGAATTGCGTTAAGAAAATTTTAGTGAAAGAATCATTCAACTTCATGGTCATACGAGTGAGAAACTCAAAAAATACTGAACATAGTGCAAGCTGCCACTAGGAAAACATGAATCAGTATGGTATTTTAAATTATGGGATTTATGGATCAAGAATTGGCTTTCTAGCCCTTCATGAAGTTTGTAGATATTCCTTTTATAATTCGCGATGATCCAAGATCGGTAGCCCGAGATATACCCGATTTACGACAGGGTGGTCCAGGAGCTTCCTAGATCAGCTACGTGTTCAGAAATAAATTCACTATTATTTCTCCTTTGAGAATTGGGTTTCGTTCCCTTCATGAACATTGTAGAGTCTATGATACGGATCCAGAGCAAAAAGAACAAAGCAATTGATGCACTGGACGAAGGAGATATGCAAATTTTAATGAAGACCGCCAACATGAGGACGAAATAGCTAAGTGGTTGTAAAGATCTATTAAACTGTATCGATCTAGAAGGATTTAGCCTTTGATACCTTCACAAAAAACATAGATAATTTCGTTAAGAAGATTTTAACACCAAGTTTACACAAATGGAAGGTCTTATGGAAGAGTTATGAATTTTTTCTGAACCATGTGCAGGGAAAAACGTCCAAACGGTGGAATTTTGAGGCAAACATACTTAATCTTTGATTTTGAGGTTGACAGAGTAGGAATTAGAGTTCGGGTCTAGAAACGGAGATTAAGGATATTTTCAAAATGAAGAGATTGAGACTAAAATCATTTGATTCCAAGATCGTATACAAATTTTTGGTCCAAAACACTAAAGGTGCTCAGGTTGGGTTTTAAAGCAATTTCTGAAGAAACTGATTTATGGAAAAATAAGGGTGATAGAGTCTGAACTAGGTGTCAGCCTCTTCAGGAAAAGTTCCTAAAATGTCGAAATAAGTCACCAGAGAGTGGTTGTGCCATCATCAGATATCCAAAGGTATATGAACGGTCAAATGTAGGAGACGTTAAAGGTTCTGATTGGGCCGGTTAGGCTAAGTTAGACACCCTGGATCCTTTATGAAATGATCCTAACAGGACTAGTTTCCCTACTTAATCATTAGTCATGGGTCGAATGGTCAGAGTTTGACCTCAGTCTGGGTCCCACAGTTCAAATCTGAGGAACCCGTCAATATTTTATTATTAAATATAATTATTAAATAAATGAACAATTTAAAATATAATTTCAAAATATTATTATGAATATTTATATATTTACAAAATAATCAATTGAATATATTTTATTAATATAAATTTTAAATATCTGTTATTAAGCATAATTTATTATTACATGTTAAAATATTATTAGCAGGGAATAATTACTAACTAAATAATTATCGACTAAATAATTATCAACAAATTAATACTCAATCAAAATAATTATCATAAATAATTGTTATATAGATGATGCTATAAAATTTCAAACTAAATAAATAACACTTAAAATTAAACAATTAAACATTTAATATATTTTCAAAATAAATAATTATTGATTGGAGTTGGATATTAATTACCCAGATGAAGTATTCTCTATTAAATATTGTTGACAGGAAATAATTATCGAATAAATATAATTATAAATTAATCAGTATAAAATAATCGATATTTACATATTATTTTACAGTATTGTCGAACGTTATTAAGGTTATTACCATTTTCTTATCTCTGCTTCTTCTACTCGTTATATTTTCTTGGTGTTCTTATATTTGGTAATAAATATCTTAACTAGCTCCGCTTTTCACTATTTTTCTCATACTGAACTGTTTGCAGAACAGACCAAAGCCTCAAGCTTCTTACCAAAAGCTCAATAGAGTATCCTCAAGAGTCCTGAGGGTCTGGTTTCTTATTCTCAAAAATCAGGGTTGTTACAAATTCCAATACAATATTCAATACAAAATTTTGGATGTTGTTTTTACTATCTTCTTAATTTGTTATTCAATTTCAAACTCAGTTTTAATTTTTCTGTAATTAAAATTACAAAATTCTCTTTCACTTTAAACCATCAATTCAAATCCTAACGTTTCCTCCATTTCTCCTAGTTCCTCCTAGTCTAATGGTTTTCCTGTAACCTAAATTTACATGTTTCTTCCCTTCTTTTTACTAATTTAATTCAATAATCCATTGGATTTGTTGGAATTCCATTATTTTGCATTCGACAAGCATAACACCTTGTCCTTGGATGAGAATATTTGAAAATCCCTATTTCCCTATTTCATTGTCTAGAAGTAGACCATCCATAAAGCCCTATCTTCCTTCCTCTCTTTGCTTAGTGGACCCAAGTCCAATAGAGATACTTTGAGGATCTACTTGTACTCATCTTGTAATATAAGTCATAATTAGATTCTCTAGTCGTTTAGGCTTTATTTGGGCCTTACTAGGCCAATTGGTCACTTTAGGGTCATGTACTCTCATGTTGGGCCATGTATAGGCCATCTCCTTCCTATTTTGTAGAATTGGGCCTAGGATCCATTAGCCAAACCCATTTCCTATCCCTTGGTCGAATTCCTCTAGGCCTATATAAGGGCTTCTCCTTTTGTAAAAAGGTAGACATTAATTCATTTTGAGATTTTGACACCTTGAGTGCTAACTTTTAGTGAGAGATTCTCCTCCTTCTCTCTAGTATTAGTGAGACTCTTGCAAGCTCTTATCCAAGGGGTCTCTCCCTCCCTTGGTGGCGAGTGGATTTATCTTCCACTCCTTGGAAGTGGCCTTCATCCCTCCACCCCATCTCCTTAGCCATCTTTCTTCCTTTTTCTCATTTCTCCTCTTCTTCCTCCATCAAAATCCGTCCAACTCCTAGCTTTTCTTTTACCTTTTAGTTTCAGTTTTCCTTTGAAGAAGAAGGCATTTCCACTTTGCTTGAAGATTGAAGAAGGGAAAGTTCCTAGATCCACCCCTCCAAAGGAGATTAGAAGCTTCTCCTACATCATTTGGTATCAATTGAGCTTGGAGATTCTTTTCCTACTTCTTCTTCCTATTTTCAATTTTGAATTTAATCTTGTTCTTAGCTGGTTGTGTTTTCATTTTCATGGTTAATTGTTGTTAGATGCCATGTTATAGTAGAAAAAGCATAAAAAAATGTCAAGTCTTTGTATGTTGTGTCACTTTCTTTCAATTTTTGCATCTTGAATTTGTAGATTCTAGTTTGGTAATGTCATATGCCTTAGTGTGTGTTTAAAATTCTGAGTTTGGCACTTATTTTTGTCTCAGTTTTGTGTCCTTGTTATACATGTTATTGGTTTGTTAAAAATTAGAGCCAAGTAGGTGTTTGGTTGTGCCATTTGGAGCCTTTTTCTAGTGTTCTAGAAATTTTTTGTGTTGCTTAAACCAATAGTGTACAAATCCGTGTGGTTTGAGTTACTTCAAGTATCTTGAGTAACTCTCAAAAGGTTCTAATCTTTGTGTGTTATGAGGTCTCACTTTAAGGCTCTCCAAAAGTTAGCTCATCTTTTAGGTTCTTAGTAATCTACTCTTAGTATTTCCTAGGTTAATTTTTCAATTTCAAGCACATTAGGTATATCATTGTATTTCGGTTTGCATCTTGATTTGCATAAAAGAAAATTGTAAAAAGAATCATTCACCTTCCATTATTTCTAATGGAAGAAGGTTGCACATTTTTTCCCTAAGCAAAAGAGTGACAATTAAACTTGGTAGACTAGCTTGTGCATTCGGTTTTGGTCTAAAACTTGGTGTTAGAATTATAAATTGGTAAAAGGTAAAGACAAAAGAGAAAAGCCAAAAGAAAAAAAAAGAAAAACCCTACATATCAAAAGTAAGAAAGGATAGCAAAAAGAAAAGATTTGAAAAGTCTTCTTTAACAAAGTTTTAAAAAGTGAAACACCAAAAGAATAAGTGTTGATTCAAAATTGCAAAGCCATAAAGAAGTGATTGTTAGTTTATACTTTACTCATTTTTCTTCAATTGAACTTTCTTGCTTAGTAGTGCAATTCTAGAGTCTCTAGGTTTAGGTGTGCCTTAACCTTTGTTCTTGCATTTTATTTGGTTGCTTGTCTTGTTTTGTCATCTTTAAATTTCGAATTCCAAGTGTGTGCTTTTATTGATTTGAACTTTTTCTTGTTTTAGTCTTGTATCAAAAATCAAAAAAAAAAATCCATTTGAGTAGCTTCTTCAAATATACCATTTTTAGTTTGTCTTCATTCAACTCTTGAGTTTTGTCATTTGAGTTGTCTTCCTTTCAAAATTCAAGATATCTTTACTCTATACCAAGGAAGGGTAGCATATTGAGACACTTGAGATTGGTGTGGAAATTGCTTGAGTCTCTTGATTCCTAGGAGAAGGGATACACTTGAGAGAGACACTTGTGAGGTTTTGAGTTTTGCTTCTATTTTCCTAACCAATTTCATGTGAAGTCTCTTGGTTTGTGTTGTTTATAGGTGTGGTGGAGCTTCTACATTCCAAGTGAAGGCCTTGAAGACCATTGTAAAGGAAGTAAAAGCCTTGTAAAAATTAGAAGTTTAGGAAGATTTTGAATTCTTAGAAGGTGTAGTGGGGATTTGGTCTTGTATTTTGGACACTAATTGGACTTTGGACATTAGACTTTATTAACTTTTATTTCCTTGGGTAATTTTCAAATAGTATAGAAGCATTTACATTTGTTTGTTAATTAGTTAGTTGTTAGTTGGTTAAGTAGTTAATTAGTTACAACTAGAAGTAGTTAGTTAGTTGTTGGTCTTAACTAATTTAGTTAGTTAGTTAGTAGTTACAACTAATTCTAGTTAACCTAACTAAATCCCAACCGAATTCTAGTTGGCATAACTAATAGGTATTCTGAATTTAGTTAGGAGGTTAAAGTGGTTAGACTTAGTTACAACCATAATAACTAAATTTAGTTAGGGTTAGTTGGTGTTAGTTAGAGTTAGTTGGTTAGTTAAAACTAATTTGTTACTTCTAACTTCTCATAACTGAATTTGTTCTAGGTGGTTAGGTTTAGTTACTTGTTTAGTTACAACCTAGGATTCTCATAAGGAACATAGGTAAAGACAACCTAGGTCTTGCATAACTAATCATAGTACTACAACCTAAGATCTAACCTAGTACAAGACAACTTAGGTTCTTGCTCCCTTAGGTAGAAACCTAGTATTTGATTCTTAGGATTCTTGTTTGAATTCTCATTCTTCTCTTGCATAAGCATCCTCGACTAGTTTGTTTACAACTTTGTTTGCCTTGTCTTATTTTCTTTGACAACCTTAAACAATGTCTTCTAGTGATAGGGAAAACAAATCTCTTCTCCATAACATAATGGGTAGCCTTAATAACATCAACACTAGGTTAACTAACCTAGAACATAGAGATGAGAACCCTAGAGCTAGACATAGAAATCAAAGAAATCAAACGCATGAAAATAGTGATAGTGAGGATGACCATAGGTCTAGAAGACATCATCATAATAATAGAAGAGAAGACCTAGGATTAAAAGAAGTAAAATTTGAAATCCCCCATTTAATGGAAAAAAAGATGTTGAAGCTTATCTATAATGAGAGATGAGAGTTGAACAATTGTTTAAATGTCATCAAATAAAATAAGAAAAGAAAGTTAGGATAGTCATTCTCTCATTCCAAAACTATGCCTTAGCATGGTGGGCCCAAGTGTGTAAGGAGAGAAAGAAAGATAACTTTCCACCAATAGATGATTGGTTAGACTTAAAAGCTCTATTAAGAAAATGTTATGTTCCTAATTACTATAGAGGGGAGCTATTAGCCAAGCTAAATAGACTCACCCAAGGGTCAAAGAGTGTAGAAGATTACTACAAAGCTTTAGAGATAGCCATGATTAGGGAAAACTTAGAAGAAGATGAAGAAACCCTAATGCATAGGTTTTTGCATGGCCTAAATAGGAACATCAAAAATAGAGTAGAACTTATTCCACATGTTGATATAGAAGAGTTACTATACCAATGTACTAAGGTAGAGAGCCAATTCAAAGAGAGGGAATCCTATAATGGGGAATTTAAAAGCTCTAAACCTAAGTGGGTAGGAAAAGATGGGTTTGAGAGACAACCTAGGGAGAAGGGAGTGGGCATTTCCTCTTCCAAAATTCTAAGTGAGTTGCATAAGAATGGCAAAGTTTTTAGAAACCAAAAAGATAAGCATGAATCCACATCTAAACCACAATCCTCTAGATCTTCTACCATCAAATGTTTTAAATACCTAGGTAGAGGTCACATTGCTTTTGATTGTCCTACAAAAAGAACAATGATTTTGAAAGCCAATAGAACCTACTCAAGTCAATCAGAGTCTGATTCTGACAATCATAATTCAAGTGATGACTCAAGTAGTGATTCCTATGACAGTGAGCATATACTAGGGGATGATGGTGAGTTGTACATGATTAGAAGATTACGTGGTACTCATGTTAAGCTAGATGATACTACACAAAGAGAGAACATCTTTTATACAAGATGTTATACAAATGACAAACTATGTTCTCTCATTGTGGATAGTTGGAGTTGTGTAAATGTAGTGAGCCAAAGACTAGTAAATAAGATCGGCTTAGAACTAATAGATCACCCTAGACCTTATAAGTTGCAATGGTTAAATGAAAAGGGAGAAATGTTTGTTAATAAGCAAGTCTTAATCAATGACGTGAATATTTTTACAGTCGTGATTCCGTCAAATTAGTACATTAAAATTAATTAATGTAGTACTAGGGTGTCAACCTAGGTCGTTCTCTCAAGGATCAACACAAAAATTTAGGAAAAATCAAGTTTAAAATTAATTTTTACAAACAGAATTTTAACAAACATACAAATACAATTGGGGGGGGTTTTGATTGATTTTGTTGTCACAATTAAAATTAAAACAAAGTAAATATAGGATTTAAAACAATAAATAACAAGCGATTGATTTTCTTGGAGTATTGTAAATAAATTTATCCTTGGTTCACTAAAGATAATTTGTATACTTTCATTACTGTTAATTTCTTAGCTCAATTTGAATTAATCAACTAAGCGTCTTTTTCAATTCATAATTCCTTTACTTTCATTTAAAAAAATGAATATTTTAATCAAGCATCCTAATTAAGCAAAAGGAGTCAAGATCGTAAAATCTAGGAATTATTGAGCATATGTAAAAACATCGCCTACATACATAATCTATTCTCATATTATGGAATTAAGCAAACCATAATTATTAAAAGTGATTATGAAAATATTCATTAAGCATGCATATTTCCTTAATCCATTCTAATTTAAAACCTTATTTTATTCCATTTGAATAATTAAACCGATTAAGCATACAAATTTAATTAAACAGAATGGAATTAAATAAGCAGAGTAAGATTATGAAGAAATAACAATAATAAAAACATACTACATTAAAAATAATGACCTCAAAATTACATTACAATATTCTCCAAGAAAATCAATCTAGGGGTTTTAGCCCTCCATAATTAAAACAAACTGAAAATAAAGAGAACCTAACCCGGAAATGAAGAACTTGCTGGAAGAAGAAATGCAAACAGAGAAGAAGAAGAATGAGGAACGAATGGTTTATGAAGGAATTGATGTCCCTGATGCTCTCTCATGGTGCCTATTTATAGGAGTCCAAAAGCAAGCCAATGCCATAAACAATTTGTAATGGAAGGTGCACTCTTCAATTAACAAGTCCATGGTGCTCCATTATCAACTTCAGTGCTCCATTATCAACTTCAGTGCCTTGCCCACCATCCAGAAGCTCAAAAACGTGATCCTGGGCCAATAATTCACTCATGAATCGATTCAATGGTGAAATGAATCGATTCATGCGTTCCAAATGCAATTCTGGTGTAACACCCTAATTTAAACAAATCATAGACGAGAAAAACAGAGGAAATTTTTTCCACAATTAAACTAGAATGCCACCGCAAAGAATGAGAGGGGAAGACGAACGAGAGTACAAAAGAATTACAAGGAACTAATAGCGGAAGAAGGGGAATCGCATAAGCGGTCACATAGCAACGCGCACGCGCTCAAGCGAAGGCTTCACTCGGTATTCGCTCATTTCACTCGGTAATTCCGCACTCGGGTTTCATCACCTGATTCACTCGGGCTTGGCCCTTACGCCTACTAGTCTCATTCAAAAAATGCAACTCATTCTACGATTTCCTCAACCAGAGCTCATACTCGAATAATACTGGAATGGTCCCCACTATCACTCACTCGGAATCTATGGGGCTCCTCACTCAGAGTAGCCTTCACTTCCTTTTTGTCACTCGGGATATTTTACTTAGTTTTCACCTGGTAACCATAATCTCCTGACTCTAACATTCTACTGGGCTAAGACTCTTTTGGATTCTTTTGTCCCTAACAGCTTACTACAGCGGGGTCCCCAAAAGTCGAAGGCGTCACTCTCCAGTCGGAAAAACCGTCACTCAGCGAATTCTCACTCGGGGTTCGTTGATTATTCTACGCTCGGAGAAAACCCTCGTAGTAACCACTCGGATCGTCTGAACCTTCCCACTCGGTGACAGCGTCACAAACTCACCCTTTAGGCCCTAAATTAGCTTCCTTCATGTTAAGTTATGCCATTTCCTACACATTCGGGAATGTAAACACACATATATATAAAGATTACCCAGGCATTTCACGGCATAAAATGGACATGCAACATGGCATAACATAGGCATATATACATATATTTATATAGGGGTGCACATCACGGGTTTACAACCATATTGTCATGTTCCCATTCTAAGGGAACCGACTCTTTCTGAGAGACTGACAGCAAAACACGAGCCGGCCAAGGCTTAATCAAGACCTTATACACAATATATATATATACATATACACACATTCCATAAAGCTTGGTTACTCTATTCTGCACTCGGCTCCTTCTTCACTCTTCGTTCCGAGAGATGTTCACTGAAAAGATAGCCACTGCAGGGGTGAGCTTTTACATGTAAAATGACAATCAAGGACTCGGTATCAGTGTTAGTACACACACCTACTCTCGTTCAATCTTTCACAAGTTAACCAAATTCATACAATTCAAAATAACATCTATAACATACATGCTACATATAGTTCATTCCTACATCTACTCACACATGCATCCACGCACTCAGAGATCATACACACCCCACATATGCTGTGCGTATTACTATGATCAACCTCATCTCTATATGCATGCCTGCGGATCCGACTCGGGTAATGACTTTCAGTTACAGTTTCTCCCTTTTTCCGGCCCCTCGTCCTTCAGCTCTTACCAGGTGGTACCGGCCTCTCATGGGCGTCTCGAGACTCTTCTCTAGCTCCTACGGCTACCACGAGCACTATCAGGATCTAGCCAAGGTCTGTAGCTGGAAGTCATTCCCTCGGGGTTCGTGACCTTCCGTGGGTCACCCCACCTTTGTACATATAGCTAATGCACTTACAAGTACATATCATCTTACCACCGATACCTCCTTCGTAGCCATTAAGTAAGAACAGATTCAACACAACCTTTATATTTGTTTTTATCAATCATACCAATGCATACTACAATCGGCAATCTACATCATAACAACGAACAGTTCAACTAACAAGCACACACTCATATTTTCACAGAGATAAGAAGGTTAGAACCATGCATTTCATTCGTCATTATCAATCACTGTATACCCACTATAACACACACAAAGTCCAGAATCTTCAATCATGTATAGGATCCAGTCGTCATAAATGCATGCACACACACTCAAAAAGTACATTCACCCGGTACCGTTCGTGGATCATGCATTCGGCATGCAAGCGCCCCCTACCTACAGAAGAACTTCAAGAAACTTTTATGCTCTTCGATGTTGGGTCTGAGGCCCTTCTCCTGGCTCGTTCAGTCCTCCCTGGCTCCGTCGTATCCCGCGCTTGGTTCTAGAATGGAGCGTTGTCTTTCCTCTGCCACGACGATCGTCCTTCACCAGTTGGGGGGCTCAGGCCTTCCTCCAGCACTGCCGTCGTGATCTCCAGAAACGAAGGTCGAAACAGGGGAAAGGAAAAGAAGATGGAGACGAAGAGGAACAGAGAGAATGGAGTAGTGGGGATGGAGTTGAGCACCCACGGTGATGCAGGGGTAGATACATATACACATGCAAAGAGGAGAAAGTGGGATGGGGAGGCGTGAGTCACAGTCCACTCACACGGTCCACCAATCACGAAGAGCCACTTCTCACCAACTAAGTCCAATCAACTTGTTATTACTACAAGAGCTAAATTAATTATAATTAACAATTAATTTCCTTACCTTGTCTTAACGCCTAGTTTTCATTCGGCATTAAATTTCAGATTTGGGATGTTACAGTTCTCCCCCACTCAAAAGAATTTCGTCCTCGAAATTCAGTCGGTAACTCCCTTAATGAACAATTCAGGGTACGATTGTCTCATGGTGTCTTCGCGTTCCCAGGTGCAGGAGGTAGTTTTGCCCTGCTGCCACTCCACTTCAACCAGTGGTACGTCCTTGCTCCTCAATCGCTTTACCGATCGGTCCACGATTCTGATCGGTGTGGCCATAGTGGTTAGGTCTTCCTTGATTTCCACTTCATTATCAGGCATTGTGTGGCTGGGGTCATGTAGATACTTCCTTAGTTGAGACACATGAAACACGTTGTGCAATCGGGCTATATGGGTCGGTAATGCTATTCGGTATGCCATGGTGCCGACTCGTTCCAACACCTTATAAGGTCCAATGTACCGGGGGCTCAATTTTCCACCTTTCAAGGCTCGTCCGACTCCTTTACTCGGAGAAGTCCTCAAAAACACTCTGTCTCCGACTGAAAATTCTAACGGGTTGGTGCGTTTGTCATGGTAGCTCTTTTGCCGATCCTGAGATGCCTTCATCCTGTCCCTTATCACTCGAATCTGCTCTGATGTCTCCTTTACAATGTCTGGTCCCAACAGCAGACTCTCACCCGTTTCCGACCAGCAAAGTGGGGTTCGGCACCTTCGTCCATATAGTGCTTCGTAGGGTGCCATGCCAATGCTGTTATGATGGCTGTTATTGTACGTAAACTCAATCAAGGGAAGGTACTGCTCCCAATCTCCACCATGCTCTAATACACACGCCCTTAATAAGTCTTCTAAACTTTGAATCGTCCGCTCGGATTGTCCATCCAATTGGGGGTGGTAGGTAGAACTAAGCCAAAGTTTCGTACCCAATTCCTGGTGCATGCTGGCCCAAAATCGAGATGTGAACCTGGGGTCCCTATCCGAGACGATAGAGGTCGGTATACCGTGCAGTCGGACAATTTCGTGAATGTAAATTCGAGCTAACTTATGCAACGGGTACTTCATATTCACAGGCAGGAAGTGGGCACTCTTCGTCAGTCGGTCAACAATGACCCAAATCGCATCATGGCTCGCTCGGTTTCTGGGTAATCCCATGACAAAGTCCATAGCAATTGAGTCCTATTTCCACACGGGAATCTCCAGGGGCTGCATTGCACCGTACGGCTTCTGGTGTTCCACCTTTGATTTCTGACAAGTAATGCACCGAGCTACATATTCTGCCACATCCCTCTTTAGTCCGGGCCACCAGAACTGTCTCCTCAGGTCGTGGTACATCTTCGTGGTACCCGGGTGGATACTGAGTAGGCTCTTGTAGGCTTCATCTAGCACCATTCTCCTTAACTCTCCTCCACTCGGAATGTATGTCCTATTTTTCACTCGGAAAATCCCGTCTGATCCCTCGGCTAAAGACAAGTTCTTTCCTCTAGCCTGAGTTTCCTTCATCTCAGCCAAGTAGGAGTCTGACTGCTGCTGCTCGTATACGGATTTTAGGAATTCGTTGGAAATCTTCAGCGTGTCGATCATCATCTTCCGAGAAGAGGGGGTGACAACGTGTAAGTTCATGTCTCTAAACTGTTCTAATAACTCCACTTCCTTCACCATCATCACCGCTGCATGAAGAGATTTCCGACTCAACGCGTCGGCAACAACGTTTGCCTTACCCGGATGGTACTTTAGCTCGAAATCGTAGTCCTTTAAAAATTCCATCCATCTTCGTTGCCTCATATTCAGTTCCTTTTGGTCGAATAGGTATTTGAGGCTCTTGTGGTCACTGAATACTTCAAACCTGGACGCGTACAAGTAATGCCTCCAGATTTTCAATGCGAAAACCACAGCTGCTAACTCCAAATCGTGGGTCAGATAATGTTGTTCGTGAGGTCTCAGTTGCCGAGAGGCATAGGCTATCACTCGGTCTCTCTGCATGAGTACGCATCCTAATCCGAGTCCTGATGCATCGCAGTAAACCACGAAGCTCTGATGCAAGTCAGGTAATGCCAACACTGGTGCAGTCGTTAACTTGTTCTTCAGCTCTCGGAAGCTGCTCTCGCACTCGGGACTCCACACGAAAGGAATGTTTTTCCGAGTCAATTTAGTTAGTGGCAAAGCTAACTTAGAAAAACCTTCAATGAATCTTCTATAATAACCTGCTAGGCCCATAAAACTCCTTATCTCTGAGACCGACTTGGGTCTCTCCCATGCCATTATGGCTATCACCTTCGAAGGGTCCACCGAGACACCTTGCTCGGAAATCACATGCCCGAGGAAGTGGATCTTATCCATCCAGAATTCGCATTTTGAAAGCTTCGCAAACAACTGCTTCTCCTTCAACACTTGAAGTACCGTCCAGAGATGTCCTTCATGCTCCTCGGAAGTCTTAGAATAGACTAGGATGTCATCAATGAAAACAACTACGAACCGGTCCAGAAAGCGGTGGAAAATGTTGTTCATGTAATTCATGAAGACAGCAGGAGCGTTCGTCACACCGAACGGCATCACTACATACTCGTAGTGGCCATACCGAGTCCTAAAAGCAGTTTTAGGAATGTCCGAGTCCTTCACTCGGATTTGATGATATCCCGATCGTAGGTCGATCTTTGAGAAGACTGAGGCTCCACGCAGTTGGTCAATTAAGTCATCAATTCTGGGCAACGGGTATCAATTCTTAATCGTGAGTTTATTTAGCTGTCGATAATCTACACAGAGTCTCATGCTGCCATCCTTCTTCTTAACCAGCAGCACAGGTGCGCCCCATGGCGATACACTCGGTCTAATGAATTGTTTTCTGAGCAAATCATCCACTTGCTTTTTCAGCTCGGCTAATTCAGCTGAGGACATTCTATAGGGTGCACTGGAGACTGGCTCGGCCCCAGGGATCAAGTCTATAGAGAATTCGATTTCTCTATTGGGAGGGACACTCGGTACGTCATCAGGAAACACTTCTGGGAATTCGTGGACAATCGGAATTTCGTCCACTCGGGTTTTACTCTCACCCTCGGTTAGACAAAGCATCATAAGCAGTCGGGTTATACCTGGTGCTGTGTCGCCTTTGCTGTGCTGCCTTGGGAAGATTATCCTTCGGTTTCTACAATCCACTAACACCTTATTGGCTGAAAGCCAATCTATTCCGAGCACAAGGTCAAGATCCTTTAAAGGTATGCACACTAAATCGAAAGTGAAACTCCGACCATGCAATACGAATGTCACGTCCTTACATATTGACGATGTCAACACTCTAGGGCCCGTCGGATTAGCTACCTCCAAAGTCCGATCCATAAACACAGTTGGCAATTTTAAACGCTTTACACACTCATCAGCTATAAAAGAATGGGTGGCTCCCGAGTCGAAAACAACATTAAGTGTATGTTTGCCGAGTGAGCACTTACATTGTACCAGATCATTTGCTTGCACTACATCCTCTGCATTGATGGCGTAGACTCTCCCAGTAGTCGGTTGGTCAGCGTCTCTCCTCCGGTTATTTGGGGCAACCATCGGATTTCCTCTAGCTCTGTTGCTTCCGCCCTGTGAGCTCTGTCCATCATTCCTACTGCTCTTCACCGGGAATCCTCCTTGACGTTCATCAACATTGGTTTGACAGAGTTGGGGGCAGTCAGGGCGAACGTGCCCCTTCTCTCCGCAGTGATAACACTTAACATTCGCACGATTGCAATCCTTAGCAAAGTGGCCGCCGCCACATTTAAAACACCCGCCATGTCTTGGTCGTCCACTCATCTGTCTTCCTTGGCCATTGCGATCTTGATGTTTAGCAAGGGGTCCATTTCTTCCTAGGTTACCTGGCCTCTTGAAGTGTGACTGTTGAGGCCTCAAATACTGGTTGGTCCTGCCGTTCCGGCCTGAGTGGGCCTTGTCGTCTTCTTCGAATATCTTGCATTTATTCACCAATGTAGGGAAACTCCGTATCTCTTGGTATCTGTAGGCTCTCTTAATATCTGATCTTAATCCGTTCTTGAACTTAAGGCACTTGGAGCTCTCCGTCCCGGGCTGTTGGAAGGGTGGGTAGAATAGGCATAATTCCTCGAATCTTGTCGCGTATTCTTCCACAGTCATAGAGCCCTGTTTTAACTCCATGAACTCCAGCTCCTTCCGACTCCGCACTGTGTCGGGGAAGTACTTTTCTAGGAAGCATGTTTTTAAATCGTTCCACGTCAACTGAGTATCATCTTCAGGGAATCGGCTTCTGGCTATCTTCCACCAGTTCTCTGCCTCATCTCGCAGCATATACACTACACATTCCACCTTTTGGGCCTCGGTGCAACGAAGGCCCCCAAAAATCCTCTCCAACTCCCGAGTCCATTTGAACGCTGCTTCAGGGTTCCACCCTCCTAGAAATTCACTCGGCTTTCTCTTCAAGAAGCGGTCCAGCACTTGGCCCTCCTCAGCTCGAGGCTGGCCCTGCCTCTCAAACACGTCCGCAAAGCGTTGGAATGCTGTGGCTATAGCCTCCATGCTTTGGCGATGTGTCATCCTTATCCTGAAATCAACATTCAAGGATAAGTATACCGAGTCACTCATTCGGGTTTCGACCTAATGTTCAATGACTTGCTCATCATACTATTTCTATATATTATGCAATCAATCGGACCAGGAGGGGTACAACCTCCTATCCACAAGCCAATCATCAATCAGATTCAACTACAATCACAACAATCATGACCATTTAGTCAGAAAACACACAACCGCTCACACTCGGTAAGCATACCTTGGCCTTGGACCTTTCGGTCTGCTCTGATACCAAAATGTAACACCCTAATTTAAACAAATCATAGACGAGAAAAACAGAGGAAATTTTTTCCACAATTAAACTAGAATGCCACCGCAAAGAATGAGAGGGGAAGAAGAACGAGAGTACAAAAGAATTACAAGGAACTAACAGCGGAAGAAGGGGAATCGCATAAGCGGTCACATAGCAACGTGCACGCGCTCAAGCGAAGGCTTCACTCGGTATTCGCTCATTTCACTCGGTAATTCCGCACTTGGGTTTCATCACCTGATTCACTCGGGCTTGGCCCTTACGCCTACTAGTCCCATTCGAAAAATATAACTCATTCTACGATTTCCTCAACTAGAGCTCATACTCGAATAATACTGGAATGGTCCCCACTATCACTCACTCGGAATCTATGGGGCTCCTCACTCAGAGTAGCCTTCACTTCCTTTTTGTCACTCGGGATATTTTACTTAGTTTTCACCTGGTAACCATAATCTCCTGACTCTAACATTCTACTGGGCTAAGACTCTTTTGGATTCTTTTGTCCCTAACAGCTTACTACAGCGGGGTCCCCAAAAGTCGAAGGCGTCACTCTCCAGTCGGAAAAACCGTCACTCAGCGAATTCTCACTCGGGGTTCGTTGATTATTCTACGCTCAGAGAAAACCCTCGTAGTAACCACTCGGATCGTCTGAACCTTCCCACTCGGTGACAGCGTCACAAACTCACCCTTTAGGCCCTAAATTAGCTTCCTTCATGTTAAGTTATGCCATTTCCTACACATTCGGGAATGTAAACACACATATATATAAAGATTACCCAGGCATTTCACGGCATAAAATGGACATGCAACATGGCATAACATAGGCATATATACATATATTTATATAGGGGTGCACATCACGGGTTTACAACCATATTGTCATGTTCCCATTCTAAGGGAACCGACTCTTTCTGAGAGACTGACAGCAAAACACGAGCCGGCCAAGGCTTAATCAAGACCTTATACACAATATATATATATATACATATACACACATTCCATAAAGCTTGGTTACTCTATTCTGCACTCGGCTCCTTCTTCACTCTTCGTTTCGAGAGATGTTCACTGAAAAGATAGCCACTACAGGGGTGAGCTTTTACATGTAAAATGACAATCAAGGACTCGGTATCAGTGTTAGTACACACACCTACTCTCGTTCAATCTTTCACAAGTTAACCAAATTCATACAATACAAAATAACATCTATAACATACATGCTACATATAGTTCATTCCTACATCTACTCACACATGCATCCACGCACTCAGAGATCATACACACCCCACATATGCTGTGCGTATTACTATGATCAACCTCATCTCTATATGCATGCCTGCGGATCCGACTCGGGTAATGACTTTCAGTTACAGTTTCTCCTTTTTTCCGGCCCCTCGTCCTTCAGCTCTTACCAGGTGGTACCGGCCTCTCATGGGCGTCTCGAGACTCTTCTCTAGCTCCTACGGCTACCACGAGCACTATCAGGATCTAGCCAAGGTCTGTAGCTGGAAGTCATTCCCTCAGGGTTCGTGACCTTCCGTGGGTCACCCCACCTTTGTACATATAGCTAATGCACTTACCAGTACATATCATCTTACCACCGATACCTCCTTCGTAGCCATTAAGTAAGAACAGATTCAACACAACCTTTATATTTGTTTTTATTAATCATACCAATGCATACTACAATCGGCAATCTACATCATAACAACGAACAGTTCAACTAACAAGCACACACTCATATTTTCACAGAGATAAGAAGGTTAGAACCATGCATTTCATTCGTCATTATCAATCACTGTATACCCACTATAACACACACAAAGTCCAGAATCTTCAATCATGCATAGGATCCAGTCGTCATAAATGCATTCACACACACTCAAAAAGTACATTCACCCAGTACCGTTCGTGGATCATGCATTCGGCATGCAAGCACCCCCTACCTACAGAAGAACTTCAAGAAACTTTTATGCTCTTCGATGTTGGGTCTGAGGCCCTTCTCCTGGCTCGTTCAGTCATCCCTGGCTCCGTCGTATCCCGCGCTTGGTTCTGGAATGGAGCGTTGTCTTTCCTCTGCCACGACGATCGTCCTTCACCAGTTGGGGGCTCAGGCCTTCCTCCAGCACTGCCGTCGTGATCTCCAGAAACGAAGGTCGAAACAGGGGAAAGGAAAAGAAGATGGAGACGAAGAGGAACAGAGAGAATGGAGTAGTGGGGATGGAGTTGAGCACCCACGGTGATGCAGGGGTAGATACATATACGCATGCAAAGAGGAGAAAGTGGGATGGGGAGGCGTGAGTCACAGTCCACTCACACGGTCCACCAATCACGAAGAGCCACTTCTCACCAACTAAGTCCAATCAACTTGTTATTACTACACGAGCTAAATTAATTATAATTAACAATTAATTTCCTTACCTTGTCTTAACGCCTAGTTTTCATTCGGCATTAAATTTCAGATTTGGGATGTTACATCTGGCCTAAAAATTAACGTGTGAATCGATTCAATAGAGGGAAGAATCGATTCAACCCTTTAAAACCCGAATGAATCGATTCAAAGTGCTGATGAATCGATTCAAGCTTCAAAAATTCACATCCTGGGTGCATTAAACCGTATGAATCGATTCAAGTGGGGGATAAATCGATTCATCCACCTGATTCTCCATTCTTTGTGTATTTTTCCACCCTTTTTGAGATCCTTTTGCATATTCCTTGATTCCTTTGATCCTTAGGCACTTTGATCTTCATTTTGGATTGGAATTCTTGAGTTCTTGGATCTATTTTCTTTTGGCACATATTAAAAATCAAATATTACATAAAGCTCAAATGATGAAAATGTGTTAAAATACAATTTATTACACACTAAGTGATGGCAAATTATACACATTTAAAGTGAAGAATTAAAGATAAATCATGCATCATCAATCAACTTCACCATAGGCACATATAAAGATGAAGTAAATTGTGATGTAGTACCTATGGAGACAACTCACATCCTTTTAGGAAGACCTTGGCAATATGATAGGAAGGTCATCCATGAGGGGTTCACAAACACCCTCACTTTCAAATTAGATAGTACGAAAATAGTTTTACACCCCCTAACTCCACAATAAGTAGTTAAAGATTAACTACAAATAAAGCTCAAAAGAGATAGAGAGTTAGGATCTTCTTCACCTAATCATTTAGAAAAACATAAGAAAAACAAAAGAGAGGATAAAGGAAAAGGATTGACATTTATGACAACTCTAGAGCCAATCTCTTGGCCAATAAATATGATATGAAACATGCGATGTTTTCACAAAAACAATGCTTGATCATGTATGCTAAAACATCCCTAGCACTTCCTTGTGCTCAATGGGCTCTTCCCCTTCTCCTTTGCCCAAAGGGATTCAAAACATCTTAAATGAATTTAAAGACTTCTTTCCAAAAGATATTCCTAAAGGCTTACCTCCTATTAGGGGCATTGAACATCAAATAGATCTAATTCTTGGTGCTAGCTTACCAAATAGGCCTACATATAGATGTAAACCCTAAACCCTAAACCCTCAACCCTACATATAGATGTAACCCTAAGGAAAGTCTTGAGATTGAAAAACAAGTGAACGATCTATTATCTAATGGATGGATTAGAGAGAGCTTAAGCCCATGTGCTTTACCTGTTTTACTAGTTCCTAAGAAAGATGGTTCATGGAGAATGTGTACAGATTGTAGAGCCATAAACAACATAACCATCAAGTATAGGCATCCAATACCTAGACTTGATGATATGTTGGATGAGCTAAGTGGTTCTACCATATTTTCCAACATTGATCTTAAAAGTGGCTATCATCAAATAAGAATCAAGGAAGGAGATGAATGAAAAGTTGCTGTTAAAACCAAACTTGGATTATATGAGTGGTTAGTTATGACCTTTGGCTTGACTAA
The DNA here is from genome assembly GCA_037962975.1 of Clitoria ternatea. Lineage (NCBI taxonomy): Eukaryota > Viridiplantae > Streptophyta > Magnoliopsida > Fabales > Fabaceae > Clitoria > Clitoria ternatea. Next base: position 101,800,852 of record CM075673.1, on the reverse strand, counting down.
TGCACCAAGCACATTCATGAGGTTAATGAATCATGTTTTGAGGGAATTCATTGGGAATTTCATTATGGTCTACTTTGATGATATTTTGGTGTACTCAAAGACCATGACCTCTCATCTAAACCATCTAAAACAAGTTATGCTTGCCTTAAGAACAAATAAACTCTATGCAAATCTTGAAAAATGTTCTTTTGGCATGGATAGCATTGTATTCCTTGGATTCATAGTAAGTTCTAAAGGTGTTGAGGTTGATCACTCTAAAGTAAAGGCAATCCAAGATTGGCCAACACCTAAAAATGTGAGTGAGGTTAGAAGTTTCCATGGTCTTGCAAGTTTTTATAGGAGATTTGTGAAAGATTTCTCTACCTTAGCTTCCCCTTTAAATGAGTTTGTGAAAAAGAATGTTCTTTTTGTGTGGGGGCGAAGACAAGAGAAATCCTTTCTAGATCTCAAAGAGAAGTTCACTCATGCTCCAATTTTAGCACTTCCAAATTTTTCTAAAACCTTTGAGCTTGAGTGTGATGCCTCAAATGTGGGTATAGGAGCTGTGTTATTGCAAGAAGGTCACCCCATTGCTTTCTTTAGTGAAAAGCTTAATGGGGCAACCCTCAATTATCCCATATATGATAAAGAGTTCTATGCATTGATTAGAGCCCTTCAAACTTAGGAACATTACTTGATCCCAAAAGAGTTTGTCATTCATAGTGATCACCAATCACTAAAATTTATTAAAGGTAAACATAAGTTGAACAAGAGACATGTTAAGTGGGTTTAGTTCTTGGAACAATTTCCATATGTCATCAAGTACAAAAATGGAAAATCCAATACTGTGGCTGATGCTTTATCAAGAAGGCACTTTTTACTTGCCTCTCTTGGAGCCAAAATTATTGGACTTGATGAGATTAGGACTTTGTATCCAAGTGATCTTGATTTTTCAAACATTTTCAACTCATCTTCCACTTCTTCATCTCATAAAGGCTTCTACATTCTAGATGGCTACCTCTTTAAAGCAAATAGGCTTTGCATTCCTAGGAGCTCTTTAAGAGAACTTTTACTTAGAGAAAGCCATGAGGGAGGCTTAATAGGCCATTTTGGAAGAGATAAAACATTAACCATTTTACATGAACACTTCTATTGGCCTAAAATGAAAAACGATGTACAAAAACTTTGCGCTAGGTGTATAGTATATAGGAAAGCAAAATCTAAACTTTCACCTAGTGGTTTGTATACTCCATTTCCTACACCTACTTCTCCTTGGGTTGATATTTCTATGGATTTTGTGTTAGGCTTGCCTAGGACCCAAAGGGGAATGGATTCTATCTTTGTTGTGGTAGATATGTTTAGCAAGATGACTCACTTTATTCCTTGTCACAAAGTGCATGATGCAAGTCATATTGCTAAGCTGTTTTTCAAAGAAATAGTAAGATTTCATGGTGTTCCTAAAACTATCATTCCTGATAGGGACACCAAATTCCTAAGCCATTTTTGGAAAACCCTTTGGTCAAGGCTAGGAACGAAGCTTCTCTTTTCTACCACTTGTCATCCTCAAACGGATGGCCAAACTTAGGTAGTAAACAGGATCCTTTCTCAACTACTTAGGGTCTTAGTGCATAAAAATATTAAATCTTGGGATGAGTGTTTACCCCACATTGAATTTTCTTATAATAGGGTATAACACTCCACAACTAAGCATAGTCCTTTTGAAGTTGTTTATGGTTTTAACCCTCTCACTCCCTTGGACCTTTTGCCCATTGATGTTTCTAATTTTGTCCTTCACATGGATGGAGAGGCAAAGGCCAAGTTTATCAAAGATTTTCATAAGAAGGTTAAAAACCAAATACAAGCTAAGAATGAACACTATGCCCATTGTGCTAATAAGAAAAGAAAGGAAGTCACCTTTGAGGTTGGAGATTGGGTTTGGTTACATCTTAGAAAGGAAAGATTTCCAAATTTAAGGAAATCTAAACTCGACCCTAGAGGTGATGGACCTTTCTAAATACTCAAGAAAATGGGAAATGATGCCTATGTGCTTAATTTACTTGGGGAATATGGTGTGAGTGCTTCATTTAATGTATCTGACTTATCTCCTTTTGACTTAGATGAAGAGGATAATGCCTTAGATTTGAGGAAAAATCCTTTCGAAGGGGGGGAGCATAATGAATACATCATAAGGGAGGACCTACATACCATCTTAGACAAAGGACTCGAGGCTTACAAGGGTCCCCTCACAAGGGCTAAGTCTAAGAAAGCCAAAGAGACCATTAGTAAAGCCCTATCTTCCTTCTTCTCTTTGCTTAGTGGGCCCAAGCCCAATGGAGATACTTTGAGGATCTACTTGTACTCATCTTGTAATATAAGTCATGATTCGATTCTCTAGTCATTTAGGCTTTATTTGGGCCTTACTAGGCTAATTGGTCACTTTAAGGCCATGTACTCTTATGTTGGGCCATGTATAGGCCATCTCCTTTCCTATTTTGTAGAATTGGGCCTAGGATCCATTAGCCAAACCCATTTCCCATCCCTTGGCCGAATTCCTCTAGGCCTATATAAGGGCTTCTCCTTTTGTAAAAAGGTAGACATTAATTCATTTTGAGATTTTGACACCTTGAGCGCAAACTTTTAATGAGAGATTTTCCTCCTTCTTCTAGGATTAGTGAGACTCTTGCAAGCTCTTATCCAAGGGGTCTCTCCCTCCCTTAGTGGCGAATGGAGTTATCTTTCACTCCTTGGAAGTGGCCTCCATCCCTTCACCCTATCTCCTTAGCTATCTTTCTTCCTTTTTCCCATTTCTTCTCTCCTTCCTCCATCAAAATCCGTCCAACTCCTAGCTTTTCTTTTACCTTTTAGTTTCGGTTTTCCTTTGAAGAAGAAGGAATTTCCACTTTGCTTGAAGATTGAAGAAGGGAAAGTTCCTAGATCCACCCCTCCAAAGGAGATTAGAAGCTTCTCCTACATCAATTAGGGTGTGTATTTGCTATATAGGAGGGAAAGAAAGAGTTAGGAAATTGTTAATATGTCACTGTTGATTTACCAGTGGAGAGGTATGTAGAACTATTCATGTTCAGCTACATAACTCATATCCATTTTTCAAATGATACGGTCTTAGGAAACCACCTTTTCTTTGAAGACCTTGTTGCTGCCTGAAACCTACAGTGTCCTTCTGATAGAGAATGCCTGTCACTACACTTACTTGTTGTACCTATGTTATTTCATTGCCTTGTACGAGTCCTGTTTTTGCACATTTATTTTGCTGGTTGCAAGGCATGAGAAGAATGCTTAAGGTTTCTATTCCCTCCTGGCTCAGAGAGGGGCCTTACTGCATCCCTTCATTCTAGTAGATGATGATTCTCTACGATTATAGTAGTTAGAGTCATTTTCTTACTCGATGGGCTTGGGCCGGATTTCCCCTTCCTTTGAGCCCTTGCATAAATATAGCTTATAGGCATGCATTGTAACCTAAGTGACACATTTTATAGAGAAATAATAACCCTAATTTCCTAAAGTAATTCTCTAGGGTTTAATATATTACGCTCTAAATTGTGAACATTTTTCCGCCCACCATGGGTCCTGATAAAATGGATCCCACAATTCAACCTCGACCAATCCAGAGAAGCACGGATGGTGACGACTCGCAACACTCGCCATGACGGGGACGCGGGTCATCAAGAAGAGTCCAATCACAGTGACCAAATCCAACAACTCAGAGACATTATAGAAGTACTCCAGTGCACGGTGGTATGTGAACAAAGGAGAGAGGAACGTGAAGCCTCCAGTCATAACGGCACCCAGTCTGCACGACAGAAAACTAATGGTCGCAGCTCCCAACATACCCAAGAAATGATGAAATATGAGCCCATGCACCCTTCTGCTGCTCATCTATTTATAGAGCAGATCATGGAAGCCCCGACCCCCCCTTAAATTACAAACCTCTGTCAATGGAAAAGCACGATGGCAGAGGAGACCAGGAAGAACATCTTACGATGTTCACCACCACAATGCTGATCAAAAGGGCCTTGAATTCCCTTTTCTGCCGAACCTTCCCTACAACCTTGACTAAGTCAGCACTGTGTTAGTTCTCACATCTCCCTTCGAGGAGCATTACGAATATTTTTGACCTAACGAAGAATTTCTTAAGCCAGTTCATAACTAACTGATCGGTGCAACAAACCTCCCACAGTCTAATTAATCTACAGCAACTTCTTGACGAAACCCTAACATAATACATGGCCCACTTCTTCGAGCAGGCCATCCAGATACGTGACCTAAGTTCTGAGGTTGCTCTGCATGTCGTGCAAACCGACCTTCGCCTGAGCAATTTTTCTAATTCCCTGGCCAAGAAACCGCCCCTCGACATGGATAACTTCAGACAAAGGGTCGCTCGGTACATTAGTATGGAGGAGCAAGAAACAGATCGTGTAGGACACTCAGAACAGGCTAATTATCAAGCAAAACGAGACGAAAGAGCCCTAAACCGAGTCGCCCGATTCATGATAAGCGTGTCGAAGCCTATGCGGCCTTTAAGTATAGCAGGTTCACACCATTAAATGACTATCGCAACCGAATCATGCATGAAATCTACAGCACAGGCCTCCTTACACTTCCCCCTCCTAGAGAAGGACCCAATGGCTTAGACAGAATAAAGTTTTGTAAGTTTCAGTAAACCCATGGTCATGCAACTAAAGACTATCATTCTCTCTGGAACCAGATTGAACATTTGATCCACAAGGGGCATTTAGCAAAATTTGTTGATTACAGAAATGATACAGGGCAGGGAGGAAACCAGAAGAGGGGGAGAAAGCACTCAGACCAGGTCGAGTTCCAAACCCGAGAGTGCCTCGTGTGGACCGCACTCGATCTCAAAAGTCAGAGGACGAAAGAGACGATGGGAGACACGTCATTCACACTATAGCAGGAGGATTCCCTGGGGCACAAGTGCACCATTAGCAGCAGACAAAAAAAATAAACCTGTTACAGGGGGCACGAGGAGGGAGATCACAACCTTTGACGGGTCAGATTTTCCTGAAGGAGGTCCCAATAGAGACGAGCTAATGATGGTTATCGTGGAAGCCATGAACTGCATAGTAGAGTGAGTATTGGTGGACCAGGGGAGCTTGACAGACATTTTGCACTGGAAAGCATATTAGAAAATACACTTACCCCCTCACTGGTTGAAAAGGTATGATGGTTCCCTACTCAGTTTTCTGGTGATTCTGTGCAGGTCTTAGGCTACGTAGAGCTGAGGACTACCTTCAGAGTTGGAACAAACAGTCGCGCCATCATGACCAAGTTCCTAGTCATTGACTTCCCCAGCTTTTACAATGCGGGTCTGGTCCACCCGTCTCTCAACGCCCTAGGCACAGTGGTTTCCACCATCCACTTGATTATGAAGTTCCCTTTAGGAGATGGACGAGTCGGACTGGTAAGGGAAAATCCAAAGGTGGCACAAGAGTGCTACTACGAGGGCCTACGACCCAAGAAGACTTTCATAGTGGATGAAGACATCGAGACTGGTTTTGACCCCTGTAACAATAGGCACTTCGAAGGACCCCAGGCAGTGGAATCCCTAAAACTTGTCCAGGTTGGTCCCTGCCCAGGTCAATTCACGAGGATCAGCTCAATACTCGACCCGGTCATCAAGGAAACCTTTATCAAGTTGTTGAAAGCTAACGCAGACCTATTTGCTTGGAACCCCATGGACATGCCTGGCATCGACCCTGAAGTCATCTGTCATTCACTCAACATTGAGCCAGATGTAAAACTTGTATCCCAAAAGCCTAGGAAGATAGGATCGATAGAAGAGCTGTAGTAAAGAAGGAGATAGACAAACGCATATCCACAAACTTCATTCAGGAGGTGAAATACCTAACTGGGCTGTCTAATGTTGTTATGGTGAAAAAGTCGAGTGGTAAATGGTGAATGTGTGTTGATTTCATCGATTTAAACAAGGTATGCCTTAAAGACCCTTATCCATTACCTAACATTGATCGTCTGGTGGATGGTACCTCAAGTTACAGGATCCTCAGCTTTATGGATGGCTACTCAGGTTATAACCAAATTCGAATGGACCCCAAACACGAGGAGAAAACAGCCTTAATCACCAAAGGTGTAAACTTTTGTTACCGAGTAATACCTTTCGGTTTAAAGAATATGGAAGCCACTTATCAATGGTTGGTGGACATGATTTTCACCAAGCAAATTGGTCAGAACATGGAGGTATACGTAGATGATATGGTAGTCAAAACCAAGGCAGTAGAGTCGCATGTCCAAGACCTAGAAGAAACATTCACGGAGCTTCAAAAACACAACATGCGCCTAAACCCTGAGAAATGCTCCTTTGGGGTCCAAGGTGGGAAATTCCTAGGATACATGCTCACATATCGAGGAATTGAGGTGAATCCAGATCAATGTCGAGCCATACTAGAAATGTGGAGCCCTCACAATGTTAAGGAAGTCCAACGTCTCACTGGCTGGATTGCGGCTTTGTCTCGTTTTCTCTCAAAATTCGTAGAGAAGTCTATATACCCTTTTACAAAATATTGAAGAAAACAGATTCTTTTGAGCGGACTTCAAAATGCGAACAAGCTTTTCAGGGCCTAAAGGCTTATCTAGCATCTCCCTCGATCCTAACGCAACCCGACCCTGGGTCAGAACTTGTTTTTTACCTCTCAGAAGTGACAGACATAGTCAGTTCAGTCCTAGTCCAAGAGGATGGCCCTATACAGTGACCTGTCTACTTCACTAGCAAAACCATACAAGGAGCGGAAACACGATACCAAAAGGTTAAAAAATTCGTATACAGTCTAGTTATAGTCGCATGGCACCTCTGACCTTACTTTATAGCCACCAGATCATAGTCAGAACTGACCAGCCCCTTAGCAAGATACTTCAAAAGCCTGAACTCGCGAGACGGATGGTCACTTAGGCGATTAAGCTCTTTGAGTACGGAACTAGGTACGAAACACGAGGTCCCATCAAAACCCAGGTCTTGGTAAATTTCTTGGCAGAATAGAGGGAGGACAAGGAAACTTATGACGCCAAGCATGGTTTATGGACTCTCTCGATGGATGTGTCCTCTAACGTTAAAGGAAGTGGGGTGAGAGTTATACTAGAATCCCCCACGGGTTTAGTTGTCGAAGAGTCACTCAGATTTATGTTCAAAGCTAGTAATAACTAGGAGGAATATGAGGCTCTTATTACTGGCTTGCGCACGGCCTTAGATTTGGGGGCTCGGTGTGTCCAGGAAAAAACTGACTCTCATCTGGTCGCCAGACAGGTGAAGGGTCATATCAGGTGAAAGATCTGACCCTAGCGAAATACCTGGCATATATAAACCAGCTTACTAGTGAACTTAAGTTCTTCCGAGTGGTACATGTCTTGCAGGCGGAAAATGAGCGTGCCGACTTGCTTTCCAAATTGGCCAGTATTGTCAAGGCAGGTAACTTAAAAACAATTGTCCAAGTGATGCTTGAAGAACCCACAATATAGGAACAGGAGCAAACAATTCAGATAGATGAAATTCCTACCGAGCACACATAGATGACCCCAGTTGTCAACTTCCTCCGTCACGGAATCCTTTTAGAGGATCCTCAAGAAGCCAAAAAGCTTTAAGTACAGGCAACCAATTACACTTTGTTGGACGAACAACTTTACAAATGAGGTTTTACCATGCCGCTTCTAAAATTCCTGGGTGAAGAACAAGCAAATTACGTCATATGGGAACTCCACTTGGGAATCCACGGGGGAGTCCGCCCATTAGCCGCTCGGGTCCTCTGGGCAGGGTGCTTCTGGCCGACCCTATGCATTGACTGCTCTGAGTTCGTCAAGAAATACGACTAATGTCAGCGGAACGCCAATAGGATTCACAGCCCTCCTGAGCCCTTTCATGGAATCCTTTCTCCATGGCCTTTCAACACATGGGGAATGGACATCTAGGGACCATTTGCCCCTAGAAAGGGCCAAGTAAAGTTTCTCTTGGTAGCAATCGACTTTTTTACCAAGTGGATCGAGGCCAAGCCACTCTCAACCATCATTGCTGCCAAGGTTCAAACCTTCACATGGAAACACATTGTTTGTCGGCACAGACTCCCTCATACTATCATTCTGACAATGGACAGCAGTTCATGGACAAATGTTTTGTTGACTTTTGTGAAAACTGGGGCATCAAATGCAGATTCTCTTCCGTCGAACATCCGCAAACAAACGGGCAGGCCGAGGCAACAAACAAGGTAATCCTTCGAGAGCTCAAACGGTGATTGAGGCAAGCTAAGGGTAGGTAGGAGAAAGAATTACCAGGGGCTTTATGGGCATACCACACAACACCACACTCTTCAACCCAAGAGACACCCTTCCGACTCACATACGGAGCCAACGCTATGATTCCAGTTGAACTCGGAGAACCATCCCTCCGACGCATGATCTACGATGAAGAGAAAAGGGATGAAGGAAGGTGGGAAAACCTAGACCTCAGTTTAGAAGAGCGGGACGTAGCCTATGTCAAGATCCAGGCTTCAAAGCAAAAGTTTGCTTAGCCGTGGAACTCCTTGCTCCGACCCTGACCCTTTCTGCAAAGGGGATCAGGTTTTACGCATCGTAGACAATAATCGGAGACCACGAGCAAAATACAAGTTTGTAGCCAACTGGACGGGCCATACCGAGTGAAAGAGTCTATTAGGAGAGCTGCATACCGACCGGAGGAATTTTCTGGAAAGGATATCCCTCGAACGTGGAATGTCACTCACTTGAAGTTGAATATAGCTAATAATGTACGATCAATGGCATTCTTTTTCCTACCCAGCACACTTTTTCCCATTGGGTTTTTTCCCCTGGGAGGTTTTAACGAGGCCCCAGTTCCAAATAAAACTATGATCATTGTGAACACCTCTTTTGGTCCGGCCCAAGTGGAAAGAATTCTGAGAGGACTGAACTTCGTCTCCAAATGATCATTTCCGAGTAGAATGACTCAGAATGATAATTTCCGAGTGGAATGTCTCCTAGTGAGTCATTTCCGAGTGGAATATCTCCGATTGAGTCATTTCCGAGTGGAATGTCTCTGATTGAGTCATTTCCGAGTGGAATGTCTCCGATTGAGTCATTTCCGAGTGGAATGTCTGCGATTGAGTCGTTTCCGATTGAGCTGCTTTGAGTGGACTGAACTTCATCTCCGAATGATCATTTCCGAGTAGAATGACTCAGAATGATAATTTCCGAGTGGAATTCACCTAGTGAGTCATTTCCGAATGGAATGTCTCCGATAGAGTCATTTCCGAGTGAACTGCTTCTGAGGGAGTTGTTTCCGAACGAGAAAAAGGCTCTGAATGGTCATGTCCGAGTAGGATGTCTCCGACCGACACGTCTCCGAGTGGGTTGTTTCCGGTTAAAGACACTCCAAATGAAAAATGGTTGACCTTGAACGAATACTTTCCGGTTAGAGATAAATCCGAGTGGAAGATTCTCGGTTGCAGCCACTCTAAGTGAAAAAGGGACCGATTTTGAATAAATACCGCCCAAAGATATACATCCGAGTGAAGGATTCCCGATTGAAGCCAGTCTGAATGAAAAGCAAGTCTAATTTTAGATGAATACTTCCGAGTGGGATGTTACCAAGGAAGCCGTTTTTGAGTGGTTTGCTACCGAGAGATGTATTCCCGAGCGTAGAAAATCTCTAACCTCGAATGAGCCTCTTTCGGGCAGAATCTCTCTCAAGGTCCATACTTCCGAGTAGGAAGTCCCCGAGTGGGCCATTTCCAAGTGAGTCATTTTCAAGAGATGTGTTTCCGAGCGAAGAAACACTTTGGTTCCAAAAGGATCACTTCCGAGTTCCATACTTCCAAATGTGGTATTTCTGGGTGGATCGACTCTGAGAGAATTATTCCCTAGCAAAGAAAGGCTCTATGAATGGATATTTTTCGAGCAGATCCATCTGAGTGGGGTGTATCCGAGTGAATCATCTCCGAGTGGTTTACTTCCGAGAGATGTGCTTCCGGTTGAAGAAAGACTTTGAAGGAATACCTCTCGGGCTGAAGCATTCAAGTGAAGAATTCCCGAGCGAATGAATTTTAAATGGTTCCGACTTCAAAGGAGCTTGTCGGTCAGAGATATAGCCGAGTGAAATATTTTTTGAGGTGTTTCCGAGTAATACGTTCCCGAATGGTCCACTTTAAGGGGAGAAAGGCTATTGACTTTTGAGTGTTTCAAGTAGAAACATTTCCGAGCAAAACACCTCCGATTGAAGAAATTTTGGTTGAACGCTTCAACCAGTGACAAATTCCGAGCAAAGCCCCTCCGATAGAAGCAATTCCGAATAAATGCTTTAAACAGTGACATTTCCGGACAAAGCAATTCCGAGTGAACCAAGTCCGAATAAAAAGAGGCCCTGATGCATACTTCTCGGAAAGGGATTTCCGAGTCAATAATCTATGAATTCAAACCATTCACACCGAGTGTCAAAGGTCAAATCATATCTATGAATTCAAGCTTTCACTCGGCCTTTTATATATGAGAGCACCTGTTCCACTCGGATTAATTTCCACTGTGAATGGATACTGACTGAGACAGTGATCCGAACCACAAGGAAGAGTACTGATCCTATGAGACCCCATTTGAAGAATCCGATTGCCATACTGTGACTTGGAATCCCACCACCCAACTCGATCCATGAATTTTAGAAGTGGCAGACAAAGGGCGGAAGTGAAAAAAATTAAAATTCTCCACCAGCCGCTATCCCCCACTACCTGTTAGTGGCTAGGCTGCCTCCACTTTGAGTGGAAGCCTGTGTTGTCCAAGCACTCGGCAACCCCTATAAATACCCTATCTGAAGATGCACAAGGGGTTGGATTTTTAGTTGGAAAATTTTAGTCATTAAGACGATCCTCTGCCCACACTCCCTTGTAACTGGTTTCGATCTCCACAATCTCTTTGTCCCAAAAAGCTTGAAGTTTTCCCGTTGTTCAAAGGCAGAATCTCGTTCTCACCGGTTCCCCAACAGCCCCCCTCCAATCACCTTCATTAACTTCCCACCGGCCTATACACCAAGTCCCCACACCGTCCAGATCCTCCTCAACTTCATACCGGCCTCCACATCAAGCCCACACACCGGTTCCCCAACAGCCCCCTCCAATCACCTTCATTAGCTTCCCACCGGTCCATATATCAATTCCCCACACTGTCCAGACCCTCACCAGTTGCACACCGGATCTTACGCCAGAATTCCCCACACCGTCCCTTTAGTGAACCACACACCGGTTCCCTAAGCCCCACTGACGTACCAGCTCCACTCCGGCTCTTACACTTCAAGTCCACGCCTATTTCTAGCATTCCACGTCCCACCGGTTACATTCTGCTCCTTATTTCCCTTGCTTTTCATTATCCACTTTTGTCAAATTTCCTTTTTGCTGAGTCTGTTTTCTCCCTCTAGTATATCCTGCTGAACTCTTTATTCTTTCTCGTTAATTGTTAATAATAATTCCTCCTTTTCATTATTTTTATCTATTCGTTGTCCTTGCTGTTGTGCACTTTATTTCCCTGTTTTTCCTGTTGGACTCCCCCTTTGTTTTTGTTCAAGATATAAAAATAAAAAAATAAAAAATAATATAAAAAAAAAGCAATCCAAAAAAGGAAAGTGTGTATTTTTGATACCTTTTTAATGTCACAATAATGATCTAAATTAGTGTCGTGTAAAAGCACTTTTGCCTACACTACTTCCAAGACCCACGCACGTGCGGAGAACTCCGCTTTACGTGCACCCTTTTTTCGTGAACCTCATCCACCCTTAGCCCCTTAAACTTGTCTTAAGGATATTCTTGTCAAGAACTACGTAACCCTAATTTCTTGGTAATCCAAGAATACGTAGGAGCAGGACTTTAAATCCTGTCGGGCCCACCTTTCCCATTTTATTCCTATTTTTATTTTCTTTATGTTTCCTTTGTAACCGCCTTTTTTATCACTTCCATGAAAATCAATTTAGACGTGTCTTGTTGATCTTCCCCTTTTTCGGTAGGCCATCACCACGATTCATAAGGAACGGGATACTTGGGACGAGACGTCCCGCTTATCCCCTTCCCGTTTCTAACCCCGCATTTTATTAAATCCCATGAAAATCAATTTAGACGTGACGTCTTGTTGATTTTCCCCTATCTTTGGTAGGCCATCACCACGATACATAAGGAACGGGATACTTGGGACGAGACGTCCCGTTTATCCCCTTCCCGTTTCTAATCCTGTATTTTGATTAAGGGATGACTAATTTAGACGCGATGTCTTCTTAGCATCCTTCCCTTTTCCCGTTTCATACCAAAGCCGAGGTTAATTTGGATGCGACGTCCTGTTGACCTACATTCCATGTTTGTTCAGTTTGTTCCTTCCGTTTTTCTTTACACAAAGTACAACAATAAAAGGGGAGAAATATAACATCTTTTGTAAGGCTATTTATGTTGCGTATTTTCAATCTTGGTACTGTTTTGACAGGCGATGTAGGGTGCTAATACCTTCCCTACTCGTAACCGACTCCGGAACTTGAATCTCATTTTTTAAACCAGTGCTTTACTGAACTTAGTTTTTTCCCAATGTTTTTCCTATGGATAAAAACGTTGGTGGCGACTCCCTGTTTTCTTTCGAAAGGATTTCGAAACACGTTTTATTTCGAAAGGGTCGGCCGCGCCGTCGCGATCCAGGTTGCGACAGATGGCGACTCCACTGGGGAAACTTAAGAGAGTCAGGTCAGTTTGATTGAAAGCGCATGTTTTATATATAGCCTTTGTTAGCTTGGATTTCTTCCCCTTGTTTTATTTTCTGTTAATTGTTGTGAGTGTTTGTTCTTGTTTTAATTGTATCTTGTTATTTGTTTCGTTGTCTATGTTTTGCATGTTTGTTGAACCCTAGGGTAGAGGACCATGTTGCTTTTCTGCAATCATTGAACCCTAGGGTAGACGACTTTGTACATTTATTCTGTGTTTGTTCTTTGTGCAGAATGGGGTAAGGTAAAAGGTATTGAATGCCCTTCCACACACTACACTCACAATTACTTGCACACACCTATGAGTGGCGCCCTATACCCGGGCCCCAAATGAAGCTTAAGTTAGGAAGGGTTGGTAACGGAATCGTATGGGATGTACTTCCTATCCGGTGTTCGTGAGAACCTCAACTAGAGTTCGACCTCTTGCGACATACGCACCTAGTGGATTCCCCACTGTTTGCGTCCCTGTCATGGGTAGGATCTTGGCTCTGGTGACCTTCTAGATGTCTAGTGGAAGCCACCCGGTGTGGAGAGTCACTTTTAGACAAGCCATAGGGCCTAGAAAAGACTTTCAACAAAACCCGACCTAGGCCACAAAAGGGCAAACTTTACTTTACCTTACGTTATTTTTGCTTTTCCCTTTTATCCAAAAAAATGAATTATCTACCACCCACAGATTTGCTTAGTTTTTGAAATAATGACTCATTTTGGAACACACAGTATTCTTCGGGTGAATAGATAATCCTCTTTTGGTCGTGTACCTCTGAGTCCTGAGTCATAGATTTTCCTAATCGTCAAAAAAAAATCAAAAAAAATATCTTTATTACCGCTCCAACAGGGGCGTCGATGACGATTAGAAAAATTATGACTATTGCGACTTGGACCCTTGGTAATCGTTGTTTCCCCAAGAAAAATTGCTTTATGTTAAATCAATGGGGAAGTACCGGTTCCAAAACATGACATCAACTAATTTCTTTTCCTTATCCTCATTTCCGTGGGAGGCTATTCAGAACTTAACGAATACCCTTTGAGTATCTATGGAAGTTAACATGGGATTGAACTCAAGAAATGAGGGTTGTAGTTGCCCGAAGAAAATATTTGAGTTTGAGGCTCCCTCCTCAGGATGAAGGATTTCTTCTGTCTTCACAATTATCCCGTATTAATTTCCATGTTTACTATACCTAGTACTTTTGAATGATAAGTTCTAAAGAATGGTCAAAGGATACTCGCCAAAGCCTGTGATTGCTTCCCACGACATTCTCCTTCTTTTTATATCCACCTAACATTTTTTGCTTTTTTTAAAAAAAGGGAGACACAGACGTCACGGGTAGGCATCCTTACCAGACCCGGCTCCAAAAGAAACTCATGGCTGAGGCAGAAGCTGTGGACGGAGACTTTAGAACTGAGTTTGATCAGCTGAAAGAGTGAGTGGCAGAGTTAACTAAACTTTTAGAAAAGAAATTCACAGAGGGAGGCTCCTCTGCAGGTGTTGAGGATGCCCAACAGCAGCCTGCCATCGCGCCACCCCTTGGTTCTGACCCAGCAAGAACCCAACTCCCTAACACAACGACACCCCCTCTCACCATTCATGCCGGAAGACCTAACCCTGCCATTGAGACCCAGCCACCTTACGGCTAGTCTTATGCACAACAGCATATATTTGTCGGTCCTGACGGCAACCCAGTACCTTTTCCACTTTATGGCCTACCACTGGGGTACTATCCCCTGGTCGCTAACCAACAAGACGCCCACGACCAGCAAGCGATAAATCCTCACGCTTCATACCCCACCCAGCCAAATATGCCACCACTCCACCAAACCCAAAACACGCAAGCCGATGACCTACAAACCTACCAAACCCAAAACACACAGGCCCATGACCCACAAACCTACCAAACCCAAAACACACAAGCCCCGATGGCCCAGCCAACCTACAACGTACAAGCTCAAAACACACGAGCCCAGATGACCCAGCCAACTTATGCCGTACAAACTATGGCCCAACCCCAAGGTCCCTCACCGAATACATGCCTGATGAACCAGTCCCATGCGTTGCCTCCTTTCAACCAGCCACTCGGCTATCCATACGGATATGCAACCCCCTATATGACCAATCTCCAAGATACAACCCGCATGATGAACCCGGTAGCCGGTCATAGCACGGTCGCAGCTCCCCAAAAGGAAAAGATAGAAATCTTAGAAGAGCGTTTGAGAATGATGGAAGGCGCCGGAGGTTTTGGACTGATAGATGTTTCTGAGCTATGCCTAGTCACAGATGTTTTCCTCCCGCCCAAATTCAAGATGCCAGACTTTGACAAGTATTGGGGAATGACTTGTCCAAAGAACCATCTCACGATGTACTGTCGAAAGATGGCATCTTATTCTTCTAACGACCAATTGTTGATCCACTACTTCCAAGATAGTCTGGCGGGGGCCGCTCTTACATGGTATGCTCACCTTGAGCGGAACCATATTCGTTGTTGGAAGGACCTGGCAGATACCTTCCTTAGACAATACAAGTATAACATGGATATGGCACCCAACAGGGTTCAGTTACAGAATATGGTGAAGAGGGATAGTGAAACGTTTAAGGAGTATGCCCAACGATGGAGAGAGACAGCGGCGCAAGTGGACCCCCCATTGTCGAAAAAGAGATAGTCGCGATGTTTATCGACACGCTCCCATCACCTTTCTACGGCAAGATGATTGGTAGTGTTTCATCCAACTTCTCCGACATCGTGACTATTGGGGAAAGGGTGGAGAGTGGAATACGAACAGGAAAGATCACTCAGGGCCCATCTGGGGCAAGCACGACAAGAAAGCCGGCACCTGGGAGAAGGGATGGAGAAACTAATTCCATCTCTTCTAATCAAAAGATGGCTCCGCCGAGACCATTCGCCCCTACCATGATTCAAGCTCCCAATCCTTATGTGGCCGCTGCCACTTATGGCCCGACAGCTTATACTCCCCACTTCCGTCCGCCTATGGTAAGAGCGCCAATGCCGCAACCCATGCCATACCATCACCCGCAACAAATGATTCGACCACCCGATCATAATTAGAATACAAGGAACCCCAACAATGAGCGCACCCTTGTGCAGTTCGATCCAATTCCAATAACATATACTGAACTTTTTCTAATCCTCGTTCAGAAGGGTCTGGTAGCTCCATGCCCCATGAGGCCATTGCAACCTCCTTACCCAAGGGGGTATGACCCGAACGCTCATTGTGATTACCATGCTGGGGCATCAGGAAACTCAACAGAAAATTGCATGGCTTTGAAATATAAAGTGAGAGATTTGATCAAAGCCGACTGGATTAATTTTTGAGAAGGAAGCCCTAACGTGACCACAAATCCCCTGCCCAATCATGGAGGTTCAGAAGTTAATGTCGTGGTGGCCGATATTGAAGATGGTTTTGATGATAATGTTGATTTGGTGGTCGCTTGCCCGCCGGACCAAGAGTTCAGTAACTGGGAGGCTGTCGAACTCCCTACAATTTTAAATGATTCACCAAAGTAATTTGTTACTACCTCAAAGTCTCGTTTATCCCTCTGCTATGCCTAAGGCTTTGGGACTTTTCATGTAATAAGGGCGAAATAAAACTTGTTTTACCAGTCAATCAATAAATGGGTCTCGAAATTCAAAAAAAATTTTCTCATCCCTTTATCCTTGCTTTGATTCATTTTCTTTACTTGCTTGTTCCTTTTTTTCTCTTTTTATTTTTTATTTTTTATTTTTTTTTTGCCATAACACGCTAAATTGCAGATCCAAAAATGATCCTCTTGAGACTAATGAAACCACAATCCTGTTTCACGACCTCACCTACCCGGTCGATTGCGCTGACAAAGAAGGTAGGGAAGCTTGTGAGCCACCACCCAAGTTAACAAGATTGTTAGAACAAGAGGTTAATGAGGTTTATCCCTTTTAAGAGACAGTTAAGATTGTCAAATGGAGAGGAGAAAAGATCAAGATGGGTATACCCCTGAGTCAAGAACAACTGAAGGAATCGTTTAAGTTATTAATGTCCTTTAGTTTAAAACACGGGAGCAATCTATCAGAAGGCATTAGTAATTTTGTTTCAAGACGTGGTAGGAATCTATGTAAACGACAACACGGCCAAGTCCCGAATTGGACAAGGGCAGGCCAGTCGTTTAAGGAAACCTCAACAGTCACCAGTATAGATAGGGGCAAATTGCTGATGCCTATAAATGCAGACACAATTGAGGGAGACTTTTCCAAAAAAAACAAAAAAAAACAAAAAACAAAAAAAACAAAAAATAAAAAAAATAGAATCAAGCTTAGAGTCCAATGCACGTGCCAAGTGGGGCAAGTTGGTTACGTCCAGATCATCGAGCAAGCTGTCATTTTCTGTATGAGGGGAATGAATGTCGTTAGGCCAAGAACTTGCATTCTTGTCGTCATTAACACCTCAACCTTAAAGAGTGCGCCATTCCTCATGCCTATGTAGCCAAGGAAATAGTCTATCAGATTGAGTCATTGCGTCATTAAGGGGATTAAAAAAAACAAAAAAACAAAAAAAAGAGGGCAAACAAAAAGAAATAAAAATGAAAAAAGAAAAATCCAGAAGAAAAAAAAGGAAAAAGAAAATAAAGGCAAAATGATGACTCAAAGTAATTCCCTCTCATCGATGCCAAAAGACTCACCAATATTTCCTTGGGTACATGGCATAGGAGTAGAGTCTCCTATTTGAAGTGACATTAGCTCCCCAAAGGATCAAACTAAAGTTGGAAAAGGTTAGGCAGACTCAACTGGAGTGTGATCATTTTCAACCTTTTACTGTAAAGGATGCAGCCAAAAATAAACAAGAAAGGAAAAATACATTATAAAGAAAGGGAAAAGCTCGCTGGGCTGAAAACCTGAAAAGGCGGCCTAGGCAAAAGTTAGAACAACCCGGTGAGTCGAAAACCTGAAAAGGCGGCTCAGGTAAAAATTGGGGTCAAGATTTCGGCAGAGTAACTAAAGTTTCCAATGCAAAACGTGCAAGTCCAAACTGGGGCATGTGGACCATGGTCAAACTACCCTCTCAAAGGCAGAGTCGAACGATGTACTTGAGGTCGTGACGTGGGATTAAGGTTCTTACTAGTCTCAGGAACTCACTGGAGGATCCTTGAACCTTCCCTATTTCTCCTGGCCTTGGCCTGTCCTATGTGACTTCATTTGATCCCATCTATTTTCCCCATTGTCCATTCTCTGTATTCTGTTTGACATACATGAATAAAATTTATCCTTTTTCCGATACGTGTTATGAATTGCATTGATCTGATAAAATATTGTGTTTTCATAAAAATAAATGAAAGAATGGTGAACATTTAAAGTCGTGAGGAACTAGACGCTCCCACTACTCGACCTCGTCTTAGGCAATCATCACGAAGAGTCAGCCAGGCACGCGCTTCAAAGCTATGATCGCCTCTTTCATTCTCCTCTGTCCATGAGTTATCCTAAGGGTCGCGGTTTCACAGGACCTACCTAGTTTTGAATTTATCTTTGCACTACTTACCCTTTTTTCTGTAGGTTATTACAACAGACATTCATGTCAAGTATTGACGCCTCAATCAAGCCCTTTTCCCCAATGGAACCGCAACTACCAAAACTAGAACCTTTCAAAGTTTCTTCCTCCATCGCCAAAGTTGGCAATTCTCAAAGTCTTCTCCTTAATCGCCAAAGTTGGCAATTCTCAAAGTCTTCTCCTTAATTGTCAAAGTTGGCACTCCTCAGAATCCTTTCCTCAAAACGCCAAAGCTGGCACTCCTCAGAATCCCTTCCCCAAATTGCCAAAGTTGGCACCGCTCAAAATCTCTTCTTCAACCCCAAAGTTGACACTCCTCAGAATCCCTTCCTTAAATTGTCAAGGTTGGTACTGCTCAAAATCTCTTCTTCAACTGCCAAAGTTGGCGCTTCTCAGAATTCTTTCCCCAAATCGCCAAAGTTGGCATTTTTAGAAATCTCTTCCTTAAACCGCCAAAGTTGGCACTCCTCAGAATCCTTCCCTCAAAACGCCCAAAGTTGGCACTTCTCAAAGTCCCTTCCTCAAGTTGCCAAAGTTGGCACTGTTCAAAATCTCTTCTCCAACCTCCAATGTTGGCACTTCTCAGAACTCCTTCCCTAAATCGCCAAAGTTGGTACTTCTTGAAGTCTTCTCCTCAACTGCCAAAGCTGACACTTTTCAAACTCCCTTCCAAGGAATCTACCTGATACATTCCGACAGTCAAGCGTATCTCCTTCACAAGCCTAAATACCACCTAAGAATAGCTTCAAGCAAAATTCTCTCCCCCAGCAGAATCACCAAACTCTCTCCCCAGTGAGCCTACAATTCAGATCATCTTCTCCCCCTAGTAAGAACACTTTTCTAATCAGGCTTAGAAGAACTCTCCCCAAAGGGCCCCAGCACACTTCTCTCAGTGAATCCACACATACCAGGTGGACCCCAGATTTTCCCTTCCCAATCAAGGGGCAGTGCCCCGAACCATCAATCCTTTCCCGGTGGAACTACACCTCCCAAACAAATCAAACTGGGGCATCACCCTAGGATCACTTCTTCCCAATCAAGGGGCAGTTCCCCAAGATTCCTTCAAACCATCTCAAACTGGGGCATCACCCCAGGATTATTCTCTTTCAGTCAAGGGGGGCGATTCCCCAAGATTCCTTCAAATCATGTCAAATTGGGGCATCACCCCAGATCTATTCTCTTTCAGTCAAGGGGGGCGATTCCCAAGATTCCTTCAAATCATGTCAAACTGGGGCATCACCCCAGATCTATTCTCTTTCAGTCAATGGGGGCGATTCCCCAAGATTCCTTCAAATCATGTCAAACTGGGGCATCACCCCAGGATTATTCTCTTTCAGTCAAGGGGGCGATTCCCCAAGATTCGTCAAACTGGGGCATCACCCCAGGATTATTCTCTTTCAGTCAAGGGGGGATTCCCCAAGATTCCTTCAAATCATGTCAAACTGGGGCATCTCCCCAGATCTATTCTCTTTCAGTCAAGGGGGGCGATTCCCCAAGATTCCTTCAAATCATGTCAAACTGGGGCATCACCCCAGGATTATTCTCTTTCAGTCAAGGGGAAGTTCCCCAAGGTTCCTTCAAATCATGTCAAACCAGGGCATCACCCCAGGTTCATTCTCTTTCATTCAAGGAGCAATTCCCCAAGAACCTTCAGTCATGTCAAACCGGGGCATCACCCCGAGCCTTTAGGTCTAGTGAGTTAATTCGGACGAGACGTCCTGTTAGCTCCCTCAATCTTTATGTTTCCTGTCAACAGTGAGTTAATTCGGACAAGACGTCCTGTTAGCTCCCCCAGGGTCAACCCCAACCTCTACTTTCCACTCGCCTATGAAGGCACTCTCTACTTCCCATTCGCCTATGAACGCACTCTTTACCTTTCCACTCGCCCATGAAGGCACCCTCTACCTTTCCAGTCGCCTATGAAGGCACCTTTTACTTTCCACTCGCCTATGAAGGCACTCTCTACCTTTCCACTCGCCTATGAAAGCACTCTCTACCTTTCCACTCACCTATAAAGGCACCCTCTACCTTTCCACTCACCTATGAAGGCACTCTCTACCTTTCCACTCGCCTATGAAAGCACCCTCTACCTTTCCAGTCGCCTATGAAGGCACCCTTTATCTTTTCTGTCGCCTATGAAGGCACCCTTTACCTTTCCAGTCACTTATGAAGGAACCCTTTACTTTCCAGTCGCCTATGAAGGCACCCTTTACTTTCCAGTCGCCTATGAAGGCACCCTCTACCTTTCCAGTCGCCTATGAAGGCACCCTTTACCTTTCCAGTCGCCTATGAAGGCACCCTTTATTTTCCAGTCGCCTATGAAGGCACCCTTTACTTTTCAGTCGCCTATGAAGGCACCCTTTACTTTCCAGTCGCCTATGAAGGCACCCTCTACTTTCTAGTCGCCTATGAAGGCACCCTCTACCTTTCTAGTCGCCCAGCAAGGCACCCTCTACCTTTCTAGTCGCCTATGAAGGCAACCTTTACCTTCCAGTCTAACGGGGTAAACCCCGATCTTTTCACCTCCTGTTAACTAAAAGACAATCTTTCTCGGTCAATTCAGAACTCAAAAAAAAAATCATCAAAATAAAAGCAAAAAAAATCAAAAAAAATAAAAAAGAGGACGAAAAAAAGAGAGACAGATGTGGAAAGTGCTCGTCTTTAAAGAGGAAAAGGTCACACCGACTTGTGATTGCCAACACCGTCTGACGCCATACTGATCAAGAGGTCCCACCTGGCCCCAACATCAGTGTTCATATCTTTACTTCCTTTTCACTTCAAAAACACGAAAGCTTTGTGTTTCTTTTGTGAAAAAGAAGTAAAGAGGGGCATCTATGAACACCTCTTTTGGTCCGGCCCAAGTAGAAAGAATTCTGAGAGGACTGAACTTCATCTCCGAGTGATCATTTCTGAGTAGAATGACTCAGAATGATAATTTCCGAGTGGAATGTCTCCTACTGAGTCATTTCCGAGTGGAATATCTCCGATTGAGTCATTTCCGAGTGGAATGTCTCCGATTGAGTCATTTCCGAGTGGAATGTCTCCGATTGAGTCATTTCCGAGTGGAATGTCTCCGATTGAGTCATTTCCGAGTGGAATGTCTCTGATTGAGTCGTTTCCGATTGAGCTGCTTTGAGTGGACTGAACTTCGTCTCCGAATGATCATTTTCGAGTAGAATGACTCAGAATGATAATTTCCGAGTGGAATTCACCTAGTGAGTCATTTCCGAATGGAATGTCTCCGATAGAGTCATTTTCGAGTGAGCTGCTTCTGAGGGAGTTGGTTCCGAACGAGAAAAAGGCTCTGGATGGTCATGTCCGAGTAGGATGTCTCCGACTGACACGTCTCCGAGTGGGTTGTTTCCGGTTAAAGCCACTCCAAGTGAAAAATGGTTGACCTTGAACGAATACTTTCTGGTTGGAGATAAATCCGAGTGGAAGATTCTCGGTTGCAGCCACTCTAAGTGAAAAAGGGACCGATTTTGAATAAATACCGCCCAAAGATATACATCCGAGTGAAGGATTCCCGATTGAAGCCAGTCTGAATAAAAAGCAAGTCTGATTTCAGATGAATACTTCCTAGTGGGATGTTACCAAGGAAGCCGTTTTCGAGTGGTTTGCTGCCGAGAGATGTATTCCCGAGCGTAGAAAATCTCTAACCTCGAATGAGCCTCTTTCGGGCAGAATCTCTCTCAAGGTCCATACTTCCGAGTAGGACGTCCCCGAGTGGGCCATTTCCAAGTGATTCATTTTCAAGAGATGTGTTTCCGAGCGAAGAAACACTCTGGTTCCAAAAGGATCACTTCCGAGTTCCATACTTCCAAATGTGGTATTTCCGGGTGGATCGACTCTGAGAGAATTATTCCCTAGCAAAGAAAGGCTCTATGAATGGATATTTTTTGAGCAGACGCATCTGAGTGGGGTGTATCCGAGTGAATCATCTCCGAGTGGTTTACTTCCGAGAGATGTGCTTCCGGTTGAAGAAAGACTTTGAAGGAATACCTCTCGGGCTGAAGCATTCAAGTGAAGAATTCCCGAGCGAATGAATTTTAAATGGTTCTGACTTCAAAGGAGCTTGTCGGTCGGAGATATAGCCGAGTGAAATATTTTTGGAGGTGTTTCCGAGTAGTACGTTCCCGAATGGTCCACTTTCGAGGGGAGAAAGGCTATTGACTTTTGAGTGTTTCAAGCAAAAACATTTCCGAGCAAAACACCTCCGATTGAAGAAATTCCAGTTGAACGCTTCAAGCAGTGACAAATTCCGAGCAAAGCCCCTCCGATTGAAGCAATTCCGAATGAATGCTTCAAACAATGACATTTCCGGACAAAGCAATTCCGAGTGAACCAAGTCTGAATAAAAAGAGGCCCTGATGCATACTTCTCGGAAAGGGATTTCCGAGTCAATAATCTATGAATTCAAACCATTCACACCGAGTGTCAAAGGTCGGATCGGATCTATGAATTCAAGCTTTCACTCGGCCTTTTATATATGAGAGCACCTGTTCCGCTCGGATTAATTTCCACTGTGAATGGATACTGACTGAGACAGTGATCCGGGCCACAAGGAAGAGCACCGATCCCATGAGACCCCATTTGAAGAATCCGATTGCCATACTGTGACTTGGAATCCCATCACCCAACTCGATCCATGAATTCTGGAAGTGGCAGACAGGGGGCGGAAGTGAAAAAAATTAAAAATTCTCCACCAGCCGTTGTCCCCCACTACCTGTTAGTGGCTAGGCTGCCTCCACTTTGAGTGGAAGCCTGTGCTGTCCAAGCACTTGGCAACCCCTATAAATACCCCATCTGAAGATGCACAAGGGGTTGGATTTTTAGTTGGAAAATTTTAGTCATTAAGACGATCCTCTGCCCACACTCTCTTGTAACTAGTTTCGATCTCCACAATCTCTTTGTCCCAAAAAACTTGAAGTTTTCCCGTTGTTCAAAGGCAGAATCTCGTTCTCACCGGTTCCCCAACAGCCCCCCTCCAATCACCTTCATTAACTTCCCACCGGCCTATACACCAAGTCCCCACACCGTCCAGATCCTCCTCAACTTTGTACCAGCCTCTACATCAAGCCCACACACCAGTTCCCCAACAGCCCCCTCCAATCACCTTCATTAGCTTCCCACCGGTCCATATATCAATTCCCCACACCGTCCAGACCCTCACCAGTTGCACACCGGATCTTACACCAGAATTCCCCACACCGTCCCTTTAGTGAACCACACACCGGTTCCCTAAGCCCCACTGACATACCAGCTCCACTCCGGCTCTTACACTTCAAGTCCATGCCTATTTCTAGCATTCCACGTCACACCGGTTACATTCTGCTCCTTATTTCCCTTGCTTTTCATTATCCATTTTTGTCAAATTGCCGTTTTTGCTGAGTCCGTTTTCTCCCTCTAGTATATCCTGCTGAACTCTTTATTCTTTCTTGTTAATTGTTAATAATAATTCCTCCTTTTCATTATTTTTATCTATTCGTTGTCCTTGCTGTTGTGCACTTTATTTCCCTGTTTTTCCTGTTGGACTCCCCCTTTGTTTTTGTTCAAGATATAAAAATAAAAAAATAAAAAATAATATAAAAAAAAACCAATCCAAAAAAGGAAAGTGTGTATTTTTGATACCTTTTTAATGTCACAATAATGATCTAAATTAGTGTCGTGTAGAAGCACTTCTGCCTACACTACTTCTAAGACCCACGCACGTGCGGAGAACTCCGCCTTGCGTGCACCCTTTTTTCGTGAACCTCATCCACCCTTAGCCCCTTAAACTTGTCTTAAGGATATTCTTGTCAAGAACTACGTAACCCTAATTTCTTGGTAATCCAAGAATACGTAGGAGCGGGACTTTAAATCCTGTCGGGCCCACCTTTCCCATTTTATTCCTATTTTTATTTTCTTTATGTTTCCTTTGTAACCGCCTTTTTTTTATCACTTCCATGAAAATCAATTTAGACGTGACGTCTTGTTGATCTTCCCCTTTTTCGGTAGGCCATCACCACGATTCATAAGGAACGGGATACTTGGGACGAGACGTCCCGCTTATCCCCTTCCCGTTTCTAACCCCGCATTTTGATTAAATCCCATGAAAATCAATTTAGACGTGACGTCTTGTTGATTTTCCCCTATCTTTGGTAGGCCATCACCACGTCCTGTTGACCTACATTCCATGTTTGTTCAGTTTGTTCCTTCCGTTTTTCTTTACACAAAGTACAACAATAAAAGGGGAGAAATATAACATCTTTTGTAAGGCTATTTATGTTGCGCATTTTCAATCTTGGTACTGTTTTGACAGGCGATGTAGGGTGCTAATACCTTCCCTACTCGTAACCGACTCCCAAACTTGAATCTCATTTTTTAAACCAGTGCTTTACTGAACTTAGTTTTTTCCCAATGTTTTTCCTATGGATAAAAACATTGGTGGCGACTCCCTATTTTCTTTCGAAAGGATTTCGAAACACGTTTTATTTCAAAAGGGTCGGCCGCGCCGTCGCGATCCAGGTTGCGACAATCATTTCTCACAAGTCATCTTACATGCTTAAGATACGATTCTCAAAACTTAATATGCGTTTAAGTACGAAAAGCCCGACTGAGTATGTGACGTCCTCCGTCATTTTACATTTATTTCTAGTTGCTTTATTAATTTTCACAATAAATTTTTTGACTTTCAAATAATTAGATTATATCACAAATAGAAAACATGTCATTTTAATAAAAGTACCAAAAATATAAATTAATTGATCCATTTAGAAGTTTCGAAATCATTTAGATTGAAAAGAATTCAAAAACCTAAAACAGGGGCTGGCGCGTCAGCCCTACACTGCGTACCTCACGCGTAGCGTGGGCATGATAGTAGTAGGCCTGATGTTGTTACACAATTTAGGCTATTCAGTCAACTTCTAACCTACCCCATTGGCCCGTTGTAAGTCCGACTTCCACAAAACTTCACACGACACATGTTTTCCCCATTCTGGAACTGTTGGCGCCGTCCGTTCGCCAAAATTCCAAACATATACACAAGTTATACGCAAAATGCAATTTAAATTATTTTGATGCAAAACCCTTGCATCAAACACCCTAAATGGGTTCCAATTGGCCAAAAGCCAATGCACACAAATCCTAAATGTCTTAGAGGACCTATTGGTACCTTCCGGGGGTCCCTAAAACCCACCAGGTCTCAATTTCACCTATCCAGTTCCTTAAATCCATAAATTAGCGATATGCATAACATTCCTAAATCAATTCAAACATCAATCACATAACACACACATCATTCATGCATATAACAGATCCTGCCCATATCATTCATCATTAACACATCATTGGCTCCGTGCCATAATTCATCATCATCATCAATAATTTATCACCTCACATCAAACATAATCATTATAAGTTCATAACACATGATTGGTTATCTATCACACACATAATTATACATTACATATATTAAATTCATCCATTCATCCTTGGCATCAATCTTTCGCTTGGCGTATCTCAGCGGCATTAGCATCCTCCCTGTCACTGGTTACTAAAATTAAACAACAACAAGGTTGAGTGTTTGGAATATCATAATTAATATAGAACAGAATAAATAAGTCTAACTATACCTATAGTTTCATTAAGAAATGGTTTCCTCCAATTCCCTGCACTCACACATATAAGTGTATGTATATATATATATTCATATATCTACCATCTCGTTCACTAATTCTCTTCTCCACATACATACACACACGCATATTATTTCTCACTTAATTAACATCATAATTCATCACAATACCATAGAATCATCCAAGTCTTACAGGCATCAATCTACAACACATTCTCAATTCATAATTCATTCCAATCATGCATCAATAATCAATTTCACATAATTCACAACTGACTCACATGCATCTGACTCTTGGTATCCGGATACTCTAAGGATCGGCCTTCAGTTGAGAGTCCAACTTGACATCCCGTGAACCCAACTTGGTTCACCAAGCCTGACTTGGCTCTCCACCTCAACCACTGGGTAGCTCAACTGGACACAAAGGCCACGGGAGCCAAAAAACGAGGGGTATACATACCGTTGGCCGTCCCACACCACATAATCACATCAAACATGGCATACATGGCATATCACAATCATATCACATATACATATATAGTCAGAAACTGACTTATATCCACAACACAGGGCGACCGACTTGTCAAGCCCACATCACAAGCCATGTTATTCATATACACCTTCTACATCATGCCATAAACATTATTATTATTCCATGAACCTCATCATTTTCATTAAATCACATACATTAAAATAGATATCCCCTCA
Organism: Clitoria ternatea; assembly: GCA_037962975.1. NCBI lineage: Eukaryota > Viridiplantae > Streptophyta > Magnoliopsida > Fabales > Fabaceae > Clitoria > Clitoria ternatea. Next base: position 101,774,273 of record CM075673.1, on the reverse strand, counting down.
CACTTTACTAACATCCATTACACCCCACACTTTATTCAGGATCATTCACATGTAATTTATACCTCTAACGTCACTTACTTTTTAACTCAATTTCGCTTAAATCAATGTAATTCTCACCAAACAATATTCTAATCATACTCAAACATATTTATAAAATTATATTAATGATAATTAGCATCATGCATCGTCACTACTATTTTTCTAAATAATTATAAACTCCCCGAAGCTATCATCTATTCGAATCCTAATTAATTACAACCCGAACACCCCCTTACCTCGATTCCAAGCTTCTAAAATTTGTTCTTGGTGTCGGTCGCGTCCTCTAATTACTTGGTTCAATGTTCCTCTTCTGAACTCGACCCTCACTTTGTCGATCACTAGTCCAATACCCGTTCCGGTACCTACGGTTACCGAAACACCAAACCGGTTAGTACATTTCCTTCCTCATACCTCCAAACTCATCATTCAAGCCTCTAAACTCATTAGATTACAGAATCAAAACCACCCCCAACACATGCAAATTCGGATGAGGAAAGAGGGAAGAAGGAGGAGAGGAGAAAACACGAAATGGAGGTTGTCACGTGCCATACCTTGCCTCCCAATGCCCAAAAACACAAGGAATTGAAGGTCCCAACAAGATCCAAGCAGAATCACCTCAAAGGAGAAGAAAATGAAGGAGGAAGAGTTCTGCTTGAATTGTTTTGCATGCCCCTGTTTTAAGCTGATCGTGACGCTGACGCTACGCGTCCCACGGGCACTACGCGTCAGCTCATTAATTCATACCTGACGCTACGCATCAGGGTCTTGATTCCATTTCCCATAAAATTCTATTTTCCACTTAATTTTCCATATACTATTATAATTTTAACCCAAATAATACTTTTATTTATTTCTCATTTATTTTCTAATATTAAAACATCAAGGATGTTACAGAGTACGATTACTCGGGGATACGATTCTCAAAACTTAATATGCTTTTAAGTACAAAAGCCTGAGTGATAAAACTTAATATGCGTTTAAGTACGGAAAGCACGAGTGAGTACGATCACTTGAGGATACAATTCTCAAAACTTAAAATGCGTTTAAGTATGAAAAGCCCGAGTGAGTATGATCACTCGGGGATACGATTCTCAAAACTTAAACATCCAAAAATCTCATATAGTAGTTTTTCATACATAACAGTCACTAGGGATCACTTGGGGTTAACATTGATAGTCTCGCCCTGAAGAATTTCCTCACCTGTAGCATGGCTAACATCTTCAACAGTTTATGGCTAAACAACAATAGTCGCCTCACCAACTACCGACCCTAAGACTGTGTTGCTCAATTTTTCACCGACCACTTCCTCCTCGCTATTAGATTCAGGAAGATGAACAATCTGGCCATCCACTACAATTTTAAATGGACCAAGTCCCTCAAAATTGAAGCTGACATTTGGATTCAAGACCTTAATATGCTCCTGACACGATTCAAAGGCAGCCACATATTTTTCAATGATCTGTGTCTCCAGGGCCACTATATGAGCCTCAGACTCGGCTTTCTCTTCTTTAGACTTCTCATTGACAACTTTCAAATCTTCCTCAGCTTTTTGCAGCTTGCCCTCCATATCTTTCTTTATCCCCGAGATGATGGCATACGACTCTTCCACGGCATCTAGACGCCTTTCCCAATAGGCACATTTGTCCTCGAAAATAGCTAGCTTTGATTCGGCCATAGCACGGTCAACTTCCGTATTCTCTAAATCTGACTCCAACCAGGTTAAATCGTCCTTCAACCCACCCACAGCCTTCAATGCATCCCGTAGCTCCAAGGATGTCATTTTACTATCCTTCTTCAAAGAAGTGCTCTCCCTCCTCAGAGATGTATTTTCTTCCCCTAACGCCTCTAACTCCTTGGCTTGAGCGCAAAATTGCTTTTCTAGGTACCAAGTCATAGAGGTGGCCTGAAGGTTGAACATCTTTACAGCCCGACACATAGAAACTGCATTGGAGCCCCCAGACTTCTCCTCATTCGCCTTAAACACCACAGTCCGGTCCACAAATCAGGGGATTGGAAAGCGGGCATCCCACAGTGAATGAGCTGGATTCTTGTTGAAGCACAAGGATCCGTTGGCAAAAGCCTCCCATCGACAGTCTTTAAGCTCCATTTCGCCAGGCAGAGAGCCTGCAACCCTCTTGGCAAAAATGGTATCAGAAGAGTCCTTAGACACTCGACTCTGAGTCACCAGAGGCTCACTTTCCCGCTCGAGGCTTTCAGACACCAGGATAGTCCCTGGAGCAGCTTCCATCTGCGCTTCAACCCAAACAAAAAGTAGATTCAACACTCTTTCCTCCCCCTTGGCTCTGCCCTGCACAACAGAATCACTCCGTCGATACTTCTTCGACGAGCGCCCCGATTCCATCTCCAATTGCAAGCCTGCAGGCACCATGGTCACAGGTTGGGCTACAGTAACCGCCGCAGGCTAAACCACGGGCACCACTACAGCTGTGGAAACATTTCCCCAGGAAAGTGCTTTTTCACCCTTCCTGGCACCCCCCCTCCCCCCGTCTTCCCTATAACCTTAGCACTGTCTCCTGGATAATTCTTCCTCAAGTCCTCCAATGACAACTTGTGGGGAGCCATATCGCTTGCGGGCATACTGATAATCAGTAAAAAGCAAAGTCAGAGAAATCGGATTAAAAACAAAGGGCAGGCTCAACTCATATATCCAGGTATCCAAAGCGCTTGGATGAGGAGACAATGCGATCAACGCCTGAGAACTAAAATACAACTTGGTATCCTCAAGAAAAAATTTTGCATCTGCCTTCTCGAACAAAGACAAGTCCTCCCAAGACACTCGGAACTGGACCGACGTACTAGTCTAGTAGAAAGGGAACTAGGGACGGGCGTCAAAATAATGCAAAAGGTCCTCCCCAGGAATATCGAGGCCAACCCGAATTTTGAAAAACCCAGTCTTAAAATTTTTATAAGATTAGTCGAAAGCCCGAATCAGATTACGATAAGCCACACCATTCAGAGACACCCAACCCACATAAAACCCTGCCTTTGGGATCTTGGCGTTAAAGAAATAGAAAAACAAGGGTACAGTGGGAGAGCGACCAAACTGGTCAAACGGCACCTCAAACGTTTTCACGAACGCCCACCCATTAGGATAGAGTTTGGTAGGGGCAATATTTAGAGCATTTAGAACTCCAATCTCAAAGTTGAAAAAAGGGAAAGAAAGGTGGAGACAAGAGAAAAAGGTTTCATGCACAAAAGTAAAATCTAGCTCACTCAGATCCGTACGCTCATGGCAAACCCGATCAACTAAGAAGCAACTAACACACTCGCCATTACAAACAAAAGAGGAGTGGTTTAAAGTTCCCCCCCTCCTATAACTTGGCCACAGATTCCTTACTTTGGAGGGACGAAGGAATGACCAGAACCTCATCCTTTACCTAGTTATAGACTCCTTCCACAGATGACGTCATAATACCTCAAGAGCAACGGTAATGAGAAGGAAGGGAGCACTAACCTGATAAGCAAAGTAGGGAAGAAGAATAGAAAGTGTTGTGGAGAAGCGAAGAAGATAAACTTTAGTAGTCACTCACGATAAAGAAATCGAGAATAGAAGAAGGAGCAGAGGTTCAGACAAAAGCAAATGGAGCGTAAAATTACGAAAAGAACAGGGGAACATTTATAGGAGACAGGTGACTCCTCAATGCATCAGTTCCAACGGTTGGGGATTGGAAGACTCAAGCTGAAGGGTGCGATTGTTCAGACAAACCCTTTAAATGAAGTGACACCCCGTATCCAAAAAAAACGACACGCCTTTATGGCCTAGGGATACAGAAACGACGCAATCATGACAGGCGTGGGTGAATCCCCCCATTAATAGATGAAACGACGGTTAACAACCCCCTACCATGTGGCAGAAGGCTCGTCCACGTGTGGATATTCTTGAAAGATACAAAGCATCACTCAGATTCTAATTTCACCTGGCTCAGCTCATACGCCTCTTGGAATTAATTTCACCCGGCTCAGTTCACATATGCCTGTCAGAATTATTCTCTTAATCGGTACTAGCTTGCCCTTAAAAGGATCTTCCCCCAACTTTGTGCTTAGTCACTCGGCTCGGCTAACGCCTAGAGCTCTTGACTGGGGGGCTCTTGTTCCCTCCTGGCTCGGAGAGGGGCCCCACCACATCCCTTCATTCTAGCATATGATGATTCTCCACGATTACAGCAGTTAGAGTCATCTTCTCATTCAATGGGCCTGGGCTGAATTTCCACTCCCTTTGAGCCCTTGTATAACTTATAGGCATGCAATTAACCTAAGTGACACATTTTATAGAGAAATAATAACCCTAATTTCCTAGAGTAATTCTCTAGGGTTTTGTGTATTACACTCTAGATTGTGAACAACTTCTACATCCTAGGTTTGAATGAAAGAGAGCGCACATATTAACTTTGAAATTAGAAAGATGTGTGAAATTGAAATTAGAGAAAGAAAGAGGAAGACAATAGTTCATGTTTTTAAATAGGGGGTTAATTTTGTAAAATTCAATCCAAAAAATTTAAAATATAGGTGAGAGTAACAAATAAAGGAGGTGTTAAAAACAACACCCCAAAAATTTGCTTTTCATTTTTTATTTTTGTTTTAATTTGTGCGCATGGGTTAAACAAACAGTTAACCTAAGCCTAATATGCCTTTGCCTCTAAAAGGCTTTATTTTCAGGTCTAGTCTAGCAATCATTTAACTAGCATCATACTGAATTCGATAACATAACTCCCGACCTTTTCTCTTTTTGCCCCTCTTTTCCCACGGTATGTGCATTATGCAGGGTAACAAAGATCATAGTTTTGTCTTCGTACAATCTGATATATCTATATTATCACTTCAAGGGGATACAATCAGACATACATCAACTACACTACAGTGCGTACATCCTCTTGTATTCACTGTTAAAAATCTCTTGGTCTGATGCATGAGACATGGAGAACGAACGACTCTCGGCCCTCAGTCTTGTCTCTTCCATTCTATGCAAAATGACGCAGTAGCACATGGAACCAATTGTAGAAAGCATTATTAAGCTTCCAATCACTGTGGCATATATAGCAAGCCATCTGGAGTGTGATCCCACCACCACGTATGTGAGAGAGATGAAGGCAATGGAAATGAAAAGGCATGCCATCCACATGAGCTTGTTAATGACAAAAACAAGTTGTTTCTTTGCCTTCTGCTCAATCACAACCACAGAAGTCTGAACCACCACAACTGCTAGAGAGATGAATAATGCCAGGCTATCAAACACAAAAAATATTAGGAAAGCTGCATTATTTGCAATATTGGCTTGTCCAAGTGAAAATCCCTGTGCTTTCTCTTCAACATATTGACCAGGGACTGTAAAGATGGCTGCAAAAGCAACTGTAGCAATGAGAACAGCAACAACAGTAGCAGAGTTTATCGCATTGTTTAGACCACTAATGTGGAGTTTTTTCAGCTTCTTTGCAATTTTCTGGACCCTCATGCCAGTCTGGCGTGTCTGTTGGAGTTGGGATTGTACATCATGCTTTATGTCACTCACAGTCTGCTTGAGTTGCTTTGATGCATTTGGAGGTTTCCCTTGGTCCGTAGAATTGGCAGCCCCGGCATCCCTCAACATGGAGACTAGTTCTGGACTTCCAAACTTTTCTGCAACATCAAGAGGAGTCTCTCCAGCCTTGTTTGTAGCGTTAATATTGAGACCCTCCATAGATAACAAGCACCGCACATTCTGCAATTAATAACAACAATATATTGAAAGCCAATTTTTTTTTGTTATGAGAGAGATTGAAAGCCAAACCTTCTCCATTATCCAGTAATCAACTTTACCTTTCTGGTTTGGCAAAAAATTACAAGGAGGCCAGACACCTGAACAGTCTAGGAATAATGCCTATTTGTAACTTAATCTTTTACCTTTGAGTTTACATTCCCATGTTAAGCATCAAATTTAGTGTGTGTGTGTGTGTAAAACTGCCTCCATCAATTTCAAAATTTCAATGCGGCCAGATCATGAAGGCAAAACCAGAAACAAAAAATTGTAGTAAAATTATAAAGCTGTCTTGTGGCCAGGGTGAAGCATGACAAAGGGGATTATTTATTAGTCGGGTAGTTGATCAGACCAGTATATATGGGTATTCATCATGCAGCAACAATACTATCATGTTTAAGTAACAGCCACTAGTCAAATTTTTGAAATATGTATACCATCAATATGGGCAGAAAGATAATGCAGCTAACAATAAATAAATATACAAACAAAAGGAGAAAACTCCAAGTAATTCTCCAGTCTATCATACATAGGAAGGAGAAATCAAGGTCTGACAGTTGCTGGATGAATCAAATTTGTAAATGTCATGCCAAGGGAAGCTGTTTCTCAGTAAGAACGGGACTAACTTTTCCAATGCAATAATACCATTATACGATTGTAAAGAATCAAAGGAACTATTCAGCATTATGTGGATAAGTGGCCAGTATGATACTTGATATACATGTTTGACAAGTAGATGAGTGGGGATATCTTCTAGCTAATGTTATTTTCTTATTTCTTATAATCTAGTAATTCATGGACTTCTAGTTGAGCTTGTGTGTGACTTGGTCAATATGCCCGAAGCAGGTTGTAGTTGTTGAAATATTGTAAATAAAGTAACCGGGAAAATAGGGTTGATTATGATTGATCATATAATTATATAATTAGCCTAAATAGGGTAATTGTATATTAAGTATTTAGTATTGTCTTATTATAAATTCATTGCTATGATGTGTATTGAAACATCCAAAATTCATTCATTGATCATATAATTATATAATTAGCCTAAATAGGGTAATTGTATATTAAGTATTTAGTATTGTCTTATTATAAATTCATTGCTATGATGTGTATTGAAACATCCAAAATTCATTCATTGTCTCTTGTTTCTCTTTAGCTCAACATGGTATCTAAAACCTAATAAGCGATCCCTTTAATCTATGTCTTCCTTAAAAGCTCATCGTTCATCAGTGCTTTTTTTTTTGTAATTGCATTTCAATTTTGGTTTTTGATCCTAGCTGCATCTGGGACCTTTTTCGGCTAGTTTCTGATGTCACCCCCTTTCTCCGTTCATCTGCACCATTCTTGACCGTCGACCACATCATCAATTTCATCTCGTCAAAATTGCCTGTTTTCCATCGTCTAGTTGAAAACAAAGCTTCCACACGCTACTCCTTCTCCGACACATTTCTCCATATGCCACCATCCTCAGCTGTGTGTAGCTACACATCCAACCACTGTTAGCACTAGGTGACCTATTTCCTCCCTTGCTTTCTAGATCTATACACCTTTTCTATTTTAGGGCCTCCTACAGCTCACCTTTGTTTTGATGTTTTTCAATATTATTCCCACGCTTCCTTTCTCCTATCATTAACCCATGGCCTTTTCTAACCCTCCGAAGGTTGATGTTCAATTTTTTACCAACCACATCATTACTCATCTCTTCTAAGTAGTTGGATGGTAAAAACTATACCTCTTGAGCTTTTACTATTCACCTTTGGCTTATAGGACATGATTATAAGAAACATCTCACCGAATAGAGTAGGGGCCTCTTCTAGCTAATGCTATTTTCTTATCTCTTATAATCTAATATTTCATGGACTTCTAGTTGAGCATCTAGGCGACTTAGTCAATATGCCCGAAGCAGGTTGTAGTTGTTGAAATTGTTGAAAGTCATACATTGTCTAGAGATATAGTCAATTAAAAGTATATAAAAATAGGGCAATCCTCATCCTATGAGCTAACTTTTAGAATTAAATTAGTTTCGATCTAATTTCAAGATAGTATAAGAGTTTGTCCTAGATCCGTTGTTAGGTCACCTATATTTGTCCACTCCATTCCTGACCATAAGGGTGTTCTATAAGTCTCATGGGCCATCCGTATTTGACAACACTTCATCCTCGATCTCAAAAAGCGTACAAATACTATTGTCTAACTCTTCATATGTATCACTATCATATCTCCACTAATGTCACATTGTTTGAACTTGTTTCCTTGGTTTGGTTTGAGTCAACACATGAGTTTGCTCTAGTTTTGGTTCATTTCTCTCCACTTGAAGAGTCTCAATCTTCTCTAGATCCATCATCTTCCTTATAGGCATTTCGGTGATGACATCATGTTTGGTCGCCACCGACCAACACTAACAACACAGACTCACCTTTAAGGCCAACTCCTTCCTCTCCTTTGACACTGCCTCCTAAATTGGAATTTCCACTATTCTTTGAAAAGGTATACACTTCACTCGTAATCCTTCTCCTCAGTATGCTAATTTTTATCAACGCCCATCTCCTTCTCACTAGTCTACTTTAAGATATGTCATTGCTCACCCAGATTGGAAAGACTATGTGATAGACAAAATGTGTGCACTTTAGAGCAATGATACTTGGGACCTTTCTCATTAGGAAAGTCAGTTGTTAGTTGTCTGTTAGAATATTATAAATATAGAAATATGTAATTAGGATTGATTATATATGATTGTATTTTGATCCTGTATTTATTACATTGCTATTATAAAAATGCTACTCCGATGTGTATTCAAACACACGGAAATTCATCCAATTGTCTCTCGGTTTCTTTCTCTTGAACATAGTATCAGAGCCTATCCTAGATCCGTTGTTGGGTCACCCATGTTGCCCACGCTCCATTCCTGAGTGTGGGGGTGTTTTATAAGTCCCACGGGCACACCCTTATTCATCCACACTCCATTCTTGAGCGCGAAAGGGTATGCTAATAAGTCACACTGGCCACCCGTATTCATCCACGTTCCATTCCTGAGTGGAGGGGGTGTGTTAATAAGTCTCGTGGGCCACCCGTATTCATCCACGTTCCATTCCCGAGCGTGAGGTAGTGTGTTAAAAGTCCCACATTGACTAGAGATATGACCAACCTAAAGTATATAAGGTAGAGGGTAATCCTCATCCTACGAGCTAGTTTTTAGGATTAAGTTAGACCCAATCAAAAGTATATAAGCCATGATTGTGTTAAAACACTATTTTCATTTAGGATCAGAGTTCGGGATGGATGATTGGCACCGGATGTGAGTCACATGGGCTTTATCAACTTCAACCTTCTGCACACGTTGGGTCAACGATTGATTCCAGTCTCCTCCATGCTCGGTTGGGTCACCCAAGTCTTCATAAATTGCAAATAATGGTGCCCACCCTTTCCAAGTTGTCTACATTACCTTGTGAGTCGTGTCAATTAGGTAAACATAGTCGTACTTCTTTTAATAATCGAGTCTCAGGTCGAGCTGCGTCTCCTTTTAGCTTAGTTCATTCTGATATTTGCGGTCCGTGTCGTACAATGTCTAATTTGGGCTATCAATATTTTGTTACTTTTATTAATGATTACTCTAGGTGTACCTGGTTGTTTTTAATGAAAAATCGTTCTGAGTTATTTTCAATCTTTCAAAATTTTTGCAATGAAATCAAAACTCAGTTTGGTGTTCCTATCCGTATCTTGCGTAGTGATAATGCCCGTGAATATTTCTCTAATGCATTTCAAACTTTTATGGCCTCCCATGGGATTTTACATCAAACATCTTGTGCTCATACTCCTCAACAGAATGGAATTGCCGAAAGAAAAAATCGACATCTTGTCGAAACCACCCGTACACTTCTTTTACATGTAATGTTCCTCATCGGTTTTAGGGGGATGTTGTCCTTACAGCTTGTTATTTAATTAATCGCATGCCCTCCTCCGTCCTTGATAATCAGGTACCTCACTCCATCTTGTTTCCTCATCAATCTTTATATTCTTTACCTCCTCGTGTTTTTGGTTCTACTTATTTTGTCCACAACCTTGGCACAGGCAACGATAAACTCTTTGCCCGGACTACTAAGTGTGTGTTTCTTGGTTATACTAGATCTTAGAAAAGTTACAAATGTTACTCTTCTAGTTTTCATCGTTACTTTGTTTCGGCTGATGTTACCTTTTTTGAGTCTACTTCATATTTTACCATTCCCACTGTTGAGAACCCTGTGTCTAGTCCTACTTCTTTTGGTCCTATTTTTGTTTCTCCCATGCAGGCTATATATCAGTCTCCGGTGGTCGCCGATATCCCGACCATTCCACCTCGTCCTCTTCAAGTATATTAATGCTGGCCCCGTCCTGCTCTGGAGGTTCTAGCTGATGAAGTCCCATCTGACTCACCTTTGGAGCCAACTCCTCCATCTTCTCCAGCTCCGCCCACCGATAGTAGTTTTCCTATTGCTATCTGTAAAGGTATTCGTTCCACTCGTAATTCTTCTCCTCATTATGTTGCCTTGTCTTATCATCGTCTGTCACCTTCTTATATTGGTGTGTCTTCTTTGTCTTCTGTTACCATTCCTAAAAATGCAGGTGAAGCTTTGTCCCATCCTGAATGGCAACAAGCCATGATTGATGAAATGAGTGTACTACAATGCAGTGGAACTTGGGATCTTGTTCCTCTTCCCTCCGATAAGACAGTGGTCAGATGTAGGTGGGTCTACACAGTCAAAATTGGTCCAGATGGTTTTGTTGATCACCTGAAAGCTCGCTTGGTGTCCAAAGGCTATACTAAGATTTTTGGCCTTGATTATGGTGATACTTTCTCCCCAGTGGTTAAGATGGCTTCTATATGCCTATTCCTCTCCGTTGCTACCATTAGTCATTGACCTCTTTTTCAGTTAGACATCAAGAATGCCTTTCTCCATGGTGATCTTACAGAAGAAGTATATATGGAGCAACCACCTGGTTTTAGGGGGAGTGTTCACGATTGGTTTGTTGGCTTCGGAAGTCCCTGTATGGTCTTAAACAATCCCCAAGAGCATGGTTTGGCAGACTTAGTACTGTCATAAAAGAATTTGGCATGACTCGGAGTAAGGCAGATCATTCTGTTTTCTATCGCCATTCTACCTCCAGGTGTATTACTTGGTTGTGTATGTTGATGACATTGTCATCACAGGTAGTGATCATACTGGCATCTTAAAACAACACTTACATCATCACTTCCAGACAAAAGATCTTGGAAGGCTTCGCCACTTCTTAGGAATAGAGGTGGCACAATCTAGTTCAGGTGTTGTGATTTCTCAAAGAAAATATGCGTTGGATATTTTGGAGGAGACCGGCTTGATGGGGACTAAACCGGTAGATACTCCCATGGATCCTAATACTAAGCTTATGTCGGAACAAGGGGAGCCTCTCTCAGATTCAGAAAGATATAGAAGACTAGTTGGAAAGTTAAATTACCTTACTATCACACATTCTGACATTTCCTTTGCAGTCAGTGTAGTAAGTCAATTTCTCAACTCCCCTGGTGAAGGTCATTGGGATGCAGTCATCCGCATCTTAAAATATATCAAAGGGGCACCAGGTAAAGGGCTCTTGTATGAAGACAGGGGTCATACTCGAATAATTGGATACTCAGATGCTGACTGGGCAGGATCTCCTATTGATAGGAGGTCTACAACGGGGTATTGTGTCTTCCTTGTGGATAACTTGGTTTCTTGGAAAAGTAAAAAGCAAAGTGTTGTAGCCCGGTCAAGTGCAGAAGCGAAGTACCGAGCCATGGCTTTGGCCACATGTGAGCTCATATGGCTCAAACACTTGCTTGAAGAACTAAATTTTGGGGAAACTACATCTATGACTCTCATTTGTGACAATCAAGCTGCATTGCACATTTCTTCTAATCCGGTGTTTCATGAAAGGACCAAACACATTGAAATAGACTGTAACTTCATAAGAGAGAAGATTGTATCAGGGGACATTGTTACGAAATTCGTAAATTCCAATGACCAATTGGCAGATGTTCTCACAAAGTCTCTTAGGGGTCCTCGCATTAAATACATATGTGACAAGCTTGGTGCATGTGATTTATATGTTCCAGCTTGAGGGGGAGTGTTAGAATATTGTAAATATAGAAATATGTAATTAGAATTGATTATATATGATTGTATTTTGATCCTGTATTTATTACATTGCTATTATAAAAATGCTACTCTGATGTGTATTCAAACACACGGAAATTCATCCAATTGCCTCTCGGTTTCTTTCTCGTGAACATTGTCGATGGACTTATAACTTAATATTGTGATGCGGTTGGTCCAAATGACAAAATTGATAGGCTTAAGGCACATCTAGTGGCTAAAAGCTACACTCAAATCTTTAGGTTGGATTATAGGGATACTTTCTCTTCGTTACTAAAATGTCTTCTATGCTACTCTTTTTGTCTACTGTTGCTATTCATCATTGGTCTCTCCATCAATTATACATCAATAATGTCATTATACATGGTGACTTTCTAGAGGAAGTTGATATGGAGCAACCTTTCTGTTTTGTTGCTCAGGAGGAATCTTCTAGACTTGTATGCCATTTGCACAAATCATTATATGACCTCAAACAATCCCCTAAGACATGATTTGACAAATTTAGTACTACAGTTCAACATTTTAGTATGATTTGAAATAAGGCTAGCCCCTCTATCTTGTATCACTGCTCAGCCGTTGGATGCATCTACATTGATGACTGTCATCAGAGTTGGTAATCATCAACATCAACTGAGTGAAGTAACATCTTTTTTCAACATTTTCAGACAAAGGATCTCAACAGACTAAAATATTTCTTGGGGGAAGTGACACAATATTAAAACTAAGATTGTGATATCAATCACCCATTGGTTATTTATTTTTATTTTTTTAGTTGTGCATAAATACATTGGAGGTGAAAGAAATAGTTTTATGTTTTAGTTGTTTTGGAATCTTTTTGTAAAGAGATAAAGTGCTTATTATCATTGAGGAAAACGAAAAGCTTCAAAAGTTGTTCAAGACAAATGCCATATAATTTTCTATTTTCATCTTCGTGTTACAATAATGTGTCTCGATGTCCTATCTTTTGGTGTTAAGAAATAGAGAGAGAGAGAGAGAGAGAATCTAAAGCAGAGAGAATGCAGAAAGAGAGAGAATCTGTAAACTGAATATTGAGTATGTTGAAAAGTTAGTTACAAAGGGGAGGCTCACTCTATTTATAGAGTAGCAGGTGGCTTGACAAGCAAGCTACGCCTAAGGCTCTAATACAGATACTAGAGCTATAAGCATAAGCATATTCTCTAACATTTGGACATTCCTTTGTGTGTTTTTGTTTCTGTTCATGTCATACCCAATGTTTGTAGCAGGAAGTAGGAACCTGGAATCTTTATTAGAAAGAGTAGAGATAATCCCCGCTTACAAAGCATTGCAAAACTTTGAGGCTCTACTCCTCCCAATGCCTAATGGCCCCAATTTTCTTTCCAATGACTAGATACTCCTCCCTCACAACCTCCCCTTTTATCTATAGGCAACATGCCTTTTCTACTTCATCTCAGCCTAATTAACTAAACAATTATTAACAAACAAATTATATATGTAACTAACTCCCTAACTAACTAATGAGTATCCATCTGTATGCCTGTGTCATGTTGCTTAGATCAAATATCACACTTCACCACTAAATTCTATTCTCAAACAACATATATTACAGTTATGATCTCTTCTGCTCTTTGGTATATATTTGTTCCTTTGGAAAGGGTGTTTTGTCCTAAGGCAAAAAAATGGAGTACAACTAGTACCATGCATGAAAAAGCAACATCAGGCTAATCAAAAGGACATGTTAAGAAACTACAACCCAATTGGCTTCCCTACAGCTGTATTTTCATTTTATGCTAGCATGCTTATCTATTTTCTGTCAATTTCCAATCCTCAATAACAAGTATCGAACAGGGATGCACATTCATTGCTAAACAGAATCTAGTGTCCACGATCTACATACTCAGTTTATTGAGGCTAATTAGTTTTATATTTGGTAAATAATAAAAGAATAAAGCACCTGACTTCTTCCTTTCTTTGTAGCAATATGCAATGCTGTATTTCCTTTATTGTCTTCTAGACTTAAAACTGCTCGGTCAGGTTTTACTAATTCCAGTAAAATTTCATCATTTTGCCCTTTCACAGCCATGTGTAGTGCAGTTTGACCCTTCTTATCAGTCCTAAATGCAGTGCTTGGATCCTTGTTCAGTAACGCTTTCACAACTTCCAAATGCCCCATTCTAGCCGAAGAATGGAGAACAGTCTTACCATTATTCCTGGCTATTTTTGCAAGGTTAGAATCTGATTCCAGAAGGAGATTAACCACATCAATATGGCCTTGAGTCGCAGCTGTGTGTAAAGCAGTTGAATTGGACAAATCTGTGGTCATGGCCAAGTTGGGAAAGGAGTGCAGTAGTTCTCTCAGCACTTCTGCAAGATTCTTTTTTCTCTCATCAGAGATATAGTGAGATACTTAATAAAAGTACAGAAATGCTATCTGAAACTTAAACAACACTATCTGAAACACAAAGCAATAAAAACCACGGAAGCCAAATATATGATTGTAACATAATGAACTAGCAAAATGATAGAAACATACTCCCTCTAGTCTATAACACTCTTCTAACAGACTCTATTATATTATTGACTAAAATTTATCAAGAATGACAATATTGTGTGGGTCTCACTCCTATGTTTGTGATTTTGTAGTTTCCAATAGTTTTCAACCAATAGTAGTGTGTGCTAAGAGGAGTTTGTTAGAGAGCGTGCAGCTAACACCCTCAATAAACCATATCATGACATTAGTTCTACATGCCAATTTTTTAAAAGCCCTGATGATACAACTATCTTTCCGCCTACTCTAATTTCATTTTGTCCTTAATTTTGAAATGCATAAAGATAGACAAGTTGGCAGGCTGGGGTGAGGGATAGAGGGAAGAATAGAATTATTCTTGGACAATGTTTCTTCCACTAGAAACAAGAAGGCTAAAATGTGGTCCTTTATGTTTGAGCTAAGTTTTGTTTCAGTCCTACATGTTTCAGAAAATTTATCTTCATCCTATATGTTTCAAAAAGGTTTTATTTTAGTCTAGTCCTTTGTTAAACTTCTGTTAGCAAAGTTAATGTCATTATCTAATGTGCCAAGTACAGTGTTATTAAAAACATTTACAAATGATTTAAGTGAAACTTGCTACATTGGATAACCCCATTAACTTTACTTAAAGAAAGTGCAAATGACTAAATAAAACTTGTTAAAACATAGAGGGGGAAAATGAAATTTTTTTAAACATACAGGACCAAAATTAAACTTAATTCAGACATAGAAGATAAAAATAGTATTTTGGCCAAACAATAATGTCAAGCAACTTCCTTAAATATATCAAAAGTTGACTCATCCAACTTGCTGCTCACTCAAGCAAAGTTAAGGGAAAAGACTGGAAGGACAATCTGGATTTTGGGATTCAGTTAACATCTTAATTCATTGACCTGGTAAAACTGTTCACAAAACCAAACAAAGAAAAGAAAGTAAAGAAAATATATGGACCTTAGGCCCAAACATAATGTCATGTTTTATCTTACCAAGATGACCCTGCTTTGCGGCTATATGAAATGAATCATAGCCATTTCTGGCTGTAATAGAAGCAGTTTGCAGGTCCAAGTACTTCAGTATCTCGCTAACAATCAAAGCATGCCCATTCTCTGAAGCGACATAAAGAGGGGTCTCCCCCTCTAGGTTCTGTTTTGCTAACAAATCCTTTGACTCGTAATTAGAACAGTTTTGAATTATCTCTTTCACTTTACTCAAGTTCCCTGCCCGAGCGGCCAAATGAATTGGTAAGTCCCCACGTTTCCCAGGTGATTCCTTGCTCTTCTTCCTCTCGCTTCCCATGAAGCTGAGCTGCCTCTCCATCACAATCCGAAAACTTTTCTGTTTTTCCATAAATCCACGAAAACTCTTCTGTTTTTCCATTGTAGATGCCCGGGAACTGCTCTGTTTCTCCATAATCACTTAAAAGATCTTCCTGTGGTACCAATGAAATTTTCTCAACCTCTAAGGCAACACAAGAGATTACAAGATCATTAATTTTTATCCGCTATTGAACTTAACACAAATATCTGTTTGTACATATCAAACACACTCAGAAAATTAATTGAATAAATCAATTAAGTCACCGATAATTTAAAGATACCAAGAAGTAAACAATAAAAAAAAAGCTACTTTATCCGATTAATCATCTTCTTCTCCATCCGCAACTTGGTTATTAGAGGTACCTAAAGACTGGAAAGGCAAGCACATATAATATAGAAATTAAGTCATAATACCTTGATGCTAAGCACAATGAAGTTTGATGGATATACAGATCGAAACCCAAAGCAAATCTAGAAGTCCAAGGGCCGATTTCCACAGCCTACTTTAAACTGTTCAGAAGCTAAAGGCACAGGATCGCTTAAGACCCATATGCATCCAAAATTTCTTCCAAATACGAAACAAAATAAATTTTGGGAAGAAGAAAACAGCTGACAGTGACACTAATACTGCCATAAAAAAAACACGGAATCATTTGCTCTATCCAATGCGAAACAAGATTCGAAATGGATAATTATCGGTTGATTGCTCATACATACATACATATATATAGTCAACTTAAACCTAAACTCAATTTTTGCCTAGGTAGAGTCCATGGTGCACACGCAGTAACAAGACTAGCAGGTTGCTCAATCAAATTATAATCATTGAATATTTTTTATACTTTTTGTTTCTCCCAGATTGGGAGGGCCCACACTGTCCTTTTTTCCCCTTCTTATAAGCAAGCATAAAGAATAATTAAAATTTTTTCAATGTGGACAATATACGATTATCTCCATGCTATCCGGGGCATGTATCAAAGACCCCATTTTCTTTCCTTTTTTACTCGTTGTATAAAGGGCTTGAGACCCTCTTTTATAATTCAAGTATCATATTCTGACAGTAATATAAACATATTTTTCATAGGGAAATTCTCTAGGGTTGTTTGTGTTTTACATTCTCATTGTGAATATTTTGGCGCTTACTATGTAGCCCAATAAAAGAGATCCTACACATAAAACCCTAATCCTAACAAGAAAAGAACAATGGTGACTATGCATAGCAATCTCAACCGTCGGGAGGATGACAATCACCATGGATAACAGCAACAGGAGCAGCAATAACAACAACAACAACACGAAGACGACCAAGTACAAGCGTTGGCGACTATGGTCAAAATGTAACAACCTAAGTTTTAGCTTCTTGTGAGAAGCGTAAGGCTTCGGCCTATTCCAAGGATTGTCTGCATTGCAAGACCATAGCGAAAAATAAGTTTCGATCGATATGTTAAGACGGTTCAACATGAAATATAGTAATAGTGACCCTGAGAGTGTAGGCTGTGAGAAGCAAAGTAGGGGAACACATGGAGTGTGTAACACCCTCTGTTACATCTCAATAATTTCTAAAAAATTCATAATTTTTTTTTAAAAAAAATATAATCGTTAAAAGAAACTATCAGAGTAAATTTACATACAATATTTTTGAAATACCTCACGAATATCATTAAAATTATAAAGTAGTTTTACATTCATCCAAAGAAAATAAATATTAAACATTATTAGAAAGAGAGGAAACTTCATGACCCAAGAGCAGTTACTTAATGACATTATTTATTCATTGGACCACGATATTCATACCGAGCTCTCTTTCTAGAACGTGCTATATATATTGTCGAGATTCTTCGATCCTTCCCTCTATGTGAACCATCAATTTAAAATATATGAAACAAAAACACAGAGAAAGGAGTGAAAAACAGAATATAATATTCCCAAATAGGACATAAGCAATAAAGGATTTTCACAAATTAGTATAATAATATCAATCACAATCACATACACAATCAATTATGCATGTATGAATGATATGCCATATCTTCATCATAACTTACCTATATATGCGGGCCCTGAAATTTTAATTTACACTGGGCCAACCAAGAGTTTACACTATTCCATAATTCTAGATAATAATAATAACATGAACAACTCAACTGGCATGGAAACACTTAGAGACTAGTCAGATTGAGAAAGTTTTTATTGCGAAAGTACCCGACACTAGGGAGCTACCCCAAGTCCCCTGAAGCACCCTTTGACACCCTCTCATCCCAAGGCTCACAACTAAGCCTCCTCTAATGTATCCTCGGCTTCTATAATCCGTCCCCAAACAATATCATTTTGTTTCTCTTTGATGATTCATGATGCATGAACTACCCGCCTATTTAGTTGGTTAAGGCTTTTAGAAACTCAATTATATTATCGGGGCCTACAAATCGCAACATAGTCACCCCAGTAAACTATACTTTTTCAAATTCTCAAATACACATATAGAATTTTAGTATAGTTCCTTTTCAAATCACAAATCAAATCTCCTTATAACTTGAGTTTCAAAGCCTTAAATATATTTCACAACCTTCTTTAGAAAGTTTATAGGTCAATTCAAAACTCAATTACTAAAAACTCAAATTTGAAATTATCAATCTTTAAAACCTTAGTACTTAAAAATTTTGTATAATATTTCTATACATTTTGAAAATAATATATATATATATATATGTTAAGAGTTTAAAGTAAAATATTAGTAAAAATTTATTTTTGTAAAATAATTTCTCTTTCTTTTTCTTCCACTAACAAAAAATCTTAATTTTAGTAAATATATACATATATATATTTTAAAAGATAAAATAAGATTTTTAAGAACTTATGTAGTTTTATTGAAAACTAAGAAATTTCTTAAAAGTAATTTTGATAAAGATGAATAAGTAAATAAGGAAGTAGGAGATAAGTAAATTCTTACTAAATAATAGTTTTCTGTCATGCTTGCTATATGCTCAAACTCCACATTACAAGATCATCAATCATAATCAAATATTGTCAATCACAATCAAACATTATCAATCACAAATAAATATTAGCAATCATAATCAAATCAAATAATTAAACATCAGTTATAAATATCATAATTCTAAATTCAATGGTTATTTAAATTAATAAAGTTTGTTTTAAGTCCTATAGTCAATTCCTCGTACAGGTCTATGTAAATTCAAGATAGTCCAGTCCTTGCATAGGTCTAGTTCAATTCATATAGGTCATAGTAGTTCAAGTCCTTGCATAGGTTTAGTTCAGCCCGTAGTAGTTCAAGTCTTTGCATAGGTTCAGTCCAATCCACATAGGTCATAATAGTTCAAGTTCTTGAATAAATATTTCAGATTAAGTTACACGAGATACTTAATTTATTAATAACAATTATTATAAATTTTAAGTTTAAAAGTTATTGTTTTAAAATAATAATATTGTTATGTTTAAAAGGAGTAGGGGACTCCTCCCAATATTCTTATGTATTTTTATATTATATTCTGATCTCACCCCCTTACCTTGATTTGCTACCAAAAGTGAATTCGCTCTATGCCTCTGAGTTCTAACAAAATATTAATACTAATTTATTTCAGTATAGGCATAAGATGAAAATTAAGATTGCTATCAGAAATGATAAATAGTAATTATGCATAGTAATAGTAAATAGTAACGGTAAATAGTAAATCATCAATAGTAATGGTAAATAGTAATTTTTTGAATAGTAACAGTAAATAGTAAATCATGAATAGTAAATTTTGAATAGTAGTGTTAAATGGTAAATCGTGAACAGTAATAATAAATAGTAAATTTTGAATAGTAATAGTAAATTTTGAATAGTAATGGTAAATAGTAAATTTTGAATAGTAACAGTAACTAATAAATTTTGAATAATAACGGTAAATAATAAATTTTGAGCAATAACAATAAATAGTAAATTATGAATAGTAACAGTAAATAGTGAATAGTAACAGTAAATCGTAAAAATAATACATATTGGTAATTTATTTTTACCATAGTAACTTATTCATAATAGTAATAGTATATTAATAGTTTAAGAGTGTTAAAAAGAATAAACTAAATAATCATAAAAAGAATATAGAAGATATTATTACCTTACACCTCCAGTAGAATCTCTTTTTACCAAAAAAGTTTACTTCCCACTAATTTCTTAAGCACTATCTCTCTAGATTCTCTCTCTAATTTTGGTGTGGAAATGTTGTAAATGAGCCATCTATTTTTAGAAGAGAATTTTACTATTTAAGATTACTTAATTATTTATTTTACTATTTATGATGTAAGTATTTACCAACCGGTGACTATTCACGATGTAAGTATTTACCCACCGGTGACTATTTATGATGTCAGTATTTACCAACCGATGATGTAAGCAATAACTAAACGATGATGTCGGCAATGGTATTTTGGTTATTAAATAAAAGGTTAAGGGAATTTTTGTCATTCTCAAAAAAAGAAAAAAATATAAAAATTTCAAAAAATTATAAATTGTATAACAATCAAAAGGTTCTAAAGAACTATAATCAAATTCCTTTGAAATTTTATTTTAAATAAGAAATAATAAAATTAGGTGTGTTACAAAGTGCCAATATGAGAGATGAAAGGAATGCTAATACAAGAAAACAGGTGTGAATGAGTAGTTAGCAACGATAACAATGGTATATAGTTACATAATAATAATAATAATAATTAATAATAATAATTACTTGATAAAAATATTTAATAATAATATTTAATAATATTTAATAATAAAATATTATTAAATTCTCGAATATAACTTCAGGACCCTGTGGTTGATCATATACTAATGATCTGACCTGAGATTAGCAAACCTACAAGAAAACTAGTGTAGTTCGTGCGAACTATGTAGTAAATCGAGGAAAACCGATTCGGTCTAGTAGGCTCGATCCGTACCTCAGTTGCCTCCCCAGTTTGGCTATGCAAATGCCACGAGCATTTGATTCAAGCAATCTTTATGATGCGGACATAGTCTATAAATAATTTTAATTGTACTCAAAATAGTTTAGGTTTATTGTTGGGTCACGTTTGGGCCTTGTACATCATTTTGGGCCTTGTAGTTGGCCACATTTCCTAGTTTAGTTGCTTTTGGGCCTAAGGAAGAGTGGGAAGCCCAAGTTTCCTAGCTTGACCACCACTCCACCTTGCCTATATAAGGATTACCTCTCCATGTATTTCCACACCATTAGTTTTGAATGAAATTTACGCTTTGTGAGATTTGAGTGCAAACTCTTTCCTTTAGGTTAGATAAAGTCTAACCTCTTTCAAGCTCTTATCACTAGGTGACCATCCCTAGAGTGGCGAGTAGAGACTTATCCAAGTCATTAGTGGCGTCTCCTTCATCATCTTCCATCTCTTCCATTAACCTCCAACCATCTTCCATGTTTCCATGCTTCCGACCATTTTTGTTAGGTTTAGGGTAACCTTTTCCCTACCAACTTGAAGAAAGATAGCTAGATCCTCCCTCATCTTATATCAAGTCGTATCAAAAGTCTAAGGTGCCATCTTTCTTCTTTGATTTTTTTTCTTTGAATTTTTGTACATTTTGTGTTGAGTTTCTTTCACTACTAGAAAAAATTGATTTAGCCACCAAAAATTTCTGTGGCTAAAACATGAAATTTCGTGGCTAAAATTTTTAGCCACGGAATTAGCCACTAAATCCCAAACGTGACAAAAACCCCAGTGGCTAAATTATTAGCCACGGATTTTGAACTTTCGTGTCTAAATAGCCACTGAAAACATTCGTCGCAAAAACTCAAATAATCCGTGGCTAAAATCGGTCATTTCAGCCTAAAAAACTATTCTTGTGACTAAATAATTCCGTAGCTAATTCCGTGACTAAAATTCAGTAGCTGATTCCGTGGCTAATTAGACTTAATTCAGTGGCTAATTCCGTGGCTAATTATTTTTGAATTCAGTGGCTAATTCAGTGGCTAATGATTTTTGAATTCAGTGGCTAATTCCGTGGCTAATGATTTTTCAATTCAGTGGCTAATTCCGTGGCTAATGATTTTTTAATTCAGTGGCTAACACCAAGATATTATGGCTAAATCAGTGGCTAATTTGCCAGTATGCAAATTTCCATATAATTTCAAGGCCTTTGTTATATTTCATCTGATAAATATATAACAATATTTCAAATTATAGTATATATAAACCAGCCATATAGCCCAATGTATATGTAGTTGGCCAAAATAACAACAAAGTAAAATCATTGTCATATTTATATATACAAAACAAAATATCCTCCAAAAGACAACTATGATATATATAACTATGCATGTCCAAAACACTATACAAAGTTTCCAAAATATCAAGCAGATAACAGGCTGAGGGTGATCATTGAACTACATCTTGGTGCTGTGGTGAGTCATCCTGCTGTTGATGTTATGTTGATGCATGATGATCTTGAGGTGTATCATGTAGTAGGACAAGAATAAGTTTACCTGTGAAAGAATGGGAATTAACTAATGACACCGCTTTGGATCAATAGGGACACAAACACAACCTAGAACAAAGAAGAATACCATACAGTGCTAAATGTCAAATTATCTAATGAATCTATCAAACAATTTTAACAAGGAGATAACTTTATAGTTTTAATTTTCTCATTGAGAAATCAAAAGATAATGACCTAGTTTTGATTATGTGATAATTATATTAAAAGTATTTTTCCGTTAATAATATAACTTTATATTCACATTAAAACAATCTTAATAGTTATTAAGTGATATTTATTCTATTCTTGTAAGGTCTTGAGTTTGATTGAATATTTATTTTTAGAACATGGAAAGACATTTTGGTTTAATATCTCATATTTTCAAGTTATTGTTTAAAACTGAAAAAAGAAGCCACTTAGAATAAAATAGTTTTATTTGTCAAAACACAATTATAGCTACTTCAATTTTAAAATTCTGTATAAGAAAAAAGAATTATCTTTTGAAGTGAGATTTCATCATTATGATTGTATAAATTTAAAAATAATGATAATAAAATTTTGAAAGATTAAATTATGGAAAATGGATTCAGATCCCTTTTCATTCTTTCCTAAAATTTTGAAGTTTTAATAAAGATAAAATATTGAAACTTATCAACTCTAGTATATCAAATTCTAACATCTACGCTTCTAGAATATTGAAACTTATGTGTATTGGAATTTATATCAACTATCTTTTATTCTATACAAACTTTTTTTTTAATTTATATAAAAATAGAACGCTGTATCATATTTATACCGAACTCCTTTTATTTATTTTATATTTGTTTTGTTAATTTCAGCTTTAAAAGGTTAAGTCACCTAAAGTATGTTTTCATTATAAATATTGTATTTATTATATTTTTGTAATTTTCATGTTTTGATTACATTCATTTCCAAAGAAATGTTATCATTTTTTTTGTTACATATGAAACTTAAAAACAAAATGTCATCAATTCAAGTAACCTAAACTCAACTATAAAGGTGAGATTAGAAAAACTATTTCTATATTTAGTCTTTAAATGATGTCATCATGTTTGCTGAAATTTGGGAATTCTGGTTCTACAATAATTAGACAATGTAATTTCCTATAATTTGGGAAGAAATATGCTATGATAAATTTGTCCTTACTCAATAACTTATATTCAAACCAAAAAAATAAAATGATATGCTGCAGCTGCTTTACATATATGTTTTTTCGGTATTGAAGTTGAGTGCAACATCTAATTATTTCTAAAGTTAAAATTTGGATTGATTGATGATAAGTACTTCAACTTTTGACTTAAAATGCACAGGCTGTAGCAACTCAAAGCTAATTTTATTACAGATTATATTCTAAGGGTAAGACTTTAGACAGTCAAAAGTAAAAGCATTCTCTAATAATAAAAAGTGATTTTTCACTAATTTTTCATTTGAATTAAATTTGCAGATCCTGGGACTAGCTATGTGCTGATACTATTGTGGGAAACGCAATGTTAAGAGGTATCTAAGGTGGACAAAAAAAAACGTGTTACAATAGGTAAAACCAGTTTAATTTCAAATTTGGAAGTGTATCATGCTTAATTAATTCAAGCAATTATCTACAAAATACAGGGGAGATCCTGGTTGGACCAGTTAAGGCTCTATTCATGGATGAAATATCTACTGGATTGGATAGTTCAACAACTTTCCAAGTTGTGAATTCACTCAAGAATTTCGTCTACTCTCTCAAAGGAACAGTTGTTGTCTCACTCCTTCAACCAGCACCAGAGACTTTCAATCTTTAAAAGAGCCTAAAATTAAGCAAGACTACAAGCACAATAAGAAGATGGCATGTTCTATGCCTTTTAACAAGAAGAATTTATACATTAGTTTCTTTGTTTTCAAGCCAACCGTTGTAATCCTAGATGACCTTGTTCATGAACTCAAACACTTCTCCTTAAGCACTGACAGTCTAGGTTGTGTTGAAAGCTCTATATTTAGAAGCATACATGAAAATATGGGAAGTTTTTAATTTTATTTTTTCATGTTCAGCTTTTCAAATTTTTAGTAGTTTCTCCCAACCATTTAATTTTCTCAATTCTGAAATTTGTGTTCTTTCTTTGCCCGCTGGATGTAATTTGTTTGACATTTTGTTGATTATGGTTTATTAAATATTATTTTTCATCCAGTGAATTATACCTCAAATTGGTTGGGAAGACCATAACTGAAAGATTGCACTTCAAATTGATTATATTGTACCATTCATTTTTTTCATATTGCTTTCAGTGGATGACAACTTCAGATGCCATTGAAGTTACAAAAAATAATTTATACCACTTTTCAGGATGTATTATTCCCCTCTTGAATACTAAAAGGCCGTCCCTAAAGGATACTGGGCTCACAGAGCAGCATAAATCAAAGCCCCTAAAAGACTAAGTTCACCACAAGAGTTCTACCACAGTAATTTTTTCTACAACCAGATATATAGGTAAATTTTATGACAGCCATATTTCATTACTTAAAAGGATAAGATATATAGAAGCCCTTACAAGAAAAGATATGCACTTACAAGTAAAGATATGTACGAGTCTAGATTGTCTAAATTTTGATAAACTGAATTTGATTTCAGAATATGTCCACTGGGATCCCTCCTGATTTATTTCTGGCATTTTCTCAAACAGCAGGGGAATTGAATAACTCCCATCACCAGAAGAATCATTCTAAATAAGTAGAGAATAATGGTCAATTTTAGCAACAATATTAAGTTGTAAATTCACAGTAACCAACAACGAAGGGAAGACAAACACAAAATAATAAGAACAGCAAGCCAAAAATAATTTACAAAGCCGTTAGTTACACTTCTCATTAACACAGTCCAATAAACAATGAGCAAAGAGAACGACTTACAAATCCAAACATACCAACAGTGAAACAAGAAAAAATAAGAGAAAGTAATTGTAACAGAATGAAAACAAGAGCAACAATCAGCCAACGCCCCCATGGTCAAATTCATAAATCTCACAACTATCACATTCCAACAACTAAAAAAATCAAGATTCAAGTTTTAACATTTAACCCCAAAAAATAAAAAATTAACCTTTTTGAAAGCTTAAAACCCTAGAAAGATGAAAGAAAGAGGTCATGGAAAAATTTAGGATAGGGATGGATGGTTACCTGGTGGCGTTTCCACCGAACAACAATGATGGTGTCGATTAAGGGAGCACAACGAATAGAGAGTGACGGAGGGAGCACCGCGAGTGGAGAACCCGGGAGGGAGCGTCGTAAAGGGTTAGCGCAAGAGGTAGTGACGTGAGGCTTGCGTGAGGCACAGAGAAAAGAGAGGCTTCATCAAATGGAATTTTAGGGGAGAACGAGGGCAAGATTTTGATAGGGCTGAGGAAATGAGGGAAAGATCGAGTGTGGCAAATAGAATGAGGGAAACACCTCCCTGCTATACCCTGTACATTACCCACGGATTTTTCATTTTCCGTGGCTATATCACCATAGAAAAATAATAAATTTTAAAAAATTAGCCACGACACTCTATTTCCGTGACTATAAATTATTAAAAAATTGATTTTTTTACCCACGGATCACAATTCCGTAGCTAAAAACTTTAAAAAATATTATTATTTAGCTACTGAGTTACAATTCCGTGGCTAACTAAAGTATATAACAATTTTTTAAAACATTCGCCACGGAAATACAAATCTGTGGCTAATATGTTAAAAAAATATAATATATTTTTCATTTAGCTACTAATTTCTAATTCCGTGACTAATTTTTGTCTAAATTCCGTGGCTATATTCCGTAGCTAACTTTGCTTTTAATCTCTGTGGCTAATTTTAGTGGCTAAATGTCAAAATAAAATCTTTAGCCACGGAAATTAAATTTCGTAGCTAACGTACGTGGCTAATTATGTGGAAAATAATTATTGGGTCGCTAAAAATAAGTGGTGGCTAAATTCCATGGCTAACAGCTACTAAACGTATTCCGTGGCTAATTTCGTGGCTAATAGCTACGGAATGTATTCAGTGGCTAAATTTGGTGGCCGCTTTCAGTTTTTCTAGTAGTGTTTAAATTTAGAATTTCATTTGTCATCTTATCTAGTTTCTTAGTCTTGACCATTAAAAATTCAGCTTTAGTCTTCTTTAAATGCCATGATAAATGCATGCAAGTTCTAGATCCAAAACTAGGTGTATGGTGCATAATTGGAGCTTGTCTTGTTTCTAAGTTTTCATTTATTTTGTGATAAAAGTACTGAATTTCTTGTGCCATTGATAGATATCCTTTTAATGGCCCAAGCTCCAATTTCTTATGTTGATCATCTCATTTTTAGGTGATCTAAATTTTGTGCTCATATTAGGATTGTTTAGGTTTTCAATTCTTTAGAAATTTTTTTCACTAGGATTTAATTTTCTTTTTGTCCAGCACTATAGGAATTCTATATTCTTTAGCATATTGAATTATCACTGTTCAGTTGGTAAATTTTTTTGCATTTTGTGTTACGTGGAAATATTAAAAATGCACATTCTGTGATCTTCCATTTCTTAATACCGTGGAAGCAAAGGCATAAAAGTGATTAGCAATTCAAATCTTTGTCTTTTTCAAATTGTGCAATTCACATCATTGGGTCTAAGGTTGAAATCCATTCATGCAGATCTGCCAAGAAATGGTACGTATATTTTCCTTTGGAAATTCTGATGGGTCAATTCTTGTGGTCAATAGTTTTTGCTAAATTTCCCTTCGATCTTTCCGTAAGTCTCGTACGGTTCTGTGAAAATTCTATGGTAAATTGGCAATTGCTTTATTGTTTAATTTGATCTTTGGTCAATACATTCAATAGCTGTACGTACATGAATCTTGGTCCATTACCTGTTAAAATTTTTGATCTTAGCAATTGAAATTTTTTGGTCAATTCACGAAAGATTCTTTGATCAATTGCTATTGAATTTTGTTCTTTCAAGGTCAATTAATTCGTACAAATTCTGGGTCAATTCAAAAATTGTGATCAATCTCTATACACGCTGAATGTGAAATTTTGTGGTCAATTGTGTCAATTTCTTGCAAATTACTATTACAATGAACTCTGAAATTTGTTGATGATCAGTGGTTAATTCAAAAATTCTGGTGCATTTGAATTGGTCAATTGCTATTTCGATCTTGGCAATTCTTTGTGCAATTGAAAGTTTCTTCAGTCAATTTGTGGTTCAATTGGCATATTAGCATTCACAATTCCCTGGTCTCCACGTGATACTTCACGTAACTGTAAAATTAACATTTGTTTTGTTAGTCAATTTGTCAATTGATATATGTACATGGCATAATTGTTGATCAGCCACTGTAATAATTTCTTTCTTTTACTGGTCATTCGTTCGTGAATCTGGCAAGTGCACAAATTAAATTTTGCTCAGTCTTGTATAATTCCTAATCACTGAATTGTCATTGGTCCATTATCAAATTGCTGTGCACGTGAATTTTTTTTTTTCAGTCAGTATCAATTGTCCAATTGTTGACATAATTGGTTGAATTCAGAAATATTGGTCAATTTAACTATGCAATTTGAATTTGTTATCAATTTTGTCAATATTAGCAATTGCAATTCTTGCACAAATTGAAAATATTAAGTCTCTCGGTCTTGAAGATTGATAAGTGCGGTGAAAGTTTGGCCAATCTGTTTCTCGTGCCACCATTCCATTGAATTGCAAAGTGATACAAAAAAAAAGAAGTTTGAGCCCATATAAAAAAAGGGCTGAATAGTAAAGGTTCAAAAAAAAGCCCAGTTCAAAAAAAAGTTTGGGCCTGTTCAAAAAAAATTAGATTTTCTTTTGTTTTTTCTTTTTCTAGAAATTCTAGGTATTATTGTGCTTGCATTTTCTTGTTGCATTTAATTTTTTTAGTTTGTCTAGTTTTGTTATTTTTTTTCTCTTCTATTATATGTCTTCGAATTAATCCATCGTATAGAAAGCCACCTTTATTCATTTGAACTTTTATTTGATTTTTTTTAGATTAACTTCTTGTCAAATTTTAAAATCCTTTTGAGTAACCAATTCTTTCAAATTAAATTTTTTTTTGCTTGTCTTCTTTTCTTCTAGTTTTGTCTTTGAGTTTCCATTTCATTTGAAATTCTTTTGGATTTTTCTCTTCCTCCACCTCAAAGGGTAGCATTCTTTGGGAAATAATAAGAGTGGAAATTGAAGGAGGTAAAAGCAATTGAAGACCTAAAGGAGAAGTTGAGAAAACACTTGAGAGAAACACTTTGTTAATTGAATTGCTTAACAAATTTTGTTTGAGTTTTGTTGTTTGCTAGGAACTGTGGAGGAATTCACATCAAGGCTAAGAAGATTTGAAGAATTGTAAAAGGAAGCAAAGCCTTGTACTCTTTAGCAAATATTAGGAAGTTTTAAAATTTTTAGGGCTTGTAGTAGCAAAATTTGGTCCTTGTATTTATGGACATTTGGACTTCGGACATTGGACTTGAATTTTAGCTCTAAATTTCGTCTAGTATAGTGCATGTGCATTTGTTTGCTTTAACTAATTGTTGTTAGTTAGTTTAATTAGTTAAGTAGTTGTAACTAAATGTGGTTAGGTTGTTAGTGGTCTTAACTAGAAGTTGTTAGGTGGTTAGTTGTTATAACTAAGTTTGTTGTTGGTTAAGTATAGTTAGAACAAACTCCTAGTTAGTTGTAACCATCTCATAACCAAATTAGTCTTAAGTAGTTAGGGTTGTTATAACAAGTTAGGATAGTTACAACAATAATAACCAAATAACAAATTTAGTTAGGGGTTGTTAGGGTTGTTAAACCTAAGTTGTTAGCCTAACTTTTAAAACCAAATTTGGTTAGCTTTTCTAGGGTTTGTTACTTGTCTTGTTACAACCTTAATTCTCATAACTAATCATAGTAAGATAACTTAGGATTCTATCTAGTACAAACATCATAGGTGTTATGTTTAGGAAGAAAACCTAGAATTTGATTCTTAGGATTGTTGTTTGATTTCTTGTTTTTGGTCCTACATACATTCTTGACTAGTATCTCTTGATTGTTTTCTTGTCTACTTTTATGAATAGAGATAACATGTCCTTGCTTAGGTTAATCATGGAAAATTTAGATAAAATCAACTCTAGGTTAGATAATCTAGAAAATAAGGATGAACCTAGGTCAAGGAAACATCACAAAAAGGAAAATAGGAAAGATAGAACACCTAATAAATTTGAGGTTTTAATTGAACAACTAGGTGTCTTTCATTCTAAAATAGATTCTTATGAGTCTAAGCATGATTCTTCCATAGAAAAAAATAAAAGGATAAAAAAGGTTCTTGAGGAAATCTATATGAAATTAAAAGAACTTTGGGATCATATTTTAGAATATGATACCATTGGAAATTTAAAAATTGTTTTATGTAGCAATGAAAAAGAAATAGAGAAATTAAGGCACAAACATAATAGAGCTATAGATGAAAAAGTAAAACTTTATTGGAAAGAATATGATAGGTATAAGAAAAAGAAGAAAGCAATCAAAGGTGAAAATCAAAATAGAGAACATAAGGTAAAGACTAATAGCTTATCTTTAAGCAACCTTAATGTTTCAATAGAGAATCATCTAGATCATAGTTTACCTACTTCTATGTCCAATAATAGTCTATCAATGCCAATCATTAATGATAGTTTGTCTAGCATTAGTGATAATTTGCCTATACCCATCATCAGTGTTAAGCCTCAAGAAGACCTTAGAAGTATAGAAGAATCATACCCATTTTCTCCTATCCCTAGTAAAGAGAATTAGTCAATCATTGTTCATAGGTGTCTTAGAATTAGTTCTAGCATGTATACAATCATTACAGGATCTTATAGGATTAGCATATGTCTTTACTCTTTTGAATTGTCTTTTCCAAGAGTCATTTCATATGTTATCATGTTGAATAGTAGAAATTTTATAGGATTAACATTTTGTCCATCAATTAACATGTCAATTTCATTGCATTTTTCATATCTTATCCATGATCATGTTGATATGATTTATTTTCATAAAGGGTTGTATAGAGAATTTTTGGCAATATTGCATGACATGCATACTTTAGTACCAACTTTAGATGCCATTACTCATTATGACCCCTTTAGGAAAATCCATCTTTTTGAGGATAAGTAAATATTTTTCCATATCTCACATGATCTTATAACTACATCTACTCATATTTTCATTTTATTGCATCTAGATAGTAGCATGATTAACTGTCATAGAGGTATCCATAGTTTCACATGTGCATTCTTATGGGAACTTTTGATTGTGTTCTTTGCTAATATTTTTTATATCATCCTTTCAAAAATAAAAAGGTTAGTGTTTGATCTTGGTGGTCAATACCCTACCTTGTTTCTTGTACATTTTAGTTTCCTTTATTTTTCAGTTTTTGAACTCATTACTCTCTTTTCTTTTACAGGATTTGAGGACAAATCTTTTTTAAAAAGGGGGAGTATGATGCGGACATAGTCTATAAATAATTTTAATTGTACTCAAAATAGTTTAGGTTTATTGTTGGGCCACTTTTGGGTCTTGTACATCATTTTGGGCCTTGTAGTTGGCCACAGTTCCTAGTTTAGTTACTTTTGGGCCTAAGGAAGAGTGGGAAGCCCAAGTTTCCTAGCTTGGCCACCACTTCACCTTGCCTATATAAGGATTACCTCTCCATGTATTTCCACACCATTAGTTTTGAATGAAATTTACACTTTGTGAGATTTGAGTGCAAACTCTCTCCTTTAGGTTAGATAAAGTCTAACCTCTTTCAAGCTCTTATCACTAGGTGACCATCCTTAGAGTAGTGAGTAGAGACTTATCCAAGTCATTGGTGGCGTCTCCTTCATCATCTTCCATCTCTTCCATCAACCTCCAACCATCTTCCATGTTTCCATGCTTCCAACCATTTTTGTTAGGTTTAGGGTAACCTTTTCCCTACCAACTTGAAGAAAGATAGCTAGATCCTTCCCCTTTCTATATCACTTTGTCTTTAATGATCTGTAATGAAATTCTAAGCACTTCTCCAAAAGACACCTAACTCCAATTCGGATCCCATTGATCTCAATTCTCGATAAAACACCCCGTTGAGTCATAACCCCCACATTCGACCCCGAACACTAACTAGTGTTTCAAGCATAACTTTTACCTACGATATTGAAATCAAGAAATTCTTATCTTGGTTTACTCCTAATGAAATTCTTTACAACCATCATTTCTGGCCTCAAAAGCTAATTCCTAATAGATCATCCCCAGTTTGAGATTTAAGGAATCGTACCCCAAAAAACTTGTTCATTATCCCATTAATTTTTGTATAGTTTAATAGAAAATTCATGACTTCCTCCACAGACGCTTGATTCACGTGATTCCATTCCCATCACAAAATCCTTTACAACTTTCATGAAGACTTCGAAAGCTAATTCACATCACACAGGTGTAAAAAATTACATCTTTTTCGTTACTTGATTGAAAACGTCACAGTTGGACCACTTTGTGGTATTTATGCGTAACTCTTTCTATCAATATCAGAATCAGGTCGTTCTTGTTTCTATGGACTTGTATCAAAATTCCCTACAACTCTTATGAAGAGCTTAAACTTTTGCTACCAACATTAGTTCAGCCATAACTTTTGCTACCAACATTAGAATTACTCATTCTTTATCTTGTTTTGAAGAGAAAAAAACCCTACAACTTTCATGTTGAGCATCTCTCCAAATTTTGATCCTTGAATAAATTAGGAATTTATTAAAACTTGTTATGATTAAGACTATGTTTTTGATTATCAACAACTAAATACACACCTGGTTTCTTACGCCCTAAGTCATATTTCCAGCTATCATTCCCTCTCCACCACCGTGCATCACCTCCAAGCTCACCACTTCACCATTGGCTCATGCCACCTTGTCTCTCTGTTTACGCGCCAATTGTCCAATAATGCAACGCTTATCACGTCGACCGTCGTGAGCCTGACACCTCATCCCCTGACATGTCTCCTCCACGACCATACCTCCTCTTCTTCATTCTCTATAAATTCACGATAACTCCTCTTATTCCCCACTTCTCCCTTTCATGTATTCATCACATGCCACCACCCCTTAACTTCCTCACTACTCCACTTTCTTCAAATTACACTTAACTCACTCTCAGTTTTCTCTAGCTCCCTCTTGGCCTCTACCATATTTTTCCTCTCTAAGTTGCCACTAACCACCACAACCAGCCACCGTCCTCCATCACCAAGCCTCCACCATGAGCTGTCACCACCATCGCATCACCACCGCACCACTATTCTTCTCCACCCGTGACCACCACCTCAAAACCCCACCAGTTCACCACCGTGACAGCCCTTTCTCTCTCCGATCAGCCATATATATAGTGTTCGCCTAGGCGCCAGGTTCTGCCTCACGTCATTCAACACTTACAGGTAGTGATCAGAGTTTTTGGAGCCCCGAATCGTCCTCCTTCCTTTGGGTAGCAGTGAAACCATGAGGTAAAAGGGGGAAATCCTTCACTTAAACTCATTTCTGTTAAATTCAAATTATTTTTATGGTCTTGGTTAACATTTTTGTGAAGTTCTACCAAATTCTGTAATTTCTGCCAATGGTTCTAGGAGTTTCTACCACTTTCTATAAGCTTTGACAATGAATAGGTGGTGTCCTACCACTTTCTGTAAGTCTTGCCATGTTACGAGTAAGCTCTGCCTAAGTTCTAGAGGTCCTGCCACCATTTACGTGAGTTCTGCCGAAGGTTATGACGCCCTTAATCCGCTAATTAATATTAAAGATATTAATATTTAAATAATAAAAATTAGGATAAATTTTTCATGAATAAAAACAAACATTGGAAGAAGAACACCATAATTACAATTTTAATAATCACCCTAAATCTATATAAAGACCTATCTCACATATGATGATATGAGAAGGTATATTATTTAAGTAAATGCCTACTTAGGTCAATCATTCACATAATTACAAATCACATATTTGTGGAATATTTAGAATTAGTTCAAAGGCAAGTTTTAAATTTTAAGAATGGGTTCCAAAAAGGGTCACATTAATGACTCTTACTTTTTTTCTAAATTTGCATAACACTTCACAGATTTTAAATTACCTAATCATGTCTCATCATATTCATAAATATACCTTTAGGTACAACACTACCATGTTATTTTTAAAGTACAATCCAAAATCATTTTAGGATGTCACTAGGTCCATTATCAATAACCATATGTTTTAATTACACAATCTCATGTATATATTTACATGTACCTAACTTCAAGTATAGTAATCTAAATGCATCTATAATTTGCTAACACCATTTTAATACATACATATAGAACAATTTCACATATTCATGTCAATAACCTCTATCATTTAATTCCCAACACCAAGGTATCTCTATATGTCACTAACCAAGATCAATAACCTTTCTACAACCCATTCATCACAACATTCATCATTTGTAACAAAAAATCAGCATATAATATTAATAATCCTAATCACAAAGATCATTGACAAGATTCCAATTTAATGCCATGTACTATCAATTTCTACTTTGTGATGCAAAAGATCACAAGTCCATCCCAATGATCCTAATATATTAACAATGTCCCAAGTATATTAAACCGTCATCATAAATCATAAGGCATTATATAATAGTAAGTATATACAAAACAAATATCATTTACAAGGAATTCCAAAAAGTGCCATAGTCAATAAAATTCAAAATAATTTGGTCAAGGCATCTAGGCATCTCCTCCTTCACACTATACCTTATCTCTTAAAAAAAAGGCACCAACTCCATAACCATGTCCTACAACATAAAAGCTAAAAGTAGACAACATAGAGAGTGAGCATACTTTCTCAATGATGAACAATTAAACAAAATGTGATAATATAACTATGTAAGTACAACTAAACATATTCTCCCATCAAGAATTTAACTCAATAATTAAAGACATAATCCATAACGCTTATCACAACGCACAAACATAAACAATTTTAATATCCATATCACATTTTGGAATCCATTCATTAATTCAAATTTTTATCATATTTCACACCACATTCCATACCAATACATATATATTCTAAGGTAACACCAACAACAATAATACAAATAGTTAGTGTCCATAAATCCCAATTTCATTTCTCAATTCTTATCATTAATAGATCTTAATTATTCTTAGGTACCTCAAGGTCATATGCCATGTCCTTATGGCTAATGCATATACTATGTCATCAAAATAATGCATATGCAATAGATCTGATTCAAAAAATTATTCATAAGACATGTATACATAATTCATCAAGTGATCGCAACCACACATAGTCGTTTGAATATTTGTCCCCCGCAAGGGTCCTTTTCACAAGATCCCATAAGACCTCAATCATTTCAATATATCAAGTGATCGTAACCACGTATAATCATTAAATATTTGTCCCCCGCACAAGGGTTCTTTTCATAAGATCCCGCAAGATCCTAATACATTATAATATGATATGTCATGCATGCCATGAAATGCAAGAATGTATATACTACCCTTGGCTTCATAAAAATCTCACATTCTCTTATTTGGGGATTCCAATACATCTAAAGATTTATAGACAAGGCATGCAACCAATTATACTATCCTTTAAGGCATACAATTTATCACAAAAATTCTCTAAGGCATCATCTCCAATCATCCACAACATAATAGCCAAGGAGTCATATCAACATCAATCCACACATGAAAATCAAGAGAACATATTAAACAAGTATATTCCAAATGCATATTATCATCAAATATGCTAATCCAACATCCAATCATCAACATGATTCAATCTTATTTACTCTTACACATAAGAGGTAGTATATCCATTCAAGGCAAACATACAAGTATCCACCAATATATATATATATATATATATTATCAATAAACAATTCTACATGCATTTAGAAAATATACTCCTCTGCTACCTTAAGAGAAGTATTCCACCGGGTTAAATGGTCCTGCCTCACTAGAGTTGTCAAACCCTACATTAAATAAATGTAGGGCTACATTAATCACCAAACTAAAATTAGCTTGATGTTAACAATTTTGCCCATTATATACATAATATCATACTAGCTTATAAATATTTTTTATCTTTGAGATTTTGTAACACTCTAAATTTTAAAATAAAGGAATAATTGAGGGGAATAAATATTGGATAATTATCAGTGGAATAATTAATGTCCCAAAATATAAGAAATGATTAAATTAATATTTTTGGAGACTGTTGGTAATTTATTGAAGTCGAATGAGCTGAAATTAAGCCTGATTAGAACAAGGGTGTCGGACTATGTATCTCAGATTGGGATGATATTGGTCAGGGCTGTTAAGAATAATATTGGGAGTCTGAATATATATTCAGAATAATTTTTGGATAAAGTATTGAGCCCAAACAGAGATCCTGTTTATCATAAAACGATAAAGCATTAATGAGAGGATTAAAATTAAAAAGCAAAAGCCCAATTTCCTCTCTTCATTGTCATGAACTTGCTGGACAATTTAACAAAAACACTCTTCTTCTTCTTCTTCTTCTTCTTCTTCTTCTTCTTCTTCTTCTTCTTCTTCTTCTTCTTCTTCTTCTTCTTCTTCTTCTTTTTCTTCTTCTTCTTCTTCTTCTTCTTCTTCTTCTTCTTCTTCTTCTTCTTCTTCTTCTTCTTCTTCTTCTTCTTCTTTTTCTTCTTCATTTCCTTTCCATTTTTCTCTTTTAAAACCCTAGCAAAGGTTGTTGCACCCATCCTTTCCTTTCATTTTCGTTGGAAAAGCTTAGAGAAGGCTTAGAGCTTGAAGTTCCTCCTCCTTTCTTTTTCTTAAATTTCGTGTTCCTCTCTCTCTCCTTTGGGGACTCAGTCTTTTCTACTCTTGAGGTAAGTTTCTTGTTATTTTCAAGAGTTTAAACCCTAAGCTTGAAGTTTTAGTCTTGGGTGAGCATTTAATGTATTTATGGGTTGTTAGGAGAAGCATTTAATGTGGAAACCTAAGTTGGGGTGTTGTTAATATAGCATTTATGATGGGTTATTAAGCATATATGAAATTCATATTGGTAGATGAGGGAAATTAATGATTATTTATGATGTTGTTAGGTTATGGTGAAACCCTAACATTAAGATTTAAGGAAAATGATAAATGTAGTTTGGGTAATGTATTGGAGGGCAAATACAAGCCACTGAGAGTATGGGTATTGATTGGTGAGGCATTCTTGTGAATGTTGGGCTATGGTTGTTTGTAGCCTTAGATATAATGAATAGGGCTTAATGGGAAAGAATTCCCGAAGCCTAATAAATGAAGAAAATAATGTCTATAACATGTCATATACATGTTATGAAATTGTAGATATGATTATGGCTAATTAGAGTTGAATTTATGTCTTGGATAGTTGATTGATTGGGATTTTACATGTATGTTAACGTAGGACCCATTCCGAACGACGAAGCGGGAACGCCGTATCACTCAGAATTCTTCTCTTGAGGTAGGAGATGAGTCTTTATGTTCTAAATGCATGAGTTGAATAGTATTTGATAGTCACATGTGACAATATGCATGTGCCTTGCTTGTAATGTTAGGAAGAATTATAATGCTATGTATGATGTTGGTGATGTGTCTTGGCAACATGCATTGATGCATTTAGAATGTTTGTGGTGTGCTATATGGTGGTGTGAATTATTTGACAATGGAGTGTCTTGAATATATTGTTATACTTATGTCCACCATAAATGAGAAATGATTATAAGTGATGTTTGATTGACAATGGGTGTGAATAAATAACATACCTTGATTGATGGTGAAAGATTAATGTTATTGTATTTGATGGTGGAATTGAATTATGGTTATGAGAATTATTGAATATGCCACACCAAAATTTAAACTAATGGTAATAACCAACAATGATAAATCCACTAAAAGCCTTATGGTGATGTTGGTGATGATGATGATGATGATGATTGATTAGTGGCATGAAGAGGATGTATAGAGTGAGAAATACATATGATTGGCATTTGCATCCATGGCATACTGCATAGCCACCGATGTTGGAACATTAGGGGAGTTCCCTCTGCCGACCCAGTGGAAGGGTGGCTCAAAGAACGAACAAATTTTATTTTCCCCTGTGACTCGGTGTGTAAGTCATGAAGCCGCCCATGAATTGCCACGGGGAGCTACATGTGGCCGACCCTTGTGGGGGGTGGCTCTTGATGAGCAGGTGACCCCGGTGGTCCTTTGGATCACAACCGCCATGGGATGAGTCATGGCTGGCCCGCAACACCATATGTTGAATATGTGTTAACGCGTTCATGGTGAAAATGACCAGGTGTTGAAAGATGGGCGATGCGGTTTGGTACCAGTAGAAGATTGGTGAAATACATGCAACTGAATGATAAGTGTACACATTTTTACTACTGCAGTAGGGGTATGGTTAGATGATCATAATTGAATCCCACAATTGGTGTTTAAATTCCCACAGTCAGATCTGCAATTATTGAAATAATCCATTGTGCATATGCGTTAGCTCAAGAGCATTTACATATAGCGAGGAAGTATGCCAATGGTGATGAGATATAATGATAGTGGTGTGGAAGATGAGAAAATGAATTAAGACAACATAAAAAATGTGAATACCAAATTGTTGAAAGACTTGATTATGTGTATGCTTGTATACCTACCTAATTTATAATATCGTTTGAGATATATGTATGATGGCATTATGATGATGAATGAGATAGTGAATGATATGGGTAAGCAAAGTATACATGTTTTGATGCATATGCACATAATCACATAGTATTCATATTCATTCTTTTGGAATATATGACTTACTCTCCCATGTTGTCCACTTTTTAGACTTGTGATGCAGGGCACTCATGGGGGGAGTGAATATTTTGAAGTATATTTGGATGGAGAAGGTAAATAGGTGTATAGGAAGCGCCTTGGCCGGCAAATATAGATTTTTGTATAGCATATGATGTATATGTATGCTTATTTTGCCATCTAGATTATAGTTTGATAATCTTTGAGGGTCATGTAGGAAAATTGGACCTTGGAGTGTATGGCTAATTTTTATTAATGACCT
This sequence comes from Clitoria ternatea, assembly GCA_037962975.1. Taxonomy (NCBI): domain Eukaryota; kingdom Viridiplantae; phylum Streptophyta; class Magnoliopsida; order Fabales; family Fabaceae; genus Clitoria; species Clitoria ternatea. The sequence continues at coordinate 101,735,934 of CM075673.1, read as the reverse complement.
AGTTGATATATGATGAGGAACTATGATGTTTGTTGATGATAAATTCTGTGAATGAATGAAGTATTTTATAACTTGTAGCATTTTATGAAGATTTTGTAAGAATGATTTAAATGTCATGCATTGAATGAATGAGAGTTGAACTTAATTTGTATGACTAATTAGATTGACTCTCAAATGCATGATGGAATGTATATAATGCATTAGTATAGGTTAAATTGGCATAAAATGAGATTTAGTGTGCTAAGTTGTTTAAAATTTCCTTGTTTCTCGTTTTCCTGCATAACTCGCTCAAGCGAGTGGAAAGGGCCTCGCCCAAGTGATATTGAGTAGGGGAGTTACTGGATCATTTTTACTCAAGCGAAATGGTCAGTGCATGGTGATTTGTTCAAGCGAGTGAGGGAAAAATTGGTTCTGGATGGTTTTCGCTCAGGCGGGCCTAGCCTCGCTCGAGCATAATATGGACAGTGAGGTTCTGTCCCATTTTCGCTCAAGTGGTCATGCCTCGCCCAATCGAAATTTGTACCTGGAGCTTCTGGAGTATTTTTGCTCAAGCGAGATTAACACCTGATGCTCTTCCCCTCTTCGCTCAAGCGTAGTTCGTATCTCGCCCATGCGTGACCATGTGAACTCACTTAAGCGAGTGTGGTACTCGCTTGAGCGAGTGGCACCTGATTCCCTTAAAATGTTATTGTGACAATTAGTTTGACTTTCCTTTGCATTAATATTCCTTCTTACATGATCTTATTAATACTTTGGACATATTATGAACCATAAAATCTTGTGAAATTCGTTCTCTTTAAATCCAATCATATCACATCATTTTAACCGATTCTTCCGCTGTTTTTAATTATAAATTTAATTTCTAATGAATCCTTTTTAATTCACCCTCTCATATCTTCATATATGAGAGGTGTTTCATTGTTCCAGGGTATTGAATTAAAACTTCACCACTTTATTTCTTTATCTAATAATGATTTATAAAACATGAAAAATTTACCCCCATTTTGGGGCGTCTCAACCTGGTATCAGAGTACTGGTTGCTCTTGATACAAACATAATTAATGTTGTTCAAGTAGTTGTCACTTATGACTGGACCGTATGAGCTATGATTGATTGAGTTATGGATTATTTGATTGATTTGTGGCTGTTTGTTAATGAATTGAAATTGATGTCTATGTTGTTTGAGTCTGGCCAAGATTCCTTACACTATTTACCTTCTATAATGAATATGTTGTGATTATGTATTAAGGTTGACATTATTATTTGATGTGATGCCTGATGGACCAATGAATGTTGAAATCTTTGGATTTATAGGTTAAAAATCTAATGTTCGGTCTAGTACACTCACGTGTGAGCCATGTTTTAATGTATAGACTTGAAATATGGCTGGTAGACCTAATCGTGAGGCTGTTACTATGGCAAACGCCTTGAATCATTTTACTGACATCTTGGAAAGACAAGGCCAACTGAATGTGGGACAAGGTGCCCAAGGTCTTAATTTGTTTCTCAAGAGGAAACCTTTTGAATTTCATGGAGATTACAAACCAGAGGATGCGTATGCATGGATCAACGATTTGGAAAGGATTTATGCTAGCTTTGAGTATTTTGAAGCACAAAAAGTGGAGTATGCGGTCTTCATGGTCCGTGATGAGGCCGAAGCATGGTGGCGTCTTACTAGAGGGTGCATGATATCTACTGATATTCCCTTGGTTTAGGAAAACTTCAAGGTTGAATTCCTGAAGAAATATTTTTTGGATAGCTACAGAAGCAAGAAAAAGCTTGAATTCATGGAGCTTAAGCAGGGTAATATGACTATGGAGGAGTATGCCTCCAAGTTTGATAAGCTTTATGCATTCTATCCTCCTTATCAACAAGAGGGTACCGAGGCATCAAAGTGTGTGAAGTTTGAAAATGGGTTGATGCCCGAGATCAAGCGGGCTATTCAGCATCAAGAGATAAGAAGCTTTCCGACACTTGTGAACAAGTGTCGTATTTATGAAGAAGACGATGTGACTCCTTCGAGTCATGGTAAACATGAGCCTAAGTTAAAGGGCCAATTCTCTAGTTTCAAGAAGCAAGGTCACTTCAAGAAGAAGTTCTTTCGTGGTGGATCCTCAAATGCTAGAGGATGTGGTGCTTTTAGAGGAGGTTATGGTGTTGGTAACCAAGGTCGCGATAATGTCCAAGGCCTTACCTGCTTCAAGTGTGGTGCTAACCATTTAGCACGAGATTGTCTGCAGGATAATGTGGTTTTCTATCAATGCAACCAACCTGGGCACATCCATCCTGATTGCCCATTGAATGTAAGGAATGCCAATGTTGATACTCCTGCACGTATGAACCCTAATGGAAACCGTGGAGGCCATGTAGGCTTTGAAGGTCGTGGTCATGGAAATGGTAATGGTTATAATGGTGGCCAAAATGGTGGCTGTGGTGGAAATCATAATAGTGGTAGAAATGGCAATGGTCGAGGCAATGGACATGGTGGAAGAAATGGTAATCGTAATGGTGGTGATCAACCACAAGCTATCAGAAGAGTATTTACAGTTACTGGTGAAGAAGCCGCACAAGCTGAAGATCTTGTTTGTGGTAAGTGTGAAATCCTTGGCACTTCGGTAGATGTTATATTTGATTCTGGTGCTACGCACTCATTTATTTCTGAGGATTGTGTGAGGCGCTTGAAAGTTCCTGTTTGCATGATGAGAGGTTCTATAATGGTGACTACACCGACTGGTACTTGTTTGAGATTGGTGACTCGAGGTGAGAATCTTGAGATGACTCTTGAGGGTAAAAAATTTGTTGTATCCCTCGTGTGCCTACCCATGAAAGACCTGGATGTTATCCTAGGAATGGATTGGTTATCTGCCAACAAAGTCTTGGTGGATTATCATAACAAGATGACGATTTTCCCGACTTCTAATGCTGAAGGCTTTGATCTACAAGGTATCTCTTATATTCTTGTAATGTTCTGCATGGTTGATGGGAGTGATACCTCCCAATCTTGTGAAATCCTGGTTGTTTCTGAATTTTCTAACGTCTTTCTGGATGAGATACCTGGTTTACCTCTTCCACGTGAGTGGAATTCTTTATTGATCTCATTCCTGGTGCTGAACCTGTCTCTAGAGCTCCTTATAGGATGTCTCCTATGGAGTTAGCCGAATTGAAGAAGCAAGTCGAGGAATTACTTGAACGGGAGTTTATCCATCCAAGTGTGTCCCCTTGGGGTGCTCCTGTGTTATTGGTGAAAAAGAAGGATGGAAGCATGAGATTGTGCGTTGACTATTACTAACTCAATAAATTAACTATCAAGAATAAATATCCTCTTCCTCACATTGATGATCTTTTGGATCAATTGAAGGGTGTCATTGTATTCTCCAAGATTGACTTACGTTTCGAATATCACCAAATTCAGGTGAAGACCGAGGATATTCCTAAAACTGCCTTCCGAACGTGATATGGACACTATAAGTATATAGTGATGCCATTCGGAGTGACAAATGCTCCTGCGATTTTCATGGATTACATGAATCGCATCTTCCATGAATATCTTGATCAATTTGTTGTTGTATTCATTGATGACATTTTGGTGTATTCTAAGAGTCACGAAGAGCATGAAAGGTATCTTCGCCTTGTGTTATCCATTCTTCGAGAGAAAGAATTGTATGCTAAGCTCTCTAAGTATGAATTCTAGATGAGTGAGATTTCTTTTCTTGGTTATGTGATTTCCGATGATGGAGTTGCCATTGATAGATCAAAAGTGGAAGCTGTTATGGCTTAGGAAAGACTGACGTCTGTGACGGAGATAAGAAGTTTTCTTGGTCTGCCGGTTATTACCGTAGGTTTATTGAAGGATTTTCCCGTTTAGCCTTACCATTGACGAAGTTGACTCGTAAGAATCAACCATTTGTGTGGACTCGTGAATATGAAGAAAGTTGAAGTTGAGGCTTACTACCGCACCGGTGTTAGCATTGCCTGATTTGTTGGATGACTTCATGGTATGTTGTGATGCTTCTATGCACGGTCTGGGTTGTGTGTTGATGCAGTGTGAACATGTGATAGCCTATGTGTCAAGACAACTATGACCGCAAGAGGTTAATTATCCTACACATGATCTTGAATTGGTGGCGGTGGTGTTTGCTTTGAAGTTGTGGCAACATTACTTATATGGTTCTAAGTTTATGGTCTTTAGTGACCATAAGAGCCTTAAGTACTTGTTTGACCAAAAGGAACTTAATATACGCCAACGACAGTGGATGGAGTTTCTAAAGGATTATGAGTTTGAGTTGAGGTATCATCCTAGAAAGGCAAATGTGGTTGCCGATGCTTTAAGCTGGAAGTCGTTACATATTTCTATGATGATGGTGAAAGAGATGGAACTAATTGAACAATTTAGAAATTTGAATGTGGGCGTGGAGACATATACTCCAAAGAAAATGTCACTTGAAATGTTGAAGGTCACGAATGAATTTCTTAAATATGTAAAAGTACAACAACCCAATGATGAGTATCTGATTGAGATAAAGAAAACCCAATAGAAGGAAAAGAATTTATTTCTAGTGGAAGGTCATGATGGCATTTGGCGTGTGAAGGGCCGAATTTATGTTCCCTCAAGTGGTGATTTGAGGAAATGTGTACTTGAGGGAGCTCATAAGAGTGTATTGAGCATTCATCCTGGTTCCACCAAGATGTATCAAGACTTGAAGAAGAATTTTTGGTGGCCTGGTATGAAGCGTGATGTGGAAAACTTTGTTGCATCTTGCCTTATTTGTCAGAAGGCTAAGGTCAAGCATCAAAGACCATCTAGTTATTTGAGACCTTTGGAGATCCTTGTTTGGAAGTGGGATAGCATTGCTATGGACTTTGTTTCTGGATTACCTAGAACTCATGCCAGAAATGATGCTATAGGGTAATTATGGATCGATTGACGAAGTGTGCTCACTTCTTACCCATGAATATGAAAAGTTCCCTAGAAAAATTAGCCCAATTGTACATAAAGGAGATTGTTAGGCTGCATGGTGTGCCGTTTAGTATCATATCCGATCGTAACCCTCAGTTTACTTCTCAATTTTAGAGAAGTTTACATATGAGTTGGGCTGTAAGTTGAAGCTCAGTTCTGCTTATCATCCTCAGACCGATGGACAGTCTGAGAGGACTATACAAAGCCTTGAAGATTTGTTGAGGGCTTGTGTTCTTGAACACGGTGGATGTTGGGAGAGATTCTTGCCACTGATTGAGTTTACATGCAACAACAACTATTATAGCTCTATTGGTATGGCTCCCTATAAGGCACTTTATGGCAGAAAGTGTAGAACGCCTCTATGTTGGTTGGAGACTGGTGAGAATTTGGCTTTAGGGCCGGAGATCATTCAAGAGACTGCCGAGCAAATTAAGAAAATACAAGAGAATATGAAGATTGCTCAGGACCGACAGAAAAGTTATTATGATAAGAGGCATAAACCACTTGAATTTTAAGTTGGTGATCACGTATTCTTGAAAGTTTCGTGTGATAAGGGCATTGGAAGGGCATTGAAAAGTGAAAAGTTGAGCCCTAGATTCATTAGACCTTATAAGATTTTAGAGCGGATAGGCGACATTACTTACCAGATTGCACTCCCTCCGCATCTCGCGAATCTACCCAATGTATTCCATGTGTCACAGTTGAGGAAATATGTTCATGATTCTCTACACGTGATCCCTGTTGACGATATGGGTATGCGGGATGATTTATCTATTCCTCCTGTTTCTGTTCGCATTATTGAGCATTCCATGAAGAAATTGTGGAACAAGTTGGTACCTTTAGTGAAGGTCGCTTGGAAACATGGAAATGTAGAGACGTTCATGTGGGAACGTGAAGATGATATCAGAGAACGATACCCCGATGCATTCGAATCTGGTATGTTAAATTTCAAGGACGAAATTTTCTTTTTGGTGGGGTGGATTGTAACACCTTAAATTTTAAAATAAAGGAATAATTAAGGAGAATAAATACTGGATAATTATCAGTGGAATAATTAATGTCCCAAAATGTAGGAAATGATTAAATTAATATTTTTGGAGACTGTTGGTATTTTATTAAAGTCGAATGAGCTGAATTAAGCCCGATTAGAACAGGGGTGTTGGACCATGTATCTTCGATTGTGATGATATTGGTCAGGGCTATTAAGAATAATATTGAGAGTCCGAATATATATTCGGAATAATTTTTGGATAAAGTATTAAGCCCAAACAGAGATCCTATTTATCATAAAATGATGAAGCATTAATGAGAGGATTAAAATTAAAAAGCAAAAACCCAATTTCCTCTCTTCATTATCATGAACTTGCTGTACCATTTGACAAAAACACTCTTCTTCTTCTTCTTCTTCTTCTTCATTTCCTTTCCATCTTTCTCTTCTAAAACCCTAGCAAAGGTTGTTGTACCTATCCTTTCCTTTCATTTTCGTTAGGAAAGCTTAGAGAAGGCTTGGAGCTTGAAGTTCCTCCTCCCTTCTTCTTCTTAGATTTCGTGTTCCTCTCCCTCTCCTTTGGGGACTCACTCTTTTCTACTCTTGAGGTAAGTTTCTTGTCATTTTCAAGAGTATGAACCCTAAGCTTGGAGTTTTAGTGTTCGGTGAGCATTTAATGTATTTATGGGTTGTTAGGAGAGACATTTAATATGGAAACCTAAGTTGGGGTGTTGTTAATATAGCATTTATGATGGGTTGTTAAGGGTATACGAAATTCATGTTGGTAGATGAGGGAAATTAATGATTATTTATGATGGTGTTAGGTTATGGTGAAACCCTAACTTTAAGATTTGGGGAAAATGATAAATGTAGTTTGGGTAATGTATTGGAGGGAAAATACAAGCCATTGAGAGTATGGGTATTGATTGGTGAGGCATTCTTGTGAATGTTGGGCTATGGTTGTTTGTAGCCTTAGATATAATGAATAGGGCTTAATGGGAAAGAATTCCCGAAGCCTAATAAATGAAGAAAATAATGTCTATAACATGTCATATACATGTTATGAAATTGTAGATATGATTATGGCTAATTAGAGTTGAATTTATGTCTTGGATAGTTGATTGATTGGGATTTTACATGTATGTTAACGTAGGACCCATTCCGAACGACGAAGCGGGAACGCCGTATCACTCAGAATTCTTCTCTTGAGGTAGGAGATGAGTCTTTATGTTCTAAATGCATGAGTTGAATAGTATTTGATAGTCACATGTGACAATATGCATGTGCCTTGCTTGTAATGTTAGGAAGAATTGTAATGCTATGTATGATGTTGGTGATGTGTCTTGGCAACATGCATTGATGCATTTAGAATGTTTGTGGTGTGCTATATGGTGGTGTGAATTATTTGACAATGGAGTGTCTTGAATATATTGTTATACTTATGTCCACCATAAATGAGAAATGATTACAAGTGATGTTTGATTGAGAATGGGTGTGAATAAATAACATACCTTGATTGATGGTGAAAGATTGATGTTGTTGTGTTTGATGATGGAATTGAATTATGGTTATGAGAATTATTGAATATGCAACGCAAAAATTTAAACTAATGGTAATAACCAACAATGATAAATCCACTAAAAGCCTTATGGTGATGTTGGTGATGATGATGATGATGATGATTGATTAGTGGCATGAATAGGATGCATAGAGTGAGAAATGCATATGATTGGCATTTGCATCCATGGCATACTGTATAGCTACCGATGTTGGAACATTAGGGGAGTTCCCTCGGCCAACCCAGTGGGAGGGTGGCTCAAAGCACGAACAAATTTTATTTTCCCCTGTGAATCGGTGTGTAAGTCACGAAGCTGCCCATGTATTGCCACGGGGAGCTACATGTGGCCGACCCTTGTGGGGGGTGGCTCTTGATGAGCAGGTGACCTCGATGGTCCTTTGGATCACAACCGCCATGGGATAAGTGTACACATTTTTACTACTACAGTAGGGGTATGGTTAGATGATCATACTTGAATCCCATAATTGGTGTTTATATTCCCACAGTCAGATCTACAATTGTTGAAATAATCCATGTGTATATGCATTAGCTTAAGAGCATTTGCGTATAGCGAGGAAGTATGCTAAAGGTGATGAGATATGATGATAGTAGTGTGGAAGATGAGAAAATGAATTAAGACAACATAAAAGATATGAATACCAAATTGTTGAAAGACTTGATTATGTGTATGCTTGTATACCTGCCTAATTTATAATATCGTTTGAGATATATGTATGATGGCATTATGATGATGAATGAGATGGTGAATGATATGGGTAAGCAAAGTATACATGTTTTGATGCATATGCACATAATCACATAGTATTCATATTCATTCTTTTGGAATATATGACTTACTCTCCCATGTTGTCCACTTTTTAGACTTGTGATGCAGGGCACTCATGGGGGGAGTGAATATTTTGAAGTATATTTGGATGGAGAAGGTAAATAGGTGTATAGGAATGCCTTGGCCGATAAATCTAGATTTTTGTATAGTATATGATGTATATGTATGCTTATGTATGACTAATTGGATTGACTCTCAAATGCATGATGGAATGTATGTAATGCATTAGTATAGGTTAAATTGGCATAAAATGAGATTTGGTGTGCAAAGTTATATGAAATTTCCTTGTTTCTCATTTTCCTGCATAACTCGCTAAAGCGAGATCCTCATGGAACAGGGGTGTGGCCCCTGGCCACAATTTGCTCAGGCGGGAAGGGCCTCGCCTGAGCGATATCGAGTAGGGGAGTTACTGGACCATTTTTGCTCAAGCGAAATGGTCAGTGCATGGCGATTTGTAACACCCTAAATTTTAAAGTAAAAGATTTATTAAGGAGAAAAATATTAAATAATTGTATTTAGGCTATTTAATGTTCTAAAACATTGGGAATAAATAAATTAAGATTTTTGGAAACTGTTGGTAATTTATTGGAACCAGATAAGCTGAAAATGAGCCCGGTTAAAATATGGGTGTCGGACCAAGTATCTCGGATTGGGATGATATTGGTCAGGGCTGTTAAGGATGTTATTGGGGATCCGAATATGTGTTCGGAATAATTTTTGGGATAAGGTATTAAACCTAAGCAATGACCCTGTTTGTCATAAACGATGAATATTTAATGAGGAATTAAAAATAAAGGCAAATGGCCCATTTTTCCCTTCTTAATCCTATCAGCTCCTTTGGATTTTTCTTAACATGTACTTTGCTCTACTTCTTCTCTACTCCTCTCCTTCATTTCTTCTTCTTCTCTCCAAAATCCCTAAGCAAAAAGTGGTGGCTTTCTTCTCCTCTCCCATTTTCGTTCTTGGAAGAGCTTGGAAGGAGTTTGGAGCTTGAAGTCTCACCTTTCCTTCTCCTCACTTTCGTGTGGTTTTTCATCTCTCTGAAAACTCTCTCATTCCTTCTCTTGAGGTAAGATCATGCTATTTCTCTAGAGTATGAACTATGGGTTTTGGGGTTTTAATGTTGGGAATGTGATTTAATGAGTATTGTTGGGTTTCAGAGAAACCCTAACCCTAAGATTTAGGGGGAAAATGTAAAATATGAGTGGAGAAGCATTTATTGTGTTAAATAACTATTTTTGGTGAGGTGAAATGGTGTTATTAATGGTGAATGGCCATTAATAAAGCTTAATGGTTGTTGGGAACCATTAATGTAGGAACCCGGTACTGGGTTTGGCATTAAATGTGCATAATAATAAATGCAGATGCCTAAACCGTGGTGGTTATGGTAGAATGAGTTAAATAAATAGGGCTTGAGAGTTATGAGGTCGGAAGACATCTAGTAAATGAATATAAATGTTAAACTGAGGTGGTTGAATAGAAAATGATTGTGTGATGTGTTGTGATGTAGGAAATAACCCCAGTTACGAGGCGAAACCATCTGACCGCGGTGAATACTACTTCTCTTGAGGTGGGAGGGGGTAACTATTCTAAATGCATGATTTCATCCATTGATGATGTGAAAATATGTGTATATGATTATGCTTAATGATTGCTTGTGTGGACGATGTATCGATTTCATAAATTGAATTGCATTTAGAATGATTGATGTTATATGACATGTGTTTGGAATGATGAATATGATGTTAAACTAGTCTAAGCCAGAGTCAACAATCCGGTGTGGGACCAGCCACGAGAGTCAATAGATGACTCGGGTTTTAGACCGGTGCTGTATGTATTCAGTATGATTCCTAATGAGAGGAGACCAACCTTGATGTCTTACTTGTTGAGTCTGTAATGCATACAAAAGGGATGAAGTGATATCCGTATTCTGGTACCGGTATTGAGAGCAGATCCGATATTATGTTGAATATATTGATGAAATATGTTATGATGGTTTGAGACCATGTTTTGAATTGAAATCAGTGATTTGAAATATTCCAATTATATATATATGTGTGAATCGATAACTATGATTGCCACTAACTACCAGTGTGTATGAGTCCAACGAGAATTGGTAAAGATTGAACGTACTGAAATCTCCTAAGAGGAAATTATAAATGGACGATTGATTGAGTGGCATTTAGGATCCACAGTGTGAGAATGCATTGATTGGCATTTGCATCCATGGCATATCATTCACTGCTTATATGGAATGTTAGGGGTTCCAATAGGCAGGCCCAGTGGAAGGGCGGCCCAGTGCACGGGTATACTGTTATTGCTCCCTAGTGATTCAGGGAATCATGAAGCTGCCCTTAGTTTGGTGACGAGGCATCCTATATGGCAGGCCCTGTGGGAGGGCAGCTCTGTGATGAGAAGTTGACCTCGGTGTCGGACGGGGCACAGCTCCCTTGATGTGTGTTTGGAGGAGGCCCGTAGCACTTTGGCAAGTACGACTATAATGTTGATTCGCAGTCACGGGGTGACTAGTGCTACAGATGCGTGAGAGCGGTTTGGTACCAGTAAAATATGATGTTGAGCATGCATGAAATTGGATATAAGTGTACATATTTTACTACTGCAGTAGGGGCATAGTAGCACATGTATGCTTATCCCATATTCGATATGTTATTGTTTCCCACAGTCGGATCTGCACTTGAAAATAATTCTGTTATGCATATGCATTAGCTTTAAGAGCATTTGCATATAGCCAGAGATATGCCTAGTTGATAGCCCATGGTGGCGATGGATGATTGTTAAATGGAGAGAAAGTAAGTCGAGGTACTAAAATTAAAAATGTGATGATTGTTGAGGACGTTAAAGATATGTTATATACGATATTGCCTTATGAATACATTTATTTGGACATGTGTGTAAAACTCGTGATGTTTTCTTGAAAAATGAATATGATGCACACATGTATAAGTATCATCATAATGTATGACTTTGAATCATTTGGATTAAGTTACTCACCTCCCCGTTGCCATTTGTAAGCTTGATGTAGGTGTGCCATAAAATTGTACTTTTGGAGGTCGAGTATTGGAGAAGGTAAATATGAAAGGAATGTGGGTGAGCCTTGGCCGATATATATGTATTCATTTTGTATAGCATATGGTGTGTATATGCTTATTTTGAAATTAATTTGATAACGGTTGATTTTGGAGGTCATGTAGGAAAATTAGACCGGATGTGTATGGCTAATTTTCATTAATGACCTTTATAATGTATGAACGATATTATTATTATTATTAAATTATATTTCCATTGCTTAACAAATCGATGAGGCATTTTTCATCCTCTTTTTGGGTAGATATTTTAATCACTCTTGAATTTAATTTCATCTTTCGCTTTTTCCCTTGTGACGGCCTCAAGTCCGGTCGTCCGAGGTGCACTCTGATACCGTTCTCATATCTTTATATATAAGACCGGTTACCTAATGATCCAGGGTAATTACTCGGTGTTGTATTTATATATTGAATTTCTTCTTCCTATAACTATTTTAAAATCGCTAAAAATTTGTCCCTGTTTTTGGAAATTAGGGTGTTACAGCCTGGTATCAGAGCATTGATTGCTCATTGATAAGTTATATGAGTTAAGTGTTGTTAAGAGTTATTGTCACTTAATGTTGACATGTCATAGCTATAGTTAAACATTATTAGAGCTTAAATTCCTCACTGTTTCATACTGTGGTTGATCTTAATCCCGACTAGGCATTTCCTTTCCATATTTACCTACAGATTGTGAATATATTATAATGATATTTATATTGATGATAGTTGATAATGATTAGTGTATATATTGAGGAAAGAAAGACAAGGTTTCTGATTATGTTTGTCTTGTGTGTATAGAGTGATTGATGGTGAATAGGCATAATATTGACACAGCCGCTATGGCTGAAGCCTTCAATCGATTTACCGATATCCTAGAACGGTAACAACAACCCGCTGGTCAGCCAAATCATGGTCTTGACCGATTTCTGAAGTGGAAGCCTTCTGAATTTCATGGAGGCTATAAACCAGAAGATGCTTACGTTTGGATTCGTGACTTAGAATGGATATTTACAAGTATGGAATGTACTAAAGCTCAAAAGGTTAAGTACGCAGTGTTTATGGTCCGAGATGAAGCTGAATCTTGGTGGATTCTCACTTTTGGGTGTGTGATTGTTGCTCACAGTCCCCTAGATTGGGAAAACTTTAAGGTGGAATTCCTTAGGAAGTATTTTCTGGAGAGTTACAAGAACAAGAAAGAGCTTGAATTTATGGAGCTTAAACAAGGAAGCATGTCGGTGGAGGAATATGCCTCAAAATTTGAAGAGCTGTGTGTGTTTTACCCTCCTTTCCAACAGGAAAGAACTAAAGCTTCAAAATGTGTTAAGTTTGAGAACAGATTGCGCCAAGAGATTAAGAAGGTGATATGTCACTAAGAGATTAGGAGCTTTCCTACTCTTATGAACAAATGTAGGATCTTCGAAGAGAACGATGTGGTGCCCAAGAATTATGCTGGGCATGATCAAAGATTGAAGGGTCAATCCTCTAACTTCAAGAAGAAGGGCAACTTTAAGAGTAATAGACAATTTGTACGTGGTTCCTCTTCTTTTAGAGGCGGACGAGGTGGTGGAAGGCATGGTACAAGTGGTGGCCGAGGTAATGACCAAGGACTTTGTTGTTTCTGGTGTGATGGAAATCATTTGGCTTGTGATTATGGTAATGAAGAGACGGTAGTGTGCTATAGATGCAACCAACCGGGGCACATTCGTCCTGATTGTCCTTTAAATGCCACAGACGTGGTGGCGCGTAATGATGGAAACTGGGGTGGCTATGGTGCTTTTAGAGGCCGTGATCATGGAGCCGGTAATAGCGGCCCGAAATAGTGGTCGAAATGGTAATGGCAACAGAAATGGTGGCAATGGTCATGGTAATGGGAACGGCCGAGGTAATGGCAATGGTGGCCGGAATGGTCATAATCATGGTGCTAACCAACCAACTGCTGGAAGAGTATTTGCTGTAACCGATGAAGAAGCAGCTTAAGCCAATAACCTATTTGAAAGTAAGTGTGAAATACTCAAATTCTGTGCATGTTATTTATGATTTGAGTGCGACCAATTCTTTATATCTGAGGATTGTGTACGACGATTGAGATTGCCGGTGTGCCTAATGAAAAATGCCCTTGTGGTTACTACCCCAACTGGTGCTTGTCTCAGATCGGTTAACTGATGTGATAACGTCAATATGCTTCTAGAGGGGAGGAAGTTCGTTACTTCTTTCATTTGCCTACCTATGAAGGGCTTGGAGATCATTCTTGATATGGATTGGCTCTCCGCCAATTAAGTCTTGGTTGACTGTCAACAACGGACTGTCATTTTCCCTTCCTCGGATACGAGGAAATTCGATGTATAAGGTATCGCTCAACTTTGCATACTATTATCTTTTACCGATGGGACAAATGGTCCCGATCCCTTAAATATTCCCGTTGTGTTTAAATTTTTGGATATATTTCCTGATGAGGTACCTGGTTTACCTCCTCCACTCGAGGTGGAGTTTTCTATTGATCTTGTTCTGGGAGTGGAACCTGTTTCCTGAGCGCCATATCAGATGTCTCCTATGGACTTAACAGAGTTGAAGAGAAAAGTTGAAGAATTGTTAGAATAAGAATTTATTCGCCCAAGTGTGTCTCCATGGGGTGCGCCTGTTTTACTGGTGAAAAAGAAGGATAGAAGTATGAGGTTATGTGTGGGCTATCGATAACTTAATAAGTTGAATATTAAGAACCGATATCCCCTACCTCGCATTGACGTTCTTCTAGATCAATTGAAGGATGCCGTTGTATTCTTAAAGATCGACTTGCATTTCGGATATCACCAAATTCAGGGGAAGACCGAAGACATTCCTAAAACTGCCTTCCGAACTCGATATAGACACTATGAGTATGTAGTGATGCCATTTAGAGTGACAAATACTCCTGTGATATTCATGGATTACATGAATCGCATCTTTCATGAGTATCTTGACCGGTTCGTGATGGTGTTTATTGACGACATTCTTATCTATTCCAAGAGCCATGAGGAAAATGAAGAACATCTTTATCTTGTATTGAATGTCCTTTGAGAGAAAGAGTTGTATGCGAAACTCTTAAAGTGTGAATTTTAGTTGTCTGAGGTTTAATTTCTTGGACATGTTATCTCTAAAGATGGTGTGGCAGTTGATCCATCTAAGATTAAAGCCGTGCTAGCTTGGGAAAGACCGACGTCTGTGACCGATGTGAGAAGTTTTCTTGGTCTTACCGGTTACTACTGAAGATTCATTGAAGGATTTTCTTGATTGGCTTTGCCCTTGACAAAGCTGACCTGTAAGAATTAACCATTTATATGGAGTCTTGATTACGAAAAAAGTTTCTAAGAGTTGAAAGTTAGACTCACTTCTACTCCGGTGTTGTCTTTGCTGGACTTATTGGATGATTTCGTGGTGTACTGTGACACTTCTAAGCTTTGTCTTGGTTGCATGTTGATGTAAAAAGAGTGTGTGATAGCCTATGCGTCAAGACAGTTATGACCACATGAGGTTAACTACCCCACACATGATCTTGAATTGGCGGCGATGGTGTTTGCTTTGAAGTTATGGCGGCACTATTTGTATGGCTTGAAGTTTGTGGTTTTTAGTGATCACAAGAGTCTCAAATATCTATTTGATCATAAGGAGCTTAATATGCGCCAACGGAGATGGATGGAGTTTCTGAAAGACTATGAGTTCGAATTGAGGTATCATCCCGGAAAGGCAAATGTGGTTGCCGATGCCTTAAGTCAGAAATTGTTGCATGTTTCTACTATGATGGTGAAAGAAATGGAGCTCATTGAGCAATTCCAAAATTTGAACGTGGGTGTAGAAATATATACCCCGAAAAAGATGTCCCTTGAGGTGTTGACGGTTGTAAATGTATTCCTTGAGACCGTGAAGTTGCAACAATCGAAGGATGAGTATTTGATTGAGATGAAAAGAACTCAAGAAAAAGGGAAGAACTTGTTTCTAGAAGGTCATGATGGTATTTGGTGTGTGAAAGGTCAGATTTATGTCCCATCTGGTGGTGATCTAAGAAGCTTGGTACTCGAAGAAGCTCACAAGAGTGTGTTGAGCATACATCCTGGTGCCACAAAAATGTATCAAGATCTGAAGAAGAATTTCTGGTGGCCCGGTATGAAGTGAGATGTGTCTAATTGTGTAGCCTCTTGTATTATTTGTCAAAAGGTGAAAGTTGAGCATCATAAACCATCTAGTTATTTGAGACCCCTTGATATTCCGGTGTGGAAGTGGAATGACATTGCTATGGACTTTGTTTCCGGACTACCCAGAACACGCACTGGAAATGATGCTATATTGGTGATTGTAGATTGGCTGACGAAGTGTGCTCACTTCTTGCCCATGAATATGAAGAGTTCATTGGAGAAAGTAGCCCGGTTGTACATAAAGGATATCGTTAGGCTACATGGTATGCCTTTGAGCATTGTGTCGGATCGCGACCCGCGATTCACTACTCGATTTTGGGGAAGCTTGCACGAGGCAATGGGTTCTAAGTTGAAGCTTAGTTCAGCGTATCATCCCTAAACGGATGGACAATCCGAGCAGACAATTCAAAGCCTTGAAGATTTGATACGGCCTTGTGTGTTGGAGCACGGTGGTTGTTGGGAAAGATTCCCACCACTAATTGAATTTACATACAACAATAGCTACCACAGTTCTATTGGTATGACTCCCTATGAAGCATTGTATGGCCGGAAATGTAGAACTCCGTTATGTTGGCTTGAAACCGGAGAGAGTTTGGCTTTGGGGCCAGAGTTAATTGCGGAGACAAATGAACAAATCAAGATGATACAAGAGAAAATGAAAATTGCCCAAGATCGTCAGAAGAGTTATTATGATGAAAGGCAGAAGCCACTTGAGTTTCAAGTTGGCGATCATGTGTTTTTAAGAGTATCAAGAGATAAGGGTATTGGAAGGGTGTTGAAAAGTGGAAAGTTAAGCCCTAGGTTCATTGGACCTTATAAGGTTTTGGAGCGGATTGGCGACGACGTTGCATATCGGATTGTACTTCCTCCGTACCTCGCTAATCTACATAATGTGTTCCATGTCTTGCAGTTGAGAAAATATGTCCATGACCCTCTACATGTAATTCCTATGGACGATGTTGATGTACGGGATGATCTCTCCATTCTTCCTGTTTTTGTTCGCATTGTTGAACGCTCCGTGAAGAAGCTACGGAACAAATTGGTACCCTTGGTGAATGTTGCGTGGAAGCACGGAAACACAGAGACGTTTACATGGGAACGTGAGGATGATGTAAGAGCACAGTACCCTGATGTGTTCGAATTCGGTATATTAAATTTCGGGGACGAAATTTCTTTTTAGGTGGGGAGGATTGTAACACCCTAAATTTTAAAGTAAAAGATTTATTAAGGAGATAAATATTAAATAATTTTATTTGGGTTATTTAATGTTCTAAAATATTGGGAATAAATAAATTAAGATTTTTTTGGGAACTGTTGGTAATTTATTGGAACTAGATAAGCTAAAAATGAGCCCGGTTGAAATATGGGTGTCAGACCAAGTATTTCGGATTGGGATGATATTGGTCAGGGCTGTTAAGGATGTTATTAGGGATCCGAATATGTGTTCGGAATAATTTTTGGGATAAGGTATTAAGCCCAAACAATGACCCTGTTTGTCATAAAACGATGAATATTTAATGAGGAATTAAAAATAAAGGCAAATGGCCCATTTTCCCCTTCTTAATCCCGTCAGCTCCTTTGGATTTTTCTTAACATGTACTTTGCTCTACTTCTTCTCTACTCCTCTTCTTCATTTCTTCTTCTTCTCTCCAAAATCCCTAAGCAAAAAGTGGTGGCTTTCTTCTCCTCTTCCATTTTCGTTCTTGGAAGAGCTTGGAAGAAGTTTGGAGCTTGAAGTCTCACCTTTCCTTCTCACTTTCGTGTGGTTTTCCATCTCTTGGAAAACTCTCTCATTCCTTCTCTTGAGGTAAGATCTTGCTATTTCTCCAGAGTATGAACTATGGGTTTTTGGGTTTTAATGTTAGGAATATGATTTAATGAGTGTTGTTGGGTTTCAAAGAAACCCTAACCTTAAGATTTAGGGGGAAAATGCAAAATATGAGTGGAGAAGCATTTATTGTGTTAAATAACTATTTTTGGTGAGGCAAAATGGTGTTATTAATGGTGAATGGCCATTAATAAAGCTTAATGGTTGCTGGGAACCATTAATGTGGGAACCCGGTACTGGGTTTGGCATTAAATGTGCATAATAATAAATGCAGACGCCTAAACCATGGTGGTTGTAGTGGAATGAGTGAAATGAATGGGGCTTGAGAGTTATGAGGTCGGAAGACATCTAGTAAATGAATATAAACGTTAAACCGAGGTGGTTGAATAGAAAATGATTGTGTGATGTGTTGTGATGTAGGAAATAACCCCAGTTACGAGGAGGAACCATCTAACCGCAGTGAATACTACTTCTCTTGAGGTAGGAGAAGGTAACTATTCTAAATGCATGATTTCATCCATTGATGAAGTGAAAATACGTGTATATGATTGTGCTTAATGATTGCTTGTGTGGATGATGTATCGATTTCATAAATTGAATTACATTTAGAATGATTGATGTTATGTGGCATATGTTTAGAATGATGAATATAATGTTAAACTAGTGTGAGCTAGAGTCAACAATCTGGTGTGGGACCAGCCACAAGAGTCAATAGATGACTCAGGTTTTAGACCGATGCTGTATGTATTCAGTATGATTACCCGGTATCCTAATAAGAGGAGACCGACCTTGATGTCTTACTTGTTGAGTCTGTAGTGCATATAGAACTGATGAAGTGATATCCGTATTCTGGTACTGATATTAAGACCAGATCTGATATTATGTTGAATATGTTGATGAAATATGTTATGATGGTTTGAGACCATGTTTTGAATTAAAATCAGTGATTTGAAATATGTTATGGTGAAATAAGGGTATTGGAAGGGCGTTGAAAAGTGGAAAGTTAAGCCCTAGGTTCATTGGACCTTATAAGGTTTTGGAGCAGATTGGCGACGACGTTGCATATCGGATTGCACTTCCTCCGCACCTCGCTAATCTACATAATGTGTTCCATGTCTCGCAGTTGAGAAAATACGTCCATGACCCTCTACATGTAATTCCTATGGACGATGTTGATGTACGGGATGATCTGTCCATTCTTCCTGTTTCTGTTCGCATTATTGAACGCTCCGTGAAAACGCTACGGAACAAATTGGTACCCTTGGTCAATGTTGTGTGGAAGCACGGAAACACAGAGACGTTCACATGGGAACGTGAGGACGATGTAAGAGCACGGTACCCCGATATGTTCGAATCCGGTATGTTAAATTTTGGGGACGAAATTTCTTTTTAGGTGGGGTGGATTGTAACACCCTAAATTTTAAAGTAAAAAATATTAAATAATTGTATTTGGGTTATTTAATGTTCCAAAACATTGGGAATAAATAAATTAAGATTTTTAGGAACTGTTGGTAATTTATTGGAACCAGATAAGCTGAAAATGAGCTTGGTTGAAATATGAGTGTCTGACCAAGTATCTCAGATTGGGATGATATTGGTTAGGGCTGTTAAGGATGTTATTGGGGATCCGAATATGTGTTCGGAATAATTTTTTGGATAAGGTATTAAGCCCAAACAATGACCCTGTTTGTCATAAAATGATGAATATTTAATGTGAATTAAAAATAAAGCCAAATGGCCCATTTTTCCCTTCTTAATCCCGTCAGCCCCTTTGGATTTTTCTTAACATGTACTTTGTTTCTAATTCTTCTTTAGTCCTCTCCTTCATTTCTTCTTCTTCTCTCCAAAATCCCTAAGCAAAAAGTAGTGGCTTTCTTCTCCTCTCCCAGTTTTGTTCTTGGAAGAGCTTGGAAGGAGTTTGGAGCTTGAAGTCTCACCTTTCCTTCTCCTCACTTTTGTGTGGTTTTCCATCTCTTGGAAAACTATCTCATTCCTTCTTTTGAGGTAAGATCTTGCTATTTCTCAAGAGTATGAACTATGGGTTTTTGGGTTTTAATGTTAGGAATGTGATTTAATGAGTGTTGTTAGGTTTCAGAGAAACCCTAACCCTAAGATTTAGGGGGAAAATGCAAAATATGAGTGGAGAAGCATTTATTATGTTAAATAACTATTTTTGGTGAGGCGGAATGGTGTTATTAATTGGTGAATGGCCATTAATGAAGCTTAATGGTTGTTGGGAACCATTAATGAGGAAACCCGGTACTGGGTTTGGCATTAAATGTGCATAATGATAAATGCAGACGCCTAAACCATGGTGGTTGTGGTGGAATGAGTGAATTAAATGGGGCTTGAGAGTTATGAGGTCGGAAGACATCTAGTAAATGAATATGAATGTTAAACCGAGGTGGTTGAATAGAAAATGATTGTGTGATGTGTTGTGATGTAGGAAATAACCCCAGTTACGAGGCGAAACCATCTGACCGCGGTGAATACTACTTCTCTTGAGGTGGGAGGGGGTAACTATTCTAAATGCATGATTTCATCCATTGATGATGTGAAAATATGTGTATATGATTATGCTTAATGATTGCTTGTGTGGACGATGTATCGATTTCATAAATTGAATTGCATTTAGAATGATTGATGTTATATGACATGTGTTTGGAATGATGAATATGATGTTAAACTAGTCTAAGCTAGAGTCAACAATCCGGTGTGGGACCAGCCACGAGAGTCAATAGATGACTCGGGTTTTAGACCGGTGCTGTATGTATTCAGTATGATTACCCGGTATCCTAATAAGAGGAGACCGACCTTGATGTCTTACTTGCTGAGTCTTAAGGCACTAGTGCAAAAAAGGGATTTAACATCAGTTTTTTTGGACATTTCACATCGGTTTTCAAACCGATGTTGATCTGGCCGATGTGAAATATATGGATATATCACATCGGTTTAAAAACCGATGTGAAAAAGAGATGTAACATCAGTTTTTTAGTCAAACCGATGTGAAATCCAACTTACCACATCAGATTTTTTCAAAAAGCCAATGTGAAATCTGTTTTTCACATTGATTTTTTATAAAACAGTTGTGAAAAAGTAGGAAATTAACAACGGTTTTTAAGAACAATCGATGTGAAAGATTGAGAGTCTAACAACGTTCTCAAAAGAAACCGTTGTGAAAGGGTGAAATATAACATCGATTTTATAAAACCGATGTGAAAGATATGATTTATAACATCGGTTTTTGAAAAACCGATGTGAAAACTTGATTTTTTTTAATTTTTTTTAATTGGTTTATAATAATAGACGTATTTTTAAAGAAACTTGGACATATGATTTCAACATTCATGCCGAATACATTCATTTTTCATGTCAATTCAGGAAATAAATATATGTCAATCAATATATAAAACAATTATGAATATAACGAAGATAATATATTTATTACAAAAATCAATTTGAATGGCAATAAACTAATAATTAGTTTACACTTAAAAACTTTTTACACTAAATATATTTCAATAAAATTCTAAAATTATTGTGCACTCATAACCCTGGAAGTCAAACCTTGAGTGAAGTGTAAAACTAGTAGGAACATTCGCTGGTTGTGCCTGTAAAGAAATCATTCACCAGAAACTCTTATATCTCTATAATTTAGAGATCTAAGTCTCTAACTAGGAAAAGGCCATAGGCAAAGACCTGGATGCTAAGAGCTTGAGGCCATGTTGATATATATGGAGCTTGCATTTCTAGACGAAATCTGATAAGCTTGGAGATACAGTCACTTGGTGTCAAGTTTTTCAAACTCTTATCCGAGTCAACTTTATCAACAAGTCTCTGTAAGCAGTCATCCATGAAATACTGAAAAAAAGTTTTATCGTGACAGACAATAAGGTTAATTCATATAAACTATTAAGCATAAACAAAAGAGAGCAATATTCTAAATTATGCAAGCTTATTAAACCGAGTATGCCCATATGCTTGATAATATAAAAATACTGAGAGATTAAGCATTTACTTGATACTAATATGATCCAGGTTGCAACCATTATCACGAGTCCATGAAAATCCAAAATAACTTTTTTGATGCCAACCATAAACCATTTTCCTCTTGATATCTGAAACACTAGTTGGAGTCTAACTGGTAAGGCTGGTTTTTCTCCATTAAAAATAAGTATTGGACTATATTCTACAGATTTTGATTGCTTCATTTCATGTCAAATAATCACAAGGAGCTAAAGAATTCCCCTTACATTTTTCAATAGAATTACCACCTTATAACTGAGGCGGTGATTGAAACAACCAAACTTGAAAACTAATAACTAGGTCTATAATCAGTTTAAGTCTTTTGTCAGTGAGGCTGCCCCATCCTCAAAGCTAGATATGCAATAACTCTGTATCCAACCAACATTACACTCAAAGCAGCCACATCTCCCCACATGTTATCAAGCTCAAGACACTTTATAGCAGGAAAATCTCTTATCCTACAATACAATCCTTGTCCACACTCATACACTTCATTTGCTGAATACTGGACTCCTACAAGTAGACTATAGAAGTAGTGACTGAAAGAAATGTACTTCAACCAAGCTATAAAAGAAGGCATTTGCTGAATGTAGTAACCACCAGCTAACAGGAACATCAACATGGTCATTGAAAATTCATAACAGTTAAGTCACTAAGAGATTACTAATTAACCACCTTTTAAATATATCATTAATTAATTTGATGAAACTCTCCTGCCATGTCTTCAATCTTCTTCTCTACTACTTCGAGTTTGACCTTGCATTCCTTAAATAAATTATCAATTAGTTTATATTCTCCATTCAACTTCTAAAATTCTAAAATTCAATGTACAGATACTATATAAAGTATCCATGGGATGAGGCATAAAAGAATGTTTCTTTCTTCATAACCACTATCAAGATAATCCTTATAGTATATTTTGTTAATAAAACAAAGATTTAAAAAATAAAAAAATTCAAAGAGAACAGAAAGTTGAATCCAGTTAATATTTTCAAAGCATTCCCATATCAAAAGAATGAATATTAACCAAAAAACAAACAATGCACCCATACGGTACACCCAAAAACAAATAATGCACCTATACACCTACACCATTCACCATACAAAGGCAGTTTTACTGTACAATTATAAGCCAGAACCCCACCTATGCACCTTCAATCAGCACCCTTGAACACACGCTACAATAGACCCTACTCCAACAACCCCACCCATGCACCCCTCATCAGATTGCTCCTTCCCTCACCCCCACCAACCACCCTCACCCATCCCCACCACCTCCTCCACACCGTTCCCACCTCCCCCACTCAGACCCGTCCCCACCACCCCCACCAGAGCCGTCCCCACCACCCCCTCCAGACCTGTCCCCACTATCCCCTCCAAACTCATACCCACTACCTCCTCCACACTGTCCCCACTACCTCCTCCACAACGTCCCCACCACCACCACCCAGACCCGTCCCCACCATCCCTTCCATCCCATCCCGATCTCCATTGACGGCCACCATCCCCTGGGAGCCCACCTAAAGCCGTCACCCCCACCTCCCCCAACGGCCAATCCCCAGCACCCACAACCGTCACCCGTCACTAGTCACCACCCTCCCACACTTAACCACTACCCCTCATCGATCAACGCCAATGGTTGTCACTGACGAAGAAAAAGCTTCCTCCTTTCCACAAAGACGACGGCTCCGCGTACCTTGCATAGCTTCCTTTCGTCAAAATTGGCACTCGACAACGTGTGGGGAGTGCTCTACCATTGGCGTTTGACAACGTGTGGGGGGTGCTCGTCAAACAGGCACAGAAGATGGAGAAGAGAGGGTTAAGAGAGACACAGATCTGGAAAGGGAAGGGAATGGAAACGTGCTGTCGTGTGAAAGGGAAAGGAGTAGAGCACAGATCTATTTGCGTGGCTGTATCGTGCATTCTGTTGGGTGAGCATGAATTTGATTCACTCTTAACGTCGGTTTTTATAAAAACCGATATGGCATCCTTCACATATTAATGTTCTGCAGCGTGAATTTAATAGCGTGCACATTTCACCGATGTGGTCAATGAAAAAATTTGTAACCTGTCTGTCCTATATGAGCGTGAAATGAAATATATCTCACAACGGTTTTAAACAAAAACCGATTTTAGAGACAAGGTACCATATCGGTTTCTCTTTAAAACCGATGTGTAAAATAATCAAAATTTTAAATTTTTGTCAATTACTACTTCTTATTTGTTGTTGTAACGTTCGGTGACTTAATATTTTTCACATCGGTTTCTTAAAAAGCGTTGTCTAATATTTCTTATGAAACTTACATAATTTCAAAAATGCCACCGCGTCAGTTTGTAACATCGGTTTTTTAAAATTGTTGTGATAAATCATTTTTCACATCTGTTTTAGGAAAAAACCGATGTGAAAGATTTTTAATGTTTTATTTATTTACAAAAATTCCACCACCTTTATATTTCACATTGGTTTTTCCTAAACCGTGATGAAATTTATGATGTGAAATGGTATTTTTGCACTAGTCGTATTCTGGTATCGGTATTGAGACCGGATCTGAAATATGTTATGATGGTTTGAGACCATGTTTTGAATTGAAATCAGTGACTTGAAATATTCTAATTATATATATATGTGAATCGATAACTGTGATTGCCACTAACTACCGGTGTGTATGAGTACAATGAGAATTGGTAAAGATTGAACGTACTAAAATCCCCTAAGTGGAAATTATAAATGGACGATTGATTAAGTGGTATTTAGGATGCATAGTGTGAGAATGCATTGATTGGCATTTACATCCATGGCATATCATTCGCTGCTTATATGGAATGTTAGGGGTTCCAATAGGCAGGCCCAATGGGAGGGCGGCCCAGTGCACGAGTATACTGTTATTGCTCCCTAGTGATTCAGGGAATCATGAAGCTGCCTTTAGTTTGGTGACGAGGCATCCTATATGGCAGGCCCTGTGAGAGGGCGGCTCTGTGATGAGCAGTTGACCTTGGTATCCGACGGGGCACGGCTCCCTTGATGTGTGTTTGGAGGAGGCCTGTAGCACTTTGGCAAGTACGATTATAATGTTGATCTGCAGTCACGGGGTGACTAGTGCTACAGATGGGCGAGAGCGATTTGGTACCAGTAAAATATGATGTTGAGCATGCATGAAATTGGATATAAGTGTACATATTTTACTACTGTAGTAAGGGCATAGTAGCACACCTATGCTTGTCCTACATTCGATACGTTATTGTTTCCCACAGTCGGATCCGCACTTGAAAATAATTCTGTTATGCATATGCATTAGCTTTAAGAGCATTTGCATATAGCCAGAGATATGCCTAGTTTAAGCCCGTGGTGGCGATGGATGATTGTTAAATGGAGAGAAAGTAAGCCGAGGTACTAACATTAAAAATGTGATGATTGTTGAGGACGTTAAAGATATGTTATATACGATATTGCCTTATGAATACATTTATTTGGACATGTATTGTGCTAAGATGAAATGTTGTATCATGTGTGTGAAACTCGTGATGTTTTCTTGAAAAATGAATATGATGCACACATGTATAAATATCATCATAATGTATGACTTTGATTCATTTGGATTAAGTTACTCACCTCCCCGTTGTCATTTTTAAGCTTGATGTAGGTGTGTCGTAAAATCCTACTTTTGGAGGTCGAGTATTGGAGAAGGTAAATATGAAAGGAATGTGGATGAGCCTTGGCCGGTATATATGTATTCATTTTGTATAGCATATGGTGTGTATATGCTTATTTTGAAATTAATTTGATAACGGTTGATTTTGGAGGTCATGTAGGAAAATTAGACTGGATGTGTATGGCTAATTTTCATTAATGACCTTTATAATGTATGAACGATATTATTATTATTATTATTAAATTATATTTCCATTGCTTAACAAATCAATGAGACATTTTTCATCCTCTTTTTGGGTAGATATTTTAATCACTCTTGAATTTAATTTCATCTTTCGCTTTTTCCCTTGTGACGGCCTCAAGTTCGGTCGTCCCAGGTGCACTCTGATACCGTTCTCATATCTTCATATATGAGACCGGTTACTTAATGATCCAGGGTAATTACTCGGTGTTGTATTTATATATTGGATTTCTTCTACCATGACTATTTTAAAATCGCTAAAAATTTGCCCCTGTTTTCGAAAATCGGGGTGTTACACGATTCGCTCAAGCAAGCGAGGGAAAAATTGGTTCTGGGTGGTTTTCGCTCAGGCGGGCCTAGCGTCGCTTGAGCGAAATATGGACAGTAAGGTTTTGTCCCATTTTCGCTCAAGTGGTTATGCCTCGCCCAAGCGAAATCTGTACCTGGAGCTTCTGGAGTAATTTCGCTCAAGCAAAGCTAAGTTCGCTCAAGCGAGATTAGCACCAGATGCTCTTCCCCTCTTCGCTCAAGCGTAGTTCATATCTCGCCCAAGCATGACCACGCGAACTCGCGTAAGCGAGTGTGGTACTCGTTTGAGCGAGTGTGGTACTCGCTTGAGCGAGTGAGACCTGATTCCCTTAAAATGTTATTGTGACAATTACTTTGACTTTCCTTTGCATTAATATTCCTTCTTACATGATCTTATTAATACTTTAGACATATTATGAAGCATAAAATCTTGTGAAATTCATTCTCTTTAAATCCAATCATATCACATCGTTTTAACCGATTCTTCTGCTGTTTTTAATTGTAAATTTAATTTCTAATGAATCCTTTTTAATTCACCCTCTCATATCTTCATATATGAGAAAGGTCTTTCATTGTTCCAGGGTATTGAATTAAAACTTCACCACTTTATTTCTTTGTCTAATAATGATTTATAAAACGTGAAAAATTTACCCCCATTTTTGGGGCGTCTTAGATTTTAGAAGTTTGTTCACTCTTTCAATGTTTTCCAATATTTTGAAGATTTAAAAATTTGTATACAATTTGCCAAGTGTTCAACAATTATTCTTTAAACTTTACAAAGCATCCGATAAACTTTTCTCATCATTATAATCATTTGTAACATTTTTCTCCTAGAAGGCAACAAGTCCTTCATCACTAACATTTTAACTAACTTTGTTCTTCATCCATTAAAACACATAACTCCTTTGATAATGGTTTTAAATGCTAAATTAAATCATTATAAATCTTTAGAAACACTTATTATTCACCCAACACATGATTCATACATAACACTCCTTAAAATACCAAGTCTTTTCCTCCTAAATAATTACTTAATCCTTACTAACATACTAATTAAATTCCATAAATGTTGTTTCACCATAAACAATAATTTCCATACTTGCTCTAGCTTGTTCTTAACCTCCAACATCATATTTCCTTCACTTATTAGACACTAACTCACTATTCATTCAACCATGATTATTTCCAACCATAAATAATTGTCATATCACTTCCAATAACTCATTTTTACCTACTACCATCATGCCTAAGGTAAATGGTACCTTTAGCTCTAAAATTATAACTTAGGTTCTTTGACAAATCAACATACTAAAATTACTAACCCCTTCCAATAGCATTTCCTAAACTCAATAATTATTCTTTTAGGTTCTAATATACTCTAACAAGATTTTCTAAACTAGCAACACATTTATTTCTTATCAATCCTTCATGTCCTTCATTCAATTCACCATAAATACTATACTTTTTCAATCATAAATTATCCAACAACCATCATAAATACTAAACCACATCCAACAATAATTTCCAAGTACACTAACAAAGTCAATACATTTAAGAAACCATTTATGTCACTTTGTCACCATTTTTTACTTCAAGAAGCAATTAAAGCTTACTAAAAACTTCATGTTTCAGGCTAAAAATCACCAAATCAATTTAAAACATTACTCTAAGTCTTATAATTATTTTAAAGCCATTAATAAACCATTCAAAGTCTAAAATAAATTTTTTCTCTTAACTCAAAGTAAGCTTCGAATTCTAATTTTTGCATTTAATGCAATTCCAACATCAACCAACTTCATTTAACAACATTTAATTCAATTCTAACAACCAATTCAAATAAATTTCAAGTCTCTAATAACATTCTAGCAACACACAACAAATCCCAATAGTCTTTTAATCTAGGGTTTAGAGTTTCACATGCAAAATCCTTGATTTCAACCACTAACAACATAATTTCTAACACTTTATTCTATTAATTTAAAACTTATCAAGTGTTTTATTATTTACCCCAATTTGTGGTTCAAACCCTAACTCAAAATTGCAAGCAAATTGAAGGAGAAGGGTTCCAAGATTTCTAATGCTTCCAAAGGTTGAATGATAGGTTGTTCCGCAAGTGCACAGTATACCGAAGTAATAAAAAGTTATCGTTCCCATAGAGATTGTTCCCAATTACTAGTTCGTAGTGGTTCAATTTGTAACATCCTAAGTTTTTATAAAGATAATTAAATAGGATGAATAAACCTTAAATAATTATAAATAGGTTAATGAGTGTCCCAAAAATGTTGGAATAATTAAATTGAGATTTATGAGGGTTAATTATAATTTATTGAGGATTTAAGAGTTAAAATTTTATCCGATTAAAATATGGGTGTCGGACCAAGTATCTCCGATTGAGGTACCGTTGGTCAGAGCTGTTAAGAATATTATTAGGAATCCGAATGTATCTTCGGAATAATTTTTGGATATAGTATCGAGCCCGAATGAAGATCTGTATGTTGTAAAATGGTAAAATTTTAAATGAGAGGTTAAAAGTTAAAAACAAACTCTCATTTCTCCCCTATGTTTCATGACACCTTCTCCCTCTCATTAAGCATTCACTCTCATTTCTCTACAACTCTCATTTCCTCTTCACCTTTCTTCTCTAAAAACCTAAAATGTGGTGTGCCCTTCCTCCTTCTTCTATTTTTTTGTTTGCTTCAAGCTTGGAGGAGATAACAATGGTGGTTTGAAGCTCTCCTCCCTCTCCTTGGAATTTCGTGCTCCCTCTCCCTCTCTTGGCTCCCACTTTCTTTTCTTGGTTTGAGGTAAGATTCTCACCATTTCTAATGAGTTTATGCCCTAGGTTTTGGGAAATAGTTGTTGGGAGAGAGTTCAATGTATATGGGTATGTTAATAGAAGTCATTTTTATGCAAAGCCCTAATGTGGTGTATGATAAATGCATGGTTTTGTGAGGGTGTATTTGGGTACACGAAATTAGTGATGGAAGATGATGATTATTTGTGGTGATTATAGGGTTTCAATGGAGTCCTAACTCTAGGAATTGGGGGAAATGAGTGATGGTGTTGTGAGAAATTATTTTGAGTCTAAACTAATGATATTTTGTATATGAATATTGTTAATAATGGAGATTGATGGTTATTAGAAATGGTTGTTGAGTTTTGATGAAAACCCTAAAGATTGGGATTTGGGGCTCTATGACAAATCTTGAAAACATAGTGATGATTTTGGTGTTAGAGTAATTTGGTATGTAGAAATGAGTTTTTAAGTGTGTGACATTGATCATTGATGATAGGGATACGTGAAATAAAGAGAATTATGGTGATGACTCTAAGTTGTTAAGTGTGTTAAAGTTGTGATATTGTTATGGGGGGCTTGAACAATGAGAATATGAGAAATGATGGATTAATGAAATAGAATTGTAGTTGATGAGGTCTTAGACCATGTTGTGTGCCATTGAATTTATTGATGGATGATGGTTGATAGGAGCTAAGATGGCTCATGATGAACTCTAAGTGATAATAATGGCATTTAAATGATTGAGGTAATGTGGAATGCATTTTAGATGAGGGATGAAGGAGATGTTGTTGTTGTTGGGTATAGTTGGCCCTTTAAGATCTAGAGAATCTTGGTTTTGGGAAAGGAATTCCCAAAGCCTAACAAAATGGTATGAATTAGTGTTTTAGCAAGCTTAAGACTTGATATTGAGCTTTATGATAAGCTAGCATTTGTTTAGAATTATGATGATTGTATGTATGCATATGTATGTATGTTGGTGTAGTTGATATTCCGGGCAATGTGGCGGAGCATTCGGAGCGTGTATTTGGTTGCGGTTCTTCCCTCAAGGTAGGAGAGAAGTTTACATTCAAATTGCATGAGTAAAATGATAGTGGTTATTGTATGTGATTAGTACTCATGCCTGCCTTGCCATGTAGATATTGAAGTAATGTGAATGGCAATTTATTGATTATTGAGAATGGTGTATGTGAATATATGTTGATTGTTATGAAAATACATATGTGATGATGACAGGTTTAATTTTGATATGATTAATGAATTGGAATGAAAATTATTGAGTATGAATGTTTGAGACAAATTTTAAATGCTTAATAAGAGGTGTATGATGTGTTGAATTTGACCAATTTGGCTTTGTCTAACTTTTGGTATGTAAGGTTGTGGAATTCTTATGTTTTTTATGCATGTGCTGATAATCTCGCTCAAGCGAGAATCCCCTGTATCAGTATTATGGCCTCTGGCCCAATCTCGCTCTGGCGAGAAGTGGCCTTGCTCAAGCGAGACATGTGTAGAATGGGTGGATGAGATACTGGACGGATCTCACTCAAGCGAGTATCGAGGCATGCTGGGTGTCGCTCAAGCGAGCGAGGATGGGAAAGGCCACTGGAGTAATCTCGCTCAAGCGAAGCGGAGCTCGCCCAAGTGAGATTGGCATCTGATGCTTTCCTCTTCTTCGCTCAAGCGCGCATGCTGGCGAATGCCAAAAAATTTGATTCTGTATGAATCTTGCTTAAGTGAGTGAGTGTCTCGCTCAAGCAAGCGTAGGTGGACACAGATACTGGCGTGATTATGCACGAGCGAGCCGGGGCGCTCAAGCGAGAATGAATTGTCTCGCTCAAGCGAGTAAGGGTCTCGCTTGAGCAAGTGACCCTGAGTGAAATTTTGTTGTCTTTTCCTTAGTTTGCTAGTGATGGCCCCTATTCCAATTATGAAAAAAATAATGAAACATATATATGTGGGGGCATATAATGGTTATGAATTAATGAGAGAATGCATTGAAGGGATTTTATTTCATTTTCTTGATTTTAATGGTGTTGAACCCTATTCCTTGATGGATAATTAAGGAAATGTATATGTATGTGTGGGGTATGTGAGGACAATATATGTGGGGGTGTCGATATAGATTGAGATATTGGAATATATATATGTACCCATGATATGTTGGGAAAACATGAATTTCCCCCACCAATGACATGATATGATAATTGTGAATACCTCTTTCGGTCTGACCCAAATGGAAAGAATTCTGAGAGGACTGGGCTTCATTTCCGAATGATCTGCCGAGTAGAATGGCTCAGAATGATCATTTCTGAGTGAAAAATGGCTATTTCCGAGTGAATAATGGCTATTTCCGAGTGAAAAATGGCTTTTACCGAGTGAGATATCCGAGTCAGCCGTTTCCGAGTGAAATTCCGAGTAGAATGACTCGGAATGATCATTTCCGAGTAGGGGTCTCTGAGTGGGACATGGCCGAGTGGTATGTCTCCAGGTAGGGCATTTTCGAGTAAGTTTCAAGTGTGGGAGATGTTTTCAAGCCAGTCCGAGTGTAAAAGGAATTATTTCCGAATCAAAGATCCCCGAGTGAGTTGATTCCGAATGAAGAAACACTCTGTACTCCAAAAGAACACTTGTTGAATAAGAATAGACCTCCGAGAGGTGCATTCCGAGCGAAGCAAAGCACTGATCTGGAAAGAACGCTTCTACCGGCAAGATTCTATCAAGCTCTAAAGTTCTGAGTGAAAAGAAAGACCAACTCCTGAGTGTGTAAGTCTGAATCGGTTGATTGACGATTGAGGCCAAATTCCGAATGAAAAGCAAGTCCGATTCCCGAGTGAATACACCGAGTGGTCTGATTGTACATCCCGAGCTGAGTTGAAAGTTCCATTCTGATTGAAGAAACAAGGACGACTCTCGATTGTACATCCGAGCGGGTTGATGCACAAATGAAACAATCCTGAGTGAAAGGCAAGGATAATGAATGCGTCCGATTGACTCACTCCCGAGCCATGTATCCGACCAAAAATTTCTCCGAGTGATTCAATCCAAGTGATGTGTTTCCGAGTGAAATTTACTTCAGGATTGAATCAGTCTTAAGTCAAAGAAAGAATGATGCTGAGATGCCGAGTAAAATATTTTGAAATACCGACTGAATCAAGCAGAGGAGCCGAATGAATGCTTCAAGCAGAAGCACTGCCGAATAAAACTCCTCCAATTGAAGCAACTCCGATTGAGTACTTCAAACCGTGATACTACCAAGCAAATCCGAGTAAACAATCTCCGAGTGAATCACTTAAGCAATTCCGGTCGAATGCTTCAAGCAATTCTACTTCCAAGCAAACAATCTCTGAGTGAATCATTTAAACAGTTCCGATTGAGTGCTTCTGATTGAAGCAATTCTGATTTAGCAAAAGTCTTTCGCTCAAGCGACTCTGGTTACGCTCGAGCGAGAACCTTGGAGGCCATAATCTCGCTTAAGCGAAGGAGTCTCGCTCAAGCGGGAGGCATAATGTTAGCTGTTGGAATGTGCTCGCCCAAGCGAGTTTAACACGCACAAGCGTGAATGGGAACCACTCTTCAGTCAACACCGAGTGAACCACTCTTCAGTCAACACCGAGTGAGCCACTTTTCAGTCAGCGCCGAGTCACACTCTTCAGGCGGTTCCGAGTGAGTCCTCTCACTCAATTTCTGAGCCATTTTTACCCAATTCCGAGTTATCCTTTCACCCAATTCCGAGCCATTTTTTTAACCATTCCCGAGCCATTCTTTCACCCATTTCTGAGTCATCCTTTAACCATTTCCGAGTCCCTTCCCACTTAATTTCCTAGCCATTTTTAACCATTCCTGAGCCATTCTTTCACCTATTTCCGAGTCATCCTTTAACCATTTCCGAGTTCCTTTCCACTCAATTTCCGAGCCATTTTTAACCATTTCCGAGCCATTCTTTTAGCCAATTCCGAGTCAGCTTTCACCCAATTCTGTGTCATCCTTTTACCCACTTCTGAGTCACTTTCACCCATTTCCGAGTCTTCCTCAGTCAGTTCTGAGTCACTTTTTCACTCGGTTCCGATGGAATGTTTCACAACAGCCTTATACCGAGCAAAGCTTTCACTCGGTTTTTATATAAACAGAACCTTTTCCACTCGGTCTTGTGCTTAAAAGGCACCTTTTCTACTCGGGTTATTTCCCACTATGGGTGTATACCGACTGAGGTACTAAATCCGAGTCAGAAGTAGAAAACCGACCCCTACTCCCACTGTTCGCCCGTGCTGACTTGGATTCCACCACCCAAGTGGATCCATGAATCCTGGAGGTGGCAGACAGGGGGCGGAAGTGGAGAAATTAAAAATCCCCACCAGCCGCTGTCCCCCACTACCAGGCTGTCTCCACTCTGAGTGGAAGCCTGAGCTGGCCAAGCACTCAGAAACCCCTATAAATGCACAAGGGTTGGTCTTTGAGGGGGGGATTTTTTAGAGGAAGAGGAAGCATTCATTAGAGAGAGAACTCTGAAGCTTTTCCTTTAAACACACTTCCCTCCGTCCTCTCCTCCCTTCAAAACCACACTGACCAGCACCCCTCGCTCTCTCCATACTGTCCGCCTTCAAATCCTCCCAACCGTCCAATCCCTTTCTCCTTCCTAAAACACCGTCCTCTCCTTCTCCTTCCAACCGTCCCCCTCAAAATAACACCACCCTTTATCCATCCATCACCGTCCCAACACATTCCCCTCCGTCCTCTCCTCCCTCTCATCCACTATACAGCCCCCAAACCCACACCGTTCTTCTCCTCACCAACTGACCCGCTCCTCAACACCGTCCTAGCACCTCTCCACACCATCCTTCTTAAACCCCAAAACCGACCTGCTCCTCAACTTTCCATCACCGACCCTTTCCTTAAAACCAATACCAACCGTCCTTCTCTTCCTCAGACCAACACCGTCCTAGCACCCTTCTCTTTCCCTCTAAACACCTTCAAACTCCTCTCAACCCCCCACTGTCTTTCTCCCTCGGTCAGTCCCTTTCTCACTCGGTCGGTCTCTTCCACCTTCAGTCAGTTTCTAACCCCCTCTCTAGTCTCATACTCCATCACTCGGTACTCCACTTTTTCACTCGGTATTCCACTTTTCACTCAGTATTCTACTTTTTCACTCAGTATTTAATTTTTCACTCGGTTTTCTCTTCTCCCACTCAGTTTTTCCATTTTTTACTCGGTTTTTCATTTTTCCACTTAAATAAATTTCTGTTATTTTCTTTTCTTTTCTTTTTTACCCCTTCCTAGCTTCGTAATAAATAAATAACAAAAAAAACAAGTGTTTCACGTTCAGACTAGCAAAAAAAAAAACATCATCCACCATTAATCTTTTAGCCTCTTCCTAAAAAAAACATCACCAAAGAACTACGTAACCATGATTTCTTGGTAACTCAAGAATATGTAGGAGCAGGACTTTAAATCCTGTCGGGCCAATCTTTTTTTTATCCCCACCTTTCCCATTTCGTTCCTATTTTATTTTCTTTACGTTTTCTTTGTAACCGCTCTTTATCAATCCCATGAAAATTAATTTAGACGTGACGTCTTGTTGATTTTCCCATAAGGAACGAGATACTTGGGACGAGACGTCCCGCTTATCCCCTTCCCAATCTCTGACCCCGTGTCTTGATTAAATTCCATGAAAATCAATTTAGACGTGACGTCTTGTTGATTTTCCCATAAGGAACGAGATACTTGGGACGAGACGTCCCGCTTATCCCCTTCCCAATCTCTGACCCCGTGTCTTGATTAAATTCCATGAAAATCAATTTAGACGTGACGTCTTGTTGATTTTCCCATAAGGAACGGGATACTTGGGACGAGACGTCCCATTTATCCCCTTCCCGTTTCTAACCCCATATGTGATTAAAGAATGACTAATTTAGACGCGACGTCTTGTTAGCATCCCTCCCTTTCTCTGTTTTTATATCAAAGCCGAGGTTAATTTGGACGCGACGTCCTGTTGACCTACACTCTATGTTTGTCCAGTTTGTTCCTTCTATTTCCTTCTGTTTTTACACAAAGTATAACAATAAAAGGGAAGAAATAAAACATCTTTTTTAAGGCTATTTATGTTGCGCATTTTCACTCTTGGTACTGTTTCTGACAGGCGATGTAGAGTGCTAATACCTTCCCTACTCGTAACCGACTCCCGAACTTGAATCTCATTTTTAAACCAGTGCTTTCACTGAACTTAGTTTTTTTCCAATGTTTTTCCTATGGATAAAAACGTTGGTGGCGACTCCCTGTTTCATACTAGTTTTTCTTCCTCGCTGCGTCGTCGCGATCCAGGTTGCGACAATAATGATAATAAAAGTGAAATGATGGGTTGTGGGATGCCTCCTCATGGGATAATGAGACCAATAGGGGGATGGATAAATAACGTAGTATTTGTTGTAAACTGATGAATCGGAGATGCTAATGGTAATAACGATCGATGATGTTGATCACTCCCTTGAATAAAAGGGTTATTGTTATTATTGATTGGATTGTAGAATTCCGTTGTGTATAACGCAACTGTAGACTTATATGTGTGGTTTGAATTGCAATAATGAATTATTGTATTACCACACTAGTCATGAAACAATGGCAACGATGAATGATAATGTTGATTGAAAAGGGATGTTGTTGTTGAACATACCCTTGGTCAAGCAGTGATGGTTATTGTTGATGAGTGCGATGCCATTATGATTGATGCAAGTATCTGACTTGTATGTGTGAGATGCAATGATGATTGCTAAATGTATGTTCTGAAACACCTTGTTGTTTTACATATGTGGATAAATGCTATTATTCTTAATATGATTTTAATTACCATGCGTGGTTTGATGTGGCTACGAATGTTGTGCCTTAAGGGGCCTTGTGATTACTTGTATGCCAATGATAATGAAACTAAATATACAATATACCCCTAATTGAGAGGGTGAGAAATCCTTGCAAGGTTAAGATTTGGCATATGCATATTTGCATTTTGCATTCATGGTATGGCATAGCATTGAATGTGTGGTTGCGATCACAATAATGAAAGATCCTGTAAGATTCTATGAAGGGAGTACCCCTTGCGAGGTGGGAAACCAATATGATGATGATATGATATTGAGTCGGTGGTTACGATCACTTTGTTGTTGAAATAAAAGGCCCTGCAGGGACCATTGTTAATGAATACCAATGGTTGTGATCACGAGGAGTAAGTACCCCTTGCGAGGCAGGAAACCATTATAAAATGATTGAAATATGGTTGCGATCACAATGAGACATCCTATGGGATCGTATGATGATAAGCCAGTGGTTATGATCACTTGGTACTTGAAATGAAAAGGGCTTACGAGTTCCTATGATATTCCGTGGTTGCGATCACGAGGAGGGAGTACCCCTTGCAAGGCGGGAAACCAGTATAATGATGATTATAAGTGGTTGCGATCACTTGAGATACCATGTGCGCATGGGTGATTGAAATGGATCCATTGTATATGCATTAAACTGTTGACATATGCATTAGCCATAGGTGTATGGCAATTGAGATAAGATGACCAAGAGAGATGATAAACCCCTTGTGGGGAGGAATTAAGTAAAAATTTAATAAATTGATGATGATGATTTATGAATGCCCTTGATGATAAGTGGCAATGTGATTGTGTATGTGTCCATGCTTGCTGACGGTGTGATTTTTGATTTACGAGGCATGTGTGCCAACTTATGAGTATGTAATTATGAATAGTAATGAATTAGTGATTTATATACAAAGCACACATGATGGTTGTATGCATGTACACATTATCACAATGTATTTATATTCATCATTTTGAATGTATAACTCACTTTCCCATATGGTCTCCATTTTAGCATTGTGATGCAGGGTTATCATGGGATGAGATGAGACCTTGAATTAAAGTTTTGGTGAAGGTAAATAGTGGTAGTGGAAGTGCCTTGGCTGACATCAATTGGTGAATTTTAATGTATTGAATACATTGTAGATAATGATGATGATTTAGTGAGTTGAATGCGGGTGTATATCAAATCTTTTGTATTTATGAATGGTGGGCATATTTATAGTGTGTAAGTGATGATTTGATAAATACTTAAGTATTGGAAATTGGATAACAGATGCCGAGGACGGGTATAGTTATATTGCTATTTAGATGAATGAATGGGGACATCGGTGACAGATATTGCATGTCTATGATTTATGTGTAAAGAGTTGATTGCGGTTTAATAGGCTTATGTCATGTATTTACATGCTTTTGCCGAGCCTTTTCTCATATCTTCATATATGGGACTAGGCGTATGCCCGGTATACACATTCCCCTTCCGCTGTAAACTTTATTATTTTGTATATCATTATGGGCGAGTTAGTTATCAATCTAGTTACATTTTAATAAACCTCACTCTTTGGTTTTCTATGGTCTGGGTCTTGATGTAATCCTAGTGGTGTTTTGAAATTATTCCAAACGTGAAAAATTTACTCGTATCTTTATTAAATATTATCTTGATTACATCGGGATTCGGGTCTAGAAAATCGTGGTGTTACAACCTGGTTTCAGAGCATATTTTGCTCTGAATTAGATTTATTAATTATTGTTAGAACATATTTGGTTTGCATTGAAATTCATATAGTGGATTATTGGAGCATGATTGCCCTGTATTGAACTGATATCATGGATAATTGTAGCAAGATTGCTCAATAGTGAAACATTTTGATGATCATTGGAAATATGGTTACCCTATATAGATCTAAGAGTGATAAATTATCTAGAGGATGGTGAGATGTGAAAGTATTGGTTGCCCTATATGGATTTGTGAAGGATAAATTGTCTAAGAATTGTGAATTGATTATAAGGGCATTATTGCTTATTGAGGATTCCTTGTGAACCATTAGTATTGAGTTGTGATTGTTGTTTATGATGTATGCCCATTGTCATTGAGGTTGTATGATGTACTTGTAGGGCATAGTTGCTCATTGTTAATCTTGATAAATTCATGAGATTGAATACATATGGATGAATTCCTCAATATGATTGGTATGGTTATTTGTATAAGTCCAGCCAAGTTCCCTACCCTATTTCCTTCCATTGATGAATATATTGTTATTATGCATTGATATTAATGATTATAAATCGAATAGATGATGAATTTATACCATGTGTGATCATGGATATGATATATCGAATATGAATTGATTTGATGATGGACCTATGTCCTGTGTTGATCACGGATAGGAGATATTAAATATGAATTGATATAGTGGTAGACCATGGATTTTGAGACCATGAAATATGATTAAGATTAAATTTTTGGTTTGGCCTTTTGCATGATTCATACTTGTGGTTCTTAATCGAGGTATGCTTGTTGAATGAAATGAAACTCATATGCTTGAGTTGATTAAATGAATAATAGTGAAAGAGTTCCCTAATACGGGTAACTATGAATAAGAAATAGATTTTATGTCCTTAGGCATAAGGACCCTAATATACATCATGATGTAATTGGTATGCCATGTCTCCCTAGATTAGGAACATGAATAAATGGTAAATGATAAGCATAATTACATATATGATTGAGTTGCATAAGGACTAGGATTACCAAAGATGGATGTCCTAAAGGATTAAAATGGATTCGATTTTAGGTATGTGAAAGCCAAATGAATGATTGATTAAATTGTGACTTGTGAGATGTGATAACCCGTTGACTTGGTATGATCTTGCATGACCAAACTTCATGGATGGTTGATTTGATTGGACCCTATGATGGTCTAGACTCTATGTTATTTTTATGAGCCATTTATATAATGACATTGTGTATTGTGGGAGTATTCCACGATGGGTACTAGGTAACCCTTAGATCTTCTAAGTCCAGTAATGGATCGAACCCCATGAATTGTTGAGCCATAATGAAATGAATGGTGAAATTAGTTGTTGAGATTAGAGTCGGCATAAGATGGAATGCGAATAATGAATATAACCACTAAATAGTTGGTGAATAATAAAGAAAAAATTCGAGGTATGAGTTGGCATTGGCAATGATATATGATTCTATGGTATGACTTTGGGCTAAATTGTGTGCCCTTGACTTTGTGATTAATGAATTAGCTAGGGGCTATGATAAGACATTGACATAACATAGGTGATTTTGCAGTGGTAAGGGAAATATGATCATGTCATTACTCTTCCTTTGTTCCAAATGGGATGTATTGCGGATAGGAATCACTTAGTGATGTGATATGATACAAGTTGTGCGTCTAGCTTATGGACTCTGGTTGTAAATTGTGAGGATAATTCCTAATGTGAAAGCTTAGTATGCGGTTAAGAACCCTATTATGACCTTGAAGTTACATGTTTAATGTAAAAAAAAGGGATGATCCAATTAGGCTTGAATTGATTTATAGCCAATAATGTATGAATGAGATAAAGGATTATTATGATGTTTGATCATGGATTCTAGATGGATAAAGTCCGATGATGGGATATTTACCCTGTGATGATTGGAAATCTATGGTTGATACACCAATTTATGGTGATGTTGAATTAATATTTGATGAATGGTATGGCATGATATATTGATAAGTGCTTATTTTGCATTGATTTCATGCTTCAATTAAACTCATTTTTGAAAGGAACTTAACTGATTTAGTAATAATTGAGCATGATTTTGATTATAATTAGTGTATTGTGTAAAGAATCTTGAATTATCAAAATCAGTGAAAAAGTTGTCAAAAGCCTTGAAGAAATCAAGAAGCACCAGAGCATCAAGCAAGGACGCTTGAGCGTGGCACATTGCACGCTTGAGCGTGGAAGAAACAGAAAGCCTACGCTGCCCTTGCGCTTAAGCGAAATTGAAGAACACAACAACAGCATGTCACGCTTAAGCGCGGGCCCGAGCTCGCTTAAGCGTGACCCTGGGCATGGATTAAAAGAAAGCAAGTAGCATCAGACCCCTCCCCCCCACGCTTGAGCGTGAGAAGGGGACGCTCAAGCGTGAACCTGAACGTGCTTGAGCGAGGTTGAGCGTGTCTTGAGCGTGAGTTGAACATTTTGCACAACAATCACACGCTTAAGCGTGGCTATTCTCAGCTTAAGCGAGAAGCAAACAGTGAGCATCAGGACCTTCCATGCTTGAGCGTGACCATCAAGCTCAAGCGTGACTCATGCAGTATGGGATTTTTAATTTAATATTCACCAATGGTGCGATGCCAACTCAATCATTTTCTCGTGTTTCTGCATGTCTCTGAATATTCCTTCATGGGGTTTATGCAAGTGGCTAGGGAAGCTGAACCATAACTCCTATAAATCAAGCAGAAAATAGGACATCAAGCATCAGATTCATCCCCTGTATTTCCCTCACAATCCAACCTTTTCCATTATTTTTTGTATTCATATTTTGAAGGTGAAAATGCAAGGTATGAGTAACTAAACTCCCTTATGGGATTGGCTGTAATCCATTCAACACTGAAGTAATGCTGTTGTAAGTTTTTATTTAGTAATGAGATTTGATAAGTTTCTGTATTTCCTTCTGCGTTTAATGCTTGAAAGTACTTGATCACTATTTTCTTGTTTTAAGTTTTCTCAAGTATGCTGGGAAGTGACTTTTAAAAGCAGATCTGAAAGAAATACTTATTGTGAGTAGGTAGCCAGGGATGGCGTCTAACGCAATAAACGTCAAAATAATCGATCGATAATGCTGAGATGATTTCAAAGTGACTGAGGGATCAGAGGTTTGAAATCATTCTTATGAATTTTGTAGTCGAGGGATCGATACAAATGACTGTGATTGTGATGTAGAAATTATCTTTTCGATTTACTTATATAAAAACTTATGCAGCTTACAGAAGGTGAAGATGTGATGAAGCCAATCCCTATTTTACAAAATTGATTTCTCTCAAAAACCATTCACTGTATCTTCTGCAAAATTTTATTCTCTGTTAGTTATTCACTTTTTCATTCAACATCATTCATAACAAAACAACACAAGAACCTTCTGCCTAATCAATTCAAAACTAAGATCTTCATTTTAATATCTCCCCAGTGGAATGACAACTATACTGTATTACAACTTCTGTGTTTAAACTTGGCACAAGCATTCCATTCTATTATACAAACTTGACTCTCTTTCATTGAACTCTTCATTCCAATATATGAAAAACAACTTCATCAAGTTTTGGCGCTGTTGCCGGGGAGGTGATTTAAGTTTGAATATTTTAGCATTGAATTGACAAGATAATGTAAATAAATTTGTTTTCAATTTGTTTTTATTTTTTTTGTGTAGTAACTTTGCTATTTTTGAGTACTTAATTTATGATCTTAAGAGGACAGGGTACAAAAGAACAACTTGCATTTGATCCAGAGATAGACAGGTTCCTCAAGAAAATCAAGAAAGCCAAGCAGAACTTCCAAGCAGGACAAACATCCTCTCATACAATAGATGTCAACAGCAACAACCAAAACCCACCAAGGAGAACACTTGGAGATTACACTCTGCAACAAGGACCTAGACACTACTCAAGCATTGCTATACCAAATACAATCAGGGCTATAGAAATGAAACCTGCCTTCCTTAGTTTAATTAGTTCCCATCAATTCCATGGAATGTCCAGTGAAGATCCATACACTCACTTGGCCACATTCTATGAATTAGTAGGAACAATGGGCTTTGAACAGGAAGTAATTGAAGCAGCGTATCTAAGATTGTTCCCTTTTTCTCTTGCAGGTAAAGCTAAAGAATGGCTCCAGTCGCACCCAAATCAAAGTCTGAACAGTTGGGACACAGTGGAGGAGAAATTCCTACACAGATTTTTCCCACCATTTAGATTTATCAAGGCTAAGTCAGATATAACAACATTTAAACAAAGCCATGATGAACCCTTTTGCGAGGCATGGGAACGTTTCAAATCTCTCCTAAGAAGATGCCCAAACCATGGCTTAGAAGATATTGCCCAATTGAATATCTTCTACAGTGGACTTAAAGCAGATACCAAAATGATACTGGATGCAGCAGCTGGAGGAACCATGATGACAGTGGATGCAGAGCAAGCTACAAGGATTATTGAAGCATTATCATCCACAGATTACCAAGCTCAGCATGACAGAACACAAGTCCAAAAGAAGGGAATGTTGGAACTCAATACAACAGATGCCATTTTGGCTCAAAACAAAATTTTGACATAATAAATTGAAGCTCTCACATAGCAAATGGCAAAACTCCCTCAACAACTGCATGCTGTACAATCCTCTACGGGAAACCAACAAGCACAAATGAGATGTGATTTTTGTAGAGGAGAACATCAGAATGGACATTGCTAAGGAGAGCAAGGAGACCAATCCATCCTATATATGAATAACCAAGGTAAGCAGGGTAACTTCAATAACAATGCTTACTCTAACAATTTTTCACAGGGATGGAGAAATAATCAAAATGGTGGATGGAAGCAAGAAGCAGGCACGTCCAACAGACAACAACCTTATCAGCAAGGCCCTTCCTTGATAGAAAGGACATCAAAACTAGAGGACACTCTAGAAAAATTCATGCAGGTCTCAATCACCAATCAGAAAAACACTGATGCTTCAATAAGAAACCTGAAGACTCAAGTGGGGCAACTGGCTCGTCAAATCGTAGAGCATCATAACTCTCAATTTGGAGCCAATACACACCCAAATCCGAAGGATCAATGCAAAGCAATCACAACAAGAAGTGGGAAGGTCATTGGACAATAAAAAGAGGGTGACAAGATGGAAGTGAAAGAAAATTTTGAAAAAGAAACAAAGGAGGAAGTTAGTGAAAAGAAAAATAAAAAAATTGAAGATGTACATATGAAGGAGGAAGTTGAAAATGAAAAAAAGAAAGAAATAAAAGAAGGGAAGAAGAAGTTGGACGACCCGGCACCACAACTGAAAAGTTTGCCGTATCCAAAGAACCCTTCAAAAATAAACATACCTTTTGTGGAAGCCATGGAGCAAATGCCAACTTACGCAAAGTTCATGAAGGAGCTGTTAACAAAAAAGAAAAGATTTTCCGAAGAAACAGTGGAACTAGCCGCAGGATGTAGTGCCATCATTCAAAAAGCACTGCCACAAAAAACAAAAGACCCCGGAAGTTTTACAATCCCAGTGACTATTGGTACTTTACCAGTAGGAAAAGCACTCTTAGACCTGGGAGCAAGCATTAACCTAATGCCTCTCTCAATGGTGAAAAGAATTGGAGATCTTGAGGTGAAGCCAACACGGATGGCCCTCCAACTTGCGGATCGATCTATGAAGTTTCCATATGGCATAGCTGAGGATGTGTTGGTAAGAGTTGACAAGTTTGTATTTCCTGTAGATTTTGTCATAATGGATATTGAAGAAGATGCAGAAGTGCCTCTTATTCTGGGGAGACCCTTCATGAAGACCGCAAAAGTAATTATTGATGTGGACGATGGAAAGCTAAAAGTAAGAGTGCAAGATGAGGAAGTAAATTTCAATGTGTTTGACACAATGAAGTATCCAAAGGAAAAGCAACAATGCTTCAAAATTGACATTGAAGAAGAAGCCATCAGAGAACAAACCAGCGAATGGCTCAACAAAGATCCACTAGGTGAGCTAAACGTTGAAGCAAATGGAACAATGGACGAAGACGGGGGAAACTCGAAGGAGGACAAGCATGACATTCAACAAGAAATTCATTATGAAAAGTTGTCAGAAAAGACAAAAGAAGTTGTCCTACCGAAACTGGAGTTAAAAGCCTTACCTTCACACCTGAAATATTTTTTTCTTGATGATGATAACCAAAAACCCGTTATTATTAATAGGGAATTGACAGGTACAGAAGAAAGGCAATTGATTCAAGTCTTGAAAGAGCACTCAACAGCAATTGGATGGAGACTGGAAGATTTGAAAGGAATAAGCCCAGCCTACTGTACTCATCATATTTACATGGAACAAGAATTCA
Source organism: Clitoria ternatea (assembly GCA_037962975.1). Lineage (NCBI taxonomy): Eukaryota > Viridiplantae > Streptophyta > Magnoliopsida > Fabales > Fabaceae > Clitoria > Clitoria ternatea. The sequence goes on along the minus strand of CM075673.1, from coordinate 101,692,542 downwards.
AACCAATTGCACAGCCACAGAGACGCTTGAATCCAACCATGAAGGAAGTAGTGAAAGGGGAGGTAATTAAATTACTAGAAGCTGGTATAATTTATCCAATTTTTGATAGCTCTTGGGTAAGTCCTATGCAGGTTGTTCCTAAGAAAGGAGGAATCACCGTCATACAAAATGAAAAAAATGAATTAATCCCCACAAGAACAGTCACAGGATGGAGGATGTGTATCGACTACAGAAAACTGAAGACTGCAACCCGGAAAGATTATTTTCCTCTACCCTTCATGGATCAAATGCTGGAAAGACTTGTAGGACAAGCATACTACTGCTTTCTGGATGGCTACTCAGGCTACAACCAGATAGCAGTTGTACCAGAAGATCAAGAAAAAACAACATTCACATGTCCTTTTGGGGTGTTTGCATACAGAAAAATTCCCTTTGGATTATGTAATGCTGCTGCAACATTTCAAAGATGTATGCTAGCTATCTTCTCTGATTTGGTGGAAAAATGCATTGAGGTCTTCATGGACGATTTCTCTGTTTTTGGCCCATCATTCGATCAATGTTTGAAAAATTTAACCATAGTACTGAAAAGATGTGTGGACACCAATTTAGTTTTAAATTGGGAAAAGTGCCACTTCATGGTCACTGAAGGCATTGTGTTAGGACATCAAATCTCCAAACGAGGCATTGAAGTGGACAAAGCAAAGGTGGAAGTAATTGAGAAATTACCACCACCAGGGAACGTGAAAGGAGTAAGGAGCTTCTTGGGCCATGCAGGATTCTATAGAAGATTCATCAAGGACTTCTCAAAAATCGCAAAGCCTTTGAGTAATCTCTTAAACAAAGACACTCCTTTTGTTTTTGACAATTCTTGTTTACATGCATTTGAAACCTTAAAACATAGACTAACATGTGCACCTGTGATAGTTGCCTCTGATTGGGAATTAGACTTTGAAATGATGTGTGATGCATGTGATTATGCTATTGGGGCCGTGTTAGGACAAAGAAAGGAAAAAGTTTTTCATGTCATACACTATGCTAGCAAAGTTTTAAACCTTGCACAAACAAATTACGCAACAACAGAAAAAGAACTCTTAGCAATAGTGTATGGCCTGGAAAAATTTAGACCTTATCTAATTGGTTCCAAAATCACTATTTTTACTAACCATGCTGCTATTAAATATCTGCTGAATAAACCTGATTCTAAGCCCAGGCTAATTAGATGGATCTTGCTGATGCAAGAATTCAACCTAGTAGTCAAGGACAAAAAGGGCAGCGAAAATTTCATTACAGATCACTTGTCACGCCTTGTCAATCAGGAAGTCACACTACTCCAGCCTGAGGTGAAGGAAGATTTCCTGATGAAAAGCTATCAATGATGAAAGAAAGGCCATGGTTTGCAGACATGGCCAACTTTAAGGCTGCTGGAGTATTGCCTGATGATCTCTCATGGCAACAGAAGAAAATTTTTTTGAAAGATGCAAAACAGTTCATATGGGACGATCCTTACCTGTTTAAACTTGGATCAGACCATATTTTGAGGAGGTGTGTGTCCCAAGAAGAAGCTAACAGCATCTTATAGCACTGCCACAGCTCACCCTATGGAGGACACTTTAATGGGGAAAGGACGGCAGCTAAAATCCTCCAATCAGGTTTTTATTGGCCTTCATTGTTTAAAGATGCTAATGTTTTTGTGCAGCATTGTGATGCATGTCAGAAGACAGGTAGCATATCAAGAAGACACGAGATGCCATTAACCACCATCCTAGAAATAGAAGTCTTCGATTGCTGGGGCATAGGTTTTATTGGGCCACTACCAATATCATTTTCAAATGAATACATTATTGTAGCAGTAGACTATGTCTCAAAGTGGGTAGAAGCCATGGCATGTACTAAAGCTGATGCCAAGACTGTCATCAAATTTCATAAGAAACACGTTTTCAGCAGGTTTGGCACCCCAAGAGTGTTGATAAGTGACGGAGGCTCTCATTTCTGCAACACCCAACTCCAACGATGCCTAGAACATTATGGAGTCAAGCACAAAGTAACCTCCCCTTACCATCCGCAAGCTAATGGCCAAGTAGAAGTATCCAACAGAGAAATTAAGAGGATACTGGAGAAGACAATCAGTCAAAGTAGAAAGGATTGGTCGTTGAAACTGGACGACGCATTATGGGCTTATAGAACAGCTTACAAGGCACCAACTGGATTTTCACCTTATCAGTTGGTGTATGGAAAACATTGCCATCTTCCAGTAGAACTTGAACATAAAGCATTTTGGGCAATGAAAGCACTCAACTATGACCCAAGGGCATCAGCTGAAGAGAGAAAAATCTAGATGCACAAGTTAGAAGAATAGAGGAATCAGGCCTATGACTCATCAAGGATTTATAAAGATAAAATGAAGGCTTACCATGATAGGCACATCATGAAGAAAAGTTTTCACCAGGGACAATCTGTTCTTCTTTTTAATTCAAGGATGAAACTGTTTCCAGGAAAACTCAAGTCTAAATGGTCAGGACCCTTTATTGTGAAGGAGGTGAAACCTTATGGGGCTGTTGAATTATAGGACCCTAAGTCTGAAAGAACTTGGGTTGTGAATGGACAAAGACTAAAGCCCTATCTAGGAGGAGAGGTGGAGAAGGTCACCACCAATATTCTACTGAAGGATCCATGATCAAACTCAGGCGTCAAGCTAAAGACGATAAACAAGCGCTCATTGGGAGGCAACCCAAATTTTTTTTATGCTTCCTTTTCATGAGAATTTTACTTTAAATATTATTAAAGTTTCTGTTTATTTTGTAGGTCACTCATCAAGAGAAATCCAAATAAAACAATCAAGTTTCAAACAAAGACAAATAAAACTGGAGCTTAAGATTGATTATGGTCAAGCTGAATCTGTTCAAAGAAGCAAAACTAAAAAGGTATGCTTAAACAGATTAGGAGAGCATCAGGAAAACATCTAGCCCAAGCGTGAAGACTCTCGCTTAAGCGAAACAAAGTAAGTCATGTCTTATATATACCACGCTCAAGCGCTGGATGTACTCGCTCCAGCGAGCCAAGGTGAGCCATACACTATCCATATCAGGCTTAAGCGAAGGATTCAAGCTTTAAGCGTGGCAACAATACAAAGGGAATTTTCAAAATAAACCCGATCACGCTTAAGCGTGATAAGTTGTGCTTAAGCGAGAATAATTAAAAGACTGTCACGCTTAAAGAAAGAATACTTCACGTTTAAGCGAGAAGCATCAGGTACCAATTGTGAATATCACGCTCAAGCGTGACAGACACACGCTTAGGCGTGCAAACAACTGATTGGATTTTCATTTATATTCGCTTGGGCGAATGGCAATCCGCTTAAGCGAGGAAGTACATACTACATCAAGGCATGCACGCTTAAGCGAGCAATGAGAGCGCCTAAGCGAGATGAATTTAAACACTCAAATGTACAACCATTGGTCGATCACGCTTAAGCGTGATATTCCTACGCTCGAGCGAGAAATTCAAAATGGCCCCTGATGCTAATAAATAGAATATTTTGTAACTGACCATTAACTCTTCCACTCAAATAAACGTCCATTACCTCTCCTGACTCTACAAGTTTTGTAACCGACCATCCCCTCTCATCAATTGTTCTTTACCCTCTCATTTCACAAGGTACATTTTACTGCATTTTCATTAAAACTAAGTATATTTTCTCTCTTCTGCACCACTCTCTGCTTCTCTCGGGTGACCACTAGACTCTCTCTTTCTTTTTAATTGCATCATATGAGAAATGAGACTCCTTTTCAGAATGCATGCATTGAACTCTGTAACCATTTTCTTTTCAGTCCTACTGTATGCCTATATGATCTGAAGTTGATTAATTTTCTGGGATGTTTAGAAAAGAAATTGGTACTATTATGCTTCTACTTCTTTGCAATGCATGTTAAGTGTTCGTGAAAAGTCCTAAAAAGCATTTGTTTTGCATGATACATAGCAAGCATACTTAGGACAAAGTAGCTCTCCTTAATGCTTAGCCTTAGGACTAAAAATGCTCTGTTATCTTGTTGAGAGGATTATGCACTTGTAATGTCACACTACATTCTTTTCCTTGATATACAGATGGCGTGAACTAAGCAGACTGCACCTAATCCCCCTCCAACCACTTCAACAGCAAGAAGTTCCAGAAGAAATAAAGGAAAGAGGCAACGCACAGATGACCAAGACAATGCCCCAAAATTTAGAAACAAGGAAAAGAGTAAACGTTATGAGGACATCTCCAACTGGACCTTCATACCAGAACGAAAGGTGGATTTGGCCTTGGGAGACTGTGATGACTTTCTGCAAGTTATACGGAGGAGAAATTGGTTGAAGATATGCTACCCAAGAGACAAGTATGACCCAGAAATTGTCAGAGAGTTCTATGCTAATGCTTAGACAAGGGATGAAGCAGGAGATAGAAAGACTTATGTGAGGGGAACTTGGCTCTCCTATGATAGAGAAGAAATCAATTTTTACTTAGGAAGCATTATGAACCTAGGAGAAGGAGAAATATGTGAATATGCTGCCATGCTTGCAAGAAACCAACTCATTGCCACGAATGATCTTGAAGCAGCCATATGTATTCTAGTGCATCACTTTCAGAGGGGGCAAGGAGAGAACCCACTGCGGGTTCTAAGAAAAGACATGACCTCCATCTCTCAAGTATGGACGTCCTTTTTGCTTGCTAACATAACACCTAATGCCCATGTGTCTGATCTAATTTTCAGCAGGTGTTATTTATTATACTGCATTTTACAAGATGACATTTCCATTGATCTGGCCCAAATACTCTCTAATGAAATTCACAAATTTGTGGTTGCTGACCAAAAATATTCTCAGGCAGGCCAGAAGGTAAAAGGAAGTCTGGGCTTCCCTGCTTTTATTACTGACTTTTGTGCAGCACATGGGATTGAGGTTCAAGACCTCAAACCTATCAGGCCATCTATAGATAAATGCTTCATCGAGCGATTCTGTAGCACACATGAAGCCCAGCAACAGCCACAACCAGCACCACCACAGGCAGGACCAGAACCTACCCCTCCGCCTCTCAGCATAGAAACCACCATGATTTTACACGACATTCACCTCTTGAAAATCCAACTTAGCCACCTTCTGGCACAGCAAAATGCTGATCATAGAGGTTTGATGCATATTCATAATGGCCTATATCACAGCATCCTTGCAGGACAACCCAATCCTTGGATGCACCCCACCCAATTTGAAGCCCTCATTGCTTGGCCTGGGGACAGGCCTCCTTTTGTGGGAGGGGGTGAGACTGCACAAGAGAGGCCAGGACCTTCCTCACAGCAACCTCCAGAAAGAAACCAAGGAGAAGAAGAAGATTCCTCTGAGGATGAGTGATGAATTTTAATGCTTCAGTTTTTAATTGGTTTAATTTGCTACTTTAAGTTTTCTTTCTAACTGACATTATATAGTTTTTCTTTGAATTCTTTTAGTTGATATTACTGCAGCATGCTTTGAAATTGTTTATGATATATTTTGTTGTTTTGTTTTGTTGTTTATTTTAATGCTTGTAACTGTAACATTTTTGAAAAACCCAACCAAGATTTAACTTTTTAAAAGAAAAAGTTTCTAAGCAGCAAAATAATTTTAGACAGTAACACTGAATTTAAAAGGACAAAATGGCTGAGTTAAGAACCAAGGAAATGAAATGAATGTACTCTTGATTGTTTATATGCTTGAACCCTTTTCTGTTAGAATATAGAAATAGCCTTATATCCTGGTGAGAAGTGAGAAATCTAAACAGTGAGAGTCTCATGAGAATTTGTCGAATAAGCATTGCCTGATTTTTTTTGATTAACAGTTTATAAGAAATTAAGCAGGGAAATGACAAAGGCAATTTTGAAAATAAAAATAAGCTCAGAGCCAAAAAGCTACCCTTTAAAAATATTCTAATCTTTGTAGCCATTTTGAGCCAAAAATTTTATTCGAACACCCTAAACCAAGCATGAGAAAATCTTACCTTACCAGCATGCTTCAAAATTTTGTGAAAAGAGCATAAAACAATTTTTTTTCAAAAGGTGATAAAAGAAACTGAGGCTGAAAAAGAAATAAAAGTTCTCCAAAACAAAGAACTAGAAAAAGAACAAAGAATTTAGTTGCACAAAAGAAGAAGCCTCATAAAAGTTTGAAAAAAAAAACTCAGAACATATGCTCTTCTTCTTCTCAATGCATGCACTTTGAACTCAAGAAAAACCAAGAATTCTTGATAGCCCAGCCTCATTACAACCTTGAAAAGACCTTTTGATCCCTACTTATCTTATGAATTAATTTGGATTGGAAATGACCGGCAATGTTAATTAGGCAGTTCTCATGATGAATGTGCAACACACCCACCTGGTGAGAAATAATGAGAGTTCTTTATTCTTACAGCAATCGGTTACCTGATTTATGAACTAAATTAAGGGTGCATTACATTTTAAAGAATTGGTATTAAGGAGACCATTTGCCTAAACATAAACTCAGATTATTGTCTTTTAAAATTTTGTCTGCAACAGAAGCTGATCTTATTGAATGCTTGATTCCCTTTTCAAAACTTCTTTTACTTGAGGACAAGTAAAAATCTAGGTTGGGGAGAGTTTGATAAGTGCTTATTTTGCATTGATTTCATGCTTCAATTAAACTCATTTTTGAAAGGAACTTAACTGATTTAGTAATAATTGAGCATGATCTTGATTATAATTAGTGTATTGTGTAAAGAATCTTGAATTATCAAAATCAATGAAAAAGTTGTCAAAAGCCTTGAAGAAATCAAGAAGCACTAGAGCATCAAGCAAGGATGCTTGAGCATGGCACATTGCACGCTTGAGCGTGGAAGAAACAGAAAGCCTACGCTGCCCTTGCGCTTAAGCGAAATTGAAGAACACAACAGCAGCATGTCACGCTTAAGCGCGGGCCCGAGCTCGCTTAAGCGTGACCCTGGGCATGGATTAAAAGAAAGCAAGTAGCATCAGACCTCCCCACGCTTGAGCGTGAGAAGGGGACGCTCAAGCGTGAACCTGAACATGCTTGAGCGAGGCTGAGCGTGTCTTGAGCGTGAGTTGAACATTTTGCACAACAATCACACGCTTAAGCGTGGCTATTCTCAGCTTAAGCGAGAAGCAAATAGTGAGCATCAGGACCTTCCACACTTGAGCGTGACCATCAAGCTCAAGCGTGAATCATGCAGTATGGGATTTTTAATTTAATATTCACCAATGGTGCGATGCCAACTCAACCATTTTCTCGTGTTTCTGCTTGTCTCCGAATATTCCTTCATGGGGTTTATGCAAGTGGCTAGGGAAGCTGAACCATAACTCCTATAAATCAAGCAGAAAATAGGACATCAAGCATCAGATTCATCCCCTGTATTTCCCTCACAATCCAACCTTTTCTATTATTTTCTGTATTCATATTTTGAAGGTGAAAATGCAAGGCATGAGTAACTAAACTCCCTTATGGGATTGGCTGTAATCCATTCAACACTGAAGTAATGCTGTTGTAAGTTTTTATTTAGTAATGAGATTTGATAAGTTTCTGTATTTCCTTCTGCGTTTAATGCCTGAAAGTACTTGATCACTATTTTCTTGTTTTAAGTTTTCTTAAGTATGCTGGGAAGTGACTTTTGAAAGTAGATTTGAAAGAAATACTTATTGTGAGTAGGTAGCCAGGGATGGCGTCTAACGCAATAAACATCAAAACAATTGATCGATAATGCTGGGATGATTTCAAAGTGACTGAGGGATCAGTGGTTTGAAATCATTCTTATGAATTTTGTAGTCGAGGGATCGATACAAATGACTGTGATCGTGACGTAGAAATTATCTTTTCGATTTACTTATATAAAAACTTATGCAGCTTACAGAAGGTGAAGATGTGATGAAGCCAATCCCTATTTTACAAAATTGATTTCTCTCAAAAACCATTCACTGTATCTTCTACAAAATTTTATTCTCTGTTAGTTATTCACTTTTTCATTCAACATCATTCACAACAAAACAACACAAGAACCTTCTGCCTAATCAATTCAAAACTAAGATCTTTATTTTAACATCTCCCCAGTGGAACGACAACTATAATGTATTACAACTTCTGTGTTTAAACTTGGCACAAGCATTCCATTGAGTTCATATTATACAAACTTGACTCTCTTTCATTGAAGTCTTCATTCCAATATATGAAAAACAACTTCATCATGTATGCCAGATTAATTGTATAATGACGATGAGATATGAATGTGTTGGTCATGGACTTGTGTGAATTCTCACTAAGTCTCACAAGAATTGATGTTATTAGAATAAGTGTGGTTGATACGAGCAATGGTGTGAACACCTATTTTGGTCCGGCCAGTTTCAATGCCAAAAATACCGTCAGCAGTTAATAGGTAATAGGAATGGAACATCGTCCCACTCCAAATCCGGTATCAAGACAAGAAGTAACAAAGGATGGACATCGTCATCTACATCGGCCTAGTGTCACGAGAAGGGACACCGATTTCATAGGAAAATTTGGTGTCAAAGCAGTGACTGATGTCCCCTATTTTCCGATGTAAAGTTCTCATGGAACCCAATATCGGACTCTTGTGAGACCGGTTGCCCATGCTGTGACTTGGAATCACACTACCAGATTCGATCCTGAAAACTAGGAAATGGCAGACAGGAAATAGAGAATGAAAACAATAAAAAACTCTCCACTCGCTATTGTTCCCCACAGCTGTTAGTGGCCAGGCTGTCTCCCCACTACGCATATGGGTCGAGTGGAACCATGAGCTATCTAAGCACTCAGCAGCATGGAAGGGGTTCGAGGGAACCTCTATAAAAGCCTCACTTGAAGAGGTCCAATGGTCCGAATTTTGAAATCAAGGAACCCCTAAAGAATTGGTCCGATCCCTGAGATTTTGAACCCATCGAAAGAGAGAACTGGCCCAAATTTCTGAACCTTTCCTGAAGAGAGAACTGGTCCAAACCCCATTCCTTGAGCCTTCTGAGAGGAAACCTTTCCCCGTTACCCAGACTCCGTCCAAATTTCCCCAAAATTTCCTTTTGCACTATAACTTAGGGAAACATCCAAGTCCCTTTCCCCAAGTGACTTCGTACTCACCAGCTCCACACTGGATCCATACTGAACTCCTACATCGGGTCCACACTGAATTCCCATACTGGATCTGTTCTGAACTCCTACACCAGATCCCACACTGAAATCCCACACCGAATTCTGTAACTGACTGGTCCAGCTACTCTACCATCACTTCAGTCGCTGCTATTCCAGCCTACACCGGCCTTGCTCTAGACATCGGCTCTCCCAGTATCTACGCCCACGCCGGTTACAATCCCTTCATCACTCATTTTTATTGTTCTATTCATTTTGTTTCTTTACTGTTCTGCCTTTTTATTGTTCTTCTTTCTTGTTAAATTTTCACTTGTCCTTATTCACAATGCAAAATAACAAAAATATGTATTTTTGATATCTCTTTAAACCGATATAGTAGTGATTTAAGTTAGTGTCATGCAGAAGTACTTCTGCCTACACTATTTCTAAGACCCATACACGTACAGAGAACTTCACCTTGTATGCACCTTTTTTGTAGACCTCATCCATCACTTATCCCATAAATTCATTCTAAGAATATTCCTTATCAAGAACTACATAACCCTGATTTATCAAAAGCTCGAGAATACGTAGGAGCAGGACTTAGCTCCTCTCTGGCCCATTCCTCTTCCATTTTTATTCTTTTTTTAAAATTAATTTCATCTTCATAGAAATCAATTTAGACGTGACGTCTTGTTGGTTTTCTTCCTTTTTCCTTGTCGTTATCATTCTTCACAAAAATCGAGTTAATTTGGACATGACGTCCTATTAACTCCTTTCACAGTTCAACTTTGTACCTTGATGGAAAATGACTAATTTGGACGAGACGTCCTGTTAGCATTCTCCTTCTTTCATACATTCCTCCACTAAAAGCCGGGATTAATTTGGATGCGACGTCCTGTTAATCCCTCATTTTCCCGATTTGGTACCTTGTCGAAAGGATGACTAATTTAGACAAGATGTCTTGTTAGCTTTCTTTCCTCTTTTCCATGTTTTACCCCCATCGAAGTTAGGATTAATTTGGATGAGACGTCCTGTTGATCTTACTCTGAGCTTTTTCACTCATTTTATCTGTCTTCTTCATTTTTAAGAAAGAAGAAATAAACACAATTTTAAGGCTATTCATCTTTAGTACTATTTTTAATAGGCGATGTGGGGTGTTAATACCTTCTCCACTCATAACCGACTCTCGAACTTGAATCTCACTTTTTACCTGTGCTTTAACAAAGTTTTTTTCCAATATTTTTCCTATGGATAAAAATGTTGGTGCCGACTCCTTGCACCGATTCAACCTTTTTCACCGTCGCCCCGATCCCGGTCACGACAAATGGGAATACGATGTATTTGTCCCGATATGGCCTTACATGCCATAGGCATTGTGGCAACGTGCACATATGCGCCGACTTCATGTGTTTACTGTAACATCCCCATTTTAATTATAAGCAACCGAATTAAATGAAAAGTCAACAAGTTAACACTTCCCTTAATTTAATTAACTAGAAGGAATAAGGTGATTAACGTGGAGACAAGGTGGCATGGGCAGGATTATCTCTTCGCATTTCCCCATCCCACCATCCTGTTCTCCGCGCGAGTATTTATACGGGTGATGGCCATGCTCTTCACGCGGAGAACCCCTGCGAACTTCCTTCTTCGTTCTTCTTTTCTCTTGTTTTCTCTCTCTCTTTCTCTGCCCTCCAGTCCATTTCCTGCTTCGAGAGCCAAGGTGACGGTGCTGCAGTGGAGTGGAACTTCCCCACACGGGAAGGGACGATCGCCAAGGAAGAAGCAGAAATACCCCTACATTACTCGCAGGAGACTGTAGCACTCCAGAGGAGGTGCCAAGTGAAGCAGCAAGGAGGAGAACCACCAATCAAGCAGAAAAATCCCTCGGAGTTTTGTAATTGGTAGGGGGAGTATCTTCTATCTTAAATGCATGGGTTAGGAACAGGTTCCGAGTGCTGATGCTTGCTATATCCGTGCTCTGATTGTGTGTTGTGTTGCATGCGAGTGTGTACAGCCCAGTTGCATGACGAGTGAAAGATGAGTGTTGCATGTTAGCATCTTTCTTACAAATACATGTGTTGATATGAATGCTTTAATGAACTTGTTTGCGTACAGGAAATGCCTGCTTTAACCGGGTTCTGACACTGTCCTACACCGATTGCATGTTATGTTGTGATGACTTGAAATGCTTGAGTGAACTTGTGATTTTCATAATGATGCATGCGTTGTTTAAGGTTAAATGGTGCTGTAAACCGATTGCATGTCACACTTGATTGAACGAAAATGTTTATGGATGCTTGATATGGATTGATACCGATTGCATGGGACTCATACGTTACAATGGAATGATAATGGATTGCATGAAGGCTATATGTGTTAAACTGACATGTTGAATCCTGATGATGTGTATTACCAATTGCATGATATGTGTGCTTGAATAAGAGAATGCATGCGTGAAACGAATGTTGTGTGTCGAATCCGCGTGTGGCGCATGAGATGCGTTGTGCTGGGAGCACGTAGTGTGGGACACTACCTTCGGTCATCCAGCGTGAGACGCTGCAAAATCCTTGAGTGGGACTCAGGGTAGCCCTGAGTGGGACTCAGGCTGCCTGTGAACACCCCCGTTGGCGCTGAGAGCGTTGGTGTCACCTGTGGGCAAACGGTTGGGTACCCGTAAAATGGCCAAGCAGCTGGGAGCTGATTTGATAGCTGAGAGCTATGTATAAAAAGGCTAAGATGCCTACGTTGCAACGTCTGACCGATACACACGATGCGGAACCGAGTGAAACCTTATGTGCTTATTACTGTTAATATTGTTACTACTGTTAATGTTGTTTGGAATTGGCTAGGTATGCTGAGTGGTAAGTGAATGGGTGAATGCGTAGGACTGAGTGAATGCTCCGTGTATGTGTTATTGACTGAAATCTGATTATGCATTTGATATGGTGTATGAGGATAATGAATGTGTATGCCGAGTGATTCATTCCGTGTGTACGTGCCTTGGATGCTGAATGAAAACTGTTTCATGAATATATGTATATATGTATGCAAGCGTATCTGTGTCATTGAAAATGTTATGAGTACAGCCGAGTGAGGATTGGTGAATATCGAACGGTAAGAGTTATGTATATATGTCTTGGCTAATGGATGTTGCTCTGTTACAATCGTGTTTGTACGTATATGTATTGTTGTATGATTGGGAGATAACCTGAGTCGGTATCTATCATTTAAAATCTAAGATGCTCACCCCTGCAGTGGCCATTTTTCAGTGAATGTCTCTCGAGATGAGGATCAGAAGCAGAGCTGGAACGCTGAGTGAAGTGTTGATGCATTAGGAAGGCTTAATTAATGCGAAGTTAGATTAAGCTCTGACCGGTTCATGCCGGATGTTAGTGTTTTGGACAAATAGAACCTTATGGTCAAAGAGGAATCCGATTTTGTGTTTGTAAATGTTAACATACGCTCTTATATATATATATATATATGTATGGTTTCGTGTGTGACATGCTATGTGCTACCTTATTTCATACTTGTGCTTTAATGGATACGCAGGGACAGCATGATTTAACATACCATGGCCAAGACAGAGTGAATTATAAATCGTCTCTAGGAAGAGAGTCTTAAACGATCTGAGTAAATGGGAGTATGCAACCCTGAGTGGGGATCGATGTGGGAGATCTTCCCGAGTAATAAGCTATGAGTACTCCGAATAGGTCCTAAACGTACCTCAAGTAAGAAACGAGTGAAATCCTTGAGTGATGGTGAGAGAGATGACCACTGAGTGAGAAATATAAGTAAAACCCAAGTGGGGGAGAGTCTGTATTCCCGAGTGAAGTTCCCTCGCCCCAGCGAGCAATATACTCGCTCCAGCGAGTACGAACTAGGAAGACTTATGTCGGATACGCTTGGGCAGAGTCATACCTCGCCCGAGGTACTAGAGCAGTTCGCCCAAGCGTGAGGACTCACGCTGAAGCGAGTAGTTGTCAGAGTGGGATACCGCCCAATTACCCTTCCTCTCCGTTGTGACGCTAATGCGTTCCCGACAACGGTGTTGACCCCGGCTTGGGCGTTGTGGTTGAGTCCGCCCAGGCATTGTCATATCTAGTCAAGTTGGGTGGAATGAGTTCGGGCCCCTCTTTCCTCCACAATCCACTACTGCACATGTACATCTCCCTTCTCCTCCCCCTTACCTATTTTTTTCTACTGTTTGACTAGTGTTACTCGTGGAAAAGCTTTCTTTGTGGATCCTCTTCGAGAAGACGAGTGAGGACCGATATGGGGTGTTCTTTATGAATCCCCCTCCATCCGCCGCTGCATTACCATACCCCGCCCAGGCGGTATCAGACCCCGCCTGAGTGAGCCAACGATATTATGTAATCCGCCCTGGCGCTGGTGTGTTACACTAAACCAAATAAACCGGTTCCAGTCTTAGCCTTCTGTTATTTGCCATATGCGTGTGGATGATCTCTCATTTCCCTTGTCCTTCCTTGCACTCCGCCCCTCTTGTTATCCGGTTGCCTTATAGTCTATTTGGTTTACTTAATCTTGGAAAATTTTTCCCGTCCTTGGGTTTAATTCATTTTATTAAATTAGGGTGTTACATTTACGGTAACCACTACGGGATTGGGACGCCTTCCTGTATGTTGGATGCAGCAACACGTAGGCCGGGCAGGTGTAGGATTGTAACTACTTATGATGAATATACTGAGCCTATTTGGTCGTACTGAGTATGAACATTTGAGCTCTGTTGGATGAATTATGATCAAAAATATATGACACGCTTAGAAGTAGAAAATTTTATATTAGGAATGATGATGAACATGCCTTGATGGAATTTGGGAAGTCCGATGTTATTCCATGGTGTCATTGAACTCTGATGGTGTGTGGCCTGAAGTATGACCTTACGATATGTATATTGATACTAAATTTCGAGGACGAAATTTCTTTTAGGTGGGGTGGATTGTAACATCCCGAATTTTTATAAAGATAATTAAATAGGATGAATAAACATTAAATAATTATAAATGGGTTAATGAGTGTCCTCAAAATGTTGGAATAATTAAATTGAGATTTATGAGGGTTAATTATAATTTATTGAGTATTTAAGAGTTAAAATTTTATCCTATTAGAATATGGGTGTCAGACCAAGTATCTCCAATTGAGGTGCCATTGGTCAGGGCTGTTAAGAATATTATTAGGAATCCAAATGTATCTTCAGAATAATTTTTGGATATAGTATCGAGCCCGAATGGAGATCCTGTATGTTGTAAAATGGTAAAATTTTAAATGAGGTTAAAACTTAAAAACAAACTCTCCTTTCTCCCCTATGTTTCACGACACCTTCTCTCTCTCATTAGGCATTCACTCTTATTTCTCTATAACTCCCATTTCCTCTTTACCTTTCTTCTCTAAAAACCTAAAGTGTGGTATGCCCTTCCTCCTTCTTCCATTTTTTTGTTTGCTTCAAGCTTGGAGGAGATAACAATAGTGGTTTGAAGCTCTCCTCCCTCTCCTTGGAATTTCGTGCTCCCTCTTCCTCTCTTGGCTCCCACTTTCTTTTCTTGGTTTGAGGTAAGATTCTCACCATTTCTAATGAGTTTATGCCCTAGGTTTTGGAAAATGGTTGTTGGGAGAGAGTTCAATGTATATAGGTATGTTAATAGAAGTCATTTTTATGCAAAGCCCTAATGTGGTGTGCGATAAATGTATGGTTTTGTGAGGGTGATTTGGGTACACGAAATTAGTGATGGAAGATGATGATTATTTGTGGTGATTGTAGGGTTTCAATGGAGGCCTAACTCTAGGAATTAGGGGAAATGAGTGATGATGTTGTGAGAAATTATTTTGAGTATAAACTAATGATATTTTGTATATGAATGTTATTAATGATGGAGATTGATGGTTATTAGAAATGGTTGTTGAGATTTGATGAAAACCCTAAAGATTGGGATTTGGGGCTCTATGACAAATCTTGAAAACATAGTGATGATTTTGGTGTTAGAGTGATTTGGTATGTAGAAATGAGTTTTTAAGTGTGTGACATTGATCATTGATGATAGGGATACGTAAAATAAAGTGAATTATGGTGATGACTCTAAGTTGTTAAGTGTGTTAAAGTTGTGATCTTGTTATGAGGGACTTGAACAATAAGAATATGAGAAATGATGGATTAATAAAATAGAATTATAGTTGATGAGTCTTAGACCATGTTGTGTGCCATTGAATTTATTGATGGATGATGGTTGATAGGAGCTAAGATGGCTCATGATGAACTCTAAGTGACAATAATGGCATTTAAATGATTGAGGTAATGTGGAATGCATTTTAGATGAGGGATGAAAGAGATGTTGTTGTTGTTGGGTATAGTTGGCCCTTTAAGATCTAGAGAATCTTGGTTTTGGGAAAGGAATTCCTGAAGCCTAACAAAATGGTATGAATTAGTGTTTTAGCAAGCTTAAGACTTGATATTGAGCTTTATGATAAGCTAGCATTTGTTTCAAATTATGATGATTGTATGTATGCATATGTATGTATATTGGTGTAGTTGATATTCCGGGCAATGTGGCGGAGCATTCAGAGCGTGCATTTGGTTGCGGTTCTTCCCTCGAGGTAGAAAAAAAGTGTACATTCATATTGCATGAGTAAAATGATAGTGGTTATTGTATATGATTAGTACTCATGCCTGCCTTGCCATGTAGATATTGAAGTAATGTGAATGGCAATTTATTGATTATTGAAAATAGTGTATGCGAATATATGTTAATTGTTATGAAAATACATATGTGATGATGATAGGTTTAATTTTGATATGATTAATAAATTGGAACAAAAATTATTGAGTATGAATGTTTAAGACAAATTTTAAATGCTTAATAAGAGGTGTATGATGTGTTAAATTTGACCAATTTGGCTTTGTCTAAGTTTTGGTATGTAAGGTTGTGGAATTCTTATGTTTTCTGTGCATGTGCTAATAATCTCGCTCAAGCGAGAATCCCCTGTATCAGTATTATGGCCTCTGGCCCAATCTCGCTCTGGTGAGAAGTGGCCTCGCTCAAGCAAGACATGTGTGGAATGGGTGGATGAGATACTAGACGGATCTTGCTCAAGCGAGTATCGAGGCATGCTGGGTCTCGCTCAAGCGAGCAAGGATGGGAATGGCCACTGGAGTAATCTTGCTTATGCAAAGCCGAGCTCGCCCAAATGAGATTGGCATTTGATGCTTTCCTCTTCTTCGCTCAAGTATGCATGCTGGCGAATGCCAGAAAATTTAATTCTGTATGAATGTCGCTTAAGCGAGTGAGTGTCTCGCTTAAGCGAGCATAGATGGAAATAGATACTGGCGTGATTATACATGAGCGAGTCGGGGCGCTCAAGCGAGAATGAATTATCTCACTCAAGCGAGTAACGGTCTCACTTGAGCGAGTGACCCTGAGTGAAATTTTGTTGTTTTTTCCTTAGTTGGCTAATGATGGGCCCCATTCCAATTATGAAAAAATTAATGAAACATATATATGTAGCAGCATATAATGGTTATGAATTAATGAGAGATTGCATTAAAGGGATTTTATTTCATTTTCTTGATTTTAATGGTGTTGAACCCCATTCCTTGATGGATAATTAAGGAAATGTATATGTATGTGTAGGGACAATATATGTGGGGGTGTCGATATAAATTAAGATATTGGAATATATATATATGTACCCATGATATGTTGGGAAAACATGAATTTCCCCCACCAATGACATGATATGATAATGATAATAAAAGTGAAATGATGGGTTGTGAGATGCCTCCTCATGGGATAATGAGACCGATAGGGGGATGGATAAATGACGTAGTATTTGTTGTAAACCGATGAATCGAAGATGGCAACGGTAATGTGTAATAACGATCGATGATGTTGATCACTCCCTTGAATAAAAGGGTTATTGTTATTTTTGATTGGATTGTAGAGTTCCATTGCGTATAACGTAACTGTAGACTTATATGTGTGGTTTGAATTGTAATAATGAATTGTTGTATTACCACACTAGTCATGAAAAAATGGCAACGATGAATGATAATGTAATTGAAAAGGGATGTTGTTGTTGAACATACCCTTGGTCAAGCAGTGACGGTTATTGTTGATGAGTACAATGCCATTATGATTGATGCAAGTATCTCACTTGTATATGTGAGATGCAATGATGATTGCTAAATGTATGTTCTGAAACACCTTGTTGTTTTACATATGTGGATGAATACTATGATTCTTAATATGATTTTAATTACCATGCGTGGTTTGATGGGGCTACGAATGTTGTGCCTTAAGGGGCCTTGTGATTACTTGTATGCCAATGATAATGAAACTAAATATACAATATACCCCTAATTGAGAGGGTGAGAAATCCTTGTGAGGTTAAGATTTGGCATATGCATATTTGCATTTTGTATTCATGGCATGGCATAGCATTGAATGTGTGGTTACAATCACAATGATGAAAGATCCTGCGGGATTCTATGAAGGGAGTACCCCTTGCGAGGCGGGAAACCAACGTGATGATGATATGATATTGAGCCGGTGGTTGCGATCACTTGGTTGTTGAAATGAAAGGCCCTGCGGGGACCATTGTGGATGAATACCCATGGTTGCGATCACGAGGAGGAAGTACCCCTTGCGAGGCAGGAAACCATTATAAAATGATTAAAATGTGGTTGCGATCACAGTGAGACATCCTGCGGGATCGTATGATGATAAGCCAGTGGTTGTGATCACTTGGTACTTGAAATGAAAAGGGCTTGCGAGTTCCTATGATATTCCGTGGTTGCGATCACGAGGAGGGAGTACCCCTTGCGAGGCAGGAAACCAGTATGATGATGATTATAAGTGGTTGCCATCACTTGAGATACCATGTGCGCATGGGTGATTGAAATGGATCCATTGCATATGCATTAAACAGTTGACATATGCATTAGCCATAGGTGTATGGCAATTGAGATAAGATGACCAAGAAAGATGATAAACCCCTTGCGGGGAGGAATTAAGTAAAAATTTAATAAATTGATGATGATCATTTGTGAATGCCCTTGATGATAAGTGGTAATGTGATTGTGTATGTGTTCGTGCTTGCTGACGGTGTGATTTTTGATTTACGAGGCATGTGTGCCAACTTATGAGTATGTAATTATGAATAGTAATGAATTAGTGATTTATATACAAAGCACACATGATGGTTGTATGCATGTACACATAATCACAATGTATTTATATTCGTCATTTTGAATGTATAACTCACTCTCCCATGTGGTCTTCTTTTTAGCATTGTGATGCAGGGTTATCATGGGATGAGATGAGACCTTGAATTGAAGTTTTGGTGAAGGTAAATAGTGGTAATGGAAGTGCCTTGGCCGACATCAATTGTGAATTTTAATGTATTGAATACATTGTAGATAATGATGATGATTTAGTGAGTTGAATGCGGGTGTATATCAAATCTTTTGTATTTATGAATGGTGGGCATATTTATAGTGTGTAAGTGATGATTTGATAAATACTTGAGTATTGTAAATTGGATAACAGATGTCGAGGACGGGTATAGTTATATTGCTATTTAGGTGAATGAATGGGGACATCGGTGACAGATATTGCACGTCTATGATTTATGTGTAAAGAGTTGATTGTGGTTTAATAGGCTTATGTCATGTATTTACATGCTTTTTCCGAGCCCTTTCTCATATCTTCATATATGGGACTAGGCGTATGCCCGGTATACACATTCCCCTTCACCTGTAAACTTTATTATTTTGTATACCGTTATGGGCAAGTTAGTTATCGATCTAGTTACATTTTAATAAACCTCACTCTTCGGTTTTCTGTGGTCCGGGTCTTGATGTAATCCTGGTGGTGTTTTGAAATTATTCCAAACGCGAAAAATTTACTCGCATCTTTGTTAATTATTATCTTGATTACATCGAGATTCGGGTCTGGAAAATCGAGGTGAAAAAATTAGCTTGATGTCAATATGCGGTAAAATCAATTCAAAGCTAAAAATACTAACAGAAAACTCAAAGCCTTTGAAGGTAAAAATCAAAATACTCTTTTAAGAGACAATCAAAGTAAAGCTCTCAGGAATTAAGAGGTTTATATGTGAATACCAAATTTAGTGTAATTCATTCCCAACTTATGAAATTTTGTTTCTAAGGTAGCTTTTCCTAATTTAATTAGTAAGTTTCTCTTGAAACCTTACTAACACACCCACTTGCCAAAAAACCATGTTTGATTTGTAAATTGAGTCCATTACGCTTTGTGAAATCACAATTAACCCTCAAATGGTTTTGCCTACTGTTAGAACCAAGTTTGAATTCAAGACTAAGGAATTTGAAACCCTTATGATTTGTTAATAATATCCATTAAGACTCTTAGCTAAAATGAAATCTGTATGACTGGTTTGTCTAACTATTCTAATTAGTGTGATTGGAAGTCCATAGTGATCTAGTCGCAAGTAACAAGGGAGTCTGTGAAACTCAAATCACTCTTGAAATGAAGAAGTATATACTCATCAAAGGCTTCAAAGAATCAAGTCTGATTAAAGCTACAGACCTTGAGATGATTACTTTTTCCCCCTCTAAAAGCGTCTGAAAAGAATCTTTCCTTTTTGTATAAGGAACTACAAGGACTTTTTCATATCAACTCTGTGTCTATCATCAAAAAGGTAACAAATGGAAAAGTTGAGGGATTGCTCATATAAACCAAGAAAATTGCCTCACATATCCCAAGGTGTCAACAAAAGCTAAACCTGTCTAAGTTAGAAAGCCTAAAGGTCAACGACTATAAAGATGTACTTGAATGCTTAAAATGGATAAGCAAAAAGGCCTTTTTCTGTAAAAACTATCGACACAATTCATTTATGTGTTTATCCCTGAAGCATGTCTCTACAATCGCTGCTTATACTGTCCTTGAGAAGATCAACAAATTCAAAGCTGAATCAACGATTATCTCATGGAAGCCTATAAATACTAGGAGACTCCAAAATGTGAAGAGGTTGACACATTGAACATTCTCTGATCTCTTACAAGAACCAACAAGTCTGAAAGACTTTCCTGTAAAATTTTCTAAGTTCTTGTATCCTCTATATAAGTCTTCTTTGTAACTCTACTTCCAGTAGACCTTAACTTATCATAGTTTGTAACTCAGTGTACCTTCCTTTATATCTCATATATTTGTACATCGAGTTATCTATTGTAACACAACTCTTTATCATTCCTCTCTGTAAAATCTGGTGTGTTGCCAGAATCTGTTAGTGTAGGAAACAATGTGTGGCCTGAAGAGGCTTTTGAAAGAATGCTTAGGTGTTTAAGTCAGGAGTGGCTTGTTGAAAGAATACATGGGTATAAGCCAGAAGTGTCTGGAGTCAAGAATACTTAAGACATTGGTCTGGTGCTGTTGTTGTAAAAGGTGTTTTTACAGTAGTGAAAATTCTTCAAGTTTGAAGGGATTGGATATAGCTTCTGCTTTGGAAGTGAACCAGTATAAATTCGTTGTGTGATTGTCTCTCCCTTCTCTGGTCTGTTTTATTATATTAAGTGTTCTGAGTCCATAAAAATCAAGTAAAATAAGTTAAGACTTATTCAACCTCCCCCTTCTAAGTCTGACTCTGAACCATCAATTGGTATCAGAGCTTGTCCTTTCAGGTTGATTACTTCTTGGAGTAAAAAGGATCAAGATCCATGGCCGCTTCTCAAGATCAATTTATTGCTAAAGGCTCTTCCATAAATAGACCTCCAACCTTCCTTAGTGAAGACTATGCCTACTGGAAAGACAAGATGGAAATATTTATCAAGTCTACTCAGTATGCTCTAGGGGGATAATCGTAAAAGGTGATGAACCAACCCCTATGGACAGTGAAGGAAAGCCAGTTCTTGAAGATAAGTGGTCCATAACTGACTTCAGAAAGATAAAGTTAAATGATAAGGCTTAATTTCTTCTAATCTATGCTTTGAGCAAACTTGAATACAATAAAGTTTATAGCTATAAAACTGTAAAAGAAATCTGGGATGCCCTTCAGCGTAACTACGAAGGCACCTTCAACGTTAAGTGTTCTAAGAAAATCTTGGTAACCAAGAAGTACGAGAACTTCAAAATAAAGGAACACGAGTCTGTTGACCAGATGTTTAGAAGATTTTAGACCCTACTTAATGAGCTTAAAGCCTTAGGATCAACACCCTCTATTGAAGATATCAGCATCAAACTTTTAGGATGCTTACTAGAAAAGTTTGATGCCAAGTGTGTTGCTCTGGAGGAAGCAAAGGACTTCAACACTCTGACTTTGGATGAACTTCTTGGAGTACTAAGAGTTCATGAGCTAAAGCTCAACCAGAAGGAAGTGTCAAAGCCTTTATCTTCTAAAAATATTGCCTTAAAGTCTGAAGAAACTTTCAGAAGGTGCAAGGAATCCAAAGTTGAGTAGTCAACTAGCTCAGATCTTGCATTTGATGAAGGAGATGAGGACACTGATGAAGAGTTAGCTCTTGTCACTAAAAGTTTCCACAGACTTCTGAAAAAGAAGAAAGATGGAGCTAGAAGGTTTATTAGAAAAGAACCTAGAGTTAAGAATCAATTCAAGTTTAAAACTGATAAACCTATTTTAGAGTATTTTAATTGTAGGAAACCAAGACACATTAAAGAAAAATGTCCTCTTTTGAACAAAGATGGAAAAGAAAGAAGAGAGAAAAAAAGTTTTTCAAAAAGCAAAAGGGACTCATCACCTGGGATAATAAAGATTCAACTAGTACAAGTGAGTCTGAAGAAGAGACAGAGTCCTCTCAAATCTGTCTTATGGCCAAATCAGATTCAGAATCTGAAGAAAGTATAGACGAGTCTAAATCAGATAAGGTAAACGAGTCTAAACTCAAAGAAAATTATGAAGCTCTCTTTAAAGACTTTTTAACTCTTTTGAAAAACTATAAGTTGTTGAAAAAGAAACAGTCTAAAACTATTTCTTTATATAAAGATATAATATGTGAGTTGAAGAAAAAAGATTTAGATCAATAATTTCTTAAAAAGATAGATGAAAAAGAGAAGATGCATCTTGAGGAGATATATAAGCTTAAAAAGGAAAATAAGACCTTTAAAATAGAATTGAATGGTTTAGATGCTTGTTGTATCTCTTAAGAGGAAATCAAGTCTCTTCAACATCAAGTAAGTACACTTACTACAAACCTGGCCTAGTTTGTAAATGGAACTGAAAACTTAAACAAACTTATTGGTAAATCCCAAGGAAATTCCAAAAGGCCTGGTCTGGGGTATGTTGAAGAAACTAACTTCAAAGAAAAGGTTTCTCCCTCTTTATCTTCTCAAAATATGCATAAAATGCAACTATTGCAAGAAGCATGGTCATGTGATTCAAGACTACATAAAAAGGAAAAAGAAAAATGCAAAGAACACTAACCGTATAGGACCTAAAAAGTTTTGGGTAACAAAGGCAATGATTATTCCTATTTCATATATGCTTAAGGACAAAAGAAAAGCAACACTACTGGTATCTAGATAGTGGGTGCTCACATCACATGACAGGCAAAACGTCTATGTTCCTAAACCTGAAATATTTTGAAGGAGGAAAAGTTACCTTTGGAGGAAACCAGATTGGTCGAATAACTAGAATCGGTAAATTTAGTAATATTCCTTCTCTTATAATTGAAAATGTTTATTATGTTGAAGGTCTAAAGCATAACCTACTGAGCATAAGTCAATTTTGCGACAGTGGTTACAAAGTCTTGTTTGATAAAGAAAAGTGTACTATCATCAATCTTGATGGAACCACTCTTTTCTCTGTAAACAGACACAACAACCTCTACAAGGTTAATTTGGGTGAACTAAATAGTCAAAATGTAACTTTTCTTTTCTCCAATTCTGAAGAAAAGTGGGTCTGGCACAAAAAGCTTAGACATGTTAGCATGAAACATATTTCTAAGCTAAATAGAAAAGGGTTAGTTAAGGGGCTGCCTAGAATTTCATTCAATGGCTCCTAACCCTATGAAGCATGTCAAAAGGGAGAACAACACAAAATGTCTTTTAAAAATAAGGATGTTGTTTCCACTACCAGACCTCTTGAGTTATTACATTTAGATCTGTTTGGGTCATCCTAAGTTCAAAGTCTTGTTGGAAAAGATATGGTTTTGTTATGGTTGATGATTTCACTAGAATGACATGGGTTTATTTCTTCGCCCACAAAGATAAGTTTGTACAAGTATTCAAGATTTTTTGTAAGAAAATCTAGTTTGAAGAGGGTGTCTGCATTGGTACAATAAGAAGTGATCATGACAGAGAATTTAAAAATGAAATTTTTAAAAATTTCAGACCATTGAGGAATCAATGTGTAACACCCCGAATTTTTTTTAATAGAAAGTTTAATTAAGAAAATAAATATTGAATAATTAAATGTGGGCTAATTAATATCCCAAAATATTAGGTACAATTTAAATAAGATTTTCGGAGACTGTTAGTAAGTTATTGTGATCGGATAAGCTGAAAACTGACCCGGATAAAATAGGGTGTCGGACCAAGTGTCTCCGATTGAGATGCCGTTGGTCAGGGCTGTAGATAATATTATTGGGAATCCGAATATGTATTTGGAATAATTTTTAGAATAAGTATTGAGCCCGAACAGTGAGCCTGTTTGTTTAAAAACGGAGAAGTTTTAATGAAGGCATCAATTTTAATTCCCTTTTTCCCTACTCCTTCCTCACTCTCACGTTACCTTCTTCTAAACATAAAACATTAATTTCTTCTCTTCTTCTTCTTCTTCTTCTTCTTCTTCTTCTTCTTCTTCTTCTTCTTCTTCTTCTTCTTCTTCTTCTTCTTCTTCTTCTTCTTCTTCTTCTTCTTCTTCTTCTTCTTCTTCTTCTTCTTCTTCTTCTTCTTCTTCTTCTTCTTCTTCTTCTTCTTCTTCTTCTTCTTCTTCTTCTTCTTCTTCTTCTTCTTCTTCTTCTTCTTCTTCTTCTTCTTCTTCTTCTTCTTCTTCTTCTTCTTCTTCTTCTTCTTCTTCTTCTTCTTCTTCTTCTTCTTCTTCTTCTTCTTCTTCTTCTTCTTCTTCTTCTTCTTCTTCTTCTTCTTCTTCTTCTTCTTCTTCTTCTTCTTCTTTCCTTCCAAAAACTAAGCAAGTGGTTTGCCTCTTCTTCTTCTTCTTCTTTCCTTCCAAAAACTAAGCAAGTGGTTTACCTATTCTTCTCCCCCATTTTTGTTTTCTCCAAGTTGAAGAAGGACATTGTGGCTTGAAGCTCCTCCCTTCCCTTCATCTTCATCTTCCCTTTGAATTCCATTTTCGTTTTGGAGCAAGGTAAGCTCTTTATCACTTCTTTTATGTTTGGAACCTAGAGGATAGAGGATTGTGACTTGGAGGGGTATTAAATGTTTGTGGGTAGAGAAAGAAAGCATTAAATGCATGAACCCTAAGGTGTGGGTGAAATAAATATGGGTATTTATGAGTAATAAATGAGGTATATGAAGATAAGATTGAAAGATGATGAGTATAGAAGTGCATTTATGAATGTGATTGGGTTTTGGTGAAAACCCTAACCCTATAAATTAGGGGAAAGGTAGGATGTAGATGGGGTTAACATTTATTGATGAGAGAAGTATTATAAATGATGAGGCATTGACATTTATGGGTGATTAGGGATAGTGGTTGGAAAACATAAATAAAAACCCACTTGGTGTGAGTTAATTATAAGTGTGGCAAATGGGATAACCTAACAAATTAAGTTGTAGCCCTTGATAATAATGAATGGTAATTTAAGGGAAGGAATTCCTGAAGCCTAAGTAAGCAAATGAATAAACCTATAATAACTTCTACATGATAATAATCATGTGTACATAGATATGTATGTGTATATTGAAATGGACTTTGAATGAATAATTGATATGGTCCTATAATGATTGATGTAGGACTTGATAACACGGGTGAAGCGGGAACATCAAACCCGGAAATATACTTCTCTTAAGGTAGGAGAGAGGTGTATTTTCTAAATGCATGAGAATTGTGATGATAATGCATGTATTAATGTAATAGGTCATGTTTTCTTGGATAGGTGTGATACCATGTGTATGTGATGAGAATTATGTGTGGTGTTTTGAAATAATTGTTTATAGGATGAAGCCTAAATGAGGCTATGAATGGCATATTATATGATGATGTACTATTGGTTTCATATATGGCATGATGAGTATCTAGAATCTTTGGTTGGAATGGTTCTTAAATATAAGGATTGACGTTTATGTATAAATTTGTGGATAATAGTGTGGTTGAGTATGAATGTACCCTAGACGAGAGGGTGAGATAATCCTAATGAGGTTGAGGCATGCATGAGTATTTCATACATGGTATGGCATGCATATCATGATGTTGTTATGATATTAATCACCTTGCGGGGTGCCACGAAGGGTATATCCCGGAGTGATGATGTTGTTATGATATTAATCACCTTGCGGGATGCCACGAAAGGTATATCCCGGAGTGATGATGTTGTTATGATATTGATCACCTTGCGGGGTGCCACGAAGGGTATATCCCGGAGTGATGATGGTAATTTAAGTGATTGAGATTATTAATGAATTATAAATCGGACCCGTGCATATGCATTTTAAACACTAGCATGTGCATTAGCCATAGAAGCATGGCATGGAGAGATACCCTGTTGATAAGGTTATGTGAGGAGTAGGTGGAACCCTTTTCTTTAAATTACTAACTATGATTGTGATATTGGTTGATGTGACTCCGAGAAATTTGATGGATATATATATTTAAATGAAATTGATAAATAAATGATTTGGTGTTGAATGAACTTTCCTTGAGGAAGGAATGTTTGTATTGCATTCATGCATATATTGTCTGACTTGTTGGATTTTCGTCATTGAGAAAGTATACTCACTCTCCATGTGGTATATCTTTTTAGCTCTTGTTTTGTAGGGCTGTACATGGAGCTTTTGTGTGGAGGAGAAGTGTGAAGGAAGCCTACTTGGGTAAAGAATGCCTTGGCCAGCAATATTATGATTTCATAGATATGTGGAATGGTTGTAATGTGTATGATATTCTGCATATTTTGTATAGTCTAGATTTGGAATAGATATTTGTGTGGATAATGAACACATACATATACAATGGTAATCTTAGGGGTCATGGAGGAAAATGAGAACATTTGTGTATGGCTCATTTTCATTGGTGACCCTATGAATGTATGAGGGATGAACTCATGATGAAACTTTCCCTACTTTTGATTAATGAATGAAGATTTATATTTAAGTATTGGTTTTGTGAAGTAAAGGAGTTGATGATTTGGTTCTTGTATGCATTTAATGAATTGTAATGTAAAGGTATGAATACGCTTATTTAGAACAAGTTTTAATTGACTAATAGGATGATTTTGATGTGATGAATTGAGTAAAATTGGCTTGAGTGGAGTTTTGATAGGTTGTGTTATTGAATTTCCATGTTTCTGCATGTTTTCTGATAATCTCGCTCAAGCGAGATGGATTATCGCTCAAGCGAGAATCCCTCCTGTATGGTATTTGGTCTCTGGACAATTCTCGCTTAGGCGAGAGTGGGACTCGCTCAAGCGAGATTGTCCTAGCATCAGTGTTTTGGTCTCTGGACCATTCTCGCCCAGGCGAGAGTGAGTCTCGCTCATGCGAGGTGGCCCTGGTATCAGGGGTTGGCCTCTGGGAGATTTTCGCTTAGGCGAGAAGGGTCTCGCCCGAGCAAGAGTTGGGCATTTGGTTACTGGCCGAATTCCGCTTGAGCGAATGGCCTTGGGGATGGTGTTGTTAACCAAGTGGTCTCAATTACTCTAGAGGGGGGGTGAATTGAGTATTAAAAATTTTACTTTGAATGCTTTTGAAATTGATTCTTTAGTTACTATGTCTATTGAAGATGATAAGCTTAATGGCAAGTGATAACAAATTATGCACAAGTCAAGATAATAAGTACTTAAAAAGTCTAAGTAATAATCAAGATATAGAATCAAATTAATCACAAAGCAATTTATGAGATTTTTAGAAAGATTAATAGAAGAATGTTACTTAAAGTTAAATTCAACAATGTTAATCAAAATAGTTTGCAAGTTAGTATAACATGCACTTAGTCCAAGTTAATGAAACAATGAATTAAGCAAGCAACTTAAGTGCACAAATTAAATGAGTTTAGGGAAGAGAGATTTGCAAACCGATATATACGAGTTCCACCACGCCGGTGTACGTCTCGCCTCTAAGCAACCCACTTAGAGGATTTCCACTATTGTAGATTAGAGATACAACTTTGAGCAACTGCGTCTTCCTAGTGTCCCACACTCAAGAATCCAATCCTCACAAGTACAAGGGCACCCCACCCAATTTCTCAATCTCACAATTACAAGGTTGAAACCCTAACCCAAAGATTCTAAGATGTTTAGTGTTTTGAGTATACAAGGAAACTCTCCAATAGAGTGGATATACAAGTTAAAGCTTTCACAAAGTAATAACTCTCAAAGAGAGGATATGCAAATTAATTACACAATATAATTTCCCCACAAATTTAACTCTCAAAAATAACTTCAAGAAATATACCAATCAAAGAATAAAGAGAGCAAAAAGAAGAGCAAGAGAATGGAGGGGGAAGAAAGCAAATGGAAATGCTTCAAATGCTTGGTGTAAATTTCTTCTTCAAGTTCCTCTCTATTTATAGCCTCCAGTAGCATGGCATTGTAATTAAATTATTCCCTTTGATGCAATGTAAGTGGAGCAAGGGAGCGTCTGTCTTCAATTGTTTAATTCATAGTGCGATGCGTAATTTACGTAGTGCGTTCAGTGCTGTTTCCATTTAAACTGAATGAATCGGTGCATGAATGGATTCCCAGCATGTATTTTGACCTTCTGACAGTGTATGAATCGATTCCTAGGATGAATGAATTGATTCCTTCGTGAGATACACAGCCATGAATCGATTCTTTAAGTTGTCAATCGATTCCCTGGGCAAACAAGAACTTGTGAATCGATTCCTTTGAGGGATGAATCGATTCCTGCCACTGAAAATGTAAATCTTGGACCAATGACTCGTGTGAATCGATTCCTCATGGTATACTTTGAATCATGAATCGATTCATGCTTTGAGAAATGCAATCCTGGGCTTTTAAATTCAAGTGAATCGATTCATATGGCTGTTCATTGCTGTGTGAATCGATTCAAGTACCTGATACCTGAATTTTGGCACTTTGTTTCACCCTTTTTGATGTTTGTTCAACCATGGCTTCAATCCTTTAATCCTTAGGCACTTTGATAAATTTATTTCACTGAATTTGAGCTTCTTGAAATGCCTTGAATCATTTTTTTGAATTTCATCAATTTTCCAACATCAAACATAATTATTTTGTTTGACAACATCCTTAATATCTCTTCATTTGTTATGTCATTATCAAAACCTACATCAACATATAAATACAGGTGCTCGCTCAAGCGAGCAAGCATACATTGGGTTCTAGACAAATTTCGCTCACGCTCGCTGGCTTCGCCCAAGCGAATCTTGTGTATCTCGCTCAAGCGAGTTGGGGCTCGCCCAAGCGAGTTGGCCCCTGATTCTCCTTTGGTCTTCTCGTTCAGTGTGTGGGGTTGCTCGCCCAAGCGCCCTATATGGGACTCGCTCAAGCGAGGTGGGTTATCGCTTGAGCGAGGGATGCCCTGATTGCCTAAAATGAAATGTTCAAATTAATTTCTCCCTTCTTCACATTAAACCTTGACCCTGCATTATTATAGGAATATTTTGGGCATAAAATTGGACTTCTTAATTTTAAAAGTGGTTAACCTCTTTAAACCTAATTACATAACATTAACTTACCCAAATCCTTCCACTGTTTTTAATTGAGGAATTCTTTAATGTCACTCCTCTTAACTTACCTTCTCATATCTTCACATATGAGATGGGTCTCTGATAGATCCAGGGTAGTGAAAGATAACCTCACCACTTTATTATATCATGAATTAATGCTTTTTAAATCGCGAAAAATTTACCCCTGTTTTTGGGGCGTCATACAATGCTTGTAAGATTTGATGAGCTAACAAAGACTAACAAGAAATTGACAAATCTAGAATGTGATGATGCAGAAATTATACAACCTGAAGGTGAACCTGAACCATCAAACTCTGTAAATAATCAACAACAAGGATCAAATCAACAAACAGTGTTTGAACTTGAGAAATCTAGAGAACGGAAGTTCAAGACTTACTATTCTTCAGATCTTATTATTGGAGATCAAGCTGAAGAAGTCTAAACCAGATCAAGACTTCACAATCAATCATTAATGGCACCTGTCTCAGAACTTGAACCTAAGACCATTGAAGAAGCTCTAGAAGATCCTGACTGGATCATACGTATTCAAGAAAAACTCAATTAGTTTGAAAGAAACAAGGTATGGACTTTAGTTTCAAAACCCAAGAATAAGAGTATCATTGGAAGAAGATGAGTTTTCAAAAACAAATTGGATTAAAATGGCAAAGTCATAAGAAATAAAGAAAGGCTTGTAGCATAAGGCTACAATCAATAAGAAGGTATAAACTTCATTAAAACTTTTACTCTTGTAGCCAGAATTCAGGCTATAAGGATTTTGCTTGCATTTGCTGCCTTTAAAGGAATAAAATTATATCAAATGGATGTTAAGAGCAATTTTCCGAATGACTTTATTGAAGAAGAAGTTTTTGTAAAATAGCCTCCTAGTTTTGAAGACAAAATTTTTAAAACTCATTTCTTCAAACTAAGTAAAGCATTGTATGGTCTGAAACAAGCACTAAGAGCTTGATATGATTGACTTAGTTCCTTTCTAAAATCAAAAGGCTTTACTAGAGGAAAGGTTGATACAACCCTATTTAGAAAAGGCTCAGATAGACACTTTCTTATAGTCAAATTTATACGAATGACATTGTCTTTGGTGTTACTGAAGAAAGTCTATGCAAAGATTTTGCTGAAATAATGCAGGATGAATTTGAGATGAGTATAATGGGTGAACTCAAATTCTTCTTTGGTCTGTAAATCAAACAAGCTAATGATGGAATTTTTTATTCATCAACAAAAGTACACCAAAGAGTTGCTCAAAAAATATAAAATGACTGATGCTAAATCTATAAGTACACCAATGCACCTAAATTGCATCATAAGTAAAGATGAATATGGTACATTAGTGGATCAGACCCTTATAGAGGAATGATTGGATCACTGTTGTATTTAATGTAACAGCCTTGAGTTTTTGGAATAGGAGCCCAAGCTCTCGGGACCCCTGAGAGTACCTTGCTAAGTATTTTAGGAGAGTGAGACTTAGGCCTGATCCCTAGATCACCGTGAGAATGTGAGAAAGTAAGATTTGAAAGAATGTGAGTAGTGGATAGTTCAGTTAAACGAAGATGAGTGAATAAGGGAGGTTGTGTAAAATGGTAACCCCCAGAGGAACTTGTGATGGCAATTTAGATGAAGGAATAAATGTGTTTGATTTAACGTTTGAATTATTACTGAAGTATCTATATTCATGAATATATTTTTGTTATTAAAGCTAGATAATTTATGAATGATGTTTAGTCTTGGTAATTTATAGATGATGATAGTCAATTATCTACTAATTTTGGCTATAACAGATTTAGAATGTTTAGATTTATTTAAGTATCAAGTTATATTCTAAGGTTAGATGATTATTAGAGCCCAAGATTTCATAAGATGTTAATTAAACCCTTTGACATGAATATTTTTACAGTCGTGGTTCCGTCAATTTAGTACATTAAAATTAATTATTGTAGTACTAGGGTGTCAACCTAGGTCGTTCTCTCAAGGATCAACACAGAAATTTAGGAAAAATCAAGTTTAAAATTAATTTTTACAAATAGAATTTTAACAAACATACAAATACAATTGGGGGGGGGGGTTTGATTGATTTTGTTGTCACAATTAAAATTAAAACAAAGTAAATATAGGATTTAAAACAATAAATAACAAGCGATTGATTTTCTTGGAGTATTGTAAATAAATTTATCCTTGGTTCACTAAAGATAATTTGTATACTTCCACTACTGTTGATTTCTTAGCTCAATTTGAATTAATCAACTAAGCGTCTTTTTCAATTCATAATTCCTTTACTTCCATTTTAAAAAAATGAATATTTTAATCAAGCATCCTAATTAAGCAAAAGGAGTCAAGATCGTAAAATCTGGGAATTATCAAGCATATGTAAGAACATCGCCTACATACATAATCTATTCTCATATTATGGAATTAAGCAAACCATAATTATTAAAAGTGATTATGAAAATATTCATTAAGCATGCATATTTCCTTAACCCATTTTAATTTAAAATCTTATTTTATTCCATTTGAATAATTAAACCGATTAAGCATACAAATTTAATTAAACAGAATGGAATTAAATAAGCAGAGTAAGATTATGAAGGAATAAACAATAATAAAAGCATACTATATTAAAAATAATGACCTCAAAATTACATTACAATATTCTCCAAGAAAATCAATCTAGGGGTTTTAGCCCTCTATAATTAAAACAAACTGAAAATAAAAAGAACCTAACCCGGAAATGAAGAACTGAAGGAACAAGAAATAGAAACAGAGAAGAACGAAGGAAGAATTGTTGTCTGAAGGAATTGATGTCTGAAGCCTTGCAATCCCTCCTATTTATAGGAGAAGAAATGGTGCAGGATATAATTAAAAATGATGAGTGGAATGTTAATGCGCAATTAATAAACTTCAGTGTTGTTTCCACTTCAATAATGCGTTATTTGATATTTCCACTAGATGAATCAGTGCCTAACAGTGCCTGAATCGATTCATCTAGGCAATTTTTGGGCAAATTTTCACACAGGAATCGATTCCTAAGGGGTGGGAATCGATTCCCAAGCACATGAATCGATTCCCAAGGCTGTTGAATCGATTCCCAGGCCTTTGAAACTTCATGAATCGATTCCTAGGGGGGTGGGAATCGATTCCCAAGTGTATGAATCGATTCCTATGGGTTATGAATTGATTCCTTGGCATGATTTGATGTAGGAATCGATTCCCAGGTTGGTGAATCAATTCCCAGGCCTCTTTTGGTGCTTTTCTTGCATTTTTGACCATTTCTTGAGGCGTGGCTTCTTCCGTTTGACCTGTGGTAATTATTTTTCAATTGCAGGCTTAATCACACACTATAAAACAAGAGAAAACCAACTTTTATTAAAAATTTATCCTTAATTCATTTTAAAATTAAATATTAAATAAAGCTCAAATGATGAAAATGTGTTAAAATGCAATATATTACACACTAAGTGATGGCAAATTATACACATTTAAATTGAGAAATTAAGGATAAATCATGCATCATCACCCTTCAATCAAAGTGATTAGTAGATAATACATTATTTTGATATTAACTGGTTAATAGATCTTATTATTAATAATTATCATTAATAAAGATTAAATGGAATGATTACATAATTTTTATTTTGAGGACTAACATCATAAATAATAAGTTTAAAACATGAAGGTTTATTTATAATAAAGTTTAGTTAAGAAATTAATTAATTATTATTAATATTTTAATAATAAATGTCACCTGGTTCTTCAAATTTGAACTGTGGAACCCAGCTTGAAGTCAGACTTTAACTATTTGACCCGAGACTAGTGATCCAGTAGGGAAACTAGTCCTAATAGGATCGTTTCATGGAGAATCAAGGGTGTCTGGTTTAGCCTATCCGGCTCAATCAGAACCCTTAATGTCTCCTACGTTTGGCTATTCATATACCTCAGGATATCCGATGGTGGCACGGTCAGTCTCTGGTGACTCATTTTGATGTTTTAGGAACTTCTCCTAAAGAGGCCGAAGCCTGGTTCAAACTCTATCATCCTCGTTTTTCCATAAAATGATTTCCTCAAAAGTTGTTTTAAGACTCGACCCGCACATCTTTAGTGTTTTGGACCCAACTTTTGTATACGAACATGGAATGGGACAATTTTGGTTTCAATCTCTTATCTTTGAAAAGACCTTCAACCTCCATTTCTAGTCCCAAACTCCGATTCTCACTCTGTCAACTCCAAAATCGAAGATTTAATGTGTTCGCCTCAAAATTCCATTGTTGGGACGTTTTTCTCTGTGCATAGTTCAGAAACAATTCATAACTTTCTCATACAACCTTATATTCACACAAACTTGGTGTCCAAATATTCGTAACAAAATTATATACATTTTTGTGAAGACATCAAAGGCTAAATCCCTCTAGATCAGTACAGTTTAATAAATCTTTGTGACCCTTTGGCTATTTCATCGCTATGCTAACAACCTTCGATAAAATTCACATATCTTCTTCTTCCAGTGCTTGAATCACTTTGTTATTTTTGATATGAATCCATATCAAATAATTATACAATTGTTATGAAGGGCACAAAATCAAATTCCCAAAGGAGAATTAATGGTGAATTTATTTCTAAGACCCTAGCTGATCCCGGAAGCTTCTAGAGCACCCTGTCGTAAATCGGGTATATCGTGGGCTACAAAACTTGGATCATCACAAATGATATATCATATTAAATAGGAAAGACAAATATACAAACTTCATGAAGGGATGAAAAGCTAATTCGCACTCTATAAATCCCAAAATTTAAAATATTACACTAATTCACGTTTTCCTAGTGATAGCTTGCACTATGTTTAGTGTTTTTTATGTATCTCCCTCGTATGATCATGAAATTGAACAATTCTTTCACCAAACTTTTTTTAACTCAATTCTCTACAACTTTGATGAAGGACATGAAGCCTAAAGCCTTACCCATTATTCCCAAAAAATTAATCATTGCATGAAACAATAATCCTGTCATAGCCTTGTGTGGCTTTTGTATTTGGGCCATAACTCCCTTATTTCTTAATGAAAATTTTTGTGCCATATACCAAATTAAATATAACAAAAATATCTAAAACTTTGTGTTTGTCTCATTTTGAAATTCGGCCCACAAGGACCTTAAATCCATGTACAAGATGACGCCCCAAAACTCGGACACCTCAGCCTTCATGCAAGAATGGTCCAATGAGATTGTAACACTTTTGGACACTTTTCCCTTCATAATAACTCCTTGTTTTGCAAGATGAAGTGCTAGGGACACTTGGAATACATTCCTAGAAGCTTTGATTTTTCCATCCTTTCCCTAAGCCAACCATGAATCACTAGGATTCTCCTAGGTGACTTGTAAATTTTTACTCCTCAAAAAAAAATCCTACTCTTTTCTCTTCTTCTTTGTCATGGTTCAACCATCATCCAAGCACCTTTCCTCTTCAAATTTTCTTACAAGCCATGGTCTCAAGAAGGTGATCTCTTTCCCTTGAGCAAGAGCCTCCAAAACTGCCAACCATCCAAGCCCATTCGAGGTGAAAATTTTAGTATTTTCTCTTGAATCATGTCACTTGTTTTCTTGACTTGAGAATCCGCCCCATTTTAAAATTTTGAGATGATTTTCCTTACTGTTTTGATGGTTAAAAACCATGACCCTCTTGTCCAAATTTGGTTGCATGTGGCTTTTCCTTAGGATCAGGGACAATCGACGATGATCGGTGGAAAGTATGGAGTAAAACGATGAAATTTTGGTAAACGATCTTTAGATTGTGGATAGTCACATGGCTGTTTTATGACTCCCCATTGTTATCTATAACCTTTTATGATTTGAAAATTTCTTGCATGTCAATTTTAGCAGCTCCGCGAGTGATTGGAGCACGCTCAGAGCATTCGGGGGAGTTTTCGGTAAACGCACTAATTTCCTTCTCCGGGCAGCGACCGTATCACGAGGTAAAAGGGGTCTCCTCCTTGTTTTATTGTATTTTTGACTGTCTTAAATTGTCATTTGTGTATCCGGGGACCTCCACTTTGAATTTTGTCGCGATATGACGGTTAAATCTTAAACCGTAAAAAATTTCGTAACTAGTGCCTAAAAGTTTACGTTTTTAAATTCGTTGATCTTTTAAAAATTTATTTGGCGTAACTCGACGTTCACGTACTTGAAAGGATTTTATCGCGAGTGGACAAACGAAAAGAAATTTAGAAAATTTAACTTTTAGACAGGCTTGGCTCTATTCGATATAGTTGTATTAATTATTTTTAATTTGTGATGTTATTATGAAAATTGTAATTTAATTTCCCAGTAAGCCCCGTCATTAGTAATTTTAATTTACCATTTATACGTCGCCGAAGTCATTCTAGGAACATCGCCCACCTCGAAGAGAATAATCAATCGGATGGTTAAAAACATTTTTTTATACCAAGTTATAAAAGTAATGTTGTTTTTCAAAAAAAAGAGAAATATAATAAATACATTGATTTAGTAAGTTAATGTTTTGTTGGAGAATTTTATCCTAAAGGGACTTTATTAAAAGTTTCTCTAACTTAGGCCCAAATAGGCTTATTAAGTTAAATAAGGAAATAAAAATAATTGGAGCCTTAGTTAAATGCTAGAGAAGAATTTTAGTAGTAAATTTAGCCACCACTTTTGTGACTACATAGAAGAAAAGAGATGATAATCTTATAAATTATGGGAAAAGAACTAGAGTTAGTAAAAGAAACTTTTATTAAAGAGAAAGGGTTTTAGGAATTAATTATTCTAATGAGTTAAAGAAACTTAAGTTGAAAAGAAATGACAAACTAAAAATTAAAATCTTGAGTAAGGGTTGAACAACGCCCAAATAAATTAATAGGATTATATACTTAAATGAATTAAGCCCAAAATCTGAAATTTTAAAAGGAAATGGTACTGATCCAATCTGGATACCGGCCCCTCAAGTTGTGACGTCAGCATGACTGTTCTAAAGGGGCAACCGGTATCACAAGGCAGTATCTTCACACCGGTTATCCGTTCTCATCGGATACTTTATCCGTTCTTACCTCATCGGATACTTTATCCGCCCTTATTTCCCCGTCACGTATAACCATTTGTCTCAGTGTCACAATGAAATAAGAGGGGTTATAACTTATCAAGTATGGATACTCTGCACAGTAAAATGTGCCAATATCACTTACAGAAAGGAGTAGGTACAATTGCAGGCGTGATGTACGAAAAAGGTAATTATCCTCCATCCTTGTGTCAGGATCGTACACTGATAATTAACCTACCCCCTGTCACACTCTGAGTATTGAGCCACTTTGATTGACACTCTATATACGGTATCAGAACCTATGGGCCCACCTGCGTCCAACGATTCATTTTCTACATCCAACTATAAATAGTATATTCCAATACACATGCAAGGTTATATTGTTCTAACTCTCATATTACTATTGCTTTGTTTAAGTGTTCACAGAGTTTATATATACTCTTCTAACTTGAGCATTGGAGAATCCTCGCAGGTGACACCACCTTTCGCCCACTCCAATGCGAGACTCTGGTGTGAAGGATCTCCAGGACAACGAGACCGGTTTCTCCCACTGAGAGGCCGGATTACAATACCGGATATCCACTGTACCGGTGTATAAACATCAAAATACATATACTTTTATGGCTGGTCCCACACCGCATTGTAGACCCTGGTCCAGACCAGTTCATTGGCACGCCCAGTGGGACTCGATAGAGCTATTCCCACTTTTCACAGAAGGTTGGTAGTTCAATATGGAAGGAGATGGACGCGATTTTGTTGATGGTCACGTGGAGGATGTGACCCACCAGCAGGCTGGAAGGAGACTCGTTTTTGAATCTCCTATAGTCAACACGAGGAGGATGGTACTTGTGGCAACCCCTGACCCTCGAGATGAAGTTATAAGGTAACTTAGGGAGGCGTTGAAGGAGCTGAGAAGGGAGAAGAGAGGAGCCAGGGACAGAGTGACGTCTCAGGCGGAGGATGCTCATCATGCATCCGCGAGAGAAAAATCCACGACCCTCCAATATGCGAAGATCCCTACTTACAAGGAGAGGGAACAGACTCAGGACTCTGGTGATAGAGTCAGTACAAGAAGGAAGGAGCAGGCAGTGGTGACTTCTGGGGCATACAGACTCAGTGTTCCTTTCTTAAGGAGACTCATGAGTGTCATTATCCCCAAACACCTGCAAACAACCCAGCCGCTTTCAATCGGAAAGTATAATGGGGAGACTGATCCCACTAAGCACCTTGATACTTATGTGTATGAGGCCATGTATCTAGGAGCTGATGAGGATGTCATGTGTGTTAGTCCTCAAATTTACAATAAATCTTTTAATAAAAATTTCATAAAAATAATAAAAATTTGGTTAATTTGTTAGAAAATTAGGTTTTAATTCAATAAATGGATGTTGTTGGAAATAATCTGCCCTTGATCAATTGTCTCTAGTTTTGCAGTGAAAAAGTAAAGAATTCAAGAGAAAATTATACTGGAGGATCTGACGCGTAGCATCAATCCCACGCGTAGCGTGGACTCTGAATTTTGATACTGACGCTACGTATAACAACCACGCGTAGCGTTAGTGCTGCGTGGACTCCAACTCCAACTTGGCCAACCACTCCACTTGGACCCAATAATGGGTACTCCACTCAGCACCAAGGGCCACCCCACTAAGCACAAATGGCCAAAATACAGTGGAAACATGTCCAAGTGGCCAAGCATGATCAAATTTAATAATTTGAAGTGGCCATTATCAACAGTTTATTGGAAGCTGAGTCAGGGGCCTGACGTGTAGCGTCAGCACCCTTGCTCAGCCCTATAAATAGGGCCATCCAACACCATTCAAGATATCCCATTCTCATTCACTTCTCTTCTTTTCTCTATTTGTGCTCTACTTTGAGTACTTCTTTTGTGAGTTGTAGTTCTAGAATAGTTTTCTAGATACTTGAGTGTGTTTTAGTGTATTGTGATCGTTGTATCGTGAAGTTTCCATCATCTTCGTAATGTCAAACTCTATAAGTGTTGTCTTTACTTTCACCATGTGTAACTAATTTGTTTATGTTGGAATTGGTGAACTAATCTATTGAGTATAATGTTGTGAATTCGACCTCTACATGTTTATGATTCAAGTCCATGTTAGTATTTCAACCTTTTATTAATATGAACGTCAAACGGGAGAATGATTTTCATATGTATTGAAACTTGTTTTATTAGTATAAATGTCAAACGGGAGAATGATTATTCATGCCGTATTGAAACTTGTTTTAACGAAAGTAAAAGTTGGAATACCCTTGGTATCTCAATTCTATAGGGGTTGTTAACCATTGTTGCCATAAGGCCAGGTCTTAATGCAAGTTTTTACTGAGAAAGCTCACGAGGGATCGGACTTTACGGTGAATTCTTAGAATTTATATCACGAGGGATCGGTTATAATGATTGTAAGCTACAATGACATGAAACTTGATGATTAAATATGCATGTCTTGAGTTCCTCATTGTTATTCTAGATTAGGGATCCAATTTCCAACATAATTTGTTTATCTGTGTTTATCTCAAGTATCTTACCTATTCTAGATTGCAACTCAACTTTTTAGATAGATTTTTATTTTCTTTTTATCTCATGAACAACTCAACCATGCTATCTTGTGAATATTCTATAAATTGTATATAAATCATTCTTTTGTCTATAACTTTCTTCATATTTACCATAGTGAATAGAAAATTACTGTTGTTATTGGACTTTCAATCCCAGTGGAACGATATCTAAATTTTGAAAACTACAAACGATTGGTGCACTTGCCAATTAACAACCCGGTGGTAGAAACGAACGGTTCAGACGCTATCGCCGGGTTAACAAGTTTTCTGGCGCCGTCGTCGGGGATTGAATTGTTTCAGTAAAACAGTAAATTTTTAATTACCATGGTAAATATTTTTTTACCTTAGTTAATTTTTTTTTACTTTTACTTATTGTTACACTAACTTTCTTTGTTTAGTTTGTGTATGCAAACCCGATCTACTACAGGTAAAATTTATTTTGATCCTGAGATAGAAAGGTTTGTAAAGAAAATCAAGTCTTTGAAATCTAAAACACAAACTGAATCTTCTTCTACTTCTAAAACTTTTGAAAATTCAAATATGGCTGCTGAAAGGAGAACATTGGGACAGTTTGCTGCTATCAATGGTCCACCCCGAGTTTCGGGAATGTTTCAAGGACCTGTTGTACCAGTGGAGATTAAACCTGCTACTTTAAATATTATTCAAAATAATCAATTTGCTGGCTTAAATCATGAAGAACCATATGAACATTTAACTGTTTTTTATGAGTTATGTAGCACAATTGGTTTTGAAACCAATCAAGAAGAATCTGTTTATATGAGGTTATTTCCTTTTTCATTGATTGGTAAAGCTAAAGAATGGTTTAAATCTTGCCCACCGGGTAGTTTTGCAAACTGGTCCGATGTTGAAAGAAAGTTTATGGAAAGATTTTATTCTCCTTCAAAATATTTTGAAGCCATGACAGCCATACATTCTTTTTCTCAAAACAATGATGAATCATTAGGGGAAACATGGGAACGATTCAAGGCACTCTTGAGAAAATGTCCAAACCATAACCTGGATGATGCCGAAAAGGTAAGGATCGTTTACCATGGTTTATTACCTCAGTTCAAGATGATGTTAGATGCTTATGCAGGTGGTTCTCTAATGAACAAAACTGTAGAGGAAGCAATTGAAATATTGGAATCAATGTCTATCAGTGACCGCCAAACAAAACATGAGAGAGGTAATGTACAGAGGAAGCCAGGAATACTCGAATTGGGAGTGAATGATGCAGTATTGGCTCAGCAAAAATTGCTGACCCAACAAATTGAAGTTATGAGCAAGCAATTGGAGAAACTCCAAATTGCTCAAGTAACATCACCACCCCTGCTCAACTTAAACAATGTATGCACTGCATGGGAGAACAACCATGTGGTTACTGTGGAAATGAGCAAGAGCAAGCCAATTTTATGAACCATCAAAGAGCACCCTTAGGTAATTTTCCTTTCAATCATGGAAATTCTTTTCCTAACAATTACCTGCAAGGTTGGCAAAATCAGAATATTGGCTGGAGACAGGATGCTGGACCTTTGATGATGCATGATTTATCTTTAGTTCTTCACTTTAAATGTGTATAATTTGCCATCACTTATTGTCTAATATATTACATTTTAACACATTTTCATCATATGAGCTTTATTTAATATTTGATTTTAAAATGAATTAAGGATTAATTTTTAATAAATATTGGTTTTCTCTTGTTTACTTGGGTATTTTATTTTGCAGAAATTAATAAAATTAAGGAACAAGTACAAAGATAATCCAAGGGTCAATAACAAGAGAAAAATGACCATCAAATGATAAAGAAACAAGAAGAACAAGCCCCGGTGAAAAGAAAGCTACAAAAGCATGAAAATTGGCTATTAGTGCGCTATCTATTAGTGCAGTTGTAATAGGAACCGCACTAATAGGGTGGGAATCGATTCCTACACCAAATCAGCCTATGGGAATCGATTCATGCACTTGGGAATCGATTCCCAGCCTACATGAATCGATTCATTTGATGTTTTTCACCTGGGAATCGATTCCCAACCTATAGGAATCGATTCATGAGCCTAGGAATCGATTCCCCTTGCTAGGAATCGATTCATCAGCTGTATTTTACGCAAAAATGAACTGGAGGAATCGATTCATCAGTGAAATCATGCGCCGAATCATTGGAAACAACAAAACGCAACTTGGAAACAACTTGGAAACAGCTGGAAATCATCTGCACCGAAAGTTTCCACTTGCAACGCGTTTTCCTTAGCTGGCTTCTCCTTTCATTTGCCTATAAATAGAGAAGAACGAGAGGCTTCAGAAATCATCTTCAGACACTTCACTTCACACTTCTCTCTTAGTTCCTTTTCTTTCTTTTAAGCATTAGAGGAAGGCTTCTGGAGGAATTCTTCCATTCCGGGTTAGGCCTTTCTTATTTTTAGTTTATTTTAATTATGGAGGGCTAAAACCCCTAGATTGATTTTCTTGGAAAATATTGTAATATAATTTTGAGGTTCTTGTTTTTAATATAGTATGCTTGTATTATTGTTATTTCTTCATAATCTTACTCTGCTTATTTAATTCCATTCTGTTTAATTAAATTTGTATGCTTAATCGGTTTAATTATTCAAATGGAATAAAATAAGATTTTAAATTAAAATAGATTAAGGAAATATGCATGCTTAATGAATATTTTCATAATCACTTTTAATAATTATGGTTTGCTTAATTCCATAATTTGAGAATAGATTATGTATATAGGCGATGTTCTTATATATGCTCAATAATTCCTAGATTTTACGATCTTGACTCCTTTTGCTTAATTAGGATGCTTGATTAAAATATTCATTTTTAAATGAAAGTAAAGGAATTATGAATTGAAAAAGACGCTTAGTTGATTAATTCAAATTGAGCTAAGAAATCAACAGTAATGAAAGTATACAAATTATCTTTAGTGAACCAAGGATAAATTTATTTACAATATTCCAAGAAAATCAATCGCTTGTTATTTATTGTTTTAAATCCTATAATTACTTTGTTTTAGTTTTAATTGTCACAACAAAATCAATCAAAACCCCCCAATTGTGTTTGTATGTTTGTTAAAAGTCTGTTTGTAAAAATTAATTTTAAACTTGATTTTTTTCCTAAATTTTTGTGTTGATCCTTGAGAGAACGACCTAGGTTGACACTCTAGTACTACGTTAATTAATTTTAATGTACTAATTTGACGGAATCACGACTGCAAAAATATTCACGTCAACCTTCCAACCGACCTCCTAACAATCAGTTTAAGCAACAACAAATTGACAATGCAAGATTGGCAAGGATAGAGGAATCTATTCAACAGCTATTACAGTTTGTGGAGACAAATGAAGCTGCCCGGAAAGCATCGGATATACAGTTGAGTCAGCTAGTAAAAGAAGTAGCCGACATCAAGGAATTCAAAGTGAAAGAACAATGTAAGGATATCTTTGCAAGAAGTGGTAAAACTGTAGGTATGGACTGTGAAAAAGAAAAAGAAAAAGAAGAAAAAGAAGAAAAAGAAGAAGAAAAAGAAAGTGAAAAAAATAAAGAAAAAGATGAAATAAAAGAAAAAGAAAAAAAATCAAAAAAATCAGTATTTGGGACAGACACCTCCTGTCCAGGATTTACCTTATCTTCATCTACCATCAAAAAAAGATAAAGAAAAGGAATATAAGAGATTCCTTGAAATTTTTAAGCAGTTACACATAAACATTCCTTTTTCTGAGGCATTAGAACAAATACCTACATATGCTAAGTTTATGAAAGAACTGCTTACAAAGAAAAGGATGTATGATGAGGAGATAGTAGAACTTGAAGCAAGTTGCAGCGCTATTTTACAATACAAGATGCAAGA
Source organism: Clitoria ternatea (assembly GCA_037962975.1). Lineage (NCBI taxonomy): Eukaryota > Viridiplantae > Streptophyta > Magnoliopsida > Fabales > Fabaceae > Clitoria > Clitoria ternatea. The sequence continues at coordinate 101,650,120 of CM075673.1, read as the reverse complement.
AAAATCCAAAGATCCTGGCAAATTCACTATTCCTGTCTCTATTGGCGGAGTAAATATCGGAAAGGCTTTATGAGATTTAGGGGCTAGCATCAATCTAATGCCCCTAAGTATGATGAAGCGCATTGGTGACCTTGATCCGCAACAGACAAGGATGACTTTGTAATTAGCTGATAAACCCATCAAGAGACCTTATGGGATTGTAGAAGATGTGCTTGTAAAGGTTGACAAATTCTACTTCCCTGTGGATTTTGTGATCTTAGACATGGAGGAAGATGCTGATGTTCCTCTGATTCTTGGAAGACCATTCATGAAAACTGCTCGAGTACTGATTGATGTGGACAACGGGAAGCTAGCAGTAAGGGTGCACGATGAGGAAGTGAATTTTGATGTCTTCAAAGCAATGAAACATCCTAGCCCAAAGCAAGACTGTTTCAAAGTGGACATCCTTGATGAAACTTATCTTTCCTTATCAAAAGGTATGACTAATTTTGACCCATTAAATAAGTTATTGACTAATTCTGTTGAATTTTTGAATGAAGAAGAGGAGAAACAGATTGAAAGGTATCTTGAAGAATTCGATCAAGGGAAAGAAATTTCCTTTGAATCAAGAAAGATTAAAGAAATTCAAGACTCACCTGTTGAAGAAATCCAGAAACCTGAACTCAAAGTGTTACCTTCCAATCTAAAATACATCTTTTTGAAAGAAGGTAATTTAAAACCAATAATCATTAGTAATCTGTTAAGTGAAACAGAGGAAGAAAAACTGGTGGAAGTATTGAAGAGAAATCAAGAAGCAATTGGATGGACACTTGAAGATTTGAAAGGTATAAGTCCATCATACTGCATACACAAAATTCTGTTAGAAGATGATTTCAAACCTGTTGCTCAACCTCAAAGACGCCTCAACCCAACTATGAAAGAGGTAACCAAAAATAAGGTTCTGAAATTGCTGAAAGCAGATATTATTTATCCTATTTCTGATAGTGCATGGGTAAGTTCTGTTCAAGTTGTTCCAAAAAAAGGTGGTATGACAGTAATTGTTAATGAAAAAAAATGAACTAATTCCTACAAGAACTGTCACCAGTTGGAGAATGTGCATTGATTATAGAAAATTAAATCAAGCAACAAGAAAAAATCATTTTCCATTACCTTTTATAGATCAAATGCTTGAAGGATTATCTGGACAAGAATATTACTGCTTTCTTGATGGTTATTCTGGATATAATCAAATTGCTGTTGACCCTCTTGATCAGGAGAAAACTGCTTTTACATGTCCTTTTGGCATATTTTCTTACAGAAAAATGCCATTTGGATTATGTAACACACCTGCTACTTTTCAAAGATGCATGTTTGCTATTTTTGCAGATTTAATTGAAAAGAGCATTGAAGTTTTCATGGATGACTTCTCAGTTTTTGGGAATTCATTTGAGACATGTCTATCCAACCTAGACACCGTACTGAAGCGGTGTATTGAGACAAATTTGGTGCTTAATTGGGAAAAGTGTCACTTCATGGTGAAAGAAGGAATTGTACTTGGTCATTAAATTTCTTCTAGAGGCATTGGAGTTGACCAAGCCAAGATAGAGGTAATTTCTAAACTCCCACCCCCTGTAAATGTAAAAGGTATTAGAAGCTTTTTAGGACATGCTGGATTTTATAGGAGGTTTATTCAAGATTTTTCAAAAATTGCAAAACCTTTATCAAACCTTCTGAATAAAGATGTTGAATTCAAATTTGATGAAGCATGTCTTAAAGCTTTTAATTCCTTGAAAGAAAAATTGGTTTCTGCCCCTGTAATTATTGCTCCTAATTGGAATCTACCCTTTGAACTTATGTACGATGCAAGTGATTATGCTGTTGGAGCAGTTTTATGTCAAAGATATGAAAACTTTTTTGAAGTAATACATTATGCTAGTAAAGTTTTGAATGAAAATCAAATAAATTATGCAACTACTGAAAAAGAATTACTAGTCATAGTATATGCTTTAGAAAAATTTTGATCTTACTTGATTGGCTCAAAAATAATTGTTTTTACTGATCATGCGGCAATCAAGTACCTTTTAACTAAATCTGATTCAAAACCTCGGTTAATCAGATGGATTTTGCTCCTTCAAGAATATGATCTTGAAATCAAAGATAAAAAAGGTAGTGAAAATATGGTAGCTGACCATCTTTCTAGATTAATGAATAATGAGGTTACTGCCAAGGAAAAAGAAATTTTGGAAGAATTCCCTAATGAAAAACTTTTGAAAATAACACAATGGCCATGGTTTGCTGACATGGCCAATTTCAAAGCAGCAGGAGTTCTTCCAAATGATTTGACTTGGCAGCAAAGAAAAAAATTCTTTAGAGATGCAAGATATTTTGTTTGGGATGACCCTCATTTATTCAAAATTGGAGCGGATAATTTGTTATGACGTTGTATGCCTGACTGGGAAGTAAAAGATGTATTGTGGCATTGTCATAAATCACCATATGGAGGACACTTTAATGATGAAAGAATAGCTGCAAAAGTTCTTCAATCAGGTTTATATTGGCTCTCTCTTTTTAAAGATGCTCACTCATTTGTTCAATCTTGTGATAACTGCCAAAGAACAGGTAATGTTGGAAGAAGGCAAGAAATGCCTCTCACAAATATACAAGAAGTTGAGGTATTTGATTGTTGGGGAATTGACTTCATGGGACCTTTTCCTAACTCATACTCAAATCAATACATTCTTTTGGCAGTTGATTATGTTTCTAAATGGGTGGAAGCAATTGCTACCCCTAATGCTGACACTAAATCTGTTGTGAATTTTTTGAAGAAAAATATTTTTTGCAGATTTGGGACACCAAGAACTTTAATAAGTGATGGTGGTTCACACTTTTGTAATAAAATTCTTCAGAAAGTATTACAACATTATGGAGTAAAGCATAAGGTAACCACAACATATCATCCACAAACCAATGGACAAGCAGAGATTTCAAATCGTGAAGTGAAAAGAATTCTGGAAAAAACTATGTCATCTTCTAGAAAGGATTGGTCACAAAAACTTGATGATGCACTCCGAGCATACAGACCTGCATTTAAAACACCAATTGGTCTTTCTCCTTTCCAGATGGTCTATGGAAAATCATGTCACCTTCCAGTTGAAATGGAACGTAAAGCATATTGGGCTTTAAAATTCCTCAATTTTGATCAAAATGTAGCAGCAGATAAACGAAAGTTACAGCTACTCAAATTAGAGGAAATGAGAAACAATGCCTATGAATCATCCAGATGTTACAAAAGTAAGGTGAAAGCTTACCATGATAAAAAGTTAAAGAAAAGACACTTCACACCAGGTCAGCAAGCTTTATTGTTCAATTCAAGATTAAAACTGTTTCCTGGAAAATTGAAATCAAAATGGTCAGGCCCGTTTTTGATTAAAGAAGTTAAACCATATGGAGCAGTGGAAATTGAAGATCCAACTTCTAAAAGAAGCTGGATGGTAAATGGGCAAAGGTTGAAACTCTATTTGGATGGTGAGATTAACAAAATTACCATCAGTTATCTTTTAACTGACCCTTGAAATGCAGGAATGTCAGGCTGGAGACATTAAACCTAGCGCTCAATGGGAGGCAACCCATTCTGTTATTTGTTTATTTTAATTTATTTTCAAAAAAAATATAAAAAAAATAAAAAAATAAAAAATAAAAAAAATTTTCTTTCAATAAATAATCAAATTTTTGTTAGAAAGTTAATTTATTCACTTAACATTTTTACACAATAAAACCAATTTTGTAAAATCAATTATTCATTCTTTTATAACTTAGGAATTTTGATAAATTTAATTACAATAAGTTTATTAACTATCAAGCAAATTTCAAAAAACCCGGTGAGTTGAGAGATCTTGTTAAACACTTGAGGGTTTAATCGACATAACTTCATTCGAATTGTTTTTGCTTTAATATTTGATTTGTGTTGTTGTACAGAGAATTCAGGAAAATGATCAAGGCACATTTATTGGTGAAAAGAAACCTTGGGCCAAACAACGTACCTTGGTAAAAATTATTTTATCCTTTGAAAGCCAATTTGAGCCTAAAATAAATTCTTTGGTACCCTTAAAACCTAAATTTGTTTTAACCATTCCCTATACTTGATTGATTAAAAGAGCAGTCGAAATAAATGTTCTTACAAAAACGGGGAGTGAAAATAAGCAACTTGATTCTTTTCAAAAGAAAATAAAGTATGAAAAAGAAAAGTCAAAAATAGTGAAAAGAATCAAGTTGGGGGTATTTATTTTTCACCAATAAAAGAAAATGAGAAGTTTGGGCTAAGAGAAAGCCTAAGAATTATAAAATTCTCTTTTATGATTTTAAGTTTTTGAATTCCAAGAAAAAGCCATTGATTCTTGTAAGCCAAGCCTCATTACAACCCGTGAAAAGACCTTGTGATTTCTGAATTAACTCTGTATAACCAACCATTGATTAGATGAAAATCAAAATTAAATTCATTTGATTTTATGATTGATAGAGTGAAACAGGTTACCAATTACATTGAGATAAACACTTGGAGAGGTAAGCCTGAAATTATGCTTGGTATGTTAATAAAATATTGTAAAGAATTTTATCATTAAACCTTTGTTATATTAGATGTCTATAATTAATTATTTCAAAATGGTAAATTGTGTAAATACTTTTTGTGGTAAATTCTCGGACTAACTCAAAAATTTGATTTCAAATTTTTATTTTTATTTTTCTCTCTTGCTCGAGGACGAGCAATGTCTCAAGCCGGGGGTATTTGTTAGTCCTCAAATTTACAGTGAAAAAGTAAAGAATTCAAGAAAAATTATACTGGAGGATCTGACGCGTAGTATCAATCCCACGCGTAGCGTGGACTCTGAGTTTTGATGCTGACGCTACGCGTCACAGCCACGCGTAGCGTCAGTGCTGCGTGGACTCCAACTCTAACTTAGCCAACCACTCCACTTGGACCCAATACTGGGTACTCCACTCAGCACCAAGGGCCACCCCACTAAGCACAAATGGCCAAAATACAGTGGAAACACATCTAAGTGGCTAAGCATGATCAAATTTAATAATTTGAAGTGGCCATTATCAGCTGTTTAATGGAAGCTGAGTCAGGGGCCTGACGCGTAGCGTCAGCACCCTTGCTCAGCCCTATAAATAGGGCCATCCAACACCATTCAAGATATCCCATTCTCATTCACTTCTCTTTTTTTCTCTCTTTGTGCTCGACTTTGAGTACTTCTTTTGTGAGTTGTAGTTCTAGAATAGTTTTCTAGATACTTGAGTGTGTTTTGGGGTATTGTGATCAATGTATCGTGAAGTTTCCATCGTCTTCGTAATGTCAAACTCTGTAAGTGTTGTCTTTACTTTCACCATGTGTAACTAATTTGTTTATGTTGGAATTGGTGAACTAATCTATTGAGTATAATGTTGTGAATTCGACCTCTGCATGTTTATGATTCAAGTCCATGTTAGTATTTCAACCTTTTATTAATATGAACGTCAAATGGGAGAATGATTTTCATGTGTATTGAAACTTGTTTTATTAGTATGAATGTTAAACGGGAGAATGATTATTCATGCCGTATTGAAACTTGTTTTGACGAAAGTAAAAGTTGGAATACCCTTGGTATCTCAATTCTATAGGGGTTGTTAACCATTGTTGCCATAAGGCCAGGTCTTAATGCAAGTTTTTACTGAGAAAGCTCACGAGGGATTAGACTTTACGGTGAATTCTTAGAATTTATATCACGAGGGATCGGTTATAATGATTGTAAGCTGCAATGACATGAAACTTGATGATTAAATATGCATTTCTTGAGTTCCTCATTGTTATTCTAGATTAGGGATCTAATTTCCAACATAATTTGTTTATCTGTGTTTATCTCAAGTATCTTACCTATTCTAGATTGCAACTCAACTTTTTAGATAGATTTTTATTTTCTTTTTATCTCATGAACAACTCAACCATGCTATCTTGTGAATATTCTATAAATTGTATATAAATCATTCTTTTGTCCATAACTTTCTTCACATTTACCATAGTGAATAGAAAATTACTGTTGTTATTGGACTTTCAATCCCAGTGGAACGATATCTAAATTTTGAAAACTACAAACGATTGGTGCGCTTGCCAATTAATAACCCGGTGGTAGAAACGAATGGTTCAGACACTATCGCTGGGTTAACAATATGTAGAATGTTCCCAAGAACACTGACGGAGGAAGCTCTTAGTTGGTTCAAGAGCTTACCCTTAGGATCCATAGATTCCTAGGAAGAGATGGTAGCTGCATTTGAAAGCCATTTTGTTATCTCCAGAGATATTCCAAGGACTTCACATACCTTGGCCCAAATAAGACAGGGAGAGAATGAAACTCTCAAGGAGTTTTTGAAGAGATTTTATAAGGAGGCTGCGTTGGTGCCTAACCTCACGGAGGCTATACAGCTCCATATTATGGTTGAGGCCTTGCAACCTGGGTCTACTTTTGCCTTATCTTTGGCAAAAAGTCCTCCAACAACCTTCGAGGAGTTCTGAAGGAAAGCTTCAAAGTATGTTGGTATAGAGATGCACTTGGAAGCTACTGCAGCTAGAATGGAGTCACCAGTACCCTCGCAGCAACCACGGAGAGATAAGGAGAGGGTAAGGCCAGAGAAGCATGCCCCAAGGGAAAATTTTATGAACACTCGACCTCTGCAGTGAGACAGACATGTCTTTTCTTTCAGTAACTATGCCCCATTGAACTCCAGGCATTCTCAAATCTTGAGGGAAGTTGGCTGGCCCACGCTCAGTGTCTATAGGATAAGGAAACCCCCTCCACTGAAAAGACCTGGGAACTCACGTAAATACTGTGCCTTTCACGAGCAGGTTGGCCATCACACAGATGAGTGTAAGGCGTTGAAGAATACGGTGGAAACTTTTATTAGAGAGGGAAAACTGAAACAATATTTGTTCAAAGAGAAGTCCTTAGATGAGCAAGACAGGACAGATAAGAGAGGAAGAGATCCAAATGATGAAGGTGATAACAGTCGTAATCCAGTTAGGAGGTTCACAGCCGTAGAGAAACAGAAGGGAGTAATGATCGCTGGAGGAGCTCAACAGGATAGTATGCCTCAGCAGCAAAGGCAAGGTCGGTGTGAGGTGATTGAGATTATTTTTGGAGGATTTACGGGAGGAGGAGCATCAATCACAGCCAGAAAGAATCACCACCGAATGATCCTGTCAGTACAGGGGAAACCTAGAGACAACCGCCCTTTCAGGGATGGTGTGGTAGCACCGACGGTGACGATTTTGGCCCAACGATCCTAGGAGGTGACGATGCAGTGGTTATCATCGTTGTCATAGCCAACAAGGATGTCAAAAGAATTCTCGTCGATCAGGAAGTTCTTGTGATGTAATTTTTTATAATTGTTTCAAAAGAATGGGCTTTAACGATGCAGATTTGTAACCATATACACAAGAGCTCACGACATTCAATGGAGCGAAGCAACCCACCAAAGGGTATCTTGATACCCTCATTTCTTTTGAGGGCGAACCTAGAGCAAGAACGGTGAAGTCCAGAATCCTGGTAATTGATGTGGAGTCCCCCTACAATGGGATCATAAGCCGTCCCACTCTGAACGCGATGGAAGCAATTGTATCTACCCCACATCTCCTTATCAAGTTCATTGACAAGGACAACGGTGTATCATCCCTCTGCGGTGATCAAGAGATGGCCAGGTATTGTTACAACCTGAGCCTAAATATGGTGAAGCTAGAGGTGTTTAACAAAAAGAGGAAGTTGGATGATGGAGGAACAGCGGCTGGGTCTGTCAGTTTAATTGATCTGGACCCCAGAGCGGAATTGAAGATTAACCCTCTCAATCCTTCAAAGCCCACATCGGATGGTGGTTCCAGGGACATCGTCTTAGGGGATTCCCTAGATAAGGTCATGCACATTAATGACAAGCTGGAGTTGGTCATGGAGCAACGCTTGGTGGCACTCCTTCAGGAGTTTAAAGATCTTTTTGCATGGACCGCTGCGGACATGCCTGGGATGGACCCTGATTTCTGCTGCCATAAATTGGCTGTCTATCTAGAGACAAGACCGGTTGCCCAGAAGAAGAGGAGATTGGGACCGTAAAAATAGAAAGCAGCGTGTGAGCAAACTGAAGAATTGTTGACGGCTGGTTTCATTAAAGAGGTCTGTTATTTATCTTGGCTCTCCAATGTATTAATGGTGCAAAAGGCCAATGGCAAATGGAGGATGTGCTCGAATTATGTAGATCTCAACCGGTGTTGCCCGAAGGACCCTTATCCACTCCCAAATATCGATCGTATGGTTGATGATTTGTCTGGTTATCAATACCTTAGTTTTATGGATGCTTATTTGGGGTATAATCAAATTCCGATGTGGGAGGAGGATCAAGAAAAGACGGCTTTTGTCAATGACCATGATGTCTTTTGCTACACCATCATGCCGTTTGGGTTGAAAAATGTTGGCGCTACCTACCAGCGCATGATCAATAAGGTGTTTGAAGGCATGCACACCAAGTTGGTGGAGGTATATATTGATGATATTATCGCTAAGACTCCCGCTGGAGGTGATCACGTTGAAGATTTATGCCATGTGTTCACTCGGTTGCGACAATACAACATGAGGTTGAACCCATTAAAGTGCACCTTTGCAGTCCTAGCTGGGAAGTTTTTGGGTTTCATGTTAACCCAATGCGGCATTGAGGCCAATCCTAGTAAGTGTCAGGCGATACTGGATATGCAAAGCCCCAAGAGCTTGAGGTAGGTACAGTCGTTGAATGGAAAGGTAGCCGCTCTGGCTCGGTTCATGCCTAAAATGGCGTATATGTCCCTTCCTTTGTATAAGGCATTGAAGAAGCACAAGAAGTTTGAATGGGGAGAGGAGCAAGAGCAGGCGTTCCAGCAGCTCAAGGCAGTGCTATCAAGTCCACCAATATTGGTAAAGCCAGATCCTGGTGAAACCCTCATCCTGTACTTGGCGTTTTTTGATGAAGCCTTGGGCGTAGCATTGGTCAAAGAAACCCCAAAAGGACAAAGGCCAGTGTACTTCACTAGCAAGATATTCCAGGGGGCAGAGGGTAGATACCAAAAGATAGAAAAGGCCGCTCTTGCGGTTATATGGGCTTCATGACGGTTGAGACCGTATTTTTATGCACATCCAGTTTTGTTAAGAACGGATCTGCCACTCCGCTCCGTGCTTAGTAAACCGGACCTCGCTGGAAGGATGATCAAGTGGTCTATCGAACTCTCTGAGTTCGAAATTTCTTATGAACCATGAGGAGCCATCAAAGCACAAGTCTTGGCAGATTTTGTAGTTGAAATGACGGGGACAGATCCTGCTACACCTCGAGCACATTGGACTGTTTATGTTGATGGGTCATCAAACAATAAGGGTTGTGGAGCTGGCGTTGTTGTGGAGAGCGACGACGGTGTGCATTTGGAGATTCCCCTTCGATTCAATTTCAAAACTTCCAACAATCAGGTTGAATATGAGGCATGTTTGGCTGGCCTCCGTGCAGCAATCGATATCGGTGCAACAGAAGTGACATTGTGCAGTGATTCACAGCTAGTGATATCACAGATTCAAGGCGAGTATCAGGTCCGCGAGCCCCAACTTCAATTGTATTTGAATTGTGTGAACGAGCTGAAGGGGAGATTTAACGTGCTGGAGTTTAAGCATGTGCTAAGAGAAGAGAATACCAGAGCGGACATCTTGTCAAGAATTGCAAGCACAAAATAGCCTGGTAGCACAACGACGGTGGTTCAAAGCACGCTGACATCGCCTAGCATTCCTATGTTCCCTTCTCTTAATTCTATAATGGTTAATTACCCCTACGAGGATTCTTGGGTTATCCCATATATCCGTTATCTGGCTGACGGACAACTTCCCACTGATGAGAAAGAGAGAAGAAGAGTGAAAAAGGAATTGCCATATTTCACTATGGCTTATGGTGTTTTGTACAGAAGAGGATTCTCAGTGCCTTATCTCATCTGTTTGAAAGAGAATGAAATACAAGGTGTAATGGAGGAAGTACATGAGGGGCAATGTGGGCACCATGCCGGGGGAAGAAGCTTAATGAGAAAAGTCCTTAGGCCTGGGTATTGGTAGCCCACAATGAAGCAGGACTCAATTGAATTTGTGAAGAAATGTGATGCTTGTCAGAGATTTTCTAATCTTCATCACACATCGGCCCACGAACTCTCTTCATCCGCGGTGCCATTGCCTTTCTATCAATGGGGCCTCGATATCCTGGGTCCATTCCCCACAGCTCCAGGAGGCATTAAGTATCTAATCGTGGGAGTTGATTACTTCACCAAGTGGATTGAGGCAGAGCCGGTAGTGCATATCACATTAGCGTGAACACGACGTTTTGTATATGAAAATATCATAGCTCGATTTAGCGTTCCAGGGTGGATTATAACTGACAACGGCACCCAGTTCACAGATAAGAAGTTCACAGATTTACTTGAAGGACTGGGGATAGTCCAAATCTTTTCATTTGTTGAGCATCCCCAGACAAACGGCCAAGCGAAAGTAGCTAATAGAGAGGTGCTAAAGGGGTTGAAGAAGCGTCTTGGTGAAGCCAAGGGAGGATGGACTGATCAGCTATGCCATGTCCTGTGGGCGTACCGTACTACACCACATTCTTCTACTAATGAATCCCTATATCGGTTGACTTACGGGGTTGAAGCGATGATTCTGGTGGAGCTTCAGACCAGATCGGCTTAAGTGGAATACTTTTCAGCTGGGGACAATGACGCCAATTTGGCATCAGAGCTGGATGTCCTCCATGAGTTGAGGGAAGAAGCTTTTGTTAGAGACCAGGTGATAAAGGCGAAGGCAGCCCTCCGGTACAATAAGCGTGTGCAATACAGAGCTTTTAATATGGGAGATCTTGTTCTGTGGAAGGCGAGTGTGGGAAATAAGTTCGCTTATCAAGGAAAATTGGCACCAACATAGGAAGGCCCTTACAGAGTTTCTGAGGTAACTGGAAAGGGGTCATACCGGCTTGAGAAGCTTGATAGAACACCAATCTGTAATAAGTGGAACACCCAGAATTTACGTATTTATTACAGCTAGTTGGTAAGACGGCATGTACTCTTTTTCCTTACTTGAGTTTTTTCCCATTGGGTTTTCTCAAGAAGGTTTTAATGAGGCATGACCCCAACTGCGCTCCCTTTGTAATATACATTTAATTTAATGAGAATACAATTTATGAATCTATCGCTCTCACCTTTTCCTTTCTATGTTGTGATTCGTAGCCATAGGCCGTTACACATAAGGACCCCCAGGACGGATGATCTCAATCACATATTCTGTGAATTGATGATGTAACTCCTTGAGGGGTGAAATGGGTTGTAGGATTAAACCGAACCCCATTTGAAGGCCCAGATTGTAGGATTAAACCGAACTCTGGGTACGGTTAGTAGGATTAGACCGAACCCCGTCTGAAGGCTTGGACTGTAGGATTAAACCGAACTCCAAGTATGGTTAGTAGGATCGAACCAAACCCCATTTGAAGGCCCAGATTGTAGGATTTAACCGAACTCTGGGTACAGTTAGTAGGATTAAACTGAACCCTGTTTGAAGACTTGAGTTGTAGGACTAAACCGAACCTCAAGAAATGGGTTGTAGGATCTAACCTTTTTCAAGGTTGTACCGAACCCCACATGAAGGCTTGGATTGTAGGATTGAACCGAACTCTAAGTACAATCGCCGTCCTCACTTCTGAAGTAGTTCTCACAAGGCGGATGATTGCAAACACTGCGATATTGCATTGTAGAGGTCGAATGAAATTTTTCACCCTCCAAGGAGTTAAAGGTAACACTTCACAACAGATATTTGCTTCCCGAAACACTTATACTTAGGGATAGAAACATGCGTGAATAATTCAACGAAATATTGCTTATCTATTACGGTGTCCGTTATTTTCTCCGGGGTGCAGACTACGCTTTTGATGTTAACATGGTTAAACAAAGCGGTCTTGCGATTAATACAAAGGTAAAAGCATAGTATGTATGTCTAAGTTATTTGATAACTATACGCTTGTCACAAATGATAAAAGCAAGGTGAAGGAAAATTTTATTTACTTAAAGAAAAATTATATAAATATGAGTTTATGGAGGCTGGAGCTGATCCCAGTACAAAGCTATAAAATAAAAGTGAAAAAACTAAGGAGTAGGTGTTTGATTCTCCGTTGTGGGCGCATCCATCCCCCCTCCTTGGCTCCTTCAACTCTGGTCTCCTGGCCAGATTGGATGTTCTCTTGAATAACATTTTCAGGGCCAGGAGTAACCGGTGGTGGTTCCATACTTTGGCCCTCCGGAAGAGGGGGCAGTTCATAAAGAGAATTCGGAGGATCCACGTGCGAGCCGTCACTCTTCACCATAACAAGTTTCCCTCCGTGGAACTCGTAGAATGGATCCAGCCAGTACAAGTTGAGTTTTACATCGGGATTGTAGTAGAAGACCTGACGAAGGGCCAGGCCGAAGGATTCAAAAGCTACTTTCTTGCATATTTCCAAAGCCTTAGCAGCCTTGGCCTTGGAAGCAGCCAACCTTTTCTGAAGCTTGGTAACTTCTTCCTCCAACGGCCCAGCACCCGCACTCCCCTTCTTCAACTCTTCAATCTAAGCCTGCAACTCCTTCTTGAGGGCCTCTCACTCACCTAAGCTTTTGCTATGGCCGGCCTCCGTTGTGGCAAGATCCTCACTCAGCTTGGCGGGTCTCTTTTTCTCAAGCTGGAGCTCTTCTTCCAGGAGGGGGATGGACTTGTTCTGTTGCTGAAGTTCAGAAACTTGCCGCTCCAAAGATTTGTTGGTAAAGTGGAGTTGGCTTATTTCTTCGGTTTTCTTCTCCAGCTGTTCTTTAGCCTTTTTCAGCTCCAACTCAACCCCCTGGTAGTTTCCGCTTGCTTGGCCGCCCAGGCCTCCTTTACAGTGATGTCAGCCTCAAGTTTTTCAACTTGTTCCATATAATCTGCCTTATCGCTTAAGGAGTCCAGAAGGCCGGAGAGTTCATCCAGCTGCCAGCGACCGGCCTTACATGCGCCCCACTTTAGCAGTTTCGAGAGAGGGGCGGAGGCAATACCTTGCCTTAGGAAGTGTGGGAGGCATCGACCCTTGGAACTAGAGGTAGGGAGAAAGGAAAGATTCTTTCGGAGGATCACTAACCGGAGGAGGCCCGCTTTCTGACTCCGTCTCAGTACCGGTGTGCGAAGGAGGGGCAGAGGAAGAAATAGCTGGTTTCTTCCCCTTAGCTTTCTTCATGCCAGTCTCTTCCAGAGTCTTCTGACGCTTTCTTGGAGACTCACCAGTAGAGGATTTCCTTTTGTCAGCAGCCTTAACCAGGACCCTCTTCTTTTTCTTTTCAGGGACTGGCTGCTCCTAGCTTTCTTCCTCAACTTGAGGTTGCTCCTCAGGATCCTGTTCATCAAGGAGAGGTATACCGTCCCCCACAGCGGATGTCAAGGGGATAATGGGAGCTTCAGCCTTGAAGGAGTTCCTCTTGGCTTGGATGCTGTTCTTCTCAGAAGAGGAATCATCATCTGCCAGCATCGATTTTAGAGAAAGCATGTCGGCGGAAGCTTTTTCGATTTACTCTGCAAAACAAGGAAAATAAAGTTAAAATACTGAAGGCAAAAACACATAACACGAAATGAACAGGCAACGCGTGCAGCTAAAGAACGGATATTACGAAGGTATTTATTCCTGACAGCGTCACTCCCAAGGAGATGTCTGCAAGAGAACCCCTTAAGGGCTTTTGAGGCCGATTGCACGGCACTCAAACCTTCCACAGAGTGAGGGGAAAGTTCACCCTTTTCAGTATAGTAAGCACGGCTCAGCAACAGGAAATGCTCGTGCGTCCAGCTAGTGGGGAATTTTATGAATCCCTCATTGTTGAGCCAGAACACTGGCTTGTATGCTTGCACTCGAATCCGCGTATAATAATGCTTGAAAAAGCGCCCATCGATCTTCGCGGATTCGGTGTAGGATTTGAAATTTACTATCCTTGAGTCACAACGGAGCGTTATGAACCCAAGGCCGCCCTTCTTGTTGGCACAGCGGACCACTTGGCAATAATAGAAAAGTTTTGCCATAGTGGCTGTGAAATTGAAGTGCTCCCCGAGAACTTTAAGAGCACACACCAGGCCCCAGCTATTAGGGTGCAATTGTGTGGGGGCGCAGTCAAGGAAGCAAAGGATGGCCATCTGAAACTCCGTCATTGGGAAACGAACTCCCAAGTGCTGGAAGACGAAGTCATACATGTATACCGACCTCTCATTTGGGACTCGATGGCAGACTCGCTCCATAGGCCAGGGTGCAAGGATGAGAAAACGGTCTTTGTATTTCTTTTTGGAGTAGACAGAGAATCGAGCTTCAACAGGATAACCATCCTCCCTTGCATGGTGCGAAGCGATGTTCAGGAATTCTTCTTCGACCCAGCAATATGGGGACTCCCTATTCAGCCTCTCCCAATGTAGCTGGTGTGCAACAACGTTGACACACCCTTCCGCAGTTTGCAGAATCAATGTCTTTCCAGACCCAGGAATCTCCATCACATCTGATGCATGTTGAAACGCCTCTGTACTGTGATAAAAGGCAATGTCGTCAGAGAGGTAGCCTTCAGCATTTGACCCACTGTCAGAGCGACTGGTAGCCCTCGAGTCAAAGGAACCCTCAGGGCGGCGCCGAACCAATTGCGCTCACGAGGAAGAAGTTTCAACCCTCTATGAGCGACGAGGCCCAGCCACAGGGAGATTCACAGGAATCCTCCCACCACGGTGGCTAGAGGGGGCACGTGAACTCAAATTCCCCCTGTTCGAGGTACTAGCGCTGCTTGGCCTAGGGCGCATGGTTGAAGTTGAAGCAACCAAAAATAATATGAAGGTAAGAGATAAGGAGGTTACCTAAGGAAGGAATAATGGAAGGAAGAACTTTGCGAAGGGAAAGAACAGCAACAGAGTCTTCAAAATTTCAGCAGAGGTTTACTAAGCTTGAAGGCGAAAGTAAGTTCCGAAACTTGCTAGTGATCAGCCAAGAGTCATGTCGTATGCCCCAAAATGTAACCTTTTGGATTTAAACGACCCCGTCGTTTCATGGTCCAAGGCATGAAATGGTGACGCTTCATGAAAAGTTTCAAGTGAAATGGGCCCACAGAAGCCAAAGTCCAGGCCCAATAAGCCCAACTGACGGTTATTTTTAGGACAATGATGGCTCACATTTTAAAAGGGCATTAATTGTCCAATCATTTTAGACGCATTAAATGCATCCCAACAACTATTCGAATACCAAGAGTTACGATTTCCAAAAACTCTTGGGATTACCCTTATTTCAAATCTTTGTCCAAATCTGCTGTAAGGGCATTAAGAGGGCAGATACGTAACCTGTAGAACGGTTACACTGACAGAATGCCAACACGTAGCTGACAAGAGTTTCAAATGATATCTTCGGAGTATCTTACCGGCATCCAGACCTCTTGAAGACTGTGTAGCTCGTATGAGCAACTTAACAGTCCCTCATACAAGCTAGGGGACAAATGATATGGTCTCGATACCGGCCCCTCAAGTTGTGACGTCAGCATGACTGTTCCAGAGGGGCAACTGGTATCACAGGGCAGTATCTTCACACCGGTTATCCGCTCTCATCGGATACTTTATCTGTTCTCACCTCATCGGATACTTTATCCGCCCTCATTTCCCCGTCACGTATAACCGTTTGCCTTAGTGTCACAATGAGATAAGAGGGGTTATAACTTATCAAGTGTGGATACTCTACACAGTAGAATGTGCCAATATGACTTGCAGAAAGGAGTAGGTACAATCGCAGGCGTGATGTACGGAAAAGGTAATTATCCTCCATCCCTGTGTCAGGATCGTACACTAATAATTGACCTACCCCCTATCAAACTCTGAGCACTGAGCCACTTTGATTGACACTCTATACACGGTATCAGAACCTATGGGCCCACCTACGTCCAACGATTCATTTTCCATGTCCAACTATAAATAGCATATTCCAATACACATGCAAGGTTATGTTGTTCTAAATCTCATATTACTATTGCATTACTTAAGTGTTCACAGAGTTTATATATACTCTTCTAACTTGAGCGTCGGAAAATCCTCGCAGGTGACACCACCTTTCGCCCACACCACTACGAGACTCTTTATCGCCTGGTCTATACTAGTTCAGGTACTATGTTAGAAATTATAAAAGAGCCATTTAGAAGTAGAAAAAAAGAGATTAGAAGAAATTATATGTCTAAATTAAGTTAGCTAGTAACTAAGAGACAAATTTTTGAGTATAATCGCCATTAAACTTGAAAATAAATAGGACTCACCAATTAATTAGTAACTTTTGGAAACTAAGAAATATCACCCTAAGTTGTGACGCCTGAGCTAAAGTGATATCTAAGTCTTTAATTAACAACTAAATAGTTATAAAGCAAAAGAGATTTAAGTGTAGTTAAAGAAGCGAAATAAGTAAATTAATCACTAAAGAAAGAAGTTACCGAACTTAGTAAATTTATGCTTAAGAAGGATATTGCGGTTGTAACATAAGGGACTAAGTTGAATGTAAGAGATTAATTCAGGACAAAAGGGATTGATGACCAAGAAAATGAGGTATTTAACTAACAAAATCCACCTAGATCCCTAAGCAGTAAATGGTCAATCATAGAACAAATAAAATTTGGTTAGTCAAAAGAATATCATTGTAAAAGCAATCTAAATAAAGTAGTGACAGATAAATAAGAAAATAAAAAGGTTATAGAATTTAACAATTATAAGAAAATAAAATATCACTAAATCATTGTTAGGATATAAAAGATTAGTGGCTCATTTAGTGATCAAGAAAATAAGATTAATAATAAAGTCCACCTAGATTAGAAAGAGGAAATAACCAATAATGCCGCTTGATAATAACTAAGGAGTTTATAATTGGACCTCAGGAAGTTGAATTAAGTAAGGAAGTAATCATACGCAAGTGAATAGAGAATGCCCAACAAATGGATAAATGAAAAATATAGAGAGCATTGAACTAAATAGTATACCCTTAGTAACAAATTAAGTTAAGATCAATGACGTAAACTGTATAAATAGTAAGGATATAATATGAACGCTTACATCTAGTTGCCTATATGAGTAAACTTTTAGTGACGTTAAGTGCGCGATTACTTGCTAAGCCATGGTAATGGTGAAGATTAAAATTTATATCATGTGTATGTGTAATGACTTCTTAATATAACACTTGTTGGGATATGTGACTATGAATGATTGTATACATAAACATACGTGTGGTAGTTACGTGATGAATGTGGTATAACGCATTGTATGTTGTGATGCTATTGAACACTTGTTGATGTGGTATGGTTGTGAATGTTGTATGGTGCATGGATAACTATATAAGGAAATTTATAAATAAAAGATTTGGAAAATGGTATCGATAAGGGTCCCAAATGATTATAATATGAAAGTATGTGAGACTCGGATCCAAGATGAATTATGGGCGTTGTAGCGCCAATGTACCCCAAATAGTTGAGAAAGTGTAAAATCTCCTTTCATTCCTAAGTGTCGGGTAAAATTTCTAAAATAAAGAAAAAGAGGAAAATTGGTTAAGTTGAATAAAGGAAAAGAACTCAACACTAGGAATAGAAGATAGTCATTTAGGGGACCCTACCGAGGACCACTGAATAAAAAATGAATTGTTGAATTATGCATCATATTTGGAGTTAAGAAGGGATGTTAGAATAATCCCCTATAGCATATAGTGATGGGTACACTGAAGAATCTGTCACGCCTCGATACCCAAGGGCAGTCTAAGGAGTATATCGAAAGCGGGAATTCTAATGGCTCGGATTTGCATCCGTCACCAGACAGCCCGTGAAAAACCCTGGTATACTTCGACAAGAGGTGAGATTTTCTGTGACTGTGGAGTGGCCGTTCTGTAAAGACGTGATTGGGCATTATGATGATTGGACTGCGAGTCCTTACCCATTTGAGAAAACTAGAACGAGGGGAGCTCCAGTTGCTCTAGTAGGGTAGAGAGAATAAGGTGGGATTATTATGCACATGTATATTGTATATGAGATTGTTGAGGAGGAGATGGGCCCATATGCATCATGATGACTAACAGAAGAATCGAAATAACGATATGAACTCATACATTGCATCGTTGTATTGAGATTATGATCATTCGTGATTTGAGTATGATTATATGAATTCCAGTATCCCTGAAAGGTGAATGGGGAACTGGGAATGGTCAGTGAGACCAAGAGTGGTGAGACGACTTAGAATACATGTTAGGAATTCCCAAAGAGAGTTGGGAAGGGTTGATTGTGATTGATTGAATTGTATGGGGTGAGTGTTAGAAATGAATCTCCCCGATTGTTGTGGAGGCAAAGACTCATCTTTACAACTATTTTTCCAGACCTTTCGATTAGACCATACATTGTAGAGGATCATACAGACTTCACATCGAGGACCAGTTAGACTCTTCTTGGGCCAAGGACGAATAGAATATGTTGAAATTTATTTTCATTTACGGGAGCCTGCGTGCCCCTTTACTTTTAGTATGTACAGTTACAGTTACAACCATGTATTATATATCATGTATCTATTCCACCAAGTCTTCTTGTACAAAAAAAACTTCCATATTTTTCTAAACTCATAACTTCTCAGTTGACTAGGATAATCTAGTGGAAGGGGTTATCCTAGTTAACTGAGGGTGTTACATTTAACATCTAGCAGACCTGATATAATGTTTAATGTATGTGTCTATGCAAGATATCAAGTAGACCCCAAGGAATCTTATCTGTCTGCAATGAAAAGGATTCCAAGGTATCTTACAGGTACCACTAACATTAGGTTGTTCTATAAGAGAACAAACTCCTTTCCTCTTCTTGGATTTTGTGATGTAGATTTTACAAGTGAAAGATCAGATAAGAAAAGCATAAGTGGTGGATGTCACTTTTTGGGAACTAGTCTAATCTCTTGGAGTAGCAAGAAACAAAACTCAATAGCCCTCTCTACTACTGAAGCAAAATATCTATCTACTACCAGTTGTTGTTTATAACTTCTGTAGATGAAATATCAATTAGAGGATTATTCAATTCAGGAAGAAGAGATTCCTGTGTTTTGTAACAACACCAATGCTATCATTCTATCAAAGAATCCTATTCAGCATTCAAAGGCAAAGCACATTAAAGTTAAGTATCATTTCATTTGCGAATATGTTTAGAAAGGCACTTTGGATATGAAGTATATGGATACAGACCATCAATAGGCTGATATCTTCACTAAACCTTTAGCTGAAGCCAGGTTTGCTTTTATAAAGTACAATCTGAACTTGTGAAATATCATGTGATTGAAGTGTCTGTATGACTGCAGTCTGCATATCTTCTTACTTAGAATTATTTTTATTTTTATTCACTTCTATACTAAGAGACTCAATCTGTTGCATCATTTATTTATTTATTTATTTATTTGTAACGTATGGCATTCAGTTATTTCTTGGAATGCAACCATTTCTGAACCGTTTTCCCTCTGTTAAGCCATATTGTCCTTTAAATAACCTCTCTTAGTTATCACTTCAACCTCTGTAAAACCTTTTCATTTTCTCTGAAACTACCTTAATTTCTCTTTCCTTCTTCGAGTACTATTTGCCCTAAAACCTTCTTCTTCTTAAACTCTTCCTTTTCTCTATTACAATGGATGGAATCTCTCTCTCTCTGTTAAGGATATGATTGAGTCCATGTTCTTTGATGCTTCTCAGCATAAGCTTGAAGGCAGAGATGTTACTGTTGAAGTTGATGGAATCGGGTGGAGCAGTTTCTACCTGGATAAAGAACCCTTTTCTCCATCAGTGACCCTCGAGCTCTGGAGAACTGTCTTGGTAGGCAAGACAAAGTGCATTCTGATTGGAACTCTGCGTGAAAAGAAGATTGAAATTTCTAAAGATGTGCTCGTAACTGTTCTTCAGTCCAACCCTGGAGGAACTATCTTTACAGAAGATTTTAAGTTTACTGAGGTTTCACCATTAATGAAGCCCTATTAGGAAAAGCTCGTCCAAATAAAACAGTCTCTAGAAGCTTATTACCAAAGGCAAAAATGCTTCATCTCTTGATGCATCAGGTGTTTTGTCCTCGTAAATCTACAAAGGACACTATATCCAAGTTGGATCCTTTCTGCATGTACCACATGTTGATTAAGGAAAAAATAAATCTGACCAACATCATTCTGACCTATATGATGACATTTGTTATGAAAAAGCAGAAAAAGATCCTTTACCTGTAACATCCTGAATTTTTAAAATAGAGAATTAATTACCGGAATAAATATTAGAAATTGGTATATGGAATATTTAACATCCCAAACTATTGTGAATAATTAAATTGATGATTTTGAGGACTGTTAGGAAATTATGGAGACCGGTTAAGCTGAAATTAAGCCCGGTTAAGATATGGGTGTTAGACCAAGTATCTCGGAATGAGATGATATTGGTCAGGGCTATTAGAAATATTATTGGGAGTCCGAATATGTATTCGAAATAATTTTCAGATGAGATATTGAGCCCGAACTGAGAACCTGTTAGTTATAAAACGATGAAGTTTTAATGAATGGGAACTAAAATAAATCAAAAACCCAATTTTCTTTTCACTATTCACGTATGGTTACCGAAGGTGTTGAAGCATATGCACTTCATTTTCTTCTCTTCATCATCTTCTCCATTTCTCTTTTCTTCCTCCTCCAAACCCTAGCACATTGGTCTCACCTTCCACATCTCCTCATTTTCGTTGGTGGAGCTTGAAGGAGGCTTGTGGAGCTGCTGTTTTCTCCTTCTTTCCTTCCATTTTCGCAGCTTTCTCTCCCTCTATTGAACCCATTTTCATTTTTGGGTGTGAGGTAAGAAATACTCACTAGTTACTTAGGTTTTTGCCATGGTTGTATGATAATATGAGTTTTGGGAGCCATGCATGTGTATGAATGTTCTTGAGGAGAGTATTTAATGCAAGGGTTTAATGTGGATTTCTATGAGAATAAGATTTCTTTAGGAAGTAATGAAGTGGAGGCATTTATGGTTGGAAGGAGAAGAATATTTATGAAGGTGGTTGGAATTTTTATGAAACCCTAGCTTCATAAGTTTGGGGGAAAATGAATAATGGGGGTGTGAATTTGAATATGGTTTGATGTTGTAGGATGAAGAGAGAGTGATAATGACCATGATGATTTAAGGTGAATGATTGAGAGTATTGTTGGTTGATTTTGATAAAATCCTTAAGTATTAGTAAGTTGGGGATTTTGACCCACTTGGTGATTTTGATGATTTTGGCACCTTAGAATGATGCTATACATAGGAATGAATATTTGAAAGATAGGAGTTGAATATTGATGTTGATAAAATGGTGAACTAAGTCATGAGTTGCAAATGATGATATATGCATGTATATAGGTATGTTGATTTGAGAGAGTAATCTTAAGTGTTAATGTTTATAATATTGAAAATGATTGCAAACCATTAATAGTGGACTAGGAAATGGATATTTGAATTAATGAAGCTTTAAGTCTTGATATGCCCATTTGGGGGTTATTATTTGGTGATACTAGTTAAGTAACTCATGAGATGAGTTAGAAGCCTTATGGATAAGGGCTATAGTATTGTTGTTGATGGGATTGTTAACCATTTGAGCCCTAGGAGATCTTAGCTTTGGGGAAAGGAATTCCCGAAGCCTAATACAAGCATAGGAATCTGGAGTACTAGACAAATCTAGGACTTAATCATGGGTTAGGTGATGATGCTTAAGATGATGCTTTGTGATAGTATAATAATGACAATTGTATGTATATTTGTTGTGATAGGGTTGCATCCTTGACGATGATGTGGAGCAATCGAGGCATTTGGAGCTTTGGAGTGGTGGATCTTCTCTCGAGGTAGGAGAGGAGTTTGCATTTCAAATCGCATGAGTGAATTCATTGTTAATTATGTATATGTTAAACTCATGCAATGCCTTGCCATGAATGTTTTATATGATTAATTTGATGAAGTGATGAATGATGGCTTGGCTTATGTTGATTGTTATGCAAATCTATGTATATGTATGATATTGGTGATAAGTGTTTATTAGTCCCTTGTTTGGACATGAGTTAAATGATGGTGAAAATGTGTGAATAAATGAATTAAACCAAGTGTAGAGGATTATTTTGAGATGAGAAAAGTATTGATGAGAGGTGTATTAAAGCCTTCATTTTATAGTTGAGGAATTAGGATTTAAAAGAGTGATTGATGAGTTGAAATAAGAATTTGAGTATGAATGGTTAGAGCAAGTTTCATATGCCTCATGTGATGTGTAAGATGTGTTGAAGTTGAATAAATTGGAGTGGTATGAGTTTTGGTGTGTCAGCTTATTAAATCCACGCGTTTCTGCACTAGAACTGGTATTCTCGCTCAGGCGAGATGGATTCTCGCTTGAGCGAGAATCCCCTGGACCAGAATTATGGTTTCTGGCTCCATCTCACTCAGGCGAGATGGCGTTCCACTCAAGCGAGGTGCGTACAAATGAAGTTTGGAGATACTGGACGAATCTCGCTCAAACAGGCGTGACCACGCTTGAGCGAGCATGATGGAAAAGTGGCACTGGGTGAATCTCGCTTAGGCGAGAGGCGTGGCATGCTGAGTCTCGCTCAAGCGAGCGAGTACGAGATTGGATACTGGAAGATTTCCGCTTGAGCGAGAGTGACTCGCTCAAGCGAGATGGTGACCTGATACTCCAATACTTCTTCGCTCAAGGAGATTTTTGGGCGCTCAAGCGACCCACCTCAATCTCGCTCGGGCAAGGGTGTGGCTCGCTCAAGCGAGCGGGCGTGAAAATGCTACTGGAAGTATTTCGCCTACGCGAAAGGACTCGCCCAAGCGAGTGATGTTGATCTCGCTCAAGCGGTGGTGAATCTCGCTTGAGCGAGTTGCCCAGAAATGAAATTTGTTTCATTTTCCTTGTGCTGGGCTTATGTTGAACCCCTTTTTCCTTATAAGATGAGATAATTATGGGAATGATTAGTACATGGGGACTAATTATTTGTGGTATAATTACCACTAAGGATGGAGTAATGAAAGGATGATATTGAGAATCTAATGATAGGATTATGAGATATATCCTTAGGATGAATTTGAAATGTATGAAGGGATAAACAAATGACATTGTATGAAATATAAATGGATGAATTAGAGGGAATATGATGTTAAATAATATTAGATAATGACGTTGAACACTCTCTTGTAGAAAGAGATGTATAATTATATTGTTGACTTGTTGTGTACCATTGTGTGTGATACAAGCATGGTCTTGTATATGTGGTATGAAATACGAAATTGATAATGTTGTGAATGCCACACAATTTTGTATATATACATATATGAGTATACTTGAACAATGGTAATGAATAATGAGATGAAAATCCACTAAATGAAGTGTGATAATGTTGATGAATAATTTATGACGTTGAAATGCCATGGTGGCTGTTTGCAAGTGTTATCTTGCGTGTATGAGATGAAATAATTATGAAATATGTTGTGGTGAAAAGACCACGTATAAAACCTGAAACCAATGGTCAAGAGATTAATGATGAGAAAGCCCACTAAGGCGTACATGGTGATGTTGGTGATTAAAATGATGATGATGATGACTGGCATATCGATCGCTGTCTATGTGGAATATTAGGGGGTTCCACTAGGCGGGCCCAGTGGGAGGGTGGCTCAGTGCACGAGCATTATTGTTGTTTCCCATGTGACTCGGTGTGTGAGTCACGAAGCTGTCCATAGATTGGTGACGAGGCACCCTATGTGGCAGGCCCAGTGGGTGGGCAGCTCTATGGTGAGCGAGTTACCTCGGTGTCCGACGGGGCACGGCTCTCTCGATGTGTGTTCGGGAGGGGTCCGTAGCATTTTTGGCAAGTGAGGCCATGTTATTAATCCGTAAGTCACGGGGTGACTAGTGCTACAGATGGGTGATTGCGGTTTGGTACCAGTAAAATAGATTGTTGAGATGCATGCATGCTTTGAGATATATGTACACATTTTACTACTGCAGTAGGGGCATAGTAGCACACCTATGCTTAACCCACAACTTGGTGTTTATTCCCACAGTCGGATCCGCATTGGTTGTCAAATTCATATAGTATGGAGATATGCCAGAATATGATGATGATTGATAAAGATTGAAATGATGGTATTGGCACTGATGAGATGAGAAGTTAATATAATGAAAGACCACATAAAAGTAATGAATGATATGAATATATAAAATGATGTGAATATGACGATATGTATGATATGGCCCAATGTAATGAAGGGCGTATTTAATTATGATTGGAAATGATGATGTTAGCCCATAGTGGCTTGATGAAAGACCAAAATGGTCTATATTGATGAGTTGGCCCATTGGGGCGATGTGATAGATATGTGCTGGCCCATTAGGGCGGTATGATAAATGTGTATATGCTTGCTTTGCTATGATTTAATGAATAAGTACGTATTGATTTAATGATCAAGTGTATATATATATATATATTGATGAATTAATGATCTATGATGATTGTTGATGTGTTTAGCAAAGCATACATGATGTTGATATGCATATGCATATAATTTCAATTGTATTCATATCGTCATTTGAAATGTATAACTCACTCTCCCATGTGGTCTACTTTTTAGTATTGGTGCAGGGAAAACCATGGGAAGAGGATGATTTAAAAGTGAAGCTTTTGGGAAGGTAAATAGTTGTAATGGAATGCCTTGGCCGGCAGCGACTGTATTTTAGTGGGTTGTAAAGGAATGTATGTAATAGTACTGATTTTAGTGGTAATCTTGAATGTATTATGAATAAAGACTTGAGTGGTTATTGTATTGGTCTTTGGGGGTGTATGTACTCATACCCGCTTGATTAGTGTATAAGTGTTGATGCCATATGTCTTGTGGTCGAATTGGTTATGGACCTTGATGATGTATGATGCATGACCATATAGATAAGTATATACCTATATCTTAGGCATGTGAATATGTAAAATGACGATGGTTATCTACTAGGCCTATGTTATGCCATTGCATGCGTTGTCGAGCCTTTTCTCATATCTTCATATATGGGACTAGGCGTGTGCCCGGTATACACATTTTTTATTCCGCTGTAAACTCTGATATTTTGTATACCTTTATGGGCAAACTATTTACCGATCCAGTTATGGGTTATTTAATCTCACTCTTTGGTTTTCTGTGATTTGGGTCTTGATGTGGTCATGGTGGTGTTTTGGAAATGTTTTCCAACGCGAAAAATTTATTCACATTTTTATTAATTATGTCGATCATATCGGGATTCGAGTTCAGAAAATCAAGGGTGTTACATTACCTAGCCGTTCTCATGAAGATTTTTAACCTGAAGAATATGCCTCTAGAATCCATAACTGATTGGATGACTTACATTCCATTGATAACCTAGTTGCCATCCTTTTCTCCCCTAATGAACCAGACTATAACCTCTGCTACTCAAGTTTCAGTACAAAAATCTTCTATGAAGAGGAAACCTAAGTCTGAACATGTCGAGGAACCATCTAAGGCAAAAAAGCCTAAGGTTATAAAAGTTTAAGTGAAAACTGATAGACTCCTGCTGAGTAGTCTAAACCCACCCCTGCTCACACCACTCAACCATCATTTGCCTCGGATGACGAACTGCCCATTGGTCAAGTCTTAAGAAAGAAAAAGTCTGAAACTCAGCCCTTTACTACTACCGAACCTCAGCCTGTTGCCTTGAACCCTTCTTCCAAGAGCTCTTCTAATCCATACTCCTCCTCCTTGAAGGATTATGTTAAGATTCCCTCCTAGAAGTAGTATGTCAACTTTATTTGTTATTATTACTGAAAATTCCCTGATGTGGATGTCAAGCATTTGACAAAGTATGACTAGGTCAACCTATATAATCTTAACTATGATATGTATAAGTAAGACAAGGCTGCATAGGAAGCTGAAAAAGATGAAGCTAAGAAGAACGTTGAAGCTGAAGCAAATACTGTTAAAAGAAAGTCTATTGAATAGCCTAAGTCGTATAAGCCTTCTGTGAAGAAGAAGAAGAAGAAGAAGAAGAAGAAGAAGCAGTCTGCATCCTTTATCAAGACTCCTTCTAAAGCCTCTGTTCAAACCCATCTTCTACCTCTACCACAGACCTCCCTTCTACACCTCACCCTCAGATACCTATAACTAAACCTTTTACATGCCCACCTAAATCTAAACCTAAACCTTCTATACCCTTACCTAAATTTAAACTTAAACCGTCTACACCTGCATCTAAACCTACAACTACACCTTTTGTACCCCTATCCTTTATACCCAGATCCTTTGTACCCTAAATTAACTACTCTCTACACTCTCAATATTATCAACCTCTTGCTATAAAGATAAGTAAAGATGTACCCGAATGCTTAAAATAGATAAGTAAAGAGGCCTCTTTTCATAAAACCTATCGATGCAATCCATTTATGTGTTTATCCCTGAAGCATGTCTCTACAATTGCTGCTTATACTTGTCCTTGAGAAGATCAACAAATTTAAAGTTGAATCAACGGTTATCTCATGGAAGCCTATAAATACTAAGAGACTCTAAAATATGAAGAGGTTGACACATTAGACATTCTTTGATCTCCTACAAGAACCAACAAGTCTGAAAAACTTTCCTATAAAATTTTCTATGTTCTTATATCCTCTATGTAAGTCTTCTTTGCAACTTTTCTTCCAGCAGACCTTGACTTATCGTAGTCTTTAACTCAACGTACCTTTCTTTATATCTCATATATCTGTACGTCGAGTTATCTATTGTAACATAAAACTCTTTATCATTCCTTTGTAAAATTAGGTGTATTACCATAATTTGTTAGTGTGGGAAACAATGTGTGGCCTGAAGAGGCTTTTGAAAGAATACTTGGGTGTTCAAGTCAGGAGTGGCTTGTTGAAAGAATACTTTGGTGTTTAAGTTAGGAGTGGTTGTAATTCACAGCTAGTGGATAGTTCTACCAAGGTACTCACAGCCTATTGAATGGAAGCCTGTAGAATGATGTTCCAAGTTCCTTATGCAATCTAGTGACATCCACAACCAGTAGATGGCTTTGCCAAGGTGTTTCATGCAATCCAGTGACATCCACGGCCAGTGGATTGCATCCACAGCTAGTGGAATGACAAGTTTTTTTAGACGATAAAGAACGTAGCTTCGAAGGTGGACTCACTAGCCGCCCACAAAATGTTGGAAACCCAGATTGCTCAACAAGCTTCCAGCTCTACAAGAATTCCAGGGACATTTCCTGGAAAACTAGAGGTGGGCTAGTCAAACCACACCATGGTTGTTACACTTAGGAGTGATACTTAGTATGAGGGTCCAACCAGTATAACAGAAGTCAAAGCCAAGAAAGATAAGAAAATGGATAAGTCTCCATCTTATCCAGTTACCGTGGAAGAGAAACATCATGAAAGAAAGGAGGAGAGAAACCATACCAACCTCTAGTTCCATATTCTCAACGCTTAGTTAAAGCTAAGCTAGATAAGCAGTTTGGGAAGTTCTTGGACGTATTGAAGAAACTTTACATAAACGTCTCGTTCATAAAGGCTTTGCAATAAATGCCCACTTATGCAAAGTTTCTGAAGGACATCTTGTCCAATAAGAGGAAATTGGAGGATGATAGAACTATGGCACTCACTGAGGAGTGTAGTGCTTTAATTCAGAAGAATTTGCCACCCAAGCTTCAGGATCCAGGTAGCTACTCTATCCTATGTATGATTGGTAACATGAAAATAGATAGGGCACTATGTGATTTAGGAGCTAGTGTTAGCTTAGTGCCTCTTTCTATATTTGAAAAGCTGGGTTTGGGTGAGTTAAAACCTACTAGGATGTCCCTATAGTTAGCAGATAGGTCTGTGAAGTACCCTATGGGTATTTTAGAGGATGTTCCTATTAAGGTAGGCAAATTTTTTATCCTTGCTGACTTTGTTGTGCTAGAAATAGATGCAGATTCCATAATCCTCATTATATTAGGCAGGCCATTTTTAGCCACTACAGGTGCAGTGATTGATGTTAAAAGTGGTAAATTATCTCTGATTTTGATTTTGACAACTACCTAATAAATCTTTGCCAAGTTTTGCAGTGTTGTGAAGAGACTAACTTGGTCTTAAACTGGGAAAAATGCCACTTCATGGTTAGGGAAGGTATAGTTGTTGGACACTTAGTGTCTGAAAGAGGTATTGAGGTTGATAAGGCTAAGGTAGAGGTTATTGAAAAATTACCCCCACCTACAAATATGAAAGGTATAAGAAGCTTTCTTGGACATGTTGGGTTTTGCTGACAGTTCATTAAAGATTTTTCTAAAATCACTAAGCCCCTCACTCACCTCTTAGGTAAGGATAACCCCTTTGTGTTTGACTCTCACACTATTTTGAGGTGTCTTACAGGATCAAAGAAGCTTTGGTCTTTGTACCCATTGTGCAACCCCCTGATTGGGAACTCCCTTTTAAGTTAATGTGTGATGCGAGTGATCATGTAGTGGAGGCTATGCTTGGGCAGCAGAAAGACAAAAAGCTTCATGTCATTCATTATTCCAATAGGACTTTAGATGATACTCAGGTGAACTATGCTACTACGGAGAAGGAACTCTTGGCCATTATCTTTGCCTTTGATAAGTTTAGATCTTATTTGGTAGGTTCTTAGGTAATCGTTTACACTGACTATTCTGCCATTAAATACTTGTTACATAAGAAAGAGGCGAAATCTAGGCTAATTAGATGGATTCTCTTTTTATAAGAATTTGATCTAGAAATCAGGGATAAAAAGGGTATTGAGAACCTTATGGCTGATCATTTATTCAGGTTGCCATATGAAAAAGTGGAGATAGGTAATGTTGTTCCTATCAATAAATCTTTTCTAGATGAACAACTCGAGTCTTAGTATCCAACACGTCCATTGGTTTGATGATTTTATGAATTATCTTGCTTATGGCATTTTACCACTTGATCTTAGCTTTTAGCAGAGAAAAAAATTTCTTACAAATGTGAAGCATTATTACTGGGATGAACCTCTTCTTTTCAAACAATGTGTAGATGGTTTGATAAGGAAGTGTGTTCCTGAGGATAAGTCCATTCCATCCTGGATCACTGGCATTCTTTGTCTTATAGAGGACACATGAGCACCTCCAGAACAACCTCAAAGGTATTGTTAGCAGGCTTTTATTGGCCTCATCTCTTCAAGGACGTTCGTAAGTATGCCCTCACCTGTGATTCATGTCAAAGGTTAGGTAATATCAACAAAAGTCATGAAATGCCCTTGAATAATATCCTTAAGGTTGAAATTTTTGATGTTTAGGGTATTGGTTTTATATGACCATTCCCGTCATCCTTCAGAAATAATTTCATTTTAGTAGCGGTTAATTACATATCCAAATGGGTTAGAGCCATTTCTTCCCCCCATTTGGATGCTAAAACTGTTACAAAGCTTTTTAAAAAGATTATATTTTAAAGGTTTGGGGTCCTGAGGTGCATAATTAGTGATGGAGGGTCACACTTCATTAAAAAAGATTTTTAGACCCTCTTAAAGGAATATAGAGTGAGACATAAGGTTGCTACGCCTTATCACACTTAAACTAGTAGTCAGGGGGAAGTTTCAAATAGGGAAATTAAATTTATTCTTGCTAAGGTAGTCAATATGTCCTTAACGATTAGTATATTAAATTAGATGATTCATTATGGGCATATCACACTACATTTAAAACCCCTATTGGAACTACACCTTTCAAACTTGTTTATGGGAAGTCCTATCATTTATCTATGAAATTAGAATATAAATCATTTTGGGCTATTAAATTGCTTAACTATGATATTAAGAATGCAGGCGAAATAACGATGTTAGATTTGAATTAGCTAGAGGAGCTCAGATTGGATGCATATGAGAGTGCCAAAAGTTCTAAGGAACAGACAAAAAGATGGCACGATTAACACATCTTGAGGAGAAGCTTTGCTCCAGGTGACATGATCCTTCAGTTTAATTCATGCCTCAAGCTCTTCCCAGGTAAGCTAAGGTCTAGATGGTCAGGACCTTTCTAGGTATAAAAAGTCATCCCTTTGGCACGGTTGAAATATGGAGTGAGAAATCTAGTGCATTTAAGGTCAATGGGAAAAGGCTTAAACACTATTCATAAATAATTGGAGTCGAATAAGCTGAAAAACTGACCCGAATAAAATATAGGTGTCGGACCAAGTATCTCTGATTGAGATGATATTGGTCAGGGTTATTTGGAATATTAATGGGAATCCAGATACATATTCAGAATAATTTTTGGATAAAGCATCGAGCCCAAACAGAGATCCTATTTGTTGAAAAACGATGAAACTTTAATGAAAGGAATTAAAAATAAAACCAAAAAGTCACTCTCCTCTCATTTTTCATTACTCTCTGAACCCATTTGGTAGAAACATATTTTCTTCTCCTTTTCTATTCTCTTCTTCACTTTCTCTTCTAAAAACCCTAGACAAGGTGGTGTCTCCTTCTTCCTTCACTATTTTCGTTTAGTTAGAGCTTGAAGGAAATCATTAGAGCTTGAAGATTCTCTTCGTCTTTTCCCCCTTTTCATGCTCATCTTTATTTCCCTTGGAACCCATTCTCATTTTGGGTGAGGTAGGCTCTTCTCACCATTTTTGGATCAATTTAATGTCTTGGTTATGAGTTTTATGGCTTAGGAGAGCAATGTATATTGGTGGGTGGTATTTAATAAGAACCATAAATGTGTGAGCCCTAAAGTGGGTTATCATAAATGCAAGTTAGATGGTATTAAATGAGGTAGATGAAGTTATTGTTGGGAGAAGATAAAGACCTATAAAGCATTAATGAATGTTGTAGGGTTTTGAGGAAACCCTAACTTGGAAACTTTTGGAAAATGATAAATGTGGTTTAGGTAATGTGTTTGAAAGAAAATACAAGCCATTGAGAGTATGAATAGTGATAAATGATGTATTATTAATGTTAGGCTATGGTTGTTTTGTAGCCCTTAAACATAATGAATGAGGTTTGATGGGAACGAATTCCTGAAACCTAACAAATAAGGAAAATGGTGTCTATAACATGTTTTATACCTGTTAAGAAATTATAGGTATAATAATGGTTAATTAGAGTTGAAGTTGTGTCTTGAATGGTTAATTAATTGAGATTTTGCATGTATGACAATATAGGACCTATTCCGAATAACGAGGCGGGAACGTCGCATCAATCGAAATTCTTCTCTTGAGGTAGGAGAGGAGTCTTTGTGTTCTAAATGCATGAATTGAATAGTATTTGATTATCATATGTGACAACATGCATGTTTGCCTTGCTTGTGTTGCTTGCATGGATTGTGGCATTAGGTGTAATGTTGTTGATGATGATGGGCAACATGTATTGGTGCATTTAGAAATTATGTGTGGTGTGTTATATAATGTTATGTTGTATCCACCATAAATGTGGAAAGAATGTCATTGATGATTGAATAAGAATAATGTAAATGAATAACATACCTTGAATGACAATGGAAGGTTGATGTTTAAAGTTGATGACTAAATGCCATTGTGATTTGATGAAAGAATTGAGTTATGTTAATGAGAAATTATTAGAAATGCCACACTAAAACTTAAACAATGGCAATAACCAACAACTATAATGGAGATAATTGACGAGTGGCATGAATAGGATGCATAGAGTGAGAAATGCATATGATTGGCATTGTATCCATGGCATACTACATAGCTGTCGGTGTTGGAATTTTAGGGGATTCCCATGTTTGGCCCAGTGGGAGGGCAGCTCTGTACACGAGCAATTTGTTATTTCCCCTATGACTCGGTGTGTAAGTCACAAAGCTGCCCATGTTGCACTACAGGGAGCCATATGTGGTTGACCCTTGTGGGGGATGGCTTTTGATGAGCAGTTGTCCCTGGTGGTCCTTGGGATCATAACTGCCATGATATGATTCATGGTTAGCCCGCAACACCTTATATTGTTGATTATGTTATTTACCGTAGTCATGGTGAAAATGGTTAGGTGTTGCATTATGGGCAATGCGGTTTGGTACCAGTAAAAGCTTAATGAGAATGTATGCAATTTGATGATAAGTGTACACATTTTTCTACTGTAGTAGGGGTATGGTTAGACAATCATACTTGAATCCCATAATTGGTGTCTCATTTTCCCATAGTCAAATCTGTAATTGTTGTAATACTCCGTTGTGCATATGCGTTAGTTTAATAGCATCTGCATATAGCAAGGAGGTATACCAAAGGTGAATAGATATGGTGATGGTTGTGGTTTGAACGAGAAAACATATTAAGACAACATAAAAGATGTGAATACCCAACAATGATTTGAGTAATAAGATGATGTATGTAATAGTCCAATATATTGAGGGACTCGATTATGTGTATGCTTATATGCTTTGCTTGATTCATGGAGATGAGTATGATCTGTGTATGATAGTTAGATGATGAATGTTTTGTGAATGCAAAGTATGTGTTTTAGTGCATATGTACATAATCATATGGTATTTATATTCATTCTTTTGGGACGTATGACTCACTCTCCCATGTTGTCTACTTTTTAGACTTATGATGCAGGACACTCATGGGTAGAGTGATACTCTTTTGAAGTGTATTTTGATGAAGGAGGTAAATAGTTATATAGGAAGTGCCTTGGCCGGCAACCCATTATTTTGTATAGTATATAGGATCGAAATATGCTTCTTATGCATTTGGATTATTGAATGATGATGTTGTAGGTGTTAGCCAAGGCCTCACCACTCAAGAGGGGGGGTGAAATGAGTGCTTCAAACTTTCACACGGAATCCTCTTGAAAACGGTTAGTAATATACAAATGATGCAATGATGAAGAGATAATAACTTTTATGCACATATGACACTATGAAATACTTGATGTGTAGTGATAATATTCAGCCTTACGTGTGATAAACAAGGCAAGTTATTGATTTAGGCAATTCATCAAATAGTTGGTGTGCTTAGATTTGTTTCATTAAAAATATGATGCTTAGATTTAGGCATGAGATAAGTGATAGCAATCAAGTAATTATCACACAAGAGTTGATAGCAAAATATGTTCTAGATACTTGACAAGTTAAAGCAAATTCTAGTTTTTTTTAAGAACTTCACCAAACATTGATTCAAGCAAATTATCAAACACTTGGCATGCGGAGTTAAGTTTTTACTTGAACAACAACTTTAATTCACACATTCAGCTCATGCATTTCAACAAACAGTTTATATACATAGTTGTATAAAGAGTTCAAGGTAGAGATAAATATAAACCGATTTAACGAATTCCACCAACCCGATGTACGTCTCGCCTTCAAGCAACCCACTTGAAGGATTCCACTATTGAAGATTTGAGATATAAGGTTTGAGTAATTACAGCTTCCTAGTGTCCCACACTCAAGAACTCAATCCTCACAAGCAAAGGGCAACCCACCCAATCTTACAATCTCTCAATACCCAAAGGTGGAACCCCAATCGTTATAAATACTCAACCTAGAGTGAAAACCTTGGTGTTTTGGTGTTTGGTTTACAAGCAATTAACTCTCTCAATAGAGTAGATACACAAATGAAAAGCTCTCACTAATTCTAACTCTCAACAAGAGAGGATATGCAAATTAAAACTCACAATCTAACAACTCTTAAGCAATATGCAAGTTTGGAAACAAGAGTTGCAGAATATACAAGAGAAATTTAATAAGAAGACCTCTAGAAGAAGAATGTTGATTGCCTTGTGTTATGCCTTGGTCTCACTTTTTCTTGCTTGAATTCATGCTCCATTTATAGCCATTTTAGAGCTCCTAGCTATTGCATAGTTTTCCCAACGGATACCTCAAGCATGGGCACAAAAGTGGAGTGGAGAAATAAGCTAGAGTTCCACTTAAAAAGTACTTTTCCACGTTTTGATACTGTTGTAATCGATTAGTCTTTGAGCTGTAATCGATTACTCTACATTTTCTTCAGTGTAACAGGCCTTGTAATCGATTAGGCTTTTCCATATAATTGATTAGCTTGGAGACAGAACCTTGGTAATCGATTGTACAAACCCTGTAATCAATTGTAAGTGATACCTGATGCATTTATTTCTATCACACAACATGGTAATCGATTGTGATATAGATGCAATCGATTACTAAACAAACAGAGGCTTTCTAATCGATTGTGACTTGGCTTGTAATCGATTAGTAACAACACAGAACCTATATAATCGATTATTTTCTTATTTGTAATCGATTATGTTCTCTCCAGAACCTAGGTAATTGATTGTTGTAATGATGTAATCGATTATGACATATACCTGATTCAATTTCTTCAAGGTCTTTGATATGTTCTTGATATGCATTGACCCATGGCTTATTCCTTTGATCCCCATGCCTTGTTTCCTTGATTCTTCTTCAACTTATGAGCTTGTTCTTCATGATTTGAGTTCATGTCATCAATCTTGTCTTCCATAGCTCATGTTTCTATCTTGTTTGTCCATTGGTCTCTTTATAAAGCATCTTCACCTTTTTGTTCTTATCTATTGTCTTTGTGCTTAAACCTCCTTGTTTGTGATCCTTTGTTATTCCATCATCATCACGAATACTTTGTCATTCATCAAAACTATTTTGCATATTTGCATATGCAACTTCATTCTCCTCCTTTTTGATGATGATAATTGATGTTACATATTGCATTCATTCCTTGATCTTTATGATGTTGACTTCTTGAATTCTTCTTATTGAAGTCTTTGCCTTAAGCTTCATGTTTGTCATTATCAAAACCTGTTTCAACATTCAAACACATTCTCCCCTTTTTTGATGATGACAACCAATGTTCATATCTTGGAGTGTTAATTTCACAGAATAATCAATGTTTACATGTATTCTCCCCTTTTGTGATATAATGGATACTAGTTTAAGTGTTATTCTCCCCCTTAATCTTGTAACTTATGCCAACTGTTAACTATTTTAATCATGCAATTTATATTACTAATCCTTTCACTAATCTCTCCCCCTTTAGCATCATCAAAAAGATCATTATCTTAGTCATAATCTATGCCATCAACATATAAACTCATTTATTTGAATAAGAGAGATTTATAGCAAGTATTTCATATAAAGTAATAGATTTCAAATCAAAGCTCAAAACATGATCAAAGATATATACCATTTTATTGCATCTAGAGTTAATTCAATCACACAATTCATTCATCAAGTAAGCATATAATTGATTGCTAACTTATTTTTAATCATGTAGTAGGTATTATTTTCAGGTATGGTAAGTATCACATGATTCTTTTCAATTAAGAACACATATCATTACTTGCACATTTGTAAATAAGTCAAATATAAGTAAGCAAGTAATTTCCTCAATTATGATAGGAAAATAAGCACATAATTTTTCTCCCTTTTTGGCATCATCAAATGCACAAGAATAATTTTCCAAGTAAGCATATAGGAGAATAGAGATAAGCATATGTGCTATAAACATAAGCATAGAAAAGTGAAATCAAGGATAATCATTCATGTGTATGCTCCCCCTTACTACTGTAATTGATACCACTTGTAAAAATATACCACTTATTAACATGTGAGATCAATTATACCAATTTTATCAAGTTTGATACCACTTGTAGGTCAATTTAATCAAGTTTGATACCATTTGTTTATTTTTTAAGCATATAATCTCCTCTTTTTAATAGATACCACTGTTGAAATAATAGATACCATAATATGAATAGATACCACTCAAAGGTTAGATACCATTGCATATAACAATCCACTTGTTAATCATTTCATTAATATTGCTTGATGCATTTCTAGGTATCAGAGCAATAACATAGAATATTTTTCAACAATGTATACTTATATCTAGGTATCAGAGAAGGGATGAAGTGATATATCCAGCTTGTAAAATTTGTTATTCATACCACTTGTTAATTGTATTTAGGTATCAGAGCAAAGGTGATATGACTAACACATCTTGTTGACTTACTCATGCAATTGTATTAGAACATGTGCCAATATATCTACTTTTTTCCATATGACTTTTATATCTTAAATAATCTCTTCTTAACTTGTGCCTATGATGTTACATAGATCTAGTCAAGCATTTACCTAGGGCACATATGGCATTTATCAAATATGTAAGAGAAAGCATTTTGCATAGATAATTAGTAACACATATAGATAAGTCACAAAAGCATATCATGGTTATCGTGTGGCTGTAAATGTGTAATGCAATTCATGCACTCATTGTAATCAATTTGCCATAACATATATGTCATACCACTTGTTATCTTGATGCTATGTATGATACCACTTGATGGATTTGCCAATTTAAGCTCTTGATATCAATTTATTAACATTTAAGCATTTTAGCATTCAAGCATACATCATTCTTGATTCAGTTGTTCAATAATTCTTTTCAAACTCAATGATGTAATACTTTCAAATTTCTTTTCACAGTCAAGATCATGCATCATCAAACATACGACATAGATAAGAATTACAATATCAATCAAGATAGATACCAATTACTCAAGCATGGTGTATTAAAGAAGATCATGTCATGCATTATCACTTAACATGTCATGTATTATTTCTTAGTATTTCATGCATTGACATATATCATGCATTGTCACTTAACATATCATCATAATCATACATTGTCACTTAACATATTCTCATGTTCATGCCTATGATATTACTAGTCATGAAGTTAAAGTCTAGGCAATCACTTGTTATAACATACATAGAGCATACCTACTTTCTTTTAGGCATTATCAAAAACAACATATAATTGCATAGAAACATTTTGCTTAAGATAGTTCTAACTTGTAAAGATTTGTCATAATCAACTTATCATAATAATTTCTTGATATGAAGTTCAATGCCACTTGTTATGAAAAGATACTTGCTTGTTAGGAAAGTTATATGACATACCACTTGTTAAAACAAATTATGCATAAATTATTAAAGCATAGATACCACTTGTACACACAATATATGTATTTATTATCAAAGCATAGTGGCAGTAATAACGACTATAAGCATAATCAAGATTATGTCCCCATGATCTTTTCCTCTTACTAATTCAATTGATACATTCTGTTAAAGGAAGATGTTTGTCACTTAGACACCACTCGTTAAACGACATATCTCTTGTTCAATAAATGATACATCATCAAGAATTCATATATCATCAAGAGTTCATGCATCATTTAAGACTTTGAATCTAAGCATCAAGATTTAACATTTTAGCATTTTGATGTTTTAATCCTTCCTAACACACTTGGATGCAAAGAACTTTAATCTCAAGTTTTTCATGGAATCAAAACATGTTATCCAAGCAATCATTTATCAAACTTATTGCCAAACATTTAAATCAAAGTCATAATGATATGCACATACATCATTGATCCTAAGATTTTAATGAATTTAAGGGGTTTTAAAGTTATTCACTCATCCATCTCAAAACTTAACACCTTTCATGCTCAAACTCAAATATCACATATCAAATCAAAGTTAGATCTTCACACATCAAAATTCATTATGAACAAGTACGGAATTTGGCTTTATAAAATTATTTAGACATTTCTAAAAATTCTCAATAAACTATTAGCCAAGTGCATAGATGTTTCAATTCACATAGCAAACATGATATTTAATCAACTATAGTAAGGATTTGATCATACCTTGGAATTTTACAATTCCTACGTCCTTATCTTTCTCATTCTTTATTCTTTGGAGTGAAGATTTCTGAATCTTGATTCTTTAGTCATTCGTCAATGAGAAATTGCCAATTTAAAGTATGCCTACAAAATTTAAAGTTTTATGGTACCCTTTGAGAGTTGGGTTCTTTCTTGTTAGTTTAGGATTTCAAAGTTATTTTTGGAATCCATACCTTTCTCATGCACTTTTGACGAGATTTCTTTATAAAACAATTAGAAGATATATGACCATATATTCCACAATAAAAACATGTTGCATCCAAAGAGTAAGGCACTTTAGACTTGCAATGACTCCTATTATATTCTATGTGCCTTCTTTTAAAGCAATTAGACATTGAATGCCCCTTTCTTTCATGGTTTGTACATTTTAGAATGGGTTTATGTTTTTCCTTGAAGAGTGCAAAGAGGTTCTTGTAATGACCTATTACCCTTCTATCAAGTGTATGCTTTTGATTTTCAAGATGTGCACTTAGATATGTTTGACTATTTGTGAGCTTCCTAAGTGCTTCTTTTAGTTCTTCATTTTCCTTTTCAAGAAGCATACATTTATCAACAAGCATACAATCCTTATTATCATTACAACTCCTAAGATTGGTATTTGAGGCTATCAATTCATTATTTTGAACTCTATGATTTTCTTTTACAATATAAGCATCATGCAAATCACTTTCGAGTTTTAAAATAGTTTGTTTTGAATATGCATACTTCTTTGAAATTGATACAAATTTGTCATGCAATTATCCAAATGCTTCTAACAATTTATCTTTGTCAATTTCATCATCATCATTATCACTAAATGAATTTAAAGAACGTACCTCATCATCTTGGGAGTGTTTTGTCATTAGGCATGCAAATTCTTCTTCCGATTCATTGATCTCTTCTTCCGGACTTATTTTGAGGCCTTCATGTTGACTAGAAAGAGTACTAATCCTTGCATCTTTATCATCATTAGTGTTCTCATAAAACGTTTCAAGAGTTCCCCATATTTCTTTAGCATTGTCTCACTTAGTAACTCTAGAAACTTCGTTAGGTCCTAATGCTAATGTTATAAGGATTTTAGCTTTAAGATTGAATTGTACCTTTCTTTCCTCTTCACTAGTCCATGAGTTCATGGGCTTCATACACTCTACATTATTAACAATATGCTTAGGAATGAAAGGACCAAATTGAATAGCATTCCATACCTTCAGATCATAGGATTGGACAAAGATTTTCATCCTTTCTTTCCAAAGAACATAGTCTTTGCCATTGAAGATTGGAGGTCTATTTAGTGCACCATTTTCCAAATATGCATCATATGAAACGGAGGCCATCTTGATCTCCTGCAGCTGTTAAGCCTTGTGGCAAGAGTCAAGCTTTGATACCACTTATTAGCCAAGGCCTCACCACTCAAGAGGGAGGGGTGAATTGAGTGCTTCAAACTTTCGCGCGGAATCCTCTTGAAAATGGTTAATAATATATAAATGATGCAATGATAAAGAGATAATAACTTTTATGCACATATCACACTATGAAATACTTGATGTGTAGTGATAATATTCAGCCTTATGTGTGATAAACAAGGCAAGTTATTGATTTAGGCAATTCATTAAACAGTAGGTGTGCTTAGATTTCTTTCATTAAAAATATGATGTTTCCTATAAAGATTTAGCTCATTCAATTTATCAAACAACTTGTGTGCATGAGATAAGTGATAGCAATCAAGTAAATTATCACACAAGAGCTGATAGCAAACTATGTTCTAGATACTTGACAAGTTAAAGCAAATTCTAGTTTTTTGAAGAACTTCACCAAATATTGATTCAAGCAAATTATCAAACACTTGGCATGTGGAGTTAAGTTTATACTTGAACAACAACTTTGATTCACACATTCAGCTCATGTATTTCAACAAATAGTTTATATGTAAAGTTGTATAAAGAGTTCACTAGAGAGAAATGCAAACCGATTTAACGAGTTCCACTAACCCAGTGTACGTCTCGCCTTCAAGCAACCCACTTGAAGGATTCCACTATTGAAGATTTGAGATATAAGCTTTGAGCAATTGCAGCTTCCTAGTGTCCCACACTCTGGTTGGGCGAGCGTGGCACGCTCCAGCGTGACCTATGTCCTGGGGCGCTCTCGCTCAAGCGTGAGTAGCGCGCTCAAGCGCACCTGTGCCCTGATGCTCCATGTTTTCCACACTCAAGCGTGAGGGAAGGGGCACCTAAGCGTGGGCCTACGACCTAGCTCAAGCGTGCGGGGGATCCGCTTAAGCGTGATGCCCCCTGATACTCTTTGTTTGTCGTTAATGCTTCACTGTTATGGCTAATTGGACTATAGTGTTACTACATACCCTTTTACAAATACTTTGCCATATTTTGCTGATTGAACAGCCTAAAATTAAATCCTTGTATTCAACTCATATAACTTTTAAATTAATTTTATACTCCCGCGGTGTTTGATTAAGAATTACTCATGATTCAATTTTAATTTCACCGTCTCATATCTTCATATATGAGATAGGTTCTTTATAGATCCAGGGTGTCGATTGAAGCTTCACCACTTTATTCCTTCTTTAAATAATGGTTTTAAAATTATGAAAAATTTACCCCCATTTTTAGGCATCTCATGTGACACCATGCTTATTATTTTTTACTCTTGTGTTACCCTTGTGTTCTATGCAAACTTGGAATCTTGGATTAAATGCATATTAATTTCCTTTCTATGTCTTGACTAGTCCAATTCCTAGTTCCGCATCTCACAATGGCATCCAAGTCATCTAAGGCTCCCACCAAGAAAAGGAAGACTAAAGGTAAGTCTTCTAACTATTACAACCTTGATGATATTGAGTGCAAGTCTGAGGGCCAAAAGATGAGGTTAGAATCACTACTAAAGAGGGAAATTATTCCCTTTAGATTCTTTTGTAGGGATACTTTGATAACACTTGGTATTTTGGAAGATACTCTAAAATTGTTTCAAAATGTGGGTTGGGATTCCTTTATTCAACTACATGAACCTACATTTGAGCGCACTTCTATAGAGTTTCTTAGTTTTGTAGAAGTTAATCCGTGTCAAAGTAGTCCTGGTTGGGAACTTACATTTAGGCTAAACAATTCTAACTTTAGGCTTCATCTAGATGAGGTAGCCACCATATATGGATTTCCTCCATGGGGTACTGCTAGCATTCCAAGAGAACTCAAACCAGGGTACTTTTGGTTATTTATTTCCCACAAGGGTCCCTATAATGCTTCTTCTTCTAAGGCCTCCTCCATTCATTATCCTGTTTTCCGGTATCTCCAACGATTTATGGCCCGCTCCATTTTCAGGAGGCATGATAGTCCTGGTACCATTCGGCCCCCTGAGGTATTTTTCTTAAATACTATACTTAATAATACTCACATTGATTCTACAAAATGGTTATTAGCCAATTCTCCTGAGTTGGAAATACAAGCTACGGAAAAAGTATCATTGCAGGCTACATTAATCCTATTGCAAGATATGTGGGCATTGATCTGGAATAGGACACCTTTCTTTGTCAACCAAAAAGGGTTGATATTTCTAAATTAATTAACATGGGAATGATTGTTAAAAAAACATGATGTATATTGTTTAGTCATACTTGGGATACCTGTTCCTCACCCCCTGCCTAATCCTACTTTTACTAGTATGGCAAGCATGACTTCTTTCTTTTTTACAGCTATAGATGCTTATACCCCACTGGATACTGAGCTGCCTATCCACATCGAGCCTTCAGAGCAAGCTAGGCCATCTCACATTACTGAAGAGTCACCTTTCTCCATGCAACAAATGTATTCCTTACTACAAGGAATGAACTCACGAATGAAGTCCATGTCTGTTGAGCAAGTCCGCCAGGGGGCCAGGATTGATAATATTCTTAAGAGGGTTAATGCCATGTATGACTGGTATTCCTAACAAGGCCATTTCCCTCCTTCTTCTCCATGACAGGTACACGTTGAGTTTTTGTTTCCTACCTCACTCTATATTGCACATTGAGGACAATGTCCGTTATTAGTTTGAGGTGGTGGGTAAACAAAAACTTCACTCTACTTTTGTTCCTTTTGTTTCATTTTGCAGTATGTGGTTTATTTCTTCCGACTTAGGATAATATTGTTTGTCTAATTGTAATCACTGGTTTGCATGTCCTAGTTAATTTTGATAGTTAAATCTCTTGAAAAGTGGGGAATCTAAATATATATATATATAATAAATAAAATTGGTTAAATGTGTCTTTATGATTGTTGGTTTGCCAAGATGAATGATACCTTATGATTCCATGTTTTCTTTGACTTAGTCTAGTTCCCATCTGCATCGTAAGCTTTTGAGCCAAAAAGGGAGGGCATATACTAAAATTTTTAACAACCCTCTTTTTCTTCTTTGAGTGATTCATACATTTTGGGGCACTCTAGAACTTGGCTTTTAACCAATTCAAAATGGTTTGTGAATGCATGTTTTAGGGTGATAAAGGTACTTTAGGCTTTGTTCTTTAGCCACAAAAATTTTTGATTACATTAATCCCTAGTTGCCCCTTTTGACCCAAAAATGTTCATATTTTTCTTCCTTGAAAGCCTTATTCTCTATATTTTCAAAAAAAAGTTTCTTTAAGAAGAGGCTAAGAAGGCAATTGAATGAAATGGCTAAAAAAGAAAAATTTGGGAGATGAAAATGAAAAATTTTATTGAGTTATGATTCTGATTAAAGAAAAATGGGAAAGAAAGAAAAAGGATATTAGTAAAGATAAAATAAGGAGTTAAGTTTGCAGAAGAGAAATAAATTGTACTCCTTAGAGTTTCTGTATGTGCAAGAGGTAACTATTCTTGGCTTGTCTTCTAAAATTGGCCCTTCTCAGAAAATTTAACCCTTTGTATTTTTCCCTTTTTCTTGGTTTCCATTCTTTTCCTGTGAACCCTTGGCCACTTTACAACCATGTGAAAGACCTTTAGACCATAACATGTTTTCTTGATAATTATGGAGTTTATGATCAATTTCCAAGCATATGGTAGTGTTTAGGATGTTTTAATGTGAGTTGATTAAAACACAAGCCTATACACCAAGAGAGAAATTGACAGAGAGTACCCTTAGTCTAAATTTTAGCGATGCATGGTTTGATTGATTAGTTGAATTCTCCCATTGGCATTTTAGCAATCATCTAAAATGAAAAACAAAATAAAAATTAAAGTCAAATATTGGGTTCCCTAAGATTGCATGGATTCTTTAATCTTTATTACCCAACCATGTGAATGTAGAGATTGCTTGGGGACAAGCAATGTTTTAGTTTGGGGTATTTTGCTAAGCATGCATTTTGCATTAGTTTAGGGTTTTTGGGGTCAAGTTTTTATTCCATTTTGTCTTTATTT
Source organism: Clitoria ternatea (assembly GCA_037962975.1). Taxonomy (NCBI): domain Eukaryota; kingdom Viridiplantae; phylum Streptophyta; class Magnoliopsida; order Fabales; family Fabaceae; genus Clitoria; species Clitoria ternatea. The sequence goes on along the minus strand of CM075673.1, from coordinate 101,606,969 downwards.
CACCTCAGTTCCCTTAGTTTTTGATTCTATTTTGTAGATGCTACTTTGGTGTTTCTATTTTTATAGGTTTTATGATGATTTAGGTCCATTTTCACAAGAATTGGAATCATGACATGAAGTGGACATCTCCCGGGACTTTTGCATTCCCTAAAGTCCCGGAAGATGTCCACTTCATTTCATAATTCTAATTCTTGTGCAAATGGACCTAAATCATCACAAAACCTGCAAAAACAGAAACATCCAAGTAGCATCTATGGAATGGAATTGAAAACCAGGGGAAGTGGGGGGAAATAAAGACAAAATGGACTAAAAACTTGACCTAAAAGACCCTAAACTAATGTAAAATACATGCTTATCATCCAACAATGCCTCCCTTTGCTTCCAAATTTTTGAAAATCTAAAGGGGGACAAGAAGGGATTTTCGATTTTTGTGTTATGGTCATGGAGAAGATGAAAATGTGAAAAATAATGAGAAGAAGAAGAGGAAATAGGTTCCATGGCACTAAGTCTCCTTCATAAAACTTTAAAAAAACATCACTTTTCCTCCATGGATGGCATGGTTCGGTTTTGGCACATGGAGAGGAGGAAGAAGATGAAATTTCGGAGGGGAGAAGAATGGTGACTTTCGAATTTAGAAGGAGAAGGGAGAGAGAAAAATGAAAATTTTCAAGTTCCAAGTATTTACAGCATTGCCACTCACTTAAAATTTTGGGTCCAAGCCATTTTTTGCATAATTTAGCTTTGGGCCTTAAAATTCAGATTTAGAATAGCACATATTGCTTGAGACATCCAACCCAAGGATAATGGGAAAAATCGTTACGCGTTTGGTTTAAAAACGAAGCGTTTTGGCCACCTAGAGCCCTTTTTTCACCTAATTAATTGCCTACAAAATTTTCTGGGTTTATTTTTGTGTTGAACATAATTATTTTAGTGTTTTCTAATTCTTGACATTTATTTTTGAATTAGCACATTTAAGGTCCATTTCTGGATCGGACGTTTTCCGACATTAAAATGACACGAATAAATTCCAAATAATTCGTGATAAATCTGATAAATACCAAATTAAGTTAACTTTATTTTTAGGGCTTAATTAATCATTTCTAATGTTTATCTAATGTATCTGGATACATTTAACTTGTCTCTACGCTCAATCTATACATTTTTTGTCAATTAAATAGCGTCGGTAATTCCTGAATAAACCGTATTAATTTAAGGGATACCCAAATAATTTTTTCTACATGTTTGGGACTTCAAATACTTATTTCATACATTCGTTCTACTTATTTCCTCTATTTAATTAGTTATGCGTAAAATTTAGGATGTTACAAAGGTCTGCCGATAAAATTACGCGTTACGAAAATCATACTGATATTTTTGCCAATATTTATTTTATTTATCACAATAACGATTGAAAGGCTTTCATTTAAACGACGCCTGGTAATTTTTAAAATAAGTAAAATAATGATAATAATTAAGATTAAAGGAATTAGGAAATAATGATAATAATAATAATAATAATAATAATAATAATAATAATCACAGTTATAGTTATTAATGATAAAAATAACAATAGTAAGTTTTATTATAGGTTATGATAATAATAATAATAATGATAATAATAATAATAATAGAAAGTTATGGTTTTATTGATTTTATAGATAATAAGGATAATAATAATGGTTTAATTAAAAATAGGTAAGAAAAGTAATAATAGTAGAATTAGATAGGTAGTTCTATAAGTGATAACAAATGGAACAAGATAGATTAAAATAAAGTACTAGAGGAAATTGATGTGATGAATAACATGTTGAGTAGCTAGGTGTGTGCGTGAATCTATTAGGTGAAATTGCGTGGTTATATGTGTTATATGTGTAATGGAATGATTTAAGTAGACATGGTGTGGTTATGTGGGAATATGATCTGTGAAGAATTATATATTTATTGTTGTGAGTTGTGATAAGATGATGGCGTATCAAGGTATGAGGAGCTGATATGAGAATGTGATGAATGGTGAAGTGTGACCACCTTGTCCTTAATCGTCAACTAATATCCCAAGATAACTTGCACGCTATGTAACATCCTGCTTTTAATAATAGCTCTATTTTGTAAATTTTGAAGTATAAAAGATCTGTTAGTGTTACTCAATGAATAAAAACACTTTATGGATGGTTGTGATACTCCAAAATTTCATTTTCTGGATATAATTATAGGAATTACATAAACCTTTAAGGATGAGGCCCAAATTCCGAGTGAAAATACCTTAGAAAGAACTGTCCGAGTGAGAAAGAGAGTCTGTTCCGAGTGAAAACTGCAAATTCTGAGTGACCAAAAGGAATTCCGAGTGGAAAATGGAAATATCGAGTGAAAATGGTGTTTTCCGAGTGGAACATGGTCAAGAGGAATTATTCCGAGTGAAATTCTGTCTCAGAGACTCACTGTTGAGTCAAACATGTTAGGAAGACTCAATTCCGAGTCAAGTTCTTCAAAGGATTCATTTCAGAGTCAATTATTCCTAAGTGACTCGTTTCCGAGTCAAACATCCCAGAGAGACTCATTCCTGAGTCAAGCATATTCCAAAGACTCGTTTCCGAGTCAAATTAGGATCAGAAGTTGCAATCCTGAATGAAGGGATTCCGATTGACAACATATATGTCTTGGGTCGGTTTAGGATCAATTATACCGAGTGACAACTTATGTACCTTGAGACGTTTTCAGGAGAATCTGTCAAGTACGAAAACTGAGTGAATTCCGAGTGAAGGATTACCAATTCTAACTGAAGGTTACAAAATCCGAGTGAGTTGTCCAAGTCAGGATCTCCGAGTGAGTGAAATGAATGGCTAAGGTATTCCCCGAGTGAGAATGGGCAAGAATGCCAAGTATGAGGCCGAATGAGTGTTAGTCGGTCTTAGTATTAGTTACCGAGTGAGATGCTGCTCAGAAGATGAGTTGATAAACTTGTAGTATACTTCCGAGTGAAATAAGGTTGGGAGATATTCCGAGTGACGTATGACATTGGGGACCCCTTCCAAGGGAAGGAAAGTCTATGTATTCTCCGAGTGAGAAAGGTGTAAACGTGTCGAGTGGTGAATGGATAATGCATTCCGATTGAATAGTGTTTGGAATACACCGAGTGGTGTTTAATTGGGAAGTAATCCGAGTGAGCCTCTTCCGAATTCCGAGTGAAAAATGTTGTATGTATTTTGACTAGGTAGTAACCATTTTGAGTGAAAAAGGTAACCTGTAGTCCGAGTATCTAAGTATGAAATAAAATCGAGTGAATGAATCACTCCAAGTGATAAGAAGTTTGAATAGTTCCGAGTAGACAAGAATTCATTAGGTCTGAGTAATGAGAGGTCAGAATAATGCCAAATGGAGTTTAATAGTGGAATCCGAGTGTGCAACTCCGAGTAAGAAGATACCGATTGAAGAGATTCATGTGAAGAACTTAGGAACAACTTCACCGAGTGGAAGACCTTGTGCTGGATGGATTATTTGAGAGGAAGAAAAGAGTTTAGAATGAACGCCGAGTGAAAGTTAACCAGGTAATATGTCAATTCTGGAATAAGGTTCCGAGTGAGAGGATGAGTTGTACCAGGTAGAACAGTGTGTAGAGATGACTCGGATTTAGTTTGAAATTACCGAGTGAGAATGACTAGAACAGACACGGTTTTAGGATAACTTAACCGAGTGGTAATCTGAGGAATTTTGAATCAGTTTAGGACGACTTGACATAGTGAACAACCGAAAGAAAAGGAATCGTAGACCGGATGGAACATTTCCAAGTGCCTCGACCCGTCCTGAACTAGGATCTAAGATCCGATGTCTCTTATAACAGCTTGGATAGGCGGTGTAAGGGAAGACTGACTGATTTTAGACCGGATTAATACTCCACACCGGCTAGCTGCTTGGGAAGCTGTTCTTAAACCAGTGTGCACACCAAATAATTCTGAGCCGGTGTTCACAAACCAACCTCTTCGTAACTACACAACAGCATTCCTTCCCTTCTTCACTCAACACCGCCCCTCACACTCAAGACCGCCCTCACCCTCCACACTGCCCTCACACAGCATACCGCCTCACACGCCACACCGCCCTCTCTTAATATCGCCCACATACTGCACTCCGCCCTCACACCCTACACCGCCCCATATACTCAATGCCGCCCTCTTCAAAAAACTCCAACACCGAACACCTTTTAATTTCCACTTCAGCTAGTGATCAGCCCACTTAATCATATAAAACCAAAAATGAGTGGTACAACGAACCAATCGCAAGGGAAAGTGCACCCATTATAATACCTTTATGTATTTTATTTCAATTAATGCAAAGCTGACTGTAAAAGGAGTCAAAAGACTCCATTATCACACCTAATCCTCCAACCGATGTTTTCCACTCACTTTCTTATTATTAACCCAGTGCTATGACTCTAAGAACACATACACACACGAAACATAGCCACAGACACACCTCTGTTATCAATTCCTCTTCCTATAAGCTTCTTCCCCTTTCTTTTCTTTTCTCTCTCACTCGGATCTGAAGCCACACAGTGAAGGGAACATTTTCTTCTCATCTAAAGAACTCCATTAAGGTAAGAGGGGAGAGGGTTGTGAATAACTATGAAATGGGTAGAGTTGTATGCTGTTCTAGGATTCTAGTTTTAATTTCGTATCTTATTGCTTAATTTTGAAGCTGAAAACATATGAATTTGACTCTGACTTCTTCATGAAAATTGTAGATCTTTTTGTTATGTGAATTTTGATACCTGATTCGACTGATTTGGATATGTATAGCAAAAGTTATAGTCAAAATACTACAGCATGACCGAGTGAAATGTTTAAGCTAAGTTCTATGCATATTTTGATATTCTGGGAATTATACATGCATAATCAGCATTTGATGTCTTCACGAAAGTTGTAGATATACATGTTAGGGATTTATAGAAAGAGTTTTCAAGTTAAAAAGATGCTTGTAGCTCTAATTATTCTCAAAATACAGAAGTATGTTCATGATGCAAATCTGTTAACTATGAAATCCGAATCTTGTTTTCAATATTGAGAATTTTGTGGTATGAATTAGTTGTTGGTGTCTTCATCAAAGTTGTAGATAATTATGTTAAGAGTATTTTAGAACTGGTTTCATGTTAAAAGCATTTGTGTAGCTCTAAAAACGTTGAAAATACTAATATATGTACGTTTTGAAAACTCACCTGGAGGCAGTGTTGTATTTTGTGGATAAATGGTATTTCTGCTTAGAATTTGAATTTATGATCTTCATGAAAATTGTAGATAATTGTGTTAAGATTAATTTAGAACTGGTTTCATGCAAAAATCATTTTTGTAACTCCAGAAACACTGAAATTACTAACATATGTACGTTTTGAAAAAAAAACTCACCTTGAGGCAGTGTGGTATTTTGTGGATAAGTGATATTTCTGTTCGGAATTTGAAATTGTGTTCTTCACGAAAGTTGTAGACAATTATGTTATTAAACTACAGAAAGTGGAATCACCTAAAAAGGAGTTAATTTGCTCATGTTATAACTGTTTTACTAATGTATGTCACTGTTTGGAAATGCTGAAATTTGCTTATAATAGTTATTATGGATAAAAATGATATTTTCTCTATGGGTAATGATTTATTATTGAATTCTTGAGTGATTATGAATTATTATAAATGCTGTGGAGTATCACACAGTTTGTATATTGTGATGGTGAATAATTATGAATGACATAATTATTATATATGTACATGAATGCCTTGTGGTTATTGACATGTGTGGTTGAAACAGTAAATCCATGATTTTGTGAATTATTATGTGTATTGTGTCCCTTGAGGACTTGTATTATCCAAGAGGTTTTGGAAATGTGGATATCATGGTATGTTAAATGATAAAGAGAATTAAAGGCATTCATGCATCATAAGCATTGGACGTACCATGGAATTTAGGGGTTCCATGATTGCCTACCCTGGTGGGGGGTTACTCTATGATGAGTTTAAGCCCTATTTTCACAAGAACCATGGAAGTGTAGGGATCCATGGTTGTGCAAATTCCTATTGGTATACTTATTTGTGCAGGAGCCATGAAGATGTAGGGATTCATGGTTATGCTAATTCCTATTTGTGTATTTGAAAGCGAGGGCCATGAAGGTGTAGGAATTCATGGTTATGCTAATTCCTACCGGTGACTCTATAAGACTTTTTACTGCAGTATTCCCACCAAACCAAATGGATCCAGCATGACATCATTTGACTAACTGAAGAATTATTAAATGGACTTGTTTGGCATATTCATCATATCATTATGAATTGTTGATTGTGTTTGTGCAATTTTATCTATTTTATATTTATTCTATATTCTGTCTCACTCTTACATTAATTTTTACAGTGAATGACACGCAAAATGCAGAGTGATGCCATGATTGATGCCTATTTGAATTCTTACTTGAACTTTGATTTCATGGGTTGTAATAAGTATAACATGTCATGTACCATTATCTGCTAAATCGTTTTCGCCATTTGAATATTTTCTTGAATCTAATTATTCACGACTAGTATGTATGATAATTTTCCGCAGTTATCAACTGTTAGATAAACTCTGAATTGAATTTATGAATTTTAAAATGATCTTTCGAAAAAGTGAAAAATTTACTCGAAAATTTTAATTAACGTTTCGGGGCGTTACATGTTGGTATCAGAGCATTTTCAAAAATTCAGGACCAATTGCTATGACATGTATTGATTCTTGATATATTATATGAATTGTTTGATTATTTGTTTGATAATATGTTACGTATGTACTATATAACTTGTGCCTAACTGATAAAATGCAAAGTGATTTGTTTGATTACTAGCTTGATGACATCATAAATGAGTGTTATATGACTTATTGCTTATCTGATAAATTGTAGAATACTTGTAGTTACGTTATAATATTATATATATATACATACGATATATTTTCCTATAGGATTAGTATAAATCAAACCATGAATATAGGATGGCAAGGAACGAAAACGACGCTATGGCAGCTGCTATCAACCGTTTGGCTGAAGCTATAGAGAGGCAAAATCAACTAAGAATTTTCGAAGGAAATCTCCAAGACAGATTGGCACGAGAAGAGATTAACAGACAACTGAAACCTCAGTCAATTACCTTCAAAAGGAGAGGATCGTTTTATCCAAATCGTTTCGAGGGAAGATCATCATCTTCTTCTGAAAAACGTAACAATCACGTGTATATAAAGTGTTTTAAGTGCGGAGGTAATCACCATGTACGTGATTGCAACAGACCCTTAGGAGATGTCACTTGCTTTCGCTGTAATCAGAAAGGCCACATCAGCCCAAATTGTCCATAAAACCGTCAAAACAACAATAACACCATTAATAATCCAAGAGGTTATGGATATCAAGAAGTTTGTAGAGAAAACGCTCGCGCTGTTCAACCTATAAGACAATATGGGGAGTCAATAGACGAGAGATCACATACAGGAAGAGTCTTTGACATCAGCGAGTCAGAGACGGATCAAGCAGGCGATCTTATGCAAAGTAAGTGTGAGAACAATGATACCATTTTATCTATGTTGTCTGATTCTGGTGCTACACAGAAGTAAGTTAGACGTTTTCAATTACCCGTGAAGCCTATAATATATGACTTGATTATTTCCATTCCCAATGGTACACAACTTAGGATTACTAAGGTGTGTGACGATTATTCTGAACTCACAGAAGATAAGAACTTTCTTGTCAATCCTGTTTATCTTTGAAGAATATGGAAGTAATTCTAGGAATGAATTGGATATCGGTGAACCAAGTTTTAGTAGACTGTCATAACGAGACCAAGGTATTTCCATTAGAAGAAAATCCTATTTCAGACAACCATTTTGTGAGTCTCTTTCCATACCAATCAACCATGTCTTCTTATTCTTCAATGTGAAAATAGTCCAAATGATGGAAACTCATTATTCCTTTTTCATTTTCTTGGACATACTAAGGCTAGAGAATACGTAGAGCTTAAGGTGAAATTCTTTTACCCTTTTTGTTGTTTTAGGTTTTGGTTTATATGATCATAGGAGAGTGCATTATGAATGAGTTTAGAAATCATGTTCATATGAAACCCAAAGGAGGAATATGTCTTAATTATCCTTGAATAGGTGTAAAATGGTATATGAAGATTTTAGGATTTGAGATGAAAGATAATGGATATTAAGAGTGACTATTTAATTTTAGTGAAAACCTAACTCTAGAATTTAAGGGAAATGAGTAATGATGTTAGGAAGAGTGATTTTTTTTTTAGTGAGAACCCAAGATGATGTGTGTATAGGTGTTATTAATAATGGAGGTTAGTGGTTGTTAGGAACTTGACGAAATGAGGATTTTGGTTAAGTTGATGATTCGGATGACTTTTAATACTCTAGGATGATTATATATGGGAAATTGAATTATTGAAACATTGGTATTAGAGACTAGGAGAAGGATGTATATGGGTATGTGAGTGATTAGAGGACTTAAATTTAGATTGTTGATGTTTATGATGATGTTAAAAATGGTTGCAAGCAATTGATAGTGAATTAAGGGAATAAATACTAGAATCACTTTGAAATAGTTGAATTAGTAATGGTTGAATGATTCATGTGATGGTTTGGAAAGCTAAGAGCCATAGTATTATTATTGATAGGATTAGTTAGCTCTTTAAGATTTTGAGAATTTAGGTGTTGGGAAAGGAATTCCCGAAGCCTAACATAGACGTGTAAATTAGATATAAACAAGTTAAAAACTTGATAATGAGTTTTGGGGGAAGATGTCTTATGGTGGTATAATAATATCATGAATATGTATAGTTGTGATAGGATTGTGTTTCGGATAATAGTGCGGAATGATTCCAGCTTTGAAATTTCGAGGATGAAATTTTTATTAGGGTGGGAGAAATGTAACATCCTGCTTTTAATAATAGCTCTATTTTGTAAATTTTAAAGTATAAAAGATCTGTTAGTGTTACTCAATGAATAAAAACACTCTATGGATGGTTGTGATACTCCAAAATTTCATTTTCTGGATATAATTATAGGAATTACATAAACCTTTAAGGATGAGGCCCAAATTCCGAGTGAAAATACCTTAGAAAGAACTGTCCGAGTGAGAAAGAGAGTCTGTTCCGAGTGAAAACTGCAAATTCTGAGTGACCAAAAGGAATTCCGAGTGGAAAATGGAAATATCGAGTGAAAATGGTGTTTTCTGAGTGGAACATGGTCAAGAGGAATTATTCCGAGTGAAATTCTAACTCAGAGACTCACTGTTGAGTCAAACATGTTAGGAAGACTCAATTCCGAGTCAAGTTCTTCAAAGGATTCATTTCAGAGTCAATTATTCCTAAGTGACTCATTTCCGAGTCAAACATCCCAGAGAGACTCATTCCTGAGTCAAGCATATTCCAAAGACTCGTTTCCGAGTCAAATTAGGATCAGAAGTTGCAATCCTGAATGAAGGGATTCCGATTGACAACATATATGTCTTGGGTCAGTTTAGGATCAATTATACCGAGTGACAACTTATGTACCTTGAGACGTTTTCAGGAGAATCTGTCAAGTACGAAAACTGAGTGAATTCCGAGTGAAGGATTACCAATTCTGACTGAAGGTTACAAAATCCGAGTGAGTTGTCCAAGTCAGGATCTCCGAGTGAGTGAAATGAATGGCTAAGGTATTCCCTGAGTGAGAATGGGCAAGAATGCCAAGTATGAGGCCAAATGAGTGTTAGTCGGTCTTAGTATTAGTTACCGAGTGAGATGCTGCTCAGAAGATGAGTTGATAAACTTGTAGTATACTTCCGAGTGAAATAAGGTTGGGAGATATTCCGAGTGACGTATGACATTGGGGACCCCTTCTAAGGGAAGGAAAGTCTATGTATTCTCCGAGTGAGAAAGGTGTAAAGGTGCCGAGTGGTGAATGGATAATGCATTCCAATTGAATAGTGTTTGGAATACACCGAGTGGTGTTTAATTGGGAAGTAATCCGAGTGAGCCTCTTCCGAATTCCGAGTGAAAAATGTTGTATGTATTTTGACTAGGTAGTAACCATTTTGAGTGAAAACGGTAACCTGTAGTCCGAGTATCTAAGTATGAAATAAAACCGAGTGAATGAATCACTCCAAGTGATAAGAAGTTTGAATGGTTCCGAGTAGACAAGAATTCATTAGGTCTGAGTAATGAGAGGTCAGAATAATGCCAAATGGAGCTTAATGGTGGAATCCGAGTGTGCAACTCCGAGTAAGAAGATACCGATTGAAGAGATTCATGTGAAGAACTTGGGAACAAATTCACCGAGTGGAAGACCTTGTGCTGGATGGATTATTTGAGAGGAAGAAAAGAGTTTAGAATGAACGCCGAGTGAAAGTTAACCAGGTAATATGTCAATTCTGGAATAAGGTTCCGAGTGAGAGGATGAGTTGTACCAGGTAGAACAGTGTGTAGAGATGACTCGGATTTAGTTTGAAATTACCGAGTGAGAATGACTAGAACAGGCACGGTTTTAGGATGACTTAACCGAGTGGTAATCTAAGGAATTTTGAATCAGTTTAGGACGACTTGACATAGTGAACAACCGAAAGAAAAGGAATCGTAGACCGGATGGAACATTTCCGAGTGCCTCGACCCGTCCTGAACTAGGATCTAAGATCCGATGTCTCTTATAACAGCTTGGATGGGCGGTGTAAGGGAAGACTGACTGATTTTAGACCGGATTAATACTCCACACCGGCTAGCTGCTTGGGAAGCTGTTCTTAAACCGGTGTGCACACCAAACAATTCTGAGCCGGTGTTCACAAACCAACCTCTTCGTAACTACACAACAGCATTCCTTCCCTTCTTCACTCAACACCGCCCCTCACACTCAAGACCGCCCTCACCCTCCACACTGCCCTCACACAGCATACCGCCTCACACGCCACACCGCCCTCTCTTAATATCGCCCATATACTGCACTCCGCCCTCACACCCTACACCGCCCCATATACTCAATGCCGCCCTCTTCAAAAAACTCCAACACCGAACACCTTTTAATTTCCACTTCAGCTAGTGATCAGCCCACTTAATCATATAAAACCAAAAATGAGTGGTACAACGAACCAATCGCAAGGGAAAGTGCACCCATTATAATACCTTTATGTATTTTATTTCAATCAATGCAAAGCTGACTGTAAAAGGAGTCAAAAGACTCCATTATCACACCTAATCCTCCAACCGATGTTTTCCACTCACTTTCTTATTATTAACCCAGTGGTATGACTCTAAGAACACATACACACACGAAACATAGCCACAGACACACCTCTGTTATCAATTCCTCTTCCTATAAGCTTCTTCCCCTTTCTTTTCTTTTCTCTCTCACTCGGATCTGAAGCAACACAGTGAAGGGAACATTTTCTTCTCATCTAAAGAACTCCATTAAGGTAAGAGGGGAGAGGGTTGTGAATAACTATGAAATGGGTAGAGTTGTATGCTGTTCTAGGATTCCAGTTTTAATTTCGTATCTTGTTGCTTAATTTTGAAGCTGAAAACGTATGAATTTGACTATGACTTCTTCATGAAAATTGTAGATATGTTTGTTATGTGAATTTTGATACCTGATTCGACTGATTTGGATATGTATAGCAAAAGTTATAGTCAAAATACTACAGCATGACTGAGTGAAATGTTTAAGCTAAGTTCTATGCATATTTTGATATTCTGGGAATTATACATGCATAATCAGCATTGATGTCTGCACGAAAGTTGTAGATATACATGTTAGGGATTTATACAAAGAGGTTTCAAGTTAAAAAGATGCTTGTAGCTCTAATTATGCTCAAAATACAGAAGTATGTTCATGATGCAAATCTGTTAACTATGAAATCCGAATCTTGTTTTCAATACTGGGAATTTTGTGGTATGAATTAGTTGTTGGTGTCTTCATGAAAGTTGTAGATAATTATGTTAAGAGAATTTTAGAACTTGTTTCATGTTAAAATCATTTGTGTAGCTCTAAAAACGTTGAAAATACTAATATATGTACGTTTTGAAAACTCACCTGGAGGCAGTGTTGTATTTTGTGGATAAATGGTATTTCTGCTTAGAATTTGAATTTATGATCTTCATGAAAATTGTAGATCATTGTGTTAAGATTAATTTAGAACTGGTTTCATGCAAAAATCATTTTTGTAACTCCAGAAACACTGAAATAACTAACATATGTACATTTTGAAAAAAAACTCACCTTGAGGCAGTGTGGTATTTTGTGGATAAGTGATATTTCTGTTCGAAATTTGAAATTGTGTTCTGCATGAAAGTTGTAGACAATTATGTTATTAAACTACAGAAAGTGAAATCACCTAAAAAGGAGTTAATTTGCTCATGTTATAACTGTTTTACTAATGTATGTCGCTGTTTGGAAATGCTAAAATTTGCTTATAATAGTTATTATGGATAAAAATGATATTTTCTCTATGGGTAATGATTTATTATTGAATTCTTGAGTGATTATGAATTATTATAAATGCTGTGGAGTATCACACAGTTTGTATATTGTGATGGTGAATAATTATGAATGACATAATTATTATATATGTACATGAATGCCTTGTGGTTATTGACATGTGTGGTTGAAACAGTAAATACATAATTTTGTGAATTATTATGTGTTTTGTGTCCCTTGAGGACTTGTATTATCCAAGAGGTTTTGGAAATGTGGATATCATGGTATGTTAAATGATAAAGAGAATTAAAGGCATTCATGCATCATAAGCATTGGACGTACCATGGAATTTAGGGGTTCCATGATTGCCTACCCTGGTGGGGGGTTACTCTATGATGAGTTTAAGCCCTATTTTCACAAGAACCATGGAAGTGTAGGGATCCATGGTTGTGCAAATTCCTATTGTATACTTATTTGTGTAGGAGCCATGAAGATGTAGGGATTCATGGTTATGCTAATTCCTATTTGTGTATTTGAAAGCGAGGGCCATGAAGGTGTAGGGATTCATGGTTATGCTAATTCCTACTGGTGACTCTATGAGACTTTTTACTGCAGTATTCCCACCAAACCAAATGGATCCAGCATGACATCATTTGACTAACTGAAGAATTATTAAATGGACTTGTTTGGCATATTCATCATATCATTATGAATTGTTGATTGTGTTTGTGCAATTTTATCTATTTTATATTTATTCTATATTCTGTCTCACTCTTACATTAATTTTTACAGTGAATGACACGCAGAATGCAGAGTGATGCCATGATTGATGCCTATTTGAATTCTTACTTGAACTTTGATTTCATGGGTTGTAATAAGTATAACATGTCATGTACCATTATCTGCTAAATCGTTTTCGCCATTTGAATATTTTCTTGAATCTAATTATTCACGACTAGTATGTATGATAATTTTCCGCAGTTATCAACTGTTACATAAACTCTGAATTGAATTTATGAATTTTAAAATGATCTTTCGAAAAAGCGAAAAATTTACTCGAAAATTTTAATTAACGTTTCGGGGCGTTACACGCTATACCTTGGATTTACAATAAGAGCATTAGTTATGAAAGGAATAAAAGTATTATTTGATTTAATTAAATTAGGAAGGAAACCTTAATCAAAATAATTATAAGAAACTTATTAGGCATCAAGCCCAGGAAATGTCCCATGAGTCATAAGTTAGGGGGAAAGTCCAAGAACATCAATCTAATCCAAGAGAATAAAACGTACCTACCTCATTACATAGATTAATTCCCTACTAACTAGATGAGACCCCATAGGAATAAGAAATAAGGCCATGTAAAATCAATAAAGATGATTACTAATAATAATAACAAGTACACATATAATTAAACTATAATGATTAGAAGGACTTTTAAGAGGAATACCTAAGAATAAGTCAACCCATACCATAGTAAATAAGAATAGCCTACTAAAAATTAATTAGTTTCCACTAGGTAATATAAGAATGATGGCATAGGGAACTTAGGATTAAATTTGTTAGGCACCAACCCGATAGAACTTTAGAAAAAAGATGATAAAGATATGGGTAGCATAAACTAAGTAAATAATTGATGGTGATGATAGAACCTGATAGATGATGATACGATTATAACTATGATAAGCCCTAAACCCTAAACCATAAACCCTAAAGGTTTAGGGTTTAGGGTTCTTCATTTGGACCCAAAGTATGTTCCGACGCTATAGGGATCCACCCTGTCAGCTAAGTGTGGAAGAATATGAAGAACTCACCGGGTGCAAAGCTCTCATAGAAAATGACCCTTTGGGTCCACATCCATTACCTGAACCTCCGAGGACCCTACGATTACCCTGACTCGAGTACGTTCCACTAACCCCAGAGGAAGAAGTTCTGGAGCCAAAGCACGAAGAAGACCCTGAGATGGAACCTAGAGGAAACCCAGAGGAAGACCCGGAGGAGGATCTAGAAGAAGAGCCAATAAACACCATGGAAAAGGATACCTGCTACTATTCTCGCTGAACCCATATCAGTACATGCTCTAGAGATGGAAATTGAAGTGGCAATCCATTATACTACACTCAGACTCTCCTTGATGAGTTGAGTGGGACAGTTCTTAGAGCTTCCTCCGGTACGTTTATTGAAGTTTCATCTATGGAGGTACAAAGGACATTACAGAGATATCTGCGGTGCCTCGTAATCTTCTTGCAGCTGCTTCCTATACTTACCATTGACGTCATTGACCAGGTAGCTAAGACCCTTGACCAGTAGGGATCCCTCCAAATCATCCCCTTCAAAGGATAACTAGTCAGGGTAGCTATATTGTACATGTTGTTTAGAGTCTACTTGGGAGCCTGTGTGCCCTTGTATATTTAAAGTATGTATATGTTTGTTGAATGAGACCATGAATTGTACAAAAGTATTGTAAATGAAGTTTCTGTTCCACCAAGATTTATTATACAAAAAAAAACTTCCATATTTTTCTAAAACTCACAACCTCTTAGTTAAGTAGAAGATTTAGTGGAAGGGATTGTCCTATTTAATCGAGGATGCTACACAAAACACTACAACACACAGTAGAGGATTTATGTAAGAAGAATAAAGAGTTGTGCGTCCACAGGTAGGAAGAGAGAGAAGCTTTTACTTACCACAATGCCCAGACCACGAGACAGGGAACAGACAAATCAAATCCTTACACCCCTACACAGCCCATCTATTCACGGAGGGGATCATGGCAGTGCCAACCCCCCTGAACTACAAACCACCAATGATGGAGAAGTATGATGGAAGAGGGGACTCGGAGGAGCATCTCACTATATTTAACACCACCATGTTGATCACAAGAGCGTTGAATGCTCTACTCTATAGGACATTCCTAGTCATCCTTACCAAGTCCACTCTACGGTGGTTCTCACATATTCCTCCTTGGAGCCTATCAAGCTTTACAGAATTGATGAAGAAGTTTCTGAACCAATTTAGATCCAATTGAGCAGTGCAACAAACTTCACATAGCCTGGTGAATTTGAGACAGGCCCAGGATAAGACTCTCAAACAATTTATGGCTCGCTTCAATGAGCAAGCCATCCAAATTTGCCACCTCAACTCAGAGGTGGCACTACATGCAATCCAAACAGGACAACACCCGGGTAATTTTTCTGAATCATTAGCTAAAATGCCTCCTTTGGATATGGAGATGTTAGGCATAGAGTCGCTCGGTGTATTAACATGGAGGAGTGAGAAAATTGGTCGAGTTGAATAAGGAGCAAAGAAGAGAGGCCTATCTGAATCCTAAATACAACACATTCACTCTCTTGAATAATAGAAGAGCCCAGATTATGCATGAAGTGTATAACACCAGGTTTCTTAAATTGGCCCCACCTCGAGAAGGCTTCAAGGGCCCAGATAGAGCAAAATTCTATGAATTCCATCACGCCTTTGGACACAACACAGGATTGCTAGTCCCTTAAGAATTAGATTGAGCACTTGATCCACTAGGGGTACTTAGAGAAGTTCATTGACCATAGGGGAGAGGCATCATGTGAAGCCAAGAAAAAGATAGAGCAAGAACTTCTGAGCCAGGTAGAAGTCCAGCAGAGGGATCGACCTTGCTAGGAACATGAGCGTTCCCGATCCTACTGACTGATGATGTAAGGGGTGATGGGAAAAGAGTTATCTACACCATCTCAAGTGGTTTCCATAGATGTAGAGGGTTTATCTTGCACAGAGTTGGACAGGTGAATTCAGTATAGAGCTACCCAGATGTTGGAATCATCAGTTTTGATAACTCAGATCTTCCCAAGAGAGTCCTAAACAAAGGTGAGTCGATGGTAGTCACCATGGAGATTGTAGAGTGTATTGTGGGAAAAGTGCTGGTAGATAAGGAAGTTCTATGGATATCCTATATTGGAAGGCAAACAAGTGGCTTCAGCTGCCCCTAAGGTGGCTTAAAATGTATGACGGTGCATTGCTTAGTTTCATGGGTAGCTTAAAAGGGCTATGTTGAGTTGAAGACAATCTTCAGCTTGAGAGATGATAGTAGGGCAATGATGGTGATATACCTGGTCTTCGACTTCCCTAACTCATATAACGCCATCCTTGGTTGTCCATCTCTTAATACACTCGATGTCATTGTTTCAACACTACACCTTACTATGAAGTTTTCGCTCAGAGATGGGCGCATCAGAGTTATCTAGGCTGACCCTGAGGTCGGTCGGGAATACTATCGTGAGAGTCTCTGACCCCGAAAGACCTTCATTGTTGATGAGGATATTGAAACGGGTTTTGATCCCCAAGATGAAAGAGAGTATGAATGACCACAACCAGTCAAGTTCCTAAAATTGGTACAAGTAGGATCTAGTCCAAGCCAATACACCCATGTCAGCATAGTTCTAGACTAGGCCCTGGAAGTGTCTCTAGTCACTCTACTTAAGGCCCATGTAGACCCCTATGCGTGGAGTCCTTCAGATATATTGGAGATTGACCCAAAGGTCATATGTCACTCGCTAAATGTCGAACCAGAAGCCAAGCCAAAAGCACACACAACAAAAGTTAGGACCTGACAGAAAAGCGGCCGTCAAAGAAGAAATAAATAAGTTGTTGACAACCAATTTCATCTGAGAGGTTAAGTATCCAACTTGGCTATGCAATTGTAGTTATGGTAAAGAAGGCAAGTGGGAAATAGAGGATATGTGTCGACTTCACTGATCTTAATAAGGTATGTCCCAAATATCCCTATCCCTTACCCAACATTGATCATTTGGTAGATGGCACCTCAGGATACCAAGTTTTAAGCTTCATGGATGGATACTTGGGATACAGCTAAATACGGATGGACCTGAGGGACGAAGATAAAATGGCCTTTATAACTGGAGGAGCAAATTTTTGTTATCGAGTGATGCCCTTCAGGTTGAAAAACACTGGTGCCACCTATCAAAGGCTAGTGAACAAGATCTTTGCCAAGAAGATTGGCAGAAATATGGAGGTTTATGTTAACAACATGGTCATGAAGACCAAAGAAGCATGCAAACACACAAAGGATTTGGTAGAAACATTCATTGAGTTAAAGAGACATTGTGGTGCCTCTCAGTCTGATATAAGTAAACATAATAAATATGACATAATAATTATGAATTATTATAATAATTCCCAATTTAATCATTTCTAAATTTTTGGACATTAGATAACTCATATGTAATTATTTAGTAATTATTCCTCTTAATTAATCATTTATATAAATTTTGGGATGTTACAGGCATAACATGTGTCTTAACCCCGACAAATATTCCTTTAAGGTCCAAGGTGGGAAGTTTTTAGGGTACATGTTGACACATAGGGGTGTCGAAGCTAACCCCGACCAATGTTGAGCCATTCTAGAAATGAGGAGTCCTCAAAACATCAAGAAGGTGCAATGTCTTACCGGGAGGATTACAGCCCACTCCCGGTTCCTTCCCAAGTTTGCCAAAAGGTTGATGCCTTTTTATCAAGTGTTGAAGAAAACTGACACGTCCATATGGAGCCAAGAGTATGCAAAAGCATTTAAAAAATTGAAGACCTATCTGGCCTTGCCCCCATCCTAACCAAGCCCACTCTCGAGGCCGAGTTAATAATATACTTGGTAGCTGGGGAACAAGTCCTTAGTGCGGCTTTGGTTTAGGAAGAAGATTAAGTCCAATGACTGGTGTATTTTACAAACAAGACTTTGTAGGGCGTTGAAGTACAATATCAAAGGGTGGAAAAATTTTCGTACAGCTTGGTGGTAGTTACTCAAAAGTTACGACCTTACTTCCATAGCCACCAAATCATGTTTAGGACTGATCAGCCAATCAGCAAGATACTTTAGAAACCAGAGCTGGCCGGAAGTATGATAACTTGGGTTGTAGAGATTTTTGAGTATGGAATTTTCTATAAACCTCAAGGAGCCATCAAGGCATAGGTCCAAGCAGATTTCTTAGTTGAACTAGGAAGTGATAAAGAGGAATATGATGCAGAGCATACTTTATGGGTTGTGTCTGTCGATGATGGGTCATCGAATAAAAAGGGGAGTGGAGCGGGGATCATACCCAAAACATCCACTAGTCTAATCATCGAGGAGTCATTAAGGTTCTTATTTAGAGTAAGTAACAACCAAACGGAGTATAAAATGCTGGTTACAGGTTTGTGAATGGCTCTGCATCTGGGAGCTCGATGTGTACGAGTGAAAACTAACTCACAACTAATAGAAGGTAAGTAGAGGGGGCATATTAGGCAAAGGATCCTATTCTGTTCAAATATCTTACCTAAGTGAGGCGAGGGATAACAGACTTTAAGTTATTCAAAATATTCCATGTTCCCCAAGCGAAAAATGAAAGAGCAGACTTACTCTAAAAACTGACCAACACGAAAAGACAGGAAACTTGAAGACAATCATTCAAATCACTTTAGAAAAGTCCACCATCAAAGAAACAGAGCATATAAACAAAGTTACTACTATTCCGTAGGTAAGTACATGGATGACCTTGATAGTAGACTTTCTAGTCAGATGTGACCTCCCCTCGAATTCTTCAAAGGCTCGAAAAATCCAAACACACCTGCCAACTACATTCTTATTAAGGGACAACTCTACAAGCGAGGGTCTACATTCCCTTCCTCAAGTGTCTTGACCTAGAATAGGACAGATATGTAATGTGAGAACTCAACTAGGGAATTTGTGACCACCATGGAGGGGTCCGCCCCCTAGTTTCCCGGGTCCTTAGGGCAGGATACTTCTGGTCTACACTGCGAACAAATTACTTCAAATTCATCAAGAAGTAAGAGTCTTGTCAAAGAAACGCCAATCGGATACACAACCATCCAAAACCACTACACAGAATCGTCTCCCCTTGGCCGTTCAACATTTGGGGCATGGACATCCTCGCCCCCTTTCCCCCTGGAAAAGGGCAGGTCAAATATCTCTTGGTAGTGATTGACCTCTTTATAAAGTGGATTGAAGCAGCACTTGGGACACCCCAGAAATCAGAGTAAATTTTTCGTTTTTAGAAAATACCTGGATCTATAATAAGCCACTCCCATATATGAAGATATAAGAGGGTAAATTTAAAAGGATTAACTTTAAGAAAGTTCCTCAATTAAAACAGCGGAAGGAAAATTGAGCACATGAATAAATGTGATTCTGTTTTAAGAAATCGACCACTGGGCATTAATAAAACCCAATTTTGCACTTAAGGTATCCATAAAATAATGTGGGTTCAAGTCTCAGTTTTTAGAAAGGAAAGAAATTAATTGGGATAATGCATTTCTTGGCATTACAAGAGTAGCAGGGCGAAAAGGAAAAAGGGAGTAACAGGGGCGTCATCTCGCTCAAGCGAAGTCTGACTCGCTTGAGCGAGACACACATGCCTCGTTTGGGCGAAGCCAGCGAGTCTTGAGCGAAATGCGTCCAGACTCGAATTTATGATTGACTCGCTTGGGCGAGACTTACTCGCTTAAGTGAAACACTCTCGGGGTCAAGCCTATACCCACTCGCATAATCAGAATCTTCAAGACTTAAATTTTCACTCAGCAAACCCCTCCAAATCCGACTCCCCTTACACGGGTTGTCACTCGGTATTCTTCTCCAAAAACTGACTCAAAGCACTCGGGTTCTCACTCGGTAGAGTCTTCCTGAAACTGACTCAAGGTACACAGATTCACCACTCAGCAAGATCCCCTGACAGAGCCATCATTCACTCAATCCCTACTCGGCAATAGCAGTCCAGACCGAGTCCTCCCTCACACAACATCCACTCGGTAAATTCACTCCAAGTCCGAGACTTCACCCACTCGGTGGTTCACTCGGGAAACTTCCCAGAAACCGACTTACCTCTGTTTGGTCATTCACTCCGAATCTCATTCAAGGCCGACTCATTACCTGACTAGCGTTCACTCGGCATTTCATTACAAAGCCGACCTCCTCTTTTTTGCACTCGAGGAGAGTTATTCTTGAGAAATTCCTGGGCAACTCACACTGAGTATCACCAATCGGTGTTCTCTCACTCGGAGAATACAAGGTCGGAACACACAACTCGGAATAAGTACGCTGGACTTGAAAATTCCCCTCTGGAACTCCACTGCCCAGATCATCACACTCAAGAGCCTTCTCACTTGGATTACGTACCCTTCCTCACTCAGAAAACTATGGCTCGGACTTAAGTCACTCGGAATTCACTCGGAAATTCCACCACCTCTTAGTTTATTTCCAAAATCCTCACTTAGACAGAATTCATTCATGGACTCACCCACTCACCATCTAATGGTCTCGCTTGGGCGAATGCCATTCCTTAGGCCCTTCGCTTGAGCGGATTTCTTCCAGTAGCCAACCCCCTGATTCTCCTAGCATTTATGCTTAAGCGAATTGGCCATTCGCCTGAGCGGAGTAAGGCCAACAGCTAATCCCTTCGCCCTCGCTCGGGCGAGACTCCATTCGCCTAGGCGAGATTCCTCCAGAGAGCAAACACTGATATTGCGAAATTCCTCCAGAGAGCAAACATTGATACGGGGGCAATTTTGCTTGAGCGAGATTCAATCTCGCCTAAGCGAAATTGTCCAGGGACCAATTTCCTATCAGACGTGGCTCTCGCTCGGGCGAGAATCCACCTCGCTTAAGCGAAACTACCAGACATCCTGCAGGACTCAAAATTCACACAACACAGCACACTAGCAATTGAACTTCACTCATTCTACAGACATGCATTATATATCAAACATCATTCAGAGCATTTAAAACTGGTTTTGCAACAGCATACTCTTAAGTTCCATTCAACTCTTCAAAACCATATATGTAAATTAATTCTTTATCTCATCAGCTTTATAAAAGAAATACTGAAATTTAATTCTTCATCCATTCGTCAACACATAGGAAATCTCAATTATAATTTAAACCTTCATACATACTTAGGGTCACCAATGAAAATGAGATATACATACAATTTCTCATTTTCTCCTATGACCCTCCAAAATCATCTATCAAGTAGACTTCCAAAATACACATTCATTACATATCCTGCTACACAAAATACATATGATTACATACATCGCCGGCCAAGGCGCTTCCTATACACTAATTACCTCCACGGCCCAAATATCCTTCAAAATGCTTACTCTTCCCATAATTGCCCTGCATCACAAGTCTAAAATTGACAACATGGGAGAGTGAGTCTACATTCCAAAGGAATAAACATGAATACCAAGTGATTATGCATATAGGCTTCCACACATGTATACTTTGCACATCAATAATATTCATCATGACATATACCAACACCATTTCACACAAAGCATACAAGCATATACATAATCACAATACTCAATCATTGAGTTATCACAACAACTTTCAAATGGTATTCATACTTTTATGTTGTCTTAAGTATATTTGTACCACCTCTCACAATCACCATCACCACCTTGGCATACTACCTTCTATATGCAAATGCTCCTAACTAATGCATATGCACAAAGGATTATTTCAATAATTGCAGATCTGACTGTGGGAATTTCAACATCAACTGTGGGATTCAAGTGTGATCTTTTAACCACACCCCTATTGCAGTAGTAAAATATGTACACTTATTCTTTAAATTGCATGCAATCATCAATAGTTTTACTGGTACCAAACCGTATCGCCCATCTTGCAACACTTGGCCATTTTCACCATGACCGCGGTATACAACATAATCAACATAGAGTGTTGCGGGCCAACCACGATTTATATCATGGCAGCTGTGATCTCAAAGACCACCGGGGACACCTGCTCCTCAAGAGCCACCCCGCACAAGGGTCAACCACATGTGGCTCCCCGAAGCACAACATGGGCAGCTTCGTGACTTATACACCAAGTCACAGGGGAAATATATCATGCTCGTGCACCGAGCCGCCCTCCCACTGGGCCAACCGGGGGAATCCCCTAAAATTCCAACACCGGCAGCTATGCAGTATGCCATAGATGCAAATGCAATCATATGCATTCCTCACTCTATGCATCTTACACATGCCACTCATCATCCAACATCGTCAACACCACAAGCTGTTATTAACATTGATTGTTCACAATAGTTTCAATCTTTGGGTGGCATTCTTTTTATTTTCAATCTCAACAAACAACATCAACAATCATATCACATTCATGGGAATACCACTTAACATAACACACCATGAATATTCTAAATGCACAAAAGCATGTGTTGGTGTATGCACTATGAGCTTTTTATGCTTTTTCATTTGTATCATTTTTTTATGAATTATCAATAAAATAAATATTTCAGTTTAAAATTGTTTTAAAACGTCTTTATCCTTGGAGTAATAGGTCATATAAAAATTATTCCTAAAATGTCCCTAGTCAAGTATTTACATGGGGACATGTAAATACACTGAGACTAGTGTGTGAGTGTACTGATGACCTGATCTCACAGATCATAGATATAGATGATATCAAGTCTTCACACGGGTACACATTAAGAGTAATGATGTACTGGACAGACCCACCATGAGAACGTTGCATGGATCGTTACATGATTGTCATAAACGATTCTCAATGTGATAATGGTATATGTAGTCCTTTGACCTGAAGTCACTACGATTCCTACATGAGGAGTTTATTGTTTCAATACAATTAAACGTCTTCTGTAACAAGAGGACTATAAAGGTTGTGATTAGGCAATGAACAAATTATGCAGAGGGATGTGAGTGATGTAGATGGGATTTGTCTCTCCCATGTGACAGGAGTGATATCTATAGGCCACTTGATGGAGTAAGACTAAGAAAACGCATGGCCATGCTAGAAAGAATAAATATTAGATATTTATTCAGATTCAGTCTACTCCGGTATCAAGTAAAATAAATTGGGCCGTACAAGGATGACGCGACCATGCCTTGGGCCCAATTAGGATATCGTGACAAAAGGAACAAACATATTAAATAATTATCACTTATAGGTTATGTTGATAATATTCGGACATAATGATGCATTGCTAGATGCCGCTCTTATTTTATATTAATAATAAAATAATTTATTATTAATATGACCGAGTATTTTACCTGTAGGGTCACACACATAGAGTAAGCCCATCAGAAAATGTTGTCTTATTTTAGTTAGACTAAAATAAAGCTATTGGGCCTAACTCATTTGGAATGAATAAGGAGCCCAATTTTAGAGAGAACAAATTAGGTCAAACCTAAGCCTATAAATAGAGCATAAGATGCTCATAGGCCGTTAACTCAAGTGAGACACAAATTCGCAAAAGTTGTAAGAGCTACACGCCGTCAAACTAGGAGTTGGCAAGTGTTGCGATTCTGGTGGGAGTGCTCGTGTGGACTCCTAAAGGACGAGGCTACGACTACTTCGGTGTTCTTTAAGAGGTAATCCAAAACGATTTTTGTGTTTGTTTTGTGCTTTGAAACACAAAACCTTGCAAATCCTTTGGAATCCCTTTTTTTTTCCGCTGCTCATGTTTAGGGATTTCCTAACAGCATGTTGCCACACATATTTATCTACATCACACCATAAGTCATCATTTCTTACAACATTCAAGCAAGGCTAACATGCATAACACCATATACCACAATCAACTAGCATTCAAATTCATGCATTTAGAATTTAGACTCCTCTCCTACCTCAAGAGAAGAATTCCGATGGATAAGACGATCCCGCCTCGTCGTTCGGAATAGGTCCTACATTCACATTCATGTAAAACCTTAATCAATCGACTATTCAAATCATTAATCCAATTTTATTTAGTCATAATCATACATGTTGTGAATATCATTTTGTTCTTTATTAGGCTTCGGGAATTCCTTCCCATTAAGCCACCATCATTAAATTCAAGGGTTACAAGACAACCCTATCCCCAAGCTTCACAAAACTCCTTCTACCGACATTCATATCTTTCAATATCATGTATTTCTTCATAAAACGCATTCTTAAACTAACATTAACTATTTTCCCCTAACTCCAAGGTTAGGGTTTTCTCCAAAAGCCATCCACCTTCATTAATACATCATAAACCTTCACTCTCTACCATCATTAATGCACCAGCTACCATTTTCCTCCCATAAACACTTATATTTATGATAACCCATTCTAGGGCATGAGTATTAAATGCTCTAATAAACACCCATGCACATGCATCTTCTCCCAAAATCATAATACCCATAATATCAACATCAATCCCTTCTAAAAATGGTGAAAGTGCTTACCTCACACCCAAACGAAATGGGTTCAAGAGAAGAAGAGGATTAGCACGGAAAAGAGAGGAGGGAGAGGGGAGAACTCCCAGCCTTCAAGTTTCTTCAACGAAAATGGGGTAGGAGATGATCACCTCTTGAGTTTAAGCTTCTTGGAAGAAGAAGAGAAGAAGAATGAGAGTGAAATGTGATTTGGGCATTTGTTTCTGTTTTATGATGATATGTTTTCGTTTGTAAGAGCTTTTGGAAAATATGATTTACGAAACCGTTTCTTGTTTAAAGCTTTGCATTTTTGTTTTGCGAAAATGTTTTGTGAAACTAGGATTCGAAAATGAACATGCATGATTTGTTGCTATTTTTAGTTATTGCATATGATGCATATATTACAATGATTAATCATGTATATGGTATAACCTCTGTTTTGGCATGATACATATAATTTTGAGTTATTCTTTGTAAATTGTATATGATGCATGTTATAGAGTTTCTTAATTTTAGTATGTATGTTGTTGCCGTTTAAATTTGTATGATGTATGAGTTTATGCAATTTTTGTATTTGATATGTGTTTTACTCATATGATATTCATCGTACAAATTATGAATCAATTGAGTTGATCTTCGAACATGAATGGTTCATGTTATGGGGTGTTAAGTGATAAGGTTTAAGTGTTAAACCATGGCCGTTCCTTAATCTAGGGTTCAAGAGTTGAAACCTAGACGGCCGTCATGGAAAGGCATTGCATGTTGGCATTAGCGCAAATTGAATTCTAGGTTTTGAAACCCTAGACGGCGTTGCCTACATGTGCCTTGACGGCTACGTTGTAAAGTGTTCGCAACAAGGAATTAGGGTTTCAAAGTGGTTGAAACCCTAGCCGAAATTTTAGAGCTGTTAATGGTCAAGAGACGTTCTGGCTAGGAAAGACTTGGTACTTAAGCGGTCACACCGGACCCACCTCTCTTTCCTGGGAACCAACTTGACTACAGTACTAATTTTTCGGGTCGGGGCGCTGCCCCGCACCCCGCAAGGGGCGGCCCCCCCTTGACCCCCGCCGGCTAACCGGGTAGCGGGACCCCCGTACATTCTCTACGTAGCACCTTATTACCGACCCCACATGTTTAATTGCCTATTTTAAAAATCAATTAATCTTTTAATGCTTTTAAATGGGTTATAATCAATTAATTAACACGTTGCATGGTGAATGGTTATGGTCTTAGTTATTTTATTTAAATACAGCCTGTGTGCTGTGCCTCTCTCTATTCTGTTGTATTTCTCTTCTCAACCCTTCACTCGTATGTAAAGCGAGTTTCTATTTAATCATGTAATCTTGATCGGGCCAACAAAGTAGAGACATAGAAGAAAACCAAGGAGTCGTGACTCTAAGAGGATGATGGATTCAAGAAGTAGGACTTCATGAAGCCATGGCAATATAGTTCCTCTAGGTTTATTTATTTATTTATTTATTTTTCTTCTAGGAAGACCATAACCATCTCACAATTTCGTTTGCATGCTTTGGGGATAATTTTATTACCTTAAAGCGTTTAACAAAGACGGTAATTTTAAAATAAATTAAAATCCCTCAAAATAATATTAAGTTATAAATGCCTTCCAATAAGTACACTCGTCAACACTAATGTCAATAAATAGTGGGTCTGCCAAAGCAGGGCACTATTATTTATATTAGTAAGACGCGATGGGATAATGGTAATATCCTAACTGTTTTATTGGGCTTTAACTTAACTAAGTTTTCAATTGGATTGAATATAACTTAGAGGCGTAAACATTGGGCTAAATATTCATAAGATGAATAATTAGTAATGGTTACTTAACCCAATGACTAAGAGTTGTATAAAGATACAATTGGAAAGAGTTTCCTACCTAAATAACCAAGTATTAGGTGATCAGCCAAAGCTGACTTAACACTTGGCAAAATATGGATCTTAGCCCACTAGAAAATCTTCCAACGGGATTTTCTGATTCGTGGAGGGTATTTTGTTTTGAATCAAAATAGTGGGAGACATATTTAATTTAAATGACCATAATTTAAATATGTTTTGAAAATGATACTTACTACATATTTTCTGTTTAAGATAACCATGACGTCAAAGACACCTTCGAACCTTTCATTGCGATCAATCCTAGACAAAGAAAAATTATCTGGTTCTAACTTCCTTGACTGGTATAGAAACTTGAGGATTGTCCTCAAACAAGAGAAAAAGCAGTATGTCTTGGAAAGTCCAGTTCCGGATCCACCCGCTGCAAACGCCTCTAAAGCTGATAAGGATGCTTATAAGAAGCATCAGGATGATGCTTTAGATGTCCAATGCCTTATGTTGGCTACCATGTCTCCTGAGCTTCAGAAGCAACATGAGCACATGGAGGCTTTCGATATGATCGAAAACCTAAGGAAGCTATATCAAGGTCAAGTTGACCAAGAAAGATATGAAGTTTCCTCAGCCCTATTTAGCTGTAGACTTGAAGAGGGAGGTTCTGTAGGACCTCATGTGCTCAAAATGATTGGGTACTTGGAGAATCTAGCTAGGCTAGGATTCCCCTTCCCTCAGAAGTTGGCTACCGATCTCATTTTGAAATCATTACCTGACAGTTTTAAGCCAGTCATCATGAATTACAACATGAATGCATTGGACAAAACATTGCCAGAGCTACTCAATATGTTGAGGACTGCTGAGCCCAATATTTCTAAAGGAAAGGGCAAGGCCATAATGATGGTCAATTCTGGCAAAGGTAAAGGAAAGGGCATGTATAAAGGCAAAGGAAAGGCTATTGTAGGAAATGGCAAGAAAATTTGGAAAGGCAAGGATAAGCCAAGTACATCAGCCTTAAAACCTGTGGGCGGGGTGGCTAAGAAAGGTAAATGTCACCATTGTGGACAAAAGGGACACTGGAAGAGAAACTGTCCAAAGTACCTAGAAGAGCTTAAGAAGAAGGGAAGTGAGACTTCCACTTCAGGTATTTTTGTTATAGAAATTAACATGTCAACTTCAACATCATAGGTATTAGATACTGGATGTGGATCTCACATTTGTCTTAATGTGCAGGATCTAAGAAGGAGTAGGCAGTTGATGAAGGGTGAGGTAGACCTATGCGTTGGAAATGGAGCAAGAGTTGCTGCATTAGCTGTAGGGACTTATTTTTTATCCTTGCCCTCAGGGTTAGTCCTTGAATTGGACAATTGTTATTTTGTTCCGGCAATAAGGAGAAACATTATTTCTGTTTCTTGTCTTGATAAGAAAGGGTTTTCCTTTACAATAAAGAACAATAGTTGTTCTGTTTATTTAAAAGACATGTTTTATTGTTGTGCAAATTTTAGTAATGGACTTTATGTTCTAGATCTCGAAACCCCTATCTATAACATTAATACTAAAAGGGTTAAAACAAATGATTTAAACCCAACTTATCTTTGGCATTGTCGCCTAGGACATATAAATGAGAAACGCATTTCTAAACTCCATCAAGATGGATATTTAGAATCTTTTGATTTTGAATCAATAGATACATGCGAATCTTGTTTATTAGGGAAGATGACTAAGACCCCATTTACCGGAAAAGGTGAAAGGGCGAGTGATCTTCTTGGCTTGATACATAGTGATGTATGTGGGCCCATAGGGACAATGGCTAGGGGAGGTTTTAGTTACTTCATCACTTTTACTGATGATTTCAGTAGATATGGATTTGTGTTTCTTATGAAACATAAATCAGAATCCTTTGAAAAGTTCAAGGAGTTTAAACATGAAGTAGAGAACCAACTTGGCAAGACAATTAAAGCACTTCGATCCGATCGAGGTGGTGAATATTTGAGCCTAGAGTTTGATGAATATCTTAAAGAGTGTGGGATTATATCTCAACTTACTCCCCCTGGAACACCAGAATGGAATAGGGTTTCTGAGCGGAGAAATAGAACCTTGTTGGACATGGCTCGATCAATGATGAGTCAAACTGACCTCCCTAACTCATTCCGGGGACATGCTTTGTTGACAGCAACTTTTACACTTAACCGTGTTCCATCAAAGGCTGTTATAAAGACACCATATGAGATATAGACTAGGAAACGACCTAGTATGTCTTTTCTTAAGATTTGGGGCTGTGAAGCTTATGTTAAGCGTCAAAGTTCAGATAAACTCGGGCCCAAGTCAGATAAATGTTTTTTTGTGGGATACCCAAAACAAACTAAGGGTTATTATTTTTACAATCCTACCGAGGGCAAAATGTTTTTTGCTCAGAATGCTGTATTCTTAGAAAGGGAATTCATCTCTACAAGAATCAGTGGGAGAAAAGTAGAACTTGAAGAAATTCAAGACTCACAAGGCATTGAAGAGCCAATGGTGGAAGTGGAGCAGGACCCACAAAATGTTGTGATAACTCCAGCTCCAGTAGCACAAGACTTGCGTAGATCAGGTAGAATACGTCAACAACCTAAAAGATATGGATTTCTTGTAACTCAGGAAGGAGATGTATTCCTAATGGATCAAAATAAGCCAACATCTTATGAAGAGGCCATTGCAAGTTCAGAATCTGAGAAATGGCTAGAAGCCATGGAATCTGAAATGGACTCCATGTACACTAATCAAGTTTGGAACTTGGTTGATGCACCTGAAGGGGTAAAACCTATAGGATGCAAGTGGGTTTTCAAAAAGAAAACTGACATGGATGGTAATATAAGTACCTTTAAAGCAAGGTTGGTGGCTAAAGGTTTCAAGCAAATACATGGTATAGACTATGATGAAACTTTTTCCCCAGTTGCTATGCTAAAGTCTGTTCGGATTCTGCTTGCTATTGCTGCATACCATGATTATGAGATATGGCAAATGGATGTCAAGACTGCTTTCCTTAATGGAAATCTTCTTGAGGAAGTGTACATGACACAACCCAAAGGCTTTGTTAAGCCTGAAGCATCCAGGAAGGTGTGCAAGCTACAACGTTCTATATATGGACTTAAGCAAGCTTCCAGAAGCTGGAATCTTTGTTTTGATGAAGCTGTTAAACAATTTGGCTTTACTAAAAATGAGTATGAACCTTGTGTCAACAAGAAGGTTAGTGACTGCAAAATTGTTTTTCTGGTCCTCTATGTTGATGACATACTACTTATTGGAAATGACGTTCCTACTTTTCAGTCTGTGAAGAGTTGGTTGGGAAGCTGTTTTTCTATGAAAGACTTAGGTGAAGCAACCTACGTGTTAGGAATTAAGATCTATAGAGATAGATCAAGAAAAATTCTTGGCCTAAGTCAGAATACATACAAAGATAAAGTGTTAAAAAGGTTTAACATGCAAGATTCCAAGAAAGGAACTTTGCCTATGGCTCATGGCATAAGCTTATCAAAAGCTGAATCTCCTTCCACTAAAGAAGAAAGAGAACGGATGAATAAGATTCCATATGCATCTGCTATTGGATCAATCATGTATGCCATGATATGTACCCGACCAGATGTCTCGTACGCTTTAAGCATGACGAGTAGATACCAGTCTGATCCCGGTGAAAGTCACTGGACTGCTGTCAAGAATATCCTGAAGTACTTAAGAAAAACTAAGGATTCATTCTTAATATATGCAGGGGAAGAAGAGCTCATTGTAAAAGGTTACACTGATGCTAGCTTCCAAACTGATAAGGATGACTCAAGATCGTAATCTGGGTACGTGTTTTGTCTAAATGGTGGCGCTGTAAGCTGGAAGAAATCAAAGCAAGAGACAGTTGCTGATTCTACTACAGAGTCTGAGTATATTGTTGCCTCAAATGCTGCAAAAGAGGCAGTATGGATCAAGAAGTTCATAACAGAACTTGGGATTGTTCCTAGCATTGTGGACCCTATAAGTCTCTACTGTCACAATAGTGGAGCAATCGCACAAGCTAAGGAACCTAGATCACATCAACGATCTAAGCATATACTTAGGCGATTTCATCTCATTCGAGAGATCCTTGACCGAGGAGATGTAAAGATATGTAAGGTGCATACTGATGAGAATATTGCTGACCCACTCACAAAACCACTTACACAACAAAAACATGAGGGGCATATTAGATCATTAGGCATTAGGCAAATATCTGATTGGCTCTAGTGCAAGTGGGAGATTGTTGGTGTATGCACTATGAGCTTTTTATGCTTTTTCATTTGTATCATTTTTTTATGCTTATCAATAAAATAAATATTTCAGTTTAAAATTGTTTTAAAACGTC
Organism: Clitoria ternatea; assembly: GCA_037962975.1. Classification (NCBI taxonomy): domain Eukaryota; kingdom Viridiplantae; phylum Streptophyta; class Magnoliopsida; order Fabales; family Fabaceae; genus Clitoria; species Clitoria ternatea. The sequence goes on along the minus strand of CM075673.1, from coordinate 101,576,107 downwards.
TTTATCCTTGGAGTAATAGGTCATATAAAAATTATTCCTAAAATGTCCCTAGTCAAGTATTTACATGGGGACATGTAAATACACTGAGACTAGTGTGTGAGTGTACTGATGACCTGATCTCACAGATCATAGATATAGATGATATCAAGTCTTCACACGGGTACACATTAAGAGTAATGATGTACTGGATAGACCCACCATGAGAACGTTGCATGGATCGTTACATGATTGTCATAAACGATTCTCAATGTGATAATCGTATATGTAGTCCTTCGACCTGAAGTCTACGATTCCTACATGAGGAGTTTATTGTTTCAATACAATTAAACGTCTTCTGTAACAAGAGGACTATAAAGGTTGTGATTAGGCAATGAACAAATTATGCAGAGGGATGTGAGTGATGTAGATAGGATTTGTCTCTCCTATGTGACAGGAGTGATATCTATAGGCCACTTGATGGAGTAAGACTAAGAAAACGCATGGCCATGCTAGAAAGAATAAATATTAGATATTTATTCAGATTCAGTCTACTCCGGTATCAAGTAAAATAAATTGGGCCGTACAAGGATGACGCGACCATGCCTTGGGCCCAATTAGGATATTGTGACAAAAGGAACAAACATATTAAATAATTATCACTTATAGGTTATGTTGATAATATTCGGACATAATGATGCATTGCTAGATGCCGCTCTTATTTTATATTAATAATAAAATAATTTATTATTAATATGACCGAGTATTTTACCTGTAGGGTCACACACATAGAGTAATCCCATCAGAAAATGTTGTCTTATTTTAGTTGGACTAAAATAAAGCTATTGGGCCTAACTCATTTGGAATGAATAAGGAGCCCAATTTTAGAGAGAACAAATTAGGTCAAACCTAAGCCTATAAATAGAGCATAAGATGCTCATAGGCCGTTCACTCAAGTGAGACACAAATTCGCAAAAGTTGCAAGAGCTACACGCCGTCAAACTAGCAGTTGGCAAGTGTTGCGATTCTGGTGGGAGTGCTCGTGTGGACTCCTAAAGGACGAGGCTACGACTGCTTTGGTGTTCTTCAAGAGGTAATCCAAAACGATTTTTGTGTTTGTTTTGTGCTTTGAAAGACGGAACCTTGCAAATCCTTTGGAATCCCTTTTTTTTCCGCTGCTCATGTTTAGGGATTTCCTAACAGCATGTTGCCATACATATTTATCTACATCACACCACAAGTCATCATTTCTTACAACATTCAAGCAAGGCTAACATGCATAACACCATATACCACAATCAACTAGCATTCAAATTCATGCATTTAGAATTTAGACTCCTCTCCTACCTCAAGAGAAGAATTCCGATGGATAAGACGATCCTGCCTCGTCGTTCGGAATAGGTCCTACATTCACATTCATGTAAAACCTTAATCAATCGACTATTCAAATCATTAATCCAATTTTATTTAGTCATAATCACATTTATAATGTCACAACATATGTTAGACATGTTGTGAATATTGTTTTGTTCTTTATTAGGCTTCGGGAATTGCTTCCCATTAAGCCACCATCATTAAATTCAAGGGTTACAAGACAACCCTATCCCCAAGCTTCACAAAACTCCTTCTACCGACATTCATATCTTTCAATATCATGTATTTCTTCATAAAACGCATTCTTAAACTAACATTAACTATTTTCCCCCAACTCCAAGGTTAGGGTTTTCTCCAAAATCCATCCACCTTCATTAATACATCATAAACCTTCACTCTCTACCATCATTAATGCACCAGCTACCATTTTCCTCCCATAAACACTTACATTTATGATAACCCATTCTAGGGCATGAGCATTAAATGCTCTAATAAACACCCATGCACATGCATCTTCTCCCAAAATCATAATACCCATAATATCAACATCAATCCCTTCTAAAAATGGTGAAAGTGCTTACCTCACACCCAAATGAAATGGGTTCAAGAGAAGAAGAGGATTAGCACGGAAAAGAGAGGAGGGAGAGGGGAGAACTCCCAGCCTTCAAGTTTCTTCAACGAAAATGGGGTAGGAGATGATCACCTCTTGAGTTTAAGCTTCTTGGAAGAAGAAGAGAAGAAGAATGAGAATGAAATGGAGAGTAAGATGAAAAGGAAAGTTTTTCCATGGCAGTAGAAGAAACCAACATGAAGAAGGAAAAGAATTTTGGGCTTTTGGGTTTATTTTAACTTCATCTATTAAAATTCATCATTTTTGTCACTAACAGGCTCTTCGTTTAGGCTCAATACTTCATCCTAAAATTATTCCGAATGTATATTCGGATTCCCAATATTATTCTCTACAGCCCTAACCAATATTATCTCATTCCGAGATACTTGGTCCGACACCCATATTTCAACCGGCTCATATTCAGCTTAATCGATCTCCATAAATTACCAATAATTCCCAAAAATCTTAATTTAGATAAATTCAATTTATTGGGACCTTAAACAATTCATATTCAACTTGTCAATATTTATTTCCCTTAATTAATCTTCTATTTTAAAATTCGGGATGTTATAGCCCTTGCCACTATCTCGGCAGCCAAAGTACAAAATTTCACCTGGAGAAACATAATATGCAGACACAAACTCCCTCACAACATCATCTCTGACAACGGACAGTAGTTCACGGGTAAGCACTTCACACAATTCTATAAAATCTAGGCTTAAAAGGAAAATTCTCGTCAATAGAAAATCCCAAGACAAATGGACAAGTCAAAGCAACTAACAAGGTGATACTACAAGAGCTGAAGCGCAGGTTGGGGCAAGAAAAAGAAGATGGAAGAAATAGTTGCTCGGGGCCCTATGGGCCTATAACATAACTTCTAATTCAACAACACACGAAACTCCATTTCGACTCACGTATGGGGTAGATGCCATGATCCCGGATGAACTTTGCAAACCCTCTCTTCGAAGATTGGCCTATGCTGAAACTAAAAATTATAAAGGATGAAGAGAAGAACTCGATCTCAGCTAGGGGGAGTGAAATATAGCCTTCATAAAAATATAAACTTCCAAACATAAATCCACCCAAAAAATGGAACACCATGCTACTTTGACTCTTCCAAAGCAGGGACTTAGTCTTGTGGATAACTGATAATAATTGGAGGGTGAGAGAAAAAGGAAAATTTACAGCTAACTAGTAAGGCTTGTACAGGGTAAGAAAGTTGGTTGGAAAAAGCACGCACCGATCAGAAGAATTGGAGGGTAGGAGTATTCCTCAAACATGGAATGTCATGCACTTGAAAATGTACTACAACTGATTTAATCATGGGTACTCTTTTTCCTAGTCAGGAGGTTTTTTCCCATTGGGTTTTTCTCTTCAGAGGTTTTAATAAAGCTCACACACACAAAAATTCAATAAAATGGATTATTATTCAACCTTATCTTTCTGGCATCAAATTACATTAAGTCCTAAAAACCTGAGTGAGGATACCCCCACTTGAGGGTAGTGACAAAATCTCATCAAATTACACTAAGTCTTAAAAACCTGAGTAAAGATATACCCACTCAAGGATAATGGCAAAGTCTCATCAAATTATGCTAAATCCTAAAAACCCGAGTGAAGATACACCCACTCGGGGGTAACAATAAAGTCTCATCAAATTCTGCCAAGTCCTAAATACCCGAGTGAGGACATGCCCACTTAGGGGTAAGGTCAAAGTCTCATCAAATTACACTAAGTCCTAAAAACACAAGTAAGGATACGCCCACTCAGGGGTAACAATAAAGTCTCATCAAATTACGCTAAATCTTAAAAACCCGAGTGAGGATATGCCTACTCAGGGGTAATGACAAAGTCTCAACAAATTACGCTATGTCCTAAAAACCCAAGTGAGGATATATCCACTCGGGGTTAATGACAAAGTCTCATCAAATTACGCTAAGTCCTAAAAACCTAAGTGAGGATACAACCACTCGAAGTAATGGCAAAGTCTTATCAAATTACACTAAGTCCTAAAAACCCAAGTGAGGATATGCCCACTCAAGGGTAACAACAAAGTCTCATCAAATTATGTTAAGTCATTAAAACCCGAGTAAGGATATGCCTACTAGAGGGTAACGGCAAAGTCTCATCAAATTACGCCAAGTCCTAAAAACCCAAGTGAGCATATGCCCACTCAGGGGTAAGGACAAAGTCTGATCAAATGACGCTAAGTCCTTAAAACCTAAGTGAGATATGCCCACTCGGGGTAACAACAAAGTCTCATTAAATTACATTAAGTCCTAAAAACTCGAGTGAGGATACGCCCACTCAGGGGGTAACAACAAAGTCTCATCAAATTACACTAAGTCCTAAAAACCCGAGTAAGGATACGCCCACTTGGGGGTAACGACAAAGTCTCATCAAATTATGTTAAGTCTTAAAAACACGAGTGAGGATACACCCACTCGGGTGTAATGACAACACATATCAAATTATGTTAAGTCCTAGAAACTCGAGTAAGGATACGCCAACTCGGGGGTGACAACAACTCTCATCAAGTTATGTTAAATCCTAAAAGCCTGAGTGAGGATACACCCGCTCGGGGGTAATGGCAAATTACGTCAATAGTTATGCTAAGTCCTAAAGCAACGATATTCGTAGACTTCAAAATCCCCGGGCAGGTATGTAAGCAACAGATTAGCAACACACAAGTGTGTTAACAAAATATTTCAAAGAGGAATCAGAAAAGACACAAGCTCTTCACTAAATAAATTTGTCATTACTTAAATTATTACTTATATATTATCCAAAAGTAAGAAAAATACAAAAGAAAAAGGAGACTAAGGAACATTGTGACGTCCTACATCCATTTATATTTATTTCTAGTCGTTTAATAAATTTCACAATAAATTTTTTGCATTTAATTAAATAATTAAATTACATCATAATTAAAAATATGTATTTTCAATAATAGTACCTAAATATAAATTAAATAATAAATTTATAAACTTTAAAATCATTTAGGTTGAAAAGAAAACAAAAAACCTGAAACAGGGGTCTGACGTTGCGCGCCAACCCCACGCTTAGCGTCAGCCCAAGCTGCGCACCTCACGCGTAGGGTGGGCATGACAGTAGCAGCAGTAGGTGCTGATACACATTTTAGACCAAACGGCCAACTTCTAACCTACCCAATTAGCCCATTTTAGGTCCTATTTCCATAAAACTTCACGAGCCACATGTTTTCCCCATTTCGAAACTGTTGGTGCCGTTCGTTCGCCAAAATTCTACCGTATGCACAAGTTATGCGCAGTTTGCAGTTTAAACCATTTATGTGTAAAACCTTTGCACCAAACACCCTAAATGGGTTCCAATTGGCCCAAAGCCAATACACACGGATCCTAAATGTCCTAGGGAACCTATTGGTACCTTCCAGGGGTCCTGAAACCCACCGGGTCTCAATTTCACCTATCCAGTTCCTTAAATCCCATAGTTATTCACTATATGCATAACTTCCTAATTCAATCAAATCATCAATCAAACATCAATCATATAACACACACACATCAATCATGCATAACAGAACCTGTGCATATCATTCAACATTCACACATCATTGGCTCTATGCCATAATTTCACATCATCATCATTAACCATTCATCATATCATATCAAACATAATCATAACAAATTTGTCATACATGATTTGTTATCTACTATACACATAATTATACATTACATATATTATATCATCCATTCATCCTTGGCATCAATCTTTTGCTTGGCGTACCTCTGCGACATTAGCATCATCCCTGTCACTGGTCACTAAAATGAAACAACAGCAAGGGTGAGTGTTTGGAATATCATTATTAATTTAGGACAGAATAAAAAATCTAACAACACCTACAATTTGTATTGTTAATGAACTTCCACCTTCCTGTACTTTTACACATTCATGAACATATATACATATGTATTTATCTTAGCCTTTCATCTTTTCTACATAAACTCAAGTTGTATACAATTACACTCAAATTCATTACACCGATGAGTTAGCACATATCATCTAATTCATATAAACATCAACATACATCATCGAGTCATATTTCATCATCATACATGAATCATTAATTCACATAGTCCACAACTGACTCACATGTATCAGACTCTCTAGTATCCAGATACCTAAGGATCGGCCTTCAGCTGGGGGTCCTACTTGACACCCCATGGACCCTACTTGGTCCACTGAGTCCTGCTTGACTCTCCACCTCAACCACTGGGTCCTACTTGACCACTGGGTAGCTCAATTGGGTACAAAGACCACGGGAGCTAGAAACAAGGGGCTACACATACTGTTGGCCATCCCACACCACATGATCACTTAGCAAATCATTCATTATGGCATATCATCAATATATAACATATACAACAATGTCAGAAACTGACATGTATCCATTTCTCAGGCGACCTACTTGTCAAGCCCATCATCATAAGCCATGCCATACAATCATATACTCATCATCTCATTTATTCATAACACTTTTATCAAATCATATGCAACATCACCAATTATGATGCCACACATCGCTAACATCATTAGACCTCACAACCTATCAGATGTTACTCATTCATAAAATTTTATATATATTCATTTCTCTACTTTTTCACTCGTACTTATTTAGATTAGCTTTCTTTCTTATCAAACAACAACTAAATCATAATCCACATGTTTGTAAAAATTATATTAATCATATTTAACTACTTTACATCCTCTATAATATTTTTCTAAATATTTCTAAACCTCCCGAAGTTATCATATATTCGAATCCTAATTAATTATGACCTGAACACCCCCTTACCTCAATCCTAAGCTTCCACAATTTGCTCGAGGTATCGGTTGCATCCTCCAATCACTCAGTTCATTGATCCTCTTCCACACTCGACGTCCACTTCATCGATCACTCGTCCAATACCCATTCCGGTACCTACAGTTACCGAAACACCGAACCGGTTAGTACATTTCCTTCCTCATGCCTCCAAACTCATTACCCAAGCTTCACAAGTCATTGAAATTCAGAATCATGGCTTCACTCATCACATGCATTCACTATCTAAGAGAAAGGGAGGAAGAAATAGAGAAGATGACATGTAATTGGAGGTTCCAATCACTTACCTCATTCTCCAATTTCCCAAAACTACTAAGAATCACAACTTTCACCAAGCTCTAGGCCAAATCGCCTGAAGAAGAAGAGAAAATGGGAGAAGGGTGACTTGCGGGTTCTGTTTTGCATGCCTTCATTTAAAATTGATCGCGACGCTGACGCTACGCGTCCCACTAGCGCTACGCATTAGGTCATTAATTTATACCTGATGCTACGCATCCCAGCCACGCTATGTGTCTGGGTCCTGATTCCATTTTTCCATAAAATTCCATTTTAAATATTTATTTCCCCATTTTTATTATTATTATAATCCATTTAATTTCTTTAATTACCTTCTAATACAAAAAACACCAAAGATGTTACATCCACTCCCCCTAAAAGAGATTTTATCCCTGAAATCAGCGTACCTTATCAAAAGAGATTTGGATACAACCACCTCATATCAGATTCTAGCTCCCATGTATAGGTTACTCCATTTACATTCTGCTACTTTACTTTCACCAGAGACACTTCCTTGCTCCTCAATAATTTGGTCTGATATTCTTCAATACAAATAGGAGTCACCTCTACAGTCAAATCCTCTTTCAGCTCAATAAAATCTTCAGGCACAATCATTGAATCACAAGGAATATATACCCTCAATTGGGAAAGATAAAACACATTGTGGATCTTAGTTAACGATTGGGGAAGATCCAATCGGTAAGCGACATCACTAATCCGCTCCAAAATCTGGTATGGTCCAATGTATCTCGGATTAAGCTTATGACTCTTCAGTATCCGACTCATACCTTTGGTAGGTGAAACCCTTAGAAATACCCAATCTCTCACCTGAAACTCAAGTGGCCTATGACAATTGTCATAGTAACCCTTCTGACGATCCTGAGCAACCTTCATCTTTTCACGAATTAAGGTAATCTGGTCATTCATTTCCTGAATCAGTTTGGGTCCTAAATGAACCACATCTCCATTTTCATTCCAACATAAAAGGGTACGACATCTCCTTCCATATAAAGCTTCATAAGGAGCCATTCCAATGCTACTATGATAGCTGTTGTTATAAGCAAATTCCACCAATGGCAAGTATCTTTCCCATGAGCCACCCTGCTCTAACACACAAGCTCTAAGCATATCCTCTAAAGTCTGTATGGTTTATTCAGACTGACCATCAGTTTTAGGGTGATAGGCTAAACTCAACCTCAATTCAGTACCCAACTCCTGCTATAGACTTTCCTAAAATATAGAAGTGAATCGGGGATCATGGTTTGAAATAATACTCGAAGGCACCCCATGTAACCTTACAATTTCAGTAATGTACTGTAACATCCCGAATTTTATAAAAATGATTAAATAGGAAGAATAAATATTGAATGAGTATAAAATGGATTATGAATGTCCCAAAAAAAGTATTGGAATAATTAAATTAGGATTTATTATAGGTATTTACAATTTGTTGAGATTTAAGGAGTTAAAATTATACCCGGTTAAAATGTAGGTGTCAGACCAAGTATCTCCGATTGAGATGCCGTTGGTCAGGGCTGTTAAGAATATTATTGGAAATCCGAATATGTCTTCGGAATAATTTTTGGATATAGTATTGAGCCAGAGTGGAGGTCCTGTTTATCATAAAACGGAGAAGTTCCAAAGAAACAAAAAAATTTAAAACACAAAACCCTATTTTTCACTCTTTCTCACGTTATCTCTCTCTCCATTTTCCCTTCAATTTTTGGTAGCCCCCTCCTTTCCACTCTATCTCCATTCTTCTTTTTCTCCTTCTTCCTTATTTTGCCAAAACCATGGCCTCTCTCTCCATAACCATTCTCCAACTAAATCCCTTGGTTTCTTTGGATTCATAGAGCATTTATGGGTTATTGAGGCAAACAATTGATGGGTTCTTCTCTTCTCCCTCTCATTTTCGTTTTGGGGCTTGAGCTAGGAGAAAGAGGTAAGATCTTGAACACCCATGGCTCTTGTTTATGGTTTTGAGTCTATTTAAGTATTGTGATGGATGATTGGGTGTTGTTTTGATGGAAAATGGCTTGAGGAACCAAACCTTAGGTTGATTAACCCTTGGAGATTTAGTTCTATTATTGATGATGAGTGGAATGCATTGTTGTTAACCTATGAATGTATATAAATGGTTGAAATTGATGATTGTTAATTGTTGATGGGAAATTTTAGAGGAAACCCTAAGTATGTAAATTGGGGGTTTTGGCTAAATAGGTGATTTTGATGATTTTTGATGTCTTAGAATGATTTTATATGAGGAGATGAATGTTTGAAACATTGGTGTTGATTCTTGAGGATTGGGAGATGAGTGCATATGAGTGTGTATGTGATTAGAGGAGTTGAACCCCTTGAGTATTGGTAATTATGAGGATGATAATGATAATGATAATGGTGGATAACCATTGATGAGGATTTGATGAGGCCTTAGACCATAAGGTGTGTCACTTGAATTTTGTGAATTGTTGATGGATTTGAGTGAAGCTAAGAGGGCTTATAATGAGTGACAATGATGGCAAATGGATGATTTATATGATGATTGGATGTATTATGGATAAGGGATGTGATATTGATGTTGTTGGGTATAGTTGGCCCTTTAAGATCTAGAGAATCTTGGTTTTGGGAAAGGAATTCCCGAAGCCTAACACAATGGTATGGATTGGTGTTTTGTTAAGTCTAGGACTTGATATTAAAGCCTTGAGATATGTTTACAATTGCTTAGAATTAAAATGATGCCTTGTGTTGGCTCATTGATTGGATATGTGTATATGTGTATTGATGTAGATGATATTCTGGGCAATGTAGCAGAGCATTTGGAGCATGCATTGGATTGTGGTTCTTCCCTCGAGGTAGGGGAGGAGTTTACATTCAAATTGCATGAGTTATATAATTGATGGTTATTGTATGGCTTGATACTCATGCTTGCCTTGCCATGTTTATAGCGAAATGATATGAATGGCAAATTGTTGGCTATTGATGATAATGTATGTGTATATATGATGATGAATAACCCATGAGGGGTTAAAATATGTACATGTTAATGAACTATCCTTGAGGGGATGAAGTATATGTTTTGTGAATTGAGAATTTATGTGGATGATTGGCATTGAATGAGATGTCCATTGTGATGGTATTGGTGATAAGTTTGAGGTTTATGCATAATTGAGGAACTCATAGAGTCAAATTGAGTTTTAGGTGATTTTGATGGCTTGGGTTAGTCCCAATAGCCTATATATGTAGTTTATGACTTGTAGGAATCGGAATGGGCCAATTCCATTGAGAATAAGCCCTTGAGTTGCATAAAAGTGCCTCTACATGGGTAAAACGCATTTATGCGCATAAGTCCCTCAATTTTAAGAATTTCTGAGTGAGGCCGGTGGCCACACGTCACAAATAATATATTTTAGCTTGTGACAAATTTTGATGGTCATTGGATTTGAATTGAATGAGATTGGGTGATTGGAAGTTGAAATTTTGGTGTTGTTCTGCATAAAAACAGCAGCAGGGCTGTCTTGAATCGATTCAAGACCCTTTGAATCGATTCAAGAGGTGTTGTTTTCACTATTTTGGGCTCCAGGGGCGTTTGAATCGATTCATATGAGTTTGAATCGATTCAAGGCCCTCTGTTTGTCAAATTTTGATATTTTAGGATGCTTGAATCGATTCACACAAGTCTGAATCGATTCAGAGCCCTGTTATGGCCGTTGTTGTGTTGTTTTCCAATTGGTCTATCTTCTTTGCTGTTTTTGGCCCTTTTGGGCATCTTAATTACATTTTTGGCCTCCGACTTCTTCATGAAAGTTGTAGATAATTGTGTCGCGGAGGTGTGAGAATTGGTCTCACACTAATTGGAGTTTTCTAACTCTCATTAGGCAAAAAATACCGAACCTATTGCGTTGAAAAATTCATGTTTAAGGGGGTTTTGAACCCAACTTTTTATGGTCGCCAAATTGGGACTAATAGGTGATATTTATGACATGTCCCACTATTTTTAAGACTAAAAATAAGATTTCCTCATGCCTTAGTGCTGAAATTTATCATGGGCTCATTGTTGCCCAAAACCCCTTTTATTATGTAACAACAAGCGATTTCATTAGGGGTCCATGTGTGGTGTGTCTTAGTGGTGATTGAGGAATGGCTTAAGGCCTTGGAGAGGTACGTGTATGCCTATACTATGTTATGAATACATGTGTGCCTCACCACTATTGATGTATTATGAATCATAATAAAAAGTAAATGATGTGGTTATATGACACACCTTGTGTGATAATAAAACCAAAGCGGGGAAAATTGAATGGCCACAAGTGTATAAATCAATGGATTTGAAATGGTGGCAATGATGATTGCTAAACATATACTTTTGAAATACCTTGTTGTTTTCCATGCGTGGATAAATGCCATGATGCTTGATATGATTTTAATTACCATGCGTGGTTTGATGTGGTTATGAATGTTGTGCCTTGAGGGGCCTTATGATTTCTTATGTGCCAATTATAATAAGATTAAATATACGGTTTATCCCTAATTGAGAGGGTGAGATATCCTTGCGAGGTTGTTGGGCACATGCATTATTGCATTATTGTATTCATGGCATAGCATGGCATTTATATGCATTATTATTGAATGAATCACCTTGCGGGGTGCCACGAAGGGTAAATCCCTGAGTGAAGAGGACGTTGTCCTATTGTTATTGAATAATGTTGAAATATATCACCTTGCGGGGTCCCACAAAGGGTATATCCCTGAGTGAAGAGGACGTTGTCCTATTGTTATTGAATAATGTTGAAATATATCACCTTGCGGGGTGCCACGATGGGTATATCCCGGAGTGAAGAGGACGTTGTCCTATTATTGTTGAATATATCACCTTGCGGGGTGCCACGATGGGTAAATGCCGGAGTGAGGATGATGTTGATCATATTGTTGTTGAATAAATCACCTTCGGGGTGCCACGAGGGGTGTATTCCCGAGTGAGGATGGTATTGTGATAATTATTGTGAATAGAATCACCTTGCGGGGTGCCACGAAGGGTATATCCCGGAGTGAAGAGGACGTTGTCCTATTGTGTTGAATGAATCACCTTGCGGGGTGCCACGAAGGGTGTATCCCTGAGTGATGATGATGATTTAAGTAATTGTGATTATTATTGAATTTGATAATCGGATCCGTTGCATATGTATTAAATAGTTGACATATGCATTAGCTTTAAGACCATGGCATTTGAAATGGGATGACCACGAGTGATGAGAAACCCCTTGAGAGGAGGTATTTGAGTGAAACCTTAATGAATTAATGATGGTAATGATTATGAATGCCCTTGTTGATTGGCAAAGTGATGGTGTTTGTGATTGTGTATATGTTGTGCTTATTTATGATATGAATTACGATTCATGAGGCTTGTATGCTTATTGTGATAATGAGATAATGAATGAATGATAGTTTGATGTTTTGATAGCAAAGCACACATGACGTTTGTATGCATATACACATGATCACAATATATATATGTTATTCGTCATTTTGAATGTATAACTCACTCTCCCATGTGGTCTCCTTTTTAGCATTGTGATGCAGGTTGCCATGGGTTGAGTTCGGATTTTAATTAAAGCTTGGGTGAAGGTAAATAGTGGTAGAGGAAGTGCCTTGGCTGGCATCATTTATGGATCCTTGTATAATGAATGAATTGTTTAAGAGAATGTAGATGATATAGAGATTTTGAATATGTATAAAATAATCTTTTGAATTTGTGGATGGTGAATACATATGTACAATGTAAGAAATGATTTGATGTATATTAGAAAGATTGAAATTGAAGGATGTTGATTGATGATTGTGATAGTCGGGAGAAGATTCCCGAATGTATATGTATATATATACATAATTATATCTTAGGCACTGCATGCTTATGTAATTATGTAAAATGATGATGGTTGTCTATTAGGCTTATGATATGCCATTGCATGCTTTGCCGAGCCTTTTCTCATATCGTCATATATGGGACTAGGCGTGTGCCCGGTATACATATTCTTCCGCTGTAAACTCTGTTATTTTTGTATACCGTTATGGGAATTTAGTTATCAATCCAGTTATAGGTTATTTAATCTCACTCTTTGGTTTTCTGTGATTTGGGTCTTGATGTGATCATGGTGGTGTCTCGGAAATGTTTTCAAACGTGAAAAATTTACTCACATTTTATTAATCATTATGTTGATCACATAGAAATTTGAGTCTGGAAAATCGGGGTGTCACATGTACAATCTAGCCAACCAGTCCAATGACCATTTCATGTTCATAGCCAAGAAGTGAGCACTCTTGGTCAATCTATCCATAATTACCCAAATCGCATTACATCCAGAACGGGTACGAGGCAACCTGGATACAAATCCATGGTAATGCTTTCCCATTTCCATATTGGAATCTCTGAAGGTTGAAGTAAACCAGGAGGTCTCTGGTGTTCAACCTTACACTTCTGACATATCACACAAGATCTCACATACTCAATAATTGCTTTCTTCATTCCCGGCCACCAAAATTCTTTCTTCAAATCATGGTACATCTTAGTGATACTAGGATGAATACTTAAAGAACTTTTATGTGCTTCAGCTAACACTACTTGCCTAAAATCACCTTCTACGTGTACCACAACACGGTGTCTAAACCGCCAAAATTCCATCATTGCCTCTGGTTAATCCTTTATCTTTTCCTCTTTCTTGAGTGTCAAGTAATTCTAACAACTCTTCATCATCCTCTTGAGCCACAGCTAAAGATTCCAAAAATTCATTGGAGATTTTAGCATCCCAATTACCATCTAATTTAGGGTCTGCACCACAACCCCAATATTCATATCATAAAAGTCCTCCAATAATTCTTGTTCTTTGCCCATCAAGAAGACTGCATGTAATACTTTTCTACTTAAGGCATCAACCACAACATTCGCTTTACCAGGATGATACCTCAAATCAAAATCATAATCCTTCAGGTATTCCACCCATCACCTTTGCCTCATATTCAATTCCTTCTGATCAAACAGATACTTTAAACTCTTGTGGTCACTAAACACCATAAAATGAGATCCATACAAGGAATGCCACCAAATCTTTAATGCAAATACCACAGCAGCAAGTTCCAGATCGTGAGTGGGATAATTCTATTCATACAGCCTCAATTGCCTAGAAGTATAAGCAACCACTCGATCATCTTGCATCAGTACACATCCAAAACCAAACTTAGATGCATCATAATATACCATAAATTCTTTCGCCATATCAGGTAGTGCAAGTACCAGCGCCGAAGTCAAGCATTGTTTCAACGTCTGGAAACTTAGTTCACACTTTTTCGTCCACACAAACGGATTCTCTTTTCTCGTCAATCGAGTTAAAGGTAGTGCAATGTGAGAAAATCCTTCAATAAAGCGACGATAATAACCAGCTAATCCCAAGAAACTTCTAATTTCAGTCACTGACCTAGGCCTCTCCCAAGCCATAACCGCTTCAATCTTAGATGGATCAACAGATACACCATCACGAGGAATCACGTGCCCCAAAAATTGCACACTTGCTTCCCAGAAATCACACTTTGATAACTTAGCATAAAATTTCTTCTCACGTAGCACCTGCAAAACAATTTGAAGGTGTTGTGCATGCTCCTCAATAGACTTCGAATATACCAGAATGTCATCAATAAACACCATAACAAACTGATCCAAGTAAGGTTGGAAAATCCGATTCATGTAATCCATAAAGATGGCTAGAGCATTAGTTACTCCAATTGGAATTACAACATACTCAAAATGTCCATACCGAGTTCGGAATATCGTCTTTAAAATATCTTCCGACTTCACTCTAATCTGATGATATCCAGATCTCAAATCGATCTTAGAAAATACTATAGTACCTCTCAACTGATCCAACAAATAATCAATTCATGGTAAAGGATATTTATTCTTAACCGTCAATTTATTCAACTGCCGGCAATCAATGCACATCCGCATGCTGCCATCCTTCTTTTTCACTAGTAATACCGGAGCACCCCAAGGTGAAGCACTCGGTCGAATGAATCCTTTACTTAGTAATTTATTCACTTGCTTCTATACTTTAGCTAACTCTACTGAAGACATCCTATATGGTGCACGGGACACAGGTTCCACCTCGGGAATCAAATCAATAGCAAAATCGATTTCCCTGCTAGGAGACAATTCTGGAATATCTTCCGGGAACACATCAGGGAAATCACACACCACCGAAATATCATCAGGTTTGAGATTATACCGCCCCTTTAAAGCAAACCAAATAACATAAGTTACGGAAACATCACTAACCATATTTTTATTATCAAGCTCCTGAGAAAAGATTATAGCCTTCCAATAAAAATCCACCATGAGACGGTTAGCAGACAACCAGTCAAGACCCAGAATAACATCTAAATTCTTCAACGGCATACATATTAAATTCACCAAGAAAGAACGATTTTCAACTTGCATAAGTAATTCTCCACACATAGTAGTTGCTTGGAATGTAGAACCAGTAGGAGTGGAGACACTAAGAACATTCTCCATTAACACCACTGGTAACCCAAGCTGCCGAACACAACTCTCAGAAATAAAAGAGTGGGTTGCACCAGAGTCATAAATAACATTTACAAGATAGTCATGAATAAGGCACTTACCCTGTACCAAATTATCATTTCTTGCAACTTCAGAGGCATCAAAGGCAAACACACGTCCAGCTATAACATTCTGAGCACCACTGGACTAAGCATCAGACTGCGTAAGGTGTTGGCCTCCACTATAACATCCCAACATTTTAAAGTAAAGGATTAATTGAAGGAATTAATATTAAATAATTTTATGTGGAATAATTAATGTCCTAAAATATTAGAATTAATTAAAATTAAGATTTTTGGGGACTGTTAGTAATTTATTGGGACCGAATAAGCTTAAAACTGACCCGATTAAAATATGGGTGTCGGACCAAGTATCTCCGATTGGGATGATATTGGTCAGGGATGTTGAGAATATTATTGGGAATTCAAATATGTATTCAGAATAATTTTTAGATAAAGTATTGAGCCCAAACATGGATCCTGTTTATCATAAAACGATGAATCTTTTAATGAGAGGAATAAAATAAAACACAAAACTCTATTTCTCCTTGGCATTTCACGTTGGCTACTGGTTCCTCTTGGCAAACACTCTATTTCTTCTTTCTCTTATTTCCTCCTTTATTCCTCTCTTATCTTCTTCTCCTAAAACCCTAAGCCAAAGGTGACACATCCTCATTTTTATTTCATTTTTGTTGGAGCTTGGAAGGAGACCATTGGAGCTTGAAGTCTTCTCTCTCTTTCCCTCCATTTTCATAACTCTCTCTCCCCCTTTGTCACCCATTTTCATTTTTGGGTGTGAGGTAAGTTATTCTTATCATTTTGTTGAGTTTATGGCCATGGGTATGTGTTATTATGTTGGGAGAGCAATATTTATTGGTGGGGTGTTTAATGGAAGCAATAAATGCATGAGCCCTAGGTGGGTGCCATAAATAAGAGGTTTTAATGAGGGATAAATGTGGTAGATGCATTTATGGTTAGAAAGAGATGAGAGTTATAATGCATTTATGAATGTGGTTTGGTTTTGGTGAAAACCCTAACTTTTAAGAATTAGGGAAAGTTATAAATATTGGTTGAATAATATATTTGAGAGCAAATACAAGCCATTGAGTGTATGGGTATTGATTGGTGAGGTATTTTTGTGAATGTTAGGCTATGATTGTTTTGTATCCCTTTGATATAATGAATGTGGCTTGATGGGAAGGAATTCCCAAAGCCTAACAAAGGATGGAAATGATGTCTATAACATGTTCTAAACATGTTATGAAATTTTAGATATGATTATGGTTAATTAGAGTTGGATTTGTGTCTTGAATGGTTGATTAATTAGGATTTTATATGTATATTAATGTTGGACCCATTCTGAACGACGAGGCGGGTACGTCGTATCAATCAGAATTCTTCTCTTGAGGTAGGAGAGGGGTCTTTATATTCTAATTGCATGAATTGGATAGCGTTTGATTGTCATATGTGATACTTGCATGTTTGCCTTATTTTGATGTTATGGAAATTTGTATTGTGCATATGGTGTTGGCGATAATGGTTGGCAATATGCATTGTGTAATTGGAATAGATATGGTGTGCTATATGGTGGTGTGGATTATTGATAATATGATGCTATACTTATATCCACCATAGATGTGAAATGAGTGTTGTTGGTGTTTGATTGAAAATGGGTGTGAATGAATAGCATACCATGACTTGATAATGAGAAGTTGATGATTGAAATTGATGATGAGTGCCATTATAAATGGTGAATGGATTGTTAATATGCCACTTACAAAACATGAAAACAAAGATTAAACTTAACAATGATAAGTCCACTAAGAAATGTAAAGTGATGTTGGTGATGATGATAATAATTAATGAGTGGCATAAATAGGATGCATAGAGTGAGAAAATGCATATGATTTGCATTTTCATCCATGGCATACTGCATAGCTGTTGATGTTGGAACGTTAATAGAGTTCCCTCGGCCGACCCACTGGGAGGGTGGCTCGGTGCACGAGCAATTTTATTTTCCCCTATGACTCGGTGTGTAAGTCACAAAGCCGCCCATGTATTGCTATGGGAAGCTACATATGGCCGACCCTTATGGGGGTGGCTCTTGATGAGCAGGTGACCCCGATGGTCATTCAGATCACAGCCGCCATGAAATGAGTCATGGTCGGCCCGTAACACCATATATTGAATATGTGTTACTACGGTCATGGTGAAAATGACCAGGTGTTGCAAGATGGGCGATGCGGTTTGGTACCAGTAAAAGATTGGTGAAAATGTATCCAATTTGAGTATAAGTATACACATTTTACTACTGCAGTAGGGGTATGGTTAGATTATCAAACTTGAATCCCATATTTGGTGTTTATATTCCCATAGTCAGATCTGCAATTGTTGAAATATTCTGTTGTGCATATGCATTAGCTTAAGAGCATTTGCATATAACAAGGAAGTATGCCAAAGGTGATAAGATATGATGATGTTCGTGTTAAGGATGAGATAATGTATTAAGACAAAATAAAAATATTGAGTAGAGTGATGAGTTGTGTAATAGTCCAAATATTGAAGGACTTGATTATGTATATGCTTGTATACCTTGCCTAAATTATAATGTCGTTTGTGATATACGTATGATAGTATTATGATGATGAATAAGATGGTGATTTATATGTGTATGCAAAGTATACATGTTTTGATGCATATGTACATAATCACATGGTATTCATATTCATTCTTTTGGAATGTATGACTCACTTTCCCATGTTGTCTACTTTTTAGATTTGTGATACAGGTCACTCATGGGAGGAGTGAAACTCTTTTGAAGTACATTTTATGGAAGGAGGTAAATAGATGTATAGGAAGAGCTTTGGACGGAAAATCTAGACTTTTGTATAGCATATAGTGTATATGTATGCTTACTTTTCCATCTAGATTGCAATTGATGATTTTTGAGGGTCATATAGGAAAATTGGACCTTGGTGTGTATGTCCAATTTTCATTAACGACCCAAATGATGTAAGATGATGAATTATGATGTTTATTGATGTTAAATTTTCATGAATCGATGGTGTGTTTTATAACTTGAAGTATTTTATGAAGTTTATGAGAAAATGATTTCAAATGTCATGCATTGAACGAATGGTAATTCATTTTGAAATGTATAGACAATTGGATGAGATTGTAAATACATGGTTGAATGGATATAATGCATTAAAGTAGGCTAAAATGGCATGAATTGAAGTTTGGTATGTTAAGTTGTATGAAATTACCCTGTTCCTCATTTTTCTACATAACTCGCTAAAGCGAGATCCTTGTGAAACAGGGGTGTGGCCATTGGCCCAAATTTGCCCAAGCGAATGGCATTTCGCCTAAGCGAGATTTGCTTGGAAATCAGAGGCTAGCTACTGGAGTTATTTCGCTCAGGCGGGTGAGGCTTCGCCCGAGTGAGATCAAGTGGGAGAGCTACCGGACCTTTCTCGCTCGAGTGAAACAGTCAGTGCTTGGTGGTTCGCTCAAGCGAGCAAGGGGAAGATAGATACTAGATGATTTTTACCCAGGCGAGCCAGCCTCGCTCGAGCAAAAATTGGACAGTAAGATGCCTGATGATACTGGAGTAATTTCGCTCAAGCGAGCATGGCTCGCTCAAGCAAAATTAACCCCTGATACTATTTTCCCCTCCTGCTCAAGTGTTCTCGTTGGCTCGCCCAAGCGTAGTCGTTGGGGCTCGCTCAAGCGAGTGGGGCATCCGCTTGAGCGAGATGCCCCTGATTCCTCCAAACGCCTTGTTTCATTTAACCTGGCTTTCTTTTACATCAACCTTCTTTTTGCAACATCTAAATAATGCTCTTTGACATATTATGAACTCTTAAACTCCATGAAATCCATTTTCTCTAAATTTAATCATACAACATCAATTTGAGCTATTCTTTCCGCTGCTTTTAATTGAAAAAATCTCACTAATTAATTTTTACTTACCTTCTCATATCTTCATATATGAGATAGGTTTTTATTGATCTGGGGTGTCGATTTAGACTTCACTACGTTTTATTGTATTGAATAACCCTACATAAAACGTGAAAAATTTACCTCCTATTTTTGGGGCGTCTCATGTTACACATGCTTATTTAACTCTCAGAATCATCAACATTATATACAATTTGATTCAATACATTAAAATTCATAATTGTTGCCGGCCAAGGCACTTCCACTACCACTATTTACCTTCTCCAAAACATCAATTCAAAGTCTCACCTCGGCCCATGATAACCCTGCATCACAATGCTAAAAGGAGACCACATGGGAGAGTGAGTTATACATTCAAAATGACGAATATAAATACATTGTGATTATGTGTACATGCATACAACAACATGTGTGCTTTGCAACAAAGTTACTGATTCATCATTCAATCTTCATTACATTGTCATAATAGGCATACAAGCCTCATGAATCACAATTCTCAACATAAGCAAGCACAAGTACATACACAATCACATTGCCACATATCAACATGGCATTCACAATCATCACCGTTAAATTAAGTCTTTAATCATTTCCTCCTCGCAAGGGGATTTTCATCTCTCCTGGTCATCCCATCTCAAATACCATGCACCTATGGCTAATGCATATGTCAACTGTTTAATGCATATGCAATGGATCCATTTCATTCACCCATGAACACATGGTATCTCAAGTAATCGCAACCACTTATAATCATCATCATATTAGTTTCCCGCCTCGTAAGGGGTACTCCCTCCTCGTGATCGCAACCATGGGACATCATAGGAACTCGTAAGCCCTTTTCATTTCAAGTACCAAGTGTGGCTTATCATCATACAATCCCGTAGGATGTCTCATTGTGATCGCAACCACATTTCAATTATTTCATAATGGTTTCCAACCTCGCAAGGGGTACTCCCTCCTCGTGATCGCAACCACGGATATTCATCCACAATGGTCCCTGTAGGGCCTTTCATTTTAACAACCAGGTGATCACAACCACCGGCTGAATATCATATCATCATCACATTGGTTTCCTACCTCGTAAGGGGTACTCCCATCATAGAATCCCACAGAATCTTTCATCATTGTGATCACAACCACATATTCAATGATATGCCATGCCATGAATGCAAAATGCAATAATGCATATGCCCATCAACCTCACAAGGGTATCTCACCTTCTCACATAGGGATATATTTTAATTTGACATTTTTAATCAATAACATACAATCATTTACAAAGCCCCTCAAGGCATATCATTCATATACTTGAGATCTCAATGGCCAAAATATCATTCTCACATTAATCCATGTATGAAAATCAACAAGGAATTTCAAAACATAAATTCAGCAATCATCATTGCATCTCATACATACACGTCAATACTTGCATTAATCATAATGGCACTACGCCCATCAATAATAACATTCTAGGGTATGTTCAACAACAACATCCCTTTTCATTCAACATTGTCATTTATCATTCAATATATGTGGTATCATTCATTCTTATTCATCATTAACACTTTCAAAATTCATTGAGTTATAATAACTCATTGCCATCCAATTATCCCCTTATTAGTTCCATTGTCAATCAAGGTTTGTCATACAATCACATCATTTACTTTTCATCAAGATTCATAATATATCAATAGAGGGGAAGCATACATGTTTTCATAACATAGCATAGGCATATACATACCTTGCCAAGGCCTTAAGCCATTCCTCAATCACCACTAAGACACACCATGCATATACCCTTAGTGAATTCGCTCGTTTTTACATAATAAAAGGGCTTTTGGGCAACAATGAGCCCATGATAAATTTCAACATTAGGAAATGAGAAGGGTTCATTTTTAGTCTTAAAAATAGAGGGACATGTCATAAATATCACCTATTAGTCCCAATTTGACCACCATAAAAAGTTGGGTTCAAAACCCTTGTAAACTTGTATTTTTCAATGCAGTGGGTTCGGTATTTTATGGCTAATGAGAGTTAGAAAACTCTAATTAAAGTGAGTCTAATTCTCTCACCTTCGTAACACAATTATCTACAACTTTCATGAAGAAGTCAGAGGCCAAAAACATCATTAAGATGCCCAAACAGGCCAAAAACAACAAAGGACGCTTATTGGGCAATCCTGTCATAATCGATTACGATAATCGATTACAGCTAAAACAGAATACTTGTAATTGATTACACTACTGTAATCGATTACACCTGAAGCTAATCAATTACGCCTGAAATAGAATGCCTGTAATCGATTGCGCTGATCCTTGTAATCGATTACAGAATATCAGAATGCAGAAATTATGCAGAAAATGCATAATTTTGGACTTCCAACCCCTCTAACTTTTCATATCAACTCCAAATGCTACCAAATTTTGACACCAACTAAATTACACCATCTATGACATGTGGCCACCAGTCTCACCCAAAAATTCCCAAAAATGAGGGACTTATGTGTATAAACACGTTTTGCCGACTTTAAGGCACTTTTATGTAACTCAAGGGCCTATTCCCAATGGAATTGGTCCATTCCAATTCCTACAAGTCATACACTACATATATGGGCTATTGAAACTATCACATGCCATCAAAACCACACAAAACTCAATTTGACTCTATGAGTTCCTCAATTATGCATTATCTTTCAACCTTATCACTAATGCCATCATAATGGCCACCACATTCAATGCCAAGCATCCACATATATTCTCAATTCACAAAACATATACTTTATCCCCTCAAGAATGGTTCATTAATATGTGCATATTTCAACCCCTCATGGGTTATTCATCAACTTATATACATATATATTATCATCAATAGCCAACAATTTTCCATTCATAACATTTCACTATAAATATGGCAAGGCAAGCATGAGTATCATGATATACATACATCACTAATTATTCTATTCATGCATTTGGAATGTAAACTTCTCTCCTACCTCAAGAGAAGAACCGCGATAATTTGCACGCCCTAATTGCTCCGCCACATTGCCCGGAATGCCCTCTCCTATTAAGACACATACAAACGCATGTACTCAATTTATGAGCCAACACAAGGCATCATCACAAGTTTAAATAATTGACTCATCTCTTAGAGTTCAATATCAAGTCCTACGCTTGTCAAAACACCATCTCACATGCTTGTGTTAGGCTTTGGGAATTCCTTTCCTAAAACCAAGACTTCCTAAGTCTAAAAGGGTTAACCATTCCCAATTACAACAACATCAAATTCATCCCTCATCTAAAAGGCCATCCATATTACCTCAATCATTCAAATGCCATCACAATCATTATGACCTTCATATTCACATTCATTCTTACACCTTCCATAACAACACCTATTCATGGGTTTCACCATCAATGGTCTTCTACCATTTGTACTATCATTTTTCATCATACAAATCATCATCCAACATTGAATACCTCATATCCATTTCCCAAAACCAATTCTTCTAGTCACAATATATACATTCCTAACTCTCAAGATTAGGATTCTTTAAAATTCAATAATCATCATCCTCATTATTCAAGTCTTTCCCAATAATATCTCAACTTTTAATACACTAACAACTTGGAACTATTACTCTATTTTCTTGATTTCATAATCCCTCAACATCAACAATCAATATTACCCATTCAAAAACTCATTCTTATGTATATAACCACTCCAACATCAATAACTCAATATTTTCTTAAGGGTTTCCCAAAACCCGAAAATCTTAATTCCTAGGGTTTTCATTAGAATCCATTATCATCAATTCCAACCAATTATATGCCTCATTTCAAACATCTATAGGCTAACAACATAGCATTCTAACCATCAACAACAACAACAATAATCCCCAATGGTTTTCTAACCTAGGGTTTGGTTCCACATGCCATTATCCATCAAAATAACATCCAATCTTCCATCACTATACTTAAATAAGCTCAAAACCATAAACAAAAGCCATGGGTGTTCAAAAATCATACCTCTCCTCCAAGCCCAAAGCCAAACTCAAAAATAAGGGAAAAAGAAGAAGAGGAGAGCCAAGCTATGCTCCTATATCCCATTCATGCTTCATGAATCCATGATATCCAATTAATTTTGAGTGGGTGAGGTAATGGAAGAATGTAACATCCCAAATTTTAAAATATGGAATTAATTAAGGAAATAAATATGGAATAATTGAATGCAAACTAGTTAATGTCCCAAAATATTAGAAGTAATTAAATTAAGATTTTTGGGAACTGTTAGTAATTTATTGGGACCGGATAAGCAGAAAACTAACCCAGATAAAATATTGGTGTCGGGCCAAGTATCTCCGATTGAGATATCATTGGTTAGGGCTATAGATAATATTATGGGGAAGCCGAATATGTATTCGGAATAATGGTGGATGAGATAATGTATTAAGCTAAATATGTATTCGGAATAATGGTGGTTGGAAACCATAAATGAAAGCCCACATAAATGAAAACCTAGTTAGGGCTTGCGAGTTCCTGTGATTATTGAACTGGTGGTTACGATCACCTGGTATTTGAAATGAAAGGCCCTACGAGACCATTAAGATTGAATGCCTGTGGTTGCGATCACGAGGCGGGAGTACCCCTTGAGAGGTAGGAAACCACTATGAATTGTTGAACGTGGTTGTGATCACAAGAAAGCACCTTGCGAGGCTGCTAGAGGGAGTACCCCTTGCAAGGCAGGAAACCAATGAGAATGAATGAATGATTATGGTGGTTGCGATCACCCGATGAAATAAAATCGAATCCATGCATATGCATCCTAAACACTAGCATGTGCATTAGTCATAGAAGCATGGCATTGAGTGATACCCTAATGAGGAAGTAATGTGAAGTGTTTGTGGAATCCTATTGATCACTAAATATAATTGTGTTTATTAGTTTGGTGTGACAGAAAGAAATTGTATAGATATAAGTGTTCTATGCATTGGATGATTGAATGATTTTAGTGTCACTTGAACTCCTTTAGGGAGAAGATGTTAACTTGCACTCACATGTATATTATCACTAATTATTGGATTTTTCATCATTGAGAAAATATACTCACTCTCTAGGTGGTCTATCTTTTTAGCTCTTATGTTGTAGGGCTTGTCCGTGGAGCTCATGTGTGGAGGGATGGTGTGAAGAAAGTCCTTTTGGGTAAAGAATGCCTTGGCCGGCTATTGTTTTGGATTATATGGCTTTTATGTATATTTTTGTAATGTATTTATATATACATGAATATTTTGTATCGCCATTAATTGATGTGGATAACTTGTATCGATAATGGATAGATAATGACGATTTTGGAAGTCATGTAGGAAAATGAGACTTTTCGGGTGTATATCTCATTTTCATTTGTGACCTTGCCATTGTATGAATGATGAACATGGTGTGAACGATTTGGAATTCGATAAATGAATGAATGGTTATATGAAGGTTTAAATTTTGTGGAGTGCCCAAGATGATAAACTTAGTTAGGGCATAATATATGAATTTGAATTGAGATCATAGAGTATGATTAATTGGAATAGGTTTAAATACTTAAAATGATGTATGATATAGTGAGTATTGAAGGATGAATTGATACCTACCTATATTTTGTGTTTCATAGAGTATACATCATGTTAAGCTTGATTGTGAAGTGATTTAATGAATTGGAATACGATTTGTGGAATATGATGTTTGGAACAAGCTCTTAATACTTAATATGTTGTAGGTGATGCATTGAACTTATTTGATTCTGCCTTGAAAGAATTTTCATATGTTGAGTTGTTTAAATTCCCATGTTTTCTATGTTTTTACTAGTATTCTCGCTCAAGCGAGATGGATTCTCGCTCAAGCGAGAATCCCCTATGTTGGTGTATGGCCACTAGCCAATTCTCGCTCAGGCGAGAGTGGGTCTCACTCAGGCGAGATCGCCCACGCATTAGTTATTGGCCATTAGAGGAAATTCACTCAGGTGAGTAGGGTCTCGTTTGAGTGAGAACGAGGTATTTAGCTACTGGGCCACTTTCGCTTGAGCGAAAGGCCTTTGAGGTGGCACTCGCTCGAGCGAGCAAGCGTATGTTGGGTTCTGGACGATTCTCGCCCACGCTCTCCAGCCTCGCCCAAGCGAATCCTGAGGATCTCACTCAAGCAGATTGGGGGCTCGCTCAAGCGAGATGGCCCCTGATGCTCATTTTCTTCCTCTCGCTCAGCGTGTTCCATGGCTCGCCCAAGCGTCCCACTCGGTCTCGTTCAAGCGAGTGTGACTCTCGCTTGAGCGAGTGGTGCTCAGATTCCCCAATTTACATTGTTTTGATTATTTCCCTTTTCCTTTGCACCAAATCTTCTACTTGTAATATCTTATGAATGCTTTGAACACATTATGAAGCCATTGAACTTCATGATGATTAACTACTTTAATTCCAATCATATAGCATTAATTTAACTAATTATTTCCATTGTTTTTAGTTGAGAATCTCTCATCGATTATTTGTTAACTTACCTTTTCATATCTCCATATATGAGATAGGTTTTTCTTAGATCTAGGGGGTCAACTTAAGCTTCACCACTTGACGTCTTCATTAATTAATGATGTCAAAATTGTGAAAAATTTACCCCTATTTTCAGGGTGTCTTAATAGTGGTATCAGAGCTTTGTTTGTTCCTTATTGCTGTGATTGATTAATATTATCAGGACATGACATGCATTTGGTGAATGATTGTCATTGTTATTTGACTTGTATAGATTGATTATGGATGAAATCTGATTTTATAAGCCTTACCAAGCTTTTTTCACACTATTCTCCGTCAATGATGAATTCTTATGTTTATGTGAATGCATGTGACATCATGATATGATGATATGCTTTTATGAGCTTTAATATGGATTGGTCAATGTTGGACTCCATGATGAAGGGCCATGACTTAATTATATGATGAATTGTTATAGCATGAGACTATAGAGAGGTCTATGAGTAGTTTACTGATGATAGTTGAATTTAATGTTATGATTATAGATATTGAAATGGCTCGTCATCGTCAAGATAACGATGACGCTATAGCTAGAGCTTTGAATCGCTTTGTGGACCTCCTTGAGTCGCAAAACCGTGATAGATAAGAGGCTGAAAGACAACCCACTCCTGCTACTCAAGGTACTCAAGGCCTTGACATGCTCTTGAAGCGTAAACCTTCCGAGTTTCATGGTGGATTTAGGCCTAAACAAGCCTATGTTTGGATCTGAGATGTTGAATGGATCTTCGACAGTTTTAAGTAAAATGAGCTCTAGAAAGTGGAGTATGTTGTTTTTATGTTGAGAGATGAAACTGAGACTTGGTGGAGACTCACCAAGAATAGGATGATTGTTGTGGCTATTCCCTTGACTTGGGAAAATTTTAAGTTTGAACTTATGAGGAAATATGTACCCGAGAGCTACAAGAGTAAGAAGGAACTTGAGTTCATGGAACTCAAGCAAGGCACAATGACGGTGGAAGAGTACGCTTCCAAATTCGAAGAACTCTGTGAATTCTACCCTCCTTATCAACAAGAGGGAACTGAAGCCTCTAAGTGTGTAAAGTTTGAGAATGGTCTACGCCCTGATATTCAAAGGGCCATGTGCCATCAAGAAATTCGAAGCTTCACGATACTTGTGAATAAGTGCTGTATTTATGACAAACATGCTCTACCTTATCACTCCAAATTTGACTCTAAGTTGAAGGGTCAATCTTCTAGTTTCAAGAGGCAAGGAAATTTCAGAAAGGGATGTTTTCAGAGGGGTGTTCATCCTAATTCCCAAGCTAGAGGCGGTGGACATGGTAATACCTTTGGCTGAGGCAATACAAATGCCAATGGGCCGAAATGCTATAGGTGTAGTGGTCCTCACTATGTTTATGAGTGTGTGCACCATGATGATGTGGTGTGTTTTAATTGTGATCAAGTGGGACATATCCATCCTGCATGCCCTTTGCTCACAAGACCAGCTCCTACACAAGCTAATACTCCCAACCGTGCTACTGCACTCATTCAGGTGAACCGTGGAGGCCATAATAATGGTAGGGGTCATGGTAATCAAAACCATGGTGGTCGAAATGGCGGCCATGGTGGCTATAATAGTGGAAGACATGGTAATGGTCGTGGCAACGGTAATAGTGCTCGTGAGGGAAATGGAAATGGTGGGAATCCTCAACCAAATACGGAAAGAGTGTTTGTTGTGACCGGTGAGGAAGCAGCACAAACCGATAACTTAGTTGAGAGTAAGTGTGAAATACTCAGAAACTCAGTTCATGTTATTTATGATTCGGGTGCAACTCATTCTTTTATATCCGAGGATTGTGTTCGGCGATTGAGATTGCCGGTGTGTTTAATGAAAAATGCTCTTGTGATTACCACCCTAACCAGTACTTGTCTCGGATCGATTAACCGGTGCGATAATGTTGACATGCTCCTAGAAGGGAGGAGGTTTGTTGTGTCTTTCATTTGCCTGCCCATGAAGGGATTAAAGATTATTCTTGGTACGGATTGGCTCTCCACCAATAAAGTCTTGGTTGATTGTCAACAACAGACTGTCATTTTTCCTTCTTCTAATGTAGGAAAGTTTGATGTGCAAGGTATAGCTCAACTTTGCATATTACTATCTCTTACCAATGGGACAAATGGTCGCGATCCCCTTAATATCCCTGTGGTGTCAGAATTCTTAGATGTGTTTCCCGAGGAGGTACTCGGTTTGCCACCTCCACGAGAGGTTGAATTTATTATCGACCTTGTGCCTGGCGCGGAACCAGTGTCTATCGCTCCTTATAGGATGTCTCCTATGGAGTTGGTTGAACTTAAAAAGCAAGTTGAGGAGCTACTTGAGAAGGAGTTTGTCCGACCCAGTGTGTCACCCTGGGGGCTCCTATTTTATTGGTCAAGAAGAAGGATGGAACCATGTGGTTGTGTGTTGATTACCGCCAATTGAATAAGATGACAATAAAGAATAGATATCCCCTACCCCGTATCGATGACCTGTTGGATCAATTAAGAGGTACTGTGGTGTTTTCGAAGATTGATTTACGCTCTGGCTACCATCAAATTTGGGTGAGAACCGAGGACATTCCAAAAACTACTTTTAGGACATGATATGGCCATTATAAGTATGTTATAATGCCATTCAGAGTGACTAATACTCCAGTGGTGTTCATGAGCTACATGAACCACATCTTCCATGAATACTTGGATCGCTTTGTTGTGGTATACATTAACGATATCCTAGTGTATTCCAAGAGTCATGAGGAACACGAGGAACATCTGAAGCTTATGTTGAATATTCTTAGAGAGAATCAGTTGTACGCTAAGCTCTCTAAATGTGAATTTTGGTTGACGAGCGTCTAGTTTCTTGGACATGTGATATCGGAAGAAGGTGTTTCGGTGGATCCTTCTAAGGTTGAGGTCATTATAGCATGGCCTAGACCTACATCGGTTACTGAAATCCGGAGTTTCCTTGGACTCGCCGGTTATTATTGAAGGTTCATCGAAAGTTTTTCTCGTCTTGCTAAACCTTTGACGAACTTGATAAGGAAGAACCAACCTTTTGTATGGACGGTTGAGTGTGAGAGGTGTTTTGAAGAGTTAAAAATGAGGCTGACTTCTGCACCTATCTTGGCATTGCCTGATTTACAAGAAGACTTTATGGTGTACTGTGATGCTTCCAAGCATAGACTTGGATGTGTTTTGATGTAGAAGGGATGTGTTATAGCCTATGCTTCACGGTAATTGCAACCTCATGAAGTTAATTACCCGACTCACGACTTGGAGTTGGCGGCGGTTGTGTTCGCCTTGAAGATTTGGCATCATTATCTCTATGGTTTGAGGTTCGTGGTCTTTAGTGATCACAAAAGCTTGAAATATCTCTTTGATCAAAAAGAATTAAATATACGCCAGAGGAGATGGATGGAATTCCTAAAGGACTATGATTTTGAATTGATGTACCATCCGGGGAAAGCTAATGTAGTTGCCGATGCTCTTAGTCGAAAGTCCTTGCATGTGTCGGCCATGATGGTCAAGGAATTCGAATTGATTGAGGAATTTTGGAATTTGAATGTTGGGACCAAAATTGAATCTTCCACGAGGTTATGTTTTGCTACGTTAAAGATATGCAATGAGTTCTTAGATCTTGTAAAGGAAAAACAAGGAGATGATGATTACTTACAGGAGGTGAGGAGATCTCAAAGCGATGGAAAAAATCTATTCCTTGTCGAGGGTGGTGACGGCTTATGGCGTGTAAAGGGTCGTGTGTACGTGCCTTCGTTTAGAGATCTGAGATATACGGTGCTTGAGGAGGCACACAAAAGCATTTTTAGTATTCACCCTGGTACGACCAAGATGTACCATGATGTAAAGAAGAACTTTTGGTGGCCCGGAATGAAACGTGATATTGCCAACTTTGTAGCTTCATGCCTTATTTGTCAGAAGGCAAAGGTAGAGCATCAGAGACCTTTGGGTACTCTGAGACCACTTGACATCTCTGTTTGGAAGTGGGATGCAATTGCTATGGACTTTGTGTCCGGCTTACCTAGGACGAGGTCCAGATGTAATGGAATCTGGGTGATTGTGGATCGCTTAACAAAGAGTGCACATTTTCTACCGATCAGTATGAAGAGTTCCTTGCAGGATTTGGCATAGTTATACATTCAGGAGATTGTGAGATTAAATGGTGTGCCATCAAGTATTGTTTATGATAGGGACCCCCGATTTACTTCCGGATTTTGGGGGAGCTTACATGAAGCAATGGGTTCAAAATTGAAGTTGAGCTCGGTGTATCATCCTCAGACTGATGGACAATCTGAGAGGACTATTCAAAGTCTTGAGGACTTATTACGTGCTTGTGTTTTGAACATGGTGGTTCATGGGAGAAATATTTACCTCTGACCGAGTTTACCTACAATAACAGTTTTCACTCTAGTATCGACATGGCACCATATGAGGCGTTATATGGAAGGAAGTGTCGAACCCCTTTATGTTGGCTTGAAGTTGGTGAGAACTTGGCCTTAGGGCCTGAGATTGTTGAGGAAACCACTAAACAAATTAAGATGATCCAAGAAAAGATGAAAATCGCTCAAAACCGGCAGAAGAGCTATTATGACAAGAGGAGGAAGCCACTTGAATTTTAAGTCAACGATCATGTGTTCTTACGAGTCTCGCGTGATAAGGGTATTAGAAGAGCTTTAAAGAGTAGAAAATTAAGCCCTAAATTCATCGGACCTTATGAGATCTTGGAGCGAATTGGAGATGTTGCTTATCGGATTATGCTTCCTCCACACCTTGCAAACCTACATAATGTGTTCCACGTATCATAGTTGAGGAAGTATATTCACGATCCCTTGCACTTGATCTCTATTGATGACGTTGATGTGCGGGATGACTTGTCCGTTCCTCCTGTTTCAGTTCGTATCGTCGAGTATTCCATGAAGAGGTTACGGAATAAAATGGTGCCTCTGGTGAAAGAAGCATGGAAGCATAGAAACGTGGAGACACTCACATGGGAATGTGAAGATGATGTTCGGGAACGGTACCCACACGTATTCGAATCCGGTATGTCAAATTTCAGGGGCGAAATTTCTTTTAGGTGGGGTGGATTGTAACATCCCAAATTTTAAAATATGGAATTAATTAAGGAAATAAATATGGAATAATTGAATGTAAACTAGTTAATGTCCCAAAATATTGGAAGTAATTTAATTAAGATTTTTGGGAACTGTTAGTAATATATTGGGACCGGATAAGCAGAAAACTAACCCAGATAAAATATTGGTGTCGGACCAAGTATCCTTGATTGAGATGCCATTGGTCAGGGCT
Organism: Clitoria ternatea; assembly: GCA_037962975.1. Taxonomy (NCBI): domain Eukaryota; kingdom Viridiplantae; phylum Streptophyta; class Magnoliopsida; order Fabales; family Fabaceae; genus Clitoria; species Clitoria ternatea. Next base: position 101,544,592 of record CM075673.1, on the reverse strand, counting down.
GTAGATAATATTATAGGGAATCCAAATATGTATTCGGAATAATTTTTTGATAAAGTATTGGGCCCAAATAGGGATCTTGTTTATTGAAAAACGGAAGAGTTTTATGAAGGGTTAAAAACTTAAAACAAAACTCCCTTCTCCTCTTTCAAATTCACGTTACTACTCTTCTCCAAGAGCAAAACACACTTGTTCTTTTCCCTTCTATTTTCCACACCTCTTCATCTTCTTCTTCTTCAAAGACCTAGAGAAGGTTTTGTATATTTCCCTCTCCATTTTTGGAATCTCCATTGAGCTTGGAGGAGACTATTTTGGTTTGAAGCTCTTCCCTTCCTTCTCTCCATTTTTGTCACCATCTCTCCCTCTTGACTCCCATTTTCATTTTTGGAGCAAGGTAAGTTTCTTGCCATTTCCTTGTGTTTTGAACCTAGAAATGGTTAGTTATGACTTGGGAGAGTAATTAATGTATATGGGTATTGAATGGGAGCTTTAAATAAGGAAAGCCTAAGGTGGGGTGAAAGAAATGTGGACATTTATGAGCAATAAATAGGGTGCATGAAAATAAGGTTGAAAGATGATGAATGTTGAAGTGCATTTATGATATGGTTGGGTTTTCACAAAACCCTAACTTATAAAATTAGGGGAAATGTGTAAGGCGAATGTAAAAGGCATTAATTGATAATGAAAATGTTATTAATGATGAGGTATAGCCATAAATGGTGATTGGTAATGGTGGTTTGAAACCATAAATGAAAGCCTACTTAAAATAAGTTGAATATGAGATTAGTATATGTGGTAACCTAACTAATTATGTTGTTGCCTTGATAATAATGAATAGGGATTTAAGGGAAGGGATTCCCAAAGCCTAATTAGGCGAATGAATAAAACCTATAAATAGTTTCTACATGATGAGAATCATGTGTACATATATATGTATATGTATATTGAAATGGTGTTTGAATGAATGATTGATGTGGTCCTATAATTGATTGGTGTAGGACTTGATAACACTTGTGAGGCGGGAACATCAAACCTGAAAGTCTACTTCTCTTGAGGTAGGAGAGAAGTGTATTTTCTAAATGCATGAAATTTTGTATGTTGATAATGTATGTATTGATGCCATGTTACATGTTGATCCTTGAATGGATGTAGTGCTTTATGTGTATGATAAGAAATATAGATTGAATCTTACGATGGTTGATTGTGAGATGATATATATATATATATTTGATTATGTGGGATGAATATTATGATTGAGTATGAGTGGTACCCTAGATAAGAGGGTGAGATAATCCCTATAAGGTTAAGGCATGCATGAGCATTGTTGCATACATAGCATGGCATGCATAACATGGTACTTAAAAAGTGGTTGCGATCACTCGAGATATGTGATATAAAGGGCTTGCGAGTTCTTGTGATTATTGAACCAGTGGTTGTGATCACCTGGTATTTGAAATAAAAGGCCCTACGGGACCATTAAGATTGAATGCCTGTGGCTGCGATCATGAGGCAGGAGAACCCCTTGCGAGGTAGGAAACCATTATGAATTGTTGAACGTGGTTGCGATCACGAGAAAGCACCTTGCGAGGCTGCTAGAGGGAGTACCCCTTGCGAGGCGGGAAACCAATGAGAATGAATGAATGATTATGGTGGTTGCGATCACCTGATGAAATGAAATCGGATCCGTGCATATGCATCCTAAAGACTAGCATGTGCATTAGCCATAGAAGCATGGTATTGAGTGATACCCCAATGAGGAAGTAATGTGAAGTGTTTGTGGAATCCTATTGATCACTAAATATAATTGTGTTTATTAGTTTGGTGTGACTCAAAGAAATTGTATAGATATGAGTGTTCTATGCATTGGATGATTGAATGATTTTAGTGTCACTTGAACTCCTTTAGGGAGAAGATGTTAACTTGCATTCACATGTATATTATCACTAATTATTGGATTTTTCATCATTGGGAAAATATACTCACTCTCTATGTGGTCCATCTTTTTAGCTCTTGTGTTGTAGGGCTTGTCTGTTGAGCTAATGTGTGGATGGATGGTGTGAAGAAAGTCCTTTTGGGTAAAGAATGCCTTGACCGGCTATTGTTTTGGATTATATGGCTTTTATGTATATTTTTGTAATGTATTTATATATACATGAATATTTTGTATAGCCATTAATTGATGTGGATAACTTGTATGGATGATAGATAGATAATGACGATTTTGGAGGTCATGTAGGAAAATGAGACTTTTCGGGTGTATGGCTCATTTTCGTTTGTGACCTTGCCATTGTATGAATGATGAACATGGTGTGAACGATTTAGAATTTGATAAATGAATGAATGGTTATATGAGGGTTTAAATTTTGTGGAGTGCCCAAGATGATAGACTTAGTTAGGGCATAGTATATGCATTTGAATTGAGATCACAGAGTATGATTAGTTGGAATAGGTTTAAATACTTAAAATGATGTGTGATACAGTGAGTATTGAAGAATAAATTGATACCTACCTATATTTTGTGTTTCATAGAGTATACATCATGTTAAGCTTGATTGTGAAGTGATTTAATGAATCGCAATGTGATTTGTGGAATATGATGCTTGGAACAAGCTCTAAATACTTAATATATTGTAGGTGATGCATTGAACTTGTTTGATTCCGCCTTGAAAGAATTTTCATATGTTGAGTTGGTGTATGGCTACTGGCCACTGGCTAATTCTCGCTCAGGCGAGAGTGGGTCTCACTCAGGTGAGATCGCCCACGTATCAGTTGTTGGCCACTGGAGGAAATTCGCTCAGGCGAGTAGGGTCTCGCCTAAGCGAGAATGAGGTATTTAGCTACTGGGCCATTTTCGCTTGAGTGAAAGGCCTTTGAGGTGGCACTCGCTCGAGCGAGCGAGCGTATGTTGGGTTCTGGACGATTCTCGCCTATGCTCGCCTGCCTCGCCCAAGTGAATCCTGAGGATCTCGCTCAAGTAGATTAGGGGCTCGCTCAAGTGAGACGGCCCCTGATGCTCCTTTTCTTCCTCTCGCTCAGCGTGTTCCATGGCTCGCCCAAGCGTCCCACTCAGTCTCGCTCAAGCGAGTATGACTCTCGCTTGAGCGAGTGGTGCTTTGATTCCCCAATTTGCATTGTTTTGATTATTTCCCTTTTCCTTTGCACCAAATCTTCTACTTGAAATATCTTATGAATGCTTTGAACACATTATGAAGTCATTAAACCTCATGATGATTAACTACTTTAAATCCAATAATATAGCATTAATTTAACTAATTATTTCTGTTGTTTTTAATTGAGAATCTCTCATCAATTATTTGTTAACTTACCTTCTCATATCTCCATATAAGAGATAGGTTTTTCTTAGATCCAGGGGGTCAAATTAAGCTTCACCACTTGACGTCTTCATTAATTAATGATGTCAAAATCGTGAAAAATTTACCCCCATCTTTGGGGTGTCTAAAGAAGGTAGTCACGGTTTGGTGGAGGAGAAGAGAAAAGAGAAGAAAAATGGAGAATGGTGGAGGAAGAAAGAAGCCAACGGGAAATATAAGAGAGAAAGGAGAGTTTTGTTTTAAATTTTTGACCCATCATTAAACTTCTCCGTTTTATAATAAACAGGATCTCAGTTCGGGCTCAATACTTAATCTAAAAATTATTCCGATTATATATTCGGACTCCCAATAATATTCTTAACAACACTGACCAACGACATCTTAATTGGAGATACTTGGTCCGACACCCATATTTTAACCGGGTATAATTTTATCTCTTAAAGCCTCAATAAATTATAAATAATCCTCATAAATCTTAATTTTATTATTTCAACATTTTTGGGACATTTATTAACTTATTTATAATTATTTACCATTTATCTCTCTTAATTAATTATTTTTATAAATTTTTGGGATGTAACAAGAGTTATTATGACAAGAGAAGGAAGCCACTTGAGTTTCAAGTTGGCGATCATGTGTTTTTACGAGTTTCGTGTGGTAAGGGTATTGGAAGAGCTTTGAAGAGCAGAAAATTAAGCCCTAAGTTCATTGGACCTTACGAGATTTTAGAGCGAATCGGTGATGTCGCTTATCGGATTGCACTCCCTCCGCATCTTGCGAAGCTGCATAAGGTATTCCATGTATCGCAGTTGAGGAAGTATGTTCACGATCCCTTGCTCGTGATCCCTATTGATGATGTTGATGTTTGGGATGACTTGTCCATTCCTCCTGTTTCTATTCGTATTGTCGAGTATTCCGTGAAGAGGTTGCAAAACAAATTGGTACCGTTGGTGAAGGTGGCATGGAAACATGGAAATGTGGAGACGTTCACATGGAAATGTGAAGATGATATTCGGGGACGGTATCCTCATATCTTCGAATCCGGTATGTCAAACTTCGAGGACAAAATTTCTTTAGGTGTGGTGGATTGTAACATCCCAAATTTTTATATAAATATTCAATTAAGGGATATAAATGACAATTATTTATATATGGAAAGATTAATGCCCCAAAAATATAGAAATAAATTAATTTGAGTTTATTATGATTTTTTATAAATTACTAAGGTTCATGAGCTAAAATTTATACTTGGTTAAAATATAGGTGTCAAACCAAGTATCTCTGATTGAGATGCTGTTGGTCAGGGCTATAGAGAATATTATTGGAAATCCGAATATGTATTCGGAATAATTTTTAGATAATGTATTGAGCCCGAACAGAAATCTTGTTTATTGTAAAACGGTAAATTTTAGTGAAGGAGGTTAAAAACAAAATAAAAACTCCCACTCTTCACTCTCTTTTCACACTGGTTTCTTGCTTCCCATAGGCAAACACATTTCATTCCCTTCTCTTTAACTTCCCATTCATCATCTTCTTCTTCAAAAAGCTTAACCAAGTTTATGCCCCTTCTTCTCTCAAATTTCATTTTCTTCATTGGACAAGGTGGAAACTATGGAAGCTTGAAGTTCCTCCCTTTCTTCTCTATTTTCGTCACCCATTGCTCTCCCTTGGCTCCTATTTTTGTTTCTTGGCTAAGGTAAGATCTCCATCATTTTAATGGTGTTTGATCACTAGGTTATAGGTTATTAAGGCTTGGGAGAGTATTAATTATATATGGATTATTGGGAGAAGCTTCAAAATGGGGTGATGTGAATGTGAGTTTTATGGGCATTAAGGGGGGTACACGAAAATATGGATGGGAAGGTGATGAATCATATGCATAAATGATGTTTAATGGGTTTTTAATAAAACCCTAACCTATGATTTTGGGGGGAATGTATAATGTGAATGAGAAAGGCATTAAATGATGATGAGAATGTCATTAATGATGAGAGATTGCCATAGATGATGCTTTATGATGGTGATTGGGAACCATTAATAAGAAAAACTCACTTAAGAAGTTGGTTGTATAAATGATATGTATGGGTAACTTATGTTGTGACCCTTTTAATCATGTATATACATGTATTTGTATCATAAGAATTGAGAATAATGCTTAATTGGATGATTGATGTGGTCCTACAATTGATTGATGTAGGATTTAATAACACTTGTGAGGCGAGATCATCGAATCCGGGAAAATACTTCTCTTAAGGTAGGAGAGGAGTGTATTTTCTAAATGTATGATTCCTTGTGTGATGATAATGTATATATTGATGCATATTTACATGTTCTTCCTTGAATGGACGTAGTATCTTATGTGTGTAATATGAAATTGAGCATGGCTTTGGTGATGATCGATTGTAGAATGATACCTTGATGAGGTTACTAATTGTAGAATGTGTGATGACATGATATTACTTCCATGTGTGGATGAACAATTATATGAAATCCTTGGCTAGAGAAGTTCATGAGTATTGTAAATGGTATGCTTTGGAGGATAATATATATATGTGTAATTGTGTGTCACTAATTATGATGTAGAGTGTGAATTATACCCTAATTAAGAGGGTAAGATTTTCCTTGCGAGGTTAAAGCTTGCATGAGCATTATTGCATACATAGCATGCATAGCATACCATTTGAATGTGGTTGCGATCACAAAGAAAAGTCTTGCGGGACTAATATGATGATATTGAAAAGTGGTTACGATCACTTAGTACTTGGAGATGAAAAGAACCTACGGGTTTATGTGAAATTAAGTCGGTGGTTGAGATCACCTGGCAGATAAAATGATAGGCCGTACGGGACCATTGAAAATGAATATGTGTGGTTGTGATCACCAAGAGAAAATCCTACGAGAATTTATGAGAAGGGAGTACCCCATACGTGGTGGGAAACTAATATGAATTGAAATGAAACGTGGTTGCGATCATGATTAAGCCTTGCAGGGTTATGAGAAGGGAGTACCCATGTGTGGTGGGAAACCAATATGAATTGAATGATTATAGTGGTTGCGATCACTTGATGAAATAAAAATCAGATCCGTTGTATATGCATTTTAAACACGACATGTGTATTAGCCATAGAAGCATGGCATTTGAGTGAAGTAGATTGAGAAATGAATACCCTATTGAAATTGTAGTAAGATGGATATGGAATCCACTTTTAGTCATTAACCATACTTATGATGTTGATTGGTATGATCCATTATGAATTACATGAATTGATGACATGGTCTTATTTGATATATCCTTGATAATGGACTTGATATGTGTATATATATATATGTATGAACATACACGTTCAATGGATTTTTATAAATTGATTAGTTTTATTGATATTTGAACTCCTTGATAGGAGAAAATGTTGATTTACATTTATAGATATATTATCATGATTATGGAATTTTCATAATTTAGAAAGTATACTCATTCTCCATGTGGTCTATCTTTTTAGCTTTTGTGTTGTAGGGTATGACTAAGGATTGAGGCACTTCAGGTGTGGAGGAATTGTGTGAAGAAGGTTCCTTTTGGTAATGATGCCTTGGCTGGCATAGCTTTGTGTTTATGGCTTTGCATATTCCTTTGAGATGTATATATGTTATTACCTTGTATGGCCATAATATAATTTGAGTAACTTGTGTGAATGATGACAAATGAATATTGATGATGGCCTGTTGATATTTGAGATCCTAGAATGGAAATGAATGCTATAGAATCTTTTGGATTTAGTAGACAACCATTTTATAACCTATGGTATTGATCTTGATGTCTATATTGAAAGACAATGCATGGGTAATGAATTATGACCTTTGTTGAGTTTCCATTTAATGATTAATGCATGATGATTGAGTTAAATTATGTGTTGGAAGGATTGGTTAGATGATGAAATCTAAATAGGTTGAAATTTATATGGTTTTCATGCTTGAATGAGAAATTGATATGGTCAAGTAGAGATTTATGAGGGTTGGATTGCATGAGACAATTTGAATGGCACCAATGCATGAATTGTGACTTGTAGAAACTGGAATGGGTCAATTCTATTAAGAATTGACCCTTGAATTGCACAAAAATGCCTCAAAACGGGCTAGTCACATTTATGCGCATAAATCCATCGTTCTAAGGAATTTTCGAGTGCGGCTAGTTGCTATGTAACACCCTGATTCCGATTTCAAAAACAGGGGTAAATTTTTCGCAATTTAAAATAAAAATGCATATAAGTTATTCTGTATATATATATATATATGATATCAAGTAATTACCTCGGATCAATGAATAACCGATCTCATATATAAAGATATGAGAGCGGTATCAGAGTTCACCTCGGACAACCGGACTACAGGCCATCACAAGGAAAAAACAGAAAATGAAAATAATTTCAAGAGTGATTGAAAACAACTACCAAAAGAAGATAGAAGTTACCTTATTATTTCGTCAAACGATAGAAAATATAATTTAATAATATCAATATCATTCATACATTATCAAGGTCATTAATGAAAATTAGCCATACACATCCGGTCTAATTTTCCTACATGACCTCCCAAACTCAACCATTATCAAATTAATTTCAAAATAAGCATACACACCGTATGCCATACAAAATGAATACATATATGCCGACCAAGGCTCACCCACATTCCTTTTATATTTACCTCCTCCAATACTCGACCTCCAAAAGAGTAGGACTCATCACACCTATATCAACCTTAAAAATGGCAACAGAGAGGTGAGTAACATAATCCAAATGAATCAAAGTCATATATTATGATGAGATTTATACATGTGTGCACTACATTCATTTTCAAGATAACATCACACACATGACACATCATTCCATCTTAGCACAATACATGTTCAAATAAGCATATTCACAAGGCAATATTATATATATAACATATCCTTAGCCTTCTCAATAATCATCACACGTATAATTTAGCACCTCGGCTTACTTTCTCTCTACTCAACAATCATCCATCGCCATCTCAGCTATCAACTAGGCATATCTCGGCTATATGCAAATGCTTTTAAAGCTAATGCAGATGCATAATGGAATTATTTTCAAGTACGGATCTGACTGTGGGAAAACATTGATAAGTGTTATTATACATTGATTTAATACTTCAATTAAACTCATTTTGGAAAGAATTTAACTGGATTAGTAATTAATTAAGCATGATTTTTGTTGTAAATAACACATTGTGTAAAAGAACTAATTTGTCCAAATTTTGAAGAAAGCTGTCCAACATCCTGAAGAAACCAAGAAGAACCAGCACATCAAGCCAAGGACGCTTGAGCGTGGCATACTGCACACTTAAGCGTAAATATGCTGCGCGCTTGAGCGTAGCCTGTGACGCTTGGGCGTGACAAGATGAAGAGGTAACAATCTGTGCGCTTGAGCGTGGCACCAGACGCTTGAGCGTGGAAGATACAGAAGGCCTACGCTTGGCCTTGCGCTCAAGTAAAACTAAGGTTTTCAATAAACAGCCCTTCACGCTTAAGTGCGAGCCCGAGCTTGCTTAAGCATGACCCTGGACATAACTGGCACGCTTGAGCGTGGCTTTATGAAGCTTAAGCATGATTAAATAAAGACAATACAGCATTAGACCCCCCTCATGCTTGAGCATAGGAAGGGGACGCTCAAGCGCGAGCCCGAGCGCGCCTGAGCGTGGCAAAGGGGAACCAAGCATGTGCATATAGTAAGCATTAGAACCTTTCACGCTTGAGCGTGACCATTGAGCTCAAGCGTGACTCATGCAGGATGGGATTTTCAATTTTATATTAACCAATGGTGCGATGCCAGCTCAACCATTTTCTTATGTTTCTGCTTGTCTTCGAATATTCCTTCATGGGAATTATGCAAGTTTGAAATGAGAGCATGCACATAACTTCTATAAATCAACAGAGAACAGAGGATCAAAGGAAGAGCTCCTGTATTTTTCATCATCTTCAACCTCAAATTATCCATTCATTCCCCTGTTTTTGATATATTCATTTGATTTTTGTTAAGTGAAAATGCAAGGCATGAGTAACTAATTTTTCCTTATTTGGGATTGGTTGTAATCAAATCAAACCTGAAGTAATGTTACTGTAAGTTTTCATTTATGTTAATGAGATTTGATAATTTCTGTATTTCATTCTGCCATTAATGCCTGAAAGTACTTGATCACTATTTTCTTGTTTCAAGTTTTCTTAAGTATACAGGGAAGTAACCTTTGAGAGCAGATCTGAATGAAATACTCGTTGTGAGTAGCTGACCAGGAATGGCATCTAACATAATGAATGTCAAAACAATTGATCTAACATACATGCAAATTTATTTAGCCTACGAAAGGTGCGATGCGATGAAACCAATCCTAGTTTTCCAAATCTGAACTTTACCTCAAACACTTTACTGTTATTATTCAATACTCGCTATTTACTTTATATTGATTCTTTTCACAACAAAATCAAAACAAATTTTTTGTCAAAATCAATTCAAGAACTAAGATCTTCAAACGAATACCTCCTCAGTGGAACGACATCTATACTATACTACAATTACTGTGTTTAAACTTGGCATAAACATTCCATTGAGTTCATATTATACAAACTTGATTTTCTGTTATTTGAACACTTCACTTCTCCACATACCAGGCTTTGACTTAAGTTTGTATGATACCAACACACAAAAAAAAACCATAACAAACATCAACTTATCAATTATGGGACAAGAATAGATATGCTACTATGCCCCTACTGTAATAGTAAAATGTGTACACTTATATCCAATTTCATGCATGCTCAACATTATATTTTACTGGTACCAAACCGCTCTTCGCCCATCTGTAGCACTAGTCACCCCGTGACAGTGAATCAACAATATGGCTGTACTTGCCAAAGTGCTACGGGCCTCCCCCGAACATACATTAAGGGAGTCGTGCCCCGTCAGACACCGAGGTAAACTGCTCATCACAGAGCCACCCTCCCACAGGGCCTGCCACATAAGGTGCCTCGCCACCAAACTAAGGGCAGCTTCGTGATTCCCCGAATCACTAGGGAGCAATAGCAATATACCCGTGCACTGGGCCGCCCTCCCACTAGGCCTTCCTATTGGAACCCCTAACATTCCATATAAGCAGCGAATGATATGCCATAGATGCAAATGCCAATCAATGCATTCTCACACTGTGTATCCTAAATGTCACTCAATCAATCATCCATTCACGACCACCACTTAGTGGATTTCAACATTCTCAACCTTTACAAATTTTTGTTGGAACTCACACACATTGGAAGTTAGTGGCAATCATATTTGTCAATTCATATACATAACATCGGGGTATTTCACATCAATGATTTCAATTCAAAACATGGTCTCAAACCATCATGACATATTTCATCAATATATTTAATGTAATATCTGATCCGGTCTCGATACCGGTACCAAAATATGGATATCACTTCATCCGTTTAGTATGCAATACAGATTCAGCAAGTAAAAACATCAGACATTAAGATCGGTCTCCCCTCACTGGGATACCGGATAATCATACCAGATACATACCGCACTGGTCTAAGAACCTCAGCCATCTACTAACTCTAGTGGCTGATCCCACACCGGGTCATTGACTCCGGTTTAGACCATTTCATTATCATATTCTACATTCCAAATGCATGCCATATAACATCAATCATCCTAAATACACTCAAATCATGAAATCATCACATCGTCCACACAAGCAGTCAAAAAGCATAATCATATACACATATTTTCACACCATCAATGGATGAAATCACGTATTTAGAATAGTTACCCCCTCCTACCTCAAGAGAAGTAGTATTCACCGCGGTTAGAAGGTTTCGCCACTTAGCTGGGGTTATTTCCTACATCATAATATATCACACAATCAATTTCCCATTCAACCACATCAGCCTAACGTTCATATTTATTTACTCGATGTCCTCCAGCATATTAACTCACAGTCCCTTTATTTTATTCGTTCAGCCACCACCACCATGATTTAGGCGTCTGTATTTATTGTTAAGTACATTTATTGCCAAACCCATTACCGGGTTTCCACTTTAATGGTTCCCAACAACCACTAAGTTTTATTAATGGCCTTTCACCATTAATAACATCATTTTACCTTACCAAAATAGTTGTATTTCACAATAAATGTATCTCCACTCATATTTTGTATTTCACCTAAATCTTAGGGTTAGGGTTTTCATTAAAACCCAACAACATTTATTAAATCACTCTCCCAAGGTAAAAACTCAAAAATCCATAGTTCATACTCTTGAGAAATAGTAAGATCTTACCTCAAGAGAAGGAATGAGAGAGTTTTCCAAGAGAGGAAAATCCACATGAAAATGAGGAGGAGGAAAGAAGAGTCTTCAAGCTCCAAGCTCCTCCGAGCTCTTCAAGGACGGAATGGGAGAAAAGAAGAGAACCACCATCCTTTTTGCTTAGGGTTTTTGGAGAGAAGAAGAAGAAATAAAGAGTGATGGGGGAAGAAGGAATATGCGTAGTTTTGGAGAAAGGAAAGAGAAAAAGATGACCATTTTGGTCAATGTCCAAGGGTTAAAAGGGTACATCATTTCTACTTTTCCCAATGGTTAATAATTCCTAATACCCAACGGATACAAATGCTAATCAAGAGGAAAAATGCATATGGCTGAGTGAGGAGAGGAAAAGGAAGTTTTTCAATTTCTTTTAATTCCATTCGGCTCGTATTTTCTCCTTTTAATAACATATATCGAGTCCGATTAATCCTTTCCTTAACACTCAAAATTATTTCAACTATACCACCTTAATCATAATAACCTTCTAAACCCTCTAGACCCATCAAATATTTAATTTGACCAAGTGGGTCCCATATCATCTGTTAAATTATCTGATTCCGGTAAATCTTAACTCACCTACAATTCACCTCTAGTGTCAAATTAATTCTCCCATATTTATTGTACCATAATGAATTAATTATCTCTATTCAATAAATTTATTTTCTTTAACATTTAGGGTGTTACAATCCACCCCACCTAAAAACATATTTTGTCCCCGAAATTTAACATACCGGATTTGAACACATCGGGGTACCATGCTCTCACATCGTCCTCACGTTCCCATGTGAGCGTCTCGGTATTTTCGTGCTTCCATGCAACTTTCACCAAGGGTACCAATTTGTTCCGTAGCTTCTTCACGGAGCATTCAAAAATACGAACAGAAACAGGAGGAATGATTAGATCACCTCGTACATCAACATCGTCCATAGGAATTACATGTAGAGGATCATGGACATATTTCCTCAACTGTGAGACATGGAACACATTGTGTAGATTAGCCAGGTGTGGAGAGAGTGCAATCCGATATGCAACGTCGCCAATCTGCTCCAGAACCTCGTAGGGTCCAATGAACCTCGGATTTAACTTCTTAATCTTCAAAGCTCTTCCAATACCCTTATCTCTTGATACTTTTAAAAATACAAGATCGCCAACTTGAAACTCAAGTGGCTTCTGCCTTTTATCATAATAACTCTTCTACCGATCTTGGGCTATTTTCATCTTTTCTTGTATCATCTTAATCTGTCATTTGTTTCAGCAATCAACTCTGGCCCTAAAGCCAAACTCTCTCCAGTTTCAAGCCAACACAACAAAGTTCTACAATTTTGAGCATATAACGCTTCATAGGGAGCCATACCAATAGAACTGTGGTAACTATTGTTGTATGTAAATTCAATTAGTGGTAGGAATCTTTCCCAACAACCACCATGCTCCAATACACAAGCCCATAACAAATCTTCAAGGCTTTGAATTGTCCGCTCAGATTGTCCATCCGTTTGTGGATGATACGCTGAACTGAGCTTCAACTTGGAACCCATTTCCTCGTGCAAGCTTCCCCAAAATCGGGAAGTGAATCGCGGGTCGCTATCCGACACAATACTTAAAGGTATGCCATGTAGTCTAATAATCTCCTTTATGTACATCCAAGCTAATTTCTCCAATGAACTCTTCATATTTATGGGCAAGAAGTGAGCACACTTCATCAACTGATCTATAATCACCCATATAGCATCATTTCTAGTAAGTGTTCTGGGTAGTCCAGAAATAAAGTCCATTGTGATGTCGTTCCACTTCCACACCAGAATATCAAGGGGTCTCAGATAACCAGATGGTTTCTGATGCTCAACCTTTACCTTTTGACAAATAATGCAAGAGGCTACACAATTAGCCACATCCTGTTTCATACCGGGCCACCAAAAATTCTTCTTTGGCTCTTGATACATTTTTATGGCACTAGGATGTATGCTCAACACACTCTTATGAGCTTCTTCAAGTACCAATCTTCTTAGATCACCACCAGATAGGACATAAATCCGCCCTTTCACACGCCAAATGCCATCATGACCTTCCGTCAAACATGAATTTTTCCCATTAGCTTGAGCTTCTCTCATCTCAATCAAGTACTCATCCTTCAGTTGTTGTAATTTCATGGTCTCAAGGAATACATTTGCTACCATCAATACCTCAAGAGACATCTTTTTTGGGGTTCTCCTTCACCATTATAGCGGAAATATGCAAGGATTTCCAACTTAAGGCATCAGCAACCACATTCGCCTTTTCGGGATGATACCTCAATTCAAACTCATAATCCTTTAGAAACTCTATCCATCATCGTTGGCGCATATTAAGCTCCTTCTGATCAAATAAATATTTGAGGCTCTTATGATCACTAAAGACCACAAACTTAGAGCCATACAAATAGTGCCGCCATAACTTCAAGGTAAACACTACCAATTCCAGATTATGTACGGGGTAATTAACCTCATGCGGTCACAACTGTCTCGACGCATAGACTATCACACATTCTTTTTTACATCAACACACAACCAAGACTAAGCTTAGAAGCATCACAGTACATCACGAAGTCATCTAATAAGTCCGGCAAAGCCAACACTAGAGCAGATGTGAGTCTAACTTTCAACTCTTGGAAACTCCTTTCACAATCAAGACTCCACACAAATGGCTGATTCTTACGGGTTAGCTTCGTCAAAGGCAAAACCAATCAGGAAAATCCTTCAATAAATCTTCGGTAGTAACCACAAGACCAAGAAAACTTCTCACATCGATCACAGATGCCGGTTTTTCCTAAGCCAGTACGGCTTCAATCTTAGACGGATCAACAACAACACCATCCTTGGAGATAACATGTCCAAGAAATTGGACATTAGATAACCAAAATTCACACTTAGAAAGTTTCGCATACAACTCTTTCTCTCGAAGGATATTCAAAACAAGACGAAGATGCTCTTCATGTTCCTCATGGCTCTTGGAATAGACGAGAATATCGTCAATAAACACCATAACAAACCGGTCAAGATACTCATGAAAGATGTGATTCATGTAATCCATGAATATCGCAGGGCATTTGTCACTTTGAATGGCATCACTACATACTCATAGTGTCCATATCAAGTTCGGAAGGCAGTTTTAGGAATGTAGCCGATCTTCACCCGAATTTGGTGATATCCAGAACGTAAATTGATCTTTGAGAACATAACGACATCCTTCAATTGATCCAAAAGATCGTCAATACGAGGTAGGGGATATCAGTTCTTAATGGTCAACTTGTTAAGTTGTCGATAGTCCACACATAACCTCATACTTCCATCCTTCTTCCTCACTAATAAAATTGGCGTACCCCAAGGAGACACACTTGGGCGAATAAATTCTCGTTCCAATAATTCTTTAACTTGTCTCTTCAACTTTGTTAATTCTATAGGAGACATCCGATATGGCGCTCGAGAAATAGGTTCTGCTCCCAGAACAAGATCAATAGAAAACTCCACCTCGCATGGAGGAGGTAAACCAGGTACCTCATCAGGAAATACGCCCGGAAATTCAGACACAACGGGAATATTTAAGGGATCGAGACTATGTGTCCCATTGGCTAGAGATAATAGTATGTATAGTTGAGCTATACCTTGCGCATCGAATTTCCCGACATCTAAAGCGAAAATAATAGTCCGTTGTTGATAGTCAACCAAGACTTTATTGGCAGAGAGCCAATCCATACCAACAATGATCTCCAAGCCCTTCATAGGTAGACAAATGAAAGAAGTAACAAACTTCCTCCCCTCTAGGAGCATATTAACGTTATCACATCGGTTAACCAATCTGAGACACGTACTGGTTGGGGTAGTAATCATAAGGGCATTTTTCATTAGGCACACTAACAGTTTCAAACGCTGTACACAATCCTCAGATATAAAAGAATGGGTCATACCCGAATCATAAATAACATGCATAGAGTTTCCGAGTATTTTACACTTACTTTCAACTAGGTTATCATCTTGAGCTGCCTCTTCACCGGTTACAGCAAATACTCTCCCAACTGTTTGTTGATTAGCACCATGATTATGGCCATTCCGTCCACCATTGCCATTACCTCGTCCATTCCCATTTCCATGACCATTGCCACCATTTTCGTTACCATTTCCATTTCGACCACCATTACGGCCGCCATTACCGGTTCCTCGACCACAGCCTCTAAAAGCACCATAACCACCCCGGTTTCCTTCATTGCAAGCCACCACATCCATGGCATTTAAACAACAATGAGGATGAATGTGCCCTGGTTGGTTGCATCTATAGCACACCACTGTCTCTTCATTTCCATAATCATGGGCCAAATGGTTTCCGCCACACCAGAAACAACGAAGTCCTTGGCCATTACCTCGGCCACCATTTGCACCATGTCTTCTGCCACCTCGTCCGCCTCTAAATGAAGAGGAACCACGCATAATTTATCTATTTTTCTTGAAATCACCCCTCTTCTTGAAGCTAAGGGATTGACCCTTCAATCTTTGGTCATGCCCAGCATAACTCTTGGGCACCACATCGTTCTCTTCAAAGATTCTACACTTGTTCACAAGAGTAGGGAAACTCCTAATCTCTTAGTGACAAATCGCCTTCTTGATCTCTTGGCGTAATCCGTTCTCAAACTTAACACATTTTGACACCTCGGTACCTTCCTATTGGAAAGGAGGGTAAAACACACAATTCTTTAAATTTTGAAGCATATTCCTCCACTGACATACTTCCTTGTTTGAGCTCCATAAATTCAAGCTCCTTCTTGTTCTTGTAGCTCTCAGGAAAGTACTTCCTAAGGAACTCCACTTTAAAGTTCTCCCAATCCAAAGGAGTGTGAGCCGCAATCATACACCCACAAGTGAGAACCCACCAAGATTCAGCTTTATCTCAGACCATAAACACTGCGTATTTGACTTTCTGTGTTTTCGTACATTCCATACTTGCAAATATTCGTTCCAAGTCACGGATCCAAACATAAGCGTCTTCCGATTTATAGCCTTCATGAAATTCAAAAGGCTTCTGCTTGAAAAATCGATCAAGACCATGATTTGACTGACTAGCGGGTAATTTTTGCCGTTCTAGGATATCGGCAAACCGATTGAAGGCTTCAACCATAGCGGCTGCGTCAATAATACGCCTATTCGCCATCAATTACTCTATGCACACAACATAACATAATCAGAAACCTTGTGTTTCTTTCCTCAATATACATATACCAGTCATTATCAACTATCATCAATATAAATATCATCATATTATATTCACAATCTGAAGGTAAATATGGAAAGAAAATGCCTGGTCGGGCTTAATATTAACCACAATATAAAACAATGAGCAATTCAAGCTCCAATAGTGCTTCACTATAACTATAACATGTCAACATTAAGTGACTATCAGTCTCTACAACGTTTTAAGTCACATAATCCATCAAGGAGCAATAAATGCTTTGATACCAGGTTGTAACAACCCAATTCCGATTTCGAAAACAGGGGTAAATTTTTCATGATTTAAAATAAAAATGCATATAAGTTATTCTGTATATATATATAATATCAGGTAATTACCCCGGATCAATGAATAACTAATCTCATATATGAAGATATAAGAATGGTATTAGAGTTCAACTCGGACAATCGGACTGCAGGCCATCATAAGGGAAAAGCAGAAAATAAAAATAATTTCAAGAGTGATTGAAAATAGCTACCAAAAGAAGATAGAAAATACCTTATCAGTTCATCAAACGATAGAAAATATAATTTAATAATATCAATATCATTCATATATTATCAAGGTCATTAATGAAAATTAGCCATACACATCCGGTCTAATTTTCTTACATGATGTAACATCCCTATTTTATATAAATGATTAAAATATTGGGAATAAATATTAAATAATCAACCATGGATCAATAAATTTCCCAAGATGTTGAAATAATTAAATTAAGATTTCTAGGGGTTATTCATAAATTATTATGGCCTTATAAGCTGAAATTATACCCGATTAGAATATGGATGTCGGACCAAGTATCTCTGATTGAGGTACCGTTGGTCAAGGCTGTTAAGAATATTATTGGGAGTCTGGATATATATTTAGAATAATTTTTAGATAAAGTATTGAGCCCGAACAGAGATCCTGTTTGATCTAAAACGGGAAACTTTTAATGCGAGGTTAAAATAAAACATAAACTCTTCTCCTCTCCCTCTCATTTTCACATGACTTCTCTCCCTCTAAGGCAAACACCTTCCTTCTCCATCTCTTCATCTCTCACTCATCATCTTCTTCTTCTTTCTCTTCAAAAACCCACAAGTGTGGGGTACCACTCTCCCTTCACCATTTTTGTTCTCCTTGGAGCAAGAGAAAGGAACTTGAAGCTTGAAGACTCTCTTCTCTCTCTCTCTCTCTCTCTCTCCATTTTTGTGCTCTTCCTCACCCATTCTAGGGGCTCATTTCTTTTGGCATGAGGTAAGGATTTCTCTTTATTTTCATGAGCTTTAAGCCCTAGGTTTTGGGTATTGGTTATTGGGAGAGAGTTAATGCATATAGGTTATGTTAGGAGAGATATTTATGATGAGAAAACCTAAGATAGAGTGTATTTAATGTGAGATTTATGAGGGCCTTGGGTGGCACACAAAAATGACATGAGAATGATGGAAAATGATGAACACAAATGGTGGTTATTGGGTTTTTGATGAAACCCTAACTTTATAAATTGGGGGAAATATAAGATGTGGGTAGATGAGCATTTATTATTGATGGTAGACGCTATTTATGATGTGTAGTGACCATTAATGATGGTAAATGGTTGGTGGAGTTCATTAATGTGGAAGCCCATGAATGGGTTTAGCCTTAAATGCATAATAATGAGATTGGGCACCTAACCTATGGTGGTTATGGTGGATTAAATGAATAAGTAAACATTGATAATAATTGTGTGGTATATTGTATAATGTAGGAAACAACCCCATCGACGAGGCGGGACCATCGGACCGCATTGATTTCTACTTCTCTTGAGGTAGGAGGGGGTAACATCTCTAAATGCTTGATTTCATCCATTAGTGATGTGTGTGTATATGATTGTGTTATGCTAATTGGCTTGGATGAATGAATTGATGACTACTTGATTGAAAATGCATTTATAGTGAATGATGTTATATGGCTTATATTTGTGAGATGATGAATATGATGTTGAATTGACTCATAACTAATGAAAGTTGTTGTGATGGTTTGGAACCATGATTATATTGATTACATTATTGTTGAACATCACATGAAATATGAATTAATGATTTGTGATTGCCACTAACTATTATGTATATGAAATCCAATGAATGTTGGTAATGGTTGAGAATGATGAGAATCTAGAGTTCCACTAAAGTGTTGAGGATGGATTATTGATAGTGGAGTGGCATTTAGGATGCATAGTGTGAGAATGTATTTGATCTACATTGCATTTGCATCCATGGCATATCGTTCGCTGCTTATATGGAATGTTAGGGGTTCCAATAGGCAGGCCCAGTGGGAGGGCGACCCAATGTACGGGTAAATTGTTGATGTTCCCTAGTGATTCTGGGAATCACGAACCTGCCCTTAGATTGGTAGCGAGGCACCCTATGTGGCAGGCCCAGTGGGTGGGCGGCTCTATGATGAACAAGTTACCTCAGTGCCTGACGAGGCACGGCTCTCTCGATGTGTGTTTGGGAGAGGCCCGTAGCACTTATGGCAAGTAAGGCCATGTTATTGAATCCGCAAGTCACAGGGTGACTAGTGCTACAAATGGGCGATAGCGGTTTGGTACCTGTAAAATATGATGTTAAGCATGCATGATTTGAGATATAAGTGTACACTTTTACTACTGCAGTAGGGGCGTAGTAGTACACCTATACTTGACCCATATTTGATATGATATTGTTTCCCACAATCGGATCCGCAATTGTTATTGATTCCTTTGTGCATATGCATTAGCCATAAGAGCATTTGCATATAGCCGAAGATATGCCTAGTTGGTAGCCCGTGGTGGCGATGGATGATTGTTAAATAAAGATGAAGGAAGTTGTGATACTAACATTGAATGTGTGATGACCTTTATTGAGAATGCCATGATGGTGATGTGTGAATTGTGAAATGTATTGATTTGGACAATGGAATGAGATAATGTGTGAAAGAAGTTTATATTGCTTCTTAAGAAATACATGTTATGCATATATGTATAGATATCATCATAATGTATGATTTTGAATCATTTGGTATATGTTACTCACCTCCTTATTGCCAACTTTAAAGCTTGATGTAGGTATCTTGAATACTCTACTCTTTTGGAGGATTGAGTCATGGTGGAGGTAAATATGGAATGGAAGCTTGTAAGCCTTGGCCGGCATTCCTTTTGTAAAACAATGGATATATGTATATGCTCATTTTATTTCGTGAATATTAGTATGTATTCTTTTGGGGGTCACTTGTGAAAATTGGACCCTATGTGTTTTGAGAGGCCAATTTTTGGGTAGTGACCTTAATATTGGTTGATGTTGATATGGATATGTTGAATTTAGCTTACCATATAAATGAGTGAACATTAATTACGAAGTTTCTTGGCCAATTGATGGCAATAATGTGCATGATGTTTGATTAATTGATTAATTTGTGAAGATTGCATATGAAGTTCATGCATAATTGAGGAACCAATACGGTCAAAATGAGTTTTATGAGTTTTGGGTAGTGTAGGGTGATTCCAATAGTTTAAATACATGATTTTTGACTTATAGAAACTGGAATGGGTCAATTCCATTAAGAATAGACTCTTAAGTTACTCAAAAAGGCTCAAGAATAGACTAAACACATTTATTTGCATAAGTTTCTCATTTTTGAGAATTTTTGAGTGAGGCTGGTGGCCACACGTCATAAATGGTGTATTTTAGTTGGTGTTAAAATTTGGTAGCGTTTGGAGTTGATATGAAAAAGTTAGAGGGGTTGGAAGTCCAAAAATCATGCTTTTTCTGCATAAAAACAACAACTATGCTGTCTTGAATCGATTCAAGGATCTCTGAGTCGATTCAAAAGCTGCTATTTTCATTGTTTTTGGTTCCAGGAAGGCTTGAATCGATTCATACGATCTTGAATCGATTCAAGGACCCCTGTTTGCATAATTTTGACTTCCAGAAGCATTTGAATTGATTTATATGAGTTTGAATTGATTCAAGGGGTCCTGTTTTCACTGTTTTGGACTCCGGAACCATTTGAATCGATTCATGGGGTGTTTAAATCGATTCATGGCCTTATTTTCACACTTTTTCCTCTGTTTTGGGGTATAGTTGGTATTGTTTGACTATAGTATATTTGTACAATGACCTACACGCATAATTAATACATTTTAACAATTCAATGGACCATCCTTTGACCTTCTACCACTCCCCTTCATTTTCTTAATGTAATTGTACACTTCTGCTACTCCTTGTTGATGATCATGAGATTGATCATCCAAGGTTCACTCTTGACTTAATTTTTCACCTTCTCATATCTTCATATATGAGATAGGTTATTAAAAAAAAGGTCCGGGGATTACTTGTTAAAGTTTTCATCTCGCAATTTCTTTCATTCTTTAATTGATTTAAATCGTGAAAAATTTATCCTCTATCTTTATCATCCAAATTTTATTTACTAATTTACCCCTATATTTAGGGGGTATTTCAAAGTGGTATCAGAGCACTTGTTAATGCTCATTGCTTGTTATATGTGAATGAAATGCCAAGTTGAGTGACTCTTTTGTTGAATTGAGATTGCCCACTAATTTATATTATGAATGGTAATGATTGTGTGATTGGTGTTAAGCCCGGCTAGGCATTTCCTTTTCCATATTTACCTTCAAATTATGAATATATTATGATGGTACTTGTGTCAATGATAGTTGATGATGATTGGTATATATTGATGAAAGAAACACGAAGTTTCTAATTATGTTTATGTTGTGTGTCTGGATTAAGTGATGGTGAATAGGCGTAATATTGACGCAGCTGCTATGGCTGAAGCCATCAATCGGTTTGCCGACATTCTTGAACGGCAACAACAACCCGCTGGTCAACCAAATCATAGTCTTGACTGATTCCTCAAGCGGAAGCCTTCTGAATTTCATGGAGGCTATAAACTGGAAGACGCTTATGTTTGGATCCATGATTTAGAGCGGATATTTGCTAGCGTGGAGTGTACAGAGGCTCAAAAAGTTGAATACGCGGTATTTATGATTCGAGATGAAGCTGAATCTTGGTGGATTCTTACTCATGGGTGTATGATGGCGGCCCACACTCCTTTGAATTGGGAGAACTTCAAGGTGGAATTCCTTAGGAAGTATTTCCCAGAGAGTTACAAGAACAAAAAGTAGCTTGAATTTATAGAGCTCAAGCAAGGAAGCCTATCGGTGGAGGAATATGCCTCAAAATTCGAAGAGCAGTGTGTGTTTTACCCCCCTTTCCAACAAGAAGGTACCGAAGCTTTGAAATGTGTTAAGTTTGAGAACGGATTGCGCCAAGAGATCAAGAAGGTGATTTGTCACCAAGAGATTAGGAGTTTCCCTACTCTTGTGAACAAGTGTAGAATTTTTTAAAAAAATGATGTGACTCCCAAGAGTTATTCGGGGCACGATCATAGACTGAAGGGCCAATCCTTTAGCTTCAAGAAGAGGAATGATTTCAAGAAGAATAGACAATTTGTGTGTGCTTCCTCTTCTTTTAGAGGTGGACGTGGTGGTGGAAGACATGGTGCTAATGGTGGCCGAGGTAATGGCCAAGGACTTCGTTGTTTTCGGTGTGGCGGAAACTATTTGGCCTGTGATTGTGGTAATGAAAAGACGGTGGTATGCTATAGATGCAACCAACCGGGGCACATTCGTCCCGATTGTCCCTTGAATGCCACGGATGTGGTGGTGCAAAATGATGCAAACTGTGGAGGCTATGGTGCTTTTAGAGGTCGTGGTCGTGGAAATGGTAATGGAAGCCATAATAGTGGTCACAATGGTAATGGAAATGGTGGCAACAGTTGTGGTGATGGCAACCGTGGTAATGGAAATGGTGGCCAGAATGGTCATAATAATGGTGCTAATCAATAGACCACTAGAAGAGTCTTCACTATGACTGGTGAAGAAGCTGCACAAGCTGGTGATCTTGTACAAAGTAAGTGCCAAATCCTTGGTAGTTGTGTTGATGTCTTATTTGATTCAGGTGCAATACATTCATTCATTTCGGAAGATTATGTGAGGTGATTGAAATTGCCAATAAGAATGATGAGAGGTTCTATCATGGTGTCTACACCAACCGGTACTTGTTTATGGATGGTTACTCGATGTGATGATATCGAGATGATTCTCGAAAATAGGAGATTTATGGTGTCTCTTATTTGCTTGCCTATAAAGGACTTAGAAGTTATTTTAGGGATGGACTGGTTATCTACCAACAAGGTATTGGTGGATTGTTTGAATCGGAGCATTGTTTTTCCTTCTCCGACTATTGAGTACTTTGATATGCAAGGTATATCTCAACTTCTTGTTATGCTATGCATAGTGGATGGAGAAAATGCTATTCAATCCCTTGATATCCACGTCGTATCCAAATTTTCGGATGTGTTTCCCGACGAGGTACCTGGTTTACCTCCTCCACAAGAGGTGGAGTTTTCTATTGATCTTATTCCGGGTGCGGAACCTGTTTCTCGAGCGCCGTATTGGATGTCTCCTATGGAGTTAGCCAAGTTGAAGAGACAAGTTAAAGAGTTATTGGAACGAGAATTTATTCGCCCAAGTGTGACTCCTTGAGGTGCGCCTGTTTTGTTAGTGAAAAAGAAGGATGGAAGTATAAGGCTATGTGTGGATTATCGACAGCTTAATAAGTTGACTATCAAGAACCGATATCCCTTACCTCGCATTGATAATCTTTTAGATCAATTAAAGAATACTGTAGTATTCTCTAAGATTGACTTACGTTCCGGATATCACCAAATCCGGGTAAGGACTGATGATATTCCAAAGACTACCTTTCGCACTTGTTATGGCCACTATGAATATGTGGTGATGCCATTCGGTGTGACTAATGCTCCTACGATTTTCAAGGATTACATGAATCGCATTTTCCATGACTATCTTAACAAATTTATGGTGGTGTTTATCGATGACATCCTTGTCTATTCCAAGAGCCATGAAGAACATGAAGAATATCTTCATCTTGTATTAAATGTCCTTTGCGAGAAAGAGTTGTATGCAAAGCTCTCTAGTGTGAATTTTGGTTATCCGAGGTCCAATTTCTTGAACATATTATCTCCAAAGATGGTGTTACAGTTGATCCATCAAAGATTGAAGCCGTGATAGCTTAGGAAAAACTGACGTCTATGACTAAAATAAGAAGCTTTCTGGGTCTTACCGGTTATTACCAGAGATTTATTGAGGGATTTTCCTGTTTAGCCTTACCATTGACGAAGCTAACCTGTAAGAGTCAGGCATTTGTTTGGAGTCTTGATTGTGAAAGGAGTTTCCAAGAGTTGAAAGTTAGACTCACTTCTGCTCTTGTGTTGGCTTTGCTAGACTTATTGGATGACTTTGTGGTGTATTGCAATGCTTTCAAGCTTGGTCTTGGTTGCATATTGATGCAAAAGGAGCGTGTGATAGCCTATGCATCAAGACAGTTGTGACCGCATGAGGTTAACTACCCCACTCATGATCTTGAATTAGCGGCAGTGGTATTTGCTTTGAAATTATGGCAACACTACTTGTACGGTTTGAAGTTTATGGTCTTTAGTGATCATAAGAGTCTTAAATATTTGTTTGACCAGAAGGAGCTTAATATGCGCCAGTGGAGATGGATGGAGTTCCTAAAAGTCTGAGTTCGAGTTGAGGTATCATCCCGGAAAAGCAAATGTGGTTACTGATGCTTTGAGCCGGAAGTCGTTGCATATTTCTATGATGATGGCGGAAGAGATGGAGTTAATTGAACAATTTAGAAATTTGAATGTGGGCGTGGAGACTTATACTCCTAAGAAAATGTCTTTTGAAATGTTGAAGGTCGCGAATGAATTTCTTAAATATGTGAAAGTGCGACAACCCAATGATGAGTACCTGATTGAGATGAAGAAAACCCAAGAAAAAGGGAAGAATTTGTTTCTAGCTAAAGGTCCGAATGACATTTGGTGTGTGAAGGGCTGAATTTATGTTCCCTCAAGTGGTGATGTAAGGAAATGCATACTTGAGGAAGCTCACAAGAGTGTATTGAGCATTCATCCTGGTTCCACCAAGATGTATCAAGATTTGAAGAAGAATTTCTGGTGGCCTGGTATGAAGCGTGATGTGGCAAATTTTGTTGCATCTTGCCTTGTTTGTCAAAAGGCTAAGGTTGAGCATCAAAGACCATTGGAGATCCCTGTTTGGAAATAGGATAGCATAGCTATGGATTTTGTTTCTGGACTACCCAGAACTCGTGCTGGAAATGATGCCATATGGTGATTATAGATCGGTTGACAAAGTGTGCTTACTTCTTGCCCATGAATATGAAGAATTCATTAGAGAAATTAGCCCAGTTGTATATAAAGGAGATTGTTAGATTGCACGGTGTGCCATCCAGTATCATATCTGACCGTGATCCTCAGTTTACTTCTCGATTTTGGGGAAGTCTGCATAATGAGTTGGGTTCTAAGTTGAAACTTAGTTCCGCTTATCATCCTCAAACCGATGGACAGTCCGAAAGGACTATACAGAGCCTTGAAGATTTGTTGAGGGCTTGTGTTCTTAAGCACGGTGGATGTTGGGAGAGATTCTTACCGTTGATTGAGTTTACATACAACAACAGCTATCATAGCTCTATTGGTATGGGCCCCTATGAGGAACTTTATGGAAGAAAATGTAGAACGCCTCTATGTTGGCTGGAGACCGGTGAAAACTTGGCCTTAGGGCCGAAGATTGTTCAGGAGACCACTGAGCAGATTAGAAAGATACAAGAGAATATGAAGATTGTTCAAGATAGACAGAAGAGTTATTATGACAAGAGACATAAACCACTTGAGTTTCAAGTGGGTGATCATGTATTTTTAAAGGTCTCACGTGATAAAGGGATTGGAAGGGCGTTGAAAAGTGGAAAGTTAAGCCCTAGGTTTATTGGACCTTATGAGGTGTTGGAGCGGATTGGCGACGTTGCTTATCGGATTGCACTCCCTCCACATGCATTTAAAAATATACTCCTCTCCTACCTCAAGAGAAGTATTTTATGGAATTAGATGGCCCCGCCTTACTAGACTGGTTAAATTCCTACATTAAATAAATATGGAACCATATCAACATCATACTAATATTTATTTTGATTTTAACAAGTTTTCTCATCATATATAACATCATACTGAGCTTATTTAAAACTTTTATCTTTGTGATTCTAGAAGCTTGTTTCCCTTTTTATCATCAATAAACATTGCACAGCATTAGAAAATATACTCGTCTCCTACCTCAAGAGAAGTATTATGTGGAGTTAGATGGCCCTGCCTTACTAGAATGGTCAAATCCTACATTAAATAAATATGGAACCATATCAAAATCATACTAATATTTATATTGATTTTAACAATTTTGCTCATTATATATACAACATCATACTAACATTACTTAAAATTTTTATCTCTGCGATTCTCGAAGCTTGTTTCCCTTTTTCCAATAATTTTCAACACTTTAAAGGCCTAGAACATGGCCTATAATTTGCCAAAGGTTCAATAATTATCCATTAAGCTTCTATGAGCTTTTAAATAGTTTTTTCCACATTATTATAATATATTTATATTATTTTTATCCAAGAAACCAACAAGCCTTTCACTTCAAAACCTCATAAACTTTATTCTTTAATAACTAAAATCGTTCAACCTTTTTAACAATTGTCCTAATGTTATATTCACTTGTCCTAAGTCATAATAGAAAATTATCATTCAACTAATACATGATTCACATGCAATACCTCTTAAAATACCAAGTTTTTTCCTCTTAAATAATTACTTAATCCTTACTAACATACTAATTAAATTTCATAAATGTTGTTTTCACCAAAAACACTAATTTCCATACTTGTTCTTAACCTCCAACATCACATTTCTTTCATTTATTAAATACTAACCCCCTATTCATTCAACCATAATTATCTCTAACCATAAATAATGGTCATACCACTTCCAATATCTCATTTTTAAGCATTAACCTCATGGCTAAGGTGAAGGGTACCTTTTGCTCTAAAATCACAACTTAGGTCCGTTAACAAAATTGGTTAGCATCTATAAATTTCAATATGTGATGTTCGTATGGATAATGCATATGCTGTGCCATCAAAATAATGCATATGCAACGAATCTGATATTCAAGGAATTATTCATAAAATATGTGTACATAATTCATCAAGTGATCACAACCATGCTTAGTCATTTGAATATTTGTCCTCCGCGTAAGGGTCCTTTTCATAAGATTCTGCAAGATCTTAATTATTTCCATATGTCAAGTGTTCGTAACCATATATAATCATTTAAAGATTGGTCCCCCACGTAAGGGTCCTTTTTATAAGATCTCGCAAGATCTTAATCATTTTAACATGTCAAGTGATCACAACCACATGCAAGATGATATACCATACATGCCATGAGATGCAAGAATGCACATGCTAGCCTTAGCTTCACAAGAATTTCTTGCCCTCTCACATAAGGGTACATTTTACACTTAATATTTCGATTAGTAGCATGTAACAAATCACGACACTCTCCAAGGCATATAATTTATCACCAAGTCCTCTAAGGCATCAATTTTACTCGTTTGCAATATAAAAGCCAAGGAGTCATATTCATAACAATCCACACATGGAACTCAAGAGGCATATCAATAGACATAGTCTATTATATATCATTATCATATTTGCCAATCCAACATCCAACCAACAACAAGAATCAATCCCATTTAATTTCACACATAAGAGGTAGATTATCCATTCAAGGAAAATATACAATTGCACACCAACATAAATATATATCAACAATAAACATTGCATATACATTTAGAAAATATACTCCTCTCCTACCTCAAGAGAAGTATTCAGTGGAGTTAGATGGTCCTGCCTCACTAGAATGGTCAAATCCTATATTAAATAAATGTGGAACCACATCAGCATCATACTAATATTTATTTTGATGTTAACAATTTTGCTCATCATATATACAACATCATACTAAGCTTATTTAAAAATTTTATCTGTGCGATTTTAGAAACTTATTTCCCCTTTTCCAATATTTTTCAACACTTTAAAGGCCTAGAACATGGCCTATAATTTTCCAAAGGTTCAATTATTATCCATTAAGCTTCTCTAAGCTTTTAAATAGTTTTTTCCACATTATTAAAATTTAATTATATTATTTTTATCCAAGAAACCAACAAGCCTTTCACTATAAAACCTCATAAACTTTGTTCTTTAATAACTAAAATTGTTCAACCTCTTTAACAATTGTCCTAATGTTATATTGACTTGTCCTAAGTCAAAAAAGAAATTTATCATTCAACTAACACATGATTTACATGTAATACCTCTTAAAATACTAAGTCTCTTCCTCTTAAATAATTACTTAATTCTTACTAACATACTAATTAAATTCCATAAATGTTGTTTTCATCCAAAACACTAATTTCCATACTTGTTCTTAACCTCAACTTCATATTTCTTTCATTTATTAAATACTAACCTCACATTCATTCAACCATAATTGTCTCCTACCATAAATAATGGTCATACCACTTCCAATAACTCATTTTTAAGTGCTAACCTCATGCCTAAGGTAAAGGGTACCTTTTGCTCTAAAATCACAACTTAGGTCCTTTAACAAATCAACATACTAAAATTACTAACCACTTCCAATAGCATTTCCTAAACTCAATAATTATTCTCTTGGGTTCTAATATGTTCCAACAAGGTTTTCTACTCTAACAACATACTTAGTTCTCATCAATCCTTCATGCCCTTCATTTAATTCACCACAAATACTACATTTTTTTAATCAATAATAATCCAACAACTATTATAAATACTAAACCATATCCAACAATAATTTCCAAGTCCACCAACAAGGTCAATACATTCAGGAAACTATTTGTCACTTTTTCATCATTTCCTACTCCAAGAAACAATTAAGGCTTATTAACAACTTCATGTTTCATGCTAAGAATTACTAAATCAATTTTGAAACATCATTCAAAGTCTCATAATTACTCTAAAGCCGTTTATAAACCATTTAAAGTCTAAAATAAAATTTTTCCCTTAACTTAAAGTAAACTTTCAATTCAAATTTTGCATTTAATGCAACTCTAACATTAACCAACTTCTTCTAACAACATTTAATTCAATTCCAACAACCAATCCAAATCAATTTCAAGTCCCTAACAATATGCTAACAACAAACAACAAATCCTAATGGTCTTTTAACCTAGGGTTCAAAGTTTCACATGCAAAATCCTTAATTTCTAACACTAACAACATAGTTTCTAACACTTTATTCTATCAATTTAAAACTGGTCAAGTGTTCTATTACTTACCCTAATTTGTGGCTCAAACCTTAACTGAAAATTACAAGTAAATTAGAGGAGAAGAAGTTCCAAGCTTTCTAATGCTTCCAAAGGTCTAACAATGCCTCCCTTTGCCTCTAAATTTTGAAAATCTAAAGGTAGACAAAGAGAGATTTTTGTTCAGCCATGGGAGCATGAAAAGGAAGATGTGAGTGCAAGGAAATAACAAGAAGAAGAAGAGAAAGGAAGGATATCAAGGTTCTAACCTCAAGAATTAGTATTTTCTTCAAGAAATTTCAAGTTTTTCATGTTGATTGTGAGGTATGATTTTGGCAATGGAGAGGGAACCATGGCTGGTTTTTCAAATGAAGAGGGAAGAGGAAAGAGTGCAACTCGTGAAAAAAATGAAGGGAAGGAAGAAAAGAGGGAAAAGTAATTACCATTTTGCCTTTATTACAAAATTGCCACCCTTTGACTTTTTTTTGCTTCAAGCCCAATTTTTTGGCAAAATCTGATTTGGGCTTTAAAATTCAAGTTTATAAGAGCCCATGATGCTTGGGACGTCCAACCCAAGGAGAGTAGGAAAAATCGTTGCATGTTTGGCTCAAAGACGAAGCGTTTTGGACACCCAAGGGCCCTTTTTCGTATAATTAATTGTCTAAAAATTTTACCGGGTTCAGTTTTATGTTTAGCATAATTAGTTTAGTGTTTTCTAATTCTTTGATATTTATATTTGAATTAGCCCATTGAAAGTACATTTTCAGACCGAATGTCTTCGACGCTAAAACAACACCAACAAATTCTGAATAATTCGTGATAAATCCAACAAAATGCCCAAATTAATTTAGCTTTATTTTTGGGACATAAATAATCATTTCTAATATTTTATATAATGTGTCTCCACATGTTTAACTCATCTTCGCACTCTATCTGTAAGTCCTTTGTCGATTAAACGATAACAGTAATTACCAAATTAGTCGTATTAATTCAAGGGGTGCCCAAATAATTTTCTCTATATGTTTGGGACTTCAAATACTTATTTCCTATATTTATCTTATTTATTTCTTCTATTTATTTAATTATGCATAAAAATTAGGATGTTACAATTCACCCCTCCTAAAAGAAATAATCCTCAAAATTCATATACCTGAAGTAAATATCTCTGGGTATCGTTTCCTCATGACATCCTCGTACTCCTAAGTAATAGTACTCTCATCCTCTATGTCTCCAAGCCACTTGCACAAGTAGAACCAACTTGTTCCGCAACCTCTTGGCAGAATGCTCAACAATCTTAATAGAGACAGGAGGGATAGTCAGATCATCCCTGACTTCCACATCATCAACACTGAGTACACGCGAAGGATTAGGTATGTATTTCCTCAACTGGAAACCTGAAACACGTTATAAAGATTTGTTAAAGAGGGGGTAAATTTATACGATAAGTAACTCCGTGAAACAAACTTTTGCAATTTAGAGAAGATGGAAGTGAGAGCATCAGACTATTGTAAGAGATAAGGAAAGAAAGAGTACACAAGAGATTTATACTGGTTCACTTCTAACACAAAAGCTACTTCCAGTACCTTCAGACTTAAAAGGTTTTTCACTATGTAAAATTGTTTCTTTACATAAATAACACAGGCCGTGCCCTTAAGTATTATTAAATCCAGCCACTCCTAGCTTAAGCATATCACATGCTTTTGAGTATTCTTCACACCAACCACTCCTTACTCAAACTGAGTATTCTTCAACAGCACCCACTCCTGGGGTAGACCCAGTATTCTTTCACAAGCCACTCCTGGCTCAAACCCAAGTATTCTTTCCAAAGCCCTTTTCTTTCTTTTTATCTCTTGACTCTCATCTCTTCAATTTGTTCTTTTCTACTCTCTCTTTTTACTTTCTACCTCTACCCTTTCAGCCCTCTCTCTATTCTCCTAAGGGAGAGAAAAGTTATAATTTATAGATCTTTCTTTTAAATGTACAAATGAGGAGGGACAAACCTGATGAATAAAAATTGAGAGATAATACAACCATTGAAGGGAGTCATTCTGCACACGAAGGATACGACAGAGAGCTTTTGAGACTTGTGCATGTAGGTAAAAAGTAGGATAATATAAATTTCACCAAGATAGAAAGTTCTTATTTGAAAGATGGATCTTGATCTGCCTTGCTTTAATACTCATCTTTTTAGGAAAGACACCTTCATGCTTTGATAGAGTTATCTAATTTGTGAGTCATCATGCTGAGAACCAGTCTCATCTCGTTCAAGGAGGACTTCTAAAATAATTCAGGGCCTAGTGATCCATAAGGTGTTGATGATGAGACTCATAAAATAAAACAATCATATTCTTGCTAGAGATATTGCAAAAGGTCTAGAGCGGCTTCAAGCTTGATGTAGTATAAGGATAGATCCTGGTTGATGAAGAGCTTTGCTTTGAGTTAAGGAAATCTTTCATAATCTTGATACATTGTAATATAGCACAATAGCTCTAGGTCTAGTATGAGTTCTAATGAGATGATTTTTACTTGTAGAGCGTTCCCAGTTCTTGTTTCTTACTTTGATGCTTCTTCTTCATGGTTTGAGAAGTCTTATCGTGAAGTTTCCGTTCATCAAACATTGGTTTGTCTTACTAGAATTTAGATAGTTGGTACTCCCCCTTTGTTTTATAGACCAAGCTTTATATCCTAAAACACTTAGATAAACTTTCAGATAGTAACAAAATATGACTTTATGTAAATTTAAGTACTGAATGCTGGTTATCAACAAATCTAAGATTTCTTCAAAGTCTTCTCGACTCTAACAATCTCTCTCTATTTATTGATAGCAAACATTTAGTCTTTAAATTTAAATAAAGTCTTGTGAAATTTAATAAAGCTCCCTCTTAACTAGATACGAGTTTTAGTTTGAGAAATACTAACAGTGATTACGATACAATTCTGTTTTAAATTGTTCCTAAGTTATATATTGGAAAGAATTCTTTCATAAACAGGGAGTTAGAACAATAGATAGTATTATCGAAAAAGATGACATAGTAGTCATAAAGCAATCAATAAAGCAAATAATATACTTGTATTAAAAATAGAAATTCCTTGAATAAGTTTAACTTAACATTTTAGAAATCTAAAATAGTTAGCAACTTCTTAGCTTGCTCTTTCTCCCCTTTTTGATATCAACAAAATAAGGATAAGAAGAGAAATGGTAAAGAAGTTTTTTTGGCTCGAATGAGAAGACAAGGTAGGTAAAATCATGTCTGATCTAAACTATGAGAGCATGATCTAGATTCTCTTATCATCCACAATATGTGATTCCGAAGTCTTTTTGCATCATCTTCATTATTGTGGTCAGACTCCAAAAGTCTTCATTATTCCAAAGTCTCATCAGTTATGGCTCATCCCATAGAGGCACAAATAGTTGGATTAAAGTAGATACAAGTTCTTTTCCCTTCCTGGTAGAGAGAGTTTTGGCAAGAGGACGAAGCTTATTGGGAGCAATAAGTATCTGTATTGAAGGCGGGATAAAGGCAGACTTCTTTTTGCCACTTATGATTTCTGTTAAGGATCTTCTATGCTAAATATAAATAGCCTTTTGTTCCTAACAAAGTTTATAGTACATGGCAACATCTGAGGCAGAGCAGAGACTATCTTTATAAAGAATTTCCTTAGCCGGCAAAGGTAGAGCAGATCTGAGTGAGGGGGAGAAAGATGGCATTCTGATCCATTATTTTGATTTCTGGCTTCAAGACCAGGATTTTCACACGACTTCCTCTAAAGAGGCACACTGGTGAAGAATGATGTGCAGGTCTTTTAGTTTTGATCAAGAGAAGTGGCAAGACGACCAACAGGGGTAACATATATGGTTTCCAGACATGGTTGTTGTTCAAAGAGTACGTGAGGTAAATTTTCTGATAGGGGAGATGATGGTAATAATTTTGGTTCAGGGGAGGCTGACTTGTTTTCTCCAGAGTCTGATAAGTGAAAGACTACTATATTTACAACAAATAAACCTTGTAGGTTAGTCTTCTTCATAGAGATTCCTTTCAACATACCTCTTGTAATCCTTCCAGAGGTTCTGACGGGGGCTGTTAGATTTGCAGCTTCAGGGAGGAATTAGTTTGGCCAGACCTTATGCTGAAGGTTGGACCAGACTTAGATACTTTAGGGGAAATTTTGAATTTCTTTTTGGGGGGTCTAGACTCTTTTGGCTTTGAGTCTGAAGAAAACTTATCAAAGGAGGACTTCCCAGACTCATCACTTGATGTCTTCAGTTTAATTTTCAAGGACTTATCTACTGACCTTTGAGACGCCCTCGGAAATACGAGAAAATTTTTTCACGATTTAAAATCACTATTCAATGAAGAGAAAATAAGTGGTGAAGCTTTTAATACAACACCTGGATCGATAAATAACCACTCCCATATATGAAGATATGAGAGGGCAAATTAAGGGATGATTTCATAATAATTTTCCAATTATAATCAGCGGAAGAATCGATTAATTTAATTGTTACGTGATTGAATTTTAAGAGAAGAGATTTCATGAGATTCCATGACCCATACTATGTTCAACAACACCTTTAAGATGATGCATGATAAGGATTTGATGCATGAGAAATAAAAATTTATTTAAAATAAAACAAGGGAGACATCAGGCGGCTACTCGCTCAAGCGAGAGCCATACTCGCTTGAGCGAGCACACACAGTGACGCTTGAGCGAGTATAAGGAAGGCTGAGCGAGAAAAGTTTTAAGCATCAGGGGCTACTCTCGCTTGAGCGAGCCTCATCTCGCTTGAGCAAGATACGAAGATCACCCCCAGGCGAGCCAGTGAGACGCTTAAGTGAGAGAAGAGATTTCCCACTGGGGCCAATCTCGCTTGAGCAGATTCCATCTCGCTTGAGCGAGATTGCTCCAGCAACCACAGAAACTCACTGTCCCATTTTCGCTTGGGCGAGGCAAGTCCCGCCTGAGTGAAAATCGGCCAGTGTCTATTCCCTTCTCCCTCGCTTGAGCGACCACTAGATTAGGACCATTTCGCCTAAGCAAAAATGGTCCAGTGACCAAACACTGATTCCCACTGAAT
Source organism: Clitoria ternatea (assembly GCA_037962975.1). Lineage (NCBI taxonomy): Eukaryota > Viridiplantae > Streptophyta > Magnoliopsida > Fabales > Fabaceae > Clitoria > Clitoria ternatea. The sequence goes on along the minus strand of CM075673.1, from coordinate 101,510,261 downwards.
CTCGCTTGGGCGAGAAGGCCATCCGCCTAAGCGAATTTCGGCCAGTGGCCACACCCCTGTTTCATAAGCAACTCGCTTGGGCGAGTTCTGTAGAACTTGTGTAGAAACATGGAATTCTCACAACTTAGCATATGAATTATCATTTCCTACTACTTTAACCTTTCCTATTACATTATTTTACTTCATTATGTATCTACGAATTCTACCAACTTCATAAAGTACCATAATTTAAGAATTATTTCATTCATTCATTGGATTAAACCTTAACAAGATCATCATCCAACTGTCTATACCTTTTAAATTCAATTATCATTCATTCAATGTATATCATTTGAAATATTCATCATCTCACAACTCCACAATTTGATACAAGACACAATACACACCATTCATTCCTTAGAATTAACATCATCAAACATCATAATTCATCCTTTACATCATTTAGGCTATAAATGAAAATTGACCATACACATCAAGATTCAATTTTCCTTCATGACCCTCAAAATCAATTATCACTAATCTAGATATCAAAACAAGCATTCATATACATCACATGCTATACAAAAATCTAGATATCACCGGCTAAGGCACTTTCTATACCACTATTTACCTCCTCCACCAAAATGCACTTCAAAATATCTATTCTTCCCATGAGTGACCTGCATCACAAGTCTAAAAATGGACAACATGGGAGAGTGAGTCACACATTGTTAACCCGGCGATAGTGTCAGATCCGTTCGTTTCCACCACCGGGTTGTTAATTGGCAAGCGCACCAATCGTTTGTAGTTTTCAAAATTTAGATATCGTTCCACTGGGATTGAAAGTCCAATAACAATAGTAATTTTCTATTTACTATGGTAAATGTGAAGAAAATTATAGACAAAAGAATGATTTATATATAATTTATACAATATTCATAAGATAGCATGGTTGAGTTGTTCATGAGATAAAAAGAAAATAAAAATCTATCTAAAAAGTTGAGTTGCAATCTAGAATAGGTAAGATACTTGAGATAAACAGAGATAAACAAATTATGTTGGAAATTGGATCCCTAATCTAGAATAACAATGAGGAACTCAAGACATGCATATTTAATCATCAAGTTTCATGTTATTGCAGCTTAAAATCATTATAACCGATCCCTCGTGAAATAAATTCTAAGAATTCATCGTAAAGTCCGATCCCTCGTGAGCTTTCTCAGTAAAAACTTGCATTAAGACCTGGCCTTATGGCAACAATGGTTAGCAACCCCTATAGAATTGAGATACCAAGGGTATTCCAACTTTTACTTTCGTCAAAACAAGTTTCAATACGGCATGAATAATCATTCTCCCGTTTGACATTCATACTAATAAAACAAGTTTCAATACATATGAAAATCATTCTCCCGTTTGACGTTCATATTAATAAAAGATTGAAATACTAACATGGACTTGAATCATAAACATGCAGAGGTCGAATTCACAACATTATACTCAATAGATTAGTTCACCAATTCCAACATAAACAAATTAGTTACACATGGTGAAAGTAAAAACAACACTTACAGAGTTTGACATTACGAAGACGATGGGAACTTCATGATACAACGATCACAATACACCAAAACACACTCAAGTATCTAGAAAACTATTCTAGAACTACAACTCACAAAAGAAGTACTCTAAGTTGAGCACGAAGAGAAGTGAATGAGAATGGGATTTTGATTGATGCCCTGGAATGGTGTTGGATGGCCCTATTTATAGGGCTGAGCAAGGGTGCTGACGCTACGCGTCACACCCCTGACTCAGCCTCCATTAAACACTTGATAATGGTCACTTCAAATTATTAAATTTGATCATGCCTGGCCATATGAACATGTTTCCACCGAGTTTTGGCCTTTCATGCTGAGTGGGGTGGCCCTTGGTGCTGAGTGGAGTGCCCATTATTGGGTCTAAGTGGAGTGGTTGGCCAAATTGGAGGTGGAGACCACGCAGCACTGACGCTACGCGTGGATGTGACGCGTAGCTGATGCTACACGTGGGATGAGGCTACGCGTCAGCTCCTCCAGTGTAATTTTCTCTTGATTTCTTAACTTTTTCACTGTAAAACTAGAGAAAATTGATCAAGGGCAGATTATTTCCAACAACATCCATTTATTAAATTTAAAGCCTAATTTTCTAACAAATTAACCAAATTTTTATTATTTTTGTGAAATTTTTATTAAAGGATTTATTGTAAATTTGAGGACTAACAAATACCCCCAACTTGAGACATTGCTCTTCCTCGAGCAAGAGAGAAAAATAAAAAATAAAAATTTGAAATCAAATTTTTGAGTTAGTCCGAGAATTTACCACAAAAAGTAATTACACAATTTACCATTTTGAAATAATCAATTATAGACATCTAATATAACAAAGGTTTAATGATAAAATTCTTTACAATATTGTATTAACATACCAAGCATAATTTCAGGCTTACCTCTCCAAGTGTTTATCTCAATGCAATTGGTAACCTGTTTCACTCAATCAATCATAAAATCAAATAAATTTAATTTTGATTTTCATCTAATGAATGGTTGGTTATACATAGTTAATTCAGAAATCACAAGGTCTTTTCATAGGTTGTAATGAGGCTTGGCTTACAAGAATCAATGGTTTTTCTTGGAATTCAAAAACCTAAAATCATAAAAGAGCATTTTATAACTTTTAGGCTTTCTCTTGACCCAAACTTCTCATTTTCTTTTATTGATGAAAAATAAATACCCCCAACTTAATTCTTTTCACTATTTTTGACTTTTCTTTTTCAGACTTTATTTTCTTTTGAAAAGAATCAAGTTGCTTATTTTCATTCCCCATTTTTGTAAGAACACTAAAGATATTTTTCATTTATTTTAACTGCTCTTTTAATTAATCAAGTATAGGGAACGGTTATAACAAATTTAGGTTTTAAAGGTACCAAATAATTTATTTTAGGCTCGAATTGGCTTTCAAAGGATAAAATAATTTTTACCAAGGTAAGCTGTTTGGCCCAAGGTTTCTTTTCACCAATAAACGTGCCTTGATCATTTTCCTGAATTTTCTGTACAACAACACAAATCAAAGATTAAAGCAAAATCAATTTGAATAAAGTTATGTCGATTAAACCTTCAAGTGTTTAATAAGATCTCTCAACTCATCGGGTTTTTGAAATTTTCTTGATAGTTAATAAACTTATTATAATTAAATTTATCAAAATCCCTAAGTTATAAAAGAATCAAAAATTGATTTTACAAAATTAAGTATCATTGTATAAAAACTTTAAGTGTATAAATTAACTTACTAACAAAAATTTGATTGATTTATTAAAAAGATAAATTTTATTTTATTTTTTTATTTGGATTATTTTTCGAATAGAATATGCAAAAACAAATAATTACGTAAAAACACACCACACATAATAAATTACCATAATATAAAGTGTAAATGTAAATGTAAAACTAATAAACTGTACTCAAAGTAAATGAAAGAAATACAAAGATGGCATCACCAATCCTCCATCTGATCATCATCCTTCTCCTCCTCATCATCCTCATCAGAGTCAGCCTGTGCGCCAGAAGATCCACCAGCCTCAGGGTAGGTAGGTAAATCACCGGGCTAAGCTACATGTGCTACAAACTCAGCCGGGGTAACATAAGGTGCTCCTTCTCCCTGTAACCTGTACTGATAAAATTCATCGTGAAGATGAATATAAGCTCTGTGAGTGGCAGCCATCATCTGCATCATATGTTGATGCTCAAGTGATATCCGGGCAAAGCCCTGTGTGACAGCATCAGTAGATGGAGATTGCACTGGTGGTCTCCTCCTCCTAGGTCTGGGCTGAGCCTCCTGCTCTAATGGTGGAAGCTCGCATTGCTGGATGAAATAATCTCTGTTTACTAGAACTTTGAGGACTCTCCCCGAAGAACTAGTGAACTCAGGTGAAGGTACGATGACTCCCTGCCTCCTCAGTAAGGCAGATATGATGATAGGAAATGGAATGGGGCGGTTCACTTTATACCCAAGGGCTTATAAGTGAATCTGCTCAGAAATAAGCTCGGCGATGTCGATGGTATGGCCCTGGAGGATAGAAAAGAGAAGGCAACAACACTCAACTGGAAGAGATAAAAGGTGGGTGACAGGAGTGATGTTATGAAGCATGAGGTAGGACCACGCCTGGGCTAGAGGGGTCAACTGGGTCTTTAGGAGGTTAGATAGACTCCTTCCAACCTTACTTAGGTTGAAAAAGATTCCATCTTTGCTCAAAAAATGAGCAACCTCCTCGAGGGAGTATCCTAACTCTCCCTTAACAACAATCTTGTTTCTGTTTTCCTTCCAGAAACAAGTATCATCCTCGGGAGTAGGCTCCCAAGGATTACCCAATAGGGTACTGATAATGTCCCGGTCATATGAAATATGCCGGCCCCTCACCCAACTCGTCCGTTGTTGTCCTATACTCGGTGCGTCCTGGCGAGTCCTGAAGGCGTTCGCATAAAACTCCATCACTAAGATGGGATCCCCCTCAGTCGGTAGAGAAAACAGGGGTCCCCATCTCCTCCTCTGGATTTCATCCTGCAGCTCAGGATAATCTCCAGCACTAAGATCCAATACTCTCTCCCACATCAGCTTTTGGCCTTTAATCTGATGAAAGTGGACCCATTTCGCATCAGTGCAAAATCTTATAGGATCCCTTGGTCCTAACACCTCCTGTCCCTGAAGATCAGGATCCTCAGAGGTGGTGTCAGTATCTGTGGCCTTCCTCTGTCTTTTAGAGGGACCAGTAGTGGGAATGGATTTCCTTGGTGCCATCTGCAAAAAGTAAAAATTTTAAAATTAAACATACATTAAAAAGTAAGTCACACATTAACAATCATATATAATCAACCAAATATTTACACAAAATTTGAAACACAAATATTTTTGGTTTTTCTAAAATTTAACACTAAATAGACATGTAATTCACAAAATTCAAAACAACATATTTTTGTATTTTTGTGATTTAATATGCATATTTTTGGAATAAAACAAAAATTCACACAAAATAATATGCATCAACAATTTTTATATTTTTAATTTTTATCAATGCAAGAAAGTATAACAAATACTACATAAGAAAATTTATTAAATTTTAAAAAGAAAACAACAAACAAACAAACACACAGCATGTTAAACAGATTAACAAAAAATAAAATAAGAAACAAAAATTAACAAAAATTAAAAACAGAGGCTGACGCTACGCGTGGTGGGACGCTACGCGTAAGCCTGTTCTGCCCACGCTACGCGTCAGCAGGACGCTACGCGTGGGCTCGCAGTTCATCCTCACGCTACGCGTCAGTGGAACGCTACGCGTGAACTGCGCAGAATAGAGAAAAACAGGGGTTGCACAGCGGCAACCCCTTTCCAAACCACATTATATCCATTAAATTTCCTAATTCTAATAGCAATCAATTCCAATGGTCTTCTAATCCTAATCCTAACCACATTTATTTCTAAAAATCGAAAATTTAAAACCAAAACTAAAGAGAAAGGAATAGAACACTTACTTGTGATTCCTTGAGCAATTAGGATTGAGAAGGTTTGGAAGAGAGAAAAGGGGGTTTCGAAAATTTAGGTTTTGAAAATTAAGTGAGGCGGAGAGGAGATCTTAGGTTTTAAAACCTAAGATGGGCCTCTCTGGTTCAGTTTTAAAAACTGAACGTGGGCTCTGAGGCTATGCGTGGATGGGACGCTACGCGTCAGGTCCAAAATTCAGAGGCCACGCTACGCGTCAAATTGGCGCTACGCGTGGGCTTCTGTTTTTGATTTTTCAAAATTTTGATTTTCAAAAACCTTTTATTTTGAGTTTTAAACCCCTTTTTCTTTTAAAAACATAATTATAAAAATTTTTGTTTTGTTTTGTTTTGTTTTGTTTTGTTTTTTTTAATTGAAAATAACAAGAAAAGAATGGGTTGCCTCCTATTGAGCGCTAGATTTAATGTCTCCAGCCAGACATTACCTCTGATTAATCAGGTGGTCTCCCAATATTCGTTGAGGAATCTCTGATGCTTGATTACCTGTCTTTCATCATTCAAGACATCGGTTAATTTAAAACAATTTAATTGATTGGGAAGAGATATACCTGATTCGGTTGAAGGGTAAACTTTTTCCTCATCATTTGTCCTAAGATGTTCATGAGCACTGAAGCTTACCTCTTCTTCATAAACGTTGACTACAACCATACTTTGATCAACATCTACTCTGATCCTTGCAGACTTCATGAAAGGTCTTCCTAGGATTAGGGGGATCTCATTATCCTCCTACATATCTAGTACCACAAAGTCAACCCTGAAGTGGTACTTATCAACCTTTACCAATACATCTTCCACAATCCCAAAAGGCTTCTTGACAGAGCGATCCGCAAACTGTAATTCTGTTTTTGCTTCTTTTAGCTCATATTCACTAATGCGCTTTATTAAATCTAAGGGCATCAAATTGATGTTAGCCCCTAAATCTAATAACGCATTCCTGCTGTTGATATTTCCAATTGTTACAGGAATGGTGAAACTCCCTGGATCTTTACATTTTTTCGGGGTTATACAGTTTGTTTCTTGCTCTGTATTTACTTGTACATTTTTTCTTTTTCATTTTTTTCATTTTTTTCTAATTTTTTACTTTCTTTCTCTTCTTCTTCTTTCTTTTTCTCACTCTTTTCTTTACAATCAATTTTTACAACATCAGAAGAAACAACATTACATTGTTCCCTTGGGTTTTGTGTGTTTGCAGTAAACCCTGAACTCTTTAATTCGGCTATTTCTTTTGCAAGCTGACCCATTTGTATGTCTGATGCTTTCTGGGAAGCTTCATTTGTTTCCACAAACTGCAATAACTGTTGAATAGATTCCTCTATCCTTGTCAATCTTGCATTCTCAGTTTGTTGTTGCTTAAACTGATTGTTAGGAGGTCGGTTAGAAGGTCCAGTGTCCTGTCTCCAGCCAATATTCTGATTTTGCCAACCCTGCAGGTAATTGTTAGGAATAGAATTTCCATGATTGAAAGGAAAATTACCTAAGGGTGCTCTTTGATGGTTCATAAAATTGGCTTGCTCTTGCTCATTTCCACAGTAACCACATGGTTGTTCTCCCATGCAGTGCATACATTGTTTAAGTTGAGCAGGGGGTGGTGATGTTACTTGAGCAATTTGGAGTTTTTCCAATTGCTTGCTCATAACTTCAATTTGTTGGGTCAGTAATTTTTGCTGAGCCAACACCGCATCATTTACTCCCAATTCGAGCATTCCTGGCTTCTTTTGTACATTACCTCTTTCATGCTTTGCTTGGCGGTCACTGATAGCCATTGATTCCAATATTTCTATGGCTTCCTCCATAGTCTTGTTCATTAAAGAACCACCTGCACAAGCATCTAACATCATCTTGAACTGAGGTAATAAACCATGGTAAACGATCCTTACCTTTTCGGCATCATCCAGGTTGTGGTTTGGACACTTTCTCAATAGTGCCTTGAATCGTTCCCATGTCTCCCCTAATGATTCATCATTATTTTGAGAAAAAGAATGTATGGCTGTCATTGCTTCAAAATATTTTGAAGGAGAATAAAATCATTCCAAAAATTTTCTTTCAACATCGGACCAGTTTGCAAAACTACCCGGTGGGCAAGATTTAAACCATTCTTTTGCTTTACCAATCAATGAAAAAGGAAAAAGTCTCATGTAAACAGACTCTTCTTGATTGGGTTCAAAACCAATTGTGCTGCATAACTCATAAAAAATAGTTAAATATTCATATGGTTCTTCATAATTTAAACCAGCAAATTGATTGTTTTGAATAATATTTAAAGTAGCAGGTTTAATCTCCACTGGTACAACAGGTCCTTGAAACATTCCCGAAACTCGGGGTGGACCATTAATAGCAGTAAACTATCCCAATGTTCTCCTTTCAGCAGCCATATTTGAATTTTTAAAATTTTTAGAAGTAGAAGAAGATTTAGTTTGTGTTTTAGATTTCAAAGACTTGATTTTCTTTACAAACTTTTCTATCTCAGGATCAAAATAAATTTTACCTACGGTAGATCGAGTTTGCATACACAAACTTTACAAAGAAAGTTAGTGTAACAATAAGTAAAAGTAAATAAAAAATTTTTAACTAAGGTAAAAAAAAATATATTTACCACGGTAATTAAAAATTTACTGTTTTACTGAAACAATTCAATCCCCGGCGACGGCGCCAGAAAACTTGTTAACCTGGCGATAGTGTCAGATCCGTTCGTTTCCACCAACGGGTTGTTAATTAGCAAGCGCACCAATCGTTTGTAGTTTTCAAAATTTAGATATCGTTCCACTGGGATTGAAAGTCCAATAACAACAGTAATTTTCTATTTACTATGGTAAATGTGAAGAAAATTATAGACAAAAGAATGATTTATATACAATTTATACAATATTCACAAGATAGCATGGTTGAGTTGTTCATGAGATAAAAAGAAAATAAAAATCTATCTAAAAAGTTGAGTTGCAATCTAGAATAGGTAAGATACTTGAGATAAACACAGATAAACAAATTATGTTGGAAATTGGATCTCTAATCTAGAATAACAATGAGGAACTCAAGACATGCATATTTAATCATCAAGTTTCATGTCATTGCAGCTTAAAATCATTATAACTGATCCCTCGTGAAATAAATTCTAAGAATTCACCATAAAGTCCGATCCCTCGTGAGCTTTCTCAGTAAAAACTTGCATTAAGACCTGGCCTTATGGCAACAATGGTTAACAACCCCTATAGAATTGAGATACCAAGGGTATTCCAACTTTTACTTTCGTCAAAACAAGTTTCAATACGGCATGAATAATCATTCTCCCGTTCGACATTCATACTAATAAAACAAGTTTCAATACACATGAAAATCATTCTCCCGTTTGACGTTCATATTAATAAAAGATTGAAATACTAATTGAATCATAAACATGCAGAGGTCGAATTCACAAAATTATACTCAATAGATTAGTTCACCAATTCCAACATAAACAAATTAGTTACACATGGTGAAAGTAAAAACAACACTTACAGAGTTTGACATTACGAAGACGATGGGAACTTCACGATACAATGATCACAATACACCAAAACACACTCAAGTATCTAGAAAACTATTCTAGAACTACAACTCACAAAAGAAGTACTCTAAGTCGAGCACGAAGAGAAGTGAATGAGAATGGGATTTTGATTGATGCCCTGGAATGGTGTTGGATGGCCCTATTTATAGGGCTGAGCAAGGGTGCTGACGCTACGCGTCAGTGTGACGCTACGCGTCACACCCCTGACTCAGCCTCCATTAAACACTTGATAATGGTCACTTCAAATTATTAAATTTGATTATGCCTGGCCACATGAACATGTTTCCACCGAGTTTTGGCATTTCATTCTGAGTGGGGTGGCCCTTGGTGCTGAGTGGAGTGCCCATTATTGGGTCTAAGTGGAGTGGTTGGCCAAAGTGGAGGTGGAGACCACGCAGCACTGACGCTACGCGTGGATGTGACGTGTAGCGTCAACATCAAAAATAGCTGTTGATGCTACGTGTGGGATGAGGCTACGCGTCAGCTCCTCTAGTGTAATTTTCTCTTGATTTCTTAACTTTTTCACTGCAAAACTAGAGAAAATTGATCAAGGGCAGATTATTTCCAACAACATCCATTTATTAAATTTAAAGCCTAATTTTCTAACAAATTAACCAAATTTTTATTATTTTTGTGAAATTTTTATTAAAGGATTTATTGTAAATTTGAGGACTAACACACATTCCAAAGGAATGAATATGAATACCATGTGATTATGTACATATGCATTCAAACATGTATACTTTGCACATACATATCTTTCACTATACTCTCCATCATTTCAATCTCATTATACAAACATCACAAGTAACACCATAATTTTTAACAAAGCATACAGCATATACATAATCAAATTTCACCATAATTCAGATATTACACCCAAACTATCATTTGGTATTCATATCTTTTATGTTGTCTTAGTATATTATTACACCCTCATCACATCCATCATCATATCTCATCACCTTTGGCATACTTCCTTACTATATGCAAATGCTCTAAAGCTAATGCATATCACAAGGAATATTTTAACAGTTGCAGATCTGAATGTGGGAATATAAACACCGAATGTGGGTTTCAAGTATGATCATCTAACCATACCCCTACTACAGTAGTAAAATGTGTACACTTATTCTTAAATTTGCATGCATTCACCCATTATTTTATTGGTACCAAACCGCATCGCCCATCTTGCAACACCTGGTCATTTTCACCATGACCGCGGTATACAACATATTCGACATATGGTGTTGCGGGCCAACCATGAGATATATCATGGCAGCTGTGATCACAAGGACCACCGGGAACACCTGCTCATCAAGAGCCACCCCCCATAAGGGTCAACCACATGTGGCTCCCCACAGCACAACATGGGCAACTTCGTGACTCACACACCAAGTCACAGGGGAAATATAAATTGCTCGTGCACAGAGCCGCCCTTCCACTAGGCCAACCAGGGGAATCTCCTAAAATTCCAACACCGGAAGCTATGCAGTATGCCATGGATGCAAATGCAAATCATATGCATTCCACTCTATGCATCCTATACATGCCACTCACCAAACAACATCATCAACACCATTACCAACATCACCACAAAGCTTTTATTATTGTTGTTTATTCACATTAGTTTAAGTCTTTGTGTGGCATTCTCATTTGTTCTCATTCTTATTACTCAACTTTAACATCAATACAAAGACTTCAAACATTCTCTATCAAACATTATCAACATTCATCTTATATTCATGGTAGATACAAGTATAACACCATATCATTGATCACTATACATCACCATATAGCATACCATGAACATTCTAAATGCACCAAAGCATGTTGCCAAACATATTATCCACACCATATAGCACATTACAAATTTCACATATCATCTCAAGCAAGGCTAACATGTATACCAATACATATAGCAATCAAATAACATCCAAATTCATGCATTTAGAACATAAGACTCCTCTCCTACCTCAAGAGAAGAATTCCGATTGATAAGACGCACCCGCCTCATCGTTCGGAATAGGTCCTACATTAATATACATGTAAAACCTCAATTAATTCACTATTGAAGACACCATTTCAATTCTATATAATCATAATCATATCCATGATTTCATAACATATACTAGACATGTTATAGACATCATTTTTATCATCTATTAGGCTTCGGGAATTCCTTCCATTAAGCCACATTCATTAAATTCAAGGGTTACAAACAACTATAACTCTAACCCTCCTACAACCTCCTTTATCCATGTTCATATCCATCACAACATACATTCCTTCATAAAACACTCTCTTGCACCAATATTATTCATTTTCCCCAATTCCTCATAGTTAGGGTTTTCACCAAAAACCCAACCACTCATCAATGCTTCATCAATCTTCATCTCTTACCATCATAAATACATCTACCACCATTAACTCCTCATAAATACTCATATTTATGGTAACTCATTCTAGGGCATAAGCGTTAAATGCTTCTCTACAACCACCCATCCACACACATTACTCCCCAAAGAATAAATACACCTACCCATGGCCAAGACTCAACAAAAGAGTAAGTATAGCTTACCTCACACCCAAAATAAAATGGGTTTTCAAGGGAGAGGGAGGCCACATAAAAATGAGAAGAAGGGGGAGAAAGAACTTTAAGTCTCCAAGTCCTCTTCAAACGAAAATGGAGAAAGGGAGAAGGGTCACCACCTTAGCTTAGGGTTTGAGAAGAGGAAGAAGAAGATATGAGAGTGAAGAAGAAGAAGTGAAATGTGTTTGCCAAAAGCTTCAACAATTCACATGAAAAAAAGAGTGTTTTGGGCTTTTTGCTTCATTTTTATTTCCATTCATTATAATTTCATCGTTTTACAACTAACAGGCTCATCATTCAGGCTCAACACTTTATCTAAAAATTATTCTGAACATATATTTGGATTCCCAATATTATTCTCAATAGCCCTGACCAATATCATCTCAATCAGAGATACTTGGTCCAACACCCATATCTCAACCGGGCTCATTTTCAGCTTAAACGGTCTCCATAAACCACCAACAGTCCCTAAAAATCTTAATTTAATTATTTCAAATATTTTGGGACATTAAATAATTTACCTTCAATTTGTCAATATTTATTTTCCTTGATTTAATTCTCTATTTTAAAATTTGGGATGTTACAACCTTTCTTAAGAGGCATTGGGTAGAGTAATCACATCTGAGAAGGTGGGGGCTTTGGTAACACAACTGCCACATATCTTCAAATCTCTTGCATGTTAAACATCATGCCATGAAGTTTGAATATCTTGGATAGAACACTAGGATATGGAATTTTCTTTTGCCTTTTGGAAACAGAGGTGATCAAATAATTCATAATAACATCAGGGAGACTTGCCTTTTCTTTCTTCATCATCAATACCATATAAAACTTGTCTAGTTTTATCACAACATCCTTTGCACTCTTTCTTGGGAAAATATTTGCCTCATCAGTGCATGGAGAAACTTTACTTTCGAAAAGCAAATCTTTGACCAGAAGAGTTAGAGGAGACTCTAGTCCATATAAACATCTGTTAGCTTCTTCTTCAGAGACAAAAGTGCCAATGTAGTCTTCGGAGAGCATCAATCTTTTATTAGGGCAAACGCATGCATAAGTAATGTAATCAATGGTGATCTCTATTCTTTTGTTTTGGAGATAACCTCATACTGTGAAGTTCTCCTTATCAACTATTTTAGAGGCCAGAAGCTGATGACCGGAGAGGGTGAGTAAGCATATACTATGGAGCAGAATGGTAACCATCCAATATCACTCAGTTCAGACATGACATCTCTTATTTCTTCTTTATATTGGGCAAGAGAGACGAAAACAGATTCAACAATATCTTTTGCAGAGAAGGAGGCCATTTTTAGAGGTCAATAAATTTTAATACTTTTCTAAGGAGGAAGGCTTAAATGATCAAGGTAGGGTTTAGAGTATGGAGTGGAGAAATTAGGTGAAAGGTTTATAAGGGAGAGAGAAGCAGAAATGCGATTAGTCTTTTAGATTACTAGGTTTTATTATTAAAAATGATTATATGAATTTAATGAAGAGAGAAAAATATGGAATTTTAAATGAATATTGTTTTCAAAATAATAAACATCGTTACTAATAATTAGGAGCAGTTTTCTAAGATCATGGGAAATAAATACTCGAATCAATCATGTAAACATATACGAAAAAGAAGTCAACATAATCAACAACCATTTTATTTTACCAAATACTTGGAAGTCAACCCTTTTAGTTAATTACTCTGGTTTTGACTAGTTTTTCTTTCATACTTGTAAGAATACTCTCTTGATCTGGCAGTTTCTTGCCAGTCTTATACAATGTAAAATAAAATATATAAAAGTTTACAGAGATACTAGTTTTTATTAAATGAAGTGAAAATAAAATAAATGATATATGAAGATAAATTTACTAGCCCATTTTGTTTTACCTTCCTTCAGTCCTGTGTTGATTCTCCTTGAATATACGAGTTATCCAGAGACTTGTCTTCCACTTCAAGACCTTAAAGCTTTAATTCTTTCTGTTTAGATTGCTATTGTTGGAGACTTGTTGATACTTTTCTTCTAAGATCTTTTCTTTCTATGATGAGCAGGAGTAGCTCCTTTTTCTTGAGAAGTCTGGCTCTAAAGCTTCCTTTAGTAGAACTTTTCTTTGCATTGACAGAGGAGAGGCACCAAGAATCTTTTCCTCTACACTTGTTAAAGTGTTCAACCCCCAAAGTCTGTTCACTTTTTCAAACAAAAAATGATATGCAAATAAATGAGCCTTTTTACACCGTGGAACACTCTTTTACAATTCAGAGAAGATGGACGTGAGGGCATCAGACTCTTGTAAGAGATAAGGAAAGAAGGAGTACACAAGAGATTTATACCAGTTCACTTCTAACATAAGCTACATCTAGTACCTTCAAACTTGAAGGGCTTTTCACTATGTAAAATTGTTTCTTTTACATAAACAACACAGACCGTGCCCTTGAGTATTATTGAATCCAGCCACTCCTAGCTTAAGCATATCATATACTTTTTAGTATTCTTGACATCAGCCACTCCTAGCTCAAACTAAGTATTCTTTTATAACACCCACGCCTAGGGTAGACCCAAGTATTCTTTCACAAGCCACTCTTGGCTCAAACCCAAGTATTCTTTCTAAAGCCTTTTTAGGCCAATAGTGTTTCCCAACAGGTCGACTAGACCTGTACTTACAAAAATTTGAAAGAATTAAAACAATAAGTGTTGGAAATATGCACTAAGAACCTATATAGGACACATCATTTTGAATAAGGCACTTTTTGTTAAATAGTTTAACAATATTTATTTATCCTTAGAGTAATAGGTCATATGAGAGTTATTCCTAAAATGTCCCTAGTTAAGTATTTACATGGGGACATGTAAATACATTAAGACTAGTTAATGTGGACATACCCAAGGAAGACCCTCACACTACATTAGAGAAAGGACTTGAAGCATATAGAGGTCCCCTCATAAGGGCCAAGACCAAAAGGGCCAAAAAGAGCATTCATAAAGCCCTTTTCTCTTTTCTCTCTTCTAGTGGGCCTAAGCCCAATAAGGAACCTATGAGGATCTATGTGTACTTTACTTGTAATATACTTTCTAAATAGTTTCTCTAGGCTTATAGGATAAATTTGGGCCTTGCAAGGTCAAATGGGCCACTTTAAGGCCTTGTACTTTTCCTTTTGGGCCATGTATAGGCCATTTGCTTACCTTTTTCTCTTAATGGGCCTTGGATTCATGCTCAAGCCCACTTATCTAGTCCTTGGCTGAAATTTCCCATGGCCTATATAAGGACTTCTCATTTTAGAAACAAGGACAATTAATTCATTTGCAAGATTTTGAGAGCACTTAGTGTTTTCCTAGTGAGAGATTCTCCTCCTTCTCTCTAGAATTAGAGAGCTCTCTCAAGCTCTTATCCAAGTGGTTTCTCCCTCCCTTGGTGGTGAGTGGAGTTATCTTCCCCACTTTGGGAAGTGGCCTCCAACCTTTTCCTCTCCCCTTTTCCAAACCTTCCTCTATTGTTCATCCTTCTCTTCTTCCATTTCACTCCCTTTCCTCTTGTTCCTTGCGTCACACTCCTTTAGTTTAGGCTTTGGTTTTCGATTTCTTGCCTTGAAGAAGAAGATCTCAAGCTTACATTGAAGGAAGATAGGAGAAAGAGCCCTAGATCCATCTCTCTTCAAGAAAGTGGATGAAGAGCCTACATCACTAGTGTGTGAGTGTACTGATGATCCAATCTCATAGATCATGGATATAGATGATATCAACTCTTCATACGGGTAACATTAAGAGTAATGATGTACTGGATAAACCCACCATGAGAACGTTACATGGATCGTTACATGAATGTCATAAACAATTCTTAATGTGATAATGGTATATGTAGTCCTTCGACCTGAAGTCACTACGATTACTACATAAGGAGTTTGTTGTTTCAATACAATCAAACGTCTTCTATAACAAGAGGACTATAAAGGTTGTGATTAGGCAATGAATAAATTATGCAGAGGGATGTGAGTGGTATAGATGTGATTTGTCTCTCCTATATGGCAGGAGTGATATCTATAGGCCACTTAATAGAGTAACACTACTAAAGAAACACCTGTTAGCGACGGAATAAGTTGGTCGCTAATCCATGCCAAGACCGTCGCTACATACCTTAGTGACGGCATTTTAGACGGGAAAACACCCGTCGCTAAAACCTTCGTCGAAAATAGATCAGCGACCATAGAACCGTCGTCGCTAAAATGCCGACGGCATGATACCGTCGCTAAAATGGTCCCTGCTTCACTAACTTCAGCCGTCGCTAACTGTGGCTATACAGCGACCTCATAACTCCGTCGCTAGTAGCGACGGCAGTATACCGTCGCTATGGTTAGTGATACAGCGACCACGAGCTCCGTCGCTAGTTGTTGTCTACCAGCGACCGTACAACTCCGTCGCTATGGGTAGTCATGTAGCGACCACATGATCCGTCGCTACGTTTTTGCCTACCAGCGACCGTATTCTTCCGTCGCTGTAGGTAGCCATTCAGCGACTACTACAGTCCATCGCTGTTTGTGGACAATCAGCGACCACTCTTCGCCGTCGCTATTTATATCTTATAGCGACCGTCTAATTCCGTCGCTAACTGAATTTTTTAATTTTTAAAAAATTGGTTAAATATTTACTGGTTTTGTTAATTTAACTTTAAAAATGTATTAATATTTTATATTTTGTATTGGCTGATAAAATTTTATAATTAAATTTGAATAATTTTTTTAAAATATTAAATTATTATTAAAAACAAAATAATGGATTAAATTTATTTATCAAATAGGTTGAATTATTAATGATAGTTACAATAAGGCTTTTTGATTTAAATTTAATTACCAATAAATATTGACATAATAAATGAAGAATGACAAAATAAATACTGAATGAAATATAATATAAAAACTATAAATCAAATATACAATGTGTACAAATAATAAAAATACAATCATGGTGGTGGGGGATCCTGGGGTGGTGGTGGGGGCGCCTGGGAAGTGGGGGGAGGTAGCCTCGCCATCAACTACATCAGCAGCTCCTGCTTCTGAGCAAGTTGCCGATGAGTCTCGGCGTGCTGCTCCTCGGCCCGCCGTCGGTCCGCCACGGCCCGCTGTCGGTCCGCCTCGGCCCGCTCCTCCAACAGCTGCCTCTGACGTCGCTCCTCCTGTAGCTCGTCATTCAGGTTTTGAATTACCTGAACAACCTCAGTCAGGAGACCAGAGGAAGAGGAAGGGGTCTTCCCCTTTTTTGCCAGTTGCGTGCCGACGCCACCCAATCCAAATACCTTCCCTTTCTTGTTCACACCGCCAACAGCCTCCATATAGATGGCGTTGTCGTCGGAACAAGATAGGGTGGGAGGAACCTCCTCTTCAGGAGTGGAAGCCACCAGGTCCGCCTCCTTCTCGGCCCTCCTGGCCTGATACGCCTCCTGTAAATTCAAAAACAATGATAGGATTAGTAAGCTGATTTGTAAATTATAAGCATGTGTCAGTTAAAAGTAAATACCGCTAGATCCATAGTCTTCTGGTTTACCCACGCACCGGCTTTGTTCTTCTTGGTCATTTACATGACCTCAAACAAAGAAGGCTCCCGGTGCTCCCTCAGCTCCTGTGGTGGACAAAAAACATTGAGATTATTATTTATAAACATGTCAGACGAATCATAATAGAAATGTTTAACATAAATATACTTACAAATCTTTTCTTGTGCTCGAGGGTTGAAATGCTACCCCCAGTGTAAACTGAGGCTGCAGCATCGGCGGCTCTGTTTGCCCTGTTCCGAGCACTCACCTGCTAGAATGGGACACCGCCCCACTTCTGGACCATCCCGTCCCAATGGTCCTCCGGGATCCAACGAGGGCGCTCACCCTTGTCCCGTACCTTCCAAAGGGTACTCTTGATGATTTTGGAGGTCTTTGTGGCAAAGACCTTCCTAATCTCATCAATCATACCCTCTGCCCATTGGTAATCATGCTGTAAAATGAAATGAGAAATCAAAATTAATAAGAGGTCTATTTTACAAATCAAATCACAACAAATGAGCTAGGAACTTACCGAGAAGGTGTCAAACCACCTATCTTGGACAACCTTCCCAGCATCTGTCCAAGATATATATGGACCATCCCACTGGGCCTTTAAGACCTTAGTAATCGCTTTGGTAGTGCGACTACTATCAACAAAGCTGTAATGACAACAATTATATCAGGAGTATAACAACAGACAATCTAGGGAGACTCCCAAAATTTCAACAGAGTCTCCCCTGTAAATGTAACATTTCCAAGTTAAAATAGTTACCCTGTTACAAACAGAAGAGTGCCCAGTACAATTCAATCTATACAAGTACTAATTAAAGTAACATACAATAAACCAACAAGTCTTTCCACTAAAGTTTAATATAAAGTACCATACAAATAACATAAAAGTATTTGAGCTTTAGTCACTTACTCGTCTCTGGCCGGAACGGGTACCAACATGGGTAGAGGGGATGCCGGAGGTGGGGTGGCCTGATGGCCAGGGTCCTCCAAGCCACCAACTCCAGGAGTCTACTCTGAGGTGGTCAGCTGTGGGGGTGATGGGGTGGTCTGCTGTAGTGGTGGTGATGGAGTGGTCTGCTGTAGTGGTGATGGAGTGGTCCGCTGTGGTGGTGATGGAGTGGTCTCCTGCCCTGGGGTGGGAGTCCCCAGACGGGATGCCGGGGTCCTGGACCCCCCACCCCTACTGAAGGGCAGTCGACGTCCCGTCATCTGTGGATAAAATCATGAAAAGAAAGGTTAGTCTCAGGATATATATAAACCTATGTATATGTGTTTAACAACTACATACTCTGTGTCTGTTTCAGTTTCAAATTCCCCCTCACTTTCAGTGTCACTGTGGTTATCTGTTTGAACAACTTCATCAGTATCCAGATCAGCCCTAGACCGTTTTGATCGAGAGACAAGGTCTTTGTCAATGTGTTCACCCCTCGTAGTGGCGAGTGTCTCATCCATTATGACTGGATCAATGTTGAACAATAAATTGGCATCGTTGAGCTCGTGTGGTGCAAGCTGATAAGCGTCATCGACCTCGTCGGAGACATTGTCAGTGATCTGACTTCGGGCCTTGGCCTTGATTACTGCATACCAGTCCCGATGTCCTCCCGGGAAGTCTGTGTAATAAACCTGCTCAGCTTGTTGGGAAAAAGTGAAGGGATCAAACCCTTTATATCTACCATTCTTCTTGACCTCAACTAAGCCGTACTTGTTGTCAACCTTTGTTCCAACACCGATTGTGTTGTCGAACCAATCACATTTGAATAGAACAATATCTCTTCTTAGTCGTCCAGAGAACGAAACTTCAACAATCTCCGTCAGCACTCCGTAAAAGTCTTCTTCCAACTGTCCGGCGGTGCCTCTAACACAAACCCCGTAGTTATGGGTACGCATCCCTTGACTCCATTGAAGATTATTAAACTTGTAGCCATTTACGTAGTAAATAGGCCATTTTTTAACAGTTTTCACCGGCCCCCACGAAAGGGCTTGGAGTAAAGAATCTTCAATATGGTTGTTAGGGTCTTGTATCTATGTACAACATAACAAATAGGTCATCGTTAGATACCGGGAGTTAGAAGCAAAGATAAAAAACACTCGGTATACGGGTCTTACGTGTTGTGCAAACCAACCAACGAACTTGGATGACACCTCACTATGAATTTGGTCATCGGTTAAATCATTTTGCTCAAGTTTTAGCATATCTGTATATAAGCTATTCAAAGGAAATAAATTTAGATACTATAAAAGCTAGGTTTAGAATGTAACATATAACTTTTATGACTTACTCAAGAAAGGGTTCCACTTCTGGGCAATTTAGAAGAATGTACAAGTGAGCCGCCTTTCGATCTTTCTCATCAATGTAACATTTTGTGAGCTTGCCCCCCGGATGACCAGGATAGTTGAAAATCGAGATTTGTTCATCAAACCCTGTGCGGCTGGCTACCCCAAGATTGCGGGGAATTCTACTCATTCTAGTTTTTATCTCCGTCGGAAAATAGAAAAAAGCAAAGGTTGTCATTTCTTCGACTAAGTATGCCTCACAAATTGATGCTTCAACGCAGGCTTTGTTCGACACTTTATCTTTTAAAGAGCGTAAGAATCTTCAACATCATTAACAAATGTTAAGTTAGAAAACACTATTATAAGAAGTGTTTGTAAGGAAATTAAAGAGTTCTGGCATTCACCTTTTGAATGGATACATCCAACGATACTACACTGGGCCACCAACCAAGGCCTCGTACGGTAGATGGATAGGCAAATGCTCCATTGAGTCAAAAGAACTTGGTGGCAAAATCTGCTCCAACTTACAAATCAATACCGGGATAGTTTCTTCCATCTTCACAAGTTTCTCCACAGTCAACAAAGTAGCTGTCAACTCCTTAAAGAAGTGACTCAACTCCACCAACGGTTTCCAAATAGGCTTCGGTAAGGCATGAAACGCGTACGGGAGTAGTTGTTGCATAAACAGATGGCAATCATGACTTTTCATGCCAAACACCCTGCCCTCCTTCACGTCGACACATCTACTCAAGTTAGAAGCGAATCCGTCAGGCAGGGTCAACCCATTCATCCAAATACACACAACAATCTGTTGTGGTCTAGTTAAAGCATATTTTGCATGGGGTTTAAACATTCTTCCACGTCCTGCATCCCTCAATTCCAACTCCTTCCTAGAACATCAAATCAGAAGGTCTAGACGACTCTTCTCGTTGTCCTTTGTTCTCCCTTTGATGTCCATAACAGTGTCAAAAATATTCATGAAAACATTACGTTCAGTGTGCATGACATTAATGTTGTGTCTTAACAACAAGTCTTTCCAATATGGCAAATCCCACAAGACACTTTGCTTCACCAGTGGTGTTCCTTACCATAACCCGCAAACTCCTTAACACTCTTGTCCCAGATGTAAGGATACTCTTCGACCCTCTGCCAAATCCGTGCACCAGATAACCTACGGGGTGGAGGTTCATTAACAACCTTGTTCTTCTTAAAAGCGGTTTTGTTTCTCCTAAACGGGTGATCCAACGGTAGAAACTTTCTATGACAGTCAAAGAAACTTGTCTTGCCACTAACAGGGAGTGATTCCCCCCGGTATGTTCCATGCATACAGGGCAAGAAAGCTTCCCAGACGTTGACCATCCAGAAAGCATACCATAGGCCGGGAAGTCGTTAATAGTCCACATCAAAACAGCATGCATCATAAAATTATTCTTCAAAGACGCATCGTATGTCATTACCCCGACATCCCATAATTGTGATAACTCTTCAACCAACGGTTGTAAAAACACGTCTATGTTCGCCTTTGGATTTTTGGGTCCTGGAACCAGTATAGATAGAACATGACCTCCCTCTTTATACACATATCAGGAGGCAGATTGTATGGGGTCAGTATGACTGGCCAACAAGAGTAAGCTCTTCCGTATTGACCGAACGGGTTAAACCCATCAGTACATAAGCCAAGTCTTACATTGCGCGGCTCGCCAGAAAAGTCCGGATATAGCTCATCCAAACACTTCCATGCTTTCCCGTCGGAAGGATGGCAAAGAAACCCCTCTTGTGTTCGGTTCAGAGCATGCCAACGCATGTGTTTTGCCGTGGACAATGAGGCATACAGGCGTTGAAGACGCGGTGTTATAGGGAAGTACCATATTTTTATCCTGGCCGTCCGGGTTACCTTCCCTCTCCTTTTAACGGTTTTGTAGTGTTCCTCATTACAATGTAGACATTTTGTGACACTCTTATCTGCAAATTCATTTCTGAACAGCATACATCCGCCAACACAACACTCTATCTTCACATAACCCAACCCCAACTTTGCCACTTGTTTCTTAGCATGGTACAGGTTTGTTGGCATTCAATGATTACTAGGCATAGTGGAACCCATCAGATTGACCATCCTATTAAAACAACCTCCAGAAAGATTATAATCTGCCTATAGGCTTAAAGCAGCTAGGGAGGCGGATAACTCAGTGTGACTGTTGCACCCATCCCACAATGGAGTCTGAGCCGCCGCTAACAAATCATAAAATCTCTTTACCTCCGGATTAGGATCCTCCTCTACATTGTCAGAGTCTCCATGAGCTCCTTGGTCATCATGTTCCAGCATACGCCCGGTGGAGGGTCCAACATGATCCATCACCATTTGTTCTATGTTGTTGTACGTATCCCTGTTTCCTCCAACCTCGTAGTAAGACTGTTGCATGGTTACATCTGATGGTCTTCGCGGTAACTACTCACCATGGTTGTACCAGCAGTGGTATGTTTCCATGAACCCTTTCTCAGTTAGGTGGCACATCACATCATCCACGTATTCAAAACTCATGCATTTGCACCTTGAGCACGGATAACGAATCTTCTGAGTCGCTTCAAATCCAGGCGTGTTTGCCATAGCAAACGGAATAAACTCCAATAGCCCCATCATAAACTCCTCAGTCACTCGCCGACTGCGATCTAGTCGGTTGTACATCCATCGCCGATTTGCCGGTACCTCCATTTACAAAATCTAACAAGCACGATTTCTGTTACTTTACATTTATAAAATTTTATTTGACTATCGGTTGTGAATCACTCTATCTCTTTGATGTTGCAAATTGGTAGGGCCCTATCCCATTCGGGATGAATATGCAACCATCTGTAACCCATCGATATTGTATATGGTCTATCTTGTGTCGTTGATGTTCATTTGAAATTTCGGCAGCATTTCGCATTGGTCCCCGAGTACACAAAGATACGTACGGTATGAAACACCGCACGCAGTCATGCACCCTGGGGACAATACGAAACACCATAACCGAAATATCAAATGAACATTCAACGTCTCAAGGTAGACCACATACAACATTGATGGGTTACGCCCTACTGGTTACAAATTCATACCAAACTGTCCATCCGGGACAATTCAAGATCTAACACAACATGGTACATCAGCCGGTTGTTTTGAAACTTGAACGGGAATCTAATGGGTACACACACGAGTAAACCCTACATTATTAAAGTTGAGTTTCATTTTTTAAGTTCCCTAAGAAAGGGAGCCTGCCGAAATTTTGGTAGAGTCTCCCCTGTAAACTAGACATTTCCCAAAATTAGAAATGACCTGTTACATACAGAAAACTTCCCAGTATAGATAATTATATATGCTACGCATTGTATGTGATATTGAGAGGTATTAAGTCCTACATCATGTTATCAACACACAAAACCAATGCCTAATGAGCTCTGCTCTCCACTAACAAACAACATTACACATGCATATAAAATCATGTTATCAGCACACAAAACCAATTCCTAATGAGCTCTGCTCTCCACTAACAAACAACATTACACATGCATAAAAAATCATGTTATCAGCACACAAAACCAATTCCTAATGAGCTCTGCTCTCCACTAACAAACAACATTACACATGCATAAAAATTCATGTTATCAGCACACAAAATCATTGCCTAATGAGCTCTGTTCTCCACTAACAAACAACAATTGACATGCATATACATAATGAGAAAGTCAGTGTTAGGGGATTACCTGGGCAAAAAAGTCAGGGATGAAGTGGAAGCTGTCGACAGACGATCAGAGACCACACGTAACGTGTGCTAGTCTGCACAACAAACCAATAAGTGATTGGACAGTTACAAGTAGCAAGGAAACTAAACAAAGAGAGACATGTAAAGTAAATTATAGATTAAGTTCATCATCAAAATGGGCGGGATAACAAATTGACGATACAAGTTTAAACCGTCCTATATTGAATGCAAAATGCCTAATAAGCATCGTCAAGAACTCATCTTTAATGAAGGAGACTGGGTTTTTCTTTGCCTCCACCCTTATCGCCAGAAAACGGTGGCCCACTGCCCCTGCCAAAAGCTGGCCAAACGATTCTACGGTCTATTTCAGGTGTGTCGTCAAATCGGCATGGTGGCATATAATCTAGCTCTTCCGGAGTCCGCCCGCATCCATAGTGTCTTCCACGTCTCCGGGCTCCGCCCCTGCCACGGTGACCCATCGCAGTTCGTATCACCCTTACCATCGCTCTCTCTGCCTGAAGACAACGCTCCCCCACAACTAGATTCTTACAACATACACCCTACCCCTGCCCGACCCTTTGGCTTCAACAAAATACCCCATAAACAAAAAGAAGCCACCCCATAAACAAGGAACCCATCCCGCTTTCTGCTATCCCACTAATGAATGTCCTTTCCCGCTTTCTGTAGATCTTTTCCTTATAGCTGTGTTGATTCCAAAGAGGCCTCCAGCTCTCCTATACAGTGATATCTCATCTAGAGCTTTATCTTCATCATCTGAGCTAATGGACAACCTTTCAATACATTTGTACAATCCATCCATCACCTCTGGATCATTTTCTACTTGTGGACAAAATTTCAATACATTTCTACTTCTTATCTGTCCATCCATCTGACATTATACTACAACCATAACGCTCCCTCTCTCTCACATGATCCTGCAACAATGCCCTAGAGTACTCCAATTCTTTTTTCAAAAGAGGAACTCTAGCTTCATGATAGCTTGGAGGTTTAAGATGCTTCCCATAATTTCCAATAGCTTCCACCATTAACTTGAAGCTTTTTGTGCGTAACACATTAAAAGGAATTGAGTTCCTACAAAAGAACCGTTCTATATATTGTATTGTTCTAGCCCTTGCTTCCTTGTCACAAGCATCGTTTATGCTTGTTTGACTTGAAGCCTTCCCTTCCAAACGAATGGTTGATTCAGGATTTTTAAAAAACAACAAGTCCAATGAACCTTTAGGTTTCTTGGCAGTGGAAGCTGTTTGTGATGATGCAATCGACGTTGCCATATTTGCAGCTCTTTTTCCTTGTCGAATGGCCGAAATCTCCTCTACTAGTTCATGATCCTCATCAAGGTCATTAGTCTCTTTCAAATATGCATCTCTTTCATTTTTCTTGTTTATAAATGCAGCCTTAAGAGTTTCTTTAACATCTTCTGGGCACTTATGACAACTACCGCAGTCCCCCCTCACACCCATTTGATGTCTTTTAGCCCGGGTAATTCCACCAGTTGTGATCTTGCCACAAAAATCACAAGTGACTTACTTCCGATTATTGATGTCTTTCAAGCTGTTCCAATCCCAAGCAATGTCTTGGTTTGGTGCATTAGGCTTCACATGTCCAGGAAGTGGTGAGGGCCTAAACCTGACAACATTCCCTTCAACAGCTCTTGCTGTATTTTCTTCAGCCATTGCAGAAACAGCCTCCCAACAGCCCTTCCAAACAAATAGCCTCCAACAGCCTCTTTAAATAGCCTCCAACAGCCTTCCAAGACTTCAAACAGCCTCTCCAACAAACTTCAACAACCTTGAACAGCCCCCAACAGTATTTCAACACCCCACCAGAGAAGAAGAGAAGAAAAACTGAAGTAGAGAAGAAGAAGTGAAGAAGAACAGCACCAGAAACTCGCCGGAGAAGACACAGGTTCGCCGGAGAAGACAGGGGCTCGCCGGAGAAGACAGGGACTCATCGGAAATGGCTGGGACAGGCCAGAAATGGGAGGGAAACGCTAGAAAACCTGTGAGGAACACCGGAGAATGAGTGGGTGTCACGGAAACAGGGTGGGTGTCACGGAAATGGACTTGAAGAAGTGGGAAAGTTGCTGCAGAAGTATTAGGGTTTAGAAATGGGAGGGAAAAGTAAGCAAAAGGGCTAAAATACCCTTAAAAAATCCGTTTCACACAGGGGCAAAACCGGGAGGAAGGGGGTGCGGGCGAATCGTGCCGCGATCCGGCGCACCCGCGACGCCGTGATTCCTCCCGCGATAGCCGCGATTGAATGTATCCCGTGATGGGCCACTGCGTCGCGCCCCTGCCCCGCTCCGCCGCGATAGCGGCCGCTACGGCTGCTACGGCCGCTATTGACTACTGTGGTTGTAAACATGTTGGAAGTGTTATAATCAACTTAATTTTAGTCCATTCATGTGGAGGTGTTTGAAATTTCTATTCAATCATTTTACATTAGTATTCTTGTTTGAGTTATGAATGAAAAATTAATTAATGCTATTAATTTTTTTATGAGTTTCTTATATTAAAAACCAATTAAATCTCATAAAATATTGTTATATTAAGAGAGTAATCTTACATAACTATCATTTATCTATATTGTTAATTATATCAACAGCCACACATATAAAAGGAAACATATTACACCAATCGATAAATTAACTACTACTAACATCAAATCAACTTTGCTATTGACAGGGCCCGCAAGCGCACAGGTTATGTCGCGTAATATAAAAGATTATCGTTCTCCACAGGGACTGTGTTCAAAGTACCAGTATATTGAAATTTAATTATCCACACAATTAATTTTTAAGATTTTTATAAAATAAAGCACAAATTAAAGTTGCACAGAATATGAAAAAAATAAAATTTACTTGACACTTAAAAAAAAATCAGAGTTGAGAATATCTTGGGATTTTGGGGGATTAAGACTCTATTTTATGTTTAATGAATTTTAACTTTTCATAAATAAGAATCGAATTAAGTTTTCCAAGGCGAATTTTCCAAAAGCTAATTAATATGTTCCTCTCGGAATCCTATTAATGTACCTAACCTATGGAAAGTGCTGCTTAATCCTCAGAAAGGCCCATTATCGTTTTATGAAAATCCCTTTTATTTCCTCAAAAGAATTTTGATTACTTTCACGGTTTTACCGAGGTCACAAAAAGCATTTCAAAAATCTTAGGTTTAGTTCAAAGCTTTCCGGTAAAAATAAATCTCTCGATTCTATTTATTACCTAAACTTACTAATATACCCGTAAGTATACAGTTTTAACATTTAGGTTCTTGTTAGGAATTACTAAAAGCATTAAGCATAATTGAACTAAATGGAAAATAGAAATTTATTTAATTTCAAGTCAAAATAACATTAAAATAAAATATTATCATACCCCTTTTATCCCAAGATAATTAATTTAGCTACTCATGAAATAATTTAAATTCACGTAAATAATGGAAAAATAAAACATACAAGACATGGTAAAAATAAAGACTTACGGGTTTCTCCAAAAGCTCAGAATAATTTACCACTGTAATTCCTTGTTGCAATAATTTCTCCACCAATTACAAATTTAAAATCTCACTTTTACAGCCCTCACACTCTTACAAAATAAAAGAAAGAAAAGAAAATAAAAAGAAAGAGAAGAAAAACGGACAGAGAAAGAAAAATGGAAAAGAAGAAAACTAAAGAGAAAAGGAGAGAAAGTAACGAAGAAAATAAATCTGATGGTAATTGATGGGAAGAGATGATTGATTCTTGATGCTATGCTCCTAGTTGCTCTCCCTTTTATAGGCGAATGGATGAATGAATCCAGCTAAGGAAACACGTTAAAATTTGCAAGTGGGAGAAACTTTCGGTGCATGTGAATTCCAGCTGTGCCAACCTGTTTCCAATTTGCATATTTAATATTTCCAATAATTTGGTGCTTGGATTTTAGTGAAGATTGGTGCAGAATGATGAAATTCATAGTGAAAAAATGTTATTTTCCCACAAATCCGAGTGAAAGCTTGCTAGACGGTGTTGGTGAGTGAACTGGACAGCGTGGAGAGGAGTTGCTGTTAGATGGAGATCTGGACGTTGTGGGCTGGACGGTGTTGAATTGATGAAAAGTCTGGGCGGTCTTGAGAGGGTTACTGGGCGGTGTTATGTATTAGAAGAAGAAAGGGAGACGGTGTTAGGAAGTTGGGCGGTGTATTGAGGTGAGGACGGTTGGGCGGTGTGTTGAGGTGAGGACGGTTAGGCGGTGTGTTGAGGTGAGGACGGTTGTGGATGGAAAGGAAAAGAGTCTGGGCGGAGTTGTGGATTAGGAGCCTGGGCGGTGTTGGTTGATGGATTACTGGGCGGTGTTGGTTTGAGAGAAGTCTGGGCGGTATTGATGGAAAGGAAAGGTGAAGTGGGACGGTGTGTAGTATGGATTAGAAGGGGACAGCGGATAGAAGAGAGGAATGTGGGTCGGATTTCTAGATTGAGGACGGTGTAGAGAGTGACTTGAAGGAAAGTAGAAGGAGGCGGTGTTGATGGAGGTAGTGATCCGGTGTTGCATTTGTGAAGAATTGGGTCGGTGTTTGGAGGAGAACCGATTGGTGATGAAGCTGAATGAAAGGACTGGTGAAGACTTACTGAAGAGCATCTTTCATTCAGTCGGAATTGACTGCAGAAAGACTCGGAACCGTCTGAAACATTCACTCGGCTGTCTCTGAATTTGGACCACTCGGTTAAAGCTCTGCTCGGATTTTGCATTGGAATTCACTCGGACAAATTTATTTACTCATTCAAATGATAAAATCACATCTTCACTCGGAAGTCCGAGTTAATTTCCACTCGGATTTGACTTCACTTTCACTCAGAAACTTAGACTTTGAAGGACTGGAATCTGGCTGATAGAATTCTTCCATGTCCGAGCCTTGCTTTGCTCGGAAATGCATCTTTCTGACCCAACTTACTCGGAATTCCTTTCCTTGGAGACTTCTCACTCGGGCTCAGTGTGAAACTTGAGAGTCTGCCCGAGTGTGATTCATTTCCGGTCGGATTTTTCCTTTCTTGCTAAGAATTACTCAGAAATGCTTTGTTCTGCTTGAGAATGTCATTTTCTCTGAGTGAGACCACTCGAATTCCTCCTTAGTCAGCATTTATTCATTTCAGTGGCCTCTTCTACTCGGAATCCATTCACTCGGAATAGGTTTCACTCGGATTAGTTGCGATCAGCAAATCTTTCACTCGGATAATAGCTTTGGACATATTTATTGGAGGTCAGTCTCCTTTTTTCACTCGGAATGGATGCAGTCAGGGAGTTTCCACTCGGAATCACCTTCAACCGAGACTTATTCCATTTCAGCATTGGTCCTTCACTCCAGTCAGCTATTTATCACTCGGAATGGCTTTGACAGGGAACATTTTACTCGGATTTTCCTCCAGCAGTGCAGTATTCCACTCGGCAATGCTCTATTCTGAGTCCTTCCACTCGGATTTGGTCATTTTTGAGTTATCCCACTTGGATTTGGCCATTTTGAGTCGAATTTCAGTGCTCTGAGTTGGATTTTTGCTTTCTGAGTCGAATTTCAGCTTTAAAAAGAGAATTCTTTCCACTTTGGGCTTGTTCTTCTTGTTTCTTTATCATTTGATGGTCGTTTTTCTCTTATTTTTGACCCTTTATTACCTTAATTCCTACAAAATAACATACCCAAGTAGAATAGAGTGGAAAGAAAGCAAAAATAGCAATAAATAAAGGAAATACAGTGGATAATGACTAAAATTCTAAGCAAACTAGATCTAATTTATTGTATTAAAAAGCACTTATCAAAATACCCCAAACCAAAACATTGCTTGTCCTCAAGCAATCACCATATTCACAAGATAAAATACAGAAAACACTAAACTTAATAAACTAAGGAATCCAAAACAGAGAAACAGATTTATTCAAATGCCAGTTTTATTTTTCTTATGTGAATCAATTTTCAATGTCAAGACTTGAGATACTCTTCTCACAATTTTCACTCAAGTGTTTAAAGGTTTGTGTATCTCTCAAATCATCATAGTCAAAAAAATATTACTGTAAACTTGTTAATAAACCAGAAACTCCACAGTTTAGATAGAAAATATGTCAAAGTCTAAAGGTCTTTCAAAGGTTGTAACGTGGCCTTGGGTTGTATTGGTAGGAATTTCAAGAAAAATGGAATACAAAAGGGCTTTAACAGTCATGAATGATTCAAATCACCATTATAAATTTAACAAAGCAAATTGTTGAACTTTTATGGACTTTTTCATTCATTCAATATCATCCTTTTGATTTTCTTTTCTTTTTCTTGCTTTTCTTTGCATTCAATACATATTTTTCTTAAGTCCTTTTTTTTTATTTCTTTGCTCCACTAAATTTCCAACTTTTTCACTATTAAGAGAATATTAGTCAATGAAAGGTTTCAAAGAAAAATTTTCACTTTTAGGCTCAAAAGGGGCAACTAGGGGTCAAATTATACAAAATTCTGAGGCTTAAGAATAAGACCTAATTGTGCCTTTATCATCCTAAGACATATAATCAAAAACCATTTTGAATTGGTTGAAAAACAAGTTCTAGAATATTAATGACTATGAGATTCACTCAATCAAGAAAATATGGGTTTTGAAAATTTGTTTGATAGATAACCCATTTTGGCTCAAGTCTAACCATGGAAAGTCTTTTCAAAGAAAATTTTAATCACATAAGGTTCATTTAAGCATTTATTTGGCATTTAAACAATCAAATTTTGAAAATTTTACTCAAAATTTTGGGATCCTTAGATACTTTAGCCTTGTGTTCAAAGTAAATTTATCATGCAATCATGGTAAATTACAAGATTACAAACAAATCAAAGAAAACACACATGCATAATAAAATAACAATCACACAACTTAAACAAAACAATTAAGTTTTCTTACCTACTACCCCAAACCAGAATTTGACATTGTCCTCAATGTTAAAATGGATGATAAAAGGATAAGAAAACTTACCTGTAATAACCCCAAACTAGCATCTGACATAGTTGGTTTTTTTTTTAAAGAATAAAAGCTTAAAATAAAACAACAACTTTTTATAGGGTTACCTCCCTATCAGTGCTAAGTTTTAAGTCTTCAGCCAGACTTCTCACCGTTTGGATTTACTCATCAGGAGCATCAAACAAGTCCAAGTCACTTGCTTGTTGTATTGGTTGACCTGTGAAGTAATGCTTTACTCTCTGTCCATTTACTCTAAATGTACCAGATTTCTCGCTCCATAGTTCGACAGCTCCAAAGGGAAAGACTTTTGTCACCTTGAATGGTCCCGACCATCGGGATCTCAGTTTACCTGGAAAAAACTTCAGTCTGGAATTAAATAGTAAAACCATATCACCTGGATTAAATGTTCTCCGTTGGATGTGACGATCATGCCATTGTTTGGTTTTTTCTTTATAAATTCTGGCATTTTCGTATGCATCTAGACGGAGTTCTTCAAGCTCATTTAATTCCAACAATCTTTGTTCACCTGCAGCCTTATGATCAAAGTTAAGAGTTTTAACAGCCCAAAAAGATTTATATTCTAGCTCAACAGGTAAATGACAGGGCTTCCCATATACTAGCTTAAAAGGTGTGGTTCCAATGGGAGTTTTGTATGCGGTCCGATACGCCCATAAGGAATCATCTAACTTAATAGACCAATCCTTACGTGATGTGTTCACCACTTTTTGAAGAATATTTTTAATTTCCCGATTGGATACCTCAACTTGTCCACTAGTTTGTGGGTGATAAGGTGTAGCAACCTTATGCTTAACTCCATATTTCTTTAGAAGGGTCTGAAAAGTTTTCTCAATAAAATGAGACCCTCCATCACTTATAACACATTTTGGGACTCCAAACCTTGGAAATATTATTTTCTTGAAAAGTTTAATAACAGTTTTAGCATCGGAATGGGGTGAAGCAATGGCTTCCACCCATTTTGACACATAGTCAACTGCCACCAATATGAACTGATTTCCAAAAGAAGAGGGAAAGGGACCCATAAAATCAACACCCCATACATCAAACAATTCAACTTCTAAAATGGTATTCAATGGCATTTCTTGTCTCTTACCAATGTTACCTGTTCTTTGGCAAGCATCACAAGTTAGAACATACTTACGTACATCCTTAAAAATATTTGGCCAATAGAACCCAGCTTGCAATATTTTAGCAGCTGTCTTGGAGGTGCTCATGTGCCCTCCACAGGAAAGAGAATGGCAATGATCCAGGATAGCATGGACATCATCTTGTGAAACACATCTCCGAATCATACCATCTGCACATTGCTTGAAAAGGAGTGGTTCATCCCAATAATAATGCTTGACATCTACATAAAACTTTTTCCTTTGCTGAAAGCTAAGATCAGGAGGTAAGATACCACATGCAAGAAAATTTACAAAATCAGCATACCAAGGAACACGTTGGATACTAAGATTCAAGAGTTGTTCATCTGGAAAAGATTCATTGATGGGAATATTATCTGTTTCTTCTTTTTCAGATGTCAACCTAGATAGGTGGTCAGCGACCAAGTTCTCGGTACCCTTCTTGTCCTTAATTTCCAAGTCAAATTCTTGCAATATTAGAATCCACCTAATTAATCTAGGCTTTGCTTCCTTTTTATTCAATAGATACTTAATGGCAGAGTGGTCAGTGTAAACAGTAACATGTGAACCTACCAAATAAGACCTAAATTTATCAAAAGCAAAGACAATAGCTAACAGTTCTTTTTCAGTTGTGGCATAATTTACCTGAGCATCATCTAGCGTCCGGCTGGCATAATGAATTACATGGATCTTTTTATCCTTTCTTTGCCCCAACACAGCTCCCACTGCGTAATCACTCGCATCGCACATCAGCTCAAATGGGAGTTTCCAATCAGGTGGTTGTACGATGGGGGCAGAGATTAGAGCTTGCTTAATCCTGCAAAAAACTTCCATACAAGATGAATCAAAATTGAAAGGCACATCCTTACCCAGAAGAGTTGTAAGAGGCTTTGTGATTTTGGAGAAATCTTTAATGAACCTGCGATAAAACCCTGCATGTCCAAGAAAACTCCGAATACCTTTCACATTTGTGGGTGGAGGTAATTTTTCAATTACTTCCACTTTAGCCTTATCAACTTCTATACCTCTCTCAGACACCAGGTGTCCAAGAACTATGCCTTCTCTTACCATAAAATGGCATTTTTCCCAATTTAGAACTAAATTGGTTTCTTCACAACGCTGCAAGACTTGGCACAAATTTGTTAAACAATTATCAAAATCCAAACCATGCACTGAAAAATCATCCATAAAGACTTCCATCACATTTTCAATAAGATCAGAAAAAATTGCTTGCATACACCTTTGAAAAGTCACAGGTGCATTACATAAACCAAAAGGCATACGTCTGTAAGCATAAGTCCCATAAGGGCAAGTGAAGGTAGTCTTTTCTTGATCAGATGGATGAATGGGAATTTGATGAAAACCTGAATACCCATCCAAATAACAGAAATAAGAGTGTTTTGCAAGTCTTTCAAGCATCTGATCAATAAAAGGGAGGGGAAAATGATCTTTTTTCGTGGCGCTATTTAACTTCCTATAATCAATGCACATGCGCCAACCAGAGACAATCCTAGTAGGAATCAAGTTATGTTTATCATTTTCAATCACAGTTATTCCCCCCTTTTTAGGCACCACATGGACAGGACTTACCCATTTACTACTATCAACAGGATATATGACTCCAGCATCAAGCAATTTCAAAATTTCCTTTTTAACCACTTCTTGCATTTTAGGATTTAATCTCCTAAGTGGTTCTACTGTGGGCCTACTTTCATCTTCTATAGTAATCCTGTGCATACAAAGAGAAGGGCTAATCCCTTTGATATAATCCATTGTATAACCTATTACCTTTCTATACAACCTAAGTTGTTTCAAAAGTTTTTCAGTTTCACATGGATTCAATTCAGCATTAATAATCACAGGATATGTGGAATTAGGGCCAAGAAACTCATACCTTAATGAAGCTGGTAAAGGTTTTAATTCCACATTGGGGCTTACCACTTTGTCACACATGACCTCAGTATCATGTGGGGCCTCAGAGCAATCAGATGTTTCTGTCGGCTCAATCATGAAAATAGTTTCAAGTGGGTCATTAGGAAGGGTTGATTCCTTTACCACTTGTTCGACAAAATCCACAGTACAGCAAACATCATTATAAGGTTTTTCTAAAACATTTTTCAAGTTGAAATCAACCTTTTGGTCTTCAACAGTTAGAGACAACTTACCATTCTTGACATCGATCACAGCACCTGCAGTTGCTAAAAATGGTCTGCCTAAAATAATAGGAATCAAAGAATCTTCGTCCATTTCAAGCACAACAAAGTCAGCAGGTATAAAAAATTTTCCTATCTTAATAGGAACATCCTCTAAAATTCCTACAGGATATTTTACAGATCTATCAGCCAATTGTAAAGACATCCTAGTAGGTTTTAGTTCACCCAATCCTAACTTTTCAGCAACAGATAATGGCATTAAACTCACACTCGCTCCTAAATCACACAATGCTTTATCTATATTCATGTCACCAATCATGCAAGGAATAGAGAAACTACCTGGATCTTGGAGCTTGGGTGGAAGTTTCTTATGAATTAGAGCACTGCACTCTTCAGTAAGTGCAACTGTTCCATCTTCCTCCAGTCTTCTTTTGTTGGACAGAATGTCCTTCAAGAACTTTGCATATGTAGGCATTTGCTGCAAAGCATCTGTAAAAGGAATATTAATATAAAATTTCTTTAAAACATCAAGGAACTTAACAAATTGTTTGTCCAACTTTGCTTTAGCTAAGCGCTGAGGAAATGGAATAGGAGGTTGATATGGCTTAACTTCCTCCTTCTTTTCTTGTGGTTTCTCTTCTTCAATTACTGGATGAGATGAAGATTCATCGACTTTCTTTTCCTCCTTTGCTGTCTTGTCAGCTGGCCCATCGTATTGAGTACCACTCCTAAGAGTCACAGCCATGGTTTGGTTAGATGGTCCAGCCTCTGGTTTCCCAGGAAATGTTCCCGGTGCTCTTTGAGAATAGGAGGCTTGTTGGGCAATTTGATTTTCCAGTATTTTATTGTGAGTGGCAAGAGAGTCCACTTTTGAAGCCAAGTTTTTTATTGCATCAGAGAATTCATCATTTTGTTTAAGTTGAGTAGCTACAAATGTCTCCATCAAGGATTCTAGCTTTGATTTTTGTGGAATATAGGTTCCTTGTTGAGGTTTGTAGTTACTTTGGAATTGAGGTGGCCTATTTTGGAAGCGAGGTGGACCTTGTGGAGGTCTGTAGTTACCTTGATAGTTTCCACCATAGTTTCCAATAGCGTCCACCTGATGCATTTCTTGTTCTTGATTAGGGGTCATTGCTAAATGGCAGTTTGTAGCTCCATGTCCTGAAACACCACAAACTTCACAAACAATATTAGTAGCACCTGTTGACCCTATTTTATCAAGTTTTAATGTTAATGCTTCAACTTTGGCAGAAAGTAGGGAAAGAGCATCAACAGAGTACTTACCTGGTGTTTTAGAAGGTAATCCTCTCTCAGAGTTCCACTGGTGAGTGTTTTGAGCTATTTCCTCAATCAGGTTCTCAGCTTCATCAACATTTTTACTCATGAAGGCTCCTCCAGCTGCAGCATCTAAAGAGATCTTTTGTGTGGAAGTTAGTCCATTATAGAAAATAGGGATTGTCAACCACCTTTCTATCCCATGGTAAGGACATTCTCTTAGCAACTCTCTGTATCTCTCCCAGGCTTCATAGAAGGATTCATCATCTTTTTGTGAAAAATTGATGATTTGTTTTCTCAGCACATCAGTCTTGTTTCTTGGGTACCATTTATTGATAAAAGCACTGGACAATTATTCCCAAGTCGTGATGGATCCTTCAGGAAGAGAGTATAACCACGCTCTTGCTTTATCT
The DNA here is from genome assembly GCA_037962975.1 of Clitoria ternatea. Taxonomy (NCBI): domain Eukaryota; kingdom Viridiplantae; phylum Streptophyta; class Magnoliopsida; order Fabales; family Fabaceae; genus Clitoria; species Clitoria ternatea. Next base: position 101,475,068 of record CM075673.1, on the reverse strand, counting down.
CTTAAGGAGAAAGGGAAAAGTCTTAAGCGAATGGCATCATTGGTGGCTCCGTTCATCTTCAGGGTGTCACAATATTCAAGAAAGATTTGAAGGTAAAGATTTGGATCTTCGGAGGGTAATCCTCCGAATTGGTTCTGTTGAACCATTGAGAGTAGTGAAGGCTTCAATTCAAAATTGTTAGCCTCCACTGTGGGTCTAAGGATGCTAGATCCTCTCCCATTAGTGCTTGGAGCGGCAAAATCTCTTAAGGGTCTGTGTTGGTCTGCCATTTGTTTTTCTTTTTGTTCTTTTTGTTGTTTTTGTATAGTGGTGAGTATTCCCGCCTGTCACGCGGGTGACCCGGGTTCGTTCCCCGGCAACGGCGCCAAAAACTTGACAGGGCCCGCAAGCGCACGGGTTATGTTTTTGTTGTATTCTTAAAGCTCTAAGGGTACGTTCTATCTCAGGGTCAAATCCTAAGTTTAGATCGACACTACGGCTTCGTCGCATAAAAAGAAAGTAAATGACAAATAAAACAAACAATTACAAAAATAAAACCACAACAGATACACAGAATATAGAACAAAATACAAAATTACAAACAAAATAAAAATAAAAATAACAATAAAAATATTAACAAGTATGATCTAATCGAATTTCAATATTGCCGATATTCGAGGGACAACAGTCCCCGGCAACGGCGCCAAAAACTTGACAGGGCCCGCAAGCGCACGGGTTATGTCGCGTAATATAAAAGATTATCGTTCTCCACAGGGACTGTGTTCAAAGTACCAGTATATTGAAATTTAATTATCCACACAATTAATTTTTAAGATTTTTATAAAATAAAGCACAAATTAAAGTTGCACAGAATATGAAAAAAATAAAATTTACTTGACACTTAAAAAAAATCAGAGTTGAGAATATCTTGGGATTTTGGGGGATTAAGACTCTATTTTATGTTTAATGAATTTTAACTTTTCATAAATAAGAATCGAATTAAGTTTTCCAAGGTGAATTTTCCAAAAGCTAATTAATATGTTCCTCTCGGAATCCTATTAATGTACCTAACCTATGGAAAGCGCTGCTTAATCCTCAAAAAGGCCCATTATCGTTTTATGAAAATCCCTTTTATTTCCTCAAAAGAATTTTGATTACTTTCACGGTTTTACCGAGGTCACAAAAAGCATTTCAAAAATCTTAGGTTTAGTTCAAAGCTTTCCGGTAAAAATAAATCTCTCGATTCTATTTATTACCTAAACTTACTAATATACCCGTAAGTATACAGTTTTAACATTTAGGTTCTTGTTAGGAATTACTAAAAGCATTAAGCATAATTGAACTAAATGGAAAACAGAAATTTATTTAATTTCAAGTCAAAATAACATTAAAATAAAATATTGTCATACCCCCTTTATCCCAAGATAATTAATTTAGCTACTCATGAAATAATTTAAATTCACGTAAATAATGGAAAAATAAAACATACAAGACATGGTAAAAATAAAGACTTACGGGTTTCTCCAAAAGCTCAGAATAATTTACCACTGTAATTCCTTGTTGCAATAATTTCTCCACCAATTACAAATTTAAAATCTCACTTTTACAGCCCTCACACTCTTACAAAATAAAAGAAAGAAAAGAAAATAAAAAGAAAGAGAAGAAAAACGGACAGAGAAAGAAAAATGGAAAAGAAGAAAACTAAAGAGAAAAGGAGAGAAAGTAACGAAGAAAATAAATCTGATGGTAATTGATGGGAAGAGATGATTGATTCTTGATGCTATGCTCCTGGTTGCTCTCCCTTTTATAGGCGAATGGATGAATGAATCCAGCTAAGGAAACGCATTAAAATTTGCAAGTGGGAGAAACTTTCGGTGCATGTGAATTCCAGCTGTGCCAACTTGTTTCCAATTTGCATATTTAATATTTCCAATAATTCGGTGCTTGGATTTTAGTGAAGATTGGTGCAGAATGATGAAATTCATAGTGAAAAAATGTTATTTTCCCACAAATCCGAGTGAAAGCTTGCTGGACGGTGTTGGTGAGTGAACTGGACAACGTGGAGAGGAGTTGCTGTTAGATGGAGATCTGGACGTTGTGGACTGGACGGTGTTGAATTGATGAAAAGTCTGGGCGGTCTTGAGAGGGTTACTGGGCGGTGTTATGTATTAGAAGAAGAAAGGGAGACGGTGTTGGGAAGTTGGGCGGTGTGTTGAGGTGAGGACGGTTGTGGATGGAAAGGAAAAGAGTCTGGGCGGAGTTGTGGATTAGGAGCCTGGGCGGTGTTGGTTGATGGATTACTGGGCGGTGTTGGTTGATGGATTACTGGACGGTGTTGGTTTGATGGATTACTTGGCGGTGTTGGTTGATGGATTACTGGGCGGTGTTGGTTTGAGAGAAGTCTGGGCGGTATTGATGGAAAGGAAAGGTGAAGTGGGACGGTGTGTAGTATGGATTAGAAGGGGACAGCGGATAGAAGAGAGGAATGTGGGTCAGATTTCTGGATTGAGGACGGTGTAGAGAGTGACTTAAAGGAAAGTAGAAGGAGGCGGTGTTGATGGAGGTAGTGATCCGGTGTTGCATTTGTGAAGAATTGGGTCGGTGTTTGGAGGAGAATCGATTGGTGATGAAGCTGAATGAAAGGACGGGTGAAGACTTACTGAAGAGCATCTTTCATTCAGTCGGAATTGACTGCAGAAAGACTCGGAACCGTCTGAAACATTCACTCGGCTGTCTCTGAATTTGGACAACTCGGTTAAAGCTCTGCTCGGATTTTGCATTGGAATTCACTCGGACAAATTTATTTACTCATTCAAATGATAAAATCACATCTTCACTCGGAAGTTCGAGTTAATTTCCACTCGGATTTGACTTCACTTTCACTCAGAAACTTGGACTTTGAAGGACTAGAATCTGGCTGATAGAATTCTTCCATGTCCGATCCTTGCTTTGCTCGGAAATGCATCTTTCTGACCCAACTTACTCGGAATTCCTTTCCTTGGAGACTTCTCACTCGGGCTCAGTGTGAAACTTAAGAGTCTGCCCGAGTGTGATTCATTTCCGGTCGGATTTTTCCTTCCTTGCTAAGAATTACTCGGAAATGCTTTGTTCTGCTTGAGAATGTCATTTTCTCTGAGTGAGACCACTCGGATTCCTCCTTAGTCAGCATTTATTCATTTCAGTGGCCTCTTCTACTCGGAATCCATTCACTCGGAACAGGTTTCACTCGGATTAGTTGCGATCAGCAAACCTTTCACTCGGATAATAGCTTTGGATATATTTATTGGAGGTCAGTCTCCTTTTTTCACTTGGAATGGATGCAGTCGGGGAGTTTCCACTCGGAATCACCTTCAACCGAGACTTATTCCATTTCAGCATTGGTTCTTCACTCCAGTCAGCAATTTATCACTCGGAATGGCTTTGACAGGGAACATTTCACTCGGATTTTCCTCCAGCAGTGCAGTATTCCACTCGGCAATGCTCTATTCTGAGTCCTTCCACTCGGATTTGGTCATTTTTGAGTTATCCCACTCGGATTTGGCCATTTTGAGTCGGATTTCAGTGCTCTGAGTTGGATTTTTGCTTTCTGAGTCGAATTTCAGCTTTAAAAAGAGAATTCTTTCCACTTTGGGCTTGTTCTTCTTGTTTCTTTATCATTTTATGGTCGTTTTTCTCTTGTTTTTGACCCTTTATTACCTTAATTCCTACAAAATAACATACCCAAGTAGAATAGAGTGGAAAGAAAGCAAAAATAGCAATAAATAAAGGAAATAAGTGGATAATGACTAAAATTCTAAGCAAACTAGATCTAATTTATTGTATTAAAAAGCACTTATCAGCTATCAATCCCATTCCTAATCTCATCATTGCTATAACCCTACACACATGAATTTCTAAAAACACTCAACCTTTTCAAAGCACCAAGTTGGGTTAGAATGCCTCTCTTTAAATGATTATAACAAAGATATAAAACTACATATCATACACAAACAAGACACACAACAATAAAAATCCATGACACATGACCTCATTCTCATGATTCCAAAGTACCAACATGAAATATCATATATGGTTAAAGAATGCAAACAAAGAATCTCATTTTTATTCATGGCCCATACTGCATGGCAGAGCTGGAAATCCACTTTGGGGGCACATGTACGTACCATAACAAGAATTAATAATTTTTAACGTCAGCATATAGAAAACATTATTTTATACAATCATGTATGGAAAAGAAATTGCACTGCTGAAATTCATCAACTCCTCGTGACTTAAGTAGATTTAATTTGCTCAAAATTTATACACCGATCTACAGAAAAAAAATGTATATAATATTGACATATTTAAAGGTTGTATAATGCCTAGTTTAACTTTATTATATATCCTCATTCATTGATGTCCTAAACCATTTATTGGTTCAATGGAAATGTTTCTGCTGATCAGGCCAGAGCCAAAAGTCTTGTTGTTCATCAATGTTATGAAACATGTTGTAAAATCCTTCATCTTGTGAGAGCTGGGTTGTGCTGGTGGGCTTTAAGGAAGTGGGTAGAAGGCTTTTACAATGTCTGAGATGTTATCACTTACATCAAATCAACTTTCCTATCCATCCCATTCCTAATCTCATCATTGCTATAACCCTACACACATGAATTTCTAAAATCCCATTCCTCTTTTTTTCATATGAAGACACAGTTTTACCAGCCAAAGGAGAGCAGAGATGACAAAATTTTTTTATAGCACAACAGACAAAAGAGAAGACAACTAAACTTACCTGAGAGAGTAAGAGCCGACTGAGGGAGTGAGGGAAGAGGGGCACCGCCGCACCGGTCAGGAACACCGTCAGAGGGAGAAGGAGAGGGGGCTTCGAGGGATAAAGAGAAACGGAAGGGGCTTCAATGGCTTCGACGGAGAAGAGACAGAGAAGGCAATCAAGGGAGAGGGAGAGGGAAAGGGAAAGTGAAATGGGGTTTAGGGAGACAGTGGCTCGTGAGAGGACGGAGAGGGAGACGGTGGAGCAGACGACGGAGGTGAGACGGTGGCTCGTGAGAGGGAGACGACGGAGAAGAAGCTGCCTTCGTGAGAGGGAGTAACGGAGGCGGTGGAGATGAAGGTTCGGTGGGCAGAGAAGAGGGGAAAGGGTTTTGGGGCTTGGGGGATAGCAGAACTGATTGACAGGGAAGGTCTACAACGAGTAAGTTATGATACTTAGCGACGGATATAATCCATCGCTATAAAGGTCACTGAATTAAAAAAATTAATAATATAGCGACGGCTGATGACATGTGTCGCTACTATACAACCACTAGCGACGACTCTATTCGTCGCTAAATTTAGAAATCCCTCCAAAATTTTGAAACCCTTCTGGAACCTTAGTGACAGACACGTTCCGTCACTGAAGTATCCAAAAATAGCGACGGTGGTTTGTCGCCATCACTACCTTCTTCATAGCGATGGCATGTCCGCGTCGCTGATTTATCCCAAGATATAGCGACTGCAGTGTCACCGTCACTATTACTTGGCGCCATATATAACTTGGAGGGAAACCAAAAAAATGGAGGGAAATAACCTTAGCGACCGTGTCAGGGACGGTGTATGAGTTAGCGACGGTATTAGTGACGGTTATTTGCCAAATTCAGCGACGATATATTGTGGGTCGCTAATATGGTCACTATTTTCGTATTCAAGGTCCCTCTTCTTTTGGCCGTCGCTAATGCGGTCACTGATTAGCGACGGCGTTTGGTGGTCGCTACTGGTGTGTAGCTATTAGTCATTTTTCTAGTAATGTAAGACTAAGGAAATTCATGGCCATGCTAGAAAGAATAAATATTGGATATTTATTCAGATAAAGTCTACTCTAGTATCAAGTAAAATAAATTGGGCCGTACAAGGATGACACGACCATGCCTTGGGCCCAATTAGGATATCATGACAAAATGAACAAACATATAAAATAATTATCACTTATAGGTTATGTTGATATTAAATAATATCGGACATAATGATACATTGCTAGATGCCACTCTTATTTTATATTAATAATAAAATAGTTTATTATTAATATGACCAAGTAGTTTACCTATACGGTCACACACATAGAGTAAGCCCATCAGAAAAATAGCCTTTTATTTTAGTTGGACTAAAATAAAACTATTGGGCTTAACTCATTTAGAATGAGTAAGGAGTCCACTCTTTAGAGAAAGCAAATTAGGTCAAACCTAAGCCAATAAATAGAGCATAAGATGCTCATAGGCGGCTACCCAAAAAGAGACACAAAATATGCAAAAGTTGCAAAAGCTACATGTCATCAAACTAGCATTTGGAAGGTGTAGCATTTCTAGTGGGAGTACTCGTGTGGACTCCTAAAGGACGAAGCTACAACTGCTTCGATATTCTTCAAGAGGTAATCCTATAACGCAATATTTTTTGAGTTTGTCTTAATCTTTGAAATACGGCGCTTTGCAAATCCTATGGGAATCCTTGTATTTCCGCTGCTCATGCACTAGGGATTTCCTAACACTGGTATCAGAGCTTGGTTATTAAACTGTGTTTTGGGCAAATGTTTAAAGAACATGTGAAAAATTTTCTTTTACGAAAAGAATTGTAAAGGTTGAATCTTTTGCAAGCGTTGCATCTTTTATTAGATATGATGCAAAGGTTGTATTTTTTTACGAGATATGTTGCAAAGGTTACACCTTTTTGAAAGCTAATATCAATTTATTTTTGTTTTGTGTATATTGATTGCTTTTCTCAACATTTTTATTAAAGAACATGTTTTGGGATGTGCTTTATCATATGAACATGTTGTATGTTGCAATGGTGATTGTTTTATATACGTTCTAATTATAAGACATGTTTTATGTTCGTTTAATTAAATTGAAATCAAGGGTTGTATACAATGCACATCTATATGCTTTCTCTTTCTAATATGAATTGTTCATGTGAGATTGTGTTTAGAAAGTTTAAGAGTTAAACCCTAGCCATAATGAAAACTAGGATTCAAAAGTTGAAACCTAGCCATCATGGTATTTTATTTATTTGTAAATATTACAAATAAAATATTTGATTTTAATATTATATTTCAAATTCGATTAGTAAAAGTTGCAAATCAAATTTTAATTATTTGTTAAATTCAAAGTTTATAAGAGTTACAAATTTAAATAATTTATTCTTATTAGTTTTAATAGGATTTACATTGTTTGTGATCTTTTTAAAATTAATGTGATTTGTAAGAGTTGTAAATTTAAATAATTTATTCTTATTAATTTTAATAGGATTTGCATCGTATGTGATCTTTTTAAAATTAATGTGATTTGTAGGAGTTACAAATTGATTCATATTTATTAAATTTAATATGATTTGTAATTGTTACAAATAGAAGATAAGATCTTTATTAAATTTAATAATTTGAAAATCAAATATTTAATCCTTAATAAATTTGATAGGATTTGTAAAAGTTGCAAATTAAAGATAAGATCTTTATCAAATTTAATAGGATTCAAAATAAAATATCTTGAACTCTAGAGGTAAGGTATAAAATTTAAACCTTGATTGTTCCTAAAAATAAGATGATTGTTGAGACTCTAGAGATAAGGTTTAAAAGTTAAACCTCGACTATTCTTATTTTAGGATAATTGTAAGGGTCAAAAGCTAAGGTTTAAAAATTAAACCTTGACCCTTTCAAAATTTAAGATTTCAAATTGTTTGAAATCATAACCGAATATTTTGAGCTGTTAATAGTCAGTGGGATATTCTGGCTAGGAAAGACTTGGTACTTAAGCGGTCACTTCAGACCCACCTCTCTTTCCTAGGAACTAACCTGATTACAGTACTAAATTTTTGGGTTGGAATGCTACTCGGCACCCTAAAAAGGGTAGCCTCCCCTTGACTCTGTCCGTTGAACGGTCAACGGAACCGCCAAACTTCTTTACGTAGTTTTCCTTTTATGACCCCGCTTGTTTAATTATGTGTTTTAAAATTTATTTTATTTTAAATACAATTGATTATTCTATTAATTGATTAATTAACACGTCATGTGGTGAATGGTTATGGTCTTATATTTTTTTATTTAATTTTAAATACAGCTTGCATGTTGTGCCTTTCTCTATTCTTAAATTTCTTCTCTCAATCCTTCACTCATATATAAAATGAGTTTTCTTTATTACATTGTAATCTTGGAAAAGCCAACAATGTAGAGACCTAGAAGAAACCTAGAGTGATGATTCTTGATGGATATGACCTTGAAAGGAACAAAGGAATGGTGACTCCAGGAGGATGGTGGTTTCAAGAAGTAGGACTTCATGAAGTCAAGACACCATAGTTTCCTTAGGTTTATTTTATTTTCTAGGAAGACCATAACCATCTCACAATTTTGATTTTATGTTTTGGGGTTTTATTTTGTGTTAAAGCGTTTAATGAAAGTTGGTAATGAACAATAAGAAAATTGAAATCCCTCAAGCCCAACAATCATACCTTCCAATAGGTAATAACGTCTAACTTAATATAGATAAAGTGCAGGTCATACCATAGTTGGGTGCCTTTATTTACGTTTAGTAGGACTTGATTGGATAATTGGATTATCCAAGTATAACTTATTAAGTTTTATTCAAATAGACATTTTTTAATTGGATTGGAAAAGCCTAAAGGTATGAACAGTCTAAAACACATTCCAATAAACAACACTCATCAATGCTAGTTTCAATAAAGTGTAGGTTCTACCAAAGCAGGGTGCTTTTATTGATATTAGTAAAGGATGGTGGATAATTGGATTATCCAATCATTTGTTATTGAACTTATCTAGGTAACTTTAATCAGATTGAAGAACCTAGAAGCGTTAATATTAAGTTTAAATGCCTTCTAATAAGTAACACTCGTCGAGACTAATGTCAATAAATAGTGGACCTACCGAAGTAAGGTGCTATCATTTATATTAGTAAGGCACGATGATATAATTATAATATCCAAATTGTTTTATTGGGCCTTAACTTAACTAAGTTTTTTAATTGGATTAAAAATAACTTAGAGGCGTAAGGATTGAGCTTAAATTCATAAGATGAATAAGGGTAAAGAGTTACCCACTCAATCATCCAAGAGTTACATGAGATGCAATTGGAAATATGTTTCCTACCTAAATAACCAAGGGTTGGGTGACCAAAGCTGACTCAACACTAGGCCAAATATGGATCTTGACCCACTAGAAAAATCTTCCAATGAGATTTTTTCTAATTCAGTGAGGGTATTTATTTTGAATCAAAATAGTGGGAGACAACATATTTATTTAATGACCAAAAGGTAAATATGTTTTAAATAAAAGTTATAGATTTTCATGTAATTTGTTTTAGAATAACCATGACAAACCAAATATTGTTTTGTTGTAATCTGTCCTTTGGAAGGGCACTCTATCTGGAAAAATGCCCAGATAGGTACCGAGACTTGAGAATTATCTTCAATAGAGAGGAAGCGGCAGTGTATCATGTTTGGTTGATTTTAATATCATCTATCGTTGGGTATTGAATACCCTATAGAGTCTACATAAACTCTGAGTTGTAAAAGGCAATATGAATAGATGGAGGTATATGATATGATCGTATACAGACTCTAAAAGGTGTTCAAGAAAGGAAATTGTTTCCAGTTTTAGCCAAATAAGACATTGAAATAATTTGTCTAAAGAACTTGAAGGAGTTCAAAAGAAAGGCAAGTAAGACTTCCACTACAAGTCATGTTATAGAATTCAAGTTATTTTACTTCACTAACATTAGTATCAGATACTAGTAGTAGATCTCACATTTTGAAAGATCAAGGAAGTAGATCACTTGCTAAGGGTGGAGAAATCTGTGTAAAATTAAGCAAAAGTTGCTACAATAAAGATAATATCTTCACCTATTGGGCTAGTTAGTGAACTAGACATTGTGCATATTGTTTCTTGTTGGGCAAGAAAGGTTTTCTTTTATAAAATAACTTTATTTCTTCGAAAGGATGTTGATGCATAATTGAGTAATTGATTCCATATCCTAAACTCAAAACACCCATCTATAACATAACTATCAAAGTAGGTTAAAATAAGTGATTTTGTACCTTACTTACATGGTATTGTCTCCTAAAGTAAATGAATGAGAAACACATTTTTGAATACCATTAATGTGTTTATCTGGACTCTTTTGATTTTGGAATCAATTGAGACATGTAAATCTTATTTATTGGAGATATAATTGAGACATTATTCATTGACAAGTGAAAGATGAGTAATCTATTATCTAATGATGATGTATGTAGGCCTATTGGAACAATAACTAGACATGTTTTTCAATACTTCGACACACTAATTGAAAAGTCAATGAGTATAGATTTATGTAACATAAGTTAGAAAGTCTTTGAAAAGTTCAAAGAATTCATAATAAAGTGAAAAACCAAATTGGCAAGACAATTAAAGCTCTTTGTTAGATCAGGATAGCAAATAATTTGAGCTACAAGTTTGATAACTATCTAATAGAGTGGGAGATTACCTCTTAACTCGTTCCTCATGGAATGCCATAATAGCATCTCTAGGGGAAAAGTCAAACTTTGTCGGACACAGTTTGATTATTGATTATTATCAAACATCTCTAACTCCTTCAATGTTCCTTTATTGACAAAATTTCCACACTTAACCATGTTCCATCTTAGACTTTCTTAAAGAAGCCATATATGATATGGACTAGGAAGAAACCTAGTATGTCTTTAATAATGATTTGAAACTATGACGCTTCTATAGAGTATCCAACTCTGACAAGGTCAAGTCCAAATTAGATTAATGTATTTTCTGGGATACCCAAAGAAAGCTAAGGGTTATCATTTCTACAATCCATCTGAGAACAAAAGGGCTTGTTGCTTATAATGTTGTATTCTTGAATAAGTTAGTGGGAGGATAGTAGAACTTGAATAAATTCAAGTATCACAAAGCATTCAAAAGTCAAGGATGAACTTGGAGCAAAAATCATAAAGTGTTGTAACATTATTAGCTCTGGTAGCACAAGACTTGCATAAGATCAAATAAGGATATGTCACCAAATATGAAAGATATGGATATCTTATAAATTAGGAAGGAGGAATATTACTAATTGACCAAACTTCTTATGAAGAGGCCAATGCAAGTTTAGATTCTAAGACATGACATAAGACCATGGGATTTGAAATGGGCTCCAAGTACATTAACGAGGTATAAACCTTGGTTGACACACCCAAATGGTAAAACCTATAGGATGCAAGTAGGTTTTCAAAAGGAAACTTAAACATGGATGGTAATAAGAGTACTTTTAAGACCAAGATTGTGACGACCCGCGTCAATTTACTTTTATTTACACCCGGTTAATCATTTTCGCAATAGAGTTTTTGCGTTTTAATAAAAACTTAGGTCTTCATATAAAATAATATTTACTTTTCTTAAACATACTGAAAATAATAACTGATTGAAAATTATTCAACTCGGTCTTAGTATAAAATAGTGTTCACTTAAGTACATTCAAAATAATAAAAGTGTACGCAAAATAATATTCGATCGAAAATACATCCATTAATAAAGTGGAGTTAGAAACAGCGGAAGAAGAAGAAGACAGGGGGTCATTCGCCTGAGCAAGACCCTGAAGCCCTTAATCGAAATCCGAGGAAGTCGCTTAAGCGAGTCCCGACTCGCTTGAGCGGAGGCTACCTGGGCAAACCAGACTTACCAGGAAAACTCACAAGTCGGAGTTTCACTCGGCAAAAGGGTCCACTCGGTCTTCTCTCCCTCGGTAACAGCTTGACCTCACATCACTCAGAAAAGGTTCACTCGGAAAACTCTTAACTTTCATTCACTCGGGTATACCACACTTGACTCATTTCTAACCTTTACTCAGGAATAGTTTGCTCGACCATAGCTCACTCGGGAACAATCTAACCTTTCTTCACTCGGAAAGGGTTCCCTCAGGCATCCTCACTCAAAAAAACTCTAACTTTACTTTACTCGGAAGAGGCTCTCTCGGGCCCAAGTCACTCGGAAACATTCTCACCTTCACTCGGAAGCACTCTAATCTTCACTTGGAAACATTCTACTCTTTCTTCACTCAGAAATATTCTATTCCTTCCTCACTTGGAAATATTCCATTCTTTCCTCACTCGGAAATATTCTACTCTTTCTTCACTCGGAAATATTCTATTCTTTCCTCGCTCGGAAATATTCCACTCTTTCTTCACTCGGAAATATTCTATTCTTTCCTTACTCAGAAATAGACGAGGGATACACAGGAACAAACCGACACCAAACCAACTGACCCTCGCTCTGACAAGAATGAATTCGCTCGGGAAATATTCACCCTATAATCGACTCTGCTACAGCAAACACTCGAAAAGTTAATACCAATCATCATACAACATAAATTCACATCTGATTCAAACTTAGTTCAGCACACAACATGTAGCATCATACACTCGGAAAACTCATTATACATATATAATACACAATTCATTCAAAAATCACTCGGGCCTTGGCATCGATCCTCCACTTGGCGCGCCTCCAGGGCTCCGACCTCCTCCCTGTCACTGGTTACTAAATTGAAAACCACAGCAAGGGTGAGTGTTTGGCATCATAATTAATCTAGAACGGAAATTAACAAATTACATGTATATAAACTCCGTTCCATTTCTTTATCAATAAATTGCAAGTCACACTCGACAATTAACTCCCACTCGGTAACATAATAATTCACACTCATTAAATTTAACAAATTGCATTCGGCACATACATCAACTCACTCAGCAAATATATCAAATTGCATTCTGCCAATGTATCAATTCATACTCAGTGAATATATCAAATTTCACTCGAAAATATATCAAATCATACTCGAAAAACGTAGCAAATTGCACTCGGTAAACATAATTAATCACACACATCACAACTAATAATTTAATTGTCACCACTGACTCTCATACAAAATTGACATCTAGTATCCGGATACTAAAGGATCGGCCTTCAGCTGGGGGTCCTACTTGACACCCCGTGAATCCTGCTTGGTTCACTGAGTCCTACTTGAATCTCCACCTCGACCACTGGGTCCTACTTGACCACTGGGTAGCTCAACTGGGCACAAAAACCACGGGAGCCGGAAATGAGGGGCTATACATACCGTCGACCGTCCCATACCACATAATCACATATTCATATTTCTCATCCATCACAAGTGGCCATTAATAACATCACATACTCATCACACGGGCGACCTGCTTGTCAAGCCCGGCTTCACATTGCCACAGCATCAAGTATTTCAAAATCATCTTAAGTCACACACACACACACGATCCTCAACCGATCGGTGTCCAAACTCATATGCATACACATACACATACAATTTTCATTCAGTAATATCTTCTTACCATTTTTCACAACCAATTTAATGACCCGGACTCACAGCATGTCCTATTCTAATTAATTATCACCCGAACACCCCCTTACCTCGGTTCCAAGCTTTGATAATCTGCTCCTGGTGCCGATTACGTCCTCTGAGTACTGGGTTCGCTGTTTCACTTCTAAATCCAGCACCAGCTCCGTCAATCAGCCTTTCGTTGTTCGATCTGCTACCTATGGGGTCTGAATGCAAAACTCGTTAGCTTTACACCATCCTCAGCTCTAAGGACCATTTTCGAGCTCACACTCACCAGAGGAGTGGAGAACAGACCCACACACAGCCATGCATGGCCACTCGGTTAACAGAGAAAACGAAAGGGCAAGGAAACGCAAATATAAATGGATCAATGGACTCATCTTGAGACCACGGTCACGGAAATGGGCTTATCACACAGTTTTAATATGAACAGAGTCCTACTCTGGAGCATGCAACTCACAGCAATAGAGGAAGGAGAAGATGAAGAAGAAAGAAGCAGATGAAGGAGGGAGAAACAGTGGTTCACGTGTATGTGAGTGAATGAGGGAAGAGGGAGAAAGAGAGAGAGACTACCTTTATTAAGGCCCAGGGGCAACCGGTAACTTCCCCAGCCGGTTAACCCCCATTTTCCTTTACCATTTCATTTTAAACGTTTTAATCAAACTCTTCCCTTCTTCCAATCGCTCCATATTTATTATTAACTAATCAAATAATTTCATTTACATTCACAATATTTAATTATTTATAATTTCCCAATAATTCATAAAAATATCAAATAAATTCCTAAAACAATTTTTAATATTTTCCACTAAACATAATTTCTCTAAAATATCCGGGATGTTACATCCACCCCCCTTAAAAAAAGGATTTCGTCCTCGAAATCAATGTACCGATTGAAAAAGATTGGGGTACACCCGCCTCATGTCTGATTCCAATTCCCAAGTGTAGGTTACCCCATTCAAATTCTGCCACTTCACCATAACTAATGGCACCTCCTTGTTCCTTAGCCGTTTGGTTTGATACTCCTCAATACTGATCGGTATAGCTTCCACCGTCAGGTCCTCCTTTAATTCAATAGAGTCACTTGGTACAATCATCGAGTCACACAGAATATAGGCTCGGAGTTGTGATACATGAAACATATTGTAGATGTTAGTCAACAACTGGGGAAGATCCAGTCGGTAAACAACATCACCGATCATCTCTAATATTTGGTACGGTCCGATGTATCTCGGATTAAGCTTTTGGCTCTTCAATACCCGACCTACACCTTTGGTCGGTGAAACCTTCAGGAATACCCAGTTTCCCACCTGAAACTCAAGCAGTCGATGCCGATTGTCATAATAACTCTTTTGTCGGTCTTGGGCAATCTTTATTTTCTCTCGGATTAGAGTAACTTGTTCATTCATCTCTTGGATCAACTTGGGCCCCAGATGAATGGCATCGCCATTCTCATTCCAGCACAATGGTGTACGACACCTCCGACCATATAAAGCTTCATACAGAGCCATTCCAATGCTGCTATGATAGCTGTTATTGTATGCAAACTCCACCAAGGGTAAATATTTTTCCCATGAACTACCCTGCTCCAACACACAGGCCCTCAGCATATCCTCAAGAGTCTGTATAGTCCGTTCCGACTGACCACCAGTCTACGGGTGATAAGCCGAGCTTAGTCTTAGCTCAGTACCCAATTCTTGCTACAGACCTCCCCAAAATCTGGAGGTAAAACAAGGATCCCGATCAGAAATAATACTCAAGGGTACATTGTGCAATCGTACAATCTCAGCAACATACAGCCTAGCCAGTCGGTCCAATGACCATTTCATGTTCATCGCCAAGAAGTGAGCACTCTTGGTTAGTCGGTCAACAATCACCCAGATTGCATTACACCCGGATCGGGTACGAGGTAACCCAGATACGAAATCCATGGTAATACTCTCCCACTTCCAAATCGGAATCTCCAGAGGTTGAAGCAAACCTGGGGGTCTCTGGTGTTCAACCTTGCATTTCTGGCATATCACACACGACTTCACATACTCGGTTATTGCCTTCTTCATTCCCGGCCACCAGAATTCCTTCTTCAAATCGTGGTACATCTTGGTCACACCGGGATGAATACTTAGAGAACTCCTGTGTGCTTTAGCCAGCACGGCTTGCCTAAAATCACCGTTTGTAGGCACCACCACTCGGTCTCAGAATCTCCATATTCCATCGTTGCCTTAGGTTAATTCCATGTCCTTGCCTCTTTCTTGAGTGTCAAGCAGTTCCAGCAACTCTTCGTCGTCTTTTTGGGCAACAACTAAAGATTCCAGAAATTCGTTAGAGATCTTCAGCATTCCGACTGTCATCCGGTTTGGAGTGTTCATAACAACTCCAATGTTCATATCCCGAAAGCTCTCCAGTAGTTCTTGCTCTTTGCCCATCAAGAAAGCCGCGTGCAATACCTTCCTACTCAGTGCATCGGCAACAACATTTGCTTTGCCTGGGTGGTACCTTAAATCGAAGTCATAATCCTTCAGGTACTCCACCCATCTCCTTTGTCTCATGTTTAGCTCCTTCTGATCGAATAAGTACTTTAAACTCTTGTGGTCACTAAACACCACAAAGCGAGACCCATATAGATAATGGCGCCAAATCTTCAATGCATATACCACTGCTGCAAGCTCAAGGTCATGAGTCGGATAGTTCAGTTCATGTGGCATCAATTGCCTGGAAGCATAGGCAATCACCCGGTCAGATTGCATCAGCACACATCCCAAACCAAACTTGGACGCATCACAATATACTACAAATTCCTTTGTCACGTCAGGCAATGCAAGCACAGGGGCAGCCGTCAAACACCATTTAAGAGTCTAGAAACTCAATTCACACTTTTCCAACCATACAAATGGACTCTCTTTTCTTGTCAACCGAGTCAGAGGAAGCGCTATCTGAGAAAATCCCTCAATAAAACGTAGATAGTACCCAGCTAATCCGAGGAAACTCCTGATTTCAGTTACCGACCTCGGCCTTTCCCAAGCCATAACCGCCTCAATCTTAGACGGATCAACCGAGACGCCCTCTCGGGAAATCACATGCCCCAAGAATTGTACACTACCTTCCCAGAAATCACATTTGGATAATTTAGCGTACAACCTCTTCTCTCATAGTATCTGCAGGAAGACTTGAAGATGTTGAGCATGTTCCTCAACCGACTTCGAGTATACCAATATGTCATCAATGAATACCACCATAAACTGGTCCAAGTACGATTGAAAAATCCGATTCATGTAGTCCATGAAGATAGCAGGGGCATTCGTCACTCCAAAGGGCATTACAATGTACTCGAAGTGCCCATACCGAGTCTAAAACGCTGTCTTCGGAATATCTTCCGACTTCACTCGGATCTGGTGATATCCCGACCTCAAGTCGATCTTAGAAAACACAACAGTGCCTCGCAATTGGTCTAACAGATCGTCGATCCGTGGCAATAGATATTTATTTTTAACCATCAATTTATTCAGCTGTCGGTAATCGATGCACATTCGCATACTACCATCCTTCTTCTTTACCAACAGTACAGGAGCGTCCCACGGTGAAGCACTCGGTCGGATAAAACCCTTTTCAAGCATCTCATTCACTTGTTTCTTTACTTTGGCCAATTCTACCGAAGACATCCTATATGGCGCACGGGACACAGGCTCGGCCCCGAGAATCAAGTCAATGGAAAAATCAATCTCCCGACTGGGAGGCAACTCCAGAATTTCTTCCGGGAATACATCAGGGAATTCACATACAACCGGAATATCACTCGGCATAAGGTTATACCGACCCTCCGAGGAAAATAAAATGACATAGGTGGCGGAGACATTATTCACCACGTTCTTCGTGTCGAGTTCCTGGGAGAAAACGATACTCTTTCGATAGCAGTCCATCATCACATGGTTAGCAGCTAACCAATCGAGACCTAAGATAACATCTAGGTCCTTCAACGGCATACAAATAAGATTTACTCGGAAGGTACGATCTTCAACTTGCATCGGCAATTCCCCACACATGGTGGTTGCACGGAAAGTAGAGCCGGTAGGAGTGGAGACAATAAGAGCATTCTTCATTAACATAATCGGCAAACTAAGTCGTCGTACACAACTCTCGGAAATAAATGAATGGGTCGCGCTCGAATCATAAATTACATCAACAAGATAGCCATGGATGAGGCACTTACCCTGTACCAAGTTGTCATTTCTTGTAGCTTCCGAGGCATCAAAAGCAAATACTCACCCGGTCATGACATTCTGGGCGCCGCTGGATTGGGCATCTGATCTTCCCGAGTGTTGGCCTCCACGACCAGCACCGTGTCTACCTCCCCTCGGAAAATTGGCACCCCGAGTCCCAAAAGTGTTGGCTCGGTTGCCATGCCCGTTCGATTGCTACCTCTATGGGCAATTGGGCCTGAGGTGTCCCGGTTGTCCACATTGGAAGCAAACGATCTGATTAGCCTGATAGTATTTTGCAATATGGCCCTCCTGGCCACAATTGTAGCACGCACGGCTGCCAGACTGGCTACCCGAACGGCCAGTAGAACCCCGACCGGAAGAGGATGAAGATGTAGCGGAAGACTTGCCGCCACGAAAGAACTGCCCCATCCTCTTGAAGCTAAATCCCTTTGCCTTCAGTGGCTTCTTATCTCTCGGCTGAGATGACCTCTGTAACTGCACCTCTTCCGTCAGCCTAGCCTTGTTTACGAGAGTCGGGTAATCCCGAATCTCCATTGGCACAATTACACTACGGAGTTCAATCCGTAATCCCACCTCGTACTTGGCACACTTGCTGCCCTCAGTTCCTTCCAATGAGAAAGGGTGGTAGAAATCACACAGCTCATCAAACTTGCTGGTGTACTCAGCCACTGACATCCGGCCCTGTTCCAACTTCAGAAACTCCATTTCCTTTCAGATTTTGTAGTTATCCGGGAAATACTTGACAAGGAACCTCCTTTGGAAATTTGCCCATACTAGCGGTTCACTCGCCGCATTCATCTGCACTTTTGTCTGAGACCACCATACTCTAGCCTCGTCCTTTAATTGATAAGTGGCAAACAGAACCTTCTTCTCCTCCGAGCACTCGAAATATTCAAAGACCTATTCAATTTCCCTGATCCAAATATATGCCCCGTCATAATCGTGCCCTCCTTTGTAGGCCGGGTGATTCCTTTTCAGGAATTTATCCAGAGTGGGACCAGATTCGGTCCTACTCATCAACTGGGTAAACTTTGAGAAGAAATCATCTCCTCCACCAGAACTGGTTCCTTCAGCCATTATGTAATTCTACAATGAGCAAACACATCACCATTAATAACCAATGCCCAACCAGGGAGTCGGATATTTACCTCAAACATATAAAATACAACGCCGCTGGAGTGACAAGGGAACGATGCCA
Organism: Clitoria ternatea; assembly: GCA_037962975.1. NCBI lineage: Eukaryota > Viridiplantae > Streptophyta > Magnoliopsida > Fabales > Fabaceae > Clitoria > Clitoria ternatea. The sequence goes on along the minus strand of CM075673.1, from coordinate 101,456,280 downwards.
AGCTGCATAGACAACCATAAACAAAATACAATAGAATGCAAACAGCCCAGTATAGGACTCACACAATCACTCGGTTGACCCATGCACCCGGCTCTAGAAAGAACCGCTCTGATACCAACTGTGACGACCCGCGTCAATTTACTTTTATTTACACCCGGTTAATCATTTTTGCAATAGATTTTTCACGTTTTAATAAAAACTTAGGTCTTAATATAAAATAATATTTACTTTTCTTAAACATACTGAAAATAATAACCGATCGGAAATTATTCAACTCGGTCTTAGTATAAAATAGTGTTCACTTAAGTACATTCAAAATAATAAAAGCGTACGTAAAATAATATCCGATCGGAAATACATCCATTAATAAAATAGAGTTAGAAACAGCGGAAGAAGAAGAAGACAGGGGGTCATTCGCCTGAGCAAGACCCTGAAGCGCTTAATCGAAATCCGAGGAAGTCGCTTAAGCGAGTTTCGACTCGCTTGAGCGGAGGCTACCTGGGCGAACCAGACTTACCAGGAAAACTCACAAGTCGGAGTTTGACGTGAATATTTTTGCAGTCGTGATTCCGTCAAATTAGTACATTAAAATTAATTAACGTAGTACTAGGGTGTCAACCTAGGTCATTCTCTCAAGGATCAACACAAAAATTTAGGAAAAATCAAGTCTTAAACTAATTTTTAACAATTAAAAATAAAAACTCAACAACTAAAAATTTTTACAAACATAAGTTCAACTAACATACAATTAGGGGGGGTTTTGATTGATTTTTATTGTCACAATTAAAATTAAAACAAGGTAAATAAAGGATTTAAAACAATAAATAACAAGCGATTGATTTTCTTGGAGTATTGTAAATAAATTTATCCTTGGTTCACTAAAAATAATTTGTATACTTATTAATGTTAATTTCTTAGCTCAAATTGAATTGATCAACTAAGCGTCTTTTTCAATTCACAATTCCTTTACTTTCATTTAAAAATGAATATTTTAATCAAGCATCCTAATTAAGCAAAAGGAGTCAAGATCGTAAAATCTAGGAATTATTGAGCATACATAAGAACATCGCCTATATACATAATCTATTCTCAAATTATGGAATTAAGCAAACCATAATTATTAAAAGTGATTATAAAAATATTCATTAAGCATGCATATTTCCTTAATCCATTCTAATTTAAAACCTTATTTTATTCCATTTGAATAATTAAACCGATTAAGCATACAAATTTAATTAAACAAAATGGAATTAAATAAGTAGAGAAAGATTATGAAGAAATAACAATAATAAAAGCATACTATATTAAAATTAATGACCTCAAAATTACATTACAACATTCTCCAAGAAAATCAATCTAGGGGTTTTAGCCCTCCATAATTACAACTACAAACAATAAAACTAACCCGGAAATGAAGAACTTGCTGGAAAAATTCCAACGGAGAAGAGAAGAGGAAGAACATATGAAGGAGGAATTGATGTCTTCTGATGAAGAATGAATGGTTTTGCCCCTTGCCTTGCTTCCTATTTATAGGAGCTCAAAAGCAACGCTTATGCCTTAATTAATTTGTAATGGAATGTGCACTCTTAATTTACAATTCAATGGTGCTCCATTATCATGCTTCAGTGCTCCATTATCAGCTTCAGTGTTGTTTCCACTTTGATAATGCGTTATCTGATGTTTCCACTGATGAATCTGTGCCTGAATCGATTCATCTAGGCAATTTTTGGGCAATTTTACACATAGGAATCGATTCCTCAGGGGTGGGAATCGATTCCCAACCACATGAATCGATTCATGCTTGTTTGAATCGATTCCCAGGCCTTTAAAATGCATATGAATCGATTCACATGGGTGGGGAATCGATTCCTAGCTGTATGAATCGATTCCCAGGGTGCTTGAATCGATTCCTTGCTGTTCTTTTGTGTAGGAATCGATTCCCACATTGGTGAATCGATTCCCAGACCTGTTCTGGTGCTTTTCTCGCATTTTTGACCATTTCTTGAGTCGTGGCTTCTTTCGTTTGACATGTGGTAATTATTTTTTACAGGCTTAATCACACACTACAAAACAAAAGAAAACCAACTTTTATTAAAAATTTATCCTTAATTCATTTTAAAATTAAATATTAAATAAAGCTCAAATGATGAAAATGTGTTAAAATGCAGTATATTACACACTAAGTGATGGCAAATTATACACATTTAAATTGAGGAATTAAGGATAAATCATGCATCATCAAATACTCCCACACTTATTCTTTTGCACTCCCGGGCAAAATCAAAATAAAAACAAGTATTTCAATTTATTGAAAACATTAAGTTGAAAACAACACACAGATTTGGCATGAAATTTTAAGAATATACAGAGAAACAAGAGTTATTTAACATGCAAGATTCAGAGCATCAAGATATATATAAAGATCATTCAAACAGTTAGGCATGTGAAAATTAAATTAAACTGAAAAGAAGATCATAAGTGATAGAACCTCACAAGACATACTCTCAACTCTCAAGTGTTTAAGGTTTGTGTATACACTCAAAACAATTCCTGAAAATCAAGCAGTCTAAAAATTTGGCAAGTTTCTCAATTCCACAATCAACACAAATGCATGTATAGATCAACAGGGCTTTCACAGGGTTGAAATGTGGCCAAGGTTAAAATGGATGAAATATATATATTTATATATATATACCAAAAAGAATGATGAAGCAATTAATTTTTCTGGCAAACAGTGAAGGTAAAACATTTATTGTATGGTATTTGGTAAATTTTTTTTTTTTATGAGATTGCATAACACTTGGAACAAGAGTTGCAATTCCTTTTTGCACACCCCCACACTTATTTGAATGCCTGTTTTGACTTGATTCCAAAGCTTCAATATATTTCTTAAGGTAGGTATATTTTTGGTTCTTCATCCATGGCTTATTTGAGCTGCAACAAGGAAACAGTTAAATAGGCTCAAAATGGCTAGCAAGAGATAATTTATTCATGGTAGGCTTATCTGGCTTAGTGGCTCAATTGAACAAAATGCCTGTATCAAAATACATTCATATGAGTTTCAAGTATCATCAAGAAACAAGACAAAAATTAAGATGTAAGCTTTCAGGAATTAATCACACATGAAAGGATTAAGATGGTTTAAAGTGATCCATCAAATTTTAAGACTCAAAAATCTCACAAGGTATAATTCTATCATATATGATCATCTATCAATTATCATGTCATTCTCATCATACCAAAATTGCTTGAGTTCAAATTATAACATATCATTAAGCTCATATCAGACATGAAAGAATTTACTTGTTACTCATGCATATCTTAAAATTCCAATAAAACATGCCTTTTTAAAACAAAAACACACACAAAATCTTTTATTTTTAATAATGTTTTTTTAATATCACACAAAATTTAATCAAACAATAACACACACACGAATGATCCCACCCAAAATTTAATCAAAAAATAACACACACACGAATGATCCCACCCCCACACTTAAATTATACATTGTCCTCAATGTAAGACAGAGCATACAAAATAGACAATATAATGAAAAAGTAAAGAGATGGGTAAGAAAAACTCCCTCAAGGGGGATCAAGAAGTGGTTCCCCCAAAGCATGTTCCTCCATTGTAACATCCACAAGTGAAGGATTTTCATGAAATGGCTTCAAACGTTGTCCATTAACCTTGAAGCTTTTGTTGGAGTTTTCACTTTTTATTTCCACAGCTCCATGGGGAAATACATTTGTAACAATGAAAGGTCCTTCCCATTTGGAGCGCAATTTTCCAGCCATCAGTTTCAACCGGGAATTAAACAGTAGCACTTTCTGTCCAGCAGTAAAATCCTTTCTAGCTATTGAGCTATCATGGAATTTCTTTGTTTTCTCCTTATAGAACCTTGAGTTCTCATAAGCTGCCAAACGGATCTCATCAAGCTCATTCAGTTGTGATTTTCTTTCCTCACCTGCTTGATCAAGTGCTAAGTTACAAGCTTTTACAGCCCAATAAGCACGATGCTCAATCTCCACTGGAAGATGACATGCTTTACCAAAAACAATTCTATAGGGAGACATTCCTATAGGTGCCTTAAAAGCTGTTCTATGTGCCCAAAGAGCATCATCCAATTTCCTGCTCCAATCCTTTTTGTTAGGCTGTACTATCTTCTCCAGGATTCTTTTGATTTCTCTGTTAGAGACTTCTGCTTGTCCATTGGTTTGGGGGTGATATGGAGTAGAGACTCTATGAACAACCCCATACTTCCTGAGCATAGCTTGCATGGTCCTGTTGCAGAAATATGTTCCCTGATCACTAATGATTGCTCTCGGGATGCCAAACCTGCAAAGAATTTGAGATCTAACAAAATCCACAACAACTCGAGCATCATTAGTTCTGGTGGCTTTAGCTTCCACCCATTTAGAAACATAATCAACAGCCAATAAAATGTAAGTAAAACCAAAGGATGGAGGAAATGGACCCATAAAATCAATGCCCCAAACATCAAATACTTCACAAAACAACATTGGTTGCTGAGGCATCTGTTGTCTCCATGTGGTAGCATTACTAGATCTTTGGCATTTCTCACAGGTGTTACAAACTCTCCATGCATCCTTAAAAATTGTGGGCCAATACAAACCTGAATCCAACACTTTTCTTGCTGTTCTTTGTGGACCAAAATGTCCACCAACTGGTGAAGCATGGCAGAATCGAAGAACTGATTCTATTTCATGATCGGGAATGCATCTTCGAATCACCTGATCATTACACAATTTCCACAAATACGGGTCATCCCAAATATAATACTTTGCATCACTTTTTAATTTTGAAATTTGGTTTCTGGATGCACATGGTGGAAAAACAGAAGCAACAAGATAATTTACAATGTTAGCAAACCAAGGTGAATCAAAAGAGTTAGAAATACTCATGAGGTGTTCATCGGGAAAATGGTCCCGAATAGGTGCCGAATCAGGAGCATTCTCAATTCTGCTTAAATGGTCTGCCACAAGATTTTGGGTTCCACTTCTATCACGAATTTCCAAGTCAAACTCTTGGAGCAAAAGCATCCAACGAATCAATCTTGGCTTGGACTCACATTTCTTCAACAAGTACTTCAGAGCTGCATGGTCAGTAAAGACAACTACTCGAGAACCGAGTAGGTAAGATCTAAACTTATCTAATGCAAAAACAATGGCCAAGAGCTCTTTCTCAGTGGTAGTGTAATTTACCTGAGCAGCATCTAAAGTTTTAGATGCATAGTAGATGACCCTAGGCTGCTTGTCAATCTTTTGACCAAGGACGGCTCCCAATGCATAATTAGAGGCATCACACATCAACTCAAATGGAGCTGTCCAAACAGGTGCTTGGATTATTGGGGTAGTGGTCAATGCTTGCTTGAGGCAATTAAAAGCCTCCTTACACTTTTCATCAAATTCAAATGCCACATCCTTTTGAAGCAGACTGGATAGTGGCCTAGCCTTCTTGCTGAAATCTTTTATGAATCTTCTGTAGAATCCTGCATGGCCAAGAAAAGAACGAACCTCTCGAACACAAGAGGGGTAAGGCAAATGTGATATAACTTCTACCTTGGCAGGATCTACCTCAATTCCTTTTTCAGAGATTACATGCCCTAAAACTATTCCTTGTTTTACCATAAAATGACATTTTTCATAGTTCAAAATAAGGTTAGTTTCAATACATCTGTTTAAAACTTTATCAAGACTATCAAGGCATGCATTAAATGAAGATCCATAGACAGTAAAATCATCCATAAACACCTCTATGCAATTTTCAATGAAATCATGAAAAATACTTATCATGCATCTTTGAAAAGTTCCGGGAGCATTACATAGGCCAAATGGCATTCTCCTATAAGCAAATGTGCCAAAGGGACAGGTGAATATGGTCTTATCTTGATCCTCAGGTGCAATGTGAATCTGAAAATATCCAGAGAATCCATCAAGAAAACAGTAATGAGACTTACCTGTGAGACGCTCAAGCATTTGGTCAATGAAGGGTAAAGGGAAATGGTCCTTCTTTGTTGCCTGGTTAAGTCTCCTGTAGTCAATACAGACTCGCCAACTATTCTGCACTCTAGTTGGGATCAATTCATCCTTTTCATTTTTCACAACTGTGATCCCTGTTTTCTTAGGAACCACTTGAATTGGACTCACCCATTGGCTATCAGAGATAGGATAAATGATTCCTGCTTGTAAAAGCTTGGTGATTTCCTTCTTAACCACATCAAGGATTACAGGGTTGAGTCTCCTCTGGGGCTGTCTTACTGCTTTAGTATTTTCCTCCAGAAATATTCTATGCATGCACATGGATGGACTAATTCCAGGAATGTCTGCCAATGTTCATCCTATAGCCTTCTTATGTTTTTTCAATACCTGTAACAATTTTTCTTCTTGATTTTCATCAAGAGAAGTGGAAATTATCACCGGGAGCTGTTCATCATCCCCTAAGTATACATACTTTAGGTTCTCAGGTAGGGGTTTCAATTCTAACTTGGGTGCCTGCAAAATAGATGGAACTAACAAAGTAGATTTTGATTCTGCTGTTTGCACTTCAAAAATTATGTTAGAATTTTCTTGAAATCCTGCATTCAGCTCCTTATGGTTAACAGGTATATCTAAAGACTCTGAATCAGAAATTATGTATCTATCAATTTCAGCACAAATATCACAACTTCCAGAATCATTGCATGCAAAACATTTGTTTGAATCATCCATGTATTCCAAATCAATATTAGAAAAATGTTCAAAAACCAGTTCATCAATAATGTCAATTTGGAAAACAGAATGATTTTCAGATGGGTATTTCATGGCATCAAGAATATTAAATTGAACTCTTGTATCACCAAATTCCATAGAGAGAGTTCCAGAATGAACATCTATTTTGGTTCGAGCTGTTTTTAAAAATGGTCTTCCCAAAATGATAGGAACAGGAATTTGAGGCATACCTTCTTCCATATCAAGTACGAAAAAGTCAGCAGGGAAAACAAGTTGTTCTACCTGAACCAAAACATCCTCTATAACTCCAGTAGGATAAGCAGTGCTCCTATTGGCTAGCTGAATTACTACACCAGTAGGTTGTAAATTTCCAAGAGACAAAGATTTAAAAACAGACATAGGCATAACATTTATTGAAGCTCCTAAATCTAACATGCAATTTTCAAATTTATTATTGCCTATGATACAAGGTATAGAAAACGTACCTGGATCCTTGCATTTTTCAGGGATATTTTCCTTACCAAGCAGTGCAGATACATTTCTTCCCATACTTATCCTTTTATTACCTTTGAGTCTCCTCTTGTGAGTACACAACTCCTTCAGAAATTTGGCATACTTGGGAATTTGCTTGATTGCATCGAGAAGAGGTATATTCACTTCCACTTTCCTGAAAGTATCCAAAATTTCTTTGTCCACTTCTTCCATCTTCTTACTTGGAATTGCTTTTGGTGGGAAAGGAAGAGGGATATGAGGTGGAATTTGGGATGGTTGCTTCTCAGATTTGCTTGTGCTTGAAGAGGGCACATCATTCTCAACTGTTGTGGGCACATCTGTTTGTTTTTTAGGTTCCTTAGGTATGGGTACTTCAAGGTTCTTACCTGATCTTAACTAAATTGCACTCACATTTCTTAGATTTGCAGCTGGTTGAGATGGTAATTTGTCAGAGTTTTGAGATTGTAACTGGCTTAATGATGAAGCCAATTGCCCAATTTGGTTGCTTAGACTCTGGATGGTAGCATCATTCCTCTGTTGATACTCCAAGTTTTGTGTAGCCATTTGTTTCACCAGATCCTCCAAAGAAGGGTCATTTGTGGATGGTTGAGGTGTAGTTCTTTGGAAGGTTGGTGCATTATTTTGAAATGGAGGTTGGGGATTTTGTTGTTGGTTCCCCCATCTCAAGTTTGGATGGTTCCTCCAACCTGGATTGTATCTGTTGGTGGAAAGATCATGGTTTTGTGGTGGTGGAGGTCTATCATGGTAGATGTTAGCTGCATAGGCTTGGGGACTATTATTATCCTTTTCTTGTAGAGAAGGACAACAATCAGTGGGGTGCTCTTGTGAAGAGCAGATGCCACATACTTTAGCAGTCATGGATTTTTGATTTACTGCCAATTGTGTGACTAGAGTGGTGAGAGCATCAAGTTTGCTCTCCAATTTAATTCCAGATGAACTAGAATTGGAATCAAACATGGGTTTGAAAGAATCATTTCTCACACCAAATTGTTGAGAGTTAGATGCCATCTTCTCAATCAGATTTCTTGCTTCAGCAGCAGTCATATCTCCTAAAGCTCCTCCACTTGCCGCATCAATCATGTTGCGATCAACGTGGTGTAAACCTTTATAGAAGTACTGAAGAAGAAGTTGTTCAGAAATTTGGTGGTGAGGGCAACTTGCACAAAGTTTTTTAAATCTCTCCCAATATTCATAAAGACTTTCTCCAGAGAGTTGCCTAATGCCAGATATGTCTTTACGGATTACAGTTGTTCTAGAGGCAGGAAAGAATTTTTCCAAGAACATTTTCTTTAAGTCATTCCAACTTATGATTGATCTTGGAGCAAGGTAGTATAACCAATCCTTAGCAACACCCTCTAAAGAATGAGGAAACGCTTTAAGATAGACATGGTCTTCTTGAACGTTTTGGGGTTTCATTGTGGAGCACACAATGTGGAATTCTTTGAGGTGTTTGTGTGGATCTTCACCCGCAAGACCATGAAACTTAGGCAACAGGTGTATAAGTCCGGTCTTAAGAATAAAAGGGACATCCTCATCAGGATATTGAATACACAAACTTTCGTAAGTGAATTCAGGAGCAGCTAGTTCTCTAAGAGTTCTTTCACGAGGTTAAGCCATATCAGAAAAACTAGCAGTACTTTCAACAGATTCAGAAAAAATACTATCACTATCAATATCAACAAAGTTATTATTAAATCTAGCTTCTCTAATTAACCTATGAAAAGTTCTTTCAATTTCAGGATCAAATGAATATAAATGCTCAAAAGTTCTTCTAGTCATACATAGCATACAACAAGATATTTGATCATGATGAGCAATAAATCATAAGAATCCTAAATCATGCAAAAGAAATAAAATAAACAAACAAACAAACAAAAGAAAATTTTTTTTTAATTTTTTTTTTATAATAAAAAAAAAATTAATTTAAAACAAGAGTTTTTCCTAAAGATCGTTGATCCCCGGCAACGGCGCCAAAATTTGACGTGAATATTTTTGCAGTCGTGATTCCGTCAAATTAGTACATTAAAATTAATTAACGTAGTACTAGGGTGTCAACCTAGGTCGTTCTCTCAAGGATCAACACAAAAATTTAGGAAAAATCAAGTCTTAAACTAATTTTTAACAATTAAAAATAAAAACTCAACAACTAAAAATTTTTACAAACATAAGTTCAACTAACATACAATTGGGGGGGGGTTTGATTGATTTTTGTTGTCACAATTAAAATTAAAACAAGGTAAATAAAGGATTTAAAACAATAAATAACAAGCGATTGATTTTCTTGGAGTATTGTAAATAAATTTATCCTTGGTTCACTAAAAATAATTTGTATACTTATTAATGTTAATTTCTTAGCTCAAATTGAATTGATCAACTAAGCGTCTTTTTCAATTCACAATTCCTTTACTTTCATTTAAAAATGAATATTTTAATCAAGCATCCTAATTAAGCAAAAGGAGTCAAGATCGTAAAATCTAGGAATTATTGAGCATACATAAGAACATCGCCTATATACATAATCTATTCTCAAATTATGGAATTAAGCAAACCATAATTATTAAAAGTGATTATGAAAATATTCATTAAGCATGCATATTTCCTTAATCCATTCTAATTTAAAACCTTATTTTATTCCATTTGAATAATTGAACCGATTAAGCATACAAATTTAATTAAACAAAATGGAATTAAATAAGTAGAGAAAGATTATGAAGAAATAACAATAATAAAAGCATACTATATTAAAATTAATGACCTCAAAATTACATTACAACATTCTCCAAGAAAATCAATCTAGGGGTTTTAGCCCTCCATAATTACAACTACAAACAATGAAACTAACCCGGAAATGAAGAACTTGCTGGAAAAATTCCAACGGAGAAGAGAAGAGGAAGAACGTATGAAGGAGGAATTGATGTCTTCTGATGAAGAATGAATGGTTTTGCCCCTTGCCTTGCTTCCTATTTATAGGAGCTCAAAAGCAACGCTTATGCCTTAATTAATTTGTAATGGAATGTGCACTATTAATTTACAATTCAATGGTGCTCCATTATCATGCTTCAGTGCTCCATTATCAGCTTCAGTGTTGTTTCCACTTTGATAATGCGTTATCTGATGTTTCCACTGATGAATCTGTGCCTGAATCGATTCATCTAGGCAATTTTTGGGCAATTTTACACATAGGAATCGATTCCTCAGGGGTGGGAATCGATTCCCAACCACATGAATCGATTCATGCTTGTTTGAATCGATTCCCAGGCCTTTAAAATGCATATGAATCGATTCACATGGGTGGGGAATCGATTCCTAGCTGTATGAATCGATTCCCAGGGTGCTTGAATCGATTCCTTGCTGTTCTTTTGTGTAGGAATCGATTCCCACATTGGTGAATCGATTCCCAGACCTGTTCTGGTGCTTTTCTCGCATTTTTGACCATTTCTTGAGTCGTGGCTTCTTTCGTTTGACCTGTGGTAATTATTTTTTACAGGCTTAATCACACACTACAAAACAAAAGAAAACCAACTTTTATTAAAAATTTATCCTTAATTCATTTTAAAATTAAATATTAAATAAAGCTCAAATGATGAAAATGTGTTAAAGTGCAGTATATTACACACTAAGTGATGGCAAATTATACACATTTAAATTGAGGAATTAAGGATAAATCATGCATCATCAGAGTTTCACTCGGCAAAAGGGTCCACTCGGTCTTCTCTCCCTCGGTAACAACTTGACCTCACATCACTTAGAAAAGGTTCACTCGGAAAACTCTTAACTTTCATTCACTCGGGTATACAACACTTGACTTATTTCTAACCTTTACTCAGGAATAGTTCGCTCGGCCATAGCTCACTCGGGAATAATCTAACCTTCCTTCACTCGGAAAGGGTTCCCTCGGGCATCCTCACTCGAAAAATACTCTAACTTTACTTTACTCGGAAGAGGCTCTCTCGGCCCAAGTCACTCAGAAACATTCTCACCTTCACTCGGAAGCACTTTAATCTTCACTCAGAAACATTCTACTCTTTCTTCACTCGGAAATATTCTATTCCTTCCTCACTCAAAAATATTCTATTCTTTCCTCACTTGGAAATATTCTACTCTTTCTTCACTCGGAAATATTCTATTCTTTCCTTACTCAGAAACATTCCACTCTATCTTCACTCGGAAATATTTTATTCTTTCCTTACTCAGAAATAGACGAGGGATACGCAGGAACGAACCGACACCAAACCAACTGACCCTCACTCGGACAAGAATGAATTCGCTCGGGAAATATTTGCCCGATAATCGACTCTGCTACAGCAAACACTCGAAAATTTAATACCAATCATCATACAACATAAATTCACATCCGATTCAAACTTAGTTCAGCACACAACATGTAGCAGCACACACTCAGAAAACTCATTATACATATATAATACACAATTCATTCAAAAATAACTCGGGCCTTGGCATCGATCCTCCACTTGGCGCCCCTCCAGGGCTCTTACCTCCTCCCTGTCACTGGTTACTAAATTGAAAACCACAGCAAAGGTGAGTCTTTGGCATCATAATTAATCTAGAATGGAAATTAACAAATTACATGTATATAAACTCCGTTCTATTTCTTTATCAACAAATTACAAGTCACACTCGACAATTAACTCCCACTCGGCAACATAATAATTCACACTCGTTAAATTTAACAAATTACATTCGGCACATACATCAACTCACTCAGATAATATATCAAATTGTATTCTGCCAATGTATCAATTCATACTCAGTGAATATATCAAATTTTACTCGGTAATATATCAAATCATACTCGGAAAACGTAGCAAATTGCACTCGGTAAATATAATTAATCACACACACATCACAACTAATAATTTAATTGTCACCATTGACTCTCATACAAAATTGACGCCTAGTATCCGGATACTAAAGGATCGGCCTTCAGCTGGGGGTCCTACTTGATACCCCGTGAACCCTGCTTGGTTCACCGAGTCCTGCTTGACTCTCCACCTCGACCACTGGGTCCTACTTGACCACTGGGTAGCTCAACTGGGCATAAAAACCATGGGAACCGAAAATAAGGGGCTATACATACCGTCGGCCGTCCCATACCACATAATCACATATTCACATTTCTCATCCATCACAAGTGGCCATTAATAACATCACATACTCATCAGACGGGTGACCTGCTTGTCAAGCCCGGCTTCACATTGCCACAGCATCAAGTATTTCAAAATCATCTTAAGTCACACACACACACGATCCTTAACCGATCGGTGTCCAAACTCACATGCATACACATACACATACAATTTTCATTCAGTAATATCTTCTTACCATTTTTCACAACCAATTTAATGACTCGGACTCACAGCATGTCCTATTCTAATTAATTATCACCTGAACACCCCTTTACCTCGGTTCCAAGCTTCGATAATCTGCTCCTGGTGCCGATTTTGTCCTTTGAGTACTGGGTTCGCTGTTTCACTTCTGAATCCAGCACTAGCTCCGTCAATCAGCCTTTCGTTGTTCGATCTACTGCCTACGGGGTCAGAATGCAAAAATCGTTAGCTTTACACTATCCTCAGCTCTAAGGACCATTTTCGAGCTCACACTCACCAGAGGAGTAGAGAACAGACCCACACACAGCCATGCATGGCCACTCGATTAACAGAGAAAACGAAAGGGAAAGGAAACGCAAATATAAACAGATCAATGGACTCACCTTGAGACCACGGTCACGGAAATGAGCTTATCACACGGTTTTGATACGAACAAAGTCCTCCTCTAGAGCATGCAACTCACAGTAATGGAGGAAGGAGAAGACGAAGAAGAAAGAAGCAGATGAAGGAGGGAGAAACAGTGGCTCGCGCGTATGTGAGTGAATGAGGGAAGAGAGAGAAAGAGAAAGAGACCACCTTTATTAAGGCCCAGGAGCAACCGATAACTTCCCCAGCCGGTTAACCCCCATTTTCCTTTACCATTTCGTTTTAAACTTTTTAATCAAACTCTTCCCTTCTTCTAATCGCTCCATATTTAGTATTAACCAATCAAATAATTTCATTTACATTCACAATATTTAATTATTTATAATTTCCCAATAATTTATAAAAATATCAAATAAATTCCTAAAACAATTTTTAATATTTTCCACTACACATAATTTCTCTAAAATATCTAGGATGTTACAAAGATTAACAAAATTCAATTAGCTTAAAAACCATTTAGATCCTGCTTGTTGTAGAAGTATACCACAATTATGAGATATGGTACATAGATGTTAAGATGGAAATCATCTTAAGGATATGTATATGACAGAACCTAAAGGCCTTTTATGCCTGAAATATCTAGGAAGGTATGTGAACTACAAATGTTCCATTTATGGACTAAAGCAAGCTTTTAGAAGCTAGAATCTTCATTAAAGAATAAAGATAAATCTTATGACTATAAAAGGGTTAGTAACTGCATAATTATAGTTCTAGTATCACATGTAGAAGACATGCTTCTTCTAGAACTAATATTCTCATTCTATAATCAAGAATATCCTTAAAAACTTAAGAAGGACTAAGGATTTGATCTTGATAAATGGAAGATGAGCTCGTTGTAAAGGTTACATCGATGTCAATCTTCTGATTAATTTGAAAGATTTAAGATTGCAATCGAAATATATGTGTTGTCAAGATGGTTGCGATGTATGCTTTAAAGGTTCAAAGAAAGAAATAGTCGTTGGTTCTACTAACAAATCTAAGTATTTTGCTATGTTAAATTACAAAAAAAGTAGATTTATAAATGTTTTGTACCCTATGAGTTTTCACTGTGATGATAATGGAACCATAGAACAATATAAGGAAGTTGATTAATCCAAGCATATACTTAAATAGTTTCATCTTTAGAAGATATGAAAATATACAATGTGCATACCAACAAAATTGTTAGGAACATACTGGTAAAACCGCTTACGTAGCAAAAGCATAAGGGCACTGTAGACGTCATTGGGCATTAACCTTATCGGCTCTAAGTGAAAGTGAGAGATTGTTGGAAATATGCACTAAGAGCCTACATAGGACATATCATTTTGAGTAAGGTATTTTTTGTTAAATAGTTTAGCAATCTTTATTTATCCTTAGCGTTATAGGTCATATAAGAGTTATTCCTAAAATGTCCCCAGTCAAGTATCTACATGTCTGATGATTTGATCTCACAAATCATGGATATAGATGATATCAAGTCTTCACACGGGTACACATTAAGAGTAATGATGTACTGGACAGACCCACCATGAGAACATTACATGGATCGTTACATGAATATTATAAAGGATTCTTAATGTGATAATGGTATATGTAGTCCTTCGACCTGAAGTCACTACAATTCCTACATAAGGAATTTGTTGTTTTAATACAATTAAATGTCCACTGTAACAAGAGGACTATAAAGGTTGTGATTAGGCAATGAATAAATTATGCAGAGGGATATGAGTGGTGTAGATGGGATTTGTCTCTCCTATATGACAAGAGTGATATCTATAGGCCACTTGATGGAGTAAGACTAAGGAAATGCATGGCCATGCTAGAAAGAATAAATATTAGATATTTATTCAGATAAAGTCTACTCTGGTATCAAGTAAAATAAATTGGGCCATACAAGGATGACACGACCATGCCTTAGGCCTAATTAGGATATCGTGACAAAAGGAACAAACATATAAAATAATTATCACTTATAGGTTATGTTGATATTAAATAATATTCGGACATAATGATGCATTGCTAGATGCCGCTCTTATTTTATATTAATAATAAAATAGTTTATTATTAATATGACTGAGTAGTTTACCTATACGGTCACACACATAGAGTAAGCCTATCAGAAAAATAGCCTTTTATTTTAGTTGGACTAAAATAAAACTATTGGGCCTAACTCATTTAGAATGAGTAAGGAGCCCACTCTTTAGAGAGAGCAAATTAGGTCAAACCTAAGCTAATAAATAGAGCATAAGATGCTCATAGGCGGCTACCCAAAAAAAGACACAAAGTATGCAAAAGTTACAAAAGCTATATGTCGTCAAACTAGCATTTGGAAGGTGTAACATTTCTGGTGGGAGTACTCGTGTGGACTCTTAAAGGACGAAGCTACAACTCCTTCGATATTTTTCAAGAGGTAATCCTAAAATACAATATTTTTTTTGTGTTTTTCTTATGCTTTGAAATACGGCGCTTTGCAAATCCTATGGGAATCCTTGTATTTTCGCTGCTCATGCATTAAGGATTTCCTAACAATAAGACCAATAAGCCTTTTGACTTAGTTGAGCTGAGTGAAGAGTCTGGTCAACAAACTTTGAAAAGCTTCCTTTGCATATGACTTAGTGCAAGTAAAAGATATATAAGGGGTGAGATATGTACTAAGTCTGAAAGCTTAGTCAAAAGACAATATGCTTACAGAGGAGATGAAATCTCAAGTTGTTTGCATGTCTCTAACTTCTATTACCATGGCTTTTGAGATTTGGAATGAGATACATATAATGAGATTTCTTTGATGGCATTTCTCTGATAAAGGGTGAGATATATAAGGGGTGAGATATATACTAAGTCTGAAAGCTTAGTCAAAAGACAATATGCTTACAGAGGAGATGAAATGTCAAGTTGTTTGCATGTCTCTAACTTCTATTACCATGGCTTTTGAGATTTGGAATGAGATGCATATAATGAGATTTCTTCGATGGCATTTCTCTGATATCTTTTCTTCTTTTGCCATTTTTTATTTTCCTAGGCTGTTTGGTTTTCATATTCTTACTAAGTGCCCAATTTTTTTCTTTTCTTTTCCCTTTTCTTTTTTTTTATCTCTTGACTCTCATTTCTTCAATTTGTTCTTGTATGCTCTCTCTTTTTACTTTCTACCTCCACCCTCTCAGCTCTTTCTCTCTCTCTATTCTTCTAAGGGAGAGAAAAGTTACAATTGATAGATCTTTCTTTTAGATGTGCAACCGAGGAGGGAGAGACCCGATGAATAATCGTTGAGAGATAATACAACCATTGAAGGGAATTTTGCTTAATGGATAGATGCTTTTGGTTAGAGAGAGTCGTTCTACACATGAAGAATAAGGTAGAGAGCTTTTGAGACTTGTGCATGTAGGTATAGAGTAGGATAGTATAAGTTTCACCAAGATGGAAAGTTCTTATTTGAAAGATGGATCTTGATCTGCCTTGCTTTAATACTCTCTTTTTTTAGGAAAAGCACCTTTATGCTTTGATGGAGTTAGCTAATTTGTAAGTCATCATGCTGAGGACCAGACTCATCTTGTTCAGGGAGGACTTCTGAAATAATTCAGGGTCTGGGGATCCATAAAGTGTTGATGATGAGACTCATAAAATAAAATAATCAACTTCTTGCTAGAGATATTACAAGAGGTTTGGAAGAACTTCAAGCTTGATGAAGTATGAGGATAGAGTCTGGTTGATGAAGAGTTTTTCTTTAAGGGAAGGAACTCTTTCATAATCCTGATACATTGTAATACGGCACAATAGGTCTGGGTCTAGTACGAGTTCTGATGAGATGATTTTTACTTGTAGAGTATTCTCAGCTCTCGTTTCTTACTTTGATACTTCTTTTTCATGGTTTAAGAAGTCTTGTCATGAAGTTTTTGTTGATCAGACTTTGGTTTGTTATACCAAATTTTAGATAGTTGGTACTCCCCCTTTGTTTTATAGACCAAGCTTTGTATCCTGAAACACTTAGATAAACTTTTAGATAGTAACAAAATATGAGTTTATTTAAATTTGAGTACTTAATGATAGTTATCAACAAATCTAAAATTTCTTCAAAGTCTTCTCGACTCTAACAGAGTCAAATTTAGAGTGATGAGATGGAGTATATTCTTCATAAATGGGGCACTTATTCACACAAGTACTATGAATCTTCAGATCTCTTGGTGACAAATGGCCCTTTGAATGTCAGGGTGTAAACCATTCTCAAACTTCACACGCTTGGAGGCTTCGGTTCCCTCTTGTTGGTAAGGAAGGTACAATTCACATAATTCTTCAAATTTGGAAGCATACTCTTCCACAGACATGGTGCCTTCCTTAAGTTCCATGAATTTAAGCTCCTTCTTACTCTTGTAGCTTTATGGACTCTTGTAGCTTTATGGAACGTATTTCCTTATAAGCTCAAACATGAAATTCTCCAAACTCAAGGGAGTAGCAGCAGCTATCATCCTACTCTTGGTGAGTCTCCACCAAGTCTCAGCTTCATCTCTCAGCATGAAAACAACATACTCCACTTTTTGGAGCTCAGTGTACTTGAAACTGTCAAAGATCCTCTCTACATCACGGATCCAAATATAGGGTTGCTCGGGCCTAAATCTACCATGAAATTCAAAGGGTTTCCGCTTCAAGAATTTGTCAAGGCCATAAGCACCTTGAACTACAGGAGGAGTTTGTATTTTAACATCCTGCCTCTCTTGGTTTTGTAACTCAAGAAGGTCGGCAAAATGGTTTAAAGCTTGAGCTATAGCGTCATCACTATCATGGTGACTGTTAGAATCAAGTCTGAACTCAAGACTAAGAAGTCTAAACCCCATGTAATTTGTTAATAATACACATCAAGACTCTAAGCTAAAATGAAGTCTGTACATTTAATTTATCTAACTATTTTGTTCAAGCATGACAGGAAGTCCATAGAAATCCAATTGCAAAGAATAGGGGGAGTCTATGAAACTCAATTTGTTATTGAAGAAAAGCAGTCTGTACTTACTGAAGGGTTCACTTAGCCAAGACCTTCTGAAGCTATAGACCATGAGATGTTCTCGTTTCAAGCATTTGAAAAGGATCTTTCCTTTTAAATTAAAGAGCTGTTTGACCTTTTGATATCAACTCTATGCCTATCATCAAAAAGGCAACAAACAAAAAAGTTGAAAAAGTGCTTGCATGAATCAAGAGAAACTACCTCACATATTCCAAGATGTCAGGAAAAGTTGATCCTGTCCAAATTAGACAGCCTAAAGTCAACTGCTATAAAGTTATACCTGTTTACTCAAAATGGATAAGCAAAAGGGATATTTTCAAGAAGAATATCGAGGCAATCCATTTAAAGAATTATCTCTGAAGCATGTCTCTCCACTTGCTGATTGAATGATCTTCGAGTGGATCAACAATCTCCAAGCTGAACCAACGGTTATCTCAAGGAGGACTATAAATATAAGAATCTTTCAAAATTCAAAGAGACTTTTTTCCCTCATTATTCATCATTCTCTAATTTCTCTCTCAAAACCAAAAAGTCTGAAAGACTTTTTCTAAAAGTTTCTAAGTTCTTGTATTTTACTACATAAGTCTTCTTTGTAGTTTTGCTTCTAACAGACCTTGACTTATAGTAGTATGTAGCTCCGTGTACCTGTCTTAACATTCCTTATACTTTTACATTAAGTTATCTGTTGTAATACGCAAACTCTCTATCATTTCTTTCTATATAATCTGATGTGTGGCCAGAGTCTATTAGTGTCGGAAACACTTATGTCCTGAAGAGGCTTTTGAAAGAATACTTGGGTGTCCGTAGCCAGAATTGGCTCTTTGCAACAATACTTGGGTTATAAGCCAAAAGTGGCTGGAGTCAAGAATACTTAAGGCACTATGCTGGTGCTGTTATTGTAAAGGTGCCTTTACAATAGTGAAAATCCTTTTAATCTGAAGGGACTGGACATAGCTTCTACATTGGAAGTGAACCAGTATAAATCCGTTGTGTGATTCTCTATCTCTTTCCTGGTCTGTTAAATTATTTAAGTCGTTCAAGAGTCTGTACATATTGTGAAAAGGAGTTAAAGACTTATTCAACCCCTCTTCTAAGTCTAACTCTGTACCATCAGTGACGACAGGCGATTTTAGAATCTATAACAACACCAAGGTCACCTAACATTTGTAAGCTAACTCATAGATATGCTTATAGCCTTATACTATAGCAAATCATCTTACAAACAAACCCTGGTTTCCTATCATGGAATTTAACATCAATCAATATGTAGTAATACCAATTAAAGGCATATAATCACATTCTAAAATTATGGACACATATATAAGCATAATAATTCATCATTAAGAGAGAATAATGTGAAGAGAGCTTGGCCGGACTTATCAAAATCAAGTATCAATCCACCAAAAATTCAAGCAATAATGAAGATGATTTAATAAAAATGTCTTATGCTCTGATACCACCCAATGTGGCACCCTTAATCCGTTAAATAATATTACCAATATTAATATTTAGATAATGAAAATAAGGATAAATTTTTCACAATTAGAAATAACATTTGGAAGAAGAACACCACAATTAAAAATTCCAAGAATCACCCTGAATCTATTAAAGACTTATCTCATATATGAGGATATGAAAAGGTATGTTATTTATGCAAATGCCTACTTAGGACAATCATTCACATAATTACTAATCACATATTTACAGAATATTCAAAATTAGCCCAAAGACAAGTTTGAATTTTTAAGAATGGGTTCCAAACGGATCACATTAGTAACACTTACTTATTTTCCTAAATTTACATGACACTTCAAAGATTCTAAATTACACGATCATGTCAATGACCTCTACCATTTAATTACAACATCAAGGTATCTCCACATATCACTAGCCAAGATTAATAATTCCTCTATAACCCATTCCTCACAACATCCATCAATTTACAAGAAAAATTCAGCATATGACATTATTAATTCCAATCACAAAGATCATTGGCAAGATTTTAATTTAATAACGTGCACTATCAATTACTACTTTGTGATAGAAAAAGATCACGAGTCCATCCCAGTGATCCTAGTATATCAACAATGTCTCAAATATCTCAACCATTATCATAAACATAAGTTAATACATAATAGTAAGTCTATACAAAATAATTGTCATGTACAAGGAATTCAAAAATAAGTCCATAGTCAATAAAAGTTCAAAACATGCCAGCCAAGGCATCTAGGCATCTCCTTCTTCACACTATACCTCATTTCTTCAAAACGTCAACCATGCCCTACATCGTAAAATGTAAAAAGTAGACAACTTGGACTGTGAGCATACTTTCTCAATGATGAACAACTAAACAAAATGTGATAATATAATTATGTAAGCACAACTAACATATTCTCTTATCAAATATTTAACTCAATAATTGAATATAAAGATCATAATGCTTATCAAATTCAATAACCATATCACATTATGAAATCCATTCATCAATTTAAATTTTCATATCTCACACCACATTCCAAACAATCTATATATATAGTCCAAGGTAACACTAACAACAACAACAAAATTGGTTAGCATCTATAAATTTCAATTTTTCTTAGGTACCTCAAAGTCATATGTCATGCCTGTATGGCTAATGCATATGCTGTGCCATCAAAATAATGCATATGCAACAGATCCGATATTCAAGGAATTATTCATAAAACATTTGTACATAATTCATCAAGTGATCGCAACATGCTTAGTCATTTGAATATTTGTCCCCCGCCCAAGGGTCTTTACCACAAGATCCCGCAAGATCTTAATTATTTCCATATGTCAAGCGATCGCAACCACATATAATCGTTTAAATATTTATCCCTCACGCAAGGGTCCTTTTTACAAGATCTCGCAAGATCTCTATCATTTTAACATGTCAAGTGATCACAACCACATGTAAGATGATATACCATGCATGCCATGAGATGTAAGAATGCACATGCTAGCGTTAACTTCATAAGAATTTCTCGCCCTCTCACTTAAGGGTACATTTTACACTTAATATTTTGGTTAATAGCATGTAACAAATCACAACACTTTCCAACGCATATAATTTATCACCAAGTCCTCTAAGGCATCAATTTTACTCATTTGCAATATAAAAGCTAAGGAGTCATATTCATAACAATCCACACATAGAAGTCAAGAGGCATATCAACAAGGATACTCTATTATATGTCATCATCATATTTGCTAATCCAACATCCAACCAACAACAAGAATCAATCCCATTTAATTTCACACATAAGAGGTAGATTATCCATTCAAGGAAAATATGCAATTGCACACCAACATAAATATATATCATCAATAAACATTGCACATGCATTTAGAAAATATATTCCTCTCCTACCTCAAGAGAAGTATTATATGGAGTTAGATGGTACCGCTTCACTAGAATGGTCAAATCCTATATTAAATAAATGTGGAACCACATCAACATCATACTAATATTTATTTTGATGTTAAAAATGTTGCTCATCATATATACAACATCATACTAAGCTTATTTAAAATTTTTATCTTTGAGATTCTAGAAGTTTGTTTCCTTTTTTCCAATATTTTTCAATACTTTAAAGGCCTAGAACATGGCCTATAATTTTTAAAAGGTTCAATTATTATCCATTAAGCTTCTCTAAGCTTTTAAATAGTTTTTTCAATATTATTATAATTTACTTATATTATTTTTATCCAAGAAACCAACAAGCCTTTCACTACAAAACCTCATAAACTTTGTTCTTTAATAACTAAAATCATTCAACCTCTTTAATTTTTGTCCTAATGTTATATTTACTTGTCCTAAGTCATAAAAGAAAATTATTATTCAACTAATACATGATTTACATGCAATACCTCTTAAAATACTAAGTCTCTTCCTCTTAAATAATTACTTAATTCTTACTAACATACTAATTAAATTCCATAAATGTTGTTTTCACCCAAAACACTAATTTCCATACTTGTTCTAAACCTCCAACATCATATTTCTTTCATTTATTAAATACTAACCCCTTATTCATTCAACCATATTTTTCTCCAACCATAAATAATGGTCATACCACTTCCAATAACTTATTTTTAAGCACTAACCTCATGCCTAAGGTGAAGGGTACCTTTTGCTCTAAAATCACAACTTAGGTCCTTTAACAAATCAACATACTAAAATTACTAACCACTTCCAATAGTATTTCCTAAACTCAATAATTATTCTCTTAGGTTCTAATATGTTCCAACAATGTTTTTTACTCTAGCAACATACTTATTTTTTATCAATCCTTCACGCCCTTCATTTAATTCACCATAAATATTACACTTTTTTTAATCAATAATAATCCAACAACCATTATAATTATTAAATCCTATCCAACAATAATTTCCAAGTCCAAATACAAGGTCAATATATTCATGAAACCATTTATGTCGCTTTATCATCATTTCCTACTTCAAGAAACAATTAAGGCTTATTAACAACTTCATGTTTCATGCTAAGAATTACTAAATCAATTTTAAAACATCATTCAAAATCTCATAATTATTATAAAGCCATTTATAAACCATTTAAAGTCTAAAATAAAATTTTTCCCTTAACTTAAAGTAAGCTTTTAATTTAAATTTTGCATTTAATGCAACTCCAACATTAACCAACTTCTTTTAACAACATTTAATTCAATTTCAACAACCAATCCAATCAATTTCAAGTCCCTAACAATATTCTAACAACAAACAACAAATCTCAATGGTCTTTTAACCTAGGGTTCAAAGTTTCACATGCAAAATCCTTAATTTCCAATACTAACAACATAATTTCTAAAACTTTATTCTATCAATTTAAAACTTGCCAAGTGATTCTATTACTTACCCCAATATTTGGTTCAAACTCTAACTCAAGATTTCAAGCAAATTGGAGGAAAAGGGTTTCCAAGCTTTCTAATGCTTCCAAAGGTCCAAAAATGCCTCCCTTTGCTTCTAAATTTTGAAAATCTAAAGGTGGACAAAGAGCGATTTTTGTTCAGCCATGGGAGCATGAAAAGGAAGATGTGAGTGCAAGGAAATAACAAGAAGAAGACTAGAATGGACGGAATTCAAGGTTCTAACCTCAAGAATTACCATTTTCTTCAAGAAATTTCATGTTTTTCATGTGGATTTTGTGAGGTATGATTTTGGCAATGGAGAGGGCACCATGGCTGGTTTTTCACATGAAGAGGGAAGAGGAAAGAGTACAGCTCGTGAAAAAAATGAAGGCGAAAGAGGGAGAAGAGAGGGAAAATCAATTGCCATTTTGCCATTATTACAAAATTGCCACCCTTTGAAATTGTTTTGGCTTCAAGCCCAATTTTTTGGCAAAATTTGATTTGGGCTTTAAAATTAAGGTTTAGAACAGCCCATGATGCTTGGGACGTCCAGCCCAAGGAGAGTGGGAAAAATCGTTGTGTGTTTGGCTTATAGATGAAGCGTTTTGGCCACACAAGGCCTCTTTTTCGCATAATTAATTATTTAAAAATTTTACCCATTTTATTTTTATGTTTAACATAATTATATTAGTGTTTTCTAATTCTTGAAATTTATTTTTCAATTAGCCAATTGAAAGTCCATTTTCAGACCGGACATTCTTCGACGTTAAAACGATGCTGATAAATTCTGAATAATTCATGATAAATCCAACAAATACCCAAATTAATTTAGCTTTATTTTTGGGACATAAATAATCATTTCTAATATTTATCTAATGTGTCTCGACACGTTTAACTCATCTCCGCACTCTATTCATACGTCCTTCATCGATTAAACAACGACAGTAATTACCGAATTGATCGTATTAATTCAAGGGGTGCCCAAATAGTTTTCTCTACATGTTTGGGACTTTAAATACTTATTTCCTATATTTATTCTATTTATTTCCTCTATTTAATTAATTATACATAAAATTTGGGATGTTACACTTGCCCTGTATGCATGGAACATACTAGGGGGAGTCATTAGGAATCACTCCCTGTTAGTGGTAAGACAAGGTTTTTTGACTGTCATAGAAAGTTTGTACCATTGGATCACCCATTTAGGAGAAACAAAATGATTTTTAAGAAGAACAAGGTTATTAATGAACCTCCACCCCGTAGGTTATCCAGTACACGTGTTTGGTAGAGAATCTATGAGTATTCATACATTTGGGATAAGAATGTTAAGGAGTTTGTGGGTTATGGGGAAGAACACCACTAGGTGAAGCAAAGTATATTATGGGATTTGCCATATTGGAAAGAGTTATTGTTAAGACACAAGATAGATTTGATGCACATTGAATGAAATGTTTTCATGAATATTTTTGACACTACGATGGACATCAAGGGGAGAACAAAGGACAATGAGAAAAGTCGACTAGACCTTCCAAGTTGGTGTTCCAGAAGGAGATGGGATTGATGGATGCAAGACATGGAAAAATGTTTAAACCGCATGCGAAATATGTATTGACAAGATCTTAACGGATTGTTGTATGTTAGTGGATGAATGGGTTAACCCTGCTTGATGGATTTACTTCTAATTTGAGTAGATACGTTGATGTGAAGGAGGGCATGGTGTTTGGCATGAAAAGTCATGATTGTCATGTGTTTATGCAACAACTATTGCCATACACGTTTCATGCTTTACTGAAAACCATTTCAAAATCATTGGTTGAGTTAACTCACTTCTTTAAAGAATTGACAGCAACTTCATTAACTGAGGAGAAACTTGTGAAGATGAAGGAGAGTATTCTGGTCTTGATTTTTAAGTTGGAGTAGATTTTCCCATCTAGTTCTTTTGACTCTATGTAGCATTTGCCTATCCATATATCATACGAGGCCTTAGTTGGTGGTCCAATGTAGTATCGTTGGATGTATCCATTTGAAAGGTGAACATCAGAACTACTTAATTTTTATGCAACAATTTTTTTACTATGACAGTATTATGTAACTCAACATTTGTTTATGTTTTACTAGATTCCTACGCTATTTAAAAGAAAAAGTGTCAAACAAAGCATATGTGCAAGCATCAATTTATGAGGCATACTTAGTGGAAGAAATGACTACTTTTACTTCTTTTAATTTTTTGACAAAGATAGAAACAAGAATGAGTAGAATTCACCACAACCTTGGGCTGACCATAAATCCAGGGCTGGACAATCAAAGTTTAATTTTTAATTATCCTGGTCGTCCTGGGGGCAAGGTCACAGAATGTTACATTGATGAGAAATATCGAAAGGTGACCCACTTTAATAAGGCGACCCACGTTGAAACAAGAGCAAAATGATATAACTGATGACCAAATTCATAATAAGGTATCATCCAAATTCATCAGCTATTTTGCAAAACACGTAATACCCGTATACCATACATTTTTGTTTAAACTTCAAATTTTAGTTATCTAACATTCTTATGTGTTATACTGTAAATAGATTCAAGACCTAAATAACCATATTGAAGCCCCTTACTCTAAGCTCTTTCTTAGGGGCTGGTGAAAACTGTTAAAAAATGGCCAATTTACTACGTAAACGTTTATAAGTTTAACATTTTTCAATTGAGTGAAAGGATGTGCACCTATAACTACTAGGTTTGTGTTAAAAGCAAAAACAGACAGTTAGAGGAAGACTTCTATAGAGTCTTGACAGAGATTGTTGAAGTTTTTTTCTCTGGACGACTTAAAAGAGATATCATTCTATTCAGGTGTGATTAGTACGACAACACAATAGGGGTAGGAATAAAGGTTAACAACAACTACGATTTAGTTGAGGTTAAGAAAAGCAGTAGATATAAAGAGTTTGATCCGTTCATTTTTTCTAGCAAGCCAAACAGGTTTATTACATAGACTTCCCTAGAGGGCATTGGGACTAGTATGTAGTCATCAAGGCCAAGGCCCAAATTTAGATCATCAATAACGTCTCTGATGAGGTTGAGGATGCTTATCAGTTTGGTTTAAACAAGCTTAATGACAGCCATTTGGTGTTCAATATTGATCCAGTGATACTAGATGAGACACTTGCCACTATAGGGGGCTCCCACATTGACAAAGAGGTTGTCTCCCAATCAAAATGGTCTAGGGCCGATTTGGAGACTGATGACCCTGGTGAAGCAAATAGCCACAGTGACACTGAAACTAAGGAAGAATTTCAAACTGAAATAGACACAGAGTATGACTTTATTAATTCAACATGGACGATTGTCATAATTAGTCATTCTTATTAAATAAGGATATGCATACATATATTTATAGTTTGCACTAACCTTTGGTTTCATGGTTTTATCCACAAATGATAGGACATAGACTACACTTCACTTTGGGTGATAGTTCGCAGACTAGATCATCCCGTCTTGGCACACCATAACAAACTCCCACACCACATCAGACTACTATCCCACAGCAGATTCCCATCCCAAAGAGACTCCCACCCCATAACAGACTCCTACACCACAGTAGATTGCTACCCCACAGTAGACTCCCACACCAAAGTAGACTCCTTCACCACTATATTTATCAGACCTAAGCCTCAAGGCGAGCCCTTCTCCTATATCCCTGCTACCCACTCTGGTCCCACTGTCGGGTGGAGACGAGTATGAGGTCATGCAAATAACCATGGACATGGCGGTAATTTATTTCAACTTACAAATGCTTAACCTTATAAATCAGATTATTGAATTTTATCATTATTTTACATTTGTAGGAGATGTATCTTGCCATGAGGGCCCAGAATAAGGCTAAGTTAGTGGCCCAAAAACCTGATGAGGAGGTACCTGTCACCCTTTCTTCTACTGATAATAACGCCATCTATATGGAGGCTGTTGGAGGCGTGAACAAGAAAGGAAAGGTGTTTAGCTTGGGAGGGATCGACACACAATTTGCCTAGAAGGGGAAGACCTCTTCCTCTTCTTCTTCCTCTGGGTTTCCAGCAAATGTTGTTTAGGTTATACAGAACTTGAACACTAATCTAGCAGAGGAGCGTTGACAGAGGAAGCTTTTGGAGGAGCAAGTTATGGAGGACCGACGATGGGCTGAGGAAGACTGACAACGGGCAGAGGAGGACCGATGACGGGCCGAGGAAGATCGACAATGGGTCGAGAAGGACCATCGACGGGTCTAGGAGAACTGACAACGGGTCGACGAGGACTGACTCAAGTCTCATCGATAGTTGGCGACGTAGTAGGAGTTGATTAGTCGGATGATGGCGGCGCTTGGCCCTACCTTCTCTTCCTTTACTTCCCAACCGCCTCCATCACCACCACACGATCCCCATCCACCGTGATCATACTAGCCATCTTTTGACATTTATTTTTATTGTATAAGTGTATAGAATTTAGATATTGTTTACACTTTATCTCATGTTTGGTATTTCTCAGTATCCACTTTATGCCATTTTCTTTTTCATGTGAATTTGCCAATTTAATACTATTCATGTATTACTAAAAATTCAATGAAGGAAAACCCTAAATTATAATAATAATAGGCAATATAATTTAATATAAAAGTATTTAATATTTAACCAATATAATTAAAAATAATTTATTCAAAAAAATATAATCATGTTTTTAAAAAATGGCCCACCTAGACATTAAATATGGAAAATAATGGTTGTTAATATGTAGTAAAGTAGCGACAAGCACGACATGGTCGCTAATATGTAGTCAAGAAGTGACGGCAGCAGTCATCGCTAATATGTTGTCAGGTACTGATAAGGACTATGGTCGTTAATAGGTTGTCACTTAGCAACGGTGTCTATGGTTGTTGTTATGTTGTTAGGTAGCAACGGCATAGGTGGTCGCTATTTTGTTGTGTTTTAGTGACGGTCCAATGTCATCGCTAAAAGCTTACCTAATAATGATGGTGTATTTTAGTCATTAACTTGTCATCACCAGCGATGGACTGAGTGGCCACCTGTGGGAGCAGCTCAGTGATGGGCATACACCGTCGAAAACATTGTGATGGGGTGTTGTTATCGTCACTTTTCAATCAGTGACTAGCTACGTAGCGACAACATATAACCCGTCAAAAATATTGTCGCTAATAATGTTAGCAATGGAATTTGAGTGCTTTAGCAACGGGATTTTTTCCACCACTGTTGGGTATTTTTTTAGTGGTGATTGCTCTGAAGGGAAGAGGATTTAGACAAGACTTCCTCCTTAACCCATGAGTAAGAATCTATAGAAAAAGCCATTTCCTAGGTTAACGGAGGTGAGAGAAGGGACACTAACCTTTCTAGGGAAGGGAACTCAAAGGAGAAGGAAGCAAAGGTAAGAGTTAGAGATGCTCTAAGAAAATAGAAAGTAAAAGGCAACAATAGTGGAAGGCAAACAACAATGGCAGTAAAAAGCAAAAATGAAATCAAGCAAGGCTATGTATAAGCTCTTTCTGAACATTTCAAATCACGAATCTAATGATTAGAAACCTTTTGGACACCTCTAACAGCC
Organism: Clitoria ternatea; assembly: GCA_037962975.1. NCBI lineage: Eukaryota > Viridiplantae > Streptophyta > Magnoliopsida > Fabales > Fabaceae > Clitoria > Clitoria ternatea. Next base: position 101,427,824 of record CM075673.1, on the reverse strand, counting down.
ATGTAACATCCCAAAAATCTAGAAAATGAATTATTAGATAATAGTAATTAATTATTTGATGTCCAAAACACATAGGACAATTAATTATGTATTAATTACGATTTATCGGTAAATTAAATTTTAGTAAAACTGGATGATATAACAGAAAGTATGGGACCATTAAATAATTTTGGGCATTTGATGGGTCTAAAATAATGAGGAATTTATTATGGTTATGGTGGTATATTCAAAATAATTTTTGGTGTTGAGAAGATATTTATTCGTGCACGACGTATGTTAACAAATGGTGAAATTATGAATGAAATAGAATTTAAGAAAAATGCAAAATCCTATTTCTCTTCCTCACATTGCTGTGGCATCTTTCCTCTCTATTTACACTTTCTTTTTCCCATTACATAAAGGGGTTTGGTTGACTTATGGGTAAAAGCGAAAAGTGAAAGCATTAACCATTGGGTAATAACTCAAATTTTCCATTTTTCCCTCTTTCTCTTTCCCCATTTTCACGAACTTCTTTTTCTCCTCCTCCAATCTCATTTTTTTCAACTTCTTCCTCCTTCACTTGGCCAAAAACCAAACCATACATCTCTTACTTCATTCTCTTGCAAAATCAACATCTAAGCCATGATTCATGAAGCTTTAATGGAGTATTAAAGCATATCTACTCTTATCTTCTCCTCTCCCCTTCCAATTTCATTTTTGGTTATAGCTTGGAAAAAGGTTGGTGTGTTTGACATTTAATGGTTTCTAGTTGTTGTTTTAAGGTTTTTAAAGCATTATAATGGAAGATTAGGTGCTGTTTTGATGAATAAATGCATGTGGAACAAAACCATAGGCTAGATGACCATTGGGATTGATGTTTGTTGTTAGAATATTGTTAGGGACTAGAAATTGATTTGAATTGGTTGTTGGAATTGAATTAAATGCTGTTAAAAGAAGTGGTTTGATGTTGGGTTGCATTAAATGTAAAAATTGGAATTGGAAGCTTACTTTAAGTTAAGGGAAAATTTTTATTTTAGACTTTGAATGGTTTTTAAATGGCTTTCGAATAATTATTAGACTTTGGGTGATGTTTTAAAATTGATTTAGTGATTGTTAGTATAAAACATGAAGTTGTTAATAAGCTTTAATTGCCTCTTGAAGTAGGAAATGGTGACAAAGTGACATAAATGGTTTCATGAATGTATTGACTTTGTGAGTGGACTTGGAATTTTTTTTAGATGTGATTTAGTATTTATAATAGTTGTTGGATAATTATTGATTGAAAAAGTACAGTATTTACGGTAAAGTAAATGAAGGGCATGAAGGATTGATAAGGAATAAGTATATTTCTAGTTTAGAAAATCTTGTCAGAGCATATTAGGACCTAAAAGAATAATCATTGAGTTTAGGAAAATGCTATTAGAGGTGGTTAGTAATTTTAGTATGTTGATTTGTTATAGGACCTAAGTTGTAATTTTAGAGCGAAAGGTACCCTTCACCTTAGACATGATGTTAGTGCTTAAAAATGAGTTATTGGAAATGGTATGACAATTAATTATGGTTGGAGATAATTATGGTTGAATGAATATGGAGTTAGTATTTAATAAATGAAAGAAATGTGATGTTAGAGGTTAAGAACAAGTTGTTAGTCAAGTGACCTCAATACTCAAGAGGGGGGTGAATTGAGTTTTTAAAACTTTTGCTTAGAAAGCCTTTGAACTTGATCCCTTTTTCACAAAAGATAATTATATGCAAGAAATGAGATAGAGCAAGAAATAAGAGAGAAAAGAAGTGCAGAATTCACATTGGCAATATATCAAACACTTGGTATGCAAGATCTTAACTTAGCTAAATCAATCAATTTTAAGTAATGCAATCACAACGAAAACAATAACCCAGCCAGATGCAAAATGTAAATGCAAGAGAGTAAGGAAGAAAAGCTTGCAAACCGATATAACAAGTTTCACCTCCCCGGTGTACGTCTCGCCTTCAAGTAACCCACTTGAAGGATTTCCACTATTGAAGTTTAGAGATACAAGCTATGAGCAATTATAGCTTCCTAGTGTCCCATACTCAAGAAATCAATCCTCATTAGCACAAGGGCACCCCACCCAATCTCTCAAACTCTCAATACCCAAAGGTTGAACCCCAACCTTTATGACCACTCAAAACTAGAGTGAAACTTTGTTTTTGGTGTTTGTGTTTAGAAGCAAATAACTCTCTCAATAGAGCAGATATACAATTAAAAGCACTCTTAATCTAATGACTCTCTAAGAGAAGAGAGAATATACAAATTCAAGCTCAAAGTTTCAGAATAATAAAATTATAAACAAAAAACAAACTCACAAGGCACAAGTACAAGTTATGAATGATTCTTCCTTGATGTCTTGAGTAGCTTGAATGAATGATGCATTTATAGGCCTTGGAGAAGAGCTTCAGAAGTTCATAGCCGTTGCACATCATGGGTATACGAATGGAAAATAGAGAAGTGAGCTGGATCTGCACTTTTCAAAACTTTTCCCCACACTATGGCACTAAGGTAATCGATTAATCCTCTAGCTGTAATCGATTATGCTTCGCTGCATTCCATTAATTTAAGTGCCCAGTAGCTGTGTAATCGATTATGTCTTTCCCTGTAATCGATTAGTGATCAAACAGAGACCATGTAATCAATTAGTATACCCTTGTAATCGATTATGAATTATACCTGATGCATTTGATTTCTGTACTCAGCACTGTAATCGATTGTCCAAGCCTTGTAATCGATTAGGCAAAATACCTGATACATTATACCATTTGTTGTAGCATTGTAATTGATTGTCCTCCTTTTTTTAACCGATTAGGTGCATTCCAGAATCAAGGTAATCAATTATACCAGTGCTATAATTGATTATGACATATACCTGATACATTTATTTTCTGTTTTGCAGTTCTGTAATCGATTAGGTTCTTCTTGTAATCGATTATGCTTATGCATAAAGCTTAAGTCTGGTCTTTGATTCAATGTAGACTCTTTTTACTTCTTTGTTTTAAACTTCCCAGAAGTTTGTACACATTGTCCTTGGCATTTTGAGTCTTTATGAACTTCATTTGTCATTTCATGATTCTTCAATTTGTTTACTTTGTCATTATCAAAATCCTACAATAATTTTTAAACACATTCTCCCCTTTTTTGATGATGACAAACTGTGTTCATCTCATGAGGATGTTAGTTCAGAAAAAAATTTCTCCCCCTTTCTTAAGGAGTTCGTGCATAATATTGAGAATCATGAAAGTGCTCAATTGGTATACTATTTTTAACAATGATAGTTCTTAGGGTTTTTATTAACCACTTGTAGTTTTGATTTTAATTTTTATATTTGATGAACTTTTAATAATCTTCCCCCCCCTTTGTTATCATCAAAAATAAATAATGCGAGTAAAGGAAAGATATAAAGGAAAGAAACTTTATTCATTACTTAAGCAAATTACAGAAGCAAATGCATAAAAACTAGATAGAAACATGAAAGAAATTCAATTATTAGGATTGAAGAAATGAAGATCAGTGAGTTTGTGGGAGAGGTCCTTGTATTTTTGCTCCATTATCTCAAAATGTTGTTGCTCAGTGGCTTGAAATTCTTGAAGAGAGTTTTCAAGTCTTTCAAAGCATCGATCAAGATAAACATAAAGAGCTGTGAAAGGATCAGCAGGAGCAAAGGATTCTCCTTGGGTAGTAGGAGCAGCAGCAGCAGGTTGATCTTCTTCAAATGGGACATTGCTATGAATGCCATCGCTTTTAAAGTTCCATAAACCATCAACCAGAATCATCCCCATCTTGGTGAGATGATGAAGATTAATACAAGCTTTAGAGGGTATCTTTTCTTGATGTTCTCCATTGAGATCTACACCATAGGCTTTGAAAATTTTTGTTAAGAGAATGGCATAGGGTAGCTTTTGTTGATCCTTGGCTTTGAGCATGTGGAGCTTTAGAATTTGAATCTGTCACCCCCTGGTTTTCCAGACCCGAATCCCGACATAATCAAAATAAATAATTAATAAAAATGCGAGTAAATTTTTCACGTTTGAAATAATTTCATAACACCTTAACGATTACATCAAGATCCAAACCACGAAAAATCGAAGAGTGAGATTTAATAATTTATAACTGGATCGTAAAATAAATTGCCCATAAATGTATACAAAAATAATAGAGTTTACAGCGGAAGAAGAATATGTATACCAAGCACACACCTAGTCCTATATATGAAGATATGAGAAAAGGCTCGGCAAAGCATGCAAGCATACAACACAAGCCTATTAGGCCACAACCAATCTTATACATAAATCATAAACATGCATTGCCCTAAATATATATACACATGCATCATTATGGTCATACAACATACATCTCCATTATCGATATTCCATAATTGACCACATTCGATTCAACCTTAAAATCATGTATCATCAACGCTTATTCTCCCCACCTTTAAGGAATTTCGTCCCCGAAATTCAACATGAACCGGTCACAAAAAGCACTCAGCATATCACTGCATGCCACACATCAATTACATACCAATGCTTTCCAAGCATTCACCGACCAGTCAGTTCTAATCGGCACAATTTCACCTCTCAAACGGTTTGCCGATCACACCACAAGAAATTCCGAGACATCACACTCTTAACACCTTCCACTCGGAAGTGTCACATCCGACTCGGAAATCACCTACTCGGGTATTCACTGCTCGGAAACATTCCAACTCGAGCAGTACACCAAATCCAGGCTTCCATCCGTTCTTGAAAAACTTCACTCAGTAATTATTTCACTCGGAATTATATTCCTCTCATTCACCCATCCACATTTTGATACACTAATATTTACTGCACACTCAACACACTCTCATCTTTGCTTGGAGCAGTCCGATAGACTCAAGCCATCCCCATAAGCAGCAACAGTCTCACTTGCCCGACCTATGAACTGCTGCATCCAACTTATAGGATGATGCCTCATTCCTATAGGGTCATAACAATTGCATAAAGTCAATGCAAAATGCACACTGCCACAATACCTATGGCATGTAGAGTCATACCGAAACAGCATCCTCACAATCTTTTCACTCATACCGACCAAAGTCACTCGGATAATGCTGATCTATACGCAACATATTTCCACTATTACGCACCAACACTGGTGCATCACATGCTAACAGTCGACAACTATCAATCATCATCACTATAAAATGGTATACTAACAGCATACATCCGACCCACATAAGACATGTATACCATCCATACACATATTCTAGTGTAAATCTCATGATAATAATCATCAAATGCCAGTCACACACACCATAAAATGGCATAAAAATAGTCGGTTTCTAGTCCAAACCGAGTAATTATTTCTTCTTTAATCTTATTTATCACAAAATTATGGTTCAACAGCCTAATAATCCCTTAATGCCATCATTCATTACCAACCATAACTCTGCCTTACTCGGCTCAACAACTCACAAGATTTACAAATTATCAAACTTAAAATTCATAAGGGGTCACCATTTATCCATCATGGGTCAAACTCACAGCATCTAATCCATCAGTCACTCGGTTTCTTCAACCAACCACCTAATCAATAGGGTCACATACCTAGTGGCCAACATCCACCAATCATTCACTCGGTTTTCACAAACCAGAAACCGAGACTCTACCATAATCTAATCTGCACCAGGGTTCACATTCAATCACTTATATCATATATATATATCACACAGGGTTCACGTGCCAGGGTACAAAACATTCTTCTCAAATGGCACTACCACACACAGAATTTAAATTCATCACACTGAGGAATCTCTGAAATATTATTACTTAATCAACTCAATATATGGGTTCTATTCCATCCAACATACATTCCTTGGTCATGAGCCACTAGCTCGGCTTACACAAAAGACCCAATAACCAACCTGTACAAGAGTCACAACATTCATTATCCTATTCCCTCACAGCTGACTCAAGCTTAAAATTACCCTAAGCATTTCATAGGCAACCGGGTCAGGGTAGCAATAACTCTTCCACCCTCAAATCAACATCACAATAGTAGTACCTTTCACTACTGTCCTCAACCAGAACTCATAGCTATATAATCACACTAATCATAATTAAGCATGCATAAAATCCAATAGGAATTCACAAGCAATGATGACACTCGGTCATATTGTATACAACCGCCCACACAGTAGGCAAACCTTGGCCATGGACCTTTTGGTCTGCTCTGATACCAAAATGAAACGCCCTTAATTTTACAACCCGAAACAGGGGAAAATTTTCCCAATTTAGAAAAATACATGGATCTATAATAAGCCACTCTCATATATGAAGATATGAGGGCCAGGTCCATAGACCATGAAAAACTAGGCCAGATAAGGACCAAAACTTCCAAAAATTAGAGTTTACAAAACATTCACACTCTGCCCAAGGTACAGCTTGGAGAAAGATAGAAACAATCCAAAACCGAGCCACAAGAAGAAGGGAAGGCAAAGGAAATAAAAACCATTCACAGCGAAAGAACAACAGCGCCTGAGCGAACCACAATACAGCGTGCACTCGCTCAAGCGAGATACAGCATGCTTGGGCGAGGCAGACCAACTCGCTCGGGCGAACGCCCCTTCGCTTAGGCGAAGCCGATCCAAAAGCCTTCCAACAACACACACTCGCTGGAGCGAATCCTTCATTCGCTAAAGCGAGAAGTTACACTCGGCAATCCCATCACTCGGGGTTTGACTTAGTCCACTCGGTATTAAAGGGTTCCATTCACTCGGAGTTTAACATCAGCAAACATCCCATGCCAATACATATAATATTCCACTCGGGAATCACATATTCCACACACAGATGCACTCGGCAACATAAAATAACACCATGCATCCAATGCATTTAACATATCAATAAGAATCACATGCATCTCAAGCATTTATTTATCATCAACAAGCATCATACTTATCATGGACGGATAATCATACACCACACACATAATAGATATCATGCATCCGGGCTACACTTCAACAACATGCAATACAACAACAAACACATTACAGTGTATATTTTCACCCGGAAATCCGTCCATAAACCATACATTTGAGATGCAAAGCCCCCCTTACCTGGAATGGAGATCCAGAAGCCATTGGCCACTCATCCACTCACAGGACGACTCGGCCCCAGCCACAGCAACACTCTACTCGGCTTTGGAGAATCAACTCTGCCTCCCTACGAGCATCAGAGTCTCCCAGGCTCAACATCATCTTCTCCCACGACCAGTAGAGGATTCCAATACTCCTTTTCACCCAAGCATCACAGCTTCAAGGTATGACATCGTCCTCACCAACAGTGGAGAACCACCATGCAGCCAAGCATCCTCACGTTCAGGCAAAAAAATAGAGGAGGATCTCAACCTACCTCCAAGCCACACAGCACCATGCTGTTCCACACTTCGAACAGCAACCACCAAGCACGTCTCAAAGCTATTCCTCACTCGAACAGCACCATCCTCCCCACCATGGAGGATTCCAAGCTTTCCATGCATGCACCATCCATCTCTGCCTTCTTCACACAAACAGCACAGCCTCACACAGTGGATCATCTTTCCACAACCGAGGCACACCATACGCTGTTGGCTCCCAACCGAGCCACCAACAGCTCACCACATGGAGGAAGAAAGAGGAGAAGAAGGATCACCAGGGAACAGGGAAGAAACCTGAACCCCGCCTCCACACACAGCCATACGCTGATTCCTCCACCACGCTGTCCCTCACACAGCCACACCATTCCACTCGGTCCAACACAGTTCGTGAGTGGGGGAATAAGATGAAGGAAAAGACGAAGGTGAGGCAGTAGGGGAGGAAGAAGCAAGAGCTTCATGGAGCACCAGGGAGAAGGAGGAACGTTTCCTCTCCCCAACAGAGTATGCAACATGAGAGAAGTGAAGAGAATGAGAGAAGGGAAATGTGCACCAACTCTTATCATCACACTGCCCCCATCAATGTCCCACTCAGCTCCATCACGTCCTCATTAATGCATGTCCCATCAGCCATCATCACACCCTTTCAACGTGGATAAAAAGAGAGAGAGAGGGAGAGAGAACCGAAGTTCTCATAACACCACCAAGGGCACCATGGTCAATTCCAACATTATTATTATTATCATTATTCAATAATTAATCTAATTAACCATTAAGTTCCAATTAACCACTAACTTAATTAATCCATAACCTTAATCCTAAAATTTACCACACCCGGTAATTAATTAAAAATCGGGATGTTACATTTATACATCCCCAAAATGATTATATAACCAATATCATTATATCCGTCAAATAGGTATGAATCCCAATACCCCAAATACCAATACATCATACACTAATATTATCATTTACAACACATCCATCGATTTCAAGGGTGATGATGCATGATTTATCCTTAATTCTTCACTTTAAATGTGTATAATTTTCCATCACTTATTGTGTAATATATTGCATTTTAACATATTTTCATCATATGAGCTTTATTTAATATTTGATTTTAAAATGAATTAAGGATTAATTTTTAATAAATGTTCTCTTGTTTACTTGGGTATTTTATCTTGCAGAAATTAATAAAATTAAGGAACAAGTACAAAGATAATCCAAGGGTCAATAACAAGAAAAAAACGACCATCAAATGATAAAGAAACAAGAAGAACAAGCCCCAAAGTTTACATGGTGAAAAAAAGAATAACAAAAGCATGAAAATTAGCTATTAGTGCACTATCTATTAGTGCGGTTGTAACAGGAACCGCACTAATAGGATATGAATCGATTTACACATAAAAATTGCTCCAGGAATCGATTCCCAAGCCCATGAATCGATTCCCCACCTAAATGAATCGATTCCTAGCTGATTTCCATGCCATGAATCGATTCCCAAGCCCATGAATCGATTCCCAAGGCTAGGAATCGATTCCCCTTGTCATGAATCGATTCATGTGTTGTATTTTATGCAAAAATGAACTGGATGAATCGATTCATCAATCAAATCATGCACCGAATCATTGGAAACAACAAAAACGCAACTTGGAGACAGCTGGAACAGCTGGAAATCATCTACACCGAAAGTTTCCACTTGCAACGCGTTTTCCTTAGCTGGCTTCCTACTTTCCATTCCCTATAAAAGGAGAAGAAACTGAAGCATTCGAACATCAATAACTCACTTCACACTTCTCTCTTAGTTCCTTTTCCTTTCTTTCTTTTAAGCATCAGAGGAAGGCTTCTGGAGGAGTTCTTCCATTCCGGGTTCGGTCTTTCCTATTTTTAGTTTATTTTAATTATGGAGGGCTAAAACCCCTAGATTGATTTTCTTGGAAAATATTGTAGTATAATTTTAAGGCTCTTGTTTTTAATATAGTATGCTTTTATTATTGTTTATTTCTTCATAATCTTACTCTGCTTATTTAATTCCATTTTGTTTAATTAAATTTGTATGCTTAATTAGTTTAATTATTCAAATGGAATAAAATAAGATTTTAAATTAACATGGATTAAGAAAATATGCATGCTTAATTAATATTTTCATAATCACTTTTAATAATTATGGTTTGCTTAATCCCATAATTTGAGAATAGATTATGTATGTAGGCGATGTTCTTACATATGCTCAATAATTCCTAGATTTTACGATCTTGACTCCTTTTGCTTAATTAGGATGCTTGATTAAAATATTCATTTTTAAATGAAAGTAAAGGAATTATGAATTGAAAAAGACGCTTAGTTGATTAATTCAAATTGAGCTAAGAAATCAACAGTAATGAAAGTATACAAATTATCTTTAGTGAACCAAGGATAAATTTATTTACAATACTCCAAGAAAACCAATCGCTTGTTATTTATTGTTTTAAATCCTATATTTACTTTGTTTTAATTTTAATTGTCACAACAAAATCAATCAAAACCCCCCAATGTATTTGTATGTTTGTTAAATTTCTGTTTGTAAAAATTAATTTTAAACTTGATTTTTTCCTAAATTTCTGTGTTGATCCTTGAGAGAACGACCTAGGTTGACACCCTAGTACTACATTAATTAATTTTGATGTACTAATTTGACGGTAAATGACACGTCAAATTTTGGCGCCGCAGCCGGGGATCAACGATCTTTAGGAAAATTCTTGTTTTAAATTAATTTGTTTTTGTATAAATTGAAAAATAAAAAAATAAATATATAAAAAAAAATTCTTTTGTTTATTTATTTTATTCCTTTTGTATGATTTAGGATTCTTATGATTTATTGCTCATGATCATCAAATATCTTGTTGTATGCTATGTATGACTAGAAGAACTTTTGAACATTTATATTCATTTGATCCTGAAATTGATAGAACTTTTCATAGATTAATTAGAGAAGCTAGATTTAATAATAACTTTGTTGATATTGATAGTGATAGTATCTCATCTGAATCTGCTGAAAGTACTACTGCTAGTTTTTTGGATATGGCTGAACCCCGTGAAAGAACTCTTAGAGAACTAGCTGCACCTGAATTCACATACGAAAGTTTGTGTATTCAATATCCTGAAGAGGATATCCCTTTTATGCTTAAGACTGGACTTATACACTTGTTGCCTATGTTTCATGGTCTTGCGGGTGAAGATCCGCACAAACACCTTAAAGAGTTCCACATTGTGTGCTCTACAATGAAACCCCAAAACGTTCAAGAAGACCATGTCTATCTTAAAGCATTTCCTCATTCTTTAGAGGGTGTTGCTAAGGATTGGCTGTACTACCTTGCTCCAAGATCAATCACAAGTTGGAATGACTTAAAGAAAATGTTCTTGGAAAAGTTCTTTCCTGCCTCTAGAACAACTGCAATCCGTAAGGACATATTTGGCATTAGGCAACTCTCTGGAGAAAATCTTTATGAGTATTGGGAGAGATTCAAGAAACTCTGTGCAAGTTGCCCTCACCACTAAATTTCTGAACAACTTCTTCTTCAGTACTTCTATGAAGGTCTGCACCACGTTGATCGTAACATGATTGATGCGGCAAGTGGAGGAGCTTTAGGAGATATGACTGCTGCTGAAGCAAGAAACCTGATTGAAAAGATGGCATCTAACTCTCAACAATTTGGTGTAAGAAATGATTCTTTCAAACCCATGTTTGATTCAAATTCTAGTTCATCCGGAATTAAATTAGAGAATAAACTGGATGTTCTCACCACTCTGGTTACACAACTGGCAGTAAATCAAAAATCCATGACTGCTAAAGTATGTGGCATCTGCTCTTCGCAAGAGCACCCCACTGATTGTTATCCTTCTCTACAAGAAGAGGATAATAATAGTCCCCAAGCCTATGCAGCTAACATCTACCATGATAGACCACCACAACAATAACAAAACCATGACCTTTCCACCAAACAAATACAATCCAAGTTGGAGGAACCATCCAAACTTGAGATGGGGTAACCAACAACAAAATACCCAACATCCATTTCAAAGACCTACACCTCAACCATCCACAAGTAGCCCTTCTTTGGAAGAACTAGTGAAACAAATGGCTGCACAAAACTTAGAGTATCAACAGAGGAATGATGCTACCATCCAGAGTTTAAGCAACCAAATTGGGCAACTAGCTTCATCATTGAGCCAGTTACAATCTCAGAACTCTGACAAGTTACCATCTCAACCAGCTGCAAATCCCAGAAATGTGAGTGCAATTCAGTTAAGATCGGGTAAGAACCTTGAAATACCCATACCCAAGGAACCTGAGAAACAAACAACTGAACCTGCAAGAGTTGAGAATGATGTACCCTCTTCAAGCACAAGAAAGTCTGAGATGCAACCACCCCAAAATCCACCTCATATCCCTCTTCCTTTCCCACCAAAAGCAATTCCAAGCAAGAAGATAGAAGAAGTGGACAAAGAAATTTTGGATACTTTTAGGAAAGTGGAAGTAAATATACCTCTTCTTGATGCAATTAAACAAATTCCCAAGTATGCCAAATTTCTGAAAGAACTGTGTACCCACAAGAGGAGACTCAAGGGTAATGAAAGGATAAGCATGGGAAGGAATGTATCTGCATTACTTGGTAAGGAAGTTCCAAATATTCCGGAGAAATGTAAAGATCCAGATACGTTTTCTATACCCTGTATCATAGGCAATAACAAATTTGAAAATTGCATGTTAGATTTAGGAGCTTCAATAAATGTTATGCCTATGTCTGTTTTCAAATCTTTGTCTCTTGGAAATTTACAACCTACTGGTGTAGTAATTCAGCTATCCAATAGAAGCACTACTTATCCTGCTGGAGTTATAGAGGATGTTTTGGTTCAGGTAGAACAACTTGTTTTCCCTGCTGACGTTTTTCTACTTGATATGGAAGAAGGTATGCCTCAAATTCCTGTTCCTATAATTTTGGGAAGACCATTTTTGAAAACAGCTCGAACCAAAATAGATGTTCATTCTGGAACTTTCTCTATGGAATTTGGTGACACGAGAGTTCAATTCAATATTCTTGACACCATGAAATACCCAGCTGAAAATCATTCTGTTTTCCAAATTGACATTATTGATGAACTAGTTTTTGAACATTTTTCTAATGTTTATTTGGAATGCATAGATGATTCAAACTATTGTTTTGCATGCAATGATTCTAGAAGTTGTAATATTTATGTTGAAATTGATAAATACATAATTTCTGATTCAGAGTCTTTAGATATACCTGTTAACCATAAGGAGCTGAATGCAGGATTTCAAGAAAACTCTAACAAAATTTTTGAAGTGCAAGCAGCGGAATCCAAATCTACTTTGTTAGTTCCATCTGTTTTGCAGGCACCTAAGTTAGAATTGAAGCCTCTACCTGAGAACCTCAAGTATGTATACTTAGGGGATGATGAACAGCTCTCGGTGATAATTTCCATTTCTCTTGATGAAAATCAAGAAGAAAAATTGTTGTAGGTATTGAAAAGACACAAGAAGGCTATAGGTTGGACATTGGCAGACATTCCTGGAATTAGCCCATCCATGTGCATGCATAGGATATTTCTGGAAGAAAATGCTAAAGCAGTGAGATAGCCTCAAAAGAGACTCAACCCTGTAATCCTTGATGTGGTTAAGAAGGAGATTACCAAGCTTCTATAAGCAGGAATCATTTATCCTATCTCTGATAGCCAATGGGTGAGTCTGATTCAAGTGGTTCCTAGGAAAACAGGGATCACAGTTGTGAAAAATGAGAAGGGTGAATTGATCCCTACTAGAGTGCAAAATAGTTGAAGAGTCTGTATTGACTACAGGAGACTAAACCAAGCAACAAAGAAGGACCATTTTCCTTTACCCTTCATTGATCAAATGCTTAAGCGTCTTGCAGGTAAATCTCATCACTGTTTTCTTGATGGATTCTCTAGATATTTTCAGATTCATATTGCACCTGAGGATCAAGAAAAGACCACATTCACCTGTCCCTTTGGCATATTTGCTTATAGGAGAATGCCATTTGGCCTATGCAATGCTCCTGGAACTTTTCAAAGATGCATGATAAGTATTTTTCATGATTTCATTGAAAATTGCATAGAGGTGTTTATGGATGATTTTACTGTTTATGGATCTTCATTTAATGCATGCCTTGATAGTTTGGATAAAGTTTTAAATAGATGTATTGAAACTAACCTTGTCTTGAACTATGAAAAATGTCATTTTATGGTTAAACAAGGAATAGTTTTAAGGCATGTAATCTCTGAGAAAGGAATTGAGGTAGATCCTCCTGCCAAGATAGAAGTAATATCATATTTACCTTACCCCTCTTGTGTTTGAGAGGTTCGTTCTTTTCTTGGCCATGCAGGTTTCTACAGAAGATTCATAAAGGATTTTAGCAAGAAGGCTAGACCACTATCCAGTCTGCTTCAAAAGGATGCGGTATTTGAGTTTGATGAAAAGTGTAAGGAGGCTTTTAATTGCCTGAAGCAAGCATTGACTACTACCCCAATAATTCAAGCACCTATTTGGACAGCCCCATTTGAGTTGATGTGTGTTGCCTGTAATTATGCATTGGGAGCCGTCCTTGGTCAAAAGATTGACAAGCAGCCTAGGGTCATCTACTATGCATCTAAAACTTTAGATGCCGCCCAGGTAAATTACACCACTACTGAAAAAGAGCTTTTGGCCATTGTTTTTGCATTAGATAAGTTCAGATCTTACCTACTCGGTTCTCGAGTAGTTGTCTTTACTGACCATGCAGCTCTGAAGTACTTGTTGAAGAAAGGTGAGTCCAAGCCAAGATTAATTCGTTGGATGCTTTTGCTCCAAGAGTTTGACTTGGAAATTCGTGATAGAAGTGGAACACAAAACCTTGTGGCAGACCATTTAAGCAGAATTGAGAATGCTCCTGATTCGGCACCTATTCGGGACTATTTCCCCGATGAACAACTCATGAGTGTTTCTAATTCTTTTAATACACCTTGGTTTACTAACATTGTAAATTATCTTGTTTCTTCTGTTTTTCCACCATATGCATCCAGAAACTAAATTTCAAAATTAAAAAGTGATGCAAAATATTATATATGGGATGACCCGTATTTGTGGAAGTTGTGTAATGATCAGGTGATTCGAAGATGCATTCCCAATCATGAGATAGAATCAGTTCTTCGATTCTGCTATGCTTCACCAGTTGGTGGACATTTTGGTCCACAAAGAACAGCAAGGAAGGTATTAGACTCTGGTTTATACTGGCCCACCATTTTTAAGGATGCATGGAGAATTTGTAACACCTGTGAGAAATGCCAAAGAACTGGAAATGCTATCACATGGCGTCAATAGATGCCTCAGCAACCTATGTTGTTTTGTGAAGTATTTGATGTTTGGGGCATTGATTTTATGGGTCCATTTCCTCCATCCTTTGGTTTTACTTACATTCTGTTAGCTATAGATTATGTTTCTAAATGGGTGGAAGCTAAAGCCACCAGAACTAATGATGCGCGAGTTGTTGTGGATTTTGTTAGATCTCAATTTTTTTACAGGTTTGGCATTCCGAGAGCAATCATTAGTGATCAAGGAACACACTTCTGCAACAGGACCATGCAAGCTATACTCAGAAAGTATGGGGTTATTCACAGAATCTCTACTCCATATCACCCCTAAACCAATGGACAAGCAGAAGTCTCTAATAGAGAAATCAAAAGAATCCTGGAAAAGATAGTACAGCCTAATAAAAAGGATTGGAGCAGGAAACTGGATGATGCTCTTTGGGCACATAGAACAGCTTTTAAGGCACCTATAGGAATGTCTCCCTATAGAATTGTTTTTGGTAAGGCATGTCATCTTCCAGTGGAGATTGAGCATCGTGCTTATTGGGCTGTAAAAGCTTGCAACTTAGCACTTGATCAAGCAGGTGAAGAAAGAAAATTACAACTGAATGAGCTTGATAAGATCCGTTTGGCAGCTTATGAGAACTCGAAGTTCTATAAGGAGAAAACAAAGAAATTCTATGATAGCTCAATAGCTAGAAAGGATTTTACTACTGGACAGAAAGTGCTACTATTTAATTCCCGGATGAAACTGATGGCCGGAAAATTGCGCTCCAAATGGGAAGGACCTTTCATTATTACTAATGTATTTCCCCATGGAGCTGTTGAAATAAAAAGTGAAAACTCCAATAAAAGCTTCAAGGTTAATGGACAACGTCTGAAGCCATTTCATGAAAATCCTTCACTTGTGGATGTTACAATGGAGGAACATACTTTAGGGGAACCACTTCTTGATCCCCCTTGAGGGAGTTTTTCTTACCCATCTCTTTACTTTTTCATTCTGTTGTCTATTTTGTATGCTCTGTCTTACATTGAGGACAACGTATGATTTAAGTGTGGGGGTGGGATTATTCTTGTATGATATTTTTGTGTGTGTTTCTATTTTCATGTGTGAAGTGTTTTTATGTGAAAAAAAATTAAAAAAAATTAAATTAATTAAGGTTTTCGCATGTGTTTTTGTTTAAAATGGCATGTTTTATTGGAATTTTAGGATATGCATGAGTAACAGGTAATTTCTTTTATGTTTGATATGAGCTTAATGATATGTTATAATTTGAACTCAAGCATTTTTGGTATGTTGAGAATGACATGATAATTGAGAGACGATCATATATGATAAAATTATGCCTTGTGAGATTTTTGAGCCTTAAAATTTGATGGAATACATTAAACCATCTTAATTCTTTCATGTGTGATGTATTCCTGAATGCTTACATCTCAATCTTTGTCTTATTTCTTGATGATACTTGAAACTCATATACATGTATTTGAAAGGACGCAGGCATTTTGTTCAATTGAGCCACTAGCCATATAAGCTTACCATAAATAAATCATCTTTTGTTAGCCCCTTTGAGCCTATTTAACCATTTCTTTGTTACAGCTCAAATAAGCTATATACCTACTTAAAAAAGATGTTGGAGCTTTGGAATCAAGTTAAAAATAGGCAGTTAAATAAGTGTGGGAGTGTGTTAAAAGGAGTCGCAACTCTTAGTTTAAGTATTATGCAAATTGCATAAGAAAAATATAAAAAAAATGATATTGGTGATTGCAACCAAATATGATTAAAACAAATGTTTTACCTCATTATTTGCCTATTAAATTGATTGCTCTATCATTTTTTATGGCATATGAAACTAATTCCAAAATTTTACCACCCATTTTAACCTTGGCCACATTACAACCCTGGAAAGCCCTGTTAATCTATACATGCATTTGTGTTGATTGTGGAATTGAGAAACTTGTCAAATTTATGGGACTGTCTGTTTTTCAAGAAATGTTTTGAGCGTATACACAAACCCAAAACACTTGAGAGTTGAGAGTATGTCTTGTGAGGTTCTATCACTTATGATCTTCTTTTCAGTTTAATTTAATTCTCACATGCCTAAGTGTTTGGATGATTTTTATACATATCTTGATGCTCTGTATCTTGCATGATGAATAACTCTTGTTTCTCTGTATATTCCTAAAGATTTCATATTGAACATGCTAGTTTTGTGTGTTTACTATTTTTCAACTTAATGTTTTCAATAAATTGTGATACTTGTTTTTATTCTGGTTCTGCCTGGGAGTGCAAAAGAATAAGTGTGGGAGTATTTGATGATGCATGATTTATCCTTAATTCTTCACTTTAAATGTGTATAATTTGCCATCACTTATTGTGTAATATATTGCATTTTAACACATTTTCATCATATGAGCTTTATTTAATATTTGATTTTAAAATGAATTAAGGATTAATTTTTAATAAATGTTCTCTTGTTTACTTGGGTATTTTATTTTGCAGAAATTAATAAAATTAAGGAACAAGTACAAAGATAATCCAAGGGTCAATAACAAGAGAAAAACGACCATCAAATGATAAAGAAACAAGAAGAACAAGCCCCGAAGTTTACATGGTGAAAAAAAGAGCAACAAAAGCATGAAAATTGGCTATTAGTGCGCTATCTATTAGTGCGGTTGTAATAGGAACCGCACTAATAGGGTGTGAATCGATTCACACATAAAAATTGCTCCAGGAATCGATTCCCAAGCCCATGAATCGATTCCCCACCTAAATGAATCGATTCCTAGCTGATTTCCATGCCATGAATCGATTCCCAAGCCCATGAATCGATTCCCAAGGCTAGGAATCGATTCCCCTTATCATGAATTGATTCATGTGTTGTATTTTATGCAAAAATGAACTGGAGGAATCGATTCATCAATCAAATCATGCACCGAATCATTGGAAACAACAAAAACACAACTTGGAGACAGCTGGAACAGCTGGAAATCATCTACGTCGAAAGTTTCCACTTGCAACGCGTTTTCCTTAGCTGGCTTCCTACTTTCCATTGCCTATAAAAGGAGAAGAAACTAAAGCATTCGAACATCAATAACTCACTTCACACTTCTCTCTTAGTTCCTTTTCCTTTCTTTCTTTTTAAGCATCAGAGGAAGGCTTTTGGAGGAGTTCTTCCATTCCAGGTTCGGTCTTTCCTATTTTTAGTTTATTTTAATTATGGAGGGCTAAAACCCCTAAATTGATTTTCTTGGAAAATATTGTAATATAATTTTGAGGTTCTTGTTTTTAATATAGTATGCTTTTATTATTGTTTATTTCTTCATAATCTTACTCTGCTTATTTAATTCTATTCTGTTTAATTAAATTTTTATGCTTAATTAGTTTAATTATTCAAATGGAATAAAATAATATTTTAAATTAACATGGATTAAGAAAATATGCATGCTTAATGAATATTTTCATAATCACTTTTAATAATTATGGTTTGCTTAATCCCATAATTTGAGAATAGATTATGTATGTAGGCGATGTTCTTACATATTGTAACACCCTAGTTTAATAAGTAAGTCAATACCCAAACAGGAGAAACAAAGGAGGAACCCATCCTCCAAAACTCACAGCCACACGCTATTTTCCTCCACCACGTTGTTCCATTCACAGCCACACCGTTCCACTCGGATCTACACAGAGAGTGAGTGGAAGAAGAAGATGAAGGAGATGAGAAGAAGAAGAACCAGGAGAACCAAGAGGAAGAAGAAGAAGCAAGAGCTTCCGAGAGTTCTAGAGAGAAGAATAAGCATTTCTCTCATCAGAACATGCAACCAAGAGATAATGAAGAAGTGAGAGGGGAAATGTGAGAGTGAAGTCCTCACCTTCACACGCTGCACTGTGACAGGCCCATCAATCAACCATCACTTCTTCATTTAATGCAATCCCATCAGCTCTCATCTCACCTCCAGCGTGTACAGTGAAGAGAGAGGGAGAACCGGACCCATCACAAGGCCACCAAGGGGCACCATGGTCAATTCCAGCATTGTTATTATTATTATTATAATTATTATTCAACAATTAGCTTAAATGGGCAATTACTCTTAATCAACCTCTAACTTAATCAACCCATAGCCTTAATCCTGAAATTTACCACACCCGGTAATTAATTAAAAATCAGGATGTTACACATATGCTCAATAATTCCTAGATTTTACGATCTTGACTCCTTTTGCTTAATTAGGATGCTTGATTAAAATATTCATTTTTAAATGAAAGTAAAGGAATTATGAATTGAAAAAGACGCTTAGTTGATTAATTCAAATTGAGCTAAGAAATCAACAGTAATGAAAGTATACAAATTATCTTTAGTGAACCAAGGATAAATTTATTTACAATACTCCAAGAAAACCAATCGCTTGTTATTTATTGTTTTAAATCCTATATTTACTTTGTTTTAATTTTAATTGTCACAACAAAATCAATCAAAACCCCCCAATGTATTTGTATGTTTGTTAAATTTCTGTTTGTAAAAATTAATTTTAAACTTGATTTTTTCCTAAATTTCTGTGTTGATCCTTGAGAGAACGACCTAGGTTGACACCCTAGTACTACATTAATTAATTTTGATGTACTAATTTGACAGTAAACGACACGTCAAAGGGTTATCAAGGCTATAATGTACATTTTATTCACAATACAATAAATTACAATTGCTGCTGGCCAAGGCATTCCATTACAACTATTTACCTTCTCCAAAGCTTTAGTTCAAAGACTCAATCTCATCCCATGATAACCCTGCATCACAATGATAAAAATAGACAACATGGGAGAGTGAGTTATACATTTCAAATGACGAATATGAATACAATTGAGATTATGTGCATATGTATATTAACATCATGTATGCTTTACTAAAATCATTAACAATCTTCATAATCTATTCATCTCAATAGTATACATATCATGTATTCATCCATCCATTCATAGCAAAGCAATCACATACACATATATTCTCAATGCCATGATGGGCCAACATCATTGTCTTCAATCATAGACAAACAAGCCTTTCATCACATTAGGCCATCATATACAACATTATCATATTCAATATATTTTTGTTGTATTCATATTTTACATGTTGTCTTTTAGGTATTCATTTACCCATCTCATCATCATCATATCTCAATCTCAATCATTATCACCTTTTGGCATATCTCTATGCTATATGCAAATGCTCTTAGGCTAATGTATATGCACAATGGAATAATCAACAACAATTACTGATCTGACTATGGAAATAAACACCAAATTGTGGGTCAAGCATAGGTATGCTACGATGCCCCTACTGCAGTAGTATAATGTGTACACATATCTCATAATGCATGCATAATCACTAATTTTACTGGTACCAAACCGCATCGCCTATATGTAGCGCTAGTCACCCTGTGACTTGTGGATTGACAACATGGCCTCACTTGCCAAAAGTGCTACAGGCCCCTCCCGAACACACATCGAGAGAGACGTGCCCCGTCGGACACCGAGGTAACTTGCTCACCACAGAGCCGCCCGCCCACTGGGCCCGCCACATAAGGGGTCTTGTCACCAAACTATGGACAGCTTCGTGATTCTCAAAATCACTAGGGGAAACAACAACAATTTACCCGTGCACTGGGTTGCCCTCCCACTAGGCCTGCTTAGTGGAACCCCTAACATTCCATATAGACAGCGTATAATATGCCATGGATGCAAATGCCAATCAATGCATTCTCACACTATGCATCCTATCATGCCACTCATCAATCATCATCATCAACACCAACACCACCATACAATCTTTAGTGGATTTTATCATTGTTGATTTTAGCCATTGTTTTCAAGCTTTAGGTGTGGCATTTCATTTCAATACATTTTATATCATACATGCTAGTCAATACTTGCAACAATCACAATGTCACTAATATCATTAATAACATTCATCAATCATCACTACATAATTTCTTAGTGGATTTTCATCTTATTGATCATTACCATTGTTTCGTATATTAGTGTGGCATTACAACCATTCATCAATATAATTCAAACCACACATACACAAGATCACACTTGTATTCATCACAATGGTATTTAATAAATCACCAATAATAACAATCATCCTTTATTCAAGGAAATAATCAACAACATCATCCATCATTATACATTATCGATATCATCTCCGATTCATCGATTTACCACAAACACATTATCATGCAAATGTATTATTAGTCTTATCATCATTTAAGGGTATGTCACACAACCATAACATTTGCTTTTCATTATCAATCATCATATCATATCATTGGTGGTAAACATTCATGTTTTCATAACATGTTTCAATTAATATCAAACACCCCAAGACACACCATCATCATATACCCCTAACATAATCTCTTACTTTTACATAATAAAGGGGTTTTGGATACTATTAAGCTCATGACAAATTAAAACATTAAGACATGAGAGAAACTTATTTTTAGTCTTAAAAATAATGGGACATGTCACAAATATCACCTATTAGTCCTAATTTGATAACCATAAAAAGTTGGGTTCAAAACCCTCTTAAATTTGAATTTTACAATGCAGTGGGTCCGGTGTTTTATACCTAATGAGAGTTAAAAAACTCCAATTAATGAAAGACCAATTTTCACACCTCCGTAACCTAATTATCTACGACTTTCATGAAGAAGTCGGAGGCTAAAAACGTCATTAAGATGCCCAAACGGGCCAAAAATAGCAAAGAAAATAGAGTAGTTGGAAAAATAGCATAACAGTGGCCATAATAGGGCTTTGAATCGATTCAAGCCTGTATGAATCGATTCAAGCACTTCCAAAGAGCCTTGAATCGATTCAAAACTTGTGTGAATTGATTCAAACACTTGTAGAGGGTTTTGAATCGATTCATGCACTATTTTGAATCGATTCAAGACAGCATTATGCAGAAAAATGCCCAAAAAAGCTGATTTTTCCCACTTTTAAGTACCATAACTCCCTCTAACGAATTCTAAACGCTACAAAATTTTAACCCTAATAAATACACATCATTTGTGACGCGTGGCACCATCCTCACTCAAAAATTCCTTTAGATGAGTGACTTATGCATATAAGTACATTTAGACTATTTTAAGACGTTTTTATGCAACTCAAGGGCCTATTCTCAATGGAATTGACCCATTCCAATTTCTATAAGTTTTAAATCATGCATAGGCACTATTGAAACCATTCCATGGCATCCAAACATACTAAAATTCAATATGGCCCTATTAGTTTCTCAATTATGCATGAAAATCATAAAACACAACCTCATATCTTTGAGTAATTCACCCATTCATGGGTTTCTATCAACAAATAAATCATATTCATCAAAAGACCACTAAACATTTATCATTATCTCATATATATGCAATTCCCAAACATTCAATAAATGGCTAAGCCTATCATCCATCACATTATCAATCACCATTCAAGATATCATGGCAAGGCAAGCATGAGTACAATCATATACATCAACCATCAATTATTCACTCATGCAATTAAAATGCAAACTCCTCTCCTACCTCGAGAGAAGAACTGCAATACAAATGCTTCGATTATTCCGCGTCATCATCCAGAACATAATCCTATCAACAAACACATATATACATGCCATTAATAAGCTATCATAAGGCATCATCTCTTAAAACTCGTTATCAAGTCCTAGACTTGTCTAAACTCCAATTCATACGCTTATGTTAGGCTTCGGGAATTCCTTTCCCAAAACCAAGATCCTCTAGATCCTAAAGGGTCAACCATACCTAATAACAACAAGATCATATCCCTTATTCATATGGCATCTAATCTTCATATAAATCATCCATTTGCCATCATTGTTACTTCAAATTCATTATAAGCCATCTTAGCTTCACTTAAACCATCATCAATCAACAAATTTTAAGTGACACATATCATGGCCTAAGGCCTCATCAAATCCTCATCAAAATCCAACAACCTCTAATATCAACTCCTCTAATTCTCATATATCTTCATATACATATATCTTTCAACTTTAAGATTGGAACCTCATCAAAACTCAATAACTCTAACAATTATAACCAATCCTTCCAATCATCTCTCCTATATATCCAAATCATTCTCATGACAACAAAATCATTAATCTCCTCATCAACAATATTCCATAACATCATTAAACACATTTTCCCACTTATATTTTGCATTTCTCCTAAATTATAGGTTTAGGGTTTTATCAAAACCCAACAACCACCATCAATGCTCATCATTACACATCATATTTTCATGCCATTTTCGTGTACCCCCCAAGGCCCTTATAAAACTCACACTAAAAACACCCTACCTTAGGGTTTCATATCATTAATGGCTTCCCAAAATCTACCCATACATAATACACTCCCAAGATTCATAATAACCCATAACCTAGGGCTAGAATTCAAGAAAATGGTGAGGAAACTTACCTCAAGCCAAAATAGAGAGAGCTCCAAGAGAGGGAGAGAGGGGGACAAAAATACAAGGGAGAGGGAGAGCTTCTAATCACCATTGTCATCTCTTCCAAGGCTTGAAGCAAAACAAAAATGGAGAGGGAGAAGGAACACCACTATGTTTAAGGTTTTTAGAAGAGGAAGAAGGATATGAGTGGAAGAGGAAATGAAGAGAAAAAGAATAAGAAGAAGAAGAAGAAGAAGAAGTGACGTGAAATTGAGAGAAGGAGGAGGGATTTTTTTGTTTTAAAGTTTAACCCTTATTAATAATTTCTCCATTTTATAATACACAGGATCTTCGTTTGGGCTCAATACTTTATCTAAAAATTATTCCGAATATGTATTCGGAATCCCCACAATATTCCTACCAGCCCTGACCAACGGCATCTCAATTGGAGATACTTAGTCCGATACCCATATCTTCACCAGGCATAATTTAACTCTTAAAGCCCCAATAAATTATAAATAATCCTCATAAATCTCAATTTAATTATTTCAATATTTTTGGGACACTTATTAACCCATTTATAATTATTTAATATTTATTCCTCCTATTTAATCATTTTTATAAAATTCGGGATGTTACAGAATCCAGTTGATTTCCTTGTGGTTTTGCATTGCCCACATTAGCACCATATTTTCTTCCTCAACAAGAGCATAGTTACCTCCATGAGGAATCAAAAGCTTGACCAAAAGAAAGTGAAGAAGACGGTTGCTTAGAGTAAAATGTCCTACCAACTTGTGATTGCTACAGGGGTGGTCGGCTTTCCATAAAGATTGTCGTGCAGTGATGTTGTTGAAATCCTATTCATCTTCAAGATGACCACAAGAAAAATCAGCATCAGTGAGAAGGATGAGACTTATCTCAGCAAGTTGTTCATTGGTGATCTTGAGAGTCACATTCTTGACTTTTGCTTCAAGCATGCCATCAACAAGTTTCAGAGTGCAAAAGAAGACTTGAATAAGCTCCGGGTAATAAACGTCTTCTTTGAGAGAGAGGAAAGGGATGAGATTATAGTGGTTGAGATATTGAAGAAAAATAAAACTGGGGTTATCAAAGAGTTCAACATTGATGAAGTAAGGAGCAATGATGTCTTTCTTAGAAAATTTCTTGATAAAATTTTGGAGGTCTCTAGAAGAGGAGAAAAACCTTGAAAAATCAAGAGGGTTATGGGTTTGGACAATTAAAGATCTTACCCTTTTGACATTCCTTGAGGAAGACATTATGAAGAAAAGAAGAAGATGAGGAGGATTTGGGGATTGAGAGGGGTAGAGAAATATAGAAGAGAGGAGGGTTGTGGTGTGAAGTGAAAAGGGTGAGGGAGGAGGTATTTATAGGGTTTAGAGGTAAGATTTAGGGTTTAGGAGAGGTTTAGGATTGGTTGGGCCAAGCTGCACATGGATTGAGCATTAAAATCTACAATCCTAGTGACTTCGTAATCGATTACAGGTAGGCATGTAATCGATTATGCCTCTTAAAAATTTGGAACGTCAGGCTCAATAATCGATTATACCATGTGTAATCACTTAGACATGATTAGATTTTTCACAGAAACTCAGTAATCGATTAGTGTGAGTGAAACATCCTGAGTATAATTTAAGAATAAACCGAGACCAGGAAATTTTTTCCAAAAATCAAAGGGTGTTCAAGGGCAAAATGGGCAGTCGAGGTTAAGGAGAGTGGCATCAGAACAAGAAGGGAAGCAAATCAATTACAAGGCAACAGCGGAAGATACGGAACCTGAGCGAACCCAACAGCGCCCACTCGCTCGGGCGAGATTCAACATCGCTTGAACGAGACGACTCAACACGCTTGGGCGAAGCACGCATAGCTTAAGCGGAGCCAAATCGAGACCTTCCCTTCGCTCTCACTCACTGGAGCGAACATTTAGTCGCTGAGGCGAGTAACTCCACTCGGATTCAAGGTCTAAGTTCACTCGAAAAGTCTTTACTACATGTACAAGTTTCTTTCAGATGTTACATCACACTCCTCAACATCATTCTTTCAGGATACAAACGTTGACCACTCGGGAAACGATTCCCACGGTCATTCCACTCAGGATCTAAGAGTACTTTCACTAGGAATATCTTTCATGGTCTTTTACCACTCAGAGTATTTCACTCATTTTTCACTCGGCACATATAATTTTTTCTCACTCAAGTTATCTTACTAAGTCAAGCCTTGCTTAAGGATCTTCTTAGCTTCTAATAAGTTTACTATAATGGAGTCCACTTAGGGCCTTGGGTATCATTCCTCTATCGGGAAACATTCACTCGGCAAGTTCTCACTCAGAAATATTTAATTATTCTCCACTCGAGGAAATCCTAACGGTTTATCACTCTGAAGATGTTCAGATCAATTCCCACTCGGGATTATACGACCTCATTCACTCGGAAACATCTAAACCTATCCTCACTCGGGATAAGGTCACTATCTCGCTTCCCACAACAATAACTTAGCTCCATTTTAACTTATAGTCATACCAACCTCACACGCTCGGAAAAGTACGCATATATATCACTCAGACTTCACACATCATAGAATAAACATACAGTATGACATATATAGGAATGTATATAAATATTTACAAGCACATTGTCATACTCTCAACCCGAGAGAGTTCAAATTCTGATATAAAGAGACTAAGACCAAAATACGAGCTGGCCAAGGCTTAACAAAACCTTATACACAGTATATACATATACACATATATTCCATAGTGCACAAGCACTTCACTCGGCATTCAGCTCCTCCTTCATTCATCATTCCGAGAGACATTCACTGTAAAATATAGCCACAGTAGGGGGGTGAGTATCTTAGATATTAAATGATAGATACTGACTCGGATTATTCCTCAGTTAAGCAACAATATAAATGTACACAGCAACCATCAAAACATACACAATACCAATTAATTAGAACACACATAAAATATTTTCCGATCAGAATCTATTCAGTTATCACTCGGCTATATACACATATCATGCCCAATAACCTTACACATGTGCATGCAATCAGGTCACAATCAACATCAACTGTACAAGTACACGGAATTCAATCACTCAGATCCATATTTGTGTGTAATCGGTTTTTATTCGTTGCAACGTAGGCTCCCAGCCTTTTATTCAGCTCCCAGCTGACTTGGCCATTTTACAGGTACCAAACCGTTTCCCCACACATGTGAAACCAACGCTCTCAGCGCCAACGGCGGTGTTCACGGGCAGCTTGAGTCCCACTCAAAGGCTTACCTTGAGTCCCACTCAAAAGGATTTCACAGCGTCTCACGCTTTTAATAACCGATGGTAGTGTCCCACACTACATGCTCCCAGCATTAACGCATCCCATGCGCCACACGCGGATTGATCACACAAACACAGAGTTCATATATATACAATCTTTCATTTAACAGTACATGCATCACATGCAATCGATATAAAACATCATCAAACTCACCAAGTCAACATTTCATCACATGCAGTCGGCATTTAAACTCATTGGAACATGCACACCACATAAGTCACACGGTAATCATTAACAGCAACACTTCAGCACATTCTTTTCATGCGATCGTTCAATATTCTCAAGGCTATCAACATGCATTTCATGGATGGAATTAGACATGCATCACTCAACACCTAATCATCATGCATCCGGGTATCACAGACTCTTCATGCAAACACAACACAGGATCAAACACAGAATCAACAAGTTATTAACACCCGGAACCCGTCCATAACCCATGCATTTAAGATATAAGATACCCCCTACCAACTAAGAGACTCTGAGAGGTTCCCTTGTTTGACGTTGGTCCTCTGTCCCGTTCACTCCGTCCAGTACTCTCACCCGTTCAGTCTCCCTTCGAACACAGTTGTACTCTGCAATCGGCTCGGGAACAGGGAGCTGTTCTTCTTCCACTTCGATGATCGTCCTTCACCAACAGAAGGAAACTCTGAATCTTCTGCAGCACCGTTATCGTGGGTTTCCAGAAACAGAGAACAGAGAACAGGGGAGAAGAAGAAGAGCGAAGAAGAAGAAGAGAAGAGAGAACGAAGAGAAGAGAAGTAGCGGAAGAGGAAGTCTGAAGGGAAATGAATAACAACAGTGGCTCTGGACATATGTATATGCGTATGAAGAGAAGAAGAGTGGGGTGGGAGTTCATGAACGTCAGTCCACTCACGTCACACACCAATCACAAGCAGCCAGCTATTAACAATTAATCACAATTAATCAGCCATTATTTTCTTAAGTTAAATTAATTAAGTTAATTATAATTAACAAGTAATTTTCCACTTTGCAATTATTATTCTAATGGTTTAATTTCATTCGGTAATTAATTTTTAAATCGGGATGTTACAGTGAGGCTATAATTGATAACATAGATAACAGAATGCCCATAATCAATTATACATAGATATGTAATCGATTATGTACAACACAGAAAGCCCATAATCGATTATACAGAGATTTGTAATCGATTATGTACCACACAGAAGGATCCTAATCGATTATATTGTGTATATAATCGATTATAGTATCCCAGAAATGCTCAAACACATTTTTCTTAAGAAGCATACAATTTTCTCCCTATTTTAACATCTTAACATGCATATTTGCTATTTTGATTTCTCAAAGACAATTTTTAACATCCGGAATTCCCAATTCTCTTCTTATGTTTATAAATTGTTCTTTTGCAAGGGGTTTGGTGAATATATCTGCTAATTGATTAGATGTTTCAACATATTCAAGCATACAATCACCTTTCAATACATGATCTCTAATGAAATGATGTCTTATTTCTATATGTTTGGTCCTTGAATACATGACAGGATTCTTAGATATATTAACGGCACTAGTATTATCACATTTAAGAGGCATGTGGTCTAAAATAACACCAAAATCTAGAAGTTGTTGCTTCATCCATAAAATTTAAGCACAACAACTTTCAGCAGCAATATACTCTACCTCAGCTGTTGATAATGCCATACTAACTTGCTTCTTACTATGCCAAGAAATAAGTGAGCTACCAAGCAAGTGACAAGTGCCACTTGTGCTCTTTCTATTAAGTTTACATCCTGCAAAATTAGAGTCAGAATATCCTACAAGAGTACATTCAGTACCTTTAGGATACCAAAGACCAATATCTAGAGTTCCAACAAGATATTTCATTATCCATTTTACAGCAGTTAACTGTGATTCTTTTGGACATGCTTGATATCTTGCACACATACACACAACAAACATGATATCCGATCTACTAGTAGTCAAGTAAAGTAAGGATCCAATCATACCTCGATCTTTTGTGAGTTCTATATCCTTACCTTTCTCATCTTTGTCCAAATAACATGAAGTGCCCATGGGTGTGGCAATTTTGCTTGCTTTGTCCATGTTGAACTTCTTGAGTAACTCTTTACAATATTTGGATTGACTAATGAAGTTCCTTCTCTAGTTTGCTTGATTTGCAACCCAAGAAAGAATGTGAGTTCTCCCATCATGGACATCACAAATTCATTTTGCATTATCTTAGCAAACTCTTTTGCAAAGCAACTCACTAGTGGCACCAAAAATGATATCATCCATATAAACTTGCACCAAAAGTATGTCATTCTTTTTGTGCTTAATGAATAGTATTGTATTAACTTTTCCTCTTTCAAAATTGTTTTCTAAAAGGAATTTGCTCAATCTTTCATACCAAGCTGTTGGAGCTTGTTTTAAACCATACAAAGCTTTTCTTAGTTTGAAAACATGATTTGGAAATTGATAGTTTTCAAAACTGGGTGGTTGATCAACATACACTTCTTCTTGAATGTATCCATTTAAGAAGGCACTTTTGACATCCATTTGATACAACTTAAAATCCTTACAACATGCAAAAGCTAATAATAGCCTAATAGCTCCTAACCTACCTACGGGAGCATATGTTTCTTCATAGTCGATTCCTTCTTCTTGATTATATCCCTTAGCAACTAGCCTAGCTTTGTTTCTAGTGATTATTCCGTTTTCATCATGCTTGTTCCTAAATACCATTTGGTTCCTATTACTTGATGGTCATTGGGTTTCGGCACAAGTTCCCAAACTTCATTTCTTTCAAATTGATTCAATTCCTCTTGCATGGCCAATATCTAATGTTCATCAATAATAGCTTCATCAATGGTTTTAGGCTTGATTTGTGAAACAAAAGCTAAATGATTATAACCATTAAATGTGCGACGAGTACTTACACCCTTATTGATATCACCTATAATGTTGTCTATAGGATTATGTTTTGATGTGATCGACTCTCTTTGAGAACTTTGTTGTTGTTGTTCATTTTGAGAAGCTACTTCATTTTTTATTTCTTCTTCTTCTTCCATGTCTTCTATGGTCATCTCTTGAAGTGTATCTACAAGATTGTCAACATCTTCCTTTCTCTGGGAGTTATGGCCATTTTCATCAAATTTCACATGAATGGACTCTTCTAAGGTGTTTATTTGTTTGTTAAAGACTCGATAAGATTTACTAGATGATGAATATCCAAGAAAGATTGCGTCATCAGATTTTGCATCAAACTTTCCTAGATTATCCTTTCCATTATTAAGCATAAAGCATTTGCATCCAAATACATGAAAGTGAGATATTTGGTTTTCTACCTTTGTAAAGCTCATAGGGGGTTTTCTTCAAAATTGGCCTAATTAAACATCTATTCATAACGTGACAAGCGGTATTTACCATATCGGCCCAAAAATGTTTAGTAATATTGTTTTCATTCAACATAGTTCTAGCAAGCTCCGTCAAAGATCTATTTTTCCTTTCAACAACTCCATTTTGTTGTGAAGTTCTAGGAGCTGAAAAATTATGTTCAATGCCATGTTTTTCATAAAATTTTTCAAATAGTTAATTTTTAAATTCTCCCCCATGATCAGTTCTAATGGATGCAATCTTTGAGTTATGTTCATTTTGGATAACCTTGGCTAGTTTCTCGAATGCATGATATGCATCATTTTTGTGAGCAAGAAACAAAGTCCATGTATATCTAGAATAGTCATTTGTAATCACTAGACCATAATAATTGTCACCAAAGCTTTTGACCCTAGAGGGTCCAAACAAATCTATGTGTAAAAGTTGTAAAGGCCTTTGAGTTGAAACAACATTTTTAGCTTAAAACGATGCCTTTACTTGTTTTCCCTTTTGACATGCATCACAAAATTTATTTTTAAATTTTAACTTTGGCAATCCAATTACTAATTCTTTTGAAACAAGTTTATTTAAATGGTCTATGTGGATGTATGTTATTCTTCTATGCCATAACCATGATTCATCCTCTTTAGTCATGAAGCATTGCATATCATTTGAAGACAAACAATCAACATTAATCATGTAAACATTATCTATTCTTTGACCAACAAAGGTTACTTCTTCATTTTGCTTGTTTTCAATTATGTAACCATTTGATTCAAATATCACTCTATATCATTTGTCATATAGTTGACTTATGCTAAGTAAATTATTTTTGAGTCCTTCTACATATAATACATCACTAATTGAAGTGGGGGAGTTTTTACCAATATTTCCAACGCCAAGGATTCTTCCTTTGGTATTGTCTCCATAAGTGACATTTCCTTTTCTTTTAGGCTTAAATGATGTGAACTTGCTTATATCACTCGTCATGTGCTTTGAACACCCACTATCTAGGTACCAATGGGTGTTTCTTGCCTTGAAGCATACCTACAAAACAAGTCAAGTTAGAGAAATTGGTACCCATTTTATGTTGGGTCCTTTTTAGTTAGTTTGTGGTAACGTCCCTTTGGGAACCCATACCTTTCTTACAACCTTTGGTCTAAATTTTCTAACATGGCAATTTGAAGAATTATGACCTTTAATACCATAATGGTTACACTTTATAAAAGGTGATGATGATTTTCTAGGAGGAACAAAGAAATTCTTGTAATGTTTTTCTTTCTTAGTGGAATTAAATCCTAAACCGGATTTGTTAAACATGCATCTTTGTTTTCCAAGTAATGCATCTAGATTATCTCTACCATTTGTGAATTTCTCAAGAGTTTTATTCAAGTCTAAGATATTCTTTTCTAGATGATCATATTTCTTGACATATTAACATAGTTTTGTTTTAGAGCAAGGTTGATTTTCAACAACTTTATTTTTCAAAATTTCATTTTCTTTTACTTGCTCAATTAGATGCATCTCAAGAGTTTCTATGGTTTTTCTTGACAACTTATACTTACTAGATAATTTAGTATATTTATCATATAATTCTTCAAAAGCATGATACAATTCCTCCTTATCAAGTTCATAAATATTTACCTCATCTTTCTCTTCTTGGTGGTTGGCCATTAAGCATAGGTTTGCTTCTTTATTTTTCGAATCATCGGAGCTACTTACATCATTTTCGTCCCATGCTATTCCTCTTCTTTCTTTGTTTTTCTTCTTTAGATTTGGACAATCTACTTTGAAATGTCTTTCCTTGCCACATTCAATATAAGAGGGTGAGGATACATTATCTTTAAGTGTAGGTTTTTTACCTTGGTTTGTGAAGCTTCTTTGAAACTTCTTGTTTTTCATAAATTTCCCAAATTGCTTTACGAATAGCCCAAATTCTTCATCCTCATCATGGTCACTTTCTACCTCATCCTCATCAATTGAGGTGGCTTTGAGAGCAAGACCCTTCTTCTTGGAAGATTTTTCTTCCTCCTCCGCATTCTTCAAGTCCTTGAGCTCTTGCTCTTGTTCTTGAAGCTTTCTAAACAATGTAGCTAGAGACATGTCATTGATGCTTGGAGATTGCTTGATTGCAGTGACAAGAGGTTGCCATTCCCTAGTAAGGCTTTTCAACACTTTGTGAATAAGCTCTTTGTTAGAATAAGATTTTCCAAGAGTAATGAGATGATTAATTATCAATGTGAACCTCTTTTGCAATTCAAGAATAGTTTCTCCAGAGTTTATCCTAAAACTCTCATATTGACTAATGAGTGTACTAATTTTTGAATCTTTTACATCACTAGTACCTTCATGAGTGACTTGGAGAGTATACCACATTTCCTTGGCCGTTTTACAAGATACAACTCTAAAGAACTCATTTGGGCCTAAAGTAAGGGTGATAAGATTTTTAGCTTTGTAATTGTATTGGACCTTTTTCTCCTCATCACTAGTCCAATCATCCATTAGTTTTCTACTTCTTTACCATCAACAGTATGCATGAGTATGAAGGGACCATTTTCAATTGCATTCTAAATTTTCAAGTCAATAAATTGGACAAAAATTTTCATTCTTTCATTCCAAAAGGCATAACCTTCACCATTAAAGGCTGGAGGTCTATTTGTAGCACTGACAGGGCCCGCAAGCGCACGGGTTATGTCGCGTAGTATAAAAGATTATCGTTCTCCACAGGGACTGTGTTCAAAGTACCAGCATATTGAAATTTAATTATCCACACAATTGATTTTTAAGGTTTTTGTAAAATAAAACACAATTTAAAAATCTAAATTTAGAAACAAAATTTACTTGACACTTAAAAAAAATCAGTTGAGAGTATCTTGGGATTTTGGGGGATTAAGACTCTATTTTATATTTAATGAATTTTAACTTTTCATAAATAAGAATCGAATTAAGTTTTCCAAGGCGAATTTTCCAAAAGCTAATTAATATGTTCCTCTCGGAATCCTACTAATGTACCTAACCTATGGAAAGCGCTGCTTAATCCTCAGAAAGGCCCATTATCGTTTTATGAAAATTCCTTTTATTTCCTCAAAAGAATTTTGATTACTTTCACGGTTTTACCGAGGTCACAAAAAGCATTTTAAAAATCTTAGGTTTAGTTCAAAGCTTTCCGGTAAAAATAAATCTCTTGATTCTATTTATTACCTAAACTTACTAATATACCCGTAAGTATACAGTTTTAACATTTAGGTTCTTGTTAGGAATTACTAAAAGCATTAAGCATAATTGAACTAAATGGAAAATAGAAATTTATTTAATTCCAAGTCAAAATAACATTAAAATAAAATATTATCATACCCCCTTTATCCCAAGATAATTGATTTAGCTACTCATGAAATAATTCAAATTCATATAAATAATGGAAAAATAAAACATACAAGATATGGTAAAAATAAAGACTTACGGGTTTCTCCAAAAGCTCAGAATAATTTACCACTGTATTTCCTTGTTGCAATATTCCTCCACCAATTACAAATTGGAACACTCAATTTCACAATCCTCACAACTCTTACACAAAATAAAAGAAAGAAAAAGAAAATAAAAAGAGAAAGAAAATAAAATAGAGAAAGAAAACGAAAGAGAAAGAAAAGAAAAGGAATGAAGCTGATGAAGAATGGGATTCCTCTCTGCTTGGATTGCTTCTCCTTTTATAGGCGAAGGAAGGGAGGAAGCCAGCTAAGAAAACGCGTTGCAAGTTGGAAACTTTCGGTGCATGTGATTTCCAGCTGTTCCAGTTGTCTTCAATTTGCGTATTTTTGTTGTTTCCAATAATTCGGCGCATGATTTCACTGATGAATCGATTCCTCCAGTTCATTTTTACCTTTAAAACAGCGTGTGAATCGATTCCTAAAGGTGGGAATCGATTCCCAGCATGATGAATCGATTCCTGGCCTTCATGAATCGATTCCTGGCCTTTCAAACATCAATGAATAGATTCCTATAAGGGGGGAATCGATTCCCAGCCCTATGAATCGATTCCCAACAGCCTTGAATCGATTCCTAGCTTATGTTTCACATGGGAATCGATTCCTATAAGGGTGAATCGATTCCTACCCTTTCCTGGAAGTGTTTTCTTGCATTTTTGAGGCGTTTTGGACAGTATACCTCATGGTTCTTGATTGTTTTCATCCTTTGGCACTTTGATCATCTTTTTGGGTTCTTGAATCCATTTTCCATTTATATTCATTCATTCTTAAAATGGATCATCAATAATTCCAAATCTATTAATTTCTGCAAAATAAAAGTACCCGAGTAGAATATAGTGGAAAGAAAGCAAAAATCACAATAAATAAAGGAAATACAGTGCATAATGATTAAAATCCTAAGTAAACTAAATCTAATTTATTGTGTTATAAAACACTTATCAAAATACCCCAAACCAAAGCATTGCTTGTCCTCAAGCAATCACCATATTCACAAGATAAAATACAGAAAACACTAAACTGAATAAACTAAGGAATCCAAAACAGAGAAACAGATTTATTCAAATGCCAGTTTTATTTTTCTTATGTGAATCAATTTTCAATGTCAAGACTTGAGATACTCTTCTCACAATTTTCACTCAAGTGTTTCAAGGTTTGTGTATCTCTCAAATCATCATAGTCAAAAAATATTACCATAAGCTTGTTAATAAACCAGAAACTCCACAGTTTAGATAGAAAATATGTCAAAGTCTAAAGGTCTTTCAAAGGTTGTAACGTGGCCTTGGGTTGTATTGTCAAGGTAGGAATTTCAAAAAAATGGAATACAAAAGGGCTTTAACAGTCATGAATGATTCAAATCACCATTATAAATTTAACAGAGCAAATTGTTGAACTTTTATGGACTTTTTCATTCATTCAATATCATCCTTTTGATTTTCTTTTCTTTTTCTTGCTTTTCTTTGCATTCAATACATATTTTTCTTAAGTCCTTTTTTATTTCTTTGCTCCACTAAATTTCCAACTTTTTCACCATTTAAGAGAATATTAGTCAATGAAAGGTTTCAAAGAAAAAATTTTTCGCTTTTAGGCTCAAAAGGGGCAACTAGGGGTCAAATTATACAAAATTCTGAGGCTTAAGAATAAGACCTAATTGTGCCTTTATCATCCTAAGACATATAATCAAAAACCATTTTGAATTGGTTGAAAAACAAGTTCTAGAATATTAATGACTATGAGATTCACTCAATCAAGAAAATGTGGGTTTTGAAAATTTGTTTGATAAATAACCCATTTTCGCTCAAGTCTAACCATGGAAAGTCTTTTCAAAGAAAATTTTAATCACATAAAGTTCATTTAAGCATTTATTTGGTATTTAAACAATCAAATTTTGAAAATTTTACTCAAAATTTTGGGATCCTTAGATACTTTAGCCTTGTGTTCAAAGTAAATTTATCATGCAATCATGGTAAATTACAAGATTACAAACAAAATAAAGAAAACAAACATGCAAAATAAAATAACAATCACACAACGTAAACAAAACAGTTAAGTTTTCTTACCTACCACCCCAAACCAGAATTTGACATTGTCCTCAATGTTAAAATGGATGATAAAGGATAAGAAAACTTACCTGTAGTAACCCCAAACCAGCATCTGACATAGTTTTTTTTTTTAATAGAATAAAAGCTTAAAATAAAACAATAACTTTTTATAGGGTTACCTCCCTATCAGTGCTAAGTTTTAAGTCTTCAGCTAGACTTCTCACCGTTTGGATTTACTCATCAGGAGCATCAAACAAGTCCAAGTCACTTGCTTGTTGTATTGGTTGACCGGTGAAGTAATGCTTTACTCTCTGTCTATTTACCCTAAATGTACCAGATTTCTCGCTCCATAGTTCGACAGCTCCAAAGGGAAAGACTTTTGTCACCTTGAATGGTCCCGACCATCGGGATCTCAGTTTACCTGGAAAAAGCTTCAATCTGGAATTAAACAGTAAAACCATATCACCTGGATTAAATGTTCTCCGTTGGATGTGACGATCATGCCATTGTTTGGTTTTTTCTTTATAAATTCTGGCATTTTCGTATGCATCTAGACGGAGTTCTTCAAGCTCATTTAATTCCAACAATATTTGTTCACCTGCAGCCTTATGATCAAAGTTAAGAGTTTTAACAGCCCAAAAAGATTTATATTCTAGCTCAACAGGTAAATGACAGGGCTTCCCATATACTAGCTTAAAAGGTGTGGTTCCAATGGGAGTTTTGTATGCGGTTCGATACGCCCATAAGGAATCATCTAACTTAATAGACCAATCCTTACGTGATGTATTCACCACTTTTTGAAGAATATTTTTAATTTCCCGATTGGATACCTCAACTTGTCCACTAGTTTGTGGGTGATAAGGTGTAGCAACCTTATGCTTAACTCCATATTTCTTTAGAAGGGTCTGAAAAGTTTTCTCAATAAAATGAGACCCTCCATCACTTATAACACATTTTGGGACCCCAAACCTTGGAAATATTATTTTCTTGAAAAGTTTAATAACAGTCTTAGCATCAGAATGGGGTGAAGCAATAGCTTCCACCCATTTTGACACATAGTCAACTGCCACTAATATGAACTGATTTCCAAAAGAAGAGGGAAAGGGACCCATAAAATCAACACCCCATACATCAAACAATTCAACTTCTAAAATAGTATTCAATGGCATTTCTTGTCTCTTACCAATGTTACCTGTTCTTTGGCAAGCATCACAAGTTAGAACATA
Source organism: Clitoria ternatea (assembly GCA_037962975.1). Classification (NCBI taxonomy): domain Eukaryota; kingdom Viridiplantae; phylum Streptophyta; class Magnoliopsida; order Fabales; family Fabaceae; genus Clitoria; species Clitoria ternatea. Next base: position 101,391,132 of record CM075673.1, on the reverse strand, counting down.
CTTACGTACATCCTTAAAAATATTTAGCCAATAGAACCCAGCTTGCAATATTTTAGCAGCTGTCTTGGAGGTGCTCATGTGCCCTCCACAGGAAAGAGAATGGAAATGATCCAAGATAGCATGGACATCATCTTGTGAAACACATCTCCGAATCATACCATCTGCACATTGCTTGAAAAGGAGTGGTTCATCCCAATAATAATGCTTGACATCTGCATAAAACTTTTTCCTTTGCTGAAAGCTAAGATCAGGAGGTAAGATACCACATGCAAGAAAATTTACAAAATCAGCATACCAAGGAACACGTTGGATACTAAGATTCAAGAGTTGTTCATCTGGAAAAGATTCATTAATGGGAATATTATCTGTTTCTTCTTTTTCAGATGTCAACCTAGATAGGTGGTCAGCGACCAAGTTCTCGGTACCCTTCTTGTCCTTAATTTCCAAGTCAAATTCTTGCAATATTAGAATCCACCTAATTAATCTAGGCTTTGCTTCCTTTTTATTCAATAGATACTTAATGGCAGACTGGTCAGTGTAAACAGTAACATGTGAACCTACCAAATAAGACCTAAATTTATCAAAAGCAAAGACAATAGCTAATAGTTCTTTTTCAGTTGTGGCATAATTTACCTGAGCATCATCTAGCGTCCGGCTGGCATAATGAATTACATAGAGCTTTTTATCCTTTCTTTGCCCCAACACAGCTCCCACTGCGTAATCACTCGCATCACACATCAGCTCAAATGGGAGTTTCCAATCAGGTGGTTGTACGATGGGGGCAGAGATTAGAGCTTGCTTAATCCTGCAAAAAGCTTCCATACAAGATGAATCAAAATTGAAAGGCACATCCTTACCCAGAAGAGTTGTAAGAGGCTTTGTGATTTTGGAGAAATCTTTAATGAACCTGTGATAAAACCCTGCATGTCCAAGAAAACTCCGAATACCTTTCACATTCGTGGGTGGAGGTAATTTTTCAATTACTTCCACTTTAGCCTTATCAACTTCTATACCTCTCTCAGACACCAGGTGTCCAAGAACTATGCCTTCTCTTACCATAAAATGACATTTTTCCCAATTTAGAACCAAATTGGTTTCTTCACAACGCTGCAAGACTTGGCACAAATTTGTTAAACAATTATCAAAATCCAAACCATGCACTGAAAAATCATCCATAAAGACTTCCATCACATTTTCAATAAGATCAGAAAAAATTGCTTGCATACACCTTTGAAAAGTCGCAGGTGCATTACATAAACCAAAAGGCATACGTCTGTAAGCATAAGTCCCATAAGGGCAAGTGAAGGTAGTCTTTTCTTGATCAGATGGATGAATGGGAATTTGATGAAAACCTGAATACCCATCCAAATAATAGAAATAAGAGTGTTTTGCAAGTCTTTCAAGCATCTGATCAATAAAAGGGAGGGGAAAATGATCTTTTTTCGTGGCGCTATTTAACTTCCTATAATCAATGCACATGCGCCAACCAGAGACAATCCTAGTAGGAATCAAGTTATGTTTATCATTTTCAATCATAGTTATTCCCCCCTTTTTAGGCACCACATGGACAGGACTTACCCATTTACTACTATCAACAGGATATATGACTCCAGCATCAAGCAATTTCAAAATTTCCTTTTTAACCACTTCTTGCATTTTAGGATTTAATCTCCTAAGTGGTTTTACTGTGGGCCTACTTTCATCTTCTACAGTAATCCTGTGCATACAAAGAGAAGGGCTAATCCCTTTGATATCATCCATTGTATAACCTATTACCTTTCTATACAACCTAAGTTGTTTCAAAAGTTTTTCAGTTTCAGATGGATTCAATTCAGCATTGATAATCACAGGATATGTGGAATTAGGACCAAGAAATTCATACCTTAATAAAGCTGGTAAAGGTTTTAATTCCACATTGGGGCTTACCACTTTGTCACACATGACCTCAGTATCATGTGGGGCCTCAGAGCAATCAGATGTTTCTGTCAGCTCAATCATGAAAATAGTTTCAAGTGGGTCATTAGGAAGGGTTGATTCCTTTACCACTTGTTCGACAAAATCCACAGTACAGCAAACATCATTATAAGGTTTTTCTAAAACATTTTTCAAGTTGAAATCAACCTTTTGGTCTCCAACAGTTAGAGACAACTTACCATTCTTGACATCAATCACAGCACCTGCAGTTGCTAAAAATGGTCTGCCTAAAATAATAGGAATCAAAGAATCTTCGTCCATTTCAAGCACAACAAAGTCAGCAGGTATAAAAAATTTTCCTATCTTAATAGGAACATCCTCTAAAATTCCTACAGGATATTTTACAGATCTATCAGCCAATTGTAAAGACATCCTAGTAGGTTTTAGTTCACCCAATCCTAACTTTTCAGCAACAGATAATGGCATTAAACTCACACTCGCTCCTAAATCACACAATGCTTTATCTATATTCATGTCACCAATCATGCAAGGAATAGAGAAACTACCTGGATCTTGGAGCTTGGGTGGAAGTTTCTTTTGAATTAGAGCACTGCACTCTTCAGTAAGTGCTACTGTACCATCTTCCTCCAGTCTTCTTTTGTTGGACAGAATGTCCTTCAGGAACTTTGCATATGTGGGCATTTGCTGCAAAGCATCTGTAAAAGGAATATTAATATACAATTTCTTTAAAACATCAAGGAACTTACCAAATTGTTTGTCCAACTTTGCTTTAGCTAAGCGTTGAGGAAATGGAATGGGAGGTTGATATGGCTTAACCTCCTCCTTCTTTTCTTGTGGTTTCTCTTCTTCAATTACTGGATGAGATGAAGATTCATCGACTTTCCTTTCCTCCTTTGCTGTCTTGTCAACTGGACCATCGTATTGAGTACCACTTCTAAGAGTGACAGCCATGGTTTGGTTAGATGGTCCAGCCTCTGGTTTCCCAGGAAATGTTCCCGGTGCTCTTTGAGAATAGGAGGCTTGTTGGGCAATTTGATTTTCCAGTATTTTGTTGTGAGTGGCAAGAGAGTCCACTTTTGAAGCCAAGTTTTTTATTGCATCAGAGAATTCATCATTTTGTTTAAGTTGAGTACCTACAAATGTCTCCATCAAGGATTCTAGCTTTGATTTTTGTGGAATATAGGTTCCTTGTTGAGGTTTGTAGTTACTTTTGAATTGAGGTGGCCTATTTTGGAAGCCAGGTGGACCTTGTGGAGGTCTGTAGTTACCTTGATAGTTTCCATCATAGTTTCCAATAGCGTCCACCTGATGCATTTCTTGTTCTTGATTAGGGGTCATTGCTAAATGGCAGTTTGTAGCTCCATGTCCTGAAACACCACAAACTTCACAAACAATATTAGTAGCACCTGTTGACCCTATTTTATCAAGTTTTAATGTTAATGCTTCAACTTTGGCAGAAAGTAGGGAAAGAGCATTGTGAACACCTATTTCAGCCCATCCGCAAATGAAAAGAATTTAAGAAAAAAAAAAGAAAAAAAGAAGGGTTGACTCGGAAATGATCATTTCCGAGTGGAAGGACTCGAAACAGATCAAATCCGAGTGGAATATGCCACTGTTGAAGGAAAAACCGAGTAGAACTACTCAGAAATGATCAAAACCGAGTAGAACTACTCAAAAATGATCAAATCCGAGTAGAACTACTTAGAAATGATCAAAACCGAGTGGAACTACTCAGAATGGAGCAAATCCGAGTAGAACTACTCAGAAATGATCAAATCCGAGTAGAACTACTCAAAAATGATCAAAACCGAGTGGAACTACTCAGAATGGAGCAAATCCGAGTAGAACTACTCAGAAATGATCAAATCCGAGTCAAAATGAAGCATTTCCGAGTGGAATGAGTCAAAATCAAGAATTTCCGAGTGGAATGACTCGAAAAAAATCAAATCTGAGTGGGATCACTCAAAATGGGTCAGTTCCGAGTGAAATACTTCACTGTCAATGCTATTCCGAGTGAAAATAACCAAAAATCCAATTTCCGAGCCATTTTAGTCGGTTCCGTGTCCTCCTTTACACTCAACCTCCGAGTCCTCCTTCAAACCTTTCCCGAGCCCATTTCCATCAACTTCCAGTCGGACTTGACTGGCAATTCAGTCAGTTTGCTTCTTCAAACAAGAATCCGAGCCATTCCAACTTCCGAGTCATTCTCCTCAATTTTCAATCGGCTTCGAGTGAATTTCAAATCATTTCCCAATCGTTAGAGTCGGTTCTGAGGTTTTTACACTCGGAAAGGAGTATTCTCACTCGGCCTTCTATGGGGAATACCTTTTTCCACTCAGATTTGACTCCTAATGCTGACTGAGAGGGTGATCCGAGTGAGAATCACTCGGATTCCCCATTTTTTTGCTCGGATACTTCATCCTCACTCGGGTTTGACTGCGAGTGTGGATGAATATTGATTGGAAGGTGGATCCGAGCCATTCTCACTCGGATTACACCATTTTCTCTCGAATTTATACATCCTCACTCGGATTACACCATTTTTTCTCTCGGATTTACACATCCTCACTCGGATTTGACTGCCAGTGTTAATGAATACTGATTGGAAGGTGGATCCGAGCCATTCTCACTCGGATTACACCATTTTCACTCGGATTACACCATTTTTCTCTCGGATTTCCACTCTCTTCACTCGGATTCACATGCTGACTTGGATTCCACCCCAAAGTGGATCCAGGAATCCCGGAGGTGGCTGGCAGACAAGTGGCAAACAAGGGTGGAAGTGGGGGGAATTAAAAATTCCCACCCAGCCGTTGTCCCCCACTTCACTCTGAGTGGAGGCCTGAGCTGGCATTCCACTCGGAAGTGGAAGCCTGAGCTGGCCTTCCACTCAAACCAGCCTATAAATGGAAGGGGAAGGGCAGCTGAAGAGGGAAGGCATTTTGAGACGAAGAAACTCTGCCAAACCTCTGTTCTCTCTCTCTCAAGCCAAGTCTTCTCTCCCTCTCACTTCACTCACCCCTCACCTTTCAAACTCTCTTTACCCCAACATCCTCTACACTCTCACTCAACAGCACTCCTTCCAGCTCCCTTTTCCCTCTCGGACTTGCAATTCTAGTCCCAATCGTTCTTCTCTGCTCAAATTTCACTCGGTAAGCCTCTTTTCCACTCGGATTCTCACTGTTTCACTAGGATTTACTATTTTGCACTCGGTTTCCCTTATTTTCACTCAGATTTTCATTTGTTTCACTCAGATTTTTCACTGTTTCACTCAGATTCTCACTGTTTCACTCGGTTTTCCCTGTTTCACTCAGATTTTCATTGTTTCACTCAGATTTTCACTGTTTCACTCAGATTTTTCACTGTTTCACTCATATTGTCACTGTTTCACTCGGTTTTCCCTGTTTTTCACTCGGATTTTCATTGTTTCACTCGAATTTTCACTGTTTCACTCAGATTTTTCACTGTTTCACTCAGATTTTTCACTGTTTCACTCATATTGTCACTGTTTCACTCGGTTTTCCCTGTTTTCACTCGGATTTTCAATTTTTCACTCGGTTTTCTTATTTTTCACTCGGTTTTCTTATTCTTCGCTTGTTTTTTTTTCATTTTTTGCACTCGTTTTCCTCTTCCATTCAATTTTTTATATATATATTCATTTTTCTTAATCAGTGTCGTACGGAAAATACTTCCGTCTACACAGTTTTTATAAGATCCGTGCACGTGCGAAGCACTTCGCCTTGTATGGATTCTTCACTAAAATAATACCTATCAATATCTTCCTAATCTTTTTCCTAAAAAAAAACATTTTAAAGAACTACGTGACCCTGATTTCTCGAAAGCTCGAGAATACGTAGGAGCGGGAAACAGTTCCTGTCGGGCCCACCTTTCTTTATTTAATTTTTAGAGTTTTCTTTTTGTCTTGCTATCAAAAAGGAGGAGCGAGATTAATTTGGACGAGACGTCCTGTTAATCTCATATTTTTGAATATCTCTTTAAAGAAAAAAGGAGGAGCGAGATTAATTTGGACGAGACGTCCTGTTAATCTCATATTTTTAAATATCTCTTTAAAGAAAAAAGGAGGAGCGAGATTAATTTGGACGAGACGTCCTGTTAATTTCATATTTTTAAATATCTCTTTAAAGAAAAAGAAGGAGCGAGATTAATTTGGACGAGACGTCCTGTTAATCTCATGTAAATATTTTGTGTTGATCTTTGTTTATTTTTTTTGTTTGTTTTGTCGTTCCGTACATTTTTCTTTTTATGAAGAAGTTAAAATAATTGTTGGGTTAATTATAATGCGCGCTATCAAATTGAGGTAACCGTTTTTATAACGGACAGTCGTGAGGTGCTAATACCTTCCCCACCTGTAATCAGACTCCCGAATCATGGAATTTCATTTTTATAACCAGTGTTTTAACAAAAGGTTTTTCCACTATTTTATCCTAAAAAAAATATTGGTGGCGACTCCCTGTTTATTTTTTAAAACCGTTTCGAGGGTCGGCCGCGCCACCGCGATCCCGGTCGCGACAGATGGCGACTCCACTGGGGACTTAGAGAGTCAAGCCAGTCAATTTGATAGCGCATGTTTTAATTAGCGTATTAATTATTTAACTTCTTCTTTTATTTTATTTCCTTGTCAATGTTTAGTTCCTGTTTTGTTTATATTCTATCATTTATGTTCTGTAAATATCTGTATGATCATTGAACCCTAGGGTAGTCGACTTTATTTTGTTGCTCTATGTTTGTTCTATGTGCAGGATGAGTAAGGTACAGGTATTGAATGCCTCTTTCACACACTACACTCACAATTTGCACACACTTTTGAGTGGGACCCTATACCCGGGCCTAAATAAGCTTAAGATTAGGAGAGGTTGATAGCGGAGCCATTTGGGATGTACTTCCTGTCTGGTTACTGTGAGAACCTCAGCTAGAGTTCGACTTATTCATGGTGCTCACACTTAGTATACTTCTTACTATTTGTGATCCACATCATGAATAGGATCTTGGCTCTAGTGACCTTTAGAAGTTTTAGAACAAGCCACCTAATGCGAGGTATCACTGATAGATGAACTTTAGAACCATTAGGAGACCTCCAGAAAAAAAAAACCACCTTAAGGCACAAAGGGGCAAACTTTACTTCTACCTTTTCTCATTCTCACTTTTCCTTCTAATCCAAAATAGAGGATTACTTGCCCGTTTAGTGAATTACTTTTTTCAAAAAAATGACATACTTTTAACTAGTGATTCTTTAATGGGCAAATAGTTCTTTCTCTTTGTGCACAAGTCTTTGGGATTTGAGTTACGGATGTTTTGAATCAAAAAAGGGGTATAAAAAAAATCAAAAACAATCAAATTTTTTATTGACAATGATCAGAAAATCCATAGCTCACATGACCTTTGATTTGTCATAAGTTTTGTCAAATCGAAACTTCCCTGAATACAAAAATATTTTCAAAGTTACTAGGGGAGTATCGATTTGCAAAACACGTCAGTACTAGTGACTGATTTTCTCATTTCTCATGTTCTCGCAGGAAGCTATCAAGAGCTTAGCCAGCACCTCTGAGTGAAAGTATGGAAATTAACATGAGATCGGATAGTTGTGGTACAAATATACCTGAGTTGAAAAAATTACTGCATGTCAAGGCTAGGAAGGTCGATACAACCAGTCTGCAAGCATTAGGCAAGAAATTGGATATGAATCAGAAAATGTTTTTTTCAAGGAGATATGGGAGGATCCTAAAGTTGCTAGAAGTGGAAGTACAAGTCGAAGCAATTACTGCTTTGATTCAGTTTTATGACCCACCTCTCCGTTGTTTCACTTTCCAAGACTTTCAATTAGCTCCGTCTGTTGAGGAGTTCGAACAGATTCTGGATATGCCACTAGAGGGACAAATGCCTTACCGCCACCTTGGACGCCATGCGAATGTTCTTACCATTGCTGATATCCTAAGGATTAATGTGGAAGTCTTAAGAAGTAAGCAGCTAAATAGAAATCAAGTCCTGGGGTTTGATCGGGAATATTTTGAGAGGCACATGCACTTGCTGGCTGAGAAGGGAGATTGGGAGGCCTTCATGGATACTTTGGCTTTAACCATTTATGGTGTTATCTTGTTCCCCAACATTGACAATTACATAGACTATGATGCCATTGGCATTTTCCTTGCCCGTAAATTCAAGTCTGAAAATCCAGTCACTGCTATCTTGGCAAATATATATTACACCATGGACTTCTGTTCTACACAAGGTGGAAAAAGAATCATTTGTTGTCTACCTGCTCTGTATGTGTGGCTCACGTCACATTTTTCCACCAAGTCGGCAAAGTTGAATGTCCTATTTCTGGTCTGAAATTATGCCAGTTAGTAACAAAAAACGGGCGTGAATGGGCCAATCACCTGATGGGGCTCACAGCTGACAAAGTAAGGTGGTATCCACAATGGTTGAAGGTTGACACCATTATTCATCATTGTGGAAGCTACCCGAATGTTCCTCTTATGGGCACATAAGGATGCATTAACTACAACCCTGTCATAGCCAAATGGCAGTTAGCTTATCCATTGCTTGGGCCACCTGATGAAGAATCACTTATTCCTTTTGTCCTTTGCTACTCAAAAGGAGATTGTACCTCTGCTATTCGGGATATAGCAAATGCGTGGAAGATGGTCCACAGGCAAGGAAAAGAACTAGGAGCTCGAAGCCATGCCGTGAAGGACGAATACTACCGATGGATCCTGAATAGAGTTTCCATTGTCAAGCTGCCTTTCAAAAGTCCCTCCCATCTCCCGACAAGAATACCTGTTCCCTCACCTACTCTTGAAGAGGAAGCCTTGAAAGCTAAGATAGAGGAGTTAATTGTAAAAAATAAGAAGCTGGAGGAAGACCTGCTAAAATCTCAACAAGAATGTGCCCTTCAAAAAAGGGAGAACTCAGAAAGTAAGCGAACCATCAAGGAGATTGGAAAAAAACAGAAAGTTGAAAGAGATTACTTGAGGAAGCAAAGTCAATGCCTCCGAACAGCTAATACTCAACTGAGGATGAAGAGCAAGCAAAGGGATACTATGTTGGCTGACAAGCAACTCTTGAGAGATATGTTGGAAAAAGCCAAAGAGAATGAGCAAATTGCCTTGGTACAAAAAGAGCTCCTACAATTGCAAGTTGGTCAATTAGAGCATCAGCTTAATGAGGTGGTAGAAGCTTGCCAGCGAGAGATAAACGGCGAGCGACAGCACGCGATGGATACTGAGCAAGAATGTCGTGAGGCTATCCGTGTTTTGAAAGCTGAAATGACACAACAAGATGAAGTTATTCATTCATGGATGAATCGCTTCACCCACTTGGCACATTTGGCTAATGGAGTCCTGGAAGACCTCCCACTCCTGCTTAAGCAAGCTGAGGGGATGGTTAACCCTCTTAGTACCCTAAAAGAAATTGTAAACTTCCTTGATTACTGTAAGGAAAGGATTTGTAAAATGAGGGCCATGATTGCCCAAGCTAGGAATGATTGATTTACTTTTCTTGCATAAAAATTGGCAGCAGTAATGTACTTTGAAATTCAGAAAGAAGGATTCTTTTGTCTCCACAACCGTCTTATGTTAATTTCCATTTATCACATACTTATTACTCTTGAATGTGACGTTCTGAGGAATGGTTGGAGGTTACTGGCTGAGTTCCGTGATAACTTTGTGCACCATACTGTTTATTTTTCGATTACCATTTTTATTTAATGCTTTTTTTTTAACAATTTCGTGTTTTCACTTACAATAGACATTACGGGTAAACATCCTTATCTGACCCGACTCCAAACGAGACTCATGGCCGAAGTAGAAATCAGGGAAGAAGATTTCAGAAATGAGTTCAATCAGCTGAAAGAACAAGTAGCCGAGTTGACCAAGCTTCTGGAAAAGAGAATCACAGAAGGGGGTTCCTCTGCGGGTATTGAGAACAACCAACAGCAGCCTGCCACTGTACCACTCCCCCTTGGTTCTGACCCAGCAAGAACCCAAGTACCAAACACAATGACACCCCCTGTCACCATTCATGTTGGAAGACCTAACCCTGTCATTGAGACCCAGTTACCTTACGGCCAGTCTTATGCACAGCATACATTTGTCGGCCCTGACGGCAACCCAGTACCTTTTCCACTTTATGGCCTTCCACCAGGATACTATCCCCCGCTCGCTAACCAAGACGCCCATGACCAGCAAGCGATGAATCCTCACACTTCATACCCTACCCAGCCAAATATACCATCACTCCACCAAACCCAAAACACACAAGCTTCTGACCCACAAATTTACCAAACCCAAAACACGCAAGCCCATGACCCACAAACTCACCAAACTCAGAATATACAAGCCCCGATGACCCAGCTGACCTACAACACACAAGCCCAAAATACACGAGCCCAGGTGACCCAACCGAGTTATATTGCACAGACTATGGCCCAACCCCAAGGTCCTTCACCAAATACAGGCCTAACAAACCAGTCCCATGCTTTGCCTCCGTTCAACCAGCCACTCGGTTATCCGTATGGATATGGAACCCCCTATGGGACCAATCTCCAAGATGCAACCCGTATGGTCGCAGCTCCTCGAAAGGAAAAGATAGAAATCTTAGAAGAGCGTTTGAGGATGATGGAAGGCTCTGGAGGTTTTGGACTAATAGATGCTTCGGAGCTATGTTTAGTCACAGATGTTGTCCTCCCACCCAAATTCAAGATGCCAGACTTTGATAAGTATCGGGGAATGACTTGTCCAAAGAACCATCTCACGATGTACTGTCGAAAGATGGCGTCTTACTCTTCTAATGACCAACTCTTGATCCACTGCTTCCAGGATAGTCTAGCAGGGGCCGCTCTTACATGGTATGCTCACCTTGATCGGAACCATATCCGTTGTTGGAAGGACCTGGCAGATGCCTTCCTTAGACAATACAAGTATAACATGGATATGGCACCCAACAGGGTTCATTTACAAAACATGATGAAAAAGGACAGTGAAACATTCAAGGAATATGCCCAACGATGGAGAGAGACAGCGGCACAAGTGGATCCCCCATTATCGGAAAAAGAAATAGTCGCGATGTTTATTGATACGCTCCCATCACCTTTCTACGGCAAGATGATTCGTAGTGTTTCATCCAACTTCTCTGACATTGTGACTATCGGGGAAAGAGTGGAAAGCGGAATACGAACAGGAAAGATCATTCAGGGCTCATCTGGGGCAAGCATGACAAGAAGGCCGGCGCCTGGGAAAAGGGATGGAGAAACTAATTCCATCTCTTCTAATCAAAAGACGCTTTCGCCAAGACCATTTTTTCCTACTATGATTCAAGCTCCCAATCCTTATGTGGCCGCTACCACTCAGAGCCCGACAGCTTATACTCCCCACTTCCGTCCACCCATGGTAAGAGCGCCAGTACCGCAACCCGTGCCATACCATCACCCGCAACAAGTGACTCGACCACCCAATCATAATCAAAACACAAGAAATTCCAACAATGAACGCTCCCCTGTGCAGTTCGATCCAATTCCTATAACATACACCGAACTTTTTCCAATCCTCGTTCAGAAAGGTCTGGTAGCTCCATCCCCTATGAGGCCGTTGCAACCTCCTTACCCAAGGGGATATGACCCAAACGCTCATTGTGATTACCATGCTGGGGCACCAGGGCATTCCACAGAAAATTGCCTAGCTTTGAAGTATAAAGTAAGGGATTTGATCAAAGCCGACTGGATTAACTTTAAGGAAGGTAGCCCAAATGTTGCCACAAATCCCATGCCCAACCATGGAAATTCAGAGGTCAACGCCTTGGAAAATGATGAGGAGTGCGTTAAGAATGTTGCTGACATAAGAATGCCATTGAGGGTAGTTCATTCCCTTTTGCTTGAAAGGGAATTAATTGAAGGAACCTGGAGTGTGAAACATGATTGCGAACAGACTGCCGAACATCAAGGTTTCTGTGAGGTCCTTCAAAGCCTTATGGACAGCTATATTGTGCAGGTCTGTAAACGCCGTGGAGATGAGGTCGACATGATCGAGGAACAAACAGGGGCACGAATCCCTAAGCCCTTGACAATTTTTTACACCAGGAAACCCCAAGCAGCTCCTGTTTCTGTACAACCAACCATCACTATTCAAGCACCCACCCCGTTTGCGTTCAAAGATTCTCGGGCTGTCCCTTGGAAGTACAACGCAGATGTGATCGTTGCAAGCCCGGCAACAGGTGACCCGTCTCCTTCGTCTGTCACAAATATTGTAGGGGTAGGAGGTATAACCCGAAGTGGAAGAGTATACACCCCTCCAGAGCCGAAGAGGGATCAGGTTACCGGAAATGCCAAGGTGGACAAAGAAGGGGCCAATGGCGAGATCAAAAGGGCCGTGACTGATGAAGAAGCCCATGAATTCTTAAGGTTTATTCGCCAGAGCGAATATCAAGTGCTTGACCAACTGACCCATACTCCTGCAAAAATCTCTTTGTTATCATTGCTGATGAACTCTGAGCCACATCGGAAGATGTTGATGAAGGTCCTGAATGAGGCTCATGTCAGTCATGACATTCCCGTTGATAAGTTTCAAGGAATAGTGGGGCACATTATTGCAGATAACTATTTGACCTTCACTGACGACGAAATACCAACAGAGGGGATTGGGCATAACAAGGCTCTCCATATCTCCGTAAAATGCTGAGATTACATCTTAGCAAAAGTACTTATTGACAATGGGTCGTCCCTCAATGTCATGCCAAAGTCTACATTGGCCAAATTACCATTTGATGGGACTTTTATGAAGCCAAGTGCCACGATAGTACGAGCTTTTGATGGAACTCGGAGGGAGGTTATGGGTGAGATTGAGCTGCCCATACAGGTTGGGCCGTGCACGTTCCAGGTCCTTTTTCAAGTCATGGATATCTCGCCTGCCTATAGTTGTTTATTAGGCAGGCCGTGGATCCATTCTGCTGGAGTGGTACCCTCTACCCTGCACCAAAAATTAAAATTCATAGTTGACAACAAACTGATAATTGTTTCTGGTGAGGAAGACCTTCTGGTCAGCAAACCTCTGTCAACCCCTTACATCGAGGCAGCAGAAGAGGCCCTTGAAACTTCTTTCCAAGCATTAGAGATAGCAAACGCTACCTATGTGGGGGAAGGAGCCACAATGGCAAAAGCTTGCATGCCAAGTGCATCTTTAATGATGGCAAAGATTATGCTGCGTGGAGGGTATGAACCTGGAAGAGGGCTAAGACGTGCTTTGAATGGAGAAATAGAACCAATACGCCTGCTTGATAACATAAATGGTTTTGGGTTAGGATACCGGCCCACGGCTGCCGACAGAAAAAGGGTAGAGGAAGCGAAGAGAGAAAAAAGGGCTGCTCGTCTTACTGGCAGAGATCCTCATACCGTAAGAGTCCCCATCTGTGATCTCTACCAGAGCTTTCGGAGCGCCGGACTAATGCCTCCAGACCAAGTCGCTGTCATTGAAGAAAACCCTTGTGATAGTGTTGATTTTGTGATTGCTTGTCCACCAGGCCAAGAACTTCATAACTGGGAGGCCATCGAGTTCCCCACGACTTTGAATGTTTTGCCAAAGTAATTTGTTTATGCTTTAAGTACTTATTCGTCCCTCTGCTCTGCCTAAAGCTTTAGGACCTTTCCATGTAATAAAGGCGAAAAAACTTGTTTTTATCATTTTCATCAATAAACGCGTATCGTAATTCAAAAAAAAAAAAACTCTTCGTGTATCCCTTATCCTTGTTTTAAACCCTTCTTCTTACTCGCTTGTTCTTTCTTTTTATTTGCCATATCACACTAAATTGCAGATCTGAAAGTGACTCCTTTGAGGAGAGTGAGGTCGCAATCCCGTTTCCCGACTTCGATCACCCAGTTGATTACGCTGATGAGGAAGGTAGGGAAGATTGTGAACCACCGCCTGAAATGACAAGGTTGTTAGAGCAAGAGGATGAAGGGATTCAACCCTACCTAGACATAGTTGAGGTCATTAATTTGGGGAATGAAGAAAATAAGAAGGAAGTCAAGATCGGCACTACCCTAAGCAGAGAACAAAGAGGAGATTTAATCAAGTTGTTAATAGAATTTTGTGATGTCTTTGCCTGGTCTTATCAAGATATGCCTGGGCTCGATGCTAGCATTGTCGAGCATAGACTACCCTTGAAACCTGAATGCCCACCAATAAAGCAGAAATTACGCCGAATGAAGCCAGAAATGCTTTTAAAGATCAAAGAGGAGGTTAAGAAGCAATTTGATGTTGGGTTCCTAGCTGTGGCAAAATACCCTCAGTGGGTAGCCAACATTGTCCCTGTCCCTAAAAAGGATGGAAAGGTACGGATGTGTGTGGATTACCGAGATTTGAATAGGGCTAGTCCCAAGGATGATTTTCCCCTACCACAGATCGATGTTTTGGTTGATAATACAGCTCAGCATTCCATTTTCTCCTTCATGGATGGTTTCTCGGGGTATAATCAAATTAAGATGGCACCTGAAGACATGGAGAAGACCACGTTTATTACTCTATGGGGTACATTTTGTTATAAGGTGATGTCCTTTGGGTTGAAAAATGCTGGGGCAACTTATCAGAGAGCAATGGTGACTCTTTTCCATGATATGATGCACAAGGAAATAGAAGTCTACGTGGATGACATCATTGCCAAGTCTAGAACAGATGAAGAGCACATTAGCGATCTAAGGAAGCTTTTTGAACGATTAAGAAAGTTCAAGCTAAGATTGAACCCCGCCAAGTGCACTTACAGTGCAAGGTCGGGCAAGCTGCTAGGATTTATAGTAAGTGAAAGGGGAATAGAGGTTGATCCCAACAAAGTTAAGGTGATTCTTGAGATGCCTCCTCCCCATACAGAAAGAGAGGTCCGAGGATTTTTGGGAAGGCTCAATTATATCGCCAGATTTATTTCACAATTGACGGCAACTTGTGAACCCATCTTCAAGTTACTCCGCAAGAATCAACCAGGGCGATGGGATGAGAATTGTCAAGCAGCTTTCGAAAAGATTAAGCAATACCTACAAGAACCACCAATTTTGGTGCCCCCAGCCCCAGGAAGGCCACTTATATTGTATCTGACTGTATTGAACGAATCCATGGGCTGCGTGTTGGGACAACACGATGAAACTGGAAAGAAGGAACATGCTATCTACTACTTGAGCAAGAAGTTCACTGATTGTGAAATGAGGTACTCCGCTTTAGAGCGGACTTGTTGTGCGTTAGCATGGGCCGCTAAGCGCCTAAGGCAGTACATGTTGAGTCACACCACTTGGCTAATTTCTAAGATGACCCCGTCAAGCACATTTTTGAAAAACCTGCTCTGACTGGAAGGATCGCTCGCTGGCAAGTGTTGTTAACTGAGTACGACATAATATATGTCACTCAAAAAGCTATAAGAGAAAGTGCCCTGGCTGATTACTTGGCACACCAACCCATCAATGATTATCAGCCGATGCAATTTAACTTTCCGGATGAAGATATCATGACATTATTCAATGAAGAAGGTGGTCAAAAGGAGAAATGGACCCTGAGATTTGACGGAGCTTCTAATGCATTGGGGCATAGAATTGGGGCTATCTTGATTTCACCCGATAAGGAATTTATCCCTATCTGCGCCAGATTGTGTTTTGACTGTACCAATAATATTGCTGAATATGAGGCATGCTCATTAGGAATCCAAGCGGCGTTGGATGTAAAAGTAAAGTTGTTAGAAGTTTATGGGGACTCTGCTTTGGTTATTCATCAATTGAAAGGCGAGTGGGAGACTAGGGACAGTAAATTGATTCCTTACTATGATCACATCAAGGAAATGATCAAGGAGTTTGACGAGATCTCTTTTCATCACGTTCTCCGGGATGACAATCAAATGGCTGATGCTTTAGCTACCCTTGCCTCAATGTTCAAAGTAAGTAGTGACTACGATATGCCTCTCATCGAAGTAAAGAAGCACTGTGAGCCTGCATACTGTCAAATGATGGAAAAGGAGTCTGATGGGAAACCTTGGTACCATGATGTTAAGAGATATATCCAGAGTCAAGAATACCCCGAGGGTGCTACAGAAAATGATAAGAAGACCCTAAGGCGACTCGCCATGGGTTTCTTCTTAAATAGGGATGTGCTTTACAAAAGAAACTATGACTCTGTCCTTCTTCGTTGTGTTGATGCTGATGAGGCAAACGAAATCATGAAGGATGTTCATGAAGGATCTTTTGGGACTCACGCTAATGGACATGCCATGTCTAGAAAGATTTTGAGGGCTGGTTATTACTGGATGACCATGGAAGCGGATTGCTTCAAGTATGTCCGAAAATGTCACAAATGTCAGATATACGCTGACCATATTCATGCACCCCCGTTATCCCTAAATGTCTTGACGGCACCATGGCCCTTCTCAATGTGGGGCATGGATGTCATTGGACCCATCGAGCCAAAAGCTTCAAACGGTCATCGTTTCATCTTGGTCGCCATCGACTATTTCACCAAATGGGTAGAAGCAGCTTCATATACCAGTGTAACAAGGAGTATTGTGGTCAAATTCATCAAGCGAGAACTGATATACCGATATGGCCTACCAAGTCAGATCATTACTGACAATGGTACGAATTTGAATAACAAAATGATGAAGGAACTCTGCGAAAGCTTCAAGATTCACCATTACAATTCCTCTCCTTATCGACCTAAAATGAATGGGGCAGTTGAGGCGGCCAATAAGAACATCAAGAAGATAGTGCAGAAAATGGTAGTCACCTACAGAGATTGGAGCGAGATGCTCCCTTTCGCTCTGCATGGGTATCGCACCTCGGTTCGAACCTCGACAGGGGCAACCCCGTTCTCCCTCGTATATGGAATGGAAGCAGTTTTGCCTTTTGAAGTAGAAATCCCATCCCTTCGGGTAATGATGGAAGCAAAATTAGAAGAGGCTGAGTGGGTTCAAGCTCGACATGACCAATTAAACTTGATTGATGGAAAAAGATTGACTGCCCTCTGTCATGGTCAGTTGTATCAGAGGCGTATGAAACGAGCATTCGAGAAGAAAGTACGGCCTCGACAGTTTCAAGAAGGAGACCTGGTACTCAAGAAAATTTTACCAATTCAAAAGGACAATCGAGGCAAATGGACTCCTAATTATGAAGGACCATATGTTGTGAAGAAGGCTTTTTCTAGAGGAGCCTTAATACTCACTAATATGGATGGCCCGGATTTCTCAATGCCTGTAAACACAGATGCAGTGAAAAAATACTATGCTTAGGGAGGAGATGTCAGAGCAAATAAAAAAAAACAAAAGAAAAACAAAAAAACAAAAAAACAAAAAAAAACAACAAACAAAAAAAACAAACAAACAAACAAAAACAAAAACAAAAACAAAAAAAAAACGAAAAAAAGGAAGAAAAGAAAATTAATGCTCGCTAAGCTGAAAACCTGAAAAGGCGGCTTAGGCAAAAGTTAGAGTGACCCGGTGAGTCGAAAACCCGAAAAGGGCGGCTCAGGCAAAAGTTAGGGTCAAATTTCTGGCAATGCGAATGATCCTCTGGCTCAAAGAAGTACGAGTCCAAGCTCGTGCACGTGAATCACTGTCGAACTTACCTTTCCAAAAGCAAGGTCGAAGGGTGAACATGAAGTCGTGTTAGGGGTTAAGGCTCTCATCAGTCTCAGAGATTCACTGGAGGATCCATGAGTCTTCCCAGTTTTCATTTATGCTGGACCTATGTGACCTCATTCATTTCATTTACCTTCTTTATTTTTTTTCTCTGTACTTGTTTAACGTGCATGAATAAAGTTCACCCTCTTCGATACGTGTTATGAATTTGGTTGATCTGATAAAAACATGTATTTTAACAAAGTAAAATGGAAGATTGGTAAACATTTAAAGTCACAAGGGACAAGATGCTCCTGCTACTCGACCTCATCATAGGTGATCATCGCAGGGACTTGGCCAGACACGCGCTCCGAAGCTATGGTTGCCTCATTCATTCTACTTCGTCCATGAGTTCTCGTAAGAGTCGCGGTTTCACAGGACTTACCCGATTTTGAAACTTATCTTTGCGTTACTTACCATTTTTCTGTAGGTTATCTCACAGATAGTCATGCCAGGCACTAACACCCCAATCAAGCCCTTCAAATCCCTTCCTTGAATCGCCCGAGTTGACACTTCTCAAAATTCCTTCCTTAAAACGCCAAGGTTGGCACCTTCCAATGTTTTACTCTTTCATCAGGCACCTTCAAACTCTCATCCTCAATTACTAAAGTCCGTGCCTCTTGAAATATCCTCCCCAGTGGAATCATTCGCCAAAGATGGCACTCCTCAGGATCTCTCTCCCCAATGAATCCTAAACTTTCCATCAAGAGGCAGTACCTGAACCACCAAATTCTTCCCCAGTGATACTACGCTTCCCAAATAAGCTCAACTGGGACATCTTCCCAAATTCCTTTTGTTATAACCATTCTCCAAGAATCCTTCAATCATGTCAAACTGGGGCATCTCCCCAGATTTCTTCCTTTCCAGTCATGAGGCGTTTCTCCAAACTTTTTCCAACTTGTCAAACTGAGGCATCTCCCTAGATTCCCCCAAAGCTCTTTAGATCATGTCAAACTGGGGCATCTTCCCCAGGTTGTTATCTTTTGTCAACCCAAAGGCGGTACCCCATGCTCCTGGGAAGTTTGAACTGGGACATTACCTCGGGTCTCACTCCGTCAAAAGGAAATGCACCCCCAAGCCTCTTCAACCGCCCTAACTGGGACATCACCCCAGATTCTTCTCCCGACCTTGAGGAAGTACCCCTAAATCTTCTAATCTTTCCAAAAATTGGAGTATTCGTCCCAGACCTTTTCCCATTTCTTCTCTCTCCTAATCAAAAAGCAGTTCCCCAAATCATCCAAGATAGCTTGAACTGAATCATCCCCAGATTTCTTTCCTTTAGTAAGCCCATCATGCATCCCCAGTTGACCCCACCTTTTACTTTCTGTCCTCCTATTCAGGCATCCTTTACTTTTTCATTCGCCTATCAAGGCATCCTTTACTTTTCCAGCCGCCTATCAAGGCATCCTTTATCTTTCCAGCCGCCTATCAAGGCATCCTTTATCTTTCCAGTCGCCTATCAAGGCATCCTTTATCTTTCCAGCCGCCTATCAAGGCATCCTTTATCTTTCCAGCCGCCTATCAAGGCATCCTTTATTTTCCAGTCGCCTATCAAGGCATCCTTTATCTTTCCAGCCGCCTATCAAGGCATCCTTTATCTTTCCAGCCGCCTATCAAGGCATCCTTTTACTTTCCAGCCGCCTATCAAGGCATCCTTTATTTTCCAGTCGCCTATCAAGGCATCCTTTATTTTTTCCAGCCGCCTATCAAGGCATCCTTTATCTTCCAGCCGCCTATCAAGGCATCCTTTATTTTCCAGCCGCCTATTCAGGCACCATTTACTTTCTTATCCGCCTATTAAGGCATCCTTTATTTTCCAGCCGCCTATCAAGGCATCCTTTATCTTCCAGCCACCCATTCAGGCACCACTTACTTTTTTGCCCGCCTATTCAAGTATCCTTTACCTCCTGTCCGCCTATTCAGGCACATCCTTTACTTCCTGTTCGCCTACTCAGGCACCCTTTACTTTCCTTTCTACCGGGAATCAACCCTGATCTTCTCACCTCCTGTTAACTGAGAGGCTCAAGTGTCAATTCCTGGGTTTTTCCCCTGCATCTAATACTTTGACAAAGGTGTTCACGTCTTTACTCCCTTTCCATTTCAAAAGCAAGAAGAAACTTCATGCTTTTCTCAAGGAAAGGAAGTAAAGAGGGGCATCTGTGAACACCTATTTCAGCCCATCCGCAAATGAAAAGAATTTAAGAAAAAAAAAGAAAAAAAGAAGGGTTGACTCGGAAATGATCATTTCTGAGTGGAAGGACTTGAAACAGATCAAATCCGAGTGGAATATGCCACTGTTGAAGGAAAAACCGAGTAGAACTACTCAGAAATGATCAAAACCGAGTAGAACTACTCAGAAATGATCAAATCCGAGTAGAACTACTCAGAAATGATCAAAACCGAGTGGAACTACTCAGAATGGAGCAAATCCGAGTAGAACTACTCAGAAATGATCAAATCCGAGTAGAACTACTCAGAAATGATCAAAACCAAGTGGAACTACTCAGAATGGAGCAAATCCGAGTAAAACTACTCAGAAATGATCAAATCTGAGTCAAAATGAAGCATTTCCGAGTGGAATGAGTCAAAATCAAGAATTTCCGAGTGGAATGACTCAAAAATAATCAAATCTGAGTGGGATCACTCAAAATGGGTCAGTTCCGAGTGAAATACTTCACTGTCAATGCTATTCCGAGTGAAAATAACCAAAAATCCAATTTCCGAGCCATTTTAGTCGGTTCCGTGTCCTCCTTTACACTCAACCTCCGAGTCCTCCTTCAAACCTTTCCCGAGCCCATTTCCATCAACTTCCAGTCGGACTTGACTGGCAATTCAGTCAGTTTGCTTCTTCAAACAAGAATCCGAGCCATTCCAACTTCCGAGTCATTCTCCTCAATTTTCAATCGGCTCCGAGTGAATTTCAAATCATTTCCCAATCGTTAGAGTCGGTTCTGAGGTTTTTACACTCGGAAAGGAGTATTCTCACTCGGCCTTCTACGGGGAATACCTTTTTCCACTCGGATTTGACTCCTAATGCTGACTGAGAGGGTGATCCGAGTGAGAATCACTCGGATTCCCCATTTTTTTGCTCGGATTACTTCATCCTCACTCGGGTTTGACTGCGAGTGTGGATGAATATTGATTGGAAGGTGGATCCGAGCCATTCTCACTCGGATTACACCATTTTCTCTCGGATTTATACATCCTCACTCGGATTACACCATTTTTTCTCTCGGATTTACACATCCTCACTCGGATTTGACTGCCAGTGTTAATGAATACTGATTGGAAGGTGGATCCGAGCCATTCTCACTCAGATTACACCATTTTCACTCAGATTACACCATTTTTCTCTCGGATTTCCACTCTCTTCACTCGGATTCACATGCTGACTTGGATTCCACCCCAAAGTGGATCCAGGAATCCCGGAGGTGGCTGGTAGACAAGTGGCAAACAAGGGTGGAAGTGGGGGGAATTAAAAATTCCCACCCAGCCGTTGTCCCCCACTTCACTCTGAGTGGAGGCCTGAGCTGGCATTCCACTCGAAAGTGGAAGCCTGAGCTGGCCTTCCACTCAAACCAGCCTATAAATGGAAGGGGAAGGGCAGCTGAAGAGGGAAGGCATTTTGAGATGAAGAAACTCTGCCAAACCTCTGTTCTCTCTCTCTCACGTTAAGTCTTCTCTCCCTCTCACTTCACTCACCCCTCACCTTTCAAACTCTCTTTACCCCAACATCCTCTACACTCTCACTCAACAGCACTCCTTCCAGCTCCCTTTTCCCTCTCGGACTTGCAATTCTAGTCCCAATCGTTCTTCTCTGCTCAAATTTCACTCGGTAAGCCTCTTTTCCACTCGGATTCTCACTGTTTCACTAGGATTTACTATTTTGCACTCGGTTTCCCTTATTTTCACTCAGATTTTCATTTGTTTCACTCAGATTTTTCACTGTTTCACTCAGATTCTCACTGTTTCACTCGGTTTTCCCTGTTTCACTCAGATTTTCATTGTTTCACTCAGATTTTCACTGTTTCACTCAGATTTTTCACTGTTTCACTCATATTGTCACTGTTTCACTCGGTTTTCCCTGTTTTTCACTCGGATTTTCATTGTTTCACTCGGATTTTCACTGTTTCACTCAGATTTTTCACTGTTTCACTCAGATTTTTCACTGTTTCACTCATATTGTCACTGTTTCACTCGGTTTTCCCTATTTTTACTCGGATTTTCAATTTTTCACTCGGTTTTCTTATTTTTCACTCGGTTTTCTTATTCTTCACTTGTTTTTTTTTCATTTTTTGCACTCGTTTTCCTCTTCCATTCAATTTTTTATATATATATTCATTTTTCTTAATCAGTGTCGTACGGAAAATACTTCCGTCTACACAGTTTTTATAAGATCCGTGCACGTGCGAAGCACTTCGCCTTGTATAGATTCTTCACTAAAATAATACCTATCAATATCTTCCTAATCTTTTTCCTAAAAAAAAACATTTTAAAGAACTACGTGACCCTGATTTCTCGAAAGCTCGAGAATACGTAGGAGCGGGAAACAGTTCCTGTCGGGCCCACCTTTCTTTATTTAATTTTTAGAGTTTTCTTTTTGTCTTGCTATCAAAAAGGAGGAGCGAGATTAATTTGGACGAGACGTCCTGTTAATCTCATATTTTTGAATATCTCTTTAAAGAAAAAAGGAGGAGCGAGATTAATTTGGACGAGACGTCCTGTTAATCTCATATTTTTGAATATCTCTTTAAAGAAAAAAGGAGGAGCGAGATTAATTTGGACGAGACGTCCTGTTAATCTCATATTTTTAAATATCTCTTTAAAGAAAAAAGGAGGAGCGAGATTAATTTGGACGAGACGTCCTGTTAATTTCATATTTTTAAATATCTCTTTAAAGAAAAAAAGGAGCGAGATTAATTTGGACGAGACGTCCTGTTAATCTCATGTAAATATTTTGTGTTGATCTTTGTTTATTTTTTTTGTTTATTTTGTCGTTCCATACATTTTTCTTTTTATGAAGAAGTTAAAATAATTGTTGGGTTAATTATAATGCGCGCTATCAAATTGAGGTAACCGTTTTTATAACGGACAGTCGTGAGGTGCTAATACCTTCCCCACCTGTAATCAGACTCCCGAATCATGGAATTTCATTTTTATAACCAGTGTTTTAACAAAAGGTTTTTCCACTATTTTATCCTAAAAAAAATATTGGTGGCGACTCCCTGTTTATTTTTTAAAACCGTTTCGAGGGTCGGCCGTGCCGCCGCGATCCCGGTCGCGACAAGCATCAACAGAGTACTTACCTGGTGTTTTAGAAGGTAATCCTCTCTCAGAGTTCTACTGGTGAGTGTTTTGAGCTATTTCCTCAATCAGGTTCTCAGCTTCATCAACATTTTTACTCATGAAGGCTCCTCCAGCTACAGCATCTAAAGAGATCTTTTGTGTGGAAGTTAGTCCATTATAGAAAATATGGATTGTCAACCACCTTTCTATCCCATGGTGAGGACATTCTCTTAGAAACTCTCTGTATCTTTCCCAGGCTTTATACAAGGATTCATCATCTCTTTGTGAAAAATTGATGATTTGTTTTCTCAGCACATTAGTCTTGTTCCTTGGGTACCATTTATTGATAAAAGCACTGGACAATTGTTCCCAAGTCGTGATGGATCCTTCAGGAAGAGAGTATAACCACGCCCTCGCTTTATCTCTTAAAGAGAAAGGGAAAAGTCTTAAGCGAATGGCATCATTGGTGGCTCCGTTCATTTTTAGGGTGTCACAGTATTCAAGAAAGATTTGAAGGTGAAGATTTGGATCTTCGGAGGGTAATCCTCCGAATTGGTTCTGTTGAACCATTGAGAGTAGTGAAGGCTTCAATTCAAAATTGTTAGCCTCCACTGTGGGTCTAAGGATGCTAGATCCTCTCCCATTAGTGCTTGGAGCGGCAAAATCTCTTAAGGGTCTGTGTTGGTCTGCCATTTGTTTTTCTTTTTGTTCTTTTTGTTCTTTTTGTTGTTTTTGTTGTTTTCTCAAAGCTCTAAGGGTACGTTCTATCTCAGGGTCAAATCCTAAGTTTAGATCGACACTATGGCTTCGTCGCATAAATAGAAAATAAATGACCAATAAAACAAATAATTACAAAAATAAAACAACAACAGATACACAGAATATAGAACAAAATACAAAATTACAAAGAAAATAAAAATATTAACAAGTATGATCTAATCGAATTTCAATATTGCCGATATTTGAGGGACAACAGTCCCTGGAAACGGCGCCAAAAACTTGACAGGGCCCGCAAGCGCACGGGTTATGTCGCGTAATATAAAAGATTATCGTTCTCCACAAGGACTGTGTTCAAAGTACCAGCATATTGAAATTTAATTATCCACACAATTGATTTTTAAGGTTTTTGTAAAATAAAACACAATTTAAAAATCTAAATTTAGAAACAAAATTTACTTGACACTTAAAAAAAACCAGTTGAGAGTATCTTGGGATTTTGGGGGATTAAGACTCTATTTTATATTTAATGAATTTTAACTTTTCATAAATAAGAATCGAATTAAGTTTTCCAAGGAGAATTTTCCAAAAGCTAATTAATATGTTCCTCTCGGAATCCTACTAATGTACCTAACCTATGGAAAGCGCTGCTTAATCCTCAGAAAGGCCCATTATCGTTTTATGAAAATTCCTTTTATTTCCTCAAAAGAATTTTGATTACTTTCACGGTTTTACCGAGGTCACAAAAAGCATTTTAAAAATCTTAGGTTTAGTTCAAAGCTTTCCGGTAAAAATAAATCTCTCGATACTATTTATTACCTAAACTTACTAATATACCCGTAAGTATACAGTTTTAACATTTAGGTTCTTGTTAGGAATTACTAAAAGCATTAAGCATAATTGAACTAAATGGAAAATAGAAATTTATTTAATTCCAAGTCAAAATAATATTAAAATAAAATATTATCATACCCCCTTTATCCCAAGATAATTGATTTAGCTACTCATGAAATAATTCAAATTCATATAAATAATGGAAAAATAAAACATACAAGATATGGTAAAAATAAAGACTTACGGGTTTCTCCAAAAGCTCAGAATAATTTACCACTGTATTTCCTTGTTGCAATATTCCTCCACCAATTACAAATTGGAACACTTAATTTCACAATCCTCACAACTCTTACACAAAATAAAAGAAAGAAAAAGAAAATAAAAAGGGAAAGAAAATAAAACAGAGAAAGAAAACGAAAGAGAAAGAAAAGAAAAGGAATGAAGCTGATGAAGAATGGGATTCCTCTCTGCTTGGATTGCTTCTCCTTTTATAGGCGAAGGAAGGGAGGAAGCCAGCTAAGAAAACGCGTTGCAAGTTGGAAACTTTCGGTGCATGTGATTTCCAACTGTTCCAGTTGTCTCTAATTTGCGTATTTTTGTTGTTTCCAATAATTCGGCGCATGATTTCACTGATGAATCGATTCCTCCAGTTCATTTTTACCTTTAAAACAGCGTGTGAATCGATTCCTAAAGGTGGGAATCGATTCCCAGCATGATGAATCGATTCCTGGCCTTCATGAATCGATTCCTGACCTTTCAAACATCAATGAATAGATTCCTATAAGGGGGGAATCGATTCCCAGCCCTATGAATCGATTCCCAACAGCCTTGAATCGATTCCTAGCTTATGTTTCACATGGGAATCGATTCCTATAAGGGTGAATCGATTCCTACCCTTTCCTGGAAGTGTTTTCTTGCATTTTTGAGGCGTTTTGGACAGTATACCTCATGGTTCTTGATTATTTTCATCCTTTGGCACTTTGATCATCTTTTTGGGTTCTTGAATCCATTTTCCATTTATATTCATTCATTCTTAAAATGGATCATCAATAATTCCAAATCTATTAATTTCTGCAAAATAAAAGTACCCGAGTAGAATATAGTGGAAAGAAAGCAAAAATCACAATAAATAAAGGAAATACAGTGCATAATGATTAAAATCCTAAGTAAACTAAATCTAATTTATTGTGTTATAAAACACTTATCAAGCACCACCCTCAGGAATCATGTTATACGAGATAGAGGCCATCTTGTTCTCTTGAAGCTGTTAAGCTTGATCTACCAAGAGTCAAGCTCTAATACCACTTGTTAGTCAAGTGGCCTCAATACTCAAGAGGGGGTGAATTGAGTTTTTAAAACTTTTGCTTAGAAAGCCTTTGAACTTGATCCTTTTTTTACAAAAGATAATTATATGCAAGAGACAACAAGTATGGAGCAAGAAATGAGATAGAAAAGAAGTGTAGAATTCACTTTGGCAATATATCGAACACTTGGTATGCAAGAACTTAACTTAGCTAAATCAATCAATTTTAAGTAATGCAATCACAACCAAAACAATAACCCATCCAGATGCAAGATTCAAAATGCAACAAAGTAAGGAAGAAAAGCTTGCAAACCGATATAACGAGTTCCACCACCTCGGTGTACGTCTCGCCTTCAAGTAACTCACTTGAAGGATTTCCACTATTGAAGTTTAGAGATACAAGCTATGAGCAATTGCAGCTTCCTAGTGTCCCACACTCAAGAACTCAATCCTCACTAGCACAAGGGTACCCCACCCAATCTCTCAAACTCTCAATACCTAAAGGTTGAACCCCAACCTTTGTGACCACTCAAAACTAGAGTGAAACTTTATGTTTGGTGTTTGTGTTTAGAAGCAAATAACTCTCTCAATAGAGTAGATATACAATTGAAAGCACTCTCAATCTAATGACTCTCTAAGAGAAGAGAGAATATACAAGTTTAAGCTCAAAGTTTCAGAATAATGAAATTATACATAGAAAACAAACTCACAAGGCACAAGTACAAGTTATGAATGATCCTTCCTTGATGTCTTGAGTAGCTTGAATGAATGATGCATTTATAGGCCTTAGAGAGGAGCTTTAGAAGTTCATAGACGTTGCACATCATGGGTATATGGATGGAAAATAGAGAAGTAAGCTGGATCTGTACTTTAAAAAAATTTTCCCCATATTCTGGCACTAAGGTAATCGATTACTCCTCGAGCTATAATCGATTATACTTCATTGTATTCCATTAATTTAAGTGCCCAGTAGCTGCGTAATCGATTATGTCTTTCCCTATAATCGATTGGTGATCAAACAGAGACCATGTAATCGATTAGTATACCCTTGTAATCGATTATGAATTATACCTGATGCATTTAATTTTTATACGCAGCACTGTAATCGATTGTATTTTATGTTGTAATCGATTATGAGTGAAATAGAACCAATGTAATCGATTGTCCAAGCCTTGTAATCGATTAGGCAAAATACCTGATACATTATACCATTTGTTGTAGCATTGTAATCAATTATCATCCTTTCTGTAATCGATTAGGTGCATTCCAGAATCAAGGTAATCGATTATACCAGTGCTATAATCAATTATGACATATACCCGATACATTTATTTTCTGTTTCGTAGCTCTGTAATAGATTAGGTTCTTCTTGTAATCGATTATGCTTATGCATAAAGCTCAAGTCTGGTCTTTGATTCAATGTAGGCTCTTTGTACTTCTTTGTTTTAAAACTTCCTAGAAGTTTGTGCATATTGTCCTTGGCATTTTGAGTCTTCATGAACTTCATTTATCATTTCATGATTCTTTAATTTGTTTATTTTGTCATTATTAAAATCCTGCAATAATTTTCAAACACACAAGTATGGAAATTAGTGTTTTTAGTGAAAACAACATTTATGGAATTTAATTAGTATGTTAGTAAGGATTAAGTAATTATTTAAGAGGAAGAGACTTGGTACTTTAAGAGGTATTGCATGTGAATCAAGTATTGGTTGAATGATAATTTTTCTATGACTTAGGATAAGTCAATATAACATTACAACAATTATTAAAGAGGTTGAATGATTTTAGTTATTAAAAGACAAAGTTTATAAGGTTTTTGTAGTGAAAGGCTTGTTGGTTTCTTGGATAAAGATATTATAAGTAAATTATAATAATATGGAAAAATTATTTAAAAGCTTAGAGAAGCTTAATGGATAATTATTGCTCCTTTGGCAAATTATAGGGCATGTTCTAGGCCTTTAAAGTGTTGAAAATATTAGAAAAGGGAAACAAGCTTCTAGAATCGCAAAGATAAAAATTTTAAATAAGCTTAGTATGATGTTGTATATATGATGAGCAAAATTGTTAACATCAAAATAAATTTAGTATGATGTTGATGTGGTTCTACATTTATTTAATGTAGGATTTAATCATTTTAGTGAAGCGGCGCTGAGTACTTCTCTTGAGGCAAGAAAGGAGTATATTTTCTAAATGCATGCGCAATGTTTATTGATAATATATAGTTATGTTGGAGTACAATTGCATTGTTGCCTTGAATGAATATTCTACCTCTTATGTGTGAAATTAAATAGGATTGTCATGAATATGACTTCTTGGCTATATTATATTGTAATTGAGTGAATTGATGATTTAGAGGACTTGGTGATAAATTATATACCTTGGAGAGTGTTGTGATTTGTTACATGCTACTAACCAAAATATTAAGGGTAAAATATACCCTTAAGTGAGAGGGTGAGAAATTCTTGTGAACCTGAGGCTAGTTGATGGGGACAGCCCCCACCAATCAGGGGCACTTCAAGGAATAGGAGGGCCAATGACAAGATCCAAGGCCAAGAAGACCAAAGCCACCTTACAAAGGCTAATTCTCACCCTCCTTGAAGACATAACCAAGGAGCCACAAAGGACTTCCAAGCTTACTCATTTGATCATGTGGAAGGATGAACAGCAGAGGGCCTAGCACAAATGGCCTAGCCTCAAGAATAGGGTAGTGTAAGAGTTGAATGACCTGTGTTCAAATCCTACCTAGACCCATTTTTCTTTATTTATTTTTCCTTTGTAATTTTCGGTTTTTGCAACTATATTTCAGCATTGTCCCACTAAGACTTAGTGGTGGGCGGTTACCCTTGTTTTTAGGTAGTGGAGTAGTGTGTCTTTTGTCTTGTTTAGCCAAGTTATACAAAACCGAATCAAGGGAGGAAAAGGGGACAGAAGTTGATTAATGAATTTTTCTAAGTTTTGTAAACTTAATGGTGAGTGTGATGCTCTTGGTCCTTGTGTGAAGCAAGGTTGATTAACCATGTATTAGTGTGATACTTGTGTATGAATGCTAGTCCATTATGGAGGTGTGATGCTGTCCATCTTTATCATTTTATTTCATGCGTTTTTGTTTTTATTCTACCCTTGTCTTTCCATTGAATTTTAAAAAGAATTCTGAACTCTAAAAGAATTAAAACAAAAAAATCAAGGAACCTTAGTTCAATTGCCAAGTTGCGTTAGTTGTCATGATATTGCGTTATCTTCCATTAAAGTGAGCAACTGAAAATCACGTGTGAATGAGTTAGCTTGAACCTTAAATCTTTCATGGAATCTAAATCCTAACAATCTTGGTCAAGTTGCTAATGAATTTTTGGTCCTTATAGCAACCATAACTTACTCAATTCAATCTTCACTCTAGATTTCACCATTTCCCTTGTATTGTGTACGTTTGGTGTGTCTTCTCCCTTTTTGTGGCAGCCGTTCAAATCATCTAGAAATCAGCCCTTGTCGGTCCTCAACAAGATCCACATCATTTGGTATCAAAGCTCTTGGAGTCAAGGGCTTAAAATTTCTTGGACAGCACCCAAAAAGGTATTTCGAATTCCATCATCTTCAATTAATCCATTCTGATTCTAAATGCCTAAAGTTGATAATTAGGGCTGTGAAAAGAAAAGGAAAATTGTCAAAAAAACGAAAAAAAATGTATCCTAAATGTTTGAATCTTGCATGTCTTTGCCTTTGATTCTAGTCTAAATCTAGTATTGTTTGTGCGTCTTTTGTATGTCTTTGCCTTTGATTCTTGTCCAACTCTAGTATTGTTTGTGAGTCTTTTGTATGTCTTTGTCTTTGTTTGTAGTCTAATTCTAGTACTGTTTGTGTGTCCTTTTTGGTGTCTTGTTTTTTGTTGGCCTCTAGTGATAGGAGCATACCTCTATTTGCCATTATTAGCATATTGCATTAGGTAGAGCATTTGTGTATGGGCTGAACTGTACTCGTGACTCTCAAGGATTGAATAGCATCAAGAGTGGTAAAAGGCTAGAGTGAAAATTACATTACTAGAAAAAGCCAAAATTTGAGTGAAACACTTGAGAGAAATTATTTGTGAGTTCCAAACAGAAGTTGTTATAATTGTTTTTCACCTTGTATAAGTGTTTTTAGTGATGGCAGAACAGGGTGAACAAGGGGGCCTTAATCCATTTCAAATGCAAGCTCTAACTCAACATCTTGAGAGGCTATTCCGACAAGCCACTGACGAAATACATGAGAGAATTGACCAGTTAGAGAATGAAAGGAGAAGTCCAAGGATGCATGGAGGAAGGATGCCAAGACGTGAAGAAGATAGGAGGACTAGGGAGCAGTGGAGCAATCCCCTTCAAGGGATAAAACTAAACATTCCTTCTTTTACAGGCAAAAATGATCCGGAGGCATATTTGAGTTGGGAGCTTAAGTTAGAAAATGTATATGCTTGTGGAGAGTTTGAGGAAGAGCAAAAGGTGAGATTGGCAGCCGCTGAGTTCTCACACTATGCCTTGGTATGGTGGCATAAACTTCAGAGGGAGAGGCAAAGAGATGGAGAGCCACCAGTGAGTACTTGGGCAGACTTGAGGAGATTGATGAGGAAGAGGTATGTGCCTGCCCCCTATGAGAGAGATTTGAAGTTTAAACTTCAAAGACTCACTCAAGGGAGTCGGAGTGTGGAGGAGTACCACAAGGAGATGGAGATGCTAATGCTCCAAGCCAATTTAGAAGAGGATCCTGAGGTAACTATGGCTAGATTTTTAGCTGGTTTATCTACTGATATTCATGATGTTGTAGAGTTGCAGGAATTCATTGAGATGGATGACCTTGTGCATAAGGCCCTTCAAGTAGAAAGGCAACTCAAAAGGAAGGGAGCTACAAGGAGAATTGCCCCTACCCCCACATCTGGGTGGAAGGACAAAGCCAAGAGGGAGGGCTTTGGGGCAGCACCCTATTCGGCCAAGGCAGCAGGTAGCTCGGCCTTGGATGTTAAGGCCACTAAGGAGGCTGATCATAATACTTCTAAGGGTAAGGAACAAATCCCTAAGAGGACTAGGGACATTACATGCTTCAAGTGCCAAGGTAAGGGGCATTATGCCTATGAATGCCCTACAAAGAGGACGGTAGTGATAAGGGAGGATGGTGAATTGTCTAGTGAGTCTGATACACCTGAGGAGTATGAGAGTGAGGAGGGAGAGGGTGTAGAACCAGAAGTGAATGAGGGGGATTGTTAATGGTTAGGAGGTTGTTAGGATCCCATATAGAACCCTTAGACCAAAGCCAAAGGGACAACATTTTCCACACTAGGTGTGCTGTACAGGGACAACTTTGCATGGTGATTGTGGATAGTGGGAGTTGTGCTAATGTGGCTAGCAATAGGATGGTATCCAAGTTAAATCTCCCTACCAAACCCCACCCTAGACCTTATAGGTTACAATGGCTAAGTGATGATGGAGAAATAAGGGTGAGGCAGCAGGTGGAGGTGCCTATAGTCATTGGAACTTATTCAGATGTGATCTTGTGTGATGTGGTGCCTATGGATGCATGTCATTTGTTGTTGGGAAGGCCGTGGCAGCATGACCACAAGACTATCCATGATGGTTTCTCCAACAAAATATCATTCACCCATCAAGGAAAGAAGGTGGTACTTAAACCTTTAAGCCCACAGGAGGTGTGTCATGATCAGTTGAGATTGAGAGAGAAAATTATGAGAGAAAAAAAAGATCATGAGGGTGAGGGATTAAGTGTGACCGAGAGCTTGAAAGAGGAGAAAGAGAGAAAAGAGAGTGAAGAAAAGAGGGAAAAAATAAAAGGAAGAGAAAAGAGTGAAAAAGAGAGGAAAAAGAATGCGAGAGAGATAGCAAAAGAAAGAGAAGTGAGGAAAGTGTTGCTTGCAAGGCAGCCACTCTACGTGCTGGTTTGCAAGCCTATTCTGAATACTAATCCCATTTGTTTTTCTTCTTTGCCTTCT
Organism: Clitoria ternatea; assembly: GCA_037962975.1. NCBI lineage: Eukaryota > Viridiplantae > Streptophyta > Magnoliopsida > Fabales > Fabaceae > Clitoria > Clitoria ternatea. The sequence goes on along the minus strand of CM075673.1, from coordinate 101,359,441 downwards.
CCTATTTCTTCTCTTTTGCAGGAATTCAAGGATGTTTTCCCTTCAGATCTACCTAGTGGGTTGCCACCATTGAGAGGGATAGAACATCAGGTGGATCTGATACCTGGAGCCACCATTCCAAACCGGCCAGCCTATAGGAGCAACCCTGAGGAGACCAAGGAAATACAAAGGCAAGTGGAAGCTCTCTTAGATAAAGGTTGGGTAAGAGATTCTATCTCTCCTTGTGCTGTGCCTGTAATTTTAGTGCCTAAGAAAGATGGATCGTGGCGCATGTGTAGTGACTGTAGGAGTGTGAATAGCATTACCATTAAGTATAGGCATCCCATTCCTAGGCTTGATGATTTACTTGATGAATTGCATGGTGTAAAGTTCTTTTCCAAAATTGATTTAAAAAGTGGATACAACCAAGTTAGGATTAGAGAAGGGGATGAATGGAAAATTGCTTTTAAAACCAAATTTGGCTTGTATGAGTGGCTGGTTATGCCTTTTGGATTAACTAATGCACCAAGTACATTCATGAGGTTGATGAATCATGTTCTTAAATAATTTATAGGACACTTTGTGGTAGTGTATTTTGATGACATACTTGTGTATAGTGCTGATTTAGACTTGCATGTTCATCATTTACAATCTGTGTTATCTACTTTGAGGCGAGAGCAATTGTATGCCAATCTTGAAAAATGCACGTTTTGCCAAGATCATGTGGTGTTTTTAGGCTTTGTAGTGAGTTCTAAAGGGGTAGAGGTAGACTAAGAAAAAGTGAAGGCCATCCAAGAATGGCCAACACCAAAGACTGTGAGTGAGATTAGGAGCTTTCATGGCCTAGCTAGTTTTTGTAGGCGTTTTGTGAGGGATTTTAGCACCTTGGCAGCCCCACTAAATGAGTTAGTGAAGAAGAATGTGAGCTTTAAGTGGGGGGAAAAACAAGAGAAAGCATTCCAAACCCTTAAGCAAAGACTAGTTAGTGCACCCATTCTAGCATTGCCCAATTTTTCCAAGTCTTTTGAGATAGAGTGTGATGCTTCTGGCATAGGTATAGGGGCTGTTTTGCTCCAAGAAGGCCATCCCATAGCTTACTTTACTGAAAAACTAAGTGGGGCAGCCTTGAATTACTCTACCTATGACAAAGAACTCTATGCCTTAGTGAGGACCCTCAAAACTTGGCAGCACTATCTTTTCCCTAAGGAGTTTGTTATCCATAGTGACCATGAGTCTCTTAAGTATCTTAGAGGTCAAGGTAAGCTTAATAAGAGACATGCCAAATGGGTTGAGTTCTTAGAGCAATTCCCATATGTCATTAAGTATAAGAAAGGGAAGGGAAATGTAGTTGCTGATGCATTGTCTAGGAGATATGCATTGATTTCTATGGTTGAGACCAAACTGCTTGGGTTGGAAATTTTAAAGGGGCTATATGATGGTGATAATGAGTTCGGCCAGAAGTATAGGGAGTGTGAAAGGGTGCCTAAGGATGAGTATTATAGGTTTGAGGGGTTCTTATTCAGAGAGAATAGGTTATGTGTTCCCCAATCTTCTATTAGAGAGCTTTTAGTGAGGGAAGCACATATAGGGGGTTTGATGGGTCATTTTGGGGTTCATAAGACTTATGAGATCTTGCATGAGCATTTTTATTGGGTTAACATGAAAAAGGATGTAGCTAAACATTGTGAGGCATGCATTGAGTGTAAGCAAGCTAAGTCTAAAGTGCTCCCCCAAGGTTTGTACACTCCCCTCCCTGTTCCTGAACACCCTTGGGTAGATTTATCCATGGATTTTGTGCTTGGATTACCCAAGTCCAGTGCTGGCCGAGATGCTATATTGGTAGTGGTAGATAGGTTTTCTAAAATGGCTCACTTTATTCCATGCAAAAAAGTCAATGATGCTAGCCATGTAGCTGAATTAGTCTTTAGAGAAATCATTAGGATCCATGGCATGCCTAGAAGTATTGTGAGTGATAGGGACTCTAAGTTTCTGAGTCACTTCTGGAGGAGTTTGTGGGGTAGATTAGGAACTAAGTTATTGTTTTCTACTACTTGTCACCCCCAAACTGATGGTCAAACTGAGGTGGTCAATAGGACACTAGGTGCTATGCTTAGAGCGGTATTGAAGCAAAATTTGAAGCGTTGGGAGGCTTGCCTACCCCATATTGAGTTTGCTTATAACCGTGCTGTCCATTCCACAACTAATTGCTCTCCATTTGAGGTTGTGTATGGGTTTAATCCTTTATCTCCGCTTGATTTATTACCTGTACCTAACATTTCTGTGTTTAAGCATTATGAAGGACAGGCTAAAGTAGATTTTGTAAGGAAGCTGCATGAGCAGGTTAAAGCCTAAATCATCAAGAAGAATGAGAGCTATGCTAAGCAAGCCAACAAAGGTAGGAGGAAGGTGATCTTCCAACCTGGAGATTGGGTGTGGGTACATATAAGGAAGGAGAGGTTTCCTGAACAAAGGAAATCCAAGTTGCTTCCAAGAGGAGATGGTCCATTCCAAGTATTGGAGAGGATCAATGACAATGCCTATAAGATCTAAATACCAGGTGAGTATAATGTGTCTTCTACTTTTAATGTGGCTGATTTGTCTTTGTTTGATACAGGTGAAGAAGACCCAGATTTGAGGACAAATCCTGTTCAAGAGGGAGGGAATGATGGGGACAGCCCCCACCAATCAAGGGCACTTCAAGGAATAGGAGGGCCAATGACAAGATCCAAGGCCAAGAAGACCAAAGCCACCTTACAAAGGCTAATTCTCACCCTCCTAGAAGACATAACCAAGGAGCCACAAAGGACATCCAAGCTTGCTCATTTGATCATGTGAAGGATGAACAGCAGAGGGCCTAGCACAAATGGCCTAGCCTCAAGAATAGGGTAGTGTAGGAATTGAATGACCTGTGTTCAAATCCTACCTAGACCCATTTTTCTTTATTTCTTTTTCCTTTGTAATTTTCGGTTTTTGCAACTATATTTCAGCATTGTCCCACTAAGACTTAGTGGTGGGCGGTTACCCTTGTTTTTAGGTAGTGGAGTAGTGTGTCTTTTGTCTTGTTTAGCCAAGTTATACAAAACCGAATCAAGGGAGGAAAAGGGGACAGAAGTTGATTAATGAATTTTTCTAAGTTTTGTAAACTTAGTGGTGAGTGTGATGCTCTTGGTCCTTGTGTGAAGCAAGGTTGATTAGTCATGCATTAGTGTGATACTTGTGTATGAATGCTAGTCCATTATGGAGGTGTGATGCTGTCCATCTTTATCATTTTATTTCATGCGTTTTTGTTTTTATTCTACCCTTGTCTTTCCATTGAATTTTAAAAAGAATTCTGAACTCTAAAAGAATTAAAACAAAAAAATCAAGGAACCTTAGTTCAATTGCCAAGTTGCGTTAGTTGTCATGATATTGCGTTATCTTCCATTAAAGTGAGCAACTGAAAATCACGTGTGAATGAGTTAGCTTGAACCTTAAATCTTTCATGGAATCTAAATCCTAACAATCTTGGTCAAGTTGCTAATGAATTTTTGGTCCTTATAGCAACCATAACTTACTCAATTCAATCTTCACTCTAGATTTCACCATTTCCCTTGTATTGTGTATGTTTGGTGTGTCTTCTCCCTTTTTGTGGCAGCCGTTCAAATCATCTAGAAATCAGCCCTTGCCGGTCCTCAACAAGATCCACATCACTAGCATATGCATTCTTGCATCTCATGGCATGCATGACATGTCATCTTGCAAGTGGTTGCGATCAGTTGACATGTTAAAATGATAGAGGCTTGTAACATCCCATTTTCAACACAAATAGAAAATAGATATTAATATATCTTTCTTAAGAAATACTTACTATAAGTTAGTTTATTATTATCATTTTTTTTTGAAATTTTGGTATTTATATTTAATTATTTATTTTTTTAAAATAATAATAATAAAAAATGAAAATATTTCTGAATGAGAATTTTAAAATGACTTAATTAGTATTCACTAATTAAGAAAATTATATTAAGGATTTTTAATATCTTTATTATTCACTATTTTTATTTTATGTTATTATATTTATGTTTTTACATATTTAAGATTTAACTCTTATTAGAATTTTAAAATAAAATTTTGAAGGCATTAGACTATGGTTCTTTAGAACTTTTTGATCTAAATAATATTTATGATTTTCTGAAATTTTTTGAAAATTTTGAAATATTTTAATAAAATAATATATTTTAAATAATTTTAAATTCATATAAAGTTACTTAAAATTAAAAATATTTACAAGAATGTAAAGTTAAATTATAAGAAAATTTTCTCAAATCCATTTCAAGTAGACTTATCTAAAAATTATCGATTTGAGTAAAATCTTGATTTTTACCAATCGTAAAAAAAAATTGAAAATGTACTAATAAAATTGTATTAACAGAAAATTTTAGATTTTTAAAATTTAAACATTATATTACTTATCATAAAATTAGTGAGAACTGATATAATATCGCTAAATTTCAAAAAGGATTAATTTTAAATATTTATATACCGAGTGAAAGGTTATTATTTGGCTTAATAATTCTACCGACATTTACTATACAAAACACTGTGCATGTATGAAATTTTTAAAAGGTGCACAGTAACTAGGTTTTAAATTTCAAAAAACGCACAGTACTTTTATATTAAAATAATGTAATGCATAGTAATTTTTTTCCTATAAATACCGAAGGAATTCTTCTTTAGAATTCACAATTTCAGATTAAGTTTTCTTAATATAGTAGTGTAACATCCTTAATTTTGAAATAAGGGGTAAATTAATTTTGTGTCTCTAATTTTAAATTTCGTTGGAAAAATTAAAGCAAAATAGGAATAGCACTTTAAAATTTTAATTTTTAATCAATTCTTAAAATATCCTTCTAAAATAACTTAAGCCTTCCTCACACTCTTCCTTCCTCTCCGTAACCTCGATTCAACCCATTTACACTATGCATTGTTTTCCTTCCTCTTGGGCAAAAAAAAAAATCTGAACCCATTCTTCTCTCTTACCCACTTCCATGTTCTTCTCATTACATCCTTCTCACACCTAAGGTATGGGCATGCTGAACCTTTCTCTTATCTTCTCTTCAGTTGTAATACCAATTTGCATAGGTGTTAATGCAGCCCTTCTACTTGTAGCTTGAGGTCGTGAACCACCATTGTGAGCCCATTCAGGTTTTTGAAGTGGGAATCTTGACAATTGAAACTTTAAAGGTGAGGACCTATGCTTCCTCTTCCGTTTGTCATTCACGGTTATGGATGGGTGTGTACCCATTCTATATAAAAACTGACATTCTACGCGATTGTTGTTAGGCAATGTATAATGATTTGTTTTGGGGGGAAACAGATCTAAGAGGTTGTGAGGTAAAAAGGGTTTCTAATCCTTTTAATTTTCAGCAGGTGGTTTCTATCCGTTCCAGACAAATGCTGAAATTTTTGTGTGACGTTGTTAGGCAACAGTTGTGAAAGTGTTAAGAAGGGGATTGGTTGGCGTTCGGCAAATCGGAGACATATCGAGAGCGCTCAACGAGCGGAAACAACTTTCCGAGGAAAAGACTTCTATTGGAAGACGGTTTTGTCGGAAGCTTAATTTGTTAAGTGGGAGTTGTCGTAAGGTACGTTTATCGTACGTGGGGAGTATTAATTGAATGATAACTAGGAATATAATTCCAAGCATGTGGGTTTGTTCCATGAATAATTTGTTTATGAAGATTACTATGTATTGTTCATAAAATTATGAAAATAATCTAAAATTTAATAAAATCAGGTTGTATGTGCAAATGGATGACATTTAAATATTATATGATGAGGAGTGGTGTTATATTTATTTACGAGTAATGTGAAATTATATTTGATGGTGTACTGATTTGTGAATGACTGTTGCTGTATGATTAAATAATATTGTGAATTATGGACTGGTGATGTGCTATTTATATCTCTGATGGAATTGAGATAACTGGTACTAATTGAGTGGAGATTAGAATATAAAATGGTTTAGAAGGGGTGTGGACTATGTAGTTATTTTTCCCTTTGCGCTACAATTCGTATTCCTTGCATTGACTGTACTCTATGACATCATATGCATTTCCAGCACTACGATTTGCTGAAGGGACTGTCAAATTACAGTGCTACGATTCACAGTGCGGTCTATGGCCTAATGCTACTGAGGCTACCACTCATGGTGCTACGATTCACCGGCAGTCCTCAGGTACCACGGTTGATAGTGCTACGATTCACTACGTGGTCACCCAGATGCCCTCGACTATAGTGCTCTGATTCACTGAGGGGGTGATCTTGGCACTTGCTTGGTATTACTGAGACAGATCCGTATTTTCATTGATCTTGTGCACAATAAAGAGAAAATATTTTAAAGACCATGACATGCATCATTGCATATGTTGAGTGCTAGCGATTGCGCTTAGTGATTGATGTTTGGATGATTTTAGGGATGTTTATGGAAAATTAGAAACAATGAAGCTTGTACCTTCTCATAGATAGTGGGTTAATTTTATGGTTATCATGCTATTTATGATTAATTAATTAAACTCTTTGATATTATATTGTTAATTGTCATTGAATTAGTACTCACCTGTTATTTGTGGATATTTTCAATAAATATGCAGGGTGATGAGTTTACTCAATGATCCGGGGCTGGATTTGCATTGCCTGGCCATAGTGGACTTAGTTTTGTTGATGTAACTGATTGGATATAACATTTTAAACATGAACTTAATCTCTTATAGTGATTTGGATAACTTTTTGGTATATGTATATATATCTATATATAGGTTTGTTTGTATACATATATAATCTTAAAAAGGACATATAAGGGTAAGTTATTGCGTATTACAATATTTTAACAGAACAGTACTTGTTAATAGTGGATATGAATATGATGGAATCTTGGTAGCGAGTCGTTGATACTGTTGCTACTAAGTATATATATATATATATATATATATATATATATATATATATATATATAGATGTGAGTCTTAGGCTGGTTGATATTTTAGTTTTGAATCATGTGCTCTGCCTCGGGCTTTATTAATGATGATTACATAAGTAACTGAGTGCTGTGAGGATGAGTGATGGAACTGGGTGTGATAAGGTTAGAAGTAGGATGGGTAAGGAGTAGTGCATAATTACTAATTGTAAAATTGAGGAGCATGTTAGTGTAGTACTTGGAATTAAATAAAATTATTACTGCACTTGGTAGGCATAGTTGAGCAATGTGGGGGAAATTAATTCTCAAGCTGTTTTTATCTAATAGTATAGGCATAATTAATTTGTGTAAGGGTCCATATTCTTAGCATACTTATATATTTATGCATTGTCCTTTCTAAAATTTGGGAATGAAGCTTATGTGGAACCATATTGAAGAAAATATATGTACACATGCATAACAAAGAGTAGATGTTGTTGTGAATCCTAATAGTGTATGGTGGTGTCATGCTTGTTTTGATGGGCCTAACCTGGTGGGTACAAGAACATTCCCCTTTAATGATTATATGAATTCCAAAAGCTGATAATGTTTATAACTAACTGCACCTTGGCCTGTTGTTATATGATATTGCAATCTTTATAATTTCTTTTCCATCTGACACTACTTTCATTCCACCTGTCATGTGTAACATGAGCTCGTGTATACATATAACAAGGGGAATTCATGATTAGTAGATTCTAGTAGTGTGGGTTATTTGTCTAGAGTCTTGGCAATGATTCAAATCTGAAAATGGAGAATTTTATTTGCTTGTACTGTTAATATTTAAGGTAGTTAGAAACTTATATTCTATTTCTACAAGATACTAATAATTATCATCTTTGTATTGTAAAATTGAAACTTATGCAGTAGCTGCTAATATAGTAATTCACATGGTTCTGTCATATGATAACTTAGTTGTATAATTTAGGAATGCAAAGCTCAAGAACATCAACACTTGATAAAATGTATCCTGATATTATTATGCTTTATCATTAGTAAAGCAATTGCTATAATTTTCATTTGGAGTGCAAATGCCTTTGGTGCTATATAGTCTTGACATCAGGATCTTATTGGTTCCTACCCCTGTTCTACGGTTTTCTTCTTTTACCAAAGGACCAAGTGACAATTTTGGTAAGAGATGATAATGCATCAGGTGCCTAAATTATTTGCTGTGATGCATGTAGTTATGCATTAAGTGATAGAATTCTCCCTATTATTGTCATATTCAGCAAAGCCTTGGTCTTCATATTTTAATCATACATTTCCCTCCACTTCTCCCTATGCACATAATTACATTTACACCCTCCTCCATCACGTGCTATGGTCTTGCTGTCCCACTCCCACAGTGTACGTAACCACGCTCAGCTTGGCGTGTAGAACGCTAGTTGGTCCTGGCCTGTCCCGTGTGTGTGATGATGTGGTAGTTGCTGTTATGGCTTATATCCATATACCCATAACCATGTCAATCCCAATCGTGTTAAAAATTTAAGGGAGGCCTGCATGTACTGTTATTCATTTGCTAAACAAGAAAATGGTAGCTAAACAAGAAAATGGCAAAGCACAAATATACATATATGCATATTTACTGTGCATGGACGTTAAAACCAAGCCAAATGCCTATGACAAATTGTATATTAATTGGCTGCTATTTAGTATAATATATATATATACTGTTAAATTTAAAATTATATACATATAGATATTGTTTATCCATTGTAATTCAAGCTTCAATTATATTACTGTGTCCCCTTGATGAACTAAATTAATTATTTCATCCTGTTATTATGGGATTAAATGGTATGATAATATTATTATCCTATTTTTATTATATTTCATCTTATCAATCTATTATTATTTCTATTGAGTGGTCACAAATTGCTTATCTAAATTAATAATAATATAATAATAATAATAATAATAGAATAAATAAATAAATTCTGGGATAGTGGATGAACAAATTGACTAAACATGAAAAAAAATTCACCCTTAAAATTTTATAAATTGGGAATATAGAAATTAAAACATTAACTTATTGATATAATTAATTTCACAAGTTACAGGTGGTTCTTACAAAGTGGTATCAGAGCCATTTCTTTTAACAGGACTAATATCTATTATAACAATATGATTGAGCATGATATTTAATTATTTAGTGTTTATATATTATGTTTGTTTGATTGAAATTTATTGAATTAGCGTTGGGTTGAATTACTTGGATGTATGGATTGGTTAAAATAGGTACTGAATTAAATTATTTAAACTATTTGATGATACTTAAAGTGAATTGATAAGATAATTGACATGATGATTGGTGTTTGAGTATTTTACATTAAATTATTATGCTATTTGGAATTGAAATTTATTAAATTGATATAGGACGAAGTTGCTTGAAGTTATAAATTATTTAATTAAATATTAAGTTAAATTAGATGATTTATGTGATTATATGTGAAATGTGTGATAGGATATTTGAAAGGAATATCTAACATTTTTAGGTCCCTATGGCAATGCATTTCCATACCGTGATCGACTTTATTGAAATTATTTATTTGAATATTGATCAGTCAATGTTGGGATTATTCTGATATGGTATCTTTTTCAGGTGCTTAGGTATACTTGATGGCTGGCCATAGGCAGACAGGTGATCCTATGGCCGATGCGCTTATGCAGTTAGCTGGTGCACTGGATAGGCAAGGCCGTGGTACTGGCGGTCTTGACAGATTCCTGAAAAGGAAGCCTTCTTCATTCCGAGGGGATTATAACCCTGAGGGTGCCTATCTATGGATCAAGGAAATAGAGCGTGTTTTTCGTTCCTTGGAGTGCACTGAGGCTCAGAAAGTGGAATATGCCACCTACCAACTTGTAGAAGAGGCCGAGACTTGGTGGTTACAGGCCAAGCAACACATGATCACTTTGGTATTACCGTTGATTTGGGCTAACTTTAAGGAGCTATTCTTGGAAGAATTCTTTCCGGCAAATGTCAGAAGCCGAAAAGAGCTAGAATTTATGGAATTGAAGTAAGGAAGCATGACTGTTGGCGAGTATACCGCCAAATTTAATGAGCTAAGTGTATTTTACCCTCTATTTCAGAATGAGGGGACGGAGGCTTCACGGTGTATTAAGTTCGAAAGTGGGCTACAATCTGAGCTAAAAGAAGCTATCAGATACCAGGAGATTCGTAATTTCCCGGTGTTGGTGAACAAGTGTAGGATCCTAGAAGAAGATCAATTGGCAAGAGTGACTGAAAGGAAGGTTGAAAGGGGATTGAAGCCCCAGTCTAGTAGGTTTAAAAAGCAGGTTCAGCAGGGTCCAAACCATTTCCGGGGAGAATCCTTAGCTTCATCTTCTGGTGGCCGTGGAGGTGGTCGATCATAGTTTTCTTGCTTTCATTGTGGAGGCAACCATCTAGCACGTAACTGTAACAAGAGACCTGAGGTCATATGTCATCAATGTGGTCAGAAGGGCCACATCCGCCCTAATTGCCCTCAGCGCCCTAGTTCTACTACTTCTGGAGGCCGTGGTAGTGTTACAGGTCGTGGGAATGCTAGAAACCGTGGGGGCCGTGTTAGTGGAGGTCGTGGAGCTCAGACTTACCGAGATTTTCACTCTCAGGCTGGGAGTATCCAGCAGCATACTACTACATGACGCGTATTTGCAATTACTGGAAAGGAGATGGAGCAAGTTATAGATCTTGTGCAGAGTAAGTGTCTGATTAATAGTCATTCTTTTACTGTGGTGTTCGATTCAGGAGCCACACATTCTTTTATATCTGATGAGTGTGTCAAGCAATTGAAATTACCTATTTCTGATATGGACCGCACTGTAGTTGTTTTTACTCCTACCGGATACAGTGTGAGGACTTCCATTATATGTAGAAATGTGTTTTTCACCTTGGATGGTAGACAGTTTATGACGGATCTTATTTGTTTGCCCTTGAGGGGTCTCGATATTATTTTGAGCATGGATTGGTTGTCAGTCAACCATGTGGTGGTGGATTATCACAAGAAGAAAATTATTTTCTCCGTAGATTGTGTCCATGATTTCTCTGTAAGTGGTATTTCTCAGTTACTTATAATGCTTGCTATCACGGAGGGCAAGGGTTCTCCTAATCTTCATAATATACCCGTTGTGTATGGGTTCCCAAATGTTTTTCCGGATGAGGTGTCCGGATTACCTCCTCCTCTTGAGGTAGAGTTTGCCATTGATCTTTTGCCTGGTGCTGAGCCTGTTTCTAAGGCACCATACCGGATGTCACCATCAGAATTAGCTGAATTAAAGAAACAAGTTGATGAGTTACTTGAAAAATAGTTCATTCATCCGAGCATTTCACCTTGGGGTGCCCCGGTGCTTCTAGTAAACAAGAAAGATGGTTCCATGCGTTTATGTGTTGATTATAGGCAGTTAAACAAATTGACCATCAAAAATAAATATTCTCTACCTCGTATTAATGATTTCTTGGATCAATTAGAAGGTGTGTGTGTGTTCTCCAAGATTGATCTTCAATCTGGATACCACCAGATTGGTGTGAAGTCTGAGGATATTCCTAAAATGGCATTCAGGACTCGCTATGGGCACTATGAATATGTTGTCATGTCGTTTGGGGTTACCAATGCTCCTGTGATTTTTATGGACTACATGAATCGCATCTTCCATCCTTACCTGGATAGATTCGTTGTGGTGTTTATTGATGACATTTTGATCTATTCCAAGTCTCTTGAAGAGCACGAGCAGCATCTTCACCTTGCTTTGCAGGTTTTAAGGGAAAAACAGTTATATGCAAAGTTGTCAAAATGTGAATTTTGGACTAACAGAGTTCAGCTTTTAGGGCATATCATTTCTCAAACTGGGGTGTCTATAGATCCAACTAAGGTTGAAGCTGTAATGGCTTGGAAGCAACCACAATCAATCACTGACCTTAGGATTTTCCTTGGCTTGGCTGGTTATTATAGAAGATTCATTGAGGGATTTTCTCATTTGGCATTACCATTGACAAAGCTGACACGGAAGAATCAGCCATTTGTATGGTCATTTAAGTGTGAGAAGAGTTTCTTAGAGTTAAAGCATAGGCTCACTTCTGCTCCTGTTCTTGCACTACCTGATTTGGAGAAGGACTTTGTAGTATATTGTGATGCCTCTAGGCTGGGTCTTGGTTGTGTTTTGATGCAAAATGACCGGGTAATTACTTATGCCTCAAGGTAATTATGAACTCATGAGATTAATTACCCTACTCATGACCTGGAATTAGCAGCTGTAGTGTTTGCATTAAAGTTGTGGCATCACTACTTGTATGGTTCTAAATTTGTGGTCTTCAGTGATCACAAGAGCCTTAAGTATTTATTTGACCAGAAAGAATTGAATATGCGTCATAGGCATTGGATGGAGTTTCTAAAGGATTATGATTTTGACTTGAGGTACCATCCTGGCAAGGCCAATGTTGTAGCAGATGCCTTAAGCAGAAAGTCCATACATGTCTCCTCCTTGATGCTAAAGGAACATGAATTACTAGAACAATTTTGTGATTTGAACCTTGGTGTGGAGGTGTGTTCTAGTGAGGCCATGATGATTGGTACATTGAGAATAACTAATGAATTCTTGAAGATGGTGGGTGAGTTACAGAAGAGTGATCCTTACCTTCAGGAGTTGAAGAAGCTTCAGGCAAAGGGCAAAGATATGTTCCTTATTGAAGGCCCCGATGGTATTTGAAGGGTGAAGAATAGAGTATATATTCCTGAAGAGAATGAGCTGAGGAAAGGTGTGTTGAATGAAGCTCACTGCAGTATGTTGAGTATCCACCTGGGACCACTAAGATGTATCATGATCTGAGAAAGAATTTCTGGTGGCTTGGCTTAAAGCGTGATGTAGTAGACTTTGTTGCATCTTGCTTGATTTGTCAGAAGACTAAGATTGAGCATCAGAAGCCTTTTGGTGTATTGCAACCTCTTGATATCCCATTGTGGAAGTGGGATTCTATCTCTATGGATTTTGTATCTGGATTACCGAGGACACGTTCCGGTAATGATTCCATTTGGGTGATTGTTGATAGACTGACTAAGTCTGCCCATTTTCTTGCCATTAATTCTAAAGCTACCATGGAGAAGTTGGCTAGGATATATGTGAAAGAGATTGTTAGATTGCACGGTGTACCTTCTAGTATTGTCTCTGACCATGACCCGCATTTTACCTCATATTTTTTGGGTGGTTTGCATCAGGAGTTGGGTTCTAGGTTAAAGTTGAGTTCTGCTTACCACCCACAGACTGATGGACAGACTGAGAGGACTATACAAAGCCTAGAAGACTTATTGAGGGCGTGTGTTTTGGAGCATGATGGATCTTGGGAGGATTTCCTTCTATTAGTTGAGTTCACGTACAATAACAACCATCACAGTAGTATAGGCATGGCTCCATATGAGGCGTTATATGGTAGGAGGTGTAGGACACCTATCTGTTAGCTAGAGACTGGTGAGAGTTTGGCCTTAGGGCCTGAGATTATTCAGCAAACTTCTGAGCAGATTGATATGATTCGGGAGAAGATAAAGATTGCTCAAGATAGGCAGAAAAGCTATTATGATAACCGACGCAAACCGCTTGAGTTTCCGGTGGGTGACTTTGTGTTCTTGAAGGTTTCACCTCATAAAGGTGTCGGTAGAGTATTAAAGAGCAGGAAGTTGAGCCCGAGATTTGTCGGTCCATATGAGATTTTGGAGAGGATTGGCCTGGTGGCTTATAGAATTACCCTTCCTCCCCAATTGGCTAATCTTCACGACGTGTTCCATGTTTCCCAGCTGAGAAAGTATTTACCGGATTCCACTTATAAGATAAGGGAAGATGATATAGAGATTCGAGAGAACTTGACTACTCCAGCTGTGCCTACCCGTATTATGGATAGACCAGTTAAACGCATTAGAAGCAAGGATGTTTCGTTAGTGAAGATAGCATGGTAGCAAGATACACATGCTACGTTTACGTGGGAACATGAGGATGTCATACAGAAACATCACCCAGAGCTATTTAATTGAGGTACATTTCTGTTTAAATTTCGAGGACGAAATTTTCTTGATGGTGGGATGAAGTGTAACATCCTTAATTTTGAAATAAGGAGTAAATTAATTTTGTGTCTCTAATTTTAAATTCTGTCAGAAAAATTAACGCAAAATAGGAATAGCACTTTAAAATTTTAATTTTTAATTAATTCTTAAAATATCCTTCTAAAATAACTTAAGCCTTCCTTACACTCTTCCTTCCTCTCCGTAACCTCGATTCAACCCATTTACACTATGCATTGTTTTCCTTCCTCTTGGGCAAAAAAAAATCTGAACCCATTCTTCTCTCTTACCCACTTCCATGTTCTTCTCATTACATCCTTCTCACACATAAGGTATGGGCATGCTGAACCTTTCTCTTATCTTCTCTTCAGTTGCAATACCAATTTGCATGGGTGTTAATGGAGCCCTTCTACTTGTAGCTTGAGGTCATGAACCACCATTGTGAGCCCATTGAGGTTTATGAAGTGGGAATCTTGACAATTGAAACTTTAAAGGTGAGGACCTATGCTTCCTCTTCCATTTGTCATTCATGGTTATGGATGGGTGTGTACCAATTCTATATAAAAATTGACATTCTACGCGATTGTTGTTAGGCAATGTATAATGATTTATTTTGGGGGAAACAGCGAGGTCTGGGTCTATGAACTCATCTAAGAGGTTGTGACGTAAAAAGGGTTTCTAATCCTTTTAATTTTCAGCAGGTGGTTTCTATCCGTTCTAGACAAATGCTGAAATTTTTGTGTGACGTTGTTAGGCAACAGTTGTGAAAGTGTTAAGAAAGGGATTGGTTGGCGTTCGGAAAATCAGAGACATATCGAGAGCGCTCAATGAGTGGAAACAACTTTCCGGGGAAAAGACTTCTATTGGAAGACGGTTTTGTCGGAAGCTTAATTTTTAATTGAATGATAACTAGGAATATAATTCCAAGCATGTGGGTTTGTTCCATGAACAATTTGTTTATGAAGATTACTATGTATTGTTCATAAAATTATGAAAATAATCTAAAATTTAATAAAATCAGGTTGTATGTGCAAATGGATGACATTTAAATATTATATGATGAGGAGTGGTGTTATATTTATTTACGAGTAATGTGAAATTATATTTGATGGTGTGCTGATTTGTGAATGACTGTTGCTGTATGATTAAATTATATTGTGAATTGTGGATCAGTGATGTGCTATTTAGATCTCTGATGGAATTGAGATAACTGGTATTGATTGAGTGGAGATTAGAATATAAAATGGTTTAGAAGGGGTGTGGACTATGTAGTCATTTTCCCCTCTGCGCTACGATTCACATTCCTTGCATTCACTGTACTCTATGACATCATATGCATTTCCAGCACTACGATTTGCTGAAGGGACTGTCACATTACAGTGCTACGATTCACTGTACGGTCTATGGCCTAATGCTACTGAGGCTACCACTCATGGTGCTACGATTCACCGGCAGTCCTCAGGTACCACGGTTGATAGTGCTACGATTCACTATATGGTCACCCAGATGCCCTCGACTATAGTGCTTTGATTCACTGAGGGGGTGATCTTGGCACTTGCTTGGTATTACTGAGACGGATCCGTATTTTCATTGATCTTGTGCATAATAAGAGAAAATATTTTAAAGACCATGACATGCATCATTGCATATGTTGAGTGCTAGCGATTGTGCTTAGTGATTGATGTTTGGATGATTTTAGGGATGTTTATGGAAAATTAGAAACAATGAAGCTTGTACCTTCTCATAGATAGTGGGTTCATTTTATGGTTATCATGCTATTTACGATTAATTAATTAAACTCTTTGATATTATATTATTAATTGTCATTGAATTAGTACTCACCCTGTTATTTGTGGATATTTTTAGTAAATGTGCAGGGTGATGAGTTGACTCAATGATCTGGGGCTGGATTTGCATTGCCTGGCCATAGTGGACTTAGTTTTGTTGATGTAACTGATTGGATATAATATTTTAAACATGAACTGAATCTCTTATAGTGATTTGGATAGCTTTTTGGTATATGTATATATATCTATATATGGGTTTGTTTGTATGCATATATAATCTTGAAAAGGATAGGGCCAAGTTATTGCGTATTACAATATTTTAACAGAACAATACTTGTTAATAGTGGATATGAATATGATGGAATCTTGGTAGCGAGTCGTTGATGCTGTTACTACTAAGTATATATATATATATGTATGTATATATATATATATATAGATGTGAGTCTTAGGCTGGTTGATATTTTAGTTTTGAATCATGTGCTCTGCCTTGGGCTTTATTAATGATAATTACCTAAGTAACTGAGTATTGTGAGGATGAGTGATGGAACTGGGTGTGATAAGGTTAGAAGCAGGATGGGTAAGGAGTATTGCATAATTACTAATTGTAAAATTGAGGAGCATGTTAGTGTAGTACTTGGAATTAAATAAAATTGTTACTGCACTTGGTAGGTGTGAACACCTCTTTCGGTCCGGCCCAAATTGTTATGACACCGGACCCATCCTTGAAGTTGGAAACACCGGACAAGGCCTAAGTTAACACCGCACCTCAACTCCGCCCATGAATCTTCACCTCCACTCCGCCAACCGCCCTCATTTGCTCTCCGTCCTCATATACTTCACCAACGGTGTGGAAGTCCGCCTCTTCACACACCGTCCCATAAACGGAGTGGCACTCCGCCTTCTTCACACAACGTTCCACAGACGGTGTTAGCTAACATCAACGCCGCCCAAACGTTCCCACCTCGAGTCCGCCCAATCGTCCTCGACTCAACCCAACGTCCTCACCTCAGGAGTACCTTAAACGGCCGATGTCGCGGATCTGACAACAAAAGACGAAGCGAATCCGGCCTAAGTAAGACGATCTCATGGGCTGACCGAGGTCAAAATAGGCACACCGGACTGGTAGTAGATCCGAACCAGGAAGGAAAACACCGGCCCCTGTGATTACATCGAAAAATTCAGCCGGTGTGAAGACACAGGCAATGGTTCTTAAGGCCCCACATCGGATCAGTGGAGACCGTCCAACCAATGGCTTTGCTAACCGGTGTCACAAATTTGACAATGGAGAGGCGAGGTCGGAAGATTATGCGCGATGACCTGGAATCGCACTCCCTAGAAAATGGCAGACAGGGAGGCGGAAGTGGACAATTAAAAAAATCCCCACTGAAAACCCTGCTCCCCACCAATGGTAATGGCCAGAGCTGCACACCACTACACGGATGGGTGAGTGGGAATTCTGGTTGTCCCAAAACCCTCAGCCCATGACTTGAAAGCCCTATAAATGCCCCAACCAAGGAAGCTCAAGGGGTTGGCCTTCAGATTCTCCCTCCACGCGAGAAAACCCAAGAAATTCTCTCTGATTCCTCAAATTCTCTCTGATTCCTCAAAGTCCTTAATTGACTCCCCCACCTGAAACCAGTGACTTGCCTTAGTCACTACAAAGGACCCCTTAGTTCGAAAGAAGGTTGGGAGTTTCTCTTTTTTCACCAATACAAAGTCACTGCTCTCACACCGTCTGTATCCCGAACATACCCCGTCATCACAGAACTGACTCCGTCCCAAGTCCCATACATTGTCAATCTTCGTTACTACTCAACAGCGTTCACCCCGGATCAACTTCCCATAACACCGGTCGTGTCATTCAGTTTTCCAGTGCGGGTCCTGCTCCGGTCCGTCGTCTGCCAACGTGCGAGTCCGAAATCAGACGTCGTCACTGCGCTCGACCTCCCACATCGGTTCATAGCTCGTCACACCGGTTCCACTCCTTTCCTTATTTCTTTGCTTTCAGTTTCCCTTTTTTACTTTCCTGTGAGTTTGCTGTTTGTTGATTATAGTTGCCTGCGTACCATTAATTTGCGCTGTTAATACTTTTTATCCTTTTCCGTAACAAACAAACATAATAAAAGGGCAATTTTTTTTTTTTTTTGTAAAAAAAATAGTGTCGTATGGGAGTACTCCCGTCTACACAACCCTCTTAGGATTCGTGCACGTGCGAAGAACTTCGCTTTGCATGAATTCTCCTCTTTAATGATGTCCATCAAGACCTTTCAGATTCCTTCCAAAAAATAGCAACGTCCAGAACTACGTAACCCTGATTTCTTGATAACTCAAGAATACGTAGGAGCAGGACTTTAACTCCTGTCGGGCCCATCTTTCTTATTTCCTTTTTTTTTGTTGTTATTGATTTATTGCTTTACTTTTTATATTTCTTTCATAAACGTTCTCTTTTTGGTTACTTCCGTGAAAATCAATTCAGACGTGACGTCTTGTTGGTTTCCCCATAGTTTTTGCCCAAGCCTCGCCATAATTTCATAGGGAAGGGATACTTAGGACAAGACGTCCCACTTATCCCTTTCTTGTCCCTATCCTTTTATCCTAGGATGTTTAATTTAGACGTGACGTCTTATTAGCATTCTCTCACCCCTTTGTCTCATATCAAAGTCGAGCTTAGTTCGGACAAAGCGTCCCCATTAACCTCGCTTTGAAGTTTTATGTTTGTACAGTTCTTTACTCCATTCTATCATTTTCAGAATAAAAGGGAATAAATCATGTTTTATTTAAGGCTATTTACGTTGTGCTTTCAATCTTGGTACTGTCTTTGACAGGCGCTGTAGGGTGCTAATACCTTCCCTACTCGTAACCGACTCCCGAACTTGGATTTCAATTTTTTACCAGTGCCTTCCTTAAACTTAGTTTTTTCCCAATGTTTTTCCTGTGGATAAAAACGTTGGTGGCGACTCCCTGTTTTATTCCATACATTACCCTCTCTCTCTCGTTCGCCGCGCCGTCGCGATCCAGGTTGCGACAGATGGCGACTCCACTGGGGACACTCAAGAGAGTCAGGCCAGTTTGATTGAAAGCGCACGTTCTTTTTCATATAACCTTTGTTAGCTTGGATTTCTTCCCATTGTCTTATTTTCTATTGATTGTTGTGAATGTTTGTTCTTGTTTTAATCGTCTTGTTATTTGTTTCGTTGTCTATATTTTGCATGTTTATTGAACCCTAGGATAGGAGATCATGTTACTTTTCCGCAAACATTGAACCCTAGGGTAGACGACTTTGTATATTTGCTCTGTGTTTGTTCTTTGTGCAGAATGGGTAAGGTATAAGGTATGGACTGCCCTTCCACACACTACACTCACAATTATTTGCACACACTTATGAGTGGCGCCCTATACCCGGGCCCCAAATGAAGCTTAAGTTAGGAGGGGTTGGTAACGGAATCGTATGGGATGTACTTCCTATCCGGTATTCGTGAGAACCTCAACCAGAGTTCGACCTCTCATGATATACGCACTTAGTGAATTCCTCACTGTTTGCGTCCCTGTCATGATTAGGATCTTGGCTCTGGTGACCTTCTAGATGTCTAGCGGAAGCCACCCAATGTGAGAAATCCACTGTTAGATAAGCTATAGGTCCCAGAAAAGACTTTCAGAAAAAAAACCTGGCTTAAGGCACAAAAGGGCGGATTTTACTATACCTTATCTCATTCTCGCTTTCCCTTTAAATCCAAAATTGATGAACTGCTTACGTGTTCAAAAGTGGTTACTTTATTCCAAACAAAGGGTGAATCATTTTTTTTTCTTTTAAAAAAAAATAGTAATCCTTTAACAAATAAGCAGTTCCCTCACTTTTTGTGTACTTATGAGTCCTGGGTTATAGATCTTCCCAATCGTCAAAATGAAAACGAAATTCTATTCAAGCAGATATTGATGACATTGGGAAGATCCATAACCCATGCGACTTTAGTTTCACATGAGTCTTGCCGACCGCTACTTCTCAAACTGAAAATGTTTTCTAATGAATTAATGAAGAAGTAGTGGTTCACAAAACATAGCAGTAACTGATATCTTTTTCTCTCTCTTTTCTCTTGCAGGAAGCTGTTTGGAATTTAGCGGGTACCTTTGAGCAATATGGAAATTAACATGAGATCTGATAGTTGTGACACAAATGTGACCGAATTAAGGAAAGTATTGCACCTTAAGGCCAAGAAGATTGACATGGGTAGTCTGCAAACAATGGGGAGAAAATTAAGCCTGACACAGAAAATGGCTTTTACAAGAAAGTATGGAAGGATTCTGAAGTTGTTAGAAGTAGAAGTGCAAATTGAGGCGATCACTGCCTTAGCACAATTCTATGACCCACCTCTCAGGTGTTTCACATTTAGAGACTTTCAGTTGGCCCCATCCATTGAAGAATTTGAACAAATCTTGGGGATGCCTTTGGAAGGACAGATACCTTATCGTCATCTTGACCATCACGCAACTATTGCTTCCATCGCCCGTGTCCTGAAAATCCGTCCCGACACCTTAAGGGATGCACAACTAAACAGAAATCAGATCCCCAGATTCACTCGAGAATTTCTCGAGAAACATATGCAGGTCCTGGCAGAAAGAGAAGATTGGGAGGCCTTTATGGATGCTTTAGCTATTACCATCTATGGTGTTGTTTTGTTCCCCAATATTGATAACTATGTGGATTATGATGCTATTGCCGTATTCCTAGCTCGCAAGCACAGGCTTGAGAATCCTGTCACGGCTGTGTTGGCAAATGTGTACTACACCATGGATTTCTGTCACACACAAGGTGGAAAAAGGGTTGTTTGTTGTCTACCTGCTTTGTATGTATGGCTCACATCACACATTTTCCACCAAGTTTGTAGGGCCGAATGTCCGGTTTCTGATCTGAAGCTATGTCAGTTAACAGTGAAAAGTGGGCGCGAGTGGGCCAATCACCTCATAGGGCTCACAGCAGAGAAAGTTAGGTGGTATCCCCAATGGTTGGAAGTTGAATCAATTGTTCATCACTGTGGAAATTACCCAAATGTTCCCCTTATTGGTACGCAAGGATGTATCAACTATAATCCCGTCATAGCCAAGCGTCAGCTAGCTTATCCTTTGCTTGGACCACCTGATGAAGAGTCTCTCATTCCTTTCATCTCATATTACTCGAAAGGAAGCTGTGTCCTTGTCATTCGGGATATAGCGAATGCATGGAAGAAAGTCCACCGAAAGGGAAGGGAACTGGGGGCCCGAAGCCATGATGTCAGAGGAGAATATTATGAATGGATCTTGAATAGGGTTTCTATTGTTAAATTACCCTTC
This sequence comes from Clitoria ternatea, assembly GCA_037962975.1. Taxonomy (NCBI): domain Eukaryota; kingdom Viridiplantae; phylum Streptophyta; class Magnoliopsida; order Fabales; family Fabaceae; genus Clitoria; species Clitoria ternatea. Next base: position 101,338,310 of record CM075673.1, on the reverse strand, counting down.
AGGAGTCCCCCTCGTCTCCAGGAAAATCCTCCTGCTCCATCACCTGTTGCGGAGGATGAAGCAACCAAGGCGCTAAAGACCAAAATAGAAGAGTTAGCTGCCAGGAACAAGGAGCTAGAGGAAGACTTATTGAGATGTCAGCAAGAATACACCCTTCAGAAAAGGGAGAACCTGGAGAACAAGCAAGCTGTTGAAGAGATCAGGAAGAGACGAAAGATTGATGAGAGCTACATGATAAAACAAGACCAATGTCTTCAAGCGGCCAATTCTCAACTAAAAATGAAGAACAAGCAAAGTGATACCATCCTGGCTGAGAAACGTCTTCTGAAGGATATGCTGGCACAATCGAAAGAAAATGAGCAGAATATCATGGTACAAAAGGAGCTCCTACAGACACAAGTCCACAAATTGGAACAACAGCTCAATGAAATGAAAAAGGCTTGCGAACAAGAGATAAGTAGGGAACGACAACGCGCCATAAACATTGAGCAAGATTGTCAAGAGACTATACGCCTCTTAGAAGCTGAACAAAATGAAACTATTCACTTATGGATGGATCGTTTTGCTAAGCTGGCGTACCTGGCCAACGGAACTCTAGAAGATCTCCCGTTTTTACTCAAACAAGCGGAAGGAATTGCTAACCCTGTCAACACTCCTAGGGAAATTGCAACGTTCCTAGAATACTGCAGAGGACGTATTTGTAAAATGAGGGAAATGATTGCCCGAGCTAGAGATGGCTGATTTATTTTCCCACTTTGTAATTTGGCACTTTATGGCAATAATGTACTCTTTTCGAAATAATGGATTCCTTTGTCTTCACAACTATCTCACGTTAATTTCCATTCAATGCTTTACTTAGTACTCTTGAACGTGACGTTCTGAGGAACAGTCGAAGGATCCGTCAAGTTCCGACATTGCTTCCCGCGTAATCTCGTTTCACTTAATTTTTTTTTTTTTTTTTTTTTTCTAATTTGCTTATCTTTTCTAAATTTTCTTTTGTGTTTCTTTCTAAAGACATTACGGGTAAACATTCTTACGGGACCAGGCTCAGGAAGAAACTCATGGCTGACATAGAACAAGAAAATGAGAATTTGAAGGCTGAGCTCGCCCAGGTCAAGGAACAGATGGCCGAGATGGCCAAGCTCCTGGAAAGGAGAGTCACAGAAGGGGGATCTTCTGCAGGGGTTGAAGACGCCCGGCAACAACCACCCACCTCTCATCACGGTCAAGATCCGGCTACAGGATCTGACCCCAGGACCGCCGCGCCTCCTCTCGTTGTTCGCATAAGGAGGCCAAATCCTGCAAACACCCAACAACACACTTTTGTGGATGAGGAAGGAAATGTTATTCCCTTTCCTCCGTATGGTTTGCCACACGGATATTTTCCACCACTCCAGGAAGAACCTTGCCACCAAGACCAAGTTCCCATCACTGCCCAGCCTAACGCTAATCAACCAAACAACCCGCTTACCCAAGCACAAGCCGCCCAAGCACAGCCTGCTCATACCATTCATATACCCCAAACCACTGCCAAACCAGATACCTTCATACCAAACCCTGACATGTTTCATTCCTACCAGCAATACGGGAAGGTTAGTCAACATACTGCTGCCGGTCCAAATGCTGTGGCTACTACCCAGGAAGAGAGGTTGGAATTCTTGGAAAGGCGTTTAAGGGAGATGGAAGGAACAAGTAGATTTGGGACAGGCACTGCTGCTGAACTTTGTCTAATCCCTGATGTCGTCATACCTCCTAAATTCAAGACGCCTGATTTCGACAAATACAGAGGGTTGACATGCCCAAAGAATCATCTAACCATGTACTGCCGTAAGATGGCTTCGCATGCGTCAAATGACCCTCTGCTGATTCATTGTTTTCAGGACAGCCTGGTTGGGGCTCCCCTGACATGGTACAATCATCTAGAGCGCTCTCGTATACGCTGCTGGAAAGACCTAGCAGACTCGTTCATGCAACAATACAAATATAACCTGGACATGGCCCCGGATAGGGGACAATTGCAGAACATGACTAAGAAAGATAACGAGACGTTCAAGGAATACGCCCAAAGGTGGCGCGAAGTGGCGGCACAGGTTGACCCACCTCTATCTGAAAAGGAGGTGATCACTATGTTCATAGATACACTTCAAACTCCTTTCTATGAGAAGATGATTGGAAGTGTCTCGTCCCATTTCTCTGATATTGTCACTATTGGAGAAAGAATAGAAAATGGACTTAGGACTGGCAGGATAGTCCGAAGTCCATCCGGGATGGGAGCTGCAAAGAGACCTACACTTGGCGAGAATAGGAGAAGAGAAGGGGAGACCAACTTGGTCTCTCACAACCAGAGAAGGAACCTGGCAGGGCCACCTGCCCCAGTTAGCCTTTCACCAGTATATCCCGGCGTGTCGCACCCGTATGTGGCAGCCATTCCAAACCTTAATCCACCACAATTCAGACCAACCATTGTACGGCCACCTGCGCCACCACAGATACCACACCAAGCACCACAAGCCAACCCACCGCCAAATATCCAAAGAAGGAACAATGACCGTGCTCCACCCCAGTTCGATCCCATCCCAATGTCCTATACCGAACTCTTGCCTCACCTCATTGAAAAAACTCTAGTAGTACCCTGTCCCTTGAGGCCACTACAGCCACCTTATCCTAGGGGGTATGACCCTAATGCCCGGTGCGATTATCATGCGGGTGCACCAGGCCATTCTACTGAAAATTGTCTGGCTTTGAAATATAAAGTAAGGGACCTGATTCAGGCAGATTGGATAAGCTTCCGAGAAGGAAGTCCAAATGTAACAACAAACCCTCTGCCTAATCATGAAGGGCCCGGGGTCAATGCTATCGGGGAAGATGTGGAGTATACGTCCAATGTTGAGGACATTCAGATGCCTCTAAAAGAAATTCACTCCCTTATGTTTGAGGTAGGGTTAGTAAAGGACAAATGGGATGAAGACTTCGATGATGCCCAATCGACAAAGCAGCAAGAGTTTCGAAAAACTCTCCAAAGGTTTATGGACAGTCACACTATACGAGTCTGCAAGCGCCATGGCGATGAGGTAAATATGATACAGGGACAGACTGGACTTCGGGCCCCAAAACCCCTGGTCATATTTTATAGTAAAAATGCGCCGCTAACGCAGACCCCTGCCAAAACTACTATTACGGCACGGCCACCTGCTCCATTCCCGTATGACAACTCCCACGCCGTGCCTTGGAAGTATAACACGGACATAGTTGTTTCCAACCCCGTAATAGTTGATCCGGCGCCTGCTTTGTTGGTTACCAACATCGCCGGTGTAGGCGGAATGACCCGAAGTGGGAGAGTGTATGCGCCTTCAGAGCCAAAGCAAGACAAGACTGCCGCGGAAGGCAAAACCGGGAAGGTTGGGATCACTGGCGAAGCAAAGAAGGTTGTGCCAGAAGAAGAGACTGGGGAGTTCTTAAAATTTATCCGCCACAGCGATTACCAGGTATTGGATCAGTTGAACTATACCCCCGCCAAGATCTCCTTATTATCTCTGCTGACAAGTTCTGAATCACATCGGAACGCACTGATGAAGGTGCTAAGTGAGGCGCACGTGAAACATGACTTGCCTGTTGATGAGTTCCAAGGTATTGTTGGACATATAGTGGCCAGTAACTATCTGACATTCACGGATGACGAGGTGCCGGTGGAAGGGAAAAGACACAACAAAGCTCTCCACATCTCTGTGAAGTGTCAAGACCATATTATGGCAAAAGTGCTCGTCGATAATGGATCATCCTTGAATGTGATGCCTAAGTCTACATTAGCTAAACTACCCATAGATGGGGCATGCATGAGGCCGAGCTCCATGATAGTAAGAGCTTTTGATGGGACCCGACGGGAGGTCATAGGCGAAGTTGAGCTACCCATACAAGTTGGACCCCATATCTTTCAAGTTCTCTTCCAAGTAATGGATATCATGCCCACCTATAGTTGCTTGTTAGGGAGGCCATGGATCCATTCAGCAGGGGTAGTTCCTTCCACTTTACACCAGAAACTAAAGTTCATCGTTGATAACAGACTGGTAATCGTTTCTGGAGAGGAGGATCTTCTGGTCAGTAAGCCAGTTACTACCCCCTATGTAGAGGCAGCCGAGGAAGCCCTCGAGACATCATTCCAGGCTTTGGAGATAGCCAACGCCACAAGTATGCCTTTCCCAAAGGTACCGCTAGCAGTAGCGAAGACCATGCTACGAGGAGGATATAAGCCGGGAAGAGGACTCGGAAGAGAACTGGGAGGAAGAATTCAACCTGTTTGTCTCCCTGAGAACAAAAATAGGTACGGCCTGGGATACCAACCTACCACTGAAGACCAAAAAGGGGTAGAAAAAGAGAGGAGAGGGAAGAGGATTACTCGTCATATCGGGCATGCACTCAACACTGCGAAAATCCCCATCTGTGACCTCTACCAGAGCTTCAGGAGCGCCGGAGTAATGTTTCCAGATCAAGTGGCCGTGATCCAAAGTGATCTTGATGAAGGCCCTGGATTTGTGTATGCTGGCTCACCTGGTCAGGAACTGAACAACTGGGAGGTCATAGAATTCCCCACGATTTGTACCATTTCATCAAAGTAATCATGTTTTCTGTTCGATCCTTTAGCTATGCTTCGGGATCTCATTTTGTAACAATAAAAACTTGTTCGTTTGTTTGAATAATAAATGCCGTCAGTTTCCAAATAGCTTGATCTGTTTAGTAACCTATTATTTAAACCTTTCTCTTGCTTGTTTTCCTTTTCATTTGCTATGATACACTGAAAATGCAGATCCGAAAGCGATTCATCTGAGAGTAGTGAGAATTCGGTCTTATTTCACGATTTTGACTGTCTAACTGATTGCGCCAATGAGGAATATGATGAAGACTGCGATCCCTCGCCTGAGTTAACCCGGTTATTGGAACAAGAGGATAGGGAAATTCTGCCCTACTTAGAGATAGCCGAGGTTATCGATTTGGGAATTGGAGGAGTCAAAAAGGAAGTCAAAATTGGTACCTCGTTAAGTAAAGAACAGAGGCGGGAACTGATTGGGTTGTTGAGAGAGTTCAGCGATGTTTTCGCCTGGTCTTACCAAGATATGCCGGGACTGGACAATAGCATTGTCGAACATAGGTTACCATTAAAACCCGAATGTCTGCCGGTAAAGCAGAAGCTGCGACGTATGAAACCTGAGATGCTTTTGAAAATCAAGGAAGAAGTCAAGAAGCAATTTGATGCCGGGTTCTTAGCCGTGGCAAAATACCCACAGTGGGTGGCAAATATCGTCCCGGTCCCGAAAAAGGATGGCAAAGTACGAATGTGCGTGGACTATCGCGATTTGAACAGGGCTAGCCCCAAGGATGATTTTCCCCTGCCTCAGATTGATGTTCTGGTCGACAATACCGCGCAACATACGATCTTTTCATTCATGGACGGTTTCTCCGGATACAATCAAATTAAGATGGCGCCCGAGGATATGGAAAAAACCACATTTGTCACCTTGTGGGGAACTTTCTGTTATAAGGTGATGTCTTTTGGTCTAAAGAATGCCGGAGCAACTTACCAGAGGGCCATGGTAACCCTTTTCCATGACATGATGCACAAGGAGGTAGAGGTTTACGTCGATGATATTATCGCCAAGTCTAAAACAGATGAAGGGCATATGGAAGACCTAAGGAAACTCTTCGAAAGGCTGAGGAAATTCAAGCTTAGGCTAAACCCAGCCAAGTGCACCTTCGGCGCAAGATCTGGGAAATTGCTGGGATTCATAGTAAGCAAGAGAGGCATAGAGGTCGACCCTGACAAAGTTAAAGCCATTCTTGAAATGCCTCCTCCCCATACAGAAAAAGAAGTTAGAGGTTTCCTAGGGAGATTAAATTACATCGCTCGCTTCATCTCACAGTTGACGGCAACATGCGAGCCAATTTTCAAATTGCTCCGTAAAAACCAACCAGTTCAATGGAACGAGGATTGTCAAAAGGCTTTTGAAAAGATAAAGCAGTACTTGCAGAACCCGCCAGTTTTGATCCCACCTACCCTGGGAAGACCACTCATTTTATACCTTACAGTGTTAGATGAATCCATGGGTTGTGTGTTGGGGCAACATGATGAGACTGGGAAGAAAGAGCATGCCATTTATTATCTAAGCAAGAAGTTCACTGACTGCGAGATGAGGTATTCTGCTCTGGAAAGGACCTGTTGTGCGTTAGCATGGACAGCCCGACGTTTGAGACAATACATGATAAACCACACTACTTGGCTAGTTTCCAAAATGGACCCTGTCAAATATATCTTTGAAAAACCTGCCTTAACCGGAAGGATTGCTCGATGGCAGGTCCTGCTAACCGAGTACGATATAGTCTATGTCACTCAGAAGGCTATAAAAGGAAGTATTCTGGCTGACTACCTAGCTCATCAACCCATAAGAGATTATCAGCCCATGCAGTTTGACTTCCCGAACGAAGATATCATGGCCCTGATTGATGAAGAAGGAGCCCAAAAGGGTAAATGGACCCTAAGGTTCGATGGTGCTTCTAACGCATTAGGACACGGAATCGGAGCAATCCTCATTTCACCTGACAGAGAACTTATCCCCGTTTGTGCTCGATTATGTTTTGATTGCACCAATAACATCGCTGAGTACGAGGCGTGTTCTCTGGGAATCCAAGCAGCGTTAGATGCCAAAGTGAAGAAATTGGAAGTATACGGGGATTCTGCCCTGGTCATTCACCAACTAAAAGGAGAGTGGGAGACTAGAGACAGCAAATTAATTCCCTATCAAACTCGCATCAAGGAGTTGATTAAGGAATTTGATGATGTTTCTTTTCACCATGTTCCCCGAGAGGACAACCAAATGGCTGATGCTTTGGCTACCCTAGCATCCATGTTCAAGGTGAGCAATGATTACGACATGCCTCTCATTGAAATAGTGCGGCACCACGAACCCGCATATTGCCAGATGATTGAAAGGGAGTCAGATGGGAAGCCTTGGTATTACGATATCAAGAGGTATGTCCGAAATCAAGAATATCCCGAAGGTGCTACAGAGAATGATAAGAGAACCCTGCGACGGCTCGCCATGGGTTTCTTCTTAAACGGTGATGTGCTTTATAAGAGAAACTACGACTCTGTCCTTCTTCGTTGCATCGACACCGACGAGGCAAGTAAAATCATGAGGGATGTCCACGAGGGATGTTTTGGAACTCACACCAACGGGCCCGCCATGTCGAGAAAGATTTTGAGGGCTGGTTACTACTGGATGACCATGGAGTCAGACTGTTTTGCCTATGTTCGTAAGTGTCATAAATGTCAGATATACGCAGACCATATTCATGCTTCCCCGTCTTCTCTGAATGTCTTGTCAGCACCATGGCCCTTTTCAATGTGGGGTATGGATGTCATTGGACCCATCGAGCCGAAGGCCTCTAACGGTCATCGTTTCATTTTAGTCGCTATCGACTATTTCACAAAATGGGTAGAAGCTGCTTCGTACGCCAATGTGACAAGGAGTGTTGTGGTTAAATTTGTCAAGCGTGAACTGATATGCCGGTACGGTCTGCCGAGTCAGATCATCACTGATAATGGCATGAATTTGAATAACAAAATGATGAAGGAACTTTGTGAAGACTTCAAAATCCACCATCATAATTCCTCCCCGTATCGCCCTAAAATGAATGGGGCAGTCGAGGCAGCCAATAAAAACATCAAGAAGATTGTACAGAAAATGGTTGTGACCTACAGAGATTGGAGCGAAATGCTCCCCTTTGCTTTACATGGGTATCGTACCTCGGTCCGAACTTCAACTGGGGCAACTCCATTCTCCCTGGTTTATGGTATGGAGGCAGTCCTGCCTTTCGAAGTAGAGATCCCTTCTCTTCGAGTGATAATGGAGGCGGAATTAAAGGAAGCTGAGTGGGTCCAAGCTCGACATGACCAGTTAAATCTGATTGATGGAAAGAGATTAACCGCCCTTTGTCATGGTCAGCTGTATCAAAAGCGTATGAAACGAGCGTTTGAAAAGAAGGTACGACCTCGACAATTCCGAGAAGGAGACCTAGTCCTAAAGAAAATCTTGCCAATCCAAAAGGACGCCCGAGGGAAATGGACACCTAATTACGAAGGACCATACGTCGTGAAGAAGGCTTTCTCTGGAGGAGCTCTAATCCTTACCAACATGGATGGAGAGGATCTACCAATGCCTGTGAACGCCGACGCGGTGAAGAAATATTTTGCCTAAAAAAAAAAAAAAAAAAAAAAAAAAAAAAAAGGGTGCTCGCTAGGCTGAAAACCCATGGGGCAGCCTAGGCAAAAATTAGAGCTGCTTGATGAGTCGAAAACCCGGAAGGGCGACTCAGGTAGAATAAGAAGCCACAAGTTCAGGCATAAGGACGAGAACTCTTCAGAGAAGGAAAACAGGTCAGGCAAGCGTATCTTTGTCAAAAGTCATTTCCCAGAAGTAAGATCAGAGGACAGTCTCGAAGTCGTGAGGAAAGATCCGGATTCTTATCACTCGCGGGGAGTCGCTGGAGGGTTCAAAAGGCCTTCTTTCTCTCCCACCTTTTAATTGTTTATACATATGTTTTTGTTACCTTTACCTTCATTACCAATGTACATACTTATATTCAATAATAAAATAAGCTTTCCCTTTCCTCCCCCTGAGTCTGCGGCTGAATCTTATAAACGAACAAGTTTTTCTTAAGAGGAAATTTTTGAAATGAAAAGTGATGAAATGAAAAGTCGTGGTGAAGTAAAATGTATCCTGGCGTCAGACCTGGCCCGTGAGAAAGCATAACCAATTCTGTTAATTATGTTCCTGGAAGATAGAAATTGTCTCTATCTCATCCATGAGTTATCCTGAAAGCCTATCTTTCGGGAGAGGTCGCTCGAAATGTCGATTCTTTTGATTACTCTTGCTTCTAACCATCTGCTTTGAAGGGTGACGGAACTACGTCACACAGAAACGAAGAACCTGACACCAAAGATTTAGATCAGAAGTTTTCCCCAAGAGAAACCAGTAGATTGGCATCCCCAGTGAAATCACAATCGCCAAAGCTGGCACTTCCCAAGTTCTCGTCCCCCAGCGGAACCATAATCACCAAAAACTACACTTCCCCAAGTCCTTCCCCAGTAGGACTGCATTTCCCGGTCAACCCAAACTGGGGCATCTCCCTGAGTTCATTCTTTCATTCAAAGGGACAGTTCCCCAAGATTTCATCCAATCATGTCAAACTGGAAGCATTTTCCCAGGTTTATTTTTCATTCAAGGGGCAGTCCCCTAACAACCTTCAGTCATATCAAACTGGGGGATCTCCCCAGATTCCCTTTCAAAGGTTGGTTCCCTAACAGCATGCAGTCATACCAAAACTGGGGGCATCTCCCCAGATCTCATTCTCTTTCCTTAGAAGGACAGTTCCCCGATGACCCCCAGATTACTCTATCCCAACTCACCTAATACTTTCCCAGTGGTACCTTGAAGGTCACTAAGAAGAGTTATCCTTCCCCAGTGGAACTGTACTTCCTAAACAATTCCAACAGGAGCATCCCCCAGGCAGCTTCCCAAAAACTCGCAGTCAGGACAACCGAGGGGCAATTCCCCACCTTTACCTTTTGCAAACCAAGGGCCACACCCCACGTTTGTTTTCCTGTCAGTCAAGGGGCAATCCCCCACCTTTACCTTTTGCAAACCAAGGGCCACACCCCACATTTGTTTTCCTGTCTGTCAAGGGGCAATCCCCCGCCTTTACTTTTTGCAAACCAAGGGCCACACCCCACATTTGTTTTCCTGTCTGTCAAGGGGCAATCCCCCACCTTTTACTTTTTGCAAACCAAGGGCCACACCCCACATTTGTTTTCCTGTCTGTCAAGGGGCAATCCCCCACCTTTACTTTTTGCAAACCAAGGGCCACACCCCACATTTGTTTTCCTGTCTGTCAAGGGGCAATCCCCCACCTTTACCTTTTGCAAACCAAGGGCCACACCCCACATTTGTTTTCCTGTCAGTCAAGGGGCAATCCCCCACCTTTACCTTTTGCGAACCAAGGGCCACACCCCACATTTGTTTTCCTGTCTGTCAAGGGGCAATCCCCCACCTTTACTTTTTGCAAACCAAGGGCCACACCCCACATTTGTTTTCCTGTCTGTCAAGGGGCAATCCCCCGCCTTTACTTTTTGCAAACCAAGGGCCACACCCCACATTTGTTTTCCTGTCTGTCAAGGGGCAATCCCCCACCTTTACTTTTTGCAAACCAAGGGCCACACCCCACATTTGTTTTCCTGTCTGTCAAGGGGCAATCCCCCACCTTTACCTTTTGCAAACCAAGGGCCACACCCCACATTTGTTTTCCTGTCAGTCAAGGGGCAATCCCCCACCTTTACCTTTTGCGAACCAAGGGCCACACCCCACATTTGTTTTCCTGTCTGTCAAGGGGCAATCCCCCACCTTTACTTTTTGCAAACCAAGGGCCACACCCCACATTTGTTTTCCTGTCTGTCAAGGGGCAATCCCCCGCCTTTACTTTTTGCAAACCAAGGGCCACACCCCACATTTGTTTTCCTGTCTGTCAAGGGGCAATCCCCCACCTTTTACTTTTTGCAAACCAAGGGCCACACCCCACATTTGTTTTCCTGTCAGTCAAGGGGCAATCCCCCACCTTTACCTTTTGCAAACCAAGGGCCACACCCCACATTTGTTTTCCTGTCTGTCAAGGGGCAATCCCCCACCTTTACTTTTTGCAAACCAAGGGCCACACCCCACATTTGTTTTCCTGTCTGTCAAGGGGCAATCCCCCACCTTTACCTTTTGCAAACCAAGGGCCACACCCCACATTTGTTTTCCTGTCAGTCAAGGGGCAATCCCCCACCTTTACCTTTTGCGAACCAAGGGCCACACCCCACATTTGTTTTCCTGTCTGTCAAGGGGCAATCCCCCACCTTTACTTTTTGCAAACCAAGGGCCACACCCCACATTTGTTTTCCTGTCAATCAAGGGGCAATCCCCCACCTTTACTTTTTGCAAACCAAGGGCCACACCCCACATTTGTTTTCCTGTCTGTCAAGGGGCAATCCCCCACCTTTACCTTTTGCAAACCAAGGGCCACACCCCACATTTGTTTTCCTGTCAGTCAAGGGGCAATCCCCCACCTTTACCTTTTGCAAACCAAGGGCCACACCCCACATTTGTTTTCCTGTCTGTCAAGGGGCAATCCCCCACCTTTACTTTTTGCAAACCAAGGGCCACACCCCACATTCGTTTTCCTGTCAGTCAAGGGGCAATCCCCCACCTTTACCTTTTGCAAACCAAGGGCCACACCCCACATTTACTTTCCTGTCAGTCAAGGAGCAATCCCCCACCTTTATTTTTCTGCAAGGACAAGGGCCACACCCCACATTTATTTTCCTGGCAGCCAAGGGGCAATCCCCCACCTTCACCTTTCGGCAAACCCAGGGCCACACCCCTTATTTATTTTCCTGTCAGCCAAAGGACAACCACAGCTTTCCACTCTTCCATAAATCAAGGGCCACACCCCGTATTTTATCTTCAGTCAAGGGGCAGCTCCCCACTCTTACCTTCCTACCGCCCACTGTATTAAAAAAAAAAAAAAAAAAAAAAAAAAAAAGAGGAACGGTGTTAATCCGATATGAATACTAAGTGGAAGAGGTCCACTTTGTTCTAAGGCATGATCCAAAGGACGGTGTCAGGACCCTCAAGATCAAATGAAGTAGACCCTGTCAGGTTGCGAGAGACGGTGTCCCAATGGTTTCACTTCTTACTACTTCGAGGCGTAACAAACGGTGTCATAAAACCCACCTCGGATAGAATTGGGTTGCTGCCAAGACCGATGTCAGGACAACTACAACGAAGGTTCAAAGGTTAATCGAAGTTGTGGACGGGGTGGCCATGATACACCGATCCGATGTTCTATGCTTCGCAAAAGACCGAATTAAGTCCATGTCCCAAGTTGATGATTAGACGGTGTTACTTCAAGTCATACCGGTCACAAGAAAAAGATACTTAGAAATATTTTGAAAGAAAAGAGAAGACAAGCTGATGGATGAAAATTGCGTTGCATTAATGAAGGGCACTGAGGCCATTACAAAAGGTAAAACTCCGGAGCCCATCCCGGAACAAGGCTAAAAAAAAAAAAACCTAAGAGTTGGGTGCTGGAGAGTCCGGTCTAGCAGAGGCTGTCCTCTCAGATTCCTCCGACACCGTCCTCAGTTCCATGCTTTGGCCTTCAGGGAGGGGCATCAGTTCATAAGGAATATCCTCAGGCTCCGAAGCCTGACCCCGGTCCATAGCATATAGGTGGCCACCATGAAATTCATAGTAGACACCTATACCGTTCAGGTTAAGTTGAACAGCGGAATTCCGGTGTACAACCTGGCGAACGGCAGAACTGAAGGCAACATCGGCCAGTACAGAAAATTCAGCCATCTGCTCCTCGGCTTCCATCCGCTCCTTCGCCTGCTCTTCCTGTACATCGGCAAGCTTCCCAGATAGTTCTTTATTTTTCTTGTCCACCTCGGCCTTTGCAGCCTTGGCTTCATCCAGTTCGGTCCGGAGAGCTTTGAGAGCGTCCTCTGAAGCTTTAGCCTTAGCCTCAGCGGCATCTGCCCTCTTGGCAGCCGATGTATAGGCAGCAGTGAGTTCGGACAGATCCTCCTTGCTCTTAGTCAGCTCCTGCTCCTTCTGGGTCAAAGCAGTTTGAGCCTCGACTCTCAAGGCCTCAGCTTTTTTCATCCGGTCTAGGCATTCCTTAGCCTCGATACCGGAGTAGTAAGAGCGGCCTAAAGAGCTGAGGACCCCGGCTGCCTCAACCAAATTAAAAATAGCAGCTTCAGCAGCAGTCTGAGCTTCAGAAGCAGGGAGATCGGCCTTGAGCTTGAAGGGGATATGGACCCTAGCCGGTGTCCCTCCAACGTACTCTAGAAAGTCCGAGAGGCGGGAGTTGACGACGATGTCCTCGGGTTGAGACCGGGCTGGAGAAACATTTATTGGACCGGCCTCCTCCTCCCTTGGCACCTCTACTTCGGCCACAACCTTTCGAGCCTTCTGCTTTTTCGGCTTGGAGGTTGAGCCGATGTTGGACTTCCTTTTAGCTGGGGCCCTTTCAGCCGGTCCCAGAGTCATTGCCTCAATATTTTCTGCCGGTATGCTCACCGCCTTGGCCGGTGTGCGACGGGGAGTTACCCTGTTCTCCTGTGCGGCAGCAGCAGCGTTCCGGGCTTCGGCAGCCTCCCTCAGTTTTCTGAGGATGTCTATCCGAGCCATCTCGCCTGGAAAGAAAAAAGGGGAAACGATGTTAGAACCGGTGTAAATATATAATAGAAGGGGTAAAGTTAAGCAATATATACCAAGGTAGGCATCCCGGCCCGACTCCGTCCCCAGAAGCCTCTTGCAGGAGAATTTGGCAATGGCCGAGTAACCCTTCAGAGCGTCCAGGACTTTCTTGGACTCAGTGGACAAAGTACTCTCACTGACGATGTAGGCATTGCTTGTCAGGAGAAAGTGTTCATGAGTCCAACCGGTGTAAAACTTTCTGGAAAAATCAGAATTCTCCCAGAACACCGGTCTACCGGCATTGACCTCGACCTTGACATAGGAGTGTTTGAAGCTGACCCCGTCCGTCTTGGCCGATTCGGTGTAACTTTCGAAGTTTACCACCTTTGAGTCGCAGCGGAGGTTGATGAAGCCTAGACCCCCTCCAGAGTTACCCCGGCGCATCACCCTGCAATAAGTAAAAAAGAGGGCCACTGTGGGGACGAAGTGGAAGTACTCCCCGAGCACTTCCAAGGACCTTACCAAGCCCCAGCCATTGGGATGAAGTTGGCTAGGAGCGCAGTCGAGAAACCGGAGTACCCCCATCTCAAACTCCGTCAATGGGAAGCGGACACCGATCTTAGAAAAGACCATCTCGTACATAAAGAGGTCCCTTGACCCCGGTTGGTGGCAGATCCTGTCCGAGGTTTGGGGGCAGAATACAGTAAAGTCGTTTTCATGCTCAACATCGGCATGAACAACGACATCTTCAATGGTGACGTCGGCAGCATCTTCAGCATACCGGGAGACGATGGTCTTTGGGTCTTCATGAACCCAGAAATAGGGGTCCCTGGCCTTCTCAGCTAGCCAGTTGATCCGGTGTGCCAAAACATTTGTCTCAATAGGGTCAGTTATCACAGCAACACCGGTGGAGGAATTTTCAGAAGCCATTCGGACGGTATGGCGAAGAAAGGGAATACAACTGTAAAAGGCCACATCGTCAGTAAGATATAAATCGGCACTACTTGCCCCTTCACTAGCAGTGCCAAAGTTAAATGAGGAGCCTGACGATGTGTCAAACCCCTCTGTTTCCCACAAAGGTAATTCGGAGAAACGGAGCCCTGATGAGACGAACCGATGTGAAGCTCCCGAAGTTGCCCCACTTTGGTGACTCGGACCTCGGCTCGAAACTCCACCCGGCTGACGCCGGGATGTAATTGAAGGAGGACCGGACAGGACCTCAATGGAGTCATTACTCGAACCGGTGTCCCCCATGACCTATCTACGAAATTAAAGTGAAGTTTGGGATGGCTACCTGCTGAGGCGATGCGTGCAGTTCTTTTAGTGCGAGCCAGGTCGTAACACCGGAGGAAAAGCTTTAACGTCGGAAGAGAACTTTGAACACCGGAGGGGTTGAACGTCGGAGAGACAGCACTTCAATATCAAGAAAGGAGTGAAAATGATGGATCCCCGAAGTTGCTTTTATAGAGGGAGGAGGAGATCCAGAACCTTCCGCATTCCGGCCCATGGCCCATTAAAAAAGGGGGCCGACTTTTGGCATTCCGGCCCAATGGCGCGAATTTTAAATTTTGAAAGAGCCAGTTAGCTGGTGACACATGGAATGACCAATCACCCAGTGACGTGGACCACATTTGAGACACGTCAGCTGTTTAAAATGCCACATCATTAAGCCCCACACCGGATTTTGGTCTTGCTTAACCCCTACATCGGTGTTCATATCTTTACTCCCCTTTCACTTCGGAAATTTACATTTCTCTTGTGAAAGAGAGTAAAGAGGGGCATCTGTGAACACCTCTTTCGGTCCGGCCCAAATTGTTATGACACCGGACCCATCCTTGAAGTTGGAAACACCGGACAAGGCCTAAGTTAACACCGCACCTCAACTCCGCCCATGAATCTTCACCTCCACTCCGCCAACCGCCCTCATTTGCTCTCCGTCCTCATATACTTCACCAACGGTGTGGAAGTCCGCCTCTTCACACACCGTCCCATAAACGGAGTGGCACTCCGCCTTCTTCACACAACGTTCCACAGACGGTGTTAGCTAACATCAACGCCG
The DNA here is from genome assembly GCA_037962975.1 of Clitoria ternatea. Taxonomy (NCBI): domain Eukaryota; kingdom Viridiplantae; phylum Streptophyta; class Magnoliopsida; order Fabales; family Fabaceae; genus Clitoria; species Clitoria ternatea. Next base: position 101,322,962 of record CM075673.1, on the reverse strand, counting down.
CCCAAACGTTCCCACCTCGAGTCCGCCCAATCGTCCTCGACTCAACCCAACGTCCTCACCTCAGGAGTACCTTAAACGGCCGATGTCGCGGATCTGACAACAAAAGACGAAGCGAATCCGGCCTAAGTAAGACGATCTCATGGGCTGACCGAGGTCAAAATAGGCACACCGGACTGGTAGTAGATCCGAACCAGGAAGGAAAACACCGGCCCCTGTGATTACATCGAAAAATTCAGCCGGTGTGAAGACACAGGCAATGGTTCTTAAGGCCCCACATCGGATCAGTGGAGACCGTCCAACCAATGGCTTTGCTAACCGGTGTCACAAATTTGACAATGGAGAGGCGAGGTCGGAAGATTATGCGCGATGACCTGGAATCGCACTCCCTAGAAAATGGCAGACAGGGAGGCGGAAGTGGACAATTAAAAAAATCCCCACTGAAAACCCTGCTCCCCACCAATGGTAATGGCCAGAGCTGCACACCACTACACGGATGGGTGAGTGGGAATTCTGGTTGTCCCAAAACCCTCAGCCCATGACTTGAAAGCCCTATAAATGCCCCAACCAAGGAAGCTCAAGGGGTTGGCCTTCAGATTCTCCCTCCACGCGAGAAAACCCAAGAAATTCTCTCTGATTCCTCAAATTCTCTCTGATTCCTCAAAGTCCTTAATTGACTCCCCCACCTGAAACCAGTGACTTGCCTTAGTCACTACAAAGGACCCCTTAGTTCGAAAGAAGGTTGGGAGTTTCTCTTTTTTCACCAATACAAAGTCACTGCTCTCACACCGTCTGTATCCCGAACATACCCCGTCATCACAGAACTGACTCCGTCCCAAGTCCCATACATTGTCAATCTTCGTTACTACTCAACAGCGTTCACCCCGGATCAACTTCCCATAACACCGGTCGTGTCATTCAGTTTTCCAGTGCGGGTCCTGCTCCGGTCCGTCGTCTGCCAACGTGCGAGTCCGAAATCAGACGTCGTCACTGCGCTCGACCTCCCACATCGGTTCATAGCTCGTCACACCGGTTCCACTCCTTTCCTTATTTCTTTGCTTTCAGTTTCCCTTTTTTACTTTCCTGTGAGTTTGCTGTTTGTTGATTATAGTTGCCTGCGTACCATTAATTTACGCTGTTAATACTTTTTATCCTTTTCCGTAACAAACAAACATAATAAAAGGGCAATTTTTTTTTTTTTTGTAAAAAAAATAGTGTCGTATGGGAGTACTCCCGTCTACACAACCCTCTTAGGATTCGTGCACGTGCGAAGAACTTTGCTTTGCATGAATTCTCCTCTTTAATGATGTCCATCAAGACCTTTCAGATTCCTTCCAAAAAATAGCAACGTCCAGAACTACGTAACCCTGATTTCTTGATAACTCAAGAATACGTAGGAGCAGGACTTTAACTCCTGTCGGGCCCATCTTTCTTATTTCCTTTTTTTTTGTTGTTATTGATTTATTGCTTTACTTTTTATATTTCTTTCATAAACGTTCTCTTTTTGGTTACTTCCGTGAAAATCAATTCAGACGTGACGTCTTGTTGGTTTCCCCATAGTTTTTGCCCAAGCCTCGCCATAATTTCATAGGGAAGGGATACTTAGGACAAGACGTCCCACTTATCCCTTTCTTGTCCCTATCCTTTTATCCTAGGATGTTTAATTTAGACGTGACGTCTTATTAGCATTCTCTCACCCCTTTGTCTCATATCAAAGTCGAGCTTAGTTCGGACAAAGCGTCCCCATTAACCTCGCTTTGAAGTTTTATGTTTGTACAGTTCTTTACTCCATTCTATCATTTTCAGAATAAAAGGGAATAAATCATGTTTTATTTAAGGCTATTTACGTTGTGCTTTCAATCTTGGTACTGTCTTTGACAGGCGCTGTAGGGTGCTAATACCTTCCCTACTCGTAACCGACTCCCGAACTTGGATTTCAATTTTTTACCAGTGCCTTCCTTAAACTTAGTTTTTTCCCAATGTTTTTCCTGTGGATAAAAACGTTGGTGGCGACTCCCTGTTTTATTCCATACATTACCCTCTCTCTCTCGTTCGCCGCGCCGTCGCGATCCAGGTTGCGACAGTAGGCATAGTTGAGCAATGTGGGGAAAATTAATTCTCAAGCTATTTTTATCTATTAGTATAGGCATAATTAATTTGTGTAAGGGTCCATATTCTTCGCATACTTATATATTTGTCGCATTGTCCTTTCTAAAATTTGGGAATAAAGCTTATGTGGAACCATATTGAAGAAAATATATGTACACATGCATAACAAAGAGCAGATGTTATTGTGAATCCTAATAGTGTATGGTGGTGTCATGCTTGTTTTGATGGGCCTACCCTGGTGGGTACAAGAAAATTCCCCTTTAATGATTATATGAATTTCAAAAGCTGATAATGTTTATAACTGACTACACCTTGGCCTCTTGTTATATGATATTGCAATCTTTATAATTTCCTTTCCATCTGACACTACTTTCATTCCACCTGTCATATGTAACGTGAGCTCGTGTATACATATAACAAGGGGAATTCATGATTAGTAGATTCTAGTAGTGTGGGTTATTTGTCTAGAGTCTTGGCAATGATTCAAATCTGAAAATGGAGAATTTTATTTGCTTGTACTGTTAATATTTAAGGTAGTTAGAAACTTATATTCTATTTCTACAAGATGCTAATAATTATCATCTTTGTATTGTAAAATTGAAACTTATGCAGTAGCTGCTAATATAGTAATTCATATGGTTCTGTCATATGATAACTTAGTTCTATAATTTAGGAATGCAAAGCTCAAGAACATCAACACTTGATAAAATGTATCTTGATATTATTATGCTTTATCATTAGTAAAGCAATTGCTATAATTTTCATTTGGAGTGCAAATGCCTGTAGTGCTATATAGTCTTGACATCAGGATCTTATTGGTTCCTACCTCTGTTCTACGGTTTTCTTCTTTTACCAAAGGACCAAGTGATAATTTTGGTAAGAGATGATAATGCATCAGGTGCCTATATTATTTGTTGTGATACATGTAGTTATGCATTAAGTGATAGAATTCTCCCTATTATTATCATATTCAGCAAAGCCTTGGTCTTCATATTTTAATCATACATTTCCCTCCACTTCTCCCTATGCACATAATTATATTTACACCCTCCTCCATTGCCTGCATGTACTGTTATTCATTTGCTAAACAAGAAAATGGTAGCTAAAAAAGAAAATGGCAAAGCACAAATATACATATATGCATATTTACTGTGCATGGACGTTAAAACCAAGCCAAATGCCTATGACAAATTGTATATTAATTGGCTGCTATTTAGTATAATATATATATATATATATACTATAAATAAAATTTGAAATTATATACATATAGATATTGTTTATCCATTGTAATTCAAGCTTCAATTATATTATTGTGTCCCCTTGATGAACTAAATTAATTATTTCATCTTGTTATTATGGGATTAAATGGTATGATAATATTATTATCCTATTTCTATTATATTTCATCTTATCAATCTATTATTATTTCTATTGAGTGGTCACAAATTGCTTATCTAAATTAATAATAATAATAATAATAGAATAAATAAATAAATTCTGGGATAGTGGATGAACAAATTGACTAAACATGAAAAAAAAAATCACCCTTAAAATTTTATAAATTGGGAATATAGAAATTAAAACATTAACTTATTGATATAATTAATTTCACAAGTTACAGGTGGTTCTTACAAGTAGTGCTAATGAGATAGTGGTGGAAGTAAGACAGAGAAATAAATTTTTTTGGAAGAAGGTTCTGCTAAGATTCTAAGGTACGAATACATCTCTTTTATATTTTTTAAGGTTATTTTTATATCGTTTTTAGAAATCTATTATTATACTGGAAATAATATTATTTTAAGTTACTATTTTGTATAGTAAAATACTATTTTAATAGTAAATTACTATTCAAATAGTAAATTACTGTTTACTATTACTATTTATCTTTACTATTCACGTTTTACTATTTACCATTACTATTCACGATTTACTATTTATCGTTACTATTCACGATTTACTATTTACCGCTACTATTCACATTTTACTATTTACTGTTACTATTTACTATTCACTATTCACTATTTAAAATTTACCATTTCTGCTTTAAGTAGTGATCTTAATTTTCATCTTGTAACTATATTAAAATGAAATTGGTATGTTTTAGAACTCGGAGATGAGGCATGCACGGATTTACAATAACGAATCAGTATACAAGAGGTAAGGAAGAGTGAGATAAGAATATAATATGAAAAGACATAAGAATAATGAGAGGAGTCCCCTACTCCTTTTAAATTAAATAATAATATTATTTTAAAATATTAACTTTTAACTTAAAATTTATAATAAAATTTAAATTAAATATCTGGTTTAACTAACTCTAACATACCTATGCAAGGACTTGGATTTTTATAACCTATACGAACTGGACTATACCTATGCAAGGACTTGGACCACTATGACCCATATGGACTGAACTATACCTATGCAAGGACTGGATTATATGGACTTACATTTTATAGACCTATCTAAGGAATGGACAATAAGGACTCAAAATCAATTTTAATAATGAGCATATAGTAAGCATGACGGAAAGTTAAAACTCAGTAAGAATTTTCTTACCTTACTCTTTAAATTTTTATTCTAAGAGAAAGTATTTTATCATTATTCTAGTCTTTTATTTCTTTTTAGAAATAATTTTCATTAACTTTATTTTTAATCTCTAGAATAAAATCTAGTATTAGAAAGAAGCTATTTTATGAAAATCAGAGGTTGAGACGATTAATTCTTGAATTAAAGAAAATTTTTATAGTTTTAAGTATTCTTAATTAATGATTTTAAAAAATATATATATATTCTTTTAGAAATCAGAAATTTAAATTGGTTTTCCCTAATGAAATAACTAAAGGATATTTTATAGTCGAGATTTCTAAACTCAATTTAGTTAAGATTCAAATTTAGAAAGATTACGTAAATATGTGAAGTTTTTTAAGAGAAAGTTTTGAGATATTTAAGGCTTAGAAACTCAATTTTGGTGAGATCTGAATTTGAAGGCTGTACTAAATTTGTTTCTGTATAACAAAAGTTCAAAGAAGAACTTATGGGAATGTATAGTTTATTGAGATGATTTTATGAACCTTTATGGTATTTAATAATTGAGTTTCTAAAAGTCTTAACCAACTAAATATGCGAGTAGTTCATGCATCATGAATCATTAAAGAGAAATGACATGTGATATTGCCTGGGGACAGATTATAGAAACTGAGGATACATTAGAGGAGGCTTAATTGCAAGCCTTGGGATGCGAGGGTGTGAAAGGGTGCTTCAGGTAACCTGGGGTCGCTCCCTAGTGCGGGTACTTTCACAATAAAAACTTTCTCAGTCTGACTAGTCTCTAAGTGTTTCCACGCCAGTTGAGCTGTTCATATGCCACGAAGGCATTTATGTTATTATTATCTGGAATTTATGGAACAGTATAAAATCCTGGTTGGCCCAGTGCAAACTAAAACTTTAAGGGCCCACATGCATAGGATGAATGAGATGATAATATTAAAAACATTGCATGACATTCATGTGATTGTGACATTCTATGTGGGTGGTTGTGAATGAAAATACAATTGTTATGTTATGAAAACTCTACATTCATAATTGATTATGTATATGATTGTGATTGAAATTATTATATTAGATTGTGAAAACCCTTATGCTTATGTCTTATCGGTAAAGTATTATATTCTGTTTCTCACTCATTCTTGTTTGAATTTTGTGTCCAAAATTTATGTTATATGATATATAGATAGCAGTTCAAGATGAAAGGATGAAATTACAAGAGGGTAAATTGGTCTCATCTTCAATCAAATAGGAGAAAAGATGTGACAAGAATAGGATTCAAAATCACATGGTTTGAAGATAAGGAAATAATTGGTTACAGTCGAAGTAGAGGTATTAAATTTTTAGTTTTAGTTTACCTTAATACAATATTAAGTTGGATGATTGTAAATCAATGTAAAGGTTAAACTTTAATAAACCTTATTCTTTGGATATGATACTGTAATCTTTGATCACTTATGATTTTCTGAAAGTTCATTTTATCATTATGAATAATTTGAAACTTTTTACTTTCAAAATTCAAAGAAAATCATATGTATATACGTCCTTGTATACACGAGATAAGAAGTGATAAATATGTATGTCTTTCAAAAAAAAAAGAAGAATAGATATATGTCTCGTGTATATAAGGGGGTGTTACAGGTCTTGCGGGATCTCGTGAAAAGGACTCTTGCGTGGGGGACAAATACTTAAACGATTATAAGTGTTTGTGATCACTTAACATGTGAAAATAATTGAGATCTTATGGGATCTTGCGAAAGGGACCCTTACGCGGGGGACAAATATTCAGATGACTAAGAGTGGTTACGATCACTTGATGAATTATGTACACATTTTTTATGAATAGTTCCTTAAATATCGAATCCGTTGCATATGCCTTATTTTGATGGCATGACATATGCATTAGCCATAGGGACATGGCATATGACCTTGAGATACCTAAGAATAATTGAAATTTTTAGATACTAACTAATTATGTTGGTATTGTTAGTGTTATCTTGGACTATATATATGATAAATGCTTAAATGTATAGATATTTTGATGCTATTTGAGTATAATTTTGTTAGTTAGTGCATTATCTGGAACATTTTGTGCATGAAAATGAATAAAAATCGAGAACAAGATATTTTGATATGTTTAATGCAATTAAGCTCTTACGTTTGTATAAATAATAGGTGAAAAAGATGAAAGGAAAAGCAAAGAATCCCAAAGCTATTCCCCAATTCAAAATGAAGAAAAATTGCAAGTTTTGGGTAACTCGCTTAAGCGAGACTATACTTCGCTTAAGAGAGTCAAGAATTTTTAGAAAGAAGTCACCAGAGGGAGATTTTGGTTAAGCGAATCTTAATTGGCTAAAGTAAAATACTTCTAGTGAGCATCAGTGAAGAACTCGCTTGAGCGAGTCTCAAATCGCTCAAGCGAGAATTGCCTAGAATCTAAATATGAAGGCTTCGCTCAAGCTAAAGGAAAACAACCTAAGTGAAAAGGATCCAGGAACAGAGTATGAAGAACTCGCTTAAGCGAGACTTAAGTCGCTCGAGTGAGAATCGCCCAGAATGAAATTCAAGGTTTATTCGCTTGAGCGAATCACTAGGCTCAAGCGAATGCAACAACAAGCAATAAGGGAATTTTACTCGCTCAAGCGACTTAGTAGCCCAAGCGTGCTTGCGAGGAAAAATCTAGAATAGAAAAGAGTTCTTCATACTTAAGAAAGCTATCTCGTTTAAGCAAGCTAAATCTAGCTTAAGCAAGATATTTAATATATAAAGAAAACCCCTTCAGAATCAAGGCGGTTGGCCATTTTCATCTCTTGGGAACATGGAGCTTTCATTAGAATCCATCTTTTTCCTTTTATTCATCTTTTTATTAGTGAGCTTTGATTGTAATGGCTATGATGTGTAGCTAATTTCTCTATTAGGATTGGATGTAGTTGATCAAACCCCGACTTATGCTTGTTTTACATTTATATATTCGGTATCTTTGTTCCATCATTTTTGGCTTTTCATTTTATGTTTAATGCTTAATGCTATTGGGAAATAGTTTCTTGATCTTAGTTTCCGTCTGATTATTGGAAAATAGCTTACGAAAATGGATCTAAATGAAATGCTCGTTACAGTGAATATTAGGAATAATATTTGACATAACGAACGTCAAAACAATCACGTATAATGCTATAATATTCTTAATGTGATTATGGAATCAACATATTTAAGAATGTTCTTATGGATTTCGTAGTCGAGGGATCGATGCGGATGATTTAAGATTGTGACATAAATGTCTGCAACGTATTGATGGGCGAGACTGATAAAATCCAATCCCAGCCTTTATCATTTGATAGTTCATATTTTTTATCGTTTGTTTTATCGTACGGTTGGTTAATGTTCAGTTCTTTCGATTTTAATATGTTTTTGAAACTCTCAATTTATTTCCACTAAGGTAATAATGAATCAATATTAAACACTATATCCCCGTGGAACGACACTCTATTTTTAACATATACTATAACTCGATAGTGGAACTTGCCACAGAAAGGGTTGATCATATCAAAACTTGCATCAAAGTTTTTGGCGCCGTCTACCGGGGATAGGTGCTGTTTAGTTTTGATTCTAAGTTACCAAGGCATTATGAATAGTAAATTTATGTATAGTTATTTTTATCTATTTCGTGTTTTTTTTTGTGCTAACGTCTGCTTGTAGTGAGTTTTTGCTTTATGCACTTGAGAAGTCAAGAAACCAAGGATCATTTCAAGCTTGACCCTGTAATTGAGAGAACATTGAGAAAAGTCAAAGGAAAAAATAAGAAGAAGCAACAATCGCACGTTGGTGAATCTTCTTCCACACATATTCCTGAGAGTGCAACAAAACCAGAAGAAGAAAAGATGGCGAACAATAATAACAACAATAATCCTCCTCTTTCACCTAGAAGAACACTTGGAGATTATGCTACACAGCAACATCCAAGACATTTCTCTAGCATTTTAATACCAACCACTACAGGGACCTTAGAGATAAAGCTAACATTTTTAAGTCTCATTAGTACACACCAATTCACTAGAATGACGAATGAGGATCTGTATACTCATCTTGCAACATTTTATGAGTTGGTGGGAACTATGGGCTTTGGATAGGATGATATTGAATCAGCATATTTGAGATTATTCCCTTTCTCTTTAGTAGGAAAAGCTAAAGAATGATTGCAATCCCATCCTAATCAGAGTTTGCATAATTGAAGCATAGTGGAGGAGAAATTTCTTCAAAGATTCTTTCCACCTTCTCGTTTTATTAAAGCAAAGTCTGATATTTCTACTTTCAAGCAAGGCCCTGATGAACCATTTTGTGAAGCCTGGGAAAGATTTAAATCATTGCTAAGAAAATGTCCGAATCATGGGTTTGAAGATATTGCACAGTTGAATATGTTTTATTCTGGTTTGAGACCTGATACTAAAATGATTCTAGATGCTACTGCTAGAGGTATAATGATGACTGTAGATGTGGACCAAGACACAAGAATCATTGATGCTTCATCTTCTACAGGTCACCAAGTTCAACATGATAGACAGCAAGTGACTAGAAGAGGCGTGTTGGACTTAAACACTACTAATAGAAGCATTAACTTAACCAATGGCAAAGCTACCACAACAATTACATGCAGTTCATTCTTCTGTGACACCTATTATGACACATCAGCAACAAATAAAATATGATTTTTATGGAGGCAATCATTCGAATGTCCAGTGCTCATATTAAGGAGATCAATAAGAGGAATCTGTTCATTATATAAACAACCCAGGGCGACATAGTAATTTTAACTCTGGTAATTATCCTAATATTTTTTCATAGGGTTGGAGGAATAATCAGAATTCAAATCAAGGATAGAGATAAGAGGCAAGACCTTCGAATAGACAATAGCCATATCAGCAACACTATCCTTCTTCACATGAAAAGACTTCCAAATTGGAAGAGACTCTAGAGAAATTCATGCAGGCCTTTTTAACTAATCAAAAAAACACTGAAGCATCAATCAAAAATCTGGAAACTCAGGTTGGGCAATTGGCACAGAAGTTATCAAATCAACAGGGAGGTCCCTTTTTAGCCAATACCCATCTGAATCCTAAGGAGTGGTAAGGTAATTGGTAGAGAGATTGGTAAGAATGAGAAAATTGAAGAAGAGGTGTTGAGAGAAAATGAAGAAAAAGAAAAAGAATGTAAGTGAGGAAGATCAAAATAAAAGAGAAAGTGTAAATAGTGAGGGTGTAAATAAAGAGAAAGAAAAAGGAAAATAAAAAGAGAGTGAAAAGTAGAAAGAAAAAAAGAGTCAGATTCCGCAGTTGAAGAATCTTCCATATTCCAAGAATCGCTCCAAGCAGAATAAAGAAAGGCAGTTTTCTAGATTTATGGACATCTTCAAGATGTTGCAGATCAATATCCCTTTTGTAGAAGCTATGAGCAAATGCCTATTTATGCTAAATTCATGAATGAGTTATTGACAAAGAAAAGGAGATTTTCAGAGGAAACTGTGGAGCTGGAAGTTGGATGTAACGCTATTATTCAAAAAGCGTTACCATTAAAGATAAAAGATCCTGCAGTTTTACAATTCTAGTTACCATTGGCACTTAAGCTATAGGAAAAGCTTTACTAGATTTAGGGGCTAGCATTAATTTAATGTTATTGTCTATGCTAAAAAGGATTGGAGATTTGGAGGCCATACCTACAAGAATGACTTTGCAGCTAGCAGATAGATCAATGGAATTTCCTTATGGGGTAGCTGAGGATGTGTTGGTTCAAGTTGATAAATTTGTGTTCCCAATGGATTTTGTGGTGATGGATATAGAAGAGGATTCTAAAGTGCCAGTGATCCTATGAAGACCTTTTATGAAAACCGCCAAGATATTCATTGATGTTGATGATAAAAAATTAAAAGTAAGAGTGCATGATGATATGGTGAACTTTGATGTTTTTGAATTAATGAAGCATCCCTCAGAGAAGCAACATTGTTTTCGGATAGATGCAAAAGAAGAAGCTATTGCAAATCAATTATGTAAGTTGAATTATTCCAGTGTTGTTGATGAGCTCAGTGAAGATGAAGCAAAAGTTATAGAGGAAATTCTAAAAGATTTTGATTCAGATAAATTCATTTCACCAAGCCAAGTATCAATGGAAGATTTTCCTATGAAGATAGGTGAAACCCAGAAGCATGAATTGAAAGCTTTACCTTCCCATCTGAAATATGTCTTTCTGGAATATGATAGTCAAAAGCCAGTGGTGATCAGCAGCAGGTTGACTAAGTCAGAAGAAGTGAAATTGATTGAAGTATTGAGAAGAAATAAGGGAACAATCGGATGGACTTTGCAGGATTTAAAAGGAATCAGTTCTTCATACTGCATGTATCAAATTTTTATGGAACTAGAGTATAAGCCTATTGCACAGCCTCGGAGAAGACTGAATCCAATAATGAAAGAAGGAGTGAAGATGGAGGTGATGAAATTACTTGAAGCTGGCATGATTTACCCTATTTCAAATAGTGCTTGGGTAAGCCCAGTTCAAGTAGTTCCTAAGAAAGGTGGCATGATTGTAATTCAGAATGAGAAGAGTGAATTGATTCCAACAAGAACAGTCACTAGATGGAGTATGTGTATTGATTATAGAAAACTCAACTAGGCCACCAGAAAAGACCACTATCCCTTACCTTTTATGGAGCATACTATTGTTTTCTAGACAGATACTCAGGCTGTAATAAGATAGTTGTTGCTCTAGAAGATAAAAAGAAGACTGCCTTTACATGCCCTTTGGTGTTTTTGCTAACAGAAAAATGCCTTTTGGACTATGTAATGCTCCAACCACTTTCCAAAGATACATGTTTGCAATATGTGCTTATTTGATCAAGAAATGCATTAAAGTATTCATGGATGATTTCTCTGTGTTTGGATCGTCTTTTCATCACTGCTTGGCTAATCTGGATACTATGTTAAAGCGGTGTGTGGAAACAAATCTGGTTCTAAATTGGGAGAAATGCCATTTTATGGTCATAGAAGGTATTGCGCTAGGTCACAAAATCTCTTACAGAGGCATTGAAGTACACCTAACAAAGGTTGAAGTGATCGAAAAACTCCCACCACCAGTTAATGTGAAAGGAATAAAAAATTTCTTGGGTCATGCAGACTTTTATAGACGATTCATCAAAGACTTTTCAAAGATTGCAAAGCCACTCAGTAACCTCTTGAATAAGGATACTTCCTTTCATTTTGATAATTCTTATGCGCTTTTGATTCATTGAAACAAAAATTGGTTTCTGCTCCTATTATAGTTACTCCTGATTGGAAACTTGAATTTGAATTAATGTGTGATGCTAGTGACTATACCATAGGAGCAGTTCTTGGTTAAAGGAAGTCGAAGATTTTTCATGTTATACATTATGCTAGTAAAGTTCTTAATGAAGCATAAATAAATTATGCAATAATAGAAAAAAGAACTATTAGCAGTAGTGTTGATTGGATCCACTGTTGTTGTCTATTGATCATACAGCTCTAAAATATTTGTTGAATAAACCTGACTCAAACCCAGATTGCTTCGATGGAGTTTGCTTTTGCAGGAATTTGATTTGATTATAAAAGAAAAGAAAGGAAGTAAGAATTTCATTGCAGATTATCTTTCTAAACTTTCCAATAAAGCAGTTACAAATACTCACATGATTATGCTTTTCCTGATAAAAAGTTGTTGCTGGTACAAGAGAGGCCATGGTTTGTAGATATTGCAAATTTTAAGGTAGCTGGAATCATACCCGATGATCTCACCGGGCAACAGAAAAAGAAATTCTAGAAGGAAGCTCACCAATATATTTCGGATGATCCATATTTGTTCAAAATTGGATCAGATGGTAATTTGAGAAGATGTGTATCTTAGGAAGAGGCACGAAGCATCCTGTGGCATTGTCAAAATTCAGCCTATGGAGGCCACTTCAACAGAGAAAGAACTATAGCTAAAGTGTTGTAATCAAGTTTTTATTGGCCTTCATTGTTTAAGGATGCCCACATTCATGCTTAATCTTGTGATAGTTGTTAAAGAACAGGTGGAATTTCAAGAAGAAATGAAATGCCTCTGAATACTATCTTAGAGGTTGAAGTGTGATAAGTATGCATTATGGGTTGTTTTTAGGTCTAATTTTTAGGGTTTTTGCATATTGTTTCATGCTCGATTCCCTTGATTTTGATTCTTTTCCATAAATATTACTTGGTTGTTCCTATTTTGCAGGATCAATGATATTCTAGGTCTCTTTTGAGGAAAAATAGAAAAGTGGATGAAAGAAGAAACCTTTGAGGCCCTTAGGAGTGCATTTTGGCAAGGTTGGAGGAAACCACTGCCAGTGGCGGCAAACCACTGGCCGTGGTTAGCATTGGAAAAGAGGAAAAACAAGTTAGAAGCCACCACTGGCTGTGGTGGGCATTGTGGAACACTATGGAGCACTATGGAGCAAAGAACAGGAAGTCAGAAGCCACCACTGGCCGTGGTTATCCATCACTGGCCGTAGTTGGCTCTGTCTATTACCCAAAGTTGTGAAATTTTATTTAAAAGGGATCAGAACTCAAACCACTGGCCGTGGTTATCCCCTACGAGGCCCAAATCTCTAATTTGTTTAGGATTTTTGTTGGGCACTTGAGGGAGAAAAAGAGAGTCCTACAGAGACAGTTTTAGAGACAACTTTTGGGAGATTTTGAAGGAACTTTTTTTAGGAAGCTTTCATTGGGAATCAAGAGTTAACACCATCAAGGAAAATCAAATTTGCAGATTTAGGAGGAAGAATTAGGAATCCTAGTGAAAACTAATTTGTAATTTTTGAATCTCTATTTTACACTTTTGATACTTTTATGCTTTACATTGATTTTGTGATGTGTGACATGATGACACCCATCCTTATGGCACACTAAACTCTTTTCTTGGGGCTAAGGATGTAGTATACCTATGTGTTACAATTAATTGTTCTTCATATTCGAATCTATGTGATTTCAATTTCTATTCAATTTATGTATGCTTAATGCTTATGTAAGACTTAGAGATAAGTGTAGATGATCACAAATTATATGGGTAATCGAGAGATTGGCATGTAATTTGAAAATACCTAAATTGAACTTATGATTTTGATTTACGATGGTAAATGAAGTTGTTTGAGGGTTAATCAGATTTCCATAGAACGTAAAGGGTCTAATTAACAAATTGAACGCGGTTCTTTGGGAATTAGGCACGTTAGTAGGCTTTCGAAAGAAATGTATTAATTAACTTAGGGGAATCTACCTTGGGAAATAAATCATATAATTGGATAGGTAAGTAACCTTTAATTTTGATACTAGCATATGAACCCTTAATACTGTTAACCAAGTGGCCTCAATTACTCAAGAGGGGGGTGAATTAAGTATTAAAATTTTTTGTTGAAATGCTTGTGAAATTGGTTCTTTGACAAAAATATATAGAGAAGATGATAAACTTAATCTTAAATGAGAATAATAAAGAAGTTTGAATAACAAAGTTATTAAGCGTAACAAATTAAGCAAGCAATTTAAATGCACAAATTTAAATAGATTAGGGAAGAGAAGATTTGCAAACCGATATATACGAGTTCCACCACACTGGTGTACGTCTCGCCTCTAAGTAACCCACTTAGAGGATTTCCACTATTGAGAATTTGAGATACACGCCTTGAGCAATTACAGTCTCTTAGTGTCCCACACTCAAGAACTTAATCCTCACAAGCTAAAGGGCAACCCACCCAATCTCACAATCTCTCAATTACAAGGTTGAATCCCAACCCAACAAGTATCTCAGATTTTGTATATGTGATTTTACAAGTGTGACTCTCTCAATAGAGTGGATATACAAATTTAAGCACTTTAAAAATATTTTTCTTTTCTCAAAGAGGATAAGCAATTTTAGTACTCAAAAATATTTTTCTCACAATATAATAACTCTCAAAAATTAATACTTCAAAATACAGAGAATCAGAGAGTAAGTAAGAAGAAAGAATGAAAGCAAGTATTTGATGCTGCGAGGGTATGTCTGTGCTGTTTCACTTCTTCTTAATTTATAGGAGTTCCAGAGTATGTGCTGCCAAAAATTTGAATTCCACCGGTTCCTGATTTTATGCATCGAAAGCCTTAATCTCCCAACATTCCATGTTTCCTGACTTGAGAAGTGAAATTGTCAGCCTTAATTAATGGAATTTCTGTTCAGTTTGAGTCTTCAAGAGAGGAATAAGCTATCTTGAGTTTCTGAAAACGCGTATTGATAGTTTCCATGATTCGGCGCAAGTTTGGATGATCTTTCCAGTGTATTTTTACACTAAAAACAGCACATGAATCGATTCCTGGCAGGGGGAATCGATTCCTAGTAGCATGAATCGATTCCTTTAGCTTATGAATCGATTCCTTGAGCCAATTTCAAGCATGAATCGATTCATTAGTGTCTTGGATCGATTCCTTGAGCCAATTTCCAGCATGAATCGATTCCTTAGTGTCTTGAATCGATTCCTTGAGCCAATTTCCAGCATGAATCAATTCCTTAGTGTCTTGAATCGATTCCTCCTCTTGATTTTCAGCATGAATCAATTCCTCAGTGTCTTGAATCGATTCCTCCTCTTGATTTTCAGCATGAATCGATTCCTTAGTGTCTTGAATCGATTCCTTGGCCTGTTTCCTTCAAGTTTTGATACATTTTGCTTCGTTTGGTTCCATTCTTGATACTTTCTTGCATGGTTCTTATGGTTGTTTTGAAATGATCTTTCTTTAGCACTTTTGGATAATGCCTTCATTAATTCTTATGCATTTGATTCTTGATTCGAATCAATTTGTCCTTGATCTATGTTTAAATGCTTGTGTAACATCCTTTGATTCTTTAATTGTTTGTAATTCATCAAAACCTGTTTCAACATATAAATACAAATACCCCAAGATTTACCTTTGATTAAATTTCCCAAACTTACTCTAAATTTCTTCTACAAAAGATGTTGAATTTTCTGTTTTCTAATTTACTGTTCATCATTGTTTTAGTAATTCATTTTAATCGATTCACTAGATAATTGAACCACCGTTATAACTAGTACTTGGGCACAATCTCTGTGGGAATGATATCTTTTTATTACTTCGATACCCCGTGCGTTTGCGATAGGCTAAGGTTTTGGTGTCGTTGCCAGGGATTGTGTTTCCCCTAATATTGGCTAAGTGGTGTTTGATTAGACTAGTGTGCATTTTCTGCATATTTTCTACATTTTCTCTATATTTTTAGTTCTATTTCAATTTTTTCTACAGAACTACGCTTGTTTTTTTGGTTGTCTATAAATTTGTGCAAGCCTCTTTATGTGAAAAAGCGACAACTTTGAGCATATATTTGATCCTGAGATTAAAAGAACTCTTCGAAAGATCAAACTTCTTAGGACATGCATTGAACAAAACAGGCACCAACCTTTAAGTTCAATAAGCCAACCACAAATGGAAAATCAAGACAACAGAGCACTTCATGATTTTGCAGCACCTAATGCGATGGGCCGAAGGTCTAACATCACTAGACCCAACATTGAGGCGAATAATTGAGTTGAAGCCATCCTTGCTCTCGATGGTTCAACAAAGTCAGTTTGGAGGATTGCCATTCGAGGATCCTAATTTGCATCTTCAGATGTTCCTTGAGTATTGTGACACGCTCAAGGCAAATGGGGTCTTAAACGATGCAATCCGGCTTAGGGTTTTCCTATTTTCTCTAAGGAACAAGACCAGAGCTTGGTTGTATGCACTTCCGGAGGGGTCAATCACTACATGGAGTAATTGTCCTATGCCTTCCTCAACAAATATTTTCCAAGGAGCAAAACAGACTAGTTGAGGAAGTAAATCATCACTTTTGCTCAGAAAGATAATGAAACTCTTTATGATGCCTGAGAAAGGTACAAAGAAATGCTCCAGCCTCCAGTTCTATTTCCTTAGCATTTGGCCAAGGCTAAGCTTGACAAACAGTTTGGTAAGTTTCTTAAAGTTCTTAAGAAGCTTTATGTGAATGTTCTTTTTACAGATGCCTTGCAGTAAATGTCGACATATGCGAAGTTCCTAAAGGACATCTTATCCAATAAAAGGAAATTAAAGGAGGATGGTACAGTAGCCCTCACTGAGGAGTATAGTGCTTTGATCCAAAGAAAGCTACCACCCAAGCTTCAAGATCCAGGTGGTTTTTCTATCCCTTGTGTGATTGGTGATATGGCTACTGATAGAGCATAATGTGACTTAGGAGCTAGCATTAGCTTAATGCCATTGTCTATTGCTAAAAAATTGGGATTGGGTGAATTGAAACCTACTAGGATGTCATTGCAATTAGTGGATAGGTCTGTTAAATATCCTGTGGGTATTTTAGAAGATGTGCCTATTAAAGTAGGTAAATTTTTCATT
This sequence comes from Clitoria ternatea, assembly GCA_037962975.1. NCBI lineage: Eukaryota > Viridiplantae > Streptophyta > Magnoliopsida > Fabales > Fabaceae > Clitoria > Clitoria ternatea. The sequence continues at coordinate 101,305,893 of CM075673.1, read as the reverse complement.
CCTACCAACTTTGTTGTTTTGGAAATGGATAAGGATTCTATGGTCCCTATTATTCTAGGCAGACCATTTTTGGCAACCGCGGGTGCGGTAATAGATGTTAAAAATGGAAAATTGTCTCTAACTATTGGAGACCAAAAGGTAGATTTTAGTTTGAAAGATGTTTTAAAGAAACCTTTTGATGATGTTTGTTCTGTGGATTTTATTAACCAAGTGGTGAAGGAAGAAACTCTTCCTAAGGATCCATTTGAATTTGCTTTATTAATTGAGCCTACAGGAACATCAGATTGTTTGGAAGAAAATGCCCCACTTAAACATGATACTAGAGTCATGTGTGAGAAAGTGGTAAGCTTTACTGTTGAATTGAAGCCTTTACCGGCTTCATTGAGGTATGAATTTCTTGGACCCACTCTACATATCCTGTCATTGTAAATACTGACTTGAATCCATATGAAACTGAGAAGCTTTTAAAACAACTTAGGTTGTATATGAAGGTTATTGGTTATACAATAAATGATATAAAGGGTATTAGCCCTCCCTTTTGCATGTATAGGATAACTATAGAGGATGAGAGTAGGCCCACAGTAGAACCACTTAGGAGACTAAATCCAAAAATACAAGAAGTGGTTAAAAAGGAAATTTTGAAATTGCTTGATGCTGGTGTTATATATCCTATTGCTAGTAGTAATTTGGTAAGTCCAGTTCATGTGGTGCCTAAAAAGGGAGGGATAACTCTTGTGAAAAATGATAAATAGGAACTAATTTCTACTAGGATAGTTTCTGGGTGGCGTATGTGCATTGATTATATAAAGCTAAATAGTGCCACAAAGAAAGATCATTTCCCTCCTCCTTTCATTGATCAGATGCTTGAGAGGCTTGCTAAGCACTCTTATTTCTGTTATTTGGATGGGTACTTAGGTTTTCATCAAATTCCCATCCATCCATCTGATCAAGAGAAAACTACCTTCACTTGCCCTTATGGGACATATGCATATAGGAGAATGCCATTTAGCCTGTGTAATGCACCTGGGACTTTTCAAAGGTGTATGCAGGCCATCTTTTCTGATTTGATTGAGAATGTGATGGAAGTTTTCATGGATGACTTTTCTGTGCATGGTTTAGATTTTGATAATTGTTTGACTAATTTGTGCCAAGTTTTGCAGCGTTGTGAGGAGACCAACTTGGTCTTAAATTGATAGAAATGCCATTTCATGGTAAGAGAAGGCATAGTTCTTGGACACTTGATGTCTAAGAGAGGAACTGAGGTGGATAAGGCTAAGGTGGAGGTGATTGAAAAATTGCCCCCACCAACCAATGTGAAAGGTATTCGAAGTTTTCTTGGGCATGCCGGGTTTTACTGGTGGTTCATTAAAGACTTCAGCAAGATCACCAAGCCTTTGACTAATCTTTTTGGTAAGGATGTGCCTTTTGTTTTTTACTCATCTTTTCATGAGGCTTTTTGTAGGATTAAACAAGCTTTGATTTCTGCTCCTGTGGTACAACCCCCTGATTGGGAACTCCTATTCGAGCTGATGTGTGATGCTAGTGATCACGTAGTGGGGGCTGTGATTGGGCTATGAAAGGATAAGAAGCTGCACGTGATCCATTATGCTAGTCATACAGTTGATGAAGCGCAGGTAAATTATGCCACCACAGAAAAGGAATTATTGGCTATTGTCTTTGTTTTTGATAAGTTTAGATCATACTTAGTAGGCTCACATGTTACTGTATATACTGACCATTCTGCCATCAAGTATCTTTTACATAAAAAAGAAGCAAAGCCTAGGCTAATTAGATGGGTTTTGATTCTGTAATAAGTTAACTTAGAGATAAAAGATAAAAAAGGTACTAAGAACCTTGTTGTTGGCCACCTATCTAGGTTGTCATCTGAAAAAGATAAGATGGGTGATGTTGTTCCTATCAATGAGTCTTTTCCAGATGAACAACTATTGAGTCTTAATGTCCAACAAAAGCCTTGGTATGCGGATTTTGTTAATTTTCTTGCTTATGGTATTTTACCCCCTAACCTTGGTTTTCAGTAGAAAAAGAAGTTTCTTGCAGATGTTAAGCATTACTATTGGGATGAGCCCCTCCTTTTCAAACAATATACAAATGCTTTGATTAGGAGGTGTGTTCCAGAGGATGAAGTCCATGCCATCCTAGACCATTACCACTCTCTTTCCTATGGAGGCTACATGAGCACATCCAAGACAACCTCGAAAGTATTACAAGTTGGGTTCTATTGGCCACACCTTTTTAAGGATGCGCATAAGTATATCCTGAATTGTGATGCTTGCCAACGAACAGGTAACATAGGTAAGAGGCATGAGATGCCACTTAATAGCATTTTAGAGGTTGAGTTGTTTGATGTGTGAGGGGTTGATTTCATGGGACCCTTTCCCTCTTCCTTTAGAAATCGGTTTATCTTGGTAGCAATTGATTACGTGTCTAAATGGGTGGAAGCCATTGCTTCACCTCATTCAGACGCTAAAGCCATTTCTAAGGTTTGGGGTTCCTAAGTGTGTTATAAGTGATAGAGGGTCTTATTTTATTGAGAAAACTTTTCATACCCTTTTAAAGAAATATGGAGTGAGGCATAAGGTTGGCACACCTTATTGTTAACCAAGTGGCCTCAATTACTTAAGAGAGGGGGTGAATTGGGTATTAAAAACTTTCTTTGGAATGCTTTTGAAATTGATTCTTTAATAAATATTCTTAATGAAGATGGTAAATTAAATCGAAAGTAATAACAACTTATACACTAAGTGTGACACCCTCGATTAACTAGGACAAATTCCCACACTTGAACGTCCTACTTAATTAAGGAGTCACTAAAAATAGGAGTAATTTTTTTGGTGATCATCAGCACACGATTTAAAATAAATATATTACATAGATCGATTCTTTCAACATGAGAGTATTTAAAAGAGTACGGAGCTCATAGGCTCCTGACAACTTCTACAAAATAAAAGTATATCAGAAATGTCGAGTCTATAATGATCTCAACGCAAACAAAAAATATACACACAACGACACTTTCGAACTGGCGTCCTCTACTGCAGGTACTCCAAGTCCTGCCTACGCTTGCCTTGTCCTTCAACTGATGATCATAGAAAAAGAGAAACAACATACACAATAACAAAAGGGGTGAGTACAAAGCTCTCAACTTTTTAAATTACAAAAAAGATTACATATACAGGAATACAAAACTTCACATACACAATTGTCAACAACAAGCAGAGGATTAGTCATATAATGATGGCATGCTATGCATATGTTAGATTCAATTACTATAAGTTATAACTTATTACCAATATACAACGGGGCCCAACTTCTATTCCTTAATCTCATATATCAACAATCTCATATATCATTCTGGTTTTCACAAATGGGTAGGGACTCACAATCTCGATCATCAAATGGCCAACCACATATCACACATCACCACAAAACGGGCACTCCACTGTCATAGAAAATCCCGCCTCTTGTCGAAGTATACCTGAGTTTGCTACGGGTTGTCCGGCGACGGGCACAAATCCGATGCCACTTGGAATTCCCGCCTCCAGTGATACTCCCTAGACTGCCCTCGGGTATCGAGGCGCGGCAGATTCTTCAGTGTACCCATCACTGTATGCTCTAGGGGACTTTTCTAACATCCCTCCTTAACTCCAAATGCGAAATGCCATGTACTTTTCTCAATTACTTAGGGTACCCAGAGTCTAGACGGAACCTAACTCTCATATAGCGTATTTGTCCTTAAAACTCGTAAATATATAACCATAAATCTTTTCATATTGTAGGGGCTAAATCTCAAGATTCAATATTACTAAAAATTCATTTCATGAGAATTTCCAAGTTATTTACCAGTAATTCCTTTAAGAAAATTCTCTACTATAAAAGATATAATTTATTTGTATGATAGATATCTAAGTAAAAAAGGTAACATAAAATTTTAACTATGTTTCTTATAATTTAAGAAAATTCAACGTTGCCTTAATTATAAGGTATAAAATTTTATCTCGATTTTTCGATTATTAAAGTCGTTTCATCGTATTTATTATAATAAACTAAAGAATTTGATTTTATCTTTCTAAAATAGTAGATGAAATATTTATAAGGTATCTTTCCTAATTCTATATTGAGAATAAAAGAATCCTCTTTTCTAAAGTAAATACACAAAGTAATAAATTTTCATTTCGTTGTCAAAACATTATTTTCGTCGTATTTTATCTATAAAATTCTGATTCGAGTGATTCCAAAACCAAAAGTGTTTAACTTTGAAAATACTAACTATATAAAGTAAGATTAAAAATAAAATCTGTCCAGAAAATAGCCCCTACATGAAATTTCAACAAATGCCAAGGTTAGTAGTTTCAACGTTTGTAAAAATGCCTTTTAAGGACAATTCGCGCGTCAAAAATTTATCCAACCAATTTTTCTTCTTTGGGTATTTTTCTCATACTCAAAATTCATCTTTCATGCCACAAAATAGTTCTCCAAAACATTTTTGCCATTTCCTTTCGTTTTTCCACAAAACACGTTTTATACCATTTTCGACGTTTCGTTCGCGCCTAACTCGGGTCCCTTTTTAATTCTTTTAACATTTATCACATCCATAATATTTTTATGATCACAAATATTCCTTAAATATATGAATATATAGCAGCAACAAAAATTCTAAATATTCTAAAACTCATGTAAATTACTTCCTTAAGGTCATAAACTAATTTTTCATTACTATAACTAAAGTCACTTGCTTTTATTCTTAAGAATAATAATAATAAAATCCAGAATTACCATTTTACATTAAAATTAATTTTAATCTCATAAAATTTTAAGATCAAGGTACGTTTTCAAATTTTAACCATAAAAATTAATTCTTTCAAGTTATACTTTTAAAATCAAAAAATTTCAAGTTGTTCACTAGTTATCAAAATTTTCCAGCAGCAACATTAATTTAGTATAAGTTATAAAATTGTTTTGGAAATGTTTTACATTGTCTAAAAAAATTTATTATTCACACTCTAAGTCACCCATTAAGCCAAGAGTACATAATCAAACAAGATCTTTACATGTAATATGATTACAATCAAAAATCTGCAGCAATAAAACTTTAAGTGTTAGTAATCTTCATAAAAATTTTAAAATCCAAAGGATCTAACAACAACCATGGTGTAGCCATAATATCTCTTGAAGATCCATCTTTTTCCATAAAAATTTCTCAAGATTCAGACCATAGAAACTTAGATCTTTAAAGAGATATTAAAGTATAAGTGTTAAGGACACTTATACTTCACAATGCATGCATAATTTTATGGATCTAAATCAAGCAAAGTACCCCCCCTTACCAACAAGATTTTCGTCCTCCAAGAGAAAGGCCAAGGATTCCAAGGTTGGATTCTAGATCATCACCATGATTTGCTTTATCAAAGAAGAAAGAGATGGATGCTAGAGGGGTGGTTGTTAACGTGATTATGGTGGTGAATAAGGGAAGAAAAGTTTGCTGTTTAAAGGAGATTTAGTAAGGAGATATGATAATGAGAAGGAAATAACTTAATTTTAGAATGTAGGAGGGATGGTGTGGTGATTTGGAATAGATGATGATGGGTAAGGGATGATGGTTTAGATGAAAGGAATATGAGAAAGTGAAGAGAATAGCTACTGGAATTTTTCTATGTTGGAAGGAGAAAAGAGAACCAAGCAAAACCAATGCAAGAAAAATGAAAGCAAAATTTTGCATGTGATTTCCTTAGCCTCCAAGGAGTCACACGACTGGATCAAGTGGATAGGCATGTGTCATGTAACATCCCGAATTTTATAAAATGAATAATTGATGAGAATAAATAATAAATAGTTGTATGTGAGTGGACTTATGTCCCAAAAATATCAAAAAGATTAAATGGGGATTTATTATGGATATTTATGAATTACTGAGCTTAAGTGAGATAAAATTATACCTGGTTAGAACATGAGTGTCAGACCAAGTATCTCCGATTGAGATGCCGTTGGTCAGGGCTGTTAAGAATATTATTGGGGATCCGAATCTATATTCGGAATAATTTTTGGAATTAGTATTGTGCCCGAACTGTAAGCCTGTTTGTTATAAAACGTGAGATTTTTAATGTGAAGCAAAATGATAAAAATATAAACTCTCACTTTCTCTTCTCTTTTCACGTCACTTCTTCTTCTCCTTCTTCTTCCTATTCTTTTCATTTCCTCTTCCACTCATCTTCTTCTTCCTCTTCTAAAAACCCTATGCATGGTGGTGTGCCTTTTCCTTCTTTATCTTCGTTTTCCTTTAAGCTTGGAAGAGATGACAATGGTGATTAGAAGCTCTCCCTCTCCCTTGTATTTTCGTTCTCTTTCTCTCATTCTTGGAGTTCACTCCCTTTTTGCTTCAGGTAAAGCTTCCTCTCCATTTTCTTGAGCTCTAACCCTTGGTTATTTGTTTGGGTTGTTGGGAGAGTGTTAAATATGTATGGGTAAATCTTGGAGAGGCATTTATGATGAGAAACCCTAAGGTGGGGTGTTGTTATTATGGCATTAATGGTGGGTTATTATATGTGTAAGGAGTTAATACTTGGATGAGTGGAAAATGAATGAGCATTTATGGTGTTGTTGGGTTTTAGTGAAACCCTAACTTTAATAAATTGGGGAAAATGTGAAATATGAATAGAATGTATGTTTAATGATGATAGAGAATGATATTAATGATGAATGATGGCCATTAATGGTGATTAATGAACATTGGAGAATGTTGTTAGGTTTTGATGGAAACCCTAGCCCTAAGAATTTGGGGAAAATGGATATGTTATGAATTAGGAGGTTAAATTGAAAGTGAATGGATGATGTTTAAGATTAAATGTTGCTTAAAATGATATGGAACCATTGTGGTGATTAATGGGTATCATTAGGTATGATAATAGACGATGATAATAATGATGTTTGAAGGATAGATGTAATATGGGATTGCATTATGGAATGGATGAGAAGATGATGTTATTGGGTTTAGTTGGCCTTTTTAAGATCTAGAGGATCTTGGCTTTGGGAAAGGAATTCCCGAAGCCTAACACAATTACATAACTTGGTGTTTAGCAAGTCTAGGACTTGGGGTTGAGCTTTATGATAAGCTAGCAAGTATTTAAAATCATGGTGGTTATTAATTATGTGAATATACTTGCATATGGTATGTAGATCGTATTCTGGGTGATGCAATGGAGCATTCGGAGCATTGGAATCGTTTTGGCTCTTCCCTCGAGGTAAGAGAGGAGTTAACATTCAAATTACATGAGTAAATTTGTGAGTGATTTGATGTATGTGTTAAATACTCATGCTTGCCTTGCCTTGCATATGTATTGAATTAATTGAATTAGTGAGTTGATGATTATTGAGGATGATTCGTAAGAATATGTGGATTTTTTGTGGCAAGGTATGAATACATGTATATAAGATGATGATGAGCTTGAATTCAATATGAATAATAAGTTTGGAATGTAAATTCATAAGTATGAATGTTGAGCAGGCTGTATATGCCTTTCATGATATGTATGAACTGTAGGATAAATCCAAATGTGGTTTATAATGAGAAATTCCAAGTGAGAACTCTTAGAACGAGTTGAATGTGCCTCAAATATCGTATATGATGTGTTGGATATGATTAAATTGGCTTTGAATGTGATTTCATATGCTGAGTGGTGAGAGCTTTCATTTTCTACGTAAGTGCTGATATTCTCGCTCAGGCGAGAAGGGATCTCGCTCAGGCGAGGATCCCCTGTATTGGTATAATGGTCTCTGGACCATTTTCGCTCAGGCGAGTGAGTGTTCCGTTCGAGCGAGTAGAGTGTGTTGTGATCAGGTGAGGCTCTAGACGAATCTCGCTCAAGCGGGCGTGGCTGCCCTTGAGCGAGCAAGGGAGGACATTGATTCTGGATGAATTACGCCCGAGTGGGGACTTAGAAAATAATACATGATCTGTGGTGAATTTCCGTGTGAAACTCCGTGTGGGCTATGCCAAGGCAGAACCCTCTGAGTGAGGGAGTGGATAAAATTCTGAGTGAGGGGTCTCCCTGTGTGATATTCCGAGCAGTGGAGTTTCGAGTGGAAATTCCTAAGTTCCAAGTAACTCGTTCCGAGTGGAGCCCCTCCGTGTGTGTAATTCTGAGTGGGGATGCCACCGAGTGGGAACACATGGTGTATTGTCCAGAAGTATTCTGGAATAACTTCACTCGTGTAAAATGAAAGGAAGTCGGTTTTTGGAATGAGTTACCGAGTGGAAAACCAAATGAGAAAAGACTCGGTCTGGAGTATTTTTCCAAGTGGGAACCCGAGGGGTGATGAGTCGATTTTGGTATGAATTACCGAGTGAGGACCGATCGAGTGATGAGTCGGTTTTAGAGAAATTACCGAGTGTAGGATTGATTGTGATGACTCAGATTTGGAATGAAGTTGCCGAGTGAAAAACTGATTGAGATAACTCGGGTTTGGAATAATTTGCCGAGTGAAAGGTCAAGAGAGAGACGAGTCGGCTTTGATTGATTTTACCGAGTAGAAAACCAAGTAAGATGAGTCGGTGTTGAGATGAATTACCGAGTGAACGGTCAATCAAGTGATGAGTCAGTTTTGGAGTAATTAGCCGAGTGATAGACTATGTGAGTGTGAGTCGGCCCTGGAATGATTTGGTTGAATGAATAATGGGTCGGTTTTGAGGGATTCTGTCAAGATAAAACCCGAGTGATGGGAGTCAGTTTTGGTGGGACCTTGTTGATTGAAAACCCAAGTGTTAGGGAGCCTAGTTGAACGAGAGGGTATATACTTAGCAGTGTGAAGTTGCTCCTGGAATGATTTAGTTGGATGAAGGACCGAATGGGAAGAATCGGCCTAGATCAGGTTCACCGAGTAAAACCGAGTGTTGGGAAGGACGACCTCTGGTCGGATTCCGCTTAAGCGAGTGGATACCTCGCTCAAGCGAGTGAATGTGGAATTCCTTACTGGACAATTCTCACCCGAGCGAGTGGCTAGTTGAAGGGAGCCTCGTTCGAGCGAATGCATTTGGGAATGCTTACTGGAACGTTTCCGCCCGAGCGAACTGAGACGCTCAAGCGAGATGGGCTGTCTCGCTCAAGCGAATGTGGACCTCGCTTGAGCGAGTGACACCCCTGATGGTATTTTCCCCTATTTTCTCTTGGTTTTGATTATGATGACCCTTCTTTTCTTGGTCCTGATGGTTTTGGGCCTTTTTCCCTTATATTATTTGATACTTGAGGGATATATGTTTAAGACAATGATATGATGGTGATGGATAATGAATAAGATATTGAGATGACAATCATAATGGGTAATAATGAATGAAGTTGTGGATCATTTCCTTAAACAGGGATGATCGTTATTATTAATGATTCTGTGACAAAACCATTGTGGTTGACTATGGATATTGAATTCACTATATGATGTGAAATATAAAAATGTGTTATGTTGAGATGCAAGGTCAAGAATATGATTATGATGGCCATATATGTGAATGATGAATATGTCTTGGATAATTCCAAGTGTAGAATAATATGATGATGTTTGCCATGCCTTTGATATCCATGTGTGGATTGTTATGAATGAAGTTTACGGCTATTGAGATGCCCATTTATATGAACGATGTGCCTTGAGGGGCTTTGTAAATGATTATGAAAAATTATTAAGATGCCAAATTAAAATATATACCCTAATTGAGAGGGTGAGAAATCCTTGTGAGATTGTTGGGCACATGCATTATTGCATTGTTGCATTTATGGCATAGCATGGCGTTGATATGCATTATTATTGAATGAATCACCTTGCGGGGTGCCACGAAGGGTATATCCCTGAGTGAAGAGGACGTTGTCCTATTGTTGTTGAATAATGTTGAAATGAATCACCTTGCGGGGTGCCACGAAGGGTATATCCCGGAGTGAAGAGGATGTTGTCCTATTGTTGTTGAATAATGTTGAAATGAATCACCTTGCGGGGTGCCACGAAGGGTATATCCCTGAGTGAAGAGGACGTTGTCCTATTGTTATTGAATGTTGTTGAATATATCACCTTGCGGGGTGCCACGAAGGGTATATCCTAGAGTGAAGAGGATGTTGTCCTATTGTTATTGAATAATGTTGAAATGAATCACCTTGCGCGGTGCCACGAAGGGTATATCCCTGAGTGAAGAGGACGTTATCCTATTGTTATTGAATAATGTTGAAATGAATCACCTTGTGGGGTACCACGATGGGTAAATCCCGGAGTGAAGATGATGTTGATCATATTGTTGTTGAATAAATCACCTTGCGGGGTGCCACGAGGGGTGTATCCCCGAGTGATGATGGTATTGTGATAATTATTGTGAAGAGAATCACCTTGCGGGGTGCCACGAAGGGTATATCCCGGAGTGAAGAGGACGTTGGTCCTATTGTGTTGAATGAATCACCTTGTGGGGTGCCACGAAGGGCGTATCCCTGAGTGATGGAGATGATTTAAGTAATTGTGATTATTATTGAATTTGATAATCGGATCCGTTGCATATGCATTAAACAGTTGACATATGCATTAGCTTTAAGACCATGGCATTTGAAATGGGATGACCACGAGTGTTGAGAAACCCCTTGCGAGGAGGTATTTGAGTGGAACCTTAATGGAATAATGACGATAAAGATTATGAATGCCCTTGTTGATAAGTGGAAAAGAGATTATGTATGTGATTGTGTATATGTTGTGCTTATTTATGATATAAATTATGATTCATGAGGCTTGTATGCCTATTATAATAATGAGATGATATATGAATGATAATTTGATGATTTGATAGCAAAGCACACATGACGTTTGTATGCATATACACATGATCACAATATATATATTATTCGTCATTTTGAATATATAACTCACTCTGCCATGTGTAACACCCCTGATTTTCTATACTCGAATCCCAATGTGATCAACATAATTAATAAAATTATGAATAAATTTTTCGCGTTTAAAAACATATCCAATACACCATCATGACCACATCAAGACCCAAATCACAGAAAACCAAAGAGTGAGATTAAATAACCTATAACTGGATCGATAGGTAAATTGCGCATAAAGGTATACATAGGTAATAGAGTATACAGCGGAAGAATATGTATACCGGGCACACGCCTAGTCCCATATATGACGATATGAGAGAAGGCTCGGCAAGCATGCAATGCCTAAGATATAACTAATATTATATACGTTCGGGAATGTACTCCCGACTATTTCAATTATCAATGAATATCATTCACTTTCAATCCTTCTAATACACATCAAATCATCTCTTATATCCTACACATATATATTCATCATCCATCAATTCAAAGGATTATCTTATACATACTCAAAATCTCTAAATCATCTATACAATCATATACAATTTATTCATTGTACAAGAATCCATAAATGATGCCGGCCAAGGCAATTCCTCTACCACTATTTACCTTCATCCAAGCTTGATCTTTATATCCAAACTTGTCCCATAGTAACCTGCATCACAATGCTAAAAAGGAGACCACATGGGAGAGTGAATTATACATTCAAAATGACGAATAACATATATATATTGTGATCATGTGTATATGCATACAAACATCATGTGTGCTTCGCTATTAAAACATCAAATTATCATTCATTCATTATCTCAATAGGCATACAAGCCTCATGAATCGCAATTCATATCATAAATAAGCACAACATATACACAATTACAAACACTGCCACTTTTCCACTTATCAACAAGGACATTCATAATCATTATCATCATTAATTCATTAAGGTCTCACTCAATACCTCCTCGCAAGGGGTTTCTCAACACTCGTGGTCATCCCATCTCAAATGCCATGGTCTTAAAGCTCATGCATATGTTAACTGTTTAATGCATATGCAACGGATCCGATTTCATATCACGGGTGATCGCAACCACCATAATCAGTCATTCATAATCATTGGTTTGCCGCCTCGCAAGGGGTACTCCCGCCTCATGATCGCAACCATGGGCATCATAGGTGCTCGCAAGCCCTTTATCATATCAAATACCTAGTGATCACAACCACTGGCTCATCATCATACAATGGTCCCCGCAGGGCCTTTCACATTCCATAATCAGGTGATCGCAACCACCATTACCATATCATATCATCATCACATTGGTTTCCCGCCTCGCAAGGGGTACTCCCTTCATAGAATCCCGTAGGATCTTTCATCATTGTGATCGCAACCATATAATATCAATGCTATGCCATGCCATGAATACAAGATGCAATAATGCATATGCTCAACAACAACCTCGCAAGGATATCTCACCCTCTCAATTAGGGGTATATTGTATATCTTAGTTTTATCATCAATGGCATATAAATATTCACAAGGCCCCTCAAGGCACATCATTCAAATAATTGGCATTCAATGGCCACAAACATCACTCATAGTAATCCACCCATGGATATCAAAAGGCATAGCAACAAACATAATATTAATCCATACATGGATATCAAAGGGCATAGCAACAAACATAATATTAATCCACACATGTGGCAACAAGGTATTACAAATTACATATACATATATAACATTCATAATTGCCTCTTACACATGCAAGTCAATTACTTGCACCCATCATAAGAGTATCATAATAATTCTCAATAATTATCAATTGCCATTTCAATTAATTCAATACATATACATGACAAGGCAAGCATGAGTATTCATCACATACAACAATCACTATTAAATTTACTCATGCAATTTGAATGTTAACTCCTCTCCTACCTCAAGGGAAGAGCCGAACGGTTCCAATGCTCTGAATGCTCCTTCATATCATCCGGAATACGATCTACATACCATATGGAAGTGTATTCACATAATTAATAACCAACATAATTCCAAGCACTTGTTAGCTTATTATAAAGCTCAACCTCAAGTCCTAGACTTGGTAACATCAACTTATGCAATTGTATTAGGCTTCGGGAATTCCTTTCCCAAAGCCAAGATCCTCTAGATCTTAAAAGGCCAACTAAACCCAATAACATCATCATTGTTACTCAGTATTCAACTTAGCTCTCATATCCTTCAATAACCACAATTAATCATTCAAATTCACTACAAGCCTCTTGGCCTCAATTAAGACTATCATCAATTAACAAATCCTTATAGCATTTATTATTTTACACAACCTCATGAACATAGTTCAAAACATTATTAACCTCATTAATCAATCCTAATAATTCTAAAGATTCATTCCCTTCTTACAATTCCTTCTAAGACATCAAAATCACCAAAATCACTTATTTAATCAAGACCCCCAAATCACTCCACTTAGGGTTTTTCATCAAAACTTAAATAACATTTGCCCATGTTCATGAATCACCACCAATGGCCATCTCTCATCATTAATATCATTCTCCAATGTCATTAAACCCATATTCTATTCATATTTCACACTTCCCCCAATTTATTAAAGTTAGGGTTTCACTAAAACCCATCAACATGATAATTGCTCATTTATGTATCACCCATCCAAGTATTAATTCATGCATCTCTAGAATAACCCACTATTAGAGCCATAATAACAACTCCCCACCTTAGGGTTTCCATGATTTAATGCTCTCTCAACAACCCATATGCCATAAATACTCCCCCATATACATAGAATCCAAAGTCTAGGCATAAAACTCATAAAGAATGGTGAGGAACTTACCTCACCCAAAGAAACAACATGAGCTTCCAAAAAGAGAGAGGTCCACACGGAAATAGAGTGGGAGAAGGAGGAGGAGTTCCAGCACAAGTTTCTCCTTCAAGCATCCATAAAATGAAAATGGTGAAGGAGGAGAAGAAACTCCACACGGCTTAGGTTTTTGGAGAGAAGAAAAGAGGAGATAGAGAAGGGAAGAAGACGAAGAGGAAGAATGAAGAAAGAAGGGGAAGAAGTGACGTGAAAGTGGAAAGAAAGTGAGAGTTTTATGTTTTAATATTTGCTTCCCCTTAAAAAAAATCTCACTGTTACTTCATAATTAAAAATGGCAGCTCAATAATCCATCATGCCATGCTATATTTACATTAATATCCTTTTATATCTCCCGGGTGTCTAACAGAGTAAGGGAAATAAGCTCAATGCCATCAAAACCGAGTAAAAGAAGGTTTAATATAATTAAACCGAGAGAAAAGAAGGGACAAAACTATCAGGGTGTTACTCGCTCAAGCGAAACCCGCATTCGCTTGAGCGAGATAGCCCCTATCTCGCTTGAGCGTCTCAGCTCGCTCGGGCGGAAACGTCCCAGTAAGCATTCCCAAAAGCATTCGCTCGAGCGAGGCACCCTTTAACTAGCCACTCGCTCGGGCGAGAATTATCCAGTAAGGAATTCCATACTCACTCGCTTGAGCGAGGTATCCACTCGCTTAAGCGGAATCCGACCAGAGGTCGTTCTTCCAATCACTCGGTTTTAGTCAACTTGGGTTTCCAATCAGCAAAGTCCCACCAAAGCTGACTCCCATCACTCGGGTTTTAACTTGACAAAATCCCTTAAAACCGACCCAATATTCATTCGGTTTTCACTCAGCAAAGTTCATCCGGATCCGAGTCATCTTCACACTCAGCCTCCCTCTTTACATAACAATCTGGACCGATCCACTTTCCATTCAACCAAGTCATTCAGGGCCGACTCATACTCATATAGTCTCTCACTCGGCAATTTCAATCCAAATCCGAGTCATCTCAATCAATCTTTCACTCGGTAATTTCTCTAAAACTGACCCATCACTTATTGGGTCTTCCACTCGGTATTCATACCTCTTCTCACTCGGAGAATACCTTAACCATTCATTCCTCAGGAATAAACTCCTTAATCAAGTTCCACTCGGAAATTACTTAACACTTAGCCACTCAAAATACATGAAATCTTATTCACTCGGAATTTATACTTAACATTCACTCGGAATGTATATAACATCTTTCACTCAGCATTTCATTCCCAAAACTGACTCAACACCTGATCGGCTATCACTCGGCAATTCATCTCAACACCGACTCATCTATGTTTGGGTTATTCACTCGGAATTTTCATTCCAAGACCGACTCATTACCTGGCTAACTTTCACTTGGCATTTTATCACAATCTCGACTACCTCTCTTTCACTCGAGGAGAGTTATTCCAAGGAAAATTCTGGACGAACACACACCGAGTATCACCAATCGGTGTTCTCCCACTCGGAGAATACAAAGTCGGGACACACCACTCGAAACAAGTACACTGGACTTAGAAATTCCCCCTTCGGGACTCCACTATCCAGATCATCACACTCAAGAGCCTTCTCACTCAGATTATGTACACTTCCTCACTCGGAAAGTCATGACTCGGACTTGGGTCACTCGAAATTCACTCAGAAGTTTCACTCTCTCTTAGTTTATTTCCAAAATCCTCACTTAGACAGAATTCATTCATGAACTCACCCATTTACCATCTAATGGTCTCGCCTGGGCGAATGCCATTCCTTAGGCCCTTCGCTTGAGCGGATTTCTTCCAGTAGCCAATCCCCTGATTCTCCTAGTATTTACGCTTGAGCGAATTGGCCATTCGCCTGAGCGAAACCAGGCCAGTAGCTAATTACCTTCGCCCTCGCTCGGGCGAGACTCCATTCGCCTGGGTGAAATTCCTCCAAAGAGAAAACACTGATACTTGTGAATTTCTTCCAGAGAGCAAACATTAATACTAGGCAAGTTCGCTTGAGCGAAATTCACCTTCGCCTGAGCGAAAATTGCCTAGAAGCCATAATGTTGGTGCAGGAGACTCTCGCCTGAGCGAGGTCCCATCTCGCCTGAGCGAGAATACTAGCACAGAGTCAAAAACGAAAATTCACACTGGCCATCATATGAAACTTCATCATAAGCCAAATTGATCATATCCAAGATATCATGTACATCATATAAGGCATATATAACTTGTTCTAAATCTTCCCACTCGGAATTTCTCATTAATTACTCATTTTTATAAAATTCGGGATGTTACACCATGTGGTCTCCTTTTTAGCATTGTGATGCAGGTTGCCATGGGATGAGTTCAGATTTTAATTAAAGCTTGGGTGAAGGTAAATAGTGGTAGAGGAAGTGCCTTGGCCGGCATCATTTATGAGTTCTTGTGTAATGAATGAATTGATTATGAGAATATAGATGATTTAGAGATTTTGAGTATGTATAAGATAATTCTTGAATTTGTGAATGGTGAATATATATGTAGAAGGTAAGAGATAATTTGTTGTATATTAGAAAGATTAAAATTGAAAGATGTTCATTAATGATTGAGATAATCGGGAGAAGATTCCCGAATGTATATGTATATATATATATAATTATATCTTAGGCATTGCATGCTTATGTAATTATGTAAAATGATGATGGTTGTCTATTAGGCTTATGATATGCCATTGCATGCTTTGCCAATCCTTTTCTCATATCGTCATATATGGGACTAGGCGTGTGCCCGGTATACACATTCTTCCGCTGTAAACACTATTATTTTCATATACCGTTATGGGCAATTTATCTATCGATCCAGCTTAGGGTTATTTAATCTCACTCTTTGGTTTTCTGTGATTTGGGTCTTGATGTGATCATGGTGATGTCTTGGAAATATTTTCAAACGCGAAAAATTTATTCGCATTTTCATTAATTATGACGATCACATCGGGATTCGAGTACAGAAAATCAGGGGTGTTATAATCTGGTATCAGAGCATATTTTGCTCTGAATTGGAGTTATTGGTTACTGCCAGAGCACGGCTGCTCTGTGAGGATTTGATATTATGGATGATTGGAGCACGATTGCTCAATAGTGAGATGCTTAGGGTGATCTTTGGAGTGAGATGCTCATTATTGGAATATGGTTGTTTTGTATAGATATAAGGATAATGATATGTTGAGGTGTTGATTACCCTATACGGATTTATGAATGACTAATTGTCTAAGAATTATGGATTGATCTTAAGGGCATATTTGCATATTGAGGATTATTGTGCATCATTAATGTTGAGTTGGTATTGATGCTTATTATGGACTCTTTATGAGATTATGGATTCAGAAGATATGATTGATGTATATGAGAGTATGCCTCTTATCATTGAGGTTGTATGATGAACTTGTGGAGCCCAGTTGCTCATTGATGATCATGAATGAATTATGAGATTGAAAATGAGTGAAGGAATTTCCTCAATAGGTGATTGAATGTATGTATTGTGTAAGACCGGCCAAGTTACTTACCCTATTACCTTCAAATGATGAATATACTGTTATTGTGCATTGATGTTGATATATGAAATGCAAATTGAATTGATGATGGATCCATGATTGAATGTGATCATGGAAATGAAATATTAGAATTGATGAATATGAAGTATAAGATATGAACTAATATGATAATGAATTTGTACCATGTGTGATCATGGATATGATATGTTAAATATGTATTGATTTAATGATGGACCTATGCCGTATGTTGATTACGGATAGGAAGTATTGAGAAAGAAATTGATATGGTAGTAGACCGTACCTGTTGAGACCTTGATGTGCATATGCACTTGAAATATGAATTGTGGTTAGGTCTCTTATATGCACTATGCCTATGGCGTCTAGCCAAGGAGTACTTATTAAATGAAAACGGAACTCATATGTTTGAGTTGATTGAATGAATAATACTGAAAGAATTCCCTAGTGTGGGTATTTTCAAATTTGAATGATTGGTTGTGCCAGTTGTGAAGGATAAACTTTATATCCTTAGGCACAAGAGCCTTATATGTTATATGATACAAGTGATTTGTTGTATCCCTCTAGATTGGGAATTTGAATATGTGATAAGTGATTAAATGTGAAATCGAATACATGTTAGATTGGGGTTGTGTCTCAGTTTTTGGTGTTTGAAAACTGAGTGAATAATTGAATTGATTTGGACCCACTAGGTGTGATTGGAATTGATTATGGTATACGATTTTATGAAGTGACTTTGGGCTAAATTGTGTGCCCTAGAGACTATGATCATTGGAATAATTATGGATGACATGTGTGATTATGAATCAGTGAATAAAAATTTGATCATGTCAATACCCCCTATTTTATTTGAAGGGTGCTATATTGATGATGGAAACCGCATAGTAACAGGATATAATGTGAGATATATGTTAAATTTATGAGCCTTAATTGTGATTTATAAGGAAAATGCCTAATGTGGAAGCTCATTATTCGAATATGTAGCCTACTTGATAAGAATTTGATGAATCTTTTAAGGCTCGAATTGATTTATAGTAAGCAAATATGTAAGTGAGACAAGAATTTTAGGCTATATGAGTATGTATTTGGATGGAAGAAACCCAAGGATGGGGTATTTACCATGTGATGATTGAAAATTTATGGTTGGTACACCAATTGATGGTGAAGATAATTGAGATTTGATGATTGATATGGCATGATGGATGCCAAATTAATTGTAGAATGACAATGAAGTATGAATATGTTAGCTGTGGACTGATGAGGATTGTCACCGAGTCTTATATGGACTGGTATCACTTGAATATGTGTGACCAATATGAGCAATGGGAATACGAAGTACTGGTCCCGATATGGTCTTACATACCGCAGGCATTGTGGCAACATACACTTATGCGTCGACTTTATGTGTTTATGGTAACCACTACGGGATTGGGACGCCTTCCTGTATGTCGGATGCAGCAACACATAGGCCGGGCAGGTGTAGGGATTGTAACTGCTTATGGTGAATGTATTGAGCCTATCTGGTCATACTGAGTATGAACATGTAAGCTCTGTTGGACGAGTTATAATTGATGATATATGACACACTTGATGTGGAAATTTTATGTTAAGGAATGATAATGTGATGATGAACATGTCTTGATGGACTTTGGTAAGTCCAATGTTATTCTATGGTGTCGCTGAACTTTGTTGATGTGTGGCCTGAGGTATGGCCTTATGACATGTGTATCGATGCTGAATTTCGAGGACGAAATTCTTTTTAGGTGGGGTGAATTGTAACATCCCGAATTTTATAAAATGAATAATTGATGAGAATAAATAATAAATAATTGTATGTGAGTGGACTTGTGTCCCAAAAATATCGGAAAGATTAAATGGGGATTTATTATGGATATTTATGAATTACTGAGCTTAAGTGAGATAAAATTATACCCGGTTAGAACATGAGTGTCGGACCAAGTATCTCCGATTGAGATGCCGTTGGTCAGGGCTGTTAAGAATATTATTGGGGATCCGAATCTATATTCGGAATAATTTTTGGAATTAGTATTGAGCCCAAACTGTGAGCCTGTTTGTTATAAAACGTGAGATTTTTAATGTGAAGCAAAATGATAAAAATATAAATTCTCACTTTCTCTTCTCTTTTCACGTCATTTCTTCTTCTCCTTCTTCTTCCTATTCTTTTCATT
This sequence comes from Clitoria ternatea, assembly GCA_037962975.1. Lineage (NCBI taxonomy): Eukaryota > Viridiplantae > Streptophyta > Magnoliopsida > Fabales > Fabaceae > Clitoria > Clitoria ternatea. The sequence continues at coordinate 101,286,421 of CM075673.1, read as the reverse complement.
TCCTCTTCCACTCATCTTCTTCCTCCTCTTCTAAAAACCCTATGCATGGTGGTGTGCCTTTTCCTTCTTTATCTTCGTTTTCCTTTAAGCTTGGAAGAGATGACAATGGTGATTAGAAGCTCTCCCTCTCCCTTGTATTTTCGTTCTCTTTCTCTCATTCTTGGAGCTCACTCCCTTTTTGCTTCAGGTAAAGCTTCCTCTCCATTTTCTTGAGCTCTAACCCTTGGTTATTTGTTTGGGTTGTTGGGAGAGTGTTAAATATGTATGGGTAGATCTTGGAGAGGCATTTATGATGAGAAACCCTAAGGTGGGGTGTTGTTATTATGGCATTAATGGTGGGTTATTATATGTGTAAGGAGTTAATACTTGGATGAGTGGAAAATGAATGAGCATTTATGGTGTTGTTGGGTTTTAGTGAAACCTTAACTTTAATAAATTGGGGAAAATATGAAATATGAATAGAATGTATGTTTAATGATGATAGAGAATGATATTAATGATGAATGATGGCCATTAATGGTGATTAATGAACATTGGAGAATGTTGTTGAGTTTTGATGGAAACCCTAGCCCTAAGAATTTGGGGAAAATGGATATGTTGTGAATTAGGAGGTTAAATTGAAAGTGAATGGATGATGTTTAAGATTAAATGTTGCTTAAAATGATATGGAACCATTGTGGTGATTAATGGGTATCATTAGGTATGATAATAGACGATGATAATGATGATGTTTGAAGGATAGATGTAATATGGGATTGCATTATGGAATGGATGAGAAGATGATGTTATTGGGTTTAGTTGGCCTTTTTAAGATCTAGAGGATCTTGGCTTTGGGAAAGGAATTCCCGAAGCCTAACACAATTACATAACTTGGTGTTTAGCAAGTCTAGGACTTGGGGTTGAGCTTTATGATAAGCTAACAAGTATTTAAAATCATGGTGGTTATTTAATTATGTGAATATACTTGCATATGGTATGTAGATCGTATTCCGGGTGATGCAATAGAGCATTCGGAGTATTGGAATCGTTTCGGCTCTTCCCTCTAGGTAGAAGAGGAGTTAACATTCAAATTGCATGAGTAAATTTGTGAGTGATTTGATGTATGTGTTAAATACTCATGCTTGCCTCGCCTTGCGTATGTATTGAATTAATTGAATTAGTGAGTTGATGATTATTGAGGATGATTCATAAGAATATGTGGATTTGTTGTGGCAAGGTATGAATACATGTATATAAGATGATGGTGAGCTTGAATTCAATATGAATAATAAGTTTGGAATGTAAATTCATAAGTATGAATGTTGAGCAGGCTGTATATGCCTTTCATGATATGTATGAACTGTAGGATAAATCCAAATGTGGTTTATAATGAGAAATTCTGAGTGAGAATTCTTAGAACGAGTTGAATGTGCCTCAAATATCGTATATGATATGTTGGATATGATTAAATTGGCTTTGAATGTGATTTCATATGCTGAGTGGTGAGAGCTTTCATTTTTTGCGTAAGTGCTGATATTCTCGCTCAGGCGAGAAGGGATCTCGCTCAGGCGAGGATCCCCTGTATTGGTATAATGGTCTCTGGACCATTTTCGCTCAGGCGAGTGAGTGTTCCGCTCGAGCGAGTAGAGTGTGTTGTGATCAGGTGAGGCTCTAGACGAATCTCGCTCAAGCGGGCGTGGCTGCCCTTGAGCGAGCAAGGGAGGACATTGATTCTGGATGAATTACGCCCGAGTGGGGACTTAGAAAATAATACATGATCTGTGGTGAATTTCCGTGTGAAACTCCGTGTGGGCTATGCCAAGGCAGAACCCTCCGAGTGAGGGAGTGGATAAAATTCTGAGTGAGGGGTCTCCCTGTGTGATATTCCGAGCAGTGGAGTTTCGAGTGGAAATTCCTGAGTTCCAAGTAACTCGTTCCGAGTGGAGCCCCTCCGTGTGTGTAATTCCGAGTGGGGATGCCACCGAGTGGGAACACATGGTGTATTGTCCAGAAGTATTCTAGAATAACTTCACTCGTGTAAAATGAAAGGAAGTCGGTTTTTGGAATGAGTTATCGAGTGGAAAACCGAATGAGAAAAGACTCGGTCTGGAGTATTTTTCCAAGTGGGAACCCGAGGGGTGATGAGTCGGTTTTGGTATGAATTGCCGAGTGAGGACCGATCGAGTGATGAGTCGGTTTTAGAGAAATTACCGAGTGTAGGATTGATTGTGATGACTCGGATTTGGAATGAAGTTGCCGAGTGAAAAACTGATGGAGATGACTCGGGTTTGGAATAATTTGCCGAGTGAAAGGTCAAGAGAGAGACGAGTCGGCTTTGATTGATTTTACCGAGTAGAAAACCAAGTAAGATGAGTCGGTGTTGAGATGAATTACCGAGTGAACGGTCAATCAAGTGATGAGTCAGTTTTGGAGTAATTAGCCGAGTGATAGACTATGTGAGTGTGAGTCGGCCTTGGAATGATTTGGTTGAATGAATAATGGGTCGGTTTTGAGGGATTCTGTCAAGATAAAACCCGAGTGATGGGAGTCAGTTTTGGTGGGACCTTGTTGATTGAAAACCCAAGTGTTGGGGAGCCTAGTTGAATGAGAGGGTATATACTTAGCAGTGTGAAGTTGCTCCTGGAATGATTTAGTTGGATGAAGGACCGAATGGGAGGAATCGGCCTACATCAGGTTCACCGAGTAAAACCGAGTGTTGGGAACGACGACCTCTGGTCGGATTCCGCTTAAGCGAGTGGATACCTCGCTCAAGCGAGTGAATATGGAATTCCTTACTGGACAATTCTCGCCCGAGCGAGTGGCTAGTTGAAGGGAGCCTCTTTCGAGCGAATGCATTTGGGAATGCTTACTGGAACGTTTCCGCCCGAGCGAACTGAGACGCTCAAGCGAGATGGGCTGTCTCGCTCAAGCGAATGTGGACCTCGCTCAACCCCTCATGGTATTTTCCCCTATTTTCTCTCGGTTTTGATTATGATGACCCTTCTTTTCTTGGTCCTGATGGTTTTGGGCCTTTTTCCCTTATATTATTTGATACTTGAGGGATATATGTTTAAGACAATGATATGATGGTGATGGATAATGAATAAGATATTGAGATGACAATCATAATGGGTAATAATGAATGAAGTTGTGGATCATTTCCTTAAATAGGGATGATCGTTATTATTAATGATTCTGTGACAAAACCATTGTGGTTGAATATGGATATTGAATTCACTATATGATGCGAAATATAAAAATGTGTTGTGTTGAGATGCAAGGTCAAGAATATGATTATGATGGCCATATATGTGAATGATGAATATGTCTTGGATAATTCCAAGTGTAGAATAATATGATGATGTTTGCCATGCCTTTGATATCCATGTGTGGATTATTATGAATGAAGTTTGCGGCTATTGAGATGCCCATTTATATGAACGATGTGCCTTGAGGGGCTTTGTAAATGATTATGAAAAATTATTAAGATGCCAAATTAAAATATATACCCTAATTGAGAGGGTGAGAAATCCTTGTGAGATTGTTGGGCACATGCATTATTGCATTGTTGCATTTATGGCATAGCATGGCGTTGATATGCATTATTATTGAATGAATCACCTTGCGGGGTCCCACGAAGGGTATATCCCTGAGTGAAGAGGACGTTGTCCTATTGTTGTTGAATAATGTTGAAATGAATCACCTTGCGGGGTGCCACGAAGGGTATATCCCGGAGTGAAGAGGATGTTGTCCTATTGTTGTTGAATAATGTTGAAATGAATCACCTTGCGGGGTGCCACGAAGGGTATATCCCTGAGTGAAGAGGACGTTGTCCTATTGTTATTGAATGTTGTTGAATATATCACCTTACGGGGTGCCACGAAGGGTATATCCCAGAGTGAAGAGGATGTTGTCCTATTGTTGTTGAATAATGTTGAAATGAATCACCTTGCGGGGTGCCACGAAGGGTATATCCCTGAGTGAAGAGGACGTTGTCCTATTGTTATTGAATAATGTTGAAATGAATCACCTTGTGGGGTGCCACGATGGGTAAATCCCGGAGTGAAGATGATGTTGATCATATTGTTGTTGAATAAATCACCTTGCGGGGTGCCACGAGGGGTGTATCCCCGAGTGATGATGGTATTGTGATAATTATTGTGAACAGAATCACCTTGCGGGGTGCCACGAAGGGTATATCCCGGAGTGAAGAGGACGTTGGTCCTATTGTGTTGAATAAATCACCTTGTGGGGTGCCACGAAGGGCGTATCCCTGAGTGATGGAGATGATTTAAGTAATTGTGATTATTATTGAATTTGATAATCGGATCCGTTGCATATGCATTAAACAGTTGACATATGCATTAGCTTTAAGACCATGGCATTTGAAATGGGATGACCACGAGTGTTGAGAAACCCCTTGCGAGGAGGTATTTGAGTGGAACCTTAATGGAATAATGACGATAAAGATTATGAATGCCCTTGTTGATAAGTGGAAAAGAGATTATGTATGTGATTGTGTATATGTTGTGCTTATTTATGATATAAATTGTGATTCATGAGGCTTGTATGCCTATTATAATAATGAGATGATATATGAATGATAATTTGATGATTTGATAGCAAAGCACACATGACGTTTGTATGCATATACACATGATCACAATATATATATTATTCGTCATTTTGAATGTATAACTCACTCTCCCATGTGGTCTCCTTTTTAGCATTGTGATACAGGTTGCCATGGGATGAGTTCGGATTTTAATTAAAGCTTGGGTGAAGGTAAATAGTGGTAGAGGAAGTGCCTTGGCCGGCATCATTTATGAGTTCTTGTGTAATGAATGAATTGATTATGAGAATGTAGATGATTTAGAGATTTTGAGTATGTATAAGATAATTCTTGAATTTGTGAATGGTGAATATATATGTAGAATGTAAGAGATAATTTGTTGTATATTAGAAAGATTGAAATTGAAAGATGTTCATTGATGATTGAGATAATCAGGAGAAGATTCCCGAATGTATATGTATATATATAATTATATCTTAAGCATTGCATGCTTATGTAATTATGTAAAATGATGATGGTTGTCTATTAGGCTTATGATATGCCATTGCATGCTTTGCCGAGCCTTTTCTCATATCGTCATATATGGGACTAGGCGTGTGCCCGGTATACACATTCTTCCGCTGTAAACACTATTATTTTCGTATACGGTTATGGACAATTTATCTATCGATCCAGCTTAGGGTTATTTAATCTCACTCTTTGGTTTTCTGTGATTTGGGTCTTGATGTGATCATGGTGATGTCTTGGAAATATTTTCAAACACGAAAAATTTATTCGCATTTTCATTAATTATGACGATCACATCGGGATTCGAGTATAGAAAATCAGGGGTGTTATATGTCACACTTGTTCCATGCATGAGAAAGGTGTCAACAACTGCTAAAGATAATGTGGAGGAGAGTTATACATGGCTGGGACAAGTGTCCAAGTGGTGGAGCCATGTTATTGGTTGTTTATGCATGTCATCCTAGGTGTCTCATGTAGGGCAGTGACTTGCTCGAAGGTTTAGGATAGTTTATGGGCCGAATTTGCAAATGGGCTTAATAGAAACGTTTTAGAACTTTTTGTTCTATTTAAATCCATATAAAGCACAAAAATGTTCATTGAGAATTGAGTGAGATATGGCCCAAATACTAAAAGGGTGCAGGGCTGTGAAGGGATTTTTGTCCCTTGCACAAATAATTTTTCTGGGCCAAATAGGCTACGAATTAGACTTTTGTTTCTTCATCAAAGTTGTGGAGAAATATGTCAAAAAACTTTTGGTGAATGCCTCATTCAATTTCATGGCCTTTTGAGAGAGTTATGAAGAAAATACTGCACCTAGTGCAAACTGTTGCTGGAAAAACATGAATTGGTGTAGTGTTTTAATTTATGGGATGCGAACTGGCCTTTGTGGTCAACATAAAAGTTGTAGGTAAATTCAATACGGAGATTTTGGAACAAGAATGACTCAAATCCAATATCGGGAGAGAAAGTTACACTACAGATGCGCATTTTGGCTTACCCAGGTAACTTCAATTCAACATTTTTAAGCTTGGTTATTTAAAATTGGGTGTTGGGCTCTTCATGAATGTTGTTAGAAATAATATGAGAGACGTTTTGGAATAAAAATAATTTACTCAAGTCCCTCCGATAATTTCTGGGCTCAAACCGGGGAGTTACTCTGTTTTATTAATTTAAAATAGTTATTTAAATATTTATATTTAAATCACTTAATGTTTTATTTTATAAATCTGTGTTATTAAAGTGTTATTAAACACATTATTATATTATCCTAATTATCTCAATTAATCTCATAATTAAAGTCAGAACCTCTACCTCATACTCACAAAATTCCTTTAAAATGGACATATAATCAAATCGGCCGTAGCCCATTCATCAGTACACACAAAATTTGCTTAGAATACAGAAAACTAGTCTCAAGGACCTAACATTAAAAATGAGGGCTGTTACACTAAGCAAATCAACAAACATTTAATATATGCCAAGTAAATTCACTTAAGGATTAAAGTAATTTATTTCAAATAAATTTAACAACCAAGTTATAAACACAACAAACTAAGCAAGCAATTTAAATGCACAAATTTAAAAGAGTTTAGGGAAGAGAGATTTGCAAACCGATATATACGAGTTCCATCACACCGGTGTACGTCTCGCCTTCAAGCAATCCACTTGAAGGATTTCCATTATTGGAGATTAGAGATACAAACTTTGAGTAATTGCAGCTTCCTAGTGTCCCACACTAAAGAACTCAATTCTCACAAGTACAAGGGCAACCCACCCAATCTCTCAATCTCACAATTTTACAAGGTTGAACCCCAACCTAAACTCTATGAATTTTAGTGTTTAAGATTACAAGGTTAATTCTCCAAAAGAGTGGATGTACAAATTTAATCTTTCACAAAATGATTACTCTCAAAGAGAGGATATGCAAAATGTTTAGCACTCAAAATAATTTTGCTCACTAACTCTCAAAATAAATTTCAAATCAAGGAAGCAGAGAGCTTAAAAGCTTAGAGAAAATAAGAGAGCAAGAAAGGAAGCAAGGCAATTTTCGTTGCTGTGAATTGTGTCTCTGCCTCTTCACTTCTTCTCTATTTATAGGCAAAGCCTTCAGGAGCTGTTCAACTTTAGATCCATAATTCATGCAATTTTGTTTCCAATGATCCTAGATTTAAGCATTGCATGTTTTAAGTAATCCATGTTTTCAGGCATCCTTGTTTTCTGGCTTTCATGTTTTGTGCAAGGCTGTTTCAGATTCTAATCTTTGTTACAAACTGTGCCATTATCTGATGGTTTGAAGTTCAAATTTGAAATACCAATTTGAACTAAATGAATAGATTCATTTAGTGTATTTGCGCAACAAAAAATGAAATGAATGGATTCAAAGTAAAATGAATGAATTCACTGCGTAAAATAACACACTGCCCAGACGTATGAATCGATATATCTATAGCATGAATCGATTCATGTGTTTTGAATTTCAATTTCCCAGCCCTGTTAATGTGTGAATCAATTCATATAGCCATGTACTGCTGTATGAATCGATTCATGCACCTGTTGCATGATTTTTGATACTTTTTTTCACCCTTTTTGATATGTGATCAATCATGGCTCTAATCCTTTGATTCTTAGGTACTTTGATGATCAATTTTCTCTTGTTTTAATTCTTTGTAATTGCTTTGATTCATATCTTTGGAATTTATCAAATTTATATCATTAAACATAATTAATTTGTCCATAATTATTATGTTTGATCTTGATTCTTCATTTGTTGTTGTCATTTATCAAAACCTGTGTCAACATAAAAATACATTCTCCCCCTTTTTGATAATGACAACAAATGTTCATCTCTTGAGGTGTTAGTCTCATAAAAGTTTAAAATTCAAGATTTTTGGGAAACTAAACTCCCCCTTTCAAATGCATTTATATACTGCTTGTTATATACCACTTGTTAATGTAGAGTTATACAAATTCATTTTAAAGAAGAATACTACTTGTTAAAGATAACATATTATCTCCCTCTTAGTAATGTGATTAAACAAGTGAATAAATAATCTCCCCTTTAATAATATACTACTTTTCTCTCCCCCTAAATCAAATATAAATAAGCAGTAATATCTCTCCCCCTTTGGCATCATCAAAATATAAGAGATTTTCTTAAACTTAGAGAAAACAGAAGTACATAAAATATCAACCATGAAATTGAAATAAGGTACATAAAATTATTTTATGGCTGAAAGAAACGAAGGGCAGCAACTTGTTGAGCTAAGTCTTCATAACGCTCATTCATATTATTCTCCAAACGATCAAATTGTTTTTCAACAGCATCAAAGCGATTATCGATCTGTTGAGTGAGTCTAGTAAATAACACCTCAGTTGATGGTGCAGCTTGTGCAGCAGGAGCTTGCTGTCCAATAGGTTCTTCATCTTCACTGAGTACATTTTCAGGAGAATAATTCCATTCTTCATTTCTATAGTTCTAGCCTATTTTGGTGAGATGTTGACCACTAATTAGTCCTTTTGAACCAACCAACTCATTCACTTCATTTGAAAGATCAACTTGACAGTGTCAAAGAAGTTTGGTGATCAAAGTAGCATAAGTGAGGCGAGTAAGTTTTTGGGCGTCAAACATATGTAGCTTTATTAGTCCAATCCAGTTGATTTCCTTATGGTGCAACATTGCCCATAGAAGAAGGATTTGGGTTTCACTTACCCTTGCATTGTTACTCCCTTTTGGGAGGAGGATTTTCACCAAGCAGTAGTGGATTAGACGGTGCTCTATATTTATTTCTTTGATAGTGCTTGTTGATGAAGAGGATAAGCTTAGAAAGGCTCTTACTTCTAATGGATTATAGTTCTATTCAAGAGTGGGTTTCTTCCAATAAATTCAGCATTGTTCAATGGGAGCTTACCAACCAAGTGAAGAATATGATCATCAAGATGAATGGTGACTCCTTTCACCTTGGCTATTTGACGATCATTGGAAATTCATAAAGTGGAGTAGAAGGCTTGAATGAGTTCAGGATAAATGAAAGTTTCTTGAAGAGTAACAAATTCAACAAGACGTTGTTGTTGTAGAACTTCAAAGAAGAAGAATCCATTATCATGGAAGAGTGGAATGTCAAGCTAGTGTGGAGGTACAAGAGATTTTTCTTAGAACTTCTCAATATACCTTGTTAATACCTTTTGGGTATCAAATAGGCGAGGTAAATCAGTAGCTTGTGGAGCAGAAGACCCAATAGTGTTAGCTCTTCTTTTTTTTCTTGGATTTATGGATGAGGAAGCCATGATTTTTAAATATAATATGGATTTAGAAGGTGTTTATGTAACACCCCGGATCTCTGGACTCGGATCCCGATGTAATCAAGATAATAATTAATAAAAATGCGGGTAAATTTTTTTTTCGCATTTGAAGTATTTCTAAACACCTTGACGATTACATCAAGATCCGAATCACAGAAAATTGAAGCGTATGATTTAATAAAATATAACTGGATCGATAACTAAATTGCCCATAACGGTATACAAAAATAGTAGAGTTTACAGCGGAAGAGAAATGTGTATACCGGGCAAACGCCTAGTCCCATATATGACGATATGAGAAAAGGCTCGGCAAAGCATGCAAATACCCGACATAGACCTAATAGAACAAAGCCCGTCTAATTCGCTCACAACACACACATGCATTGCCTAAGACACAATTATAAATATATACATATACATCCGGGGATCTTCTCCCAACTATCACTATCATCAATGTACATCATTCAATTTCAATCCTTCTAGTACACATTAAATCATCTCTTACATACTACTTATATATATTCACCATTCCTAAATATGAAGGATTATTTTATACATGACTAAATTCACTAAATCATCTATATCATCATAAACAATTTATTCATTACATAAGAACTCATAAATGATGTCGTCCAAGGCACTTCCATTACCACTATTTACCTTCGCCAAAACTTCAATTCAAAGTCTCATCTCAGCCCATGATAACCCTGCATCACCATGCTAAAAAGGAGACCACATGGGAGAGTGAGTTATACATTCAAAATGACGAATATAAATATATTGTGATTATGTGTACATGCATACAATCATCATGTGTGCTTTGCTATAAAATCATTAATTCATCATTCAATCATCATCACATTGATATAATAGGTATACAACCCTCATGAAATGTATTTCACAACATAAGCAAGCACAAGCACATACACAATCACATTGCCACTTATCAACAAGGGCATTCATAATCATTATCATCATCTTGTTAAATCTTTATTCCATTCCTCCTCGCAAGGGGTCTTTCATCACTCGTGGTCATCCCATCTCAAATGCCATGCTCTTATGGCTAATGCATATGTCAACTGTTTAATGCATATGCAATGAATCCATTTCATTTCATTAGGTGATCGCAACCACCATATCATTCATTCACATGGGTTTCCCGCCTCGCAAGGGGTACTCCCTCTAGCAGCCTCGCAAGGTGCTTTCTCGTGATCGCAACCACGTTCAACAATTCATAATGGTTTCCCGCCTCGCAAGGGGTACTCCCGCCTCGTGATCGCAACCATGGGCACCATAGGAACTCGTAAGCCCTTTTTCATTTCAAATACCAAGTGATCGCAACCACTGGCTTATCATCATACAATGGTCCCCGCAGGGCCTTTCACTTTCCACAACCAGGTGATCGTAACCACCGGCTCAATACCATATCATCAGCACGTTGGTTTCCCGCCTTGCAAAGGGTACTCCCTTCATAGAATCCCGCAGGATCTTTCATCATTGTGATCGCAACCACATAATATCAATGTTATGCCATGCCATGAATGCAAAATGCAATAATGCATATGTCAATCAACCTCGCAAGGATATCTCACCCTTTCACATAAGGGTATATTATATATTTAATTTTATCATCATTGGTATATAATTAATCACAAGGCCCCTCAAGGCTCAACATTTACATTCACATCAAACCACGCATGGTAATTAAAGGCATATCAATTATCATAACATTAATCCATGTATAGAAACCAACTAGGCTTGTTAATAAACATATTTCAAGTTCATAGCATCACATGCTAGCCAACACAATTCAAATTACATATACAAGATTACACTTGTATCAAACACAATGGCATTGTAAACATTAATAATAATAATCACCATTAAACCAAGGGTATGTTCAACAACAATATCCCTTTTCATTTAACATCATTAATCATCACTCAATGTGGCATCAACCACTTTTAATCATCATCAACATCATATCAAATTCATTGATTTACACAACCCATTGCCATTCAATTGTCCCCTCATTAATTTCATTATCATGTAAGGCGTGTCATATAACCACAATATTTGCTTCTCATTATCATTTGTTATATCACATCAATGGTGGTGGAAATTCGTGTTTTCATAACTTGATTTAGGTGTGAACACTTTGCTAATATCTTGGGTCAACATCAAATACCACCAAACACACCTCAGTAGTTTACCCCTAATATAATCTCTTGATTTTATATAATAAAAAAGGGTGTTGGATACTAATGAGCTCATGAAAAATTTCAACATCAAGACATGAGGAAAGCTTATTTTTAGTCTTAAAAATAGTGGGACATGTCACAAATATCACCTATTAGTCTCAATTTGATAACCATAAAAAGTTGGGTTCAAAACCCTCTTAAACTTGGGTTTTACAATGCAGTGGGTCTAGTTTTTTATGCCTAATAAGAGTTAGAAAACTCCAATTGAGGAAATACTAATTTTCACACCTCCGTTACATTATTATCTACAACTTTCATGAAGAAGTCGGAGGCCAAAAATATCATTAAGATGCCCAAACAGGCCAAAAACAGCAAGGAAAACAGAGTAGTTGCAAATTTCTGACAGTGGGGAAATCCACTGGCCGTGGGAAATTCCACTGGCCGTGGATCCCACTGCCCGGACCACCCAAAATGGTCATTTTTATCATGTTTTGAGGCAGGACAATCCACTGGCCGTGGGAATTCCCACTGGCCGTGGATCTCACTGCTGTAAGTCTCATTCTGTAGCTTTTTGGCCCTTATATTTTTGTCAACTTTGGGACCCCTTTTCACTAGGCTATTTACTCAGATTTTCATGAAATTTTATACACAACTTACCTACCCTAATATCAATTATGTGGCAAAGTTTCAAGCCCAAATTCCACCCCAATCAAAATCTAAGTCATAAGGTAATTTTATGCATATATTGGGCATTTTACATGACATACCAAATTACAATTGGTTATGTTTTGGTCTAAACTCTCTATGGATCTATGTTCACATCTATAAATGTGACTTGCTCTAACAAGTCTCATCCCTTAATTTATTTCCTAGATCAAAGTATGTGCCAAAAGCATTTCAAGTCCTTTTTGGCTAAACCAAGCATGTAAAATTACAAATTAAGCCTCTTTGGCCCTAACCAACCATGCAAACAAGTTTCACATATATATTGTGACTTGTAGGTTACTTCTACATGAACATTTATCCATTAAATGGAAATGTGACCTATCCACTTCCATGATTATGCATAAAGATGCACTTTGTGTGCTCTAATATGACTCAAACCATTTATACTTCATTTCATTATGGATCATTCATTACAATGCATCAATTCCCATCAAGGGACCACTACACATTCATCATTATCTCATTCATGCATGTGTAACTCCTAATATCAATAAATTTTCAAGCATGATATTCAATACATCATCAATTATTTCATCATTCAACATAACTATGGCAAGGCAGCATGAGTATCCTTACATACAATAATCATCAATTATATAACTCATGCATTTAGAATGTAAAACTCCTCTCCTACCTCAAGGGAAGAGCCACATTCCTAATGCTCCGATCGTTTCGTTGCCTTTACCCGAAACAATATCTACACCAACATACATACATATGCACACATACAATTGTCAAGCCAGTACAAGGCATTATCACTATTTTGAGTAATTAATAATAATTCTTAATATTCAATACCAAATCCTAGACTTGTTAAAACACTTATTCATATACTTTTGTTAGGCTTCGGGAATTCCTTTCCCGAAACCATGATTCTCTAAATCTCAAAGGGCCAACTATGTCCAACGACATCAATATCACTCTCATCATTCGCAATGTGTTCCTTATTACTCAAACTATCCATTTCCCATTCAAGTTCATCATGAGCCACTTGGCTCCTATCAAACCAATATCCATCAACAATCCCATATGGCACACCAATGGTCTAAGACCCCATCAAGACACATGCTCATTTCACTAACCCCTCACATTCACCATGGCTTTGGTGTTCATATTCATCATTTCATACTCATATTAACACGTACATTGGGTATTTTCTACCCACATTCAATTCAACCTTCCTAACCATAATACATATATTCCCTCAAATTCTTAGGACAAGAGTTTTCATCAAAACTCAACAACCATTATCAAGATTCGTCAATTCATCATCAATGGCTATCTCTCATCATTAACATCATTCTCTAACATCATTAAACATACATTCTACTCACATTTTACATTTTCCCCCAATATATTAAAGTTAGGGTTCCATTAAAACTCAACCATCACCACAAATAATCAATCCCAATCTTTCCAAAACCCATTCTAAAGCATAAATCATTAATACCTATCAATTGGCCAAAAGCCCCAAATTCCTAAACCTAGGGTTTTCACCAATAATCAACAATCATCAATTTTACTCATTTATATGCATCATCTCAAGCACTCATTAGCTAACAACATATCACTCAAACCCTTAACAACCATAACAACAATCCCCAATGGTTTCATAAGCTAGGGTTTGGTTCAATATACCATTATCCACCAAAACAACACCCCAATACTTACTACAATACCTTTATAATTCAAAAACCACTAATAAAAGCCATGGGTGATTAAAATCATACCTCTTTCTCCAAGCTTAAGCTCCAAAATAAAAATGAGAGGGAGAGAAGAGGAGATGGGCTAAGCTTTGCCTCCATGTCCAATACAAGCTTCATAAACCCAAGGAATCCTCTTGATTTTGGGTGGAAATGGCCATGGGTGATGGTGGTCACATTTTGGGCACAAGAGAGGGAGAAGAAGAGAAAAGCAAAGTGAGTGGGAGAGGGAAAGGTTCCCACAAAAATAGAGAGGAAAGAGAGAAAAGAATAGGTTTTTCTTTTAAGTTTTTAATCCCTTCATTAAAACTTCACCGTTTTATAATAAACAGGATCTCCATTCGGGCTCAATACTTAATCTAGAAATTATTCCGATTATATATTCGGACTCCCAATAATATTCTTAATAGCCCTGACCAACGGCATCTCAATCGGAGATACTTGGTCCGACACCCATATCTTCACCGGGTATAATTTAACTCTTAAAGCCCTAATAAATTATAAAGAATCCTCATAAATCTCAATTTAATTATTTCAATATTTTTGGGACACTTTTTAACCCATTTATATTTATTCCTCCTATTTAATCATTTTTATAAAATTCAGGATGTTACAGTTTAGAGGAGAAGGATTTAGGAGATGATATGAATTTTAGAAGGAAAAAATGAGCAAGAGAGTGAAGAGTGATACATTATAAACGTGAATCAGGCACTTATTTATGGAGAAACCAACGCATGAATCGATTCAATATAGCCTATGAATCGATTCATTTGGATCAGACAGGGATAACTTTGTGCAAGGTCACGTGTGAATCAATTCAGGTAGCTGAGAGTGTGGATTTTGGCCACTGAACCACGCATGAATTGATTCATGCTAGAGTGAATCGATTCATGTAGTGCATTTTGCACAAATATGAAGGTTTTTAGGCACGAGAATGCATGGAATCTTTTGGATTTTAATGAGCAGATCATGCGAAAGCTTAGGAGAGGTTGTCCTTTTCTTTGATAACAAAATTATGCAAAAGAATCTCTGATATTTTCAGAAAGTGCAATTCACATGATATGGAATCTTGAATACAACCCACATTGATCTTATGCAAGGTTTGAATTCAAAAGATCTTGTGTTTCCAAGAAGGCACACGAGACATGATTTTGAAGTCCTTTTCTCAGATTTTGTTTCAATATAAGAAATAGGATTAAAAATAATTATGAGATTTAGTAAAATAATAAAAAAAATCAAATCTTTCAAGAGTGATTATAAAGGATATTATCTTAAAAATTAAGATTAATCAAATATATTATTAAAGATTGAGAAACAATTTTAAATATATTAAACAATATCTTTAAAGATCAAATATTAAGGATAATTTCTTAAAAATTTTGGTTCAATCAAATCTCTTTTAAGAGATATTATCAATGATTTTAAAATTTTTTTTTGTCAAATAATAATATTTTAAGAATATGTATCCAAAGATATATTTTTTTAAAAAAAATACTTTGTTTAAAGAATTTTTTTAAAAAAAGTTTCAAAAATGAATTCAGAAAAATGATTAGTGAATATTAAACATAATTTGAGATTTCTAAAATTCTCAACTCCCTCCTAATATTAATAAATTGTTCTTTAGCGAGGGGTTTTGTAAAAATATCCGCCAATTGTTTGGAGGTGTCAACATATTCAAGAATGCAATCTCCTTTTAAAACATGATCTCGTATAAAATGGTAACGGATTTCTATGTGCTTAGTCCTTGAGTGCATTACCGAATTTTTAGATATGTTAATTGCGCTAATGTTGTCACACTTAATGGGTATTTGATCTAAGACAACACCAAAATCAAGAAGTTGTTGTCTCATCCATAGGAGCATAACAGCTCCCAACTGCGACATATTCTGCTTCAGCTGTAGATAAAGCGACGCTAACTTATTTCTTGCTATGCCAAGAAAGAGGAGAACTACCAAGCAAATGACATGTACCACTGGTACTTTTTCTATCTAATTTACAACCAGCAAAATCAGAATCAGAATAACCAATCAAAGTACATTCGGCACCCTTGAGGTACCATAAACCAACATTTTGTGTCCCTACCAAATATTTCATTACTCTTTTAACGACAATTAAATGAGATTCTTTGGGACATGCTTAAAATCTAGCACACATACACAACAAACATGATATCAGGCCTACTCACAGTTAAGTAAAGCAAGGGTCCAATCATACCTCGGTATTTTGTGATCTTAACGTCCTTACCTTTCTCATCATTTTCTAAGTAGCATGATGTGCTCATGGGTGTTGCTATTTCGTTAGCCTTGTCCATTTCAAATCTTTTAAGGAGTTCTTTACAATATTTGGACTAACTAATAAAAGTCCCTTCTTTAGTTTTCTTGATTTGTAGTCCAAGGAAGAATGTAAGTTCTCCCATCATGGACATTTCAAACTCATCCTACATGATCTTGGCAAACTCTTTACAAAGAAGTTCATTAGTAGCACCAAATATTATATCATCAACATAAACTTGTACCAAGAGGATGTCATTCTTTTTGCATTTTATAAATGTGTAGTATCAACCTTTCCCGTTTCAAAATTGTTTTCTAAAAGAAATTTACTGAGTCTTTCATACCAAGCTCTTGGAGCGTGTTTCAAACCATACAAAGCTTTTCTTAATTTGAAAACATGATTTGGAAATTTGTAATTTTCAAAACCAGGAGGTTGATCTACATATACTTCTTCTTGAATATAACCATTTAGAAAAGCACTTTTGACATTCATTTGATACAGTTTAAAATCCATGCAACAAGCGAAAGATAACAGCAGTCTAATTGCTTCTAACCTAGCTATGGGAGCATACGTTTCTTCATAACTATTCCTTCTTCTTGATTATAACCTTTAGCAACTAGCCTAGCTTTATTTCTAGTTATAATTCCATTTTCATCAAGTTTATTCCTAAAAACCCATTTAGTGCCTATTATTTGGTGATCATTGGGTCTTGGCACAAGTTCACAAACTTGGTTTCTTTCAAATTGATTTAATTCTTCTTGCATAGCCAACATCCAATGTTCATCAATAATAGCCTCATTAATGGTTTTAGGTTCAATTTGAGAAACAAAGGCTAAGTGATTACAAGCACTTCTAATAGCATTACGAGTACTTACACCCTTTGTTATTTCACCTATAAAGTTGTCCAAAGGATGATCTTTTGAGGTGATCCACTCCTTTTGTTATGGTTCCTCATTTGGGGTTGCTTCTCCTTCGTTGTTGACTTCTTCTTTTTCTTTGTTGTCCAATGTCATTTCTTGGAAGGTACCTACAAGATCATCAACAACTTCCTTTCTCGGAGGAATTTGGTTAACTTCATCAAATTTAACATGAATGGACTCTTCAATAGTACAAGTTCATTTGTTAAAGAGTCAATATATAGTAGATGAATAACCAAGAAATATTGCCTCATCAGATTTTGTAACAAACTTCCCCAGATTCTCCTTTCTATTATTTAACGTAAAACATTTGCATCCAAATGCATGAAAATAAGAAATGTTTGGTTTTCTTTCTTTGTAAAGCTCATAGGGGTTTTCTTTAAAATAGGCCTTATTAGACATCTATTCATAACATGATAAGCGGTATTTACCGTATCGGCCCAAAAATGTTTCGTAATATTGTTGTCATTTAACATAGTTCTTGCGAGCTCCACTAAAGATCAATTTTTCCTTACAACTACTCCATTTTGTTGTGGAGTTCTAGGAGCTAAAAAATTATGTTCAATGCCAAATTTTTCATAAAACTTTTTGAAAGGTTGATTTTCAAATTCTCCCTCATGATCGGTTCTAATGGATGCGATTTTCAAATTTTACTCGTTTTGGATAATCTTAACAAGTTTCTTAAATGCATGATATGCTTCATTTTTATGAGTAAGAAATAACGTCCATGTATATCTAGAATAATCATCCACAATCACAAGACCATAATAGTTTCCACCAAAACTTTTAACTTTTGAAGGTCCAAATATATCCATGTGCAAAATTTGTAAAGGTCTATTTGTTGAAACAACATTTTTTGCTTGAAAAATGCCTTTATTTGCTTCCCCTTTTGACATGCATCACAAAATTTATTTTCAAATTTAATTTTGGTAAACCAATTACTAAATCTTTTGAAACAAGTTTGTTTAAATGGTCTATATGAATATGAGCAATTCTTTTATGTCATAGCCATGATTCATCCTCTTTAGTTATGAAGCATTGCACATCATTTGAAGCAAGACAATCAAGATTAATCATGTATATGTTATCGATTCTTTGACCAATGAATTTTACTTCCTTGTTTAGCTTATTTTCAATTACGCAACAGTTTGATTCAAATACAATTTTATATCCTTTATCACATATTTGACTAATACTAAGCAAATTATGTTTAAGTCCTTCAACATATAATACATCATTAATAGAAGTGGAAGAGTTTTTACCAATTTTTCCAATTCCAAGAATCCTTCCCTTAGTGTTGTCTCCATATGTGACAAAACCTTTATTTCGAGGAGTGAATGATATAAACTTATTTTTATCTTCCATCATGTTCTTGGAACACCCATTATCCAAGTACCAATGAGTGTTGCTAGCTTTAAAGCATACCTACAAAACAAATCAAGTTAGAGATCTTGGTACCCATTTTATGTTGGGTCCTTGTAGGTTAGTTTGCGATAATGTTCCCTTAAGAACCCATACTTTCTTTTTAACCTTTGGCCCTAATTTTCTAACATTACAATTAGAGACATTATGTCCTTTGAGACCATAATGATTGCATTTCATAAAAGGTGAAGATGATTTACTAGGTGGTATAAAGAAATTCTTGTAACGTTTCTCTTTCTTGTAAATGTTAGATTCTGAGTTGACTTCTAATCCAATTTTATCAAACATGCAATGTTGTTTTCCAAGTAAAGCATTTAAATTGTCTCTACCATTGGTGAATTTTTCAAGAGTTTTATTTAAGTTAAAAAATTTCTTTTCCAACACATCACATTTCTTGAAGAATTCACAAGGTTTATCTTTAGAGCATGCTTAAATATTAACAACTTCCTTTTTCAAAATTTTATTTTCTTTACCGAGTTCTACAAGATGCATTTCAAGAGTGTCAATTATTTTTCCTGACAACTTATACTTATTTGAAAATTTAGCAAATTTGTCATATAATTCTTCAAAGGCATCAAGTAAATCATCTTTATCTAAGTCATGGAAGCTTACCTCATCTTCTTCATCTTGATAGTTGGCCATAAGGCACAAACTGGCTTCTTCGTTTTCTGATTCGTTCGAGCTACTTACATCATTTTCATCCCATGCTATGTATGCTCTTTTCTTTCCTTTTCAATTTTTGTTTTTCTTTTTATGATTTGGACAATCCGCCTTGAAGTGTCCTTCCTTACCATATTCAAAACAAGTCGGTGAGGAATTATTGTCTTTAGGAGTAGATTTCTTACCTTTGGAAGTGAAGTTCTTTTGGAATCGTTTGTTTCTCATAAATTTTCCAAAACACTTCACAAATAGGCCTAACTCATCATCTTCATCATCTAGATCACTTTCGGATTCATCCTTCTTGATTGAAGTGGCTTTAAGAGCTAGCCCCTTTTTCTTGGAGGACCTTTCTTCTTCCTCCACAATCTTTAAATCTTTTAGTTCTTTCTCTTGTTCTTGAAGCTTACCAAATAGTGTAGCAAGAGACATCTCATTTATGTTTGGAGATTACTTGATGGCAGTAACAAGAGGTTGCCATTCCCTAGTAAGACTTTTTAGAACTTTATGGATGAGCTTCTTGTTAGTATAAGATTTACCAAGAGTAATAAGATGATTAATAATCAAAGTAAATCTCTTTTGAAGTTCTAAACTAGTTTCACCGGAATTCATTCTAAAGCTTTCATATTTGCTAGTCAAGGTACTGATTTTAGAGTCTTTGACATCACTAGTTCCTTCATGAGTAACTTGAAGGGTATCCCACATTTCTTTTGTAGATTTACATGTTACAACTCTAAAAAATTTGTCCGGACCTAAGGTAAGAGTAATAAGATTTTTAGCTTTATAGTTATATTGTACTTTCTTTTCTTCTTCACTAGTCCAATCATCCATATGTTTTTCAACTTGTCTACCATCAACAGTTTACATAGGTATAAAAGGACCATTTTCAATAGCATTCCATATTTTCAAATTAATTGATTGAACAAAATTTTCATCCTTTCTTTCCAAAAAGCGTAACCCTCACCATTGAAAGTGGGAGGTCTATTTGTGGCACCACCCTCAGGAAAAAGGTTAAGAGAAGTAGAGGCCCTCCTGTTCTCTTGAAGCTGTTAAGCTTGATCTACCAAGAGTCAAGCTTTGATACCACTTGTTAACCAAGTGGCCTCAATTACTCAAGAGAGGGGAGAATTGAGTATTAAAAATTTTCTTTGGAATGCTTTTGAAAGTGATTCTTTAATAAATATTCTTAATGAAGATGGTAAATTAAATCGAAAGTAATAACAACTTATACACAAAGCAAATCAACAAACACTTAATATATGCCAAGTAAATTCACTTAAGGATTAAAGTAATTTGTTTCAAATAAATTTAAAAACCAAGTTATAAACATAACAAATTAAGCAAGCAATTTAAAAGAGTTTAGGGAAGAGAGATTTGCAAACCGATATATACGAGTTCCACCACACTTGTGTACGTCTCGCCTTCAAGCAATCCACTTAAAGGATTTCCACTATTGGAGATTAGAGATACAAACTTTGAGTAATTGTAGCTTCCTAGTGTCCCACACTCAAGAACTCAATTCTTACAAGTATAAGGGCAACCCACCCAATCTCTCAGTCTCACAATTTTACAAGGCTGAACCCCAACCTAAACTCTAGGAATTTTAGTGTTTAAGATTACAAGATTAATTCTCTAAAAGAGTGGATTTACAAATTTAATCTTTCACAAAATGATTACTCTTAAAGAAAGGATATACAAAATGTTTAGCACTCAAAATAATTTTTCTCACTAACTCTCAAAATAAATTTCAAATCAAGGAAGTAAAGAGCTTATAAGCTTAGAGAAAATAAGAGAGTAAGAAAGGAAGCAAGGCAATTTTCATTGCTATGAATTGTGTCTCTGCCTCTTCACTTCTTCTCTATTTATAGGTAAAGCCTTCAGGAGCTTTTCAACTTTAGATCTATAATTCATGCAATTGTGTTTCCAATGATCCTTCATTTAAGCATTGCATGTTTTAAGTAATCTATGTTTTCAGGCATCCTTGTTTTTTGGCTTTCATGTTTTGTGCAAGGCTGTTTTTGATTCCAATCTTCGTTGCAAGCTGTGCCATTATCTGATGCTTTAAAATTCAAATTTGAAATACCAATTTGAACTAAATGAATATATTCATTTAGTGTGTTTGCGCAACAAAAAATGAAATAAATAGATTCAAAGTACAAATGAATGGATTCACTACGTACAATAACACACTGCCCAGACGTATGAATCGATTCATCTATAGCATAAATTAGTTCATGCGTTTTGAATTTCAATTTCCCAGCCCTGTTAACGTATGAATCGATTCATATGGCCATTTACTACTGTATAAATCGATTCATGCACCTGTTGCATGATTTTTGATACTTTGTTTCACCCTTTTTGATATGTGATCAATCATGGCTCTAATCCTTTGATTCTTGGGTACTTTGATGATCATTTTTATCTTGTTTTAATTCTTTGTAATTGCTTTGATTCTTCTCTTTGGAATTTATCAAATTTATATTATCAAACATAATTAATTTGTCCATAATTATTATGTTTGCTCTTGATTCTTCATTTGTTGTTGTCATTTATCAAAACCTGTGTCAATAATAAAATACACTTATCACCCTTAAACTAGTGGACAGGTTGAGGTTTCCAATAGGGAGATAAAAAAATATTCTTCAAACGGTGGTCAATACATCACGTAAGGATTGGTCTATTAAATTAGATGATTTCTTATGGGCATATCGTACCACATATAAAACCCCTATTAGAACCACACCCTTCAAACTAGTATATGGGAAGCCTTGTCATTTGCCTGTTGAACTTGAGTATAAATCATTTTGGGCAGTTAAAATGCTTAATCTTGATCATAAGGTTGCAGGTGAGTGCAGATTATTAGAGCTAAATGAACCAGAGGAACTCCGTTTGGATGCTAAGATTTATTAGGAAAAAACAAAACGTTGGCGTGATCGTCACATCCTTCGGACGACATTCAATCCAGGTGATATGGTCTTGTTATTTAACTCCAAATTGAGGTTATTTCTAGGTAAACTAAGGTCCCGATGGTCGGGACCGTTTAAAGTTTTGAAAGTATTTCCTTTTGGCACTATATGGAGTGAAAATTCTAGACCATTTAAAGTAAATGGGCAAAGACTTAAGCACTACTTGACAAGCGAGCCCATTCATCAAGCAAGTGCTTTGGATTTGCTTGATGCATCAGATTTGTAAATCCAAATGGTGAAAAATGTCTGGCTGAAGACATTAAACTTAGCACTGTTGGGGAGGTAACCCCATTTGTCATTTTATTTCAATTGTTTTGCATGAATTTGTTTGCTTACATGTTTGGTGTAAAAATTAAAATAAACAAAAAATATTTTAATGTTGCCTTTTATGGAGTAAGATATTTGAATTAATCACCATTTTGCATGATTTGGTTGGAATCAAAAGGAAGAGTTTTAAATTTGGTTGCTTGACATAATTTTTGGATTAAAAGCAGTGGTTTGACCCATTAATTTTCATGACTGTATAAGTGTTTTCTTGGTGAAAAACAGTGCAAACCACTGGCTGTGGTTATCCACCAATGGCAGTGGTTTGACCCAGGCTTTTTCCACTAAAAACATTGAAGTTTTTGGCATAAAATAGTGAGAACCATTGGTTATGGTTAGCTCTGGAATTCCCCCTGCATTTTTAGGCATAAAACAGAGGCAACCACTGGCCATGGTTTCCCACCACTAGCCGTGGTTGGCATCAGGTATCATGGGCTGTTTGCATTTTAAAATTTGGGCCAAAACAAAACACACCACGGGCCGTGGTTATTCACCACTGGCCGTGGTTTGGCCTAGCGTGGGGGTTTTTATGTTTTCAAACACCCTATGCCCTAGTACCCCTTTTTATGCATTGCCTTCTTGTTTCCTTCACTTATACCTTTTGTAAATACCCACCAAACCACTTGAGAAACCCAATCTCCTTGTATCTTCATCATCTTGCTACTTGAATCATATTTCTCTTCTCTAAATCAAGTAAGCATTCTACTTTTTCTCATTAGTTTGGGGTCTTTCATTGGGTTTTTGGGGGTTTCTAAAATTATTAATTCATTTAAGCTTTCCCTAATTGCTTGGTGATGAAATTGAATGCTGTAAAACCAAATAGGTAACACTAAATCTTCATGAACTTCATCTAGTGTTCATACCTTTTCATGTACCTCATTTTTGTTTTTGTGCAAATTTTGATCTTTGGCGATGATTGAATTTTGATTGGTGGATTAAATTCTAAAATTGGTTATTTATTGTGGCTATTAAACTTGATGAGTGGAAGCATTGCTCTTGAATGTTACATTTGGCACTTATTTATTCAGTGCCCACAAAGTGTTTGATGAAATGCCCAAGAGACAAAATTCTTGAATTGTTACATGATTTGAATATGCATTTGGTCTAGTTCATCTCTCATGGTATTTAATTATTCATATATATCCATTTCTCTATTACATGCCATGAATGTATGAGATTATATAGGTGTCACTTCTTGTCATGATGCAAAACTTTAGAGCTTGAATTAGAATGCTTTTTAACCTTTTTTGTATAGTTTTACTAGGTCATCTCCAAGTTTTAATTCAACTCCATGGCACCTAAGATTCCCTCCAAGAAAAGGAAGACCAAGGGTAAGTCTTCTAACTACTCCAATTTGAATGATATTTGTAACATCCCAAAAATTTATAAAATAATTAATTGAGAGGAATAAATAGTAAATAATTATACGTGGTGTGAACACCTCTTTCGGTCTGGCCTAAATTGTTATAACACTAGACCCGGCCTTAAAGAAACTGGCAACACCGGACAAGACCTAAGTTAACACCGGACCGATGTCGTGAGGAGTAACAGGCACACCGGCTGGTGGTGGACCCGGACGGAAAGAGGATACCGCCCCTGTGATTACTTTGAAAGGCTCAACCGGTGTTGGACATTGGAAAAGGTTCTCGAGATGCCACATCGGATCAAAGGAGACTCCGTCCAACCGATATCTTCGCTAACCGATGTCACAGATCTGACAACGGATGGACGAGGTCAGAAGATTATGCACGATGATCTGGAATCGCACTCCCCAAAAGTGGCAGACAGGGGGGCGGAAGTGGACAATTAAAAAATGCCATGCCGAAATCCTGCTCCCCACGAACAGTTAATGGCCAGGTTTGCACACCACTACGCGTATGGGTGAGTGGGAATTCTGGCTGTCCCAAACCCTCAGCCCATGGCCTTAAGGCCCTATAAATGACCCAGCCAAAGAAGCTACGGGGGCGGACGTTTTGGGGAGACTCAATTCGCAAAGAAGCTTCTTTTTTCCTCAAAATTCTCTCTAATTTCTTTAAGACCTTCTGAAGATCCTCCTCCGCTGGAAGCCTATAACCTGTCATAATCACCAATATAAACCCCTCAGCTTTGGGAAGCTTGGGAATTCTGAGTATTCAAAGCTGTTGCCATGTCCATCGCCCCTACCCCGTACTCACACCGTCTCCACACAGAATCCATCCCGTTCTAGTTCGTTGCCTTGCCCTATTACTATTCATTGCTCTTATACATCATCTTTGCACCGTACCCAGTAACTCACCTCGGATCAACTTCCCACGACACCGGTTGCGTCCTTCAGTTTTCAAGAGTTGGATCTAACTCCGGTCCATTGTTCCTGTCAATGTGCAAGTCTGAAACCGGCCAGACATCGTCACTGTGCTTGACTTCCCCACACCGGTTCCGTGCCCTTCACACCGGTTCCACTCTGTTCTTTATCTCTTTTACTTTTAGTCTTTTACTTTCCTGTGAGTTTGCTATTTGTTGGTTATGATTGTCTATGTGTCGTTTTTTTTTATTTTATCCTTTTCCCTAACAAGTACATTTAATAAAATAAGTGATTTTGTAAAAAAAAAATAGTATCGTACGGGAGCACTCCCGTCTACACAACCCTTTTAAAATCCGTGCACGTGCGAAGCACTTCGCCTTGTATGGATTCTTCATAAAAATGACCCCCATCAATATCTTCCTAATCTTTCCCTAAAAAACACACTTAAAAAACTACGTGACCCTGATTTCTCGAAAGTTCGAGAATACGTAGGAGCGGGAGACAGTTCCTGTCGGGCCCACCTTTCTTTATTTCATTTTTAGAGTTTCTTTTTTGTCTTGCCATCAAAAGGAGGAGCGAGATTAATTTGGATGAGATGTCCTGTTAATCTCATTTTTTTAAATATCTCTTTAAAAAAAAAAGGGAGGAGCGAGATTAATTTGGACGAGACGTCCTGTTAATCTCATTTTTTTCAATATCTCTTTAAAAAGGCGGAGCGAGATTAATTTGGACGAGACGTCCTGTTAATCTCATGTAAATATTTTGTGTTGATCTTTGTTTATATTTTTGTTTATTTTGTCGTTCCGTACAGTTTTTTTTTTATGAAGAAGTTAAAATAATTATTGGGTTAATTATAATGCGTGCTATCAAATTGAGGTAACCGTTTTTTAACGGACAGTTGTGAGGTGCTAATACCTTCCTCACCTGTAATCAGACTCCCGAATCATGGAATCTCATTTTTATAACCAGTGCTTTAACAAAAGGTTTTTCCACTATTTTATCCTAAAAAAATATTGGTGGCGACTCCCTGTTTATCATTTGTGATCAACAGTTTCGAGGGTCGGCCGCGCCGCCGCGATCCCGGTCGCGACAGATGGCGACTCCACTGGGGACTTAGAGAATCAAGCCAGTCAATTTGATAGCGCGTGTTTTAATTTGCATATTAATTATTTAACTTCTTCCTTTATTTTATTCCCTTGTCAATGTTTAGTTTCTGCTTTGTTTGTATTCAATTATTTCTGATTCTGTAATATCTGTGTGATCATTAAACCCTAGGGTAGTCGACTTTATTTTGTTGCTCTGTGTTCATTCTATGTGCAGGATGAATAAGGTACGGGTATTGAATGCCTCTTTCACACACTACACTCACAATTTGCACACACTTTTGAGTAGGACCCTATACCCGGGCCCAAATAAAACTTAAGATTAGGGGAGGTTGATAGCGGAGCCATTTGGGATGTACTTCCTGTCTGGTTACTGTGAGAATCTCAGCTAGAGTTCGACTTATTCATGGTGCTCACACTTAGTATACTTCTTACTATTTGTGATCAACATCATGAATAGGATCTTGGCTCTAGTGACCTTTAGAAGTTTTAGAACAAGCCACCTAATGTGAGGTATCACTGATAGATGAACCTTAGAACCATTACGAGACCTCCAGAAAAACCCACCTTAAGGCACGAAGGGGCAAACTTTACTTCTACCTTTTCTCATTCTCACTTTTCCTTCTAATCCAAAATAGAGGATTACTTGCCCGATTAGTGAATTACTTTTTTTCAAAAAAAAATGACACTTTTAATTAGTGACTCTTTAAGGGGCAAATAGTTCTTTCTCTTTGTGCACAAGTCTTTGGGATTTGAGTTACGGACGTTTTGAATCAAAAAAAATCATCAAAAAAAAATCAATCAAATTTTTTATTGACAATGATTAGAAAATCCGTAGCTCTCATGACCTTTGATTTGTCATAAGTTTTGTCAAATCGAAACTTCCCTGAACACAAAAATATTTTCAAAGTTACTAGGGGAGTATCGATTTGCAAAACATGTCAGTTCTAGCGACTGATTTTCTCATTTCTCATGTTCTCGCAGGAAGTTATCAAGAGCTTAGCCAGCACCTCTGAGTGAAAGTATGGAAATTAACATGAGATCAGATAGTTGTGGTACAAATATACCTGAGTTGAAAAAATTACTGCATGTCAGGGCTAGGAAGGTCGATACAATCAGTCTGCAAGCATTAGGCAAGAAATTGGACATGAATCAGAAAATGTTTTTTTCAAGGAAATATGGGAGGATCCTAAAGTTGCTAGAAGTGGAAGTACAAGTCGAAGCAATTACCGTTTTGATTCAGTTTTATGACCCACCTCTCCGTTGTTTCACTTTCCAAGACTTTCAATTAGCTCCGTCTGTTGAGGAGTTCGAACGGATTCTGGGTATGCCACTAGAGGGGCAAATGCCTTACCGCCACCTTGGACGCCATGCGAACGTTCTTACCATCGCTGATATCCTAAGGATTAATCCGGAAGTCTTAAGAAGTAAGCAGCTAAATAGAAATCAAGTCCTGGGGTTTGATCGGGAATATTTTGAGAGGCACATGCACTTGCTGGCTGAGAAGGGAGATTGGGAAGCCTTCATGGATACTTTGGCTTTAACCATTTATGGTGTAATCTTGTTCCCAAACATTGACAATTACATAGACTATGATGCCATTGGCATTTTCCTTGCTCGTAAATTTAAGTCTGAAAATCCCGTCACTGCTATCTTGGCAAATATATATTACACCATGGACTTCTGTTCTACACAAGGTGGAAAAAGAATCATTTGTTGTCTACCTGCTCTGTATGTGTGGCTCACGTCACATGTCTTCCACCAAGTCGGCAAAGTTGAATGTCCTATTTCTGATCTGAAATTATGCCAGTTAGTAACAAAAAACGGGCGTGAATGGGCCAATCACTTGACGGGGCTCACAGCTGACAAAGTAAGGTGGTATCCACAATGGTTGAAGGTTGACACCATTATTCATCATTGTGGAAGCTACCCGAATGTTCCTCTTATGGGTACACAAGGATGCATTAATTACAACCCTGTCATAGCCAAACGGCAGTTAGCTTATCCATTGCTTGGGCCACCTGATGAAGAATCACTCATTCCTTTTGTCCTTCGCTACTCAAAAGGAGATTATACCTCTGCTATTCGGGATATAGCAAATGCGTGGAAGATGGTCCACAGGCAAGGAAAAGAACTGGGAGCTCGAAGCCATGCCGTGAAGGACGAATACTACCGATGGATCCTGAATAGAGTTTCCATTGTCAAGATGCCTTTCAAAAGTTCCTCCCATCTCCCGACAAGAATACCTGTTCCCTCACCTACTCTTGAAGAGGAGGCCTTGAAAGCCAAGATAGAGGAGTTAATTGTAAAAAATAAGAAGCTAGAGGAAGACTTGCTAAAATCTTAACAAGAATGTGCCCTTCAAAAAAGGGAGAACTCAGAAAGTAAGCGGACCATCAAGGAGATTGGAAAGAAGCGGAAAGTTGAAAGAGATTACTTGAGGAAGCAAAGTCAATGCCTCCGAACAGCTAATACTCAACTGAGGATGAAGAGCAAGCAAAGGGATACTATATTGGCTGACAAGCAACTCTTGAGGGATATGTTGGAAAAAGCCAAAGAGAATGAGCAAATTGCCTTGGTACAAAAAGAGCTCCTACAATTGCAAGTCGGTCAATTAGAGCGTCAGCTTAATGAGGTGGTAGAAGCTTGCCAGCGAGAGATAAACAGCGAGCGACAGCACGCGATGGATACTGAGCAAGAATGTCGTGAAGCTATCCGTGTTTTGAAAGCTGAAATAACACAACAAGATGAAGTTATTCATTCATGGATGAATCGCTTCGCCCACTTGGCACATTTGGCTAATGGAGTCCTAGAAGACCTCCCACTCTTGCTTAAGCAAGCTGAGGGGATGGTTAACCCTCTTAGTACCCCAAAAGAAATTGTAAATTTCCTTGATTACTGTAAGGAAAGGATTTGTAAAATGAGGGACATGATTGCCCGAGCTAGGAATGGCTGATTTACTTTTCTTGCATAAAAATTGGCAGCAGTAATGTACTTTGAAATTCAGAAAGAAGGATTCTTTTGTTTCCACAACCGTCTCATGTTAATTTCCATTTATCACATACTTATTACTCTTGAATGTGACGTTCTGAGGAATGGTTGGAGGTTACTGGCCGAGTTCCGCGATAACTTTATGCACCATACTGTTTATTTTTCGATTGCCATTTTTATTTGATGCTTTCTTTTTTTTAACAATTTTGTGTTTTCACTTACAATAGACATTACGGGTAAACATCCTTATTCGACTCGACTCCAAACGAGACTCATGGCCGAAGCAGAAATCAGGGATGAAGATTTCAGAAGCGAGTTCAATCAGCTAAAAGAACAAGTAGCCGAGTTAACCAAGCTCCTGGAGAAGAGAATCACAGAAGGGGTTTCCTCTGCGGGTATTGAGAACAACCAGCAGCAACCTGCCACTGTACCACTCCCCCTTGGTTCTGACCCAGCAAGAACCCAAGTACCAAACACAACAACACCCCCTGTCACCATTCATGTCGGAAGACCTAACCCTGTCATTGAGACCCAGTCACCTTATGGCCAGTCTTATGCACAACATACATTTGTCGGCCCTGACGGCAACCCAGTACCTTTTCCACTTTATGGCCTCCCACCAGGATACTATCCCCCGCTCGCTAACCAAGACGCCCATGACCAGCAAGCCATGAATCCTCACACTTCATACCCTACCCAGCCAAATATACCATCACTCCACCAAACCCAAAACACACAAGCTCCTGACCCACAAAATCACCAAACTCAGAATATACAAGCCCCGATGACCCAGCTGACCTACAACACATAAGCCCAAAATACACGAGCTCAGGTGACCCAACCGAGTTATGTTGCACAGGCTATGGCCCAACCCCAAGGTCCTTCACCAAATACAAGCCTAACAAACTAGTCCCATGCTTTGCCTCCGTTCAACCAGCCACTCGGTTATCCATATGGATACGGAACCCCCTATGGGACCAATTTCCAAGATGCAACCCGTATGGTCACAGCTCCTCGAAAGGAAAAGATAGAAATCTTAGAAGAGCGTTTGAGGATGATGGAAGGTTCTGGAGGTTTTGGACTAATAGATGCCTCGGAGCTATGTTTAGTCACATATGTTGTCCTCCCACCCAAATTCAAGATGCCAGACTTTGATAAGTATCGGGGAATGACTTGTCCTAAGAACCATCTCACGATGTACTGTCGAAAGATGGCGTCTTACTCTTCTAATGACCAACTCTTGATCCACTGCTTCCAGGATAGTCTGGCAGGGGCCGCTCTTACATGGTATGCTCACCTTGATCGGAACCATATCCGTTGTTGGAAGGACCTGGCAGATGCCTTCCTTAGACAATACAAGTATAACATGGATATGGCACCCAACAGGGTTCATTTACAAAACATGATGAAAAAGGACAGTGAAACATTCAAGGAATATGCCCAACGATGGAGAGAGACAGCGGCATAAGTGGATCCCCCATTGTCGGAAAAAGAAATAGTCGCGATGTTTATTGATACGCTCCCATCACCTTTCTACGGCAAGATGATTGGTAGTGTTTCATCCAACTTCTCTGACATTGTGACTATCGGGGAAAGAGTGGAAAGCGGAATACGAACAGGAAAGATCATTTAGGGCTCATCTGGGGCAAGCATCACAAGAAGGCCGGCGCCTGGGAAAAGGGATGGAGAAACTAATTCCATCTCTTCTAATCAAAAGACGCCTTCGCCAAGACCATTTTTTCCTACTATGATTCAAGCTCTCAATCCTTATGTGGCCGCTACCACTCAGGGCCAGACAGCTTATACTCCCCACTTCCGTCCACCCATGGTAAGAGCGCCAGTACCGTAACCCGTGCCATACCATCACCCGCAACAAGTGACTCGACCACCCAATCATAATCAAAACACAAGAAATTCCAACAATGAACGCTCCCCTGTGCAGTTCGATCCAATTCCTATAACATACACCGAACTTTTTCCAATCCTCGTTTAGAAAGGTCTGGTAGCTCCATCCCCTATGAGGCCGTTGCAACCTCCTTACCCAAGGGGATATGACCCAAACGCTCATTGTGATTACCATGCTGGGGCACCAGGACATTCCACAGAAAATTGCCTGGCTTTGAAGTATAAGGTAAGGGATTTGATCAAAGCTGACTGGATTAACTTTAAGGAAGGTAGCCCAAATGTTGCCACAAATCCCCTGCCCAACCATGGAAATTCAGAGGTCAACGCCTTGGAAAATGATGAGGAGTGCGTTAAGAATGTTGCTGATATAAGAATGCCATTGAGGGTAGTTCATTCCCTTTTGCTTGAAAGGGGGTTAATTGAAGGAGCTTGGGGTACGAAACATGATTGCGAACAGACTGCCGAACATCAAGGTTTCTGTGAGGTCCTTCAAAGCCTTATGGACAGCTATGTTGTGCAGGTCTGTAAACGTCGTGGAGATGAGGTCGACATGATCGAGGAACAAACAGGGGCACGGGTCCCTAAGCCCTTGACAATTTTTTACACCAGGAACCCCCAAGCAGCTCCTGTTTCTATACAACCAACCATCACTATTCAAGCACCCACCCCGTTTGCGTTTAAAGATTCTCGGGCTGTCCCTTGGAAGTACAACGCAGATGTGATCGTTGCAAGCCCGGCAACAGGTGACCCGTCTCCTTCGTCCGTCACAAATATTGTAGGGGTAGTAGGTATAACCCGAAGTGGAAGAGTATATACCCCTCCAGAGCCGAAGAGGGATCAGGTTACCGAAAATACCAAGGTGGACAAAGAAGGGGCCAATGGCGAGATCAAAAGGGCCATGACTGATGAAGAAGCCCATGAATTCTTAAGGTTTATTCGCCAGAGTGAATATCAAGTGCTTGACCAACTGACCCATACTCCTGCAAAAATCTCCTTGTTGTCATTGCTGATGAACTCTGAGCCACATCGGAAGATGTTGATGAAAGTCCTAAATGAGGCTCATGTTAGTCATGACATTCCCGTTGATAAGTTTCAAGGAATAGTGGGGCACATTGTTGCAGATAACTATCTGACCTTCACTGATGATGAAATACCAACGGAGGGGATTGGGCACAACAAGGCTCTCCATATCTCTGTAAAATGCCGAGATTACATCTTAGCAAAGGTACTTATTGACAATGGGTCATCCCTCAATGTCATGCCAAAGTCTACATTGGCAAAATTACCATTTGATGGGACTTTTATGAAGCCAAGTGCCACAATAGTACGAGCTTTTGATGGAACTCGGAGGGAGGTTATGGGTGAGATTGAGCTGCCCATACAGGTTGGGCCGTGCACGTTCCAGGTCCTTTTTCAAGTCATGGATATCTCGCCTGCCTATAGTTGTTTATTAGGCAGGCCGTGGATCCATTCTGCTGGAGTGGTACCCTCTACACTGCACCAAAAATTAAAATTCATAGTTGACAACAAACTGATAATTGTTTCTGGTGAGGAAGACCTTCTGGTCAGTAAGCCCCTGTCAACCCCTTACGTCGAGGTAGCAGAAGAGGCCCTTGAAACTTCTTTCCAAGCATTAGAGATAGCAAACGCTACCTATGTGGGGGAAGGAGCCACAATGACAAAAGTTTGTATGCCAAGTGTATCTTTAATGATGGCAAAGGTTATGCTGCGTGGAGGGTATGAACCTGGAAGAGGGCTAGGACGTGCTTTGAATGGAGAAATAGAACCAATACGCCTCCTTGATAACAGAAATGGTTTTGGGTTAGGATACCGGCCCACGGCTGCCAACAGAAAAAGGGTAGAGGAAGCAAAGAGAGAAAAAAGGGTTGCTCGTCTTACTGGCAGAGATCCTCGTACTGCAAGAATCCCCATCTGTGATCTCTATCAGAGCTTTTGGAGCACCGGACTTATGCCTCCAGACCAAGTCGCTGTCATTGAAGAAGACCCTTGTGATAGTGCTGATTTTGTGATTCCTTGTCCACCAGGCCAAGAACTTCACAACTGGGAGGCCATCGAGCTCCCCATGACTTTGAATGTTTTGCCAAAGTAATTTGTTTATGCTTTAAGTATTTATTCGTCCCTTTGCTCTGCCTAAAGCTTTGGGACCCTTCCATGTAATAAAGGCGAAAAAAAACTTGTTTTTATCATTTTCATCAATAAACGCGTATCGTAATTAAAAAAAAAGCTCTTCGTGTATCCCTTATCCTTGTTTTAAAACCCTTCTTTTTACTCGCTTGTTCTTTCTTTTTATTTGCCATATCACACTAAATTACAGATCCGAAAGTGACTCCCTTGAGGAGAGTGAGGTCGCAATCCCGTTTCCCGACTTCGATCACCCAGTTGATTACGCTGATGAGGAAGGTGGGGAAGATTGTGAACCACCGCCTAAAATGACAAGGTTGTTAGAGCAAGAGGATGAAGGGATTCAACCCTACCTAGACATAGTTGAGGTCATTAATTTGGGGAATGAAGAAAATAAGAGGGAAGTCAAGATCGGCACTACCCTAAGCAGAGAACAAAGAGAAGACTTAATCAAGTTGTTAATAGAATTTTGTGATGTCTTTGCCTGGTCTTATCAAGATATGCCTGGGCTTGATGCTAGCATTGTCGAGCATAGACTACCTTTGAAACCTGAGTGCCCACCAATAAAGCAGAAATTACGCCGAATGAAGCCAGAAATGCTTTTAAAGATCAAAGAGGAGGTTAAGAAGCAATTTGATGCTGGGTTCCTAGCTGTGGCAAAATACCCTCAGTGGGTAGCCAACATTGTCCCTGTCCCTAAAAAGGATGGAAAGGTACGGATGTGTGTGGATTACCGAGATTTGAATAGGGCTAGTCCTAAGGATGATTTTCCCCTACCACAGATCGATGTTTTGGTTGATAATACTGCTCAGCATTCTATTTTCTCCTTCATGGATGGTTTCTCGGGGTATAATCAAATTAAGATGGCACCTGAAGACATGGAGAAGACCACATTTATTACTCTATGGGGTACATTTTGTTATAAGGTGATGTCCTTTGGGTTGAAAAATGCTGGGGCAACTTATCAGAGAGCAATGGTGACTCTTTTCCATGATATGATGCACAAGGAAATAGAA
Source organism: Clitoria ternatea (assembly GCA_037962975.1). NCBI lineage: Eukaryota > Viridiplantae > Streptophyta > Magnoliopsida > Fabales > Fabaceae > Clitoria > Clitoria ternatea. The sequence goes on along the minus strand of CM075673.1, from coordinate 101,252,438 downwards.
GTCTACGTGGATGACATCATTGCCAAGTCTAGAACAGATGAAGAGCACATTAGCGATCTAAGGAAGCTTTTTGAACGATTGAGAAAGTTCAAGCTAAGATTGAACCCCGCCAAGTGCACTTTCGGGGCAAGGTCGGGCAAGCTGCTAGGATTTATAGTAAGTGAAAGGGGGATAGAGGTTGATCCCGACAAAGTTAAGGCGATTCTTGAGATGCCTCCTCCCCGTACAGAAAGAGAGGTCCGAGGATTTTTGGGAAGGCTCAATTATATCGCCAGATTTATTTCACAATTGACGGCAACTTGTGAACCCATCTTCAAGTTACTCCGCAAGAATCAACCAGGGCGATGGGATGAGAATTGTCAAGCAGCTTTCGAAAAGATTAAGCAGTACCTATAAGAACCACCGATTTTGGTGCCCCCAGCCCCAGGAAGGCCACTTATATTGTATCTGACTGTATTGAACGAATCCATGGGCTGCGTGTTGGGACAACACGATGAAACTGGAAAGAAGGAACATGCTATCTACTACTTGAGCAAGAAGTTCACTAGTTGTGAAATGAGGTACTCCGCTTTAGAGCGGACTTGTTGTGCGTTAGCATGGGCCGCTAAGCGCTTAAGGCAGTACATGTTGAGTCACACCACTTGGCTAATTTCTAAGATGGACCCCGTCAAGTACATTTTTGAAAAACCTGCTCTGACTGGAAGGATCGCTCGCTGGCAAGTGTTGTTAACTGAGTACGACATAATATATGTCACTCAAAAAGCTATAAGAGGAAGTGCCCTGGCTGATTACTTGGCACACCAACCCATCAATGATTATCAGCCGATGCAATTTAACTTTCCGGATGAAGATATCATGGCATTATTCAATGAAGAAGGTGGTCAAAAGGAAAAATAGACCCTGAGATTTGACGGAGCTTCTAATGCATTGGGGCACAGAATTGGTGCTATCTTGATTTCACCCGATAAGGAATTTATCCCTATCTGCGCCAGATTGTGTTTTGACTGTACCAATAATATTGCTGAATATGAGGCATGCTCATTAGGAATCCAAGCAGTGTTGGATGCAAAAGTAAAGTTGTTAGAAGTTTATGGGGACTCTGCTTTGGTTATTCACCAATTGAAAGGCGAGTGGGAGACTAGGGACAGTAAATTGATTCCTTATTATGATCACATCAAGGAAATGATCAAGGAGTTTGACGAGATCTCTTTTCATCACGTTATCCGGGATGACAATCAAATGGCTGATGCTTTAGCTACCCTTGCCTCAATGTTCAAAGTAAGTAGTGACTACGATATGCCTCTCATCGAAGTAAAGAAGCATTGTGAGCCTGCATACTGTCAAATGATGGAAAAGGAGTCTGATGGGAAACCTTGGTACCATGATGTTAAGAGATATATCCAGAGTCAAGAATACCCCGAGGGTGCTACAGAAAATGATAAGAAGACCCTAAGGTGACTCGCCATGGGTTTCTTCTTAAATAGGGATGTGCTTTACAAAAGAAACTATGACTCTGTCCTTCTTCGTTGTGTTGATGCTGATGAGGCAAACGAAATCATGAAGGATGTTCATGAAGGATCTTTCGGGACTCACGCTAATGGACATGCCATGTCTAGAAAGATTTTGAGGGCTGGTTATTACTGGATGACCATGGAAGCGGATTGCTTCAAGTATGTCCGAAAATGTCATAAATGTCAGATATACGCTGACCATATTCGTGTACCCCCGTTATCCCTAAATGTCTTGACGGCTCCATGGCCCTTCTCAATGTGGGGCATGGATGTCATTGGACCCATCGAGCCAAAAGCTTCAAACGGTCATCGTTTCATCTTGGTCGCCATCGACTATTTCACCAAATGGGTAGAAGCAGCTTCATATACCAGTGTAACAAGGAGTATTGTGGTCAAATTCATCAAGCGAGAACTGATATGCCGATATGGCCTACCAAGTCAGATCATTACTGACAATGGTACGAATTTGAATAACAAAATGATGAAGGAACTCTGCGAAAGCTTCAAGATTCACCATTACAATTCCTCTCCTTATCGACCTAAAATGAATGGGGCGGTTGAGGCAGCCAATAAGAACATCAAGAAAATAGTGCAGAAAATGGTAGTCACCTACAGAGATTGGAGCGAGATGCTTCCTTTCGCTCTGCATGGGTATCGCACCTCGGTTTGAACCTCGACAGGGGCAACCCCGTTCTCCCTTGTATATGGAATGGAAGCAGTTTTGCCTTTTGAAGTAGAAATCCCGTCCCTTCGGGTAATGATGGAAGCAAAATTAGAAGAGGCTGAGTGGGTTCAAACTCGACATGACCAATTAAACTTGATTGATGGAAAAAGATTGACTGCCCTCTGTCATGGTCAATTGTATCAGAGGCGTATGAAACGAGCATTCGAGAAGAAAGTACGGCCTCGATAGTTTCAAGAAGGAGACCTGGTGCTCAAGAAAATTTTACCCATTCAAAAGGACAATCGAGGCAAATGGACTCCTAATTATGAAGGACCATATGTTGTGAAGAGGGCTTTTTCTGGAGGAGCCTTAATACTCACTAATATGGATGGCCAGGATTTGTCGATGCCTGTAAACACAGATGCAGTGAAAAAATACTATGCTTAGGGAGGAGATGTCAGAGCAAAAAAAAAATTAAAAAAAACAAAAAAAAAACAAAAAAAGAGGAAGAAAAGAAAATTAATGCTCGCTAAGCTGAAAACCTGAAAAGGCAGCTTAGGCAAAAGTTAGAGTGACCCGGTGAGTCGAAAACCCAAAAAGGGTGGCTCAGGCAAAAGTTAGGGTCGAATTTCTGGCAATGCAAATGATCCTCTGGCTCAAAGAAGTACGAGTCCAAGCTCGTGCACGTGAATCACTGTCGAACTTACCTTTCCAAAAGCAAGGTCGAAGGGTGAACATGAAGTCGTGTTGGGGGGTTAAGGCTCTCATCAGTCTCAGAGATTCACTGGAGGATCCATGAATCTTCCCCGTTTTCATTTGTTCTGGACCTATGTGACCTCATTCATTTCATTTACCTTCTTTATTTTTTTCTTTCTCTGTACTTGTTTAACGTGCATGAATAAAGTTCACCCTCTTCGATACGTGTTATGAATTTGGTTGATCTGATAAAAACATGTATTTTAACAAAGTAAAATGGAAGATTGGTAAACATTTAAAGTCGCAAGGGACAAGATGCTCCTGCTACTTAACCTCATCTTAGGTAATCCTTGCAGAGACTTGGCCAGACACGCGCTCTGAAGCTAGGGTCACCTCATTCGTTCTACTTCGTCCATGAGTTCTCGTAAGAGTCGCGGTTTCATAGGACTCACCCGATTTTGAAACTTATCTTTGCGTTACTTACCATTTTTCTGCAGGTTATCTCACAGATAGTCATGCCAGGCACTAACACCCCAATCAAGCCCTTCAAATCTCTTCCTTGAATCGCCCGAGTTGGCACCTCTCAAAATTCCCTCCTTAAAACGCCAAGGTTGGCACCTTTCAATGTTTTACTCTTTCATCAGGCACCTACAAACTCTCATCCTCAATTACTAAAGTCCGTGCCTCTTGAAATATTCTCCCCAGTGGAATCATTTGCCAAAGATGGCACTTCTCTGGATCTCTCTCTCCAATGAATCCTAAACTTTCCATCAAGAGGCAATACCTGAACCACCAAATTCTTCCCCAGTGAAACTACGCCTCCCAAATAAGCTCAACTGGGACATCTTCCCAAACTCCTTTTGTTATAACCATTCTCCAAGAATCCTTCAATCATGTCAAACTGGGGCATCTCCCCAGATTTCTTCCTTCCCAGTCATGAGGCATCTCCCTAGATTCCCCCAAAACTCTTTAGATCATGTCAAACTGGGGGATCTTCCCCAGGTTTTTATCTTTGGTCAACCCAAGGATGGTACCCCATGCTCCTGGGAAGTGAAATGGGACATTACCTCGGGTCTCACTCTGGCAAAAGGAAATGCACCCCAAGCCTCTTCAACCACTCTAACTGGGGCATCATCCCAGATTTTTCTCCCGGCCTTGAGGAAGTACCCCTAAGCTTTCTAATCTTTCCAAAATTGGAGTATTGGTCCCAGACCTTTTCTCTATTTTCAAAAAGCAGTTCCCCCGAATCATCCAAGATAGCTTAAATTGAATCATCCCCAGATTTCTTTCCTTTAGAAAACCCATTATGCATCCCCAGTTGACTCCACCTTTTACTTTCCATGCCGCCTATCAAGGCATCCTTTACTTTCCAGCCGCCTATCAAGGCATCCTTTATTTTCCATCCGCCTATCAAGGCATCCTTTTACTTTCCAGCCGCCTATCAAGGCATCCTTTATTTTCCCACCGCCTATCAAGGCATCCTTTATTTTCCATCCGCCTATCAAGGCATCCTTTATTTTCCAGCCGCCTATCAAGGCATCCTTTATCTTTCCCGCCACCTATCAAGGCATCCTTTTACTTTCCAGCCGCCTATCAAGGCATCCTTTATTTTCCAGCCGCCTATCAGGGCATCCTTTATCTTTCCCGCCGCCTATCAAGGCATCCTTTTACTTTCCAGCCGCCTATCAAGGCATCCTTTATTTTCCCGCCGCCTATTAAGGCATCCTTTATTTTCCATCCGCCTATCAAGGCATCCTTTATTTTCCAGCCGCCTATCAAGGCATCCTTTATCTTTCCCGCCGCCTATCAAGGCATCCTTTTACTTTCCAGCCGCCTATCAAGGCATCCTTTATTTTCCAGCCGCCTATCAAGGCATCCCTTTTACTTTCCAGCCGCCTATCAAAGCACCCTTTACTTTCCGTTCTACCGGAAGTCAACCCCAATCTTCTCACCTCATGTTGACTGAAAGGCTCAAGTGTCGATCCCTGGGTTTTTCCCCTACATCGGATACTTTGACAAAGGGATTCACGTCTGTGAACACCTATTTCAGCTCACCAGCAAATGAAAAGAATTTTCAAAAAAAAAAAAAAAAAAAACGGTGTTGATCCGATATGGGCACTAGTAAGGATTCACCCTATGACGGAATATGGTGATCCCAAAGCTGGTGTCATGGCTCTCAAAGTCAAATGAAGTAGGCCCTATGGTTATAAGAGACAGTGTCCCTATGGCCACACCGGTTACTACTTTTGGGGAGCAACAAACGGTATCTGGAAATCTACCTTGGACCGAATTGGTCTCGGGGATGAAATTACCAAGGCTCAGGTCACACCCAATACACCGGAGATTCGAAAGGTAATTGAGGTTATGGACGGGGTGGTTTTTATTCGAGGTGCCATGCTTTGTAATAGACGATGTTCGAATTGAATTGGCAAAAGAAATGAAGTCCTAGTTCCAAGTACAAATTGTTAATCAGATGGTGTTACTTCAAGTTGTTACCCTACACCGGTCACACGAGAGAAATACTTGGAGATATTTAAAGAATAAGACAAGCAGATGTGGAAAATTGCATTGCATTGATGAGGGCACTGAGGCCATTACAAAGTTAAAACTCCGGAGCCCATCCCGGAACAAGGCTAAGAAAAAAAAAGGAGAAGAAAAAAATACTAAGAGTTAGATGCAGGAGAGTCCGGTCTAGCAGAAGCTGTCCTCTCGGATTCTTCCGACACCGTCCTTAGTTCCATGCTTTGGCCTTCGGGGAGAGGCATCGGCTCATAAGGAACATCCTCAGGTTCCGAAGCTTGACCCCGGTCCATAGCATATAAGTGGCCACCGTGAAATTCATAGTAGACACCTATGCCATTTAGGTTAAGTTGCACAGCGGAATTCCGGTGTACAACCTGACGAACAGCGGAACTAAAGGCGACATCGGCCAATACCGAAAATTCAGCCATCTGTTCTTCGGCTTCCGTCCGTTCCCTTGCCTGCTCCTCTTTCACATCGGCGAGCTTCTCGGATAACTCCTTGTTTTTCTTGTCAACTTCGGCTTTCGCAGCCTTGGCCTCCTCTAGTTCGGTCCGGAGAGCTTGAAGAGCGTCCTCTGAAGCCTTGGCCTTAGCTTTAGCAGCATCTGCCCTCTTAGCAGCCGATGTGTAGGCAGCAGTGAGTTCGGATAGGTCCTCCTTGCTTTTGACCAGTTCCTGCTCCTTCTGGGTCAAAGCAGTCTGAGCCTCAACTCTCAAAGCCTCAGCCTTCTTCATCCGATCTAGGCATTCCTTGGCCTCGACACCGGAATAGTAAGAGCGGCCCAAAGAGCTGAGGACCCCGGCCGCCTCAACCAAATTGAAAATGGCTACTTCTGCAGCAGATTGAGCCTCAGGAGCAGGAAGATCGGCTTTGAGCTTGAAGGGGATGTGGACCCGAGCCGGTGTCCCTCCAACATATTCCAGAAAGTCCGAGAGGCGGGAGTTGACAACGATGTCCTCAGGTTGAGACCGGACTGGGGAAATATTTACAGGACCAGCCTCCTCCTTCGTTGGCACCTCTACCTCGGCCATAACCTTTGGAGCCTTCTGTTTTTTCGGCTTGGAGTTTGAGCCGAGGTTGGACTTCCTTTTAGCTGGGACCCTTTCAGCTGGTCCCAAAGTCATTGCCTCAATATTTTCTGCCAGTATGCTCACCATCTTGGCCGGCGTGCGTCGAGGAGTCACCCTGTTCTCCTGTTTAGCAGCGGCGGCGTTCCGAGCTTCAGCAGCGTCCCTCAGTTTCCTGAGGATGTCTATCCGAGCCATCTCGCCTACAAAGAGAAAAACGATGTCAGTACCGGTGTGAATGTATCAGAAATAAATAGATAATAAAAAGGAGGAAAGTAAATAATGTCTACCAAGGTAAGTATCCCGGCCTGACTCTGTCCCCAAAAGCCTCTTGCAGGAGAACTTGGCAATGACCGAATAACCCTTCAGAGCGTCTAGGACTTTCTTGGACTCAGTTGACAAGTTACTCTCACTGACGATGTAGGCGTTGCTTGTCAGGAGAAAGTGTTCATGAGTCCAACCGGTGTAAAATTATCTGGAATAATTAGAATTCTCCCAGAACACCGGCCTACCAGCATTGACCTCAACTTTGACGTAGGAGTGTTTGAAACTGACCCCGTCCGTCTTGGCCGATTCGGTGTAACTTTCGAAGTTAACCACCTTTGAGTCGAAGCGGAGGTTGATGAAGCCTAGACCCCCTCCAGAGTTACCCCGGCGCATCACCCTGCAATAAGTGAAAAAGAGGGCCACTGTGGGGACGAAGTAGAAGTACTCCCCAAGTACCTCCAAAGCCCTTACCAAGCCCCAGCCATTGGGATGAAGTTGGCTGGGAGAGCAGTCAAGAAACCGGAGTACCCCCATCTCAAACTCCGTCAATGGGAAACAGACGCCGATCTTGGAGAAGACCATCTCATACATAAAGAGATTCCTAGACCCCGGTTGATGGCAAATCCTGTCCGAGGTTTGGGGGCAGAATACTGTAAAGTCGTTTTCATGCTCAACATCGGCATGAACAACGACATCTTCGATGGTGACGTCGGCAGCATCTTCAGCATACCGGGAAACAATTGTCTTTGGGTCCTCATGAACCCAGAAATAAGGGTCCCTGGCTTTCTCTGCTAGCCAGTTGATCCGGTGTGCCAAGACATTGGTCTCAACGGGATCAGTGATCACAGCGACGCCGGTAGAGGAATTTTCGGAAGCCATTCGGACGGTATGACGAAGGAAAGGAATACAGCTGTAAAAGTCCACATCATCAGTAAGATATAGATCGGCACTGCTTCCCCTTTCACTAGCAGTGCCAAAGTTAAACAAAGAGTCTGACGATGTGTCAAACCCCTCTGTTTCCCACAAAGGCAATATGGAGAAACGATGTCCCAATGAGGCGAACCGATGTGAAGCCCCTGAGGTTGCCCCACTTTGGTGACTCAGACCTCGGCTCGAAACTCCACCCGGCTGACGCCGGGATGTAATTGAAGGAGGACCAGACAGGACCTCAATGGAGTCACTACTCGAACCGGTGTCCCCCATGACTTATCTACGAATTAAAATGAAGGAGATAATGGCTACCTGCTGAGGCGATTCGTGCAGTTCTCTTCGTACGAGCCAGGACGTAACACCGGAGCAAAGCTTTAACACCGGAGGAAAACTCTGAACACCGGAGAGGTTGAACGTCGGAGAGACAGCACTTCAGTATCAAGAAAGGAGTGAAAATGATGGATCCCCGAAGTTTCTTTTATAGGGGGAGGGGCGAAGATCCAGAACCTTCCGCATTCCGGCCCAAGGCCGATTAAAAAGGGCCGACTTTTGGCATTCCGGCCCAATGGCGCAAATTTTGAATTTTGAAAACGGCCAGTTAGCTGATGACACGTGGGATGTTTAGTCACCTCATGACGTGGACCACGTGTAGGACACGTCGGCTGTTTAAATGGCCACATCGTTGAGCCCCACACCGGCTTTAGGTCTTACATCGGTGTTCATATCTTTACTCCCTTTTCACCTCGGAAATTTACATTTCTCTGGTGAAAGAGAGTAAAGAGGGGCATCTGTGAACACCTCTTTCGGTCCGGCCTAAATTGTTATAACACTAGACCCGGCCTTAAAGAAACTGGCAATACCGGACAAGACCTAAGTTAACACCGGACCGATGTCGTGAGGAGTAACAGGCACACCGACTGGTGGTGGACCCGGACGGAAAGAGGATACCGCCCCTGTGATTACTTTGAAAGGCTCAACCGGTGTTGGACATTGGAAAAGGTTCCCGAGATGCCACATCGGATCAAAGGAGACTCCGTCCAACCGATATCTTCGCTAACCGATGTCACAGATCTGACAACGGATGGACGAGGTCGGAAGATTATGCACGATGATCTGGAATCGCACTCCCCAAAAGTGGCAGACAGGGGGGCGGAAGTGGACAATTAAAAAATGCCATGCCGAAATCCTGCTCCCCACGAACAGTTAATGGCCAGGTTTGCACACCACTACGCGTATGGGTGAGTGGGAATTCTGGCTGTCCCAAACCCTCAGCCCATGGCCTTAAGGCCCTATAAATGACCCAGCCAAAGAAGCTACGGGGGCGGACGTTTTGGGGAGACTCAATTCGCAAAGAAGCTTCTTTTTTCCTCAAAATTCTCTCTAATTTCTTTAAGACCTTCTGAAGATCCTCCTCCGCTGGAAGCCTATAACCTGTCATAATCACCAATATAAACCCCTCAGCTTTGGGAAGCTTGGGAATTCTAAGTATTCAAAGTTGTTGCCATGTCCATCGCCCCTACCCCGTACTCACACCGTCTCCACATAGAATCCATCCCGTTCTAGTTCGCTGCCTTGCCCTATTACTGTTCATTGCTCTTATACATCGTCTTTGCACCGTACCCAGTAACTCACCTCGGATCAACTTCCCACGACACCGGTTACGTCCTTCAGTTTTCAAGAGTTGGATCTAACTCCGGTCCATTGTTCCTGTCAACGTGCAAGTCTGAAACCGGCCAGACATCGTCACTGTGCTTGACTTCCCCACACCGGTTTCGTGCCCTTCACACCGGTTCCACTCTGTTCTTTATCTCATTTACTTTTAGTCTTTTACTTTCCTGTGAGTTTGCTATTTATTGGTTATGATTGTCTGTGTGTCGTTTTTTTTATTTTATCCTTTTCCCTAACAAGTACATCTAATAAAATAAGTGATTTTGTAAAAAAAAAATAGTGTCGTACGGGAGCACTCCCGTCTACACAACCCTTTTAAAATCCGTGCACGTGCGAAGCACTTCGCCTTGTATGGATTCTTCATAAAAATGACCCCCATCAATATCTTCCTAATCTTTCCCTAAAAAACACACTTAAAGAACTACGTGACCCTGATTTCTCGAAAGTTCGAGAATACGTAGGAGCGGGAGACAGTTCCTGTTGGGCCCACCTTTCTTTATTTCATTTTTAGAGTTTCTTTTTTGTCTTGCCATCAAAAGGAGGAGCGAGATTAATTTGGATGAGACGTCCTGTTAATCTCATTTTTTTAAATATCTCTTTAAAAAAAAAGGGCGGAGCGAGATTAATTTGGACGAGACATCCTGTTAATCTCATTTTTTTCAATATCTCTTTAAAAAGGCGGAGCGAGATTAATTTGGACGAGACGTCCTGTTAATCTCATGTAAATATTTTGTGTTGATCTTTGTTTATATTTTTGTTTATTTTGTCGTTCCGTACAGTTTTCTTTTTATGAAGAAGTTAAAATAATTATTGGGTTAATTATAATGCGTGCTATCAAATTGAGGTAACCGTTTTTTAACGGATAGTTGTGAGGTGCTAATACCTTCCTCACCTGTAATCAGACTCCCGAATCATGGAATCTCATTTTTATAACCAGTGCTTTAACAAAAGGTTTTTCCACTATTTTATCCTAAGAAAAATATTGGTGGCGACTCCCTGTTTATCATTTGTGATCAACAGTTTCGAGGGTCGGCCGCGCCGCCGCGATCCCGGTCGCGACACGTGGGTTAATAAGTGTCCTAAAAAATGTTGAAATAACTAAATTGAGATTTATGAGGATTATTTATAAATTATTAAGGCTTTAAGAGTTAAAATTGTACCCAATTAGAATATGGGTGTCGGACCAAGTATCTCCGATTGAGATGTCGTTGCTCAGGGCTGTTAAAAATATTATTGGGGATCCGAATATATATATTTGAAATAATTTTTGGATTGAGTATTAAGCCCGAACGGAGATCCTGTTTATTATAAAACGGAGAAGTTTTAATGATAGGTCAAAATTTTAAAATAAAACCCTCCTTTCCCTTCTCATTTTCACGTTGTGCTGTCTTCTCCCTTGGTAAGACGCGTTCTCCTTCTCCTCTCATATTTATCTTATCTTCATCTTCTTCTTCTTCTCAAAACCTAGATAGTGTGGTGTGCCTTCCTTCCCTCTCCATTTTTGTTGCACCATGGACCTTAAGGAGATGATGTTGATTGAAGCTCATTTCTTCTTCTCTTCCCTTATTTTCGAGTTTGGGTTTGGACTTGGAAGAGAGGTATGATTTTTGAACACCCATGGCTTTTCTTGATGGTTTTGAGTTTATTTAAGTATTATAATGAGGGATTGGATGTTATTTTGATAGATAATGGCTTTTGGAACCAAACCCTAGGTTACAAAACCATTGGGGATTGTTATTGATGTTGATGATAATTAGAATATAATGTTGTTAGCCTATGGATGTTTGAAATGATGCATATAAATGGTTAGAGTTGATGATGGTGAATTTTGATGAAATCCCTATAAAATAGGATTTTGGGGCTTTGGGAAATTGATGAGAAAATTATGAGTTGTTGATATTGGAACGATTATGTGTATATGAGAATGAGTTTTTGAATGGGTAACATTTATTATTGATGTTGAGGGATTGTGAAATCAAGAAAATAGAGTAATGACTCCAATTGTGTTAAAAGTTAAGATATTGTTAAGAGAGACTTAAACAATGAGGATGGTGGTTATTGAATTTTAAAGAATCCTAATCTTAAGAGTTAGGAATATATATATTGTGACTAGAAGAATTGGTTTTGGGAAATGGATATGAGGTACTCAATGTTGGATGATGATTTGTATGATGAAAAATGATTGTGAAAATGGTAGAGGGCCATTGATGGTGAAACCTATAAATAGGTGTTGTTATGAAATGTGTAAGAATGAATGTGAACATTAAGGTCATAATGATTATGATTGCATTTGAATGATTGAGGCAATATGGAAGGCATTTTAGAAGAGGGATGAATGTGATGTTGTAATTGGGTATGGTTAACCCTTTTAGATATAGAGAATCATGGTTTTGGGAAAGGAATTCTCGAAATCTAACACAATGGTATGAATTGGTGTCTTAGCAAGTCTAGGACTTGATATTAAGCCTTAAGATATATTTACATTGTTTGAAATTATGATGGTGCCTTCAAATGGCTTATTGATTCTATGAAATGCAAATGTATGATGTGTAGATTGTAATTCGGACGATGTGGCAAAATGATTAGAGCATTTGAACTGTTGTTCTTCTCTCAAGGTAGGAGAGGAGTTTTACATTCCAAATGCATGAGTAGAATAATTAGTGATTTATGTATATCATGGTACTCATGCTTGCCTTGCCATGTTTATAGTGAAATGATATGAGTGGCAAATTATTGGCTATTGAAAATGATATATGTGTATATATGTTGATGATGAATGTTTAGTGTCCCTTTGATAGGAGTAATGTGTTGTTGATGAATAACCCATGAGGGGTTAAAATATGTACATGTTAGTGAACCATCCTTAAGGGGATAAAGTATATGTTTTATGAGTTGAGAATTCATGTGGATGCTTGGCATTGAATGTGATAGCCATTATGATGGTATTGAGGGTAAAATTGAAAGATAATGCATAATTGAGGAACTCATAGAGTCAAATTGAGTTTTATGTGATTTGGATGGCATGTGATAGTTCCAATAGCCCATATATGTAGTTTATGACTTGTAGAAATTGGAATGGGTCAATTTCAATGAAAATAGGCCATTGAGTTGCATAAAAGTGCCTCAAAATGGGTAAAACGCATTTATACGCATATGTCCCTTATTTTTAGGAATTTTTGAGTGTGGCTAGTGACCACACATCATAAATAATGTATATAAGTTGGTGTTAAAATTTGTGGGCATCGAAATTCGTATGAAAAAGTTAGGGGGATTAAAAGTTCAAAAATATGGCGTTTTCTACATAAAAAGGGGTCTATGCTGTCATGAATCGATTCAAAATAGCGTTCGAAATTCAGAGGCTACTGGATAGGCTTGAATCGATTCAAGATTCACTGGATTTACTATTCCTCAATTTCATAATGCTTGAATCCATTCATACGGGGTTTGAATCGATTGAAGGCCCTCTGTTTCCACTATTTTAGGCCCCCAAGCACGTATGAATCGGTTCAAGGGGGTGTGGATTGATTCACCACCCTCTGTTTTTCAAATTTTGAGACTTTGGGATGCATGAATCGATTCATGCAAGGCTGAATTGATTCATGGCCCTGTGATGGCCTTGCTATTTTTGGCCCATTTGGGCATCGTAGTGACATTTTTAGCCTCCGACTTCTTCATGAAAGTTGTAGATAATAATGTTACGGAGGTGTGGAAATTGGCCTTACCTCAATTAGAGTTTTCTAACTCTCATAAGGCGTAAATTACCGGACCCATTGCATTGTAAAACTCAAGTTTAAGAGGGTTTTGAACCAACTTTTTATGATTGCCAAAACTGGACTAATAGGTGATATTTGTAACATGTCCCTCTATTTTTGAGAATAAAAGTGAACCTTTCTCATGTCCCAATATTGAAATTTGTCATGGGCTCATTATTGCCCAAAACCCTTTTTTATTATGTAAAAACAAGAGATGGTATTAGGGGTATGTGATTTGTGGTGTGTCTTGGTGGTGTTGATGTTTATCTCATATATTGAAAAAATGTGTATATGACCTAAATCACGTTATGAAAACATGAATGTCCACCACTATTGATATGATATAATAATTGATGATGAAAAGTAAATGATGTGGTTATATGACACACCTTGTATGATAATGAAATTAATGAGGGGACAATTGAATGGCAATGGGTTGTCTAAATCGATCAATTTGATATAATGTTGATGATGATTAAAAGTGAATGATGCCACACATACTGAATGATTAATGTTAATGTTGAATAAAAAGGGACGTTGTTGTGGAACTTGCCCTTGAATAAGTAGTGTTTGCTATTATTGATGAGTGTGGTACCATTATGATTAATGCAAGTATTGACTTGTATGTATGAGATGCATTGATGATTGTTGAATGTACATTTTGAAATATCTTGTTGGTTTCCATGCGTGGATTAATGCTATGGTGATTGATATGCTATGATTGCCATGTGTGAATTTTTGAAAATATGAATGTTGTGCCTTGAGGGACCTTGTGGTTAAATGTATACCAATGATAACAAAACTAAATATGTAATATACCCCTAAATGAGAAGGTGAGGAATCCTTGCGAGATTAAGATTCGGCATATGTATTATTGCGTTATTGCATTCATGGCATGGCATAGCATTGAATATGTGGTTGTGATCACAATGATGAAAGTCTTGCGGGACTATATGAGAGGGAGTACCCCATGCGTGGCGGGAAACCAATATGTGAATGAATGAAGGTGGTTGCGATCACCCATATGTTGAGAATGATGAACATAGTTGCGATCACGAGTATATTGAAATGATAAAGATCCTGTGGAATTCTATGAGGGAGTACCCCATGCGTGGTGGGAAACCAATGTGACATGATGAAGATGGTTGTGATCACCAGTATGTGGAAACCAAATTGATCTTGGCGGACTATGAAGGGAGTACCCCATGCGTAGCGGGAAACCAATATGAATGATGAACATGGTTGCGATCATTAAAAAAAATACCTTGCGGGGTTATGAAAAGGGAGTACCCCATGCGTGGCAGGAAACCAATATGAGATTGAATTATAAGTGGTTACGATAACTTGAGATACCATGTGCACATAAGTGATTAAAATGGATCCATTACATATGCATTAAATAGTTAACATATGCATTAGCCATAGGTACATAGCATTTGAGATGGACATGACCCAAGAAAGATGAGAACCTCTTGAGAGAGTGTTAATTGAATAAAGATTTAATGACTAGATGTTGATAATTGCGAATGCCCATAATGATGTAGGGCTATGTGAATGTGTATGTGCTTGTGCTTGTGCTTGACATGAATTATGAATAATGAGGCTTGTATGCCTAACATAATATCTTGATGATGGTTTAATGATGAATTGATGATTTATAGTAAACCATATATGTTGGTTGAATGCATGTACACATAATCATAATGTATTTATATTTGTCATTTTGAATGTATAACTCACTCTCCCATGTTGTCTCCTTTTTAGCATTGTGATGTAGGGTTGTCATGGGAGGAGAGTGTGCTTTTGGGCTAAAGTCTTAAAAGAAGGTAAATACTTGTAACGGAAAGCCTTGGACGGCAACGATCGTTAAATATGTTGTAATGAATTAAATTATGAATGATGATATCGATGGTGGATGCTTTGTGAATATGTATTGCTTAAGATGCAAATGAATGATTATGATAATATATATATTAATGATGATAATATTTGAATTGATCCCATTTGTTGAGAGATATCTCAAGTAGAGGCTAATTATAATTGATGATTTATGATTACGATTGGGTGCATAGTTGATTATGGCCTAGTAGGCTTATGTGATGAAATTGTATGAGTTCTTGAGCCTTTTCTCATATCTTCATATATGGGACTAGGCGTATGCTCTGTATACATATTCTTCTTCCGCTATAAACTCTAATATTTTGTATACACTTATGGGCGTCTTACTTAACGATCCAGTTTATAAATTATTAAATCTTACTCCTCAATTTTCTATAGTTTGGGTCTTGATGTAATCATTATAGAGTTTTGAAATAATTTTAAACATGAAAAATTTACTCGCATTTTATTAATTATTATCTTGATTACATCGGGATTTGGGTCCAAAAAATTAGGGTGTGACAATATTGAATGCCCATTCGAGGGGCAAAAGATGAGGTTGGAATCTTTATTAAGTAGAGAGCTTATTCTCTCTAGATTTTTCTACAAAGATACTTTAATGGAATTAGGAATTTTTGAAGATACATTACGCTTATGTCAAAATGTGGGTTGGGATTCCTTTATTGAATTGTTTGAACCCGTGTATGAGCGCACCTCTTTAGAATTCCTAAGTTCAGTGGAGGTGAGTTGGTACGCAACTACTGATGGTTGGGAAATGTCATTTAGGCTGAACAATACTGATTATAAAATGAATGTGGATAAGGTGGCTGAAATTTATGGTTTTCCCTTAGGCGGTGCTGCTAGCATCCCAAAGGACTTTAGACCGGGATACTTTTGGTCCTTTATTTCCAATGCACAGGGTAACTATGATGCTTTCTCATCCAAAGCTTCCTCCATTCATCATCCCATTTTCTGATGCCTTCAACGGTTTATGGCCCACTCCCTTTTTGGTAAGTATGATAGCCCCGGTATGTCTGACAAGCTGAGGTATTTTTCTTGCACTTTATGCTTAATAATACTCATATTGACTCTGCTAAATGGTTAGGTAGCCAATTTTCTCAAGTAGGCA
Organism: Clitoria ternatea; assembly: GCA_037962975.1. Classification (NCBI taxonomy): domain Eukaryota; kingdom Viridiplantae; phylum Streptophyta; class Magnoliopsida; order Fabales; family Fabaceae; genus Clitoria; species Clitoria ternatea. The sequence continues at coordinate 101,236,353 of CM075673.1, read as the reverse complement.
ATGCCACTATTGGTAAAATTATTCTTCTAGGATACATTAATTCTATAGTAAGGTTTGTGGGTGTAGATTTAGAGCAGGATAATCTTCTTCACCAACCAAAGAGGGTATATATAGGTGAATTGATAAATATGGGCATGATTGTAAAGGAGTTTGGTGTATGTGGGTATAGATTTAAAGAATCATAATCTTAAGAGTTAGGAATGTATATATTGTGACTAGACGAATTGGTTTTGGGAAATAGATATGAGGTACTCAATGTTGGATGATGATTTGTATGATGAAAAATGATAGTGAAAATGGTAGAGGGCCATTGATGGTGAAACCTATAAGTAGGTGTTGTTATGAAATGTGTAAGAATGAATGTGAACATTAAGGTCATAATGATTATGATGGTATTTGAATAATTGAGGTAATATGGAAGGCATTTTAGATGAGGGATGAATGTGATGTTGTAATTGGGTATGGATAACCCTTTTAGATCTAGAGAATCATGGTTTTGGGAAAGGAATTCCCGAAATCTAACACAATGGTATGAATTAGTGTCTTAGCAAGTCTAGGACTTGATATTAAGCCTTAAGATATATTTACATTGTTTGAAATTATAATGGTGCTTTCAAATGGCTTATTGATTCTATGAAATGCATATGTGTGATGTGTAGATTGTAATTCGGACGATGTGGCAAAATGATTGGAGCATTTGAACTGCTGTTCTTCTCTCAAGGTAGGAGAGGAGTTTTACATTCCAAATGCATGAGTAGAATAATTAGTGATTTATGTATATCATGGTACTCATGCTTGCCTTGCCATGTTTATAGTGAAATGATATGAGTGGCAAATTATTGGCTATTGAAAATGATATATGTGTATATATGTTGATGATGAATGTTTAGTGTCCCTTTGATAGGAGTAATGTGTTGTTGATGAATAACCCATGAGGGGTTAAAATATGTACATGTTAGTGAACCATCCTTAAGGGGATAAAGTATATGTTTTATGAGTTGAGAATTCATGTGGATGCTTGGCATTGAATGTGATAGCCATTATGATGGTATTGAGGGTAAAATTGAAAGATAATGCATAATTGAGGAACTCATAGAGTCAAATTGAGTTTTATGTGATTTGGATGGCATGTGATAGTTCCAATAGCCCATATATGTAGTTTATGACTTGTAGAAATTGGAATGGGCCAATTTCAATGAAAATAGGCCATTGAGTTGCATAAAAGTGCCTCAAAATGGGTAAAACACATTTATGCGTATATGTCCCTTATTTTTAGGAATTTTTGAGTGTGGCCAGTGACCACACATCATAAATAATGTATATAAGTTGGTGTTAAAATTTGTGGGCATCGAAATTCGTATGAAAAAGTTAGGGGGATTAGAAGTTCAAAAATATGGCGTTTTCTACATAAAAAGGGGTCTATGCTGTCATGAATCGATTCAAAATAGCGTTCGAAATTCAGAGGCTACTGGATAGGCTTGAATCGATTCAAGATTCACTGGATTTACTGTTCTTTAATTTCATAATGCTTGAATCGATTCATACGGGGTTTGAATCGATTGAAGGCCCTCTGTTTCCACTATTTTAGGCCCCCAGGCATGTATGAATCGGTTCAAGGGGGGTGTGGATTGATTCACCACCCTCTGTTTTTCAAATCTTGAGACTTTGGGATGCATGAATCGATTCATGCAAGGCTGAATTGATTCATGGCCCTGTGATGGCCTTACTATTTTTGGCCCATTTAGGCATCTTAGTGACATTTTTAGCCTCCGACTTCTTCATGAAAGTTGTAGATAATAATGTTACGAAGGTGTGGAAATTGGCCTTACCTAAATTAGAGTTTTCTAACTCTCATAAGGTGTAAATTACCGGACCCACTGCATTGTAAAACTCAAGTTTAAGAGGGTTTTGAACTAACTTTTTATGATTGCCAAATTTGGACTAATAGGTGATATTTGTAACATGTCCCTCTATTTTTGATAATAAAAATGAACCTTTCTCATGTCCCAATATTGAAATTTGTCATGGGCTCATTATTGCCCAAAACCCCTTTTTATTATGTAAAACAATAGATGGTATTAGGGGTATGTGATTTGTGGTGTGTCTTGGTGGTGTTGATGTTGATCTCATATATTGAAAAAATGCGTATATGACCTAAATCATGTTATGAAAACATGAATGTCTACCACTATTGATGTGATATAATAATTGATGATGAAAAGTAAATGATGTGGTTATATGACACACCTTGTATGATAATGAAATTAATGAGAGGACAATTGAATGACAATGGGTTGTGTAAATCGATGAATTTGATATAATGTTGATGATGATTAAAAGTGGATGATGCCACACATACTGAATGATAAATGTTAATGTTGAATGAAAAGGGACGTTGTTGTGGAACATGCCCTTGAATAAGTAATGTTTGCTATTATTGATGAGTGTGGTGCCATTATGATTAATGCAAGTATTGACTTGTATGTATGAGATGCAATGATAATTGTTGAATGTACATTTTGAAATATCTTGTTGGTTTCCATGCGTGGATTAATGCTATGGTGATCGATATGCTATCATTGCCATGTGTGAATTTATGAAAATGTGAATGTTGTGCCTTGAGGGGCCTTGTGGTTAAATGTATACCAATGATAACAAAACTAAATATGTAATATACCCCTAAATGACAAGGTGAGGAATCCTTGCGAGATTAAGATTCAGCATATGTATTATTGCATTATTGCATTTATGGCATGGCATAGCATTGAATATGTGGTTGTGATCACAATGATGAAAGTCTTGCGGGACTATATGAGAGGGAGTACCCCATACGTGGCGGGAAACCAATATGTGAATGAACGAAGGTGGTTGCGATCACCCATATGTTGAGAATGATGAACATGGTTGCGATCATGAGTATATTGAAATGATAAAGATCCTGTGGAATTCTATGAGGGAGTACCCCATGCATGGCGGGAAACCAATGTGACATGATGAAGGTGGTTGCGATCACCAGTATATGGAAATAAAATTGGTCTTACGGGACTATGAAGGGAGTACCCCATGCGTAGCGGGAAACCAATATGAATGATGAACATGGTTGTGATCACAAAAAAAAATACCTTGCGGGGTTATGAAAAGGGAGTACCCCATGCATGACGGGAAACCAATATGAGATTGAATTATAAGTGGTTGCGATAACTTGAGATACCATGTGCACATGAGTGATTAAAATGGATCCATTGCATATGCATTAAATAGTTAACATATGCATTAGCCATAGGTACATAGCATTTGAGATGGAGATGACCCAAGAAAGATGAGAACCTCTTGAGAGAGTGTTAATTGAATAAAGATTTAATAACTGGATGTTGATAACTGTGAATGCCGATAATGATGTAGGGTATGTGAATGTGTATGTGCTTGTGCTTGTGCTTGACATGAATTGTGAATAATGAGGCTTGTATGCCTAAGATAATATCTTGATGATGGTTTAATGATGAATTGCTGATTTATAGCAAAGCACACATGTTGGTTGACTGCATGTACACATAATCACAATGTATTTATAATCGTCATTTTGAATGTATAACTCACTCTCCTATGTTGTCTCCCTTTTAGCATTATGATGCAGGGTTATCATGGGCGGAGAGTGTGCTTTTGGGCTAAAGTCTTCGAAGAAGGTAAATAGTTGTAACAGAAAGCCTTAGTGGGCAGCGATCGTTAAATATGTTGTAATGAATTAAATTATGAATGATGATATCGATGGTGGATGCTTTGTGAATATGTATTGCTCAATATGCAAATGAATGATTATGATGATAATATTTGAATTAATCCCATTTAGTGAGAGATGTCTCAAGTAGAGGCTAATTATAAGTGATGATTTATGATTATGATTGGGTGCGTAGTTGATTGTGGCCTAGTAGGCTTATGTGATGAAATTGCATGAGTGCTTGAGCCTTTTCTCATATCTTCATATATGGGACTAGGCGTATGCCCTGTATACACATTCTTCTTCTGCTATAAACTCTAATATTTTGTATACACTTATGGGTGTCTTACTTAACAATCCAGTTTATAAATTATTAAATCTCACTCTTCAATTTTCTGTAGTTTGGGTCTTGATGTAATCATTATAGTGTTTTGAAATAATTTTGAACATGAAAAATTTACTCGTAATTTTATTAATTATTATCTTGATTACATCGGGATTCGGGTCCAGAAAATTAGGGTGTGACAATGTTGAATGCCCATTCGAGGGGCAAAAGATAAGGTTGGAATCTTTATTAAGTAGAGAGCTTATTCTCTCTAAATTTTTCTACAAAGATACTTTAATGGAATTGGGAATTTTTAAAGATACATTACGCTTATGTCAAAATGTGGGTTGGGATTCCTTTATTGAATTGTTTGAACCCGTGTATGAGCGCACCTCTTTAGAATTCCTAAGTTCAATGGAGGTGAGTAGGTACCCAACTACTGATGGTTGGGAAATATCATTTAGGCTGAACAATACTGATTATAAAATGAATGTGGATAAGGTGGCTAAAATTTATGGTTTTCCCCTAGGGGGTGCTGCTAGCATCCCAAAGGACTTTAGACCAGGATACTTTTGGTCCTATATTTCCAATGCACAGGGTAACTATGATGCTTTCTCTTCCAAAGCTTCCTCCATTCATCATCCTGTTTTTTGATACCTTCAGCGGTGTATGGCCCCCTCCTTTTTTGGTAGGTACGATAGCCCCGGTACTGTCCGGCAAGGTGAGGTATTTTTCTTGCACTTTATGCTTAATAATACTCATATTGACTCTGCTAAATGGTTAGGTAGCCAATTTTCTCAAGTTGGCAATGCCACTATTGGTAAAATTGTTCTTTTAGGTTACATTAATTCTATAGCAAGGTATGTGGGTATAGATTTAGAGCAGGATAATCTTCTTCACCAACCAAAGCAGGATAACCACGGCCAGTGGTTTCCTCCAACCTTGCCAAGGTATGTGGGTATAGATTTAAGAGTGCATTTTGGCAAGGTTAGAGGAAACCACTGGTCGTGGTTAGCACTAGAAAAGAGGAAAAGCATGTCAAAAGCCACCACTGGTCATGGTTTTCCACCACTGGCCGTGGTGGGAACTGTGGAACACTCTAGAGCATTATAGAGCAAAGAACAGGAAGTCAGAAGCCACCACTGGCCGTGGGTTGGCTCTGTCTGTTACCCAGAGTTGTAAAATTTCGTTTAAGATCAGGACTCGAACCACTGGCCATGGTTGTCCCCTACGAGGCCTAAACCTCTAATTTGTTTAGGGTTTTTGTTAGGCACTTGAGGGAGAGAAAAAGAGAGTTCTGCATAGACAGTTTTAGAGACAACTTTTGGGAGATTTTGAAGGAACTTTTTTTAGGAAGCTTTCATTGGAAATCAAGAGTCAAGAACATCAAGGGAAATCAAATCTGTAGATTTAGGAGGAAGAATTAGGAATCCTAGTGAGAACTAATTTGTAATTTCTGAATCCCTATTTTACACTTTTGATATCTTTTATGCTTTACATTGATTTTGTGATGTGTGACATGATATCACCCATTCTTATGGCACACTAAACTCTTTACTTGGGGCTAAGGATGTAGTATGCCTATGTGTTACAATTAATTGTTCTTCACATTCCAATCTATGTGATTTCAATTTCTATTCAATTTATGTATGTCTAATACTTCTGCAAGACTTAGAGATAAGTGTAGATGATCACAAATTATATGGTTAATCAAAAGATTGGCATGTAATTCAAAAATACCTAAATTGAACCTATGATTTTGATTTATAACGATAAGTGAAGTTGTTTGAGAGTTAATCAGATTTCCATAAAACGTAAAGGGTCTAATTAACAAATTGAACGCGGTTCTTTGGGAATTAGGCACGTTAATAGGCTTTCGAGAGAAAGGTATTAATTAACTTAGGGGAATCTTCCTTAGGAATGAAATCATATAATTGGATAGGTGAGTAACCTTTAAATTTGATACTAGCATATGAACCCTTAATACCCGAAGATTTACCTTAATACAAAAGACATTGAATTTTCTATTTTCTAATTTACTGTTCATCATCATTTTAGTAATTAATTTTAATTGATTCACTAGATAATTGAACCACCATTATAACTAGTAATCTCTATGGGAACGATATCTTTTTATTACTTCGATACCCCGTGCGCTTGCAGTAGGCTATCAAAATGTTTGACTGTTGAGGGATTGATTTTGTTGGTCCGTTGCCCGCTTCCTTTGCTAATGAGTACATATTGGTTGTTGTGGATTAGGACGACCTGGAAAACATGGGTAAATTTTTCACATTTTATAAACCATTATTAGACAAGGAAATAAAGTGGTGAAGATTTTAATTCAACACCCCGGATCTATGAAAAACCTCTCTCATATATGAAGATATGAGAGGGTAAATTAAAAATGAGTTTTATGAGAAACTTCCATTTGAAGACAGTGGAAGAATTAATTAAATTTATGTTACGTGATTGAATTTAAAGAGAAAGGATTTCATGAAGTCTAATGATTCATAAAATGTCCAAAAATTACTTTTATGTTGATGCAAGAAAAAGATTTGATGCAAGAGAAACGAAATTATTTGAAATAAAACAAATGGGAGCATCAGAGTACCACTCGCTCAAGCGAGAGCCACACTCGCTTGAGCGAGCTCACATAGTAACGCTTGAGCGAAGCCAGGAAGAATGCTGAGCGAGGAAAAAGAATAAGCATCAGGGGGTCATCTCGCTTGAGCGAGACCCATCTCGCTTGAGCGAGATTCAAGGACCACACTTGGGCGAGCCAATGAAATGCTTGAGCGAGAATAAAGATTAGCCTCAGGGGCCAATCTCTCTTAAGCGAGTTCCACCTCGCTTGAGCGAGATTGCTCTAGTGGTATCAGGCACTCACTGCTTGATTTTCGCTCGTGCGAGGCAAGGCTCGCCTGGGCAAAAATCGTCCAGTATCTATTTTCCCTTTATCTCGCTTGAGCGAGTCCCAACCCATGACCATTTCGCCTGAGCGAAAATGGTCCGGTGTCCAACCTCTGCTTCCAGACAAATCTCGCTTGAGTGAGAATGCCATTCGCTTGAGCGAATTTCGGCCAGTAGCCACACCCCTGTTTCCCAAGTATCTCGCTCGAGTGAGATTTCCACTCGCTTGAGCGAGTTATGCAGAACTTATGCAGAAACGTGAAATTTACATATCTTACCACATCAATTGTCATTTCCTACCATTTTAACCTATCCTAATGCATTAGTTATACCTCATCGTACATTTATAAGTCCTCCCACTTGTTCATACACTTCAAAATCAAATTTCTTTCACTCAATGTATAGGATTTAAAATCATTCCTACATAAACTTCATAATTACTACCAATTGTGAAATGCATCATTCTTTCATGAAATTTAACATCAACAAGCATCATAATTCATCATATTACATCATTTGGGTCATTAATGAAAATTGGCCATACACACCAAGGTCCAATTTTCCTACATGACCCTCAAAATTACCATCTATAATCTAGATAACAAAATGAGCATACATATACACTATATGCTATACAAAAATCTAGATTTACCAGCTAAGGCACTCCCTATACACCTATTTACCTCCTCCCATTAAATGTACTTCAAAAGTTTCACTTCGCCCATGAGAGCCCTGCATCACAAGACTAAAAATGAACAACATGGGAGAGTGAGTCATACATTCTAAAAGAATTAATATGAATACCATATGATCATGTGCATATGTATCACAACATGTATACTTGCATTAGTACACAACTCATCATCATCTATCATCATAAATGCAATCATATTTGTAAAACAAGCAAGCATGAAATCACACACATGATCTAGTCCTTTACACTTTTAGACTATCATATAATTCATCATCCTTCTCACATTATTATTTGGTATTCACATGTTTTATGTTGTCTTACTCATATTTCTTCATTCTCACCATAACTATCACCATATATCATCTCTTTTGGCATACTTCCTTACTATAGGCAAATGTTCTTAAGCTAATGCATATGCACAATGGAATTTTTTAACAATTGCAGATCTGACTGTGGGAAAAATAAACACCAATTATGGGACTCAAGTATGATCATCTAGCCATACCCCTACTGCAGTAGTAAAATATGTACACTTATTCTTAAATTGTATGCATTTCACCAATTATTTTACCAGTACCAAACCGCATCGCCCATCTTGTAACACCTAGTCATTTTCACCATGATCGCGGTATACAACATATTCAACATATGGTGTTACGGGCCAACCATGAGTTATATCATGGAAGCTGTGATCCCAAGGACCACCGGGGACACCTGCTCATCAAGAGCCACTCCCCACAAGGGTCAACCTCATATGGCTCCCCGTAGCACAACATGGGCAGCTTCGTGACTTACACACCGAGTCACAAGAGAAATACAAATCGCTTGTGCACAGAGCCGCCCTCCCACTGGGCCAACCAGGGGAATCCCCTAAAATTCCAACACCGGCAGCTATGCAGTATGCCATGGATGCAAATGCAAATCATATGCATTTCTCACTCTATGCATCTTATACATGCCACTCAATACACATCATCATCATCATCATCATCACCAACATCACCACAAGGCTTTTAGTGGATTTATTATTGTTGGTTATTCTTATTAGTTTAAACTTTTGTGTGGCATTTTCGATAGTTCTCATTCACATCATTCAATTCCATCATCAATACAATGACCTCAATTATTCACTATCAACCAAGGCATGTTATTCATTTACACCCATTCTCAATCAAACCTCATCAACATTCATTATACACTTATGGTGGACATGCGCATAACCATATAGTATCAAACAATTCATGCCACCATATAACACACCATGCTTATTCTAAATGCATCAAAGCATGTTGCCAAAATATATTATTAACATCATACGCAACATTACAATTCTATGTAACACTCCAAGCAAGGCAAACATACATGTCAATACATATAGCAATCAAATACCATTCAAATTCATGCATTTAGAACATAAGACTCATCTCCTACCTCAAGAGAAGAATTTCAATTGGTACGACACACCCGTCTCGTCGTTTGGAATGGATCCTACATTAACATACACATAGAATCCCAAATAAATTGACTATTCAAGTCACAACTCAACTCTAATTAACCATAAGCATATCTACAATTTCATAACATGTATAAAACATGTCATAGACATTATTTTCCTTCATTTATTAGGCTTCGAGAATTCTTTCCCATTAAGCCTCATTCATTAGATTCAATGGCTACAAAACAATCATAGCCCCAACCTTCACAAAATACCACACCAATCAATACCTATACACTTAATGGCTTGCATTTGCTCTCAAACATATCATTCAACCAATATTTACAACTTTCCCCAATTCTTAAAAGTTAGGGTTTTCACCAAAACCCAACCATATTAATGCATCATAACTCTCATCTCTTTCCAGCCATAAATACATCTACCATATTTATCCCTCAATAAAACCTCATATTTATGGTCGCCCACCTTAGGGCTTATACATTAAATGCCTCTAATAAATACCCATTCACATGCATTGCTCCCCCAAAGCATAATAACACATACCCATGGCCAAAAACTTCAACAAAATGGTAAGTATACTTACCTCACACCCCAAAACAAAATGGGTCCAAGAGGGGGAAGAGAAAGAAGATTTCAAGCTCCAAGCTTCCCTTAAGCTCCTTTGAGAAACGAAAATGGAAGGTAAAAAAGACCACCACCCTTTTGCCAAGGGTTTTGGAAGAAGAAGAAGAGAAGGAGTGAAGGATAAGTAAAGAGAAAAAAGAAGTAGAATGTGTTTGCCAAGGGAGTCCAAAAGCCAACGTGAAATGAAGAGGGCAATTGGGCTTTTGTGTTTTAGTTTAACCTTCACATTAAAGATTCATTATTTTAAGACAAACAGGACCTCTATTCGAGATCAATACTTTATCCGAAAATTATTTTGAGTACATATTTGGACTCCCAATATTATCCTTAATAGCCCTGACCAATATCATCTCAATCAGAGATACTTGGTCTGACACCCATATTTTATTTGGGTCAATTTTCAACTTATTCGGTTCCAATAAATTACTAACAGCCCCCAAAAATCTTAATTTAATCATTTCCAATATTTTGGGACATTAAATAATTCACACGTAATTATTCAATATTAATTTCCTTAATTAACTCTTTATTTTAAAATTTTGGGATGTTACATGGGTTATGTATCAAAATGGGTGGAAGTTACTGCTAGTCCTAAGGCGGATGCTAAAATAGTGATTAAGTTCTTGAAGAAAAATAACTTTTGCAGGTTTGGCACACCTAGAGTATTGATAAATGATAGAGGTTCACACTTTTACAATGCTCAGTTATAGAAATGTTTGGAGCATTATAGGGTCAAACATAAAAGTGACATATCCTTATCATCCACAAGCAAATAGGCAAGTTGAAGTTTTGAACAAGGAAATCAAGCATATTTTAAAAAAGACAGTCCCAATCAGCTGAAAGGATTGGGCTCAGAAGCTTGATAAAGCTTTATGGGCTTACAAGACAGCATACATAGGACCTACAGGTTTTTCTCCATATCAGCTTGTTTTTGGTAAAAGCTATCACTTGCTAGTGGAATTGGAACACAAAGCATATTAGGCTATGAAGCTGTTGAATTTGACCAACAAGCAGTCGGTGAGAAATGAAAGTTACAGATTCAGGAGCTAGAAGAATGGAGGCTCTCAGCCTATGAGTCTTCTCGTCTCTACAAAGAAAGGATGAAAAAGTACCATGACCAGAAGATTATTCAAAAGAATTTCTACCCTGGCCAATCTGCGCCTTTATTTAATTCAAGGTTGAGATTATTTCTTAGAAAGTTGAAATCCAAGTTGTGAACACCTCTTTCTGTCTGACACAAGTGGAAAGCATCTCGGAGAAAGGACTGAGCTTCAATTTTAACTAATCCTTCTGGATATAATATTTCTGAATGAAAAAATGGCTATTTCCGAGTGAAAATGGCTATTTCCGAGTGAAAATGGCTATTTCCAAGTGAAAAGGGTTGTTTCCGAGTGAAAATACTAGTCAGCCGTGTCCGAGGGCAGTTTCTGAGTGGGATGTCTTAGAATGACAAGTTTCCGAGTAGAATTCAAGTGTGGGAGTTACTTTCGAACTAAAAGAAGGCTCTGAGTCAAGTTCCATGGGACCGATTGATAATTTCCTAGTAGAATGTCTCCGATCGAGTCATTCCCGAGTGAGCCGCTTCCAAGGAAGTTGCCTCTGAACAGAGAAAAGGCTCTGAGTAAACTCTCTCAAAAGTTCCAAATTCTGATTGAAACCGTTCTGAGACCGACTCCTGAATAAGTACATCCGAATGGATAATTGCTGATTGAAGCCGTTCTGATTGAATTACTTCTGACCTAACCAATTCCGATTAAATGCTTCAAGCAGTGCCATTTCCGGACAAAGTAACGCCCAGTGAAGCAAGTCCGATTAAACAAAGGTCTTTCGCTCAAGCGACTCTGGCTACGCTCGAGCGAGAACATTGGAGGCCATAATCTCGCTTAAGCGAAGGGGTCTCGCTCAAGCGAGAGGCATAATATTAGCTACTAGAATGTGTTCGCCCGAGCGAAGTTTAACACGCTCAAGCGTGAATAGGGATCATTCTTCAGTCAGCACCGAGTGAGACACCTTTCAACCATTTATGAGTAGGTTGAGTCCGAGGGAAGGTTTTCTCCGAGTAAGATAATCTCGAGTGGACTGATTCCGAGCGCAGAAAGACTGAGAATGAATATCTGGGCAGACTCTCTCAAGTTCCAAATTTCTGAGTGAAAAGCAAGTCAGACTCCCGAGTGAATGTGTCCGGGTGGATCACTTCAAGGAGTGAAGGAAGGGTCGACTGAATTACTCCCAAGCAACAAATCCAAGCAAGTTTTCTCCGAGTGGTTCAATTCCAGAAACATAGCCGAGTGAAACATATTGAGTATACCGATTGAATCATTTAAATGAAAACTTGTTAATCCTGAGTGGATCACATATGATAGAAGCAGGTTTTCAATCAGTTCCGAGTGAATCACTCATGTTTTAATCGGTTCAGACTCACTCACTTTTCAATCGGTTCCGAATCACTCTTCAATCAGTTCCGAGTGAATCACTCATGTTTCAATCGGTTCCGAATCACTCTTCAATCAGTTCCGAGTGAATCACTCACCTTTCAATCGGTTCCCAATCACTCTTCAATCAGTTCCGAGTGAATCACCCACGTTTCAATCGGTTCCGAATCACTCTTCAATCAGTTCCGAGTGAATCACTCACCTTTCAATCGGTTCCCAATCACTCTTCAATCAGTTTTGAGTGAATCACTCACGTTTCAATCGGTTCCGAATCACTCTTCCATCAGTTCCGAGTGAATCACTCACCTTTCAATCGGTTCCCAATCACTCTTCAATCAGTTCCGAGTGAATCACTTTTCAATCAGTTCTGAATGTATGTTTCAATCGGTTCCGATTGAATGCCTCACTCGGTCTTTTACACTTTTTCCACTCGAATTATCTCCCACTAAGGATGGATGCTGACTGAGGCAGTAGATCCGGGCCACGAGGAAGAACACCGATCCCATGGTACCCCAAACATTGAAAAGGTCCGACTAGTGTAAATGTGACACCGGTCCAAGTTCCAAGAAGATCACATCGGACCAGTTATTGGAATTCCATCTAACCGGTCTTTAATGGGCCGATGTCATAAACCTGACAATGGAATGAGGACCCCGGATGTTTATGCGCTCTGACGTGGAATCGCATTTCTAAAGGTGGCAGACAGGGGGCGGAAATGGACAATTTAAAATGCCCCACTGAGCCGCTGCTCCCCACAAACATGTAGTGGCCAAAGTGGCACCACTACGCGCATAGGTGAGTGGAAACTCTGGCTATCCCAGACACTCAGCCCATGTCTTCAACCCCTATAAATGCCCCAGCTGAAGAAGCTCAAGGGGTTGGATTTTCTCTCCCGGCAAGAAAACTCTGCCTGAGTTCACCTCCGTCCTCTCTCTCCCTACACCGTACAGCTCCAACACCCAACCGTCCTTCTCAACACCGTCCCCTCTCTCACCCACACTGTCCCTCTCCGCACCGTTCTCCTAAATCCACCACACCGATTCTGTTCCAATCCACTTCCTAAATCCACCACACCGTTCCAACACCTCCTAAGTCCTTTACACCGTCCCAACATCTCCCAAATCCTTACACCGTGCAGACCCTATACCAACGCCATACCATCCCAACGTCTCCCAAATCCTTACACCATCCAGACCCTGCACCAATTCCACACCGTCCAACACCCTTCTCTTTCCCTCTAAACACCTTCAAACTCCTCTCAACCCCCCATTGCCTTTCTCCCTCGGTCGGTCCCTTTCTCACTCGGTCGGTCTCTTCCACCTTCAATCAGTTTCTGACCCACTCTGCAGTCTCTTACTCCATCACTCGGTATTCCACTTTTCACTCGGTATTTAATTTTTCACTCGGTATTCTATTTTTCACTCGGTTTTTCCATTTTTACTTGGTTTTCCCTTTTTCTCAATCGGTTTTCTCTTCTCCCACTCGGTTTTCGCTCATTTTTCCCTCTCTTTTCTAAATTTACTGTTTCTTTTTCTCTCTTGTAGCTTCTGCTACCCTCCCTCTTTTGCTTCGTAGTTTAAAAAAAATAATAATAAAGGGAAATGGATGTTTCCTGTGTTTTCTTTCAAATCTAAATAAAATCAAAAAAAAGAAAAAAATCATTTTTAGTCAGTGTCGTACGGAAAATACTTCCATCTACACAACCTCTATAGGATCCATACACGTGCGAAGAACTTCGTCTTGTATGGGTTCCTCACCCAAATGATACCCACCAACATTTTCCCAATCTTTTCCTAAAAGAAAAACACTCCGAACTACGTAACCCTGATTTCTTGATAATTCAAGAATACGTAGGAGCAGGACCTCAACTCCTGTCGGGCCCATCTTTCTTGTTTCTTTTTACTGATTTATTTCCTCATTTTCGTGTTTCTTTCATAAATGTTCTTTTTTTGTCGCTTCCGCGAAAATCAATTTAGACGTGACGTCTTGTTGATTTCCCCCTAGTTTTTTGTTCAAGCCTCGCCACAATTCATAGGGAAGGGATACTTAGGACGAGACGTCCTGCTTATCTCTTTCCTATCCCTGTCCCTTTTTTATTCGAGGATGTCTAATTTAGGCGTGACGTCTTATTAGCATTCTCTTCCCCTCTCTGTCTCATATCGAAGTCGAGTTTAATTCGGATGAAACATCCCGTTGACCTCGCTTCGACATTCTATGTTTGTACAGTTCTCTTACTCTATTCCGTCGTTTTCAAATAAGAATACAAAAAAAAGGAAGAAACCATGTTTTATTTAAGGCTATTTATATTACGCTTTCAATCTTGGTACTGTTTCTGACAGACGATGTAGGGTGCTAATACCTTCCCTACTCGTAACCGACTCCCGAACTTGAATCTCATTTTTAAACCAGTGCTTTCACTGAACTTAGTTTTTTTCCAATGTTTTTCCTATGGATAAAAACGTTGGTGGCGACTCCCTATTTCACAACGAGTTTTTCTTCCTCATCGCGCCGTCACGATCCAGGTTGCGATAGATGGCGACTCCGCTGGGGACACTTTAAAGAGTCAGGCCAGTTTGATTGAAAGCGCATGTTCTTTTTATATAGCCTTTGTTATCTCGGATTTCTTCCCCTTGTTTTATTTTCTGTTGATTGTTGTGAATGTTTGTTCTTGTTTTAATCGTATCTTGTTATTTGTTTTGTTGTCTATGTTTTGCATGTTTGTTGAACCCTAGGGTAGAAGACCATGTTACTTTTCTATAATCATTGAACCCTAGGGTAGACGACTTTGTATATTTGTCCTGTGTTTGTTCTTTGTGCAGAATGGGGTAAGGTAAAAGGTATGGATTGCCCTTCCACACACTACACTCACAATTATTTGCACACACCTATGAGTGGCGCCCTATACCCGGGCCCCAAATGAATCTTAAGTTAGGAGAGGTTGGTAACGGAATCGTATGGGATGTACTTCCTATCTGGTATTCGTGAGAACCTCAACCAGAGTTCGACCTCTCATGATATACGCACCTAGTGGATTCCCCACTGTTTGCGTCCCTGTCATGGTTAGGATCTTGGCTCTGGTGACCTTCTAGATGTCTAGCGGAAGCCACCCGGTTTGGAGAGTCACTTTTAGACAAGCCATAGGGCCTAGAAAAGACTTTCAACAAAACCCGACCTAGGCTACAAAAGGGCAAACTTTACTTTACCTTACGTCATTTTTGCTTTCCCTTTTATCCAAAAAAAATGAATTATCTACCACCCGCAGATTTACTGAGTTTTTGAAATAATGACTCGTTTTGGAATACACAGTATTCTTCGGGTGAATAGATATTCCTCTTTTGGTCGTGTACCTCTGAGTCCTGAGTCATAGATTTTCCTAATCGTCAAAAAATCAAAAAAATATAACTTTATTTCCGCTCCAGTAGGGGCATCGATGACGATTAAAAAATTTTATGACTATTGCGACTTGGACCCTTGGTAATCGTTGTTTCCCCAAGAATTTTTGCTTTACGTTAAATCAATGGGGAAGTACCGATTCCAAAACATGACATCAACTAATTTCTTTTCCTTATCCTCATTTCGTGGAAGGCTATTCAGAACTTAACAAATACCCTTTGAGTATCTATGGAAATTAACATGGGATTGAACTTAAGAAATGAGGGCTGTAACTGCCTGAAGAAAATGTTTGAGCTTGAGGCTCCCGCCTCAGGATGAAAGATTTCTTCTGTCTTCACAATTATCCCATATTAATTTCCATGTTTACCATACCTAGTACTTTTGAATGATAAGTTCTAAGGAATAGTCAAAGGATATTCGCCAAAGCCTGTAATTGCTTCCCACGACATTCTCCTTCTTTCTATTTCCACCTAACATTTTTGTTTTTTTTTAAAAAAGAGACACAGGCGTCACGGGTAGGCATCCTTACCAGACCCGGCTCTAAAGGAAACTCATGGCTGAGGCAGAAGCTGTTGACGGAGACTTTAGAACCGAGTTCGATCAGTTGAAAGAGCGAGTGGCGGAGTTAACTAAACTTTTAGAAAAAAAACTCACAGAAGGAGGCTCCTTTGCAGGCATTGAGGACGCCCAACAGCAGCCTGCCACCGTACCACCCCCCCTTGGTTCTGACCCAGCAAGAACCCAACTCCCTAACACAACGACACCCCCTCTCATCATTCATGTCGGAAGACCTAACCCTGCCATTGAGACCCAGCCACTTTACGGCCAGTCCTATGCACAGCAGTATACATTTGTCGGTCCTGACGGCAACCCAGTACCTTTTCCACTTTATGGTCTACCACCGGGGTACTATCCCCCGCTCGCTAACCAGCAAGACGCCCACGACCAGCAAGCGATGAATCCTCACGCTTCATACCCCACCTAGCCAAACATGCCACAAGCCTACCAAACCCAAAACACACAGGCCCATGACCCACAAGCCTACCAAACCTAAAACACGCAAGCCCATGACCCACAAACTTACCAAACCCAAAACACACAAGCCCCGATAGCCCAGCCAACCTATAACGCACAAGCCTAAAACACACGAGCCCAGATGATCCAGCCGACTTATGCCGTACAAGCTATGGCCCAACCCCAAGGTCCCTCACCAAATATAGGCCTAATGAACCAGTCCCATACGTTGCCTCCTTTCAACCAGCCACTCGGCTATCCATACGGATACGCAACCCCCTATATGACCAATCTCCAAGATACAACCCGCATGATGAACCCGGTAGCCGGTCATAGCACGGTCGCAGCTCCCCAAAAGGAAAAGATACAAATCTTAGAAGAGCGTTTGAGAATGATGGAAGGCGCTGGAGGTTTTGGACTGATAGATGCTTCTGAGCTATACCTAGTCACAGATGTTGTCCTCCCGCCCAAATTCAAGATGCCAGACTTTGACAAGTATCAGGGAATGACTTGTCCAAAGAACCATCTCACGATGCACTGTCGAAAGATGGCATCTTATTCTTCTAACGATCAATTATTGATTCACTGCTTCCAAGATAGTCTGGCGGGGGCCGCTCTTACATGGTATGCTCACCTTGAGCGAAACCATATTCGCTGTTGGAAGGACCTGGCAGATACCTTTCTTAGGCAATACAAGTATAATATGGATATGGCACCCATCAGGGTTCAATTACAAAATATGGTGAAGAGGGATAGTGAAACGTTTAAGGAGTATGCCCAACGCTGGAGAGAAACAGCGGCACAAGTAGACCCCCCATTGTCAGAAAAAGAGATAGTCACGATGTTTATCGACACGCTCCCATCACCTTTCTATGGCAAGATGATTGGTAGTGTTTCATCCAACTTCTCCGACATTGTGACTATTGGGGAAAGGGTAGAGAGCGGAATACGAATGGGAAAGATCACTCAGGGCCCATCTGGGGCAAGCATGACAAAAAAGCCAGCGCCTGGGAGAAGGGAGGGAGAAACTAATTCCATCTCTTTTAATCAAAAGACAGCTCCGCCGAGACCATTCGCCCCTACTATGATTCAAGCTCCCAACCCTTATGTGGCCGCTGCTACTTATGGCCCGGCAGCTCATACTCCTCATTTCCGTCCGCCCATGGTAAGAGCGCCAACGCCGTAACCCATGCCATACCATCACCCACAGCAAGTGACTCGACCACCCAATCATAATCAGAACACAAGGAATCCCAACAATGAGCGCACCCCTGTGCAGTTCGATCCAATTCCTATAACATATACCAAACTTTTTCCAATCCTTGTTCAGAAAGGTCTGGTAGCTTCATCCCCCATGAGGCCATTGCAACCTCCTTATCCAAGGGGGTATGACCCAAACGCTCATTTTGATTACCACGCTGGGGCACCAAGGCATTCCACAGAAAATTGCCTAGCTTTGACATATAAAGTCAGAGATTTGATCAAAGCTGACTGGATTAGTTTTCAAGAAGGAAGCCCTAACGTGACCATAAATCCCCTGCCTAATCATGGAAGTTCAGAAGTTAATGTCGTGGTGGCCGATATTGAAGATGGTTTTGATGATAATGCCAATTTGGTGATCGCCTGCCTACCGGGCCAAGAGTTTGGTGATTGGGAGGCTGTCGAACTCCTTACAATTGTAAACGATTCACCAAAGTAATTTGTCATTGCCTTAAATATCTTGTTTATCCCTCGGCTATGCCTAAGGCTTTGGGATTTTTCATGTAATAAGGGCGAAAAAAAACTTGTTTTACCAGTCAATCAATAAATGCGTATCGAAATTCAAAAAAAATTCTTATCCCTTTATCCTTGCTTTTGACTCATTCTCTTTAACTTGCTTTTCCTTTCTCTTCTTTATTTTTCCATAACACACTAAATTGTAGATCCAAAAATGATCCTCTTCAGACTAGTGAAATCACAATCACACTTCACGATTTCGATTACCCAGTCGACTATACCGACGAAGAAGGTAAGGGAAACCTGTGAGCCACCGTACAAGTTAACAAGATTGTTAGAACAAGAGGTTAAAGAATACCCCTAAGTCAAGAACAACTGAAGGAATCACGGGGGCAATCTATCAGAAAGCATTAGTAATTTTGTTTCAGGACGTGGAAGGAATCTATGGAATGACAACATGGCTAAGTCCCAAATTGGACAAGTGGTAGGCCAGTCATTTAAGGAAACCTCAACAGTTGCCAGCATAAATAGGGGCAAATTGCTTATGCCTATAAGTGTAGACACAATTGAGGAAGACTTTGCCGAAAAAAAAACACACAAAAAAAAATAATACAAAAAAAAATGAAAAATGAAAAATAGAGTCAAGCTTGAAGTCCAATGCACATACCAAGCGGGGAAAGCTGGTTACGTCCAGATCCTCGAGCAAGCTGTCATTTTCTGTATAAGGGGAACAAATGTCGTCAGGCCAAGAACTTGCATTCTTGTCATAATCAACACCTCAACCCTAAAGAGTGCGTCATTCCTCATGCCTATGTAGCCAAGGAAATAGTCTGTCAGATTGAGTCGTTGCGTCATTAAGGGGATTAAAAAAAACAAAAAAACAAAAAAAACAAAAAAAAGAAGGCAAACAAAAAGAAATGGAAAATGAAAAAAATGAAAAAGAAAAAGAAAATAAAGACCAAAATGATGATTCAAAAGTAATTCCCTCTCATTGATGCCAAAAGACTCACCAATATTTCCTTGGGTACATGGCATAAGAGTGAAGTCTCCTATTTGAAGTGACATCAGTTCCCCAAAGGATCAAACTAAATTTGGAAAGGCTGGGCAGATTCAACTGGAGTGTAATCAGTTTCAACCTTTTACTGTAAAGGATGCAGCCAAAAATGAACAAGAAGAGAAAAACACATGAAAAGCTCGCTAGGCTGAAAACCTAAAAGGGCGGCCTAGGCAAAAGTTAGAGCAACCCGGTGAGTTGAAAACCTGAAAAGGTGGCTCGGGTAAAAATTAGGGTCAAGATTTCGGTAGAGTAACTAAAGTTCCCAATGCAAAACTTGCAAACTGAGGCATGTGGACCATGGTTAAACTACCCTCTCAAAGGCAAAGTTGAACGATGTACTTGAGGTCGTGACGTGGGATTAAGGTTCTCACTAGTCTCAGGAATTCACTGGAGGATCCTCGAACCTTCCCTGTTTCTCCTGGCCTTGACCTGTCCTATGTAACTTCATTCCATCCCATCTATTTTCCCCTTTGTCCATTCTCTGTATTCTGTTTGACATACATGAATAAAATTTATCCTTCTTCGATACGTGTTATGAATTGCATTGATCTGATAAAACATTGTGTTTTTATAAAAATAAAATGAAAGAATGGTAAACATTTAAATTCGTAAGGGACAAGACGCTCCCACTACTTGACCTCGTCTTAGACAATCATCACAAAGACTCAGCCAGGCAGGCGCTTCAAAGCTATCATCGCCTCTTGGATTCTCCTCTGTCCATGAGTTATCCTAAGGGCCGCGGTTTCACAGGACCTACCCAGTTTTTGAATGTATCTTTGCACTACTTACCCTTTTTTCTGCAGGTTATTACAACGGACAGTCATGTCGAGCATTGACGCCTCAATCAAGTCCTTTTCCTCAATGGAACCGCAGCTGCCAAAACTAGAATCTTTCAAGTCTTCTCCTTAATCGCCAAAGTTGGCACTCCTCAGAACTCCTTCCTCAAGTCGCCAAAGTTGGCAATTCTCAAAGTCTTCTCCTTAATCGCCAAAGTTGGCACTTCCCAGAACTCCTTCCTCAAATCGCCCAAAGCTGGCACCTCTGAAAGTCTTCTCCTTAATCACCAAAGTTGGCACTTCTCAGAATTCTTCCCCCAAATCGCCGAAATTGGCATTTTTCAAGAAAATCTCTTCTTCAACCCCCAAAGTTGACACTCTTTAGAATCCCTTCCAAATCGCCACAGTTGGCACCTCTCAAAGTCTTTTCCTCAACTGCCGAAGCTGACACTTTTTCAAACTCCCTTCCAAGGATTCTACCTAATACATTCTGACAGTCAAGCGTGTCCCTTCCCAAGCCCAAGGATAGTTTCCAGCAAAAATTCTCTCTCCCAGCAGAATCACCAAACTCTCTCCCGGTGAGCCAAAAATTCAGATCATCTTCTTCCCCCTAATAAGAACTCTTTTCTAATCAGGCTTAACAGGACTCTCCCCAAAGAGCCCCAGTACACTTCTCTCAGTGAATCCACACATACTAGGTGGACTGTAACATCCCAATTTTGAAGTTAAAAACCGAATGGAAAACCAACCATTAAGAATTGATTTCAAAGTAGGAAAATAACTGTTAATTATAATTAACTAACAAGCAGACTTAAACCATTAAAAAGGATACTATAAAATGGAAACTCAACTACCTTAACTTCAGAAACAATAAACTAATTAAATATAGAAGAAGTGATGGCCGAGTGATGGGGTTGAGTGCGCATGGCTGAAGTGGAGCTGCGGGACTCACGCTCTCCCACCCCACTCCCTCTTCCTCGTGCACGCGCATACATATAGGTATATGTGCCCTGGGTCATGGGAGACACACATCTCCTTCTGTTCTCTCTTCTTCTCCGCTCCACTCTTCTTCTCTTCTCCTTCCTTGTTCCTTCATTCCTTCGTCGGCTCTCCTTCTTCTTCTGCCTGGAACTGTTAGTATTCCAGTGAGAAGGCTGTGCTGGAAGCGCCTTAGAGCTACGGGGGAGACGAGCCCGTGGAGGAAAGGAGCAACTCTGGCCCAAGATCAACGCTGAGCTCGAGGGCTGTTGGAGGAGAAGTAACGAAAGGGCGATCGGTCAAGCCTTGCAACTCGAGAAGCCTCTGAACTCTGACAGCAGGTAGGGGGCGCTTTGCATGTCAAGTGTATGGCTTATGACTGGGTCCCGAATGCTTGTTTTAATGTAATATGTTGTGAAATGTGTAGATCAATGCATGGTGATTTACTGATGGTGCATGCAAGTGGTGAGGGTTGTGTGACTTGGTTTACGAGTGCCTGCTAATACTTCTGTGATGCATGTTGTTAAAATCTGAGTTGTTGAGTGAATGTGTGTGTGTTCCCATTATTCCCTAATGTATGAGATATGAATTGATGCGTGATTTCCAGTTTGAATGCCGTGTGGAAAGGTATGCTGACTCTGTTAAAAATGTTAAATGGATGTTCTATAACGTGGTTGCCTATGCTTGCTGTTGTGAGTCATTATGTTAGAAGCAGGTGTTGTTGTAATGGAATGTGGGATTCCGAATGAATCTGAATACCGTGTGAGGGATCGGTTGTAACCAATTGATGGCTGTGTGAAACGTGTCTGGTAAGCTTGGGCATTGTTGTGAATTTGCATGAGATTGCATACGTGAGGTGATTCCCAGATGTCTGACCAGTTCCATGAGGACCCGTGGTAGCCGATGGAGCTAGAGTTGGGTCTCGAGACGTCACGGGGTGACCGGTGCCACACGGAAAGGGCTAGTGGACGGGGTCGGAAGGGCATCTGGAGTCGTATAAGATGAGCTTCAGTCAGATTCTGGTTAGTTCTATGAGGACCCGTGGTAGCCGATGGAGCTAGAGCTGGGTCTCGAGACGTCACGGGGTGACCGGTGCCACACGGAAAGGGCTAGTGGACGAGGGACCGGGAAGGAGTCTGTACTGAGCTCCTTGTCTTAAGTCGGATCCGCATGCATGAGTCTATGAGCATTATTAGTAAGATTATTGTGAATTTCATGGATTAAATGAATTGGGTGAATCCCGACTGAATGAACATACAGGTAATGATACTGTGACCGAGTGCAGTGTGGTGCGGTGTTTGAGAATACATGTCATTGTGCAAATTCCGATTGAATGATGTAGTCTGGCTCTTGTGTTGCTTGGTAGTATATATATATGTATATTGTTATGAATTGAACCTGGTAAATCATATAATTGAGAATTGAGGTAAAGTCCGAGTCAATAGTTGTCACTTTATATGTAAAAGCTCACCCCTGCACCATTTTTCAGTATGTATGCAGGTTGGACGCTGAAGTGATGATAAGTTCCCAGGTCTGAGTGAGGGGTACTCCGACCGCGAGTGTTTATTTTGTATGTGTCATGTTTCGTCAGTTGTAGCCTTGGCCGGCTCGTAATAACAGTGTGGTGTAATGAACATGAATATATATATATATGCGTATAGGTAATTGAGTTATCGTGACCCGAGTGCATGTTTTTATATATATATATGTATCATGTTGATAACAGGTGCTGAGTAATGAATGACGTTAAGGTAATGGGTGTTCCGAGTGCATGATTCTGTACGTACAATATGTTGTATACGAGTGGTCGCGTTATGGGTAGACCGAGGGACGCTGATGGTTAGAATACTGCTCAATTAATGATCTCCGAGTGGACGTAGTTGGGGAGCCAACTCCGAGTGGAACTGCAAATGGCTATGCCTTCTTGTTCGAACGATGATACTTCGATGAACTCTGAGTAAAATACCTTGGATGAACCTGTACTGTGTAAGACCTGATGAGAGGATTCCCGGGTGAAAACGAGGGCGGCCCTTACCGAGTGAAAATGTAAGCAAAAACCGAGTGAGGAAGAGTTCGTATTTCCCGAGCGAAATCATAAATAAATCCCGAGTGAGGCAGAGTTGTGCAGTTGTGCCTCCCGAGTGAAAACCTCGAGTGATTCCCTGCTGAGAGAGGAGTTCAATTAGTGGTTTAGGGTGGATTGGATCCTAAGTGAAAGGTATTGATAATCCGAGTGAAAGATGTATGTCCAAGTGAGTGAGGACTGGTGTCCCCAGTGGTTGGGTTTGAATAAGTCCGAGTGGGACTTGACTTCCTGATTTCCCGAATGAAGTGCGAGCGTGAGGACTCGCCGAGTGAACCTTGTCCATATCCGACTGAGAAATTACCTTGTGTCTGTGTTGGAGGGGCGTTGTGTTGACCTCGCTTAGGCGGTGTCATACCTCGCCCAAGTGACTAGGACGGTTCGCCCAAGCGCGTGGAACCATGCTGAAGCGAGCAGATATCAACATGAGACTCCGCCTATGTACCTCCCTCTTCCGTTGTCGCATTATTATATCTCGCTGGGCGGTGTTGGACATCGCCTGAGTGAGTGGACGTTGTGATTGAGTCCGACCAGGCGTTGTCATACCTAGTTGAGTTGGGCGGAGTGAGTTCGGACCTCTCTTCCTCCACAATCTGCTATCGTACATGTACATCTCCCTTCTCCTTCCCCTTATCTATTTCCTCCTACGGATTGACTAGTGTTACTCGTGGAAAGCTTTCTTTGTGAATTTTCCCTCCATCCGCCGCTACATTACCATACCCCGCCCAGGCGGTATCAGACCCCGCCTGAGTGAGCCAACGATATTATGTAATCCGCCCTGGCGCTGGTGTATTTCATTAAACCAAATGAACCGGTTCCAGTCTTAGCCTTCTGTTATTTGCCATATACGTGTGGATGATCTCTCTCTTCCCTTGCCTTCCTTCTCTTACTATTCCTGCCCGGTACTTCTTGATTGCCTCTGGGAATGGAGTGAAGGGAATGCTGATTGTCTGTTTTAAGCCGCTGTGCTCCGCTGAATACTGGCTGGGTGCTTGTCCTTCCTTGCACTCTGCCCCTTTTGTTATCCGGTTGCCTTATAGTCTACTTGGTTACTTATCTTTGGAAAAATTTTCCCCGTATTGGTTCTTAATTATTTATTAAATTAGGGTGTTACATTTTGGTATCAGAGCAGACCGAAAGGTCCAAGGCCAAGGTATGCTTACCGAGTGTAAGCGGTTGTGTGTTTCCTGACTAAATGGTCATAATTGTTGTGATGTTAGTTGAACCTGATTGATATTGGCTTGTGGATAGGAGGTTGTTCCCTCCTGGTCTGATTGTGTGTGTAACCTGGGGGAATAATATAATATGCTAAGTTATTGAATGTTAGACTGAAAATCCGATCGGTAAGCGGCTCGGTATACTTATCCTTGAATATTGATTACAGGATAAGGGATGACGCATCGCCAAAGCATGGAGGCTATAGCCACAGCGTTTCAACGCTTTGCGGATGTGTTCGAGAGGCAGGGTCAGCCTCGAACAGGGGATGGTCAAGTGCTGGACCGCTTCTTGAAAAGGAAGCCGAGTGAATTTCTAGGAGGACGGAACCCTGAGGCAGCGTTTAAATGGACTCAGGAGCTGGAGAGGATTTTTGGGGGTCTTCGCTGTACCGCAGCCCAGAAGGTAGAGTGTGCAGTGTATATGCTACGAGATGAGGCGGAGAATTGGTGGAAGATAGCCAGAAATCGATTCCCTGGCGATGATACTCAACTAACTTGGAACGAATTCAAGGCATGCTTCTTGGAGAAGTACTTCCCTGACACGATCAGGAGTCGGAAAGAGCTGGAGTTCATGGAGTTGAAGCAAGGGTCCATGACTGTAGAAGAATACGCGACAAGATTTGAGGAGTTGTGCCTATTCTACCTATCCTTCCAACAACCAGGGACGAAGAGTTCGAAGTGTTTGAAATTTGAGAACGGATTGAGGTCGGATATTAAGAGAGCCTGCAGATACCAAGAGGTTAGGAGTTTTCCTGTGTTGGTAAATAAGTGTAGGATATTTGAAGAAGATGACAAGGCCCACTCGGGCCAGAACAGCAGGGCAAGCCTCTCTTTGAGGCCTCAGCACTCTCGCTTCAAGAGACAGAATGACTCCAGTAGGAGCAGACTCCCTTCTAGGCTAGGAGGCAGGGATAATCAAGATCGTCGCGCTGGTAGTCACCCAAAGTACGGCAAGTGTTTTATATGTGGGGGTGATCACTTTGCCCAGGACTGTAAAAAAGGAGATGATGTCGTGTGCTTCCATTGCAATAGAAGAGGGCATATTCGCCCTAACTGCCCGCTGCTGCGACGATCGAATGCTGATGCACCCCGTGGGGGTTTTCGAGAGAGAGACCGCAGAGATGATGGTCGGGGAAACGGTGGCAGAAGCAAAGGAACTGGAGATAACAGGAAATTTGCCCCAAATAACCATGGGAGAAGCGCGGATCGTCCAGCTGCAGGCATAGTTTAAGTCATCGGTACTGAGAAGGTTATACAAGCAAGTGACTAGGTGAAAGGTAAGGATAAACCATTCTGGAAGCCGATTGTTAATAGGCCGTTTTACAACCAAATGTGTACTCGTGGGGTCAGAAATCTACCCCGTTACACCATTTTGTAGTAGTAATCTATATTGCGTCGGTGTGCACACTTATGATGAGCCTTGAAACCAATATGAATTACATGAATATATGGAGTGTTATTTAGAATAACATGATTGAATGAAATCCAATTGAGTGAATGCATGTATATTAACGTTGTGGTTGTAACGCATGCTGTGGTGAATGATATGAATTGTAAGACTGAGTACGAATTTAAGGTTTCGATTGGATGACAACATATACGTTATTGACGGTGAGTATGTCTGTGTATACATATATATATATATATATATATATATATATATATGATATTGCATGGTCTGAGGTGGATAGGATCTAAGGAAGAAGTAATTACGTGGTAAGGATCAGAAACCGACTATTATTACACCATGTTAGGAGGATAGTAGTTGCTACATGACAATCCTCATCACGAGGATTGCACTAAAACCGTGAGTAATGAAGAGGTGTATGATTTTGTATGATTTTTTGTGTGAGTCGGAAGCTTGTAGCCCTTGTACTGCTGCACAGTAGTGGTAAAAACTATATTCCATGATTGTTGCTGTATGACGTGCCCTACATGATGCCTCATGATAATATTAATGTGAATGTGTGCTTATATGTGCATGTGAATTGCCATTGATTCTTGTGAGTAAGAACATTGGTATTGAGACTGACATGAGTTGCATGATGTTGATGTAGATGTATTACTTATGTGCATGAACTGCCATTAACTACCGAGTGAGCTAGTATTAGTTGAGTGAGTTTGGTCCGTGTGAGGCATGCTGCTCTGAGATGACTCTTCCTGCCATGGGTAACGTGGCAGCGTACACGTTGTAGTGACCATGTAATTGTTGTAACCCTATAGGTATGAAACGTCATCCTATAAGTTGGATACAGCAATTCATGAGTCGAGCAGGTGAAGTTGTAACTGCTTATGGTGGTGATGAGTCTTTCAGGCGGTCCCGAGTGATTGTGAGAGTTATATTAAGCGGGTGTTATACGGTTATGTATCAGAATGAAGATAGGGGGTTTGTTTGACCTTAGAATGTTTGCCTCCGAGCGGATTAGAGGTCGTCGGGTACGGATTAGCTACTAAAAAGTTGATTAATTGCTGGGAGGAGAAGGGCGGTCAATCTGTCACTGAAGTTGTAAGTTTTATAGGATTAACCGGGTGGTATTGTAAGCCTAAAGAGGAAAACAGGATCTTAAACCAAACTAAATTACGAAGTGAGGATTTACGCGGGAAGGGATTAGTGTATCCCGAGTGTGTAAAAGTGGGGATAATTCTGAGTGAAGTCTTATGAAGAAGCATTACTGAGTGAGGACTAGAGTGTTCCGAGTATAACCTCATAGAGAGTGCCATTATTAAGTTAAGAGGATAGTATCCGAGCGAAACATTCTGAGTCAGGTGAGATTCGAGTGGTGTGTCTCAGAGTGTATCACTTCCGTTTAGAATGGAACCATGTTGGACGACTCTACGAAGAAAGATGCCGAGTGTAGAATTCTTAATGCCCTTGTGATGTCCAACCGAGTGATCTTCCAGGAGAGAAGTCCTTCTGGTCGGGAAAATGAGACTCCGAGTGAGTGAGTTTCCTAGTGAACGGTCTTCGAGGGTAGTAGATACCTGAGGGAAGGATTTAATTGAAGTCGTACTCAGGTCAGTGTTTAGGGCTGAAGGACTTAAACTCAGGTTTGATTTCGTTATAGACTTGAATTCCAAGCGAACCTGTGCAAGAGGGGAGATCTCCAGGTGAGGATTGCCTTCAGAACCCGAATAATATTTTTGAGTGAGAAACCGAGTGTTTAAACCGAGAGGAATTGGTCAGGAGTGGGTATTTTTGGGGGTCGGTGATGTTGTTTGCCAATTAGATTACTCCCAACTAGTTGGTTAACCCCATAACGTGTCCATGTGATACAATTTTGGGCCTGTCCCTGAACAAGTTACGGTCATACCGAGTGACTCATTTGAGTCGGGAACCCAAGGGTGTAAATACACCAATCGGTGTTGAGAGTATAGGGCCGAACGGCCAAGAAATTAGGAAGTGTCACTACTTGTAATGAATGGACTGAGTTAAAATGAAATAAACTGTACGCTTAGAATTTAATTCCCAAATATATTAAATTCTCTACTGAAGTTGTAATCAGGTAGGGCCTGACTTTTATCTTTTGCGTACTGAATATTATGGTGCGGTCGGTAAACCGCTTGAGTGGTAAATCTTTTTCGAATAAAGTTGTGATTCAGTCGGTGACTGCTTATAGAAGCACAACCGCGTGGTAATTGAACAGCAATCTTCCGAGTGAGGTGCTTGTGGTAAGTTACCGATTGAATTTCGAGGACGAAATTCTTTTGAGAGGGGGAGAACTGTAACATCCCAATTTTGAAGTTAAAAACCGAATGGAAAACCAACCATTAAGAATTGATTTCAAAGTAGGAAAATAACCGTTAATTATAATTAACTAACAAGCAGACTTAAACCATTAAAAAGGATACTATAAAATGGAAACTCAACTACCTTAACTTCAGAAACAATAAACTAATTAAATATAGAAGAAGTGATGGCCGAGTGATGGGGTTGAGTGCGCATGGCTGAAGTGGAGTTGCGGGACTCACGCTCTCCCACCCCACTCCCTCTTCCTCGTGCACGCGCATACATATAGGTATATGTGCCCTGGGTCATGGGAGACACACATCTCCTTCTGTTCTCTCTTCTTCTCCGCTCCACTCTCCTTCTCTTCTCCTTCCTTGTTCCTTCATTCCTTCGTCAGCTCTCCTTCTTCTTCTACCTGGAACTGTTAGTATTCCAGTGAGAAGGCTGTGCTAGAAGCGCCTTGGAGCTGCGGGGGAGACGAGCCCGTGGAGGAAATGAGCAACTCTGGCCCAAGATCAACGCTGAGCTCGAGGGCTGTTGGAGGAGAAGTAACGAAAGGGCGATCGGTCAAGCCTTGCAACTCGAGAAGCCTCTGAACTCTGACAGCAGGTAGGGGGCGCTTTGCATGTCAAGTGTATGGCTTATGACCGGGTCCCGAATGCTTGTTTTAATGTAATATGTTGTGAAATGTGTAGATCAATGCATGGTGATTTACTGATGGTGCATGCAAGTGGTGAGGGTTGTGTGACTTGGTTTACGAGTGCCTGCTAATACTTCTGTGATACATGTTGTTAAAATCTGAGTTGTTGAGTGAATGTGTGTGTGTTCCCATTATTCCCTAATGCATGAGATATGAATTGATGCGTGATTTCCAGTTTGAATGCCGTGTGGAAAGGTATGCTGACTCTGTTAAAAATGTTAAATGGATGTACTGTAACGTGGTTGCCTATGCTTGCTGTTGTGAGTCATTATGTTAGAAGCAGGTGTTGTTGTAATGGAATATGGGATTCCGAATGAATCTGAATGTCGTGTGAGGGATCGGTTGTAACCCATTGATGGCTGTGTGAAACGTGTCTGGTAAGCTTGGGCATTGTTGTGAATTTGCATGAGATTGCATACGTGAGGTGATTCCCAGATGTCTGACCAGTTCCATGAGGACCCGTGGTAGCCGATGGAGCTAGAGTTGGGTCTCGAGACGTCACGGGGTGACCGATGCCACACGGAAAGGGCTAGTGGACGGGGTCGGAAGGGCATCTGGAGTCGTATAAGATGAGCTTCAGTCAGATTCTGGTTAGTTCCATGAGGACCCGTGGTAGCTGATGGAGCTAGAGCTCGGTCTCGAGACGTCACGGGGTGACCGGTGCCACACGGAAAGGGCTAGTGGACGAGGGACCGGGAAGGAGTCTGTACTGAGCTCCTTGTCTTAAGTCGGATCTGCATGCATGAGTCTATGAGCATTATTAGTAAGATTATTGTGAATTGCATGGATTAAATGAATTGGGTGAATCCCGACTGAATGAACATACAGGTAATGATACTGTGGCCGAGTGCAGTGTGGTGCGGTGTTTGATGTAGTCTAGCTCTTGTGTTGCTGGGCAGTATATATATATGTATATTGTTATGAATTGAACCTGGTAAATCATATAATTGAGAATTGAGGTAAAGTCCGAGTCAATAGTTGTCACTTTATATGTAAAAGCTCACCCCTGCACCATTTTTCAGTATGTATGCAGGTTGGACGCCGAAGTGATGATAAGTTCCCAAGTCCGAGTGAGGGGTACTCCGACCGCGAGTGTTTATTTTGTATGTGTCATGTTTCGTCAGTTGTAGCCTTGGCCGGCTCGTAATAACAGTGTGGTGTAATGAACATGAATATATATATATATATATGTATCATGTTGATAACAGGTGCTGAGTAATGAATGACGTTAAGGTAATGGGTGTTCCGAGTGCATGATTCTGTATGTACAATATGTTGTATACGAGTGGTCGCGTTATGGGTAGACCGAGGGAC
Organism: Clitoria ternatea; assembly: GCA_037962975.1. Classification (NCBI taxonomy): domain Eukaryota; kingdom Viridiplantae; phylum Streptophyta; class Magnoliopsida; order Fabales; family Fabaceae; genus Clitoria; species Clitoria ternatea. Next base: position 101,206,222 of record CM075673.1, on the reverse strand, counting down.
GCTGATGGTTAGAATACTGCTCAATTAATGATCTCCGAGTGGACGTAGTTGGGGAGCCAACTCCGAGTGGAACTGCAAATGGCTATGCCTTCTTGTTCAAACAATGATACTTCGATGAACTCTGAGTAAAATACCTTGGATGAACCTATACTGTGTAAGACCTGATGAGAGGATTCCCGGGTGAAAACGAGGGCGGCCCTTACCGAGTGAAAATGTAAGCAAAAACCGAGTGAGGAAAAGTTCGTATTTCCCGAGCGAAATCATAAATAAATCCCGAGTGAGGCAGAGTTGTGCCTCCCGAGTGAAAACCTAGAGTGATTCCCTGCTGAGAGAGGAGTTCAATTAGTGGTTTAGGGTGGATTGGATCCTAAGTGAAAGGTATTGATAATCCGAGTGAAAGATGTAAGTCCGAGTGAGTGAGGACTGGTGTCCCGAGTGGTTGGGTTTGAATAAGTCCGAGTGGGACTTGACTTCCCGATTTCCCGAATGAAGTGCGAGCGTGAGGACTCGTCGAGTGAACCTTGTCCATATCCGACTGAGAAATTACCTTGTGTCTGTGTTGGAGGGGCGTTGTGTTGACCTCGCTTAGGCGGTGTCATACCTCGCCCAAGTGACTAGGACGGTTCGCCCAAGTGCGTGGAACCATGCTGAAGCGAGCAGATATCAACGTGAGACTCCGCCTATGTACCTCCCTCTTCCGTTGTCGCATTATTATATCTCGCTGGGCGGTGTTGGACATCGCCTGAGTGAGTGGACGTTGTGATTGAGTCCGACCAGGCGTTGTCATACCTAGTTGAGTTGGGCGGAGTGAGTTCGGACCTCTCTTCCTCCACAATCTGCTATCGTACATGTACATCTCCCTTCTCCTTCCCCTTATCTATTTCCTCCTACGGATTGACTAGTGTTACTCGTGGAAAGCTTTCTTTGTGAATTTTCCCTCCATCCGCCGCTACATTACCATACCCCGCCCAGGCGGTATCAGACCCTGCCTGAGTGAGCCAACGATATTATGTAATCCGCCCTGGCGCTGGTGTGTTTCATTAAACCAAATGAACCGGTTCCAGTCTTAGCCTTCTGTTATTTGCCATATACGTGTGGATGATCTCTCTCTTCCCTTGCCTTCCTTCTCTTACTATTCCTGCCCGGTACTTCTTGATTGCCTCTGGGAATGGAGTGAAGGGAATGCTGATTATCTGTTTTAAGCCGCTGTGCTCCGCTGAATACTGGCTGGGTGCTTGTCCTTCCTTGCACTCCGCCCCTTTTGTTATCCGGTTGCCTTATAGTCTACTTGGTTACTTATCTTTGGAAAAATTTTCCCCGTATTGGTTCTTAATTATTTATTAAATTAGGGTGTTACATGGACCCCAGATTCCCCCTTCCCAATCAAGGGGCAACGCCCCAAGCCATCAATCCTTCTCCAGTGAAACTACACTTCCCAAACAAATCAAACTGGGGCATCACCCCAGGATCATTTCCCCTCACTCAAGCGGCAGCTCCCCAAGGTTTCGAGATAGATAGTTCAAACTGGGGCATCTCCCCAGGTTCTTTCTGCTTCATCCAAGGAAACAGTACCCCAAATCACCAAATCCTTCCTAGACAACTCGAACTGGGGCATCTCCCCAAATTTCTTCTGTTCCAGTCAAGGGGTAGTTCCCCAAGGTTCCTTCAAACCATGTCAAACTGGGGCATCTCCCCAGATTTCTTTTGTTCATCCAAGGGGTAGTTCCCCAACAACCTTCAAATCATCTCAAACTGGGGCATCTCCCCAGATTTCTTCTGTTCCAGTCAAGGGGTAGTTCCCCAAGATTCCTTCAGTCATGTCAAACTGAGGTATCGCCAAGAGCCTTTAAGTCTAGTGAGTTAATTTGGACGAGACGTCCTGTTAGCTCCTCCAATCTCTGCATTTCCAATCGCCTATTCAGGCACCCTTTCATTTCCAGCCGCCTATTCAGGCACCCTTTACTTTCCAGTCGCCTATTCAGGCACCCTTTACTTTCCAGTCGCCTATTCAGGCACCTTTTACTTTCCATCCGCCTATTCAGGCACCCTTTACTTTCCATTCGCCTATTCAGGCACACTTTACTTTCCATTCGCCTATTCAGGCATCCTTTACTTTCCAGTCGCCTATTCAAGCACCCTTTACTTTCCAGTCGCCTATTCAGGCACCCTTTACTTTCCAGTCGCCTATTCAGGCACCCTTTACTTTCCAGTCGCCTATTCAGGCACCTTTTACTTTCCATTCGCCTATTCAGGCACCCTTTACTTTCCATTCACCTATTCAGGCACACTTTACTTTCCATTCGCCTATTCAGGCATCCTTTACTTTCCAGTCGCCTATTCAGGCACCCTTTACTTTCAGTCGCCTATTCAGGCACCCTTTACTTTCCAGTCGCCTATTCAGGCACACTTTACTTTCCATTCGCCTATTCAGGCACCCTTTACTTTCCATTCGCCTATTCAGGCACCTTTTACTTTCCATTCGCCTATTCAGGCACCCTTTACTTTCTATTCGCCTATTCAGGCACCCTTTAGTTTCCATTTGCCTATTCAGACACCCTTTAATTTCCAGTCGCCTAGTCAGGCACCCTTTATTTTCCAGTCGCCTATGTAGGCACCCTTTACCTTCCAGTCTACCAGGGGTCAATCCCGATCTTCTCACCTCCTGTTAACTGAAATAATTTTTCCCGGTTCATGCAGAACTCAAAAAAAAAAAACAAAACAAAACAAAACAAAAAAAGAGAGACAGATGTGGAAAAGAGGAAAAGGTCACAACAACTCATGATTGCCAATACCGTCGGACGCCATACCTATTGAGAGGTCCCTACATCGGTGTTCATATCTTTACTTCCTTTTCACCTCAAAAACACGAAAAGCTTCGTGTTTCTCTTGTGAAAAAGAAGTAAAGAGGGGCATCTGTGAACACCTATTTCGGTCCGACATAAGTGGAAAGCATCTCGGAGAAAGGACTGAGCTTCAATTTTAACTAATCCTTCTGGCTATAATATTTCTGAATGAAAAAATGGCTATTTCCGAGTGAAAATGGCTATTTCCGAGTGAAAAGGGTTATTTCCGAGTGAAAATACTAGTCAGCCATGTCCGAGTGCAGTTTCCGAGTGGGATGTCTCAGAATGACAAGTTTCCGAGTGGACTTCAAGTGTGGGAGTTACTTTCGAACTAAAAGAAGGCTCTGAGTCAAGTTCCATGGGACCGATTGATAATTTCCTAGTAGAATGTCTCCGATCGAGTCATTCCCGAGTGAGCCGCTTCCAAGGAAGTTGCCTCCGAATAGAGAAAAGGCTCCGAGTAAACTCTCTCAAAAGTTCCAAATTCTGATTGAAACCATTCCGAGACTGACTCCTGAATGAGTACATCCGAATGGATAATTGCTGATTGAAGCTGTTCTGATTGAATTACTTCTGACCTAACCAATTCCGATTGAATGCTTCAAGCAGTGCCATTTCCGGACAAAGTAACGCCCAGTGAAGCAAGTCCGATTAAACAAAGGTCTTTCGCTCAAGCGACTCTGGCTACGCTCGAGCGAGAACATTCACTCAGGAGTCTGACTTGCTTTTCACTCAGAAGTCGCTTGAGCGAAAGACCTTTGTTTAATCGGACTTGCTTCACTCGGCGTTAATTTGTCTGGAAATGGCACTGCTTGAAGCATTCAATCGGAATTGGTTAGGTCAGAAGTAATTCAATCAGAACGGCTTCAATCAGCAATTATCCATTCGGATGTACTCATTCAGGAGTCGGTCTCGGAACGGTTTCAATCAGAATTTGGAACTTTTGAGAGAGTTTACTCAGAGCCTTTTCTCTGTTCGGAGGCAACTTCCTTGGAAGCGGCTTACTCGGGAATGACTCGATCGGAGACATTCTACTCGGAAATTATCAATCGGTCCCATGGAACTTGACTCAGAGCCTTCTTTTAGTTCGAAAGTAACTCCCACACTTGAAGTCCACTCGGAAACTTGTCATTCTGAGACATCCCACTCAGAAACTGCAATCGGACACGGCTGACTAGTATTTTCACTCGGAAACAACCCTTTTCACTCGGAAATAGCCATTTTCACTCGGAAATAGCCATTTTTTCATTCAGAAATATCATAGCCAGAAGGATTAGTTAAAATTGAAGCTCAGTCCTTTCTCCGAGATGCTTTCCACTTGTGTCGGACCGAAAGAGGTGTTCACACAAGTGGTTTGGACCTTTTCTAGTTAAAGAAGTTAGACCTTTGACAGGGCCCGCAAGCGCACGGGTTATGTCACGTAATATAGAAGATTATCGTTCTCCATAGGGACTATTTTCAAAGTACCAGCATATTGAAATTTAATTATCCATGTCGCAACCTGAATCGCGACGGCGCGGCGAGAGAGAGAGAATGAGTGGAATGAAACAGGGAGTCGCCACCAACATTTTTATCCATAGGAAAAACATTGGAAAAAAACTAGGTTCAGTAAAGCACTGGTTAAAAATTGAGATTCAAGTTCGGGAGTCGGTTACGAGTAGGGAAGGTATTAGCACCCTACATCGCCTGTCAAAAACAGTACCAAGATTGAAAATGCGCAACATAAATAGCCTTACAAAAGATGGTTTATTTCTTCCCTTTCATTGTTGTATTTTTTATTTAAAGACGACAAAATGGAGTGAGAGAACTGTACAAACATAGAATGTCGAAGCGAGGTCAATGGGGCACTTCATCCGGATTAAACTCGACTTCGATATGAGACAGAGAGGGGAAAAGAATGCTAATAAGGCGTCACGCCTAAATTATACATCCTCGAATAAAAAAATAGGGATAGGGAAGAGATAAGCGGGACGTCTCGTCCTAAGTATCCCTTCCCTATGAATTATGGCGAGGCTTAAGCAAAAACTAGGGGGAAACCAACAAGACATCACGTCTAAATTGATTTTCACGGAAGTAACCAAAAAAGACCATTTATGAAAGAAACATGAAAGTAAGGAAATAAATCAGCAAAAAGGAATAAGAGAGATGGGCCTGACAGGAATTGAGATCCTGCTCCTACGTATTATTGAATTATCAAGAAATCAGGGTTACGTAGTTCTGAATGTTTTTCTTTTAGGAAAAGACTTGGGAGATGATGATGGATATCACTGAGGTGGGGAACTCGTACAAGGCGAAGTTCTTCGCACGTGTACGAATCCTAAAGAGGTTGTGTAGACGGGAGTGCTCCCGTATGACACTGTTTAAAAATGATTTGTTTCCTTTTATTGATTTTTATTTAGATTTGAAAGAAAACATAGGAAGCATTTATTTCCCTTTATTATATTTTACTATGAAACGAAAGGAGAAAGGTAGCAGAAGCTACAAAAGAGAAAGGGAAACAATAAATTCTGAAAACAGAGGGAAAAATTGAGTGAAAACCGAGTGGGAGAAAACCGAGTGTGAAAGAAGGAAAAACCGAGTGAAAATGGCAAAAACCGAGTGGAAATGGAAGAAACTGAGCAAAAAATGAAATACCGAGTGAGAGCAGTAACTTACCGTGTGAGAAGTGAGATACCGAGTGAGACAGTGAGTACCGAGTGAGACAGTGAGAAGAGGGACGGTGTTGGAGTTGAGTGGAAGGGACGGAGTGGGCTGATGAAGAGGAATATTGGGCGATGTTGGTTAGAAGGGAGAGTACGGAGTTGGCTGATGGAGAGAGGAAGAAGGAGAAAGGAATGGTAAGGGCGCTGGATAGAGGAAGGAGGAGAAGGGAATGGTGAGGGTCTGCGCAGTGTATATGGTGTGTGTGTATCTGTAAGGGCTGAAAGCTTCAGCCCCTTGCCTATTTATAGGCTGGTTTGAGTGGAAGGCCAGCTCAGGCTTCCACTTCCGAGTGGAATGCCAGCTCAGGCCTCCACTCAGAGTGAAGTGGGGGACAACGGCTGGGTGGGAATTTTTAATTCCCCCCACTTCCACCCCTGTTTGCCACTTGTCCGCCACCCCCAGGATTCCTGGATCCACTTGGGTGGTGGAATCCAAGTCAGCACGGTCTAACAGGGGGACCTGGTGGGAATCCGAGTGAGAATGGAAGAATTCCGAGTGAGAATATTGGAAATCCGAGTGTAAATGACTCGGATCACCCTCTCAGTCAATTCTGAGTGGGAAAAGGGGAAAAATCCGACTGGGAAAAGGCCCCTTTTATGCTAAAGAAATCATGTTGGTGTTGTGCAATTGGATTGAGTGGGAAATTAAAGAAATTGAGTTAGAACCGAGTGAAAACTGACTCGGATTCCATCTCCTCTCCACAATCCGAGTGACCAATGACTCGGAACCGACTGAAATAGGTGAAGTGTGACTCGGAGATGAGAGAAAGATGACTCGGGAACGGGTAAAAAGTGGCTCGGTGAAGGTTTGAAGTAGGGTGGAAATGGGGGCTCGGAATTTGATTAGCCAAAAGGACTCGGGAAAGGTGGCTGACTGACTGAAGTGTCACTCGGAAACCGATTGGAACTTGGCTCAGGAGTGGGCGAGAAAAGAATGACACGGAACCGACTGAAAATGGGTCAGAAATCGAGTGAAATGACTCATTCGGTGCTGGCTGGAAATGCTTCACTCGGTTCTGACTAAGAAGCAGCTCTCGGTTCTGATTGAAAGGGCAACACTCAGAATTCTTTTCAGCTCGGATGTATTTCTGATTGAAGCATCCACTCGGATTTTCTTCAAAAGAGATATAGAACTTCACTGCTTGAAGGATCAACTCGGAACCGACCTTGTGAGCTCTTAATCCAAATGGAATTTGGGCATTTTCACTCGGATTTTGCCTATCTTCTACTCAGAAATTGGAAGTTTGGCTATTTTAATTCGGATCTCCTTCCAACCGAGTGATACTCACTCGGATTTACTCCAATCAGTAGTCAGTTCCTTTTTCCACTCGGATTTGTTGCAGTAGGGGATCTTCCGCTCGGATTCTCCTCTAACAGGGTCATTTTTCACTCGAAATTGGCATTCTTTGCGATCAGGGCTTGTAAACTGGCATTTTCTCTCGGAATACATCTGAAAGGGAATTATCCACTCGGATTTACATCTAATCTGAGTCATTTCACTCAGATTTAAACTCAACAGGTCATACTCCACTCGGACATGCCCAAATCTGAGTAGTTTCACTCGGATTTTCTCCATTCTGAGTAATTTCACTCGGATTTAACTCATTCTGAGTGATTTCACTCGGATTTGATCCAACAGGAGTATATTCCACTCGGAAACGACTCATTCTGAGTGATTCCACTCGGATTCAACTTTGTTGACGTCATTCCATTCAGACTTCTCTTGAAAATGGGCATAATCCACTCGGACTGGCTTGGCAGGGAAGCTATCCACTCAGATTCAACTTCAACAGCGGAGCATTTCACTCGGAAATAACTCATTCTGAGTGATTCCACTCGGATTTCATCATTTTTGAGTCATTCCACTCGGAAATGGTTTACTTTGACTCAGATTTGACCATTTTTGAGTTTTTTCACTTGGATTTATCTCCACCAGGGCTGTATTTCACTCGGAAATGCTTTAACCTGAGTCATCCTGTTCAGATGTGATCATTTTTTAGTCATTCCAATCGGATTTGTCTCCAACAGGGCTGTATTTCACTTGGAAAAGCTTCATTCTGAGTTATTTTGCTCTGTTCTGATTATTTTGGAGTCATTCTTTTCAAATTTGACCATTCTGAATTAGAATTCAGTATAAAAAGATTCATTCCACTTGGACCGGACCAAAAGAGGTGTTCACAGATGCCCCTCTTTACTTCTTTTTCACAAAAGAAACATGAAGCTTCTGTGTTTTTGAAGTGAAAAAGAAGTAAAGATATGAACACCGATGTAGGGGGCCAAGTGGGACCTCTTGATCGGTATAGCGACTGATGGTGTGGGCAATCACGAGTCAGTCTGACCTTTCTTCTTTAAAGACGAGCATTTTCCTCTTCCGTTTCACTTTTCTCTTCTTCTTCTTCTTCTTTTTTTTGTTTTTTTTTGTTTTTTGTTTTTTTTTGTTTTTGTCCTAAATCTGGAAAAAAGAAGTGAAGCAGTGCTCTAATTTTTAGCAAGAAGCGGTTAACTGGGAATTATCCTTTGAATGACATGAAGCAGAAGGGTGCCTCATTCGACGACCGGGAGAAAAAGGATGCCTTCTTTGGTGACTGAAAGGTAAAAGGATGCCATTTGTTCGACGACAGGAAAGTAAAGGTGCCATTTGATCGGCGACAGGAAAGTAAAGGGGTGCCATTTGATCGGCGAAAGTAAAGGTGCCATTTGATTGGCGACAGGAAAGTAAAGGTGCCATTTGATCGGCGACAGGAAAGTAAAGGGGTGCCATTTGATCGGCGAAAGTAAAGGTGCCATTTGATCGGCGACAGGAAAGTAAAGGGGTCATTTGATCGGTGACAGGAAGATAAAGATTGGGGGAACTAACAGGACGTCTCGTCCGAATTAGCTCACTGTTGATAGGAAATGTGAAGGTTGGGGTTGACACTCGGTTGCCATGACTACGGGTTCTTGGGGAACTGCCCCTTGAATGCAGGAGAATGAATCTGCGGGATGTCCCAGTTTGACATGACTGTGGATTAAATCTTGGGGAACTGCCCCTTGAATGAAAGAATAAACCCGGGGAGATGCCCCAGTTTGACATGATTGGATGAAATCTTGGGGAACTACCCCTTGAATAAGAGAATAAACCCGGGGAGATGCCCCAGTTTGACATGATTGGATGAAATCTTGGGTAACTGTCCCTTGACTGAAAGAAGAATCTGGGGAGATGCCCCAGTTTTGGGTTGACTAGGAAGTGTAGTCCCACTAGGGAAGGATTTGGGAAGTGTAGTTTTTGGCGATTATGGTTCCACTGGGGGAGAAAATTTGGTGATTCAGGGTAATGCCCCTTTTGGTGAAAGAGAATGGACTTGGGGTTTACTGCGGACATGCCGAAGGTCTGCTGAGGAGAGAGTTGGGCAACTACGCATCTCGGGGATCATAGTTCCTGGCCATCCGTTAACAGAGAAACGCGAAACTAATTAAAAACTTACAGGCGGACTCCCTTGGCGACAGGCGTTGAAGTAACTCATGGCCAAAATAATTATTACTTCTGACTTCATTGAGGTTGTTTCGCAGAGCTGGTTGAGCTTGCTTGAGGTAAGATTTGGCAACGGTGTCCACTTCGTTCCCCATAACTTTGTGTTTTCGTTCTTCTCAAAACTCATTTTTTTTAAGAAATTCTTTTTAGGCAAAACTTATTTATTCATTCTAGTCATGAACACATGTGAGAAGAAGGGAAACTTTTTATTTAGGAACAAAAGATATGTACAGGTGACAATAATAATGCAAAAATATGACAAGGTGTGAGGAGTTGATGGTAAGGATGGAAGGGAAGGCCTTTTAGATCCTCCATCGATTTCCTGAGAGCGACAAGATTCCTGGTCTTTTCCATGATTTCCTATTTATCTTCTGATTTTGCTTTCGAGGGCGTGACTTGACAATGGCTTCGATGTTCTAGACCCATCCCCTTGTCTGTGACTTGGAAAATTGGCATTGCAGTGTTGAATCCATAGGGTGTGAATTTGTTTGGGCCGCTTTCTTAGGATTTTTGACCCCACCAATTGCTCTAACTTTTGCCTAGGTTGCCTTTTCAGGTTTTCAACCTAGCGAGCGCCCTTTTTTTTTTTTTACGCATAGTATCTTCACACTGCGTCCGCGTTTATAGGTATTGGTAGATCTTCCCCATCCATGTTGGTGAGTATGAGAGCACCTCCGGAAAAAGCTTTCTCCACGACATACGGCCCTTCGTAGTTAGGAGTCCATTTGCCTCGGTGATCTTTATGCATTGACAAAACCTTCTTGAGCACCAAGTCTCCCTCTTGGAACTGTCGGGATCGTACTTTCTTTTCAAACGCTCGCTTCATACGCCTTTGATATAGTTGACCATGGCAGAGGGCACTCAATCTTTTACTATCAATCAGATTTAATTGGTCATGTCGAGTCTGGATCCATTCAGCCTCAACCAATTCGGCTTCCATGATTACTCGGAGGGAAGGAATCTCCACTTCAAAAGGCAGGACTGCTTCCATGCCATAAACTAAAGAGAATGGAGTTGCCCCAGTCGAGGTCCGGACTGAGGTACGATAACCGTGCAGAGCAAAAGGAAGCATTTCGTTCCAGTCTTTATAGGTTACCACCATTTTCTGTATTATCTTCTTGATATTCTTGTGTGCTGCCTCGACTGCCCCATTCATTTTTGGGTGGTATGGAGAGGAATTATGGTGGGAGATCTTAAAGCTCTCACAAGGCTCCTTCATCATTTTGTTGTTCAGGTTTGTACCATTGTCTGTGATGATTTGACTCGGTAGGCCGTACCGACATATCAACTGACGCTTGACGAATTTAACAACAACACCTTTAGTTACCTTAGTGTATGAAGCTGCTTCCACCCATTTTGTGAAGTAATCAATGGCTACCAAAATGAAACGATGGCCGTTTGAAGCCTTTGGTTCAATGGGACCAATGACATCCATGCCCCACATCGAAAAAGGCCATGGTGCTGACAAAACATTTAGAGATGACGGGGGTGCGTGAATATGATCAGCATATATTTGGCACTTATGACATCTCCGAGCATAGGCGAAGCAGTCTGCTTCCATGGTCATCCAAAAATAACCAGCCCTTAAGATTTTCCTTGACATGGCGTGCCCATTGATGTGGGTTCCGAAAGATCCCTCGTGGATATCCCTCATGATTCTATTTGCTTCAGCGGTATCAACACAGCGAAGAAGGATAGAATCATGGTTTCTTTTGTAAAGCACCTCTCCATTTAAGAAAAATCCCATGGCGAGCCGTCGCAGGGTTCTTTTGTCATTTTCTGTGGCATTGTCAGGGTATTCTTGCCTCTGGATATACCTCTTGATATTGTGATACCAAGGTTTTCCATCCGACTGTTATTCGACTACTTGGCAGTATGCGGGCTCATGACGCCTTTCTACCTCGATGAGGGGCACGTCATAGTCATTGTTTACTTTGAACATTGAAGCAAGAGTGGCCAAAGCGTCAGCCATTTGATTATCTTCCCGAGGAACATGATGAAAAGAAATCTCTTCGAAATCTCTGATCGTTTCCATAATATGGGCGTGATAGGGGAGAAGCTTGCTATCTCTGGTTTCCCACTCACCTTTCAACTGGTGGACGACTAAAGCAGAGTCTCCGTAGACTTCCAGTGTTCTTACTTTCATATCCAATGCCGCTTGAATCCCTAAGGAGCATGCCTCATATTCAGCGACATTGTTGGTACAATCGAAACATAGCCTGGCGCAGACAGGGATGAACTCTTTCTTTGGTGAAATCAAAATGGCTCCGATTCCATGTCCCAAAGCATTAGAAGCTCCATCGAATCTTAAAATCCATTTCTCCTTGTTTCTGCCTTCTTCTTCGTCGGACAATGCTAAAATATCCTCGTCTGGGAAGTTGAATGGTATTGGTTGGTAATCACTTACGGGTTGATGGGCTAGGTAGTCAGCCAAAGCGCTTCCTTTTATGGCTTTCTGAGTGACATATGTTATGTCGTACTCAGTTAGCAGCACTTGCCATCGAGCAATCCTTCCGGTTAGGGCTGGCTTCTCAAAGATGTACTTGATAGGATCCATCTTAGAGACTAGCCAGGTAGTGTGACTCAACATGTATTGCCTTAAACGCTTCACAGCCCATGCTAACGCGCAACAAGTTCGTTCTAATGCGGAGTATCGCATTTCGCAATCAGTGAACTTTTTGCTTAGGTAATATATGGCATGTTCTTTCTTCCCCGTTTCATCGTGCTGACCCAATACGCAGCCCATGGACTCATCCAGTACCGTCATGTATAAAATCAGTGGTCTCCCAGGGGTTGGTGGTACCAATATTGGTGGTTCTTTCAAGTACTGCTTAATCTTCTCAAAAGCCGTTTGGCAGTCCTCATTCCATTGCCCCAGTTGGTTCTTGCGGAGTAGCTTGAAGATCGGCTCGCAGGTCGATGTCAATTATGAAATAAATCGAGCGATGTAGTTTAATCTTCCCAAGAACCCCCTGACTTCTTTTTCTGTGCAAGGAGGTGGCATTTCTAGGATTGCCCTGACCTTGTCGGGATCCATTTCAATTCCTTTCTTGCTTACAATGAAACCCAACAGTTTGCCTGACCTTGCGCCAAACGTGCACTTGGCAGGATTCAATCTAAGCTTAAACCTTCTCAACCGTTCAAACAATTTCCTTAAGTCGCGGACATGATCTTCCTCGGTTCTGGATTTTGCAATGATGTCATCCACATAGACCTCTATTTCCTTGTGCATCATATCGTGGAATAAAGTGACCATTGCTCTCTGATAAGTTGCCCCTGCGTTCTTCAAACCAAAGGACATTACTTTGTAACAGAAAGTACCCCACAAAGTAACGAACGTGGTTTTTTCCATGTCTTCGGGCGCCATTTTAATCTGATTGTACTCGGAGAAACCATCCATGAAAGAGAAAATGGAGTGCTGGGCTGTGTTATCGACCAACATATCGATATGTGGAAGAGGAAAATCGTCTTTAGGGCTGGCCCTGTTTAGATCTCGATAGTCCACACACATCCGCACTTTTCCATCCTTCTTCGGGACCGGGACTATGTTGGCTACCCATTATGGATATTTGGCTACGGCCAAGAAACCGGCTTCGAATTGTTTTTTGACCTCTTCCTTGATCTTGAGAAGCATTTCCGGTTTTATTCTTCGCAGCTTTTGCTTAATTGGTGGACACTCTAGTTTCAGAGGCAATCTATGTTCCACTATGCTGTTATCCAACCCTGGCATATCTTGATATGACCAAGCAAACACATCCCGAAATTCCCGGAGCAGTTCAATCAATTCATCTTGCTGGTTTTTACTCAGGAAGGTGCCTATCTTGATCATTTTATCTTCTCCTTCACCTCCAAGGTTGATGATTTTAATTTCCTCCCGATGTGGGCGGATCTCCTTATCCTCTTGTTCCAATAATCTCGTCAATTCAGATGAGGGTCCAAAGTCTTCCTCACTTTCCTCGTAGACGCAATCATTTGGATAAACAGGGTCATGAAATAAATCCAGGTTTTTATCGTTCTCAGGGAAATCATTTTTGGATCTGCATTCGGGTTATATTATAAAGTGAAAAGAGAAGCAAACAAGTGAAAGGTTTAAGAAACAGAGAATGCACAAAGATGAGGTGATGGGGAATAAAAATGTGTTCATTGATTTTCAAAAACAAAGTAAACAAGTTTTGCCCTTATTACAAAATGGGTCCCGGAGCCTTGGGCATAGCAAGGGGACCACCAAATTATGAAATACAGTGATTACTCTGATAGAACGTTAATGGTTGTAGGGAACTCCATGATTTCCCAATTGCTCAGCTCTTGATCTGGATGGCAAGCATAAACCAGCTCCACATTGAGGTCAGGCTCATTCTCCACCATGGAAACTTGATCCAGATATATCACTCCGGCACTCTTAAATCTCTGATAGAGATCGCAGATAGGGATTCTTGCAGTGTTGATCTCTTGACCAGTAAGACGAGCAACTCTCCTCCCCTTCTTTTCCTCTTCAACCCTTTTCTTATCCGTCACAGTGGGCTTATATCCCAAGCCATATCTGTTTTTGTTTTCCGGGAGACTCACCGGTTGGGTTCTGCCTTCTAAATCCCGCCCCAATCCTTTTCTGGGTTGGTACCCTTTCCGCAACATGTTCAGCGTCACCATTAGAGGTACGTTGGGGAAAGACATCTTTACAACGCTTGTTGCATTAGCAATCTCCAAGGCTTGGAAGGATGTTTCAAGGGCTTCCTCGGTGACCTCGATGTACGGAGTGGATATGGGTTTGCTGACCAAAAGGTCCTCCTCCCCAGAAACAGTCACCAACTTGTTGTCGATGATGAATTTTAGTCTTTGATGCAGCGTGGAGGGGACCACCCCTGCCGAATGGATCCACGGTCGTCCTAATAAACAGCTGTAGGCGGGCGCAATATCCATTACTTGGAAGAGTACCTGGAAAGTACAGGGCCCGACTTGTATAGGCAATTCAATTTCTCCAACGACTTCCCTACGTGTCCCATCAAAAGCCCGCACAACCATAGAGCTAGGCCTCATGTATGTTCCGTCGAAAGGCAATTTTGCCAACATGGATTTTGGCATGACGTTCAGAGAAGATCCATTATCCACAAGTACTTTTGCCAGGATATAATCCCGACATTTCACAGAAATATGGAGGGCTTTGTTGTGCCCCCTTCCTTCAATAGGTACTTCCTCATCTGTGAAGGTCAAGTAATTATTGGCAACGATATGCCCCACTATGCCCCCAAATTGTTCGACGGGTAAATCATGCTTCACGTGCGCCTCACTCAACACCTTTATCAACGTGTTTCGATGTGGTTCAGAACTCATTAGCAAAGACAACAGGGAAATTTTCGCAGGGGTGTGGTTCAATTGGTCCAACACCTGGTAGTCACTATGGCGAATAAACTTCAGGAATTCCTGGGCCTCCTCTTCAGTCACAGCCCCCTTTGTTTCACCAGAGGCTACTTCTTTTCCAGTTTTTCCTTCTCCGGTAGTCTTGCCTTGTTTGGGCTCAAGTGGTGTATATATCCTTCCACTCCGTGTCATTCTTCCCACTCCGGTTATATTTGTAATAGAGGAGGATGGTATGGAGTTGACCGCCTCTGGATTGGTGACGACCACATCTGTATTGTACCTCCATGGCACAGCGTGGGAACTTTGGAAGGGGAAAGGGGTTGGTGCCCTTACTGTGAAGACAGTCTTGGCAGGAGCCGAAGCCGCTGGCGTATCCTTGTTATAGTATACGACCAGGGGTTTCGGAACTCGTGCCTTACCCTGTTCCTGTACCATATTTATTTGTCCTTCACGGTGCCTACAGACCTCTACGACTCGAGCATTCATGAGTCTTTGAAGGGTTTCCTGGAAGTCCCTTCGTTTTACGGACTGGAGGTCATTATGCTCTTCACCCCACAACCCTTCTATTAATCCCATCTTCAGCATATGGGAGTGTATTGTTTCCAAAGGCATTTGGATGTCTTCTACTTTGGAAATGCAATCTTCATCCCTCTCTATTGCGTTGACATCCGATCCTTTATGGTTTGGAAGGGGATTAGTTGTTACGCTTGGGCTCCCTTCTTTGAAGCTTATCCAGTCGGCCCGAATTAGGTCCCTTACCTTGAACTTCAGTGCCAAGCAGTTCTCAGTAGAATGTCCCGGTGCACCGGCGTGGTAATCACACCGTGCGTTCGGGTCATACCCTCTAGGATATGGCGGCTGAAGTGGCTTTAGAGGGCAGGGTACTACCATCGTGTTTTCGATGAGGTAAGGGAGAAGCTCTGTGTAAGTGATGGGAATTGGATCAAATTGCGGTGGGGCACGGTCGTTGTTTTGCCTTCTCTGATTTGGATTCGGCGGGTTCATTTGTGGCTGCTGGTACGGAGCTTGTGGTGGTTGATATGGTGCCTGTAGGGGTGCAGGCGGTCGCATGGCAGGTGGGCAGAAATGTGGTGGATGTGGTGTTTGAACGGCGGCCACATATGGATGTGGTGTATTATGATAGGTTGACGGAAAGGCGACCGGGGTGGGTGGCCTCGGCTGGTTTCTTCCCTGATTATGGGAGATCAGTTTAGTCTCTCCCTCTCTTCTCTTTCCTTCCCCATGGGAGGGTCTTCTTGCTGCATTAACCCCAGCTGGGCCTCGGGCGATCTTCCCTGTCTGGAGGCCATTTTCTATTCTTTCTCCGATAGTGACGATATCGGAGAAGTGGGAGGAAATACTTCCGATCATCTTGTCATAGAATGGCGATTGGAGTGTGTCGATAAATGTCGAGATCACCTCTTTCTCAGACAAAGGTGGGTCAACTTGCGCTGCTACTTCACGCCACCGTTGGGCGTATTCTTTGAATGTCTCGTTGTCTTTCTTGGACATGTTCTGCAATTGTACTCTATCTGGCACCATGTCCAAATTGTACTTATACTGCTGCATGAAAGCATCTGCCAGATCCTCCCAACAGCGTATACGAGAACGTTCAAGATGGTTATACCAGGTTAGAGGCGCTCCAGCCAAACTATCTTGGAAACAGTGGATGAGCAGAGAGTCGTTGGAGGCATGCGAAGCCATCTTCCGGCAGTACATGGTAAGATGGTTTCTCGGACATGTCAGCCCCCGATACTTATCAAATTTAGGTGTTTTGAATTTGGGAGGAATAACAACGTCAGGAATTAGGCAGAGTTGTGCAGCACTGCCTAATCCAAATCGATTCCTCCCATCCATTTCCCTTAATCGCCTTTCCAAGAACTCTAATCTTCCTTCCTGGGTAGCAGCAGTGGCAGTACTTGGTCCTGTGACGACATAGTGACTAGCACTCTTGACTGGTCGGTCAACATGTGCCGGGCTCTCATTCAGAATTGAGGCTTGGTGTCCAACTGCGGCTTGGGCAGCTTGTGGTTGTTCAGCCTGTGTATGGACCGGAATCGTTTGGGGGTTCCGGATAGGTGGGATGTTTGGTTGAGCCGCGTGAAGGATTGTTTCCTGATAATCTGGCTCTTCTTGGAGTGGTGGGAAAAAGCCTGGGGGTAACCCATACTGTGGGAAGGGTACAACATTCCCTTCTTTATCAACAAAAGAGTGTTGTTGAACGTGAGCAGGGTTCGGCTTACTAAGGCGAACAGTAACAGTAGGCCCTGCAGGGTTTGAGCTCGGTTCCCCAGCATGACCTTGAGCATGTTGGAGAATAGGAGATTGCTGCCTAGCATTTTCAACTTCTGCTAAAGAATCCCTTTCTGCGATCCTCCTTTCAAACATCTTGGCCATTTCAGCCATTTGTTCTTTCAATTGATTAACCTCAGCTCGCAGGTTTTCATTCTCTTGCTCTATTTCGGCCATGAGTTTCTTTCTGAGCCTGGTCGCGTAGGGATGCTTACTCGTAGTGTCTAAAGAATCACGACAAATGGTTAGAAAAATAGAGGGAACAGTTAAAGTAGATAAAAGAAAAAATAAAAAAATAAATGGGCATTCGTGGGATACGATTCCGAATTTGACACGTATTCCTTGACCTTTCCCCAGAACGTCGCGTTCAAAAGTACTTAGTATAACAGTATATTGGAAATTAACATGAGACAACTGTGAAGGCACATTAATTCATCATTCCATTCATTTGTAAAGGTACAATGTTACTTGAAAGATACGGTTACAATATTCAGCCATTCCTAGCTTGGGCGATCATGACTTTCATTTTGCAAAGTCTTTCTTGACAATAGTTCAAAAATGATGATATCTCCTTTGGGGTGGATAGGGGATTGACCATGCCTTCGGCCTGCTTTAACATTGAGGGAAAATCTTCCAAGATTCCATTGGATAGGTATACCAACTTGGCGAAACGGTCCATCCATAAATGAATGACTTCATCCCGTTGAGCTAACTCAGTCCCCAAAACTCGTGTGGCTTCTTGGCAGCGGCGTTCGGCGTCAAGGGTTTTCTTCTGTTCAGCATGTATTTCTTGCTCATAAGCTCTCATCGTTTCATCAAGCTGTTGCTCCAATTTATGGACTTGGGTTTGTAGCATTTCTTTTTGCATCAAAGCCTCCTTTCCCTTCTCATTGGATTGTACCAGCATGTCTTTTAAAATTTGTTTTTCGGCCAATACAGCATCGCTCTGCTGACCCTTCATCTTTAGCTGCGAATTGGCCGCCCGAAGGCATTGATCTTGTTTTATTCTGTAATCTTCGTCAATCTTTCTCTTTTTCCGCATTTCTTCCATAGCATGTCTTCCTTCGGAGTTCTCTTTCCTATGGAGGGCGCATTCTTGTTGGCATTTTAAGAGGTCTTCTTCCAGTTTTTGATTCCTTGCCTTTAGCTCTTCTACTTGGGCTTTTAGCGATATGGTAACCTTGTCCTCCACAATGCACGGCGGAGGAACTGTGTCCTCAGGTTGGTATGAAGGGCTCTTGAAAGGCAATTTCACGATGGAGACTCTGTTCACCACCCAATCTAAGTATTCAACTCTCACAGCGTGGCTTCGTGCTCCCAGTTCTTTGCCCATCCTATGGACTTTCTTCCAGGCATTGGCTATGTCCCGAATAGTGGAGGTGTAATTCCCATTCACATAGTACAGAAAGAAAGGAGTAAGTAGTGCTTCGTCCGGCGGCCCAAGTAGAGGATAAGCCAACTACCGCTTAGCAATAACAGGATTATAATTGATACAGCCTTGTGTCCCCATTAGAGGAACATTTGGATATCCTCCACAGCTATAAACGATGGACTCAACTTCTAGCCATTGAGGACACCATCTCACCTTTTCTGCTGTAAGGACTACAAGGTGATTAGCCCACTCCCGCCCATTCTTAGTTGTCAGCTGACACAATTTCAAATCAGAGATGGGACACTTGGCTTTGCATAGTTGATGAAAAGCGTGGGATGTGAGCCACACATATAGAACAGGCAAACAACAAATAATCCTCTTTCCTCCTTGGGTATGGCAGAAATCTAAGGTGCAATAGACATTGGCCAACACTGCTGTGACGGGATTTTCCAGTCTGTGCTTGCGAGCGGTGAAGACACCTATAGCATCATAATCTACGTAGTTGTCTAAGTTAGGGAATAAGACAACTCCGTAAATAGTAAGAGCCAAGGTATCAATGAAAGCTTCCCATTCTTCCCTCTCTGCCAGGACATGCATGTGTTTCTCCAGAAATTCCCTAGTAAATCCGGGAATCTGGTTTCTGTTCATTTGTACTCCTCTTAACATTTCAGGATGGACCTTCAAAATACGAGCGACAGAAGTGATTGACGCGTGATGGTCCAAATGGCGATAAGGAATCTGTCCCTCCATTGGCATCCCCAATATTTGTTCAAATTCTTCTATGGAGGGTGCCAGTTGAAAGTCTTGGAAAGTGAAACAGCGGAGAGGTGGGTCATAGAATTGAGCCAGAGCCGTGATGGCTTCTATTTGGACGTCTACCTCCAAAAGTTTCAGGATCTTCCCATACTTCCTTGCGAAAGTCATCTTCTGTGTCAAGCTCAGTTTTCTCCCTAGTGCTTGTAAACTGTCAGTATTGACCTTCCTAGCCTTGAGGTGCAATAACTTCTTCAATTCAGTCACCCCTATATCACAATTACTGTGTCCCATGTTAATTTCCATACTGTCTTAGAAATATCGACAAATTCGGAATCGTCCCCTGCGAATATCAAGACAAAGAATGGAATCAGTTATGCGAGCTCAAAAGTCGTAGGTTTTCCCAATCGTCATTGCCACTTCAACCAGAGGGAAATGAAGTATAATTTTTTTGGATTTTTCTTTGATGATTAGGAGAACCTATGACTTCAGACTCAGAGATACATGACAAAAAAAAGAAAAGAGGATCATCTATCCACCCGAAGAATACTTGTGTGTTCCAAAAATTTTCCAAGACTAAGCGAATCTTTGGATGATAGATAATCTCTTTTTAATAACAGGAAAGTGAAAATGACATAAGGTAGAGTAAAGTTTGCCCTTTCGTAGCCTAAGTCAGGTTTTGTTGAAGGTTTTCTCTGGACCCTAGGGCTTGTCTAAAAGTGACTCTTCACATCGGGTGGCTTATACTAGACTTCTAGAAGGTCACCAGAGCCAAGATCCTACCCATGACAGGGACGCAACAGTGGGGAACCACTAGGTGCGTATGTCACAAGAGGTCGAACTCTAGTTGGGGTTCTCATGATCACCGGATAGGAAGTACATCCTATACGATTCCGTATACCAACCCCTCCTAACTTAAGTTTTATTTGGGGCCCGGGTATAGGGCGCCACTCATAAGTGTGTGCGAGTAATTTGTGAGTGTAGTGTGTGAAAGGGCATTCAATACCTTTTTACCTTACCCCATTCTGCACAGAGAACAAACACAGAACAAATATACAAAGTCGTCTACCCTAGGGTTCAATGATTGCAGAAAAGTAACATAGTCCTCTACCCTAGGGTTCAACAATCATACAGAACATGGACAATAAAACGAATAACAAGATGCAAATAATAGCGAACATTCACAACAGTCAACGGAAAATAAAAAACAAGGGGAAGAAATCCAAGCTAAACAAAGCTATGTAAAAACATGCTTTCAACCAAACTGGCCTGACTCTCTTAAGTATCCCCAGTGGAGTCGCCATCTGTCGCAACCTGAAGCGCGACGGCGCGGCGAGAGAGAGAGAATGAGTGGAATGAAACAGGGAGTCGCCACCAACATTTTTATCCATAGGAAAAACATTGGAAAAAAACTAGGTTCAGTAAAGCACTGGTTAAAAATTGAGATTCAAGTTCGGGAGTCGGTTACGAGTAGGGAAGGTATTAGCACCCTACATCGCCTATCAAAAACAGTACCAAGATTGAAAATGCGCAACATAAATAGCCTTACAAAAGATGGTTTATTTCTTCCCTTTCATTGTTGTATTTTTTATTTAAAGACGACAAAATGGAGTGAGAGAACTGTACAAACATAGAATGTCGAAGCGAGATCAATGGGGCACTTCATCCGGATTAAACTCGACTTCGATATGAGACAGAGAGGGGAAAAGAATGCTAATAAGGCGTCACGCCTAAATTATACATCCTCGAATAAAAAAATAGGGATAGGAAAGAGATAAGCGGGACGTCTCGTCCTAAGTATCCCTTCCCTATGAATTATGGCGAGGCTTAAGCAAAAACTAGGGGGAAACCAACAAGACGTCACGTCTAAATTGATTTTCATGGAAGTAACCAAAAAAGACCATTTATGAAAGAAACATGAAAGTAAGGAAATAAATCAGCAAAAAGGAATAAGAGAGATGGGCTCGACAGGAATTGAGATCCTGCTCCTACGTATTCTTGAATTATCAAGAAATCAGGGTTACGTAGTTCTGAATGTTTTTCTTTTAGGAAAAGACTTGGGAGATGATGATGGATGTCACTGAGGTGGGGAACTCGTACAAGGCGAAGTTCTTCGCACGTGTACGAATCCTAAAGAGGTTGTGTAGACGGGAGTGCTCCCGTACGACACTGTTTAAAAATGATTTGTTTCTTTTTATTGATTTTTATTTAGATTTGAAAGAAAACATAGGAAGCATTTATTTCCCTTTATTATATTTTACTATGAAACGAAAGGAGAAAGGTAGCAGAAGCTACAAAAGAGAAAGGGAAACAATAAATTCTGAAAACAGAGGGAAAAATTGAGTGAAAACCGAGTGGGAGAAGAGAAAACCGAGTGTGAAAGAAGGAAAAACCGAGTGAAAATGGCAAAAACCGAGTGGAAATGGAAGAAACCGAGAAAAAATGAAATACCGAGTGAGAGCAGTAACTTACCGTGTGAGAAGTGAGATACCGAGTGAGACAGTGAGTACCGAGTGAGACAGTGAGAAGAGGGACGGTGTTGGAGTTGAGTGGAAGGGACGGAGTGGGCTGATGGAGAGGAATATTGGGCGATGTTGGTTAGAAGGGAGAGTACGGAGTTGGCTGATGGAGAGAGGAAGGAGGAGAAAGGAATGGTAAGGGCGCTGGATAGAGGAAGGAGGAGAAGGGAATGGTGAGGGTCTGCGTAGTGTATATGGTGTGTGTGTGTATCTGTAAGGGCTGAAAGCTTCAGCCCCTTGCCTATTTATAGGCTGGTTTGAGTGGAAGGCCAGCTCAGGCTTCCACTTCCGAGTGGAATGCCAGCTCAGGCCTCCACTCAGAGTGAAGTGGGGGACAACGGCTGGGTGGGAATTTTTAATTCCCCCCACTTCCACCCCTGTTTGCCACTTGTCTGCCACCCCCAGGATTCCTGGATCCACTTGGGTGGTGGAATCCAAGTCAGCACGGTCTAACAGGGGGACCTGGTGGGAATCCGAGTGAGAATGGAAGAATTCCAAGTGAGAATGTTGGAAATCCGAGTGTAAATGACTCGGATCACCCTCTCAGTCAATTCTGAGTGGGAAAAGGGGAAAAATCCGACTGGGAAAAGGCCCCTTTTATGCTAAAGAAATCATGTTGGTGTTGTGCAATTGGATTGAGTGGGAAATTAAAGAAATTGAGTCAGAACCGAGTGAAAACTGACTCGGATTCTATCTCCTCTCCACAATCCGAGTGACCAATGACTCGGAACCGACTGAAATAGGTGAAGTGTGACTCGGAGATGAGAGAAAGATGACTCAGGAACGGGTAAAAAGTGGCTCGGTGAAGGTTTGAAGTAGGGTGGAAATGGGGGCTCGGAATTTGATTAGCCAAAAGGACTCGGGAAAGGTGGCTGACTGACTGAAGTGTCACTCAGAAACCGATTAGAAATTGGCTCAGGAGTGGGCGAGAAAAGAATGACACGGAACCGACTGAAAATGGGTCGGAAATCGAGTGAAATGACTCATTCGGTGCTGGCTGGAAATGCTTCACTCGGTTCTGACTAAGAAGCAGCTCTCGGTTCTGATTGAAGGGGCAACACTCAGAATTCTTTTCAGCTCGGATGTATTTCTGATTGAAGCATCCACTCGGATTTTCTTCAAAAGAGATATAGAACTTCACTGCTTGAAGGATCAACTCGGAACCGACCTTGTGAGCTCTTAATCCGAATGGAATTTGGGCATTTTCACTCGGATTTTGCCTATCTTCTACTCAAAAATTGGAAGTTTGGCTATTTTAATTCGGATCTCCTTTCAACCGAGTGATACTCACTCGGATTTACTCCAATCAGCAGTCAGTTTCTTTTTCCACTCGGATTTGTTGTAGTAGGGGATCTTCCGCTCGGATTCTCCTCTAACAGGGTCATTTTTCACTCGGAATTGGCATTCTTTGCGATCAGGGCTTGTAAACTGGCATTTTCTCTCGGAATGCATCTGAAAGGGAATTATCCACTCGGATTTACATCTAATCTGAGTCATTTCACTCAGATTTAAACTCAACAGGTCATACTCCACTCGGACATGCCCAAATCTGAGTAGTTTCACTCAGATTTTCTCCATTCTGAGTAATTTCACTCAGATTTAACTCATTCTGAGTGATTTCACTCGGATTTGATCCAATAGGAGCATATTCCACTCGGAAACGACTCATTCTGAGTGATTTCACTCGGATTCAACTTTGTTGAGTCATTCCATTCGGACTTCTCTTGAAAATGGGCATAATCCACTCGGACTGGCTTGGCAGGGAAGCTATCCACTCGGATTCAACTTCAACAGGGGAGCATTTCACTCGGAAATAACTCTTTCTGAGTGATTCCACTCGGATTTCATCATTTTTGAGTCATTCCATTCGGAAATGCTTCACTTTGACTCGGATTTGACCATTTTTGAGTTTTTTTCACTCGGATTTATCTCCACCAGGGCTGTATTTCACTCGGAAATGCTTTAACCTGAGTCATCCTGTTCAGATGTGATCATTTTTTAGTCATTCCAATCGGATTTGCCTCCAACAGGGCTGTATTTCACTTGGAAAAGCTTCATTCTGAGTTATTTTGCTCTGTTCTGATTATTTTGGAGCCATTCTTTTCGAATTTGACCATTCTGAATTAGAATTCAGTATAAAAAGATTCATTCCACTTGGACCGGACCAAAAGAGGTGTTCACAATCCACACAATTGATTTTTAATGTTTTTTGTAAAATAAAACACAAATTAAAAATAAATTTAGAAACAAAATTTACTTGACACTTAAAAAATCAGAGTTGAGAGTATCTTGGGATTTCGGGGGATCAAGACTCTATTTTATGTTAATGAATTTTAACTTTTCATAAATAAGAATCAAATTAAGTTTTCCAAGGCGGATTTTCCTTAAGCTAATTAATATGTTCCTCTCAGAATCCTATTAATGTACCTAACCTATGGAAAGTATAACACCCCTGATTTTCTGTACTCGAACCCCAATGTAATCGTCATAATTAATAAAAATGCGAATAAATTTTTCACGTGTGAGAATATTTCCAAGACTCCACCATGATCACACCAAGACCCGAATCATAGAAAACCAAAGAGTGAGATTAAATAACCTATAACTGGATCGATAAATAGTTTGCCCATTCGGTATAAAAAAATAATAGAGTTTACAGCGGAAGAAGAATGTGTATACCAGGCACACGCCTAGTCCCATATATGAAGATAAGAGAAAAGGCTCAGCAAGAATGCAATGGCATATCATAAGCCTAATATACAACCATCATCATTTTACATAATCACATAAGCATACAATGCCTAAGATATAAGTATATACTTATCTATATGGTCATGCGTCATACATCTCCAATATTCATATTTATAATAGACCATAACCAGCCCAACTTTAAATTCATATGTCTCCACTATTAGTATATCCTCCAAGTGTATACATATTCACAATTCGTCCATCAATATCAATAATTACAACATCATACTATTCATTATATACATAACACGTTAAATTACAATGTTGCCAGCCAAGGCATTCCTCTACAACTATTTACCTTCCCAAAAGCTTTACTTTAAAAACGTCCACTTCCCATGGCATTCCTGCATCAATACTAAAAAGTAGACCACATGGGTGATGATGTTTTGATTATATTGATATTGAAGAGTTCTCTGAAAGAGAATCAAGTTTGTATAATATGAACTCAATGGAATAGATGTGCCAAGTTTCAACACAGAGGTTGTAGTACAGTGTAGATGTCGTTCCACTGAGGAGGTGTGAGAATGGAAATCTTAGTTTTGAATTGATTTGGCAGAATGGTTTGGTTTTTGTTTTGTTGTAAATGATGTTGATTAAGGAGACAGTAAATAACAGAGAGTAAAAGTTGCAAAAGATAATAGTGAGTGGTGTTGAAAAATCAGTTTTGTAAAACAGGGATTGGCTTCATCATATCTTCACCTCTGTAAGCTGCATAAGTTTTCATATAAGTAAATCGAAAAGATAATTTCTACGTCACAATCAAAGTCATTTGTATCGATCCCTCGACTACAAAATTCATAAGAATGATTTCAAACCGCTGATCCCTCAGTCACTTTGAAATCATCCCAGCACTATCGATCGATTGTTTTGACGTTTATTGCGTTAGACGCCATCCCTGGCTACCTACTCACAACAAGTATTTCTTTCAGATCTGCTTTCAAAAGTCACTTCCCAGCATACTTGAGAAAACTTAAAACAAGAAAATAGTGATCAAGTACTTTCAGGCATTAAACGCAGAAGGAAATACAGAACTTATCAAATCTCATTACTAAATAAAAACTTACAACAACATTACTTCAGTGTTGAATGGATTACAGCCAATCCCATAAGGGCGTTTTAGTTACAGAAAATAATGGAAAGTTTGGATTGTGAATGAAATACAGGGGATTACAGGGATGATTCTGGTGATGGATGCAGCTTGATTTATAGAGGTTATGCTCTAGCTTCCCATGCCCACTTGCGTAGAACCCATGCAGCATCTTTTAGAGACTTGTAGAAACACAAGAAAGTGGGTGAGTTGGCATCGCATCATTGGTGAATAAAGAATTAAGAGACCCATGCTGTATGAGTCACGCTTGAGCTTGATGGTCACGCTCAAGCGTGAAGGGTCCTGATACTATTTAAATGTTTCACGCTTAAACCACTACAGCCACGCTCAAGCGTGGCCTTCCTTGTCCAACTTCACGCTTGCCCATGCTTAATCCACGCTTAGGCTTCCATTTTTATCATTCCACGCTTAAGCGCCTAGTGTTCACGCTCAAGCGTGAGGGGTCCTGATGCTCTCCAACTTGTTCAAGCTTAAGCTTGCTTGCTCAAGCTTAAGCTTGGTTGTTCAAGCTTGAGCTTGCTGTCTTCAAATGCTCCCGATCACGCTTGAGCTTGCTCTTTCACGCTTGAGCTTGCTCTTTCACGCTTAAGCTTGATTTTTCACGCTTGAGCTTGCCTGCTCAAGCTTAAGCTTGATTTTTCACGCTTAAGCTTGCCTGCTCAAGCTTAAGCTTGATTTTTCACGCTTAAGCTTGCCTGCTCAAGCTTAAGCTTGATTTTTCACGCTTAAGCTTGCTTGCTCAAGCTTAAGCTTGCCCTGCTTTCCTGTTGAATTTCCTGCAACTTTCCAAGAGTTTTAACATAATATTTCTTTTATACACCTATCCATCACTACTTAAAAGATTCATGCTCACTTCCTTCAATAATTCATCAATTTAGCTCAAGTCTTTACAAAATTAGTTCAAATGAGTCATGAAATCAATGCTTAATCAACACTTATCAAACTCTCCCCAACCTAGATTTTTGCTTGCCCTCAAGCAAAAGAAGTTTTTAAAGGGAATTCAAGCATTCAATAAGATCAGATTCAGTTGCAGACAAAATTTTGAAAGACAATAATCTCAATTTAACTTAAGGCAAATAACATCCTTAATACCAATCCTTTGAATTACAATGTACCACTCAATTTTTCACAAGGCAAGTAACCAATTAAGAATAAGGAACTCTCATTATTTCTCACCAGGTGTGTCGTACATTCATCATAAGAACTGCCTAATTAACATTGCCAGTCATTTCCAATCAAAATCAAATCATAAGAGCAGCAAGGATCAAAAAGGTCTTTTAAGGTTGTAATGAGGCTGGGCTAAATAAGAATTCTTGGTTTTTCTGTGAGTTCAAAATGCATGCATAAGGAAGAGCATAAATTATGAAACTTTTCAAAGTTTATGAGGTTTCTTCCTTTTTGAGCTACAGAATTCTTTCTTTTTCTTTTTCTAGTTCTCTAATTCTGTTTGAATCTCTGGAGAACTTACTGTTTTTAGCATTTTCTTTTTCTGCCTCTGTTTCTTTCATGACTCTTTTTGTCAAACCTATTTTATGCTCTTATCAAATTTAAGCATGCTGATAAGGTAGGATTTTTATTTCTCATGCTTAGGTTAGGGTGTTTTTATAGAATAAAATTTTTTTTTTTGGCTCAAAAGTGGGCTACCAAGGAATAGGGCATACTTTAGGGTAGCTTTTTGGCTCTGGGATATTATTTTCAAAATTGCCTTTATCCTTTCCTTGCTTAATTTCTTATGAAAAAATTATTAATCAGAAAATTAGGCAATGCAAACTTAGCAAATTCTAATGAGACTCTCAGTGTTTAAATTTCTCCCTTCTCACCGGTTTATAAGGCATACTTCCATATTCTAAAAGGGTTTCAAGCATGCAAACAAAATTTAATGGTTCATTTCCTTCATTTTCATGGTCTTAAATCAGTTAATTTTCCTTCTCAAAACCAATGTTATTGCCTCAAAATAATTGCTAACTCAGAATCTTTTCTTGAAACAAAAATTGTAAATCCTGGTTGGGTTTTTCAAAACATTTTTTTTTTGTGTTAAGCATGTGACTTTGCATCAAAACAATCAACCAAAAGCATGAAAATTTTAAAAATTTTCAAAGTATGCTGTAGTAAGAAAACCAACTCTAAGTAAACTAAAGCAATTAAAAACTAAGACAGTAAACTCATCACTTATCCTCAGAAGAGTCATCCTTTGTCTCCTGTTCCCTTACTGAAGGCCCTTTTGAGGAGGGTCCTGGTCCAGCCTATGAAGTCTCACCCCTCTTAAGAAAGAAGGCCTGTCCCCAGGCCAAGCAATGTGGGCTGCAAACTTGCTTCCAATGAGAAAGCTCAATAAAGAAAAACATATTGCACCATGAGTGAATTGAGAAATGTAATGCAGTTATAATGCTCAATAAAAACTCATAGAGAGAAGGGAATGAGAGTACATGGGGAGTTAACATGAGGTGCGGTTACAGAATCTGAAATAATGGCCCCTTTTCAAAACTTAAAAACAGCATCAGGTGGCAGTTTTTTTAAACTGCTCACTCAAGCGTGGAGACATCACGCTTAAGCGTGTTTGTTTACTGAGGCCAATTTTAGGCCTCGCTTGAGCGCAGGTCATGAGGTTGTCTTTTTCTCGCTTGAGCATGAGATACGCGCGCTTAAGCGCGATCGTGATTGCTTCTCCTCTTTCTTTTTCTTGAAATTATGTTGACCAGATGGGACGCTTAGACTTGGAAATTTCACGTTTAAGCGTGAGATGAGAAAGATGGCTTCGCTTGAGCGCTCCAGACACGCTTGAGCGTGATATATGCAAGATTGGTACCTGATGCTATTTATTTCCACGCTTTAAGCGTGAATTTCCTTGCTTTAAGCGTGGCAGTTATTGTTGGCTTTAAGAGATCTTCGCTTAAGCGAGAAAGGCCACGCTTAAGCGAAGTCGGGTTTGAAATTTTTGGAACTTCTTTTGTAATGTTACCACGCTTGAAGTTTGATCCTTATGCTTAAGCGTGATCTAAGCAATGGGTGGCTTACCTTGGCTCGCTTAAACGTGACATATGAGAGATTAGGCGTGAGCATACCTGATGCTTGAATTTCCCTTCCTCGCTTTAAGCTCTAAATTTATTCGCTTGAGCGAATTCAAGACAGAACCCACTCTTCCTTGGTTGCTTTAAGCGAATGTTATCACGCTTGAGCATGCATAACTCTGATACTGCCACAGTTTTCTCGCTTAAGCATATGCTATCACGCTTGATCCCTTGAACAGTTCACGCTTGAGCGTGCATAATCAAGCTTAAGCGTGCATGCTTTCTAACAGTGTTTGACACTTGGAATGGGTTGATGAGTGACCTATGATAAAAGAACTTCAACTATGAGACTTGAAAAGGAAAACATGAAAATGAAGTGTGCGTAATGTAAAATCAACAGGATGAAAAGGAAAACATAAAGGATTGGGTTGCCTCCCAATAAGCGCTTGTTTAACGTCATCAGCTTGACGCCTGATAGATTTTTCAATATGTATCATGGAGCTGGTGGAGGAGAGTGTTGCGTTTTTCCACCTTCTTGCCTAAGTCAGGCCTTAACTTTTTTCCATTCAGATTTTCAAGTGCACATTCTGAGTATTTATTTGTTTCATCAATAACAAAGTTGGCTTCTTCTTTCTGCACTCAAATTTTTACTCTTTTGTCATCCACATCTATGATGACTTTGGCTGCTTTCAAGAATGGTCTCCCTAGTATTAGGGGAACTTCAGGATCTTCCTCCACATCTATGACAACAAAATTCTCATGAAATTCAAATTGATCAACTTTGACCTCAATATTTTCAGCAATACCATAAGGGGTTTTTATTGATTGATCTGCCATTTTTAAGGTTATGTTTGTTGGCTTTACTGAAAAATCCCCTATACTTTTAAGTGTGGATAATGGCATCAAATTTACACTAGCACCAAGATCTAATAAAGCTTTACTTTTTGAAAGATTTCCAATAGTGACAGGAATAGAAAAACTCCCTGGATCTTTGGTGTTATAAGGTACTGCTTCAGAGATGATAGTATCATGTCCATCTTCTTCCTCAGTTATTTCCTCAGTAAGTGTGGTCACAGCCTTGCAATGCTCTATTGGGTTTGTTTCAGTGTTTGCTCCATACTGAGGCTTCTGTTTCTCAGCAAGTTGTCGGGATAGTTGTCCCAATTATGTTTCCAAGTTCCTAAGCGATGCTTCATTGTTCTTTTGACTTGCTAAAGAAGTTTGTATAAATTTTTCCAAGGTGTCCTCTAATCTAGAAGTTCTCTCCACCAAAGAAGGACCATTATTTTGATATGGTTTATTTGAAGAGCTGGGCTCTTGCTTCCATCCTTGGCCTTGGTTTTGGTTACTTCTCCATCCCTAAAATGGTTGGTTAGGAAAATTTGAATCAAAATTACCAGACCTTCCTTGGTTGTTCATGAAGTATACAGTTGCTTCTTGTGAGCCACAGTTCTCATTGAGATGATCTCCTCCACAAAAGTTACATGTTGCAGGTATTTGTTGTTGTCCTGGTTGTGATGATTGTACTACATGTAATTGTTGTGGAAGATTGGATATCTTTTTGGTCAATGCTTCTAATTGTTGGGTCAGAATTTTGTTCTGTGCTAAAATGGCATCTGTGGTGTTTAAGTCAAGGACTCCTTTCCTTTGAACTTGCTGACGATCATGTTGAGCTTGGTAGTCTATTGAGGATAAAGCTTCTATTATCCTTGTGGCTTGGTCAGCATCCACTGTCATCATTGTTCCTCCTGCTGCTGCATCTAAAATCATTTTAGTGTCAGCCCTTAAACCACAGTAAAAAATATTAAGCTGTGCAATATCTTCAAGTCCATGGTTTGGGCATTTTCTGAGCAGTGATTTAAAGCGTTCCCATGCCTCACAAAAAGGTTCATCTTGGCCTTGTCTAAATGTTGTAATATCTGATTTGGCCTTGATGAATCTAGATGGAGGAAAGAACCTTTGTAGAAATTTTTCTTCAACTATGTTCCAGCTATTCAAACTTTGATTTGGATGAGATTGTAACCACTCCTTTGCTTTTCCTGCTAAAGAGAAAGGAAATAGTCTTAAATATGCAGCATCAATAACATCTTGGTCAAATCCCATGGTTCCAACCAATTCATAGAATGTGGCCAAGTGAGTGTACGGATCTTCACTGGACATTCCATGGAATTGATGTGAACTAATCAAACTCAGAAATGCTGGTTTCATTTCTAGTGCTCTGATAGTGTTTGGAATTGCAATGCTTGAGAAATGTCTTGGCCCTTGCTGTAAAGCATAGTCTCCAAGTGTTCTCCTTGGTGGATTTTGATTATTGCTGTTGTCATCCATTGTATCAGAGGAAGTTTGTCCTACGTGGAAGTTCTGCTTGGCTTTCTTGATTTTCTTAAGGAACCTGTCTATCTCAGGATCAAATGCAAGTTGTTCTTTTGTACTCTGTCCTCTCAAGATCATAAATCAAGAACTCAAAGTAGCAAGGTTACTAAAAAAAATAAAAACAAATTGCAAACAAATTTATTTACACTGTCTTGTCAATTCAATGCTAAAGATATTCAAACTCAAATCACCTCCCCGGCTGCGGCGCCAAAACTTGATGTTTTTTTCTGAGATATTTGGAATGAAGAGTTCATTGAAAGAGAATCAAGTTTGTATAATATGAACTCAATGGAATAGATGTGCCAAGTTTAAACACAGAGGTTGTAGTATAGTGTAGATGTCGTTCCACTGAGGAGGTGTGAGAATGGAAATCTTAGTTTTGAATTGATTTGGCAGAATGGTTTGGTTTTTGTTTTGTTGTAAATGATGTTGATTAAGGAGACAGTAAATAACAGAGAGTAAAAGTTGCAAAAGATAATAGTGAGTGGTGTTGAAAAATCAGTTTTGTAAAACAGGGATTGGCTTCATCACATCTTCACCTCTGTAAGCTGCATAAGTTTTCATATAAGTAAATCAAAAAGATAATTTCTACGTCACAATCAAAGTCATTTGTATCGATCCCTCGACTACAAAATTCATAAGAATGATTTCAAACCGCTGATCCCTCAGTCACTTTGAAATCATCCCAGCACTATCGATCAATTGTTTTGACGTTTATTGCGTTAGACGCCATCCCTGGCTACCTACTCACAACAAGTATTTCTTTCAGATCTGCTTTCAAAAGTCACTTCCCAGCATACTTGAGAAAACTTAAAACAAGAAAATAGTGATCAAGTACTTTCAAGAATTAAACGCAGAAGGAAATACAGAACTTATCAAATCTCATTACTAAATAAAAACTTACAACAGCATTACTTCAGTGTTGAATGGATTACAGCCAATCCCATAAGGGAGTTTTAGTTACTCATGCTTTGCATTTTCACCATCAAAAGAATGAATACAGAAAATAATGGAAAGTTTGGATTGTGAATGAAATACAGGGGATTACAGGGATGATTCTGGTGATGGATGCAGCTTGATTTATAGAGGTTATGCTCTAGCTTCCCATGCCCACTTGCGTAGAACCCATGCAGCATCTTTCAGAGACTTGTAGAAACACAAGAAAGTGGGTGAGTTGGCATCGCATCATTGGTGAATAAAGAATTAAGAGACCCATGCTGTATGAGTCACGCTTGAGCTTGATGGTCACGCTCAAGCGTGAAGGGTCCTGATACTATTTAAATGTTTCACGCTTAAACCACTACAGCCACGCTCAAGCGTGGCCTTCCTTGTCCAACTTCACGCTTGCCCACGCTTAATCCACGCTTAGGCTTCCATTTTTATCATTCCACGCTTAAGCGCCTAGTGTTCACGCTCAAGCGTGAGGGGTCCTGATGCTCTCCAACTTGTTCAAGCTTAAGCTTGCTTGCTCAAGCTTAAGCTTGGTTGTTCAAGCTTGAGCTTGCTGTCTTCAAATGCTCCCGATCACGCTTGAGCTTGCTCTTTCACGCTTGAGCTTGCTCTTTCACACTTGAGCTTGATTTTTCACGCTTGAGCTTGCCTGCTCAAGCTTAAGCTTGATTTTTCACGCTTAAGCTTGCCTGCTCAAGCTTAAGCTTGATTTTTCACGCTTAAGCTTGCCTGCTCAAGCTTAAGCTTGATTTTTCACGCTTAAGCTTGCTTGCTCAAGCTTAAGCTTGCCCTGCTTTCCTGTTGAATTTCCTGCAACTTTCCAAGAGTTTTAACATAATATTTCTTTTATACACCTATCCATCACTACTTAAAAGATTCATGCTCACTTCCTTCAATAATTCATCAATTTAGCTCAAGTCTTTACAAAATTAGTTCAAATGAGTCATGAAATCAATGCTTAATCAACACTTATCAAACTCTCCCCAACCTAGATTTTTGCTTGCCCTCAAGCAAAAGAAGTTTTTAAAGGGAATTCAAGCATTCAATAAGATCAGATTCAGTTGCAGACAAAATTTTGAAAGACAATAATCTCAATTTAACTTAAGGCAAATAACATCCTTAATACCAATCCTTTGAATTACAATGTACCACTCAATTTTTCACAAGGCAAGTAACCAATTAAGAATAAGGAACTCTCATTATTTCTCACCAGGTGTGTCGTACATTCATCATAAGAACTGCCTAATTAACATTGCCAGTCATTTCCAATCAAAATCAAATCATAAGAGCAGCAAGGATCAAAAAGGTCTTTTAAGGTTGTAATGAGGCTGGGCTAAATAAGAATTCTTGGTTTTTCTGTGAGTTCAAAATGCATGCATAAGGAAGAGCATAAATTATGAAACTTTTCAAAGTTTATGAGGTTTCTTCCTTTTTGAGCTACAGAATTCTTTCTTTTTCTTTTTCTAGTTCTCTAATTCTGTTTGAATCTCTGGAGAACTTACTGTTTTTAGCATTTTCTTTTTCTGCCTCTGTTTCTTTCATGACTCTTTTTGTCAAACCTATTTTATGCTCTTATCAAATTTAAGCATGCTGATAAGGTAGGATTTTTATTTCTCATGCTTAGGTTAGGGTGTTTTTATAGAATAAAATTTTTTTTTTTGGCTCAAAAGTGGGCTACCAAGGAATAGGGCATATTTTAGGGTAGCTTTTTGGCTCTGGGATATTATTTTCAAAATTGCCTTTATCCTTTCCTTGCTTAATTTCTTATGAAAAAATTATTAATCAGAAAATTAGGCAATGCAAACTTAGCAAATTCTAATGAGACTCTCAGTGTTTAAATTTCTCCCTTCTCACCGGTTTATAAGGCATACTTCCATATTCTAAAAGGGTTTCAAGCATGCAAACAAAATTTAATGGTTCATTTCCTTCATTTTCATGGTCTTAAATCAGTTAATTTTCCTTCTCAAAACCAATGTTATTGCCTCAAAATAATTGCTAACTCAGAATCTTTTCTTGAAACAAAAATTGTAAATCCTGGTTGGGTTTTTCAAAACATTTTTTTTTTTGTGTTAAGCATGTGACTTTGCATCAAAACAATCAACCAAAAGCATGAAAATTTTAAAAATTTTCAAAGTATGCTGTAGTAAGAAAACCAACTCTAAGTAAACTAAAGCAATTAAAAACTAAAACAGTAAACTCATCACTTATCCTCAGAAGAGTCATCCTTTGTCTCCTGTTCCCTTACTGAAGGCCCTTTTGAGGAGGGTCCTGGTCCAGCCTATGAAGTCTCACCCCTCTTAAGAAAGAAGGCCTGTCCCCAGGCCAAGCAATGTGGGCTGCAAACTTGCTTCCAATGAGAAAGCTCAATAAAGAAAAACATATTGCACCATGAGTGAATTGAGAAATGTAATGCAGTTATAATGCTCAATAAAAACTCATAGAGAGAAGGGAATGAGAGTACATGGGGAGTTAACATGAGGTGCGGTTACAGAATCTGAAATAATGGCCCCTTTTCAAAACTTAAAAACAGCATCAGGTGGCAGTTTTTTTAAACTGCTCACTCAAGCGTGGAGACATCACGCTTAAGCGTGTTTGTTTACTGAGGCCAATTTTAGGCCTCGCTTGAGCGCAGGTCATGAGGTTGTCTTTTTCTCGCTTGAGCATGAGATACGCGCGCTTAAGCGCGATCGTGATTGCTTCTCCTCTTTCTTTTTCTTGAAATTATGTTGACCAGATGGGACGCTTAGACTTGGAAATTTCACGTTTAAGCGTGAGATGAGAAAGATGGCTTCGCTTGAGCGCTCCAGACACGCTTGAGCGTGATATATGCAAGATTGGTACCTGATGCTATTTATTTCCACGCTTTAAGCGTGAATTTCCTTGCTTTAAGCGTGGCAGTTATTGTTGGCTTTAAGAGATCTTCGCTTAAGCGAGAAAGGCCACGCTTAAGCGAAGTCGGGTTTGAAATTTTTGGAACTTCTTTTGTAATGTTACCACGCTTGAAGTTTGATCCTTATGCTTAAGCGTGATCTAAGCAATGGGTGGCTTACCTTGGCTCGCTTAAACGTGACATATGAGAGATTAGGCGTGAGCATACCTGATGCTTGAATTTCCCTTCCTCGCTTTAAGCTCTAAATTTATTCGCTTGAGCGAATTCAAGACAGAACCCACTCTTCCTTGGTTGCTTTAAGCGAATGTTATCACGCTTGAGCATGCATAACTCTGATACTGCCACAGTTTTCTCGCTTAAGCATATGCTATCACGCTTGATCCCTTGAACAGTTCACGCTTGAGCGTGCATAATCAAGCTTAAGCGTGCATGCTTTCTAACAGTGTTTGACACTTGGAATGGGTTGATGAGTGACCTATGATAAAAGAACTTCAACTATGAGACTTGAAAAGGAAAACATGAAAATGAAGTGTGCGTAATGTAAAATCAACAGGATGAAAAGGAAAACATAAAGGATTGGGTTGCCTCCCAATAAGCGCTTGTTTAACGTCATCAGCTTGACGCCTGATAGATTTTTCAATATGTATCATGGAGCTGGTGGAGGAGAGTGTTGCGTTTTTCCACCTTCTTGCCTAAGTCAGGCCTTAACTTTTTTCCATTCAGATTTTCAAGTGCACATTCTGAGTATTTATTTGTTTCATCAATAACAAAGTTGGCTTCTTCTTTCTGCACTCAAATTTTTACTCTTTTGTCATCCACATCTATGATGACTTTGGCTGCTTTCAAGAATGGTCTCCCTAGTATTAGGGGAACTTCAGGATCTTCCTCCACATCTATGACAACAAAATTCTCATGAAATTCAAATTGATCAACTTTGACCTCAATATTTTCAGCAATACCATAAGGGGTTTTTATTGATTGATCTGCCATTTTTAAGGTTATGTTTGTTGGCTTTACTGAAAAATCCCCTATACTTTTAAGTGTGGATAATGGCATCAAATTTACACTAGCACCAAGATCTAATAAAGCTTTACTTTTTGAAAGATTTCCAATAGTGACAGGAATAGAAAAACTCCCTGGATCTTTGGTGTTATAAGGTACTGCTTCAGAGATGATAGTATCATGTCCATCTTCTTCCTCAGTTATTTCCTCAGTAAGTGTGGTCACAGCCTTGCAATGCTCTATTGGGTTTGTTTCAGTGTTTGCTCCATACTGAGGCTTCTGTTTCTCAGCAAGTTGTCGGGATAGTTGTCCCAATTATGTTTCCAAGTTCCTAAGCGATGCTTCATTGTTCTTTTGACTTGCTAAAGAAGTTTGTATAAATTTTTCCAAGGTGTCCTCTAATCTAGAAGTTCTCTCCACCAAAGAAGGACCATTATTTTGATATGGTTTATTTGAAGAGCTGGGCTCTTGCTTCCATCCTTGGCCTTGGTTTTGGTTACTTCTCCATCCCTAAAATGGTTGGTTAGGAAAATTTGAATCAAAATTACCAGACCTTCCTTGGTTGTTCATGAAGTATACAGTTGCTTCTTGTGAGCCACAGTTCTCATTGAGATGATCTCCTCCACAAAAGTTACATGTTGCAGGTATTTGTTGTTGTCCTGGTTGTGATGATTGTACTACATGTAATTGTTGTGGAAGATTGGATATCTTTTTGGTCAATGCTTCTAATTGTTGGGTCAGAATTTTGTTCTGTGCTAAAATGGCATCTGTGGTGTTTAAGTCAAGGACTCCTTTCCTTTGAACTTGCTGACGATCATGTTGAGCTTGGTAGTCTATTGAGGATAAAGCTTCTATTATCCTTGTGGCTTGGTCAGCATCCACTGTCATCATTGTTCCTCCTGCTGCTGCATCTAAAATCATTTTAGTGTCAGCCCTTAAACCACAGTAAAAAATATTAAGCTGTGCAATATCTTCAAGTCCATGGTTTGGGCATTTTCTGAGCAGTGATTTAAAGCGTTCCCATGCCTCACAAAAAGGTTCATCTTGGCCTTGTCTAAATGTTGTAATATCTGATTTGGCCTTGATGAATCTAGATGGAGGAAAGAACCTTTGTAGAAATTTTTCTTCAACTATGTTCCAGCTATTCAAACTTTGATTTGGATGAGATTGTAACCACTCCTTTGCTTTTCCTGCTAAAGAGAAAGGAAATAGTCTTAAATATGCAGCATCAATAACATCTTGGTCAAATCCCATGGTTCCAACCAATTCATA
The DNA here is from genome assembly GCA_037962975.1 of Clitoria ternatea. NCBI lineage: Eukaryota > Viridiplantae > Streptophyta > Magnoliopsida > Fabales > Fabaceae > Clitoria > Clitoria ternatea. The sequence continues at coordinate 101,169,520 of CM075673.1, read as the reverse complement.
GAATGTGGCCAAGTGAGTGTACGGATCTTCACTGGACATTCCATGGAATTGATGTGAACTAATCAAACTCAGAAATGCTGGTTTCATTTCTAGTGCTCTGATAGTGTTTGGAATTGCAATGCTTGAGAAATGTCTTGGCCCTTGCTGTAAAGCATAGTCTCCAAGTGTTCTCCTTGGTGGATTTTGATTATTGCTGTTGTCATCCATTGTATCAGAGGAAGTTTGTCCTACGTGGAAGTTCTGCTTGGCTTTCTTGATTTTCTTAAGGAACCTGTCTATCTCAGGATCAAATGCAAGTTGTTCTTTTGTACTCTGTCCTCTCAAGATCATAAATCAAGAACTCAAAGTAGCAAGGTTACTAAAAAAAATAAAAACAAATTGCAAACAAATTTATTTACACTGTCTTGTCAATTCAATGCTAAAGATATTCAAACTCAAATCACCTCCCCGGCTGCGGCGCCAAAACTTGATGTTTTTTTCTGAGATATTTGGAATGAAGAGTTCATTGAAAGAGAATCAAGTTTGTATAATATGAACTCAATGGAATAGATGTGCCAAGTTTAAACACAGAGGTTGTAGTATAGTGTAGATGTCGTTCCACTGAGGAGGTGTGAGAATGGAAATCTTAGTTTTGAATTGATTTGGCAGAATGGTTTGGTTTTTGTTTTGTTGTAAATGATGTTGATTAAGGAGACAGTAAATAACAGAGAGTAAAAGTTGCAAAAGATAATAGTGAGTGGTGTTGAAAAATCAGTTTTGTAAAACAGGGATTGGCTTCATCACATCTTCACCTCTGTAAGCTGCATAAGTTTTCATATAAGTAAATCAAAAAGATAATTTCTACGTCACAATCAAAGTCATTTGTATCGATCCCTCGACTACAAAATTCATAAGAATGATTTCAAACCGCTGATCCCTCAGTCACTTTGAAATCATCCCAGCACTATCGATCGATTGTTTTGACGTTTATTGCGTTAGACGCCATCCCTGGCTACCTACTCACAACAAGTATTTCTTTCAGATCTGCTTTCAAAAGTCACTTCCCAGCATACTTGAGAAAACTTAAAACAAGAAAATAGTGATCAAGTACTTTCAAGAATTAAACGCAGAAGGAAATACAGAACTTATCAAATCTCATTACTAAATAAAAACTTACAACAGCATTACTTCAGTGTTGAATGGATTACAGCCAATCCCATAAGGGAGTTTTAGTTACTCATGCTTTGCATTTTCACCATCAAAAGAATGAATACAGAAAATAATGGAAAGTTTGGATTGTGAATGAAATACAGGGGATTACAGGGATGATTCTGGTGATGGATGCAGCTTGATTTATAGAGGTTATGCTCTAGCTTCCCATGCCCACTTGCGTAGAACCCATGCAGCATCTTTCAGAGACTTGTAGAAACACAAGAAAGTGGGTGAGTTGGCATCGCATCATTGGTGAATAAAGAATTAAGAGACCCATGCTGTATGAGTCACGCTTGAGCTTGATGGTCACGCTCAAGCGTGAAGGGTCCTGATACTATTTAAATGTTTCACGCTTAAACCACTACAGCCACGCTCAAGCGTGGCCTTCCTTGTCCAACTTCACGCTTGCCCACGCTTAATCCACGCTTAGGCTTCCATTTTTATCATTCCACGCTTAAGCGCCTAGTGTTCACGCTCAAGCGTGAGGGGTCCTGATGCTCTCCAACTTGTTCAAGCTTAAGCTTGCTTGCTCAAGCTTAAGCTTGGTTGTTCAAGCTTGAGCTTGCTGTCTTCAAATGCTCCCGATCACGCTTGAGCTTGCTCTTTCACGCTTGAGCTTGCTCTTTCACGCTTGAGCTTGATTTTTCACGCTTGAGCTTGCCTGCTCAAGCTTAAGCTTGATTTTTCACGCTTAAGCTTGCCTGCTCAAGCTTAAGCTTGATTTTTCACGCTTAAGCTTGCCTGCTCAAGCTTAAGCTTGATTTTTCACGCTTAAGCTTGCTTGCTCAAGCTTAAGCTTGCCCTGCTTTCCTGTTGAATTTCCTGCAACTTTCCAAGAGTTTTAACATAATATTTCTTTTATACACCTATCCATCACTACTTAAAAGATTCATGCTCACTTCCTTCAATAATTCATCAATTTAGCTCAAGTCTTTACAAAATTAGTTCAAATGAGTCATGAAATCAATGCTTAATCAACACTTATCAATGGGAGAGTGAGTTATACATTTCAAATGACGATATGAATACAATTGAAATTATGTGCATATGCATATCAACACCATGTATGCTTTGCTAAACACATCAACAATCATCATAGATTATTAATTCAACAATATATATTCATTTCATACTTATTCATCAAATCATAGCAAAGCAAGCATATACACATTTGTCACACCGCCACAATGGGCCAACACATATCTATCACATCGCCACAATGGGCCAACACATCAATATAGACCATTCTGGTCTTTCATCAAAGCCACCATGGGCTAACATCATTATTATCAATCATAAACAAATACGCCCTTCATTACATTGGGCCATCACATACATATCGTCATATTCAACATCATTTCATATATTCATATCATTTATTACTTTTTATGTGGTCTTTCGGTATATTAATTGCTCATCTCATCAACACCATACCATCATCTCAATCATCATCAATTATCATCATATTCTGGCATATCTCCATCCTATATGCAAATGCTCTTATGGCTAATGCATATGCACAATGGAATAGACAACAACAAATGCGGATCCTGTTAGGGAATCCTATTAGGGTCAGGCAGCGGAAACACAAAGGATTCCCATAAGAATTGCAAACATGTATGTCTCAAAGCATTATGCTAAATTAAAATTTTTAATTAGGGTTTACCTCTTGTAGACACAGAACAAGATCCTCTATCGAAGCAATTGTAGCTTCGCCCTTAGGAGTCCACACGAGCACTCCCACCAGAAAAACAGAGCTTCGAATGCTAGTACGAAATTTTGTTTTGGTCTAATTTCTGAGCAGCAGCCTATGAGCATCTCATGCTCTATATATAGGCTTAGGTCTTGACCTGAGCTCTCATTAAACATTGGGCTCCTTACTCATTCTAAATGAGTTAGGCCCAAATAGTTTTATTTTTAGTCCAACTAAAATAAAACTATCCTCTGGTGGGCTTACTCTATGTGTGTGACCCTATAGGTAAAATATTCGGTTATATTAATAATAAACTATTTTATTATTAATATAAAATAAGAGCGGTATCTAGCAATACATAATTATGTCCGAATATTATTTATCATCGACATGACCTATAAGTGATAATTATTTTATATATCTATTCCTTTTGTCACGATATCTAATTGGGCCCAAGGCATGGTCGTCGTCATCCTTGTATGGCCCAATTCATTTTACTTGATACCAGAGTAGATTTTATAGAATAAATATCTAATATTTATTCGTCCTAGCATGGCCATGCATTTCATTAGTCTCACTCCATCAAGTGGCCCATAGATATCACTCCTGTCACATAGGAGAGACAAATTCCATCTACATCATTCACATCCCTCTGCATAATTTATCTATTGCCTAATCACAATCTTTATGGTCATCTTATTACAGATAACGTTTGATTGTATTAAAACAATAAACTCCTTATGTAGTAATCGTAGTGACTTCAGGTCGAAGGACTACATACCATTATCACATTGAGAACCGTTTATGACACTCATGTAACGATCCATGCAACGTTCTCATGGTGGGTCTGTCCAGTACAACATTACCCTTAATATGTACCCGTGTAAAGACTTGATATCATATATCCATGATTTGTGAGATCAATCATCGGTACATTTATACACTAATCTTAATGTATTTACATGTCCCCATGTAAATACTTGATTAGGGATGTTTTAGGAATAATTCTCATATGACCTATTATTCCAGGATAAATAGCATTTGTCTAAAACTAAAAATACTAATTTTATTAATAAGTTAAAATTGATACATTAATAGCTCGTAGTGCATACACCAACAGATCCGACTGGGGGAAATAACACCAAGTTGTGGGTTCAAGCATGATCACATACCATGCCCCTACTACAGTAGTAAAATGTGTACACATATATCATAATGCATGCATATTCACCATATTTTTACTGGTACCAAACCGCATCGCCCATCATGCAACACCTGGTCATTTTCACCATGACCGCGGTATACGACATATTCAACATATGGTGTTGCGGGCCGGCCAGATATCAAATCATGGCGGCTGTGATCCTAAGGACCACCGGGGTCACCTGCTCATCACGAGCCACCCCCCACAAGAGTCAGCCACATGTAGCTCCCCGTAGCAATACATGGGGGGCTTCGTGACTTACACATCGAGTCACAGGGGATACAACAAATTGCTCGTGCACTAAGCCACCCTCCCACTGGGTCGGCCGAGGGAACTCCCCTAATGTTCCAACATCGGTGGCTATGATATGCCATGGATGTAATGCAATGCAAATCAAATGCATTCTCACTCTGTGCATCCTAAATGCCACTCATTAAACATCATCATCATAATCACCAACACCACCTTACACCTTAGTGGATTTCATCATTGTTGGTTTCTTAGTCATTATTTTCAAGTTTTAATGTGGCATTATCATCTCAACATATTTCACATACATTCCACATCATATACGCAAGTCAACACTTGCAATCAACCATAACAGCATTACAATATTATATAATATTCATCAATAATGCCTCACTTTCATTTAGTGGGTTTTCGTCTCATTATTCATTACCATTGCTCAAGTATACTTTATATATATATATATATATAATTGTGTGGCATTCACAACATTTTCAATTTCGTAATTCATACCACACATACAAGACTATGCTTATATCACACACAATGGCACACAACAATTTATCACTATCAATATGCACCTCTTTGTGCAAGAGAGTGCTCAACCTCATCATTTAATATTATTTAATATTACATTTTCTCTAATTTATCTACTTATAATTTATACTATGCCATTTATTTATCCCTTCATACTTTTCAAATTCATTCGATGGTATATCTCATAATCCTGCCATCACAATCTCATTATCATCCTCTCATCATTCAATCTCAGGTGGCAAATTCATCATAATTCATTATTTTAGTTCAGGTGGTAAATACCTAATTAATTAATTCCCATGTACTAATTGTGAACACCTCTTTTGGTCCAGTCCAAGTGGAACGAATCTTCTTTTGTACTGAATTCTGAATCAGAATGGTCAAATCCGAGTAGAATGGCTAAAAAATAATCAAGTCCGAGCAGGATAACTCTGATTAAAGCTTTTCTGAGTGAAAAATGTCTATTTCCGAGTGAAAAATGTCTATTTCCGAGTGAAAAATGTCTATTTCCGAGTGAAAAATGGCTGTTACCGAGTGAGATATTCGAGTCAGCCGTTACCGAGTGGCATTCCGAGTGGGATGTCTCAGATAGACAGTTTTCGAGTGGACTACTTCCGAGAGGGTTACTTCCGAACAGAGTAAAGATTTCCTTATGTCCGAATGATCATTTCCGAGTGAGATGTCTGCGAGTAGAGCATTTCTGAATGAGGGTAATACCTCTCAGGCGAAGATATACCCGAGTGTTGAATTCCCGACTGAAGTACCTCCGAGTAGAGACTCTGACTTTGAATGAATGCTTTTTCTGGGCAGAGATATTTCCGAGCGAATCACCATGGGTAGACTCTCTCAATGTTTCAAACTAAGCCCGAGTGAGATTCCAAGGAAAGCATATCTGAGTGAATAATCTCCGACGGAAGCTGTTCTGAGTAAGAACAAAACTGACTCCGAATGAACACATCCGAGTGAATAGGGTCAGTTCCGAGTGAATGCATCCATAGGGTCGGTTCCGAGTGAATGCATCCAAAGGATGGATGACAAGTGAAACCATCCCGATTAGAAAATAAGACCAACTCCGAGTGAATGCATCCGAACTGTTGATTGACGAGTGAAACCATTCCTAAGGACGATTCCCGAGTGAAAACAACCGAATAGAATGATTGGCGACCGAAGGCAATTCCGAGTAAGAAGCCAGTCGAGTTTCCGAATGAACGTGTCCGGGTGGAGTGAAGAAAGAGTTGACTGAATAACTCCCACAGGTCTTTCCGAATGGTTCATTTCCAGAAGCCGGGTGAGACATTTTAGGAGGTACCTGTTGGTGTATGCACTATGAGCTTTTATGCTTCTTCATTTGTATCATTTTTCTACTTATCAATAGAATAAATATTTCAGTTTAAAATTATTTTAAAACATATTTATCCTTGGAGTAATAGGTCATATAAAAATTATTCCTAAAATGTCCCTAGTCAAGTATTTACATGGGGACATGTAAATACACTGAGACTAGTGTGTGAGTGTACTGATGACCTGATCTCACAGATCATAGATATAGATGATATCGAGTCTTTACACAGGTACAAATTAAGAGTAATGATGTACAGGACAGACCCACCATGAGAACGTTGCATGGATCGTTACATGATTGTCATAAACGATTCTCAATGTGATAATGGTATATGTAGTCCTTCGACCTGAAGTCACTACAATTCCTACATGAGGAGTTTATTGTTTTAATACAATTAAACGTCTTCTGTAACAAGAGGACTATAAAGGTTGTGATTAGGCAATGAACAAATTATGCAGAGGGATGTGAGTGATGTAGATGGGATTTGTCTCTCCTATGTGATAGGAGTGATATCCATAGGCCACTTGATGGAGTAAGACTAAGAAAACGCATGGCCATGCTAGAAAGAATAAATATTAGATATTTATTCGGATCCAGTCTACTCCGGTATCAAGTAAAATAAATTGGGCCGTACAAGGATGACGCGACCATGCCTTGGGCCCAATTAGGATATCGTGACAAAAGGAATAAACATATTAAATAATTATCACTTATAGGTTATGTTGATAATATTCAGACATAATGATGCATTGCTAGATGCCGCTCTTATTTTATATTAATAATAAAATAGTTTATTATTAATATGACCGGGTATTTTACCTATAGGGTCACACACATAGAGTAAGCCCATCAGAAAATGTTGTCTTATTTTAGTTGGACTAAAATAAAGCTATTGGGCCTAACTCATTTGGAATGAGTAAGGAGCCCACTTTTAGAGAGAACAAATTAGGTCAAACCTAAGCCTATAAATAGAGCATAAGATGCTCATAGGCCGTTCACTCAAGTGAGACACAAATTCGCAAAAGTTGCAAGAGCTACACGCCGTCAAACTAGCAGTTGGCAAGTGTTGCGATTCTGGTGGGAGTGCTCGTGTGGACTCCTAAAGGACGAGGCTAAGACTGCTTCGGAGTTCTTCAAGAGGTAATCCAAAATGAATTTCGAAATTGTTTTTGTGCTTCGAAACACGGAACCTTGCAAATCCTATGGAATCCCTTTTATTTTTCCGCTGCTCATGCTTAGGGATTTCCTAACAGTACCGATTGAAACCATTCCGAGCCCGACTCCCGAGTGATATGATTCCAAGCAGAATATTTCTAAAGTTCTGATTGAATCAATTAAAAAAGGACTTCCAGAAGCTCCTGATTGAATCAAGTAAAGAGACCGAATGGATGCTTCAAACAGAAGCACTGCCGAGCAAAACCCTACAATTGAAGTAATTCCGATTGAATACTTCAAACCGTGACGCTACTAAGCAAACCCGAGCAAGGTTTCTCCGAGTGGTTCATTTCCATAGAGATATCCGAGTAAAACAGTGGTTCAATTCCAGAGCAAATCCGAGTGAGGAAGGACTTCTCGCTTGAGCGAGCCTTTCTCCGCTTGAGCGAAATGAGTTTCCTTCAACAAACGCTTAAGCGAAATAAACTCTCGCTTAAGCGGAATAGATTCTCGCTTGAGAGAAAGATGGACAGTGAGCTACTGGAGTGTTTTCGCTTAGTAGAGAGAAAATTTAGCATCAGGGGTCTTCACGCTTAACACCGACCGGTTTTCTCCTAAAAACCGACCCCTCAACTCAACACCGAGCAAAGATTTCACTCGGCCTTGTGTACAAGAGAGACCTTTTCAACTCGGATTATGTCCCACTCTGGATGAATATCGACTGAGAGGCTAATCCGAGTCATCCTCTCTCGGATTTCCACCATCCTCTCTCGGATTTCCACCAGGCTCTCCATATTCCCACCATGATGACTTAGATTTCCACAATCCAAGTGGATCTATGAATCCTGGAGGTGGCAGACAAGGGGCGGAAGTGGTGAAATTAAAAATCCTCACCAGCCGTTGTCCCCCACTTCCTGTTAGTGGCTAGGCTGGCCTCCACTCTGAGTGGAAGCATGTGCTGTCCAAGCACTTGGCAACTCCCTATAAGTACCCCATCTGAAGATGCTCAAGAGGTGGATCCAGAAGCTTTCATTGGGAGAAAGAGGAAGCATTCATTAGAGAGAGAACTCTGAAGCTTTTCCTTTAAACACACTCCCCTCCGTCCTCTCCTCCCTTCAAAACCACACCGACCAGCACCCCTCGCTCTCTCCATACTATCCTCCTTCAAAATCCTCCCAACCGTCCAATCCCTTTCTCCTCCCTAAAACACTGTCCTCTCCTTCTCCTTCCAACCGTCCCCCTCAAAATAACACCACCCTTTATCCATCCATCACCATCCCAACACATTCCCCTCCGTCCTCTCCTCCCTCTCATCCACTATACAGCCCCCAAACCCACACCGTCCTTCTCCTCACCAACCGACTTGCTCCCCAACACCGTCCTAGCACCTCTCCACACCGTCCTTCTTAAACCCCAAGACCGACCTGCTCCTCAACTTTCCATCACCGACCCTTTCCTTAAAACCCATATCAACCGTCCTTCTCTTCCTCAGACCAACACCGTCCCAGCACCTCTCCACATCGAACAGCTCCCCACACCGTCTAGCACCCTTCTCTTTCCCTCTGAACACCTTTAAACTCCTCTCAACCCCCCACTACCTTTCTCCCTCGGTCAGTCCCTTTCTCACTCGATCGATCTCTGCCATCTTCAGTCAGTTTCTGACCCCCTCTGCAGTCTCTTACTCCATCACTCGGTATTCCATTTTTTCACTCGGTATTTAATTTTTCACTCGGTATTCTATTTTTTCACTCGGTTTTTCCATTTTTTACTCGGTTTTCCATTTTTCCACTTAAATAAAATTTCTGTTATTTTCTTTTCTTTTCTTTTTTACCCCTTCCTAGGTTCGTAATAAATAAATAACAAAAAAACAAGTGTTTCACGTTTAGACTAGCCAAAAAAAAACATCATCCACCGTTAATCTTTTAGCCTTTTCCTAAAAAAAACATCACCAAAGAACTACGTAACCCTGATTTCTTGGTAACTCAAGAATACGTAGGAGCAGGACTTTAAATCCTATCGGGCCCATCTCTTTTTTTATCCCCACCTTTCCTATTTCGTTCCTATTTTATTTTCTTTACGTTTCCTTTGTAACCGCTCTTTATCAATCCCATGAAAATCAATTTAGACGTGACGTCTTGTTGATTTCCCATAAGGAACGAGATACTTGGGACGAGACGTCCCGCTTATCCCCTTCCCAATCTCTGACCCCGTGTCTTGATTAAATTCCATGAAAATCAATTTAGACGTGACGTCTTGTTGATTTTCCCATAAGGAACGGGATACTTGGGACGAGACGTCCCGTTTATCCCCTTCCCGTTTCTAACCCCATATGTGATTAAAGGATGACTAATTTAGACGTGACGTCTTGTTAGCATCCCTCCCTTTCTCTGTTTTTATATCAAAGCCGAAGTTAATTTGGACGCGACATCCTGTTGACCTACACTCTATGTTTTTCCAGTTTGTTCCTTCCATTTCCTTTTGTTTTTACACAAAGTACAACAATAAAAGGGAAGAAATAAAACATCTTTTGTAAGGCTATTTATGTTGCGCATTTTCAATCTTGGTACTGTTTCTGACAGGCGATGTAGGGTGCTAATACCTTCCCTACTCGTAACCGACTCCTGAACTTGAATCTCATTTTTAAACCAGTGCTTTTACTGAACTTAGTTTTTTTCCAATGTTTTTCCTATGGATAAAAACGTTCGTGGCGACTCCCTGTTTCATACTAGTTTTCTTCCTCGCCGCGCCGTCGCGATCCAGGTTGCGACAGATGGCGACTCCGCTGGGGACACTTAAGAGAGTCAGGCCAGTTTGATTGAAAGCGCATGTTCTTTTTATATAGCCTTTGTTATCTCGAATTTCTTCCCCTTGTTTTATTTTCTGTTGATTATTGTGAATGTTTGTTCTTGTTTTAATTGTGTCTTGTTATTTGTTTCGTTGTCTATGTTTTGCATGTTTGTTGAACCCTAGGGTAGAAGACCATGTTACTTTTCTGCAATCATTGAACCCTAGGGTAGACGACTTTGTATATTTATTCTGTGTTTGTTCTTTGTGCAGAATGGGGTAAGGTAAAAGGTATGGACTGCCTTTCCACACACTACACTCACAATTACTTGCACACACCTATGAGTGGCGCCCTATACCCGGGCCCCAAATGAAGCTTAAGTTAGGAGAGGTTGGTAACGGAATCGTATGGGATGTACTTCCTATCCGGTGTTCGTGAGAACCTTCACCAGAGTTCGACCTCTCATGATATACGCACCTAGTGGATTCCCCACTGTTTGCGTCCCTGTCATGGTTAGGATCTTGGCTCTGGTGACCTTCTAGATGTCTAGTGGAAATCACCCGGTGTGGAGAGTCACTTTTAGACAAGCCATAGGGCCTAGAAAAGACTTTCAACAAAACCCTACCTAGGCCACAAAAGGGCAAACTTTACTTTACCTTATGTCATTTTTGCTTTCCCTTTTATCCAAAAAAAATGAATTATCTAGCACCCGCAGATTTACTGAGTTTTTGAAATAATGACCCATTTTGGAACACACAGTATTCTTCAGATGAATAGATAATCCTCTTTTGGTCGTGTACCTCTGAGTCCTGAGTCATAGATTTTCCTAATTGTCAAAAAAAATATAACTTTATTTCCGCTCCAACGGGGGGCGTCGATGATGATTAGAAAAATTATGACTATTGCGACTTGGACCCTTGGTAATCGTTGTTTCCCAAAAAAAATTTTGCTTTACGTTAAATCAATGGGGAAGTACCGATTCCAAAACATGGCATCAACTAATTTCTTTTCCTTATCCTCATTTCGTGGAAGGCTATTCAGAACTTAACAAATACCCTTTGAGTATCTATGGAAATTAACATGGGATTGAACTTAAGAAATGAGGGCTGTAACTGCCCGGAGAAAATGTTTGAGCTTGAGGCTCCCGCCTCAGGATGAAAGATTTCTTCTGTCTTCACAATTATCTCATATTAATTTCCATGTTTGCCATACCTAGTACTTTTGAATGATAAGTTCTAAGGAATAGTCAAAGGATACTCGCCAAAGCCTGTAATTGCTTCCCACGACATTCTCCTTCTTTCTATTTCCACCTAACATTTTTGTTTTTTTTAAAAAGAGACACAGGCGTCACGGGTAGACATCCTTACCAGACCCGACTCCAAAGGAAACTCATGGCTGAGGCAGAAGCTGTTGACGGAGACTTTAGAACCGAGTTCGATCAGTTGAAAGAGCGAGTGGCGGAGTTAACTAAACTTTTAGAAAAGAAACTCATAGAAGGAGGCTCCTCTGCAGGTATTGAGGACGCCCAACAGCAGCCTGCCACCGCGCCACCCCCCTTTGGTTTTGACCCAGCAAGAACCCAACTCCCTAACACAACGACACCCCCTCTCACCATTCATGTCAGAAGATCTAACGCTACCATGGAGGCCCAGCCACCTTACGATCAGTCTTATGCACAACAGCATACATTTGTCGGTCCTGACGGCAACCCAGTACCTTTTCCACTTTATGGCCTACCACCGGGGTACTATCCCCCGCTCGCTAACCAATAAGACACCCAAGACCAGCAAGTAATGAATCCTCACACTTCATACCCCACCCCGCCAAATATGCCACCACTTCACCAAACCCAAAACACGCAAGCCCACGACCCACAAGCCTACCAAACCCAAAACACACAGGCCCATGACCCACAAACCTACCAAACCCAGAACACACAAGCCCCAGTGGCCCAGCCAACCTACAACGCACAAGCCCAAAACACACGAGCCCAGATGATCCAGCCGACTTATACCATACAAGCTATGGCCCAACCCCAAGGTCCCTCACCAAATACAGGTCTAATGAACCAGTCCCATATGTTGCCTCCTTTCAACCAGTCACTCGGCTATCCATACAGATACGCAACCCCCTATATGACCAATCTCCAAGATACAACCCGCATGATGAACCCGGTAGCCGGTCATAGCACGGTTGCAGCTCCCCAAAAGGAAAAGATAGAAATCTTAGAGGAGCGTTTGAGAATGATGGAAGGCACCAGAGGTTTTGGACTGATAGATGCTTCTGAGCTATGCCTAGTCACAGATGTTGTCCTCCCGCCCAAATTCAAGATGCCAGACTTTGACAAGTATTACGGGGAATGACTTGTCCAAAGAACCATCTCACGATGTACTGTCGAAAGATGGCATCTTATTCTTCTAACGGCCAATTGTTGATCCACTGCTTCCAAGATAGTCTGGCGGGGGCCGCTCTTACATGGTATGCTCACCTTGAACGGAACGATATTCGTTATTGGAAGGACCTAGCAGATGCCTTCCTTAGGCAATACAAGTATAATATGGATATGGCACCTAACAGGGTTCAGTTACAGAATATGATGAAGAGGGACAATGAAATGTTTAAGGAGTATGCCCAACGATGGAGAGAGACAGCGGCGCAAGTGGACCCCCAATTGTCGGAAAAAGAGATAGTATCGATGTTTATCGACACGCTCCCATCACCTTTCTACAGCAAGATGATTGGTAATGTTTCAGCCAACTTCTCCGACATCGTGACTATTGGGGAAAGGGTAGAGAGCGGAATACGAACGGGAAAGATCACTTAGGGCCCATCTGGGGAGTGCATGACAAGAAAGCCGGCGCCTGGGAGAAGGGATGGAGAAACTAATTCCATCTCTTCTAATCAAAAGACAGCTCCGCCGAGACCATTCGCCCCTACCATGATTCAAGCTCCCAACCCTTATGTGGCCGTTGCTACTTATGGCCCGGCAGCTCATACTCCTCATTTGCGTCCGCCCATGGTAAGAGCGCCAACACCGCAACCCATGCCATACCATCACCCACAGCAAGTGACTCGACCACCCAATCATAATCAGAACACAAGGAATCCCAACAATGAGCGCACCCTTATGCAGTTCGATCCAATTCCTATAACATATACCGAACTTTTTCCAATCCTTGTTCAGAAAGGTCTGGTAGCTTCATCCCCCATGAGGCCATTGCAACCTCCTTATCCAAGGGGGTATGACCCAAACGCTCATTGTGATTACCACGCTGGGGCACCGGGACATTCCACAGAAAATTGCCTAGCTTTGAAATATAAAGTGAGAGATTTGATCAAAGCCGGCTGGATTAGTTTTCAAGAAGGAAGCCCTAACGTGACCATAAATCCCCTGCCTAATCATGGAAGTTCAGAAGTTAATGCTGTGGTGGCCGATATTGAAGATGGTTTTGATGATAATGCCAATTTGGTGATCGCTTGCCCACCGGGCCAAGAGTTCGGTAATTAGGAGGCTGTCGAGCTCCTTACGATTGTAAACGATTCACCAAAGTAATTTGTCATTGCCTTAAATATCTTGTTTATCCCTCGGCTATGCCTAAGGCTTTGGGACTTTTCATGTAATAAGGGCGAAAAAACTTGCTTTATCGTTCAATCAATAAATGCGTATCAAAAAAAAAAGAAAAGTTTTTTTTTCTCATCCCATTATCCTTGCTTTGATTCATTTTCTTTATTTACTTGTTCCCTTTCCCTGTTTTTATTTTTGCCATAACATACTGAATTGTAGATCCAAAAATGATCTTCTTAGGATTAATGAAATTACGATCCCGCTTCACGATTTTGATCACCCGGCTGACTATGCCAATGAAGAAGGTGGAAAAGACTGTGAGCCACCGCCCAAGTTAACAAGATTGTTAGAACAAGAGGTTAAAAAGAGGTTTTAAGAGGCGGTTAAGATCGTTAAATGGAGAAGAGAAAAGATCAAGATGGGTATACCCTTAAGTCAAGAACAATTGAAGGAATCACAGGGGCAACCTATCAGAAGGCATTTTGCAGGAATCTATAGAATGACAACATGGCCAAGTCCCGAATTGGACAAGTGGTAGGCCAGTCATTTAAGGAAATTCAACAGTCATCAACATAGATGAGGGGCAAATTGCTGATGCCTATAAATACAGATACAATCAAGGGAGACTTTGCCAAAATTTTGAAAAAAAAGAAAAAAAAAGAATGAAAAAATGAAAAAATAGAATCAAGCTTGAAGTCCAATGCACGTGCCAAGTGGGGCAAGCTAGTTACGTCCAGATCCTCGAGCAAGCTGTCATTTTCTGTATAAGGGGAACGAATGTCGTCAGGCCAAGAACTTGCATTCTTGTCATCATCAACACCTCAACCCTAAAGAGTGCGCCATTCCTCATGCTGATGTAGCCAAGGAAATAGTCTGTCAGATTAAGTCGTTGCGTCATTAAGGGGATTAAAAAAACAAAAACAAAAACAAAAACAAAAAAGAGGGCAAACAAAAAGAAATGGAAAATAAAAATAAAAAAAGAAAAAAAGAGAAAAAAGAAAATAAAGGCCAAAATGATGATTCAAAAGTAATTCCCTCTCATTGATGCCAAAAGACTCACCAATATTTCCTTGGGTACATGGCATAGTAGTGGAGTCTCCTATTTGAAGTGACATCAGTTCCCCAAAGGATCAAACTAAATTTGGAAAGGTTAGGCAGATTCAACTGGAGTGTAATCAGTTTCAACCTTTTACTGAAAGGGATACAGGCAAAAATGAACAAGAACACATTATAAAGAAAGAGAAGAGCTCGCTAGGCTGAAAACCTAAAAGGGCGGCCTAGGCAAAAGTTAGAGCAACCCGGTGAGTTGAAAACCTGAAAAGGCGGCTCAGGTAAAAATTAGTGTCAAGATTTCGGTAGAGTAACTAAAGTTCCCAATGCAAAACATGCAAACTGGGGCATGTGGACCGTGGTCAAACTACCCTCTCAAAAGGCAAAGTTGAACGATGTACTTGAGGTCGTGACGTGGGATTAAGGTTCTCACTAGTCTCAAGAATTCACTGGAGGATCCTTGAACCTTCCCTGTTTCTCCTGGGCTTGACCTGTCCTATGTAACTTCATTCCATCCCATCTATATTCCCCTTTGTCCATTCTCTGTATTCGTTTGACATACATGAATAAAATTTATCCTTTTTCGATACGTGTTATGAATTGAATTGATCTGATAAAACATTGTGTTTTTATAAAGATAAAATGAAAGAATGGTGAACATTTAAAGTCGTAAGGGACAAGACGCTCCCACTACTTGACCTCGTCTTAGACAATCATCACAAAGATTCAGCCAGGCACGCGCTTCAAAGCTATGATCGCCTCTTTGATTCTCCTCTGTCCATGAGTTATCCTAAGGGCCGCGGTTTCACAGGACCTACCAAGTTTTTGAATGTATCTTTGCACTACTTACCCTTTTTTCTGCAGGTTATTACAACGGACAGTCATGTCAAGCATTGACGCCTCAATCAAGTCCTTTTCCTCAATGGAACCGCAACTGCCAAAACTAGAATCTTTCAAGTCTTCTCCTTAATCGCCAAAGTTGGCACTTCTCAGAACTCCTTCCTCAAGTCGCCAAAGTTGGCAATTCTTAAAGTCTTCTCCTTAATCGCCAAAGTTGGCACTTCTCAGAACTCCTTCCTCAAATCGCCAAAGCTGGCACCTCTCAAAATCTTCTCCTTAATCGCCAAAGTTGGCACTTCTCAGAATTCTTTCCCCAAATCGCCGAAATTGGCATTTTAAAAAAATCTCTTCTTCAACCCCCAAAGTTAAGACTCTTCAGAATCCCTTCCAAATCGCCAAAGTTGGCACCTCTCGAAGTCTTTTCCTCAACTGCCAAAGCTAACACTTTTTCAAACTCCCTTCCAAGGATTCTGCCTAATACATTCTGACAGTCAAGCGTATCTCCTTCCCAAGCCCAAGGATAGTTCCAGCAAAACTTTCCCCCAGTAGAATCACCAAACTCTCCCCAGTGAGCCTACAATTCAGATCATCTTCTCCCACTAGTAAGAACATTTTCTAATCAGGCTTAGAAGAACTCTCCCCAAAGGGCCCAACACATTTCTCTCAGTAAATCCACACATACCAGGTGGACCCCAGATTCCCCCTTCCTAATCAAGGGGCAATGCCCCAAGCCATCAATCCTTCTCCAGTGGAACTACACTTCCCAAACAAATCAAACTGGGGAATCACCCCAGAGTCATTTCTTCTCACTCAAGGGGCAGCTCCCCAAGGTTTCGAGATAGATAGTTCAAACTGGGGCATCACCCAAGGTTCCTTCTCCTTCATCCAAGGAAACAGTACCCCGAATCACCAAATCCTTCCTAAACAACTCGAACTGAGGCATCTCCCCAGATTTCTTCTGTTCCAGTCAAGGGGTAGTTCCCCAAGGTTCCTTCAAATCATGTCAAATTGGGGCATCTCCCTAGATTTCTTCTGTTCCATTCAAGGGGTAGTTCCCCAACAACCTTCAAATCATGTCAAACCGGGGCATCACCCCTGGTCCATTCTCTTTCCGCCAAAGGGGCAGTTCCCCAAGGCTCCTTCAGACCATCTCAAACTGGGGCATCACCCCAGATCTATTCAGTCAAGGGGGGCAATTCCCCAAGATTCCTTCAAAATATGTCAAACTGGGGCATCACCCCAGGTATACTCTCTTTCATTCAAGGAGCCATTCCCCAAAGACTCCTTCAAATCATGTCAAACTGGGGCATCTCCCCAGGTTTCTTCTATTCGAGTCAAGGGGCAATTCCCCAAGAACCTTCAGTCATGTCAAACTGGGGCATCGCCATGAGCCTTTAAGTCCAGTGAGTTAATTTGGACGAGACGTCCTGTTAGCTCCTCTAATCTCTACATTTTCATTCACCTATTCAGGCACCCTTTACTTTCCATTTGCCTATTCAGGCACCCTTTACTTTCCATTCACCTATTCAGGCGCCCTTTTACCTTCCAGTCGCCTATTCAGGCACCCTTTACTTTCCAGTCGCCTATTCAGGAACCCTTTACTTTTCATTTGCCTATTCAGGCACCTTTTACTTTCCAGTCGCCTATTCAGGCACCCTTTACTTTCCAATCACCTATTCAGGCACCCTTTACTTTTCATTCGCCTATTCAGGCACCCTTTACTTTCCATTCGCCTATTCAGGCACCCTTTACTTTTCATTCGCCTAATCAGGCACCCTTTACTTTCCAATCGCCTATTCAGGCACCCTTTACTTTTCATTCGCCTATTCAGGCACCCTTTACTTTTCATTCGCCTATTCAGGCACCCTTTACTTTCCAGTCGCCTATTCAGGCACCCTTTACTTTCCATTCACCTATTCAGGCACCCTTTACTTTCCAATCGCCTATTCAGGCACCCTTTACTTTCCATTCGCCTATTCAGGCACCCTTTACTTTTTATTCGCCTATTCAGGCACCCTTTACTTTTCATTCGCCTATTCAGGCACCCTTTACTTTCCATTCGCCTATTCAGGCACCCTTTACTTTCCATTCGCCTATTCAGGCACCCTTTACTTCCATTCACCTATTCAGGCACCCTTTACTTTCCAGTCGCCTATTCAGGCACCCTTTACTTTCCATTCGCCTATTCAGGCACCCTTTACTTTCCATTCACCTATTCAGGCACCCTTTACTTTCCAGTCGCCTATTCAGGCACCCTTTACTTTCCATTCGCCTATTCAGGCACTTTTTACTTTCCAATCGCCTATGAAGGCACCCTTTACTTTCCCATTCGCCTAACAAGGCAACCTCTACCTTCCAGTCTACCGGGTTCAACCCCAATTTTCTCACCTCCTGTTAATTGAAAGACAATTTTTCCCATTCAATTCAGAACACAAAAAAACACACACAAAAGAAAACAAGACAAAACAAAACAAAGAAAAACGAAAAAAAAAGAAAAAAAAAGAAAAAAAAAAGACAGACAGAAGTGGGAAATGCTCGTCTTAAAAGAAAAGGGTCACACTGACTTGTGATTGCCAGCACCGTCAGACGCCATATCGATCAAGAGGTCCCATTTGGCCCCTACATTGGTGTTCATATCTTTACTTCCTTTTCGCTTCAGAAACACAGAAGCTTCGTGTTTCTTTTGTGAAAAAGAAGTAAAGAGGGGCATCTATGAACACCTCTTTTGGTCTGGTCCAAGTGGAACGAATCTTCTTTTGTACTGAATTCTGAATCAGAATGGTCAAATCCGAGTAGAATGGCTAAAAAATAATCAAGTCCGAGCTGGATGACTCTGATTGAAGCATTTCCGAGTGAAAAATGTCTATTTCCGAGTCAAAAATGTCTATTTCCGAGTGAAAAATGGCTGTTACCGAGTGAGATATCCGAGTCAGCCGTTACCGAGTGACATTCCGAGTGGGATGTCTCAGATTGACAGTTTTCGAGTGGACTGCTTCCGAGAGGGTTACTTCCGAACAGAGTAAAGATTTCCTTATGTCTGAATGATTATTTCCGAGTGAGATGTCTACGAGTAGAGCATTTCTGAATGAGGGTAATACCTCTCAGACGAAGATATACCTGAGTGTTGAATTCCCGACTGAAGTACCTCCGAGTGGAGACTCTGACTTTGAATGAATGCTTTTTCTGGGCAGAGATATTTCCGAGCGAATCACCATGGGTAGACTCTCTCAATGTTTCAAACTAAGCCCGAGTGAGATTCCAAGGAAAGCATATTCGAGTGAATAATCTCTGACGGAAGCTGTTCTGAGTAAGAACAAAACTGACTCCGAATGAACATAACCGAGTGAATAGGGTCAGTTTCGAGTGAATGCATCCATAGGGTCGGTTCTGAGTGAATGCATCCAAATGATGGATGACAAGTGAAACCATCCCGATTAGAAAATAAGACCAACTCCGAGTGAATGCATCCGAACTGTTGATTGACGAGTGAAACCATTCCTAAGGACGATTCCCGAGTGAAAACAACCGAATAGAATGATTGACGACCGAAGGCAATTCCGAGTAAGAAGCCAGTCGGGTTTCCTAATGAACGTGTCTGGGTGGAGTGAAGAAAAAGTCGACTGAATGACTCCCACAGGTCTTTCTGAATGGTTCGTTTCCAGAAGCCGGGTGAGACATTTTAGGAGGTACCGATTGAAACCATTCCGAGCCCGCCTCCCGAGTGATATAATTCCGAGCAGAATATTTCTGAAGTTCCGATTCAATCAATTAAAAAAGGACTTCCAGAAGCTCCTGATTGAATCAAGTAGAGAGACCGAATGGATGCTTCAAACAGAAGCACTGCCGAGCAAAACCCTCCAATTGAAGTAATTCCGATTGAATACTTCAAACCGTGACGCTACTAAGCAAACCCGAGCAAGGTTTCTCCGAGTGGTTCATTTCCATAGAGATATCCGAGTAAAACAGTGGTTCAATTCCAGAGCAAATCCGAGTTAAGAAGGACATCTCGCTTGAGCGAGCCTTTCTCCGCTTGAGCAAAATGAGTTTCCTTCAATAAACGCTTAAGCGAAATAAACTCTCGCTTAAGGGGAATAGATTCTCGCTTGAGCGAAAGATGGATAATGAGCCACTGGAGTGTTTTCGCTTAAGCAAGAAACTCTCGCTCAAGCGAAGTGGAGAGAAAATTTAGCATCAGGGGTCTTCACGCTTAACACCGACCGGTTTCCTCCTAAAAACCGACCCCTCAACTCAACACCGAGCAAAGATTTCACTCGGCCTTGTGTACAAGAGAGACCTTTTCCACTCGGATTATGTCCCACTCTAGATGAATACCGACTGAGAGGCTAATCCGAGTCATCCTCTCTCAGATTTCCACCATCCTCTCTTGGATTTCCACCAGGCTCTCCATATTCCCACCATGATGACTTGGATTTCCACAATCCAAGTGGATCCATGAATCCTGGAGGTGGAAGACAGGGGGCGGAAGTGGGGAAATTAAAAATCCCCACCAGCCGTTGTCCCCCACTTCCTGTTAGTGGCTAGGTTGGCCTGCACTCTGAGTGGAAGCATGTGTTGTCCAAGCACTTGGCAACTCCCTATAAGTACCCCATCTGAAGATGCTCAAGAGGTGGATCCAGAAGCTTTTATTTGGGAGGAAGAGGAAGCATTCATTAGAGAGAGAACTCTGAAGCTTTTCCTTTAAACACACTCCCCTCCGTCCTCTCCTCCCTTCAAAACCACACCGACCAGCACCCCTCGCTCTCTCCATACTGTCCTCCTTCAAAATCCTCCCAACCGTCCAATCCCTTTCTCCTCCCTAAAACACCGTCCTCTCCTTCTCCTTCCAACCGTCCCCCTCAAAATAACACCACCCTTTATCCATCCATCACCGTCCCAACATATTCCCCTCCGTCCTCTCCTCCCTCTCATCCACTATACAGCCCCCAAACCTACACCGTCCTTCTCCTCACCAACCGACCTGCTCCCTAACACCGTCCTAGCACCTCTCCACACCGTCCTTCTTAAACCCCAAAACCGACCTGCTCCTCAACTTTCCATCACCGACCCTTTCCTTAAAACCCATATCAACCGTCCTTCTCTTCCTCAGACCAACATCGTCCCAGCACCTCTCCACACCGAACAGCTCCCTACACTGTCCAGCACTCTTCTCTTTCCCTCTGAACACCTTCAAACTCCTCTCAACCCCCCACTGCCTTTCTCCCTCGGTCAGTCCCTTTCTCACTCGGTCGATCTCTACCACCTTCAGTCAGTTTCTGACCCCCTCTGCAGTCTCTTACGCCATCACTCGGTATTCCACTTTTCACTCGGTATTCCACTTTTCACTCGGTATTCCACTTTTTCACTCGGTATTTCATTTTTCACTCGGTATTCTATTTTTTCACTCGGTTTTTCCATTTTTTACTTGGTTTTCCATTTTTCCACTTAAATAAAATTTCTTTTCTTTTCTTTTCTTTTTTACCCCTTCCTAGGTTCGTAATAAATAAATAACAAAAAAATAAGTGTTTCACGTTCAGACTAGCCAAAAAAAAAACATCATCCACCGTTAATCTTTTAGCCTTTTCCTAAAAAAAACATCACCAAAGAACTTCGTAACCCTGATTTCTTGGTAACTCAAGAATACGTAGGAGCAGGACTTTAAATCCTGTCGGGCCCATCTCTTTTTTTATCCCCACCTTTCCCATTTCGTTCCTATTTTATTTTCTTTACGTTTCCTTTGTAACCGCTCTTTATCAATCCCATGAAAATCAATTTAGACGTGACGTCTTGTTGATTTTCCCATAAGGAACGAGATACTTGGGACGAGACGTCCCGCTTATCCCCTTCCCAATCTCTGACCCCGTGTCTTGATTAAATTCCATGAAAATCAATTTAGACGTGACGTCTTGTTGATTTTCCCATAAGGAATGGGATACTTGGGACGAGACGTCCCGTTTATCCCCTTCCCGTTTCTAACCCCATATGTCATTAAAGGATGACTAATTTAGACGCGACGTCTTGTTAGCATCCCTCCCTTTCTCTGTTTTTATATCAAAGCCGAGGTTAATTTAGACGCGACGTCCTGTTGACCTACACTCTATGTTTGTCCAGTTTGTTCCTTCCATTTCCTTCTATTTTTACACAAAGTACAACAATAAAAGGGAAGAAATAAAACATCTTTTGTAAGGCTATTTATGTTATGCATTTTCAATCTTGGTACTGTTTCTGACAGGCGATGTAGGGTGCTAATACCTTCCCTACTCGTAACCGACTCCCGAACTTGAATCTCGTTTTTAAACCAGTGCTTTTACTGAACTTAGTTTTTTTCCAATGTTTTTCCTATGGATAAAAACATTGGTGGCGACTCCCTGTTTCATACTAGTTTTCTTCCTCGCCGCGCCGTCGCGATCCAGGTTGCGACACTAATCAACCTTAATCACCACCATGTTTTACCTTCATCACGTTATCTCTCATACATCCCCATATTCGTCTCAGATTTACCTCATAATGCCAAGAAGGAGGGTCTAAACTAATCCTGCCACCATAAATAAAACAGAACAATTCAATTCTGGGGAAAACTTGCTCAAGCGAGATTCGCATCCGCTTGAGCGAGATAGGCCAGGTTCGCTTGGGCAACTCCCTTTTGCGTAAGTGAAAAACATCCAGTAGCGTTTTCACGCTTACTCGCTCGAGCGAAGCACCATCACACTCGGTCACTCGCTCAAGCGAGGATTATCCAGTAACCAATTCCTCTAACACTCGCTTGAGCGAGGCGCCTACTCGCTTAAGTGAAATCCGACCAGGGGTCGTCCTTACCAATACTCGGTTTTCACTCTGCAATTCATTCAAAACTGACTCATCTCACTCGGTTGTCCACTTGGTAAAATCAATCAAAACCGACTCCCAACATTCAGGTTTCCACTTGGCAGAATTTCCCTGAAACCGGCTCAAAGCACTCAGGTTTTCCACTCAGCAAGATAATCCAGACCAACCCATCACTTACTCAGTCCTCGACTCGGCAAGATCAGTCCAGACCGAGTCCTCTCTCACTCAGTCTTCCACTCGGTAAATTCATTCCAAATCCGAGTCATCAATCAGTCTTTCACTCGGCAGTTTATTCCAAATCGACTCCCCTTCTATTGCACACGGGTGAAGTTATTCCAGAGTACTTCTGGACAAACTCATACCGTATACCCCCATAGGTGCCATCCCACTCATTATTGCACACTCGGACTCCACCATCAAGTTCCATTCGGAATTACTCTGACCTCTCATCACTCGGAGGAATTCACTAAGCTGTCTCACTCGGACCTATTTAAATCTTTTCCACTCAGAATATATAACTTTATTCACTCGGAAGAGGACTCCTAGAATACCTCAATTAGAACCATCACAATCACTCTCCCCTCGGGAGAGGTTCATTCGGGATTTTCCACTCGGGAATAATTAGACCTATCATTACTCAGGGAATTCTCTCGCTAAGATCCCACTCGGAATAGGTTTATTAAAATGGATTTCTCTCAGAACACATTTCTCTCAGATTCCTTTTAAGCCTTCACCACTCGGAAAAAGGCCCAATGGCTATAGCCTCACTTGGAACGGCTCACACAATATTCCACTCGGGAGGTCCCGTCTCGGATATAGCTCGCTCGGGATTTCACTTGGAAATTCACCACCTCATGAAGTTATTAAGACTCCAGCTCTGACAGAATTCGTCCAGTACCTCACCCATTCACCACTCACTCGTCTCGCTTGAGCGGAAGGCTAGCTCGCTTGGGCGAGATTGGTCCAGAAGCTAATTCTCTGAAGCAGGGGACTCTCGCTTGGGCGAGATCCCATCTCGCTTGAGCGAGACTACCAGGACATACACAGAATCAACAATTCTTACAACTTAACTCATGAATTCTCACTCTAGGCCAACTGATTCACCACCATTACATTATACACAGCACATAAGGCATATAACTCTCTCTGCCCATTCACACTCGGAAATTCCTCATTCCAACTTATCAATTATTCTTACTTATTTAATCTTACGAGAGGAAGATTTTAACTACACTCCACATTACTCCCTCATTCATCTTTCCACATAACCACTTCAAAACAATTCTTTACAATTCGTGTGGTTCATTCATTCATAATTTATCACCCTCATTTAGTTCATGTCCAACCAAGGGACCATCAGGCACTTATTGTCAATATTATATAAATACATACATTTTTATAACAATCAACATAAGCCAAGCCATCATTCATCACTTCATCAAATTAATCATATAAGAAATTCATGGCAAGGCATTGCATGAGTTCAACATATACATAATTAACAATGAATTCACTCATGTAATTTGAAATGTAAACTCCTCTCCTACCTCGAGAGAAGAAATCGAAATTCCAACGCTCTGATTGCTTTGATCATTATGCATCATCGTCCAGAATACAATCCTATCCACAATTACACATACACATGTAATCAATAAATCATCACAAGACATCACATCTCTTAACTCATGATCAAGTCCTAGACTTGTCTATACCCCAAATTCATATGCCTATGTCAGGCTTCGGGAATTCCTTTCCAAACATTCAAGCCTAGGGTTTCCATTTGCACTCACATGTAAGGTTTCTAACATCACCATCTTCAACTCAACAACCCCAAAACCATAAATAAAACAAGGTGGAGGTAAGAAATCTTTACCTCAAGCTTAAGCTCCACCAAACGAAAATGAGGTGAGGAAGAGGGAGGACATGATCCCACAAGCTCCCAAGCTCCATAGATGCCATTCAAGCCTCACAAATCCAAGCTTTTGTATTAGTTTTGATGAAAATGGGTATAGAAGAGGGTTGGTCACAGTTTGTGCAAAAGAAGAATGGAGGAGAAGAAGAAAATGATAAAGATGGAGTGGAGGAGAAAAGTGTACCGAGAAGGCTGTCACATTTTGCTTTTACCAATGGGTAATAATTCCCCATTATCCAATGGGTAAAAGAACCAAGTGATAAAGAGAAAGAGGCCACGGTGATAATGGGAGGAGAAAAGGGATTTTTAGTTTTCTTTTAATTCCAATTGGTTCGTATTTTCCCCGGTTATTATCATACATCGAGTCCAATTAATTATTTCCTTGACACCAAAAATCATTTTAAATATACCATCTTAACCACGATAATTTTCTGAATATTCTAGACCCGTCAAACATCTAATTAAATCACATGGGTCCCACATCACCAGTTAATTCCTCCAGTTCCGGTTAGTCTTAATTTACCGATAATTCACCTCTAATGTCTAACAACATCTCCCATAATTATTTAACCATAAACAATCAATTATCATCATCCAATAAATTTATTTTATTTAAAAATCCGGGATGTTACAGAAGCGCTGCTTAATCCTTAGAAAAGGCCCATTATCGTTTTGTGAAAATCCCTTTATTTATTCCTCAAAAGATTTTGATTACTTTCATGGTTTTACTGAGGTCACAAAAAGTATTTCAAAACCTTAGGCTTAGTTCAAAAACTTTCCAGTAACAATAAATCTCTCGATTCTATTAATTACTTAAACATACTAATATACCCGCAAGTATACAGTTTTATCACTTAGGTTCTTGTTAGGAATCACTAAGAGCATTGAGCATTTTTTGAACTAAATGGATAACAGAAATTTATTTAATTCAAAGTCAAAATAACATTATCATAAAATATTATCACACCCCTCCATCCCAAGATAATTAATTTAGTTACTCATGAAATAATTCAAATTCATATACATGATGGAAAAATAAAACATACAAGACATGGTAAAAATAAAAGACTTACAGGTTTCTCTAAAAGCTCAAAATAATTTTACCACTGTATTTCCTTGTTGCAATATTCCTCCACCAATTACAAATTGGAACACTCAATTTTACAACCCTCACAACTCTTACAAAATAGAAAGAAAAAGAAAAGAAAAAGAAAATAAAAAGAGAAAGAAACGGGACAGAGAAAGAAAACGAAAGAGAAAGAAAAGAAAGGAACAAAGTGAATTAATGAGAACTGGATATCAAAAGCGACGCTGTCCTGGCTTCAAACCTCCCCCCTGTATTTATAGAAATCTGGACGTCAATAATCATGGGGAACGGCGGCTAGTGGGACTTCTTTATTATTTTCTCTTTTGTCTTGTTGTCAACCGCCCCACAAGATCAACAAATCAACTTGGATGGTGCGTTGGTGTGTGATGGAGAAACAGCCTGGACCTCGGCAACCATAAGGAACGGCGGCTAATGGGAATTTTTTTATTATTTTCTCTTTTGTCTGGTTGTTAGCCACCCCCTCATAATTCAAGGATCCAGTTGGATAGTGGGAATTCAAGTCAGCATGGGGAAATGGTGGAAATATGGAACCGGTGTTCTCCTTATGACTCGGATTAGTGCCTCAACCAGTATCCATCCTTAGTGGGAATTAATTCGAGCGGAACAGGTGCTCTCATATATAAAAGACCGAGTGAAAGCTTGAATTCACAGATTATTGACTCGGAAATTTCTTTCTAAGGAGCATTCATCAGGACCTCTGTTCATTCGGAATTGCTTCACTCGGTGTGCTTTGCTCGGAACTTGTTTCTGTTTGAAGCACTCGACCGGAATTGCTCCACTGTTTGAAATATTCATTCGGAATTATTTCAAAAGTGACTCACTCAGAGATCATTTGCTCGGAGGTGCTTCTGCTTGAAGCACTCATTCAGACCCTCCTCTTTCACATGTGACCCACTCAGGATCGGGAAGTCTTCATTAAAATGCCTCAGCCCGAGGGGTATTCCTTCGAAATCAAGGTCTTTCTTCACCCGGAAGCACATCACTGGAATTGAACCACTCGGAGAAACCTTACTCGGATATATTGCTTGGGAGTAATTCAGTCGAGAACGACCCTTTCTTCGCTCCTTGAAATGATCCACTCGGACACATTCATCTGAAGTCAAGCTTGCCTTTTACTAAGAATTTCTTTAATCGTGCATCAACCCATTCGGACGTATTCACTCAGAAGTCTGACTTGCTTTTCACTCAGAATGGCCTCAATCGTCAATCAACCCATTCGGACGTATTCACTCGGAAGTCGGCCTTGCTTTTCACTCAGAAATTTGGAACTTGAGAGAATCTGGCCGATAGAAGCTCTTTCCAGGTCAGAGCTTTGCTTTGCTCGGAAATACATCTCTCGGCCCCAAACCACTCGGAAATGCCTTCCTCGGAGACATCTCACTCGGGGTTAGTTTGAAACTTGAGAGAGTCTGCCCGAAAGAGATTTATTCCCGGTCGGACCTTTTCCTTGCTTAAAAAGACATTTTCTCCAAAACACACTACTCGAAAAGGCCTTTTCTTTGCTCAAAATGCCATCTTTTCCGAAACACATCACCCAGAGACATCCTTGCCTGACAAGTGTTCTTCCAAAGTTCAGAGTTTTTTCATTCAGAATCAACTCACTCAGGAATCCTCCACTCGGAAACAATTTTGCCCAGAAAAAGCACTTGTCCCAAATCAGACTCGCTTCAATCAGTAATCCTTCACTCGGACGTATATCTTTGGGCGGTATTTATTCAAAGTAAGTCCCTTTTTCACTCAGAGTGGCTGCAGTCGGGAATCTTCCACTCAGATTTATCTCGAACCGAGAAGTATTCCTTCAAGGTCAGCCATTTTTCACTCAGAATGGCTTTGATCGGGAATCTTCCACTCGGATTTACCTCCAACCGGGAAATATTCACTCAAAGTCAGCCATTTTTCATTTGGAGGCACCTCCTTCGGGAATCTTCCACTCGGAAACACCCTTCCCGGAGATAATCCACTCGGCAACGCTTCACTCAGAGACTCCCTACTCGGAAATAATCATTTCGAGTTAGAATTCAGTCCTCTCAGAATTCTTTCCACTTGGGCTGCACTAATAGATAGCGCACTAATAGCCCATTTTCATGCTTTTGTTGCTCTTTTTTCATCGGGGCTTGTTCTTCTTGTTTCTTTATCATTTGATGGTCATTTTTCTCTTGTTATTGACCCTTGGATTATCTTTATACTTGTTCCTTAATTTTATTAATTTCTACAAAATAAAATACCCAAGTAGAATATAGTGGAAAAAAAGTAAAAATCATAAAAATTAAGGAAATACAGTGCATAATGATTAAAATCCTAAGCAAAATAAATCTAATTTATTATGTTATAAAACACTTATCAACCTTATGGAGCTATAGAGTTACGGGATCCTATTTCAAAAAGAACTTGGACTATTAATGGGCAAAGATTGAAGCCCTGCCTTGGTGGTGAAGTAGAGAGACTTACCATGCTCCTCCACTTACAAGATTCTTGAGAACTTTAAAGGCGTCAAGCTAATGACGTAAAGCAAGTGCTTCCTGGGAGGAAACCCAGTGTTTTACTACTTTTTGTATGAATCATAGGTTTAGTCATGTTAGGGAGTTAATTTATTACATTGATGATTGGTTGAGAAGTGATGAGAAGGAATGGACAATTTTTAGGAAGGTGATGTTAGAATAATGATTTCCATCATTGCTAAAATTATTGCATGATTGATGATACATGTGATGGATTGTGAAATTGATTTGACAATGATGAGGGAAACATGTAATTTTTATGTTGATTTATGAATAGTTCAAGTTTGACAATTTAGGATCACATATCTGTTTGAATAGTTAGGATTGAGTTTAGGATTCATTGTGGTACTAATTTGTCAAAAAGCAAAATTTGATTATGTAATTATGAATCTGTTTGAATTTGATGTTGAATGCAAGGAATCATTAGTTAAATTCATTGTGATTGCAGGGATAGGCTTAAACCCTTTAATTCCTTTTTAAGGATACTTCAATTGATGATTCAAAGTTGCCAATTTCATGTCAAATAGCCAAGTTTTGTTTACTTTGAAAGGAACTCAATCAGGTATTTTGTTTAAGTTCAAGAAAAAGCAAAAATTGCATGTTTTGCTCAAGCGAAACTATGATCGCCTAAGCGAAATTTGTAGAAATTGTATTAAATGTTGTTCTGTCAAATTCGCCTAAGCCACATGGTCCCCGCTCAATGATCAAGGCACATGATATGTTGTGTTTAAAAAGGGTGTGTTATGCTTGATGCGTTTAAATGGCAAGAAATAAATAGTTGTTAAGAAAAGTGAAGATGAAAAGAAGAAGAAAAATTCCTCAAATGAAATTAATGAAAAACAAGAATAGCATAAGAAGAGGAATTAGAAATAAAAGGAAAAACAATGTATGAGCTAGAGGAAACAAAAATTGTTATGTTTAGACAAGCTAAGTTGTACAAGTATCATGACTTTTGCTCTTCTTAGCATGCTCTTTGAATCCATAGAAAAACCATGATTTTATTGTTTAGCCCAGCCGCATTATAACCCTTTTGAAGACCTCTAGATCCTTATTGTTTGAGTGTTTGTTCTTTTTTCAAATGAAATGAAATGCAATACTGACTAACATGTGATCAGTGATGACATATAAGAAACACTCACCTGTGAGACCATGAGTGGATTCTTTGTTTTTATAGCTATTGGTTACTTTCAATTGTTTAGTACTTTCCAAACTTGAGTATTTACCTTGATGAATTATAATTGAAGTCAGGATCTGTCAGTTGTAAATATGATTAGAATAAATCTTCTCTTTCACTTTGATGCTTTATTACTTTTGCTTGAGGATAAGCAAAGTTCTAGGTCGAGGAGAGTTGATAAATGCTTAAATGTATAGATATTTTAATGCTATTTGAGTATAATTTTGTTAGTTAGTGCATTATCTGGAACATTTTGTGCATGAAAATGAATAAAAATTGAGAACCAGATATTTTGATATGTTTAATGCAATTAAGCTCTTACTTTTGTATAAGTGATAGGTGAAAAAGATGAAAAGGAAAAGCAAAGAATCCCAAAGCTATTCCCCAATTCAAAATGAAGAAAAATTGCATGTTTTGGGTAACTTGCTTAAGCGAGACTATACTTTGCTTGAGCGAGTCAAGAATTTTCAAAAAGAAGCCATTAGAGGGAGATTTTTCTTAAACAAATCTTAATTGGCTTAAGCAAAATACTTCCAGTGAGCATCAGTGAAGAACTCGCTTGAGCGAGTCTCGAACCACTCAAGCGAGAACTGCCCAGAATCTAAATATGAAGGCTTCACTCAAGCTAAAGGGAAACAGCCTAAGCGAAAAGGATCTAGGAACAGAGTATGAAGAACTCATTTAAGCGAGACGAGCAAGAATCGCCCAGAACCAAATTCAAGGTTTATTCTCTTGAACGAATCACTGGGCTCAAGCGAATGTAACAAACAAGCAACTGGGAAATTTTACTCGCTTGAGCGACTCAGTAGCCCAAGCGAGCTTGTGAAGAAAAATCTAGAATAGAAAAGAGTTCTTTATGCTTAAGAAATCTATCTCGCTTAAGCAAGTTAACTCTAGCTTAAGCGAGATATTTTATATATAAAGAAAACCCCTTCAGAATCCAGGCGGTTGGCCATTTTCATCTCTTGGGAACGTGGAGCTTTCATTGGAGTCTATCTTTTTCCTCTTCTTCATATTTTTCTTAGTAAGCTTTGATTGTAATGGCTACGATGTATAGCTAACTTCTCTATTGGGATTGGATGTAGTTGATCGAACCCCGACATATGCTTGTTCTACATTTATATATTCATTATCTTTATTCCATCATTTTTGGTTTTTCATTTTACATTTAATGCTTGATGCTATTGGGAAATAGTTTCTTGATCTTAGTTTCCATCTGATTATTGGAAAATAGCTTATGAAAATGGATCTAAATGAAATGCTCGTTACGACGAATATTAGGAATAATATTTGACATAACGAACGTAGAAACAATTGCGTATAATGCTGGAATATTCTTAATGTGATTGAGGAATCAACATATTTAAGAATGTTCTTATGGATTTCGTAGTTGAGGGATCGATGCAGATGATTTAAGATTGTGACATAAAAAGCGATAGTTTAGGATCTATTTATATAAATGTATGCAACGTATTGACGGGCGAGACTAATGAAATCCAATCCTAGCCTTAATCATTTGATAGTTCATATTTTTATCGTTTGTTTTATTGTACGGTTGGTTAATGTTTAGTTCTTTTGATTTCAATATGTTTTTGAAACTCTCTATTTATTTCCGCTAAGGTAATAATGAATCGACATTTTCGCTAAGGTAATAATGCCTTATGATTATAATGATGGTTTGATATACTTGAGACTTTGTTGATATTATAGGATCATTGGGATGGACTTGTGATCTTTTTGTATCGCAAAGTAGAAATTGATAGCACATGGCATTAAATTGGAATCTTGCTAATGATCCTTATGAATAGAACTATTAATGATATATACTGAATTTTTATTGCAAATTGATGAATGTGGTGAAGAATGGGTTATAGAAAGATGATTAATCTTGGTTAGTGACATATAGAGATACATTCATGTGGGAATTAAATGATAGAGGTTATTGACATAAATATGTGAAATTGTTCTATATGTAAGTATCAAAATTATGTTAACAATTTATAGGTGCATTTAGATTGCTATACTTGAAGATAGGTACATGTAAATATACACACAAGATTGTGTAATTAAAACTTAAGGTTATTGATAATAGGACCTAGTGATATCTAAAAATGATTTAGATTGTACTTTAAAAATAACATGGTACTGTTACACCTAAAGGTATATATACATAAATGTGATAAGACATGATCATGTGATTTTAAATCTTTGAAGTGTTATGCAAACTTAGGGAAAAAGAAAGAGTCATTAATGTGACCCTTTTTGGAACCCGTTCTTAAAATTCAAGCTTGTCTTTGAACTAATTTTAAATATTCCACAAATATGTGATTTGTAATTATGTGAATGATTGTCCTAAGTAGACATTTACTTAAATAACATACATTCTCATATCATCATATATGAGATAGGTCTTTATATAGATTTAGGGTGATTATTAAAATTTTAATTGTGGTGTTCTTCTTCCAATGGTTGTTTTTAATCGTAAAAAATTTATCCTAATTTTCATTATGTAAATATTAATATCTTTAATATTACTTAGTGGAATAATGGCGCCACAGCCACAACCTCATGATGACTCTTCAGGAATAGCTATCCTTGACACGTTGTAGTGAAGTTTGTCATTTTCAAAGTAGTGCCCCCAAAACTAAGAGGCACATTCAATTTCCTAGGGGTACAGAAATGTCTCATCATTATAATATAGATAGGCGCAAACATTTTTGGGGAAAAAATGATGGTTAACACTCACCAAACATGTGTTACGCTTAGAATGGTTGAGTCATTTCCCTTGGAAAACCATTACACTCAGAATGGTTCTCTCTCACACCTAGAACAATTTTCTCCTGGATAAGCCACTATACCTGGCATAGTTCTCACTCGAATATCCATCACACTCAAACTAACACTCCCAGAGGTAGAGAACCGTTTCACTCGGATCGGATCACCCCTAGATCCTATGGATTTACCCCTTCACTTAGAGTAATTTCTTCGCCTGAGAGCCTCTTAACAACAATCAGCCTAAGAAGATTCCAACACGACAACTATTCACTCAAATGGAAGCTATTTACCAGACAATATATGCATTCCACAGGAATCTTTGTTCCTAATTACAAAACCACTCCACTTAGAGTACTTCTCTATGGTCACTCAAAGAATTAACTCACCCGATATCATACACCCAGAAAAGGTCACTCAGTAATAACCCCTATAAAAACATTTTTGACTCGGCATTTAGTCACTCGGCCCGGTTCTACATCTGAGGCTCATGACTAGGGGGCCTACACCATCCCCTTTATCCCCCTCTTTCAAGAAAGGATAAAGGATAATCAGAATTCCCTTAATCTAGGCAAGATATGGTTATCTCCATGCCACCTTAGACTTGGATCAAAGGCCCCCTTTTTTTCCTTTTTACTCATTGTATAAAAGGCTCAAGGTCCCCTTTTTATAATTCAAGCATCACATTATGAGAATAATACAA
Source organism: Clitoria ternatea (assembly GCA_037962975.1). Taxonomy (NCBI): domain Eukaryota; kingdom Viridiplantae; phylum Streptophyta; class Magnoliopsida; order Fabales; family Fabaceae; genus Clitoria; species Clitoria ternatea. Next base: position 101,136,923 of record CM075673.1, on the reverse strand, counting down.
ACCTATTTTCTCCCACGGAGGTTCTCTAGGGTTTTTTGTGCTTTGCATTCTCATTGTGAACACTTTAAATAATCTAGTACGCATAATTTTTTCTTCTTTCTTTTTATATTATAATTGTTCTAAAAACCTTTAATATAATATTATTAATCTTGGGCAATCTAATTGAACTAGTTGGCCTAGGAATTAGGAATGTGGCTAGGTTGAATTATACATTAAATTCAATATATATTTAAATCAGGGAAATTTGAGCCGATTTTGAAAAGATTTGTAAAAAATTAGCATATGAGTTATTCAGTTCATTGAGAAAGTATAATTTTTTAACATTCAAAATAAAGATTTAAAATTTCAAGTGTCCAATTACTTAACAAAAATACTTTAAAAATGTTAAATGGGTTTGGAATACAATACTCATATAACCCAACCTCATAAAAAACCAAAAAGTAAATTATTTTTATAAGATATCTTTACTCTTTGTTTTGATTCAGATAAGAGACATTTTTTATTAGAAACAATAATATATGATGAATTATTTTCTATTAACACTATATTTATTCCCTAGCATGATTTGTGACATTTTTCTATGATTATTTCACCATTTTAAGGTAATCTTAATAGTTTGGGCCTCTTTATGCCTTGATTAGTACAATGTACTACCTAATTCTTGCATTTTACAACTTTGGACTTCTACTTACTGTTTTGGTTATAATTTTTTATATATGTAGATTTTTTCAATGATTCTTGTTTTGTTGGAAAGTTGACTCAAAGAGCTTTAATTAGAAACCTTGTTCATTAGATTTGGAGTTTCAAGTAAAATATATAGGCTTTTAAAGTTGGCCCTCTTATGTTGTTAGAAGATTTAAGTGTCTATCAGTAGTTGCAATTAGGATTTGAGCATAGTTAGGCTATTTCCATCCTATTTACTTTTTGAACCTTTAGCTTAAGTTTCATTTAGGGTTAACCTCCATATAAATAGATGGACTTAGAGGAATTTTAGACCTTATCTCTTACTTTTTTGTTATTTTGAGTTTTTCTTCTTCTTTCTTGCTCTCTTCTTTACATTGCAATTTTGAATTTTGTTTTATCATTTTCATGACAATTTTAATTTCAATGTTGTTTGGTTTTCTAATGGTGGTGGCGAAATAGATTTTTAGACTGGTTTATAATTTTTATCCTATAAAGTGATGATTTAAAGCTTTCACTTTCAATCCAAATTCAAACCTTTTTTCTTACCCTTTCAATTCCATCACATATATTTTAATTTAGCCTCAGATCACTTTGATTCGATTCCAAGTAATTTGCGCTTATCAAATTTATTATTCATGCAATCTCGAAAAGTTTGTTTGCTTAGTTTTGAGTTTCAAGATCGAATTAAGGAAAATCATATCAAATCAAATAATGTGTGTTCTTTGATTATTCAAGGAATTCACATTAAAGACGTTTGTTCTTTTATTTGAATTTACAAATTGGATTAGAATTGAATATCAATACCATCTTGTTTTATAGAGGAAAATTTGTAGGTCGATCATTTTGTATGTTGATTTTTTCATTGTGTTTTAATTTCCTAGGTATGTTCTTGATTGCATCCACCCCCTTATATGTTTTGTTTTTAGTGTTTGTAACTGAGATCCTTGAGAGAATGACCTAAGTTAGCCACCTAGCTTTATTCCATTTATTTACAATTTTTTTATTGATTGTGGTATTAATTAATATACCTTATGACTTTCTTACAAGAAGCACCCAAAACTTGAAGGAGGTTGCTTTGGATCTGGTTTTGCATTTTATATCTTTAGCTTTGAAACTAGAGATGACTTTTAATATGGGTGGATCATGCTCGTAATCAAATCAGCTCATAATTGTAAGTTGTAATCAAACATGAATAAGGAGCTCGACCAAGAAGAGATGCAAAACAGGGATGAAAATTGGCTTAAAAACATGTATAATGCAAGCAATAAGAGAAACCAAACTTATATACAGTGAAAGAATGAATTTTATGTTACGTCCTGAAAGAATATATGGAATTCTAAAGACCCCTTAAAAGTCTTGAACTGGTCTAGGTCTGGGTGTGTGATCCGATGTGGAGACCAGCCCTCAAATTGTGGTATTTATGTTTATATTACACTGGTTTAGTAGGGATCCAGTATTATACCTTTTATTTTAGTAGGGAAAGAGAAATCTTAGATTGCTCATTCAAGAAATCCCATTAACCTCACACATTGTTGGGCGAAAAGGGATGCCACCTACAAGGACACTCTAACGCTCAAGTTAGTAGAATATTTAGATAGAATGTAAGATCTCAAGTGTAAGTTAGAGTAAATGTGTTCTACCTTTTTATTGTTGCTTTGTAGGTATTTATACCTCAGAGTAGTGAAAGAGTCGTTTTTCCTTGGAGAGCTTTTTGTAGGGGGTGTTAATATGATTCTGATCTTTACAGGAAAGTTGACACACGAAAAGGATGCTACCTAACGACTATACCTTCCCATCAGTCACTTTGTGGTGTTCAGTGGAAACTAAAGGAAACGACGACCGGAGGTCGTTGGAAGGAAGAATAGTGGAATCAGAGGTCGTTGAGGCCATTAATAGTGGTTTTGGCCATGGGTTAGGGGGATGTCCAGGGGAAGAAGATGACATTTTTGAGTGGTTCTAGGTGGAGGAAGTGGTGGAGGAAGAAAAATGGTGAAGAACGGAGGTGGTTCGTAGTGCGTTCAGAGAAAATGGTGATGGTTTTGGGTGGTTGGCCAAGAGGGAGAGGGAGTTTTAGAGAAAAAAAAGCTTGAAAAAAGAGAAAGGACGTGGTTTTTGGTGGAGAAGAGGAAGTGGAGTGAAGGAGGCATGCAAATATATATAGAACTCAGCTCAATGAGTCGAGAATTAATCGATACTTGGTGGAACCCTAGTTATGATTTTTAACGTGTAAGTTTGAGGAATATATTACTGATGGCTATGGTTGGAATCTAAATATGTGGTCAATGTGAAATTGTATATCACATTTTTCTCTTCAAAATGGTATATGGCACGTGAAAATGAGACACACAAAGCAAGAGTTATGCTCGAACCAAGGAAAAGTGCTCCCGGAGTTCCCGAAATTGTTTTAACTAAAAAGATACAATCAATACACAGAATTCATTAGGAGTTAGCTTTTGGGATCTTCATGAAAGTTGTAGGGTTTTTTGATACAAAGTCATAGAAAAAAGAACATAGTGGTTTTGACATTGTATGAGGGAGACATAAGTGATTTTCTGAAGCAGGCCTGCACTATTGCGAAAATAATATTACTCTAAAAAATTTAATTTTTTGGGATGATCTAGCAGGAACTAGCTTTCAAGTACTGCACAAGAATTATATAGGGCTTTGATATGAGAATAAGGAAATTGGAAGGAACTAATTCTAAGCTTGTATGAAAAAGATATGACTTTTCTCGTAAATTAAGGCGATTTTAACGAGATTAAATAATGGGTTTTCGGAGTACAAATTCTTGGTTCCTTGAATTGGAGATGATAGGTCGTGAATCGGAGCTTGAGACTAGAAATAGAGGTTGTTAGGTTTTTCACAAAGAAGAAACCAAGATAAGAATCACTTGCTTTCGATATCATATGAAAAAGTTATGCTCAAAACACTAAAGGTGTTTAGGCCGAACTCAGGGGTTCCGATTTGACTGAGTGGTGTTTCTAAGAAACAAGGTTGATGGGATTTGAATTAGAATTAAGTCCATTCAGAAGAAGTTTTGAATTGTCAAAATGGTTCATTTGAGACTGACCGTGTTGGAATTAGACATCCCAAAGTGTATACACGAACAACCATGTGCTCCTTTTTAGTATAAGTCAGGTGTGCAAGAACTGACCCAATTTTTCTCATTTTATATGAATGATGACACCAGTTTAACTAGTTTATTATATAGGTACTAAATATAGGATTGGATAGTCAATTCTTGACTACCCGCAGAGTCCTCTATTTACTCTCCCTAATATTATATTATTATTCTATTATTAAATATAATTATTTATTAGTGTTATATACACTTATTTCTTTTATCGGGTCTCCGCGACCCAATTTCATTATTCTTCTTATGGAATATTCTCTTCCCTAATTATCACTACGGAATTCTCATAACTGAAATTCAATTGGGTTTAGGACTGCTTACCAAAAACAGGGATGTTATAGGGTTCTTGAGTCTTTTGTTGAGGTAGCTGAAAATGTTGATAAAGCAACACTATATTATGAAAAGGCTCACAAAGCTTACATGGATTTAAGGGTGGCTCAGAGAGAGATCGAGCATCTCAAGGAAGTGATCAAGACAGAAGTAAAACTTCTGGGTGATAGGGACCTGGAGATAATAATGGAAGAATGAGGCAGAGAAATCGCAAGCTGAGAAATATAAGCTAGAGAAGCTAGGGGAGGAGAAGGCCTGACTAAAGGAGGAAAATGAGAAGGCAAAGAAGTGTTGTGAAGCCGTCTAGGAGGATATCATCCGGTATATAGGTGAGCATGTCAAAACAGAGGCAACTTGGGCTAAGAAAAAAAACAACTATCAACCGAAATAAAAGATCTTAGAAAGAAGCTTCTAGAGATAACCTCTCTTCATAAGGCAAATCAACAACTCCAAGAGGATGCGGTGACAAATAAAAAAGAGCTATTGAAGCACTTCAACTTTGTGATACTCTGGTTGGAGAGTCTTTCAGTGCTTCTATAAGACAAGTCCAAAATCAGAACCCCAATGTCAACCTTAACCTAAATAAAATTCACCCCTACCATGAATTTAAAAGTAGGAAGTTGTTTTCTACGGTTGATGGAAGACACGAGGAGCCTGAGGACATGCCTTATGAGATGATGAAGCTGACCAAGCCTCAAAGTATGACCTTGAGGCCTAGCTCTTCTACAAGTGAAAAAACTACACCTCTTTCTTGAACTCTTTACTGAATTAGTCTCTGTTTTCCTTTTTTCAAATTTGAATTTTGTATAGCCTTGTATGGGGATGGGCTCTGGTTTTCACCATGTATGAATTTTGTTTAGTGTTGAATGTAACTTTTAATTTCTAATCTTTATACTTAAACTGAATTGTGATAACTATTTAGTCATAGTCCTTGTTCATATTTTTTTCAATACGTGTATGCCTCATATTATAGTTTGGAATGGTCTCCATATCCGATATCTGATCCTTACTACTCATTAGGGACAATAAATTTGTCGTCGAGGTAATGGCTTAGCCATTCCTACTTGTAAAAATCTACTTGCATCGCTCGTCAGGGTTCGAGACATATGCCTTACTTGGGCCTCCTTTGGGCTATTTTTTCCACTTTGTTAATATTTTTGTTAGAAATATTATTTTCTTAGGAATTAATTAAGTTTAGAAAATAATTGATATTTTGGGTCTTGCATGATCGTAATCTTTATTTTGTGCCTTATATAGGTATAAACTAGCTTTGGGCTACTTTTGGACCATTTATTTTTAGATTTTGGGCCTTGGGTGAAGCTTTTACAAGCTTGTGGCGCCCTTAATCCGCTAAATAATATTAAAGATATTAATATTTAGATAATAAAAATTTGGATAAATTTTTCAAAATTAAAAATAACTATTTGAAAAAGAACACCACAATTAGAAATTCTAACAATTACCCTAAATCTATTAAAGACCTATCTCATATATGATGATATGAGAAGGTATGTCATTTAATCAAATGCCTACCTAGGAAAATTTCACATATTCATGTAATTAATCTTTATCATTTAATTCTCATCATCAATGTATTATAACACCCCTGATTTTCCGTACTTAAATCCCGATATGATCGTCATAATTAATAAAATTGCGAATAAATTTTTCACGTTTGAAAATAGTTCTAAGACATCACCATGATCACATCAAGATCCGAATCACAGAAAACCAAAGGGTGAGATTAATAACCTAAAGCTGGATCGATAGTTAAATTGCCCATAACGGTATACGGAAAAGATGGAATTTACAGCGGAAGAATATGTATACCGGGCACATGCCTAGTCTCATATATGACGATATGAGAAAAGGCTAGGCAAAGTATGCAATGGCATAACACAAGCCTAATAGGCAACCATCATCATTTTCCATAATTATATAAACATACAATGCCTAAGATATAAATTACATATACATAAATATATTCATCTACATTCGGGAATCTTCTCCCGACTATCACAACCATTAATTCAAGGGATTATCTTATACATACTCAAAATCTCTAAATCATCTATATCATCTTATACAATTTATTTATTACACAAGAATCCATAAATGATGCCGGCCAAGGCACTTCCTCTACCACTATTTACCTTCACCAAAGCTTTGATTAAAATCCGAACTCATCCCATGGCAACCTGCATCACAATGCTAAAAAGGAGACCACATGGGAGAGTGAGTTATACATTCAAAATGACGAATAATATATATATTGTGATCATGTGTATATGCATACAAACATCATGTGTGCTTTGCTATAAAATCATTAAAATATCATTCATTATCATCTCATTATTATAATAGACATACCAGCCTCATGAATCGCAATTCATATCATAATCAAGCACAAGCACATACATAATCATATACACAATCACCTGCCACTTATCAACAAGGACATTCATAATCTTTATCATCATTAAATCATTATGGCTTTGCTTAATACCTCCTCGCAAGGGGTTTTTCATCACTCGTGGTCATTCCATCTCAAATACCATGGTCTTAAGACTAATGCATATGTCAACTGTTCAATGCATATACAACGGATCCGATTATCAAATTCAATAATAATCACAATTACTTAAATTATCATCATCACTCAGGGATACACCCTTCGTGGCACCCCGCAAGGTGATATATTCAACATTAATAGGATAACATCCTCTTCACTTCGGGATCTACCCATTGTGGCACCCCACAAGGTGATTCTCTTCACAATAATTATCACAATACCATTATCACTCGGGGATACACCCCTCGTGGCACCCCGCAAGGTGATATATTCAACAATATGATCAACATCATCTTCACTCCGGGATCTACCCATCGTGGCACCCCGCAAGGTGATATATTCCATATTATTCAATAACAATAGGACAACGTCCTCTTCACTCAGGGATTTACCCTTCGTGGCACCCCGCAAGGTGATTCATTCATTTCAACAACGATTCATGCAATAGCATCTTCACTCAGGGATACACCCTTCGTGGCACCCCGCAGGTGATATATTCAACATTAATAATGTATATCAATGCCATGCTATACCACAAATACAACAATGCAATAATAGATGTGTCCAATAATCTTACAAGGATTTCTCACCCTCTTAATTAGGGTATATATTTTAATTTGGCATCTTCAATAATCATGTAATTATTTACAAGCCCCTCAAGGCATATCATTCATATAATTGGCATCTCGATGGCCACAAACATCATTCATAACAATCCCCACATGATTATCAAAAGGCATACACATACCTCTCCAAGTCCTTAAGCCATTCCTCAATCACCACTAAGACACACCACACATGTACCCCTAGTGAATTTTCTCGTTTTTACATACTAAAAGGGGTTTTTGGGCAATAATGAGCCCATGATAATTTCAACATTAAGACATGAGAAAATATTACTTTTATTCTTAAAAATAGTGGGACATGTCACAAATATCACCTATTAGTCCCAATTTGACAACTATAAAAAGTTGGGTTCAAAACCCTCTTAAACTTGTATTTTACAACGCGCTGGGTTTGGTATTTTTCGCCTAATGAGAGTTAGAAAACTCCAATTAAAGTGAGACCAATTCTCTCACCTCCGTAACATAATTATCTACAACTTTTATGCAGAACTCGGAGGCCAAAAATGTCATTAAGATCCCCAAACGGCCTAAAAACAGCAAAGAATGCTCATCGGGCAATCCTGTCGTAGCTAATCGATTAGGCCAAGCACCTAATCGATTACCAATGACTCAGAAGGCCCGTAATCGATTACGAATACCTTTATAATCGATTACACATGAAACAGAATGCCTGTAATAGATTAGGAACAACTTTGTAATCGATTACGCATACCAGAATGCAGAAATTATGCAGAAAATGCATAATTTTGGAACTTCTAACCCCCCTAACTTTTTCATATCAACTCCAAATGCTACCAAATTTTGACACCAACTAAATTACATCATTTGTGACGTATGGCCACTGGTCTCACTCAAAATTCTTAAAAATGAGGGAGTTATGCGCATAGAAGCATTTTACCCATTTTAAGGTACTTTTATGCAACTCAAGGGTGATTTCTCACTTAAATTGACCCATTCCAAATTCCACAAGTTTTAATTCATACATGAAAGCTATTGGAACTACCCTATGTCATCAAAACCACATAAAACTATAATTGACTCTATGAGTTCCTCAATTATGCATAAACCTCAAATTTATCACCAATACCATCACAATGGCTATCACATTCAATGCCAATCATCCACATAAATTCTCAATTCACAAAACATATACTTCATCCCCTCAAGGATGGTTCATTATCATGTACATATTTCAACCTCTCATGGGTTATTCATCATCATATATACACATATATTATCATCAATAGCCAACAATTTGCCATACACATCATTTCACTATAAACATGGCAAGGCAAGCATGAGTATCATGACATACGATAATCATCAATTATATAACTCATGCAATTTGAATGTAAACTCCTCTCCTACCTTGAGAGAAGAACCGCAATCCAAATGCTCCGATCATTCCGCGTCATCATCCAGAATATAATCCTACCAACAAACACATTTTTGTATATGAAATTAATAAGCCATCATAAGGCATCATCTTCATAAATCTCATAATTAAATCTTAGATTTGTCTAAACTCTAATCCATACTCCTATGTTAGGCTTCGGGAATTCCTTTCCCGAAACCAAGATCCTCTAAATCTTAAAGGGCTCAACAATACCATGGCCCTTACTCATAAGACCTCCAAATCATCATGTGGTTTACTACTCATCATCACAATTCATTCAAATTCATTATAAGCCCTCTTAGCTCCATTTAAGACCATCATCAATCCACAACCTCAATGGCATATATCAAGGCCTACATACTCATCAACTCAAGTATCTATTTCTTTAATCTACTATCAATGGCTTACAACCATTTTTAACATCATCATAAACATTAACAATCTAAATTAATTCCTTCAACCACATACATACTCACATGCACTCATCTCCCAAATCCTCAAGAATCAACACCAATGTTTCAAACATTCATCTCCTCATATGAAACCATTCTAAGACATCAAAAATCATCAAAATCACCTATTTAGCCAAAATCCCCAAATCACCACACTTAGGGTTTTTCACCAAAACTCAATAACCATTTCTAATAACCATTAATCTCCATCATTAACAACACCCACACACACATTATCATAGGTTTTTACTAAAAATTATTTTTCATGGCATTATTACCAATTTCCCCCAATTCCTATAATTAGGGTTCCATTAATAATCCAATAATAATCATAAATAATCATCATCTTCCATCATCAAACACTAAATTTTCGTGTACCCCTCAACACCCACACAAAAACACATATTTCTCACACCCCACCTTAGGGTTTTATATAAAAATAGCTTCTAACACTAACCCACATACATAAACCACTCTCCCAACACCTAAAACTTATAACCAAAGGTTCAAGCTCTTGAGAAATGGTAAGAAGCTTACCTCATGAGAAGAAAATAGGTAGCTCCCAAGAAAAGGAGAGGGCCACACGAAAATGGAAGAGAAGAGGGAGAAGGGTTCTAGCTACAAGCTTCTCCTTCAAGCTCCCAAGAAGACGAAAATGGTGGAGGAGGAGAGGGCCACCATTAGCTTAGGGTTTTGAGGAAAAGAAGAAGAAGAAGAGGAAGAGGAGAAGGAGAAGTGATGAAGAGAAGAGGATAGAAAGAAGGAGAAGAAGTAACGTGAAAATAAAAGAGAGGGAGGAGAGTTTGTTTTTAAGTTTTTACCTCTCCTTAAAATTTTACCGTTTTATAATATACAGGACCTCTGTTCGGGCTCAATACTAAATCTAAAAATTATTCCGAATATAGATTCGGATTCCCCATAATATTCTTTACTGCCCTGACCAATGGCATCTCAATCGGAGATACTTGGCCCGACACCCATATCTCAGTCGGGTCAGTTTTCAGCTTATCCGGTCTGCATAAATCACCCATAGTCCCAAAAATCTTAATTCAATTATTTCTAATATGTTGGGACATTAAATAATGCATAAATAATTTTCTAAACACTCAAGACCCATCAAATATTTATTTCCACTTAGTGGGTCCTATATTATCCGTTGAATCACCCGATTCCGGTAAATTTTAATTTACCGATAATTCATCTCTAATGTCTAATAAATTCTCCCATAATTATTCATCCATAAATAATTAATTATCCTCTTCCAATAAATTTATTTCCTTTAAAAATCTGGGATGTTACATGTATCACTATATGTCACTAGCTAAGATTTATAATTTTTCTACAACTTATTCTTCATAACATTCATTAATTTGTAATAAAAATTCAGCATATAACATTCACAAAGATCATTAGCAAGATTCCAATTTAATGTCATATACTATCAATTACTACTTTGTGATACAAAAAGATCACAAGTCCATCCTAATGATCTTAATATATCAACAATGTTTCAAGTATGTCAAAACATCATTACAATCATAGGGCATTAAATAATAGCATGTCTATACAAAACAAATGCCATTTATAAGTGATTCCTAAAAATAAATGTCATAGTCAATAAATTCAAAACATGCCGGCCAAGGCATTTAGGCATCTTCTTCTTCACACTATACCTCAACTTCTTCAAAATAAATAACCACGCCCTACATCACAAAGCAAAAAAGTAGACAACATGGATAGTAAACATACTTTCTTAATGATGAACAATTAAACAAAATGTGATAATATAATTATGTAAGTGAAACTAAACATATTCTCCCATCAAGGATTCAACTCAATAATTAAAGACATAATCCATAATGCTTATCACCAAGCACAAACATAAACTTTTTCAAGAACCATGTCACATTATGGAATCCATTCATTATTTCAAATCCTCGTCATATTTCATACCAATATATATATATATATATATATATAGTCCAAGGTAACACTAACAAAAAACAACACAATTGGTTAGTGTCCATAAATTTCAATTTCATTTCTCAATTCTTATCACTAATAGATTTCAATCATTCTTAGGTAACTCAAAGTCATATTCCATGTCTCTATGGCTAATTCATATGCTATGGCATCAAAATAATACATATGCAACGGATTCGATTTTAAAGAATTTATTTATAACACATGTGTACACAATTCATCAAGTAACCACAACCACGCATAGTCATTTAAATATTTATCCCCCGGAAGGGTCCTTTTCATAAGATCCTGCAAGACCTTAATTATTTCAACATGTCAAGTGATCGTGACCATATATAATCATTTAAATATTTGTCCCTCGTGCAAGGATCCTTTTCATAAGATCTCGCAAGATCCCAATACATTATAATATGATATGTCATGCATGCCATAAAATGCAAGAATGCATACGCTAGCCTCGGCTTCATAAAAATCTCACATTCTCTTATTTAGGGATTCCAATACATCTTAAGATTTATAGTCAAGGCATGCAACCAATTATACTATCCTCCAAGGCATATAATTTATCACAAAAATTGTCGAAGGCATCATTTCACATCATACACAACATAATAGCCAAGGAGTTATATCAACATTAATCCACACATGGAAATTAAGAGAGCATATCAAACAAACATATTCTGAATACATATCATCATCAAATGCGCCAATCCAACATCTAATCATCAACATGATTCAATCTCATTTAATCTCACACATCAAAGGTAGTATATCAATCCAAGGAAAACATGCAAGTATCCACTAACATATATATTATCAATAAACAATGGTACATGCATTTAGAAAATATACTTCTCTCCTACCTTAAGAGAAGTATTCCACTGGGTTAGATGGTCCCACCTTACTAGAGTTGTCAAACCCTGCATTAAATAAATGTAAGACCGCATCAATCACCAAACTAAAATTATTTTGATGTTAACAATTTTACCCATCATATACATAACATCATACTAGCTTATAAATATTTTTATCTTTAAGATTTTAGAAGTTTTATTGACTCTTTCAATGTTTGCCAATATTCTAAAGAACCTTGTCTACAATTTACCAAGTGTTCAACAATTATCCTTTAAGCTTTTCCAAGCTTCTAATAAATTTTCTCATCACTATAGTCATTTATAACACTTTTATTTTAAAAGGCAACAAGTCTTTCACCAGTAACAATTTAACTAACTTTGTTCTTAATCCATTAAAATACATAACTCATTTGATAATAGTTTTAAATGCTAAATTAAATCATTATAAATCTTTAAAAACATTTACTATTCACCCAACACATGATTCATATGCAATACCCCTTGAAATATCAAGTCTTTTCCTCCTAAATAATTACTTACTCCATACTAACACTAATTAAATTCCATAAATATGGTTTCACTACTAACAATGATTTCCATACTTATTCTAGCTTGTCCATGACCTCTAACATCATGTTTCTTTCACTTATTAAATACTAGCTTCCCATCCATTCAACCATAATTATTTCTAACCATAAATAATTGTTATACCACTTTCAATAACTCATTTTTAATCACTAACATAATGCTTAAGGTGAAGGGTACCTTTAGCTCTAAGATCTTAGCTTAGGTTCCTTAACGAATCAATATGCTTAAGTTATTAACCACTTCCAATAGCATTTCTTAAACTTAATAATTATCCCATTAGGTTTTAATATGCTCCAACAAGGTTTTCTAAACTAGTAACACATTTATTTCTTATAAATTCTTCATGTCCTTCATTTAATTCACTATAAATACTATACTCTTTTAACTAATAATTATCCAACAACCATCATAATTAATAATCCACATCCAACAATATTTTCCAAGTACACTAACAAAGTCAATACATTTATGAAACCATTTATGACACTTTGCCACCATTTTTCTACTTTATGAATTAGATAAAGCTTACTAACAACTTCATGTTTCATGCTAGCAATCACCAAATCAATTTAAAACATTACTCTTAGTCTCATGATTATTCTAAGCCATTAATAAATCATTCAAAGTCTAAAATAGAATTTTTTTTCTTAACTCAAAGTAAGCTTCCAATTCCAATTTTTTACATGTAATGCAATTCTAATATCAACCAACAACATTTAATTTATTTTCAACAGCCAATTCTAATTAATTTCAAGTCCCTAACAATATTTTAACAACAAACAACAAATCTCAATGGTCTTCTAACCTAAGGTTTTCATTATCATGCCAAAATCCTAAAGTTTCAACACTAACAACACTATTTCCAATAACTACAAGTCATTAATTTAAGGATTTACAAGGGTTCAACAACTTACCCAAAATTTTAGTTCAAAATCCCTAACCTTCAAGAATTCAAGAGACTTTAAGAAATGGAGTTCCAATTCACCAATGTTTCCCAAGAGTTTTCAAATGCACCACAATGCTATTTCTTCCATAAGAAATTTAAAATTTCAAGGGAGGTTATGGAGAAGTGATTTTTAGATTTGGCTATGAGAAAATCAAGGAGAAGATGCAAACTTATATTCATGAAAAGGAAGAGGAAAAACAAAGATTCAAGGGTCAAGAGGCACCTACCAAGCTTTTTCTCTCATGAAACTTCAAGAAATTTCAAGGAATCATCAAGAATCACCAACGGTTGCCATGGCTTTTTGGTTTTGGAATGAAGAAAGGAAGAAATGTTGTAATTTTCAGTGGGAGAAGGAAATGGTGTAGCAATTCACATGAATGAGGGGAAGAAGGAAGAGTGAAATTGAAATCCCACATTTTGCTTATTTACAAGTTTACCATTGTAATTTTTTGGTCCAAGGCCCTTTTTTTTGAAAAATTAGATTTAGGCTTATAAATTCAGACTGGGAATCAGCCCAAGAGTGTGGAACGTGCACCCCAAGGTGTGCGGGAAGAATCATTGCGGTTTTGGCTCGAAACAAAGCGTTTTAGCCACCCGGGGCCCTCTTTTTGCCTAATTAATTGTCTACAAATCTTTCCAGGTTTATTTTTGTGTTTAACATAATTATTTTAGTGTTTTCTAATTCTTGACATTTATTTTTGAATTAGCCCATTTAAAGTCCATTTTCGGACCAGATGTTTTCTGGCACTAAAATGACGTCAATCAATTTTGAATAATTCGTTATAAATCCAACAAACGCTAAAATTAATTTATCTTTATCCTTGAGACATAAATAATCATTTCTAACATTTGTTAATGTATCTCTACACATTTAGCTGATCTTTACACTCTATCCGTACGTTCTTCGTCAGTTAAACGACTACAGTAATTACCAAATAAATCGTATTAATTCAAGGGGTGCCCAAATAATTTGTTCTACATGTGTGGGACTTTAAATAATTATTTCCTACATTAATTCTATTTATTTCCTCTATTTAATTAATTATACGTAAAATTTAGGATGTTACAAAGCCCACCCAAGCCAATTATGAATTTCCATAGCCTATATATAGGCCTCTCTCTTTTGTAAAATTCATATTAGAATTCAATTGAAGAAATTTAGTATAAGAAAGTGAATTCTCTCTCTTAGTCTCTCTTTCCTGCTTAGCACACTACTAAATACCTTATCCTTAGGTTTCCTCCCCTATGGTGGCGGTATAAGACTTATCTCCTCCTAGAGGACTTGCGTCTAAATTTATCCTTTCTCCATAACAAACTTCTCTCTACCACCATAACAACTGGAACTCCAAGAAGAAAAGCAAGGAATGCTGGATTTGTCCTTCTCAAAGTAGGCTTTGCCTACATCAAGTGGTATCAGTAGTCTTGTGCCTTTCCTTTTCTTTTTCTTTTTCTTTTTCTTTCTGGCTTTTGTCTTCTCTTTTATATTCTAATATTGGTACATGTTACATCTTGTTCCATAGTCATGTGTAAGTTCCCCTTAGTTCCATGTACAATTGTGCAATCCTTGTTTATTGATCTTTGAAATCCTTATTTTTGATTTTTAGGATCTTTTATTAATCTTTGCAATTTTTTTCTTGATTCTTAGGATCTTTTATTAATCTTTACAATCTTTTTCTTGATTCTTAGGATCTCTTATTAATCTTTGCAATCTTTTATTGATTCTTAGGATCTTTTGTTGATCTTTGCAATCTTTTTAATTCTTAGGATCTTTTATTAATGTTTGCAATCTTTTTCTAGATTCTTAGGATCTTTCATTAATCTTTGAAAATTTTTTTCTTGATTCTTAGGATCTCTTATAAATCTTTACATGCCTTTTGTTAATTGATACCTTTTGCTTGATTAAATTCACCCTTTGGTCACCCTTTCTCTATTTTTGTGTAACTTTTAAGGTAAATTCTTTTGGGGCTATTTTTTTAATTGTTTGGTTGCTGTAAAAATAATAGTATAAAGCAAAGAAAAAAGTGAAAAGAAAAATACAAAAAGAAAAAAAAAGAAATAGCTTGAAAGCCTTTCCTTTCCTAAAAAAATTAAAGTGCTTTCTTGACAAAACAAAATCAAAATAAAAGTGTGTGTTCAAAATTTTGGGAAAAATAGCAATGTGTGGTATTTTGTTCAGGCCCTAATTCATGATATGTTTGACACTTGAATTGCATATTTGTGGTACAAATTGGTGATGTTTAAGTGCTATTAAAAATTGGTTGAATCGGCATGTAAATTCTAGAGTTTTTAGGTGATCTTTTGAGTACTTGCTTTTATTCGTTGCATTTAATTTTTTTTAGTTTATCATTCTTTCATTCTTGGTTTGTCTCATTAATTCCTTTCTTCATAAATTTATTCTTTTTTACCCTTTATTGCTTGTCATATTCAAGTTTGTCTCATAAACTCCAACTTGGTTTACCTTTAAAATTTACCTTTTATTGCGTGTCTTTTTCTATTCTTGAGTTTTGTCCTACAGTTTTCACTCCTTTGGAATTCTTGAAATAAGACAATCACTTCTATCTGTAGGGGTAGCAGTTTGGAGCAAAGAGATAAAGATTGAGTTTTGTATAAAGCAAACTTGGGAATTTCTTTTTTGAGGACTTGAGTGCACACACCTTGAGTGAAAAGTGTAAATAGTAAAGTGACAAAAAAATATATAATTAAAAAATTAAGAAATAATTTCCAAAAATAATTTTTGTGCTAACCAATTTTTCTTTGAGTTTAAAAGTGTTTTGTGTAGCGAGGTGGATTCCTTGGAACTTGAAGGATCTTGATGATACTTGAAGGCTTGTATTGGAGAGCACATTATTGTATTAGAAAATTGTTAATTCATTTCATTTGTGTTTCTTTTTCCTTGTATTCTAGGAAATATTTTTTTTACTTCTATTTTTTTAGTCCTTCTATTTAGACTTAAAAACTTTGGACTCAAGACTTTAATTGGGATTTTTTTAGTTTAACTAGGAGTGGTACGCTTAGGTACTAGTTTACTTTTTATGCACAAACGACTAGTCTTGCTTCCTTTTTTAGCTTATCAATTTTTGAAAATTTGTATCCTTTTAGTATGTTGTTGTTTGTTTGATTTTAGTACCATGTCTTCATCTAGGAAAATTTAAGAAAGATAAAATTCCTACACAATTTAAGGTCTTAATAGAACAATTAGGTGTCCTTTATTCTAAACTGGATTCTTATTAGTCAAAGGGTGAGTATACCATAGATAAGAAAAACAAAAGAATAAAGAAGGTCCTTGAGGTTATTTATAGCAAACCAAAACAAATATAAGAACATATTGTAGATTTTGATAAGATAGAAAATGAAAAAATTAGTTTGTGTAAAAAAGAAAAAGAAATATAAAATTAAGGAGAAAACATAATAAAAATATGGATGAAAAATTGCAACATTATTGGAGAGAATATGATAGGTATGTGTCAGAGAAAAAAGAGATAAAAAGTAAAAAAAAAAGACACTAAGGTGCATAGTAATAGCTTGTTTTTAGACAACCACAGTGTTTTAACAGAAAGTCACCTTAATCATAGTCTGTATATCCCCATCATCAGTAATAGTGATACACCTTAGGAAGACCATAAAATGGTAGAAGAATCATTTCTAATTTCTCCTATTCCTAGTGAAAAGACTTAGTCCCCCATAGTATATAGTTCCCTTAGGGTTAGTTCTAGGAGGTACATAATCAGCATAGGATCTTATAAGATTGGAATATGTTTTTACCCTTTTGAATTGACACTCCCAAAAGTCATTTCCTATGTTATTATGTTGCATAGTAGAATTTTTGTAGGATTAACATTTTGTCCGTCATATAAGATGTCTATTTCATTGTATTTAGGATTATTCATTTTCATAGAAGTTTATTCAAGGAGCTAATTGCATCTTTTCAAGCATTACCTACTATGACACATGCCTCACTTAGGCCTCCTTTGGGCTATTCTTTCCACTTTGTTAATATTTTAGTTAGAAATATTATTTTATTAGGAATTAATTAGGTTTAGAAAACAATTGATATTTTGGGCCTTGCATGGTCATAATTTTCATTTTGGGTCACTTTTGGGCCTTGTATGGGTATATACTATCTTTGGGCTATTTATTATTAGATTTTGGGTCTTGGCTGAAGCTTTTATAAGCACACCCAAGCTAATTACGAATTTCCATAGGCTATATATAGGCCTTTCTCTTTTGTGAAATTCATATCAGAATTCAATTGAAGAAATTTAGTGTGACAAAGTGAGCTCTCTTTCTTATTCTCTCTCTTACGCTTAGCACACTACTGAATACCTTATCCTTAGATTTCCTCCCCTATGGTGGCGGTATAGGACTTATCTCCTCCTAGAGGTGTGGCATCCAAATCTATCCTTTCTCCATACAAACTTCTCCCTACCACCATAACAACTGGAACTCTAAGAAGAAAAGCAAGGAAAGCTAGATCCTCCATTCTCAAGGTAGGCTTTGCCTACATCAGTTCGGTATGGTCTTGAAAGAGAACCAATCCTTGCCACTTGTTAGGGCCAAGTAGCCAGTCTCTTTTTAAGAAACTAGGATACCACTCGTTGGGGTCCGATAAGGCCTCAAACCTAAGTATTCTTTCAAAAGCCTCTTCAGGCCATAAACTATTTTCCATAGAAACTAAGGCCTGACAACACACCAAACATTTACACAACAACAAGTATGTAAAGATAAATTATGTAAGGTATTTCTGAGAACTTAGTGTATAAAAAGATACAAAGAATGAATTGATACACTAAGTAAGATAGACAAGAGGACCAAGGTCTGCTAGAGACAGAACAACAAAGAAGGCCTTTGTCAAAGAAAAGGGAACAAGAAGAGATTGTAAGAGCTTTGCTTCAAGATCACAAAGGTTCTCTCTAATGTGTATCTTTGAAGTTGAATCTCTTTATATATATAGGTCACTCAAGATGACCGTTTGATAAGTTGGTGAGGAGATATAGCCGTTGGAAATCCTTTGAAGAAGTTTTTGCTTGTTCAAAAGAACCAGACCTTGAGAGGATGATGAGATGCCAAAACGTATGGTATGAAGGAACTTTAAAGCTTGCATGGAAATAAATTTCCTTGAGGTCTTCATAGCATAAAGATCATTTGTTTGCTTTCTTCTTCTGATTAAAGCACAGAGCACATTGTTGATGACCTTCTATAACCTCCTGACACAAGTGTTGACTGTAATCAAATTTTCTAAAATGTGTAGGGTACCTACATTGGATTCTTTGAAAGTGAGCTTTGGTTTCTCCACTGTTTTGTCTCTTAACTTCATTGATGATAAGCACAGTTATCCTTGATAGGAGCTTGACTTGAAGCGTCATCAAAAAAAGGTTTAGAACGTTGCAAGATGAGTACTTGAAGTAACGTTCTTGTTGCTTGAACTTGTTACCTCAAAAGTCTAAGGTTTAGTGGTCCAAATTTCTCAACTTTATTTCCTGAAATACTTAGTTTAAACAGACTAGAACACACATCGGCAGACTTCATTTAGCTTAAATGCCTTGATGTGTGTTATTAACAATCTTGAGGTCTAGTTATAATAACGCAACTTAAGGTTTGGTCAATGGTTATTATTAAATTTCTCTTTTAAACCAGACTTGGTTTCAATAATCTCCCCTTATTTGTTGGTAGCAAACATCAAGTCTTTTATTTAAATGAAGTCCAAGATAATCAGAGAGAATTTACTAAAGGGTATTATAACAAGATAGCATCAGAGCAACATTACCAAAATCTCATAGCATCAAAGCATATATTTGAGTGATATATACTAGAGCATTCATATAAAAGACATCATGTATTAGAGCAATTATGTTCTAAAGGAAATCATGTATCAAAGCACTTAAAAAATTAGATCCTATGTTTTTAAGAAGATCAAAGCTTAAAGGATTTGCAAAACAGAATTTCAATGATCAACGTAATTTCTTATTAAGTCATATATTAGAGCAAACAAAGCATGTTTTTCTACTTAGAGCAACTAAATCAGAGCATGATTTTCTTCTTAGAAATTTAAAGCATATTTATCTAAAATATCAGAGCAACATCATTACTAGAGCAAAAGAAGACTTCATTAATTATCAAAAGAGTTAGTCCAAAACATTACATAGAACAGTAGAAAGACTAATACTCTACTTCCTAAGACAAAAGAAACTCCCCCAAAGACTGATCCCATAAAAGACTTTTACTTCCGGATTTTGAATCTTGATTTTACTCCCCTTTTTGATATCAACAAAGAGGAAAGTGAAACCATGGAAGGGGCATCACAGAGGGGCAAAGTAAAACCATAGGATGAGTGAATAAGAAGGGGGGTAGCACTTGAAACAAGAAATAGGTAACGACTTTGGATGAAAAAAAAATCTGAAGATGGAATGAAGACAACAGATTGTTGGTAAAAAAAAGATGGGCTAGTTAGCAGAGCAGATACTTCTCTTGAAAACTATACCATGTCTCTCTCAAAATATCTAAGCATGGAAAAGTTCTTCATTCCTAGGAGCGAGACCAGAGACAGAACCTTTTTATCCCAAATGCCATAAATAGTGGTTCCATAAGGCACGGAACCTTGTTTGTATATTGGAATAGTCGAGGACAAGCAGGAAAGATACAAAGGTATCTAAGAGGTGGAGGGGTGGAGGTAGCAAGGGTAAGGTTAAGTGATGTTTGTTGAGGTGAAGTCTGGTCAGGGTGGATGTTTTGATCAGTTTAATGGGTCTGATCATGAGGTGTTGAATCTGAGGTTGAGAAGACATTCTCTTGTGATGAAGGTTAATGAGATTGAGAGGGATGGTCTGGTTGGGATGGAGAAATAAACTCTAGTTGAGAAAAAAGGGTGCCAATAGCATCAAACCTTGCTTATTTATGACTAGTCTCTTCCTGTATTTCACTTTTTTCTCTTTTCCATCATCTTTCTTCTGAAACAAACTTTATCACTGTTAAATTCAGCCATGACTTCAGGGAGCCTGTTGATCCAATCAAAGTTATTCCATCCTTGAGTGTTAGTCTCAGGATAACGTTTGAGATACAACTTAAGGAACCTAATAAATTGTGTAGCTAGGATAGCCACCAGACTTTTGCATTTCTTCCTTTTGAGCCTTCATATCCTTGAAGTAGGATGATCTTATCTCCTAATACTTTTCTTGCCATACCTTAGTTGCCTAACCTTCTATAGAAACAGAAGGGTGTAAAATAATAAAAACATGAACAAATTGCTTACATTCTTCTAAAGTGAGGGTAAACATTTTTTCTATTGAGGATGAGGAGGAGGAAAGGTATTCTTCTATTGTTGGGCCACAACCTTGCTCTACAACTGGCTGAGGGTGATACCATCATTATAATCTAACCACTCAACAGCTGTTTTTGTGCCTTTATAAAAAGGCATTTCCTTCTTAGTTAGAGAGGGTGGAAGAATAATATTCTTTACTTTGGCCTCAATGGGTGAGTCAGACATATCAGACTTATTAGACTCTTCCAAAATTAGCTTTTTTTGTTTTCTTCACAGTAGAAGTCTTGATTCTACCACCTCTTCTCTTGAAAGTTGGTTTGATTGGCTTAGGAGCAAGCTCAAACTTCTTCTACTACTTCAAGTCTGTAGGGGCAGATGTTTTCTTGAGGGCTAAAGCAGGGGTAGACCTTCCCAAGGTCTGGTCTAACAAAGGTAAGAAGGTGGGAAGCTTACTTACCAAGGAAGAGCATTTAATCAAGTCATTAAAAGTGAGAGTTGAAATATTCTCTAGGGCAAATACCTTCATCAACACAGTAGGGTAGGGATTTTATTCTGCTTCTTCCTACTAAAGATATCAAATAGATCATAATGGCATTGGGCAGACTGACCTTCTTCTTCACAAGCATGTGATACATGCAGAATTTGTCCAATTTAGTAATTGTGTCCTTTGTGTTTTTCCTAGGGTAGAAGACTTGCTTCATGAGGAGATGAAGCATTTTCACCTTAGGAAGAAGACTTCCAGACACCAACTTGGCAAGGTAAGACTTTCCATACAGCAACTTGTTTATTTCCAGAGAAGACATAACTTCAAGTTCAAAATCATCTGCAAACACATTTCCAATAACAAGGCAACCACACACTGTTGTGAGGACGTCTTTAGAAATCTCAATGGCCTTTCCTTTGAGACTGCCAAGAATGATGAACTTGGATTTATCAATAAAGATATTGTTCCAGAACTCTAGAACAAGCAAAGGGGAGAAGGGCTCCCTATCTACAAAGAAACGGGCCCATCTAATTCCTTTAATTTCAGTACCCATATCCTTTCCATCAAGCTTGTGTTATTTGATATGGAAGTAGGAGGACTCTACAACGTCTTCCACTAAGAGATTGGGTACCATGGTAAAGTTCAAGATAGGTGAAGAAGACGAAGGGTTTATGGTTTTAGAAATATAAGGGTTTAGCACAACTAAGAGAGAGAAAGTTTTTGAGAGAAACAAAACTTTCAAAGAGGGAAAAGAAGTGAAGGGTTACTTGATTTAAAAGGGGAAAAAAATGTTCACGAGGAAGAGAGAGAAAATGGTTTAGGTGGCAGTTACACAAAAAGATATTAACTTCTGCCACGTGATACGTTTTAAAGTTAATGACAATAAAACGTGAAACTTTTTTAGTTAACACAAATCCCAAAAGATTTTTAACCTTTTTCTCTCAACATTAAATAGAAGTAGACATTTAAGGGTTCAGACATATCAAGCAACTAAGCATACATTATCAGACCTAGAACTTTTATCCAAACATTCATACTTTTTAAATAAAACAAGTTCACAAACAAAGTAGACATATTCAAGTAACATTTCACAAATTTAAATTGTACTTGATAAAAGCAAACCTAGCCTCAACCAAAGGCTTTGTAAAGATATATTCTCATTGATGGTCTGTGTCCATAGATTTCTTGTCCAGAATCCCCTTTTGTACATAGTCTCTGATGAAGTGATACTTTACCTCTATGTGTTTGACTTTGGAGTGATAAATAGAATTCTTGAAGAGATTTATTGCACTAGGGTTGCCATGGAACACAGGAATTACTTCTACCTTGATTGAGTAATCTTTAAGTTGATACTTCATCCAAAGAAGTTAAGAATAGTAGCTTGCTGTAGACATATACTCAGCTTCTGTTGTTGAAAGAAAAATTGAGTTTTTCTTTTTGCTTCCCCAGAATCTTAGACTTTTGCTAAGAAAGTGACATCCACAACTTGTGCTTTTCCTGTCAACTCTATCTCCTATAAAATTTACATCACAATATCCTGATAAAGAGAACAAGTCTATTCTTTTGTAGAACAATCCAAGGTTAGTAATACCTACAAGATACCTAAGAATCCTCTTCACTATAGATAGGTGTGATTCCTTGGGGTCTGATTGACATCTTGCACACATGCAAACACTAAACATTATATTTGGTCTGCTGGATATGAGATACAGAAGAGAACCAATCGTTCCTCTATATAAGGTCTGATCCACTGGTGTACTAGGCTCATCTTTATTGATTATGTAATTTGGATACATAGGAGTGCTCATTGTCTTCACATCAATCATTTTAAACTTTTGAAGCAACTCCTTAGTGTACTTCTTTTGATGGACAAAAATACCATCATCGATCTATTTGATCTACAAGCCTAGGAAGAATTTGAGTTCTCTCATCATACTCATTTCAAACTCAGTTTGCATCATTTCAGAAAATTATAAGAGCTTTTTGTGAATAGGGTTATATCTACTTTTCCTCTAGTAAAGCCTTTTGAAATTAAAAAGGTATTGAGTCTTTCGTACTAAGCTCTTGGAGCTTATTTTAGATGATACAGTGCTTTACTAAGTTTAAAAACATGGTTTGGAAAAGATACATCTTCAAAACCAGGGGGCTAATTCACATAAACTTCTTCTTTAATGAACCAATTCAGAAAAGCACTCTTAACATCCATCTAATATAATTTAATTCCTTTAAAAATAACAAATGCAAGGAGTATCCTTATAGCCTCAAGTTTGGCTACAGGACCAAAAGTTTTAATGAAATCAATACTTTCTAGCTAACTATACCCTTATGTTACAAGTCTAGCCTTATTTCATAAAACTTTACCTCATTCATCATGTTTATTTCTGAACACCTATTTGGTTCCAGTAATGCTCTTGTTTTTGGGTCTTGGGATAAGGGTCCAGACCTTATTCCTCTTAAACTAGTTTAATTCTTCTTGCATGACAAAAATCCAGCTAGTATCTTCCAAGGCTTCTACAACAGATTTGGGTTCTAGTTTTGAAACCAAAGCTATGTTGGATTAGTTAAGAAGTTTGGATTTGGTCTTTATTCTTATAGGTTGATCTCCAATGATGAGGTCTGAAGAATGATAAGCCTTGAACTTCTAGTCTTTTGGCTTTTCTAGTTCAGACACTAATGGCTGTTGTTCAGGTTTTCTACTTCCATCTTATGCTGGTTCAAGTTGAGCAGGGTTAGATTCTTGCTGATCTTGTTCTGATTCCTGTTCCTGCACACCTGCATCATCAAGTTCTAGATCTTCCAGTCTCTTGTCAGTCTCTTAAAGATCGTTAAACCTTACATGTATTGATTCCTCAATGGTCTGAGTTCTTGTATTAAAAACTCTATAAGATTTTGATGTGGTTGAGTATCCCATGAATATCCCTTTATCAGACTTAGAGTCAAATTTTCCAAGATAATGCTTTGTGTTAAGGATATAGCAAGTGCACTCAAAAAGGTAAAAATATGATATGTTGGGTCTTCTTCTGTAACATCCCTAATTTTATATAAATGACTAAATATTGGGAATAAATATTAAATAATTACATGTGGATTAGTAAATGTCCTAAATTGTAGAAAATAATTAAATTAAGATTTTTGGGGATTATTGATGACTTATTGGGCCTTTATGAGCTGAAATTATACCCGATTAAAATATAGGTATCGGACCAAGTTTCTCCGATTGAGGTACCATTGGTCAAGGATGTTAAGAATATTATTGGGAGTCTGAACATGTATTCGGAATAATTTTTGATAAAGTATTGAGCCCAAACAGAGATCCTGTTTGTTATAAAACAGGAAATTAT
Source organism: Clitoria ternatea (assembly GCA_037962975.1). NCBI lineage: Eukaryota > Viridiplantae > Streptophyta > Magnoliopsida > Fabales > Fabaceae > Clitoria > Clitoria ternatea. Next base: position 101,112,279 of record CM075673.1, on the reverse strand, counting down.
TAATGAAGGGTTAAAAATAAAACACTAAAATCTCCCTTCTTTTCTTTCATTCACGTTGGTTTTATTTCCAAAGGCAGAACCTTTATTTCTTCTTCTCCTTTCTCATTCTTCTCTTCATCTTCTTTTTTCTTCTTCTAAAACCCACAAAGTGTGATGTGCCCTCTCTTCTCCTTCCATTTTTGTTTGCTTTAAGCTTGGTGGAGATTATGATGGTGGTTTGACATTCTCCCTCTTCCTCCTACAATTTTTGTTTTCCCTCTCTCCCATTCTTGGAGCTCACTTCCTTTGGCTTGAGGTTAGGTTTCCTCTCCATTTTATTGAGCTTAAACCCTAGGTTTTGGGAGAGTGTTTAGATGCATGTGGGTTACTTTAGAAAGGCATTTATGATGAGAAACCCTTAGGTGGGGTGCTTTTAATGTGAGCTTTATGCGGGCATAATGTAGTACATGAAAATGGCATGGAAAATAATGGAAAATGATGGCCATTAATGATGGTTGTTGGGTTTATAATGAAATCCTAACTCTATGATTTGGGGGCAATAAGAAATGTAGGTAGAAGAACATTTATTAATGTTAGGAGAATGTATTTAATGATGTATGATGGTAACTTTGATGGTGGAAGGCCATCAATAAGGTTAGGTGATTGGTAGTGGTGATTGGAATCAATTCCCAGAGAGGGTGAATCAATTCATCTATCTATTATACTGGATTTTGGGCCATTGGGAGACATGAATCGGTTCATGCCAGCCTTGAATCGAATCATGCCCCTGATTCTTCAAAAATGGTTATGTTTTGCTATATGTTGGGTCCCAGTTAGCCATTGCATGATTATGTATCAATGTGTAAGCGTATTTAATACATTTTGGTAATTAATTCGAGTATCTTTAAGTCTCTTTTCACACTCTTCCTTAACTCTTGAAATAAAATTATATTCTCTTATTCCTTGTTGATAATCATGTAATTGATTGTCCAAGGAGCACTCTTGATTTAAACTATACATTATCTTATATCTTCATATATGGGATAGGTTCTTTTATATGATCCGGGTTACTTATTAAAGTTTTATCTCGTGGTTATTTTCATTCTTTAATTGTTTTAAAAATCATGAAAAATTTACCCTCATTTCTATTATTTCTATTAATATGATTTGGGGTTGTGTCATCTTCCCTTCGCTAATTCATAAGGAGTCTTATTCAATATTGGCCTGGTAAGAATTATGTTTTGAATATAACAAGAAGTGTTCACAGCCTCTACTCAGAAATAATAGAAATGTTAAGATGTTATTTATGCTTGGCAATGTGTGGAATGTATTCGGAATATTGATGGAATGCTTTGCGGTGATGTTTTTGTTTGGCAAATGTTATTCCTTGAAATATTAAGAATGAAATTGTGTTCACCACAAATAATGAATAATGATGGTTGATTGCTTCTATGAGTATGAACATGGGTGTTGAGCATACCTCGAATATTGATGGAAGATTGATGAATGTATTGATGATTGTGATGCCATTGTGGTTGTTGCAAGTGTAGACTTGTATGTATAAGATGAAAATTGTGTTGATGGAAAATATTGTGAAATACCGCGCTAAACAAACTTGAAACAATGGAAATAACCAATGATAATAAAATTCAATATGAATTGTATGGAGATGTTGGTGATGGTGATGATTGATGAGTGGCATGATAGGATGCACGGTGTGAGAATACGTATGATTTGCATTTGCATTGCATCCATGGCATATTGCATAGCTACCGGTAAGGGAAAGTTAAGGGTTCCTCCAGTTGGCCCAGTGGGAGGGCAACTCTGTGCATAAGCATTATTGTTATTACCCTACTGACTCAGTGTGTAAGTCACGAAGCTCCCCATGCTTGGCTACGGGAGCTACATGTGGTTGACCCGATGGGGGTGGCTCTTTGAGGAGCAAGTATTCCTGGTGGTCCTTTGGATCACAACTGTCATGGTATGACTCATGGTTAGCCCGTAACACCTTTATGTTGTTTATGTTGTTTACCGTGGTCATGGTGAAAATGACCGGTGTTGAAAGATGGGCGATGCGGTTTGGTTCTAGTAAAATATAGTGATATGTATGCTATGAGATAAGTGTACACATTTTACTACTGTAGTAGAGGTATGATTATGTATTCATGCTTAAACCCATTATTTGGTGTTTTATATTCCCACAGTTGGATCCGCAATTGATATTAACTCTGTTGGGCATGTGCATTAGCCTAAGAGCATTGGCATATAACATGGAGATATGCCAAAAGATGATGAGTTATGATGATGGTTGAGACGGGTGAAAGAACACCTAAAGACAACATATAAAATGTGAATACAAAGAATGACTTTGTGTATGGTGATGTTGTGTGTGATAGCCCAATATGGTAAGGGGCATAAATGTGTATATGTGTATATACTTTGCTGTGGATCATAGAGTATGATTACGATATGTGTATGTCGTTAGAATGATGTAATTATAATGACAATTGATATTTTTTTGCAAAGTATACATGTTGTTGAATGCATATGCACATAATCACAAATGTATTCATATTCGTCACTTTGAATGTATAACTCACTCTCCCATGTTGTCTATTTTTAGCATTGTGATGCAGGTAATGCATGGGGTAAGATTACATCTATTTTGGAGGTGTATATTTTGGTGGTGAAGGTAAAATAGTTGTATAGGAATGTCTTGGCCGACAAACGATTGTATTATATAGCACATGATGTTAATATATGCTTAATATGTAATTAGATAGAGAATATTCATTCTGTGGGTCATTTGTGAAAATTAGACCTTAGTGTTGAAAGGATAATTTTTGGGCGTGACCTTAACAATGGATGTCGACAAGTGTAATATTTGGTTTTGTGCCAATACGATGAATGAATGATGTTGATTATGGACTATAGCCATTGATGATACATGAGTGTGTAATTTTTCTTATTGGGATGCTAAAATGTATGAATAATGGGAAGGGGATAGGTTATATTCCCATTTGATGGTTAAGACTTCGTGTAGAGGTCATCCATAGCTTATTATGTACTTCTGTGACTTGTATGTATGAGTGGTTATCGCCAAATGGGCTTATGTTGTTGAATGGCATGCTTGGTTGTGATGGGAAGTGCACGAGAATACCATTTATACAATGGATGAATTAGAATCAGAATTGAGTTGTGTGGCTTATTGGATCAAGTCTTAAATCTATGTTTTGATGTAGGCCAATTTTGCATGAAGTGGGTTTCGGCATGTCTTGTTTGATGAAATTTTCAAGTTTTTAAGCATGTACTGATAATCTCACTCAAGCGAGATAATTTATACTCAAGTGAGATTTATGTGCATTAGATGTGTGCTCTCTGGACATTTTTCGCTCAAGCGAGCTTGCCTTCGCTCGAGCGAGTGCTAGAGGATTTGATTTTGTGATAATCTTGCTTAAGCGAGTGGTATCTTGCTCAAGCGAGTGTGGATAATAATGATTCTAGAAGATTTTCGCCTAAGCGAGGACGTCTCGCTCAAGTGAAATAGCTTGAAATTAGATACTAGATAAATTTTGCTTAAGCGATATGGCTCACTCAAGTGCGAACTTGGGCCTGATACTCATGCTTTTTTCGCTCAGGCGAGTTTGAATCCGCTCAAGGGAGAGATCATGGTCTCGCTTAAGCGAATGGTGCTGCGCTTAAGCGAGATGCTCAGAATTCTATTTTTTAAATCTTTTGCTTATTTTTAAGCCTTTTCTCTTATCTTCATATATGGGACTAGGCGTATTTCCCTGTATACATATTCTTTTCCACTGCAAACTCAAATACTTGTATACATGTTAGGATGATTTAATTATGGATCCATTTTATAAATTCTTAGGATCTCAATCTTCATTTTTCTATGATTCGGGGGTTCTTTAAATCGTGAAAAATATACTCGTATTTTTATTGGTCAATTAACTTAATTACATCAGGAGTCGAGTCCGGAAAATCGGGGGTTAACAGGAAAGCAAGAGCCAGGAAAGGAAAGGAAGCATTACAACAAGTGGTAGCAACAATATTTGAAAATTCATCAAATGGAGAGGCATGGAACCAAGATTATTTCATTGCATGATCATTTTGGAAGACCCTAAGGATTCCACGGCAATGGTTGCAGAACATTCTATCATGGAAAAGAAGAATTGATTTAGGATGCAAATACATTATTTTCTTATTTATTTTCCTTTTTATGTTATGCCTTTTCATCACCATTAGGAGGTTATGGAACCCATAAGCCTAATAATTATTGTTAGTTATTAGTGCCTTTTATTATTGCTTTCTATATATACTCTTGTAAAGGAATAATGTAATCAAACTTGAATTTGGAATCAATATCATTTTGTGAGAAGTGTTTTCTCTTAGGTTCTTGGTTGAACCATCTCTGACTTATCAAAGGTTATTCCATCCCCCTTGTGGCATCTTGTGACTTATCTTCCTCCCCGGAAGTGGCATCACACACCTTCGCTCCAACTATTCCCCAATTTATATTCTTCCCTCATTCAATACTATTTTCCCCAATTCCTATTTCTGAACCACAACAGCCATACTCCTTGTGATTGATTACGCCAAAGCAAATTATACTACATCCTAGAGGGTCTATTCAAAATTTGTGTCAGGCGGATTCACATCAGTTGGTATCAAAGCTAGCTTCTTTGGCCGGTTTTGTGGCTATTTGGAAAGAGAAAAGTTTTCATTCATAACTAAAGTTCCACAACTCCAAATTTGGTGTTTCTTGGGTCAAAATTGCGATTCAGAACTTGAACTTTCGCCTCATTTTGGAAACGCACAATTTGGACCTCTGTAGCATGAGATATAGACTTGTGTTAATGTTTCCTGGCTTGGAGAAATTGGTACCATCCTTCTTTTGTTTGTCAAATATATCATCTGTTAGTGTTCATCACTATGGATGAATCATTGCAAAAGTTAAGCCAATATTAATTTTAAAAAAAGAGAAAAGAAGAACATAAAATTAAATTAAGGCTGAATGGTTCATGTTATTAGAACACATACATTGACTGTTTTAGAAAAGATTCTTTCTAGACTTGTTAAGCTTGAAATTTGCCCCTTTGTTGATTGGAACTTGTTGGTATTTTCTGTTGTATGAAACTATTGATGTTAAAGATACTGTAATGAGGACACTCACACCAACCTAGAGAAAAGACTTGAAGCATACAAAGGTCCTTTCACAAGGGCCAAGACCAAAAAGGCCAAAGACAGCATACATCAGGCCTTATCTTCCTTCCTAGCTTTGGGTGGGCCCAAGCCCAATGAAGAATCCTTGAGGATCTATTCATACTTTACTTGTAATGTACTTCTTAGTTAGACTCTCTAGGCTTATAAGGTTTTGTTTGGGCCTTGTAAGGTCAATGGGGCCACTTTTGGGCCATGTACACTCACTTTGGGCCATGTATAGGCCATACTCTTCTCCATTTGCATTATTGGGCCTAGGCATCATAGAGAAGCCCATGTGGGATTCCTTTGGCCGAATTCCTTATGGCTCTATATAAGGAGCTCTTCTTTTGTAAATTGACACACTGGAATGCCATTTAAGATTTTCACACTTCTAAAGTGAGTTTTAGTGAGAGAAGCTCTCCCTTCTCTCTAGGTTAGAGTGATCTCTAGCAAGCTCTCATCTAAGGGGATTTCCTCCCTCTTGGTGGCGTGTTCTAAGGGAGTTATCTCCCCTTGGAGTGGCCTCCCCTTCCTTTCCTCTTTTTCCTCCTCCATCTTCCTCCTTTCTCCCTTCAATCTCCACCTTTTCCTTCCCTTTTTCCTTTTCCAATCCGTGTAGTTGAGTCATTTTCCCCTTTGTTCCATTTCGGTTTTACCACAAGCAAGAAGATTGATCAAGGCTTGAAGAGGTTAGAAGAGGAAGAGTGCCCTAGATCCACCCTTCTTCAAGAGGATAGAAGAAGATCCTACATCATTTGGTATCACTTAAGCTTGGGAGGTTCTTTTCTACTCTTCTTCCTCTTTAGTTTTTGGTTTTGTCTTTGTTTTGCTGGCTGGAATTTTATGTTCATATCATCTACTTGCTTTATTGATGCCATGTTAAAGTAGAAAATGCATAAAAAGTTGGTGTTCTTTTGAGTTTTTGTGTTAGTTGTTTCCATTTCTTCAAATTTCTTGCATATTGCTTTGAGTTTTGGTTTCTTGTTGTTTTGTCTTGTAAAAATTCAGAATTGGCACTTTGGTATTTCGGTTAGAGGTTGTTGCTTGGTTGTTAAAAGTTTGTTTATTTGTTAGTTGGTAGTTAGAGCCAAATAGGAGTTAGTTGTTGTGCCATGTGGAACCTTTGTCTAGTGTTCTAGGCTTTGTGTTGATTTTCCCTTAATTAGCAAGTGTATAGCCGTGTGAAAAGCAGTTAGTTCAAGCACCTTGACTAATCTCCCAAAGGTTCCATCCTTGTCTTGTTAGGAGGTCTCACTTTAAGACCCTCCAAAAGTAATCTCATTTTTAGGATTGTTAGTTTTCACTCTTAGTTTCTTTCTAGGTTAATTTTGTTTGTGAATGCACCTTAGGAACTCATCTCATATTCGGTTTTCATATTGCTGCATCAAAGAAATTTTGTCAAAAAAGTGTTGAACATAATCCTTCCATTCCTTTTGGAAGAAGGTTGCAAGTATTTTCCCTTAAGCAAGAAGGGACATTTGAACTTGTTTTGGCATTGTTCATTTTGGTTTTAGGGATTTCATTAAGTGGTGTTGTGCATTGATAACAAAAATACAAGAGGCATTAAAAAGAAAAGAAAGTATTCAAAAGAGAAAAAGAAAAAAAAAGCCCTATACTCCTAAAATTGAAAAGGGTGTTGAAAAAGAAAGAGAAGCCTCATTAAGAAAAAGTGTGAAGTAAGACACCAAGATTCAAAAGCAAATTTCGAAATTCCCTTGTACTTGAAATGAGTTGTTTGCCTAAGTCTCCATATAGTTTCATTTGAACCTTACTTACTTTATTGTGATTGCAACTTTAGAGTCTCTAGGCTTAGGTTGTACTTTCCTTTTGTTGTTGCATTTTTAGTTTCTTGTTTTTTCTAGTTTTGTCTTCAATTTCGAAATCCTTATCCATAGTATAGCTTTTATTCTTTGAACATTTATTGCTTTAGTGTCTTGTCAATCAAAAATCCAAAAATATCTTCCATTTTAAGTAGCCTTTCTTCTTAAGCCTTTTTAGTTTATCATTTTTCCTTCTCAAGTTTTGTCTTTGAAGTTGTCTTTCCTTCAAACTTCTTGATAATTCCCTTCTTTATACCTTGAAGGTAGCCTATTAGAACACTTGAGGTGAGAGTGTAAATTGCTTGGGTGAACTTGACACCAAAAGAAAAGGTAAGAGTTGTGAGGAGACACTTGAGAGATACACTTGTGAGGTCTCAATTTTTGTTGAATTCATTAATAATTTTGTTTGTAGTGTTTGCTTGTCTTGTTTTGCTAGGTGAGGTAGAGCTAACACATCAAGGAAGAGCTTGAAGAAAATTGTAAAGGAAGCAAAAGCCTTGTAACTAGTAGAACTTAGGCAAATTTTCAAATTCTTAGGTCTTATGTATTAGGGTTTTGTCTTGTATTTTGGACGCATCTTTGGACATTGGACTTTTGGACATTATTAAATTTCATTTACCCTTGGTAATTTCGGCTAGTAGTGGAGCATTTACATTTGGTTGTTATTTCTTTTAGTTAGTTAGTTGTTGGTTATAACTAGTAGTTGTTAGTTAGTTGCTTGTCTTAACTAATTAGGTTAATTAGTTAGTGGTTGGAACTAATTCTAGGTACTTCAACTAATCATAACTGAAATTAGTTTAGGTCTTAACTAGATCATAACCGAATTAGTTGTTGGTTAGGGTTGTTAGACTTAGTTGCAACTTCCATAACTAAATAACTACTTCTAGTTAGGGTTTGTTAGGTGTTGGTTAGTTAGTTGAACTAATTTTGTTAGGTTAACTAACTAGTGAACCGAATTTGGTTAGGCTTGTCTAGGGCTAGTTAATTATTAGAAACAACCAAGGACAATCATAATCAACTTAGGTTAAAGCCAAACCTAGGACTTCCATAATCTACATAGGATTAACATAGTAAAAGATAACCTAGGATCTTGTTTTCCCTTAGGTTAGAAACCTAGTATTGATATTTTAGGATTGTTGTGTGTTTTTTTTCATTTTTTTTGCATTCATCATCCTCGACTAGTTTGTATACACATTCTTTGTTTGTGTCTTCAATTTTTTTGACAACTTTAAAAGATGTCTTCTAGTGATAGGGAGAATAAAACTATGCTTCATAACATAATGGATAGCTTGAATAACATCAATGCTAGGCTAACAAATCTTGAGCATAATGAAAACCCTAAAACTAGACACAGAAATCAAAGAAATCATAGGCATAATAATAGTGATAGTGAAGAGGATCCTAGACAAAGAAGACACCATGAGCATAAAAGAGAAGATATAGGTTTAAGAGAAGTCAAATTAGAAATACCCTCATTTCATGGCAAGAGTGACATAGAGGCTTATCTAGAATGGGAAATGAGAGTAGAACAAATCTTTAACTCTTATCAAATAAAAGATGAAAAGAAGGTTAGGATAGCCACCCTCTCATTCCAAAACTATGCATTAGTGTGGTGGTCTCAAGTATGTAAAGAGAGAAAGAAAGAAAATTTTCCACCAATAGATGATTGGTTGGATTTAAAAGCTCTATTAAGAAAACATTATGTTCCTAGTTACTATAGAGGGGAGCTATTAGCAAAGTTAAATAGACTCACCCAAGGGTCAAAGAGTATAGAAGACTACTACAAAGCTTTAGAGATAGCTATGATTAAGGCAAACCTAGAAGAAGGTGAGGAAACCCTAATGCATAGGTTCTTACATGGCCTTAATAGGAACATTAAGAATATGGTAGAACTCCTTCCACATGTAGACATTAAGGAACTACTTCACCCATGCACTAAGGTAGAGAGCCAATTCAAAGAGAAAGAAGCCTATAGTGGGGAAAATAGAGCCTATAAATCTAAGTGGGTAGGACAAGATAATAAGGGTAAGTTTGATAGAAACCCTAGGGAGAGGGAAGTGGGCACTTCATCTTCCAAACCTCAAAGTGAGTTGTATAAAAATGGAAAAGTTTTTAAGAATCAAAGAGAAAAGCATGAATCCACATCTAAACCACAATCCTCTAGATCATCTACCATTAAATATTTTAAATGCCTTGGTAGAGGTCATATTGCTTCTGACTGTCCTACAAAAAGAACCATGGTTTTGAAAAATAATGGAACCTACTCAAGTCAATCAGAGTCTAATTCTAATTCTCAGTATTCAAGTGATAACTCAAGTAGTGATTCATATGACAGTGAGTATATATTAGGGGATGATGGTGAGCTTTACATGATTAGAAGATTACTTGGTAGTCATATTAAGCTAGATGATACTACACAAAGAGAGAACATCTTTTATACAAGATGTTACATAAATGAAAAATTATGTTCTCTCATTGTGGATAGTGGGAGTTGTGCTAATGTAGTAAGTCAAAGACTAGTGAATAAGATGGGCTTAGAACTAATAGATCACCCTAGACCTTATAAGTTACAATGGTTAAATAAAAAGGGAGAGATGTTAGTTAATAAGCAAGTCTTAATAAATTTCACCATAGGCACATATAAATATGTAGTTAATTGTGATGTAGTACCTATGGAGGCAACTCATATCTTGCTAGGACGACCTTGGCAATTTGATAGGAAGGTCATCCATGAGGGGTTCACTAACACCCTCACTTTCAAACTAGATGGTAAGAAGATAGTTTTACACCCCCTAACTCCACAACAAGTAGCTAAAGATCAACTATAAATGAAGCTTAAAAGAGATAGAGAGTTAGGATCTTCTTCAACTCATCTAGGAAAAATTAAGAAAAATAAAAAAGATGATGAAGGAAAAGGAGTTATTGTCTGTGATGACTCTAGTGCCAATCTCTTGGCCATAAAATATGATGTAAAACATGCTATGCTTTCACATACACAATGCTTGATCATGTATGCAAAAGACATCCCTAGCACTTCCTTGTGCTCAATGGGCAACCTTCCTCCTCCTTTTCCCAAAGGGATTCAAAATATCTTAAATGAATTTAAAGACCTCTTTCCAAAAGATATCCCAGGAGGCTTACCTCCTATTAGGGGCATTGAACATCAAATAGATTTAATTTCTGGTGCTAGTTTACCTAATAGGCTTGCATATAGATGTAATCTTAAGGAAAGCCTTGAAATTGAGAATCAAGTGAATGAACTACTTTCTAAGGGATGGATTAGAGAGAGTTTAAGCCCATGTGCTTTGTCTGTTTTACTTGTTCCTAAAAAGGATGGTTCATGGAGAATGTGCACCAATTGTAGGGCCATCAATAACATCACCATCAAGTATAGGCATCCCATACCTAGACTTGATGATATGCTTGATGAGCTTAGTGGTTCTACAATATTTTCCAAAATTGATCTTAAAAGTGGCTATCACCAAATAAGAATCAAAGAAGGAGATGAATGGAAAGCCGCTTTTAAAACCAAGCTTGGATTATATGAGTGGTTAGTTATGTCTTTTGGTTTGACTAATGCACCAAGCACATTCATGAGACTAATGAATCATGTTTTAAGGGATTTTATTAGGCATTTTGTTATGGTCTATTTCGATAATATTTTAATCTATTCAAAGACCATGTCCTCTCATCTAAACCATCTTAGACAAGTTATGCTTGCCCTAAGAACAAACAATCTTTATGCAAATCTTGAAAAATGTTCTTTTGGCATGGATAGCATTGTCTTTCTTGGATTTGTAGTTAGTTCAAAAGGTGTAGAGGTAGATCACTCAAAGGTTAAGGCCATCCAAGATTGGCCCACACCCAAAAATGTGAGTGACATAAGAAGTTTCCATGGTCTTGTAAGTTTTTATCGGAGATTTGTGAAAGATTTTTCTACCTTAGCCTCCCCTTTGAATGAATTGGTGAAAAAGAATGTTCCTTTTATTTGGGGGCCAAGGCAAGAAAAAGATTTCCTAGATCTTAAAGATCGCCTCACTCATGCTCCAATTTTGTCACTTCTAAATTTTTCCAAAACCTTTGAGCTTGAGTGTAATGCATCTAATGTGGGTATAGGAGCTGTTCTTTTACAAGAAGGTCACCCCATTGCTTTCTTTAGTGAAAAGCATAATGGGGCAACCATCAATTATCCCACATATGATAAAGAATTTTATGCCTTAATTAGAGCCCTACAAACTTGGAAACACTACTTGATTCCCAAAGAGTTTGTCATACATAGTGATCATCAATCCCTCAAATTCATTAAAGGGCAACATAAGCTAAATAAGAGGCATGCTAAGTGGGTTGAGTATTTGGAACAATTTCCCTATGTCATCAAGTATAAGAATGGAAAATCCAATACCGTGGCTGATGCTTTATCTAGGAGGCACTCTTTACTAACCTCCCTAGGAGGCAAAGTTATTAGGCTTGATGAGATTAGGTCATTGTATCCAAATGACCTTGATTTTTCTAACATTTTCAACTCATCTTCCACTTCTTCATCTCATAAAGGCTTCTACATTTTAGATGGCTACCTTTTCAAAGCCAATAGACTTTGCATTCCTAGAAGTTTTTTAAGAGATCTTTTACTTAGAGAAAGCCATAAGGGGGGCTTAATAGGCCATTTTGGAAGAGATAAAACATTATCCGTATTACATGAACACTTCTATTGGCCAAAAATGAAAAAAGATGTTCAAAAATATTGTGCTAGGTGTATTTTGTGTAGAAAAGAAAAATTAAAACTTTCGCCTAGTGGTTTATATACTCCTTTACCAACATCCACTGCACCTTGGATTGATATATCTATGGATTTTGTGTTGGGATTGCCTAAGACCCAAAGGGGAATGGATTCTATCTTTGTGGTTGTGGATAGGATTAGTAAGATGGCTCACTTCATCCCTTGTCACAAGGTAGATGATGCTAGTCATATTGCTAAACTCTTTTTCAAAGAGATTGCAAGACTTCATGGTGTTCCTAAAACCATAATTTTTGATAGGGACACCAAATTCCTAAGGATGCGTTTAGTTCATTAGTTTTCTTAAAAAAATAGAAAATTATTCTTAGAAAAATTAAAAAAATAAAAAAGTTGTTTATTTATAAAATATTTTAAATTTTTTTTGGAAAAATAGAAAACTAATTTTCAATTTTTTAAGAAAATCAAAAAACTATTTTAAAGTGTTTTCTAAGAAAATAGAAAATTTAGAAAAGGCGGTTTTCTAAATTTTATTCGATTCTCTCACACCTCTGCTTTCAGTCTCTTTTCTAAATTTTATTCTATTGTATCGTGCCTCTGCTTTCATTCTCCCGCGCGTCTTCTTCCTCTGCCCTGTGTGTCTTCTTCTTTGATTATAAAAGCTTCTTTTCTTCATTCATTTGTTCCAAAAGACTGATGCACCAGATTTCCCAAAATTTCCCATCGCACGTCGTCTTCATTCATTTGTTCTCCAGCCTCTCACACGTGTTCTTCCTCAGGCAGAGGTGTGTCTTCTTCCTCGATCTTAAGAGCGTCTTTTCTTTACAAGGCACAGAGTACCCTCACTGCAACAGGTTGGTTTCTTCACAACTTGGGGTCCCCCTTTATATGCATGTCTCATAATATTGTTAGACTAAACTGCATGTAAAGTCACTTCACAAATATAATATACATTCTACTTGAATTTCTAGTTATAGATCAATTTATAATACAATATTGTGTGATTCTTCCCTATTTGTCCTGGAGCTACTTTTCCCACTAATTATTTTGGGTACAAGAACCCCAAAGCTGTATGTATCAGCCTTCTTAGTTAACTGCCCATGTAATGCATATTTCGGTGCTAAGTAACCACTGTATAAAGCAAGGTTTAGCATTAATCAGTTCCATGATCCTTAATCAAGTATAACTTGACCAAATTTTAATTTTCAAAAAGCAAAAATATTAATGTACAAATTAGAACATTCCTTTTTCCAAACAAAAATTGGAACATATGTAATCCAGTAACTACAACTTTTGCTAATGTGAGTGATGTCATCTGGAAATAGCAGATATTTTAGGATTAATCCTACAGCTACTGTGTCAAGTCTTTGTACCAACCTGTTGCAGATATTTCTTCACAACCCAAAATCACTTATTTTAGGATTAAGTCTTTGTCAAGTAGTACAGTACTAGCTTTGATGTCTCTGTACATAATATGAGGTGCAAGTTCTTCATGAAGATATGCAAGACCCTTAGCAGTACCTATATAAATAGCAGATCTTTTTCTCCAGTCTAGTTTGATGTTTGTGATTTGTGACTTGATACTATATAACAAGCATGTACCAAGTATTGCCCTATCAAGGTTGTCATTTTCCACATACTCGTAGACTGATGTACGACTAGGCCCTTGAACGTAAAATCCAATCAGTTCAACAAGATTTTATTGAAAATTATATATATATATATATATATTAGTGAATTAAAGGGATGATATATATTAGAGGAGATATAGGAGCATTAATCCTACAGCTACAGCCTGAAGGTGTGAGGTAGAGGTAAGTGTTGGAACATGTTCTGTAGCGTGCATTTTGGGCTTCCATTGTAAATATTGATCTTCGTCCACTTGCTTTCACGTACATAGAAAGATTCTAAGACAAGTCATGCGTAAGTGGCCAAGTGCATGCTTTGATGTACTAGAGCACGAAAGCCATGCCACTTGTTTCTGCATTCATATATTCTGCAACTACAACAACTCTACATCATATACCCTACTACATGCAATTTATGAATGAGTACATATTTACATCACCCTTGCTTCACATCCCTCTTATACACAAATAAACTCTAGATCAACAAGGTTCGGATGTTTGACATTAGACAAAGTTTTAATTTCAGCCAAAAATTCTCTAACTCCTTGCCGTGACCCAACTGAGAGTCTTCATTGCTACACGCCTTCCATCTCTTAAAGTTCCCTAGAAAAATTGCTACACGGGTAAACTTAGAGTGGCTGAAACATTACCAAACTTATTGTAGTTTGTCGTTAAAACACCTTTTTTTGTAAACTATTACACTTTAATATGTTTTATATATGAAAGCAAAGAAAATTATGTAGATCATAAGTAAACTATTTCACATAGGTGGGTAGGCTACTTTGCATTCAAACAGTAGAAGGTTAGTACATCCATTAGTACTTTTATCAAGAGAAAAAAAAGGACCTTTATTTCACTATAAATTTATCATTAGATAATGATTAGCTAGATAAAGGTTCTTGTTGCTTTTCCATTTGCCTTGTCCTGTTTATTTTGCTGGATTTACCTTTTGTTATCACTTGGTTACTTAGGAATCCACCCTGTGCAAAATGAAAATACAAAAAAGATAATTGCTTCTTGGTCTTGAAAGCATCAATAGCACAAGAACGGACAATTTTTCTCTCAACCTCTTTCTGTTCTCTACCTTAGTTCTGTCTCTTTGCCATAAACTTTGCTTTTATTTTATACAAACCTTACAGTGGAGCATCTGCTTTTAGTTTCATTTGTTCCCCTTCTAATTTGCCTTTATAGACAACAATAGTCAAATATATATTAGATGTGCACCGATTATACACAAACTATTCTGATTTAATTTCTTTTAATTTCTAATTTAGTTCATCAGTAGAAAGTCTTTTTATTGTAATTTTTTTAATTCATAATTAATGTTTTATGAGTTTTTATCTAAGAGATTAAAATTAATCTCTTACTTTTGGGTTGTTAAATAGATGGGTGGGCATGCTCAACATGGGGAGGCTATGGAGTGGAGTGAAGAATGTGAAAAGTATTTCTTAGAGATCTTAGCAGATAGGGTCAATAGGGATCCTAATGGTCATCCAACTTTTAAAACAACTGATTGGGAAGAAATGGATGAAATTATATTTACGAAATTTGCAAAAAGATATGGTGCTGATAAGTTGAAGGCAAAATACCACCGAATGCGAGGTGTGCATTCAAAATTCAGTGAGCTAATAAGTAAAACTGGTGTTACATGGGACTCTAATAACAATATTGTGTCTACTGAAAATGGAGTTTGGGATGAATTTTTTAAGGTATGAATGTTGCTTCAAATTGTTAATTTTCTTACCCTTTGACGACATAATATATTAATGAATTAATTTAAAAAATTGTAGCGAGATAAAATATACAAATCTTTCAAGAAAAAAGGTTGCAAGTTATACCCATTATTGAATATTGTCTTCAGTAGTTCCTCAGCAACTGGTGCTTTTCATAATGCTTCAACTACAGCACCTCAAAGTTCGGAAGAAGAGCACAAAATTGAGGAAGAATATCTAGGCGTATATGGGGGTGGAATTGGTATAAGTGAGGGTTGTGTAGGTGATGCTGGTAGTAGAGGTGAGGGTGGTAACAGAGGAAAACGTAATTATGATGTTGATTTGGAGTCTTTAGATTGTAGTAGAAGGATTAAAAAAAATTCTAAAAAGGATAAGATTGATGCGCTGATGGATGCATGGTCCCAATCTATCCTTGCTAGAAAGGAAAGAGATATAGCCAAGGCTGAACATTACAAATCACACCCCAATGAAGCTACTGAAGAATTTTCTATTACAAATTGCATGACTGCATTAGATGAGTTACCTGGTGTTGGCACTGCCTCTTATAACAAGGCTATTGGGTATTTTGTTGACCCAAATTGGAGGAAGATTTTCCTACGTATGTCTAAAGATAGGAGAAAGGGTTGGGTGGATGGTTTGGTTTGATGTTTTTACGTTATATTAATTATTAGGAGTTATTTGTAATAATTTTTAGAATTTTCTTCATGACTTATGAATGTTGGCACGTGAGTTAAATTATTTATGATAATTTTTAGGATTTTCTACTTATGAATGTTTTATTAGTATATTGAAACACTGAGTATTATTATGTATGTGGTTATATTTACTTAGTTTATAACATTAATTAGATAGAAATTTGTTGTTTCGCAGAGTTGGATATGGATGTCCATGTTATGTCAGATTCATCAAATAATAGTCACAGCTCAGATGAAGAATCTGATATGGATATGGAAATGGATATGATGTTCTTTTTATTTTTGAAGGAACATACTCGTACCTTTGTTGATAGAGTTCCTTGTAGGACATCGATGCTTAGTGGAAAACAATATATAAGAGAAATATTGTGTGGAAACCCTTCACAATGCTATGAATCATTTCGCATGAAGCCACATGTGTTTTTAAATTTATGCAACAGGTTGAAGATGTTAAATTTATTACATGATTCAAGAAATGTTAGCGTAGAGGAAGGTTTGGCAATAGATTAAGGATCTTATGCCATGGCACAAGACAAAGACTAGTCAGTGACCGATTTCAACATTCAACTGGAACAATTCATTTGTGGTTTAAAAAGGTGTTAAGAGCATTAAAGGCATTTGGTACAACAGTAATTAGACCTGTTGATCGAGGTGAAGTTCAACCAGAAATACTAGGAAATCCTAAATGGTACCCGTACTTCAAGGTATAATATGATTACTACTTTCAACTTCTTTAATTTCATTCTAAATTAGTTTAAATATAATTTTTTTTATTTTAGAATTGCATTGGTGCCATCGATGGAACTCATGTGGCAGCATGGGCACCAGCATGTAAACAGAAGTCTTTTCGTGGAAGGAAAGCAGTTCTTGTCACCCAAAATGTCATGGGTGTTTGCTCACATGATATGATGTTCACCTTTGTCTATACTGGTTGGGAAGGAACATCTAATGATTCTCGCGTATTTGCAGACGCAGTATATAGAACTGCAAACAAATTTCCTTTACCTACCAATGGTAAGACTCATTATTATATAAAAATATATTACATAGTAACATGAATTCATTAACTAACTTGTCTTTCTTTTTTCTTTATAGATTATTTCTATGTTGTAGATAGTGGTTATCCTAATATAAAAGGGTTTTTGGCCCCTTATCACGGTGAACGATACCATCGTAGTGATTTCCAACGTGGTGGAGGAATGAGAGGAAAAGAAGAATTGTTCAATTACATACACTCATCAATTCGTAATGTTATAGAGCGCACATTTGGTGTTCTTAAGGCTAGATTTCATATTCTAAAAGATATACCAAATTATCTGTTGCGGCGTCAAATGTTGATTCCACATGCATGTTGTGCGTTGCATAACTATATTAGGATGGAAGATAGGGCTGATAATTTATTTACAATGTATAGTGAAGACTACGTAGAACTTTCAAATGAAACTTCTACTACTATCCAAGAAGGTTTTGTTGTAGACATGACTGATAACAATGCAATGATTCAATTACGGGAATCAATTGCTAATAGCTTATGGAATAACTACAATGCGACTCGTCACCGAAGGCAAGAAATTTGAATCATTGTAACTATTTTGAAATATATTTAAAGACAAATTCATTTGCTCTTATTTTAATATTATTTTAAATTTTTGTTACAATTTTTATGTGATGCATATACTATACAATACTGTTATAAATAATATATATACATATATATCAATTAATTTAAATTAAAGAATGCTTGAAATTTTTTTAGAAAATTACGTATACTTGAACAACTTTTTTAGTTTTCTGATTTTTCAAATTGTAAAACTGTCACAGTATCTAAACGGGTTTTTAAATTTTTCTAGCTATTCTAGGAAATGAAAATTTTAGAAAACAAACGGAAAACTTTTCCCAAAAAACTAGAATAATTTTCTGTAACTAAACGCAACCTAAGCCATTTTTGGAAAACTCTTTGGTCAAGGCTAAGAACGAAGCTGCTCTTTTCCACCACTTGTCATCCTCAAACGGATGGACAAACAGAGGTAGTAAACAGGACCCTTTCTCAACTTCTTAGGGTCTTAGTGCTTAAAAATATTAAATCTTGGGATGAGTGTTTGCCCCACATTGAGTTTGCATATAATAGGGTACAACACTCCACAACCAAGCATAGTCCATTTGAGGTTGTTTATGGTTTTAACCCTCTCACTCCATTGGACCTTTTGCCTATTGAGGTTTCTGATTCTATCCTTCATATGGATGGAGAGGCAAACGCCAAATTTATCAAAGATTTTCATGAGAAGGTTAAGAACCAAATTCAAACTAAGAATGAACACTATGCTCATTGTGCCAATAAGAGGAGAAAGGATATCACCTTTGAGGTTAGAGATTGGGTTTGGTTACACCTCCGAAAGGAGAGATTTCTAAACTTACACAAATCCAAACTCGACCTTAGAGGTGATGGGCCTTTCCAAATCATTAAGAAAATGAATAATAATACTTATGTCCTTGATTTTCTAGGTGATTATGGAGTGAGTGCTTCCTTCAATGTTTTAGATTTGTCTTCCTTTGACTTAGATGACGGGGATGATGCCTTAGATTTGAGGACAAATCCTTTCAAAGAGGGGGAGCATAATGAGGACACAATAAGGGACGACCCTCACACCATCCTAGAGAAAGGACTTGAAGTATACAAAGGTCCTCTCACAAGGGCCAAGACCAAAAAGGCCAAAGAGAGCATACATCGGGCCTTATCTTCCTTCCTAGCTTTGGGTGGGCCCAAGCCCAATAAAGAATCCTTGAGGATCTATTCATACTTTACTTGTAATGTACTTCTTAGTTAGATTCTCTAGGCTTATAGGGTTTTATTTGGGCCTTGCAAGGTCAATGGGGCCACTTTTGGGCCATGTACACTCACTTTGGGCCATGTATAGGCCATACTCTTCTCCATTTGCATTATTGGGCCTAGGCATCATAGAGAAGCCCATGTGGGAGTCCTTTGGCTGAATTCCTTATGGCTCTATATAAGGAGCTCTTCTTTTGTAAATTGACACACTGGAATGCCATTTGAGATTTTCACACTTCTAAAGTGAGTTTTAGTGAGAGAAGTTCTCCCTTCTCTCTAGGTTAGAGTGATCTTTAGCAAGCTCTCATCCAAGGGGATTTCCTCCCTCTTGGTGGTGAGTTCTAAGGGAGTTATCTCCCCTTGGAGTGGCCTCCCCTTCCTTTCCCCCTTTCCCTCCTCTATCTTCCTCCTTTCTCCCTTCCATCTCCATCTTTTCCTTCCCTTTTTCCTTTGCCAATCCGTGTAGTTGAGTCATTTTCCCCTTTGTTCTATTTCGGTTTTACCACAAGCAAGAAGATTAATCAAGGCTTGAAGAGGTTAGAAGAGGAAGAGTGCCCTAGATCCACCCTTCTTCAAGAGGATAGAAGAAGATCCTACATCATACTGAGAACTCACATTGTACCTGTTTGATATTTTTACTCAGTGGAATAGTCTTGAGAAAGTCCTATTTGATTATGTTAAGAACCAAAGGAGAATACAAGAGAGGTAAAAGGCAAGAGAGTACATTATAGAAAAAGCCTAATTTGAGTGTATACATGAGTGTTGAGTGTAAACACGCGAGGAAGAGTGGTGAGGAAAATTTTGTTATTATTAATTAATTTTCTTTGAGAATGCAGGTGAACAACCAGCTGGTCTGTTACTATTACAAATGCGGACTTTAACTCAACATTTTGAAAGGTTTATGCGGTAACAAAATGAATGTTTCAAGAGAGGTTTGATAAAATCAACATGAGAGCTAACCAAGGTGGTAATGAGAGAGTTGATCCAAGGCAAAATAGAATTAAATGAGTGAAGCTAAACATTCCATCATTTAGGGGAAAAGGAGGAGATTATGAAGCATACTTGGAGTGGGAGATTAAAAAAACATGTGTTCTCATGTAACAATTACACTGAGGATCAAAAAGTTAAGTTGGCAGCAACTGAATTTTTTGATATGCACTCATTTGGTGGAACAAGTATCAATGAGAGAGTAGGGAAAATGAAGAACCAACAGTAGATACTAGGGCTGAGATGAGAAACATAATGAGAAAGAGATATGTTGCAGCTAGTTTTAGAAGGGATTTATAACTTAAGCTTTAGAAATTGACTCAAGGAAGTCAGAGTGTTAAGGAGTATTTCAAAGACATGGAGATGACTATGATGAGGGCTAGAGTCAATGAAGACAATGAGGTAATCATGACTCGATTTTTAAGTGGTTTGAATAGTGATATTCGAGATATTGTTGAGTTGCAGGACCTTGTTGAGTTGGAAGAAGCATTGCATAAAGCTGTAAAGGTAGAAAAATAACTCAAAAGAAAAGGGGCCATGAAGAGAAGTTCTTCCAATTTTAACAACACAAATTGGAGAGACCGTGCCAAGAATAAAGGAGGATCTTCCAATAGTTCACAATTGGCTTCCCCACAAAGGAACTCACCAGTGAGGTCTCATACATCACCTTTAATGAGTAAGACTAGAGAGATCAAATGTTTCTAGTGTTTAGGAAGAGGGCATATTGCTTCTGAGTGTCCCAATAGGAAGGTTATAGTCCTAAAGGATAATGGGGAGATCACTAGTGAGTCTGAAAAAGAGGAGGAAGAAAAAGTAAAAATTGATGTGTTGGAAGGAGATTTGTTGATGTTCAGAAGATTGTTGGGAAGTCAAACACAACCTCTAAGACAATCCCAACCAGAGAACATTTTCCACACTAGATGTTCCATCAATGGGAAGTTGTGCTCTTTGATAATTGGTGGAGGAAGTTGTACCAATATGGCTAGTACAAGGTTGGTGTCTAAATTAGAGCTGGAGACTAAGCCACATCCTAGGCCATCCAACCTTCAATGGCTTAGTGAAGATGGGGAGATGACCGTGAGCAAACCGTTGGAAATATGCACTAAAATCCTATATAGGACGCATCATTTTGAATAAGTCATTTTTTGTTAAATAGTTTAACAACCTTTATTTATCCTTGGAGTAATAGGTCATATGAGAGTTATTCCTAAAATGTCCCTAGTCAAGTATTTAAGTGGGGACATGTAAATACATTAAGACTAGTGTGTGAGTGTGTTGATGATCTGATCTCACAGATCATAGATATAAATGATATCAAGTCTTCATACAGGTAAACATTAAGAGTAATGATGTACTGGACAGACCCACCATGAGAACGTTGAATGGATCGTTACATGAATGTCATAAACGATTCTCAATATGATAATGGTATATGTAGTCCTTTGACCTGAAGTCACTACGATTTCTACATAAGGAGTTTGAAGTTTTAATACAATCAAACGTCTTTTGTAACAAGAGGACTATAAAGGTTGTGGTTAGGCAATGAACAAATTATGCAGAGGGATGTGAGTGATATAGATGGGATTTGTCTCTCCTATGTGACATGAGTGATATCTATAGGCCACTTGATGGAGTGAGACTAAGGAAATGTATGGCCATGCTAGAAAGAATAAATATTGGATATTTATTTGGATAAAGTCTACTGCGGTATCAAGTAAAATAAATTGGACCGTACAAGGATGGCGCGACCATGCCTTGGGCCTAATTAGGATATCGTGACAAAAGGAACAAACATATAAAATAATTATCACTTATAGGTTATGTTGATAATAAATAATATTCGGACATAATGATGCATTACTAGATGCCGCTCTTATTTTATATTAATAATAAAATAGTTTATTATAAATATAATCGATTATTTTACCTATAGGGTCACACACATAGAGTAAGCCCATCAGAAAGTAGCTTTTTATTTTAGTTGGACTAAAATAAAACTATTGGGCCTAACTCATTTAGAATGAGTAAGGAGCCCACTCTTTAGAGAGTAAATTAGGTCAAACCTAAGCCTATAAATAGAGCATAAGATGCTCATAGGTGGCAACCCAAAAAGAGACACAAAACACGCAAAAGTTACAAAAGCTATACGTCATCAAACTAGCATTTGGAAGGTGTAGCATTTCTGGTGGGAGTACTCGTGTGGACTCCTAAAGGACGAGGCTACGATTGCTTTGATATTCTTCAAGAGGTAATCCTAAAACGTAATATTTTTTTTATGTTTGTCTTATGCTTTAAAACACGGCGCTTTGCAAATCCTATGAAAATCCTTGTATTTCCGTTGCTCATACACTAGGGATTCCCTAATAGTGGTATCAGAGCCTGGTTGCAAAACCGTGTTTTGGGCAAATATTTGTTTAAAAATAAACATGTGAAAAAAATTCTTTTATGAAAAGAATTGTAAAGGTTGAATCTTTTTGCAAAGGTTGCCTCTTTTCTTATATATGATTCAAAGGTTACATTTTTATTGAAATATTATGTAAAGGTTGCATTTTTTACGAGATATGTTGCAAAGGTTGCACCTTTTTGAAAGTTAGTATCAATTTAATTTTTTTTTGTGTATATTGGTCGTTTTTCTCAACATTTTAATTAAAGAACATTTTTTTGGGATGTGTTTTATTATATGTTCTAATTATAAGGCATGTTTTATGTTTATTTAATTAAATTAAAATCAAGGGTTGTATGCAATGCACACCTATATGCTTTCTCTTTTCTAATATGAATTGTTCATGTGAGATTGTGTTTAGAAAGTTTAAGAGTTAAACCCTAGCCGTAATGAAAACTAGGATTCAAAAGTTGAAACCTAGCCGTAATGGTATTTTATTTATTTGTAAATGTTACAAATAAAATATTTGATTTTAATATATTTTAAATTCGATTTGTAAAAGTTGCAAATCAAATGTTAATTGTTTGTTAAATTTAAAGTTTATAAGATTTACAAAGTTAAATAATTTATTCTTATTAATTTTAATAGTATTTGCATCGTTTGTGATCTTTTTAAAATTAATGTGATTTGTAAGAGTTACAAATTTAAATAATTTATTCTTATTAATTTTAATAGGATTTGTATCATATGTGATCTTTTTAAAATTAATGTGATTTATAGGAGTTACAAATTGATTCATATTTATTAAATTTAATATGATTTGTAATTGTTACAAATAGAAGATAAGATCTTTATTAAATTTAATAATTTTAAAATCAAATATTTAATCCTTAATAAATTTGATAGGATTTGTAAAAGTTACAAATTAAAGATAAGATCTTTATCAAATTTAATAGGATTCAAAATAAAAATATCTTGAATTCTAGAGATAAGGTCTAAAATTTAAACCTTGATCGTTCCTAAAAAATAGGATGATTGTTGAGACTCTAGAGATAAGGTTTAAAAGTTAAACCTTGACTATTCCTATTTTAGGATAATTGTAAGGGTCAAAAGATAAGGTTTAAAAGTTAAACCTTGGCTGTTTCAAAATTTAAGATTTTAAATTGTTTGAAATCATAACCGAATATTTTGAGCTGTTAATGGTCAGTGAGACGTTTTGGCTAGGAAAGACTTGGTACTTAAGCGGTCACTCCGGACCCACCTCTCTTTCCTGGGAACTAACCTGATTACAGTACTAAATTTTTGGGTTGGAACACCCCTTGACCCTGTCTGTTGAACGGTCAATGGAGCCGCTCAACTTCTTTGCGTAGTTTTGCTTTTATGACCCTGTGTGTTTAATTATGTGTTTTAATATTTATTTTATTTTAAATAAAATTGATTACTCTATTAATTGATTAATTAACACGTCCAGCAGTGAATGGTTATGGTCTTAGATTTTTTAATTTAATTTTAAATACAACTTGCGTGTTGTGCCTTTCTCTATTCTTAAATTTCTTCTCTCTACCCTTCACTCGTATGTAAAATGAGTTTTCTTTATTACATTGTAATCATGGAAAAGCCAACAAGGTGGAGACCTAGAAGAAACATAGGGTGGTGACTCTTGGTGGATATGACCTTGAAAGGAACAAAGGAGTGGTGACTCCAGGAGGATGGTGGTTTCAAGAAGTAGGACTTCACAAAGTCAAGACACCATAGTTTCTTGGAAGACCATAACTATCTCACAATTTTGATTGCATGTTTTGGTGTTTTATTTTACATTAAAGCATTTAATGAAAGTCGGTAATGAACAATAAGAAAATTAAAATCCCTCAAGCCTGACAATCATACCTTTCAATAAGTAATAACGTCTAACATGATATAGATAAAGTGCAGGTCACGTCATAGTTGGGTGCCTTTATTTATGTTTAGAAGGACATGATTGGATAATTGGATTATCCAAGTATAACTTATTAAGTTTTATTCAAATAGACATTTTTCAATTGGATTGGAAAAGCATAAAGGTATGAACAACCTAAAATGCATTCAAATAAACAACAGTCATCAATGCTAGTTTCAATAAAGTGTAGGTTCTGCCAAAGCAGGGTGCTTTTATTGATATTAGTAAAGGGTGATGGATAATTGGATTATCCAACCATTTGTTATTGGACTTATCTAGGTAACTTTAATCAGATTGAAGAACCTAGAAGCGTTAATATTAAGTTTAAATGCCTTCTAATAAGTAACATTCATCGAGACTAACGTCAATAAATAGTGGGCCTGCGAAAGTAGGGTGCTATCATTTATACTAGTAAGGCGCGATGGGATAATTGTAATATCCAAATTGTTTTTATTAGGCCTAAACTTAACTAAGTTTTTCAATTGGATTGAAAATAACTTAGAGGCGTATAGATTGAGCTTAAATTAATAAGATGAATAAGGGTAAAAGTTACCCACTCAATCATCCAAGAGTTGCATGAGATGCAATTGGAAATGTGTTTCCTACCTAAATAACTAAGGGTTGGGCAATCAGCCAAAGCTGACTCAACACTAGGCCAAATATGGATCTTGGCCCACTAGAAAAATCTTCCAACGGGATTTTTTATGATTCAGTGAGGGTATTTGTTTTGAATCAAAATAGTGGGAGACAACATATTTATTTAATGACTAAAATTTAAATATGTTTTGAATAGAAGTGATAGATTTACATGTAATTTGTTTTAGAATAACCATGACAAACCAAATATTATTTTGTTGCAATCTGTTCTTTGGAAGGACACTTTATCTGGAAAAATGCCTAGATAGGTATCGAGACTTGAGAATTATCTTCAATAAAGAGGAAGTGGTAGTGTGTCATGTTTGGCTTATATATGATCTATGGTTGGGTCTTGAGCACACTATGGAGTTTGCATAAACTCTGAGCTGTAAAAGGCAATATGAATATATGGGAGATATACGATATGATCGTATATAGACTCTATTAAGGCTGAGTTGGTCTGGAAGTCTAAAAGATGATCAAAAAACAAAATTGTTTCCATTTTTAGCCAAATAAGACATTAAAATAATTTGTTTAAAGAACTTAAAGGAGTTCAAAAGAAAGGGAAGTAAGACTTCCACTACAAGTCATGTTATAGAAGTCAACTTATTTTACTTCACTAACGTTAGTATCAGATACTAGTAATAGATCTCACATTTTGAAAGATCAAGGAAGTATATCACTTGCTAAGGATGGAGAAATCTATGAAAATTGAGCAAAAGTTGCTACAATAAAGATAAGATCTTTACCCATTGGGCTAGTTAGTGAACTAGTCATTGTGTATATTGTTTCTTGTTGGACAAGAAATGTTTTTTTATATAAAATAACTTTATTTCTTCAAAAGCATATTGATGCACAATTGAGTAATGGATTCCACATCCTAAATCTCAAAACACTCATCTATAACATAATTGTCAAAGTAGGTTAAAATAAGTGATTTTGAACCTTACTTACATGGTATTGTCTCCTAAGGCAAATGAATAAGAAACACAATTATAAATACCATTAATGTGGTTATATGGACTCTTTTGATTTTAGAATCAATTGAGACATGTAAATCTTATTTATTGGAGAGATAATTGAGACCTCATTCATTGAAAAGATAAGTAATCTATTATTTAATACATGACGATGTATGTGGGCCTATTGGAACAATACCTATATATGTTTTTCAATACTTCAACATACTAATTGAAAAGTCAATGAGTATGGATTTATATAACTAAGTTAGAAATTTTTTGAAAAGTTCAAAGAATTCATAATGAAGTGAAAAACCAAATTGGCAAGACAATTAAAGCTCTTGATTAGATCAAGATAGCAAATAATTTGAGCTACAAGTTTGATAACTATCTAATAGAGTGAGAGATTACCTCTTAACTCATTCTTCATGGAATGCCATAATAGCATCTCTACGAGGAAAAGTCAAACCTTGTTGGACATAGTTTGATTATTGATTATTATCAAATATCTCTAACTCCTTCAACGTTCCTTTATTAACAAAATTTCCACACTTAACCATGTTCCATCTTAGACTTTCTTAATGAAACCATATATGATATGGACTAGGAAGAAACCTAGTATGTCTTTACTAATAATTTAGAACTATGATGCTTCTATAGAGCATCCAACTCTGACAAGGTCAGATCCAAATTGGATAAATGTCTTCTGTGAGATGCCCAAAGAAAGCTAAGGGTTATCATTTCTACAATCCATCTGAGAACAAAAGGCTTGTTTCTTAGAATGTTGTATTCTTGAATAAAAGTACATCTCTTAAAGAATTAGTAGGAGGATAGTAGAACTTGAAGAAATTCAAGTATCACAAAGCATTCAAAAGTCAAGGATGGACTTAGAGCAGAAATCACAAAATGTTGTGACATCATTAGCTCCGGTAGCACAAGACTTGCGTAAGATCAAATAAGATATGTAACCAAATCTAAAAGATATGGATATCTTATCAGGAAGGAGGCATATTGCTAATTGATCAAGTCTCTTATGAAGAGGCCAATGCAAGTTTAGATTCTAAGACATGGCATAAGACCATGGGATTTGAAATGGGCTCCATGTATATTAACAAGGTTCGAACCTTGGTTGACACACCTATGCAAGTGGGTTTTCAAAAGGAAAACTAAACATGGATGGTAATAAAAGTACCTTTAAAAGCAAGATTGACAAAATTCAATTAGCTTAAAAACTATTTAGATCTTGCTTGTTATAGCAGTATACCACCATTATGAGATATAGTAGATAGATGTCAAGATGGAAATCATCTTGAGGATGTGTATGTGACACATCCTAAAGGCCTTTTATGCCTGAAACATCTAGGAAGGTATGTGAACTGCAAATGTTCTATTTATGGACTAAAGCAAGCTTTTAGAAGCTAGAATCTTCATTAAAGAATGAAGATAAATCTTATGACTATAAAAAGGATAGTAACTACACAATTATAGTTCTAGTATTACATGTAGAAGACATGCTTCTTCTAGAACTAATAATATTCTCATTCTATAGTCAAGAGTATCCTTAAACACTTAAGAAGGACTAAGGATTTGATCTTGATAAATGGAAGATGAGCTCGTTGTAAAGGTTACATCGATGCCAATCTTTTGATTAATTTGAAAGACTTAAGATTGCAATAAAAATATATGTGTTGTCAAGATGGTTGCGATGTATGCTTGAAAGGTTCAAAGCAAGAAACAATCGTTGGTTCTACTAAAAAATCTAAGTATTTTGCTATATTAAATTCCAAAAAGTCAATTTATATTTAATCATTCCAAATGTTTTGTATCCTATGAGTTTCCACTGTGATGACAATGGAACCATAGAACAATATAAGGAAGTGGATTAATCCAAGCACATACTTAAATAGTTCCATCTTTAGAAGATGTGAAAATATGCAATGTGCATACCAACAAAATTGTTGGGAAGCCACTAGTAAAACCGCTTACATTGTAAAAGCATAAGGGCACTATGGACGTCATTCGGCATTAATCATATCGGCTCTAAGTGCAAGTGGGAGATTGTTGGAAATATGCACTAAAATCCTATATAGGACGCATTATTTTGAATAAGTCATTTTTTGTTAAATAGTTTAACAACCTTTATTATCCTTAGAGTAATAGGTCATACGAGAGTTATTCCTAAAATGTCCCTAGTCAAGTATTTACGTGGGGACATGTAAATACATTAAGACTAGTGTGTGAGTGTGCTGATGATCTGATCTCACAGATCATGGATATAAATGATATAAAGTTTTCACACGGGTACACATTAAGAGTAATGATGTACTGGACAGACCCACCATGAGAACGTTGCATGGATCGTTACATGAATGTCATAAATGATTCTCAATGTGATAATGGTATATGTAGTCCTTTGACCTGAAGTCACTACGATTTCTACATAAGGAGTTTGTTGTTTTAATACAATCAAACGTCTTCTGTAACAAGAGGACTATAAAGGTTGTGGTTAGGCAATGAATAAATTATGTAGAGGGATGTGAGTGATGTAGATGGGATTTGTCTCTCCTATGTGACATGAGTGATATCTATAGGCCACTTGATAGAGTGAGACTAAGAAAATGCATGGCCATGCTAGAAAGAATAAATATTGGATATTTATTCGGATAAAGTCTACTCCGGTATCAAGTAAAATAAATTGGACCGTATAAGGATGACGCGACCATGCCTTGGGCCCAATTAGGATATCATGACAAAAGGAACAAACATATAAAATAATTATCACTTATAGGTTATGTTGATAATAAATAATATTCAGACATAATGATGCATTGCTAGATGCCGCTCTTATTTTAAATTAATAATAAAATAGTTTATTATTAATATAATCGAGTATTTTACCTATAGGGTCACACACATAGAGTAAGCCCATCAGAAAATAGCTTTTTATTTTAGTTGGACTAAAATAAAACTATTGGGCCTAACTCATTTAGAATGAGTAAGGAGCCCACTCTTTAAAGAGCAAATTAGGTCAAACCTAAGCCTATAAATAGAGCATAAGATGCTCATAAGCGGCAACCCAAAAAGAGACACAAAATATACAAAAGTTGCAAAAGCTACACGCCGTCAAACTAGCATTTGGAAGGTGTAGCATTTCTGGTGGGAGTACTCGTGTGGACTCCTAAAGGACGAGGCTACGATTACTTCGATATTCTTCAAGAGGTAATCCTAAAACGCAATATTTTTTTTGTGTTTGTCTTATGCTTTGAAACACGGCGCTTTGCAAATTCTATGGGAATCCTTGTATTTTCGCTGCTCATACACTAGGGATTCCCTAACACAAACTAGTAGAGGTGTGCATTTCCATGGGGAAATATAGTGACAAGGTGTTATATGATGTGGTCCACATAGAGGCGACTCATATTCTCTTGGGGAGACCATGGCAATATGATACCAAGGCAATTCCTGATAGGTTCACAAACATGATCTCTTTCATGCACAAGGTGAAGAAAATTGTTCTCAAACCATTGTCTCCTAAAGAAGTATGTGAGGACCAAATTAAATTGAGAGAAAAGAGAGTGCAAGAGAAAGAAGAGATGAGTGAAACACTGATGAGGGCATAGGCTTCCTACATCAAACACTTAAAAAGAGTGGGAAGAAAAAGAGTGAAACACCTAAAGGAAGAAAGAGTGAAACACTTCAAAAGTAAGTTTAGCAAAAGAGAGTGGGGTGAAGAAAGTGTTGTTTGCCAACAAGCCACTTTACATGTTATATTGCACAAATCATATCTTGCTTGGTAATAACTCTAATGGGTTTGTTGTCCCTACTAGTGTTGAATCTCTTTTGCAGGAATATAGGGATGTGTTTCCAAAAGAAGTCCCAAAAGGACTTCCACCTTTAGTGGGGATTGAGCATCACATTGATCTTATCCCGAGAGCTTCTTTACCTAATCGGCCAACATATAGAAGTAATCCTCAAGAGACTAAGGAAATTCAGAGATAATTTGATGAATTGATAAGCAAAAGGTGGATGCAAAAGAGCATAAGCCCATGTGTTGTTCCGGTGATTTTAGTCCCTAAAAAGGATGGGTCTTGGAGGATGTGCACTAATTATCGAGCAATCAATAACATTACCATTAAGTACAGACATCTTATTCCCAGGTTAGATGATCTTCTTGATGAATTGTATGGTGCTTGCATATTTTCTAAAATTTATGTAAGGAGTGGGTACCATCAAATTAGAATAAAGGAATGGGATGAATGGAAAATTGCCTTTAAAACTAAGTATGGTTTATATGAATGGCTAGTGATGCCCTTCGGGTTAACTAATGCCCCAAGCACTTTTATGAGATTAATGAACTATGTCTTAAAGGAATTTTTAGGAAAGTTTTACTTTGATGATATTCTGGTTTATAACACTAGTATTGAATTGCATGTTGAACATTTGAGTGTTGTGATAAATGTGCTTAGAAAGGAGCAATTGTTTGCTAATATTGTAAAATGTACCTTTTGTACTAATCAGGATATATTTTTGGGTTATGTTGTGATTGCTAAAGGGATACAAGTGGATGAGGAAAAAGTTAAGGCCAATCAAGAATGTCCTACACCCAAAACTATGACTGGTGTTAGAAGTTTTCATGGTTTAGCTAGTTTCCATAGGAGGTTTGCGAGGAACTTTAGCACTTTGGTTGCACCTCTTAATGAAACAGTTAAAAAGCATATTGGTTTTTAATGGGGTGAAAAACAAGAAAAATCCTTTACTGCACTTAAGCATGAATTAACGAATACCCTCATTCTTGCATTACAAAATTTTGCAAAATCTTTTGAAATTCAATGTGATGCACATAATGTGGGTATTGGAGCTGTTTTGATGCAAGAAGGACATCATATTGCTTATTTTAGTGAGAAGTTGAATGGGGGTTCCCTAAACTATCCCATTTATGATAAGGAATGGTATGCCTTAGTGCAGGCTTTGAAAACTTGGCAACATTATCTTTTTCCTAAAAGATTTGTAATTCACAGTGATCATGAATCCCTTAAGTATTTTAAAGGGCAAGGTAAGCTAAATAAGAGACATGCTAAATGGGTTGATTTCCTTGAACAATTCCCATGTCATCAAACATAAAAAAGGTAAAAGGAACATTGTTACTGATGCTTTGTCTAGGAGGTATGCATTACTTTTTACTCTTGAAACCAAAATTTTTGGACTTGAAACTTTGAGAGAAATGTATTTGCATGATGCTGAATTTGTTGAAATATATGTTGCATGTAAAAAAAGTGTCTCAAAATGGATACTATAGGCATGGTGACTATTTGTTTAAAGAAAAAAGATTATGTGTGCCTAAGTGTTCCATAAGGGAGTTATTGGTAAGAGAGGTGCATGAGGGTGGCTTAATAGGACATTTTGGAATTCAAAAGACTTTTGAAACATTACATGAGCATTTCTATTGGCCTTATATGAAACTTGATGTGCATATGTATTGTGAGTATTGCATTGTTTGTAAAAAGGCAAAATGAAAAGTGATGCCACGTGGTCCATATACTCCTTTACCTGTGCTAGATTTTCCTTGGATTGATTTATCTATGGACTTTGTTTTGGGGCTTCCTAGAACAAAGAGTGGCAAGGATTCTATTTTTGTGGTTGTTGACAGGTTTTCAAAAATGGCACATTTCATACCTTAAAGGTTGATGATGCTTGTTATGTAGCTAATTTGTTCTTCAGAGAAGTGGTAAGACTCCATCACTGCCTAGGAGTATTGTAAGTGATAGAGACACCAAATTCCTAAGTCATTTTTGGAGGACATTATGGGGTAAGCTTGGTACTAAATTACTATTTTATACTACTTGCCACCCGAAAACTGAAGTAGTAAATAAGACATTAGGCACTCTCCTTAGAACTGTTTTAAAGAAAAATTTAAGGTCTTGGGAAGAATGTTTGCCTCATGTAGAATGTGCTTACAATAAGGTTGTCCATAGCACAACTAAAAGTTCACCATGTAAAATTGTGTATGGATTCAATCCTATGACACCTCTTGACTTATTGCCTATGCCTAATATTTCTATTTTTAAGCATAAGGATACACAGGCTAAAGCTGAATTTGTGAAGAAGCTGCATGAACAAGTAAAAGCTCAAATTGAGAAGAAATTTGAGAACTATGCCAAGCAAGCTAATAAGGGAAGGAGAGTTGTATTTCAACCTAGTGAGTGGGTTTGGGTACACATGAGGAAAGAAAAGTTTCCTGAACAAAGAAAATCCAAACTTCAACTAAAAGGGGATAGTCCTTTCTAAGTGTTGGGGAGAATCAATGACAATGCATATAAAATTGATTTGCCTAGTGAGTATAATATAAGTGCCACTTTTAATGTTACTGATTTGTCCCTTTTTGATGTAGAAGATGACTCTAAAGATTTTAGGTCAAATCCTATCCAAGAAGGAGGGAATGATGAGGATATGGCTAAGGATAAGGACAACAAGGCACTTAAAGGGCTTGGGAGGCCAATGACAAGAGCAAGCGCTAGGAAAGCAAAGGAAGCATTACAACAAGTGGTAGCAACAATCTTTGAAAATTCATCTAATAGGAGAGGCATGGAACCAAGATTATTTCATTGCATGATCATTTTAGAAGACCCTAAGTTGTAGAACATTCTATCATGGAAAAAAGAATAGATTTAGGATGCAGATACATTATTTTCCTATTTATTTTCCTTTTTATGTTATGCCTTTTCATCACCATTAGGAGGTTATGGAACCCATATGCCTAATAATTATTGTTAGTTATTAGTGCCTTTTATTATTGTTTTTTGTATATCCCCTTGTAGAGGAATAATGTAATCAGACTTGAATTTGGAATCAATATCATTTTGTGAGAAGTGTTTTCTCCTAGGTTATTGGTTGAACCATCTCTAACTTATCAAGGGTTATTCCATCCCTCTTCTAGCGTCTTATGACTTATCTTCCTCTCCCGGAAGTGGCGTCACACACCTTTACTCCACCCATTCCCCAATTTATATTCTTCCCTCATTCAATACTATTTTCCCCAATTCCTATTTCTGAACCACAACAGCCATACTCCTTGTGATTGATTGTACAAAAGCAAAGTATACTACATCCTAGACGGTTCGTTCAAAATTCGTGTCAGGCGGATTCACATCAGTGCTCCCCCAAAAGCCTCAACCATCTCTTCCTACGAGTCGATGGATCCATAAGGGAATCCCTTGAACCAACTCAGCGTTTTTCCCATCAATATACGGGGCAAGATATGACACATCACATCAGCTTCTGCCCCCAGAAACATGGCCTCGTAGACGTAAGCATCAAGGTGCTTACTCGGGTCTTTCTCCCTTGTATACTTGTCAATGAAAAAAGGTTGAGTAGTCTATATGTGCCTCTGGATAGGGATATTCAGCGGTGCCACACATCAGTTTTCTGGACCCAAATCACGATGTGATTGAAATAAATAATTAATAAAATACGGGTAAATTTTTCACGTTTTCAAAATAAGTCTGATATCACACCAAGAACCGAACCACAGAAAACTAAAGAGTGAGATTTATAAAAAATGCAACTGGATCGATAACTAAATTGCCCATAACGGTATACAAAATAATAGAGTTTACAACGAAAAAAGAATATGTATACCGGGCATATACCTAGTCCCATATATGAAGATATGAGAAAAGGCCCTAGCAATCATACAATTTCATATACATAAGCCTATCGGGCCACAATCGACTATGCTCCTGAATCATAATTATATAACATCAATCGTAAGTAGTCTCTACATGAGACATCCATCACCAGATGGTATCAATCTAATCATTACTTACATACCAAAGATATAGTCATCGTTCATACATAAGTTTGTTACACATGCTTATTTAACTCTCTGAATCATCAACATTATATACAATTTGATTCAATACATTAAAGTTCACAATTGTTGCCGGCCAAGGCACTTCCACTACCACTATTTACCTTCGTCAAAACTTCAATTCAAAGTCTCACCTCGGCCCATGATAACCCTACATCACAATGCTAAAAGGAAGACTACATGGGAGAGTGAGTTATACATTCAAAATGATGAATATAAATATATTGTGATCATGTGTACATGCATTCATTCATCATGTGTGCTTTGCAATAAAATTATTAAATCATAATTCAATTATCATTACATTCTCATAATAGGCATATAGGCCTCATGAATCGCAATTCACAACGTAGGCAAGCACAAACACATACACAATCATATTGCCATATATCAACATGGGCATTCACAATTCATCATCATTAATTCATTAAATCTTTACTCAATTCCTCCTCGGAAGGGGTTGGTCATCTCTCTTGATCATCTCAATCTCAAATGCCATGTACCTATCGCTAATGCATGTGTTAACTGTTTAATGCATATGCAATGGATCCATTTCATTCCATCAGGTGATCGCAACCACCATATCATTCATTTCACACTGGTTTCCCGCCTCGCAAGGGATACTCCCTTTAGCAGCCTCGCAAGGTGCTTTTCTCGTGATCGCAACCACGTATATCAATCATTTCATAATGGTTTCCCGCCTTGCAAGGGGTACTCCCTCCTCATAATCGCAACCATGGGACATTGTAACACCTTAATTTTCAATTAGTGGATAAATCGAGACCAGGAAAATTTTTCTGAAATCGGAGGGGATTCAAAGGCAACTGATTAACTGAGAATTAAGGAGGGTGGAATTAGGAAAGGAAGGAAAGGAAGGAAAGGAAGGAATACAATGCATCCATAAGGCAAACAGCGGAAGATGCAGGACGTGAGCAAACCCAACAGCGCATACTCACTTAGGCGAGATTCAATATCGCTCGAGCGCGACGACCCCACACGCTTAGGCGAAGTTCGCATGGCTTAAGCGTGGCCCATCAGAGACCTTCCCTTCGCTCATACTCGCTGGAGTGAGCACTTAGCCGCTGAGGTGAGTAACTCCACTCGATATTCCTATCACTCGGATTTCAGAATCTATGTTCACTCGGAAAGTCCTTGCCCTCGCTTCTCTTGGATTAATTCTTATACTTACAAGCTCCTCGACTTCGTTCTTACAAAACATCATGTTGACCACTCGGGAAATGATAACTACCTCACACGGAATCCAAGGGTGTCTTCACTTGGAATAGCTTTCTCGGTCCTTTTTATCACTCAGGCATTTCACTCTTTTGCACTCGGCACACTTGATACTTCTTACTCAGGTTTTCTTGCTAAATCAAGTCTCACCTAAGGGTTCTTTAGCTCCCAATAAGTTTACTGCAATGGGTTTCACTCAGAATCTTATAGGTCACTCTTCAGTCGAAGAACACTCACTCGGAATCATGTTGTTATTCTTCACTCGAGAAAATCCTAACAATTTATTACTCTAAAGGGTTTCAGGTCAATCCCCACTTGGAATTGTACGACCTCATTCACTCGGAACATCTAAACTTTTCTTCACTCGGGTAAAACCACTACCTCGCCTTCCCACGACAATAACTTAACTCCATTTTTACTGGAAGTCATACCAACCTCACATACTCAGAAAACATGAATATATATATATATATCACTCGGATTTCACGCACAGCATAGAGTAAACATACAGTATGATATAAGTATATATATATATATACAAGCATGTTGTCATACTCTCAACCCGAGAGTGTTCAAATTCTGATTTAAAGAGACTGAGATCAAGTACGAGCCGGCCAAGGCTTAACCAAAACCTTATACACAGTATCTACAAATATACACATATATCCATAGAGCACAAACAGTCCACTCGGTATGCAACTCCACCTTCACTCGTTGTTCCGAGAGACATCCACTGAAAAATATTGCCACAGTAAGGGGTGAGTATCTTAGATATTAAATGATAGATACTGACTCGAATTATTCCTCAGTTATGCAACAGTATCACATACTCATACATAGCAATAATCAATAACATAATAAAGCCAATCATTCAGATACACACAAAGCATTCACCGATCAGAATCCATCAACTATCACTCGGCTATATGCACTTATCATTTCATTAACATTATCACATGCATAATCAAATTCCAATCAACATCATCAATACATGTACACAGATTATTTCACTCGGTTCCGCATTTGTGTGTTATCGGTTTTCATTCATTGCAACATAGGCTCCCAGCCTTTTATTCAGCTCCCAGCTGACTTGGCCATTTTACAAGTACCAAACCGTTTGCCCACAAGGTGACACCAACGCTCTCAGCGCCAACGGCGGTGTTCACAGGCAGCCCTGAGTCCCACTCAATAGGCCACCTTGAGTCCCACTCAAGGTTTTAACAGCGTCCCACGCTTTAATAACCGA
Organism: Clitoria ternatea; assembly: GCA_037962975.1. NCBI lineage: Eukaryota > Viridiplantae > Streptophyta > Magnoliopsida > Fabales > Fabaceae > Clitoria > Clitoria ternatea. The sequence goes on along the minus strand of CM075673.1, from coordinate 101,076,407 downwards.
TGGTAGTGTCCCACACTACATGCTCTCAGCATTAACGCATCCCATGCGCCACACGCGGATTCATCACACAACACAGAGTGCATACACATAATCTTTCACTCAGCAATACATGCATCACATGCAATCGGTATTAGACATCCTCATAACTCAATAAATTAATACAATAACACATGCATCGGTATGATATATTATCAGATTCACTAAGTCAACATTTTATCACATGCTGTCAGCATTTTGAACTCATAATAACTTGCATGTCACATAAACCACATGGTAATCATCATCAACAATTCAGCACATCCTTTTCATACAATCATTCAGTATTCTCAAGGCTATCAACCTGCATTTCATGGACGGGACTAAACATGCAACACTCAACTCTCACTCATCATGCACCCGGGTATCACACACTCCTCATGCAAGCACAACACACAATCAGAATACAAAAACAGCAATCGTCAACACCCGGAACCCGTCCATAACCCATGCATTTAAGATATAAGATACCCCCTACCAACGAGGTACTCCGAGAGGTTCCTTAGTTTCTGACGTTAATCTTCTACTCTGTTCGCCTCGTCCCCGCTCCCACTTGCTTGGTCTCCTTTGAGCGCAGTCGCACCAGGGAACAGGAAGCTGTTCGTCGTCCCTTCGATGATCGTTCCTCACCAGCCGAAGGAAACTCTAACCTTCTGCGACATCGTCATCGTGGGTTCCCAGAAACAAAGAATAAAGAACAGGAAGAAGAAGAGGAAGACGAAGAATGAAGAAGGCAAAGAGAGGATGAGGAGAAGAGAAGAGAGAGCGAAGCAGCAGAGAAAATGAATAACCACAGTGGCACAGGGCATATGTATATGCGTACGAAGAGAAGGAGAGTGGGGTGGGAAAGCGTGAATCACAGCCCCACTCACGTGACTCGCCAATCATAAGCAGCCAACCATTACCAACTAAGCATAATTAATCTGCCATTATTTCTTAAGTTAGATTAATTAAGTTGATTATAATTAACAAATAATTTCCCACTTTGAAATTATAATTTTAATGGTTCAATTTCATTCGATATTTAATTTCAAAATTGGGATGTTACAGACATCATAGGAACTCGCAAACCCTTTTTCATCTCAAGTACCAAGTGATCGCAACCATTGGCTTATCATCATATAATCCCACAGGATGTCTCATTGTGATCATAACCACATATCAATCATTTCATAATGGTTTCCCGCCTCACAAGGGGTACTGCCTCCTCGTGATCACAACCATGGGACATCATAAGAACTCGCAAGCCCTTTTTCATCTCAAGTACCAAGTGATCGCAACCACTTATAATCAATGCTATGCCATGCCATGAATGCAAAATGCAACAATGCATATGCCAATCTTAACCTCGCAAGGATTTCTCACCCTCTCAATTACACTTAAAGCTAATCAATTACACCTGAAACAAAATGCCTGTAATCGATTACACTGATCCTTGTAATCAATTACGGAATATCAGAATGTAGAAATTATATAGAAAATGCATCATTTTAGACTTCCAACCCCTCTAACTTTTTCATATCAACTCCAAATGCTACCAAATTTTGACACTAACTAAATTACACCATTTGTGAGCTGTGGCCACCGGCCTCACTCAAAAATTCCTAAAAATGAGAGACTTATGCATATAAATGCGTTTAACCTAATTTAAAACATTTTTGGGCAACTCAAGGGTCAATTCTCAATGGAATTGGCCCATTCCAATTTCTACAAGTCATAAACTACGCATAGAAGCTATTAGGACTATCACAAGCCATTCAATTCTCATAAAACTCTATTTAGCTCTATTAGTTCCTCAATTATGCATTAATATCAAGGCATAGCCTCACACTTTAAACAATTTCTCTATCAACATAAACATCACTCCCATCAAAGGAACTTCAAACATTCATTATCAATTCAAGTATATATATATATTTCTCAAGAATCCACTATTTCCAAGTATAATATTCATCACATTATCAATTATCTCTTCATTCAACATAATCATGGCAAGGCAACCATGAGTTTCATCATATACAATAATCATCAATTACATACCTCATGCATTTAGAATGTAAACTCCTCTCCTACCTCAAGGGAAGAACCACAATCCAAATGCTCCAATCGTTTCGCCACATTGTCGAATCACAATCTACACATTTCACATATACATATATACACTAAATTAATGAGCCATCACAAGGCATCATCATAATTTCAAGTAATGCAAATATATCTTAAGGCTTAATGTCAAGTCCTAGACTTGTTAAACACCAAATTCACATACTTATGTTAGGCTTCGAGAATTCTTTTCCCAAAACCAAGATTTCCTAAGTCTAAAAGGGTTAACCATTCCCAATTACAACAACATCACATTCATCCCTCATCTAAAATGCCATCCATATTACCTCAATCATTCAAATGCCATCACAATCATTATGACCTTAATATTCACATTTATTCTTACATATTTTATAACAACACCTATTCATGGGTTTCACCATCAATGGTCCTTTACCATTTTTGCTATCATTTTTCATCATACAAATCATCATCCAACATTGAATACCTCATATCCATTTCCCAAAACCAATTCTTCTAGTCACAATATATACATTCCTAACTCTCAAGATTAGGATTCCTTAAAATTCAATAATCATCATCCTCATTATTCAAGTCTCTCCCAATAATATCTCAACTTTTAAAACACTAACAACTTGGAGCTATTACTTTATTTTCTTAATTTCACAATCCCTCAACATCAACACTCAATATTACCCATTCAAAAACTCATCCTTATGTATATAACTACTCCAACATCAATAACTCACAATTTTCTTAAGGATTTCCCAAAGCCCCAAAATCTCAATTCCTAGGGTTTTCATTAAAATCCATTATCATCAATTCCAACCAATTATATGCCTCGTTTCAAACATCCATAGGCTAACAACATAGCATTCTAACCATCAACAACAACAACAACAATCCTCAATGGTTTTCTAACCTAGGGTTTGGTTCCACATGCCATTATCCATCAAAATAACATACAATCTTTCATCACTATACTTAAATAAGCTCAAAACCATAAACAAAAGCCATAGGTGTTCAAAAATCATACCTCTCCTCCAAGCCCAAAGCCAAACTCAAAAGTAAGGGAAAGAGAAGAAGAAAAGAGCCAAGCTTTGCTCCTATGTCCCATTCATGTTTCATGAATCCATGATATCCAATTAATTTTAAGTGGGTGAGGTAATGGAAGAAGGTGGTCACGGTTTGGTGGAGAAGAGAAAGGAGAAGAAAAATGGAGAATGATGGAGGGAGAAAGAAGCCAACGGGAAATATAAGAGAAAGGAGAGTTTTGTTTTAAATTTTTTACCCATCATTAAAACTTCTCCCTTTTATAATAAACAGGATCCCCATTCGGGCTAAATACTAAATCCAAAAATTATTCCAAAGACATATTCGGATTCCCAATAATATTCTTAACAGCCCTGACTAATGGCATCTCAATCGGAGATACTTGGTCCGACACCTATATTTTAACCGAGTAAAATTTTAACTCCTGAAATCTCAATAAATTATAAATATCCATAATAAATCCCAATTTAATTATTTCCAAACTTTTAGGGCATAAATTAGCTCATATATATTTATTTATTATTTATTCTCCTCAATTAATCATTTTTATAAATTTTGGGATGTTACAATCCACCCCACCTAAAAAGAAATTTCGTCCTCAAAATTTAACCTCGACACATATATTATAAGGTCATACCTCAGGCCGCACACCAACAAGGTATACTGTTGTCATAAAATAGTATTGTACTTCCCAAGGTCCATCAAGACATGTTCATCATCATTTCATCGTTCCTAACGTAAAATTTTCTACAACCAAGTGTGTCATATATCTTCGATCATAACTCATCCAACAGAGCTCACATGTTCATACTCAATATGACCAGATAGGCTTAGTACGTTCACTATAAGCAGTTACAACCCTACACCTGCCCGGCCTACGTGTTGCTGCATCCGACATACAGGAAGGCGTCTCAATCCCGTAGTGGTTACCACAAACACATGAGGTCGGTGCATAAGTGCATGTTGCCACAATGCCTATGGCATGTAAATTCCTATCAGGACAAGTACTTCGTATTCTCATCGCTCACATTAATCACACATACTCAAATATCCTTAATTCATATGAGACTTACTGAAAATTCTCACAAGTCTATAATCAACATATTCATATCTCATCCTCATTATACAATTAATTTGGCATACATCAAGCCATACCAATCATCAAATATTAGTTAACATCACCATGAATTGGTGTACCAACCATAGGTTTTCAATCATCGCGGGGTAAATACCATCATCGAGCCTTATCCATCCCGAAGTCATGATCAAATCGTCTAATAATCCTTTGTCTCATTCAAACATCGTTGGCTATAAATTGATTCAAGCCTAAACGAGTTACTAACTCGCAGGAAGTACGCAACTCTGAGGTTAAAATAGGGTTTCCAATCATATAATGTGCTTTTACATTAGGAATTCTCCTCACATATCACAACCAAAGTCCATAAGAAGGACGTGTAATTCATATCACATTGCATCTCTACATGGTTTCTACCCTCAATATAGCACCTTTCAATTAAAGAGAGAGGTAATGACATGATCAAATTTTCATTTACCGACTCACAATCACGCATGTCATCCCTATATCATATCATAATCCATAGCTAGTTTCATGATCACAACGTCGAGGGCATACAATTTAGCCCAAAGTCATACCATAAAATCATGTACACAATAGCCAATACCAATCATACCCCAAATTCAACATTATTATTGATCAATCATCAAGGGTTACATTCATTATTCGCATTCCATCACATACCGGCTCTAGCTTCAACAACGTATTTCACAATTAATTTTGTTATGGATCAACTATTCACAAGATTCGATCAATCACTAGACTTAGAAAGTCTAAGGGTTACTTAGTATCCATTGTGGAATACTCTCACAACACGCAAACATCATTAGACATGGCTCATAAAAATATCATAAAGCCTAGACTGCCATAGGGTCTATCCCATAAATTTTGATCATACAAGATCGCATCAAGTCATCCGGGGTTACCACACCTAGTAAGTTATAATCAAATTAATCATTCACTCGGTTCATAAATATGAAACCGAGTCATAACCCGAATCTAGTGAATCACAATTTCATATTCAATCATTTTATCACTTATTCATGTTCTCAATCTAAGGAGACATAGTAAGTCACTTGCATTATAAAATACAAGATTCTCATGCCAAAGGATATGAAATCCATCTTTCACAAATAGCATACTTAATCCTTTCAATTCATCTTTCAACAATAACATAATCAATCATTTTGTTCCATGAATACTCATGTTAGGGAGTTCTTTCACTACCATTTATTCAATACCATTTATTCAATCAATTCACATGAACCACTCATATTCAATAAGCATACTTTGGCCATAAGCCATAAGTACAACTCATACAAGAGACCTAATCATATGATTCAACTCCAACATATATATCAAGGTCTCAACATATATGGTCTACCACCATCCTAATTCACATTTAATATCTCCTATCCATGATCAACATACGGCATAGGTCCATCATCAAATCAATACATATTTAACATATCATATCCATGATCACACATGGTACAAATTCATCATCAATCCAAGTCATACTTAATGTATAAACATCAATGCATAATTATAATATATTCGTCAATGGAAGGAAATATGGTAAGGAACTTGGCCAGTCTTACACAAATAAACACATCAAGCACATTGAGGAATTCACCCATATGCATTCAATTTCATGATTTATTAAGTTTGCCAATGAGCAGCTATGCTCTACTAGCACATCATACAACCTCCATAATAATGGGTATACTTCCATAAACATCAATCATAACTTATGAATCATAATTTCACAAAGTCCTCAATAAGCTGTCATCATAATTCAATACCAATAATGCACAAGGAATCGCCATTAAGAAAACATTGCCCTCATAGTCAATTCATAATTCTTAGACAATTAGTCCTTCAAAAATCCATATAGGGCAACTAATGCTTAACATAATATCATTCTCAAGATAATTGTCACTCTTAAATCTATACAGAACAACCATATTCCAATGATCACCAAAATGTTTCAATATTGAGCAATCGTGCTCCAATCATCCATGATATCAATTTTAATGCAGAGTAACCATACTCTGATGATAATTAATAAATCTAATTTTAGAGCAAAACACGCTCTGATACCATCTTGTCACACCCCGGTTTTTTGGACCCGGATCCCGATGTGATCGATATAAATAATTAATAAAATACGGGTAAATTTTTCACGTTTTCAAAATAAGTCTGATATCACACCAAGACCCGAACCACAGAAAACTGAAGAGTGAGATTTATAAAAAATGCAACTAGATCAATAACTAAATTGCCCATAACGGTATACAAAATAATAGAGTTTACAGCGGAAGAAGAATGTGTATACCGGGCATATACCTAGTCCCATATATGAAGATATGAGAAAAGGCCTAAGCAATCATACAATTTCATATACATAAGCCTATCGGGCCATAATCGACTATACACCTGAATCATAATTATATAACATCAATCGTAAGTAGTCTCTACATGAGACATCCATCACCAGATGGTATCAATCTAATCATCACTTACATACTAAACATATAGTCATCGTTCATAAATACATAAGTTTGTTACATGCTTATTTAACTCTCTGAATCATCAACATTATATACAATTTGATTCAATACATTAAAGTTCACAATTGTTGCCGGCCAAGGCACTTCCACTACCACTATTTACCTTCGCCAAAACTTCAATTCAAAGTCTTACCTCGGCCCATGATAACCCTACCCTGCATCACAATGCTAAAAGGAAGACTACATGGGAGAGTGAGTTATACATTCAAATTGACGAATATAAATATATTGTGATCATGTGTACATGCATTCATTCATCATGTGTGCTTTGCAATAAAATTATTAAATCATAATTCAATCATCATTACATTCTCATAATAGGCATATAGGCCTCATGAATCGCAATTCACAACATAGGCAAGCACAAACACATACACAATCATATTGCCATATATCAACATGGGCATTCACAATTCATCATCATTAATTCATTAAATCTTTACTCAATTCCTCCTCGTAAGGGGTTGGTCATCTCTCTTGATCATCTCAATCTCAAATGCCATGTACATATCGCTAATGCATGTGTCAACTGTTTAATGCATATGTAATGGATCTATTTCATTCCATCAGGTGATCGCAACCACCATATCATTCATTTCACATTGGTTTCCCGCCTCGCAAGGGGTACTCCCTCCTCATGATCGCAACCACGGGACATCATAGGAACTCGCAACCCCTTTTTATCTCAAGTACCAAGTGATCGCAACCACTGGCTTATCATCATACAATCCCGTAGGATGTCTCATTGTGATCGTAACCACATATCAATCATTTCATAATGGTTTCCCGCCTCGCAAGGGGTACTCCCTCCTCGTGATCGTAACCACGAGACATCATAGGAACTCGTAAGCCCTTTTTCATCTCAAGTACCAAGTGATCGCAACCACTTATAATCAATGCTATGCCATGCCATGAATGCAAAATGTAATAATGCATATGCCAATCTTAACCTCGTAAGGATTTCTTACCCTCTCGATTAGGGGTATATTACATATTTAGTTTTATTATCATTGGCGTACAAGTAATCACAAGGCCCCTCAAGGCTCAACATCCACATTTACATCAACCACACATGGTAATCAAAGGCATATCAAGCATCATAACATTAAATCCACGCATGGAAATCAACAAGGCATGTTAACAAATACACTTCAATTTCATAGAATCATATACATGCCAATACAATTCAATTTACATATACAAGGTTACACTTGTATCAAACACAGTGGCATTACAATCGTCAACAATAATAATCACCATGTAATTAAGGGTATGTTCAACAACAATATCCCTTTTCATTCAACATCATTAATCATTGTTCAATATGGTGGTATCATCCACTTTTAATCAATCCACTTTTAATCACCATGGATACTTTTTCAAAATTCATTAAGTTATAATAACTCATTGCCATTCAATTGTCCCCTCATTAATTTCATCGTCAATTAAGGTGCGTCATACAATTATATCATTTACTTTTCATCATGATTCATAATATATCAATAGAGGGGAAGCATAGATGTTTTCATAACATAGCATAGGCATATACATACCTTTCCATGGCCTTAAGTCATTCCCTAATTGAAACGACCACATTTTAATAAACCAAATTAGAGCAAAAGCTCTGATACCAAAATTTAACACCCTAATTTTAATAAATAAATAAACCCAAAACAGGGAAATTTTCCAAATTTTAGAGTTTACAAAACATACATAATCTGCCCAAAATAATGCTTGGAGTAAGATAGAAACAATGAAAGGGCAGAGAGGGCAAAAACCGACCAGAAAAGACCCACCAATGGAACCGGGTCCAAAAGAGAAGGAAAGGAAGGCAAAGGAATATAAAAGCCGACCAAAGAAAGGCATACAACGGAAGGATAAACAGTGCCTGAGCGAACCCACAATACAACGCAAACTCGCTCAAGCGAGATCCGACTCCGCTTGAGCGAGGCAGCCCAACTCGCTCGGGCGAGCACTCAATCGCTTAGGCGAAACTACCTGAAAGCCTTCCCTTCACACATACTCGCTGGAACGTATCCATCATTCTCTGAAGCGAGAAGCCATACTCGGCATTCCTTCACTCGGGATCCAAAGGTTCCATTCACTCGGTAATTCAGGATCATCCCACTCGGTATTCATAAAACTTCCTCACTCGGGTTATTTCCTAACCAAACACCACTCGATGTATTTAACCACAATTCAATCGGGAATGTACTTCACATTCATCACTCGGCATAAACTCACATCTCTCACTCGGAGAACACATAGATCTTCCTTCACTCAGAAGGGGTCTCTACAATCATACTTCACTCAGAATGTTTAGTCTGAATCTGAGTCTCCACTCACACAGGGTTCCACTCGGTAATCTCACTCCAAAACCGAGTCATCTCAATCAGTCTCTCACTCGGCAATTGATATCTTATTCAATCGGAGAAACCATTAAGTTAAGTTCCACTCGGACTTGCTCAGGTCCTAACCACTCAGGATACGGAATCTCTTTCACTCGGATTTTACATGAATCACATACTTAGATTATATTGCAATCTCAATCATTACAACAACTCTCCTCTTGGAAGAGGATCACTCGGATTTCCACTCGGAAATACTTAAACTCTACCCCACTCGGGTTTACTCATATTTTTCACTCAGTAATACTCAGGCCCGTAATCACTCGGAATTATCTTCTCAAATCCTACACAGTATAAATTCATCAAAGGGATTTCTCTTAGAATCTCTTTAAGTCTCATCCTCTCGGAAAGAAGGCCCATACATACGAGTCTTACTCGGAAATGGATCTAAGCCTACTATATTCCTCTCGGGATTCATTAACTTAGAATTATTCATTCAACATCATTTATATTCCAGTCGGTAAGAAGCATCAAATCAACATAAATCGCTTATATATATACATACTCTGATTCACAAATCCGACTACCGACCCATATATATATAACCATACACTCGGAATGCTTATTATATTTATATTTCCCATTCACCAACACTTATGATTTATTACAAGTTGTCAATGTAAACCATATTTATAAATATATTCATGCACTCAGATTCCATACATATATATTTTGTATTCATTATACAACATGTTATATGAGCCGGCCAAGGCTTAACACAGCTATTTACAGTATATATACATATTATGCACTTCAACAATCTGAGTGCTATCACTCAGACTTGAGTCCTTCTACTCATTTCCGACCGACCTGCACATACTGAAAAATGGTGTAGGGGTGAGCTTTACATATTAAATGACAGATATTGGCTCGGATTAATCACAGAATCCTCAACATGCCATAACATATAACATCAATCAGCACAACAAACACTGCCATTCAATATGAACAATCACAATCATCATCCGATTGGGAATTCACTCATTTCACTCGGCTATAAAGCTCAGCATCCTCAGTTACAAAGTATAATAATCCAATCGGATTTTACTCAACTCCGAGCCTTGCTCAAGGAGTGTGCCTGAGCCCTGCTCTAGGACTTGATCACATTCTTACTTATTTCATCATCTGATTGCCGATCGGTATACATATATGTTCCAAGCATTCCAGTGGCAAATCGGATGCATATGGTCACATTCACTCGGAGTCCAACTCCAATGCACTCGGCATTTGCCTTGAGTCCAACCCAAGGACTTCCATCTAGCGTCTTATTTCATGCTTAGTGCCCTAGGCACTGCCCCGAGTCCAACTCGAGGTCTCATATCACATTCAACACATTCAATTTCATTAAACACATATTCATCCAATTGCCCACTCGGTATTTAGCATTCGGCAATATATGCACTCGGCATTTCCACAGCAAATCAGATGACTTAGCAACTCATGCACTCGGCAATCCTATGCCATCCACTCGGATTTATTGTTTACAACATCCATCTCATGCTATCTCATGGGATCCATTCGGCCTTAGTATTTCTAAGCCTCACATGCCATTTTATATAAAATTCCACTCGGAATTATCATCCCAGTCCCCATCCTATGCACTCAACATACACATATTTAATATCATGCATTGCATGTATTTATTCATACCATTACACACATAGGGACCAATAACAAACCACACAATGCACTCGGCATTCATAATACAAATAACATGCATCTCATGTATTAACTCACATCATCACAAATATCATCATACATCTCTTGGACGGATAATCATGCACAACTTAAATAATAAACATCAATCCGGGTTCAACTCAACAACATACAGCATCCAACAAAAACACAACACAGTGCAATAATGTCACCCGGAAACCCGTCCATAAACTATGCATTTGAGATGCAAAGCCCCCCTACCTGGAATGACATTGCAGAAGTCACATGACCACTCGGCCCAGCCACAGCAGCACTCTGCTCGGCATTCCAATCGTGGGAAGAGCCAACATGGCTCCCAGTCGTCCCAGCAACACGCTCACCGCTCGGAGGACCACCAAGCTCCCAAACACAACATCATCTTCTCCCACGATCGGTAGAGGATTCCAACACTCCTCTTCACCCAAGCATCACAGCTTCAAAGGTATGACATCGTCCTCACCAACAGTGGAGGACCACATGCTTCCAAAGCATCATCTATGCCTTCCTCTTCACAACAGCAGCACAGCACAGCCTCAACAACAGTGAGCCACTCTTCTCAAACGAGGCACCCACACAAACTGCTGCAGGCTCCCAACCGAGGCTCCAACAGCCCCACGGATAAAAGAAGAAGAAGAAGAGGAAGCAGAAGGACCAGGGGAAACAAAGGAGGAACTCATCCTCCAAAACACACAGCCCTGCTGTTTCCCACACAGCCACGCTGATTCCACTCACAGCCACACCATTCCACTCAGTCCAACACGATGCGTGAGTGGAAGAAGAAGATGAAAGAAAGACGAATATGAAGCAGTAGGGGAGGAGGAAGCAAGAGCTTCATAGAGTTTTAGAGAGAAGGAGGAGCATTTCTCCTCCCTCCAGAACATGCAACACGAGAGAGTGAAGAGAGTGAGAGGGAAACCGAAGCTTATCATCACACTCACACTCTCCCATCAGCTCACTCTCCATCAGCCATCACCTTCACATTTAATGTAAGTCCCATCAGCATCCCATCCAATTAAAGCCATCAGCCATCAACGTGGGGACCACGCGGGAAGGAAGGGAAAAGAGAGAGAACCAAAGCTTCTCTCATGGACCAAGGGGCACCAATGTCCTTTCCCCATTATTATTATTATAATCATTATTCAATAATTAATCTAATTAACCATTAAATTCCCATTAACTGTGACGTCGTTAGTAATTTTCCGAATAAATTTTTCGCGTTTTAAAAATCATTTTTTGAAATTTGTAATAAGTCATGTAAAAGTTGATAAACGCGGATTATTATCATACATACTAGTCGTGGATAATCAAAGTCATGAAATATTTATATAGCGGAAACGATTTAAAAAAATACAGTACATGAAACATTATATTATTACAACCCATCAAGATTAAAATAAAGTCAAATTCCAAGCAATAATTCACGTAAACTCCATTCATGGCATCACTCTTCATTCTGTGTAGCATTCACTGTAAAAATTAATGTAAGAGTGAGATAGAATATAGAATAAATATAAAATAAATAAAATTGCATAAAAACACAACCAACAAGGCATAATGATATGATGAATATGCCAAACAAGTTCATTTATAAATCTTTAATTAGTCACATGATGTCATGCTGGATCCATTTGGTTTGGTCGGAATACTGCAGTAAAAAGTCTCATAAGGACTCCAGTAGGAATTAGCATAACCATGAATCCCTACACCTTCATGGCTCCTGTGAAAATAAGTGCACAAGTAGGAATTAGCATAACCATGAATCCCTACACTTTCATGGCTCCTGCAGAAATAAGTATACCACTAGGAATTTGCACAACCATGGATCCCTACACTTCCATGGTTCTTGTGAAAATAGGGCTTAAACTCATCATAGAGTAACCCCCCACCAGGGTAGGCAATCATGGAACCCCTAAATTCCATGGTGCGTCCAAATGCTTATGATGCATGAATGCCTTTAATTCTCTTTATCATTTAACATACCATGATATATCAATTTCCAAAACCACTTGGAAAACCACAAGTCCTTAAAGGACACATCACATATAATAATTTTCAGAATCATGGATTTACTGTTTCAACCACATATATCAATAACCGCAAGGCATTCATGTATATATATTAATTTATTCATTCATAATTATTCACCACCAAAATACACAAATTGAATGATGCTCATTAGACACTCATCAACATTCATAATACTTCATAATCACTCAAGAATTCAATAATAAATTGTTACCCATAGGGAAAATATCATTTTTATCCATAATAACCATTATAAGCAAATTTCAGCATTTCCAACAGCAACATACGTTAGTAAAACAGTCATAACATGAGCAAATCAAATCCTTTTCATGTGATTCCACTTTCTATAGCTCAATAACATAAATATCTACAACTTTAATGAAGACCATAAATTCAAATTCTAAACAGAAACATCACTTATTCACATAATACAAAACTGCCTCAAAGAGGATTTTTAAAACGTACACAGGTTAGTATTTTCAACGTTTCTAGAGCTACAAAAACAATTTTGGCATGAAACTAGTTCTAAATTATTCTTAACACAAATATCTACAACTTTCATGAAGGCACCAACCACTAATTCTCACCACAAAATTCCCAGTTTTAAAAATAAGATTCGGATTTCATAGTTAACAGATTTTCATCATGAACATACTTCTGTATTTTGAGCATATCTAGAGCTACAAGCATCTTTTTAACTCAAAACCACTTTCTATAGATCCCTAACATAAATATCTACAACTTTCATGAGACATAAAAGTCTAAAAACGTATGTATAATTCCCAGAATATTCATATATGCACAAAACACAAGATAAGTATTTCAATCGGACATGCTGTAGTATTTTGATCATAACTCATGCTATACATATCCAATTCAGTCGGTTCAGGTCTCAAAATTCACATAACAAGAAGATTTACAACTTTGATGAAGACACCAATCACTAATTCTCATCACAAAGTTCCCAGTTTTAAAAATAAATTACGTATCTCAAGTTAACAGATTTACAGCTTGGACATACTTCAGTATTTTAGGCATAACTCGAGCTACAAAAATCATTTTGACTTGAAACCACTTTCTACAGATCCATAACACAAATATCTACAACTTTTATGAAGACATCAAAGGCTTATTATGCAGGTATAAGTCCCGGAATTTTAATATATACACAAAACATAGGATAAATATTCCACTCGGACATGCTGTAGTATTTTGGCTATAACTTTTGCTATACATATTCAAATTAATTGATTTAGGTCTCAAAATTCAGATAACAAAAAGATCTACAACTTTAATGAAGAAGTCAGAATCAAAATCACACGTTTTCAATCTCAAAACCGAGTAACAAGATACGAAAATAAAACTGGAATCCTAGGACAGCATACAATTCTACCCATTTCATAATTATTCACAACCCTGTCCCCTCTTACCTTAATGGAGGTTCCTAAAGTGGTTGAAAGTGTTGTATTATTGTCCTAGCTTCAGATCAAGAGTGAACTTGATGGAGAAAGTGAAAGAAAATAAGAGAGAGACTTCACTAACTTTAGCTTGTTCTAAGAATTCAGACTTGGGAACAAGATGTAGTGTTGATTTAATGATGCAAATGACAAGTGGGGGACAAGATTTTCATAATGGGATTGTAGTGGGATGTTAGGTGCATGAATTATGGTGATAATGGAGGTTTTAGGTGAGAAAAATGAGCTGGATTGTTGACCATTTCCACAGCCTACATAATATAGCTTGTATGATTGAAGTAAATATCAACTGTGACACTGTTTCGGTATTTTAGGCATATCTCTCTCATATCTTAATGGATTTTAACAACTTTGGTCTTGTTGGAAAGCTAGGACAACGGGGAACAACTTTGTAGTTTACCACTTTTTCAAATTCGGACTCTAACAAGGTATTAAAATATGTACAAGATGATATGATTGAAGTAAAATATCAATTCTGACACTGTTTCAGTATTTTGGGCATATCTCTCTCATATCTTAATTGATTTTAACAAATTTGGTCTTGTTGGAAAGATAAGAAAAAGAGGAACAACTTTGTAGTTGACCACATTTCCAAATTCGGACTCTAACTAACAATTAAAATGTGTACAAGATGATGAATTTTGAGTGGAGTATGTGGCAATTTGATGAGAGTAATTAGAAAAGCCAAGGAAATTAATAACTAAGGAAATAGGTAATAAATTATTTGATTAAATTTTACCGAAGGTATAAAGTTAAAATTATTTACCATGGTAAAAGGTTAAATTGAAGATGTTGTCCTAACCAAAAATTTATGTAGAAAGTTGAGATAAAATGGATAATATCATTGATGGTCTAAATCAAAATGATTATACATGAGAATAAAATTTTTAGGATGTTACATTAACCATCAACTAAACCAATCATAATCCTTAGTCCTGAATTTAACCTTAATTAGCAATTAATAAAAAATCAGGATGTTACACCAATCACCACTAAGACACACCACACAAATACCCCTAGTGAATTCGCTCATTTTTACATAATAAAAGGGGTTTGGGGCAACAATGAGCCCATGATAAATTTAAACATTGGAACATGAGAAGGGTTCATTTTTAGTCTTAAAAATAGAGGGACATGTCATAAATATCACCTATTAGTCCCAATTTGACCACCATAAAAAGTTGGGTTCAAAACCCTCTTAAACTTGTATTTTTCAATGTAGTGGGTTCATTATTTTATGCCTAATAAGAGATAGAAAACTCCAATTAAAGTGAAAACCATTTATCACACCTCTGTAACACATTTATCTACAACTTTCATGAAGAAGTCGGAGGCCAAAAACGTCATTAAGATGCCCAAACGGGCCAAAATAGCAAAGGACGCTTATTGGGCAATCCTGTCATAATCGATTACGATAATCGATTACAGCTGAAACAGAATTCTTATAATCGATTACACTACTCCTTTTAATGATTACGGTAATTGATTACGCTAACACTATAATTGATTACACCTAAAGCTAATCAATTACGCCTGAAACAGAATTCCTATAATCGATTAAGCTGATCCTCGTAATCGATTATGGAATATCAAAATGCAGAAATTATGTAGAAAATGCATAATTTTGGACTTCCAACCCCTCTAACTTTTTCATATCAACTCCAAATGCTACCAAATTTTGACACTAACTAAATTACACCATTTGTGACGTGTGGCCACCGGCCTCACTCAAAAATTCCTAAAAATGAGAGACTTATGCATATAAATGCGTTTAACCTAATTTAAAACATTTTTGGGCAACTCAATGGTCAATTCTCAATGGAATTGGCTCATTCCAATTTCTACAAGTCATAAACTACACATAGAAGCTATTGGGACTATCATATGCCATTCAATTCTCATAAAACTCTATTTGGCTCTATTAGTTCCTCAATTATGCATTAATATCAAGGCATAGCCTCACACTTTAAACAATTTCTCTATCAACATAAACATCACTCCCATCAAAGGAACTTCAAACATTCATTATCAATTCTAGTATAAATATATTTCTCAAGAATCCACCATTGCCAAGTATAATATTCATCACATTATCAATTATCTCATCATTCAACATAATAATGGCAAGGCAAGCATGAGTTTCATCATATACAATAATCATCAATTACATAACTCATGCATTTGGAATGTAAACTTCTCTCCTACCTCGAGGGAAGAACCGCAATCCAAATGCTCCAATCATTTCGCCACATTGTCTGAATCACAATCTACACATTCCACATATACATACATACACTAAATTAATGAGCCATCACAAGGCATCATCATAATTTCAAGCAATGTAAATATATCTTAAGGCTTAATGTCAAGTCCTAGACTTGTTAAACACCAAATTCACATACTTATGTTAGGCTTCGGGAATTCTTTTCCCAAAACCAAGATTTCCTAAGTCTAAAAGGGTTAACCATTCCCAATTACAACAACATCACATTCATCCCTCATCTAAAATGCCATCCATATTACCTCAATCATTCAAATGCCATCACAATCATTATGACCTTAATATTCACATTCATTCTACATATTTCATAACAACACCTATTCATGGGTTTCACCATCAATGGTCCTTTACCATTTTCGCTATCATTTTTCATCATACAAATCATCATCCAACATTGAATACCTCATATCCATTTCCCAAAACCAATTCTTCTAGTCACAATATATACATTCCTAACTCTCAAGATTAGGATTCCTTAAAATTCAATAATCATCATCCTCATTATTCAGGTCTCTCCCAATAATATCTCAACTTTTAACACACTAACAACTTGGAGCTATTACTCTATTTTCTTAATTTCATAATCCCTCAACATCAACAATCAATATTACCTATTCAAAAACTCATCCTTATGTATATAACCACTCCAACATCAATAACTCACAATTTTCTTAAGGATTTCCCAAAGCCCCAAAATCTCAATTCCTAGGGTTTTCATTAAAATCCATTATCATCAATTCCAACCAATTATATGCCTCATTTCAAACATCCATAGGCTAACAACATAGCATTCTAACCATCATCATCAACAACAACAACAATTCCCAATTGTTTTCTAACCTAGGGTTTGGTTCCACATGCCATTATCCATCAAAATAACATCCAATCTTTCATCACTATACTTAAATAAGCTCAAAACCATAAACAAAAGCCATAGGTGTTCAAAAATCATACCTCTCCTCCAAGCCCAAAGCCAAACTCAAAAATGAGGGAAAGAGAATAAGAGGAGAGCCAAGCTTTGCTCCTATGTCCCATTCATGCTTCATGAATTCATGATATCCAATTAATTTTGAGTGGGTGAGGTAATGGAAGAAGGTGGTCACGGTTTGGTGGAGAAGAGAAAGGAGGTGAAAAATGGAGAATGGTGGAGGGAGAAAGAAGCCAACGGGAAATATAAGAGAGAAAGGAGAATTTTGTTTTAAATTTTTGACCCAACATTAAAACTTCTCTGTTTTATAATAAACAGGATCCCCGTTCGGGCTAAATACTAAATCCAAAAATTATTCCGAAGACATATTCAAATTCCCAATAATATTCTTAACAGCCCTGACCAATGGCATCTTAATCGGAGATACTTGGTCTGACACCCATATTTTAATCGGGTAAAATTTTAACTCCTTAAATCTCAACAAATTATAAATATCCATAATAAATCCCAATTTAATTATTTCCAAAATTTTAGGGCATAAATTAGCTTATATATAATTATTTATTATTTATTCTCCTCAATTAATCATTTTTATAAATTTTGGGATATTACAATCAGCCTTCTGGAGAAAGGAATGCTGAGCCTATATCCTAAAGAAGGAGTGCCATCGGGAGGGTTCTTTCGCCGAGGGGTCTAATGCTCAACATGAGACTGTGACTAATGCTCCCCATGATATGTAGCGATCTTCGAATAATAAGGTGTATGAGATACCTCTTGCTTCGACGCTTCGGGTTAGTGATGCCCCAAAGGACTCACCTTCTCAACTTGTGTTGAACACTCACGCCTCAACTCAACTATCTCTTCTCTGAGTTGCCTGATGATCTCATCTCTTGGGTTAGGAGTTACCATAATAACTACTCATTTTGTGGATGCACTTGGATTCTCAAGGGCTAGACATCTTGGTTCTAAGTACGTCAAATCCTCCACAAGTCCTTCAGGGATTCTTATGTTATCCTCCAGGATGACTTCTTTATGAATGCGAACATGGGAATCAATTTACAGAGTCTCATTAGGCATGCCATTGAACTGGTCTAGGTCAGGGTGTGTGATCTAGTGTGGAGACCAACCCTCATATTGTGGTATTTGTGTTCAGTTCAATGGAGATCCGGTATTATACCTTCTACTCTAGTGGGGAAATAGAAATTTTGGATTACTCCTTCGAGAAGTCTCACCAAACTCACGCATTGTGGGGCGAAATAGGGTGCCACCTGCAAGGACACTCTGATGCTTAAGTTAATAGAATATTCAAAGAGAATGTAAGATCTCTAACGTAAGTTAGAGTAAATATGTTCTACCTTTTGATTGTTGCGTTGTAGGTATTTATACCTTAGAGTAGTAGAAGAGTCATTTTTCCTTGAAGAGTTTTTGTATACGGTGTTAGTATGATTCTGATCTCTGTAGGAAAGCTGACACAAGATAAGGATGCTACCTAACGACTGTACCTTTCCATGAGTCACTTTGCAGGTTTCTTTTTAGCACGCAATTGCATAAGTCAACTCTAACCTACTGGTATCAAGAGAATGGCTCGTACCGGGGTTGGGTCACCATTCTATGCGAGATGTCGGTCATTCATAGTAGAATTACCTTTTTGCCTATAGTCCAGTACTGAGACCGGATCAAGTCTTAATTATGATAAAAATATTGAATTATTTATTGAACTAATGTTTCAAGATTGTCTAAGTTTAAAACGAAATAATATGAAACACAAAAGCAAGAAACAAGTAGTTATGAAAGTTGTCTAAAGGTTCATAATACTCAAACACCTAAAGACTCAACTTAGACATCTCATGAGGAAGACGGTAAATACAAGCCACGAGCAAAAGCTTGTGTTTCTATGTTGATTTACAACCGCTGACTTAAAGTATTACTATTCATCTACTCAAAGCTTCAAAAGGACTGTCTAAGCAAAATAAGCGTCTTACTTATGTACCAAAACAGAAAATCAGATAACCAGGTAGATACTGTGACATCCCTCGTCGATTTTCTCATTTTCCAAAAATAATTTTTTGCATTTTAATATAAAAATCCACTCGGTCTTAATATAAGAATATTTACTTCTATTAAATATATTCAAAGTAGTAAAATCACACTTAAATTAGCAAATCCCGACTGAAACGGATCCGAAATACATCCATTAATAAATTAGTTATTTAGAAACAATGAAAGAAGGGAAATGGAGTCAGGGGTCAATCGCCTGAGCGAGCCCCTGATTCGCTTAAGCGAGTGCCGACTCGCTTGAGCGAGTGCTGCTCTTGAACTTGAGCGAACAACAACCTACAAGAAGAGCCGACCAATCGGGTTTCACTTGGAATTAGGTGCACTTAGGTATCTCTTACTCGGACATGGCTTAACTTTCACTCAACAAGGATTCCTCGATCTGACATCACTCGGAAGTCACCCAATCCTTACTTTACTCGGAAAAGTCTCTCTCGGCATAACTCCCTCAGAAACCTTCTCACCTTCACTCGGAGTTACTCTAGTCTTCACTCGGAAGTACTCTTATCTCTCTTTGCTCAAAGTCTTAGCCATTGCTCACTCAGAGACACTCTAATCTTCCATTCAGAAATGGGTCTCTCGGTTATTCTTCTCTCGGAAAGGATGAAAGATACTCAAATGGGCATCAATTTAATAGGCCCTCGCTCGGATAAAGAATCCACTCGGCTAGATTCACCAGGAGATCAACTCTGCTACAACAATACGAATTCATTCATAAAATAAACACCGATCTCATAACATCAAAAATTCATATCCTCGTTAATCAACATACCGATTCGAATTTTAACACACTCGTGTAGCATCACACAGAAAACTCAAAATATATATATTACACTCGGAATTCATTTCAAAGCACTCGATTCCTTGGCATCAATCCTCCACTCGGCGCACCTCCATGGCTCCAACCTCTTCCCTGTCACTGGTTACTAAAATTGAAACAACAGCAAGGATAAGTGTTTAGCATCATAATTAATCTAGAACAGAATTCAAATAAAACACGAGTAGAAACTCCGTCTGATTGCTTATTCCTCAAACTGCATATTTCACTCAGCAAGCAACTCACTCGGCAATATACTCTCTCGGAAAATTGTCTATTAACACTCGGCATTATAGTAATTCACTCTCAGTAATATAACAGTCCTCATTCTACAATTTTAACAACATTCAGCAAATAGCTTCCGCTCGACAAATATGACAACTTTTCACTCGGAAAACATAATAATCACCCGGCAATATCATAAGTTGCACTCAACAATACATCAAATCATTCTCAGCAAACATATCAAAATCTCATTCGGCAATTATAACAAGTTAACACTCGGTAATCATAACAATTCATGCTCAGCAATTATAATACTTCATACTCAGCAATTATATTCAACCTCATTCAGCAAACATAACAATTTCACTCGTCAAATACAACAGATTGGCCCTCGACAGATGCAAC
This sequence comes from Clitoria ternatea, assembly GCA_037962975.1. Taxonomy (NCBI): domain Eukaryota; kingdom Viridiplantae; phylum Streptophyta; class Magnoliopsida; order Fabales; family Fabaceae; genus Clitoria; species Clitoria ternatea. The sequence goes on along the minus strand of CM075673.1, from coordinate 101,055,292 downwards.
ATCATACTCATCAATTTTCACTCAGATAATATGACATCCTACTCAGCAAGTACAATAATTCATACCCATCAAATACATCAAATTCTCATTCGGCAAAATCATCAATTATCACAACTGACTCACATAAAATCGACGCCTAGTATCCAGATACTAAAGGATTGGCCTTCAGCTGGGGATCCTACTTGACACCCCGTGAACCCTGCTTGGTTCACCGAGTCCTGCTTGACTCCCCCTCAACCACTGGGTCATAGACCTCTGGGTAGCTCAACTGGGTCCTGCTTGACCACTGAAGCCAGAAACAAGGGTAACATATACCGTCGGCCATCCCATACCACATAATCACATTTCATATCATCATCAATCAACAAATGTAACTACCAGAAACTGGCATGTGCTCTCATCACAGGGCGACCGACTTGTCAAGCCCATCCATCACATTATCACTCGGGCGTCAGACCCGCCTCATTAACAACATCACTTGGGTGACCTGCTTGTCAAACCCGACTTCACATTGCCATAAAACACCAATTGTCATAGCATTGAATATTTTTAATTTCAATCGGCTCAAGCCACATACACACGATCAGAAACTGATCGGTGTCCACATACATGCATCCATACATTCACAGCTTTCATTTAGCAACATTAGATATTTCTTAAGTCACACACACACACACACGATCCTAAACCAATCGATGTGCACATCCATACATACATTCATACACATATTCACATAATTTTCACTCGGCACCATCTCTTACCCGGTTTAGTCTTTCCAACAACTTAGACAGTGTCCAATTCTAATTAATTATAATCTGAACACCCCGCTTACCTGGGATAAAGCTTCCAGAAGATCCTCGAGCTCTCCACTCCGATCGGTTGCTCTCCAATCGCTTCTTCTCAATTAAGTGACTTTGCTTCCAGTCGTCCAACACAGCACTCTGCTTTGGAGGAACTCCGAGCCATTCACCCTCTCGAACAGCTCTGCCCCCATGATACTCCACGCTCTGCATGCAAGACAGTGGAGGATTCCAAGCCTCCAAGACACAACACTGTTCTCTCCCTTGAGCAGCTCCGTCTCACCATCAGTGGGATATTTCTACAACTCTGAGGCACTTTAATGCTGCACACTTCCACTCGAGATTCCAACATCCTTCGAGTGGAAGAAGAAGACGAAGTAGAAGAAGCTTGGGTTGATCACAAACAGCGCCTCTGCATGCACGAAGAGAAGTGGCTCACTCTCTCCCGCAGTCTGACCCTCACCAGCAGTGGAGGACTTCAAGCCTCCAATACACCACAATCGTGGCTGATGAAGAGAAGAAGACTGGTTGCATGCACGGAGGGAAGAAATGCTCAATTCCCCCTTTACCTCTGTTCCACGCCTCAAAAGTTCCTAGGTTCACCGTTCCACCACCGTTCCAGCAGCAGCCTTCTTACGCGTTTCACCAGTGTTCGTTCCACTACCTTGAAACCACAACCACAACTACGTAATTATCTCAAGGTTTGATGCAAAAAAGGAACCTCCCTTCAAAGCTTTCAGCTCTCAACAATGGAGGAAGGGGAAGAAGGAAAGAAACAGACGAAGGAGAAGAAGATTCTCGTGAGAAGATGAATAATTGAAGAAAGAGAAAGAAATCTTTCTTTAATACCCATGGCAACCGGTCACCTGCACAACCGGTCATTTCTCTATTTCATTATAATACCTTTAATGATTTTAATTAAACCTCTCTTCTCCTAATCACCCTTTCATAATAAACCAATAATTCTTAAAAATATCCAATAAATTCCTAAAAACAATTTTTAATATTTTCCACTTCACAAAAATTTTCTATAAATATCCGGGATGTTACAGATAGAAAGATTGACAAAGGATAAATATACTTTTGAAGCATCTTGGAAGCTTTATCCGGGTGTCATTTTGCCCTTGGATAAATGCTCTTTATCTCTCAATATCTGTCTCCAAGAAGTCTATACAAAAAAGTTTGTTTGAAAAGTGCAATACACCAATTCATTTCATCTTACAACTCATCTACAGTTTATACAAGTTGTGTCATATTCTCTTATTCTCTCCTATAAAAAAAATACTTAGAATTTTTCACTATTTCATATCCTGAACAATCAATTCAATTTTATAAGCTCAGATAACCCCAAGGTATTTGTTAAGACTAAGGAATCTTTACCTCTTCTTTGTGAAATTAGTTGAGTCAGAAGAGACTTGATTAAGAAACAATACTTAGGTAATTAGCCTAGAAAGGCTAAATTGTGAAAGAATACCTGAGATCATTGTAAGTAACTATAAGTTTCACTTAGCTTATTGATCAGTGAAGTGTTGCTCTCCAACAAGAACTGAATGTAACCTTGGTTGAGATTTGAACCAATCTAAAAATCCAGTGTGATGTTCTCTTTATTTGCTTTAAGTTATTTTGCTTAAATATATTTTTCAACTAGGTCTTTGTGAAAACTTAAACACTCGTTTGAATATCTATTTTTTGAAAGGAATTTACCAAAGTTTATAAACACACTATTTAACTCCTTTTAATGTGTACTTATGTAACCTTCATTTTATACCAGAGGTTAGGCTCTTAGTTGATGATCTGACCATGTAAGAGAAAAGATCCATGACAAATTTAAACAATTAGCTCCTATATGAAGGATATTCCTTCTCTAGACCTCCTAATACAAGATGAAGATCTTTATATAAATGAGTCGTGTTTATATAAACACGCCCCTCTTAGTAAGTACGCATAATTTCTATACTTTTTGTACACGGTTATGTTTGGTCAAACATGGACTATATTCAATCAAACACAAACTACGTATCTCTAAACTTATACACCTTAATGATACGAACACGGTTGTGTTCAAACAAACATGGGTTGTGTTGATGACTTGATCTTTACTTCTAGTTGCTTATTTGCTCATTCTTTTACTCCATTTGCATATATAATTTGCCCTAAAATTCTCCTGACCTAATTCCCTAAAAGAAACATAGGATACTAAATGATTTTAACAATATAAAAGTGCACTCACATACTAAAAAGACTAAAAATCCTAAGGATAAAGTGACTTTTAGAAATTTATCAACATCCTTGAACCTAAACGTTGTTTGTCTCTAAACAATCAAAACAAGTATGAGAGTACATGTCTTTCATTCAGAAATCTAAAAAAAAACAAAACAAGCAACAAACAATTTTACCCAACAACTCAAATAATTTTAAAAAAGCTATTATTATTGTTATTGATTACTATTTTTTAAAAGCTAAAATATTATTTATATACTATAATCTAAATTTAAAACACTAATTTATTTTTATTTTACCATAAATATTTATTTTATAATTATTATATTTGTATACCATTTTCTATTACTATAATTGTTACTATTGTTATATAAATATTATTATGCGTGAAGATTTTCACCTCAGGTATTCTGCTATAGACTAATTCTTAATCTTAACAACCATTATAATAAGCGGTATTATATCATCATCATAAATAATATTTTTCTCATCCAGCTTATTTAACTACTCGCACGAAGTTCTTATTTTTATTTTTACTGCATATAATACAAATAGTTAAATTATAGTTGTATGTACGTCTCATTATTATATATCTATTAAAACTTCTATAAATTTTCTTTTACATTTATGGACAATTTTTAAAATAAAATAAATTCTAAATCATGAATAATCTGTGTATAACACGAGTTATACTAATATCATATATAAGTTGGATGTATATAAAAATATTTATTTTTTAGTGACTAAAAAATGAAAAACACCTGCATACTCTTAATGATTTTAATTTAATAAATTAATAGATAAATATAATTAGTTTGAAGTGATATATAATTAAAGATGGTTATTATTAGGTCATTAAACGTTTATGTAAGATATAAAACTGCACATAATATCCCAAAAGTTGCAATTGGCCCAGTGGCGTGAGCGTGTAAGCATCAATTACTTCATGAGCGCTAGTTCGATTTCCATTTCTAACAGTTCTTAATATATAATAATGCACGGAGGTGGGTATCGGCTGAACACCCAACAGCAGGTAAAAAATTATGGCCATCTTATATTTGCGTGTGTGCTCGGTGCTCCTAGCTGCCCTTGAAAAGCACGTTTAACATTTACCTAACATTACTCCAAACGTACTCTCTCAGCATTTAGTCACATTATTATCTCAAGGAAAGCACGTTCTGTTTAATAATCGCCCCAGCCAAACTAGTACTGTCACAATCACTCTGTTCATCACCAAGATTTACTCGTTACAAGAGGAATTACAAACTTGTTTGAGTATCGTTGATCAAACAAATTATGCTATATTAACAGCTACCGGCTTCCCCCGACCCATTGAAAATCCTCTTGTTCCATCTGGCATACGAGGCCCGGGGGGTTGCTTGGCACCGACTTGATCGGTGAAAATTGCATTATTGGAAGAGGGTATTCCCGAATGATTCACACGATTATTTTGATGACAGTGAACTCGACCACGTCCCTTACCCCGGCCCCGGTTACGCCCTTTCCTCTGCCCACCCTCTTTGTCATAACCAGACTCTTCTCCCTGCCAAGTTAAAAGAATCATTGTCTAAATAAAACGTAAAGCATAGAGCAGCTGCAAATACCAGTGCCACATTGTAGTCAATCTACAGAAATTTTCATAACAATAGAAGAGGACACGGTCACATGCTGTGAATGATGCAACAAAACACCATTATTTAAAACATATCTGTATTTAAACAAAGGCATATTACCAAAATGATCCGAAGCACGTGTTTTTTCTTTAAGAGGCCAAACATTTTTGGAAGGTTTCTTAAACATATGGGGAACGGTTCCAGCACACAATCACAAAGACGTGGTAGAAGAACCGGTATATTTTATTTGCTTGGAGTTAACAAGGGATAACAAAAACTTGAAGCAACTGTACACACTACCGAGATAAAACTCCAATTTTAATTGGAAAACTAATACTAAAAATATCAATGGTACTACACCTATGTTTTTGTAACGACCATGTTTAAAAAGTATAATCCTTTTGATAAGTCTGACATGGTTGGAATTCAGGTATTCCCAATCCAATTTCTTGTAATCATTTGCTGTTATGCAACAAAACTCATATATCGTGGACAGTCAGTCAATTAAAATAACAAAGCACTTACCACATGTTCCTGCAGCTGAGTATCGGGAAAGTATGCATCTTCTAATTGTTTCTCATTTGCCTGCGGATCAGGGGGAGAAGTATAATCCTCCTCACAGCCAACTTCAATGTCAACTCCCTTCTTTCCCCGTCCTTGAGCAGGTTTTGACTGGAAATACAACATCGATAACATAATAAATCTAAATCACAAAGACCACTAGCCATCTAATCTTTTAGTTCTTCAAACAAACTGGAAGAAACGCAAGTAGGTCGTCTAACAGCTTTAGGGATGCCTGCCAACATTTATGACTATGAGACCAGCAAGCCAGATTAGGAGAGGGTTTTTTCATGTTCTATTCAAATTTCAAAAAGTCAGAATACGTATTCGTTGACAAGGCTGTGTAAGCTATAATTTTTAATGTTAGAAAAATCTTCAAAACATCACTCGGTTGTATAAATAAAACATATCAGGGGGACATATGCAAACATGTAACAGATGAAACAAAGATTTTGATGTATACCATGCGTCTAAGCATTAGACGAACCCGGAGGCCACTCCGCCAGTTTCCCTCATCATTCAGCTCACCAACCTGCCAAAGGTTCTCAATCTTATCATCACTACAGGTCCAAAAATGTCATCTAGTTGAAAAGTAACCCAAAATAGTTCCCTGCCTACTCAACATAGTAATGGTACTTACTGCTCTCTCAGCCAGCTCAACAGATTCATATTCAACAAATGCATGCAACTGGAACAAAAATTCAAATTAGATTCATTAAATTACTTCCTCTTCATTAAACCCTAAATGATAGAAGAGAAAAGAATCCTATGACGTGTGTTTCACCAGCATAAGTGCATGTTTACCGATATAATTCACAAAAACCCAAAATGGTAGCATGCAACAGGTGGGCATGTTAGTAATCATATCATAAGATTATCAGATGAAATGAGTTACAAATCATTGAAAAATTGAGAAGCAATGATTCTGACTAAGAATAAAAATAAATACCTACATTGAAAAGGTGAAAACAGGCCTGAAATTCAACTATTGATATGCAGCGAAACGGGACCATAACTAAACTGACAATTGACATGAATAGTGAGTCATACTACATAGCCACCATCTTGTATGGGCAGTAATTATATTTCCTCTAAATGTATGAAATGAGCATATTTAAATGGCTTTATTCTGTGGAACACTTAAAACAATATGATAAAAAATGAAAACCATCCTATCCAATGGAGTACAATTAGATGGTCAATTTCATGACTAGGACTGAAATTCATGTATATGCTGGATAATGTACTACCTACATGCTAGAAAAGCCAAATCAAAAAATAATAGCTATATGATGGAACCTATATTATACCTTATTAGACAAATGCATGCCATCAACTTTTCCTGATCTTGAAGCAGAAGAAGCCCCACTGTTGGCGGTTTGAGGTGGACAGGTTCGGATAGTCTTCACACTACCATACAAAAAGTAAGATAAATAGAACAGTTTTTCTGCAAGTAACTAACTTAATTGATAAAGAAAAAATTCCATGACAACCACCATTCCATGGAAGCTACAGTAGTACCTCCCAACGGCAGAGAAAACCTTCATAAGATTCTGATGACAATGATCCTCAGGTAGGTTTTCAGCTACAACAATGCGAGACTACCAAGAAAATAAAAATTGCTAGATGTGAGCCAGAGAGAGAAGGAAAACACACAAACAAGACCAATCATCATTAATAATACATCGTGAAAAATATTCAGAAAGAATACATGACATGCATCTACCAAAATGCAACCCATCGATCAAAGGGCATTTCTTGTTTTAAAGAAAACTGAAGGAAGCACCAAAAACTGTCCCACACAACTTAGGAAGCATTTGGTATGAGACGTTTTTTCATTTCTCTGAATTATGTTTCCTGGTAAATCATGTTGCCCGAGAATCATGATGCCTAGAAACATTATGAATTTGTTTGGTATACTTAAATAATTCCTGCGAATGCTAATGCAAGTAAAACTTTCTCACCAACCCAAGAATTTTTTAAATTCCCGGCAATCTTGTTTTCCCTAAGGTGGTGTTCCCCCATACCAAACGCCACCTAAGTCATAACTATCGGGAATGTTAAAATATGTTTGGATAAAAATTCCCTAGGGATGAGTATAACTAAAACCTCCCCCTAGGGAAACTAAGATTTTCACCTCTCATGTTTTATTGGGAAACTGTAAAATATAACTTAAAAAAAAACTTTTTTAGAAACCATAGTTTCCCAGGAATGTTTATTAAAAATGACATACCAAACATGAGAATGTAGGATTCTTAAGTTAAGTTTCCTAGAAAACTAAAAAAAAATAATTCTTATACCAAACGCCCCTGTAATGTTTTCTGTTTTCATTTCCTATTTTCAACTTTAATTATAAAACTACCATTTAGTTTCCTGTTTTCCAAAGTTTATCTAGAAAACAATGAAAACAGGAAAAAGTTATCTTCGATGTTTTCTGTACAAAGTTTTGGAAACAAAAAATAAGGTGACAATTTTGTAATTAAAAGTGAAAATAGAAAATCAAAATAAAAAACATTTTGAGACCAAATGCCCTCTTAGATTACCGTCCTTCCCATCCGAATGTTTTGCTGGAAAACTTTGAAAAAGTATTGTTAGAAAAACTTCTTAATATGTATGCAGATATAATATCAGTTTCTCTTTAGTTAGTTAGGTCTTAGCTTCTAGTAGAAGCTTCTATTATATGCTGGGTGTTATAACAACTTTCCCTTCTCAATTGTATAAATACAGTTACAGTTGTCTCTTTGTAATAATCACTAATTCAATACATAGCAAATTCAGTTAGATAATTTTTTTATCTCTAAACTATCATTTTCCCTGCCTCTATTATGGTATCAAAGAGCTTGGTCTCAAACTAGTTGCTCACCATGGCTTCTGTTCCACTGCCTCCTCCGCCACCGCCTCGTGGTGAGAGTCTAATCAACCAATATCCACCACATGGCACAGTCATTCCCAGAGCTATGAATGCTCCAATCGCCTTCTCTAACATAATGCCTCAATGGATTTGTGGTTTCTTGGCCAAGGGCATCATGACCACTTGGAGAAGGAAGTTATGAATGTTCCAGCAGATAAGAAAACTGAATGGGAGAAGCTTGACTTTCAATTATGTGTTGTATTATGGCAATCAGTTGAGCCGGATGTTTTGGAAATTCTTAGAACATTCAAAACTTGTTCCTTTTAGAAGAAAGCACAAGATATTTTTGCCAATGATATTCATCGTCTTTTTTATGCAACTCAGAAGGTGGCTGTCCTGAAACAGACCAGCCATGATATGATTGCATATGTAGCCAAGGCTCGGGCTGCCGTGGAAGAATTGAAACGATTCCTTGTGGCAGATTCATTGGAGGAAGTTAATAAAAAGTTAGACAAACTTTATATGTTGCTTATCTTGAGAAGTTTGCATTTAGATTTTAATCATGTGCATGATCAAATCCTTGCTGGTGAAGTCCTATCAATGAACAGTCTTGTTACTAGGCTTCTCCGTGTACCTAACCTGCTCAAAAATAAAAATTTTGCTGAAGTTATGAATGTTTCAGCCTTGGCTGCTCCCCGCAGTAATAGAGGGGGTCGCAGCAATAGAGGAGGTCGTGGTGGAAGGAGTGGACGTCCTCAATGTACTTATTGCAAGAGGATGGGTCATACTCAAGAGAATTGTTACTCTTTACATGGTTTTCCTGACAAAGTAGCACATATGTCTGGTAACAAATCTTCATTCTCATCTATCTCCTCTTCCAAAATCCCTCATTTTGTTACTGTAGCAAACAGGTCTCAAGTTACATCTCAAGGAATTGATCAAGTTCCTTTGTCTTCCTCTTTAAAATTAAATTCTGTTTTGTTTGTTCCTCACTGTCCCTACAACCTAATCTCCTTGAGTCAGTTAACTCACTCATTAAATTGTTCTATGACCTTTAATGTTGATTCTTGTTTTGCAATGTCAAACCCAAAACTTTTGCATGATCGTCTAGGTCACCCAAGTCTAACAAAATTAAAAATAATGGTTCCTAGTCTTAAGCATCTTCAAGTCTTAAAATGTGAGTCATGTCAATTAGGAAAACATGTTAGGTCAACATTTCCTCGACAAACTAAGGGAAAATGTAACTCGCCTTTTTCTATCATTCATTCTGATATTTGGGGTCCAAGTCGTGTCACATCATTTGGTTTCAGATACTTTGTGACTTTCATTGATGAGTTTTCTCGATGTACTTGGGTTTATTTAATGAAAGACAGATCTGAACTTTTATCTATCTTCATGTCCTTCTTTAATGAGATCAAGAACCAATTTGGGAAAATGATTAAAATTTTTCAAAGTGATAATGCCAAAGAATATTTTTCCCATGATTTGTCCTCATTTTTATCTTCACAGGGTGTCTTACACTAGTCCAAATGTCCTCATACTCCACAACAAAATGGCATAGCCGAGAGAAAGAATCGTCATCTTCTTGAAACTGCACGCTCCCTAATGATAAACACAAATGTCCCTACTCATCATTGGGGAGATGCAGTTCTCACAGCTTGTTTCTTGATAAACAGAATGCCTTCTTCCTCTCTTGAAAATCGGATTCCTCATTCCATTATTTTTCCTAATGATCCATTATTTCATGTCTCTACCAAGGTATTTGGTTGTACTTGTTTTGTTCATAATCTTAATCCAGGTCTAGACAAATTGTCTGCTAAAGCTATTAAATGTGTCTTCTTGGGATATTTCCCGTCTTCAAAAAGGTTACAGGTGTTATTCTCCAAATACTAGACGGTATTATATGTCAGCTGATGTCTCCTTCTTTAAGGACACCCCCTTTTTCCAGCCTACCATAAACTCATCTTCTTCCTTTTAACCTGTTCTTCCTATTCCATCATTTGGCCCGATAAGTGGTTCCCACCAAGGTGTTAGTGAAATTCCATCTAATTCCCCCAATTTTGTTGAAGTTGCTTCTCCACCTCTCATTACATATCAACACAGGACACAACAAGGTGGTTCTACTTTACTTGAGCCGTCTTCTCGTGACTCACTCCTCCAGCAGATCCTCAAACCATGGATCCTCCTTCCATTGATTCTCATGACTCTACTTTGGCCTGGCCCATTGCTCTGAGAAAAGGTACTCGTTCATCTCGTAATCCTCACCCAATTTATAATTTCTTAAGTTATCATCGGTTGTCTCCTTCATACCTCTCTTGTGTTTTCTCATTGTCTTCTCCTATTGTTCCTAATAATATTCATGAGGCACTTGATCATCCTAGGTGGTGACAGGCCATGATTGATGAAATGCAGGCTCTTGAACACAATGGCACTTGGGAGCTTGTTCCTCTTCCTCCTGGAAAGAAAACTGTTGGTTGCAGATGGGTCTATGCTATTAAAGTTGGACCTGATGGTACTGTTGATCGCCTTAAAGCCCGGTTAGTTGCCAAAGGTTACACTTAAATCTATGGCCTTGATTATTGTGATACATTCTCTCTTATGGCTAAAATCACCACAGTACGTTTGTTTCTTGCTATGGCTGCCACACGTCATTGGCCCCTTCACCAGCTTGACATTAAAAATGCTTTTCTTCATGGTGACCTTGAGGAAGAAATTTCTATGGAGCAACCTCCTGGTTTCGTTGCTCAGGGGGAGTATGGCTTAGTGTGCAAACTAAATCGATCTCTCTATGGGCTGAAACAATCTCCTCGAGCTTGGTTTGGTAAATTCAGTCATATTGTACAGCTTTTCGGACTAAAAAGAAGTGAAGCAGATCACTCTGTTTTTTATTGCTATACATCTCCTGGAAAATGTGTGTACCTAATTGTCTATGTTGATGATATAGTGATTACAAGAAATGATGATGCCAAGATATCTCAATTGAAACAACACCTATTAAGTCATTTTCAAACCAAAGATCTGGGTTATTTGAAATACTTCCTTGGTATTGAAGTGGCTCAATCAGCAGATGGTGTTGTGATCTCACAAAGGAAGTATACTCTTAATATTCTAAAAGAGACAGGTTTGGAAAACTGTAGACCAATTGACAGTCCTATGGACCCAAATCAAAAGCTCATGGCAAATCAAGGTGAAATCTATCCCGATGCTGAGAGATATAGGAGACTAATAGGAAAACTCATTTACCTCACCATTACAAGACCTGATATCTCTTTTGCTGTTGGAGTTGTCAGTCAATTTATGCAGAATCCCCATGTTGATCATTGGAATGTTGTCATACGTATTCTCAGATATCTTAAGAAGGCTCCAGGGCAAGGATTGTTGTATGAAGACAAGGGTGACACTCAAATTACAGGATATTGTGATGCTAATTGGGCTGGTTGTCCCATTGACAGGAGATCTACCTCTAGTATTGTGTTTCCATTGGAGGAAATATCATCTCTTGGAAGAGCAAGAAACAAAACGTTGTTGCTCGGTCCAGTGTCGAGGCTGAATATAGATCTATGGCTCTGGTCACATGTGAACTTATGTGGATTAAACAATTTCTTCAAGAGCTGAAATTTTGCGAGGTTAAAGAGATGACATTATACTGTGATAATCAGGCAGCCCTTCATATTGCTTCGAATCCAGTGTTTCATGAGAGAACTAAACACATTGAAATTGATTGCCATTTTATTCGAGAAAAGTTACTGTCCAAGGAGATCAATACCAAGTTCATCAATTCCAATGACCAACCAGCTGATATTTTGACGAAGACCTTAAGAGGACCTAGGATTCAGTCTATATGTTCCAAGCTTGGTGTATATGATCTGTATGCTCCAGCTTGAGGGAGAGTGTTAAAATATTAGTATTGGGTTAGGTCAGATTTGTTAGGATATGCATTATTTTCCTTTATCTTTTTTTTAATTTCCTTGTTTCCTGAGTGCTGTTTCTCCTTTTTCTCCTTTTTCTTGTTTTTCCTGAGTTTTGTTTCTCCTTTTTCTGTATATTTATTTGCTGTTGTGCCTAATGGAATATGCATTGTAAATATATCTAAAATCTCAAGTATCCTAATTAGAGTTGGGTTCCTTCAAGAGAAGTGTTTAGAATTTCGATACAGATCATTTGGGACCAACCTTGCTGGAATCGGACACTCGTGACACTTGTATGGCCAAACTAGGGAGGTATCTGAGGTGCAAGACCAAACCAGTTTTCCTTGATTTACTACATGGTTCATACTAACTAGACTAGTTTCCTCATAAGTTTACTAGTCTTGGGCCTGATCGTCAACACACAATCATCTGCAGGGTCCCGGAGTTATATTCATGAACTCAACGATATTTTATTATTAAACTTTATTATTAGATATTATTATTAAATATTATCAAATATTTTATTGAATAAATATTAAATATTAATTCTTATTAATAATCAATTATAAACCATTGTTATTGTCACCGACTATTCATCTATACCTACTTTCACACATTAGCACTCCCTCTACCACTCTCACTGTCTCTCCATGTGTTCCCTTACTCAACTTTTCATCACTCACTCTCAAGGGGACTATTGTTATATTTTACACTATACCGACTTAACATCCTAGTCGAAGCTCATCCTCATCATTGTCTTGCAATGAAGACAATCCACAGGGTAGGCCGATGCCTCCTGCTCTCCACAGAAAGCTCGATAAGACACACTCAGGTGTTCTTGAGGGTCTGGGACATCACTCTAAAACTTGGGCTGTTACAGCCTGCATTTTCTTGCCCAAATCTAGTCTCCTGGTGGTCCTAGAAGGAGACCATGGTCACTCATTCTACAAAAGAGGCTGAGTATCACAACCTAGGCCTTGCTACTCAAGAAGTGCTCTAGATGCAATCCCTCTTGCTGAATTCCATGTCAGTTTCTCCACTCCTCTTCTACTCTATGACAACCAGAGCACTCAGGATCAAGTTGTTGATATGCTCAACAAGGTTCTTTATCCTTTCAAATTTGTTGAGTATAGGTACAAGCTCAATGTGGGATTCCCCCCTTGAGCTTGTGGGGCAGTGTATGCAGGTATAATATCAGTTTCTCTTCAGTTAGTTAGGTCTTAGCTTCCAGTAGAAGCTTCTATTGTATGTTGGGTCTTATAACAACTTTACCTTCTCAACTGTATAAATACAGTTGTAATCATCACTAATTCAATGCATAACAAATTCAATCATATAATTCTCTCTCTCTCTAAACTCTCATTTTCCCTTACTCTATTATAATAGATTTCCAGAAATATTTTAAAAAAATCATAACAAACAAGAGAATGTAAGAGTCCTAAGTTAAGATTTATGGGAGACTTAAAAACTTCGCCTATCAAATGCCTCCTTAATGTTAGTGACAAGATTATTAAAAATTACTTGTAGCTCTTCCATATCAGACTCTGTCAGGGGATACCGGCGTTTGATTTTCTTTCCATCTTCATTAACCACCTGGAGAATTAAGAAATGACACATTTAAATGCAACAAGAATAAAATTATGAAAAAAAATACAGAGTAATTGAGTAAAATATAAGTTCAAGGATCCATTAGCTTATGAAGCAAGAAAGTGAACAACTTACAAGCTTTGATGAGTTCCTCAAAATAGTTGCAAGTTGGGAGTGACTGGTTACGAGGGCCTTAATCTTCTTGAAAGATGCAACAACGGATATAGGCACTAAGTAATTTTAGAAAAGCATTAGAAATTATCCATAATAGTAGATGATATCAAATCTAAAATCCATCTACCATATTAAAAAACAAGAACCTATGCATCACAATGTTCAGTCTGTTAATCTTTAAACACCCAAAATTTTGTTCCTCCCTTAAAAAGGGGAAGGGGTAACATCAAATAGGAAGTAGAAAGAATTGTTTAGGCCATAGCAATTCATTACAGAGTAAAAAAAGGAAACTGAACAAATTATCTTACCAAAACCTTCTGGATCTTTGTTGATGAACCTCATCAAATGATCTGTTGTAGCTAAGTTTAAATCACTGAAATAATACTCCACCTACAAATTATTGTATAAAAATCCCAACCAAAACCCTAGTCAAGTTCTGATGCATGAAGGACAAAATGGTAAAAAAATGCAACTTAGCGTAAATATATATTTATATTATGATAAACAAAAATAGATATATGTCACAAGAATATAAATTTGAAAATAATCCAATCTCAAATTCTGCTTCCTAACAATAAACATGCAAAAGATCAATTTCTAAGGCCCTAAAATCCATTTTAAGAGATGCATAATATTCTGCTATGCCCAAAAATACAGTGGATGTTCACAGATTTATACATGTTCTAAATCATTTTAATACAACTGAGAGGAGGGCCTTCACAAATTGTCCCATTCCTCTTTTTACTTTAGCATCCCCAGTATCACAAACAGTGGAAGCCACACTGAGGACCCAAACAAAGAAAATTGCAAATCGAATCATGAAACACAGTCAAAATCATGATATAATAAAAGCATGGACACTAATCAAATTTTAACTAAGAAATATGATTAGATTGGTTCTCCTTAGTTGTATTGTAAGTAGATGATTTACTTGGGGGTTGTTTGGGAAGAGAGAGAAGGGAAGGGGGGGGACCAAGTTTTTGTTTTGAATAAACATGTTTTCAATTGATAACTTTTCAAAATAAAATATATGAAATGGTATATTAGCATAAACATAATGTATTAATCATATATTTATCATCATAAACAATATTTAATTCCCGTAGTACAAAATTTAAAAATTGACCCCAGCCTTGCCGGAAGTAAAAACATTGTCATCTGCATCAAAGATCTGGTCAGAGAAGAGGGGTGCTGCCACTTTAGGGTTGTGACTTGGAAATATTCGAAACATGGAACAGAAGGGTGCACACCCTCAAGACCTAAACCGGGGTTAAAAACCCCAAACTGCTCTTAAAAAAGGCCAAAACAGCGCTGTTCAAATCAAAGGGAATAACAGCAACATGGACACTGTCATCCTGCCACACAAGGGCATGATTTGGGACCGATGTTGTCAATAGCAGATGATGGATTATTGCGCTAAGATGGGATGTGACGACCACCTCTGGCGCAGGGTGGCAGCACAACACGACAGAGTCATACACAATTAACTACTGTAGTGGAGACTTTGGATGATGAAGTTGATGGGAAGATCATGTTGAGGATCAAATGATGGGTGCTTTTCTTCATAATTATAATAATAATTTATAATGCGTTCAATTTGTTAGATTAGAGATCTAAATTCTAGAATTACACTTTGGATTTTCAGAATATGAAAGTATCATTCAGAGAGAGAGAAGGGCGAGAGAGAATTTCTGAATTCTGTAGTTTGTAATTCCTTAAATAAGGCAAATGAATACAATGGGATATTTATACACCAGAGTTCACCACAAGGCTGACCCCCCCGAAACTCGGGATGATTGCATAAGTGAGAATTTATCAAACACTGAGTTTATCTCTCAGTAACAGAAACCTAGAAGGAGACTGGTGCTTTTGTGAGACTTGAGATTCAAAATATTCTCTGTATTCATTAATGAGGAATTGCTACAATTATATACAAAAACAAAAGGAGACAATATGCATAAAAGAGGGCATAAAGCAAGGCTTTCTAGAAAAGCTAAGGAAACTGACAAATAAATTACAAGTATTTTAACACTCCCCCTTAAGCTGGAGCATACAAATCATATGCACCAAGCTTGGAACATATAGATTGAATCCTAGGTCCTCTCAAGGATTTAGTCAGGATATCTGCTGGCTGGTCATTAGAGTTGATGAATTCAGTGTGAATTTCCTTGGACAGAATCTTCTCCCTTATAAAGTGACAATCAATCTCGATGTGTTTGGTTCTCTCATGAAACACCGGATTGGAGGCAATGTGAAGAGCTGCCTGATTATCACAATATAATGTCATTTGGTCAATATCACAAAATTTCAGCTCTTAAAGAAATTGTTTAATCCACATAAGTTCACATGTAACCATAGCCATAGACCTGTATTCAGCCTCTGCACTGGACCGAGCAACAACATTTTGTTTCTTGCTTTTCCATGAGATGATATTTCCCCCAATGGAAACACAATATCCTGAGGTAGATCTCCTATCTATGGGACAACCAGCCCAATCTGCATCACAATATCCTGTAACCTGAGTGTGACCTTTGTCTTCATATAACAGTCTCTGTCCTGGAGCCTTCTTCAAATACCTGAGAATACGAATGACAGCATTCCAATGATCAACATGGGGTTTCTGCATAAATTGACTAACAACCCCAACAGCAAAGGAAATGTCAGGTCTTGTAATGGTAAGATAAATGAGTTTGCCTACTAGCCTCCTATATCTCTCAGCATCAGGATAGATTTCACCCTGATCCACCATGAGCTTCTGATTTGGGTCCATAGGACTATCAATTGGTTTACAATTTTCTAGAACTGTCTCTTTTAGAATATCAAGGGCATACTTCCTTTGTGAGATCACAACACCATCTTTTGATTGAGCCACTTCAATTCCGAGAAAGTACTTCAAATAACCCAGGTCTTTGGTTTGAAAATGACTGAATAGATGTTTCTTTAATTGAGATATCTTGGCAGCATCATTTCCTGTAATTACTATGTCATCCACATAGACAATTAGATACACACATTTTCCAGGAGATGTAAAACAATAGAAAACAGAATGATCTGCTTCACTTCTTTTCAGTCCGAAGAGCTGCACAATGTGACTAAATTTACCAAACCATACTCGAGGAGATTGCTTCAACCCATAGAGAGATCGATTTAGTTTGCATACTAAGCCACACTCCCCCTGAGCAACAAATCCAGGAGGTTGCTCCATATAAATTTCCTCCTCAAGGTCACCATGAAGAAAGGCATTTTTAATATCTAGTTGATGTAGAGGCCAATGACGCATGGCAGCCATAGCAAGAAACAGACGAACTGTGGTAATTTTAGCCACCGGAGAGAATGAGTCACAATAATCAAGGCCATAGATCTGAGTGTATCCCTTGGCGACTAACCGGGCTTTAAGGCGATCAACGGTACCGTCAGAACCAACTTTGATAGCATAGACCCACCTGCAACCAACAGTTTTCTTCCCAGGAGGAAGAGAGAGAAGTTTCCAAGTGCCATTGTGTTCAAGAGCCTGCATTTCATCAATCATGGCCTGTCGTCATCCAGGATGATCAAGTGCTTCATGGATATTTTTAGGAATGGTGAGAGATGATAAGGAGAAAACACAAGAGAGATATGAAGAGGACAATCTATGATAACTCAAGAAATTATGAATTGGATGTGGGTTTCGAGTTGAACGATTACCTTTTCGAAGGGCGATGGGCCAGGCTGTAGCACAATCAGGTGACTCATTCGAAGGAGCCATGGTCTGAGGATCTGTTAGGGAAGGAACAGGATCACGAGGAGGTGACTCTGGTGAAGTAGAACTAACGCGTTGTGTCCTGCGTTGATATGTGATGAGGTGGAGGGGCAGCCTCAACAGAACTAGATGGATTAGCTGGAATTTCAGTGACATTTTGGTAAGAATTGCTCATTGGACCAGATAATGGGACAAGAAGGACCTATTGAAGGGAAGAAGAATAGTCTATGGAAGGATTGAAAAAGGGGGTGTCTTCAAAGAAGGATACATCAGCTGACATATAGTACCGTTTAGTAGTTGGTGAATAACACCTGTAACCTTTTTGAAGACGAGAGTACCCCAAGAAGACACATTTAATAGCTCTAGCAGAGAGTTTGTCTAAGCCTGGAGTAAGGTCATGAACAAAACAAGTACAACCAAATACCTTGGGAGAGACATGAAAGAGAGGATCATGAGGAAACAAAATGGAATGAGGAATTTGGTTTTTGAGAAAGGAAGAAGGCATCCTGTTTATCAAGAAACAGGCCGTGAGAACTGCATCTCCCCAATGATGGACAGGAACATTTGAATTTATCATTAGGGAACGTGCAGCGTCAAGGAGATGGCGATTTTTCCTTTCTGCTATACCATTTTGTTGAGGGGTATGAGGACTTGTGGATTGATGTAAAATACCTTGTGAAGACAAAAATGAGGATAAATCATGGGAAAAATATTCTTTAGCATTATCACTTCGAAAAATTTTAATTGTTTTCCCAAATTGGTTTTTAACCTCATTAAAGAAGGTCATAAAAATAGGTAAAAGTTCAGACCTTTCTTTCATTAAATAAACCCAAGTACATCGAGAAAATTCATCAATGAAGGTTACAAAATATCTAAAACCAAAGGATGTGATACGACTTGGACCCCAAATATCAGAGTGAATGATAGAAAAAACTGAGTTACATCTTTCCTTATTCTGTGGAGGAAATATGGACCTAACATGTTTTCCTAATTGGCATGACTCACAATCTAAGGCTTGAAGATGCTTAAGATTAGGGACCATTATCTTCAATTTGGCTAGACTTGGGTGACCTAGACGATCATGCAGGAGTTTTGGTGTTGAGGCTGCAAAACAAAACACAGGAGGGCTAGGTTTTAAATAATATAGACCTCGTGATTCATGTCCTTCTCCAATCAGACGCCCCGTACCATGTTCCTGAATAACAAAGGAATCAGCGTTGAAAGTTACAGAACAATTTAATGAGCGGGTTAATTGACTCAAGGAAATTAAATTATAAGGACAGTGGGGAATGAACAATACAGAATTTAATTTTAAGGAAGGAGACAAAGGAACTTGACCAATTCCTTGGGATGCAACCTGAGACCCATTGGCTACAGTAATAAAATGGGGAATATTTGGAGAAGAGGTAGATGAGAATGAGGATTTGTTACCAGAAATGTGGTCAGAAGCATAGTAGTCAATAGCGGCCGGAGCGGCCGCTATCGCGCCGGAGCAGAGCGGAGCGGAGCGGAGGTGGGGCGCGACGCGGTGGTGTATAGCGGGATGATTCAAATCGCGGGAATAGCGCCGCGATTCGCGGGGCTGCCGTCGCGGCCCGTCGCGGCGCGAAATGGCCGCTATGCTGGCCTTCCCTCTTTTGCCCCTCTGAAACCCCTTTTTTAAAGGGTATTTTTGGCTTTTTACGCTTTCTCCCCCTTCTGCGAAACCCTATTTCGAAGAGAGCAGCCACCCTTTCAAATTTTGTTCACTGTAACTGCTTCCCACTGCTCTGGTGCTAGTTTCCAGCGACACCAGTCACTTTCCGACGACCCCCACCCCATTTCCGGCGTTCCCCAACCATTTCCGGCGTCCCCCAGTGATTTTCGGCGAATCCCACAGATTTCCGCGAAGCTTCTTTCTTCTCCGACAAGTGGAATTTCCACTGCACCCAGCTAGTTCCCACGACACCCACCCACTGTCCGACGACCCCCACCCCATTTTCGGCCTTTGCCCACCATTTCCGGCCTTTCCCCACCATTTCCGGCGAGCTACTGTCTTCTCCGGCGAGGCTCTCTTCTTCTCCGGCGAGACTCTGTCTTCTCCGGCGAGCTTCTGCTTCTCTTCTTCTTCTTTTCTCTTCTCTTCTTCTCTGGCGGGCTATTCAAGGGACTGTTTTGAAGCATTGTAAGGCTGTTGAAGGGTGTTGAAGGGCTGTTTGAAGGCTGTTTTGAAGGGACTGGTTTGAAAAAAAATTCTAAACTGTAATGGCTGAAGAAATTCCAGCAAGAAATGTTGAAGGGAATGCTGCCAGGTTTAGGCCCTCCCCACTTCCTGGGCACTTGAAGCCTAATGCGCCTACCCAAGACATGGCTTGGGATTGGAACAGCTTGAAGGACATCAACAATAGAAAGCAGGTCACTTGTGATTTTTGTGGCAAGACAACAACGGGTGGCATTACCCGGGCTAAGAGACATCAAATGGGTGTGAGAGGGGACTGCGGTAGTTGTCCTAAGTGTCCAGATGATGTTCAAGAGGCTTTTAAGGCTGCCCTCCTTAACAAAAAAAATGAAAGAGAGGCATATTTAAAAGAGATTGATGATCTTGATGAGGAACATGAAGAAGTGGAAGAGATTTCGGCCATTCGAAGTGGAAAACGACCTTTAAGCATGTCAACGTCAGTTGCATCATCACAAACAGCTTCCACTGCCAAGAAACCAAAAGGTCCATTGGACTTGTTGTTTTTTAAAAATCCTGAATCATCCATTCATTTGGGGGGGAAGGCTTCAAGACAAACAAGCATAAACGATGCTTGTGACAAGGAAGCAAGAGCTAGAACAATACAATATATAGAACGGTTCCTTTGTAGGAACTCAATTCCTTTTAATGTGTTGAAGACAAGAAGCTTCAAGTTAATGGTGGAAGCTATTGGGAATTATGGGAAGCATCTTAAACCTCCAAGCTATCATGAAGCTAGAGTTCCTCTCTTACAAAAAGAATTGGAGTACACTAAGGAATTGTTGAAGGATCATGTGAGAGAGAGGGAGCATTATGGTTGTAGTATAATGTCGGATGGATGGACGGATAGGAAGAATAGAACCTTGATAAATTTTTTGGTCCATTGTCCAAGGGGTTCTATGTTTATTAGGAGTGTTGATGCTTCATCATATGTGAAGACCGGAGAAAAACTATACAAGTTGTTGGATGATT
Source organism: Clitoria ternatea (assembly GCA_037962975.1). Classification (NCBI taxonomy): domain Eukaryota; kingdom Viridiplantae; phylum Streptophyta; class Magnoliopsida; order Fabales; family Fabaceae; genus Clitoria; species Clitoria ternatea. Next base: position 101,034,652 of record CM075673.1, on the reverse strand, counting down.
TTGTTGAGGAGATAGGAGACAGTAAATGTGGTGCAAGTGATCACCGACAATGGGAGTAATTATGTGAAAGTTGGTAAGAGCTAGTTTATTAATTTTAAGATTTTTTTATAATTTATAAACTTTGTATTGTATCATTACTCATAGTTTCATTTTACTATTAGGCAAGTTGTTGATGGCAACAAGAACACATTTATTTTGGACTCCTTGTGCTGCACACTGCCTAGACTTGATGCTAGAGGATATTGGGAAGCTTCCAAGAGTGAAGAGGACCATAAAAAGAGGAATATCTCTTGTGGGTTACATCTATAACCACACATTAACCTTGAACATTATGAGACAATTCACTCATAAGAAGGAGTTGGTTAGGCACGGAGTCACAAGATTTGCCACAACATTCCTTACATTGCAAAGGCTGTATAATTTGAAGAATGATCTTAGGAAGATGTTCATTTCGGATGAGTGGTTGAAGTCCAACAATGCCAAGGAGACCAAGGGGAAAAAAGTAGCAGACATTGTCCTTATGCTTACTTTTTGGGGTGATGTTATTTACAGTCTAAAGGCAATGGCACCCATTGTGAAGGTGCTTAGATTAGTTGACAATGAGAAGAGGCCTGCGATGGGCTACATATATGAAGCTATGGATCGAGCCAAGGAAAGTATTAGGAATTCTTTCAAGGGAGATGAAGCTAAGTTCAAGGAGATTTTTTCTATCATTGATAGACGATGGGAATCTCAACTTCACCATCCATTGCACGCAGCTGGTCATTACTTAAATCCTCAATTCTTCTATGGCAACCCACAAGTAGAAAACGATCCTGAGGTGATGGATGGATTGTACAAGTGTACTGAAAGGTTGTCCATTAGTTCCGAGGATGAAGACAAAGCTCTAGATGAGATATCACTGTATAGGAGAGCTGCAGGCCTTTTTGGAATTAAGGCAGCTATAAGGAAGAGATCTACAATGGCTCCTGGTAAGCGTGTTTTTTAGGATTGGAGTTGAATGAGGTGTTGAGAGTTATTTGCTATTTTGGTTCTGATTATTTGTTGCATATTCTTCAATTGCAGCTGAATGGTGGATAAGTTTTGGATCACATACTCCAAAGTTACAAGCTATTGCCATTAAGGTGCTGAGTTTAACTTGTAGCTCATCTGGGTGTGAGCGAAACTGGAGTATGTTTGAGCAGGTAACTAGATTTCTCAATACATTCAATTTGATAGCATTAGTTTAGTAGTTTCTAACATCTTTCCATTAATTTTTTATTTAGATTCACTCTAAAAAGAGAAGTAGGCTAGAACATCAAAGATTACAAGATTTGGTTTATATCAAGTATAACCAAACTCTTAGGGAGCGTTTTGATTGCCAATATGTGATTGATCCTATTGTCCTAGATAATGTTGAAGATGATACTAATGAGTGGGTACTAGGACGGATGGAGGATGAAGATGAGGAAGGTGCATGTGATTTGGTCTTTGATGATGATGTCTTAACATGGAGAGATGTTGCTGAAGCTACTGGGGCTACTGAGCCATTGACATACACTAGGAGGAGCAAAAGGGGAGGGAACACAACTGCTGCCCCTTCTACTTCTAGGAAGGGAAAAGAGGTAATTCAAGAAGAAGAGGAGGAAGAAGAGTTTGACGGTGAAGACACTACATCGGAGGGGGAAGAGATCTACCTAAGTGGTGATGAAGATGATGCAGGAGATGAAGAGCCAAACCTTGAAGATGAAGATGATGATGCATATTAGGAATTTAGAATTGATTTAGGATTGGAAACTAAAAAGGAACTTGAAGTTTGTTAACTTGTTTAATTGTCTTTTAGGTGCTGAAATTCCATGTGTTCATATTGTGACTTATGTGATAACTAATTTTGTCATGCTATGTTTTATGTTTGTCCAAGAATATTATTATGATTTGAAATTTTGAATATGATTGTATGGCTTTAAATTTAATTTTTGTGTGATTTTTTTTTTGCATATATATGTGTAGAAAATATAGGAAATATTTATATAGTTTATTCAAAATAGCGGTCATCCCGCTTTCCGCTATCCCGCTATCCCAGTTTTAAGGGCGGCGCATTGACAAGTATGGTCAGAAACACCTGAGTCAAGAATCCAAAGACTACAACCCTCCGTGGATTGAGAGATCCAGGCTGTTGAAACACTTGGCATGGAAACGGATTTTTCATATTTCAGCTTCAAATACTCTTGGTACTCCTCATCAAAAAATTTAGTGTCGGTTTTTTCTGATTTAGCTATATGTGCAGCCTTGTTAGGAAAATCGTGCAGGGAGAAGCAATTCTCTTGAGTATGACCCATTCGCTTGCAGTAAGAGCATTGAGGTCGTCCACTTCTTCCACCACGACCTCCTCTGTTGCTGCGACCCCCTCTAGTACTACGTGGAGCTGCCAAGGCAGATGCTTCCACAACTTCAGCTGAATTTTCTCCTTTCATCAAGGTGGGAACACAAAGGAGTCTAGTAACAAGAGAGTCCATTGATGGGACCTTATCACCAGCAAGAATTTGGTCACGCACATGATCAAAATCTGAATGCAGACTTCTCAGGATAAGGACCATGTAAAATTTATCCAGCTTTTTATTAACCTCCTCCAATAAATCTGCCACAAGGAATCTCTTCAGTTCTTCCACAGCAGCCTGAGCTTTAGCAACATGAGCAATCATATCATGATTGGTCTGGTTTAGGCCAGCCACTTTCTGGGTCGCATCAAACAGACGCTGAATGTCATTGGCAAATATATCCTGAGCCTTCTTCCAGAAAGAGCAACACGTTTTGAAGGACCGAAGAAATTCTAAGACTTCTGGTTCAACAGATTGCCATAGCACAGCACATAGTTGAAAATCAAGCTTCTCCCATTCAGATTTTTTAGTATTGGACACGGCTGTAGCTTCCTTCTCCAAGTGGTCATGGTACCCTTGGCCAAGAAACCACAACTCAACTGAGGTAGACCAAGATAAGTAATTTTTCCAGTTTAGTTTGGCAGTAGTAATGGTTGGGGTACCAGAAAAGGCAAAAACAGACCCAGCAGAAGCCATTTTAGGGAAAAAGAAAGCCCAAAAAGGAGAAAAATGGGAGAAATAGCTGTTCAAGCTTGGCAAAACTTGAACCCGAGACTTGGAACAGGGAGGGGAGGAGAAACCGAGCCAGGCGAGACAGGTCCGGTGAAGAACCGGTCACGGAAGGCGGCGCGTGGGCTTCACGCGCCGGAGAGTGGACGGAGCTTGGGCGGCGCGTGAGGGCGCGTGAGGAAGCCGTTGGAGACGCGGTTACCAGGGATAGGCCGCGCACTTCAAGGCGAACCTAACCCTAGGTTCGCCGGAGAAAAAGGTGTCGGCGGACAGAGGAGGGTCACCGCTGACTGCAGAGCAGGATCCAACCTGCTTTGATACCAACTTGAGATTCAAAATATTCTCTGTATTCATTAATGAGGAATTGCTACAATTATATACAAAAACAAAAGGAGACAATATGCATAAAAAAGGGCATAAAGCAAGGCTTTCTAGAAAAGCTAAGGAAACTGACAAATAAATTACAAGTATTTTAACAGTGAGGATGTCAGCAGCTTGGTCTTCTGAGGGAATAAGCAGAACAGCTAGTTTCTTGTCCTTGACCATGTCACGAACAAAGTAGATATCCAGCTCCATGTGCTTTGTGTGAGAGTGCAATATAGGATGTGTTTATGTAGTTGTGTTTGGAGTTGTTAAGACTTGTGACTTTTAGAGTTTAAGTTGTTTGGTACTTTATGGGTTATGTTATGAATGCTTTTATGCAACCTTATGAAGTATTTTTATTAGATTTATGGTCTTTGAATTATGGTTTTATATGTAGAGATATATTTATATTTAGAGAGAGAGAGAGAGTCTTACATTTCTATTTATAATTTTTACCCTCCTCTCGATTCAAAGTGAAATCCCAATTTTCACTTCCTTGTTTGCAAGTATGGGTAGAAATAGATAAGACCGAGTTGGGCTTTACAGGGCCTCGCCTGACTTGCTTCTTAATATTAGGGGCCCAAGCCTAGCCTGTTACCTAAACATGCCTATTTGCAAGGCTGGCTTGGCCTTTCTTAAAGCTTGACTCAGTCTAAAAGTCTACTAAAAGCCTATTTCAAATAATACTAAATAAATCTATAAACATCCATCTAAATATATTAATAGACACAATTTTATACATATAAGACAATAAGTTTTAAGTATTTAAATATATAAACAAATACATAGTATCAAAATACTATATATATTTTATATAAGAATAATTAAAGTAATACTTCATTATTATATCATATATATTTATTTAAATAGGTCATCTGTTAAGCTTAAAAGGTTTTTTGAATAGCCTGAAGCATGATCTACTCCACTTAATAGGCTCTCAAAAAAACCTAAACCTAGTTTATTTAACGAATAGCCTAGGCTATCCTGGGCCTGATGTAGATTAGGCCTAGGCCCCTGTCGAACATCCTGGCCTATTCTCACCCCTATTTGAAAGCACTCAAGTTTCTAGTTTGGTCTTTGATGGTGTATTTGAGCATCTCTCTCGAATTTTGAGTTTGTGGGAGTCCTATTAAGGCAAAATAAAGAAATTCATCTTTATTCTTTTAGCTTATTATTATTATTTAAGGTTATTGAAACCCATGAGTTAGGCCTTATTGGTCTTTTATTAGTTAATTAGTTAATTATACTATCATATTTTCATTTTCAAATTTTTCAGCAAGATATTGTAAACCTTGTTATGATCACACGATTTACGATCTCTAACGTGTCTCTTGATCTTATGTAGAATCTTGATATTGACAACATTGCTTCTGCGGTTACTTATTTCCCTTTTCTATTCACTTTGTTCATTGTATCCTCACCAAGTTTGTGGCTTACCCTATTAACACCTTCCCTCTACACTCTAGATTAATAGGTTGTTGAGTACAGTAGGTTATTGGGCTTTGTTAATCTTCCCAAGCATTACCTATTCTTTTTGGTAGGCTTCCATGGTTAATGACAGTTGATATTAAATCGACTCTAGTATATTGCAGCTGTACAAATAAGGATTATCTCTTATGTTGTAGTGGACACATAAATCCAGATGATTGACATGTTCTTTTGCAAAACTATCTTTTAATGTTTATACAACAACAACAAAGCCTTATGTCACCAAGTGAAGTCAATTATATGATCATACAACATCATTATACTCTATCATTCACCAACTCCTTAGAGATACCATTCATCAAAAAGTCTTTTTCATAACCTCTTTTATGTGTCTTTTTTGGTTTTCCTCAACCTTTCTTCACAAGGTTTCAAATCACACGCTTAACTCCTTACAGGCACCTCCAAAGGCTTTCTCACACTAGTTTTACTCCCTCATACATATCCTTTATAACACCGATATACGCCATAGACACCTTTCTTTTCCAAGACTTTCCACAACACTTCATTAGGGACTACTCAATCATAGGCTTTTTCCAATTCAATGAAAACCATATGCAGGTCTATGTTTCCTACAATATTTCCCCATTAACTCACTTAGTAGTTAGTAGGTATATAGCTTTTGTAGTTGACTGCCTAACATATATCCAAATTGATACTCCGTAATAGACATTTCACTCCTTAACCTATGTTCTACCACTCCATTTCCATTATATATATAATTTATAATTTATAATTTATTTATAATATTCATAAAAGGAGTAAATTATTCCAACTCCCCTTTGTTTTGTATTTCTTACACAACTCCCTCCATTTCTAAAGCTACACAAAATACATACAATTTTATATATATACTACACAAAATCCCTTCTATTTTAAAACCTAGTGAAAAATCCCTCTTATTTTATAAATATGCTACACTTTTATAATGAGAAAAAAAAATTATAATAAGGTTATTTTTTGTCAATTTCATACAAAATATCCTTCTTTAAACCCCCTTCATCCAAAAACATATCATCCTCATTCAAGGCATTCCCGTTCTGTTTGTGTCAATACTTCATCTAAGAAAATAGAACTTAAGGGAGGGAGGCAGGGGATTTCATAAAGGAGAAGGTTTTCAAGAAAACTCTAGCTTTAAAAAGTTTTTCCACTCTTTCGCTTTCCTTTGTTTATCTCCTAGACTTTCACTTTCCCTCCAAGTCCAAACTCACAAACATACCCTCTAAGTAGGATATGTTTGTAAGTTAAATTTTAGATGGAAAAGGAGGGAAGGACAAGGCTTATTGGATGCCTGTCCCTCCGCTTTTTTGTGAGTAATATTCTTTCTTATATATAATTTATAATTATATAATTTATATCATCCTTTTTACTCCTCCAAACTCCTCTCTTTCCCTTCTGCTTAAACTCCCAAATTTTAGAGTATGTTCTCAAGTTAAATTTTAGAGAATAAGGGAGGAAAGGAAAGATTATTGAAAGGTCCTCCCCCTTCTATATTTGAGTGTCCTTCTTTCCTTTTGCAACTTATATAATATCCTATATCTCCCATCCTACTCCTCTTTTTCCCTCCTAACTCCTCCCTTCCCTATAAATTCCCAAACACACTAAACTGAAACTATGAATAACTCATTCAGTCTGGAATTAAAAGAAACACATTGAAATTGGCATATTTATAAGGCAACTGAAGTTTACCTGATTCAAAATTTTCTGACTAGCTTCATCTGACAGCTTGCTTTTGGAAGAAGGTGCTTGATCTGGGTCAACTTGAGACTGTTGAATACTGGACTCAGAGCTAGCATAATACTGATGCGGGTGATGATGAGACCGATAGTGAACTGGAACGTGATGATGATGGGCGAGATGATGGTTGTGGTGATTCGGGACCGGGACGACATGACCTTGAATCGGTATATGGAACGGCGAAGATGGGGGCGGTGAGTAAACATGCACCATACCTGAGGCTGGGGGAGGGGGAGGAGGTGGTGGTACTACAAGCCTAGATTGTTGCAAATCGGTTCGAGGGGTGGCTCGAACAGGCACAAATTCTGGTGCCTGTGCGTTAAGCCTGCTAAAAGAAATGTTCCTTGACAGAGATGGATCTGGCTGCGATTGCCCGGTAGACGAAGACGACGAGATATCCGGGGCCTCTGAAATTGACTCTTGAGCCATTTTCTTGTATTTTTCTTCTCTTCCCTTTTTTTTTAATGTTTTAGTGTTTTCCCCCGGCGATCTAGCTACTGGTGTAGTTTAGATCCCTTCTCCTGTTACTCTTTTGAAGGGATAGAAAGAAAGTTGCGGGGCATGGAAAATTGGAGTCTGACAGAAGTCTCAGAGGATTGTCTTCACTCTTCAATCTATATTCGATGCTGTTTTAACCCCTAATTCGGTGAGCAGGTGACTACGACGGAGAACAATTTCTCAAATATCACAAGGGTGCCTGTAGTGGACTATTTATAGTCTAGATAGAATGATGGATGACTTTTGATTGACAAGGGTGGACGCGGACCCCAAAAGCACTCCGGCCCATCAGCCTTGTGCCCTGGGTGGAAGACGAGACATAAGATTTTTGTAAATACATTTTTTTAAGACTTTTGAAAATATGAATTGTTTTGCGATGGACTTTATTTTTTAGGTGCATGGTAGATTCTAAAGATATCAACGTAGGATGTTCATATATAAAGAATGAGTAATCTATCTAACGGTTGATTTCTTTTAAGTCTACCGCACACTCAACTAATAAAGTCCACCACAGTCTTTACCATTATTTTGAAATTCTCTGAAAATACTAAGAGAATCTTCATCGCAAGGTTTTAAAATAGGTTCTTATTCTTGATCATGTTTAATTAATTTCAGGTGGCTCTCATGTATATATCACCCATTTCTCTTTTTTCATCATAAGTATCTCATTCACTCTTATTCCTTCTAGATTAACTAAGCTCTCTCTTATCTTCTTATTTTAGGAGTTTATCTCTATCTCTTCAATCTTATAAAGTTATTTCTATCTCTCTGTTTTACAAAATTATCTCTATATATTAGATATTGGGTCGACATCAATGTCCTTCCTTTCGTGTATAAATAAGGCCCTAGGGTCTTTTTGTAATTCAAGTGACATTTTAAGGAAAAAAACATTATTTTCCTATAGTAATTCTCTAGGGTTTGTCATTTTATATGCTTAGTGAACATTTTTGTGTCCATCGTGAGGTCCGGTAAAACAGTTCTCATATCCCACAGGAGAAAACTGGCTTTGAGAAAGAGGAAGAAGGTAACCACACGCAACGACACCAACTAAAGAGAGGATGATGACGCCCAAAGAGATCAGGATAAACGACAAGATGACAACGGCCAGATGAAGGAGGTCTTAACCCTGGTCAAGACGCTACAGTGCACCGTAAAAGAATTGAGAAAGGAGAACGAAGACTTGTAGAACCACCGGACAGAGGAGTGGGAAGACTCTAGCTATCAAAACACGCAGACCACAAAGTTAAAAGGGGATAGACCAGAGCCCTTTATTCCTTACTATGTGTAACATCTCAATTATTAAAATTAATTTATCATGCTATATAAAATTAATAAATAAATTATTTAAGAGTTAGTGTGAATTGAAATAAATAAATTAGGGAATTCCAATTAGAAATGAGATTGATTTAACTAATTAAATGGGATTAATTAGGAAAGTAGTTTAAATTCAATTGTGAATGGTAAATTATAAATTACTATATGGTAAAAGTGAGAGGAGAAATTACTTGAGATAGATTCTTATTTAAGAGAAATAAAAGAAAAGAGAAATGGAATTTAAAAAGGAAAATAAAATGTAAAATAAAAAAAAAGAATGGTGAAAAGACAATGGTGCCCTTAATGCATAAAACCTTTTTCATCCCTTTCTTCTTCATTCGTGCGTATGGGTCAAGAGAGAAAAGCGTGAAAGAGTTTCCATGGTCGTTTGCCTTGCGAACACAAATTGAAGCCTAATTCTTTGTCGAGACTTGAAATTGAAGGCACCATTGTGAACAGGGAAGCTATCTTAGGAAATTATCTCTATCCTTCTATCTTCGGAAATTATTTGTCTATTAGATATTGAGCCAAAATCAAGGCCCTTTCTTTGGTGTATAAATAAGGCCATAGAGTCTTATTTGCAATTCAAGTGACCTTTTGAGAAATAATGTGACATCCCGCCTAATTATTTAATTTATTCCTAATTTACTAGAAAATTTTTCTCAAATATTTAATTCAAATGTGGACTAAGCCTATGTGAAATTCAAAATTTCTTGAAATAATGTAACACTCAACCTGATAAAAGAAGATAAGAAAAATTAAGAATTATGTGATTAAGTAATAGTGTGATCAATTACACATCAAGTGTAATCAATTACCGCAACCAACTATGTAGAAACTAGCATCAGTTCGCTGGTAATTGTTTACAAGAATCTTATAATTGATTACATGTGACCAACTTGTGCAGGAATTCACATAAGTTCTTTGGTAATCGATTACGTAATCGATTACTAGCAAACAAACTATAAATTTATGTAGATATTAGGCATCTAGGTAATCTTCCACACACTCTAACTTGTTAGTTTGATCTCTGAACACTATGAAACTTTACAAGCACCATCTGTGACTCATTTGAGTTAAGTGAAGTTGTAAATATAAATAATCTCAACTAGCCCGGTGGCATTCCCTTGGTAGCTTCCATGATTTAGCTCGGATTACATGAAAACAGGGATAAAATTTTTCGAGTTTAGGCCCCGATAGCAAATCATGAGAACCCAAGGAGACGTCAAATATAATAACATAATTCATGTACAAGAGATGCTAAATTATGCACCATATGGTAAACGAGCAAAAACACTCAAAAATCCTCGTGAATCAACATTCCATGTATTGAGAAAATAAGAAAATGGACAAGGCAGGCCAATCTCGCTTAAGCGAGGTTCCACTCGCTTGAGCGAGTGCGAGTATATAACAGAAGACGTGATTTCACTCAAGCGGGCCCTTTTCGCTTGAGCGAGAGACAAACAAAATTCATGTATGACACTCTCGCTTAAACGAGAACCCAAGGGGGAACAGACATGGCTCCTCGCCCAAACGGGATGCCACTTGCTCAGGCGAAGAAGGGACAGAGAATAGCTACACAGTTTTGCTCAAGCGAGATCCCACTAACTCGGGCGAGACACAAACAGAATCAACAGGCACCATTTCACTCAAGCGAGACTTCATCTGCTTAAGCGAAATATACACAGAAGCTGACCGGCGCGATCTCGCTCAAGCGATCCCCATCTCACTCAAGCAAGAATTCCACAAACACATTTCCGCTCAAGCAGCCCCCATCTTGCTCAAGCAAAAATCCCATAGGAACCATAGCTCAAGTCAAGGAATAGCTCGCTTAAGCAAAATTGCCCTCGCTCAAGCGAGAAATGCAGACTTACCTAAGTTTTGAAACTCTAAAGTATCTAAATCACATGTTTGGGCTCCGATTGGTACCGAATCATATATGCAATATATTTTCACCATTTTGGAGTGGTTGGCGAGGTCCATTCACCAAAAATGTCATTGTCTACATGAGATGTGCAGTAATATGCATTTAATATCAAAAGTGACCTAAACCATGCATGAGACCTGCCCAATGGACATCACACTAGGTAAAGCTTACATGTATATAAATGAGGAGGGGAACCTAACGAGCCCTTCCGAGGGTCCCAAAACTCATTGAAACACAAAGTCACTCATCCAGTTCCCAAATTCTACATAACTTCACCTATTCCCATTAGTATGCATAATGACATCCTTCAATCATCATTTCTTACATTCACATATATTCATACTATTATACAACTCATACACACGACACAGTACCTACCCATTTCAGATTCATCAATCAAATGGCTCTATACCATACATACACATTATCAATTCATTTTTCATGCAAGCATCAAACATCCATTATCACACCATACTTAGTTCCCAAAATCTAACGAGAATACAAGTCTAATTATCAAGCAATCCAACACACATATGTTCACGTCTAAAATAGTTTACTAAACTATTACATAAGGCACAATTCTATAGCTTTCTTGGCATCGACTCCTAACTCGGCACTCCTTCGGAGCATCTACACCTTCTCTATCACTGGTTACTAAAGAAAGGAAACCATAACAAGGGTGGGTGTTTGGAAACAAAATCATAATTAATATAAAATAGTAAACATAATGTAAAAGTCACAAATTCAATACCTTACCACTTAACTTCTCAAGTCCGCTACAAGCCCATGCAAATATCACAACATCGCAACCCATCATCAATATCACATTTTCAAACATTTTGCTAGCTTCTAGTGCATATGTCATCACAATCACATTAAGAAATATTAATGACTCTCATCATGCAACAAGACGCCTAGTATCCGGATACTAAAGGGATTGGCCTTCAGCTGGGCGTCCTACATGACACCCCGTGAACCCGACTTGGTCCACTGAGCACGACTTGGCTCTCCATCTCAACCACTAGGTCCTACTTGACCACTGGGTAGCTCAACTAGATCTCAAATGACCACGGGGGCCAAGAACGAGTGGCGAAATATACCATCGGTCATCTCACACTATATAATCACATAAATATATCTCAAATTGCCTATTTCTTTATCAATAATCAATAATCACCTAAGGTGGCCACACAGACCAGGCCCCCGCAACACATTTTTACATCGACTCAATATATCAAACCATCGTCATTTATCATTATACATAACATCAACATCTATCATAAAATTTCAATTCCACAATCACCAAAATAGTTACACACAATCTATAGGAACCAATTTACCGATTAATAACACATTCACACCATCATGCATATACATATTTATCATTTCGACATATTCCTAAATTTCTCACATCCCATATGTGACACCTTCGATTAACTAGGACTAATTCCTAAATTGGAACATCCTACTTAATTAAGGAGCCACAAGTTATTAAGAAAAATAAGAGTTTTTTTTGTTCGGTGATCATCATCATATAGTTCAAAATAAACATTATAACATAGATCAATTCTTCAAAATAGCAGTGTAGTCAAAAGGTACGGGGCTCGTAGGCTCCCAATAAGTCAACTATAAAACTTCTTTTAGAAGAAGAAAGAGATCTTTATTTAGTAAAAAATAGTAACCTTACATTAAAAGAGAAATAGAGAAAGAAGGAATAGTTAATAAAGAAAAGGATTAAGAGGTGTTAGTTCCGGAATTAGTGTTTTGAAGAAATATTAGTAATAATAAATAAAAGTGACATAATTTGACAATATATTATGAGAAATGATATTTTTAAGGAAGAATATAAACAAATTTTTAGATAGGTGAGTTAGGATAACTATGAAATAAACGAATTAGAATACATGCATATATGTGTATATGGTGTTAGCATTGGAAAGGAAAAGCAAAAAGTCACTCGGTATCACCATTGAAATGGATTCATGAAGGGGATAAGGGCACCTTGAACCAATTTAATGTTATAAGTGTAATTTGACACTAAGTACTTGAGAGTTAAACAATTAAGAGATGTATTAAAATAAAGTGTCTAAGTAATATGCTCAACAATAAAGACTAGATCAAGTAATAATATATTTTGTTGACAAGTTTTAACTAAATATTGAGGTGGATGAGTCGGTATGTATGAGTCAAAGAGAATTAGATCACATATTAGAAATAGTGGACTTCAACGAGAAGTGGAAGTTGATACCATAAGTAATAGTAATTAAAATGAATAAAATTTAGTGTGTTAAGAAGAAAGTTGTAAAGAATAAGGAATTAAACGAAAGGGGGAAATATTTATATTGGAATTAACTAATAGAAATAATGTCAATCTAGTTAGCATATAAATAAAATTAGGATAACTTAACCAGTGGTACTACTTACACATTAATGATAGGGGTTATTGGTACCTTGAATAAACTCAATGAGTACTTGAAAATAAAAGTAGTCATATATCAGTATTTAGAGGATAAATAATGAAATAGTTCACTTAGAAGGTATATTTGATAATTGGATAAGGATATTAGTCATCCAAAAAATAATTATAGGTATGAAAAGGCATATTAAGGATACAAAATTACTATCAATAGGAATGGATAGTTAAGAAGGTAATCGAGATAAATAAGCTGGTGTGTTTGTAAAATAAGTATTATACTCAATCACTCATAAAGCCATATTCACGAACGTGCTTATATTAAATGCGTGGTTCATTTCTATGATAATGTGTGCAATGATTGTTATGTGATACTTGTGTAATGGATGTTGTGTGTGACAATTATTATGCGACTATGTACATGGATATATTTATATATATATATGTCTGTGTATGTGTATTATGTGACAGATATATGTGATGTAATACGTGATGAACATGGTATGATGAATTATGTATGGAGTGTGATGTGATAGAAAAAATATCGAAGAAGTATCATAATATGATAGCATAAATACATGACGAATGCCTTAGATGCAATGAATTTTATGATGAATCAATAGGAACTTGCATGATGCATTGAATAAGTATGTTGAGATGGATAAGTCAAAATAAAATCAAGAAAGGAATAAATGAGGATATGTTTCGGTAAGGATCCTGAGGTGACTGATTTATGAAAATGATGTGATGAGATTGAGATCAGATCCAATGTGATGATGGGCGTTATGGTGTTAGTATTACCTTAAGGTTTTATAAATGTTCAGAGCTCATTTCATTTCTAAGTATAAGGTGAGTTGTGTTATGATTTTAGCAAATATCATGAGAATGACAAATAAAGAAATGTTTAATCAAGGACTTTACGAAATAAACCAGATGTTAGGAATGAAATGGGGTCATTGAAAGGACACTACCGATGACTAGAGAAAATGAAATTATGGGTTACATGCATCATGTGTGGAGTATAAGGGTGGATGGTTAAGTAATCCCTTAGAGCACATAGTGATGGGGTACACTGAAGAACACCGGTGTTCTGATCCCCTACAAGCGGTCTCAGGAGTATATCGGGGACAGACCTCTAATGGCTTGGATTCACACCCGAGACTGGATAGCCCATGGCAACTCTGGTATACTTTGACTCAGGATGAGTGTTACTATAACTGTGGAGTGTCCGTCCTGCTGAGATGTGAATTGGCCATTGTGATGATAGGGCTACGTGTCCTTACCCATTTGTGAAAACCAAAACGAGGCAAACTCTAGTTGCTCTAGTTGGGCAGGGGGATAAAGTGGGATTGATGTGTACAGTTGATTGAGATTGATGAGGAGAAGATGGGCCCATATGCATCATAATGTCTATGAAAAGATTGAAATTAATAAAATAGACTTATGCATTACATCATTCTATCTATGTTTGTTTATGATTGAATCAATATCTGTATGTGAAATAACTAGTGGTGAGGGAGAGGGCAAAAGAGTTATGCATTGAGAGATGATAGAATGTGACCGAGTAGAGATAGATAACTTAGAACGAATTAAATAAGTACCCCAATAAGGAGAAAGTATTGGATGTGAACCTATTTGTATTATGTGGGAGGGATGTCAGTGATGACAACTCTTTATTTTTTGTGGAAGCAGAGACTCACCCTTACGCTAATTTTTCCAGACCTCTAAGTGGACCAAACGCTTGCCACCGTGGGGATCAACACAAACTTCGCATCGAGGATCAATTAGACCCTTCTTAGATCAAGGATGGGTAGGATAAATTATTCTTTTTTATGGGAGCCTGTGTGCTCTTTTTACTTTCAGCATGTACAGTTACTATTGCGACCACATATTGTAAACGATTATGTTATATACCTATTCCACCAAGTTTTCTTCTACAAAAAAAACCTTCCACATTTTTCAGAAACTCATAACCTCTTAGTTGACCAGGATAATCTAGTGGAAGGGATTATCCTAGTTAACTAAGGGTGTTACAAACAATCCAGCAGCTATGACACGTCACTTTAAGGTCCATAACTTGCACCTTTACATAAGCTATCTTTATTAAATTAAGCATGCAAGTGATTATTTCACATATAACATTAAATTACCTTAAATTACAAGGAATTTCAGAATTTACAATTACACTCACAAATTCATATATTCACCAAGGACTAAAGAATTTATCATGCATACTATCCATATTTACTTAAGTTACTAAAAATCAAGATTTTCTAGTAACAATAAGATTTTAATTATTACATTCAAAGAAATGACTTTCTAATGTAACATCCCAAATTTTAAAATAGAGAATAAATCGAGGGAATAAATATTGAATAATTGAATGTGAACTATGTAATGTCCTGAAATATTAGAAATAATTTGATTAAGAGTTTCGGAGACTGCTAGTAAGTTATTGAGATCGGATAAGCATAAAACTAACCCGGATAAAATATGGGTGTCAGACCAAGTATCTCTGATTGAGATGCCATTGGTCAGGGCTGTAGATAATATTATTGGGAATCCGAATATGTATTCGGAATAATTTTTAGATAAAGTATTGAGCTCGAACAGAGAGCCTGTTTGTTTGAAAACGGAAGAGTTTAATGAAAGATTAAAAATTAAAACAAAATCCTCACCTTTTTCACTCTATTTTCACACTGGTTTTCACTCTCTTTGGCAAACACACTTCTTTCATTCTTTTCTTCTTCATATCTTCTTCTTCCTCCCCAAGAGCTTGAACAAATTGGTGCTTCCCCTCTCTTATTTTCGTTCACCATTGAAGCTTGGAGGAGATAATGGATACTTGAAGCTCCTCCTATTCTCCTCTCCATTTTCGTCAGTTTCATCCTCCCTCTTGATTCCCATTTTCGTTTTCTTGGAGTAAGGACTTGATAATACTTGTGAAGCGGGAACATCGAACCCGGAAGTTTACTTCTCTTGAGGTAGGAGAGGGGTGTATTTTCTAAATGTATGAGAACTTGTATGATGATAATGTATGTATTGGTGTAATGTGGCATACTTCCTTGAATGGATGTAGTATCATATGTATGTGATGTGAAATTGAGTAAGATTCTTATAATGATTGATTGTGGGATAAGACCTTATTGAGGTTATGATTGGTATAATGTGTGATGATATATTATGGATTCCATGTGTGGCTTGATGAATATTTGAAATCCTTGACTTAATGATTCTTGAATATTATGATTGGAATATATATATATGTTTGAATATGTGGAATTAACATGGTAATTGAGTGGGAGTATACTCTAGATGAGAGGGTGGGATAATCTATATGAGGTTGAGGTATGCATGAGCATTGTTGCATACATAGCATGGCATGCATATCATGATGATGTTGAAAAGTGGTTGCGATCACTTGATGTTGGAATATAAAGGGCTTGCAAGTTCCTGTGATTATTGGACCAGTGGTTGTGATCACCTGGTATTTGAAATGAAAGGCCCAGCGGGACCATTGAGATTGTATGCCCGTGGTTGCGATCATGAGGCGGGAGTACCCCTTGCGAGGCGGGAAACCATTATGAATTGTTGAACGTGGTTGCGATCACGAGAAAGCACCTTGCGAGGCTGCTAGAGGGAGTACCCCTTGCGAGGCGGGAAACCAATTTGAATGAATGGATGATTATGGTGGTTGCGATCACCTGAGGAAATGAAATCGGATCCATGCATATACATCTTAAACACTCGCATGTGCATTAGCATTCAGAACATGACATAGTGAGATATCCCGATGAGGAGATTATGTGAGGAAGAGGTGGAACTCTCTTGAGTACTAACTATAATTGTGTCAATGATTGGTGTGACCTTGTGAATTTTAATGGATACATGCATTTAATGAATTTGATGAATGATTGGTTTTGTGCTGATTGAACTTATTTTAGGAAGAAGATGTTTAATATTGCATTTATGTATATATTATCATAATTGTTAGATTTTCATCATTAAGAAAGTATATTCACTCTCCATGTGGTATATCTTTTAGCTCCTGTATTGTAGGGCTTGCCTATGGAGCTTTTGTGTGGAGAAGCGGTATAAAGGAAGCCTATTTTGGGTAAAGAATGCCTTGGCCAACGATTGTTTTGAGTTGTGGTCTTTAAGCGGATTTTTTGTAATGTATATAGTTATAATGAATATCTTGAATAACCGTGAATTGATATGGGTGATGTATATATGATGAAGATTTTGGAAGGTCATGTAGGAAAATGAGATCCTAGAGTTTATGGCTCATTTTTGTTAGTGACCTTAGCCTTAATTAGATTTTGAAAAGAAGCATGATGTAAGTAAAACTTATGAATGAATGATGATTTACATGAAAACTGCATTTCATAGACTATGCCAAGTAGTAAGTTAGATTAGAATATGATTGTGAGTTGGAATGAGAATCTATGGGTATGAAGGTTTAGAACAAGTGAAATTTGAATAGTGATTTTTTTCAACTTCTTTGATTTGGATAAGAATCTGTCGATATTTCATATTAAATCTTCTTGTCCCTAATGGTTTATAGAAATAAATTATTATACCATTTCTTCGCGCAGAAGGGTTTGTTTCAAGTTCTAACAAATAAGTCATTTATATTTATTTTAAACATTTGTTTTTGAATAGTACAAGAAAGGGTCAATGTATATATATATATTTTATTTCGAATATATACATTAAATCATCTCTTCCCGTATCAAATATTTTCTTTGCATATCCATGCATACGATATTTTTCCAATAGTTAATGTATGCGAGAAAGAAACCTTAAGTTACAGTTTCTTTTTATTATTATTTATTATTAATAAAATTTAATACAATATAAAATAATATGACAAAAAGAAATATAGAAAAAATATTCGAATTTCTTAACTCGAGCTGCAAAACCAAAAAAAAGTATACTTTGAAGTTTTTTTTAATCTGAAAGAAAGAAAAATAGAGCAAAAAGAAGACAATAAAAGAAAAAAATGTAAAATTTAAAGTAATAAAATATATGATTATGGAGTAGTTTTCTAAACATAGAAATTTAATTAGGAGAAATGGAAATAGGATGAATGTGATGTGATGAATTTGATCAATTTGGCTTAAATTGAGTTTTGGCATGTTGTGTTGTTTATTTGCATCTTTTCTGCATGTCTACTGATAATCTCGCTCAAGTGTGATGGGTTCTCGCTCAAGCAAGAATTCCCCCTGCATGACATTTGGTCATTGGCCCAATCTCGCTTAGGCGAGAGTGGGTCTCGCTCAGGCGAGACTGCCCAGGCATCAGGGGTTGGCTATTGGAAGATCATCGCTTAGGCGAGTAAGGTCTCGCCCAAGCGAGGGCGATGGGTTTTGCCACTGGAAGAAAATCGCTTAGGCGAGTAGGGCCTCGCCCGAGCGAGAGTGGGGTATTTAGTTACTGGCCCATTTTCGCTTGAGCGAAAGGCTGTTGGAGGTGGCGTTCGCTCGAGCGAGTGTGTGTTGGATAGATTCTGGATGATTTTCGCCCGTGCTCGCTTGCTTCGCCTAAGCGATTTCTGGGGATCTCGCTCAAGCGAGATGGGGCACGCTCAAGCGAGTCGGCCTCTGATCCTTCTCTTATTCTTTTCGCTCAATGCGTATTGTGGCTCACCCAAGCATCTCACTCGGTCTCGCTCAAGCGAGCATGACCCTCGCTTGAGCGAGTGGTACCCTGTTGCCCCAATTTACATTGCTTTCAATTTTCTTCCTTTCCCTTGCACTAAAGCTTTTACTTGAATCATCTTGTGGACGTTTTGGACTTATTATGAAGTCATTAGACATCAGGGTGATTAACTACGATGAGTCCAACCATGTAGTATTGATTTAATTAATTATTTCCGCTGTCTTTGTTTGAGAATCTCTTCTTGATTATTTGTTCACCTACCTTCTCATATCTTCATATATGAGTTAAGTCTTCTTGGATCCAGGATATTGAATGAAAGCTTCACCGCTTATGATTTTCATAAATTAATGATGTTAAAATCATGAAAAATTTACCCCTATTTTTGGGGCGTCACATCTAACAACAACATTACACATTAAAACATATCTCTAAATTCAGATTTTACGCATGATATTTTGCAAAATTCTAAGTAAAATGGGAGCACATTTTTATGGCTACTAAAGTGGAGAGTAAAATCTAATTTCCTTAACTTTTTCACAACATGCATGTAATATTTTTCCAAAAATTTAATTCTGTCTAGATTTAATAATCAATTAATATCCATCAAAACTCATGTTTTAAATGTTTAATTTTTTGTGTAAAATCATGGAAGCAAGTCATGTTAATTTGGCCACAAGGAAAGCAAAATTTTGTCAAGAAATTTCCAACATAATGGACATGCATGTACCCTCCATGAGTCACGAAAATTCTATAGCACCAAGGATCAAGAGAATGGAAGTCATTTTGGTGAATTGGCAACGTGATTTTTGAAGAAGAGAAGGTGAGTAAGAGTTGTTGTTTTTGGGAGATGTTTGAAAATGGTGAAGTGTTTAGGAGGTACTTGTCTTCCTTGCGTGAAGACTAAGAAGGATGATGAGTGTTTAAGCTTAACATGGATGGGATTATAATGGTGAGTGGCATGAAAGGAAGAGGAAGAAGTGAATGGGTGATTTTGTTTCATAGAGACTTAGAAGAAATGGAAGTGTTTTTGAGAAGCAAAAGTTTTGCATGAACTTCTCCTTGGTAGCCAAGGATTTTCGGTTGAAAGAGGGAGAAGGGAGGTGTTAAGATTACTTGGCATGCTTACCAAGTGTCTCACTCAGATTTTAGAGTGTGAGAAAAGGAGTTAACAAAGGCAAAACAAGTGTCACATGGCTGTTGAAAGGTAATTAGACCATTCCCCTTACATGCCTGATGTGTCACTCCAAGAGGCAGTAACTTGTCTCGATTTTTAGAGGGTGTTACGGTGGGATTTTGAAAAAATACAAAACATGAAAGTTGTAGATCTATGTCTTCTCTTTGAAACAAGGAATAGTACATGAAAATCTAGCATTAGACGAGGGAGATATGCCTGAAATATAAAAGCTGTCTCAGGCTGTGATGGTAATTAAATATGTGATCAAAAATAATTTTCTAGGACAAATGGGTAGCGAATTAGCTTTTATGCCCCTCATCAAAGTTGTAGAGAAATAAGTCTAGAAAATTTGTAGAAAGAATCGTTGGATTTCATGATCATACAATTAAGAAAAGTGGAAAATACTAAACATAGTGCAAGCTGTAACAGTGAGCACGCAAGTCAGTGTAGTATTTTAAATTCTGAGAACAAATGAGCAAGAATGGACTTTCATGATCAACATCAAAGTTCTGGACAATTTTGATACGAAAATTTTGGGATAAGAATGACTCGATTCTAATAACAGGAGAAGAAATTATACCTAAAATACGAACAAGTGTGCAGATTGGCTCTTACGATTAACTTGGTTTTTGTCGAAAATAAATTTTCAGAGGGTTAAGTGATGGGAAACAAGACTTGAGCCCTTCATAAAAATTATAGGGTATGATATTAGGAACACACTAAGATAAAAATTGGCTTAACTCAGACACTTGGGTTTCTCTTGGCCCGAACTAGTAAAGTACGTAAAAATTGACTTAATTAAAATAGTATAGTTCATATGCTTAGTATTTAATTGCTAAATTTTACTAACAACTTAATGAACCTTACTACTTAATTAAATTACAATCAATTATTTTAACTCTTAAATTCTTTTAAAAAATATATCACAAGCATATAACTTAAAGACTAATACATTGCACACATAAAAAATAATACATTTGACCTTAGGGACTAAACACACAAAAATGAGGGCTGTTACACCACAAACATTGTATTCTTTTCGAACCTAATTATGTACTAACCAATTTTAATTAATTATGATCTGAACATTCCCCTTACCTTGATTCCAAGCTTCAATGAGTTATTATTTGTGTCGGTTACGGCCCCTGATCTAATTGCCACTTCGCCTCCGATTTCGATACCCACTTCACTTGACGATCCCCCGACACTCGTTTTGGCATCTACGAACATCGAAACATAAACTTTATTAGCATTCCATCACATCCATCACCCTAGAAGCTATTTTGGAGCCTCCCATTGCCATAAAACACCAAATCATAACCCCTCATCATACATACAACTCGCGGCTAGAGAGAGAAAAAGAAGGGAAGGAAGAAAGCTCGAAATTGAAGACACACATGGACATACCTCAAGGTTCTGACTCCAAAAACATGGTTAATTTAAAGTTTCGACGCGAAATTGGCCACCAATTGGAGCCTAGAAGCTCACGGCCATGGATGGTGAAAATGGAGAAGAAGAACTCACGTGAATGCCAAGGGAAAAGAAAAGAAAACTGAAATTTTAATGTTCTAAGGGCAAAGTGGTCATTTACCCTTTTCTTTTTCCTTTTTCTTTTAAAACTTAAATAAAAACTTAACTTTAACCCTTTGGTAACTTTAAACTTACCATCGCTTATTTAAATCTTATTTGAAATTTAATAATTAACCAATTAAATAATTTATTTAATTCCATAACATCTAATTATTTAAAATTGCATTTGTATTAATTAGCAATGATTTCCAAAATCTAAGTTTAATTTTGAAGATAATTATTAATATTTTTCTGTTAATCACGGGTTTTTAATTTAATTACCTGGGATGTTACATAATTAACACTTAAAATCATTAGAATCACATAACATTATCGAAACATATAATTTCACATACCACTTTCTTAGGAATATTACTCAAGTTCATCACATATTCATAATAACAATTAATTTAACACATCACTAACTCTCAATCAATATAATCAGACTCTATAGTATTCGGATGCCAAACTAGATTGATCATCAATTGGTGGTCCTTCCAGACCAATGATAAGTCTTTAGTTTACATTGTTTTAAGACCTTTTTATGCTTGGTTTCTGGTTAGTTTAGACTTAGTTTCCCCTTAATTCCCTAGGTTTTCAATTCCTTTCCATATATGCTACTTGGGTATTTTTATTTTATAGGATTTGTAAAGATTTAGGTTGAATTGCACACAAAATAGAGGCACTCAAGAGGCATTTGGAATAAACGGAAGGAATTCAAACCAAGAACGCATCATCATGACTCAATTTCACCTTGGGAGATCCTGAAAGCAAAGGAGGAAGCATTCCTAGACTGTAGCACAATGAAAAAGGCATTTTGGAGACACTTTTGAGGTTTCACAGGCCGTGGACCTCTCTGTTTTGGAATAAATAAGGGGCTAGTCCAATCCATAGGCTGTGGAATGAATCCACAGGTCATGGATCCCTCTGACTTGTATTCCACGGTCATGGTTTCATTTCCACAGGCCATGGATCCCTTCCTGTACATGGCACGCTTCAAATTGTTAGCACTCTTGCATCAAGTCTCGATCCACAGGTCGTGGATCCATCCTACAGGTCGTGGATCGAGTGTGAAAGCCTAAAAATTTCTGATTTTAGATCCATTTGAAAGGGGAAAAGAGGGGGTTCAGGGAGTTCTGGTAGAGGACGGCTAAAGAAACCTTTTGGCATAAAATTGAGAAGACTTTTAAGAGATTTTTGAAGAGGATTTAAAGAAAAACATCAAGGATCAACAAGATTTCAAAGTTTGGGCACAAAATTTAAAGGATCTTGTGAGAGCTTCTTTTCTATTTTTTTGAACCCTTGTTTTGTATTTTAGGTATTCTTGAAATGTTAGGATTCAAATTTATGCTTTGTGGTATTGAAACCTCTTTCATGAGGAACTAAATTCCATTCTTGGGATTAAGGGGTAGTATGTTTTAGTATCAAACTTTAATGATTTGAATTTCTCAGTTATGAATGTTCTGGTTTCTATTCAATTTTATGAGTACATAATGCTTCTAATGACTTAGAGATAAGCGTAGATGAATTTAAATAATATGAGTAATCAAGAGATTGGAATATCGTTTGAAATACATGAAATTGAACCTAAGGTTTTGGGTTACGAAATTAGGCAAAATCATTTGAGGGCTAATTGGGTTTTCATAATGCTTAATGGATTTAATTTACAAATCAAACACGGTTCTTTGGCAATTGAGTACATTAATTAGAATTCAAGAGGAGACTACTAATAATTTAGGAAAACCTACCTTAGAAACAGAACTTTATAATTAGGAAAAGATCTTATTAAAATTGGTACATGGCATATGAACCCACTAATTCCCAAAAGCTCTTTTCAATTTGATTTTCTAGAAAATGATTGATTTTTATTTAAGAGGGTTTGATTTCTATTTTAAATTTTTGTTTGGTTTTTAAATTAATATTACGTTTTCGTTAATTGAATTAATTATTGCCTGGATAATTAAATCAATGTAAACCAGTAATTAGGCACAATCTCTGTGGTACGATAATCTTTTATATTATGCGATACTCCGTACGCTTACGAAATGACTATCAACCAACCGTGAACCCTGCCTGGTTCACTGAGCCCCACCTGGCTCCCATTTGGGTCCTACCTAATCTCTTAGTAGCTCAACAGGGTTATTCTCAACCACTAGAGCCAAAACAAGGGGTAAAATATATTGATTGACCGTCCACACCATAAAATTATGCACATACATAGATATATCTCAATATAACTTTGATAACTTTATAATATACTATCCCTACACTAAGACCATCATCCTGGGACCATAATCGAGCCACTCAAGCATATTTTCTTCTTTTATCCCATTTTATATTATATTCCAAATTTTTAATTAATAAAAATCACCATTTCATCTTATTATTCCACATTAACAAGTAATTAATTCTATATAAAATCATAATTCATCACTTTTATACTCTAAGGATATAATTTCACAAGCTACATAAGAATTTTCAACAAGCTCATGTATCTAAAATTATAAATCATCATTTAAGATTTCAAAAAGAATATTTCCATAGCATAAATCATACTCACATATCGCTAATTGATTCTTCTAATAATTTTTAATACAATTATATATTTTTACAACATATATAAAGGATTTATTCACCAATGGGCTATTCTACCCTTTTCCCATACGTCTAATTCAATGTTAATTATAATTTTCATTAATCTATATCCTAAGTATACCCCTTACCTCATTTCCACACCTTTGTTATTTTTTCCCGATACTGGGTACGTCCAATATCTCAACTAGTTTCATTCTTGGTTTCGAGCGCAGCTTTGACTACCGCCTTATTAGCGCTTGGTTTGCGACCTACGAGCACCAAAATAGAAACCCATTAACGAAATAACATACTCATCATATAGGGCTTTCATTTATAAGCTCAAGTTGTAAAGTTTCCATGAAATCGAAACCTCCCCCATCATGGGTGCATGTTCGATTTTGGAGAGGACAAACCAAAACTAAAAATTGAAAATACCTTAATTCTCACCTCGCTTCCCCGTTTCGAATATGCGATCAATTTTAAGTTTGACTAAGAAATCGGGCTCCCATTCACACTTAGAAGCACATGGCCATAGAGAGAAAGAAGATTTTGTTTTCTTCTTCAATGGGACATTGCAAAAAAGAAAGAATGAGTATGAAAATGTTGTAAAGGCGATGGAATTTTGGTCTTTTCATATTCCCTTTTTTCTTTTCTTATTTCTTTTCCTTTCTTTTCCATTCTCTTTTATTTACTTTAAGTATATAAAATTTACTTTTATCTCGTGGTAACTCATATTCTTACCGCTATATTTTAATTTAAATTTACTTGTACAAATTCAATTCACCAAATAATATTTAATTAATTTTTATGTGGTATACAAAATTTAATTTAACATTAGAGATGTTACACATACCCCCTGAAAAGCTCGGGGTGTTGCCACCATATTTTTTACTCCAATTCCTAAGTATATGATGTTCCATTAAAGTTTTGCCACTGAACCTTTACTAGTAGCACATTTTTTCATCTCAAACGCTTGGTCTGAAAAGCTTCGATGCAAATAGGAATAAGTAATACTATCAAATCTTCCTTTAGTTCAATGGAATCCTCTAGTATCAACATACTATCACAAGGAATATTCTCTTGAAACTGAGATACATAGAAAACATCATGTAATCTCGATAAAGCTAGAGGGAGCTCAATTCAATAAGCTACATCTCGAATCTGCTCCAGTACCCAATAAGGACCTATATACCTCAGGCTCAGCTTCTGACTTTTAATAGCTCTACCAACCCCTTTTCTAGAGGAGATTCTCAGAAACACTTTTGCACCAATCAAGAATTCCAATGGTCGATGCCTATTATCATAGTAACTCTTCTATTTATCCTAAGTTATCTTTATTTTCTCTCTAGTCATAGTTACTTGTTTAGTCATTTGCTGGACCATTTCTGGATCCAACATCAGAGTATTATCACTATTGGCCTAACATAACGGAGTATGACACTTTCTGCCATAAAGAGCTTCATATGGTGCCATGCCAATGCGACCATGGAAACTAATATTATAGGTAAACTCAACCAAAGGCAAGTATCGCTCCTAACATCCTCTATGCTCCAAAGCAAGAGTACAAAGAAAATCCTATTGGAAATATGCACTAAGAACCTATATAGGATGCATCATTTTGAATAAGGCATTTTTTGTTAAATAGTTTAACAGCCTTTATTTATCCTTGGAGTAATAGGTTATATGATAGTTATTCCTAAAATGCCCCTAGTCAAGTATTTACGTGGGGACATGTAAATACATTAAGACTAGTGTGTGAATGTACTGATGATCTGATCTCACAAATCATGGATATAGATGATATCAAGTCTTCACATGGGTACACATTAATAGTAATTATGTACTGGATAGACCCACTATGAGAATGTTGCATGAATCATTACATGAATGTCATAAACGATTCTCAATGTGATAATGGTAGATGTAGTCCTTCAATCTGAAGTCACTACGATTCCTACATAAGGAGTTTGTTGTTTTAATATAATCAAACACCTTCTATAATAAGAGGGCTATAAAGGTTCTGATTAGGCAGTGGATAAATTATGCAGATGGATATGAGTGCTGTAGATAGCATTTGTCTCTCCTAAGTGACAATAGTGATATCTATAGGCCATTTGATGGAGTGAGACTAAGGAAATGCATAGTCATGCTAGAAAGAATAAATATTGGATATTTATTCGAATAAAGTCTACTCCGGTTTCAAGTAAAATAAATTGGGTCGTACAAGGATGACGCGACCATGCCTTGGACCCAATTAGGAAATCGTGACAAAAGGAACAAACATATAAAATAATTATCACTTATAGGTTATGTTGATAATAAATAATATTCAGACATAAGGATGCATTGCTAGATGTCAGTCTTATTTTATATTAATAATAAAATAGTTTATTATTAATATGACCGAGTATTTTACCTATAGGGTCATACACATAGAGTAAGCCCATCAGAATGAGTAAGGAGTCCACTCTTTAAAGAGAGCAAATTAGTTCAAACCTAAGCCTATAAATAGAGTATAAGATGCTCATAGGTGGTTCACCAAAAAGAGACACAAAATACACAAAAGTTACAAAAGCTATACGTCGTCAAACTAGCATTTGGAAGGTGTAGCGTTTCTGGTGAAAGTACTCGTGTGGACTCCTAAAGAATGAGATTAGGACTACTTTGATTTTCTTCTAGAGGTAATCCTAAAACCCTTAATAAATTTGATGTTTGTCTTATTAATGAGGACACACTAAGAGAGGACCCTCACACTACCCTAGAGAAAGGACTTGAAGCTTATAAGGGCCCCCTCACAAGGGCTAAG
The DNA here is from genome assembly GCA_037962975.1 of Clitoria ternatea. Lineage (NCBI taxonomy): Eukaryota > Viridiplantae > Streptophyta > Magnoliopsida > Fabales > Fabaceae > Clitoria > Clitoria ternatea. Next base: position 101,008,042 of record CM075673.1, on the reverse strand, counting down.
ACCAAAAAGGCCAAAGAGAGCATTCATTAAGCCTTATCCTCCTTTCTCTCCTTTAGTGAGCCCAAGCCCAATGAAGACTCCTTGAGGATTTATTCATATTTCACTTGTAATAAACTTCTTAGTTAGATTCTCTAGGCTTATAGTTTTATTTAGGCCTTGCAAGGTCAAATGGGCCACTTTAGGGCCATGTACTCTCATCTTGGGCCATGTATAGGCCATGCTCTTCTCCTTTAGCACCATTGGGCCTAGGAATCATGGAGAAGCCCATTTAGTGTCCCCTTGGCTAAAATTCCTAGAGGCCTATATAAGGAGCTCTCTTTTGTAAAATCAACACACGTTAATGCATTTGAGAATTTTCCACTTCAAAAGTGAGTTTTTAGTGAGAGAAGCTCTCCCTTCTCTCTAGGTTAGAGAAAGCTCTAACAAGCTCTCATCCAAGGGGATTCCTCCCTCCTTGGTGGTGAGATTTTAGGGAGTTATCTCCTCTAGGAGTGGCCTTCCATTCAACACATTCTTCCATCTCCTCCATTCTCCTCCTTTCCTCCTCCATTTTTCACATTTTCCCCTCCTTTCCCTTTCACTAAATCTGTCCAATTCTTAGAGTTCCTTGCCTTTCTTGTTTCGGTTTCTTCATCATCAAGTGGCAACCACCTTGGCTTGAAGGTTAGAAGAAGGAGAAGAACCAAGATCCATCCCTTTCAAAGGAAGATTAAAGATCATCCTACATCATTTGGTATCATTGAGCCTTTGAGGTTCTTTTCTACTTCCTCTACCTTTAAACTTTTGGTTTTGGTACTTATTGTATTGGCTAGTTGTACAAATTTAATCCATCTACTTGTCTTGTTAATGCCATGATAACATAGAAAATCCATAAAAACTTGTTGTTCTTTTGAGTTTTTGTGTTAGTTCCTTTATTTCTTCAATTTTTTTGCATCTTGCTTTGTAATTTCGATTTGGTATAAGTCATTTATGTTTAGTCTTTCAAAAATTTAGAATTGGCACATGTCATTTTCGGTTGTTAGTTTGTTACTTTGATTGTTAGAAGTTAGTTACTTGTTAGTTAGAGCCAAAATAGGAGTTAGTTGTGCCATGTGGAACCTTTGTCTAGTATTCTAAGTTTTGTTAATTATTTTCAACCTTATTAGAAGTGCATCGCCATGTGGTAGGATTAGGTCAAGCATCTTGCCTAATTCCTAAAAAGGTTTCATTCTTGTTTGTAAGGAGGTCTCACTTTAAGACTCTCCAAAGTCAACTCATCTTTAGGCTTGTTAGTATCCATTCTTAGTTTTCTTTCTAGGATAATTTTGTTTTTGAATGCACAATTAGGTAACTTCAATTTGGTTTTCATCTTGTTGCATAAAAGAAAAATTGTCAAAAAGATTTGAACATAAGCCTTCCATTCTCTTTGGAAGAAGGTTACATTGTTTGTCTAAGCAAGAAAGCATCAATTGAACTTGTACTAGCCTTGTCTCATTTTAGTTTTGGGGATATAATTGTGGTATTGTTGCATTGAAAACAAAAGAGGCAAGAATAGAAAAAGAAATAGAAAAGATACAAAAGAAAGAATATAAGCCCAAATTAAAAAATTTGAAAAAGGGTGTTAAAAAGACAAGAAGCCTCTCTAGAAAGTTGTAAAGTGAAACACCAAGAGCCAAATTTTGAAATTCCATAACTTTGAGAATATATACTTGCTAGTTGACTCATGAGATATCTTTTTACCTTTAATTACTTACTCTGTTTGTCTGTTTTATTTACTGTTAAATCCTAATAACTGTGTTTTAGCGTAATTTGTCAATAATCTCCATTTTTAATTTTTATCTCACTACTTGTTAGTGATCATTGTTTTCTATTTTTTTTACTGTTTTTATTAAGTGTTGTATTTTGTGATTTATGTTTTCTTTTACTATTACTGTTTACTAGTGATTGTTGTTTCTATTTTCTACTATTTCTATTTCTTTTGTATTAATTAGTATGTTTAAGCTTGCATGAATGTTTAGTCCTAAAATAAAATTTATTGAATTAACTAAGTTTAATTTGATTTTATTTTATTTTACAAGATATCAAATATCGGAAGCTTCATTTTGCAAATAAATTACCCTCCTCCAAATATAAATTCACATCAATTACTTTTTCTTTACAAGTATATTAATGTGAAATTGTTAAAACACCTTCCATGCTTCATGATTAAACAATTGCCACCTTTTCTTCTAATCACTTGGTCAAAATGTCAAAGTTTTACAAGAAAAGGTCCCACCATCCATGCTTTTGGATTTTCTTTTTCTTTTACCCATTTTTTCCTTCATTTTCACGTTAGAAAGCAAGCCAAAAGCCATCAATTTTTTTATTTCATGTCACGGCCCACAAGGTCCCATGTGCTTGAATTTTGAATACAAAATGTCTTCCATTTCCTCTTCATTCTCAGGGTGATACAAGGCTTCATTCACCAATATTTTATGTAAATAATTGGTCACCAAAAATCAATTCTTAAAGCTTCACCTAACTTGGTCCCATGTGCCAATTATTCAATGAAAACACTACATTCCTACAAGCTTTTCACGTTATCAAGCATGGAGTTTTATCACTAATATTTTATGCAAATAAAGTGGTAACCAAATGCAATTTTTGGCTGCACCATTACAAGCCATTAACGTGAAAACAACAAGAAAAGGGAACAACATTTCACGAGAAAGGCTGCTGCAAAAATGGGATAGCAAACAACAATTAAATTGGCACCATTCTAAGGAAATTCTAACGTGATTAAGTTGGCTGATTAGGCAGAAAAAAATTGGGGCTGGACAGCAATGAATTAAAGTGAATTATTCTTCAAAAAAGTGTAGAATTTTTTTAGTGTTTCATGGCAAAAAGAATGGAAGGCAAATGACATGTTCCCTTAGTGCATAAATTTCCAACGTGAAGAGCTCATGGCAAAGGTGATGGGCTGAATTAATTTGTCCAAAAATCAGCCATGGAATTCCTATAAATTGGAGCCAAAAATGTAGAGAAAAGCATCTGTAGAGAGAAGGAGCCAGAGGAATTTTTAGAGGCAGAAACAGTGGACAGCAGTAGGAGAAACAGAGGAAGAATTTGGGAGAACTTCATTCCGGGTTCGGTTTTTATTTTGTTTTAATTATGGAGGGCTAAAACCCTTAGATTGATTTTCTTGGAGGTTAATGTAATGTTATTTTTGAGGTTTTGATTTTTAATACATTTCCTTGTTATTTAATCTCTTCATAATTCTAGCTCAATTATTTAATATCTATATTGTTTAATTAAGTTGTATACTTAATCAATTTAATTATACAGTTAGAATTGAATAAGAATTATATTAAGATAGATTAAGAAATATACATGCTTAATGAATATTTCAAAATCAATCTTAATAGTTGTGGTTTGCTTAATTCCATAACATTGAAGTTAGATTATGTATGTAGGCGATGTTCTATTATGTTCAATAATTCCTAGAATTTAAAATCTTGACTCCTTTTGCTTAATTAGGATACTTGATTAAAATCTTCATTTTAAATTGAATGAAAGTAAAGGAATTATGAATTAAAAGACGCTTAGTTGATTAATTCAAATTGAACTAAGAGATCGATAATAAGAAAAGTGTATAGAATTCTTTTCAAATCCAAGGATAAAATAAATTGTAATACTCCAAGAAAATCAATCGCTTGTTAGTTATTTGTTTCACATTTATTCTATATTCTTGTATTCTGTATTAAATTTCTGTGACAATCAAACAAACCCCCCCAGTGTATGCTTGTTGAACTTTTGTCTGTAAAAAAATTAAATTTTAGTTGTTGAATTTTTAATTGTTAAAATTAGTTTAAGACTTGATTTTCCTAAATTTTAGTGTTGATCTTCGAGAAAACGACCTAGGTTGATACCCTAGTACTACATCAATTAGTTTTAATGCACTAATTTGACAGAACCATGACAATTCACGTCATTGACATTACTAACATATTTTCATTTGAACTTGATTGCTTAGAGTTGCAACTTTAGAGTTTCTAAGTCTAGGTTGTACCTTACTTTTGTTGTTGCATTTTAGTTTCTTGTTTGTCTAGTTTTGTCTATCAATTTCGAAATCTCCATCCAAAGTATAGCCTTTATTCCTTTGAACATTTATTTCTTTAGAGTCTTGTCAATCAAAAATCCAAAAATATTTCCCATTTAAGTAGCTTTTCTTCTTAAGCCTTTTTAGTTTGTCATTATTCCTTCTTAAGTTTTGTCTTTGAAGTTGTCTTTCTTTGAAACCTCTTGATAATTCCCTTCTCTATACCATTGAGGGTAGCATATTGGAACACTTGAGGTGTGAGTGTAAATTGCTTGAGTAATCTTGTCACCAAAGAGAAAAGGGTAAGAGTTGTGAGGAGACACTTGAGAGATACACTTATGAGGTTTAAACTTTGTTGAATTCATTAACAAATTCTCATTTGGAGTTGTTTCTTGTCTTGTTTTTCTAGGTGAGGTGGAGCTTATACATCAAGGGAAGAGCTTGAAGAAAATTATAAAGGAAGCAAAAGCCTTGTAACTAGTAGAACTTAGGCAAATTTTCAATTCTTAGGCCTTGTGTATTAGGTTTTGTCTTGTATTTTGGACACACTTTGGACATTGGACTTTGGACACTATTATTTCATTTTTTACTCTAGCTAATTTCGCCTAGTGTAGTAGCATTTGCATTTATTTGTTAACTACTTTTAGAGAGTTAATTGTTGGTTATAACTAATAATTGTTAGTTAGTTGCTTGTCTTAACTAATTAGGTTAATTAGTTAGTAATTGGAACTAATTCTAGTTGCATTAACTAATCATAACCGAATTAGTTTAGTGTCTTAACCAATCCATAACCCAATTAGTTCATTATTTAGGGTTGTTAGACTTAGTTACAACTTCCATGGTTTGTTAGGAGTTGGTTAGTTAGTTGAACTAATTTGGTTAGGTTAGCTAATTAGTAACTAAATTTGGTTAGGTTTGTTTAGGGTTAGAAACAATCTAGGACAACCATAATCAACTTAGGTTAAAGCCAACCTAGGACTTACATAAGCAACCTAGGACTAACCTAGTAAAAGACAACCTAGGATCTTATTTTCCCTTAGGATAGAAACCTAGTATTGATATTTTAGGATTGTTGTATATTTTCTTTCACTTGTTTTGCATTCATCTTCCTCGACTAGTTTGTCTACACATTCTTTGTTTTTGTCTTAAATTTCTTTGACAACCTTAAAAGATGTCTTCTAGTGATAGGGAGAATAAAACAATGCTTCATAACATAATGGATAGCTTAAATAACATCAATGCTAGGCTAACAAATCTTAAGCATAATGAAAACCCTAGAACTAGACATAGAAATCAAAGAAATCATAGATACAACAATAGTGATAGTGAGGAAGAGCCTGGACAAAGAAGACACCATGAGCATAAAAGAGAAGACATAGGCTTAAGAAAAGTAAAACTTGAAATTCCCCCATTTAATGGTAAAAGTGATGTTGAAGCATATTTAGAATGGGAGATGAGAGTTGAACAATTGTTTAATTCTCATCAAATAAAAGAGGAAAAGATAGTTAGGATAGTCACTCTCTCATTTCAAAATTATGCCTTAGTATAGTGGACCCAAGTGTGTAAGGAAAGAAAGAAAGATAACTTTCCACCAATAGATGATTGGTTAGACTTAAAAGCTCTATTAAGAAAACGTTATGTTCCTAATTACTATAGAGGGGAGCTATTAGCAAAGCTAAATAGACTCACCCAAAGGTCAAAGAGTGTAGAAGACTACTACAAAGCTCTAGAGATAGCGGTCACACCAGACCTATCTCTCTTTCTTGGGAACTAACCTAAAGACAGTACTAAATTTTTAGGTTGGAACGCCACTCGGCACCCTACAAAGTGTAGCCTCCCTTTGACCCTGTCTGTTGAACGGTCACGAAACCACCAAACTTCTTTGCATAGTTTTCCTTTTATGACTCTGTGTATTTAATTATGTGATTTAAAATTTATTTTATTTTAAATACAATTGATCACTTTATTAATTGATTAATTAACACGTCCAACAGTGAATGGTTATGGTCTTAGATTTTTTTTTTAATTTTAAATACAGCTTACGTGTTGTGCCTTTCTCTATTCTTGAATTTCTTCTCTCAACCCTTCACTCGTGTGTAAAACGAGTTTCTTTATTACATTGTAATCTTGAAGAAGCCAATAAGGTGGAAACCGAGAAGAAACCTAGAGTGATGACTCTTGATGGATATGACCTTGAAAGGAACAAAGGAATGATGACTTCAGGAGGATGATGGTTTCAAGAAGTAGGACTTCATGAAGTTAAGGCACCATAGTTCATTTACGTTTATTTTATATTATTTTATTTTCTAAGAAAATCATAACCATCTCACAAATTTTTTGATTGTATGTTTTGTATAACGTTCTTATTTTTAAATCAAATTACAATAAACAAATAATTTTTTTTTGCAAATAATTTAAATATCAAAACAGAATTTGAATTAAATAATAACACAGTCAATTTTACAACAGCCGACCGGCCCATTTAAATACACAAATAAATATAACAAGTCGGTATACACAGGAGCCGGCCAAGGCTTCTACAAAAATAACAATGTGCACTATGTACTGTACATGCTAATACATAATGCCCCAGTCGGTTGAGTGACTTCAAATGCCATCACTGTGTCCTACATCCACTGTAAAAATAACAACAGTAGGGGTGAGCATAAACATATCAAATAATAGTACTTGAATCGGATTAAAAGTCCAATTCATAACTATATATAAAACATAACCGAGTCATACAAACTCATCATAAAGCAGCATGTTATTCTCAATAACATATATATATATATATCAGTGCATACACATGCTCAATCAAATGGATCCATTATTAAGTCTTTTAATTTGTGTTGCAACACTGGCTCCCAGAGCCATAACTCAGCTCTCAGCTGATCCGACCGTTTTACTGGTACCAAACCGTTTGCACCCTCATGTGACATCATCACTCTCAGTGAAAACGTAGTGCCACGGGCTAAAACCTCGAGCCCCGCTCAAGAGGTTGCCTTGAGTCCCACCCAAGGTCTTTTGTGGAAACCACATCATATTTCATATTCATTCATCATACAAGCATCTCATGAAAAATTCATGGAAACCATTCTCATCATCGGTCACACATATATACAATCATCACATCAATATCAATAATATGAATGGAAGATATGAATACATAAAATATGTTATTCAATCAGGGTCTTAATAACAATTTATACACACAACATACATACATCATAACAATATCACCCCACATCCATTCATAAACTATTCATTTGAAATGTAACGCTCCCCCTACCTGGAAATAAGAGTTCCAGTAACTTTTCAAGCTCTATTTAATCTTAGCTTCACGAATTCCGATTGGAATTGTAGTACTGAATCAGTCCAAGCTTTCTCTCTTATGAAATTCAAGCTTTCACATAAAAGGGAAGAAAGGAAGATTAATTTCTTCTTTGTTTGATGGTTTCCAGCAAGGGTTGGAAGAAAAAGATTATAGATGATGTTTTCACTTTTAAAAGTTTCTAAACTCATTCAATAGTAAAAGTTGGTATATATATCATTCATGTAAAAGAGAGACGTGAACAATAGAAAATTGTCTGCTACACGTATCTTCAAATGATAAGGAAGGAATAAGCATTTAATGAAAAGAGACAACACATCAGAGAGGGTCCCATACTTAGAAAATATCAGAAAAGAATCTGCTAGAAGGTAGAAGAATAGGGTGACATGGAAAGCTTCAATAATTAAAATAATTATTAATTCCGACTCGGTTTCGTTCTGGGCACATCTTTCCGAGAAAGCCTCTGTCCGTTCAGAATTCCTTCATTCGGAGGAAATTCACTCGGAAAGGTTTCATCCCATGACACACTCAGCTTTCCTTCCTCGGAAATGACCCATACGGAAATATCTCATTTAGACAGCTCACTCAGTTATATTTCTGCCTGAGTCAAACCTTCACTTGTGTCACTCGAAAGTCTTCCATATGAAAGGATCACTCAGAGTTTGAAGACAATCCTCTCTCGGAAATCTTTCCACTCGAAAGGATCACTCAGGGTTAAACTATTTCAAAGACGAACCCGAGTACAAACTCAGCAACTCTGACCGAACACAAATTGAATGAATTTACCACTCGGTCATTTACTTCCCTCGGAATTACTCACTCAGAATATACTCATTTGGAGTTAAAGTCTTTCTTTGTCCAGAAGTACTCTTCCTAGAAAGACTCACTCGGTATATTCCAATCAGTGTTACACCACATAATTATTAGAAATTTCTCACTCGATGATTTCCCACTTGGAACGTCTCACTCGGTGCCATCTCTCTCAGAGACACTTCACTCGGAAACTATAAAAATATCTCAACCTGAGAAGTACTTATTCAAATTCAAAACTTTTCTTTATTCAGAAGTACTTCTCTTGGAACAACCCATTTGGAAACGTTTCACTCGGAGACGTTTCACTCGGATTTTGCCTTATTCCAAAAGTGTCTCATTTGGACACAGTTTTCTTAACTCAGAAATAATTCTCTTAATAATGTTTCACTCGGAAACATCTTAACTTTACTTGGAAGTAGTTTTCTCGATTTTATTTCACTCGGAATAACTTATTTCAGACAGTATTCACTCAGAATTTCATTCAAAAATTCTCCATTAATCCTTAAATAAATTATTTTTCTAAGAATCATAAATTTTGGGATGTTACATTTCTCCCATCCTACAAAAATTTCGTCCTCAAAATTTAAATATAAAAATCATACATCAATGAAATAACTCGGGATATTGCTGCCTCATAGTGTTTTCACGTTCCCAAGTATGCATGATACACTGATCCTGCTGCCATACAACCTTGACCAACTGAACATTCTTGCTTCTTAATCGTTTTCACCGATCGGTCCACTATACCAGTGGGCTCGGCTATACTGGTCAGGTTTTCTCGGATTTCAACATCATCATCCGGCATTTCATGAGTAGGATCCGGCAAGTATTTTCTTAATTGAGAAACGTGAAATACACTATGTAGATTCAACAAATGAGAAGGCAACGCAATCTGATAAGCTACAGGTCCAACTCTCTTAATATTTCATACGGACCAATATACCTCGGGCTCAATTTCTTGCTTTTCAATGCTCTCCCAATGCCTTTGCTAGGAGAGACTTTCAGAAAGACTTTATCGCCGACCTAAAATTCAATCAGCTTCGTCCGCTTATCATAATAACTCTTTTGACGGTCCTGGGATACTTTCATTTTATCTTTGATCATTTGAATTTGCTCGGAGGTCTGCTGCACAATCTCTGGTCTTAACATTAAACTCTCACCCGATTCCGACCAGTAAAGAGGGGTTCGACATTTCCTGTCATATAAAGCTTCGTATGGAGCCATACCGATGCTACTGTGATAACTATTATCATAAGTAAATTCGACCAGTGGAAGGTATTGCTCCCAGCTACCACCATGCTCTAGCACACAGGACCTCAATAAGTCCTCTAAACTCTAGATAGTCCGCTCGGATTGCCCATCTGTCTAAGGATGATAGGCCAAACTCAATCGGAGCTTTGAACCTAACTCCTGATGCAGACTTCCCCAAAATCAGGAAGTAAACCTCGGATCTCTATCCGACACAATTGAAGATGGAACACCATGCAATCGGACTATCTCACTGATATACAACTGTGCTAGTCTCTACAAGGGGTAACTCATGTTGATCGGTAAGAAGTGTGCAGACTTTGTCAATCGGTCCACAATAACCCAAATAGCATCATGTCCACTCCGAGTTCTGGGTAATCCCATTACAAAATCCATAACAATAGCATCCCACTTCCACACAGGAATTTCCAAAGGTTGTAAACCACTGGACAGTTTTTGATGTTCAACTTTCGCTTTCTAACAAATTATACAGTGAGCCACGAAGTCAACTACATCTCTCTTCATTCCGGGCCACCAAAAATGCAGTTTCAAATCACGATACATTTTAGTAGTACCCGGATGAATACTCAGCATGCTCCTATATGCTTCATCGAGTACCGATCGTCGTAAATCACCCGAATTAGGTACATAAATCCGACCTTTCACTCGATAAGTGCCATCAGGACCCTTAGTTAAAAATAAGTCCTTGCCTTTAGCCTGAATTTCTTTTATCTCGGCTAAATAAGAATCCGACATTTGCTGTACATAAACAAGTTTCAAAAATTCATTGGCTATTTTCAATGTACCGAGAGTTACTTTCCGAGACAAAGTAACATCCACTTGCAGGTTCATATCCCGGAATTGTTCAAGTAACTCCATTTCTTTAACCATCATCATTGCCATGTGAATAGACTTCTGACTCAAGGCATCGGCTACAATATTTGCCTTTCCCGGGTGGTATTTCAAGTCGAAATCATAGTCTTTCAAAAATTCAATCCACCTTCTTTGCCTCATATTCAACTCTTTCTAGTCGAACAAATATTTCAGACTTTTATAGTCACTATACCCTTCGAACTTAGAGCCATAAAGATAATGCCTCCAAATTTTCAGTGCAAAGACCACAGCTGCCAATTCCAGATCATGGGTAGGGTAGTTTTGTTCGTGTGGTTGTAATTGACGTGAAGCATAAGCAATCACTCGGCCATTCTGCATCAACACACATCCTAGGCTGAGTCCGGATGCATCACAATAAACTACAAAGCTTTCCTGTAGATTCGGTAATGCCAATACAGGAGTAGAAGTCAACTTAGTCTTTAATTCTTGAAAACTCTGTTCGCACTCGGAAGACCACACAAAAGGAACATCCTTTCGGGTTAGCTTGGTCAATGGCAAGGTGATTTTGGAGAATCCCTCAATGAATCTCCGATAGTAACCAGCTAAACCCATAAAACTCCTGACCTCGGTGACCGACTTAGGTCTCTCCTAAGTCATCACAACTTCGATTTTTGAAGGATCTACCGAGACACCTTCACTGGAGATGACATGACCCAGGAATTGAATCTTGTTCATCCAGAATTCGCATTTAGACAATTTGGCAAACAATTGCTTCTCCTTCAACACTTGAAGTACCGATCGGAGATGCTCTTCATGTTCCTCATGAGACTTAGAATAAATCAATATATCATCAATAAATACCACTACAAACCGATCCAAGTAAGAATAAAAATGTTGTTCATATAGTTCATGAACACAGCCGGAGCATTAGTCACTCCGAATGGCATTACCACATATTCATAATGACCATACCGGGTCCTGAATGCCGTCTTAGGAATATCAGTAGCTTTTACTCGGATCTGGTGGTATCCCGATCGCAAGTCAATCTTGGAAAAGACCAATGCACCACGTAACTGATCAATTAAATCATCAATTCTAGGCAATGGGTATTTATTCTTGATTGTCAGCTTATTCAATTGGCAGTAATCAACACATAACCGCATGCTACCATCCTTTTTCTTGACGAGTAACACCGGAGCACCCCACGGTGATACACTCGGTCGAATAAATTATTTTTCTAGTAACTCATCAACTTGCTTCTTTAACTCGGCTAGCTCAATCGGAGACATTCTATAAGGGGCTCTGGAGACTGGCTCGGCTCCAGGAATCAGATCAATAGAGAATTCAATTTCTCTATCAGGAGGAACACCAGGTACATCCTCCAGGAACAACTCGGGAAAGTCACAAACAATAGGAATATCTTGAATCCTAGACTCACTCTTTCCATCAACCATACAAAATAGCATAAATAGCTAAGATATACCTTGAATTTCATAGTCATCGGCTTTCTGTTTAGGAAAAATCACTTGCCGATTCCGACAGTCAACTAGGACTCTATTGGCTGATAGCCAATCCATACCGAGAACAATGTCAAGACCTCTCAAAGGTAGACATATTAAATCAACAGTAAAATTCCTATCACCCAGAGTGAAGGATACATTCTCACACATCATGGAAGTCCACAATTTAGCATCGGTCGGATTAGATACATTTAATGGCCGATTCATAGTAACAATAGGTAATCTCGTACGTATCACACAATCATTGGAAATAAATGAGTGAGTTGCACCCGAGTCAAACACCACATCAAGAATAGTATTTTCGAGTAAACACTTACTCTGAACCAGATCGTTGGCTTGAGCAGCCTCCTCGGCAGTGATAGCATACACTCGGCCTGCAGCTGGTGAACTAGAAGTCCCAGCTCGGTCATTCCTCGGCACCACAGAATTGTTACCGAATCCACCATTGCCTCTACCTCCTCTATTACCGTTTCCACGGCCTCGTCCTCGGAAGCCTCCACGGTTTACACTGGGATTCGATTCAGTCAGTTGGAGAAGAGGACAGTTAGGATGAACGTGTCCTTTCTCGTTGCAGTGGTAGCAAATAACTTCTTCTTCTTTATTACAATTCTGAGCATAATGATTGCCACCACATCTAAAGCATTTAATATCCCTTGGACGACTCACCGATCGGCCACCAGAATTCATTCGGCCTCGGGATCTAGAAGATGATTCTCCTCTAACAGACTTCCCTTGCTTCTTAAAACTGATCGGTGGTAGCTTCGAAGAACTGTCCGACCTACTGCTCGATCCGGTTGAAGCTTTATCATCTTCCTCATATATTCGACATTTATTGACAAGGATCGGAAAGCTTCTAATCTCTTGGTGTCGGAAAGCCTTCTTAATTTTTGGGTTCAAACCACTCTTAAATTTGATGCATTTTGAGCCTTCAGTGCCCGACATCTGGAAAGGAGGATAAAATAAGCAAAGCTCCTCGAATTTCGCTGCATATTCTTCAACACTCATATTGCCTTGTCGGAGTTCCATGAATTCCAATTCCTTTTGGCTCCTGACAGTGTTTGGGAAATATTTTTCAAGGAAACATTCCTTGAAATTCTCCCAGTTTAGCTCAGTTCCCACAGCTACCAGTCGAGCTTTGGTCATTCTCCACCAGTTTTTAGCTTCTTTTCGAAGCATGAAAACAGCATACTCAACCTTTTATACCTCTGTGTACTACAGACTGCCAAAGATCCATTCCAGATTCTGGATCCAGGCATAAGCTTGGTCGGGCTAAAATCCTTCATGGAATTCAGTCGGTTTTCGCTTCAAGAAACAATCAATACTATGATTGTCACTTGGTTGAGGTTGATTCTGCCTTTCTAAAATGTCAGCAACACGCTGGAAGGCAGCAGCCATTGCATCCATACCATGAGGGTCCATTTTCTTATCCTGAAATAATCATCATACTTTAGTACCTCTCATGGATATGAAAGTAATTTATTTATAGTTGATTTCCTTAACTATATTACGTAACAACAACAATGATATGATTTCACTCAATTCATAGCATTTAGTAGCTTAACCTTGCCCTTGGACTTTTCAAGTCTGCTCTGATACCAAAATATAACGTTCTTATTTTTAAATCAAATTACAATAAACAAATAAATTTTTATTTTTTTTGCAAATAATTTAAATATCAAAATAGAATTTGAATTAAATAATAACACAGTCAGTTTTATAATAGTCGACCGACCTATTTAAATACACAAATAAATATAACAAGTCGGTATACAGGAGCTGACCAAGGCTTCTACAAAAATAACTATGTGCATTATGTACTGTACATGCTAATACATAATGCCCCAGTCGGTTGAGTGACTTCAAATGCCATCACTGTGTCCTACATCCACTGTAAAAATAACAACAGTAGGGGTGAGCATAAACATATCAAATAATAGTACTTGAATCGGATTAAAAGTCCAATTCATAACTATATATAAAACATAACCGAGTCATACAAACTCATCATAAAGCAGCATGTTATTCTCAATAACATATATATATATATATATATATATATATATATCAGTGCATACACATGCTCAATCAAATGGATCCATTATTAAGTCTTTTAATTTGTGTTGCAACACTGGCTCCCAGAGCCATAACTCAGCTCTCAGCTGATCTGACCGTTTTACTGGTACCAAACCGTTTGCACCCTCATGTGACACCATCACTCTCAGTGAAAACGTAGTGCCACAGGCTAAAACCCTGAGCCCCGCTCAAGAGGTTGCCTTGAGTCCCACCCAAGGTCTTTTATCTTCTGCCTTGAGTGCCACCCAAGGTCTTTCGTGGAAACCACATCATATTTCATATTCATTCATCATACAAGCATCTCATGAAAAATTCATGGAAACTATTCTCATCATCGGTCACACATATATACAATCATCACATCAATATCAATAATATGAATGGAAGATATGAATACATAAAATATGTTATTCAATCAGGGTCTTAATAACAATTTATACACACAACATACATACATCATAACAATATCACCGCACATCCATTCATAAACTATTCATTTGAAATGTAACGCTCCCCCTACCTGGAAATAAGAGTTCCAGTAACTTTTCAAGCTCTATTTAATCTTAACTTCACGAATTCCGATTGGAATTGTAGTACTGAATCAGTCCAAGCTTTCTCTCTTATGAAATTCAAGCTTTCACATAAAAGGGAAGAAAGGAAGATTAATTTCTTTTTCGTTTGATGGTTTCCAGTAAGGGTTGGAAGAAACAGATTATAGATGATGTTTTCACTTTCAAAAGTTTCTAAACTCATTCAATAGTAGAAGTTGGTATATATATCGTTCATGCAAAAGAGAGACGTGAAGGATAGAAAATTGTCTGCTACACGTATCTTCAAATGATAAGGAAGGAATAAGCATTTAATGAAAAGGGACAGCACATCAGAGAGGGTCCCATACTTAGAAAATATCAGAAAAGAATCTGCTAGAAGGTAGAAGAACAGAGTGACGTGGAAAGCTTCAATAATTAAAATAATTATTAATTCCGACTCAGTTTCGTTCTGGGCACATCTTTCCGAGAAAGCCTCTGTCCGTTCAGAATTCCTTCATTCGGAGGAAATTCACTCGGAAAGGTTTCATCCCATGAAACACTCAGCTTTCCTTCCTCAAAAATAACCCACACAGAAATATCTCATTCAGATAGCTCACTCAATTATATTTCTGCCTGAGTCAAACCTTCACCTACGTCACTCGGAAGTCTTCCATATGAAAGGATCACTCGGAGTTTAAAGACAATCCTCTCTCGGAAATCTTTCCACTCGAAAGGATCACTCAGGGTTGAAACTATTTCAAAGACGAACCTGAGTACAAACTCAGCAACTCTGACCGAACACAAATTGAATGAATTTACCATTGGCATCCCCAATATTTGTTCAAATTCTTCTATGGAGGGTGCCAGTTGAAAGTCTTGGAAAGTGAAACAGCGGAGAGGTGGGTCATAGAATTGTGCCAAAGCTGTGATGGCTTCTGTTTGGACGTCTACCTCCAAGAGTTTCAGGATCTTCCCATACTTCCTTGCGAAAGTCATCTTTTGTGTCAAGCTTAGTTTTTTCCCTAGTGCTTGTAAACTGTCAGTATTGACCTTTCTAGCCTTGAGGTGCAATAACTTCTTCAATTCAGTCACCCCTATATCACAATTACTATGTCCCATGTTAATTTCCATACTGTCTTAGAAATACTGACAAATTCGGAATCGTCCCCTGCGAATATCAAGACAAAGAATGGAATCAGTTATGCAAGCTCAAAAGTCGTAGGTTTTCCCAATCGTCATTGCCACTTCAACCAGAGGGAAATGAAGTATAATTTTTTGGATTTTTCCTTTGACGATTAGGAGAACCTATGACTTCAGACTCAGAGATACATGACAAAAAAGAGAGAGGATCATCTATTCACCCGAAGAATACTTGTGTGTTCCAAAAAATTTTCCAAGACTAAGTGAATCTTTGGATGATAGATAATCCCTTTTTAATAACAGGAAAGTGAAAATGACATAAGGTAAAGTAAAGTTTGCCCTTTCGTGGCCTAAGTCAGGTTTTGTTGAAGGTTTTCTCTGGACCTTAGGGCTTGTCTAAAAGTGACTCTTCACACCAGGTGGCTTATACTAGACTTCTAGAAGGTTACCAGAGCCAAGATCCTACCCATGACAGGGACGCAATAGTGGGGAACCACTAGGTGCGTATGTCACAAGAGGTCGAACTCTAGTTGGGGTTCTCACGATCACCGGATAGGAAGTACATCCTATACGATTCCGTATACCAACCCCTCCTAACTTAAGTTTCATTTGGGGCCCGGGTATAGGGCGCCACTCATAAGTGTGTGCGAGTAATTTGTGAGTGTAGTGTGTGAAAGGGCATTCAATACCTTTTTACCTTACACCATTCTGCACAGAGAACAAACACAGAACAAAATATACAAAGTCATCTATCCTAGGGTTCAATGATTGCAAAAAGTAACATAGTCCTCTACCCTAGGGTTCAACAATCATACAGAACATGGACAATAAAACGAATAACAAGATGCAAATAATAACAAACATTCACAACAATTAACGGAAAATAAAAAAACAAGGGGAAGAAATCCAAGCTAAACAAAGGCTATATAAAAAACGCGCTTTCAACCAAACTGGCCTGACTCTCTTAAGCGTCCCCAGTGGAGTCGCCATCTGTCGCAACCTGGATCGCGACGGCGCGGCGAGAAGAGAGGATGGGTGGAATGAAACAGGGAGTCGCCACCAACATTTTTATCCATAGGAAAAACATTGGAAAAAACTAGGTTCAGTAAAGCACTGGTTAAAAAAAATTGAGATTCAAGTTCGGGAGTCGGTTACGAGTAGGGAAGGTATTAGCATCCTACATCGCCTGTCAAAAATAGTACCAAGATTGAAAATGCGCAACATAAATAGCCTTACAAAAAATGGTTTATTTCTTCCCTTTCATTGTTGTATTTTTTATTTTAAAAACGATAGAATGGAGTGAGAGAACTGTACAAACATAGAATGTCGAAGCGAGGTCAATGGGACGTTTCATCCGAATTAAACTCGACTTCGATATGAGACAGAGAGGGGAAAAGAATGCTAATAAGGCGTCACGCCTAAATTATACATCCTCGAAATAAAAAAAGTAGGGATAGGAAAGAGATAAGCGGGACGTCTCGTCCTAAGTATCCCTCCCCTATGAATTATGGCGAGGCTTAAGCAAAAACTAGGGGAAACCAACAAGACGTCACGTCTAAATTGATTTTCACGGAAGTAACCAAAAAAAGACCATTTATGAAAGAAACGTGGAAGTAAGGAAATAAATCAGCAAAAAGAAATAAGAAAGATGGGCCCGACAGGAGTTAAAGTCCTGCTCCTACGTATTCTTGAATTATCAAGAAATCAGGGTTACGTAGTTCTGAGTGTTGTTCTTTTAGGAAAAGACTTGGGAGATGATGATGGATGTCACTGAGGTGGGGAACTCGTACAAGGCGAAGTTCTTCGCACGTGTACGAATCCTAAAGAGGTTGTGTAGACGGGAGTGCTCCCGTACGACACATTGTTTAAAAATGATTTGTTTCTTTTTATTGATTTTTATTTAGATTTGAAAGAAAACATAGGAAGCATTTATTTCTCTTTATTATATTTTACTATGGAACGAAAGGAAAAAGGTAGTAGAAGCTACAAAAGAGAAAGGGAAATAATAAATTCTGAAAATAGAGGAAAAATGAGTGAAAACCGAGTGGGAGAAGTGAAAAACCGAGTGAAAATGGCAAAAACCGAGTAAAAATAGCAGAAACTGAGTGATAAAGAGGAAAAAACCGAGTAAAATGGTAAAACCGAGTGATGAAAGCAGAAAACCGAGTGAGGACAAGGAAAAACCGAGTGAAAATGAGGAAACCGAGTGGAAATAGCAGAAACCGAGTGAGACAGTGAGCTTACCGAGTAAGAAGTGATTTACCGAGTGAGACAGTGAGAAGAGAGACGGTATTGGAGTTGAGTGGAGTGAAGAGATTGGATTTGGTGTACTTGAGGGGAGAGGACGGTGTTGTGAGAGGAATTGGGACGGTGTGTAGGTGAAGGGATGAGGAGGTCGGTTTTGGAGAGGACGGTTGGCTGGGCGGTGTTGGCTGAGAGGAATGAAGTGTTGGGCGGTGTTGTGTTGAGGGGAGAGGACGGCGTGGCTGTTGGAGACAACGGCTGGCTGATGAAGAGAGGAAGGAGGGTGCTGGATGCGTATCTGTGTGTGTAAGTCTCTGTAAGGTGTGTGTAAGGGCTGAAAGCTTCAGCTCCTTGCCTATTTATAGGCTGGTCTGAGTGGAAGGCCAGCTCAGGCTTCCACTTCCGAGTGGAATGCCAGCTCAGGCCTCCACTCAGAGTGAAGTGGGGGACAATGGCTGGGTGGGAATTTTTAATTCCCCCCACTTTCAACCCTGTTTGCCACTTGTCTGCCACCCCCAGGATTCCTGGATCCACTTGGGTGGTGGAATCCAAGTCAGCACGGTCTAACAAGGGGACCTGGTGGGAATCCGAGTGAGAATGGCAGAAATCCGAGTGAAAATATTGGGAATCCGAGTAAGAATGTTGAATGCCGAGTGTAAATGTTGGAAATCCGAGTGTAAATGACTCGGATCACCCTCTCAGTCAATTCTGAGTGGGAAAAGTGAAAAACCGACTAGGAAAATCATGTTGGTGTGGTGCAATTGGATTGAGTGGGCAATTAAAGAAATTAAGTCAGAACCGAGTGAAAACTGACTCGGATTCCAACTCCTCTCCCTAATCCAAGTGACCAATGACTCGGAACCGACTGAAATAGGTGAAGTGTGACTCGGAGATGAGAGAAAGATGACTCGGGAACGGGTAAAAAGTGGCTCGGTGAAGGTTTAAAGTATGGTGGAAATGGGGGCTCGGAATTGATTGGCCAAAAGGACTCGGGAAGGGTGAAAAGTTACTCGGAAATCGAGTGAAAAAGGGGCTCGGAACTGGGAAAAGGATGGCTCACTCGGGAATGGGGGAAAGTCACTCGGAACTTGAGTGAGAAAGGGGCTTAGAACTGGGAAAAGGATGGCTCACTCGGTGCTGACCGAAATGGCTCAGTATTGTGTGAAATGTGACTCGGATGTGCTCACACATCAATTCACTCGGATACATTCGCTCGAGAATCCTCTTCACAATGGTTTCACTCAGAAACTGGTGGAAACTTTACTCAGAATTGATTGAATAGTATTTTACTCAGGAACCAATTAAAAGGTGATTCAGAAATGATTGAATCAGTGTTTCACTCGGAATCACTTCAATCGGAGGCGTGCTACTCGGATCTTGTCTTTGCTTGGAATGTTCACTCGGAATGTCTTCAATAGTGACCCAAAAGTTAACTGCTTGAAGGTTTCACTCGGAACTGACCTTGTGAGCTCTTAATCCGAATGGAACTTGGTCACTTTCACTCGGATTTTCTTCAATCAGCATCCCTTTCACTCGGAATTGACATTCTTTGCAATCAGGGCTTGTAAACTGGCATACTCCACTCGGAATGCATCTGAAAGGGAATTATCCACTCGGATTTACATCTAATCTGAGTCATTTCACTTAGATTTGAATTCAACAGGTCATACTCCACTCGGATTGGTCCATTGTTGAGTCATTATTCGGATTTCCCACCCAACAGGTCATACTCCACTCGGACATGCCCAAAACTGAGTAGTTTCACTCGGATTTTCTCCATTCAGAGTAATGTCACTCGGATTTAACTCATTCTGAGTGATTTCACTCGGATTTGATCCAACAGGAGCATATTCCACTCGGATTTGACTTCAGCAGGGAGCATTTCATTCGGAAATGACTCATTCTGAGTGATTCCACTCGGATTTCATCAATTTTGAGTCATTCCACTCAGACTTCTCTTGAAAATGGGCATAATCCACTCGGATTGGCTTGGCAGGGAAGCTATCCACTCGGATTCAACTTCAACAGGGGAGCATTTCACTCGGATTTCATCAATTTTAAGTCATTCCACTCAGAAATGCTTCATTTTGACTCGGATTTGACCATTTTTGAGTTTTTTCACTTGGATTTATCCCCACCAGGGCTGTATTCCACTCGGAAATGCTTTAACCTGAGTCATCCTGTTCAGATGTGATCATTTTTAGTCATTCCAATCGGATTTGCCTCCCACAGGGCTGTATTTCACTTGGAAAAGCTTCATTCTGAGTTATTTTGCTCAGTTCTGATTATTTTGGAGCCATTCTTTTCGAATCTGACCATTCTGAATTAGAATTCAGTATAAAAAGATTCATTCCACTTGGACCGGACCAAAAGAGGTGTTCACAGTACTTATTCAAATTCAAAACTTTTCTTTATTCAGAAGTACTTCTCTCGGAACAACCCGTTCGGAAACGTTTCACTCGGATTTTGCCTTATTCCAAAAGTGTCTCATTCGGACACAGTTTTCTTAACTCAGAAATAATTCTCTTAATAATGTTTCACTCGGAAACATCTTAACTTTACTTGGAAGTAGTTTTCTCGGTTTTATTTCACTCGGAATAACTTATTTCAGACAGTATTCACTCGGAATTTCATTTGGAAATTCTCCATTAATCCTTAAATAAATTATTTTTCTAAGAATCATAAATTTTAGGATGTTACATTTTGTGGTTTTATCTTGTGTTAAAGTGTTTAATGAAAGTCAATAGTGAATAATAAAAAAAATTGAAATCCCTCAAGCCCGACAATCATACCTTTCAATAAGTAATAACGTCAAACTTGATATAGATAAAGTACAGGTCACACCATAGTTGGGTGTCTTTGTTTATGTTTAGTAAGACATGATTGGATAATTGGATTATCCAAATATAACTTATTAAGTTTTATTCAAATAGACATTTTTCAATTGGATTGGAATAGCCTAAAGGTATAAAAAGTCTAAAACGCGTTCTAATAAGCAACACTCATCAATGCTAGTTTTAGTAAAGTGTAGGTTCTACTAAAGCAGGGTGCTTTTATTGATATTAGTAAAGGATTATGGATAATTGGATTATCCAACCATTTGTTATTGAACCTATCTAGGTAATTTTAATCAAGAACCTAGAAGCGCTAATATTAAGTTTAAATGCCTTCTAACAAGTAACATTCGTCGAGACTAATGTCAATAAATAGTGGGCTTGCCAAAGTAGGGTGCTATCATTTATATTAGTAAGGCGCGATGAGATAATTGTAATATCCAAATTTTTTTTATTGGGCCTTCACTTAACTAAGTTTTTCAATTAGATTGAAAATAACTTAGAGGCGTAAGGATTAAGCTTAAATTCATAAGATGAATAAGGGTAAGGAGTTACCCACTTAATCATCCAAGAGTTGCATGAGATGCAATTGGAAATGTGTTTCCTACCTAAATAACCAAGGGTTGGGCAATCGGCCAATGCTGACTCAACACTAGGTCAGATATGGATATTGGCCTCCTAGAAAAATCTTCCAACGTGATTTTTCTGATTCAGTGAGAGTATTTATTTTGAATCAAAATAGTGGGAGACAACATATTTATTTAATGACCAAAAGTTCAATATGTTTTAAATAGAAGTGATAAATTTGCATATAATTTGTTTTAGAATAACCGTGATAAACCAAATATTATTTTTGTTGTAATTTGTCCTTTAGAAGGACACTTTATCTGGAAAAATGCCTAGATAGGTATCGAGACTTAAGAATTATCTTCAATAAAGAGGAAGCGGTAGTATGTCATGTTTGGCTTATTTCAATATCATCTATCATTGGG
Source organism: Clitoria ternatea (assembly GCA_037962975.1). Lineage (NCBI taxonomy): Eukaryota > Viridiplantae > Streptophyta > Magnoliopsida > Fabales > Fabaceae > Clitoria > Clitoria ternatea. The sequence goes on along the minus strand of CM075673.1, from coordinate 100,986,423 downwards.
TATTGAATACCCTATAGAGTCTGCATAAACTTTGAGCTGTAAAACGTAATATAAATATATGGAGATATACGATATGATTGTATACAAACTCTACTAAGGTCGAGTTGGTCTGGAATTCTAAAATGTGATCAAGAAAGGAAATTTTTTCAAGTTTTAGCCAAATAAGACATTGAAATAATTTTTCTAAAGAACTTGAAGGAGTTCAAAAGAAAGGGAAGTAAGACTTTCGTTACAAGTCATATTATAGAAATCAAGTTATTTTACTTCATTGACATTAGTATCAGTTACTAGTAGTAGATCTCATTTTGAAAGATCAAGAAAGTAGATCACTTGCTAAGGGTGAAGAAATTTGTGTAAAATTGAGCAAAAGTTGCTATAATAAGGATAAGATCTTTACCTATTGGGCTAGTTAGTGAACTAGACATTATGCATATTGTTTCTTGTTGGACAAGAAATGTTTTCTTTTATAAAATAACTTTATTTCTTCAAAACCCATCTATAACATAACTGTCAAAGTAGGTTAAAGTAGGTGATTTTGAACCTTACTTACATGGTATTGTCTCCTAAGGCAAATGAATGAGAAACACATTTCTAAATACCATTAATGTGGTTATCTAGACTCTTTCGATATTGGAGAGATAGTTAAGACCTTATTCATTGAAAAGTGAAAGATGAGTAATCTATTATCTAATACATGTCGATGTATATAGGCCTATTGGAATAATAACTAGATATGTTTTTCAATATTTTGACATACTAATTGAAAATTCAATAAGTATGGATTTATGTAACACAAGTTAGAAAGTCTTTGAAAAGTTTAAAAAATTCATAATAAAGTGAAAAACCAAATTGACAAGACAATTAAAGCTCTTGATTAGATCAAGATAGCAAATAATTTGAGTTATAAGTTTGATAACTATCTAATAGAGTGAGATATTACCTCTTAACTCATTCCTTATGGAATGCCATAATAATATCTCTACGAGGAAAAGTCAAACTTTGTTGGACACAGTTTGATTATTGATTATTATCAAACATCTTTAACTCTTTCAATGTTCCTTTATTGACAAAATTTCCACACTTAACCATGTTCCATCTTAGACTTTCTTAAAGAAACCATATATCATATGGACTAGGAAGAAACCTAACATGTCTTTAATAATGATTTGGAACTATGATGCTTCTATAGAGCATCAACCTCTCACAAGGTCAGATCCAAATTAGATAAATGTCTTCTGTGAGATACCCAAAGAAAGCTAAGGGTTATCATTTCTATAATCCATCTGAGAACAAAAGGCTTGTTTCTTAGAATGTTTCATTCTTGAATAAGAGTACATCTCTTAAATAATTAGTGGAAGGATAATAGAACTTAAAGAAATTCAAGTATCACAAAGCATTCAAAAGTCAAGGATGGACTTGGAGCAGAAATCACAAAGTGTTGTGACATTGTTAGCTCTGGTAGCATAAGACTTGCGTAAGATCAAATAGGATATGTCACCAAATCTGGAAAATGAGGATATCTTATGAATTAAGAAGAAGGCATATTACTAAATAACTAAGCTTCTTATGAAGAGGCCAATGCAAGTTTAGATTCTAAGATATGGCATAAGACCATGAGATTTAAAATGGGCTCCATGTACATTAACAAGGTATGAACCTTCATTGACACATCCAAAGGGTAAAACCTATAGGATGCAAGTGGTTTTCAAAAAGAAAACTAAACATGGATGGTAATAAAAGTACCTTTAAAAGTAAGATTAACAAAATTCAATTAGCTTAAAAACCATTTAGATCTGCTTGTTGTAGCAGTAAACCACCATTATGAGATATGGTAGATAGATGTCAAGATGGAAATCATCTTGAGGATGTGTATATGACACAACCTAAAGGCCTTTTATGCCTAAAACATTTACGAAGGTATGTGAATTGCAAATGTTCCATTTATGGACTAAAGCAGGCCTTTAGAAGCTAGAATCTTCATTAAAGAATGAAGATAAATCTTGTGACCATAAAAAGGTTAGTAACTGCATAATTATAGTTGTAGTAGTACATGTAGAAGACATGCTTCTTCTAGAACTAATATTCTCATTCTATAATCAAGAATATCCTTAAACACTTAAGAAGGACTAAGGATTTGATCTTGATAAATGGAAGATGAGCTTGTTGTAAAGGTTACATCGATGCCAATCTTTTGAGTAATTTAAATGACTTAAGATTGCAATCAATATATATATATATATGTTATCAAGATGATTGCGATGTATGCTTGAAAGGTTCAAAGCAAGAAATAGTCATTAGTTCTACTAATAAATCTAAGTATTTTGCTATATTAAATTACAAAAGAAGTCAATTTACATTTAATCATTCCAAATGTTTTGTACCCTATGAGTTTCCACTGTGATGACAATGGAACCATAGAATAATATAAGGAAATGGATTAATCCAAGCATACACTTACATAGTTCCATCTTTGGAAAATGTGAAAATATGCAATGTGCATACCAACAAAATTGTTGGGAACCTTCTAGTAAAACCGCCTGCATAGCAAAAGCATGAGGGCGCTGTAGACGTCATTGGGCATTAACCTTATCGGCTCTAAGGGCTAGTAGGAGATTGTTGGAAATATCCACTAAGAGCCTATATAAGATGCATCATTTTGAATAAGACATTTTTTGTTAAATAGTTTAATAACCTTTATTTATCCTTTGAGTAATAAGTCATATGAGAGTTATTCCTAAAATGTCCCTAGTCAATATTTACGTGGGGACATGTAAATACATTAAGACTAGTGTGTGAATATACTGATGATCTGATCTCACAGATCATGGATATAGATGATATCAAGTTTTCACACGGGTATACATTAAGAGTAATTATGTACTAGAACGACCCACTATCGCAACCTGGATCGCGACGGCGCGGCAAGGAAGAAAACTAGTATGAAACAGGGAGTCGCCACCAACGTTTTTATCCATAGGAAAAACATTGGAAAAAAACTAAGGTTCAGTGAAAGCACTGGTAGAAATTGTGAGATTCAAGTTCGGGAGTCGGTTACGAGTAGGGAATGTATTAGCACCCTACATCGCCTGTCAAAAACAGTACCAAGATTGAAAACGCGCAACATAAATAGCCTTATAAAAGATGTTTTATTTCTTCCCTTTTATTATTGTACTTTGCATAAAAACAGAAGGAAATGGAAGGAACAAACTAAACAAACATGGAGTGTAGGTCAACAGGGCATCGTGTCCAAGTTAACCTCGACTTTGGTATAAAACATAGAAAGGGAGGAATACTAACAAGACGTTGCGTCTAAATTAGTCATCCTTTAATCACATATGGGGTTAGAAATGGGAAGGGGATAAACGGGACGTCTCGTCCCAAGTATCTCGTTCCTTGTGGTGACGGCCTGCCCAAAATAGGGGAAAATCAGTAAGACGTCACGTCTAAATTGATTTTCATGGAATTTAATCAAGACACAGGGTCAAAGATGGGAAGGGGATAAGCGGGACGTCTCGTCCCAAGTATCCCGTTCCTTATGGGAAAATCAACAAGACGTCACGTCTAAATTGATTTTCATGGGCTTGATAAAAGGGCGGTTACAAAGGAAACATAAAGAAAATAAAATAGGAATGAAATGGGAAAGGTGGGGATAAAAAAAAGATGGGCCCGACAGGATTTAAAGTCCTGCTCCTACGTATTCTTGAGTTACCAAGAAATCAGGGTTACGTAGTTCTTTGGTGATGTTTTTTTTAGGAAGAGGCTAAAAGATTAATGGTGGATGATGTTTTTTTTGGCTAGTCTGAACGTGAAACACTTGTTTTTTTGTTATTTATTTATTACGAACCTAGGAAGGGGTAAAAAAGAAAAGAAAAGAAAATAACAGAAATTTATTTAAGTGGAAAAATGGAAAACCGAGTAAAAAATGGAAAAACCGAGTGAAAAAATAGAATACTGGGTGAAAAATTAAATACCAAGTGAAAAAGTGGAATACCGAGTGAAAAGTGAAATACCGAGTGAAAAGTGGAATACCGAGTGATGGAGTAACAGGGGGTCAGAAACTGACTGAAGGTGGAAGAGACCGACTGAGTGAGAAAGGGACTGACCGAGGGGGGAAGGCAGTGGGGGGTTGAGAGGAGTTTGAAGGTGTTTAGAGGGAAAGAGAAGGGTGCTAGACGGTGTGGGGAGCTGTTCGGTGTGGAGAGGTGAAGGACGGTGTTGGTGAGGAGAGGGAAGGGCGCTGGTGAGGAGAGGGAAGAGTGCTGGACAGTATGGAGAGGGGCAGAGTTTCTTCTCTCAAGAGCCTTAGAGTTCTCTCAATGAAAGCTTCAGGACCTCCAAAATTCAATCCTCAAAGACCCACCCCTTGAGCATCTTCAGATGGGGTACTTATAGGGAGTTGCCAAGTGCTTGGACAGCACATGCTTCCACTCAGAGTGGAGGCCAGCCTAGCCACTAACAGGAAGTGGGGGACAACGGCTGATAGGGATTTTTAATTTCCCCACTTCCGCCCCCTGTCTGCCACCTCCAGGATTCATGGATCCACTTGGATTGTGGAAATCCAAGTCATCATGGTGGGAATATGGAGAGCCTGGTGGAAATCCAAGAGAGGATGGTGGAAATCCGAGAGAGGATGACTCGGATTAGCCTCTCAGTCGGTATTCATCCAGAGTGGGACATAATCCGAGTGGAAAAGGTCTCTCTTGTACACAAGGCTGAGTGAAATCTTTGCTCGGTGTTGAGTTGAGGGGTCGGTTTTTAGGAGAAAACCGGTCGGTGTTAAGCGTGAAGACCCCTAATGCTAAATTTTCTCTCCACTTCGCTTAAGCGAGAGTTTCTCGCTTAAGCGAAAACACTCCAGTAGCTCACTGTCCATCTTTCGCTCAAGCGAGAATCTATTCCGCTTAAGCGAGAGTTTATTTCGCTTAAGCGTTTGTTGAAGGAAACTCATTTCGCTCAAGCGGAGAAAGGCTCGCTCAAGTGAGAAGTCCTTCTTAACTCGGATTTGCTCTGGAATTGAACCACTGTTTTACTCGGATATCTCTATGGAAATGAACCACTCGGAGAAACCTTGCTTGGGTTTGCTTAGTAGCGTCACGGTTTGAAGTATTCAATCAGAATTACTTCAATTAGAGGGTTTTGCTCGGTAGTGCTTCTGTTTGAAGCATCCATTCGGTCTTTCTACTTGATTCAGTCAGGAGCTTCTGGAAGTCCTTTTTTAATTGATTCAATCGGAACTTCAGAAATATTCTGCTCAGAATCAAATCACTCAGGAGTCGGGCTCGGAATGGTTTCAATCGGAACCTCCTAAAATGTCTCACCCGGTTTCTGGAAACGAACCATTCAAAAAGACTGGAAAGTAAAGGGTGCCTGAATAGGCAAATGGAAAGTGAAGGATGCCTGCATAGGCGAATGGAAAGTAAAGTGTGGGGTTGACCCTCGGTTGACAGGAAATGCAGAGATTGGGGGAGCTAACAGGACGTCTCGTCCGGATTAACTCACCTTTGGCAGGAAATTTAAAGGTTCGGGGTGGTGCCCCAGTTTGACATGACTGAAGGTTCTTGGGGAATTACTTCCTGAATGAAAAAGAGTGATCCTGGGGTGATGCCCTAGTTTGACATGATTTGAAGGAACCTTGGGGAACTACCCCTTGACTGGAACAGAAGAAATCTAGGGAGATGCCCCAATTTGACATGATTTGAAGGAACCTTGGGGAACTACCCCTTGACTGGAACAGAAGAAATCTGGGGAGATGCCCCAGTTTGACATGGTTTGAAGGAACCTTGGGGAACTACCCCTTGACTGGAATAGAAAAAATCTGGGGAGATGCCCCAGTTTGAGATGATTTGAAGGAACCTTGGGGAACTACCCTTTGACTAGAACAGAAAAAATCTGGGGAGATGCCCCAGTTTGACATGGTTTGAAGGAACCTTGGGGAACTACCCTTTGACTGGAACAGAAGAAATCTGGGAAGATGCCCTAGTTCGAGTTGTTTAGGAAGGATTTGGTGATTCGGGGTACTATTTCCTTGGATGAAGGAGAAGGAACCTGGGGTGATGCCCCAGTTTGAACTATCTGTCTCGAAACCTTGGGGAGCTGCCCCTTGAGTGAGAAGAAATGATCCTGGGGTGATGCCCCAGTTTGATTTGTTTGGGAAGTGTAGTTCCACTGGAGAAGGATTGATGGCTTGGGGCATTGCCCCTTGATTGGGAAGGGGGAATCTGGGGTCCACCTGGTATGTGTGGGTTCACTGAGAGAAATGTGTTGGGCCCTTTGGGGAGAGTTCTTCTAAGCCTGATTAGAAAATGTTCTTACTAGTGGGAGAAGATGATCTGAATTGTAGGCTCACTGGGGAGAGTTTGGTGATTCTACTGGGGGAAAGTTTTGCTGGAAACTATCCTTGGGCTTGGGAAGGAGATACGCTTGACTGTCAGAATGTATTAGGCAGAATCCTTGGAAGGGAGTTTGAAAAAGTGTCAGCTTTGGCAGTTGAGGAAAAGACTTCGAGAGGTGCCAACTTTGGCAATTTGGAAAGGATTCTGAAGAGTGTCAACTTTGGGGGTTGAAGAAGAGATTTTTTTGAAAAATGCCAATTTCGGCGATTTGGGGAAAAAATTCTGAGAAGTGCCAACTTTGGCGATTAAGGAGAAGACTTTGAGAGGTGCCAGCTTTGGCGATTTGAGGAAGGAGTTCTGAGAAGTGCCAACTTTGGCGATTAAGGAGAAGACTTTGAGAATTGCCAACTTTGGCGACTTGAGGAAGGAGTTCTGAGAAGTGCCAACTTTGGCGATTAAGGAGAAGACTTGAAAGATTCTAGTTTTGGCAGCTGCGGTTCCATTGAGGAAAAGGACTTGATTGAGGCGTCAATGCTTGACATGACTGTCCGTTGTAATAACCTGCAGAAAAAAGGGTAAGTAGTGCAAAGATACATTCAAAAACTGACATGACTGTCCGTTGTAATTTCAGGTTTTCAGCCTAGCGAGCTCTTCTCTTTCTTTATAATGTGTTCTTGTTCATTTTGGCTGTATCCCTTTCAGTAAAAGGTTGAAACTGATTACACTCCAGTTGAATCTGCCTAACCCTTTTCAAATTTAGTTTGATCCTTTGGGGAACTGATGTCACTTCAAATAGGAGAGTCTTCTCGTATGCCATGTACCCAAAGAAATATTGGTAAGTCTTTTTGGCATCGATGAGAGGGAATTACTTTGAGTTATCATTTTATTTTATTTTATTTTGTTTTTTTTGTTTTGTTTTGTTTTTTTTTTGTAAAGTCTCCCTTGATTGTATCTGTATTTATAGGCATCAGCAATTTGCCCCCATCTATGTTGATGACTATTGAATTTCCTTAAATGACTGGCCTACCACTTGTCCAATACGGGACTTGGCCATGTTGTCATTCCATAGATTCCTGCAAAATGCCTTCTGATAGGTTGCCCTTGTGATTCCTTAAATTGTTCTTGACTTAGGGGTATACCCATCTTGATCTTTTCTCCTCTCCATTTGACGATCTTAACCGCCTCTTAAAACCTCTTTTTAACCTCTTGTTCTAACAATCTTGTTAACTTGGGCGGTGGCTCACAGTCTTTTCCACCTTCTTCATTGGCATAGTCAGCCGGGTGATCGAAATCGTGAAGCGGGATCGTAATTTCATTAATCCCAAGAAGATTATTTTTGGATCTACAATTCAGTATGTTATGGCAAAAATAAAAAGAGGGAAAGGGAACAAGTAAATAAAGAAAATGAATCAAAGCAAGGATAATGGGATGAGAAAAAAAACTTTTCTTTTTTTTTAATACGCATTTATTGATTGAACGATAAAGCAAGTTTTTTCACCCTTATTACATGAAAAGTCCCAAAGCCTTAGGCATAGCCGAGGGATAAACAAGATATTTAAGGCAATGACAAATTACTTTGGTGAATCGTTTACAATCGTAAGGAGTTCGATAGCCTTCCAATTACCGAACTCTTGGCCCGGTGGGCAAGCAATCACCAAATTGGCATTATCATCAAAACCATCTTCAATATCGGCCACCACGGCATTAACTTCTGAACTTTCATGGTTAGGCAGGGGATTTATGGTCACGTTAGGGCTTCCTTCTTGAAAATTAATCCAGTCGGCTTTGATTAAATCTCTCACTTTATATTTCAAAGCTATGCAATTTTCTGTGGAATGCCCCGGTGCCCCAGCGTGGTAATCACAATGAGCGTTTGGGTCATACCCCCTTGGATAAGGAGGTTGCAATGGCCTCATGGGGGATGGAGCTACCAGACCTTTCTGAACAAGGATTGGAAAAAGTTCGGTATATGTTATAGGAATTGGATCAAACTGCACAGGGGTGCGCTCATTGTTGGGATTCCTTGTGTTCTGATTATGATCGGGTGGACGAGTCACTTGCTGTGGGTGATGGTATGGCATGGGTTGCGGCATTGGCGCTCTTACCATGGGCGGACGAAAATGAGGAGTATGAGCTGCCGGGCCATAAGTAGCAGCAGCCATATAAGGGTTGGGAGCTTGAATCATGGTAGGGGCGAATGGTCTCGGCGGAGCTGTCTTTTGATTAGAAGAGATGGAATTAGTTTTTCCATCCCTTCTCCCAGGCGCCGGCTTTCTTGTCATGCTTGCCCCAGATGGGCCCTGAGTGATCTTTCCCGTTCGTATTCCGCTCTCCACCCTTTCCCCAATAGTCACGATGTCGGAGAAGTTGGCTGAAACACTACCAATAATCTTGCCATAGAAAGGTGATGGGAGCGTGTCGATAAACATCACGACTATCTCTTTTTCCGACAATGGGGGGTCCACTTGCGCCGCTGTCTCTCTCCATCGTTGGGCATACTCCTTAAACGTTTCATTGTCCCTCTTCACCATGTTCTGTAACTGAACCCTGTTAGGTGCCATATCTATATTATACTTGTATTGCCTAAGAAAGGCATCTGCTAGGTCCTTCCAACAACGAATATGGTTCCGTTCAAGGTAAGCATACCATGTAAGAGCGGCCCCCGCCAGACTATCTTGGAAGCAGTAGATCAACAATTGGTCGTTAGAAGAATAAGATGCTACCTTTCGACAGTACATCGTGAGATGGTTCTTTGGACAAGTCATTCCCCGATACTTGTCAAAGTCTGGCATCTTGAATTTGGGCGGGAGGACAACATCTGTGACTAGGCATAGCTCAGGAGCATCTATCAGTCCAAAACCTCCGGCACCTTCCATCATTCTCAAACGCTCCTCTAAGATTTCTATTTTTTCCTTTTGGGGAGCTGCAACCGTGCTATGACCGGCTACCGGGTTCATCATGCAGGTTGTATCTTGGAGATTGGTCATATAGGGGGTTGCGTATCCGTATGGATAGCCGAGTGGCTGGTTGAAAGGAGGCAACGTATGGGACTGGTTCATTAGACCTGTATTCAGTGAGGGACCTTGGGGTTGGGCCATAGCTTGTACTGCATAAGTCGGCTGGATCATCTGGGCTCGTGTGTTTTGGGCTTGTGCATTGTAGGTTGGCTGGGCCACTAGGGCTTGTGTGTTTTGGGTTTTGGTAGGTTTGTGGGTTTGGTGGAGTGGTGGCATGTTTGGCTGGGTGGGGTATGAAGTGTGAGGATTCATCGCTTGCTGGTCGTGGGCGTCTTGCTAGTTAGCGAGCGGGGGATAGTACCCCGGTGGTAGACCATAAAGTGGAAAAGGTATTGGGTTGCCGTCAGGACCGACAAATGTATGCTGTTGCGCATAAGACTGACTGTAAGGTGGTTGGGCCTCTATGGCAGGGTTAGGTCTTCCGACATGAATGGTGAGAGGGGGTGTCGTTGTGTTAGGGAGTTGGGTTTTTGCTGGGTCAGCACCAAGGAGGGGTAGTGTGGTGGCAGGCTGTTGTTGGGCGTCCTCAATACCTGCAGAGGAGCCTTCTTCTGTGAGTTTCTTTTCTAAAAGTTTAGTTAACTCCGCCACTCACTCTTTCAACTGATCGAACTCGGTTCTAAAGTCTCCGTCAACAGCTTCTACCTCAGCCATGAGTTTCCTTTGGAGCCGGGTCTGGTAAGGATGCCTACCCGTGACGCCTGTGTCTCTTTTTAAAAAAAAAACAAAAATGTTAGGTGGAAATAGAAAGAAGGAGAATGTCGTGGGAAGCAATTACAGGCTTTGGCGAATATCCTTTGACTATTCCTTAGAACTTATCATTCAAAAGTACTAGGTATGGTAAACATGGAAATTAATATGGGATAATTGTGAAGATAGAAGAAATCTTTCATCCTGAGGCGGGAGCCTCAAGCTCAAACATTTTCTTCAGGCAGTTACAGCTCTCATTTCTTAAGTTCAATCCCATGTTAATTTCCATAGGTACTCAAAGGGTATTCGTTAAGTTCTGAATAGCCTTCCACGAAATGAGGATAAGGAAAAGAAATTAGTTGATGTCATGTTTTGGAATCGGTACTTCCCCATTGATTTAATGTAAAGCAAAATTTTTTTTGGGAAACAATGATTACCAAGGATCCAAGTCGCAATAGTCATAATTTTTCTAATCATCATCGACGCCCCCCGTTGGAGCGGAAATAAAGTTATATTTTTTGACAGTTAGGAAAATCTATGACTCAGGACTCAGAGGTACACGACCAAAAGAGGATTATCTATTCATCCGAAGAATACTGTGTGTTCCAAAACGAGTCATTATTTCAAAAACTCAGTAAATCTGTGGGTGGTAAATAATTCATTTTTTTGGATAAAAGGGAAAGCAAAACTGACGTAAGGTAAAGTAAAGTTTGCCCTTTTGTGGCCTAGGTAGGGTTTTGTTGAAAGTCTTTTCTAGGCACTATGGCTTGTCTAAAAGTGACTCTCCACATTGGGTGGTTTCCACTAGACATCTAGAAGGTCACCAGAGCCAAGATCCTAACCATGACAGGGACGCAAACAGTGGGGAATCCACTAGGTACGTATATCATGAGAGGTCGAACTCTGGTTGAGGTTCTCACGAACACCGGATAGGAAGTACATCCCATACGATTCCATTACCAACCTCTCCTAACTTAAGCTTCATTTGGGGCCTGGGTATAGGGCGCCACTCATAGGTGTGTGCAAGTAATTGTGAGTGTAGTGTGTGGAAAGGCAGTCCATACCTTTTACCTTACCCCATTCTACACAAAGAACAAACACAGAACAAATATACAAAGTCGTCTACCCTAGGGTTTAATGATTGCGGAAAAGTAACATGGTCTTCTACCCTAGGGTTCAACAAACATGCAAAACATAGACAACGAAACAAATAATAAGACACAATTAAAACAAGAACAAACATTCACAACAATCAACAGAAAATAAAACAAGGGGAAGAAATCCGAGATAACAAAGGCTATATAAAAAGAACATGCGCTTTCAATCAAACTGGCCTGACTCTCTTAAGTGTCCCCAGTGGAGTCGCCATCTGTCGCAACCTGGATCGTGACGGCGTGGCGAGGAAGAAAACTAGTATGAAACAGGGAGTCGCCACCAACGTTTTTATCCATAGGAAAAACATTGGAAAAAAACTAAGGTTCAGTGAAAGCACTGGTAAAAATTGTGAGATTCAAGTTCGGGAGTCGGTTACGAGTAGGGAAGGTATTAGCACCCTACATCGCCTGTCAAAAATAGTACCAAGATTGAAAATGCGCAACATAAATAGCCTTACAAAAGATGTTTTATTTCTTCCCTTTTATTGTTGTACTTTGCATAAATACAGAAGGAAATGAAAGGAACAAACTGAACAAACATGGAGTGTAGGTCAACAGGGCGTCGCGTCCAAGTTAACCTCGACTTTGGTATAAAACATAGAAAGGGAGGAATACTAACAAGACGTTGCGTCTAAATTAGTCATCCTTTAATCACATATGGGGTTAGAAACGAGAAGGGGATAAACGGGACGTCTCGTCCCAAGTATCTCGTTCCTTGTGGTGACGACCTGCCCAAAATAGGGGGAAATCAGTAAGACGTCACGTCTAAATTGATTTTCATGGAATTTAATCAAGACACAGGGTCAAAGATGGGAAGGGGATAAGCGGGACGTCTCGTCCCAAGTATCCCGTTCCTTATGGGAAAATCAACAAGACGTCACGTCTAAATTGATTTTCATGGGCTTGATAAAAGGGCGGTTACAAAGGAAACATAAAGAAAATAAAATAGGAATGAAATGGGAAAGGTGGGGATAAAAAAAAGATGGGCCCGACAGGATTTAAAGTCCTGCTCCTACGTATTCTTGAGTTACCAAGAAATCAGGGTTACGTAGTTCTTTGGTGATGTTTTTTTTAGGAAGAGGCTAAAAGATTACTAGTGGATGATGTTTTTTTTTGGCTAGTCCGAACGTGAAACACTTGTTTTTTTGTTATTTATTTATTACAAACCTAGGAAGGGGTAAAAAAGAAAAGAAAAGAAAATAACAGAAATTTATTTAAGTGGAAAAATGAAAAACCGAGTAAAAAATGGAAAAACCGAGTGAAAAAATAGAATACTGAGTGAAAAATTAAATACCGAGTGAAAAAGTGGAATACCGAGTGAAAAGTGGAATACCAAGTGAAAAGTGGAATACCGAGTGAAAAGTAGAATACCGAGTGATGGAGTAAGAGACTGCAGAGGGGGTCAGAAACTGACTGAAGGTGGAAGAGACCGACCGAGTGAGAAAGGGACTGACCGAGGGGGAAAGGCAGTGGGGGGTTGAGAGAAGTTTGAAGGTGTTTAAAGGGAAAGAGAAGGGTGTTGGACGGTATGGGGAGCTATTCGGTGTGGAGAGGTGAAGGACGGTGTTGGTGAGGAGAGGGAAGGGTGCTGGTGAGGAGAGGGAAGAGTGCTGGACAGTATGGAGAGGGGCAGAGTTTCTTCTCTCAAGAGCCTTAGAGTTCTCTCAATGAAAGCTTCAGGACCTCCAAAATTCAATCCTCAAAGACCCACCCCTTGAGCATCTTCAGATGGGGTACTTATAGGGAGTTGCCAAGTGCTTGGACAGCACATGCTTCCACTCAGAGTGGAGGCCAGCCTAGCCACTAACAGGAAGTGGGGGACAACGGCTGGTGGGGATTTTTAATTTCCCCACTTCCGCCCCCTGTCTGCCACCTCCAAGATTCATGGATCCACTTGGATTATGGAAATCCAAGTCATCATGGTGGGAATATGGAGAGCCTGGTGGAAATCCGAGAGAGGATGGTGGAAATCCGAGAGAGGATGACTCGGATTAGCCTCTCAGTCGGTATTCATCCAGAGTGGGACATAATCCGAGTGGAAAAGGTCTCTCTTGTACACAAGGCCAAGTGAAATCTTTGCTCGGTGTTGAGTTGAGGGGTCGGTTTTTAGGAGAAAATCGGTCGGTGTTAAGTGTGAAGACCCCTGATGCTAAATTTTCTCTCCACTTCGCTTGAGCGAGAGTTTCTCGCTTAAGCGAAAACACTCTAGTAGCTCACTCTTCATCTTTCGCTCAAGCGAGAATCTATTCCGCTTAAGCGAGAGTTTATTTCGCTTAAGCATTTGTTGAAGGAAACTCATTTTGCTCAAGCGGAGAAAGGCTCGCTCAAGCGAGAAGTCCTTCTTAACTCGGATTTGCTCTGGAATTGAACCACTGTTTTACTTGGATATCTCTATGGAAATGAACCACTCGGAGAAACCTTGCTCGGGTTTGCTTAGTAGCGTCACGGTTTGAAATTTTCAATCGGAATTACTTTAATTAGAGGGTTTTGCTCGGCAGTGCTTCTGTTTGAAGCATCCATTCGGTTTCTCTACTTGATTCAGTCAGGAGCTTCTGGAAGTCCTTTTTTTAATTGATTCAATCGGAACTTCAGAAATATTCTGCTCGGAATCAAATCACTCGGGAGTCAGGCTCGGAATGGTTTCAATCGGAACCTCCTAAAATGTCTCACCCGGCTTCTGGAAACGAACCATTCGGAAAGACCTGTGGGAGTCATTCAGTCGAATCTTTCTTCACTCCACCTAGACACATTCATTCGGAAACCCGACTGGCTTCTCACTTGAAATTGCCTTCGGTCGTCAATCATTCTATTCGGTTGTTTTCACTCGGGAATCGTCCTTAGGAATGGTTTCACTCGTCAATCAACAGTTCGGATGCATTCACTCGGAGTTGGTCTTATTTTCCAATCGGGATGGTTTCACTTGTCATCCATCCTTTGGATGCATTCACTCGGAACCGGCCCTATGGATGCATTCACTCAGAACTAACCCTATTCACTCGGATGTGTTCATTCGGAGTCAGTTTTGTTCTTACTCAGAACAGCTTCCGTCGGAGATTATTCACTCGGATATGCTTTCCTTGGAATCTCACTCGGGCTTAGTTTGAAACATTGAGAGAGTCTACCCATGGTGATTCGCTCGGAAATATCTCTGCCCAGAAAAAGCATTCATTCAAAGTCAGAGTCTTCACTCGGAGGTACTTCAGTCGGGAATTCAACACTCGGGTATATCTTCGCTTGAGAGGTATTTCCCTCATTCGGAAATGCTCTACTTGCAGACATCTCACTCGGAAATGATCATTCGGACATAAGGAAATCTTTACTCTGTTTGGAAGTAACCCTCTCGGAAGCAGTCCACTCGGAAACTGTCAATCGGAGACATCCCACTCGGAATGTCACTCGGTAACGGCTGACTCGGATATCTCACTCGGTAACAGCCATTTTTCACTCGGAAATAGACATTTTTCACTTGGAAATGCTTCAATCAGAGTCATCCTGCTTGGACTTGATTATTTTTGAGTCATTCTACTCGGATTTGACCATTCTGATTCAGAATTTAGTACAAAAGAAGATTCATTCCACTTGGACCGGACCAAAAGAGGTGTTCACACCCACCATAAGAACGTTACATGGATCGTTACATGAATGTCATAAACGATTCTCAATGTGATAATGGTATATGTAGTCCTTCGACCTGAAGTCACTGTGATTCCTACATAAGGAGTTTGTTGTTTTAATACAATCAAATGTCTTCTGTAACAAAAGGACTATAAAGATTGTTATTAGGCAATGAACAAATTATGTAGAGGGATATGAGTAATGTAGATAAGATTTGTCTCTCCTATATGACAGGAAATGCATGGTCATGCTAGAAAAAATAAATATTGGATATTTATTCAGATAAAGTCTACTCTGGTATCAAGTAAAATAAATTGGGTCATACAAGGATGACGCGACCATACCTTGGACCCAATTAGGATATCGTGACAAAAGGAAAAAACATATAAAATAATTATCACATATAGGTTATGTTGATAATAAATGATATTCAAACATAATGATGCATTGCTAGATGCTGCTCTTAATTTATATTAATAATAAAATAGTTTATTATTAATATGACCGAGTATTTTTACCTATAAGGTCACACACATAGAGTAAGCCCGTCAGAAAATAGTTCTTATTTTAGTTGGACTAAAATAAAGCTATCGAGCCTAAGTCATTTAGAATGAGTAAGGAGCCCCCTCTTTAAAGAGAGCAAATTAGGTCAAAACTAAGCCTATAAATAGAGCATAAGATGCTCATAGGTGGCTCACCAAAAAGAGACACAAAATACACAAAAGTTACAAAAGCTATACGCCGTCAAACTAGCATTTGGAAGGTGTAGCGTTTCTGGTGGGAGTACTCGTGTGGACTTCTAAAGGATGAGATTAGGACTGCTTCGATTTTCTTCAAGAGTAAATTTAATGTTTGTCTTATGCTTTGAAATATGAAATTTTGCAAGTCCAATGGGAATTCTTGTATTTTCGCTGCTTATGCACTAGGGATTCCCTAACAAATCCTCCAAAGTCTAAATAGTATGTATATACTAACCATTAGTCTGAGGATGATATGATGAGCTTAACCTTAATTATGTACCCAACTCTCTATGTAAACTTCCCCAGAATCTAGAAGTAAAGCGGGGATCATAATCAAATATAATACTAAAAGGAACACCATGTAATTGTACAATCTCCCTTACATATACCCATACAAGCTTCTCTAAAGACCATTTCATATTCACAACAAGAAAATAAGCACATTTGTCAATCGGTCTACAATAACCCAAATAGTATTACTTCTAGAATGGGTATGAGGTAACCTAGATACAAAATCCATCGATATGTTGTCCTATTTCCATACAGGGATATCAAGAGGATGTAATGTTCCAGAACGTTTCTGATGTTCAACTTTAGATTTCAAACATACAGCATGAAGCAACATAGTCAACCATTACTTTCTTTATTCTCCGCCACCAAAACTGCTTCCTCAAATCATTATACATCTTGGTCAATCTGGGATGAATACTCAAGGAACTCTTGTGAGCTTTAAACAGAATCTGATTTCTGAACTCACCATGAATATGTATAATAATGCGATCCTTAAACTGCCACAACCGATCAGAACCTCTACTCAAAGGTATCTATTTGCCCCTAGATTGGCCATCAATCAACTTCTTTATTTCATCATCTGTCTCTTGAGCCTTAGATAAAAATCTAAAAAAATCATTAGTGATTTTTAACATTCCAACCACCATCTAATCAGGGGTATGAATCATCACACCAAGATTCATATCATAAAAGTTTTCTAATAATTCATATTGTTTCAACATCAAAGAAGCCATGTGTATGGACTTCCTACTCAAGGCATCAACTACTACATTAGCCTTTCCTAGATGGTACTACAAATCAAAGTCAAAATATTCCATCCAGCGCCTCTGTCACATATTAAGCTTTTTTTGATCAAATAAATACTTCAAACTCTTATAGTCGTTGAATACAACAACCCGTGAATCATAAAGATAATGCCACCATATTTTCAGTGCAAATACTACAGATGCAAGCTCTAGATCATGTATTGGGTAATTTTGCTCGTGCAGTCTCAACAGTCAAGAAGCATAAGCAATGACCTTATTATCTTGTATCAACATACATCCTATCCCCGACTTTGAAGCATCACAATACACATTCAATTCATTTACCGCATCTGGCAGTGCAAGCACTGGTGTTATGGTCAATCGTTTTTTCAATTCATGGAAACTGTTCTCAAAAGCATCGTTACACACAAATAGGCAACCCTTCCTGGTCAATTTGGTTAGAGGGAGCGCAAGACATGAGTAACCCTCAATGAATTGGTGATAATATCTCACCAAACCCAAGAAACTTCTAATCTCAGTCATTAATTTTGGTCTCTCCCAAGCCAACACAACTTCTATTTTAGTGGGATCAATAGAAACATCCTTCTTCGAGATCACGTGCCTAGAAACTGGACACTCTCCAACCAAAATTCAAACTTTAATAACTTAACATACAACTGCTTCTTTCTCAACACTTGTAATATTGCTCAGAGGTGATAAGCATGTTCCTCTCAAGACTTAGAATATACCAATATATCAACAATGAATATGGCTAGGGCATTCGTAACCCCGAAAGGAATTACCATATATTCAAAATGCCCATACCTTATTCTGAAAGCTATCTTTGAATATCCTCAGACTTCATCCTAATTTAGTGATAGCCCGACCTTAAATCAATCTTAGAAAACACGGGTGTAATTCTCAACTAATTAAGCAAATCATCTATCTTATGTAATGGATGTTTATTTTTTATTGTTAGCTTATTCCGTTAACGATAATCAATAAATATCTATATCGTACCATCTTTCTTTTTCATCAATAAAATTAGAGCACCTCACGGTAAAGCGCTCAGTCTAATAAAGCCCTTATCTTGCAACTTTTCTACTTGTTTATTCACTTGTGCCAACTCTACAAGTGACATCTGGTATAGTGCCCTAGAAATCGGCTCGACACCCAGAACAAGATCAATAGAAAAATCAATTTCCATATTCGGAGGTAACTTAAGAATGTCCTCTGGAAACACATTAGGGAATTCACATACAATAGGAATCTTACAAGATTTAGAATCATGATTCCCCTCAGCTACAGATAAAAGAATAAACATTTCAAAGATGTCACTAACCACCATTTTTGAAACACATTTTTTTGGAAAGTTGATGGTCTTATGGAAGCAATCCACCATAACATGATTGACCGACAACCAATCCAAACCCAAGATAATATCTAGTTTCTACAGTGGAAGGCAAATAAGATTTACAATAAATGCCTTAGTTTCAATAACAATTGCTAATAGGAAAATTGAGGCGTCGAACACAATCCTCAACAATGAAAGAATCTATCGCCTCAGAATCATAAATTACATCATAATAGTTAATCCCAAATTGCATCGCGACGTGGACGACCCCTAAACCTGGATCGCATTGTCACGGCACAAATCATAGACGCAATTTAAAATTATCACGGGATAGAACAATCAAACATGTAAGTATGTAAAAACATTTAAAAAAACCAAAGAAATATAACTAAAAACACTTCAAATTCATAAGTGATAATTAAAAATCAATATCATTCAAATGGAAACATAATCTAACATGGTCTAAAACATTAAAAAAAAATTAAAACATTCTAAGTCCCTAAGGTAGTATTAAATATAAAGCTAAAAACATAACAAGATAAGAAACATAAGCTCTAAAGTGAACTAGGAAATCTGTAAATGATATTCATCATCTTCATCTCCTAGTTCCAACTCTTCTTCCCTTCTACTTGAGCTCTCATGATCACTTCTATATATTTCTTCCTCTTCAGAAGTCTCTTCATCATAAAGCTCGTCTTCCTTTTCTTCCTCATGCATAACATATTTCCTTTTCCCATTTTTCCTATGGCTTGAGGAAGGCCCAAATGCATCATTTGTGGTAGTTTGCTTATGCTTCCTCCCAGTGTAATGCAATGGTTATCCAACACTGGTAGTACGTGCCACTTGCCTCTTGATGCATTATCATCAAATAATGAAATTCTTGGCAAGCGCACCAATCGTTAAAAAGTAGTACTTTTGTATCGTTTCCATAGGGATTAAGGCAATTACCATAATCTAGGACTAATACTATATGAACCAAACAAAAACTTTGAACAATTCATGATATTTTTGTATTTCTGATTTAATGTTTTTATGATTTTTAATATGAAAAAGAAACACAACAATTAACATGCAACAATAAAAATGACAGGTAAACACAGAATTTAGAACAGGTTGGAATCAGCTTCAGCATTCAATTTCAATCAAATTCAAATGAATAAAGCATAAACTCTAATTAAAGTCATGTTTAGAATTCCACAGATAAATAATCCTTAATCCCTTAGGTGATTATTACTAGTTCGCTACATATAAACCTTAATTCCTTAGGTGTTTACAAGCACTAAAACCTAATATGAAATTAGAAATGAACCCTAATTAT
The DNA here is from genome assembly GCA_037962975.1 of Clitoria ternatea. Lineage (NCBI taxonomy): Eukaryota > Viridiplantae > Streptophyta > Magnoliopsida > Fabales > Fabaceae > Clitoria > Clitoria ternatea. The sequence goes on along the minus strand of CM075673.1, from coordinate 100,967,166 downwards.
TCACCTAATATCTTAAGCCTGAAGTAATTAGGTTGCAAGGAGTATACCAAAGCTCTCAGCCATGATTCCTTCTGGAGAGAAGCTCAAGATTGGTTTGAATATTTGAATTCAGAAATAAAGAACCACTACTTATAATGTTCTGACATGCTTTAACAAGAATTCAACTTCAATCACAGAGTTTGATCTCCATTGAAGCTTCAGTAATCCCAACCTTAGGGAATTAGCAACCCATGGAAGATGACAAGATGAAAATAGAGAATGAAGACATAGTGTAAAAACAGAGAGAATTTAGAGAGAGAAAATTTGTAGAGAGAGGGTGAAAATCTGAAAAATGAATTTGAGAATCTAAGTTGTGTGTTTTTTTACAAAACTAAAACTATATATAGCAACTAAATTAATAAATAACTACTAACTAAAAGAATTGCAAAATTACCCCTAAAAGACTTACAAATAGAAACCAAAACTTAAATTAACTAAAATACAAAGTAAGCAACTAACTTAAAGGTCTGTTCCAATTCCCCCGCAAATACACGTAAGTACGCTGCCTACCAGCGTAGGCATGCTGGCTCTCTGCCTGAATACAGTTCTAATTTCTCTTTTGTGCGTAGGTACGTTTTAGATGAGCATCAGTATTGTCGCGACCGGGGTCCCGGCGCGCGACGCGGACTGGTTAAAGACAAATAAAAGAAAATTGAAACGGTATTGAAATGAGGCTCTTGAGAAGCCTAAAGAAAATAAAGGGTTCAAGGAGTCGCCACTAATATTTATTAAGGAAAATATTAGGAAAACCTTTAAACAGCACTGGTTTTCTTTTTTTTAAAAAAATGAGACTCTGTTTAGTCCGGGAGTCGAATTACAGGAGGGGAAGGTATTAGCACCCCACACTGTCCGTAAAAAAAAATGGTTACCCAAATTGATCATGCATAATTTCAAAAATAATTATCAAGTATTTCATCCTTCATAAAACAATCATAAATAATATACACAATAAAAAAAATATATAAATATGAATAAAACAAAGATAATAATAAAATACATCTCTTAAGTTTGTTGTTTTTAGTTCTAAGAAAATAAATAAACAAATAATTAAAAGACAATAAAAATAAAAAAATAAAAAAAACAATAAGACGTCTTGTCTTACTTATTTTCTAGTAAAAAAAATTAATTTTTATTAAGAAATATAAAGTTCAAAACAAATAAATAAATAAAGATAAGAGGAAGAAAAAATAGAATTAAACATATCAACTGAAGATAAAGAAATATAATACACTTAATTAATTAAAATTGATAAGGAATATTATTTAATTATCTTTTAGAAAAGATAAGATTAATAAGATGTCTCATCTAAATTAATCTTATCTTAAATTTAAGAAAAAAAAATGAATAAATAAATAACACACTATTTATTAGTCTTGATTTTTTTTATTTTTTTTATTTTTTTATGAAAGTGATTTTTTTTTCCTTAATTATTAAAAGGTTACTAAGAGAAAATAATAGGAAATCATGACCATAATAAAAATGGATAATTATGTATATATATATATATATACATATTTATAAACTATTAAAATGGTCAAACGTAAATAAATAAATAGAAAGTGTAAAAAAATAAATAAATAAAAAAGGCAAAAAGATAAATAACTAAAAATAAAAGTACAGAGAATAAATAATAATAATAAAAAAATAAAGGTACAGAAAAATAAATAAAAGTTCAAAAAATAAAAATAAAAGTAAAAATAAAAATAAATAGACATAACAATAAATACATAAAAATAAAAGAGCAGAAAAATAAATACATAAAATAAAGGGGTAGAAAAATAAATAATAAAAAATAAAGGAGCAGAAAAGTAAATAACAAAAATAAAAGGGCAGAAAAGTAAATAATAAAAATAAAGGGACAGGAAAGTAAATACATGAAAACAAAAGGGGCAGAAATGTAAATAATAAAAATAAAGGGCAGAAAAGTAAATACATAAAAATAAAGGGGCAGAAAAGTAAATAATAAAAATAAAGGGCAGGAAAGTAAATAAATAAAAATAAAGGGCAGAAATGTAAATAACAAAAATAAAGGGGTAGAAAAGTAAATACATGAAAATAAAGGGTAGAAATGTAAATAACAAAAATAAAGGGGCAGAAAAGTAAATACATGAAAATAAATGGGCAGAAAAGTAAATAACAAAAATAAAGGGACGGGAAAGTAAATAAATAAAATAAAAGGGCATAAAAATAAATAAATAAAGATAAAAATGTAAAAAATAAAAAAATAAAAAAAACAAACTAATAATTGCAGAAATATAAAGTGTGGATAAATAAAGTGCAAAAAAATAAATTAACAATAATAAAAGTGCAGAAAAGTAAATAAAGATAAATAAAAGTGTAAAAAAAAGAAAGAAAGAAAAATAAAGGTACAAATAAATAAATAAAGATGGAGATGCATAAAAATAAATAAACAGATAAATAACTACAGAAAAATAAAATGCGGGAAAATAAAGTGCTTGAATATAAATAAAGAAAAATAAAAGTGCAGAAAAATAAATAACAATTAAATAAAGACGAATAAATAAATGTAAATAAACAACCTTGTATTAATAAAAAAAATACCTTGGTACAAGATCAATTACAGAGAAACTAGAACGGAAGTCAGGAAATCAATTCTGTGTAGATTTCCTTTGCTTTTGGCTTTGTTTGGACTCAATTTGAAGGTATTTGGACACCGGTTATAACACTTGGACAGTATTTTGGCTCACAAAAACTCACATACTAAGACAAACTAGAGTGGTGCACTCATTTTCCTAACTAGGATTACACAACATAATTTTTGAAAACCAAAACTTCTAAAAATTCTCACAAAAATTTAACACTCTTTCCCCTTTTTTCTTCTTCTTCCCCCAAAATGCCTCAATATCACCTTCTATTTATAGAAGAAAATTGGCATTAGATCCTCCATAAATGACATCATTTTTCTACTTTTTCAATTTGTCCAAATTTGATGTCAATTTCCCCAATTTTCTTCAATTATCCAACCAAACCGAGGCCCACCACTAAAACCACCGAAAACCTACGTGACTTTTTTTTTAATTCTGTTTTTTTAACTCTTTTTTTTGGACCCTTTTTTTTGGCCCATTTCATTTTTTTGATTTTTTTTGGCCCATTTTCCTCTTTTTTTTTAGATTTTTTTTGTCTTTTTTTAGGGCCCATTTTTTTTCTTTTTCTTTTTCTTTTCTTTTTTTTGGCCCTTTTTTTATTTGATTTTTATTTTATTATTATTATTTTTTATTTTCATTTTTATTTTTTTTATATTTTTTTATTTTGCCCTTTTATTTTTTATTTTATTTTTGATTTTTTTTCTTTTTTTGGCCTTTTATTTAAAAATACAAATGGAAACATAAATTATTTATTACATATATAGAAATAAATAAAGTATCCAATAAATATAAATTACTACCCACACTATAAGGAGTAAAAAGGTAGTCACAAAACATCGTCTTCCTTCCCTTATTCTTTCCTCTTGGCTTCGGCATCCATCAGCCATTGCTTGAGAGAAGTGAAGAGAATTGACGAAATAAGAGGTGTGGTAGGAAATGAAGAGGGATTGGGTATTTATAGAAATGGGGAAGGGTTACTATTCCAACGGTCACTACGTAATTTTTAATATTATTTTTTTAAAATATGATCCGGGGTGACAATCTGGACTGGACGAGGTTCTAAGCACTGTACCGCGTCACCAATGAAAACTGGTAAGTCATAACAGGGGTCTGAAATCATTGGTCAACTATGGACATTTCTCTTCACCTCGGTTAAATATTAAGCATTGGGGAATCTCCTGCAGGTTTACCTCCGGTGTGTCTTGAAGTTCAAGTACGGATTAACACATCAGTTTTAACTTGAAGAACCTCAGATTCCCACCGAACTGAGGTGTAAAATACCGTACTCCACTGAGGCTGTACGAGCTTAGAACTAATGAGGTAACACCGGTCATGAGACCGTGCTAGGACCCCGGTTAATGCAGTCAACATTGACTCCGGATTCTAGGACAAATAAACTCTTTTTTTTCTTTCTTTTTTTTCCTTTTTTTCTACTCTTTTTTTTTTCTACATATCTTAATATATATTTTGCCGGACAAAAATAGGTGTTCACAAGTATGTTTAGGCTTTGGGTTAAACCTGTTCCAATTAATCCCAGTGTAAATTATAGCGTAATTATGGACGTAGGTTCACTGGACTTCTGATTTGATGATTCTTGAAATTTCCACCCAGCATACCCTTACGCTTAGACAGCGTGGGTACACGTAAATTCCTAAAGCAAGCTACCTCCCTAGTGTAAGTTCAGCATAAGTGCGCTGAACCTTTGGATGAAAGATTGGTTCCTTGATCAAGCCAGCGTAAACACACTGGTGGTTAGTGTAGGCACGCTGACCCTTTGCCATGGCTTTTCAATTTAGCGTAAAAATGGGCGTGATGCTGGTGTGCTGACCCTGAGCTTCTGAAACCTAAAAATTATTATACAATGGCCTAGCATAGGTACAATGGCGTGCGCTTAGTACGATCAGATGCCTTTTTCTTCAAGAAACATCTTTTAATACTTATTTAATTATTTTAATAAATCACCATATAAATATTAAAATAATAAATAAATATAAAAATGTAAAATTATATAATTATTTAATAGTTACTTCTAAAATCAATAATTAATAATAAAACTTTTAATCAAATAAAATGAAAAATTGCCAAATAAATAAGCCTTTTCAAGACTTATCACCCCTATGTCAATCCATCATCCTCATCAAACACAAATTCTTACTCACCCTCATCTTTATCACCACCTAATTCTCCTAACAACCACTTATTAGTGGCGGTATCATCAACTTCATTTAGGAGAATCAGATCAATGGTGTTCATAGCCTTAAACCTCTCTTTTAAGGTTAGGTAGTACTTGATGAAAACCAAGTCACGCAACTTTTAATGCTAAAGACAACTTCTCTTCTTAGAATGAATCTATTTGATTTTAAAAACATGTTAGCCTGCTGCCACCACCAATCCAATTTGTACAAAATTAATAATCTAAAAAATCAATTAAGAGCTTATATACTCAAAAGTGCTCCAGTTTCGCTCACACCCAGAAGAGCTACAAGTTAAAGATAAAACTTTGACAATAATCTTCATCAACTTTAGAGTAAATGTCTCATTTAGCTTCCACCATTTAGCTACAATGCAATTAATTACATCAATTGTCATTGCTATTAAAAATAAAATAGATGATAATTAAATGAAGATAGAAACTCTTACTAGGGGCTAAAGTGGTCCTTTGTCTTATGGCCCCACCTTCACTAAAAAGTCCTTGAGAATATGGGAGAGCCTCTCAATGGTCTCTACCTCCTTATCGTTGTCAACACCAACAGGATCCTTAAAGAAAAATATAGGGTTAAGATAATACCCCACAACATGCAGTAGATGGTGCATCTGACAATCCCATCATTTATCAATGATGGCAAATATGTCTTTATATTTTATTTCATTTCCTTTGAAAGCAACTTGAATGTTTCCCTTAGCCCTGTCCATAGCCTCATAGATGTAACCCATTATGGGTTTCTTCTCATTATCTATTAATCGTAAAACTTGGATAATAGGTCCTATAGCCTTGAGGCTAAAAACCACATTCGCCCAAATGAAGCCATTAGAACGGTGTCCATTGCTTTCTTAGCCTTGGCATCTTTTTCTCCCTTGCTTTTTGACCAATCATCTAATATAAACATTTTACGAAGGTTGGTTTATTGGTTGTGCAACCTTTGTAAGGTCAAAAAGGTTATAGCAAACCTTGTCACTCCATGTCTTACCAACTCAGCTTCACCAGTTAAATTTCTCAACAAATTCAATGCAAAAAAGTGGTTGTAGATGTAACCAACCAGTTTTATTCCCCTTAGACATGCCCTTTTAATCTTTGGAAGTTTTCTAATGTTCTCTAATGTCAAATACAAACAATGAGCAACACATATAGTCCAAAATAAATGCCTCATCTTGTCCATCAATTTCTTACCTAAATTGTCACATGATGTCATTTAATTAATTAGAATTAAATCTTAAGTAATCAATCATAATTAAGTAACATTTAAAATAAAGATGAATAATGGCGTTATTACCGGCTGTAACATAATTGCTTCCATTGTCTGTTATCACTTGGATAACATTAGACTCTTCAATCTCCTCCATAAAGTTGTCCAACAACTCAAACACCTTATCCCCCATTTTCATGTAAGAAGAAGCATAAATGCTTTTGATGAACATAGACCCGGTAGGAGTATTGACCAAGAAATTGATGAGTGTCCTACCCTTTCTATCAGTCCAACCATTTGACATGATAAAGCATCATGTGTTTTCCCTCTAAACCTCATGATTCTTCATGAGTGCCTTGGTGTACTCCAAATCATACTCTCCAACTGCTACCAACATGTCCTTAAAGCTCTTAGTATGCATAATATTAAAAGCAATTCCATTTCTTATTAGAAATCGCTTTATATATTGTACTGTTCTTGCTCTTGCCTCATTGGTACAATGATCCTTCATGTTTATTTGTTTCATATTCTTCCCTGACTTTCTAGTTGTCTCTAGATCTCTCATTATCCATAAATCGAGTGGCCTTTTTGTATTCTTTGATTTCTTCAACAACGATATTGAAGCATGATTTGAAAAAGATGGAATCTGTTTTCCTTATTTCAAAGGCCGAATCTCTTGAATCTCTCTATCCTTCTCTTCCTCCTCTACATCTTCATTTAAGTATATTATTGTATCCGTAACCTTCTTGGCCACAAGTTCTCTCAACTTCTCTCTCACACTTTTAGAGGTCTTCAAACATTTACCGATGTTCCCCTTTGCACCCATTTAGTGCTTCTTTGCTCTAGTAATACCACCTTTAGTGGTCTTTCCATCAAAGTTACATGTGACCATTTCTTGTTGTTAGGTTCCTTTAAAGAGTTCCATTTCCAACCTGAATCAAGGTTAGTTCTGGTGTATTTGAAGAGTTAGACACATGATTAAGAGGTTGAGGTATCATCTGAATCTCCACCGATAGTTGCCATTGATGGAAAGGTGTTGTTAGAGGTAAATGGTAATAAAAATTAGGGAATAGAGGTTGTTGGGGCCTGCAGCAAGTAGTCAGACTCGTCATAGGGCAACAACAGTTGTTGGAGACTACAACAGGTGACTAGAGATGGAAATAAAGGTGAGGTTGCTCATCAGAGAAGGAAATAGAGGTGAGGTTATTTGTTGAAGATAGAAATAGGAGTGTGTGAGCTCGTCAGAGATGGAAATATGGATGGGGTACTCACCGGAAATAGAAATAGGGGTGAAGTACTGGCTAGAAACAAAAATAGGAGCAGAGTGCTCGTCAAAGATAGAAAAAGGGTGAGGGTGCTGGTTGGAGTCAAACAGGGGCAATGGTGCTCGTAGGAGATGAAAACCGGAGTTGAGGGTAATCGTTGGTGGTGTTTTGTGAAAGAGAAGAAAGTGAGACAAGGAGAAGATGAAGATGAAGAAGGTTTATTCAAAAAACCCTAAAATAAAAGAGAGGGAAAGGAAACTGACCATTTTACCCTTAGTGATAGCCAAAACAACGGAGTTTGGAGAGATAGAGTGAATCATGCTGTATTTTTCCATGATTTCACCGCAATCCATGACTCCACGATCGCGTTGTGTCAGTCGCAATTCCTCCAACGCCACAACAACTTCCACAAGAGAGGAGAAGCGGCTAGGTGTCGCGACGTGATGTCGCGCTGTGATCACGGCTACGATTCCGTGAATTAACTAATATGGATTACATTAAGTATATTGCTAAGAATAGAACACTTACTATGTACAAATTCATCATTCTTTGTCACCTCTATAGTGTCAAAGGCAAAAACATGTCCTGTAGCAACATTCTATGCACCCATGACTTGAACATTATCTCTCCTTTAATTTTGACGTCCGCGACTGTCGTTTCCTTGGTCACCCTTCTAAGCTTCACCACCATAGGCTACTGAAGTGTTAGCCCAGTTACCCTATGCACTCTGGGTCTATTTCTACAGACAATCAAGCTTAATATGCCCTTATTGCTTACACTGAAAACATATAGGTTAGCCCACATAACAATACTTGGCCAAATATTCTTCCTTGCCACAGTTAAAACATGCTCTACCACTAGAATAACCATTACTACAGCCCCGAGATGAAAAAGAATATGTGGAAGATGATCCACCACAGCTAGACTAAGTCTATCTCTTGAAATTTGGCCTATTGGCCTTCAACTATTGCTTATCTTTCCTTATAGACACCCTTTGTAACTACACTTCCTCTATAAACTATGCATTATTCACAAGCACTATGTAATCTTTGATCTCTAATGAAATAATAATTCTGCGGAGCTCTACTCGTAAACTAAATTCATATTTAACACATTTGTTACCCTCGGTACCCTTCAAAGAGAAAGGGTAATAAAAGTCACATAACTCATTAAACTTGGTCGTGCATTCAACCACTAACATTTTTCCTTGCTCAAGTTTAAGAAATTTCATTTCCTTTCTAATCTTGTAATTATCAGGAAAATATTTTTCCAAAAACCTCTTCTTGAAATTTACCCAATTTAGGGCCTTATTTACAACTTTCATTTGGACTTTAGTGCAAGTCCACTAAACCCTTGCTTCTTCTTTCAATTTGTATATAGCAAGCAATGCTTTTTGTTCATCAAAGCACTCAAAGTACTTAAAGATTTTCTCTATATCATGTATCCACATATATACCTTATCGTAATCATGCCCGCCTTTATACACGGGTGGTGACCGTTTCGAAAATCTATCAAGGGTAGGGCCAGATTCTACCCGCCCCATAAACTATAAGGATCTCGTGAAGAAATCATCATCAAGGTGAGAACTAGAGTCACCCACCATTCTACAATAACACCATTCACAGTCACTATTTGAAAAAATTCAATAGAATTCAAAAAATTGTCTCAATACAAGGACGCCATATTCGGCGGAGTACCAGTGAACACAATGCCAAGATTCTTGTAATATTTCCATTCAAGTAAAATATACAAACATCATATAATTATAAGAAATTTTTATCCAGAAGGGAACCGCACTGATACCACCTTATGACATCCCACCATATTTACTTAATTTAATTAAGGTTTTAACCTCAATTTAATAGGTTTTACTTTAAATAATATAACACACATCAAAAATTCAAACAATAACATGAAGTTTTTTAAAAAGTTTCAGGATGCATTTTTCTTGCACATCATTGAGTATTTTACATCTAACGGGAGCTATAAAACTTCAATCGAGGTGAATCTAATTGGCACACCTCTATAACTTAATTATCTATAAATGTTATATAGGGGTTGAAGGCCAATTATGCCCCTAAAATCTCCTAATTCATAAAAATGTAAAACTATTTTGCATATAATTCTCAACATGAAAACCTTATAGTATTTTATACATAACTTGACTACCATTATGTTGGGAATGTAAATATTTTAATTTCAATGAGTATTACTTATGCTCATATATATTATCTAATGTTGATGCTTTCATTGCTTTCTTAAGAAAAAGAATGTTAAATTTATACGTCAATGTGTACCATTCAATTATATTATGGAGTGATGCACATGAACAAATATAGTGTTAGACTTATTATAATGTTTTGTCTTACAGTATTTCCTTGATTTAAGATGTCGTACCTACTCTCATGAGCAACTGAATAAAGTGAAGAAAGATTGGGCTTGCCATATGATTCACAATATACTTAATTAGTTTCATTATAATAAGTAGCTTAATGACCATATTTTGGGAAGCAATAGAGAAACAAGCTGATATAAAATTCATTTCTTGTTCTTTGTATATATATATAACTTGATTGGCAATGTGTATGAGTTTGTGTGCTAAAAGCAATGTATATGTTTTCATCAGAAAGAGATTTTATTTAAATTGCGTTGACCAATGTGAAAGTTAATAATAATTAGGTATATTTAATTTTTTTATATTTAATTAATTAATCAACTAATTTTCAACTTGTAAATTAGATAATATTATCATGTAATTAACTTTTGAATTTGAATGTGCATAATTCATAGAAATTTGAATAAATAAAAAATATTTAAAAATAAAAAACTTTTCATAGCATGTATAATAACAAGGAAGTGCCATAAAAGAGTGACTTACAATAAAGTTTAGGACAACATTTAAAATTAAATAAAGAAATGTTATAAAAAGTATAATGTTATTACAACATTTGGGCATGAAATATTAAAATGTTGTACTAAACTAACTCAATAACAACATTTTAAAATAAAATACTCTAAATAGTATCACTCTATTATAGCATTTGTGCGTGCAAAAATAAACACTGTAAAAAAGTAAATCAATTACGGCATTTGTGTTAAAAAACACTTTAAATAGTATTATCCTATTATGGCGTTTTTGTGTTTTTTAAAACGTTGTAAATGTATATGTTTTATAGCATTTCCGCAAATGTTGTCAAACGTTTCCACCTATTACCACACACGAAACAATAACATTTAAAAATGTTGTGAAACGTAGTGATGCCATAAAAGATCATTTCTGGCGTAGTGAATAGCCCATTGGTGAATAAATCTTTTACATATGTTGTAAAAATATATAATTGTATTAAAAAATTATTAGGAGAATTAGTTAGCGACATGTGAGTATGATTTATGCTATGAATATATGATTTTTGAAATGCTTAAATGATGATTTATAATTTTAAATACATGAGCCTGTTGAAAATTGTTATGTAGCTTGTGAAATTATATGCTTAGAGTATGAAAGTGATGAATTATGATTTTATATAGAATTAATTACTTGTTAATGTGGAATAATGAGATAAAATGGTAATGATTATTAATTGAAAAATTTAGAATGTGATATGAAATGAGATAAAAGAAAAAAATATGTCTGGGTGGCTTAATTGTGGTCCCAGGATGATGGTCGTAGTGCAGGGGCAATATATTGTGAAGTTATCAAAGTTATATTGAGATATATTTGTCTATGTGCATAATTGTATGGTGTGGACGGTCAATCGGTATATTTTACCTCTCGTTTTGGCTCTAATGGTAAGTTGGGGAGTCAACCAGGTAGGGTTCACATTAGTCAGGAAGGACCACGAGTTAACGATCAATCCAATTTGGTATCCGGATACTAGGGATTCTTGATTATACTGATTGAGAGTAAGTGATGCATTAAATTGATTGTTATTCTGAATATCTGATGAACTTGAGTAATATTTTTGAGAATGTGGTATATGAAATTATATGTTTCGATAATTTTATTGAATTTTAATTATTTTCATTGATGATTAAGTATTTAGCAAAATAATTCAATGAATGGTGACAAGGTGGCAAACATAAACTAGTTTATGTTTTTCCTGTATTGTGAAATTATTTCCATTAACTTATTATTGTCAGTCACTCACACTTTTCAGAATTTAGTATTTTTATGATATTTGGTGTGTATATAAATATAATTTATGTTTGTGATGACCAATGGTTAATGATGATCAATATTTTGATATCTGATGAGTTGTGGAAGTGATGCTTAATATGTCTTTTATTGCCAATATAGTTGATAGATATAAATGAATATGTTTAGCAAGGTGATGTGCTTATTAAAGTTAACCTAGATTTATATGTGTGTGTGTGTGTGTGTATGTGTATGACTAGGAATTGTAAATATAATATATATTGTGAAACGACACTAAGCCAATGCATTGTTTAATTGTATGATTATAGGCAGGTTATTGTTGTTGTTGTGTGGGCCTTGAGCCATGATAAATTGCATTTGATAATGGTGTTTAGAAAATATGAGTTGTTGTTGATTAGATAAGCTAGGTACTAAATTAGTTATACATTAAAGCATTCATGATAGAATTTAGGTCTAACTAGTAAGCATAATTAGCAATGAGAAATTGATAAATGTAATTATTGAAAAATTATGTTGTAGAAGAAAAATGACTAATTAAGCCAACTAAATAGGTGATTTTGAGTTCTTTTGGTATTCAAAGTCCCCAAAATGCACCAATAGATCCTTAGGCATAAGTGAAACTTGTGTGTAGGTTGAAATTGCTAATTGAATGAGTTTTGATAAGGTTTTGGCATAGAAGTTGCATGAAATTGATAATAATGCATTTTTTTGCATAACTCTACGATCTGGAGGAATCTTTTAACATGGATTGTGATAGCAGGTCTCAAATAAGTCCTAGATAGTATCTGTAAAGTTTCATAGCATTAGGACGTCAAATGGGCAAGTTAGGGATTGCGGAAGTTAGTTTGAAGGCCAAAATCTGCATAAAAATTACATCTGTACTGATGGTAGTTGATTACAGGTCATGTAATCAATTACCTGCAAACAGAAATGAATTCCTACACAGGTTGCTCTCTGGTAATCAATCACAAGAAATGTTGTCATTAATTACCAACTTATTTTTAAAATTTCGTTTGATCTAAGTTGAATTAGCTCTTGTATCCTTCATGAAAATTGTAGGTAATTGAGTTATGAACATTTTCTAATTTGATTCACCTTAAAAGGAGGACTGTAGCTTAAGAGCTCAAATTTCTTGTATTTGATCATCTCATTTTTAGGTGATCTAATCTTGTGCTCATATTAGGATTATATAGATTTTCAATTTTTTAAAAATTTTTCTAGGATTAATTTTGTTTTTGTCCAGCACTATAGGAATTTTATATTCTGTGGCATATTGAAATTGCTGTTTGTGAATTTTGCCTTTCATGTATTGCATTGCGCGGAAATTTAATTGTTCATGCTGGTACCTTCCATTTCTTTAATATCCGCGGAAGCAAATGCATAAAGCAGTGATAAGCGATTGACGTCAAATTTTTGTCAAATTGTGCAATTGATTTGGGTTGTGGTCATTCGGGTCTAATTTTGAAACCTATCATCTTTCAGTTCAAGAAATGGTACGTGCCTATCTCTTTGTCCAGTTATTGTGCATGCCTATCTCTTGAAATTCATCTTTCGAAATCTTGGTCAATTTCGGTGCAAAGTCTTTTCGGTGTTAACATTACCAAGGCAATACGTGTTCAATTGGAAATCTTGGGTCATTTGCTTTTGATGTAATAATCCACGTAATTGGCAATTACTATTTCGGTATTGGCTTTGCCAAATTCTGTAAGTGCTGAATTGCAAATAATTGTTCAATTTGTTCTATTAGCTGCACGTGCAATTGTTGGTCAATTTGTAATATGCATTGACGTGCAGAAAATTTTGTGTTCCAATTGCGGTGCTGTCAATTCAAAATCTAAGTGGTCAATTTGCTTCGAAATTGTTTGTTCCTTTCAGTCTTGGCAATTAAATTGGTCAGCAGCTCATTTGTATAATTGGATCATTCTATTTCAGTCTCGACGTTTAATTCACGTCATTGTGCAATTGAAATTCTGTTGTGATCATTGGTCAATTCGAAATTCTGTGCTCGTTGAAATCGATTACCATTCGGCCTTAACTTTGACTATACCTGTTACAATCTTTAAAGCATAGTGTAAACAAATTTGTTGGGTCACTCTGTTTCGGTTTGACATTCCCATTTGCTGTACGTTCAATTCGAAAATAATTGGTTATTCGGTCTTGGAATAACAATCACTGTACACGCTGAATGTGAAAGTTTGTGGTCATTCAATTGTTGATTTTTTTTCTTTCCAATTGTTGTACGTGTTTAGCAAATTCTGGCACGCTGAATTGTGGAAACTTGGCCATACTGTTTTTGATTGGACCGTACCCAAAAGCAAAAAGAGTACATATAGTAAGCCCATAATAAATAAAAGAAACAGAATTTTTGCACTAAAAATTTTGTTTATACAAAAATTTTGCATTTGTTAAAAAAATAACTCTAAACTTTTAATGTAAAATGAAATTAAAAGTGAGAAAGAGAAATAATGCAGAGAGCAAGGAAGAAGGGAACTAAGCAAGTGTTTCTTACTTATTTTGCACACACATAATGAAGGTACATAACTCCCTTTTATAGGCATATTATGAATATCTATTTTGAATATAATATTCATAATACTCCCCTTTAGATGTTCATATTTTAGAATGTGCCTCGTTAAAACCTTACTAGGAAAAACCCAGTGGGATAAAAACCTAGTGAAGGAAAAAAAGTACAACATTCTTTACAAAGTATATCCATAAAATAATTAAATTACAAATATTTAATTCTTCCCCTCATCAGAACACTTATGTAAGCGTCGAAGACCAATCTTCTGTACTAGTTGCTCGAAGACTTTGGTTGGTAATGATTTTGTAAAGATATCTGCTAGATTCTCGCATGATCGGACTTGCTGGACATTTATTTCACCATTCTTTATAAGATCATGAGTAAAGAAAAATTTTGGTGAAATATGTTTTGTCCTATCTCCTTTAATATAGCCCTCCTTTAACTGAGAAATACAAGCTGCATTATCTTCACATAAGATTGTTGGTGGTAGTTTTCCAGCATACAGGCCACAAGTTTCTTGAATATGTTGAATCATAGACCTCAACCAAACACATTCTCGACTTGCTTCATGTAATGCTAGAATTTCAGCATGATTAGATGATGTTGCTGTGATCGTTTGCTTTATGGATCTCCATGAAATTGCTGTACCACCACATGTAAACAAATAACCTGTTTGTGATCGACCATTATAAGGATCAGACAAATACCCCGCATCTGCATAACCAATAAGGTTTGCCTTAGATACATAGGGAAAAATAAACTCATGTCCATTATACCTCTAAGGTAGCGGAATATGTGTTTAATCTCATTCCAATGCCTTTTCGTGGGTGAAGAACTATGTCTTGCTAACAGATTAACAGCAAATGATATATCAGGTCTTGTATGACTAGCAAGATACATTAGTGCACCAATTGCACTAAGATATGGTACTTCAGGACCAAGTAGTTCTTCATTTTTGTCTTGAGGTTGAAAAGGATCTTTGCTTACTTCAAGTGACCTTACAACCATTGAACTGCTCAATGGGTGTGATTTGTCCATATAAAACCTCTTTAGCACCTTTTTTGTATAAGTCTTTTGGTGCATCAAAATTCCTTCCTTTAAATATTCTAATTGTAATACGAGACAAAACTTTGTTTTTCCTAAGTCTTTCATCATGAATTCCTTTTTTAAGTAATTGACAGCCTTTGAGAACTCTTCTGGAGTTCCGATGATGTTTAAATCATCTACATAAATTGCAATTATAACAAACTCTTTTCCCAACCTTTTCATAAAAACACATGGACAAATCGGGTCATTTTTATACCCTTCTTTCAACAGATATTCACTGAGGCAATTATACCACATACGTCCAGATTGTTTCAGTCCGTAAAGAGATTTATTCAATTTAATTGAATAATTTTCTCGAGGATTTGTCTTGTATGCTTCAGGCAAATTAAATCCTTCAGGGAGTTTTATATAGATGTCATTTTCAAGTGAACCATATAAATATGCTGCAACAACATCCATAAGGTGTAAGTCAAGCATTTCACGGATTGCCAAACTTATTAAGTATCGAAAAGTAGTGGCATCCATCACTGGTGAATATGTTTCTTCGAAATCAATACCAGGTCTTTGTGAGAAACCTTGTGCAACAAGTCTTGCTTTATATCGCACAATTTCACCATTTTCATTTCTTTTTCTCATAAAAACCCATTTGTATCCAATCGGTTTTACACCTGCAGGTGTTTGGACTACAGGTCCAAAAACTTTTCGTTTTGCAAGCGAGTTTAACTCGTCTTTCATTGCATCTTTCCATTTTAGCCAATCATTTCTTTGTGCACATTCCTTAACAAATTTTGGCTCATGATCCTTATCATCATTTATAATATCAAGAGCTACTTTGAATAAAAAAATTTCATCAACATCGACTTCATGTCGATTCCATTGTATTCCATCCATGACATAATTTATAGAGATCTCTTTATTCTTGTCAATTTCAGGTACCTTGGTTTCTTTTGGATTTGAAACCTTGATTATGTCAGGAGACTCTACTGGAGTCTTTATATCCTCGATTCGACCATCCTCTTTATTTACTTTTCTTTTCCGAGGATTTTTATCTTTAGAACCAACAGGTCTGCCACGTTTTATTTTGGCTTCAGAATCATTTGCAAATTTAGATTGTCCTTCATGGATATCAATCTTTATTGGAGTATTAACAACTGGTATGTGTGACTTAGTAACTCTTTTTGGATCAACAAATGCATTAGGTAATTGGTTTGCTAAATTTTGTAAACTAATTATTTTCTGAACTTCTAGTTCAGATTGCTTTGTTCGAGGATCAAGATGTGATAGAGATATCTCATTCCAGCTAATCCTTTTATCCAACTGTTTATTTTCTCCCCCTAATGGTGGGAAAACAGATTCATCAAAATGACAATCAGCAAAACAAGCTGTAAATAAATCACCTGTTAAAGGTTCAAGATATTTTATTATGGATGGACTTTCATATCCAACATATATTCCCAACCTTCTTTGAGGTCCCATCTTAGTGCGTTGTGGAGGAGAGATAGGAACATATACCGCACTTCCAAAGATTCTTAGATGGGAAATATTTGGTTCTTTACCATGAACCAATTGTAAAGAGGAATATTCATGATTACTTGTAGGCCTGATGTAAATAAGTGCTGCCGCATGCAAGATTGCATGTCCCCAAGTTGAAATTGGGAGTTTTAATCTCATTAACAATGGTCTTGCTATCAATTTCAAACGTTTAATCAATGATTCAGCAAGTCCATTTTGTGTATGAACATGTGCTACAGGATGTTCAACATCAATTCTAATGGACATACAATAATCATTAAATGATTGAGATATGAATTCACCAGCGTTATCAAGGCGTATTTTCTTAATTAGATAATCAGGAAAATGAGCTCTTAAACGAATTAATTGAGCTAGTAATCTCGCAAACGCCTGGTTGTGAGTTGATAATAAGCAAACATGTGACCATCTAGTTGATGCATCAATTAAAACCATAAAATATCTAAATGGTCCACATGAAGGGTGTATTGTTTCACAAATATCACCTTATACGCTCTAAAAATGTGAGTGATTCATTCCCAATTTTTATTGGTGATGGCCTAATGATCAATTTTCCTTGAGAACAAGCAGCACATGAGAAATTCTTAGTTTGCATAATTTGTCTACTGGACAAACAATGACCATTTGAATTCTCAACTATTTTTCGCATCATAATTGATCCAGGATGGCCTAATCGTTCATGCCAGATAACAAAGTCATTCTTATTTGTAAACTTCTGGTTTACAATAACATTTGTTTCAACTGTACTAATATAAGTATAGTACAAACCGGAGGAAAATGAAGGCAATTTTTCCAATATACATTTCTTATCAGAAATTAACTTTGTGATGTAAAGATATTCATCTTTTCCTTCATTTGTGATCTCAATATGATATCCATTTCTGCGGATATCCTTAAAACTCAACAAATTTCTTTGAGACTTCTTAGAATATAATGCACATTCAATGTGCAATTTTGTTCCTCCAGGTAACAAAATACTGGCTCTACCGGAGCCTTCAATTTTGTTTTTCACATAGCCTTGGAGGAGAGGTATGTGTTTTTGATTCTTAATAGGTTTTCTTGGTAGCTTTGGAGTTCTTGAAGCATTATAATGGATTATTAAGTATTGTTTTGATGGATAAATGCATGTGGAACCCAACCCTAGGCTAGATGATCATTGGGAGTTATTATTGTTGTATTGATGATTTGAATGAGATATTGATAGCTTGAGGATGCTTGAAATGAGTTATTTGCATGATTAAAATTGAGGATTGATGGGTTAAGTGAAAACCTTAGGATTTAGAAAGACTTGTGAAATTTGGAATTTAATTGCTATAGGATTATTCTTGTATATAGAGATACATTTTTGAATGAGTAATAATAAATGTTGTTGTTGAAAAAAATTAAGAGGCCAAATAAAAATGTTAGTGTTATAAGTGTTGAAATTGATGGTAGTGTGTTTTAAGAGTAATGGCATGAATGAGATTGATATAAGGTGTTTGGGACATTGAAAACCCACTAAGGGTGTTGGGTAAGAGGTTTGAAGTGTGTTGGTAAATTAGATGTTGTGTCATAACCTTTCAAAAATAATAGATTTTGGGAAGGAATTCCTAAAACCTAATAAAATAAGGAAATGAAGCTTATAAACAATTATTACACGATGAGAATCATGTATATATATATTCGTTTGTATCACAAGAATTGAGAATAATGTTTGAAAGAGTAATTGATGTGGTCCTACAATTAATTGATGTAGGGTTCGATAATTCTTGTGAAGCGGGATCATTTAACCCGGAGGAATACTTCTCTTGAGGTAGGATTGGAGTATATTTTCTAAATGCATGATCAAATGTATATATTGATGCATATTTGCATGTTTGTCCCTGAATGAATATACTACCTCGTGTGTGATATGAATTGAGATTGACTCATATTGATGATTGAATGCTGGTTTGACATATTTGATGAGAATATGAATTTAGAGTATATTTGTTGACATGCTCTTTAATTTCCATGTGTGGGTTGACATTGAAATGAATCCTTGGCTAGTATAATCTTGAACCATATGAGTGATATGCCTTGGAGAATGTTATATATGATTGTGTCCGTAACTATAATGTTAAGTGTAAATTATACCCCTAAGTGAGAGGGTGAGAAATCCTTACGAAACTCAGGTTAGCATGTGCATTATTGCATTCATAGCATGTATGACATAGCATTCTATATGTGGTTGCGATCACAATGAAGGTCTTGCGGGACTATGAAAGGGAGTACCCTTGCATGGGGGAGACCAATATGAGAATAAATGAATGTGGTTGTGATCACAAGTGTATTGAATTGATAAAGGTTTTACGGGACTATGAAAAGGAGTACTCTTGCGTGGGGGGCAAATATTTGAATGATTATAAGTGGTTGCGATCACTTGATATATTGAAATGGTAAAGGTCTTACGGGATCTTATGAAAAATGGACCCTTGCGTGGGGGAAATATATTTGATTGATTATAAGTGGTTGCGATCACTTGATATATTGAGATGGTAAAGGTCTTGCGGGATCTTATGAAAAATGGACCCTAGTATGGGCGACATATATTTGATTGATTATAAGTGGTTGTGATCACTTGATGTATTGAGATAATAGAGGTCTTGTGAGATCTTGTGAAAAGCACCATTACGGGGGACAAATGCTTAAGCAACTATGCATGGTTGCAAATATTTGGTGAATCATGTGTGCTTGAGCTATGAGTAAATGTTTCAAATCGGATCTGTTACATATGCATTTTATAGTATGCCATATGCGTTAGCCATAGGAACATGACATTTGTGTTGGAGAAGATTAAGAAAGATAATACCCTATTGAGAGTGTTAATTGAGATATAAAACCCATTTTTTCACCAACTAATTATGTGTTGTTGTTGGTGTGACCTCTTTATACTACTTATGAATTGTGACAATAAGTATGGTGATATTGTGATTTGGAGACTTGATTCTGATTGGTAATGTCCTTGTCGATGGACTTGTTATGTATGAATATGTATGCTCAATTGAAGTTGATAAGATATGTGACATTATTTGATTGGACTCCATTGATAAAAGGATATGTTGAATTGTATTCATATACTTACATTATCACAATTTGACTGATTGTTCATCATTGAGAAAATATGCTCACTCTCCATGTTGTCTACTTTTTAGCTCTTGTGTTGTAGGGCATGACCATGGAGTAGAACTCTTCAAGAGATGAGGCATGGTGTGAAGGAAGAATTGGTAAAGATGACTTGACCAATATGTTTTTGAATTGATAGCTTTTGTACATCCTTTTTGAAAGTGTTTGTATATGGCATTATTTGTATAGTCATGTTATGATTAATGCCTTATGAGTATGATGATGATTGGATATGGATGATTTGATATCCTAGAATGGTAATTGATACATTAGGATCATTTAAAATGAGTCTGTGATCATTTTGTATCACTAATGTAATGTATGATGATGCTTGACATTGAATTTGTTAGCCATTTTGATAGAATTAATGCTTTTGTTGATGATGATCCATGGTTGGATGAATTCTTAAAGTATAAGATTATGATTATAAGGTTATACATGAATTAAAAGTATATTTGATGATGTAATGATGCTTGGAGTTAGTATAATAAGGGCCTAGTGGATTGATGATATGTTATTCTATGTCTTGTGCCATAATGTAAGTGATCCTTGTTAATTTTATGCATAGAAAGGTCTAAGCATTGATTGATCTAAGGTCCCAAGGCATAGTATGACCTGATTCATTTTATGAATCGATTCATAAGTCCTCTTGAATCAATTCATAGGCTACTGGTTACGTATGAATCGATTCATAACTTAACTTGAATCGATTCATAGCCTACTGGTTTCAATGAAGGTGATTTCTAGGTTCATGAATCGATTCATACAGCTCCTTGAATTGATTACCAACTTACTGCCTGGTTGAACTTGTTTCCTTATTTGCATGAATCGATTCACAAAGGTCTTTGAGTCGATTCATAGGCTCCTGTTTTGTTGTCCTGGACTCTTTTCATGCATGAATCAATTCATGGCTTTTCTTGAATCGATCCATAGCTTGCTATTTACCAATCTTCCATAAGTTTGATGCCTGCTTGAAGTGTGTTGAGTCATGGCTTGTTCCTTTGCTTCTCATGCATATTTTCTTGGATTTTCTTCAAGTAAAGAGTTGTTGCATTGTTGATGACGATATTTGTCATGTTCCTCTTGATCTTGGATTAACTTACATGTTTCGTAAACACTTGTATAATGACCACGTGACTGATTGTCCTAAGTAGACGTTTGTATAAATGACATACCTTTTCATATCTTCATATATGTGATAGGTCTTTAAAAAGGTCTGAGGTTAATTATTGAAGTTTTTAATTGTGGTGTTCTTCATCCGACAATTATTTAAATCATGAAAAATTTATCATCACTTTTAATATCTTTAATATTATTTACCGATTAAGGGCGCCACAGATTGGACTATACCAAGATGAAGGTTTAGAGGTTTGCAAACATTGGGAAAAATCTAGGTGGAAGATGAATGACAATGGAGGAGATAACATGACTAAGGGTACAAAGAAGCTACTAGTAAAGGTTCTGCGATACTTTCCAATGAAGCCAAGGCTACAAAGGTTATTCATGTGTTCCAAAATAGCGACATCCATGAAATGGCATTCATTGGGAAATAATCTAGATGGGTTGTTGAGGCATCCAAGGGATGGTCAAGCTTGGAAGAATTTTGATCAAATTCACCCAGAGTTTGCTTTAGAATCACAAAATGTTCCCCTTGGCTTAGTTACTGATGGTTTCAATCCTTATGGAACCATAAGTAATAGTTATAGCATATGGCCGATGATTCTGATTCCATATAACCACCCTTCTTGGGAATGTATGAAACAAACTTCTATGATCATTTCCACAATTATCCCAGGAAAACAAATGCCCGAATAAAAAATAGATGTGTTTTTACAACCTTTAATCAAGGAGTTAAATGAGCTATGGAGTGAAGGTGTGGAAACTTATGATTCTTCATCAAATGAAATATTTAGAATGTGAGCAGCTCTTTTGTGGACAATTAGTGACTTCCTTAGGCTAGGTATTTTATCTGGGTGGAATACTTATTCTGGCTATGCTTGCCTAACTTGTAATTTTGATGCAAGTCCTTTTTGATTAACATATAACAGAAAATGGTGTTTTATGGGTCATCGACGATTTTTAGAGATGGGCCATAAATTTAGGTTGATGAAGAAGTGTAACACCCTCGGTTAATTAAGATAATACCTTCCACTGAATTACCTTGGTTAACTAAGAGTTTACTAAGTTTTAGAAAATGTGGAATTCTTTTTTGTACAAGACAACAATGGTGGAGCAAAAGCATCATCATATATATACAAACATAGCCATGTCATGTATACAGAAGTGGTCTCAACATATCCATACAACTGAAAGTAAGAGGGGCGTGCAGGCACCCATACAAAATACATAAGCATATAAACAGATAATATAACCCTAAAGCTAAGTGTCTCCTCTCATGAACTCATCATCTGACCAGGGTGACTTTGGGGGATCTGGATTGGCTGCTAGCTGCGTCAAGTCTAAAGGGTGGGATGACTCGGTGGGAATCGTGCTTGATGAAGGTAGATCGCTGACTTTCCTGACTAACTCGTACCTCCTACTGCTCTGGATCCTAGATGCCTCCGCCAAGGGAGCCTAGGCCTCTGAAGACATAGCTAGGTAGTCCTCGATCTCACTATGCGTGTAGCTCCTGAAGATATGCCTGAGGAAGACTCAAGACTAGTCCCACTGGCGCCTCATGAGCTATCTCTCCATTAATGACATCACCAGTACTCCCTGACATACTAAGACGTCCTTGAATCCCTCTGGCTTGTCAACTATGAGGGGCACTACTGGTAGGGGCCACTGAGGGAAAACTAGAAGGACAAATGGATCCTCAGCCATCAAGTCCACTGGTACATCGAGTTGGAATTCCTCAGGGTCCTTCTCCTCGTCATCCTCAACTGGCAATGAAACATACTCAGGAGTCGGCTCCCTTTGACTCCTGTCTCAACTAGACCTGGTGCTACCGGTAAGTGGCTAGGACTCGTCTGGTCCTTTCTAGCAAGACATTCCTCGTCTGATAAGTATGCTAGAGGGGGTATAACATCCTTAATTTTTAAATTAATTTTCAATAAATCAAGTAAATTTTTCGCAAATAATTTAAATTTCCAAACAAAGATCGGGTTCAGCCATTAAAATATCGACTTTGCATCAATCCGACCGACCCATTGGAGTGCAATTTAAATATAAATAGATTTCTCATAAATAATTTCATAATTAAAATGAAACCTGTATTAATAATATCACTGTCACTTTACAAAAGCCGACCGGCCATTTCATAATACAAAAATATATCACTCAGTAATCAGTATATCACTCGGTAAATATAAGAGCCGGCCAAGGCTTCTACTCAATTTACTATGTACACTATGTATTGTGCATACTAATACATAATGCTCCAGTCGGTTGAGTGACTTCAAGTGCCATCACTGTGTCCTCTATCCACTGCAAAAATAATGAGTAAGGGGTGAGCATAAACATATCAAATAATAGTTATTGAATTGGATTAAAGGTCCAATCCATAACTATGCACAAACTGAGTCATATAACACAATATGAACAGCATTTTCTATCAATAATCAGAGCGTACACACAAAATTAGTGCATACATATGCTCATGTAATTGGATCCATTAAGACTGTTAGTTTTGTGTTGCAACACTGGCTCCCCGAGCCATAGTTTAGCACTCGGCTGATTTGGCTGTTTTACAGGTACCAAACCGCTCTACGCCCATAATGTAACACCGAGTACCACTCCCAGAGTGATAGCGGTCCTCTACTCAGTGTTACGGGCCAAACCCCGAGCCCTGCTCAAGAGGTTGTCTTGAGTCCCACCCAAGGTCTTTTGTGAAAGTCATAACATATCTTACACTCATACATTTCACGCATATACTCATCATGAATCTCATATCACTGTCGGTATTAATATCGGAAATGTGAATGGTATATATATATATATATAAAAACATAAAGCATCATATAAGCGGGGTATCAAAGCACATAACACACATATACAACATAATAATATCACCCCATATCCATTCATAAACTATCTATTTGAAATGGAATGCTCCCCCTACCTGGAATAAAGAGTTTCTGCAGCTCCTAAAGTTATATTCCAATTCACAGCTTATAAATTCCGACTGGAATTACAGTTTCAGAAACTTTAAATGTTCACACGAAAGAGAAGAAAAGAAGATTTACTTGTTCTTCATAAATAGCTTTTTAGCAAGAGTTTGAAGAGAAAGATTATGGATGATGTTTTTCACTTTTCAAAAGTCTTTAATTGATCTAACAGTAGTTGATATTTATATTGTCCATGTAAAAGAGACGTGAACAATAAAAAGATCTTTGCTGTACTTTTCTGCAGATGATGAATAAGGAGTGAGCATTTAATGAAAAGGGACAGCACATAAGAAAGGGTCCCATACTTAGAAAATATCTTGAAAAGTGAAGCTGCTAGAAAGTAGGAGAACAGATTGACGTGGAAAGCATCCATAATTAAAATAGGGTAAATTTAATTCTGGAGAAAACTCGCTTAGGCAACATCAGCATAGAGCGCTTGAGCGACCCCCAAATTCCTTAAGCGAGAAATCTTTAAGCATCAGACTTGATCCTCGCTTGAGCGAACCACTCTCGCTTGAGCGAGAATTACCCAATAACCAATTTCCCATGCTTTCTCTCGAGCGAGACTCCCTCCTACTAACTACTTGTTCGAGCGAGAATTATCCAGTAATGAATTCTACTGGCATTCGCTTGAGCGAGGCACCTACTCGCTTAGGCGAAATCCAACCAGAGGCTGTCCTTTGATTCTGCACTCGCCCGCTCGGCAAGGCTTCCCAGCACTCGGGTTTTCACTCGGTAGTCCAATCAAAACCGACTCATCTCGCTCGGTTATACCTCTTTCCAAGTCAAAGTCTTATTTCTTTCATTATTCGAAAATTTCTCCACTGTAAGGTTACTCGGAGTTCGGAGTCCATTTCCTTTCTCGGAAATCATTCCTCTTGAAAGGATTAATCGGAAATCTCCTCGTGATTACTTACTCAGAAAACTTAATCAGTCAGAGTTGAAGTCTTTGTCCAGAAGCACTCTTTCTGGAAAGACTTACTCGGAATGTATCACTCAGAATTGAAGTCAAATCTCTCTCTTGGAAATCTTTCCATTCAGAATAGTCTCACTCGGTATCATTCTACTCGAAAATATCGTACTCGAAGACATTTCACTTGAAAAGTCTCAATTCAGAGATACTCCACTCGGAACCGTTTCACTCAGATTTCCTTATTCGAAAGTGTCTCATTTGGACACTATTTCCTTAACTTAGAAATAATTTGCTTAATGATGCTTCACTAGGAAACATCTTAATTCCATTTAGAAATAGCTTCCTCGGTCTTACTTTACTCGGTATCGCACCATATTCACTCGGAATATCATATTTCAAACAACATTCACTCAGAATTTCATTTAGAATTTCTACATTAATCCTTAATGAATGAATTTTCTAAATATTACAAAATTTGGGATGTTACAGCGGGGATCTGAAAAAATAGTTGTAAGGGTGAGCTTCCACCTCCACAACAATCAGGGGGTGTCGTACTGACACACTTCCCACATATCACAAACAATCCAAGATCGGAGCCTCGCACTCTCTTTAGGGTTCCTAGTGAGTTCCATTCTAAGTTATCTCACTCTTTCTCATCTCGACTAATCGTTCCCATTCCTTACTACTCTCAAAATCATCAACACCCATAGAATCATAAACAAGTAATAATAAAGGGGTCATAATTCCCCACAATAGCGATACAATGCATGTATCTCATTTTTGTGGTTTAGATGTTCATTAATAAGCATGATGCATGTGGGCCCGTATCTCCTCATCAATCACAACATAGTACACGTCACCATCCCGCCTTATCCTCCTTCCCAAGCTAGAATGACTGGAGCTCACCTCGTTCTGTTTTCATAAAAGGGGTAAGGACACGCAGTCCCATCAATACTAGATCCAATTCACATCTTATCAGAATGACACTACACGACCATGGTAACCTACGTCCGGAGTTGAAGAATACTAGAGTTACCAAGCTGTCCGGCCTCGGGCACAAATCCGAGCCATTGGAGGTCTGCTCCAGTATATTCCCAAGACCGCCATCAAGGGATCGAGACGCTGTCGTCCCTCAGTGTACCCATCACTTATGCTCTAGGGGATCACTCATTCATCCACCTTTATCCTCCACATATGATGCATGACTTATGATTTTAAATATCATTTATCAGTCCTCGGTAGGGTCCCCTCAATGACTCCTTCTCATTCTTAACGTCGGGCTCTTTTTGTTCTTCATTTCGAATATCATTCGAGTTCTTCTTTCCTTCTTGAAAACTTTTAAAGGTTTTGACCAACCTTTAGGAATGAAATGAGTTTTCACACTTTCCAGGAATCCATGGGGTATTTTGGCGCTACAACGCCCACTGGTCATTTCGGACCCAATTTCTCATACTTTCACAATTTAATCACTTTGGGACCCATGTTGATACCACTTTTCATATTTCTTATTTATTCTTATTCAGTCGTCCATGCATCACACAATATTAATTAGTAATATCATTATGAGACACTCCACTTAATTCACACATTCAAATCATGACATATTCATTCAATCATACCATATCGCATAAGAAAACAACATACATTTCTAGTTCTACTTAACATGATTCACGAGAAATCAAACATGACTATCAACATCAACTCAATGTACTAGCTTGTTCATTAATTTGCCACTGATCTAGACATTAGAACATATGCTTAGTCAGGATACCTTATGAAATAGTCTAGGTTTCCTCATCGCCTTAAGTTATTTTCTTTCCTCTATTATTCATTAGTACGATGGTTATTCCATCACTTGATTCTATTTGCCAATGTTTAATTGTGAGATCCAATTCACTACTAAGTGGTCTTTTTAGTTATTTCCTTTTACTAACCCAAATAAACTTTATTAGTTGAATAACTTATTTCTTTGGTCACTAAATGGGTCTCTAATTCTTTATACACAATTTTATTCTTAATGATGTTCTTTCTAGAATTATAATCACCAACCTTTAGTACCTTCTCTTTCCTTCCACTATTTCCAAGCATACCAACCATTTTAATTGTTTCCTTAGTTACATTCTTCTAATTAACTAGAATTTGCTTTTTCAATAATGCCAATTTATTACTTAAGGATCTAGTTACCATTTTAACTTCTATATCTTGGTTTCAGTCAAAAAATTACTTAGTCACTAGAAGTTATTATCTAGTTTATAAGTTATCCTATTTCTTTTTATTACTTAACCCAAGGTCTAAATTCTAAAATCTCTTTCATATCTGATATTGTTATTAGTTACTAATGTGCTAGAACTCTAATGCTTAAAGTCATTCTTATTTCGTTTAATCCTTTATGACATGTATTACTTAAAATTCCCAAGTTCCTTTTCACATTTTATTGGTTGCCTAAGTTTCTAACTCTTAACACCTATTTCTTTATTTGAACTTCCAAAATTTATATTTGTTTCATTTAAGTATTTATCTTACATCTTAGCAAATTCCTTAAGGTCTTTTCTCCATTACTTATCCCATTAGACTCCAAAATTCTTTTTGCTTCTTTTCTTTTTCTTCTTAACATACTTGGCCCATTAAAATACTTAGACCCAAAATATTTATTCCTTAGTGGAATTTTTCCATCTTAATTCTATTTAATTAAGTTACTTACTTTTATTTCAAAATCAACCCATTTAACTTGATTTAATAGGATAAATTCAAAATGACTCATAATTAGCGTTGTTTTTTTTCAAACTTAATAAAATAAAGTATCGTAATCGTCTGACCGGTAAATTTTCTTGAAGTGCACGCTTTCATTGAAATAATTTTGGCGATACTTAGCGATGAATCTAATGCCTAACAACGGGGCATACCGAGAAACTTATCACAAATTGCATAACTACACGGTAAAATTTAAACTTAATTATTACAACCATATCGAATTAAACTGAGTTCGCCTAAATACTAAAATTTCTAAATTTTCTGCTTCGATTTCAATCGCAATAAAAATTATTCTGAGTGCATGAACATCGAGACATGCTTGTTAATTTTTATAAAAATATTCATTAACTTGAAAATATGATAAATTTAATCGTTGGTTACGAAAAATTACGCGGTTCAAAATCTAACCGTTGGATCGCGATGAAACTTTAAATGGATGTTCCTGGGAACTAAAGCAACATTATGGAACAATTTAGGACTCAATCAAATAAGGCAAAGCCCCTTTACCTTGCTGGAAATCCGCTGCCCTGAGGAGGAAAAACGGTAAGCTCACCAAAATCCCGTTAAACGCTCCAAAACGCCTACCAATCGCCGCCGACGGCTCCCAATCCTAAGAAAACAACACATGTAGCTAACAATCAGTCAAAAGGGTCATGGTTTTTAGGCTTCTAAAATAAGGGAAAACCATTACAAGGTCATGCTAAAAATTCTGTTTTGGCAAAGAGAAAGGAGACAACGTTTCAAGAAGCAAAACCTTACCTTGATGGCTTGGATGATCATGGCTCTAAAGAGTAGTGAAGTTTGATGGATGAAGCTTGGATGGTGAGTCTAGAGAAGTGAGTTAGAGGTGAAGTTGGTGGCCAAGAGACACATGCATGTTGTTGAAAATTGTTAGAGACAAGAGTTCAAGGACAAGGCTTGAGAACCTTATCTCATGGTCTAGAATGGTTGCTACGGGTGGGGAGGTGGTGGAGCATGGTAGGAGGTAGCCTAGATAGTGGTTTATGATTAAGAATGGAAGTTAAATAGGGGCTGTTTGGTGGGAGGAGGGTCACAGGTTCAAGAGGAAAAGGGAGGAGGAGAAGAGAATTCATGGTGGTTGGTGGTGGTCCATGGTGAGGCCGTGAGTGAGGAGGTGATTCTGATGGTTGTTGGAATTGAAGTAAAAGAAATGAGGAGGGGCTGTGTTTTCGTAACTTAGGAAAAGAATGAAGCTTGTTGCATGTGGAGACCAAGAGACAACAAATGTCATAGTTAGGAAAAGAGAAATTTTAGTGGTTAAGGTTTAGAACTTGTTTAGCAAGTCCTTCTTCAGCAAGGTAAGTGTTGGGCAAGGGGTTAACTTGGAGACAACAAGTGTCTCTTAGTACTTCTGATTGTAAGACAAGGAGTTAGGGTGAAGGAGATAAGTGTCTATGCATGTTGCCATGTGATTGGTCTATTTCCATGCAAGGCTGAGGTGTCAATACCAAGGGAACAACTTGTTTCAGTTCTTAGAGGGTGTTACAGGCTGAATTAGAAAAAGGCCTAAACATTAAAATTGTAGATTTTTGTCTTATCTTTAAAATGAGATATGGCACAAAAAAATCCATCAAAAAAATGAGGGAGATATGGCCCATTTACAAAAACTGTTCCAGGGTGTGACAGAAATAAGTTTGAGCAAATTAAATTTCTTGGGAAAATGGGTAGGAAATTAGCTTCCGTGCCCTTCATGAAGTTTGTAAATCTTTTTAATACGGAGCCATAGCAAAAAGAATAGAGTCGTTTCAATACCATATGTGGGAGATATGAGTTTTTTCTGAAAGTGTGTTGTGTAGTCACGAAATTAGAACAGGTCCACGAAGATTGTGAAAACTGTACCTATTGGTAAGGATCTAGCCTTCAAGGCCTTACGGAAAACATAGAGAATTTTATTAAAAAGATTTTGACACTAGGTTTGCATGAATCAAAGGTCGTATGAGGAAGTTATGAATTTTTGAATGAACCATGCGCAAACTAAAGTGCCTAAACGATGGAATTTTGAGGTGGTCACACTTAATCCTTAATTTAGAGGGTTACGGAGTGGGAATCGGAGTTCGGGGCTAGAAACAGAGATTATAGATATTTTCAAAACGAAGAGATTGAGACCAAAGTCATTCGATTCAAAGATCGTATGCAAAAGTTGGGTCTAAAACATTGGAGGTGTTCGGTCGAGCTTTAAGGCAATTTTTGAGGGAATCGATTTATAGAAAAATGAGGTTAATAGAGTCCAAATCAAGCTTTGGCTCCTTCAGGAAAAGTTCCTAAAATGTGAAACGAGTCACCAGAGACTGACCGTGCCGCCATTGGATATCTCGAAGTATATGCACAACCAAACGTAGGAGACGTTAAAGGTTCTGATTGAGCCGGTTAGGCCAAGTCAGACATCCCTGATTCTTCACGGAGGGATCCTAACAGGACTAGTTTCCCTACTGGATCACTAGTCTTAGGTCGAATGGTCAGTCTGACCTCTGACTGGGTCCCACAGTTCAAATCCGAGCAACCGGACGATATTAAATATTAATAATAACTAATAAATCTTTTAACTAAACCCCATTATAAGTGAGCTTTCATATTTTAAACTTATTATTAACAACATTAGACATCAAAATGAATATTTTCTAATTTTATTTTATATTAATAAAATTACTAAGAATAAAATTTATTAACCGATCAAATTAAAATAAGGTATCCGCTACTAATCATATTTATTAAAGGATTAATTATTGTCTTATGCAAATGTTGAGTTCTAATAATTATCTAGCATTAAAATTAAACTTGATACTCAAATAATTTTAAACATTCTCAACAACTATTATTATGATCAATAAATGGTTGACTAAAATTACTTAGTAATTTCTAAAATTTAAATATCATCCATAAATCATTATTTTATCAATTCAACATCACTAACAAGAATACATTAATCTCATTAACAATTTCAATGTCAGATCAAACATGATCACCACCTTATATTAATTCCTATTAAGTCATTAAAATCTCCTTTTAACTAACCATCACTATTAAACACAACCTCTATCACTTGCTTATATCACCTATTTGGGCTACTCATTACTCACATTCTCTCGGGGCCTTACTTTCTCATACTTAGAGCAATCTAAGGATCAGGCCGGGGCCTCAACTCTCCTAAACAACTTAAGAAAGGTACTCTCGGGGGTCCCGAGGGTCTGGGTTCCTATTCTGAAAAATTAGGGTTGTTACAAGAAGTACTTTGATGGCACCGTTGAAGAAAGGGATCCATCTATAGTATTATCTGGGTCAGAAATTTTGAATCAATTTGATGACATCAATGTAACCATGAGAGGAGATGTTGAGTCAAGTCATAGAGGGAAACAAGGTCATGAAGATAAGCTGAAGTATTGGAAAAAAAGAGTATACTCTTTAATCTTCCTTACTGGAAGGATAATCTCTTACGTCACAATCTAGATGTCATGCATATTGAGAAAAATGTATGTGACAATGTCCTCTAAACAATGTTGAAAGAAGATAAATCAAAAGATCATCTCCAAGCTCGTCAAGATCTACAATGTATGGGTATAAAAGAAGATCTTTGGCTAGATGAAAATGGAAAATATCTTCCTTTATTGTTTACAATGACTAAAGTACAACAAAAGATATTTCTCAGCATTAAAAAATGTAAGGATGCCAGATGGTTACTCAAGTAACATATCTCGATGTATTGATGATCAAAATTCTAGGATAGTTGGGTTAAAGAGCCATGATTGTCACATCCTTATTGAACATTTGCTTTCATTAGCTATTCGTAATGTTTTGCCTGATGAGGTGACTTCGGTGTTGGTAAAGTTTTGCTCATTTTTAAAGAAATATATTCTAAGAGATTAAATGTCCTAGTTCTTGACAAGTTGTAACGACGGATTGTCATCACACTCTGCCATCTAGAAATCCTGTTACCCCCATTATTCTTTACCATTATGGTTCATTTAACTTGTCATCTTATTGAAGAAGTGAAATTAGAGGGCCAATGCATTACCATTGGATGTATGCGATTGAGAGGTAAAGATATTTTCATATTTAACTTATTTATTTTTTAAGTAAGTAAGTGCATTAACCATGTTGTTTTTATGGTCATAGGGAGTTAGGACATTTGAAGTCCCTTGTACGAAATAAGGCATAACCAGAAGGTTCTATAAGTGAAGCTTACATAGCTAAAGAGACCCTCAACTTTTATTCATTATATGAAAAAGTTGAGTAAAGGGTAAATAGATGAAGGCGAGTTGATGATCGACCTAGGGATAATGAGACTTCTCAAATGTCCTCTATTTATCCTTAATTAGGCAGACCGGTGGGAAGCTCCTCAATATATACATTTACTACGTTAGAGTGAATACAAGCATATTGATATTTACTACTAAGTTGTCCACATGTTCAGCCATACATTAAGTAAGCATTTAAATATATATTTTTAGGACAAAACTAATGGTATATACATGTAAGATTCATATGTTATTTTTTTCGTAGTGAGTTTAGAACATTCATCCAAAGGAAGGCAAGAAATCGAAGACCTTCAAATGTAGAGATAGAAAAGATGGTTGTTAAATAATTTGTGAGTTGGTTTCTCCAACGAGTAAGTAGAATAATAATTTAACATTGAAATTTTAATTCATTTTTGTGACTGACATGATTGGTTAATTAGGCCACAAATCCAGACACAACAAATTTAGTTCCAGATGAAATAAAGTATATGGCTAAGGGCCAAATGCAGATTTCTAAGAGATATACTACCTATAACATTAATGGGTTCAAGTTTAGAACTTCAAGTCGAGATGAAGGCCTAAAAATTCAAAATAGTGGAGTTTTACTAACTTCAAACACGTCATGTGTTGCAAGTAGTGTTGATGCAAATTTGAGGAAAGCAGATTTACCTTACTATGGAAAGTTAGAAGATATAATTGAGCTTAACTATTATGGTTTCCTTAAGGTTACCCTCTTTAAGTGCAAATAGGCGGATTCCACTTGTGATAGGGGATTTAGAAAAGATGCTTGGCAATTTACTTCGGTAAATTTTTCTCGATGTATCCATACGAGTGAACATGAAGAGCATGACCCATTTATTGAAGCTTCATAAGCACAAATGATATACTATGTTGAAGATGAGGTAAATAAGGGTTGGAGTGTTGTTGTCCACATGATGCCAAGGGATTTATATGACATGGGTGAAATTAGGGATGAGGTTACATGTGAAAGTAAGTCATACCATGAGCAAGACATAACTAATTTATTTTCAAATGAAGCAAACACAATAAGATTGGCAAGGGAAGATGTAGACCATGAATTTGTAAATATGCTTCAGTGAAGTATTATGAATAATTGTCTTTTACGGTAATGTATCTACTTATTAACATACTTATGTTGTTATTTCACTTTTAGCTATTGTTTGCATGTCTTGGGTTATGTTTACATAATGTCATTATTTGTTTTTTAATCCTAACTTACAACCATGGTCCGTAAAGCTAAATATTCAAACTTAAGGCGTCAAGTTTCATTTCAAAAGGATTTTATCCCTTTGGAGCCACCATTACAGCCTTTTGAGTCAGCTCATACAACTAGTCATATTCCATCATCAATGTCTACACCACTTGGTAGTACATCAAAGACCATTGTTTCTCCAACAATTCCTAATCAACAACCATATCTAGGACGAGAGGTTAGTAGAGTATGGACTGTTAAAGTTATAGGTAATACTAATTTTATTGTAGTTTGGTTCCTTGGTGATGATATTTTTATTTGTTAATTAATCATGGATTATCTTTCATATTGTATGTTTTATTGATGACGAAATAAAGCTGCACTATTATTAATCAAATTCTAGATGAACAGGAAAATACGAAGAAGTTTCAATTAAAAAAATTAGGTGTGTTTGAGATGCCTAGTGGTCGACGTATAATAGTGGCATTTGATAGGCAAAGGCGAGCTATTAGGGAAGCTGCTGTACTTTTTTCAAGAGCTCGTGGTCACATTGTGACTAATTCAAAAGATGTTCCTATTAACTTTGATAGTTGGCGGAAGATTCCAAAATCATACAAAGACGAATGCTTTAAGATTTTGAAGGTCTAATCTTATACTAACAGTTTTAATTTTATAAGTTTAATATACTAAGAGATTTTATTTTATTTTTACAGAATCTCTTTCATTTTCTAGCCTCAGATTCAATTGCTAGGCGTTATTGCTTGCTTACCATGTCAAGAAAGTATAGAAATGGAAAGCTTAACTTGTGGAGTAATGCTTTTGACCTTTCATTATCAAGAGAACAACTAATTTCTGCTGTCCTGGATGGTATTCATAAAGATCAATGGTTAATATTCGTTGACTTTCATTTAAGACCAGAGTACCAAGTAATTTCCAAATTTATGGTTTACCATTAATTGAATTATTTAGTTTTCTTTTCAATTAATAACTTGCTTATATGATAGGTGCTATGTCAAAAGAATTCTGAAGTTAGGAGAAAGCAAACAATCCCACATCCTGGCGGGTCTAAGCTTTTATCTAGGAAACACCATGAAATGGTATGAATATGTGTTTTATATTTATGCCTTACAAAGTAGTTGTTCTTACTATTCATTTGAAATGATATTAGGAAGTAGAGTTTGGACGATCTATGGGTCAAGGTGAACTATATATTGCAACGCACAAGAAAAAGGATGAATCTTATGTCAATGAGGAGGCAAAATTTACTGGGGTAAGTTACATCATCAAATATTTATGACATTCATGTGATATTTGATAATTGGTTGATGGATCTGTAAATGCACCTTTTGTTGTCAAGTATAATACTAGTCTTGTTGCAAAAAGGTATTTGTGTAGTAAAAGGGAAATAGAAATGAGCTGTGGATATCGTAGTATATATGTATGAAATAAAAGATACAATTGCATCATTAATTGTGTAGTAAAAGTACCTACTAATAAATTTCCTAGAATTATAGGACTTTTGTGATACTATTTATTGACAGTTGTAGTAGGAAATCTAAGATATAAACAATAGGTGATAGGTGTTGTGTTGGGTGCAAACCATCACATAGAAATAGGAACAAATGAAAGATAATTGATGTATGAGAAAATAAAATTATGAAAAAAATATAACTCACATATAAACATAAATTTCTAATTGTGATATTTTTCAGATTTTTCTTACAAGAACTTAACTTGGTTACTTGTCAGTGGGGAAAAGATTGAGGAAGTAGTTAATTGAGGGGATCAACATGGAGGGATTCAATGGCCATTTCGGGACATATTACATGTAGTAGTCAATAACAAAGAAATGTTAGAATTATTAGGCCAATATCATTGACTATATTAGGCCAATATCATTTACACTTAACTAGAATAGAATAAAGCCACAAAAAATAATTAGAATTATCAATGTAGTGGTCAACAAAATATTTTAGCTTGAAGAAGAAACCTTTGGAACTCATTTCACAAGTAAATTCTTGAATTTTCCCAATCAATCAGTATATTTTTCCATATTCTTTTTTATACATATTTTGGCATCTCTGCTATATAAGTTATACTACTGTATTTATTGGTGCTTCCTTAAGAAAAATTCAATTTTGGCTGGTCATGTTAGGTGTGAGAGCATTTCCAATAATATACCACTTCATAAATAATTGATGGAAACTCGAAGACTGATGCTAAAGAAATTATAATAGTAGTCCAAATTTAACTTTTTAGTACAGGTCAATAGTTACCTTTTTTAACTCCTAAAGTGACAGTGATAAAAATGTCAAGACAAAAGGATGCAATAATAACTTTTTGGTACAGGTCAAATGTATTTGATTTATTAGTGATTTTAAATTTTACACATCAGAAATTTCAAAATATGTAATTCAGAGTTTACCTTAGGCTTTCTCTTTTTTTGTTTGTTTCAAATTTCTTAAATTGTCATATATAGGACCAATCAATTTGTAGTTTGATAAAAAAACTATTCATTCAACAAAAATTTAATTGTTTCGAAGAGTATATAAAATCAATATTAACTATTAATTTTTTTTATTTTTATAACTTCATTTTTATAATTGATTACCAAATAGAAGAGACATTTTCTTTTAATCACAACGTAAACAACTATTGCAATTTACAAGACCAAGAGAAGAAAACCAAATTCCATTTACCTTGGATCAAGAATTGAAGCAATGAATATTAAATTATGTGCTATCTAGCTTTCTAGAACTCAATTCACATGCTTTCTAACTTAATTTACATGTTAGAATTATTTCTAAAGAAGTATTTGGTATAGTTAATAAGAAAGAATGACACAAGAAAGTATATACATCACCAATATTATTCATGTGACTGAACTTGACAGGTTTCATACATTGTTCTATTTTGAGGAAATACGTCGTAAGCCATTGAAAAGAAACTTATGAACTCCACTTTTTTGCACATAATGTTTATTCTGCATTTTACCTTATCCATTATTCCTTTAAAATTGTTAAAACAAAAAGAAATTTATTTTCATGTTCTAAGCTGATAAGTTCAAATAAAATTTATGATGCTCTTGTATTATCTGTGTTGATTGATGTAGCACAATAATTATCAAAACACTAAGAGGAAGTCAAAATATGTTGAGAAAATACCATCAGAGAGCTGTAACTGTGCTAATTCTATTCAGTGTTATTTTCTTATATTTTAAAAAATTCTATCAAAACAAAGTTGCTTTAACCATGTAAATAATTTTTATATGTAGGAAAAAGTGGTTGAAGAAATGAGCAAATGTGCTAATTCTGTAGAAATTTCAGGTAATGATGTTCTCACTAAAGTTTTAGGAAAAGACGTTGCTTAGGATTAGGAGGTTTTCATAGTGTTGCATTTACATCTACCTCAACATTTAATGCATGAGCTTTAATCCCTCGAGTTCTAAATCCCCTAAATGTTCTCAATTGAAAGATGAGGTTGTTAGTTTGAAGAACAAGTTAGCTACTTCTGAAGAAAATGTAAAGACATCACACAGTGTGTTGCTTGGGTACATACAAATGAATGAAGGACATATTCCAACTGAGTTAGGCACTTTGTTAAGTGTTTCTACTAATCCAGGGTAATGATTTCACATACGTTTTTTTTGTTAAATTGAATAATGTTTCCAAAACTTTATATTATTGAACTTAAGTATGTAACATACATCCTTTTAACCATTCTAACAAATGTAATGGTTTGATCTTGTATAGGATGAAGGTATCAGACATGATATGCCTACACCACAGGGAAGATCTTCATTGGCCAGTAATCCATGTTAGAAACATGATGGCAACTTAATCAACTTTTATTAGGAAGTTTCAGCAAAGATATACAATTCCATATTAACTTTTAAGCCTAGACTTTGAAATATTCTCAAGGATTTGACTCTTATGTTGGTTTTTTTGGAACGCTCTTATGTTGGTTTAGATTGAAAAAACCACTACTATTGTTTGGTTTTAAGTGTGTAAAGATTTGGATAACATGATTTGGATTTAGTTTTAAATCTAAAGAATTGTTTGTTATGCTTATTTTATAAATTACTATTGCTCATGTCCAAGGTTAGCAAGTGGTTTTTGAATGTGTAACCTACATCATTTTGTATTGAAAACAGAAACAATGAGATGGCCAAATAAAACAAAAGCTATAAAAAGAATTTAGTTAATGAATAAGATTTTTTATTTATCAATATGATAATTTGAGGTATGAGGTTATGTATAAATTGAAAGTTAAATTTAGTTCTAATAATAATAATAATAACACTAATAATAATAATAATAATATTTATGATGATAATGATAGTGGGGGTTTAAATATTCAATTTCTGGCCATTAAAAAATGCCAGAAAGGTTCAAGCCATTTTTGGCACTTCTGTCAGTAGTTAGTGAAAAGGTACCACAAACAGTTTGTGGCACACGTGGAAGTGGCACTTTTTTTTTAAATGTCAAGAAAAACATTTGTGGCAGGTTTTAATTGTTAGGAATTGAAAATTTAATCGCCAGAAACTACAATTTTTTTGTAGTAAGAGTGCAAATTGACGGAGGTGACAACAATTAAAGGTCTAAAGGACAAGTTGAGTGAAACACATTTTGTGAGAACAGTGGTTAGGTTTTGGATTTAATTTTTCTAACAATTGCTTTAAGTTTGTTCATTGTGTAGCCAATTTGGTGGAAAAGGATTTGAAGATTAAATTGAAGACTTGTAGGAGTGCAAAAGCCTTATAACCCTAAAAAGTTTTAATTAAAATTTCATTCTTTGTATTTCACTTGTATTTTGGACTTTTATATTTCAAGCAAAAGGACTTGGACATTGGTTAATTTTTTTTCTAGTTTCCTTAGGGTAAATTCGATTAGATAACATTGCATGCATCATTCTAGTACACGTTTTACCTCATTTCTAGGATTTATTGTAACATCCTAAATTTTATACAAATAATTAAATATGTAGGATAAATATTAAAAAATTATAAATGGATTAATAAGTGTCCCAAAAATGTTGAAATAATTCAATTGAGATTTATGAGGATTATTTATAATTTATTGAGGCCTTAAGAGTTAAAATTATACCCGGTTAAAATATGGGTGTCGGATCAAGTATCTCCGATTAAGATGTCGTTGGTCAGGGCTGTTAAGAATATTATTGGGAATCTGAATATGTCTTCAGAATAATTTTTAGATTTAGTATTGAGCCCGAACGGGGATCCTGTTTATTATAAAATGGAGAAGTTTTAATGATGGGTCAAAAATTTAAAACAAAACTCTTATCCTTTCTTCATTTTCCCGTGGCTTCTCCTTCTCCCTCCTTCATTTCTTTCATCTTCTTCCTCTTCTCTTCTTGCCTAAACCGTGCCCCCTTTCCATGACCATTACCCACCAAAATTTCTTGGTCTCCATGGATTCATGAAGGATGAATGGAGCATAGGAGCAAAGCTTGGCTCTCCTCTTCTTCTATTTCCCTCATTTTTGAGTTTGGCTTTGGGCTTGGAGGAGAGGTATAATTTTTGAATACCCATGGCTTTTGTTGATGGTTTTGAGTTTATTTAAGTATTGTGAAGGAAGATTGGATGTTATTTTGATGGATAATGGCATGTGGAACCAAACCCTAGGTGGGATAACCATTGGGGATTGTTATTGATGTTGATAATGAATAAAGTCTAATGTTGTTAGCCTATGGATGCATATAAATGGTTAAAATTAATGATTGTGGATTATTGATGAAAACCCTAGAAATTAGGATTTTGGGGCTTTGTGAAATCCTTAAGAAAATTTTAAGTTATTGATGTTAGAGTAGTTTTATATATAAGAATGAGTTTTGAATGAATAATATTGTTGGTTGATGTTGATGGATTGTGAAATCAAGGAAATAGAGTAATGGCTCTAAGATTGGTAACTGTGTTAAGAGTTATGATATTGTTGTGGAGGGCTTGAATAATGATGAATGATAGTGAAAATGGTAGATGACCATTAATGGTGGAATCAATGAGATATACATATTGGTTAGTAAATTGATAGGCCATGATTTTTGCCATTAGAATTTGTTAATTTAGGATGGTTTAAAAGAGGCAAGGATAGCTTATGTTGAGCTCTAAGAGACGATGATGATATTTGAAGGATTAATGTAATATGGGATTGCATTATGTGATGAAATAGATAATGATGTTATTGGGTTTGGTTGGCCCTTTGAGATTTAGAGAATCATGGTTTTGGGAGAGGAATTCCTAAAACCTAACACAATGGTGTGAATTGGTGTTTTAGTAAGTCTAGGACTTGATATTGAACTCTAAGAGATATGTTAATTATTTAAACTTGTGATGATGTGCCTTGTGTTGGCTCATAAATTGACTATATGTATGTGTATGTGTGTTAATAGGAGATAGAATTCCGGGCAATGTGGTGGAACATTCAAAGCGGGTGAATCGTTGCGCCTCTTCCCTCGAGGTAAGAGAGGAGTTTACGTTCCAAATGCATGAGTTATATAATTGATGATTAATGTATGTGTGGTTACTCATGCTTGCCTTGCCATAGTTGTATTAGTTATGTGATGAATGACATTGTTTGGTAATCTATTGATTTTGAGAACCATATGTATGGTTGATGACAATGAAAGTTTTCAAGTCCCTTGATGGGCATGATTTATTTGTTGGTGGAAATCCATAGATGGATGAATTGTTAAATTTATGGGATATGTTCATGAGGTTTATGCATAATTGAGGAACTAATAGAGTCAAATAAAGTTTTATGAGAATGGAATGGCATGTGATAGTTCCAATAGCCCATATATGTAGTTTATGACTTGTAGGAATTGGAATGGGCCAATTCCAATGAGAATAGGTCCTTGAGTTGCACAAAAGTGCCTTGAAACAGGTAAAACATATTTATGTGCATAAGTCCCTCATTTTTTAGAATTTTTAAGTGTGGCTGGGGGCCACACGTCACAAATTATATATATAAGTTGGTGTTAAAATTTGGTGGGCATTGGAATTCATATGAAAAAGTTAGAGGATTAGAAGTTGAAAAATTAAATGTTTTCTGCATGATTACTGATGTGAATCGATTCACAACAGTGTGAGAATCGATTCAATCCTCACTATTTTAAATGTGCCTAATTCCAGTAGCATGTGAATCGATTCACATGAGGGGATGAATCGATTCAAATGACTCTGTTTTCACTGTTCATGGCATGATTTCACGCGTGAATCAATTCACACCAGGGGTTGAATCGATTCATACTTCTCTGTTTCACTGTTTTTGGGCATTGGCATGCATGAATTGATTCATGAGGGATGTGAATCGATTCACACCCCTCTGTTTGTCAATTTTGGGGCTTTTAGGATGCATGAATCGATTCATGGCCGTGTTATGGCCACTGTCATATTGTTTTTCCAACTTTTGTGATTTCCTTGTTGTTTTTGGCCTGTTTGGGCATCTTAATGACATTTTTGGCCTCTGACTTCTGCATGAAAGTCGTAGATAATTATGTTAAGGAGGTTTAAAAATTGGTTTCACTTCAATTGGAGTTTTTTAACTCTCATCAGGCCTAAAATACCAAACCCACTGTAGTGTAAAACTCACATTTAAGAGGGTTTTGAATTCAACTTTTTATGATTGCCGAATTGGGACTAATAGGTGATATTTATGACATGTCCCTATATTTTTGAGACTAAAAGTGAACCTTTCTCATGTCCCAATATTGAAAATTGTCATGGGCTCATTATTGTCCAAAACCCTCTTTTTATTATGTAAAAATAAGAGATGGTATTAAGGGTATGTGATTGGTGGTATTGATGTTGATCTCATATATTGAGAAAATGTGTATATGACCTAAATCATGTTATGAAAACATGAATGTCCCCCACTATTGATGTGATATAATAATTGATGATGAAAATTAAATGATGTGATTATATGACACACCTTGTATGATAATGAAATTAATGAGAGGACAATTGAATGGCAATGGGTTGTGTAAAGCAATGAATTCATTATGATGCTGATGATGATTAAAATGGATGATGCCACACGTATTGAATGATAAATAATAATGTTGAATACTAAGGGATGTTGTTGTTGAACATGCCCTTGAATGCTATTATCGATGAGTGTGGTGTCATTATGATTAATGCAAGTATTGACTTGTATGTATGAGATGCAATGCTGATTGCTAAATGTATGTTCTGAAATACCTTATTGTATTCCATATGTGGATAAATGCTATGATGCTTGATATAATTTTAATTACCATGCGTGGTTTGATGTGGCTAT
This sequence comes from Clitoria ternatea, assembly GCA_037962975.1. NCBI lineage: Eukaryota > Viridiplantae > Streptophyta > Magnoliopsida > Fabales > Fabaceae > Clitoria > Clitoria ternatea. Next base: position 100,925,915 of record CM075673.1, on the reverse strand, counting down.
GAATGTTATGCCTTGCGGGGCCTTATGATTACTTGTATGCCAATGATAATAAAATTAAATATGTAATATACCCTTAAATGAGAAGGTGAGAAATCCTTATGAGGTTAAGGTTTGGCATATGCATTATTGCATTTTGCATTCATGGCAAAGCATAGCATTGATTATGTGGTTGCGATCACAGTGAATAACCTTGTGGGGTTCCATGAAGGGAGTACCCCTTGCGTGGCGGGAAACCGATGTGATGATATGTATGAATAAATAACCTTGTGGGGTTCCACAAAGGGAGTACCCGACATGATGATGTTATGATATTGGATAAATGAATAACCTTGCGAGGTTCCACGAAGGGAGTACCCGACATGATGATGTGATGATATTTAATGAATGAATAACCTTGCGGGGTTCCACAAAGGGAGTACCCGATGTGATGATGTTATGATATTTGATGAATGAATAACCTTGCGGGGTTCCACGAAGGGGATACCTGACGTGATGATGATATGATATTTGTGAAATGAATAACCTTGCGGGGTTCCATGAAGGGAGTACCCCTTGCGAGGCGGGAAACCGACATGATGATAATTGATATGTAGATTTGTAAAATGAATGATATGGTGGTTGCGATCACCTGATGGTAAGAAATGGATCCATTGCATATGCATTAAACGGTTGACATATGCATTAGTCAAAGATACATGGCATTTGAGATGGAGATGACCAAAATGAGATGAGAACCTCTTGAGAGAGTGTTAATTGATTAAAGATTTAAATGATTTAATGATGAAAATTATGAATGCCCATAATGATGTAGGGCTATGTAAATATGTATATGCTTGTGCTTGTGCTTGACATGAATTGTGGACAATGAAGCTTGTATGCCTAATATGATATCTTGATGATGGTTATTAAATAAATTGATGATTTATTTGCAAAGCACACATGTTTGTATGTGTGTACACATAATCACAATGTATTTATATTCGTCATTTTGAATGTATAACTCACTCTCCCATGTTGTCTCCTTTTTAGCATTGTGATGCAGGTTTACCATGGGATGAGTTTGGGTTTTTGAATTAAAGCTCTTGAAGAAGGTAAATAATGGTAATGGAATGCCTTGGCCAGTAACATTTGTTAAACATAATGTAATCATTGATTTATGTACATTGACATTGATAGATAGTGGCTCTTAAATATGTAAATGTACTAATATTTATTTATGTTAGTGGTATTTGAAATGATACCAATTGATGATGTATGATTATGATTTATATGTCTGGTCGATTGCTGTTTAATAGGCTTACATCATGAATTGCATGATTTCTTGGGCCTTTTTCCATATCTTCATATATGTAACTAGGCGGGTGCCCCGTATACATATTCTTCTTCTGCTGTAAACTCAAATTGTTTTGTGTGGGCATTTTGATTAGCGATCCAATTTATAAATTATTAAATCTCACTCTTCAGTTTTCTGTGGTTCGGGTCTTGATGTAATCATTGTGGTGTTTTGAAATTATTTTAAACGTGAAAAATTTACTCGCACCTTTATTAATTATTATCTTGATTACGTCGGGATTCGGGTCCAAAAAATCAGGGTGTGACATTTGTTAATTGTCTTAACAAAATTAGTTAATTGGTTAGGTTGTTTTAACTTCTTAACTAAAATTGGTTAATTTTGTTAAATTAGTTAAGGTTAGTTTTAACTACTTAGGTTGGTTTTAACTAATAAAACTTTCATAACTAAATTTAGTTATTAGGTTGTTAATCAGTTGTCACCTAACTAGTAACTTTTCTACATATAACTAATTGTAGTGATAAACCTAGGACTAGAGTAATTGGTTTCATATATCTTAGACAACTTAGTTCCCAAACCTTAGATAAACAACTTAGTCCAACATCTTAGGATTTTCCCTTGCATCATACTTTTCATATTGCATTTTAATTCTTGTCTTGCATACATCCTTAACTTGTATCTCTTGTCTGCTTCTGTGAATTTCACAAATGTCTTCTTTTAGGGAAAATAGGAAAAATGTAACATCCCAAATTTTATATAAATACTTAATCGAGAGAATTAAATAATAATAAATTACATATAAGTTAATTAATGTCCCAAAAATTTAGAAATGATTAAATTGTGATTTATCATGATTGTTTATAATTTATTGAAGCTTAATATGCTGAAATTAACACCCGATTAAAATATAAGTGTCAGACCAAGTATCTTCGGTTGAGGTACTGATGGTTAGGGTCGTTAAGAATATTACTATGAATCTGAATATATCTTCAGAATAATTTTTGGATTAGGTATTGAGCACGAACTGAGATCTTGTTTGTTATAAAGCAGAGAAACTTTAATGATGGGTTAAATTTAAAACTAAAACCGCACTCTCCACTCTTATATTCACGTTGATTTTCATTTCTAAAGGCAATTATACTTTTCTCTCTTCTCTTTTCATTTCCTCATTCCCATTCTCTCCATGTTCTTTCTCTCTAAAACCTAGAAGAGGTTATTTTCCTTCCTCTTTCATTTTTGTTTTCTTCATTGTGCAAGGAGATGATGGTGGCTTGAAGCTCTCCTGTAACATCCCAAAATTTTAAAATAAAGAATTAATTAAGAAAATTAATATTAAATAATGGGATGTGGATTATTTAATGTCCCAAAACATTGGAAATAATTAAATTAAGACTTTTGAGGACTGATAGCAATTTATTATGGCCTGATAAGTTGAAATTAAGCCCAATTAAAATATAGGTGTCGGACCAAGTATCTCTGATTGAGATGATAGTGGTCAGGGCTATCAAGGATAATATTGGGAGTCCGAATATATATTCGGAATAATTTTTGGATAAAGTATTGAGCCCACATAAAGATCCTGTTTATCATAAAACGATGAACTTTTAATGAGAGAGTTAAAATTAAAATCAAAAACCCATATCTCCTCCTTACATTTCTGTGTGGTTGCTAGACCCTTTTTGGCAAATACTTTGCTTTTTCTTCTTCTCTATTCTCCTTCTCCATTTCTTCTCTCCTAAAACCCTAACAAAGGTGGTGGCCCCTTCTTCCTTCTCCATTTTCGATCTTGTGGGAGCTTGAAGAAGACTTGGAGCTTGAAGTTCCTTCTCTCTTCTTCTTCTTAATTTCGTGGGGCACTCTCTCTCTCTTGAATATTCTCTCATTTCTTCTCTTGAGGTAAGATTCTTGTCATTTCTCAAGAGTATAAACCCTTAGTTATGAGTTTTATGTTTGGGAAAGCAATGTTTGTAGGTGGGGTGTTTAATGGAAGCATTTAATGCATGAGCCCTAAGGTGGGTTTTCATAAATATGAGTTTTTATAAGGGGTTAATGGTGGAGATGCATTTATGGTTGGAAGGAGATGAGAGTTATGATGTATTTATGGATATTGGTGAGTTTGGTGAAAACCCTAACCCTAAGATTTGGGGAAAATAGCAAATGTGATTGGGACAATATATTTGAGAGGAAATGTATAATATTGAGAATATGAATATTGGTAAATGAACTAGTTTTAGGAGTGTTGGACTTTGGTTGTTTGTAGCCTTAGATATAATAAATAGGGCTTGATGGGAAGGAATTCCCGAAGCCTAATAAATGAAGAAAATAATGTCTATAACATGTCTTATACATGTTATGAAATTGTAGATATGATTATGACTAATTAGAGTTGAATTTGTGTCTTGGATAGTTGATTGATTGAGATTTTACATGTATGTTAATGTAGGATCCATTCCGAATGACGAGGCGGGTACGTCGTATCAATTGGAATTCTTCTCTTAAGGTAGGAGATGAGTCTTTATGTTCGAAATGCACAAGTTGAATAGTATTTGATTGTCATATGTGACAATATGCATATACCTTGCTTGTAATGTTATGAAGAATTGTAATGTTATGTATGATGTTGGTGATGTGTCTTGGCAACATGCCTTGATGTATTTAGAATAATTGTGGTGTGCTATATGGTGGTGTGGATTGTTTCACAATGAGGTGTCTTGAATATGATGTTATACTTATGTCCACCATAAATGTGAAATGAATGTAGTTGATGTTTGATTGAGAATGAGTGTGAATAAATAACATACCTCGATTGATGGTGATAGATTGATGTTGTCGTATTTGATGATAGAATTGAATTATGTTTATGAGACTTATTGAGTATGCCACACGAAAATTTAAACTAATAATAATAACCAACAATAATAAATCCATTAAAAACCTTGTGGTGATGTTGGTGATGATGATGATGATGATTGATAAGTGGCATGAATAAGATGCATAGAATAAGAAATGCATATAATTGGCATTTGCATCCATGGCATATTGCATAGCCGCTGATGTTGGAACATTAGGGAAGTTCCCTCGGCCGACCCAGTGGGAGGGTGGCTCAGTGCATGAGCAAATTTTATTTTCCCCTATGACTCGGTGTGTAAGTCACGAAGCCGCCCGTGTATTGCTACGGGGAGCTACATGTGGCCAAACCTTATGGGGGGTGGCTCTTGATGAGCAGGTGACCCCGGTGGTCCTTCGGATCACAGCCGCCATGAAATGAGTCGTGGCCAGCCCGCAATACCATATGTTGAATATGTGTTACTGCGGTCATGGTGAAAATGACCAGGTGTTGGAAGATGGGCGATGCAGTAGGGGTATGGTTATCATACTTGAATCCCACAATCGGTGTTTATAATCCCACAGTCAGATCTGTAATTGTTGAATTAATTCATTATGCATATGCATTAGCTTAAGAGCATTTGCATATAGCAAGGAAGTATGCCAAAGGTGATGAGATGTGATGATGGTTGTGTTGTGGGAGAGAAAATGAATTAAGACGATATAAAAGATATGAATACCAAATAATAATTTGAGTAAAATGATGAGATGTGTAATAGTCTAATTGTTGAAGGACTAGATCATGTGTATGATTTTATATTTGCTTGATTTATAAATATGTTTGTAATATGTGATGATAGTTGATGATGAAATATGCATGAATACAAAGTATAAATGTTGTGATACATATGTACATGATCACATGGTATTCATATTTATTCTTTTGGAATATATGATTCACTCTCCCATGGTGTCCACTTTTTAGACTTGTGATGCGGGACACTTATAGGTGGAGTGAATATTTTGAAGTATCTTTTGATGAAGAAGGTAAATAGGTGTATAGGAAGCGCCTTGGCCGGCAAATCTAGATTCTCGTATAGCATATAGTGTACATGTATGCTTACTTTGCCATCTAGATTGTAGTTGTATGATTTTGAGGGTCATGTACGAAAATTGGACCTTGGTGTGTATGGCCGATTTTCATTAATGACCTAGATGATGTATGATAATGAATTATGATACTTGTTGACGATAAATACTATGAATGAATGGTGTGTTTCCTAACTTGTAGTATTTTATGAAGATTATGTAAGAATGGTTCAAATGTCATACATTGAATGAATAGGAATAGAAATTATTGAGTATGAATGCTTGAGACAAGTTTTAAATGCCTAATTTGATGTATGTGATATACCAATTTTAATCAATTTTGCTTGGGATGGATTTTCATATGTTAGGTTGTGAAATTTACATGTTTTCTGCGCATGTACTGATAATCTCACTCAAGCGAAATTGGTTCTTGCCTAGGCGAGACGACTCTGTACTTGGCTTATGCATTCTAGACATTTCTCGCTCGAACGGGCTCGCCTTCGCTCAAGCGAGTGTTGTGCGGAATCATTTCTGGGCGAGGTTCGCTCAAGCGAACTGGTGTCTCACCCAGGTGAGATGCTTATGAATCAGGTGGGAACTATTGGGTGGAATTCGCTCAGGCGGGCCTGACCTTGCTCTAGCAAAAAATGGGTAGTGAGGTTCTGTCCTATTTTTGCTCAAGCGAGCGAGCGTGGTATCGGTTCTGGAGCGTTTTCGCTCACGCTCACTGGCCTCTCCAAGCGACCCATGTGGGTCTCGCTCAAGCTAGACAGGGACTCGCTCAAGCGAGTTGCCCTGTTCCCAGTTTATTCATTTTTGCTTCTTGGCTCAATTTTCTTGCTTATTTTTGTTTGGAACTCATACATTATAAAAATAACGTTTTTACTATAAAATTGTATTATTAAGGTTTAATCAATTGTAGAGGCATCTTCCATCCCCTTCCTCACACATATTTCAATAACTATTAAATTTTATCCAAACTTCTGCTCTTCCCTTTTGACGATCTCGAGTCCGATCGTCCAAGGTGCGCTATGATACCTTCTCATATCTTCATACATGAGATAGGTTATTTAATGATCCGGGGTAACCACTCAACATTTTAAATATCGCGTTTCTTCTACTTATAATTATTTTTAAATCGTGAAAAATTAACCCCCAATTTTTGGGGTGTCACATCTCCCATCTTTTCTCTAAATTTTGTGCTCTCTCTCCCTTCCTTGAGATTCATTCTCCTTTGTTGGGTTGAGGTAAGTTCCTCACTATTTTTATTGAGCTTAAGCCCTAGGTAATGGATTATTGTTATTGGGAGAGTGTTAATGTATATGGGTTGTTGAATGAGAGCTTTTAATGTGCAAACCCTAAGGAGGGTGTAATAAATGTGAGCTTTTATGTGCATTGAAGATGGTACACAAAAATGGCATGGTAGATGATGGAAGTTGATGTGTATTAATAATGGTTGTTTGGTTTTTGATAAAACTCTAACCTTTGATTTTGGGGGAAATGTAAAATGTGAGTGGAATGAGTATTTATTGATGTTAGGTAATGTTATTAATAAAGAGAGATAACCATTGATGATGGTTAGTAGTTATTAATGATAGGTTGTCGCGACCGGGATCGCGACGGCACCGCCGACCCTCCAAACGATTTTTTTAAAAAAATGAACAGGGAGTCGCCACCAATATTTTTAGGATAAAATACCGGAAAAACCTTTAATTAAAGCATTGGTCAAAAAATGAGATTCCAGATCCGGGAGTCTAATTACAGGTGAGGAAGGTATTAGCACCTCACAGCTGTCCGTTATAAAAACGGTTACCTCAATTTAATAGCGCGTATTATAATTAACCCAATAATTATTTTAACTTTTCCATGAAAAAAAATATACGAGACGACAAAATATATAAAAATAAACAGAAATAAACACAGAATATTTATATGAGATTAACAGGACGTCTCGTCCAAATTAAACTCGCTCCACTTTTTTTTTTAAAAAAGATGAGATTAACAGGACGTCTCGTCCAAATTAAACTCGCTCCTCCTTTTTTAATTAGAAAAATAAAAATTGTAATAATAATAATAACAATAATTACACCTTTTATGCCAATTTAAATAGAATATGTGAAGCACTCATTTTTATTAATATTTATCAATCAATAAAGATTAATTGATAATTGAAAAGGAAGACAAAATCACCGAATAACAATTGATTTAGCAGAAAATAAAATAAATATAAGTATTAAAAATAAGGAGAAGAGTGGGACCGGTGTGGTGAGAAAGGAGTTGGACGGTGTTGTGGACTTGAGGTCCTGGACAGAGAGGAAAGGAGGGATTTTTTTTAAGAAATGATGTGGTTTTTTAGTGGAGAGGGACGGTGTTTGGAGAAGGAAACAAGGGTAGTGAGATGTTGAGTGAGGAGAGAAGGGGACGGTGTGGAGCAGGGTAGAGGGCTATATGGTTTTGGGTGAAGAGAGAGAGCCGTGTGGTATATATGTGGGTTGGAAGGAGAGGGGAAACAGTATGGTGAGGGCTGCGTAGAGAAAGATGGACTATTGGTGTACGGTATTGTGGAGAAAGGGAGCTGGATAGTGAGAGGAGGAAGGGGACAGAATGAGGTGAGGTGAGGGAGAGTACGGTTTGGGGCGGTGTGGAGCAGGACAGTGTGTAGGGAGAGAAGGACGGTGTGGGGTGATGTGGAAAGTGGAGTGAGGTGAGGGCTGTGAGGAAGGTGAGGACGGTGTCTTGGGGCGGCGTGGAGAGGACGGTATTAAAAAAGGGGGGGCGGTGTTGAGGACAGTGTGTAGGGGGCGGTGTTTGGACGGTGTGTAGGGGGGCGGTGTTGAGGACGGTGTGTAGGGGGCGGTGTTGAGGACTGTTTGGGCAGTGTGTGAAGAGGTTTGTAAGGGCTGTGAGGACGGTGTGGAGAGGACGGTTGCGAGGCAGGGAAGGGCGGTGTTGAGTGAGGAGAGAAAATTTGTTTTTTCAGGTTCTCTTTAATGAAATTCCCGGATCCCTTCCTCTTCCTTCGCTTGCTGTATTTATAGAGCATTTGAGGAGCATGATGATTGCTTGAACTGACCCGTGACCAGCCTGGCTGCCAATTGGTGAGGATTTTTTAATATTTCCACATTGTCTTGTTGCCAGCCGCCCCACGAGATTGTCAAACAACTTGCATGGTGGTGTTAGAAACAGCCTGGATCTTTGACAATTAAGGAAAATGAAGGCTGGTGGCAATTCTTTATCATTTTCCACCTTGTCTTATTGCCAACCAGCCTCCGTAATTCAAGGATCCACTTGGATAGTGGACATCCAACTCAACAAGATGAAAATCCAAGAGAAAGTGATGAAAATCCGAGTGAGGAAGGCATAATTCTGAGTGAAAATGACTCGGATCAGCCTCTCAGTCAGTGTTCATCCATATTGGGAGTTAATTCCGAGTGAAAATACTCCTTTCCGAGTTATTTTGCTCGGTATGAGGTTGCTGTGAGACACTCAATCGGAACTGAGTGGCGGATGACTCGGAACCGACTGAAATGGTTACAATGGGCTCGGTAATTGGCTTGAGGATGGCTAACTAGCTGAATTGCCAATCGGTTCTGAGTGAGCATTGGTTCGGACTTGAGTGAGAGTGGTCATTTGGGAGTCGGAAATGATTGGAGATTGACCCAGAACCGAATGGAAAATGTCACTTAAAAACCGATCGAATATTGCCTCAGAACTGATTAAAAATGACTCAGAATGATGACTCGGAACTTGGTAATAATTGACTCGGAATCTGGGTGAGAATGGTGAGCCAGCTTTGGGTGAAAATTGGTGGCTCGGGTTTGGTGAAAACGAGCTCAGCGATGTTTAAATATGGCTCAGAAATAAGTGGAATGGAGGGTGATGGCTCGGAGCCGACTGAAAATGGAAGGGAATGACTCGGTGCAGACTGGAAATACCTCACTCGGTTCTGAATGGAAAGCCTTTACTTGGTACTGATTGAAGAACATCACTCGGCAGACTCCTTCTTCCTTCGGTTCCGAGTGGATTTTGAGCCATTTAATAGATTCTTTCTCCCTTCACGATACGCTCGGAATTGGCTTCATATAGCAGCACTCGGAATCGGATTTAGAACTTAGGCAACCACTCGGAAACCGCCTTCTTGTTACTTGAAACTTGGAAATTTTGACATATCCACTCGGAAACCGCCTTCTTATTACTCAGAATTTGGAAGCTTGGCATTTTCACTCGGAATCCGCCTGTCTTTCAATCGGAACTTGGAAATTGGACGCTTGTCACTCGGAAATTGTCTTCTTTCCACTCAGAGGTTGGAATTTCACTGTTTTTCATTCGGATTCTGGTCTTCTTCCCACTCAGAGGTTGGAATTTGGCTTCTGCACTCGGGTCCAGCCCTCTTTGTGTCCTTCCTTGACACTTGAGGTCCACTTGGAGGCTTCTTCACTCGGAAATGATCATTCTGAGTCCTTTCACTCGGAAATGATCATTTCCGAGTCAGAGTTTTTTTTTCTATATTTTTTTATATAACTTTTTTTTTCTTTCTTTTTTCTTTTTCTTTCTTTCTTTTTTTTATTTTTCTCTCTCTTTTTTATTATTTCTTTTTCCTTCTCTCTTTCTTTCTTTTATTCTTTTGCCTTGTGAATTCCCCATTCTTGGTGAAAATTGACTGGAACGAAATAGGTGTTCACAGATGCCCCTCTTTACTTCTTTTTCATGAGGAAAAGCATGGAGTTTCTTCTTGCTTTTTTGAAATGGAAAGGGAGTAAAGGCGTGAACACCATTGGAAAAGTAGAAAGTGAAGGTGTTACTTCTTGGTTAACAGGAATGATGAGGATGTTGTCTCTAGGTTAACAGCAAAGGTAAAAGGTGAGGGTGTTGCCTCTCGGTTAACAGCAAAGGTGAGGGTGAGGGTGTTGCCTCTCAGAAAAGTAAAAGGTGAGGGTGTTGCCTCTCGATTGACTGGAAAAGTAAAAGGATGAGGGTGTTGCCTCTCGGTTGACTGAAAAAGTAAAAGGATGAGGGTGTTGCCTCTCGGTTGACTGGAAAAGTAAAAGGATGAGGGTGTTGCCTCTCGGTTGACTAAAAAAGTAAAAGGATGAGGGTGTTGCCTCTCGGTTGACTGAAAAAGTAAAAGGATGAGGGTGTTGCCGGTGTTGCCTCTCGGTTGACTGGAAAAGTAAAAGGATGAGGGTGTTGCCTCTCGGTTGACTGAAAAAGTAAAAGGATGAGGGTGTTGCCTCTCGGTTGACTGAAAAAGTAAAAGGATGAGGGTGTTGCCTCTCGGTTGACTGAAAAAGTAAAAGGATGAGGGTGTTGCCTCTCGGTTGACTGAAAAAGTAAAAGGATGAGGGTGTTGCCTCTCGGTTGACTGGAAAAGTAAAAGGATGAGGGTGTTGCCTCTCGTTTTAAAGGGTTTGGGAGAATCTTGGGGGACTGTCCCTTGACTAAAAGAGAATGGATCTGGGATGATGCCCCAGTTTGAATTGTTCAGGAAGTGTAGGTCCACCAGGGAAAGGTTTGGTTAGCACTTGCCTGGTATCCTTCATGGTTCCACTGGGGAAGTACTAGGTGATTTGGGATATTGTCCTTTGATCGGAAAAGTGATCTGGGGGTTGTTGGGGAACTGTCTTTTTAAGGAAAGAGAATGAAATCCGGGGAGATGCCCCAGTTTGATATGACAGGAAGCCATTTGGGGAATCGGCCCTTGAATAAACAAAAGAAATCTAGGGATATGCCCTAATTTGACATAACTGAAGGTTGTTGGGGGACTGCCCCCTTGAAAGAAATCTGGGGAGATGCCCCAGTTTGACGTAACTGAAGGTTGTTGGGGGACTGCCCCCTTGAAAGAAATCTGGGGAGATGCCCCAGTTTGAGCTTTTTAGTGAGAGGAGTATGATGGATGCTAGTTTGGTAATGGTGAGCTCACTGGGGAAAGATAAGTCCTCTTAAGCCTGATCAAAGAAACATCCCGGTTGAGGGAACTGATCCCATTTTTATGGAACTCCTTGGGAGAGATCTTCAGTCTATAGGTCTCGCTGAGAGAAAACTTTGGCGAATACCTGCTTTTGGATGATGGATTTGGCGTCCCGCTGACAAAAGAATGAGTTAGTATAAAAAGACTTACAGGTAAATTTTCCTTGGCGACTGGCTCTTTAAGATAACTCATGGATGAAACGGAAACATCCTCCGACTTTTGGCGAGAGTATTTAGTGGAAATGGTTATGCTTATACCAAGCGAAGTTTGGCGCTGGGAAACATTTCATCCCCCATAACTTTATGCTCTGTTGTTTCCAATTTCAAAAAAATTTTAGGCAAAAACTTGTTTATTCATAAAAAAATGAGCACATGTAGGATGAAGGGAGACTTTTATAAACATCAGATATGTACAGTGATGAAAATAATATTAAACACAGCGATGTGACAAGGTATATAAATAATTGAAGGCAAATAAAAAGGAAAAGGCTCATATATCCTCAAATGATCCTCCGTGAGCAATGAGAAACTTGATCCTATATCATGACTTTGTGTTCGTCCTTTGATTTTGCTTCTGAGGGCGTAATTTGACAATGAACCTAATACCCGTTTTGAGCTCTCTTGACTTTGGCTTGAAGGGCTTATGTTGTGGAGTCGAATTTGTAGAACCGCCTTTTTAGGTTTTCGGCTCATTTTGCCGCTCTAAGTTTTGCCTAGGTCGCCTTTTTAGGTTTTCAACCTAGCGAGCTCTTTTCCTCTTTTTTTTTATTTTATGCAAAGTATCTTTTCACTGCATCGGTATTGACAGGCATTGGCAGGTCGTCTCCATCCATATTGGTGAGTATGAGGGCTCCTCCGGAAAAAGCCTTCTTTATAACATATGGTCCCTCATAATTAGGTGTCCATTTCCCTCGGACATCCCTTTGAATTGGCAAAATCTTCTTGAGGACCAAATCACCCTCTTGGAATTGTCGGGGGCGTACTTTCTTTTCATATGCCCGCTTCATGCGTCTTTGATACAATTGTCCCTGGCAAAGGGCAGTTAATCTCTTCCCATCAATTAGATTCAATTGGTCATATTTGTCCTGGACCCATTCAGCTTCTTGCAATTTAGCCTCCATGATCACCCTAAGGGATGGAATTTCCACTTCGAACGGTAGTACAGCTTCCATTCCATAAACCAAAGAAAATGGGGTTGCCCTAGTTGAGGTTCACACCGAGGTTCGGTATCCATGTAGTGCGAAAGGGAGCATTTCATGCCAGTCTTTGTAGGTTACTACCATCTTTTGCACTATCTTCTTTATATTTTTGTTGGCTGCCTCAACCGCCCCATTCATTTTCGGACGATATGGAAAGGAGTTGTGATGGGAGATTTTAAAACTCTCACAAAGCTCCTTCATCATTTTGTTGTTTAAATTTGTACCATTGTCCGTGATGATTTGATTTGGTAGGCCATACCGGCATATCAGTTCACGCTTGATGAATTTGACCACAACATTTCTCGTCACATTGGCGTATGAAACTGCTTCTACCCACTTGGTGAAATAATCGATAGCAACCAAAATGAAACGATGACCATTCGAGGCTTTTGGTTCAATAGGCCCAATTACATCCATACCCCACATTGAAAAAGGCCATGGTGCTGACAAGACATTTAGGGATGAGGGAGGAGCATGAATGTGATCAGCATAAATCTGACATTTATGACACCTCCGTACGTAAGCAAAACAATCGGCTTCCATAGTCATCCAATAATACCCAGTTCTCAGTATTTTTCTTGACATAGCATGCCTATTTGTATGAGTTCTGAAAGATCCTTCGTGGATATCTTTCATGATCTGGTTTGCTTCAACGGTATCAACACACCGGAGGAGAATGGAATCATAATTCCTCTTGTATAGCACGTTACCACTCAATAGGTATCCCATGGCTAGTCTTCTCAGAGTTCGTTTGTCATTGTCCGTGATACCTTCAGGGTATTCTTGGCATTGGAGGTATCTTTTGATGTCATGATACCAGGGCTTGCCATCTGGTTCTTCTTCTATGGCCTGGCAATGGGCAGGTTCTTGCTGTTTCTTTACCTCAATGAGAGGCACTTCGTAATCATTGCTGACCTCGAACATAGCGGCTAGGGTGGCTAAAGCATCTGCCATTTGGTTGTCCTCCCGTGGAACATGATGGAAAGTAACTTCATCGAACCTTTTGATCATCTCTTTGATATGAGCATGATAGGGAACTAGTTTATTATCTCTAGTCTCCCACTCATCCTTTAGTTGATGGATAATTAAAGTAGAATCTCCATAAACTTCCAGAACCTTTATTCCCACGTTTAGAGCTGCTTGTATTCCTAGAGAGCATGCTTCATATTCCGAAATATTATTAGTGTAGTCAAAACACAGCCGAGCGTAAATAGGGATGAATTCCTTATCAGGTGAGATTAAGATAACCCCAATTCCATGTCCTAGTGCATTGGATGCTCCATCGAATCTCATGATCCATCTGGTTTCCAGGCCATCTTCTTCTTTAGAAAGAGCCAAGATATCCTTATCTGGGAAATCATGCCGCATTGGTTGATAAGCTTCAATGGGTTGGTATGCCAAGTAATCTGCCAGCGCACTCCCTTTAATTGCCTTTTGGGTGACATATGTGATGTCATATTCCGTCAGTAACACTTGCCAACGGGCAATCCTTCCAGTCAAAGCGGGTTTTTCAAAGATATACTTGATGGGATCCATCTTAGACACCAGCCAAGTAGTATGATTAAGCATGTATTGCCGTAAGCGTCGGGCAGCCCAAGCCAATGCACAACACGTTCTTTCAAGAGATGAATACCTCATCTCACATTCGGTAAATCTCTTGCTCAAGTAGTAGATGGCGCATTCCTTCCTTCCAGTCTCATCATGTTGACCTAATACACATCCCATGGATTCATTCAGCACGGTTAGGTATAGGATTAGTGGTCTCCCATGAACGGGTGGCACCAAGACTGGTGGCTCCAATAAGTACTATTTTATTTTTTCAAATGCAATCTGGCAATCCTCATTCCACCGTCCAGGCTGATTCTTGCGAAGCAATTTGAAAATCGGCTCACAAGTTGCCGTCATTTGGGAAATAAATCGGGCGATGTAATTCAATCTTCCCAAGAATCCTCGGACTTCTTTTTCAGTACGAGGAGGAGGCATTTCCAGAATTGCCTTGACTTTGTCAGGATCAACTTCTATCCCCTTCTCATTCACAATGAACCCTAACAATTTGCCGGATCTTGCGCCAAAAGTGCACTTGGCGGGATTCAATCTAAGCTTGAATTTCCTCAACCTTTCGAAAAGTTTTCTCAGGTCAGCAATATGCTCCTCCTCAGACCTGGACTTGGCAATTATGTCATCCACATAGACCTCTATTTCCTTGTGCATTATGTCGTGGAAGAGAGTCACCATTGCCCTTTGATAGGTGGCTCCTGCATTCTTTAATCCGAAGGACATTACTTTGTAACAAAAGGTGCCCCACAGAGTGATGAACGTGGTCTTTTCCATATCTTCTGGCGCCATCTTGATCTGGTTATATCCCGAAAATCCATCCATAAATGAGAAGATGGAATGCTAAGCTGTGTTATCAACCAATACGTCAATCTGAGGTAAAGGAAAATCATCCTTAGGATTCGCCCGATTCAAGTCTCGGTAGTCCACACACATCCTTACCCTCCCATCTTTCTTTGGAATGGGAACTATATTGGCTACTCATTGCGGATACTTAGCTACGGCTAAGAAACCAGCGTCGAATTGTTTCTTGACTTCTTCTTTGATCTTAAGAAGCATTTCTGGTTTCATTCGTCGTAACTTTTGCTTGATCGGTGGACATTCCGGCTTTAAAGGCAACTTGTGTTCCACAATGTTATTATCCAGACCTGGCATATCTTGATACGACCATGCAAAAATGTCTTGAAATTCCCAGAGTAGTCTAATCAATTCACTCTGTCGTTGTTTGCTCAAGAGAGTGCCTATCTTAACTTCTTTATTTTCTCCTTCATCTCCCAGGTTAATGGTCTCAATCTTTTCTTGATGAGGTTGAATTTCTTTATCTTCTTGTTCCATTAACTTTGTCAACTCGAGTGAAGGTTCAAAGTCTTCCTCACTATCCTCATAGGCATAATCATTTGGATTATCAGAGTCATGAAATAGAACCGAGTTCTCATTGTTCTTAGAAGAATCGCTTTCAAATCTGCATTTAGTGTTATATCATAATGAATGAAAACAAAAAAAAGGCAAGCAAATGGAATGTTTAAAAGAAAAAGATTGAACAAAGATGAGGTATGAAATCAGATTGCATTCATTTAATTTAATAAACAAGCAAGTTTTTGCCTTTATTACAAAACAAATCCTAAAGCCTTAGGCATAGCAAGAGGATCGACAAGTTTTGAAAACAACAATTACTTTGGCTGAGGATTGATAGTTATGGGGAACTCCATGATTTCCCAGTTGTCCAGTTCTTGACTGGGTAAGCAAGCGTGCACTAATTCCACATCATGGCTGTGTCCGTCTCCAACCATAGCCACCTGACCCAGATATATAATCCCGGAGCTTCTGAAGCTTTGATAGAGGTCACAGATAGGGATTCTAGCAGTGTCGAACTTTTGACCGGTAAGGCGAGCGATCTTTCTCTCCCTTCTTTCTTCCCCCATCCTTTTTCTATCAGCTACTGTAGGCTTGTATCCCAGACCATACCTATCCCTATTTTCTGGGAGACATATAGGTTGGGTTTTCCCTTCCAATTCTTATCCTAACCCCTTTCCCAGCTTGTATCCTTCTCTCAACATTGTTTTTGCAACCATCAGAGGCACGTTTGGGAAGGATTTCTTTGTAATGCTCGTTGCATTGGCCACTTCTAAAGCCTGAAATGAGGTTTCAAGGGCTTCCTCAGTCGCTTCAATGTATGGGGTGTTGGCAGGCTTACTAACCAACAAGTCTTCTTCTCCAGAGACAATCACCAACTTGTTGTCAATGATGAACTTCAACTTTTGGTGTAGAGTAGAAGGAACTACCCCAGCCGAATAGATCCACGGTCGTCCCAGCAAACAATTGTATGCGGGCGTAATATCCATGACTTAAAAAAGGATTTGAAAGGTGCATGGCCCAACTTGTATAGGCAATTCAATTTCTCCCATGACTTCTCGGCGAGTTCCGTCAAAAGCTCGGACTACCATGGAACTGAGTCTCATATGGGTCCCATCAAAAGGCAACTTTGCCAACGTAGATTTTGGCATTACATTCAAGGACGATCCATTGTCAACCAGCACCTTCGCCATGATATGATCTTGACATTTTACGGAGATATGAAAGGCTTTGTTGTGCCCTCTTCCTTCCGCTGGTGTCTCATCCTCCGTAAAAGTTAGATATTTGTTGGCCACAATGTGTCCCACTATGCCCTCAAATTTATCTACCGGCAAATCATGTTTCACATGTACCTCACTCAAAACTTTCATCAGCGTGTTCCGGTGTGGTTCAGAACTCATTAGTAAGGAAACAGAGAAATTTTTGCCGGGGTGTGGTTTAGTTGGTCCAACACCTGGTAGTCACTATGACGAATGAATCTAAGAAACTCTTGGGCTTCCTCTTCAGTTACTACCTTCTTTGCTTCACTGGAGGATTCTCCCTTCCCAGGTCTAACATTCCCTGTGGCTTTGTCAAGTTTTGGTTCTGGGGAAGCATATACTCTTCCACTTCGGGTGACACCCCCGATTCCGGTAATATTCGTGACAGGGGATGATGGGGTAGGCTCAACGGCCTCAGAACTAGTAACAATCACATCAGTACCATACTTCCATGGTACAGCTCGTGAATCCTTGTAAGGGAATGGGGTTGGAGTGTTTACCGTGATGACAGTTTTAACAGGGGTTGAAGCCACAGGTGCATTTTTATTATAAAATATGACTAGAGGTTTTGGGGCTCGAACTCGGCCTTGCTCTTGTATCATATTTATTCTGTCTTCACGATGCTGGCAAACTTCTATGACGTGACTGTCCATAAATCCCTGAAGGGTTTTCTGGAAGTCTCTTCGCTTTGCGGACAGGAGGTCATTGCACTCTTTATCCTTTGCGGGTACCACCTTACTTTATCAGCTGTGAGCCCTACCAGGTGATTGGCCCATTCACGCCCATTCATCGCTACTAACTGACATAACTTCAGATCTGAGACTGGACATTCAATTTTGCTGACTTGATGGAAGACATATGATGTAAGCCATACATATAGAGCAGGTAAACAGCAAATGATTCTCTTTCCACCTCGTGTACAACAGAAGTCCATGGTGCAGTACATATTTGCCAATATAGCAGTGACAGGATTTTCAGATTTGAACTTATGGGCAAGGAAAATGCCAATAGCATCATAGTCCACGTAATTGTCGATATTAGGAAACAAGATAACTCCATAAATGGTGAGAGCTAGAGTATCCATGAAGGCTTCCCAATCTCTTTTCTCAGCTAGCAAGTGCATGTGCTTTTCAAAATACTCTCGATCAAATCCCAGGATCTGATTTCTATTCAGTTGTGCACTCCTTAACACTTCCAGGTGAATCTTTAAGACATTAGCAACGGTAACAATATTCGCTTGACGTCCAAGATGACAGTAAGGTATTTGTCCTTCTAATGGCATCCCCAGAATTTGTTCAAACTCTTCAACAGACGGAGCTAATTGGAAATCCCGGAAGGTAAAACAACGGAGAGGTGGGTCATAGAATTGAGTCAAAGCGGTAATTGCCTCGACTTGTACCTCCACTTCTAGCAGTTTTAGGATCCTCCCATATTTCTTTGAGAAAACCATCTTCTGATTCATGTCCAATTTCTTCCCTAATGCTTGTAGACTGGTGGTATCAACTTTCCTAACCTTAACATGCAGTAATTTTTTCAACTCGGGTACGTTTCCACCACAACTATCTGATCTCATGTTAATTTCCATATTTCACTCAAAGATACTGGCCAAGCCCTTGATAACTTCCTGTAAGGACATAAAGAAAAGAAAAATCAATCACTGACATGCTTTGCAAATTGATACTCCCCTAATAACTTTCTTGAAAACATTTTGAGATTTAGGGAAGTTACAATTTGTCGAAACTTGCAATAAATCAAGGATCACACGGGCTATGAATTTTCTGATTATTTTTTCTTTTTTTTTTAGAAAGTTCATAACTCCAGATCCTAAGACTTAAGCAAATATAAAAGAAAAGGTCCACTTGCCCATTAGAGGATCACAGGTTAAAAATAGGTCATTCTCTGAAAAAGTAATCCTCTAAACAGGCAAGCGGTCCATTAGTTTGGATTGGAAGAGAAAACGAGAATGAGAAAAGGTATAAGTAAAGTTTGCCTCTTTGTGCCTTAGGTCGGGTTTTTCTGAAGATGCCTTAATGGTTCTAAGGTTTATTTATCAGTGATGTCTCATATTGGGTGGTTTATTCTAAAATTTCTAAAGGTCACTAGAGCCAAGATCCTACTCATGATGTTGGCCACAAATAGTAGGAAGTCTACTAAGTGTGGGCACCACGAATAAGTCGAACTCTAGCTGAGATTCTCACAGTAACCAGATAGGAAGTACATCCCAAATGGCTCCGCTATCAATCTCCCCTAATCTTAAGTTTTATTTGGGCCCGGGTATAGGGTCCCACTCAAAAGTGTGTGCAAGTTGTGAGTGTAGTGTGTGAAAGAGGCATTCAATACCTGTACCTTACTCATCTTGCACATAGAACAAACACAGAGCAACAGAATAAAGTCGACTACCCTAGGGTTCAATGATCACATATATATTTACAGAACATAAAGGATAGGATACAAATAGAACAGAGACCAAATAAAATAAAGGAAAAAGTCAAATAATTAATTTGCTAATTAAAATATGCACTATTAAATTGACTGGCTTGACTCTCTAAGTCCCCAGCGGAGTCGCCATCTGTCGCGACCGGGATCGCGACGGCACGGCCGATCCTCAAAACGATTTTAAAAAAAAATGAACAGGGAGTCGCCACCAATATTTTTAGGATAAAATACCGGGAAAACCTTTAATTAAAGCATTGGTCAAAAAATGAGATTCCAGATCCGGGAGTCTAATTACAGGTGAGGAAGGTATTAGCACCTCACAGCTGTCCGTTATAAAAACGGTTACCTCAATTTAATAGCGCGTATTATAATTAACCCAATAATTATTTTAACTTTTCCATGAAAAAAATATACGAGACGACAAAATATATAAAAATAAACAGAAATAAACACGGAATATTTACATGAGATTAACAGGACGTCTCGTCCAAATTAAACTCGCTCCACTTTTTTTTAAAAAAGATGAGATTAACAGGACGTCTCGTCCAAATTAAACTCGCTCCTCCTTTTTTAATTAGAAAAATAAAAATTGTAATAATAATAATAATAATAACAATAATTACACCTTTTATGCCAATTTAAATAGAATATGTGAAGCACTCATTTTTATTAATATTTATCAATGAATAAAGATTAATTGATAATTGAAAAGGAAGACAAAATCACCGAATAACAATTGATTTAGCAGAAAATAAAATAAATATAAGTATTAAAAATAAGGAGAAGAGTGGGACCGGTGTGGTGAGAAAGGAGTTGGACGGTGTTGTGGACTTGAGGTCCTGGACAGAGAGGAAAGGAGGGATTTTTTTTAAGAAATGATGTGGTTTTTTAGTGGAGAGGGACGGTGTTTGGAGAAGGAAACAAGGGCAGTGAGATGTTGAGTGAGGAGAGAAGGGGACAGTGTGGAGCAGGGTAGAGGGCTGTATAGTTTTGGGTGAAGAGAGAGAGCCGTGTGGTATATATGTGGGTTGGAAGGAGAGGGGAAACAGTATGGTGAGGGCTGCATAGAGAAAGATGGACTATTGGTGTACGGTATTGTGGAGAAAGGGAGCTGGATAGTGAGAGGAGGAAGGGGACAGAATGAGGTGAGGTGAGGGAGAGTACGGTTTGGGGCGGTGTGGAGCAGGACAGTGTGTAGGGAGAGAAGGACGGTGTGGGGCGATGTGGAAAGTGGAGTGAGGTGAGGGCTGTGAGGAAGGTGAGGACGATGTCTTGGGGCGGTGTGGAGAGGACGGTATTAAAAAAGGGGGGGCGGTGTTGAGGACAGTGTGTAGGGGCGATGTTTGGACGGTGTGTAGGGGGGCGGTGTTGAGGACGGTGTGTAGGGGGGCGGTGTTGAGGACGGTTTGGGCAGTGTGTGGAGAGGTTTGTAAGGGCTGTGAGGACGGTGTGGAGAGGACGGTTGCGAGGCAGGGAAGGGCGGTGTTGAGTGAGGAGAGAAAATTTGTTTTTTTCGGGTTCTCTTCAATGAATCTTCCCGGATCCCTTCCTCTTCCTTCGCTTGCTGTATTTATAGAGCATTTGAGGAGCATGATGATTGCTTGAACTGACCCGTGACCAGCCTGGCTACCAATTGGTGAGGATTTTTTAATATTTCCATATTGTCTTGTTTCCAGCCGCCCCACGAGATTGTCAAACAACTTGCATGGTGGTGTTGGAAACAGCCTGGATCTTTGACAATTAAGGAAAATGAAGGCTGGTGGCAATTCTTTATCATTTTCCACCTTGTCTTATTGCCAACCAGCCTCCGTAATTCAAGGATCCACTTGGATAGTGGACATCCAACTCAGCATGATGAAAATCCGAGAGAAAGTGATGAAAATCCGAGTGAGAAAGGCATAATTCCGAGTGAAAATGACTCGGATCAGCCTCTCAGTCAGTGTTCATCCACATTGGGAGTTAATTCCGAGTGAAAATACTCCTTTCCGAGTTATTTTGCTCGGTATGAGGTTGCTGTGAGACACTCAATCGGAACCGAGTGGCAGATGACTCGGAACCGACTGAAATGGTTGCAATGGGCTCGGTAATTGGCTTGAGGATGGCTAACTAGCTGAATTGCCAATCGGTTCTGAGTGAGCATTGGTTCAGACTTGAGTGAGAGTGGTCATTTGGGAGTCGGAAATGATTGGAGATTGACCCAGAACCGACTGGAAAATGTCACTTAAAAACCGATCAAATATTGCCTCAGAACTGATTAAAAATGACTCAGAATGATGACTCGGAACTTGGTAATAATTGACTCAGAATCCGGGTGAGAATGGTGAGCCAGCTTTGGGTGAAAATTGGTGGCTCGGGTTTGGTGAAAACGAGCTCAGCGATGTTTAAATATGGCTCGGAAATAAGTGGAATGGAGGGTGATGGCTCGGAGCCGACTGAAAATGGAAGGGAATGACTCGGTGCAGACTGGAAATACCTCACTCGGTTCTGAATGGAAAGCCTTTACTTGGTACTGATTGAAGAACATCACTCGGCAGACTCCTTCTTCCTTCGGTTCCGAGTGGATTTTGAGCCATTTAATAGATTCTTTCTCCCTTCACGATACGCTCGGAATTGGCTTCATATAGCAGCACTCGGAATCGGATTTAGAACTTAGGCAACCACTCGGAAACCGCCTTCTTGTTACTTGAAACTTGGAAATTTTGACATATCCACTCGGAAACCGCCTTCTTATTACTCAGAATTTGGAAGCTTGGCATTTTCACTCGGAATCCGCCTGTCTTTCAATCGGAACTTGGAAATTGGACGCTTGTCACTCGGAAATTGTCTTCTTTCCACTCAGAGGTTGGAATTTCACTGTTTTTCATTTGGATTCTGGTCTTCTTCCCACTCAGAGGTTGGAATTTGGCTTCTGCACTCGGGTCCAGCCCTCTTTGTGTCCTTCCTTGACACTTGAGGTCCACTTAGAGGCTCCTTCACTCGGAAATGATCATTCTGAGTCCTTTCACTCGGAAATGATCATTTCCGAGTCAGAGTTTTTTTTTCTATATTTTTTTTATATAACTTTTTTTTTCTTTCTTTTTTTCTTTTTCTTTCTTTCTTTTTTTTTATTTTTCTCTCTCTTTTTTATTATTTCTTTTTCCTTCTCTCTTTCTTTCTTTTATTCTTTTGCCTTGTGAATTCCCCATTCTTGGTGAAAATTGACTGGAACGAAATAGGTGTTCACATAGGTGATAAGCATTAATGATGGTATATGGTTGATAAAGGTGGTTGGAAGCCATTAATGAGGGAACCCACTAAGAATGTTAGGTAAGAAGTTTGATGTGTATGGGTAGCTTAGGTGTTGTGTAGTTTCCCTTTTAAATATAATGGATTTTGGTTAAGGGGAAAAAATTCCTAAAACCTAATGAAATAAGGAAATGAAACTTATGGATATTTGCAACATGATGAGAGTCATGTATATACAATTATTTACATGCAAGCATTGAAAATGATGTTGAATGAGTAATTGATGTGGTCCTACAATTATTTAATGTAGGGTTTTATAACCCTAGTGAGGCAGGACTATCTAATCTTTAAGAATACTTCTCTTGAGGTAGGAGAGGAGTATATTTTCTAAATGCATGATCAATTATGTATTGACAATGTTTATATTGATGCATATTTACATGTTTTTCCTTGAATTGATATGCTACCTCTTGTATGTGATGTTAATTAAGATTGATTTATGTTGATGGTTGAATGTTGGATTGGCACAATTAATGAGGATATAAATTTGGAGTATGATTGTTGCTATGCTCTTTTGATTTCCATGTGTAGGTTGATATTGATATAATTCCTTGGCTATTGTATTATGAACAATGTGAATAGTATGCCTTGGAGAGTATTATAATTGGTTGTATGCCACTAATTGTAATGTTAAGTGTGAAATATACCCTAAAGTGAGAGGGTGAGGAATTCTTGTGAAGCCGGGGCTAGCATGTGCATTATTGCATTCATGGCATACATGACATAGCATTTTATATGTGGTTGCGATCACATGATATATTGAAATAATAAAGATTTTGCAGGATCTTATGAAAAAGTACCATTGCATGGGGGAAACAAGTATTTGAATGACTATTATGGTTGCGATCACATGATATACTGAAATAATAAAGGTCTTGCAGGATCTTATGAAAAAGTACCCTTGCGTGGGGGAAACAAGTATTTGAATGACTATATATGGTTGCGATTACATGATATATTGAAATAATAAAGGTCTTGCGGGATCTTATGGAAAAGTACCCTTGCGTAGGGGAAACAAGTATTTGAATGACTATATGTGGTTACGATCACTTAATATATTGAAACAATAAAGGTCTTGTGGGATCTAGTGAAAAGCACCCTTGTGGGGGACAAATGCTTAAGCAACTATGCGTGGTTACAATTATTTGATAAAACATATGCGAATGTATCATAAGGAAATGCTTTAAACCGGATCCGTTGCAATGCATTATATGGTATGACATATGCATTAGCAATAAGGACATGGCATTTGTGTTGGAGAAGACCTAGAAAGATGACACCCTATTGAGAGTGTTAATTGAGGAATAAAACCCACTTTTGGTCACTAACTAATTATGTATTGTTATTGGTGTGACCTCCTAATGTTGCTTGTGGATTATGGCAATAGGTGTGGTAATATTGTAATTTGGTGACTTGGATCTTTTTGGCAATATTCTTGTGAATGAGCTTGTTATATATAAACATGTGTGTTCAATGGAAGTTGATAAGATATGTGACATTATTGTTGATTGAACTCCCTTGATAGAAGAATATGTTGGATTGCATTTATATATTTATGTTATCATAATTTGTTTAATTTTTCATCATTGAGAAAGTATGCTCACTCTCCATGTTGTATACTTTTTAGCTCTTGTGTTGTAGGACATGACCATGGAGTAGAGCTTTTCAAAGAGATGGGGTATGGTGTGAAGGAAGAATTGGTATAGATGCCTTGGTTGGCATGTTTTGGATAAATAACTTTTATAAATCCATTTTTGAAATGGTCGTATATGGCATTATTTTGTATAGCCATGTTATAGTTTAGTGCCTTATGGATATGATGATGATTGGATAACTGATGACTTGACATCCTAGATTGGTAATTGCTACACTAGGATCATTTGAATTGAGCTTGTGATCATTTTGTATCACT
Organism: Clitoria ternatea; assembly: GCA_037962975.1. NCBI lineage: Eukaryota > Viridiplantae > Streptophyta > Magnoliopsida > Fabales > Fabaceae > Clitoria > Clitoria ternatea. Next base: position 100,901,744 of record CM075673.1, on the reverse strand, counting down.
ATGTGAAGAATGATGATGTTTAAGGATTATAACCTTTGATGATGCATATTGTATAGTTATGTATAATTGTGGTGTTTAGATGTAAGGATATTGGGAAGTGGATAGGCTATATTCCCAATTAATGACTTATATCTCGTGTAAAGGTTACCCACAACCCCTAATGCTTGTATATGACTCATATGCATGTGTGGTTGTGGCCAAATAGGTTTATGTTATGAATTGGCATGTTTAGTTGTACCAAAATGCACTTAAATTGCCATCTATGCATAAAGTCATCTAGAGTCCAAATTGTAGTATGTGAATTGTTGGGACGAGTCCCAAATCAGTATTTAAATGTATGATAATTGATGGATTGAGCCAATTTTGCATGAAATAAATGTTGGCATATCTTGTTGTATGAATTGCATAAGTTGGGATGCATTTTCTAATAAATTCACTCAAGCAAGTGAAATCTCGCTCAAGCGAATTTGGCCTCATCTCAGTGTTATGGCCTCTGGACCAATTTTGCTTAAGCGAGTGGGTTACTCAAACGAAACATGGTGATTTCACTCAAGCGGATTAGTCTTCGCTTAAGCGAATTAATTGAGAATTGGTTATGTGTGTTTTTCCTTCAAGCGAGTGAGGTGCGCTCAAGCAAATTCATTTAGAATTGACACTATCTCTGTTTCACTCAAGCGGGTGTGCCCTCGCTTAAGCGATTTCCTTCGAAAATGATTTTGTGACATTTTCGCTCAAGCGATAGGTGTCTCACTTAAACAAACTAATTGGAAATAGCTACTGGATGATTTTTTCTCTAGTGGATGTGGCATGCTCAAGCGAAATTGTTGAGTCTGATACTTAGTTATTTCTCGCTCAGGCGAATTTGAGTTCACTCAAGCGAAAGTGGCTTCGCTTAAACGAATTGACCAAGATTGCATTTTGCTTGTTTCCCTTTCCCCTTCTCACGTTTTTGGGCCTTTTCTCATATCTTCATATATGGGACTAGGCGTATGCCCTATATACATTTTCTCTTCCACCATAAACTTATTTATCTTGTATACACATTAGGGCGAATTATTTATTGATCTAGTTTATAAAAATCTTTAACCTTAGTCTTCTGTTTTCTGTGGTTTGGGTCTTTACTTAAAGATTGAGCGTTCGAACTTTAAAATGTGAAAAATTTATTCACATTTTATTGATTTAATTATATTAATTTAATCGAGGTTTGACAAAAGATAGAACACCTAATAAATTTGATGTTTTAATTGAACAACTAGGTGTCTTTCATTCTAAAATAGATTCTTATAAGTCTAAGCATGATTCTTCCATAGAAAAAAATAAAAAGATAAAAAAGTTTCTTGGGGAAATACATAAAAAATTAAAAGAACTTTGGGATCACATTTTAGAATGCGATACTATTGGAAATTTAAGAATTAATGTGTAACAATAAGAAAAGAAATAGAGAAATTAAGGCACAAACATAATAGAGCTATGGATGAAAAAATAAAACTTTATTCGAAAGAATATGATAGGTATAAGAAAAAGAAAAAAACAATCAAAGGTGAAAATAAAAACAGAGGACATAAGGTAGAGAATAATAGCTTGTCTTTAAGCAACTTTAGTGTTTCAACAGAAAATCACCTTTATCATAGTTTACCTACTCCTGTGTCCAATAATAGTTTGTCTATTCTAATCATTAGTGATAGTTTTTCTAGTATTAATGATAGTTTGCCTCCACCCATCATCAGTTATAAGCCTCAGGATGATCTTAGAAGTATAAAAGAATCATATTCGTTTTCACCCATCCTTAGTATAGAGAATTGGTCAATCATTGTTCATAGTTGTCTTAGAGTTAGTTCTAGCATGTATATAATCATCATAGGATCTTATAGGATTAGCATATATCTTTACTCTTTTGAATTATCATTTCCAAAAATCATTTCATATGTTGTCATGTTGCATAGTAGGATTTTTATAGGGTTAACATTTTACCCATCTTTTCATATATCCATTCTATTGAATTTTCAATCACATCTTATCTATGATCATGTTGATATGATTTATTTTCATAAAGGGTTATATAGAGAATTTTTGGCAACATATCCATACTTTAGTACCAACTTCACATGCCATTACTCACTATGATCCCGTTAGGACAATCCATCTTTTTGAGGATAAGTTAATATTTTGCCATATCTCACATGATCATATAACTACATTTATTCATATTTTCATTTTATTGAATTTAGATAGTAGCATGATTAATTGTCATGGAGGTATTCATAGTTTCACATGCGCGTTCTTATGGGAATTTTTGATTGTGTTCTTTGCTGATATTTCTTATATCATCCTTTCAAAAATAAAAAGGTTAGTGTTTGATCTTGGTGGTCAACACCCTACCTTGTTTCTTGTACCTTTTAGTTTCCTTTATTTTTCATTTTTGAACTCATTACTCTCTTTCTTTTACAGGATTTGAGGACAAATCTTTTTTTAAGAGGGGGAGCATAATGAGTGTAACAACCCTGATTTTTCAGAATAGGAACCCAAGCTCTCGGGACCCCTGAGAGTGCCTTATTAAGTCTTTAGGGAGGGTTAAGGCTTTAACCTGATCCCTGAGCTGCTCTAAGTGTGAGGGAATGAGACCCCGAGAGAGTTTGAATAGTGAACAATCCAGTTCAATGAGATAAGTGATTAATAATAACTGTTCTTAGTGGTAATGTTTAGTTAGAAAGAGAGAGAGGGTTTTTTGATTTAGTAGTAATTAGAATGAGATAGTAATCATGTCTAATTTAATGTGAAACTGTTGGTGAAGTGAGCATCTCCTTGTTAATGATATTTGAATTGATGGAATGATAATTACTAGATGATGTTTAATTTTAGTGGTTGATATGTAATTTTAGTCAACCATTCATTGATTATAGTAATAGTTGTTGAGAATATTTAATTATTTAATATCAGGTTTAATTTTTAATGTTGGATAATTATTGAAAACTCAAAATTTCATAAGATGATAATTACCCCTTTAACGAATATGATTAGTAAGGAGTACCTTATTTTTTAATCGGTGTCAAATGATTAATAAATTTATTTATTAATGATTCCATAAATTAATATAATATAAAATAATTAAACATTCAAAATGATTAGTAGTGGTTATTTTAATTCCTTATTAATTGGTTAATAATCTGTAAATATTTTTATAAATTAGTTGGTTACTGTTTATTTTGTATTTTGGGATTTAATTAAATATCAATTTCAAATAAATATTAATTGAATAATTTTTTGTGTATATTAATTATTTTAAAAATATGTATGTGTTTATAATTAAGATATTTTAATTAACTAAGTATTAGTATTTATATTTAAATAATGAAATGTTACCGAATTCTCCGGATTTGAACTGTGGGACCCAGTCAAGGGTTAAATTTTGATAATTCAATCTGAGACTAGTGGTTATGTAGGGAAACTAGTCCCATTAAGATTCTCCTATAATGAATCGAGGATGACTAACTCGGTCCAACTGGCCTAGTTAGAACCTCAGACACCTCCTACGTGTGATCGTGCACATACTTCGGGGTATCTGATGGGAGCACGGTCAGTCCCTGGTGACTCGTTTTGACGTTTTAGGAACTTTTCCTGAAGGGACCAAAGCTTGATTCAGACTCTATCAACCCTATTTTCTCATAAATCGATTTCCTCAAAAGTAACCGTCAAGCTCAACCCAAGCACCTTCGGTATTTCGAGCCTAACTTTCTCGTATGACCTTAGAATCGGGCGATTTAGGTCTCAATCTCTTTGTTTTGACAAGATCTATAATCTCCGTTTCTGTACCCGAGCTCCGTTTCCCACTCTGACACCCCCTAAATCAAGGATTAAGTATGTTCACCTCGAAATTCTAGCAATTGCACTTTTTATCCTGTGCATGGTTCATTCAAAAATTCATAACTTCCTCATACGACCCTTGATTCCTACAAACCCAGTGTTAAAATCTCTATAACAAAATTCTATAAGTTTTCCATGTGGACATTGAGAGCTGAATCCCTCTAGATCAATACAGTTTAATGAATCTTCCCAGGCCCCTGATTGTCTCATCACCATGCTGGAAGCTCTCACTAAAATTCGTATATCTCCCTCATCCGGTACTTGAATTACTTTGTTCTTTTTGATATGGATTTGTATCAAAGAACTCTATAAATTTGATGAAGGGCACGAAAGCAAATTCCCAAAGGAGAATTAATTGTGAATTTATTACCAAAGTCTTAGCTGATTTAGGAGCTCCTGGAACATCCTGTCTTCAATCGGGCGTATCTCAGGCTATCCATCTCTGATCATCGCATATGATATATCAAATAGAAGGAAAAAAGAAGATATATAAACTTTATGTTGACCATTTTTCGAGATTCCTATCCCTCGAATTAATCTCTATTTATTTTTAACCTCCTTAGTTTCCGATTCCTAAAAATTCTGCACGCCTTAATTCTTCATGTAACAAATTAATTTTCTGACCACCAAATTTCTAATCACATCATCACCTCACGCCACCTCACTTGAAAGGTGTCACCACTAGACTACCCCCCACTCAGCCTTCCACCTCCCACCTCTACCAATCACATTTCATGCAAATTAACATCCCATCACCCTAACTCCTTCTTATAGAAGTAACCCCATTCAGCCAAGCCATCTTGCTTTCCCCCTCCACTTCATTTTCCAGCAAGACACTTTTCACCTTACAGCCCTTGACACCCAAGATCGGCCACCACTTCCTCCCTCCCTCATGGCCATATTTCACCACACCACCATCAACCACCAAAAAAAATCTTCTTCCTTCTTCCTTCTTCACCAAACCCGTGGGGCTCCTCCTCCAAAACAACCATCAATTTTGCTTTCACTCACCTCCCATAATCCACTATCCAAGCTTCATCCATCAAGCTCCACCACTCCTTGAAGCCGTGACCATTCAAAGTTACCTAGGTAAGGTTTTAACTCTTAAAATGTTGCTTCCTTCATCCTTGCCAAATCAAAATTTTTTAGCATGCAATTGTGGTGATTTCCTCTATTTTTAAGAGCTCCAAACCGTAACCCCCTTTCTAAATTCTTGGTGTGCATGTTGTTTTCTTTAGGATCGAAAACCGTAGGCGACGATCGGTGAGCATTTTGGAGCATTTGATAGATTTTTGACGAGCTCACCGTTTTCTTTCCCCAAGGCAGCGGCTGTCCGGATAGGTAAGGGGGATTTTTTTTCGTTTGATTGCACTCTAAATTACTCTATAATGTCATTTTAGTATCTAGGAACCATCGTTTCAAGTTTCCTCACGATCCAACGGCTAGATTTCAAACCATGTAATTTTCCATTAACGATAGTTGATTTTAATTAATTTTTTTGTTAGTGAGCATTTTAATAAATTCCATAAAACGTATCTTGATATTTGTGTTCTCAATAGGAAATTTATCGCGATCGAAGTTATAACGAAGAAATTAGGAATTTTAGCGTTTAGGTGGGCTCAGTGGAAATTCGATATGGTTGTAATGTTTAATTTTAAATTTAATTGTGTTATTATGTAATTTATTGTAAATTTCCCGGTAAGCCTCGCTATTAGAAATTAGATTCACCACTAAGCATTATCGGAATTATTTTGATGAAAACACACACTTCAAAAAAATTTACCGATCGGACGATTATGATATTTTTATTTTACTAAGTCGAGAAATGACGCTATTTTTAAGTTATTATGAATTTATCATGGTTAATCAAGTTAAAATGGGTGGATTTTGAAATAAAAGTGAATAAGTATGTTAAGTAGAAAAGAAAAGAGACAAAAGAGATTTTGGAGTCTAATTGGAATAAGTAACGGACAAAGGACCTTAAGAAATTAGTTAAGGAGATAATGTAAATGCTTAAATAAAATATAGTAACTACAAAATTTCAAATAAAGGAATAAGTGTTAGGACTTAGGATTCCTAGATGACCAATAAAAGTAGAAGTAGAAAAAAGATCTTAGGAATTTTATGAAATACTTGGCATAACTGATTAAATAAAATGATTTTAGGAAATTAAATAAGAAATGAGCATTAGAGACCTAGAACATTAGTAACTAATAACAATAAAGGATATGGAAAGGATCTTAGAATTTAAACTTTGAACTAAGTGATAAAAAAAAGTAGGATAACTTATACACTAGATAACAACTTCTAGTGATTAAGTAATGCTTTGACTAAATCTAAGATATAGAAGTTAAAGTAGTAACTAGATTCTTAAGTAATAAATTGACATTATTGAGAAAGCAAATTTTAGTTAATTAGGAGAATATAACTAAAAGAAACAAATTAAAAGTAGTTAGTATGATTGGAAATAGTGGAAGTAAAGGAAAGATACTAAAGGATAGCAACTAGAAATCTAGAATGAACATCACTAAGAGTAAATTTATAATTGTGTATAAAGAATTAGTGACCAATGAAATAAGTTATTCAACTAGTAAAGTTTATTTGGATTGGTAAAAGAAAATAGATAATAAAATCTCTTAATAATAACTTGGAGTTCATGATTGGACATTAGGAATTAAAATTAAGTAATGAAATAATTAGTACACTAATAAATAAATAGGAAATAAATGGCTTAATAGTATAAGAAAATTCAACTATTTCATAAGGTATTTGACTAAATATACGACCTAAACGTTTAAATTAGTGGTGAATTAATGTACAAGTTAGTATATCAAATTTGATGTTGATAAGTATGTTTGTTTGCGTAAATTCCATGAATAAAACTAGAAACACGTGTTGTTTTGTATGTTGTGATGCTACTAAATGATTATTGATGTGAAATGGTTGTGAATGTGTGAATTGAGTGAAGTATCTCATAAGTATATTGTACTGATAAATGTTGTGTGATGCATGGATGACTGAATAGAGGAAATTCTTGAATAAGAAATATGGAAAGTGGTGTCGACAGGGGTTCTAAAATGATTAAATTATGAAAGTGTAAGAATTCGGATCTGAGATGATTAGTGGGTGTTGTAGCACCAATGTACCCCATGGTTTCCTGGAAAGTATGAATTTTCATTTCATTCCTAAGTGTCAGGCAAAATCATTAAAAGTTTCCAATAAAGAAAAGAAGGAATTAAATAATATTTAATAGAAAAAAAAGAACTCGACATTAGGAATGAAAGAGAGTCATTGAAGGGACCCTGTCAAGGACCAATGAATGATAGTTGAACTTCTGAGTCATGCATCATATGTGGAGGATAAGGGTGGATGATTGAGTAACTCCCTAGAGCATACAATGAAGGGTACATTGAAGAACTGTGGCGTCTCGATCCCTTGATGGAGGTCTTGGGAGTATACTGGGGCAGACCTCCAGTGGCTTGGATTCACGCCCGAGGCCGGACAGCCTGGTAACTCTGGTATACTTTGACTCCGGGTGAGAGTTCCTATGGCCATGTAGTGCCCGTTCTGATAAGATGTGTTTTGGATCCATTATTGATGGGACTGTGTGTAACCATCCTCGGTTAACTAGGATAATTCCTTCCTCTAGATTATCCTGGTCAACTGAGAGGTTACGAGCTTTTGAAAAATATGGAAGTTTTTTTTATATAAGAAAAACTTGGTGGGACAAATAGATCTCATATATAACATAGTCATATATAATACATGATCGTAATAGTAACTGTATATACTAAAAGTAAAAGGGGCATGAAGGCTCCCATAAAAGGAAAATAAAATAATCTATCCTATTCGTCCTTGGTCTAAGAAGAATCTGGCTGATCCTCGATGCGAAGTTTGTACTGATCCTGAGTGCATGATCTAATCCGAAGTCTGAAAAAATTAGCGCAAGGATGAGTCTTTGCTTCCATAACAAATGGAGAGTTGTCATCACTGACATCCCTCCCACATAATCCAAATAGGTTCGTATCCAATATTCTCTCCTTATTGGGGTATTTATTTAATTTGTTTTAAGTTATCTATCTCTACTCGGTCTTATTCTACCATCTCTCAATGCATAACTTTTTACCCCCCCCTTACCACTAGTTATCTTTTATACAGATCCTAATTCAATTATAACAATCACAAAAATCACCACCTACATAGATAAGATAATGCAATGCATGAATTCATTTTATTTATTTTAATTTTTTTTCTTAGCCATCATAATGCATGTGGGCCTATATCTTATCATCATATCATATCAGAATTCGTCCTGCCCAGGCTTCCCCTGGACATAACATTTCTGTACTAGAGCGATTAGAGCCCACCAAGTTCCCACATCACAACACAGGGTATACATGGACTCGCAGTCCCGATATCATGGATCCAACACATATCATCATATCATAATGGGACTTGGCTCCACGGTCCTTCTGATATTAGTCTGAGTCGAAGTGCACCAAGATTGTATGGTTTCGCTCGGCGTCGAGGCGCTACCACTGAACCATTGGGGGTCTCCTTCCATTACACTCCCAAGATCCAACCTCAGGGATCGAGCCCTTATATCCTTCAACATACCCCTCATTGCTGGCTCTAGTCCACATCAAGTCACATGATGCATGTAACATACACCCCTTTCATTAATTCATTAGTCATCGATAGGGTCCTTTCAAAGACTCCATTTCATTCCTATCATCGGGTTAGTTTTGTAAAACTCCTTGATTAAATATTTTTCTTCATTCATTACTCTTCTCGCATTTACTCAAATCACAACACAGCCTATCCGATAATTAGGAATGAAATGGGTTCTGGTCATCCATCAAAACCTTGGGTAATATTGGCACCATAGCGCCTATCGTCACATCAGATTCGATCTCAATCTCATCATATCATTTTCACACATCAATCGCCTCAGGATCCCTACCGAGACACATCCTCATTCATTCTTTTCTTATCTATCTCAACATACTTATTCAATGCATCATGCAAGTTCCATTCATTCATTATGCAATTTATTTCATCTAAGGCACTCGTCATGTATTTCATCACATATATTCATCATATAACTCACACATATTCAACCGCGTACATAATCACATAATAGTCACCATATACAACATCCATTATACAAGCATTACACAACAATCATTATGATAAATGAATCACACATTCTAATACAAATATACTCATGGATGTGTCCCTATAAGTATTTAAGTCTAGTTTCTTGCTTGCATATATCAAACCATTTATCTCGATTATCCTCCCTAACCAATTAATCTTATTAGTAATTGAGTCATTCCCTTAGTATACTTTTCTTTATCCATGAATTATCTCTGGGTACTAAGTGATCTTATAACCACTAAGTACATCGTCCAGGTGGATTTAGTTTGTTGAAAATATACCTTAACCTTTAAATATTATAATATAGTTATACTTATTCCTTTAAAAGTGCCTATTAAATTTATTTAAGATGTCCAGAATACCTTTCATTGTCTTTTACTTACCACCACCAGGTTGACTTATCCTTAATTTATTCATGTGCTATTTAAGTCGGTATTTAGGCTTCACTAAATAGTACTGACATAAGTGTTCCTTCCTTTCTTAAACCCTTATTCTCAGTAACATTCCCTTTTAACTTATGAAACCTCCTTAGTGCTTATGTTTACTACCATTCTATTAACTTCTACTATTCACTGAATTCTAATATTTTTGATATATGCTCTGTTTCTTTTTTACCCAAAAATCACCTTAGTTACTTCATTTTGTTTAACCGCCTAATGTAACACCCTGATTTTCTAGATTCAAATCCCGATGTAATCAAGATAATTAAATAATAAAAATTGAGTAAATTTTTTGTGTTCAAAATAATTTCAAAACACCACTACGACTACATCAAGACTCGAACCGCAGGAAACCAAAGGGTGAGATTTGTTAATCTATAACTGGATCATTAAATAGTTTGCCCATAACGGTATACAAAATAACAGGGTTTACAACAGAAGAAGGATGTGTATACCGGGCACACACCTAGTCCCATATATGAGGATATGAGAAAAGGCTCGGCAAGGTATGTAACGGCATATCATAAGCCTAATAGACAACCATCATCTTTTCACATAATATCATGAACTTACAATGCCTAAGATATATGTATATATATATATATATATATATATATATATATATATATATATATCTATATGGTCATGCATCATACATCTCCAATACTCATAATCTATAATTGACCATATCATTTCAACCCTTGATTTATGTATTTCCAATACTTGTACATACTTAGAGGATTAATAAATCAACATCATATTATACACCAAATTGGTAAAAATCCAATACTTCCAATATTGATACATCATCCACATATATATATACATACCTTATTCACAGTTCATCAATCAATGTCAGTGATTAACAACATCATAATACCTATTTTACACACAACTCTATAATTTACAAATATTGTCGGTCAAGGCATTTCATTACCACTATTTACCTTCCCAAAAACTTTACTTTATATACATCCTCATCCCATGATATTCCTGCATTAATACTAAAAAGTAGACTACATAGGAGAGTGAGTTATACATTTCAAATGACGATATGAATACAATTGAAATTATGTGCATATGCATATCAACATCATGTATACTTTGCTAAACATAATAATGATCATCACAAATTGTGAAATTTAACAATATATACATATTTCATATTCTTTAACCAAGACATAGCAAAGTAGGCATATACACATCTATTCCAACGCAACAATGGGCCAACATCATCAGTATTGACCATTCAGGTCTTTTCTCAAAGCCACCATGGGCTAACATCACTATCATCAATCATAAATAATTATTCCCTTTATTACATTGGGCCATAACATACACATCGTCATATTCAATATTGTTTCATGGTAATTATATCATTTATCAATTTTATGTGGTCTTTTAGGTACTCAATTACCCATCTCATCAACACCATACCACAATCTCAATCATCATCATCATCTGGAATATCTCCATGCTATATGCAAATGCTCTTATAGCTAATGCCTATGTACAATGGAATAAACAACAAATGCGGATCCGACTGTGGGAAATAAACACCAATTTGTGGGTCAAGCATGATCACATACCATGCCCTTACTGTAGTAGTATAATGTGTACACATATATCGTAATGCATGCATAATCACCAATTTTTACTGGTACCAAACCGCATCGCCCATAATGCAACACCTGGCCATTTTCACCATGACCGCGGTAAATAACATAATCAATATATGGTGTTGCGGGCCGACCATATCTCATATCATGGCAGCTGTGATCCAATGGACCACCAGGGTCACCTACTCATCAAGAGCCACTCCCCACAAGGGTCGGCCACATGTAGTTCTCTGTAGCAATACATGGGCGGCTTCGTGACTTACACACCGCGTCACAGGGGAAATAATAAATTGCTCGTGCACTGAGCCACCCTCCCACTGGGTTGGCCGAGGGAACTCCCCTAACATTCAAACATCGGCAGCTATGATATGCCATGGATACAATGCAATGTAAATCAAATGCATTTCTCACACTGTGCATCCTAAATGCCACTCATCAATCATCATCATCATAGTCACCAACACCATCATACACACCTTAGTGGATTTTATCATTGTTAGTTTTAGCCATTGTTTTCAAGTTTTATATATGGCATTCTCATCTCATTATGTCATTTATTATACATGCAAGTCAACACTTGCAATCAACCACAATGGCATCACAAACATCACAAATCATCATTATCATTCATTAATTTTTCATCAATACCACCACATAATCATTTAGTGGATTTTCATTTCATTTATCATTACCATTGTTTCATAACTAGTGTGGCTATGCAATAACTCATCAACACAATTTTAAACCACACATACAAGATGACACTTGTATAAAATACAACGGTATTTTACAAGTTATCAATAATAACATTCATCCTTTTATTCAAGGAATGATCACAACATCATTTATTATCACGTGATACCGATATCATCTCTGATTCATCGGTTTGTAACAAACACCCTGTCATTTAATCATTCTCTCATTGGTTTCATAATCACTCTAGGGTGTATCTCATAACCCCATCATCAAATTCTCATTACCATTCTTTTATATCCCATTTTTGGTGGTTAATAATTATGTTTTTCATTATATATTATGGGCATAAACGAATTATCCCAATGTTTTAATCAATATCAAACACCACCATATTATATCATGCTTATATACCCCCTATACATTACCTTAAATATCTCATAATACAAGGAAGAGGGGGGGTCTTTCATAAGCCCAAAACAAGGAAAATGAAATAAAATTTCATTCTGGGCAACTCGCTCAAGAGAGATTCACCTCTGCTTGAGCGAGATGAACATAGCTCACTTAGGCGAGCCCTTACGCGTGAGCGAAATGCTCCCAATAGCGTATCCATGCTCGCTCGCTTGAGCGAGGCTCCCCTTCATTGGCCACTCGCTTGAATGAGATTGAGACAGGTCATTTGAGCGCCCTCAAATTCCTTTTGAGCGAGAAGGTTTTATGCATCAGGCCCCAATCTCGCTTGAGCGAGACTCCTCCAGTGCCGTTTCTACGCTTGCTCACTTGAGCGAGGCTCCTCTCACCTTCATGCTCACTCGGGCGGAAAACATCCAGTATCTAATTCTATACTCGCTCGCTTGAGCGAGACCCAATACGCCTCACCACTCGCTTAAGCGAGATCCACCCAGAACCATTTTCCATCTAGCTCGCTCAAGCGTAGCCATACCCGCTTGAGCAAGATTCGTCCAGTAGCTCACCCTTCTATGTTGTACGCGTCTCACCTGAGTGAGACCTCTTCTCGCCTAAGCGAATTTGGGCCAGAGGCCACCCCTCTGATGTAGGGGACTCTCGCTTGAGCGAGACTCCATCTTGCTTGGGCGAGAATCCATCTCACTTAAGCGAGAATCCATATCGCTTGAGCGAGATCAGCATTACATGCCCAAATCTCAAGTTTTTCACTCTACTTCACATGCCACAATCCATCTTATGTAAAGTTGGACTAAATTAACATCATACCCATGTTAAACCATGCAATTAAGCTTGATCCAACAAGCCATACCTCTTCATCTTTAACTCTAATTCATTTAACTATATAGGGGGAGGTTTTTGAAACACTTCACATCACTGCCCCACTCATCTTTCTGCACAATCATCACAAACAATACCTTACACCCCAAATAATTTATCAATCCATAGATTTTCATCAACAATTAATTCATGTCCAACCAAGGGACAACCAAGCACTCAACTTCATTTCACATATATATATATACACATATACAATTCTTTAATAATCAACAAAAGCCAAGCCACCATTCATCACATCATCAATTTAACATTTAACACATTTATGGCCAGGCAATGCATGAGTTCATACATATACATAATTAACAATTATTCACTCATGCAATTTGAAATGCAAACTCCTCTCCTACCTCAAGAGAAGAACCGAAATCCAAACGCTCCAATTATTCCGCATCACCGTCCGGAACACAATCTACAATTTACACATGCATACATACACTCAATCATTAAGCCATCTCAAGGCATTTATCAAAATTTTCAAGTAATTGACATTATCCCATAGGGTTCAATATTAAGTCTTAGACTTCTCTAAATACCAATTTACACGCTTGTGTTAGGCTTCGGGAATTCCTTTCCCAAAACCAAGATTCTCTAGGTTTCAGAGGGCTAAACAAATCTAACAACAATAACATCATGGCCCTTATCCATAAGGTATCCAATATCTCATGTGAATCACTCAACTAGCATCACAATTCATTCAAATCCATTATAAGCCTTTTGGCTCTATCTAAGATCATCACCAATTCAACAATTTCAAAATAGCATATATCAAGGCCTAAGACTTCATCAACTCAAGTATCCATTTCCTGAATCCACTATCAATGGTCTTCAACCATTATTATCATCATCATAGTTGCCAATACTCAAGGAATTTAACTCTTCTAATCACATATACACATCTCCCAAACCTCAAGAGTCAATACCAATGTTTCCAAACATTCATTCCCCATATAAAATCATCCTAAGGCATTAAAATCATTTAACTCATCAATTTGGCCAAAACCCCAAAACTATCAACACTTAGGGTTTTTATCAAAATCACTTAATAACATTCAATGTCCACCATCTTCCAAGAATCCTTATAAACTCAATAACCCTCATCTATTTACAACACAAACCATTATCAAGAATCACATTCTCAAACCATGCCAATGCCCAAAACAAAATGGAGAAGAGGATGGAGAACCCTCCAAACAGTTGCCCCCAAAATGCCATATAAGCTTCATGAATCCAAGTTTTATTTTAAATTTTGGCAAGAGATGAAGGTGGAATGGTGGCACACAGTTTTGGAGATGAAGAGGGTGGAAAAGAAAAAGAAAAATGAAGATAGATGGGAGGAGAAGAGTTGCCGAAAAGTAAGAGAAGAGAGAAGAAAATTTGTGTAAAAATTAGACATTGTCCAATGGTTAAAACCATGTCACATTTTGCTTTTACCAAAGGATAATAAATCCACATTGTCCAATGTGCAAAAGACCAAAAGAGAGGTGGGAAATGCAACGGTGGAAAGGAGAGGAGAAATTGGGATTTTTAGTTTTCTTTTAATTCCATTTGGCTCGTAATTTCTCCGTCTAATATTATACGTCGTGTCCAATTAATTATTTTTTTAACACCAGAAATTATTCTAACTATACCACTATAACCATAATACTTTTCTAGGTATCCTAGACCCACCCAATATTTAATTTAGCTTAGTGGGTCCCACATCATCCGTTAAATCCTCCGATTCCGGTAAATCTTAAGTTACCGATAATTCACCTCTAATGTCTAATTAATTTTCCCATAATTACTTGACCATAAATAATCAATTATCATTATCTAATAAATTTATTTTCTTCAAAATTTGGGATGTTACACCTAACATATTAGCTCTTGAGGTAACCCTTCTCTTTTAATTCTATTTACTAACTATCAATAAGTTCTTATTTAGTCCTAATTATTTCCTCTATAAGATTAACTTAAAAGTTCATACTGCATTTCTTAAACTATTATTTTCATGTACTAGATACTGGTTCTACTTGTTCCTATGTTCCCTTGGTTACTGAGCATATATCTATAAAATTTGTTACTGTCTCTGTATTTATATGTTGATGTAGGTTTTGATAATGAGACAACAAATGAAGAGACAAGATCAAACATATATAATTATGGACGAAATAATTATGTTTGATGATGGAAAATTGAAGAATTCCAAAGAAATGATTCAAGGCATTTATAGAGGTCTAAAACAAGTGAAATACAATCATCAAAGTGCCTAAGGATCAAAGGATTGAAGCCATGATTGAACAAATATAAAAAAGGGTGAAACAAAGTACTAGAATTCATGCAACAGATGCATGAATCGATTCATACAGCAATGCACAACCATATGAATCGATTCACACGATTTAAAATACCCAGGATGTGAATTTTTAATGCATGAATCGATTCACCATCACCCTAAATCGATTCACACGGTTTGAAATACCCAGGAAGTGATTTTTGAGTGAATGAATCGATTCACCCCTGGCCTGAATCGATTCATACGTCTGGACAATGGAAAAATTGCATAAAAATCATGCATGAATCTATTCATTGGTTTCCTAAATCTATTCATTTTAATTCTGATGCAAAATTACACTAAATGAATCTATTCATTTGGGAAATGAATCAATTCATTTAGCTCAAATGGCTCTGGAATGTGAAATTCAAAATGTGCCAACCTTGAATCGCATTATCAATGCACTACGAATTAGCAATTGTATGGTCCATCACTTACTAAGGAAACAGATGCTCCCTTGCTCCACAATGTCATGGTTTAAGCATCAGGATACAATTTTTAAATTGTCAATTCCATGCTCTTAAAGTCCTATAAATAGGAGAAGGAATTGCACTTGCAAAATGTCCCAAAGCATTGAAGCAGTTCCATTTCTTTCTTCCTCCTCCTTGCTCTCTGCTCATTTTATTTGCTCTCTCTTTATTCATTAATTGGGATATTTCTTTGACAAATTATTTTGAGAGTGATTTTATGAGCAAAATTATTTGAGTGCTATAATTTGCATACCCTCTTTTTGAGAGTTATCATTTGGTGAAAGCTTAAATCTGTATATCCACTCTATTGGAGAGTTACTCTTGTATTCTAAACACCAAAATTTCTAGAGTTTGTGGGTTGGGATTCAACATTGTAAATTTGAGAGATTGAGAGATTTGGTGGGTTGCCTTATACTTGTGAGAGTTGGGTTCTTGAGTGTGGGACACTAGGAAGCCGCGATTGCTCAAAGTTGTATCTCTAATCTCCAAAAGTGGAAATCCTCTAAGTGGGTTGCTTAGAGGCGAGATGTACACCGGTGTGGTGGAACTTGTATATATCGGTTTGTAAATCTCTCTTCTCTAAACTCATTTAATTTGTGCACTTAATTTGATTGCTTAATTTATTGTGTTCATAACTTGATTAATTAACTACTTCATTATTGCTAATTAATTTGGTGGTTAAAATCAAGTGAATATTCTATTGAGTTGTAAATTATTTAGATTAACTTTGTTCAAATTATTTTAAGTAATATTCTTGAATTAATTTGAAATCTTTCTAAGTACCAAAAACAGTGTTGCGATTAATTTGATATTATTACTTGAATATTACTTTATCTCTTAAAGTGAATTTATTGCCATTTACTTGGTGCTTGTTAATTTGCCTTGAGTCTAAATTGTTATCATTTGTGATTAAATTTATTATCTTCAACAAGTATATTTATCAAAGAATTAATTTCAAAAGCATTCCAAGTAAAAGTTTTAATACTCAATTCACCCCCCTCTTGAGTAATTGAGGCTATTTGGTTAACAAGTGGTATCAGAGCTTGACTCTTGGTAGATCAAGCTTAACAGCTTCAAGAGAACAAATGGCCTCAAATTCTCTAAACCTTTTTCCCGAGGGTGGTGCCACAAATAGACCTCCCGCTTTCAATGGTGAGGGTTACGCTTTTTGGAAAGAAAGAATGAAAATTTTTGTGCAATCAATTGATTTGAAAGTATGGAATGCTATTGAAAATGGTCCTTTTATACCTATGCACATTGTTGATAATAAACAAATAGAAAAGCTTATGGATGATTGGTCGAGTGACGAAGAAAAGAAAGTACAGTATAATTACAAAGCAAAAAATCTTATCACTTTAGCCTTAGGTCCCGATGAATTTTTTAGAGTAGTTACATGTAAATCTGCTAAGGACATGTGGGATACCCTTCAAATAACTCATGAAGGAACTAGTGATGTTAAGGATTCTAAGATTAGTACTTTAACTAGTCAATATGAAAGTTTTAGAATGAGTTCCAATGAATCTATTTTAGAACTTCAAAAGATATTTACTTTGATTATTAATCACCTTATTACACTTGGTAAATCTTATACTAACAAGGAACTTATCCACAAAGTTCTAAAAAGTCTTACTAGGGAATGGCAACCTCTTGTTACACCATCAAGCAATCTCCTAATATAAATGATATGTCTCTTGCCACTTTGTTTGGTAAACTCCAAGAACAAGAACAAGAGTTGAAAGACTTGAAACAAGCGGAGGAAGAAGAAAAAGTCTTTAAGAAGAAAGGGATAGCTCTCAAAGCCACCTCAATTGTTGAAGATGAATCCGAGAGTGATCTTGACGAGGATGAAGAGTTAAGCTTATTCATGAAACATTTTAGAAAGCTTATGAAGAGCAAACGCTTCCAAAGGAACTTCAAATCACAAGGTAAGAAACCTAATCTTAAAGAAAATTCTACTTCACCTACTTACTTTGAATGTGGAAAGGAAGGACACTTCAAGATCGATTGTCCAAACCTAAAGAAGAAAAACAATGAAAGAAAAGAGAGGATAAGAGCATATATCACATGGGATAAAAATGAAATAAGTAGCTCGGATGATTCAGAAAATGAAGAAGCAAACCTTTGTCTCATGGCAAATCACCAAGATGAAGAAAATGAGGTAAATTTTCATGACTTAGATAAGGAAGAACTACTTGATGCTCTTGAAGAATTATATGATAAATTTATGAAAGTGTCTAATAAGCATAAGTTATCTAGAAAAATCATCGACATTCTTGAGATGCATCTTATAGAAGTTTGTAAAGAAAATGAATGTTTGAAAAATGAATTAGTAAATGTTCAAGCATGCTCTAGGACTAAACCTTGTGAATTTGTAAAGAAATGTGACATGCTAGAAACTAAGGTTTTGGACTTGAATAGAACTCTAGAAAAATTTACAAATGGAAGAGACAACTTAAATGTTTTACTTGGTAAACAACGGTGCATGTTTGATAAAACGGGTTTAGGTTTCAATGCCGTTAAGAAACAAAAGAATTATAAGAACTTTTTTATACCACCGAGTAAAACTTCATCACCTTTCATGAAATGCAATTATTGTGGTTTTAAAGGACATAGTGCATCTAATTGTAATGTTAGAAAACTAGGGCCAAAGGTTGTGAGAAAAGTATGGGTTCCTAAAGAAACATTACCTCAAATGAACCTACAAGGACCCAACATAAAATGCGTACCAAGTTCTCTAACTTGACATGTTTTGTAGGTATGCTTTAAAGCGAATAACACCCATTGGTATTTGGATAGTGGGTGTTCAAAACATATGACAGGAGATAAAAATAAGTTCATTTCATTTACTCCATGAAATAAAGGATTCATTACATATGGAGACAACACAAAGGGAAGAATACTAGGAATAAGAAATGTTAGTAAAAATTCTTCCACTTCTATAAATGATGTATTATATGTTGAGGGACTTAAACACAACTTGCTTAGCATTAGTCAATTATGTGATAAGGGCTATAAAATTGTTTTCGAATCAAACTGTTACATAATTGAAAATAAGCTAGACAAGGAAACAAAATTTATTAGTCAAAGAGTTGATAATATTTATATGATTCATCTTGATTGTCTTGCTTCAAATGATGTGCAATGCTTCATAATTAAAGAGGATGAATCATGGCTATGGCATAGAAGAATTGCTCACATTCATATAGACTATTTAAACAAACTTGTTTCGAAAGATTTAGTAATTGGTTTACCAAATTTGAAATTTGAAAATAAATTTTGTGACGCATGTCAAAAGGGAAAACAAGTAAAGGTTTCTTTTCAAGCAAAAAATATCGTTTCAACAAATAGACCTTTACAGCTTTTACACATGGATTTATTTGGACCTTTAAAAACTAAAAGTTTTGGTGGAAACTATTATGGTCTTGTGATTGTGGATGATTATTCTAGGTATACATGGACTTTATTTCTTACTCATAAAGATGAAGCATATCATGCATTTAAGAAACTTGCCAAGATCATCCAAAATGAACAAAATTTGAAAATAGCATCCATTCAAACGGATCATGGGGGAGAATTTGAAAACCAATCTCTTGAAAAATTTTGTGAAAAATTTGGCATTGAACATAATTTTTCGGCTCCAAGAACTCCATAATAAAATGGAGTAGTTGAAAGGAAAAATCGATCTTTAGTGGAGCTCACAAGAACTATGTTGAATGAAAGTAACATTGCAAAACATTTTTGGGCCGATGCGGTAAATACCGCTTGCCATGTTATGAACCGATGTTTGATAAGGCCTGTATTAAAGAAAACCCCCTATGAGCTTTATAAAGGAAGAAAACCAAATATTTCTTATTTTCATATATTTGGATGCAAATGCTTTGTTTTAAATAATGGAAAGGATAATCTCGGCAAATTCGATGCAAAATTTGATGAAGCAATATTCTTAGGTTATTCATCTACTAGTAAAGCTTATCGACTCTTTAACAAACGAACATGTACAATTGAAGAGTCTATACATGTCAAATTTGATGAACTTAACCAAAATCCTCCGAGAAAGGAAATTGATGATCTTGTAGGTACCTTCCAAGAAATGAACTTGGAAGATGAAGAAGGAAACAAAAATGAAGGAGAAACACCTCATAATAACCAACCTCAACAAAAGGAGTGGATCACCGTAAAGAATCACCCCTTGGATAATATCATAGGTGAAATGACAAAAGGTGCAAGTACTCGAAACGCTATTAGAAATGCATGCAATCACTTAGCTTTTGTATCACAAATAGAACCCAAAAATATTGATAAAGCTATTATTGATGAACATTGGATGTTGGCAATGCAAGAAGAATTGAATCAATTTGAAAGAAATGAAGTTTGGAAACTTATGCCAAGACCCAATGACCATCTAATAATAGGCACCAAATGGGTTTTTAGAAACAAGCTAGATGAAAATGGAATAATAACAAGAAATAAAGCTAGATTAGTTGCTAAGGGATATAATCAAGAAGAGGGAATAGACTATGAAGAAACATATGCTCCCGTAGCTAGGCTAGAAGCCATAAGATTATTGTTAGCTTTTGCTTGTTGTATGGATTTTAAGCTTATCAAATGGATGTCAAAAGCGCTTTTCTAAACGGTTATATTCAAGAAGAAATCTATGTGGATCAACCTCCCGGTTTTGAAAATCACAAATTTTCAAACCATGTTTTTAAATTGAGAAAAGCTTTATATGGTTTGAAACAAGCTCCAAGAGCTTGGTATGAAAGACTTAGTAAATTTCTTTTAGAAAATATTTTTGAAAGAGGAAAGGTTGATACTACACTATTTATAAAATGTAAAAACAATGACATTCTTTTGGTACAAGTTTATGTTGATGACATAATATTTGGTGCTACAAACGAAATTCTTTGTTAAGAGTTTACCAAGATTATGCAAGATGAATTCAAAATGTCCATGATGGAAGAACTCACCTTCTTTCTTGAATTACAAATCAAACAAACAAATGAAGGGACTTTCATTAATCAAACAAAATATTGCAAAGAACTACTCAAAAGATTTGAAATGTACAAGGTAAATGAAATAGCAACTCCAATGAGTACTTCTTGCTACTTAGACAAAGATGAGAAAGGTAAGGACGTTGAAATAACTAAATACCGAGGTATGATTGGATCCTTACTTTACTTAACAGTCAGTAGACCCGACATTATGTTTGCTGTATGCATGTGTGCTAGATATCAAGCATGTCCTAAAGAATCACATCTCACTGTCGTAAAAAGATTTTTGAAATATCTTGTGGGTACTCAAAATGTTGGTTTATGGTATCCTAAAGGCGTTGAATGTATTCTTGTAGGATATTCTGATTCTGACTTTGCTAGTTGTAAACTTGATCGAAAGAGTACTAGTGGCACATGTCATTTACTTGGTAGTTCCCTTGTTTCTTGGCATAGCAAGAAGCAAGTAAGTGTTGCTTTATCGACAGCTGAGGCAGAATATGTAGCAGCTGGCAGTTATTGTACTCAAATTCTTTGGATGAGACAACAACTTCTTGACTTTGGTGTTGCTTTAAACAAAGTGCCTATTAAATGTGATAACACTAGTGCCATTAATATATCCAAAAATCCGGTCATGCACTCTAGGACTAAACATATTGAAATAAGACATCATTTTATAAGAGACCATGTTTTGAAAGGAGATTGTGTTCTTGAATATGTTGAAACTTCAAAACAATTGGCAGATATTTTTACAAAACCTCTTCCTAAAGAACAATTTATAAATATTAGAAGGGAATTAGGAATTTTGGAAATTGTTTAATTAAGTTATTATTTTCTTACTCTTTGAACATAGTGATTTACTCTGTGATATATAGTCAAATCTTTTTCATTGAAAAGCCAATCACATTATCAATAATCATGTTAATGCTCCACAAATCACTTGTTTTATTGACTTCCCGAGTAGTCTTTACTTAATTAAACATATTTTTGACACCAAATAATCTCCTATATACCACATGGATCTAAAAAACAAATGGCAAACGACCTTTGATTTTCTTGACTCTCTCGTGCAATAAAAATCATTGGCAAATTGCAAAATTTTAATCCTTGTATAACCTCTCACAAAACACCCATGAGACTTTGCTTATCATTATGATTGCTTACATGCTTTGCATTACTCTGTAATATATGTTGCATGCTTTAGGGGAAGTTTTATATAAAATTGGTATCTCGCTTCAATAATGAATGTATCTGTCTTAAAGTGGTATATATATTGTTTTATTTTTTATGATGCCAAAGGGGGAGAGATATAAAGGGGGAGAGATAAGATATAAAGAGGGAGAGATATCATGAGAAGAATATGAAAGAATATGATAGAATAACATGTTGTTAAAAAGAGAAAATATTATTATGCTTATTATGCGTGCTCACACTGCCACGATGCTCTGAAAATTAGATGAACTATTTTAGGGTATCTATTACATGATTAAGGGGGAGATATTATCTTGCATGATACATTATGATCTTTTAACAATCGGTACCAACTCTTGTGTGTCATGTGTCTAACAATTGGTATCAAATTATATGTGTTAGGGGGAGTCATTATTTATGCCATGAATTTGAACTGTTATGAAACTAACACCCCGCGAGATGAACATTTGTTGTCATCATCAAAAAAGGGGGGAATGTATTTATATATTGATGTAGGTTTTGATAATGAGACAACAAAGGAAGAGACAAGATCAAACATATATAATTATGGACGAAATAATTATGTTTGATGATGGAAAATTGATGAATTCCAAAGAAATGATTCAAGGCATTTATAGAGGTCTAAAACAAGTGAAATACAATCATCAAAGTGCCTAAGGATCAAAGGATTGAAGCCATGATTGAACAAATATCAAAAAGGGTGAAACAAAGTACTAGAATTCATGCAACAGATGCATGAATCGATTCATACAGCAATGCACAACCATATGAATCGATTCACACGGTTTAAAATACCCAGGATGTGAATTTTTGATGCATGAATCAATTCACTATCACCCTGAATCGATTCACATGGTTTGAAATGCCCAAGAAGTGATTTTTGAATGAATGAATCGATTCACCCCTGGCCTGAATCGATTCATACGTCTAGACAATGGAAAATTGCATAAAAATCATGCATGAATCTATTCATTGGTTTCCTGAATCTATTCATTTCAATTCTGATGCAAAATTACACTAAATGAATCTATTCATTTGGGAAATGAATCAATTCATTTAGTTCAAATGGCTCTGGAATGTGAAATTCAAAATGTGCCAACCTTGAATCGCATTATCAATGCACTACAAATTAACAATTGCATGGTCCATCACTCACTAAGGAAACATACGCTCCCTTGCTCCACAATGTCATGGTTCAAGCATCAGGATACAATTTTTAAATTGTAAATGCCATGCTCTTGAAGTCCTATAAA
Organism: Clitoria ternatea; assembly: GCA_037962975.1. NCBI lineage: Eukaryota > Viridiplantae > Streptophyta > Magnoliopsida > Fabales > Fabaceae > Clitoria > Clitoria ternatea. The sequence continues at coordinate 100,878,429 of CM075673.1, read as the reverse complement.
TAGGAGAAGGAATTGCACTTGCAAAATGTCCCAAAGCATTAAAGCAGTTCCATTGCTTTCTTCCTCCTCCTTGCTTTCTGCTCATTTTATTTGCTCTCTATTTATTCATTAATTGGCATATTTCTTTGACAAATTATTTTGAGAATGATTTTATGAGCAAAATTATTTGAGTGCTATAATTTGCATACCCTCTTTTTGAGAGTTATCATTTGGTGAAAGCTTAAATTTGTATATCCACTCTATTGGAGAGTTACTCTTGTATTCTAAACACCAAAATTTCTAGAGTTTGTGGGTTGGGATTCAACCTTGTAAATTTGAGAGATTGAGAGATTTGGTAGGTTGCCCTTGTACTTGTGAGAATTAGGTTCTTGAGTGTAGGACACTAGGAAGCCGCGATTGCTCAAAGTTGTATCTCTAATCTCCAATAGTGGAAATCCTCTAAGTGGGTTACTTAGAGGCGAGACGTACACCAGTGTGGTGGAACTCGTATATATCGGTTTGCAAATCTCTCTTCCCTAAACTCATTTAATTTGTGCACTTAATTTGATTGCTTAATTTATTGTGTTCATAACTTGATTAAGTAACTACTTCATTATTGCTAATTAATTTGGTTGTTAAAATCAAGTGAATATTCTATTGAGTTATAAATTATTTAGATTAACTTTGTTGAAATTATTTTAAGTAATATTCTTGAATTAATGTGAAACCTTTCTAAGTACCAAAAATAGTGTTGCGATTAATTTGATATTATTACTTGAATATTACTTTATCTCTTAAAATGAATTTATTGCCATTTACTTAGTGCTTGTTAATTTGCCTTGAGTATAACTTGTTATCATTTGTGATTAAATTTATTATCTTCAACAAGTATATTTATCAAAGAATTAATTTCAAAAGCATTCCAAGTAAAAGTTTTAATACTCAATTCACCCCTCTCTTGAGTAATTGAGGCCATTTGGTTAACAGTCTCTAAATTACCACTTGTTTTATATATAAGTCAAATTTTGCTTTTACTCTCTTGGTACCTAGTTATTACCGTAAATATTCATTTAACAGTCTAACATTTACGTTATGAGTCTTTCTCTATAATTTACTCAAAAATCAATATTTTGTTCTCACTAAATCTTGTTATTACTTCCCTATCAACGTCTTTTTAATTCTATAGCATATAATTGTTATTTCTAAATTTGGCTTAATATCCCAAATTGTCAAGGGCATATACAAATTTCTTGTGAGATGCTTTAGAATTTCCTTTCTTTAATTCCTATTATATTATTTAAACTCATTATTTCTTTAATACTTTATCAAAACTTACCAGATCTCACTACTCTTTTTAAATCCAAATGTTATTTTCTCCAGATCATTTGTTTTATGATACCTCCCCCACGACGTCGCCAGCTTCAAACTGCCGTAACTTTTGAACCGGGATGCGTCTCGCGGCCCGTAAGGTATCAACGGAAAGCCCTTTGCGAGCCCGTCGACGTCGAGGCCACAGAATTGGGTGACGGGCAAATAAAATTGAAAGAACAAAAACAGAGGTGGTGCGGACCTGGGAAAGTAGCAAAAACGAGGTGCAACACGAGGACTTCCCAGAAGGTCACCCATCCCAGTACTACTCTCGCCCAAGCACGCTTAACTGCGGAGTTCTAATGGGATCCGGTGCATTAGTGCTGGTATGATCACATTAGTGCTGGTATGACCGCACCTGCCACAATGTGCGTGATCATTTGCTTTATGATACCTCCCCCACGGCGTCGCCAGCTTCAAACGGCCGTAACTTTTGAACCGGGATAAGTCTTGCGGCTCGTTAGGTATCAACGGAAAGCCCTTTGTGAGCCCGTCGACGTCGAGGCCACAGAATCAGGTGAGGGACAAATAAAATTGAAAGAACAAAAACCGAGGTGGTGCGGACCCGGGAAAGTAGCAAAAAAGAGGTGCAACACGAGGACTTCCCAGGAGGTCACCCATCCCAGTACTACTCTCACCCAAGCACGCTTAACTGCGGAGTTTTGATGGGATCCGGTGCATTAGTGCTGGGATGATCGCAACTGCCACAGTGTGCAAGATCATTTGTTTTATGATACCTCCCCCACAGCGTCGCCAGCTTCAAACGGCCTTCACTTTTGAACCGGGATGCGTCTCACGGCCCGTAAGGTATCAACGGAAAGCCCTTTGCGAGCCCATGGACGTCGAGGCCATAGAATCGGGTGAGGGACAAATAAAATTGAAAGAACAAAAACAGAGGTGTAACACGAGGACTTCCCAGGAGGTCACCCATCCCAGTACTACTCTCTCCCAAGCATGCTTAATTGCGGAGTTCTGATGGGATCCAGTGCATTAGTGCTGGTATGATCACACCTGCCACAATGTGCGCGATCATTTGTTTTATGATACCTGCCCCACGGCGTCACCAGCTTCAAACGGCCGTAACCTTTGAACCAGGATGCGTCTCGCGGCCCGTAAGGTATCAACGGAAAGCCCTTTGCGAGCCCGTCGACGTCGAGGCCACAGAATCAAGTGAGGGACAAATAAAATTGAAAGAACAAAAAGAGAGGTGGTGTGGACCCGGGAAAGTAGCAAAAAAGATACACGAGGACTTCCAAGGAGGTCACCCATCCCAGTACTACTCTCGCCCAAGCACGCTTAACTGCGGAGTTCTGATGGGATCCGGTGCATTAGTGCTGGTATGATCACACATGCCACAATGTGCGCGATCATTTGTTATATGATACCTCCACCACGGCGTCGCCAACTTCAAACGGCCGTAACTTTTGAACCGGGATGCGTCTCGCGGCCCGTAAGGTATCAACGGAGAGCCCTTTGCGAGCCCGTCGACGTCGAGGCCACAGAATCGTGTGAGGGACAAATAAAATTGAAAGAACAAAAATAGAGGTGGTGCGGACCCGGGAAAGTAGCAAAAAGAGGTGCAACATGAGGACTTCCGAGGAGGTCACCTATCGCAGTACTACTCTTGGCCAAGCACGCTTAACTGCGGAGTTCTGATGGGATCCGGTGCATTAGTGCTGGTATGACCGCACCTGCCACAATGTGCGCGATCATTTGTTTTATGATACCTCCCCCACGGCGTTGCCAGCTTCAAACGGCCGTAACTTTTGAACCTGGATGCTTCTCGCGGCCCGTAAGGTATTAACGGAAAGTCCTTTATGAGCCCGTCGACGTCGAGGGCACAGAATCGGGTGAGGGACAAATAAAATTGAATGAACAAAAACAGAGGTGGTGCGGACCCGGGAAAGTATCAAAAAAGAGGTGCAACACGACGACTTCCCAAGAGGTCACCCATCCCAGTACTACTCTCGCCCAAGCACGCTTAACTGCGGATTTCTATTGGGATTCAGTGCATTAGTGCTGGTATGACCGCACCTGCCACAATGTGCGCGATCATTTGTTTTATGATACCTCCCCCACGGCGTCGCCGGCTTCAAACGGCCGTAACTTTTGAACCGGGCTGAGTCTCGCGGCCCGTAAGGTGTCAACGGAACGCCCTTTGTGAGCCCGTCGAAGTCGAGGCCACAGAATCGGGTGAGGGACAAATAAAATTGAAAGAACAAAAACAGAGGTGGTGCGGACCCGAGAAAGTAGCAAAAAAGAGGTGCAACACGAGGACTTCCTAGGAGGTCACCCATCCCAGTACTACTCTCGCCCAAGCACGCTTAACTGCGGAGTTCTGATGGGATCCGGTGCATTAGTGCTGGTATGATCGCAACTGCCACAATGTGCAGGATCATTTGTTTTATGATACCTCCCCCACGGCGTCGCCAGCTTCAAACGGCCTTCAGAGGTGCAACACGAGGACTTCCCAGGAGGTCACCCATCCTAGTACTACTCTCTCCCAAGCACACTTAACTATGGAGTTCTGATGGGATCCAGTGCATTAGTGCTGGTATGATCGCACCTGCCATAATGTGCACGATCATTTGTTTTATGATACCTCCCCCACGGCGTGGCCAGCTTCAAACGGCCGTAACTTTTGAACCGGGATGCGTCTCGCAGCCCGTAAGGTATCAACGGAAAGCCCTTTGCGAGCCCGTCGACGTCGAGGCCACAGAATCGGGTGAGGGACAAATAAAATTGATAGAACAAAAAGAGAGGTGGTGCGGACCCGGGAAAGAAGCAAAAAAGAGGTGCAACACGAGGACTTCCCAGGAGGTCACCCATCCCAATACTACTCTCGCCCAAGCACGCTTTACTGCGGAGTTCTGATGGGATCCGGTGCATTAGTGCTGGTATGACCGCACCTGCCACAATGTGCGCGATCATTTGTTTTATGATACCTTCCCCACGGCGTCGCCAGCTTCAAACGGCCGTAACTTTTGAACCGGGATGCGTCTCGCGGCCCGTAAGGTATAAACGGAAAGCCCTTTGCGAGCCCGTCGACGGCGAGGCCACAGAATCGGGTAAGGGACAAATAAAATTGAAAGAACAAAAATAGAGGTGGTGCCGACCCGGGAAAGTAGTAAAAAAAAGGTGAAACACGAGGACTTCCCAGGAGGTCACCCATCCCAGTACTACTCTCACCCAAGCACGCTTAACTGCGGAGTTCTGATGGGATCCGGTGCATCAGTGCTGGTATGATCGCACCTGCCACAATGTGCGCGATCATTTGTTTTATGATACCTTCCCCACGGCGTCGCCAACTTCAAACGGCCGTAACTTTTGAACCGGGATGCGTCTCGCGGCCCGTAAGGTATCAACGGAAAGCCCATTGCGAGCCCGTCGACGTCGAGGCCACAGAATCGGGTGAGGGACAAGTAAAATTGAAAGAACAAAAACAAAGGTGGTGCGGCCCCGGGAAAGTAGCAAAAAAGAGGTGCAACACGAGGACTTCCCGGGAGGTCACCCATCCGAGTACTACTCTCACCCAAGCACGTTTAGCTGCGGGGTTCTGATGGGATCCGGTGCATTAGTGCAGGTATGATCGAACCTGCCACAATGTGCGCGATCATTTGTTTCATGATACCTTCCCCAAGGCGTCGCCAGATTCAAACCGCCATAACTTTTGAACCATGATGCGTCTCGTTGCCCGTAAGGTATCAACGGAAAGCCCTTTGTGAGCCTGTCGACGTCGAGGCCACAGAATCGGGTGAGGGACAAATAAAATTGAAAGAACAAAAACACAGGTGGTGCGGACCCGAGAAAGTACCAAAAACAAGGTGCTACACGAGGACTACCCAGGAGGTCACCCATCCCGGTACTACTCTCGTCCAAGCACGCTTAACTGCGGAGTTCTGATGGGATCCGGTGCATTAGTTCTTGTATGATCGCACCTGCCACAATGTGCGCGATCATTTGTTTTATGAAACCTCCCCCACGGCGTCGCCAACTTCGAACGGCCGTAACTTTTGAACCGGGATGCGTCTCGCGGCCCGGAAGGTATCAACGGAAAGCCATTTGCGAGCCCGTCAACGTCGAGGCCCCTGAATCGGGTGAGGGACAAATAAAATTGAAAAAACAAAAGCAGAGGTGGTGCGGACCCGGGAAAGTAGCAAAAAAGAGGTGCAACACGAGGACTTCCCAGGAGGTCACCCATCCCAGTACTAGTCTCGCCCAAGCACGCTTAACTGCGGAGTTCTGATGGGATCCGGTGCATTAGTGCTGGTATGATCGCACCTGCCATAATGTGCGCGATCATTTGTTTCATGATACCTCCCCCACGGTGTCGCCAGCTTTGAACGACCGTAACTTCTAAACCGGGATGCGTCACGCGGCCCGTAAGGTATCAACGGAAAGCCCTTTGCGAGCCCGTCGACGTCGAGGCCACAGAATCGGGTGAGGGACAAATAAAATTTAAAGAACAAAAACAGAGGTGGTGCGGATCCGGGAAAGTAGCAAAAAAGAGGTGCAACACGAGGATTTCCCAAGAGGTCACCCATCCCAGTACTACTCTCGCCCAGCACGCTTAACTATGGAGTTCTAACGGGATCCAGTGCATTAGTGCTGGTATGATCGCACCTGCCCCAATGTGCGCGATCATTTGTTTTATGATACCTCCCCCACGCCGTCGCCAGCTTCAAACGGTCGTAACTTTTGAACCGGGATGCGTCTCACGACCCGTAATGTATCAACGGAAAGCCCTTTGCGAGCCCGTCGACATCGAGGCCACAGAATCGGGTGAGGGACAAATAAAATTGAAAGAACAAAAACAGATGTGGTGCGGACCCGTGAAAGTAGCAAAAAAGAGGTGCAACACGAGGAGTTCCTAGGAGGTCACCCATCCCAGTACTACTCTCGCCCAAGCATGGTTAACTGCGGAGTTCTGATGGGATCCGGTGCATTAGTGCTGGTATGATCGCAACTGCCACAATGTGCAGGATCATTTGTTTTATGATACCTCCCCCACGGCGTCGCCAGCTTCAAACGGCCTTAAGAGGTGCAACACGAGGACTTCCCAGGAGGTCACCCATCCTAGTACTACTCTCTCCCAAGCACACTTAACTATGAAGTTCTGATGGGATCCAGTGCATTAGTGCTGGTATGATCGCACCTGCCATAATGTGCGCGATCATTTGTTTTATGATACCTCCCCCACGGCGTGGCCAGCTTCAAACGGCCGTAACTTTTGAACCGGGATGCGTCTCGCAGCCCGTAAGGTATCAACGGAAAGCCCTTTGCGAGCCCGTCGACGTCGAGGCCACAGAATCGGGTGAGGGACAAATAAAATTGATAGAACAAAAAGAGAGGTGGTGCGGACCCGGGAAAGAAGCAAAAAAGAGGTGCAACACGAGGACTTCCCAGGAGGTCACCCATCCCAATACTACTCTCGCCCAAGCACGCTTTACTGCGGAGTTCTGATGGGATCCGGTGCATTAGTGCTGGTATGACCGCACCTGCCACAATGTGCGCGATCATTTGTTTTATGATACCTTCCCCACGGCGTCGCCAGCTTCAAACGGCCGTAACTTTTGAACCGGGTTGCGTCTCGCGGCCCGTAAGGTATCAACGGAAAGCCCTTTGCGAGCCCGTCGACGGCGAGGCCACTGAATCGGGTAAGGGACAAATAAAATTGAAAGAACAAAAATAGAGGTGGTGCCGACCCGGGAAAGTAGCAAAAAAGAGGTGAAACACGAGGACTTCCCAGGAGGTCACCCATCCCAGTACTACTCTCACCCAAGCACGCTTAACTGCGGAGTTCTGATGGGATCCGGTGCATCAGTGCTGGTATGATCGCACCTGCCACAATGTGCGCGATCATTTGTTTTATGATACCTTCCCCACGGCGTCGCCAGCTTCAAACGGCCGTAACTTTTGAACCGGGATGCGTCTCGCGGCCCGTAAGGTATCAACGGAAAGCCCATTGCGAGCCCGTCGACGTCGAGGCCACAGAATCGGGTGAGGGACAAATAAAATTGAAAGAACAAAAACAAAGGTGGTGCGGCCCCGGGAAAGTAGCAAAAAAGAGGTGCAACACGAGGACTTCCCGGGAGGTCACCCATCCGAGTACTACTCTCACCCAAGCACGTTTAGCTGCGGGGTTCTGATGGGATCCGGTGCATTAGTGCAGGTATGATCGAACCTGCCACAATGTGCGTGATCATTTGTTTTATGATACCTCCCCCAAGGCGTCGCCAGCTTCAAACCGCCATAACTTTTGAACCATGATGCGTCTCGTTGCCCGTAAGGTATCAACGGAAAGCCCTTTGTGAGCCTGTCACGTCGAGGCCACAGAATCGGGTGAGGGACAAATAAAATTGAAAGAACAAAAACACAGGTGGTGCAGACCCGAGAAAGTACCAAAAATAAGGTGCTACACGAGGACTACCCAGGAGGTCACCTATCCCGGTACTACTCTCGTCCAAGCACGCTTAACTGCGGAGTTCTGATGGGATCCGGTGCATTAGTTCTTGTATGATCGCACCTGCCACAATGTGCGCGATCATTTGTTTTATGAAACCTCCCCCACGGCGTCGCCAACTTCGAACGGCCGTAACTTTTGAACCGGGATGCGTCTCGCGGCCCGGAAGGTATCAACGGAAAGCCATTTGCGAGCCCGTCAACGTCGAGGCCCCTGAATCGGGTGAGGGACAAATAAAATTGAAAAAACAAAAGCAGAGGTGGTGCGGACCCGGGAAAGTAGCAAAAAAGAGGTGCAACACGAGGACTTCCCAGGAGGTCACCCATCCCAGTACTAGTCTCGCCCAAGCACGCTTAACTGTGGAGTTCTGATGGGATCCGGTGCATTAGTGCTGGTATGATCACACCTGCCATAATGTGCGCGATCATTTGTTTCATGATACCTCCCCCACGTTGTCGCCAGCTTTGAACGACCGTAACTTCTAAACCGGGATGCGTCACGCGGCCCGTAAGGTATCAACGGAAAGCCCTTTGCGAGCCCGTCGACGTCGAGGCCACAGAATCGGGTGAGGGACAAATAAAATTTAAAGAACAAAAACAGAGGTGGTGCGGATCCGGGAAAGTAGCAAAAAAGAGGTGCAACACGAGGATTTCCCAAGAGGTCACCCATCGCAGTACTACTCTCGCCCAGCACGCTTAACTATGGAGTTCTAACGGGATCCAGTGCATTAGTGCTGGTATGATCGCACCTGCCCCAATGTGCGCGATCATTTGTTTTATGATACCTCCCCCACGCCGTCGCCAGCTTCAAACGGTCGTAACTTTTGAACCGGGATGCGTCTCACGACCCGTAATGTATCAACGGAAAGCCCTTTGCGAGCCCGTCGACGTCGAGGCCACAGAATCGGGTGAGGGACAAATAAAATTGAAAGAACAAAAACAGAGGTGGTGCGGACCCGGGAAAGTAACAAAAAAGAGGTGCAACACGAGAACTTCCCAGGAGGTCACCCATCCCAATGCTACTCTCGCCAAAGCACGTTTAACTGCAGAGTTCTGATGTGATCCAGTGCATTAGTGGTGGTCTGATCGCACCTGCCACAATGTGCATGATCATTTGTTTTATGATACCTCCCCCACGCCGTCGCCAGCTTCAAACGGTCGTAACTTTTGAACCGGGATGCGTCTCGCGGCCCGTAAGGTATCAACGGAAAGCCCTTTGCAAGCCCGTCGACGTTGAGGCCACAGAATCGGGTGAGGGACAAATAAAATTGAAAGAACAAAAACAGAGGTGGTGCGGACCCGGGAAAGTAACAAAAAAGAGGTGCAACACGAGGACTTCCCAGGAGGTCACCCATCCCAATACTATTCTCGCCCAAGCATGCTTAACTGCAGAGTTCTGATGGGATCCGGTGCATTAGTGGTGGTATGATCACACCTGCCACAATGTGCGCGATCATTTGTTTTATGATACCTCCCCCACGCCGTCGCCAGCTTCAAACGGTCGTAACTTTTGAACCGGGATGCGTCTCGCGGCCCGTAAGGTATCAACGGAAAGCCCTTTGAGAGCCCGTCGACGTCGAGGCCCCTGAATCGGGTGAGGGACAAATAAAATTGAAAGAACAAAAATAGAGGTGGTGCGGACCCGGGAAAGTAGGAAAAAAGAGGTGCAACACGAGGACTTCCAGGAGGTCACCCATCCCAGTACTAGTCTCGCCCAAGCACGCTTAACTGCGGAGTTCTGATGGGATCCGGTGCATTAGTGCTGGTATGATCGCACCTGCCACAATGTGCGCGATCATTTGTTTCATGATACCTCCCCAACGGTGTCGCCAGCTTTGAACGACCGTAACTTCTAAACCGGGATGCGTCACGCGGCCCGTAAGGTATCAACGGAAAGCCCTTTGCGAGCCCGTCGACGTCGAGGCCACAGAATCGGGTGAGGGACAAATAAAATTTAAAGAACAAAAACAGAGGTGGTGCGGACCCGGGAAAGTAGCAAAAAAGAGGTGCAACACGAGGATTTCCCAGGAGGTCACCCATCCCAATACTACTCTCGCCCAAGCACGCTTAACTATGGAGTTCTAACGGGATCCAGTGCATTAGTGCTGGTATGATCGCACCTGCCCCAATGTGCGCGATCATTTGTTTTATGATACCTCCCTCACGGCGTCGCCAGCTTCAAACGGCCGTAACTTTTGAACCGGGATGCGTCTCGCGGCCCGTAAGGTATCAACGGAAAGCCCTTTGCGAGCCCGTCGACTTCGAGGCCACAGATTCGGGTGAGGGACAAATAAAATTGAAAGAACAAAAACAGAGGGGGTGCGGACCCGGGAAAGTAGCAAAAAAAAGGTGCAACACGAGGACTTCCCAAGAGGTCACCCATCCCAGTACTACTCTCGCCCACGAACACTTAACTGCGGAGTTCTGATGGGATCCGCTGCATTAGTGCTGGTATGATCGCACCTGCCACAATGTGCGCGATCATTTGTTTTATGAAACCTCCCCCACGGCGTCGCCAACTTCGAACGGCCGTAACTATTGAACCGGGATGCGTCTCGCGGCCCGTAAGGTATCAACGGAAAGCCCTTTGAGAGCCCGTCGACGTCGAGGCCCCTGAATCGGGTGAGGGACAAATAAAATTGAAAGAACAAAAACAGAGGTGGTGCGGACCCGGGAAAGTAGCAAAAAGAGGTGCAACACGAGGACTTCCAGGAGGTCACCCATCCCAGTACTAGTCTCGCCCAAGCACGCTTAACTGCGGAGTTCTGATGGGATCCGGTGCATTAGTGCTGGTATGATCGCACCTGCCACAATGTGCGCGATCATTTGTTTCATGATACCTCCCCCACGGTGTCGCCAGCTCTGAACGACCATAACTTCTAAACCGGGATGCGTCACGCGGCCCGTAAGGTATCAACGGAAAGCCCTTTGCGAGCCCGTCGACGTCGAGGCCACAGAATTGGGTGAGGGACAAATAAAATTTAAAGAACAAAAATAGAGGTGGTGCGGACCCGGGAAAGTAGCAAAAAAGAGTTGCAACACGAGGATTTCCCAGGAGGTCACCCATCCCAATACTACTCTCGCCCAAGCACGCTTAACTATGGAGTTCTAACGGGATCCAGTGCATTAGTGCTGGTATGATCTCACCTCCCACAATGTGCGCGATCATTTGTTTTATGATACCTCCCCCACGCCGTCGCCAGCTTCAAACGGTCGTAACTTTTGAACCGGGATGCGTCTCGCGGCCCGTAAGGTATCAACGGAAAGCCCTTTGAGAGCCCGTCGACGTCGAGGCCCCTGAATCGGGTGAGGGACAAATAAAATTGAAAGAACAAAAACAGAGGTGGTGCGGACCCGGGAAAGTAGCAAAAAAGAGGTGCAACACGAGGACTTCCAGGAGGTCACCCATCCCAGTACTAGTCTCACCCAAGCACGCTTAACTACGGAGTTCTGATGGGATCCGGTGCATTAGTGCTGGTATGATCGCACCTGCCACAATGTGCGCGATCATTTGTTTCATGATACCTCCCCAACGGTGTCGCCAGCTTTGAACGACCGTAACTTCTAAACCGGGATGCGTCACGCGGCCCGTAAGGTATCAACGGAAAGCCCTTTGCGAGCCCGTCGACGTCGAGGCCACAGAATCGGGTGAGGGACAAATAAAATTTAAAGAACAAAAACAGAGGTGGTGCGGACCCGAGAAAGTAGCAAAAAAGAGGTGCAACACGAGGATTTCCCAGGAGGTCACCCATCCCAATACTACTCTCGCCCAACACGCTTAACTATGGAGTTCTAACGGGATCCAGTGCATTAGTGCTGGTATGATCGCACCTGCCCCAATGTGCGCGATCATTTGTTTTATGATACCTCCCTCACGGTGTCGCCAGCTTCAAACGGCCGTAACTTTTGAACCGGGATGCGTCTCGCGGCCCGTAAGGTATCAACGGAAAGCCCTTTGCGAGCCCGTCGACTTCGAGGCCACAGATTCGGGTGAGGGACAAATAAAATTGAAAGAACAAAAACAGAGGGGGTGCGGACCCGGGAAAGTAGCAAAAAAAAGGTGCAACACGAGGACTTCCCAAGAGGTCACCCATCCCAGTACTACTCTCGCCCAAGAACACTTAACTGCGGAGTTCTGATGGGATCCGGTGCATTAGTGCTGGTATGATCGCACCTGCCACAATGTGCGCGATCATTTGTTTTATGAAACCTCCCCCACGGCGTCGCCAACTTCGAACGGCCGTAACTATTGAACCGGGATGCGTCTCGCGGCCCGTAAGGTATCAACGGAAAGCCCTTTGAGAGCCCGTCGACGTCGAGGCCCCTGAATCGGGTGAGGGACAAATAAAATTGAAAGAACAAAAACAGAGGTGGTGCGGACCCGGGAAAGTAGCAAAAAGAGGTGCAACACGAGGACTTCAAGGAGGTCACCCATCCCAGTACTAGTCTCGCCCAAGCACGCTTAACTGCGGAGTTCTGATGGGATCCGGTGCATTAGTGCTGGTATGATCGCACCTGCCACAATGTGCGCGATCATTTGTTTCATGATACCTCCCCCACGGTGTCGCCAGCTTTGAACGACCATAACTTCTAAACCGGGATGCGTCACGCGGCCCGTAAGGTATCAACGGAAAGCCCTTTGCGAGCCCGTCGACGTCGAGGCCACAGAATCGGGTGAGGGACAAATAAAATTTAAAGAACAAAAATAGAGGTGGTGCGGACCCGGGAAAGTAGCAAAAAAGAGGTGCAACACGAGGATTTCCCAGGAGGTCACCCATCCCAATACTACTGTCGCCCAAGCACGCTTAACTATGGAGTTCTAACGGGATCCAGTGCATTAGTGCTGGTATGATCTCACCTGCCCCAATGTGCGCGATCATTTGTTTTATGATACCTCCCCCACGGCGTCGCCAGCTTCAAACGGCCGTAACTTTTGAACCGGGATGCGTCTCGCGGCCCGTAAGGTATCAACGGAAAGACCTTTGCGAGCCCGTCGACTTCGAGGCCACAGATTCGGGTGAGGGACAAATAAAATTGAAAGAACAAAAACAGAGGTGGTGCGGACCCGGGAAAGTAGCAAAAAAAAGGTGTAACACGAGGACTTCCCAAGAGGTCACCCATCCCAGTACTACTCTCGCCCAAGAACACTTAACTGCGGAGTTCTGATGGGATCCGATGCATTAGTGCTGGTATGATCGCACCTGCCACAATGTGCGCGATCATTTGTTTTATCAAACCTCCCCCACGAATTCGCCAACTTCGAACGGCCGTAACTATTGAACCGGGATGCGTCTCGCGGCCCGTAAGGTATCAACGGAAAGCCCTTTGAGAGCCCGTCGACGTCGAGGCCCCTGAATCGGGTGAGGGACAAATAAAATTGAAAGAACAAAAACAGAGGTGGTGCGGACCCGGGAAAGTAGCAAAAAAGAGGTGCAACACGAGGACTTCCAGGAGGTCACCCATCCCAGTACTAGTCTCGCCCAAGCACGCTTAACTGCGGAGTTCTGATGGGATCCGGTGCATTAGTGCTGGTATGATCGCACCTGCCACAATGTGCGCGATCATTTGTTTCATGATACCTCCCCCACGGTGTCGCCAGCTTTGAACGACCGTAACTTCTAAACCGGGATGCGTCACGCGGCCCGTAAGGTATCAACGGAAAGCCCTTTGCGAGCCCGTAGACGTCGAGGCCACAGAATCGGGTGAGGGACAAATAAAATTTAAAGAACAAAAACAGAGGTGGTGCGGACCCGGGAAAGTAGCAAAAAAGAGGTGCAACACGAGGATTTCCCAGGAGGTCACCCATCCCAGTACTACTCTCGCCCAAGCACGCTTAACTATGGAGTTCTAACGGGATCCAGTGCATTAGTGCTGGTATGATCGCACCTGCCCCAATGTGCACGATCATTTGTTTTATGATACCTCCCCCACGCCGTCGCCAGCTTCAAACGGTCGTAACTTTTGAACCGGGATGCGTCTCACGACCCGTAATGTATCAACGGAAAGCCCTTTTTGAGCCCGTCGACGTCGAGGCCACAGAATCGGGTGAGGGACAAATAAAATTGAAAGAACAAAAGATGAGGTGGTGCGGACCCGGGAAAGTAACAAAAAAGAGGTGCAACACGAGAACTTCCCAGGAGGTCACCCATCCCAATACTAGTCTCGCCCAAGCACGCTTAACTACGGAGTTCTGATGGGATCCGGTGCATTAGTGCTGGTATGATCGCACCTGCCACAATGTGCGCAATCATTTGTTTCATGCTACCTCCCCCACGGTGTCGCCAGCTTTGAACGACCGTAACTTCTAAACCAGGATGCGTCACGCGGCCCGTAAGGTATCAACGGAAAGCCCTTTGCGAGCCTGTCGACGTCGAGGCCACAGAATCGGGTGAGGGACAAATAAAATTTAAAAAACAAAAAAAGAGGTGGTGCGGACCCGGGAAAGTAGCAAAAAAGAGGTGCAACACGAGGATTTCCCAGGAGGTCACCCATCCCAGTACTACTCTCGCCCAAGCACGCTTAACTATGGAGTTCTAACGGGATCCAGTGCATTAGTGCTGGAATGATCGCACCTGCCCCAATGTGCGCGATCATTTGTTTTATGATACCTCCCCCACGCCGTCGCCAGCTTCAAACGGTCGTAACTTTTGAACCGGGATGCGTCTCAGGACCCGTAATGTATCAACGGAAAGCCCTTTGCGAGCCCGTCGACGTCGAGGCCACAGAATCGGGTGAGGGACAAATAAAATTGAAAGAACAAAAACAGAGGTGGTGCGGACCCGGGAAAGTAACAAAAAAGAGGTGCAACACGAGAACTTCCCAGGAGGTCACCCATTCCAATGCTACTCTCGCCAAAGCACGTTTAACTGCAGAGTTCTGATGGGATCCGGTGCATTAGTGGTGGTCTGATCGCACCTGCCACAATGTGCGCGATCATTTGTTTTATGATACCTCCCCCACACCGTCGCCAGCTTCAAACGGTCGTAACTTTTGAACCGGGATGCGTCTCGCGGCCCGTAAAGTATCAACGGAAAGCCCTTTGCGAGCCCGTCGACGTTGAGGCCACAGAATCGGGTGAGGGACAAATAAAATTGAAAGAACAAAAATAGAGGTGGTGCGGACCCGGGAAAGTAAGAAAAAAGAGGTGCAACACGAGGACTTCCCAGGAGGTCACCCATCCCAATACTACTCTTGCCCAAGCATGCTTAACTGCAGAGTTCTGATGGGATCCGGTGCATTAGTGGTGGTATGATCACACCTGCCACAATGTGCGCGATCATTTGTTTTATGATACCTCCCCCACGCCGTCACCAGCTTCAAACGGTCGTAACTTTTGAACCGGGATGCGTCTCGCGGCCCGTAAGGTATCAACGGAAAGCCCTTTGCGAGCCCATCGACGTCGAGGCCACAGAATCGGGTGAGGGACAAATTAAATTAAAAGAACAAAAACAGAGGTGGTGCGGACCCGGGAAAGTAACAAAAAAGAGGTGCAACACGAGAACTTCCCAGGAGGTCACCCATCCCAATGCTACTCTCGCCAAAGCACGTTTAACTGCAGAGTTCTGATGGGATCCGGTGCATTAGTGGTAGTCTGATCGCACCTGCCACAATGTGCGCGATCATTTGTTTTATGATACCTCCCCCACGCCGTCGCCAGCTTCAAACGGCCGTAACTTTTGAACCGGGATGCGTCTCGCAGCCCGTAAGGTATCAACGGAAAGCCTTTTTGCGAGCCTGTCGACGTCGAGGCCACAGAATCGGGTGAGGGACAAATAAAATTGAAAGAACAAAAACAGAGGTGGTGCAGACCCGGGAAAGTAACAAAAAAGAGGTGCAACACGAGGACTTCCCAACAGGTCACCCATCCCAATACTACTCTCGCCGAAGCACGCTTAACTGCGGAGTTCTGATGGAATCCAGTGCATTAGTGCTGGTTGTTGGCCCGTCGGTTGTAACCGGGCTTTGTGAATTGGCAAGCGCACCAATCGTTTGTAGTTTTCGAAATTTAGATATCGTTCCACTGGGATTGAAAGTCCAATAACAACAGTAATCTTCTATTTACTATGGTAAATATGAAGGAAATTATGAACAAAAGAATGATTTATATACAGTTTATACAATATTCACAAGATAGCATGGTTGAGTGATTCATAGGATAAAAAGAAAATAAAATCTATCTAAAAAGTTGAGTTGTAACCTAGAATAGGTAAGATACTTGAGATAAACACAGATAAACAAATTATGTTGGAAATTGGATCCCTAATCTAGAATAACAATGAGGAACTCAAAACATGCATGTTTAATCATCAAGTTTCATGTCATTGCAGCTTAAAATCATTATAACCGATCCCTCGTGATATAAATTCTAAGAATTCACCGTAAAGTCCGATCCCTCGTGAGCTTTCTCAGTAAAAACTTGCATTAAGACCTGGCCTTATGGCAACAATGGTTAACAACCCCTATAGAATTGAGATACCAAGGGTATTCCAACTTTTTACTTTCGTCAAAACAAGTTTCAATACGACATAAATAATCATTCTCCCGTTTGACATTTACACTAATAAAACCAGTTTTGATACACATGAAAATCATTCTCCCGTTTGACGTTCATATTAATAAAAGGTTGAAATACTAACATGGACTTGAATCATAAACATGCAGAGGTCGAATTCACAACATTATACTCAATAGATTAGTTCACCAATTCCAACATAAACAGATTAGTTACACATGGTAAAAGTAAAAACAACACTTACAGAGTTTGACATTACGAAGAAGACGATGGAAACTTCACGATACAACGATCACAATACACCGAAACACACTCAAGTATCTAGAAAACTATTCTAGAACTACAACTCACAAAAGAAGTACTCAAAGTCGAGCACAAGAGAGAAGAGAAGAGAAGTGTATGGAATGGGATGCTATGAATGGTGTTCGATGGCCCTATTTATAGGGCTGAGCAAGGGTGCTGACGCTACGCGTCCCTGTGACGCTACGCGTCAGATCCCTGACTCAGCCTCCATTAAACACTTGATAATGGCCACTTTCAATAATTAATCTTGATCATGCCTGGCCACTTGGACATGTTTCCACGAGTTTTTGGCCATTTATGCTGATTGGGGTGGCCCTTGGGCTGAGTGGAGTGCCCATTATTGGGTCCAAGTGGGGTGGTTGGCCAAAAGTAGGAGTGGAGACCACGCAGCACTGACGCTACGCGTGGCTGTGATGCGTAGCGTCAGCATCAAAAATAGCACTTGATGCTACGCGTGGGGTGAGGCTACGCGTCAGCTCCTCCAGTGTAATTTTCTCTTGATTTCTTAACTTTTTCACTGTAAAACTAGAGAAAATTGATCAAGGGCAGATTATTTCCAACAACATTCATTTATTGAATTTAAATCCTAATTTTCTAACAAATTAAACTAATTTTTATAATTTTTATGAAATTTTTATTTTAGATTTTATTGAAAATTTGAGGACTAACAAATACCCCCAACTTGAGACATTGCTCGTCCTCGAGCAAGAGAGAAAAATAAGAAAATAAAAATTTGAAATCAAATTTTTAAGTTAGTCCGAAAATTTACCACAAAAAAATAATTACACAATTTCAACTATTTTGTAATAATCAAAAACTGATTCAAATATAACAAAGGTTTAATGATAAAATTACTTACAATATTCTATTAACAATCAAGCAGAATTTCAGGCTTACCTCACAAGTGTTTATCTCTATGCAATTGGTAACCTGTTTCACTCAATCAATCATAAAATCAAACGAATTTAACTTTGTTTGTCATCTAATCAATGGTTATTTATACAGAGTTAATTCGGAAATCACAAGGTCTTTTCACGGGTTGTAATGAGGCTTGGTTTACAAGAATCAATGGTTTTTCTTGGAATTCAAAAACCTGAAATCATAAAAGAGCATTTTACAATCCTTAGGCTTTCTCTTGATCCAAACTCTCATTTATTTTTTTATTGATGAAAAATAAATACCCCCAACTTGATTCTTTTCACTATTTTTGACTTTTCTTTTCCATATTTTCTTTTTGAAAAGAATCAAGTTGCTTATTTTCACTCCCCATTTTTGTGAGAACACTCAAAATATTTTTCATTTATTTCAACTGCTCTTTTAATCAATCAAGTATAGGGAATGGTAAAAACAAATTTAGGCTATAAGGGTACCAAAGAATTTTATTTTAGGCTCAAATGGGCTTGCAAAGGATAAAAGACTTTTTACCAAGGTAAGCTGTTTGGCCCAAGGTTTCGTTTCACCAATAAATGTGCCTTGATCATTTTCCCGAATTCTCTGTACAACAACACACATCAGAGATTAAAGCAAAATCAATTCGAATATGTCGATTAAAACCCTCAAGTGTGTAAAAAGGATCTCTCAACTCACCGGGTTATTTGAAATTTTGCTTGATGGTTAATAAACTTATTGTAATTAAATTTATCAAAATTCCTAAGTTATAAAGAATCAAAAATTGATTTTAACAAAATTGGTTTTATTGTGTAAAAACTCTAAGTGTATAAACTAACTTACTAACGAAAATCTGATTCATTTATTAAAAAGAAGAATTATTTCTCGAAAGAAAATTGAGCAAAAACAAATAAACACACCACACAATGATAAAATGCCATAATATAAAATGTAAATATAAATGTAAATGTAAATCCAAATATAACTAGAATCAAATGTACTCAAAATAAATGAAGATGGCATCCTCAATCCTCCATCTGATCATCATCATCCTCCTCCTCCTCCTCCTCATCATCACCATCAGAGTCATGATGTGCACTAGAAGATCCACCAGTCTCAGGGTAGGTGGGTAAATCTCCAGGCCAAGCTACATGTGTTGCAAACTCGACTAGGGTAACATAAGGTGCTCCCTCTCCCTGTAACCTGTACTGATAAAATTCATCGTGAAGATGAATATAAGCTCTGTGAGTGGCAGCCATCATCTGCATCATATGCTGATGCTCAAGTGTCATCCGGGCAAAGCCCTGTGTAACAGCATCAGCAGATGGAAGCTGCACTGGTTGTCTCCTCCTCCGAGGTCGGGGCTGAGCCTCCTGCTCTAGTGGTGGAAGCTCGCACTGCTGCATAAAATAATCTCTGTTTACTAGAACTTTAGGGACTCTCCCTGAAGAACTAGTAAACTCGGGTGAAGGTACAATGACTCCCTGCCTCCTTAGTAAGGCAGATATGATGAGAGGAAAGGGTATGGGGTGATTCACTTTATACCCAAGGGCATAAAAGTGAATCTGCTCGGAGATAAGCTCGGCGATATCAATGGTGTGGCCCTGGAGGATGGAATAAAG
This sequence comes from Clitoria ternatea, assembly GCA_037962975.1. Lineage (NCBI taxonomy): Eukaryota > Viridiplantae > Streptophyta > Magnoliopsida > Fabales > Fabaceae > Clitoria > Clitoria ternatea. Next base: position 100,859,295 of record CM075673.1, on the reverse strand, counting down.
GAGGCAACAACGCTCCACTGGAAGGGAAGAAAGATGGGTGACAGGAGTGATATTATGGAGCATGAGGTGGGACCACGCCTGGGCTATGGGGGTAAGCTGGGTCTTGAGGAGGTTAGATGGACTCCTTCCAACCCTACTCAGGTTGAAAAAGATTCCATCCTTGCTCAGAAAATGAGCAACCTCCTCGAGGGAGTATCCTAACTCTCCCTCAGCAAGAATCTTGTTTCTGTTTTCCTTCCAGAAACAAGTGTCATCCTCGGGAGTAGGCTCCCAAGGGTTACCCAGTAGGGTACTGATGGTGTCCCGGTCATAAGAGATATGCCGTCCGCTGCTGCCCAAGATTTGGTGCGTCCTGGCGGGTCCTGTAAGCATTTGCGTAAAACTCCATCACTAAGATGGGGTCCCCCTCAGTAGGCAGGGAGAATAGAGGTCCCCATCTCCTCTGTTGCACTCTATCCTGCAGCTCAGGATAGTCTCCTGCACTCAGATCAAGGACCCTCTCCCAGATCAGTCTCTGGCCCTTGATCTGATGAAATCTCGCCCACTTCGCATCAGTGCGAAATCTAGTAGGATCCCTCGGTCCCAACACCTCCTGTCTCTGAGAATCCGGATCCTCAGAAGTGGTGTCAGTGTCTGTGGATTTCCTCTGTCTTTTAGAGGGACCGGCTGTGGGAATGGATTTCTTAGGTGCCATCTGCAAAAAGTAAAAATTTAAAATTAAACACACACTAAATAAATCACACACAAGCAAACAATTATTTGTAAAATATTTTTGGGTTTTCTAAAATTTTTCACAAATAAAAATGCAATTCAACGACATATTTTTGAATTTTTAATAATTAAAGAAATTAACATACATATATTCAAATAATATACAAAACAAAATACAATTTATTCAAAATTCATACAAAGTTGCAAGAAAGTATAAATATAAACTAAGAAAATTTATTAATTTCAAAAGAAAACAACAAACAGCAAACAAACAACAAGATTTAAAAACAGAGGCTGACGCTACGCGTGGTGTGACGCTACGCATCAGCCTGTTCTGCCCACGCTACGCGTCAGTGGGACGCTACGCGTGGGCTTACAGTTCATCCTCACGCTACGCGTCAGTGGGACGCTACGCGTGGGATGCGCAGAAAAAAAGAAAAAACAGGAGTTGCACAGCAGCAACCCCTTTTCAACCTGCACTACATCCATTCAATCCCTAACTCCTAACAGCAATCAATCCCAATGGTCTTCTAATCCTAATCCTAACCACATTTATTTCTACAAATTAAAAATCAAAAACACAACTAAAGAGAAGGGATTAGAATACTTACTTGTGATTCCTTGAGCAATGGGATTGAAGGGGTTTGGAAGAGAGAAAAGGGAGTTTCGAAAATTAGGTTTGAAATCTTAAGTGAGGCAGAGAAGAGTTCTTAGGTTTTAAAACCTAAGATGGGCCTCTCTGGTTCAGTTTTAAAAACTGAACGTGGGCTCTGACGCTACGCGTGGTTGGGACGCTACGCATCAGAACCAAAATTCAGAGTCCACGCTACGCGTCACAGGGGCGCTACGCGTGGGCTTCTGTTTTAATTTTTCAAAATTTTGATTTTAAAACCTTTTTCTTTTCAAATTTAAAACCCCTTTTTTAAACTTCAAAAAGAATTTTGTGTTTTTTTTTTTTTTTAATGTTAAAAATAACTTTAAAAACAAAAAGAAAAGAATGGGTTGCCTCCCATTGAGCGCTAGGTTTAATGTCTCTAGCCAGACATTACCTCTGATTAATCAGGTGGTTTCCCAATATTCTTTGAGGAATCACCTGTCTTTTTCTTCCTTCTTCTTTTTCTCCGATGCCTAATTACCTGTTTTTCATCTTTCAAAGCATCGGTTAATTTAAAACAATTTAATTGATTGGGAAGAGATATACCTGGTTCGGTCGAAAGGTAAACCTTTGCCTCATTACTTATCCTGAGCTGTTCATGAGCACTGAAGCTTACCTCTTCTTCATAAACTTTGACTGCAACCATACTTTGATCAACATCCACTTTGATTTTTGCAGTCTTCATGAAAGGTCTTCCTAGGATCAGGGGGATCTCAGTATCCTCCTTCATATCCAGTACCATAAAGTCAACTTTGAAGTGGTACTTGTCAACCTTTACTAACACATCTTCCACAATCCCAATAGGCTTTTTGACAGAGCGATCCGCAAACTGTAATTCTGTCTTTGCTTCTTTTAGCTCATATTCACCAATGCGTTTTATTAAATCTAGAGGTATCAAGTTGATGTTAGCCCCTAAATCTAATAACGCATTCCTGATGTTGATATTTTCGATTGTTACAGGAATGGTGAAACTCCCCGGATCTTTACATTTTTTCGGGGTTATACAGTTTGTTTCTTGCTCTGTATCTCTTTGCACATTTTTTTCTTTTTCATTTTTTTCATTTTTTTCTATTTTTTCACTTTCTTTTTCTTCTCCTTCTTTCTTTTTCTCACTCTTTTTTTTACAATCAATTTTTACAACATCAATAGAAACAGCATTACATTGTTCCCTTGGGTTTTGAGTGTTTGTAGAAAACCCAGAACTCTTTAATTCAGCTATTTCTTTTGCGAGCTGACCCATTTGTATGTCTGATGCTTTTTGGGCAGCTTCATTTGTCTCTACAAACTGCAATAACTGTTGAATAGCTTCCTCTATTCTTGTCAACCTTGCATTGTCAGTTTGTTGTTGCTTGAATTGATTGTTAGGAGGTCTGTTGGAAGGTCCAGCATCTTGTCTCCAGCCAATATTCTGATTTTGCCAACCCTGCAGGTAATTGTTAGGAAAAGAATTTCCATGATTAAAAGGATAATTACCTAAGGGTGCTCTTTGATGGTTCATGAAATTGGCTTGCTCTTGCTCATTTCCACAGTAACCACATGGTTGTTCTCCCATGCAGTGCGTACATGCTTTAAGTTGAGCAGGGGGTGGTGATGCTACTTGAGCAATTTGAAGTTTTTCCAATTGCTTGCTCATAACTTCAATTTGTTGAGTCAGTAATTTTTGCTGAGCCAACACTGCATCATTTACTCCCAATTCGAGCATTCCTGGCTTCCTTTGCATATTACCTCTTTCATGCTTTGCTTGTCGGTCACTAATAGCCATTGATTCCAATATTTCTATGGCTTCTTCCACAGTCTTGTTCATTAAAGAACCACCTGCACAAGCATCTAACATCATCTTGAACTGAGGCAATAAACCATGGTAAACGATTCTTACCTTTTCGGCATCATTCAGGTTGTGGTTTGGGCATTTTCTCAAGAGTGCCTTGAATCGTTCCCATGTTTCTCCTAATGATTCATCATTATTTTGAGAAAAAGAGTGTATGGCTGTCATTGCTTCAAAATATTTTGAAGGAGAATAAAATCTTTCCAAAAATTTTCTTTCAACATCGGACCAGTTTGCAAAACTACCCGGTGGACAAGATTTAAACCATTCTTTTGCTTTCCCAATCAATGAAAAAGGAAAGAGTCTCATGTAAACAAACTCTTCTTGATTGGGTTCAAAACCAATTGTGCTGCATAACTCATAAAAAACAGTTAAATGTTCATATGGTTCTTCATGATTTAAACCAGCAAATTGGTTGTTTTGAATAATGTTTAAAGTGGCAGGTTTAATTTCCACTGGTAAAACTGGTCCTTGAAACATTCCCGAAACTCGGGGTGGACCATTTATAGCAGCAAACTGTCCCAATGTTCTCCTTTCAGCAGCCATATTTGAATTTCAAAAATTTTTGAAGTAGAAGAAGAATTAGTTTGTGTTTTAGATTTCAAAGACTTGATTTTCTTTACAAACCTTTCTATCTCAGGATCAAAATAAATTTTACCTGTGGTAGATCGAGTTTGCATACACAAACTAAACAAAGAAAGTTAGTGTAATAATGATAATGAAATAAAAAAAAAATTATCTAAGGTAAAAAAAAATATTTACCACGGTAATTAAAATTTTACTGTTTTACTGAAACAATTCAATCCCCGGCAACGGCGCCAGAAAACTTGTTGGCCCGTCGGTTGTAACCGGGCTTTGTGAATTGGCAAGCGCACCAATCGTTTGTAGTTTTCGAAATTTAGATATCGTTCCACTGGGATTGAAAGTCCAATAACAACAGTAATCTTCTATTTACTATAGTAAATATGAAGGAAATTATGAACAAAAGAATGATTTATATACAGTTTATACAATATTCACAAGATAGCATGGTTGAGTGATTCATAGGATAAAAAGAAAATAAAATCTATCTAAAAAGTTGAGTTGTAACCTAGAATAGGTAAGATACTTGAGATAAACACAGATAAACAAATTATGTTGGAAATTGGATCCCTAATCTAGAATAACAATGAGGAACTCAAAACATGCATGTTTAATCATCAAGTTTCATGTCATTGCAGCTTAAAATCATTATAACCGATCCCTCGTGATATAAATTCTAAGAATTCACCGTAAAGTCCGATCCCTCGTGAGCTTTCTCAGTAAAAACTTGCATTAAGACCTGGCCTTATGGCAACAATGGTTAACAACCCCTATAGAATTGAGATACCAAGGGTATTCCAACTTTTTACTTTCGTCAAAACAAGTTTCAATACGGCATAAATAATCATTCTCCCGTTTGACATTTACACTAATAAAACCAGTTTCGATACACATGAAAATCATTCTCCCGTTTGACGTTCATATTCATAAAAGGTTGAAATACTAACATGGACTTGAATCATAAACATGCAGAGGTCGAATTCACAACATTATACTCAATAGATTAGTTCACCAATTCCAACATAAACAGATTAGTTACACATGGTAAAAGTAAAAACAACACTTACAGAGTTTGACATTACGAAGAAGACGATGGAAACTTCACGATACAACGATCACAATACACCGAAACACACTCAAGTATCTAGAAAACTATTCTAGAACTACAACTCACAAAAGAAGTACTCAAAGTCGAGCACAAGAGAGAAGAGAAGAGAAGTGTATGGAATGGGATGCTATGAATGGTGTTCGATGGCCCTATTTATAGGGCTGAGCAAGGGTACTGACGCTACGCGTCCCTGTGACGCTACGCGTCAGATCCCTGACTCAGCCTCCATTAAACACTTGATAATGGCCACTTTCAATAATTAATCTTGATCATGCCTGGCCACTTGGACATGTTTCCACGAGTTTTTGGCCATTTATGCTGATTGGGGTGGCCCTTGGGCTGAGTGGAGTGCCCATTATTGGGTCCAAGTGGGGTGGTTGGCCAAAAGTAGGAGTGGAGACCACGCAGCACTGACGCTACGCGTGGCTGTGATGCGTAGCGTCAGCATCAAAAATAGCACTTGATGCTACGCGTGGGGTGAGGCTACGCGTCAGCTCCTCCAGTGTAATTTTCTCTTGATTTCTTAACTTTTTCACTGTAAAACTAGAGAAAATTGATCAAGGGCAGATTATTTCCAACAACATTCATTTATTGAATTTAAATCCTAATTTTCTAACAAATTAAACTAATTTTTATAATTTTTATAAAATTTTTATTTTAGATTTTATTGAAAATTTGAGGACTAACAAATACCCCCAACTTGAGACATTGCTCGTCCTCGAGCAGGAGAGAAAAATAAGAAAATAAAAATTTGAAATCAAATTTTTAAGTTAGTCCGAAAATTTACCACAAAAAAATAATTACACAATTTCAACTATTTTGTAATAATCAAAAACTGATTCAAATATAACAAAGGTTTAATGATAAAATTACTTACAATATTCTATTAACAATCAAGCAGAATTTCAGGCTTACCTCACAAGTGTTTATCTCTATGCAATTGGTAACCTGTTTCACTCAATCAATCATAAAATCAAACGAATTTAACTTTGTTTGTCATCTAATCAATGGTTATTTATACAGAGTTAATTCGGAGTTCTGATGGGATCCGGTGCATTAGTGCTGGTATGATCGCACCTGCCACAATGTGCGCGATCATTGGTTTTATGATACCTCCCCCACGCCGTCGCCAGCTTCAAACGGCCGTAACTTTTGAACCGGGATGCGTCTCGCGGCCCGTCAGGTATCAATGGAAAGCCCTATGAGAGCCCGTCGACGTCGAGGCCACAGAATCGGGTGAGGGACAAATAAAATTGAAAGAACAAAAACAGAGGTGGTGCGGACCCAGGAAAGTAGCAAAAAAGAGGTGCAACACGAGGACATCCCAGGAGGTCACCCATCCCAGTACTACTCTCGCCCAAGCACGCTTAACTGCGGAGTTCTGATGGGATCCGGTGCATTAGTGGTGGTTTGATCGCACCTGCCACAATGTGCGCGATCATTTGTTTTATGATACCTCCCCCATGGCGTCGCCAGCTTCAAACGGCCGTAACTTTTGAACCGGGATGCGTCTCGCAGCCCGTAAGTTATCAACGGAAAGCCCTTTGCGACCCCGTCGACGTCGAGGCCACAGAATCGGGTGAGGGACAAATAAAATTGAAAGAACAAAAACAGAGGTGGTGCGGACCCGGGAAAGTAGCAAAAAATAGGTGCAACACGAGGACTTCCCAGGAGGTCACCCATCCCAGTACTACTCTTGCCCAATCACACTTAACTGCGGAGTTCTGATGGGATCCAGTGCATTAGTGCTGGTATGATCGCACCTGCCAAAATGTGCGCGATCATTGGTTTTATGATACCTCCCCCACGCCGTCGCCAGCTTCAAACGGCCGTAACTTTTGAAACGGGATGCATCTCGCGGCCCGTAAGGTATCAACGGAAAGCCCTATGAGAGCCCGTCGACGTCGAGGCCACAGAATCGGGTGAGGGACAAATAAAATTGAAAGAACAAAAAAAGAGGTGGTGCGGACCCAGGAAAGTAGCGAAAAAGAGGTGCAACAAAAGGACTTCCCAGGAGGTCACCCATCCCAGTACTACTCTCGCCCAGGCTCACTTAACTGCGGAGTTCTAATGGGATCCGGTGCATTAGTGCTGGTATGATCGCACCTGCCACAATGTGAGCGATCATTTGTTTTATGTTACCTCCCCCACGCCGTCGCAAGCTTCAAACGGCCGTAACTTTTGAACCGGGATGCGTCTCGCGGCCCGTAAGGTATCAACGGAAAGCCCTTTGAGAGCCCGTCAACGTCGAGGCCAAAGAATCGGGTGAGGGACAAATAAAATTGAAAGAACAAAAACAGAGGTGCTGCGGTCCCGGGAAAGTAGCAAAAAAGAGGTGCAACACGAGGACTTCCCAGGAGGTCACCCATCCCAGTACTACTCTTGCCCAATCACGCTTAACTGCGGAGTTCTGATGGGATCCGGTGCATTAGTGCTGGTATGATCGCACCTGCCACAATGTGCGCGATCATTGGTTTTATGATACCTCCCCATGCCGTCGCCAGCTTCAAACGGCCGTAACTTTTGAACCGGGATGCGTCTCGCGGCCCGTAAGGTATCAACGAAAAGCCCTATGAGAGCCCGTCGACGTCGAGGCCACAAAATCGGGTGAGGGACAAATAAAATTGAAAGAACAAAAACGGAGGTGGTGCGGACCCAGGAAAGTAGCAAAAAAGAGGTGCAACACGAGGACATCCCAGGAGGTCACCCATCCCAGTACTTGTCTCGCCCAAGCACACTTAATTGCGGAGTTCTGATGGGATCCGGTGCATTAGTACTGGTATGATCGCACCTGCCACAATATGCGCGATCATTGGTTTTATGATACCTCCCCCACGCCGCCGCCAGCTTCAAACGGCCGTAACTTTTGAAACGGGATGCGTCTCGCAGCCCGTAATGTATCAACGGAAAGCCCTTTGCGAGCCCGTCGACGTCGAGGCCACAGAATCGGGTGAGGGACAAATAAAATTCAAAGAACAAAAACAGAGGTGGTGCAGACTCAGGAAAGTAGCAAAAAAGAGGTGCAACATGAGGACTTCCCAAGAGGTCACCCATCCCAGTACCATTCTCGCCCAAGCACGCTTAACTACGGAGTTCTGATAGGATCCGGTGCATTAGTGCTGGTATGATCGCACCTGCCACAATATGCGCGATCATTGGTTTTATGATACCTCCCCCACGCCGTCGCCAGCTTCAAACGGCCGTAACTTTTGAAACGGGATGCATCTCGCGTCCCGTAAGGTATCAACGGAAAGCCCTATGAGAGCCCGTCGACGTCGAGGCCACAGAATCGGGTGAGGGACAAATAAAATTGAAAGAACAAAAAAAGAGGTGGTGCGGACCCAGGAAAGTAGCGAAAAAGAGGTGCAACAAGAGGACTTCCCAGGAGGTCACCCATCCCAGTACTACTCTCGCCCAGGCTCGCTTAACTGCGGAGTTCTGATGGGATCCGGTGCATTAGTGCTGGTATGATCGCACCTGCCACAATGTGCGCGATCATTTGTTTTATGTTACCTCCCCCACGCCGTCGCAAGCTTCAAACGGCCGTAACTTTTGAACCGGGATGCGTCTCGCGGCCCGTAAGGTATCAACGGAAAGCCCTTTGAGAGCCCGTCGACGTCGAGGCCAAAGAATCGGGTGAGGGACAAATACAATTGAAAGAACAAAAAAAGAGGTGGTGCGGACCCGGGAAAGTAGCAAAAAAGAGGTGCAACACGAGGACTTCCCAGGAGGTCACCCATCCCAGTACTACTCTTGCCCAATCACGCTTCACTGCGGAGTTCTAATGGGATCCGGTGCATTAGTGCTGGTATGATCGCACCTGCCACAATGTGCGCGATCATTGGTTTTATGATACCTCCCCCACGGCGTCGCCAGCTTCAAACGGCCGTAACTTTTGAATCGGGATGCGTCTCGCGGCCCGTAATGTATCAACGTAAAGCCCTTTGCGAGCCCGTCGACGTCGAGGCCACAGAATCGGGTGAGGGACAAATAAAATTGAAAGAACAAAAACTGAGGTGCTGCGGACCCGGGGAAGTAGCAAAAATGAGGTGCAACACGAGGACTTCCCAGGAGGTCACCCATCCCAGTACTACTCTCGCCCAAACGCGCTTAACTGCGGAGTTCTAATGTGATCCAGTGCATCAGTGCTGGTATGACCGCACCTGCCATAATGTGCGCGATCATTTATTTTATGATACCTCCCCCACGGCTTCGCCAGCTTCAAACAACCGTAACTTTTGAACCGGGATGCGTCTCGCGGCTTGTAAGGTATCAACGGACAGCCCTTTGCGAGCCCGTCTATGTCGAGGCCACAGAATCGGGTGAGGGACAAATAAAATTGAAAGAACAAAAACAGAGGTGGTGCGGACTCGGGAAAGTAGCAAAAAAGAGGTGCAACACGAGGACTTCCCAAGAGGTCACCCATCCCAGTACATTCTCGCCCAAGCACGCTTAACTGCGGAGTTCTGATGGGATCCGGTGCATTAGTGCTGGTATGACCGCACCTGCCACAATGTGCGCGATCATTTGTTTTATGATACCTCCCCCACGGCGTCGCCAGATTCAAACGGCCGTAACTTTTGAACCGGGATGCGTCTCACAGCCTGTAATGTATCAACGGAAAGCCCTTTGCGAGCCCGTCGACGTCGGTGCCACAGAATCGGGTGAGGGAAAAATAAAATTGAAAGAACAAAAACAGAGGTGGTGCGGACCCAGGAAAGTAGCAAAAAAGAGGTGCAACACGAGGACTTCCCAGGAGGTCACCCATCCCAGTACTACTCTCGCCCAAGCGCGCTTGACTGCGGAGTTCTGATGGGATCCAATGCATCAGTGCTGGTATGACCGCACCTGCCACAATGCGTGCGATCATTTGTTTTATGATACCTCCCCCACGGCTTCGCCAGCTTCAAACGGCCGTAACTTTTGAATCGGGATGCGTCTCGCGGCCCGTAAGGTATCAACGGAAAGCCCTTTGCGAGCCCGTCGACGTCGAGGCCACAGAATCGGGTGAGGGACAAATAAAATTGAAAGAAAAAAAATAGAGGTGGTGCGGACTCGGGAATGTAGCAAAAAAGAGGTGCAACACGAGGACTTCCCAGGAGGTCACCCATCCCAGTGCCATTCTCGCCCAAGCACGCTTAACTGCGGAGTTCTAATGGGATCCGTTGCATTAGTGCTGGTATGACCGCACCTGCCACAATGTGCGCGATCATTTGTTTTAGGCTAAATACACCTTTTGGTCCCTTATGTTTCAACTTATTTTCTGATTGGTCCCCTATGTTTATTTTAATTCCACTTGGTCCCTCAACTTTTTAAAAAGGTTTCAGTTTGGTCCTTCCGTCATGTTTTCACTAACGATGTTTGTGCCATTTGCTTACATGGACCAAGTGTCTGACATGTATCCCATGTGTCAATTTTTTTTTTGCTGTGCTGGCAATGGCAAAACGAGCGTTTTGAGAAAAGGTAAGAGAGGTGGTTCATATTGGTCCCATCATCTTCTTCCTCTGGCATTTGTTACGTGTTTGAAGGGTGACCTAAGGTACAAGCAAAGCTAAGTTCGGAGGAGATAGTGAGACAGTTCGTGCTTGCGTCCTGTTGTTCGACATTGTAGGTAAGCCCTCTAATCCTTCATCTCTTTCGTTTTAAGTTTGGGTTTGGGGGGAAAACTAATTTTGTGAGGGCATAATATGGGGTTTACGGTGTACAAATTTGGAACTATATTTGGCATTTACAAATTTAGTATGGTTTGAGTTTAGGGTTGCAGGATGAATCCTCGTTTCAAGTTGGAGATTTTTCATGGGGGGTCTTTTGTTGAAGAAAATGGAAAGAAGTTGGGGTATAGTGGTATTGACTCTGAATGGGACATCGATGAGGATAGATGGAGTTATTTTGAAGTTATGGGAATAGTAAAGGACATGGGATACGTGAATGTTGAGGAGTTATGGTACAAGATTGGAGGCAAAGAGTTTCATGTTGGGCTGAAGTAATTGGTCGACGATAAAGATTGTTTAGAGATGGCAAGGATTGCACACTCTCAGGGGAAGGTTCAGATGTTTGTGGTGCATGCCCTTGATGTGCCAGAGGTTGTTTTGGACCTCACTGGCCCAGAGAAAACAAATGATGTAGATGTTGATGCTGATGTGCCAGATGGTAAAGGTCTCGAGGATATAGGTGATGAGCCACATGGTGAAGATGATGAGGAGAAGGGTGATGAAGGCAGGGGTGATGAAATATATGTTGAGACGGTTTCAGATGATATTATAGTAGAAGATGATGATGATAGTGTAATGGAAATTCATTTCCATGATTCAGATGATGAAGGGGTGGATCAAGAGGATGTGATCACTATTAAGGCACATGGTGAAGCCACTAATGAGGTGATGGAACATGTGAATGTGATGCCTGAAAATGTGGAAGTGATGGATCAAGAGGATGCAATAGGTGAAGGTGGAGGAAGTACTGCCACTGATGAGCCAACTACACAGGTTGGTGTAAAAAAGAAATGGCAGAGGAAAAAAATTCCTAGAACTGTAAACCCAAGGACCTATATGAAGGGTACTAATTCTGGAAGGGGTGAGGGGTCAAGTTGTAAGAAAAACACAGGGAAAGGCAAAGAAGTGGTATCTAACATTGATGAAGATTCTGAGGAGCTATATAGTGATAGCTCAGAAGAGAGTGAAGGTGAAAGGTGCCCAAAATTTAAGATGCCAACAAACATGGAAGGTTATTGTTGGGTCAAGGGCACTGTATTCTTAACCAAGGAGCAGTTCAAAGAGGCCATTATTGCATATGCTATTGCAAATGGTAAGGATTTGAGGTTTGAAAAAAATGATAAAAAGAGAGTGAGGGTAAGGTGTATTGAAGGTTGTGAGTTTTATGCCTACTGTGGCAAGCTGGCAAATGAGGAAACATGGCAGTTAAGGACCATTATTGACAGTCACACGTGTGGCAGACAGCATAGGATAAAGTTTTTGACTTCAAGATGGCTTTCTAAGAGGCTGGTCAGTGGGGTGAAGGAGAACCCAAAGCTTAAACTTTCAGATATATGTAACAGGGCCCGAGAGAATTGGCATGCTAAAGTAAGCAAGACAACGGCTTACAGGGCTAGGAAGGCTGCATTGGGGATTGTAGATGGTGATTTCACTGAGCAATACAAAGATTTATGGGACTACTGCACTGCTTTAGAAAACTCCAACCCTGGTTCCACTGTGAAGTTGAATGTACAACACATTGCAACAGGAAGCACAGTGTCTGAGAATACAGTTGCAACCTCTTTTCATAGGATGTATGTGTGTCGGAAAGGGAGCAAGGACAGCTTCAAGCATTGTAGGAAGATCATTGGGTTGGATGGATGCTTTCTTAAAGGGCCTTATGGTGGGCAACTTTTGAGTGCAGTTGGTAGAGACCCAAACGATCAAATGTTGCCAATTGCAGTTGGGGTGGTGGAGTGTGAAAACACAGATTCTTGGAGGTGGTTTTTGGAGCTACTTGTTGGTGATTTAGGTGGCTCTCAGGTCTGCAGTGAGATGACATTTATATCTGATCAACAGAAGGTATGTCATATGGTGATTATTTGAATTGTAATGCATGAATTATTGCAGTTGGTGCATAATGATCACAATTGTGTAATAAGAGTCTATGTGAACTGTGCAATAACTGCATAATGATCAGTCTATGTTAACTGCATGCCATAATGATCAGTCTGTGTAATAAGAGTCTATGTGAACTGTATACCATAACTATGCCTGACCTGATTTTGGTCTCAAATTGGTCCCCAATTTTTTGCAGATGGTGATTAAGTGATTTCACTGTGGTCCCCCATGTTTCAATACTTCATTAATTTGTTTTCAAATTGGTCCCCCATGTTTCAGTACTTGAATTTACTGGTTTCAATACTTCAAAGTAATCTGTTTTATCTCAAATTTTGGATGTTGTAGGGTCTGCTACATGCCTTAGAAGAACTCATACCTGGTGTTGATCAGAGGTTCTGTGTTAGGCATCTATACAATAACTTCAGAAAAAGGCATCCCGGAAAACAACTCAAAGACTTATTGTGGAAGGCAGCGAAGTCAACTTACACTAAGGCATGGGAGAAAACAATGCTAGAGATAAAGGAAGTCAATGAAAATGCCTACAGAGACTTGATCAAATTACCTCCCAGACACTGGAGCAAGTCACGATTTTCATTTACACCAAAGAGTGATGTATTGGTGAACAATATGTCTGAAACTTTTAACTCAGTTATAATTGAAGCTAGGGGGAAGCCCATCATCACTATGCTGGAGATGATTAAGACTTATATGATGGAACGATGGGCCAAGAACCGGACAAAATTGCTCAACTTCACTGATGATGTCCTTCCAAGGATAAAACAAAGGGTTGAGAAAACTAAATCTAACATAAACATGTTCCAAGTCAGGTTAGAAAAGGCCACTCACATGTAATAGTCTTCTTTATATTTTCTAAATTGTATCCCATATTAATTTCATTCTTAATGACTTGTGCAGGTGGTCAGGGGACAGTGTATATGAGGTCAATCATATTCACCATACTGAGAAATTCATTGTGGATTTGAAGGCTCGGGAATGCAATTGCAGGAGGTGGATGCTAACAGGGATACCATGTAACCATGCAGTTGTATGCATGGTACAGGTTAATGAAACCCCAGAGACCTACATCCCAGCAATATATAGAAAACAGGCCTATGCAAACTGTTACAGTCCGGTGATCTTACCCACCATTGGGAAGAACATGTGGGAGAAGGTTGAGGCAAACAATGTACAACCTCCACCATTCAAGAAGCAAGCTGGCAGGCCTAAAAGATCAAGGAACAAGGACCAAGCTGAAAAAGATGACATCCGGATGTCCAGGAAGGGTTTGAAGACAAAGTGCAGTGTTTGTGGAACTACAGGCCACAACAAGGCTACATGCCCTTCCAAACCACCACCAGAAGACCCCCAAACCCAACAATCTGCAACCACCCAAGCTACAGCCCCGACTGAGAATGCTGCCACAACCACAACTAAAAGAAAACAAGCCACTTCTGCTTCTACAAACCCAGTCCAGCAAAGGCAAAAATTAAGACCAAGGCTGAAAGACATTTAAAGCATCATCCCTTTCTTTTTTGTTATACCATTTACTGATGGACCAATATTGTAAATTTTGTTCTGTTCTCTTTTGATCATGTTTAACATGGTAAACAAGTTATCATTTTCAATGGTAATTTCTGTTTTGTTATCTTTTGATGATGTTTAAACATGGTAAACAAATTATTATTATTTCAATTTGCATTGGTGGTCTATATATTATTTTATCTTGAATTAACAACTCAAATTGAAATGCTCAAATTAACAATTCAAAGATCAAATCTCAAATAAACAACTTAAATTGAAATGCTCAAGTTTACAACTCAAGTTTACAACTCAAAATAAACACTGAAATAACAACTCAAGTTTACAACTCAAAATAACATCTTACAATAAACACTGAAAGTAAAAAGTAAATTTAACAAGAAGACTCCATAACCTAAATTAAACCAAACAACACTATCTTACTGTGACCAACATAGAACTATCACAAACACATTGCATAAGACCAACAACACACAAAAAAAATACATCCTCTTGTTCCATTTTGTTGATTCCTTGAGAGATTTCTGCAATGCAATTATTTTTTTCCTTTGTCTGATAATCAATAGATCTTTCTAAGCTTCAGCCACGTCTGTGACCCATTGGAAAAAATTGCAACTCCCATCACCAGCTACACCCTACAAAAAGACCATTGACACAGTATTACACACTGAATCAAATAAACCTTTTTCCAAATTAAAAAACCAAGGTAATAATCAACAAATAAACTTACGCGATACTTTCTACACCCCCAGAATTGTCTTCCATAGTTGATCGTCGTTCTTGAGGTTCGAAGCACTGCTTTATGGTGCCCGACACATTCACAAAATGGAGCACCCATTGAGTTGCCTCCATTACTGAACACAAAACCACCTGAGTTGGCCATGACAGAGGATTGTAATTTGGAGCTCACGTTCTTAAAGTTTATGAACACTTTCAACACTAACATACTAACCCTAGAGCTTCCATGGATCTTTAATGGCCGATGGATGAAATCGTCCTTAACTGGGCAACAACGTCTCCAACCCACGTCAGAAATGGCACAAACGTCATTAGTGAAAACATGACGGAAGGACCAAACTGAAACCTTTTTAAAAAGTTGAGGGACCAAGTTGAATTAAAATAAAAATAGGGGACCAATCAGAAAATAAGTTGAAACATAAGGGACCAAAAGGTGTATTTAGCCTTTGTTTTATGATACCTCCCCCACGGCGTCGCCAGCTTCAAACGGCCGTAACTTTTGAACCGGGATGCGTCTCGCGGCCTGAAATGTATCAACGGAAAACCCTTTACGAGCCCGTCGACATCGAGGCCACAGAATCGGGTGAGGGACAAATAAAATTGAAAGAACAAAAACTGAGGTGGTGCAGACCCGGGAAAGTAGCAAAAAAGAGGTGCAACACGAGGATTTCCCAGGAGGTCACCCATCCCAATACTACTCTCGCCCAAGCACGCTTAGCTGCAGAGTTCTGATGGGATCTGGTGCATTAGTGCTGGTATCACCGCACCTGCCACAATGTGCACGATCATTTGTTTTATGATACCTCCCCCACGGCGTCACCAGCTTCCAACGGCCGTAACTTTTGAACTGGGATGCGTCTCGCGGCCCGTAAGGTATCAACGGAAAGCCCTTAGCGAGCCCGTCGACGTCAAGGCCACAGAATCGGGTGAGGGACAAATAAAATTTAAAGAACAAAAACTGAGGTGGTACGGACCCGGGAAAGTAGCAAAAAAGAGGTAAAACACAAGGACTTCCCAGGAGGCTACCCATCGCAGTACTACTCTCGCCCAAGCACGCTTCACTGCAGAGTTCTGATGGGATCCGGCGCATTAGTGCTGGTATGATCGCACCTACCACAATGTGCATGATCATTTGTTTTATGATACCACCGCCACGGCGTCGCCAGCTTCAAACGGCCGTAACTTTTGAACCGGGATGCGTCTCGCGGCCCGTAAGGTATCAACGGAAAGCCCTTTGCGAGCCCGTCGACATCGAGGCCACAGAATCGGGTGAGGGACAAATAAAATTGAAAGAACAAAAACAGAGGTGGTGCGGACCCGGGAAAGTAGCAAAAAAGAGGTGAAACACGAGGACATCCCGAGAGGTCACGCATCCCAGTACTACGCTCGCCCAAGCACCCTTAACTGCGGAGTTCTGATGGGATCCGGCGCATTAGTGCTGGTATGATCGCACCTGCCACAATGTGCGCGATCATTTGTTTTATGATACCTCCCCCACGCCGTCGCCAGCTTCAAACGGCCGTAACTTTTGAACCGGGATGCGTCTCACGGCCCGTAAGGTATCAACAAAAAGCCCTTTGCGAGCCCGTCGACGTCGAGGCTACAGAATCGGGTGAGGGACAAATAAAATTGAAAGAACAAAAACAGAGGTGGTGCGGACCCGGGAAAGTAGAAAAATACAGGTGCAACACGAGGACTTCCCAGGAGGTCACCCATCGCAGTACTACTCTCGCCCAAGCACGCTTGACTGCAGAGTTTTGATGGGATCCGGCGCATTAGTGCTGGTATGATCGCACCTACCACAATGTGTGCGATCATTTGTTTTATGATACCACCGCCATGGCGTCGCCAGCTTCAAACGGCCGTAACTTTTGAACCGGGATGCGTCTCGCGGCCCGTAAGGTATCAACGGAAAACCCTTTCTGAGCCCGTCGAAATCGAGGCCACAGATAAAATTGAAAGAACAAAAACAGAGGCGGTACGGACCCGGGAAAGTAGCAAAAAGAGGTGAAACACGAGGACTTCCCAGGAGGTCACCCATCCCAATACTACGCTCGCCCAAGCACGCTTAACTGCGGAGTTCTGATGGGATCCGGCGCATTAGTGCTGGTATGATCGCACCTGCCACAATATGCGCGATCATTTGTTTTATGATACCTCCCCCACGCCGTCGCCAGCTTCAAACGGCCGTAACTTTTGAACCGGGATGCGTCTCGCGGCCCGTAAGGTATCAACGGAAAGCCCTTTGCGAGACCGTCGACGTCGAGGCCACAGAATCGGGTGAGGGACAAATAAAATTGAAAGAACAAAAACAGAGGTGGTGCGGACCTGGGAAAGTAGCAAAATACAGGTGCAACACGAGGACTTCCCAGGAGGTCACCCATCCCAGTACTACGTTCGCCCAAGCACGCTTAACTACGGAGTTCTGATGCGATCCGGTGCATTAGTGTTGGTATGATCGCACCTACCACAATGTGCGCGATCATTTGTTTTATGATACCTCCCCCACGCCGTCGCCCGCTTCAAACGGCCGTAACTTTTGAACCGGGATGCGTCTCGCGGCCTGTAAGGTATCAACGGAAAGCCCTTTGCGAGCCCATCGACGTCGAGGCCACAGAATCGGGTGAGGGACAAATAAAATTGAAAGAACAAAAACAGAGGTGGTACGGACCTGGGAAAGTAGCAAAAAGAGGTGCAACACGAGGACTTCCCAGGAGGTCACCTATCCCAGTACTACTCTCACCCAAGCATGCTTAACTGTGGAGTTCTGATGGGATCTGGTGCATTAGTGCTGGTATGATCGCACCTGCCACAATGTGCGCGATCATTTGTTTTATGATACCTCCCCCACACCGTCGCCAGCTTCAAACGGCTGTAACTTTTGAACCGGGATGCGTCTCGCGGCCCGTAAGGTATCCAGTGAAAGCCCTTTGCGAACCCGTCGACGTCGAGGCCACAGAATCAGGCGAGGGATTAATAAAATTGAAAGAACAAAAACAGAGGTGGTGCGGACCTGGGAAAGTAGCAAAAAACAGGTGCAACACGAGGACTTCCCAGGAGGTCACCCATCCCAGTACTACTCTCTCCCAAGCACGCTTAGCTGCAGAGTTCTGATGGGATCCGGTGCATTAGTGCCGTAACTTTTGAACCGGGATGTGTCTCGCGACCCGTAAGGTATCAACGGAAAGCTTTTTGCGAGCCCGTCGACGTCGAGGCCACAGAATCGGGTGAGGGACAAATAAAATTGATACAACAAAAATAGAGGTGGTGCGGACCCAGGAAAGTAGCAAAAAAGAGGTGAAACACGAGGACTTCCCAGGAGGTCACCCATCCCAGTACTACGCTCGCCCAAGCACGCTTAACTACGGAGTTCTGATGGGATCCGGCGCATTAGTGCTGGTATGATTGTACCTGCCACAATGTGCGCGATCATTTGTTTTATGATACCTCCGCCACACCGTCGCCAGCTTCAAACGGCCGTAACTTTTGAACCGGGATGCGTCTCGCGGCCCGTAAGGTATCAACGGAAAGCCCTTTGCGAGCCCGTCGACGTCGAGGCCACAGAATCGGGTGAGGGACAAATAAAATTGAAAGAACAAAAACAAAGGTGGTGCGGACCCGGGAAAGTAGCAAAAAAGAGGTGCAACACGAGGACTTCCAAGGAGGTCACCCATCACAGTACTACTCTCACCCAAGCACGCTTAACTACAGAGTTTTGATGGGATCCGGTGCATTAGTGGTGGTATGACCGCACCTGCCACAATGTGCGCGATCATTTGTTTTATGATACCTCCCCCACGCCGTCGCCAGCTTCAAACGGCCGTAACTTTTGAACCGGGATGCGTCTCGCGGCCCGTAAGGTATCAACGGAAAGCCCTTTGCGAGCCCGTCGACGTCGAGGCCACAGAATCGGGTGAGGGACAAATAAAATTGAAACAACAAAAACAGAGGTGGTACGGACCTGGGAAAGTAGCAAAAAGAGGTGAAACACGAGGACTTCCCAGGAGGTCACCCATCACAGTACTACTCTCGCCCAAGCACGCTTAACTGCGAAGTTCTGATGGGATCCGGTGCATTAGTGGTGGTATGACCGCACTTGCCACAATGTGCGTGATCATTTGTTTTATGATACCTCCCCCACGCCGTCGCCAGCTTCAAACGGCCGTAACTTTTGAACCGGGATGCGTCTCGCGGCCCGTAAGGTATCAACTGAAAGCCCTTTGCGAGCCCGTCGACGTCTAGGCCACAGAATCGGGTGAGGGACAAATAAAATTGAAAGAACAAAAACAGAGGTGGTACGGACCCGGGACAGTAGCAAAAAAGAGGTGAAACACGAGGACTTCCCAGGAGGTCACCCATCCCAGTACTACTCTCGCCCAAGCACGCTTAACTGCGGAGTTCTAATGGGATCCGGTGCATTAGTGCTAGTATGATCGCACCTACCACAATGTGCACGATCATTTGTTTTATGATACCACCGCCACGGCGTCGCCAGCTTCAAACGGCCATAACTTTTGAACCGGGATGCGTCTCGCGGCCCGTAACGTATCAACGGAAAGCCCTTTGTGAGCCCGTCGACGTCGAGGCCAGTGAATCAGGTGAGGGACAAATAAAATTGAAAGAACAAAAGCAGAGGTGGTGCGGACCCGGGAAAGTTGCAAAAAAGAGGTAGAACACGAGGACTTCCCAGGAGGTCACCCACCCAGTACTACTCTCGCCCAAGCAAGCTTGACTGCGGAGTTCTAATGGGATCCGGCGTATTAGTGCTGGTACGATCACACCTGACACAATGTGCGCGATCATTTGTTTTATGATACCACCCCCACGGCGTCGCCAGCTTCAAACGGCCGTAACTTTTGAACCTGAATGTGTCTCGCGGCCCGTAAGGTATCAACGGAAAGCCTTTTGCGAGCCCGTCGACGTCAAGGCCACAAAATCGGGCGAGGGTCAAATAAAATTGAAAGAACAAAAACAGAGGTGGTGCAGACTCGGGAAAGTTGCAAAAAAGAGGTGCAACACGAGTACTTCCCAGGAGGTCACCCACCCAGTACTACGCTCGCCCAAGCACGCTTAACTGTGGAGTTCTGATGGGATCCGGTGCATTAGTGCTAGTATGATCGCACCTGCCACAATGTGCACGATCATTTGTTTTATGATACCTCCCCCACGCCGTCGCCAGCTTCAAACGGCCATAACTTTTGAACCGGCATGCGTCTCGCGGCCCGTAAGGTATCAACGGAAAGCCCTTTGCGAGCCCATTGACATTGAGGCCACAGAATCGGGTGAAGGACAAATAAAATTGAAAAAACAAAAACAGAGGTGGTGCGGACCCGGGAAAGTAGCAAAAAAAAGGTGCAACACGAGGACTTCCCAGGAGGTCACCCGTCCCAGTACTACTCTTGCCCAAGCACGCTTGACTACAGAGTTCTGATGGGATCCGATGCATTAGTGCTGGTATGATCGCACCTGCCACAATGTGCGCGATCATTTTTTTTATGATACCTCCCCCATGCCGTCGCCAGCTTCAAACGGCCGTAACGTTTGAACCGAGATGCGTCTCGCGGCCCGTAAGGTATCAACGGAAAGCCCTTTGCGAGCCCGTCGACGTCGAGGCCACAGAATCGGGTGAGGGACAAATAAAATTGAAAGAACAAAAACAGAGGTGGTGCGGACCCGGGAAAGTAGCAAAAAAGAGGTGCAACACGAGGACTTCCCAGGAGGTCACCCATCCCCGTACTACTCTCGCCCAAGCACGCTTGACTGCGGACTTCTGATGGGATCCGCTGCATTAGTGCTGCTATGATCGCACCTGCCACAATGTGCGCGATTATTTGTTTTATGATACCTCCCCCACGGCGTCGCCAGCCTCAAACGGCCGTAACTTTTGAACCGGGATGCGTCTCGTGGCCCGTAAGGTAGCAACGAAAAGCCCTTTGCGAGCCCGTCGATGTCGAGGCCACAAAATCGGGTGAGGGACAAATAAAATTGAAAGAACAAAAACAGAGGTGGTGCGGACACGGGAAAGTAGCAAAAAAGAGGTGCAACACGAGGACTTCCCATGAGGTCACCCATCCCAGTACTACTCTCGCCCAAGAACGCTTAACTGCAGAGTTCTAATGTGATCCGGTGCATCAGTGCTGGTATGACCGCACCTGCCACAATGTGCGCGATCATTTATTTTATGATACCTCCCCCACGTCGTCGCCAGCTTCAAACGGTCGTAACTTTTGAACTGGGATGCGTCTCGCGGCCCGTAAGGTATCAACGGAAAGCCCTATGAGAGCCCGTCTACGTCGAGGCCACAGAATCGGGTGAGGGACAAATAAAATTGAAAGAACAAAAACAGAGGTGGTGTAGAGCCGGGAAAGTAGCAAAAAAGAGGTGCAACACGAGGACTTCCCAGGAGGTCACCCATCCCAGTACTACTCTCGCCAAAGCACGCTTCACTGCAAATATCTGATGGGATCTGGTGCATTGGTGCTGGTATGATCGCACCTGCCACACTGTGCGCGATCATTTGTTTTATGATACCTCCCCCACGGCGTCGCCAGCTTCAAACGTCCGTAACTTTTGAACCGGGATGCGTCTCGCGGCCCGTAAGGTATCAACGGAAAGCCCTTTCTGAGCTCGTTGACGTCGAGGCCAAAGAATCGGGTGAGGGACAAATAAAATTGAAAGAACAAAAACTGAGGTGGTGCGGACCTGGGAAAGTAGCAAAAAAGAGGTGCAACACGAGGACTTCCCAGGAGGTCACCCATCCCAGTACTTGTCTCGCCCAAGCACGCTTAATTGCGGAGTTCTGATGGGATCCGGTGCATTAGTGCTGGTATAACCGCACCTGCCACAATGTGCGCGATCATTTGTCTTATGATACCTCCCCCACGGCGTCGCCAGCTTCAAACGACCGCAACTTTTGAACCGGGATGCGTCTCGCGGCCCGTAATGTATCAACGGAAAGCCCTTTGCGAGCCCGTCGGTGTCGAGGCCACAGAATCGGGTGAGGGACAAATAAAATTGAAAGAACAAAAACAGAGGTGGTGCGGACTTGGGAAAGTAGCAAAAAAGAGGTGCAACACGAGGACTTCCGAAGTGGTCACCCATCCCAGTACCATTCTCGCCCAAGCACGCTTAACTGCGGAGTTCTGATGGGATCCGGTGCATTAGTGCTGGTATGACCGCACCTGCCACAATGTGCGTGATCATTTGTTTTATGATACCTCCCCCACGGCGTCGCCAGATTCAAACGGCCGTAACTTTTGAACCGGGATGCGTCTCGCGGCCTGTAATGTATCAACGGAAAGCCCTTTGCGAGCCCGTCGACGTCGGTGCCACAGAATCGGGTGAGGGAAAACTAAAATTGAAAGAAAAAAAATTGAGGTGGTGCAGACCCGGGAAAGTAGCAAAAAAGAGGTGAAACACGAGGACTTCCCAGGAGGTCACCCATCCCAGTACTACTCTCGCCCAAACGTGCTTGACTGCGGAGTTCTGATGGGATCGAGTGCATCAGTGCTGGTATGACCGCACCTGCCACAATATGCGCGATCATTTGTTTTATGATACCTCCCCCACGGCTTCGCCAGCTTCAAACGGCCGTAACTTTTGAACCGGGATGCGTCTCGCGGCCCGTAAGGTATCAACGGAAAGCCCTTTGCGAGCCCGTCGACGTCGAGGCCACAGAATCGGGTGAGGGACAAATAAAATTTAAAGAACAAAAACTGAGGTGGTTCGGACCCAGGAAAGTAGCAAAAAAGAGGTACAACACGAGGACTTCCCAGGAGGTCACCCATCCCAGTTCTACTCTCGGCCAAGCACGCTTGACTGCGGAGTTCTGATGGGATCCGGTGCATTAGTGCTGGTATGACCGCACCTGCTACAATGTGCGCGATCATTTGTTTTATGATACCTCCCCCACGGCGTCGCCAGCTTCAAACAGCCGTAACTTTCGAATCGGGATACGTCTCGCGGCCCGTACTGTATCAACGGAAAGCCCTTTACGAGCCCGTCGACATCGAGGCCACAGAATCGGGTGAGGGACAAATAAAATTGAAAGAACAAAAACTGAGGTGGTGTAGACCCGGGAAAGTAGCAAAAAAGAGGTGCAACACGAGGATTTCCCAGGAGGTCACCCATCCCAGTACTACTCTCGCCCAGGCGCGCTTGACTGCGGAGTTCTGATAGGATCCGGTGCATTAGTGCTGGTATGACCGCACCTGCTACAATGTGCGCGATCATTTGTTTTATGATACCTCCCCCACGACTTCGCCAGCTTCAAACGGCCGTAACTTTTGAACCGGGATGCGTCTCGCGGCCCATAAGGTATCAACGGAAAGCCCTTTGCGAGCCCGTCGACGTCGAGGCCACAGAATCGGGTGAGGGACAAATAAAATTGAAAGAAAAAAAACAGAGGTGGTGCGGACTCGGGAAGGTAGCAAAAAAGAGGTGCAACACGAGGACTTCCCAGGAGGTCACCCATCCCAGTACCATTCTCGCCCAAGCACGCATAACTGCGGAGTTCTAATGGGATCCGTTGCATTAGTGCTGGTATGACCGCACCTGCCACAATGTGCGCGATCATTTGTTTTATGATACCTCCCCCACGGCGTCGCCAGCTTCAAACAGCCATAACTTTCGAACCGGGATGCGTCTCGCGGCCCATAATGTATCAACGGAAAGCCCTTTACGAGCCCGTGGACATCGAGGCCACAGAATCGGGTGATGGACAAATAAAATTTAAAGAACAAAAACTGAGGTGGTACGGACTCGGGAAAGTAGCAAAAAAAAGGTTCAACAGAAGGACTTCCCAGGAGGTCACCCATCCCAGTACTACTCTCAGCCAAGCACGCTTAACTACGGAGTTCTGATGGGATCCGGTGCATTAGTGCTGGTATGATCTCACCTGCCACCATGTGCGCGATCATTTGTTTTATGATACCTCCCCCACGCCGTCGCCAGCTTCAAACGGCCGTAACTTTTGAACCGGGATGCGTCTCGCGGCCCGTAAGGTATCAACGGAAAGCCCTTTGCGAGCCCGTTGACGTCGAGGCCACAGTATCTGGTGAGGGACAAATAAAATTGAAAGAACAACAACAGAGGTGGTGCGGACCCGGGAAAGTAGCAAAAAAGAGGTGCAACACGAGGACTTCCCAGGAGGTCACCCATCCCAATACTACTCTCGCCCAAGCGCGCTTAGCTGCAGAGTTCTGATGGGATCCGGTGCATTAGTGCTGGTATCACCGCACCTGCCACAATGTGCACGATCATTTGTTTTATGAAACCTCCCCCACGGCGTCGCCAGCTTCCAACGACCGTAACTTTTGAACCGGGATGCGTCTCGCGGCCCGTAAGGTATCAACGGAAAGCCCTTAGCGAGCCCGTCGACGTCGAGGCCACAGAATCGGGTGAGGGACAAATAAAATTTAAAGAACAAAAACTGAGGTGGTATGGACCCGGGAAAGTAGCAAAAAAGAGGTGCAACACGAGAACTTCCCAGGAAGTCACCCATCCCAGTACTACTCTCGCCCAAGCACGCTTAACTGCTGAGTTCTGATGGGATCCGGTGCATTAGTGCTGGTATGACCGCACCTACCATAATGTGCGCGATCATTTGTTTTATGATACCTTTCCCACGGCGTCGCCAGCTTCAAACGGCCGTAACTTTTGAACCGGGATGCGTCTCGCGGCCCGTAAGGTATCAACGGAAAGCCCTTTGCGAGCCCGTCGACGTCGAGGCCACAGAATCGGGTGAGGGACAAATAAATTTGAAAGAACAAAAACTGAGGTGGTGCGGACCCGGGAAAGTAGCAAAAAAGAGGTGCAACACGAGGACTTCCCAGGAGGTCACCCATCCCAGTACTCCTCTCTCCCAAGCACGCTTAACTACAGAGTTCTAATGGGATCCGGTGCATCAGTGCTGGTATGACCGCACCTGCCACAATGTGCGCGATCATTCGTTTTATGATACCTCCCCCACGGCTTCGCCAGCTTCGAACGACCGTAACTTTTGAACCGGGATGCGTCTCACGGCTTGTAAGGTATCAACGGAAAGCCCTTTGCGAGCCCGTCTACGTCGAGGCCTTAGAATCGGGTGAGGGACAAATAAAATTGAAAGAACAAAAACAGAGGTGGTGTGGACCCGGGAAAGTAGCAAAAAAGAGGTGCAACACAAGGACTTCCCAGGAGGTCACCCATCCCAATATTACTCTCGCCCAAGCACTCTTAACTACAGAGTTCTGATGGGATCCGGTGCATTGGTGCTGGTATGATCGCACCTGCCACAATGTGCGCGATCATTTGTTTTATGATACCTCCCCCACGGCGTCGCCAGCTTCAAGCGGCCGTAACTTTTGAACCGGGATGCGTCTCGTGGCCCGTAAGGTATCAACGGAAAGCCCTTTGCGAGCCCGTCGACGTCGAGGCCACAGAATCGGGTGAGGGACAAATAAAATTGAAAGAACAAAAACAAAGGTGGTGCGGACTCGGGAAAGTAGCAAAAAAGAGGTGCAACACAAGGACTTCCCAGGAGGTCACCCATCCCTGTACCATTCTCGCCCAAGCACGCTTAACTGCGGAGTTCTAATGGGATCCGGTGCATTAGTGCTGGTATGACCGCACCTTCCACAATGTACGTGATCATTTGTTTTATGATACCTCCCCCACGGCGTCGCCAGCTTCAAACGGCTGTAACTTTTGAACCGGGATGCGTCTCGCGGCCTGTAAGGTATCAACGAAAAGCCCTTTGGGAGCCCGTCGACGTCGAGGCCACAGAATCGGGTGAGGGACAAATAAAATTGAAAGAACAAAAACAAAGGTGGTGCGGACTCGGGAAAGTAGCAAAAAAGAGGTGCAACACGAGGACTTCCCAGGAGGTCACCCATCCCAGTACTACTCTCGCCCAAGCACGCTTCACTGCGGAGTTCTCATGGGATCCGGTGCATTAGTGCTGGTATGATCACACCTGCCACAATGAGCGCGATCATTTGTTTTATGATACCTCCCCCACGGCGTCGCCAGCTTCAAACGGCGGTAACTTTTGAATCGGGATGCGTCTCGCGGCCCGTAAGGTATCAACGGAAAGCCCTTTCTAAGCCCGTCGACGTCGAGGCCACAGAATCGGGTGAGGGACAAATAAAATTGAAAGAACAAAAACAAAGGTGGTACGGACCCGGGAAAGTAGCATAAAAGAGGTGCAACACGAGGACTTCCCAGAAGGTCACCCATCCCAGTACTACTGTCGCCCAAGCACGCTTAGTTGCGGAGTTCTGATAGGATCCGGTGCATCAGTGCTGGTATGACCGCACCTGCCACAATGTGCGCGATCATTTGTTTTATGATACCTCCCCCACGGCTTCACCAGCTTCAAACGACCGTAACTTTTGAACCGGGATGCGTCTCGCGGCTTGTAAGGTATCAACGGAAGGCCCTTTGCGAGACCGTCGACGTCGAGGCCACAGAATCAGGTGAGGGACAAATAAAATTGAAAGAACCAAAACAGAGGTGGTGCGAACCCGGGAAAGTAGCAAAAAAGAGGTGAAAGACGAGCACTTCCCAGAAGGTCACCCATCCCAGTACTGCTCTCGCCCAAGCATGCTTAGCTGCGGAGTTCTGATGGGATCCGGTGCATTATTGCTGGTATGACCGCACCTGCCACAATGTGCACGATCATTTGTTTTATGAAACCTCCCCCACGGCGTCGCCAGCTGCAAACGGCCGTAATTTTTAAACCGGGATGCGTCTCGCGGCCCGTAAGGTATCAACGGAAAGCCCTTTGCGAGCTCGTCGACGTCGAGGCCACAGAATCGGGTGAGGGACAAATAAAATTTAAAAAACAAAAATTGAAGTGGTGCAGACCCGGGAAAGTAGCAAAAAAGAGGTGCAACACGAGGACTTCCTAGGAGGTCACCCATCCCAGTACTCCTCTCGCCCAAGCACGCTTAACTACAGAGTTCTAATGGGATCCGGTGCATCAGTGCTGGTATGACCGCACCTGCCACAATGTGCGCGATCATTCGTTTTATGATACCTCCCCCACGGCTTCGCCAGCTTCGAACGACCGTAACTTTTGAACCGGGATGCGTCTCGCGGCTTGTAAGGTATCAACGGAAAGCCCTTTGCGAGCCCGTCTACGTCGAGGCCTTAGAATCGGGTGAGGGACATATAAAATTGAAAGAACAAAAACAGAGGTGGTGTGGACCCGGGAAAGTAGCAAAAAAGAGGTGCAACACAAGGACTTCCCAGGAGGGCACCCATCCCAATATTACTCTCGCCCAAGCACTCTTAACTACAGAGTTCTGATGGGATCCGGTGCATTGGTGCTGGTATGATCGCACCTGCCACAATGTGCGCGATCATTTGTTTTATGATACCTCCCCCACGGCGTCGCCAGCTTCAAGCGGCCGTAACTTTTGAACCGGGATGCGTCTCGTGGCCCGTAAGGTATCAACGGAAAGCCCTTTGCGAGCCCGTCGACGTCGAGGCCACAGAATCGGGTGAGGGACAAATAAAATTGAAAGAACAAAAACAAAGGTGGTGCGGACTCGGGAAAGTAGCAAAAAAGAGGTGCAACACGAGGACTTCCCAGGAGGTCACCCATCCCTGTACCATTCTCGCCCAAGCACGCTTAACTGCGGAGTTCTAATGGGATCCGGTGCATTAGTGCTGGTATGACCGAACCTTCCACAATGTGCGTGATCATTTGTTTTATGATACCTCCCCCACGGCGTCGCCAGCTTCAAACGGCTGTAACTTTTGAACCGAGATGCGTCTCGCGGCCTGTAAGGTATCAACGGAAAGCCCTTTGGGAGCCCGTCGACGTCGAGGCCACAGAATCGGGTGAGGGACAAATAAAATTGAAAGAACAAAAACAAAGGTGGTGCGGACTCGGGAAAGTAGCAAAAAAGAGGTGCAACACGAGGACTTCCCAGGAGGTCACCCATCCCAGTACCATTCTCGCCCAAGCACGCTTAACTGCGGAGTTCTAATGGGATCCGGTGCATTAGTGCTGGTATGACCGCATCTGCCACAATGTGCGCGATCATTTGTTTTATGATACCTCCCCCACGGCGTCGCCAGCTTCAAACGGCCGTAACTTTTGAACCGGGATGCGTCTCGCGGCCTGTAAGATATCAACGGAAAGCCCTTTGCGAGCCCGTCGACGTCGAGGCCACAGAATTGGGTGAGGGACAAATAAAATTGAAAAAACAAAAACAGAGGTGGTGCGGACCCGGGAAAGTAGCAAAAAAGAGGTGCAACACGAGGACTTCCCAGGAGGTCACCCATCCCAATACTACTCTCACCCAAGCACGTTTGACTACGGAGTTCTGATGGGATTCGACGCATTAGTGCTAGTATGATCGCACCTGCCACAATGTGCGCGATCATTTGTTTTATGATACCTCCCCCACGGCGTCGCCAGCTTCAAACGGCCGTAACTTTTGAACCGGGATGCGTCTCGTGGCCCGTAAGGTATCAACGGAAAGCCCTTTGCGAGCCCGTCGACGTCGAGGCCACAGAATCGGGTGAGGGATAAATAAAATTGAAAGAACAAAAACAAAGGTGGTGCGGACTCAGGAAAGTAGCAAAAAAGAGGTGCAACACGAGGACATCCCAGGAGGTCACCCATCCCTGTACCATTCTCGCCCAAGCACGCTTAACTGCGGAGTTCTAATGGGATCCGGTGCATTAGTGCTGGTATGACCGCACCTTCCACAATGTGCGCGATCATTTGTTTTATGATACCTCCCCCACGGCGTCGCCACCTTCAAACGGCCGTAACTTTTTAACCGGGATGCGTCTCGCGCCCTGTAAGGTATCAACGGAAAGCCCTTTGGGAGCCCGTCGACGTCGAGGCCACAGAATCGGGTGAGGGACAAATAAAATTGAAAGAACAAAAACAAAGGTGGTGCGGACTCGGGAAAGTAGCAAAAAAGAGGTGCAACACGAGGACTTCCCAGGAGGTCACCCATCCCAGTACCATTCTCGCCCAAGCACGCTTAACTGCGGAGTTCTAATGGGATCCGGTGCATTAGTGCTGGTATGACCGAACCTTCCACAATGTGCGTGATCATTTGTTTTATGATACCTCCCCCACGGCGTCGCTAGCTTCAAACGGCTGTAACTTTTGAACCGAGATGCGTCTCGCGGCCTGTAAGGTATCAACGGAAAGCCCTTTGGGAGCCCGTCGACGTCGAGGCCACAGAATCGGGTGAGGGACAAATAAAATTGAAAGAACAAAAACAAAGGTGGTGCGGACTCGGGAAAGTAGCAAAAAAGAGGTGCAACACGAGGACTTCCCAGGAGGTCACCCATCCCAGTACCATTCTCGCCCAAGCACGCTTAACTGCGGAGTTCTAATGGGATCCGGTGCATTAGTGCTGGTATGACCGCATCTGCCACAATGTGCGCGATCATTTGTTTTATGATACCTCCCCCACGGCGTCGCCAGCTTCAAACGGCCGTAACTTTTGAACCGGGATGCGTCTCGCGGCCTGTAAGGTATCAACGCAAAGCCCTTTGCGAGCCCGTCGACGTCGAGGCCACAGAATTGGGTGAGGGACAAATAAAATTGAAAAAACAAAAACAGAGGTGGTGCGGACCCGGGAAAGTAGCAAAAAAGAGGTGCAACACGAGGACTTCCCAGGAGGTCACCCATCCCAATACTACTCTCACCCAAGCACGCTTGACTACGGAGTTCTGATGGGATCCGACGCATTAGTGCTAGTATGATCGCACCTGCCACAATGTGCGCGATCATTTGTTTTATGATACCTCCCCCACGGCGTCGCCAGCTTCAAACGGCCGTAACTTTTGAACCGGGATGCGTCTCGTGGCCCGTAAGGTATCAACGGAAAGCCCTTTGCGAGCCCGTCGACGTCGAGGCCACAGAATCGGGTGAGGGACAAATAAAATTGAAAGAACAAAAACAAAGGTGGTGCGGACTCAGGAAAGTAGCAAAAAAGAGGTGCAACACGAGGACTTCCCAGGAGGTCACCCATCCCTGTACCATTCTCGCCCAAGCACGCTTAACTGCGGAGTTCTAATGGGATCCGGTGCATTATTGCTGGTATGACCGCACCTTCCACAATGTGCGCGATCATTTGTTTTATGATACCTCCCCCACGGCGTCGCCAGCTTCAAACGGCTGTAACTTTTGAACCGAGATGCGTCTCGCGGCCTGTAAGGTATCAACGGAAAGCCCTTTGGGAGCCCGTCGACGTCGAGGCCACAGAATCGGGTGGGGGACAAATAAAATTGAAAGAACAAAAACAAAGGTGCTGCGGACTCGGGAAAGTAGCAAAAAAGAGGTGCAACACGAGGACTTCCCAGGAGATCACCCATCCCAGTACCATTCTCGCCCAAGCACGCTTAACTGCGGAGTTCTAATGGGATCCGGTGCATTAGTGCTGGTATGACCGCATCTGCCACAATGTGCGCGATCATTTGTTTTATGATACCTCCCCCACGGCGTCGCCAGCTTCAAACGGCCGTAACTTTTGAACCGGGATGCGTCTCGCGGCCTGTAAGGTATCAACGGAAAGCCCTTTGCGAGCCCGTCGACGTCGAGGCCACAGAATTGGGTGAGGGACAAATAAAATTGAAAAAACAAAAACAGAGGTGGTGCGGAGCCGGGAAAGTAGCAAAAAAGAGGTGCAACACGAGGACTTCCCAGGAGGTCACCCATCCCAATACTACTCTCACCCAAGCACGCTTGACTACGGAGTTCTGATGGGATCCGACGCATTAGTGCTAGTATGATCGCACCTGCCACAATGTGCGCGATCATTTGTTTTATGATACCTCCCCCACGGCGTCGCCACCTTCAAACGGCCGTAACTTTTTAACCGGGATGCGTCTCGTGGCCCGTAAGGTATCAACGGAAAGCCCTTTGCGAGCCCGTCGACGTCGAGGCCACAGAATCGGGTGAGGGACAAATAAAATTGAAAGAACAAAAACAAAGGTGGTGCGGACTCAGGAAAGTAGCAAAAAAGAGGTGCAACATGAGGACTTCCCAGGAGGTCACCCATCCCTGTACCATTCTCTCCCAAGCACGCTTAACTGCGGAGTTCTAATGGGATCCGGTGCATTAGTGCTGGTATGACCGCACCTTCCACAATGTGCGCGATCATTTGTTTTATGATACCTCCCCCACGGCGTCGCCACCTTCAAACGGCCGTAACTTTTTAACCGGGATGCGTCTCGCGCCCTGTAAGGTATCAACGGAAAGCCTTTTGGGAGCCCGTCGACGTCGAGGCCACAGAATCGGGTGAGGGACAAATAAAATTGAAAGAACAAAAACAAAGGTGGTGCGGACTCGGGAAAGTAGCAAAAAAGAGGTGCAACACGAGGACTTCCCAGGAGGTCACCCATCCCAGTACCATTCTCGCCCAAGCACGCTTAACTGCGGAGTTCTAATGGGATCCGGTGCATTAGTGCTGGTATGACCGCATCTGCCACAATGTGCGCGATCATTTGTTTTATGATACCTCCCCCACGGCGTCGCCAGCTTCAAACGGCCGTAACTTTTGAACCGGGATGCATCTCGCGGCCCGTAAGTTATCAACGGAAAGCCCTTTGCGAGCCCGTCGACGTCGTGGCCACAGAATCAGGTAAGGGACAAATAAAATTGAAAGAACAAAAACAGAGGTGGTGCGGACCCGGGAAAGTAACAAAAAAGAGGTGCAACACGAGAACTTCCCAGGAGGTCACCCATCCCAGTACTACTCTCGCCAAAGCACGCTTAACTGCAGAGTTCTGATGGGATCCAGTGCATTAGTACTGGTATGATCGCACCTGCCATAATGTGCGTGATCATTTGTTTTATGCTACCTCCCCCACGTCGTCGCCAACTTCAAACGGCCGTAACTTTTGAACTGGGATGCCTCTCACGGCCCGTAAGGTATCAACGGAAAGCCCTTTGCGAGCCCGTTGACGTCGCGGGCACAGAATCGGGTGAGGGACAAATAAAATTGAAAGAACAAAAACAGAGGTGATGCGGACCGGGGAAAGTAGCAAAAAATAGGTGCAACACGAGGACTTCCCAGGAGGTCACCCATCCCAGTACTACTTTCGCCCAAGCACGCTTAACTGTAGAGTTCTGATGGGATCCACTACATTAGTGCTGGTATGACCGCACCTGCCACAATGTGCGCGATCATTTGTTTTATGATACCTCCCCTACGGCGTCGCCAGCTTCAAACTGCCGTAACTTTTGAATCGGGATGCGTCTCGCGGCCCGTCAGGTATCAACAGAAAGCCCTTTGCGAGCCCGTCGACGTCAAGGCCACAGACTCGGGTGAGGGACAAAGAAAATTGAAAGAACAAAAACAGAGGTGGTGCGGACTTGGGAAACTAGCACAAAAGAGGTGCAACACGAGGACTTCCCAGGAGGTCACCCATCCCAATACTACTCTCGCCCAAGCACGCTTAACTACGGAGTTCTGATTGGATCCAGCGCATTAGTACTGGTATGACCGCACCTGCCACAATGTGCGCGATCATTTGTTTTATGATACCTCCCCCACGGCGTCGCCAGCTTCAAACGGCCGTAACTTTTGAACCGGGATGCGTCTCGCGGCCCGTAAGGTATCAACAGAAAGCCCTTTGGAGCCCGTCGACGTCGAGGCCACAGAATCAGGTGAAGGACAAATAAAATTGAAAGAACAAAAACAGAGGTGGTGCGGACCCGGGAAAGTAGCAAAAAAGAGGTGCAACACGAGGACTTCCCACGAGGTCACCCATCGTAGGACTACTCTCGCCCAAGCACGCTTAATTGCGGAGTTCTGATGGGATCCGGTGCATTAGTGCTGGTATGATCGCACCTGCCACAATGTGCGTGATCATTTGTTTTAAGATACCTCCCCCACGACGTCGCCAGCTTCAAACGGCCGTAACTTTTAAACCGGGATGCGTCTCGCGGCCCGTAAGGTATCAACGGAAAGCCCTTTGCGAGCCCATCGACGTCGAGGCCACAGAATCGGGTGAGGGAGAAGTAAAATTGAAAGAACAAAAACAGAGGTGATGCGGACCGGGGAAAGTAGCAAAAAATAGGTGCAACACGAGGACTTCCCAGGAGGTCACCCATCCCAGTACTACTCTCGCCCAAGCGCGCTTAACTACGGAGTTCTGATGGGATCCGTGCATTAGTGCTGGTATGACCGCACCCGCCAGAATGTGCGCGATCATTTGTTTTATGATACCTCCCCTACGGCGTCGCCAGCTTCAAACTACCGTAACTTTTGAATCGGGATGCGTCTCGCGGCCCGTAAGGCATCAACAGAAAGCCCTTTGCGAGCCCGTCGACGTCAAGGCCACAGAATCGGGTGAGGGACAATCAAAATTGAAAGAAGAAAAACAGAGGTGGTGCGGACCTGGGAAAGTAGCACAAAAGACGTGCAACACGAGGACTTCCCAAGAGGTCACCCATCCCAATACTACTCTCGCCCAAGCACGCTTAACTACGGAGTTCTGATGGGATCCGGCGCATTAGTGCTGGTATGACCGCACCTGCCACAATGTGCGCGATCATTTGTTTTATGATACCTCCCCCACGGCGTCGCCAGCTTCAAACGGCCGTAACATTTGAACCGGGATGCGTCTCGTGGCCCGTAAGGTATCAACGGAAAGCCCTTTGCGAGCCCGTCGATGTCGAGGCCACAGAATCGGGTGAGGGACAAATAAAATTGAAAGAACAAAAACAGAGGTGGTGCGGACCCGGGAAAGTAGCAAAATAGAGGTGCAACACGAAGACTTCCCAGGAGGTCACCCATCCCAGTACTACTCTCGCCCAAGCACGCTTGACTGCGGACTTCTGATGGGATCCGGTGCATTAGTGATGGTATGATCGCACCTTCCACAATGTGCGCGATCATTTTTTTTATGATACCTCCCCCACGGCGTCGCCAGATTCAAACGGCCGTAAATTTTGAACCGGGATGCGTCTCGCGGCCCGTAAGGTATCAACGGAAAGCCCTTTACGAGCCCGTCGACGTCGAGGCCACAGAATCGGGTGAGGGACAAATAAAATTGAAAGAACAAAAACAGAGGTGGTGCGGACCCGGGAAAGTAGCAAAAAAGAGGTGCAACACGAGGACTTCCCAGGAGGTCACCCATCCCAGTACTACTCTCGCCCAAGCACGCTTGACTGTGGAGTTCTGATGGGATCCGGTGCATTAGTGCTGGTATGATCGCACCTGCCACAATGTGCGCGATCATTTGTTTTAAGATACCTCCCCTACGGCGTCGCCAGCTTCAAACGGCCGTAACTTTTTAACCGGGATGCGTGTCGCGGCCCGTAAGGTAGCAACGGAAAGCCCTTTGCAAGCCCGTCGACGTCGAGGCCACAGAATCGGGTGAGGGACAAATAAAATTGAAAGAACAAAAACAGAGGTGGTGCGGACCCGGGAAAGTGGCAAAAAAGAGGTGCAACACGAGGACTTCCCAGGAGGTCACCCATCCCAGTACTACTCTCGCCCAAGCATGCTTGACTGCGGAGTTCTGATGGATCCGGTGCATTAGTGCTGGTATGATCGAACCTGCCACAATGTGCGCGATCATTTGTTTTATGATACCTCCCCCACGATGTCGCCAACTTCAAACGGCTGTAACTTATGAACCGGGATGCGTCTCGCGGCCCGTAAGGTACCAACGGAAAGCCCTTTGCGAGCCCGTAGACGTCGAGGCCACAGAATCGGGGGAGGGACAAATAAAATTGAAAGAACAAAAACAGAGGTGGTGCGGACCCGGGAAAGTAGCAAAAAAGAGGTGCAACACGAGGACTTCCTAGGAGGTCACCCATCCCAGTACTACTCTCGCCCAAGCACGCTTAACTGCAGAGTTCTGATGGGATCCGGTGCATTAGTGCTGGTATGATCGCACCTGCTACAATGTGCGCGATCATTTGTTTTATGATACCTCCCCCAAGGCGTCGCCAGCTTCAAACGGCCGTAACTTTTAAACGGGGATGTGTCTCGCGGCCCGTAAGGTATCAATGGAAAGCCCTTTGCAAGCCCGTCGACGTCGAGGCCACAGAATCGGTTGAGGGACAAATAAAATTGAAAGAACAAAAACAGAGGTGGTGCGGACCCGGGAAAGTGGCAAAAAAGAGGTGCAACACGAGGACTTCCCAGGAGGTCACCCATCCCAGTACTACTCTCGCCCAAGCATGCTTGACTGCGGAGTTCTGATGGATCTGGTGCCTTAGTGCTGGTATGATCGCACCTGCCACAATGTGCGCGATCATTTGTTTTATGATACCTCCCCCACGACGTCACCAGCTTCAAACGGCCGTAACTTATGAACCGGGATACGTCTCGCGGCCCGTAAGGTACCAACGGAAAGCCATTTGTGAGCCCGTCGACGTGCAGGCCACAGAATCGGGTAAGGGACAAATAAAATTAAAAGAACAAAAAGAGAGGTGGTGCGGACCCGGGAAAGTAGCAAAAAAGATGTGCAACACGAGGACTTCCCAGGAGGACACCCATCCCAGTACTACTCTCGCCCAAGCACGCTTAACTGCAGAGTTCTGATGGGATCCGGTGCATTAGTGCTGGTATGATCGCACCTGCCACAATGTGCGCAATCATTTGTTTTATGATACCTCCCCCACGGCGTCGCCAGCTTCAAACGGCCGTAACTTTTTAACCGGGATGTGTCTCGCGGCCCGTAAGGTATCAACGGAAAGCCCTTTGCGAGCCCGTCGACGTCGAGGCCACAGAATCGGGTGAGGGACAAATAAAATTGAAAGAACAAAAACAGAGGTGGTGCGGACCCGGGAAAGTAGCAAAAAAGAGGTGCAACACGAGGACTTCCCAGGAGGTCACCCATCCCAGTACTACTCTCTCCCAAGCATACTTGACTGCGGAGTTCTGATGGGATCCGGTGCATTAGTGCTGGTATGATCGCACCTGCCAGAATATGCGCGATCATTTATTTTAAGATACCTCCCCCACGGCATCTCCAGCTTCAAACGGCCGTAACTTTTTAACCGGGATGCGTCTCGCGGCCCGAAAGGTATCAACGGAAAGCCCTTTGCGAGCCCGTCGACGTCGAGGCCACAGAATCGGGTGAGGGACAAATAAAATTGAAAGAACAAAAACAGAGGTGGTACGGACCCGGGAAAGTGGAAAGAAAGAGGTGCAACACGAGGACTTCCCAGGAGGTCACCAATCCCACTACTACTCTCGCCCAAGCATGCTTGACTGCGGAGTTCTTATGGGATCCGGTGCATTAGTGCTGGTATGATCGCACCTGCCACAATGTGCGCGATCATTTGTTTTATGATACCTCCCCCACAACGTCGCCAGCTTCAAACGGCCGTAACTTATGAACCGGGATGCATCTCGCGGCCCGTAAGGTACCAACGGAAATCCCTTTGCGAGCCTGTCTACGTCGAGGCCACAGAATCGGGAGAGGGACAAATAAAATTAAAAGAACAAAAACAGAGGTGGTGCGGACCCGGGAAAGTAGCAAAAAAGAGGTGCAACACGAGGACTTCCCAGGAGGTCACCCCTCCCAGTACTACTCTCGCCCAAGCATGCTTAACTGCGGAGTTCTGATCGGATCCGGTGCATTAGTGCTGGTATGATCGCACCTGCCACAATGTGCACGATCATTTGTTTTATGATACCTCCCCCACGGCGTCGCCAGCTTCAAACGGCCGTAACTTTTTAATCGGGATATGTCTCGCGGCCCGTAAGGTATCAACGGAAAGCCCTTTGCGAGCCCGTCGACGTCGAGGCCACAGAATCGGGTAAGGGACAAATAAAATTCAAAGAACAAAAACAGAGGTGGTGCGGACCCGGGAAAGTAGCAAAAAAGAGGTGCAACACGAGGACTTCCCAGGAGGTCACCCATCCCAGTACTACTCTCGCCCAAGCACGCTTGACTGCGGAGTTCTGATGGGATCCGGTGCATTAGTGCTGGCATGATCGCACCTGCCACAATGTGCGCGATCATTTGTTTTATGATACCTCCCCCACGGCGTCGCCATATTCAAACGGCCGTAAATTTTGAACCGGGATGCGTCTCGCGGCCCGTAAGGTATCAACGGAAAGCCCTTTGCGAGCCCGTCGACGTCGAGGCCACAGAATCGGGTGAGGGACAAATAAAATTGAAA
Organism: Clitoria ternatea; assembly: GCA_037962975.1. Taxonomy (NCBI): domain Eukaryota; kingdom Viridiplantae; phylum Streptophyta; class Magnoliopsida; order Fabales; family Fabaceae; genus Clitoria; species Clitoria ternatea. The sequence continues at coordinate 100,822,437 of CM075673.1, read as the reverse complement.
GAACAAAAACAGAGGTGGTGCGGACCTGGGAAAGTAGCAAAAAAGAGGTACAACACGAGGACTTCCCAGGAGGTCACCCATCCCAGTACTACTCTCGCCAAAGCACGCTTAACTACAGAGTTCTAATGGGATCCGGTGCATTAGTGCTGGTATGATCGCACCTGCCATAATGTGCGCGATCATTTGTTTTATGCTACCTCCCCCACGTCGTCGCCAACTTCAAACGGCCGTAACTTTTGAACTGGGATGCCTCTCGCGGCCCGTAAGGTATCAACGGAAAGCCCTTTGCGAGCCCGTTGACGTCGCGGCCACAGAATCGGGTGAGGGACAAATAAAATTGAAAGAACAAAAACAGAGGTGATGCGGACCGGGGAAAGTAGCAAAAAATAGGTGCAACACGAGGACTTCCTAGGAGGTCACCCATCCCAGTACTACTCTCGCCCAAGCACGCTTAACTGCGGACTTCTGATGGGATCCACTGCATTAGTGCTGGTATGACCGCACCTGCCACAATGTGCGCGATCATTTGTTTTATGATACCTCCCCTACGGCGTCGCCAGCTTCAAACTGCCGTAACTTTTGAATCGGGATGCGTCTCGCGGCCCGTAAGGTATCAACAGAAAGCCCTTTGCGAGCCCGTCGACGTCGAGGCCACAGAATCGGGTGAGGGACAAATAAAATTGAAAGAACCAAAACAGAGGTGGTGCGAACCCGGGAAAGTAGCAAAAAAGAGGTGCAAGACGAGGACTTCCCAGGAGGTCACCCATCCCAGTACTGCTCTCGCCCAAGCACGCTTAGCTGCGGAGTTCTGATGGGATCCGGTGCATTGGTGCTGGTATGACCGCACCTGCCACAATGTGCGCGATCATTTGTTTTATGATACCTCCCCCACGGCGTCGTCAGCTTCAAACGGCCGTAATTTTTGAACCAGGATGTGTCTCGCGGCCCGTAAGGTATCAACGGAAAGCCCTTTGCGAGCCCGTCGACGTCGAGGCCACAGAATCGGGTGAGGGACAAATAAAATTGAAAGAACAAAAACAAAGGTGGTGCGGACTCGGGAAAGTAGCAAAAAAGAGGTGCAACACGAGGACTTCCCAGGAGGTCACCCATCCCAGTACCATTCTCGCCCAAGCACGCTTAACTGCGGAGTTCTAATGGGATCCGGTGCATTAGTGCTGGTATGACCGCATCTGCCACAATGTGGGCGATCATTTGTTTTATGATACGTCCCCCACGGCGTCGCCAGCTTCAAACGGCCGTAACTTTTGAACCGGGATGCGTCTCGCGGCTTGTAAGGTATCAACGGAAAGCCCTTTGCGAGCCCGTCTACGTCGAGGCCTTAGAATTGGGTGAGGGACAAATAAAATTGAAAGAACAAAAACAGAGGTGGTGTGGACCCGGGAAAGTAGCAAAAAAGAGGTGCAACACAAGGACTTCCCAGGAGGTCACCCATCCCAATATTACTCTCGACCAAGCACTCTTAACTACAGAGTACTGATGGGATCCGGTGGATTGGTGCTGGTATGATCGCACCTGCCACAATGTGCGCGATCATTTGTTTTATGATACCTCCCCCACGGCGTCGCCAGCTTCAATCGGCCGTAACTTTTGAACCGGGATGCGTCTCGTGGCCCGTAAGGTATCAACGGAAAGCCCTTTGCGAGCCCGTTGACGTCGAGGCCACAGAATCGGGTGAAGGACAAATAAAATTGAAAGAACAAAAACAAAGGTGGTGCGGACTCGGGAAAGTAGCAAAAAAAAGGTGCAACACAAGGACTTCCCAGGAGGTCACCCATCCCTGTACCATTCTCGCCCAAGCACGCTTAACTGCGGAGTTCTAATGGGATCCGGTGCATTAGTGCTGGTATGACCGCACCTTCCACAATGTGCGTGATCATTTGTTTTATGATACCTCCCCCACGGCGTCGCCAGCTTCAAACGGCCGTAACTTTTGAACCGGGATGCGTCTCGCGGCCTGTAAGGTATCAACGGAAAGCCCTTTGGGAGCCCGTCGACGTCGAGGCCACAGAATCGGGTGAGGGACAAATAAAATTGAAAGAACAAAAACAAAGGTGGTGCGGACTCAGGAAAGTAGCAAAAAAGTGGTGCAACACGAGGACTTCCCAGGAGGTCACCCATCCCAGTACCATTCTCGCCCAAGCACGCTTAACTGCGGAGTTCTAATGGGATCCGGTGCAATAGTGCTGGTATGACCGCATCTGCCACAATGTGCGCGATCATTTGTTTTATGATACCTCCCCCACGGCGTCGCCAGCTTCAAACGGCCGTAACTTTTGAACCAGGATGCATCTCGTGGCCCGTAAGGTATCAACGGAAAGCCCTTTGCGAGCCCGTCGACGTCGTGGCCACAGAATCGGGTAATGGACAAATAAAATTGAAAGAACAAAAACAGAGGTGGTGCGGACCCGGGAAAGTAACAAAAAAGAGGTGCAACACGAGGACTTCCCAGGAGGTCACCCATCCCAGTACTACTCTCGCCAAAGCACACTTAACTGTAGAGTTCTGATGGGATCCCGTGCATTAGTGCTGGTATGATCGCACCTGCCATAATGTGTGCGATCATTTGTTTTATGCTACCTCCCCCACGTCGTCGCCAACTTCAAACGGCCGTAACTTTTGAACTGGGATGCCTCTCGCGGCCCGTAAGGTATAAACGGAAAGCCCTTTGCGAACCCGTTGACGTCGCAGGCACAGAATCGGGTGAGGGACAAATAAAATTGAAAGAACAAAAACAGAGGTGATGCGGACCGGGGAAAGTAGCAAAAAATAGGTGCAACACGAGGACTTCCCAGGAGGTCACCCATCCCAGTACTACCCTCGCCCAAGCACGCTTAACTACGAAGTTCTGATGGGATCCACTGCATTAGTGCTGGTATGACCGCACCTGCCACAATGTGCGCGATCATTTGTTTTATGATACCTCCCCTACGGCGTCGCCAGCTTCAAACTGCCGTAACTTTTGAATCGGGATGCGTCTCGCGGCCCGTAAGGTATCAACAGAAAGCCCTTTGCGAGCCCGTCGACGTCAAGGCCACAGACTCGGGTAAGGGACAAAGAAAATTGAAAGAACAAAAACAGAGGTGGTGCGGACTTGGGAAAGTAGCACAAAAGAGGTGCAACACGAGGACTTCCCAGGAAGTCACCCATCCCAATACTACTCTCGCCCAAGCACGCTTAACTACGGAGTTCTGATGGGATCTGGCGCATTAGTGCTGGTATGACCGCACTTGCCACAATGTGCGCGATCATTTGTTTTATGATACCTCCCCCACGGCGTCGCCAGCTTCAAACGGCCGTAACTTTTGAACCGGGATGCGTCTCGCGGCCCGTCAGGTATCAACGGAAAGCCCTTTCGAGCCCGTCGACGTCGAGGCCACAGAATCAGGTGAGGGACAAATAAAATTGAAAGAACAAAAACAGAGGTGGTGCGGACCCGGGAAAGTAGCAAAAAAGAGGTGCAACACGAGGACTTCCCACGAGGTCACCCATTGTAGGACTACTCTCGCCCAAGCACGCTTAATTGCGGAGTTCTGATGGGATCTGGTGCATTAGTGCTGGTATGATCGCACCTGCCACGATGTGCATGATCATTTGTTTTAAGATACCTCCCCAAAGACGTCGCCAGCTTCAAACGGCCGTAACTTTTAAACCGGGATGCGTCTCGCGGCCCGTAAGGTATCAACGGAAAGCCCTTTGCGAGCCCATCGGCGTCGAGGCCACAGAATCGGGTGAGGGAGAAATAAAATTGAAAGAACAAAAACAGAGGTGATGCGGACCGGGGAAAGTAGCAAAAAATAGGTGCAACACGAGGACTTCCCAGGAGGTCACCCATCCCAGTGCTACTCTCGCCCAAGCGCGCTTAACTACGGAGTTCTGATGGGATCCGTGCATTAGTGCTGGTATGACCGCACCTGCCAGAATGTGCGCGATCATTTGTTTTATGATACCTCCCCTACGGCGTCGCCAGCTTCAAACTACCGTAACTTTTGAATCGGGATGCGTCTCGCGGCCCGTAAGGTATCAACAGAAAGCCCTTTGCGAGCCCGTCGACGTCAAGGCCACAGAATCGGGTGAGGGACAATGAAAATTGAAAGAAGAAAAACAGAGGTGGTGTGGACCTGGGAAAGTAGCACAAAAGAGGTGCAACACGAGGACTTCCCAGGAGGTCACCCATCCCAATACTACTCTCGCCCAAGCATGCTTGACTGCGGAGTTCTGATGGATCCGGTGCATTAGTGCTGGTATGATCGAACCTGCCACAATGTGCGCGATCATTTGTTTTATGATACCTCCCCCATGACGTCGCCAACTTCAAACGGCCGTAACTTATGAACCGGGATGCGTCTCGTGGCCCGTAAGGTATCAACGGAAAGCCCTTTGCGAGCCCGTCGACGTCGAGGCCACAGAATCGGGTGAGGGACAAATAAAATTGAAAGAACAAAAACAGAGGTGGTGCGGAACCGGGAAAGTAGCAAAAAAGAGGTGCAACACGAAGACTTCCCAGGAGGTCACCCATCCCAGTACTACTCTCGCCCAAGCACGCTTGACTGCGGGCTTCTGATGGGATCCGGTGCATTAGTGATGGTATGATCGCACCTTCAACAATGTGCGCGATCATTTGTTTTATGATACCTCCCCCACGGCGTCGCCAGATTCAAACGGCCGTAAATTTTGAACCGGGATTCGTCTCGCGGCCCGTAAGGTATCAACGGAAAGCCCTTTACGAGCCCGTCGACGTCGAGGCCACAGAATCGGGTGAGGGACAAATAAAATTGAAAGAACAAAAACAGAGGTGGTGCGGACCCGGGAAAGTAGCAAAAAAGAGGTGCAACACGAGGACTTCCCAGGAGGTCACCCATCCCAGTACTACTCTCGCCCAAGCACGCTTGACTGTGGAGTTCTGATGGGATCCGGTGCATTAGTGCTGGTATGATCGCACCTGCCACAATGTGCGCGATCATTTGTTTTAAGATACCTCCCCCACGGCGTCGCCAGCTTCAAACGGCCGTAACTTTTTAACCGGGATGCGTCTCGCGGCCCGTAAGGTAGCAACGGAAAGCCCTTTGCAAGCCCGTCGACGTCGAGGCCACAGAATCGGGTGAGGGACAAATAAAATTGAAAGAACAAAAACAGAGGTGGTGCGGACCCGGGAAAGTGGCAAAAAAGAGGTACAACACGAGGACTTCCCAGGAGGTCACCCATCCCAGTACTACTCTCGCCCAAGCATGCTTGACTGCGGAGTTCTGATGGATCCGGTGCATTAGTGCTGGTATGATCGAACCTGCCACAATGTGCGCGATCATTTGTTTTATGATACCTCCCCCATGACGTCGCCAACTTCAAACGGCCGTAACTTATGAACCGGGATGCGTCTTGCGGCCCGTAAGGTACCAACGGAAAGCCCTTTGCAAGCCCGTAGACGTCGAGGCCACAGAATCGGGTGAGGGACAAATAAAATTGAAAGAACAAAAACAGAGGTGGTGCGGACCCGGGAAAGTAGCAAAAAAGAGGTGCAACACGAGGACTTCCCAGGAGGTCACCCATTCCAGTACTACTCTCGCCCAAGCACGCTTAACTGCAGAGTTCTGATGGGATCCGGTGCATTAGTGCTGGTATGATCGCACCTGCTACAATGTGCACGATCATTTGTTTTATGATACCTCCCCCAAGGCGTCGCCAGCTTCAAACGGCCGTAACTTTTAAACGGGGATGTGTCTCGCGGCCCGTAAGGTATCAACGGAAAGCCCTTTGCAAGCCCGTCGACGTCGAGGCCATAGAATCGGTTGAGGGACAAATAAAATTGAAAGAACAAAAACAGAGGTGGTGCGGACCCCGGAAAGTGGCAAAAAAGAGGTGCAACACGAGGACTTCCCAGGAGGTCACCCATCCCAGTACTACTCTCGCCCAAGCATGCTTGACTGCGGAGTTCTGATGGATCTGGTGCCTTAGTGCTGGTATGATCGCACCTGCCACAATGTGCGCGATCATTTGTTTTATGATACCTCCCCCACGACGTCACCAGCTTCAAACGGCCGTAACTTATGAACCGGGATACGTCTCGCGGCCCGTAAGGTACCAACGGAAAGCCCTTTGTGAGCCCGTCGACGTGCAGGCCACAGAATCGGGTAAGGGACAAATAAAATGGAAAGAACAAAAACACAGGTGGTGCGGACCCGGGAAAGTAGCAAAAAAGAGGTGCAACACGAGGACTTCCCAGGAGGACACCCATCCCAGTACTACTCTCGCCCAAGCACGCTTAACTGCGGAGTTCTGATGGGATCCGGTGCATTAGTGCTGGTATGATCACACCTGCCACAATGTGCGTAATCATTTGTTTTATGATACCTCCCCCACGGCGTCGCCAGCTTCAAACGGCCGTAACTTTTTAACAGGGATGTGTCTCGCGGCCCGTAAGGTATCAACGGAAATCCCTTTGCGAGTCCGTCGACGTCGAGGCCACAGAATCGGGTGAGGGACAAATAAAATTGAAAGAACAAAAACAGAGGTGGTGCGGACCCGGGAAAGTAGCAAAAAAGAGGTGCAACACGAGGACTTCCCAGGAGGTCACCCATCCCAGTACTACTCTCTCCCAAGCATACTTGACTGCGGAGTTCTGATGGGATCCGGTGCATAAGTACTGGTATGATCGCACCTGCCAGAATATGCGCGATCATTTGTTTTAAGATACCTCCCCCACGGCATCTCCAGCTTCAAACGGCCGTAACTTTTTAACCGGGATGCGTCTCGCGGCCCGAAAGGTATCAACGGAAAGCCCTTTGCGAGCCCGTCGACGTCGAGGCCACAGAATCAGGTGAGGGACAAATAAAATTGAAATAACAAAAACAGAGGTGGTACGGACCCGGAAAAGTGGAAAGAAAGAGGTGCAACACAAGGACTTCCCAGGAGGTCACCAATCCCACTACTACTCTCGCCCAAGCATGCTTGACTGCGGAGTTCTGATGGGATCCGATGCATTAGTGCTGGTATGATTGCACCTGCCACAATGTGCGTGATCATTTGTTTTATGATACCTCCCCCACGACGTCCCCAGCTTCAAACGGCCATAACTTATGAACCGGGATGCATCTCGCGGCCCGTAAGGTACCAACGGAAAGCCCTTTGCGAGCCTGTCTATGTCGAGGCCATAGAATCAGGGGAGGGACAAATAAAATTGAAAGAACAAAAACAGAGGTGGTGCGGACCCGGGAAAGTAGCAAAAAAGAGGTGCAACACGAGGACTTCCAAGGAGGTCACCCCTCCCAGTACTACTCTCGCCCAAGCATGCTTAACTGCGGAGTTCTGATGGGATCCGGTGCATTAGTGCTGGTATGATCACACCTGCCACAATGTGCACGATCATTTGTTTTATGATACCTCCCCCACGGCGTCGCCAGCTTCAAACGGCCGTAACTTTTTAACCGGGATATGTCTCGCGGCCCGTAAGGTATCAACGGAAAGCCCTTTGCGAGCCCGTCGACGTCGAGGCCACAGAGTCGGGTGAGGGACAAATAAAATTGAAAGAACAAAAACAGAGGTGGTGCGGACCCGGGAAAGTAGCAAAAAAGAGGTGCAACACGAGGACTTCCCAGGAGGTCACCCATCCCAGTACTACTCTCGCCCAAGCACGCTTGACTGCGGAGTTCTGATGGGATCCGGTGCATTAGTGCTGGCATGATCGCACCTGCCACAATGTGCGCGATCATTTGTTTTATGATACCTCCCCCACGGCGTCGCCATATTCAAACGGCCGTAAATTTTGAACCGGGATGCGTCTCGCGGCCTGTAAGGTATCAACGGAAAGCCCTTTGCGAGCCCGTCGACGTCGAGGCCACAGAATCGGGTGAGGGACAAATAAAATTGAAAGAACAAAAACAGAGGTAGTGCGGACCCGGGAAAGTAGCAAAAAAGAGGTGCAACACGAGGACTTCCCAGGAGGTCACCCATCCCAGTACTACTCTCGCCCAAGCACGCTTGACTGTGGAGTTCTGATCGGATCCGGTGCATTAGTGCTGGTATGATCGCACCTGCCACAATGTGCGTGATCATTTGTTTTAAGATACCTCCCCCACGGCATCGCCAGCTTCAAACGGCCGTAACTTTTTAACCGGGATGCGTCTCGCGGCCCGTAAGGTAGCAACGGAAAGCCCTTTGCAAGCCCGTCGACGTCGAGGCCACAGAATCGGGTGAGGGACAAATAAAATTGAAAGAACAAAAACAGAGGTGGTGTAGACCCGGGAAAGTAGCAAAAAAGAGGTGCAACATGAGGACTTCCCAGGAGGTCACCAATCCCAGTACTACTCTCGCCCAAGAAGGCTTAACTGCAGAGTTCTGATGGGATCCGGTGCATTAGTGCTGGTATGATCGCACCTGCCACAATGTGCGCGATCATTTGTTTTATGATACCTCCCCCACGGCGTCGCCAGCTTCAAACGGCCGTAACTTTTTAACCGGGATGCGTCTCGCGGCCTGTAAGGTAGCAACGGAAAGCCCTTTGCAAGCCCGTCGACGTCGAGGCCACAGAATCGGGTGAGGGACAAATAAAATTGAAAGAACAAAAACAGAGGTGGTACAGACCCGGGAAAGTAGCAAAAAAGAGGTGCAACATGAGGACTTCCCAGGAAAGCACCAATCCCAGTACGACTCTCGCCCAAGCACGCTTAACTGCAGAGTTCTGATGGGATCCGGTGCATTAGTGCTGCTATGATCGCACCTGCCACAATGTGCGCGATCATTTGTTTTATGATACCTCCCCCACAGCGTCGCCAGCTTCAAACGGCCGTAACTTTTTAACCGGGATGCGTCTCGCGGCCTGTAAGGTAGCAACGGAAAGCCCTTTGCAAGCCCGTCGACGTCGAGGCCACAGAATCGGGTGAGGGACAAATAAAATTGAAAGAACAAAAACAGAGGTGGTGCGGACCCGGGAAAGTAGCAAAAAAGAGGTGCAACACGAGGACTTCCCAGGAGGTCACCCATCCCAGTACTACTCTCGCCAAAGCGCGCTTAACTGCAGAGTTCTGATGGGATCCGGTGCATTAGTGCTGGTATGATCGCACCTGCTACAATGTGCGCGATCATTTGTTTTATGATACCTCCCCCACGGCGTCGCCAGCTTCAAACGGCCGTAACTTTTAAACGGGGATATGTCTCGCGGCCCGTAAGGTATCAACGGAAAGCCCTTTACAAGCCCGTCGACGTCGAGGCCACAGAATCGGGTGAGGGACAAATAAAATTGAAAGAACAAAAACAGAGGTGGTGCGGACCCGGGAAAGTGGCAAAAAAGAGGTGCAACACGAGGACTTCCCAGGAGGTCACCCATCTGAGTACTACTCTCGCCCAAGCACGCTTGACTGTGGAGTTCTGATGGGATCAGGTGCATTAGTGCTGGTATGATCACACCTGCCACAATGTGCGCGATCATTTGTTTTAAGATACCTCCCCCACGGCGTCGCCAGCTTCAAACGGCCGTAACTTTTTAACCGGGATGCGTCTCGCGGCCCGAAAGGTATCAACGGAAAGCCCTTTGCGAGCCCGTCGACGTCGAGGCCACAGAATCGGGTGAGGGACAAATAAAATTGAAAGAACAAAAACAGAGGTGGTACGGACCCAGGAAAGTGGCAAGAAAGAGGTGCAACACGAGGACTTCCCAGGAGGTCACCAATCCCACTACTACTCTCGCCCAAGCATGCTTGACTACGGAGTTCTGATGGGATCCGGTGCATTAGTGCTGGTATGATCGCACCTGCCACAATATGCGCGATCATTTGTTTTATGATACCTCCCCCACGACGTCGCCAGCTTCAAACGGCCGTAACTTATGAACCGGGATGCATCTCGCGGCCCGTAAGGTACCAACGGAAAGCCCTTTGCGAGCCCGTCGACGTCGAGGCCACAGAATCGGGAGAGGGACAAATAAAATTGAAAGAACAAAAACAGAGGTGGTGCAGACCCAGGAAAGTAGCAAAAAAGAGGTGCAACACGAGGACTTCCCAAGAGGTCACCCATCCCAGTACTACTCTCGCCCAAGCACGCTTGACTGTGGAGTTCTGATCGGATCCGGTGCATTAGTGCTGGTATGATCGCACCTGCCACAATGTGCGTGATCATTTGTTTTAAGATACCTCCCCCACGGCATCGCCAGCTTCAAACGGCCGTAACTTTTTAACCGGGATGCGTCTCGCGGCCCGTAAGGTAGCAACGGAAAGCCCTTTGCAAGCCCGTCGACGTCGAGGCCACAGAATCGGGTGAGGGACAAATAAAATTGAAAGAACAAAAACAGAGGTGGTGTAGACCCGGGAAAGTAGCAAAAAAGAGGTGCAACATAAGGACTTCCCAGGAGGTCACCAATCCCAGTACTACTCTCGCCCAAGCACGCTTAACTGTAGAGTTCTGATGGGATCCGGTGCATTAGTGCTGGTATGATCGCACCTGCCACAATGTGCGCGATCATTTGTTTTATGATACCTCCCCCACGGCGTCGCCAGCTTCAAACGGCCGTAACTTTTTAACCGGGATACGTCTCGCGGCCCGTAAGGTAGCAACGGAAAGCCCTTTGCAAGCCCGTCGACGTCGAGGCCACAGAATCGGGTGAGGGATAAATAAAATTGAAAGAACAAAAACAGAGGTGGTACAGACCCGGGAAAGTAGCAAAAAAGTGGTGCAACATGAGGACTTCCCAGGAGGTCACCAATCCCAGTACTACTCTCGCCCAAGCACGCTTAACTGCAGAGTTCTGATGGGATCCGGTGCATTAGTGCTGCTATGATCGCACCTGCCACAATGTGCGCGATCATTTGTTTTATGATACCTCCCCCACAGCGTCGCCAGCTTCAAACGGCCGTAACTTTTTAACCGGGATGCGTCTCGCGGCCCGTAAGGTAGCAACGGAAAGCCCTTTGCAAGCCCGTCGACGTCGAGGCCACAGAATCGGGTGAGGGACAAATAAAATTGAAAGAACAAAAACAGAGGTGGTGCAGACCCGGGAAAGTAGCAAAAAAGAGGTGCAACACGAGGACTTCCCAGGAGGTCACCCATCCCAGTACTACTCTCGCCCAAGCGCGCTTAACTGCAGAGTTCTGATGGGATCCGGTGCATTAGTGCTGGTATGATCGCACCTGCTACAATGTCCGCGATCATTTGTTTTATGATACCTCCCCCACGGCGTCGCCAGCTTCAAACGGCCGTAACTTTTAAACGGGGATATGTCTCGCGGCCCGTAAGGTATCAACGGAAAGCCCTTTACAAGCCCATCGACGTCGAGGCCACAGAATCGGGTGAGGGACAAATAAAATTGAAAGAACAAAAACAGAGGTGGTGCGGACCCGGGAAAGTGGCAAAAAAGAGGTGCAACACGAGGACTTCCCAGGAGGTCACCCATCTGAGTACTACTCTCGCCCAAGCACGCTTGACTGTGGAGTTCTGATGGGATTCGGTGCATTAGTGCTGGTATGATCGCACCTGCCACAATGTGCGCGATCATTTGTTTTAAGATACCTCCCCCACGGCGTCGCCAGCTTCAAACGGCCGTAACTTTTTAACCGGGATGCGTCTCGCGGCCCGAAAGGTATCAACGGAAAGCCCTTTGCGAGCCCGTCGACGTCGAGGCCACAGAATCGGGTGAGGGACAAATAAAATTGAAAGAACAAAAACAGAGGTGGTACGGACCCGGGAAAGTGGCAAGAAAGAGGTGCAACACGAGGACTTCCCAGGAGGTCACCAATCCCACTACTACTCTCGCCCAAGCATGCTTGACTACGGAGTTCTGATGGGATCCGGTACATTAGTGCTGGTATGATCGCACCTGCCACAATATGCGCGATCATTTGTTTTATGATACCTCCCCCACGACGTCGCCAGCTTCAAACGGCCGTAACTTATGAACCGGGATGCATCTCGCGGCCCGTAAGGTACCAACGGAAAGCCCTTTGCGAGCCCGTCGACGTCGAGGCCACAGAATCGGGAGAGGGACAAATAAAATTAAAAGAACAAAAATAGAGGTGGTGCAGACCCGGGAAAGTAGCAAAAAAGAGGTGCAACACGAGGACTTCCCAGGAGGTCACCCCTCCCAGTACTACTCTCGCCCAAGCATGCTTAACTGCGGAGTTCTGATGGGATCCGGTGCATTATTGCTGGTATGATCGCACCTGCCACAATGTGCACGATCATTTCGTTGCCAGCTTCAAACGGCCGTAACTTTTTAACCGGGATGTGTCTCGCGGCCTGTAAGGTATCAACGGAAAGCCCTTTGCGAGCTCGTCGACGTCGAGGCCACAGAATCGGGTGAGGGACAAATAAAATTGAAAGAACAAAAACAGAGGTGGTGCGGACCCGGGAAAGTAGCAAAAAAGACGTGCAACACGAGGACTTCCCAGGAGGTCACCCATCCCAGTACTACTCTCGCCCAAGCACGCTTGACTGCGGAGTTCTGATGGGATCCGGTGCATTAGTGCTGGTATGATCGCACCTGCCACAATGTGCGCGATCATTTGTTTTATGATACCTCCCCCACGGCGTGGCCATATTCAAACGGCCGTAAATTTTGAACAGGGATGCGTCTCGCGGCCCGTAAGGAATCAACGGAAAGCCCTTTGCAACCCGTCGACGTCGAGGCCACAGAATCAGGTGAGGGACAAATGAAATTGAAAGAACAAAAACAGAGGTGGTGCGGACCTGGGAAAGTAGCAAAAACGAGGTGCAACACGAGGACTTCCCAGGAGGTCACCCATCGCAGTACTACTCTCCCCCAAGCACCCTTGACTGTGGAGTTCTGATCGGATCCGGTGCATTAGTGCTGGTATGACCGCACCTGCAACAATGTGCGCGATCATTTGTTTTAAGATACCTCCCCCACGGCGTCGCCAGCTTCAAACGGCCGTAACTTTTTAACCGGGATGCGTCTCGCGGCCCGTAAGGTAGCAACGGAAAGCCCTTTGCAAGCCCGTCGACGTCGAGGCCACAGAATCGGGTGAGGGACAAATAAAATTGAAAGAACAAAAACAGAGGTGGTGCGGACCCGGGAAAGTGGCAAAAAAGAGGTGCAACAGGAGGACTTCCCAGGATGTCACCCATCCCAGTACTACTCTCGCCCAAGCATGCTTGACTGCGGAGTTCTGATGGATCCGGTGCATTAGTGCTGGTATGATCGAACCTGCCACAATGTGCGCGATCATTTGTTTTATGATACCTCCCCCACGACGTCGCCAGCTTCAAACGGCCGTAACTTATGAACCGGGATACGTCTCGCGGCCCGTAAGGTACTAACGGAAAGCCCTTTGCGAGCCCGTCGACGTCGAGGCCACAGAATCGGGTGAGGGACAAATAAAATTGAAAGCACAAAAACAGCGGTGGTGTGGACCCAGGAAAGTAGCAAAAAAGAGGTGCAACATGAGGACTTCCCAGGAGGTCACCCATCCATATACTACTCTCACCCAAGCATGCTTAACTGCGGAGTTCTAATGGGATCCGGTGCATTAGTGCTGGTATGTTCGCACCTGCCACAATGTGCGCGATCATTTGTTTTATGATACCTCCCCCACGGTGTCGCCATATTCAAACGGCCGTAACTTTTGAACCGGGATGCGTCTCGCGGCCCGTAAGGTATCAACGGAAAGCCCTTTGCGAGCCCGTCGACGTCGAGGCCACAGAATCAGATGAGGGACAAATAAAATTGAAAGAACAAAAACAGAGGTGGTGCAGACCCCGAAAAGTAGCAAAAAAGAGGTGCAACACGAGGACTTCCCAGGAGGTCACCCATCTCAGTACTACTCTCGCCCAAGCACGCTTGACTGTGGAGTTCTGATGGGATCCGGTGCATTAGTGCTGGTATGATCGTACCTGCCACAATGTGCACGATCATTTGTTTTAAGATACCTCCCCTACGGTGTCGCCAGCTTCAAACGGCCGTAACTTTTTAACCGGGATTCGTGTCACGGCCCGTAAGGTAGCAACAGAAAGCCCTTTGCAAGCCCGTCGACGTCGAGGCCACAGAATCGGGTGAGGGACAAATAAAATTGAAAGAACAAAAACAGAGGTGGTGCGGACCCGGGAAAGTGGCAAAAAAGAGGTGCAACACGAGGACTTCCCAGGATGTCACCCATCCCAGTACTACTCTCGCCCAAGCATGCTTGACTGCGGAGTTCTGATGGATCCGGTGCATTAGTGCTGGTATGATCGAACCTGCCACAATGTGCGCGATCATTTGTTTTATGATACCTCCCCCACGACGTCGCCAGCTTCAAACGGCCGTAACTTATGAACCGGGATGCGTCTCTCGGCCCGTAAGGTACTAACGGAAAGCCCTTTGCGAGCCCGTCGACGTCGAGGCCACAGAATCGGGTGAGGGACAAATAAAATTGAAAGAACAAAAACAGAGGTGGTGCGGACTCGGGAAAGTAGCAAAAAAGAGGTGCAACACGAGGACTTCCTAGGAGGTTACCCATCCCAGTACTACTCTCGCCCAAGCACGCTTAACTGTAGAGTTTTGATGGGATCCGGTGCATTAGTGCTGGTATGATCGCACCTGCCACAATGTGCGCGATCATTTGTTTTATGATACCTCCCCCACGGTGTCTCCAGCTTCAAACGGTCGTAACTTTTAAACCGGGATGTGTCTCGCGGCCCGTAAGGTATCAACGGAAAGCCCTTTGCGAGCCCGTCGACGTCGAGGCCACAGAATCGGGTGAGGGACAAATAAAGTTGAAAGAACAAAAACAGAGGTGGTGCGGACCCAGGAAAGTAGCAAAAAAGAGGTGCAACATGAGGACTTCCCAGGAGGTCACCCATCCATATACTACTCTCACCCAAGCACGCTTATCTGCGGAGTTCTGATGGGATCCAGTGCATTAGTGCTGGTATGTTCGCACCTGCCACAATGTGCGCGATCATTTATTTTATGATACCTCCCCCACGGTGTCGCCATATTCAAACGGCCGTAACTTTTGAACCGGGATGTGTCTCGCGGCCCGTAAGGTATCAACGGAAAGCCCTTTGCGAGCCCGTCGACATCGAGGCCACAGAATCAGGTGAGGGACAAATAAAATTGAAAGAACAAAAACAGAGGTGGTGCGGACCCCGAAAAGTAGCAAAAAAGAGGTGCAACACGAGGACTTCCCAGGAGGTCACCCATCTCAGTACTACTCTCGCCCAAGCACGCTTGACTGTGGAGTTCTGATGGGATCCGGTGCATTAGTGCTGGTATGATCGCACCTGCCACAATGTGCGCGATCATTTGTTTTAAGATACCTCCCCTACGGTGTCGCCAACTTCAAACGGCCGTAACTTTTTAACCGGGATTCGTGTCGCGGCCCGTAAGGTAGCATCGGAAAGCCCTTTGCAAGCCCGTCGACGTCGAGGCCACAAAATCGGGTGAGGGATAAATAAAATTGAAAGAACAAAAACAGAGGTGGTGCGGACCCGGGAAAGTGGCAAAAAAGAGGTGCAACACGAGGACTTCCCAGGATGTCACCCATCCCAGTACTACTCTCACCCAAGCATGCTTGACTGCGGAGTTCTGATGGATCCGGTGCATTAGTGCTGGTATGATCGAACCTGCCACAATGTGCGCGATCATTTGTTTTATGATACCTCCCCCACGACGTCGCCGGCTTCAAACGGCCGTAACTTATGAACCGGGATGCGTCTCGCGGCCCGTAAGGTACCAACGGAAAGCCCTTTGCGAGCCCGTCGACGTCGAGGCCACAGAATCGGGTGAGGGACAAATAAAATTGAAAGAATAAAAACAGAGGTGGTGCGGACCCGGGAAAGTAGCAAAAAAGAGGTACAACACGAGGACTTCCCAGGAGGTCACCCATCCCAGTACTACTCTCGTCCAAGCACGCTTAACTGCAGAGTTCTGATAGGATCCGGTGCATTAGTGCTGGTATGATCACACCTGCCACAATGTGCGCGATCATTTGTTTTAAGATACCTCCCCCACGGCGTCGCCAGCTTCAAACGGCCGTAACTTTTTAACCGGGATGCGTCTCGCGGCCCGTAAGGTAGCAACGGAAAGCCCTTTGCAACCCGTCGACGTCGAGGCCACAGAATCGGGTGAGGGAAAAATAAAATTGAAAGAACAAAAACAGAGGTGGTGCGGACCCGGGAAAGTGGCAAAAAAGAGGTGCAACACGAGGACTTCCCAGGAGGTCACCCATCCCAGTACTACTCTCGCCCAAGCATGCTTGACTGCGGAGTACTGATGGATCCGGTGCATTAGTGCTGGTATGATCGAACCTGCCACAACGTGCTCGATCATTTGTTTTATGATACCTCCCCCACGACGTCGCCAGCTTCAAACGGCCGTAACTTATGAACCGGGATGCGTCTCGCGGCCCGTAAGGTTCCAACGGAAAGCCCTTTGCGAGCCCGTCGACGTCGAGGCCACAGAATCGGGTGAGGGACAAATAAAATTGAAAGAACAAAAACAGAGGTGGTGCGGACTCGGGAAAGTAGCAAAAAAGAGGTGCAACACGAGGACTTCCCAGGAGGTCACCCATCCCAGTACTACTCTCGCCCAAGCACGCTTAACTGTAGAGTTTTGATGGGATCCGGTGCATTAGTGCTGGTATGATCGCACCTGCCACAATGTGCGCGATCATTTGTTTTATGATACCTCCCCCACGGTGTCGCCAGCTTCAAACGGCCGTAACTTTTAAACCGGGATGTGTCTCGCGGCCCGTAAGGTATCAACGGAAAGCCCTTTGCGAGCCCGTCGACGTCGAGGCCACAGAATCGGGTGAGGGACAAATAAAATTGAAAGAACAAAAACAGAGGTGGTGCGGATCCAGGAAAGTAGCAAAAAAGAGGTGCAACATGAGGACTTCCCAGGAGGTCACCCATCCATATACTACTCTCACCCAAGCACGCTTAACTGCGGAGTTCTGATGGGATCCGGTGCATTAGTGCTGGTATGTTCGCACCTGCCACAATGATCGCGATCATTTGTTTTATGATACCTCCCCCACGGCGTCGCCATATTCAAACGGCCGTAACTTTTGAACCGGGATGCGTCTCGCGGCCCGTAAGGTATCAACGGAAAGCCCTTTGCGAGCCCGTCGACGTCGAGGCCACAGAATCAGGTGAGGGACAAATAAAATTGAAAGAACAAAAATAGAGGTGGTGCGGACCCCGAAAAGTAGCAAAAAAGAGGTGCAACACGAGGACTTCCCAGGAGGTCACCCATCCCAGTACTACTCTCGCCCAAGCACGCTTGACTGTGGAGTTCTGATGGGATCCGGTGCATTAGTGCTGGTATGATCGCACCTGCCATATTGTGCGCGATCATTTGTTTTAAGATACCTCCCCTACGGTGTCGCCAGCTTCAAACGGCCGTAACTTTTTAACCGGGATTCGTGTCACGGCCTGTAAGGTAGCAACGGAAAGCCCTTTGCAAGCCCGTCGACGTCAAGGCCACAGAATCGGGTGAGGGACAAATAAAATTGAAAGAACAAAAACAGAGGTGGTGCGGACCTGGGAAAGTGGCAAAAAAGAGGTGCAACACGAGGACTTCCCAGGAGGTCACCCATCCCAGTACTATTCTCGCCCAAGCATGCTTGACTGCGGAGTTCTGATGGATCCGGTGCATTAGTGCTGGTATGATCGTACCTGCCACAATGTACGCGATCATTTGTTTTATGTTACCTCCCCCACGCCGTCGCAAACTTCGAACGGCCGTATATTATAGGAAATAATCAAGTCATATATTATAGGCTTCATGGGTAATTGAAAACGTCTAACTTACTTCGGTGTAGCACCCGAATCAGACAACACAGATAAAATAGTGTCATTGATCTCACACTTACTTTGCATGAGGTCACCTGCTTGGTCTGCCTCTGAGCTGCTAATGTCAAAGACTCTTCCTGTATGTGATCTTTCGTCTGTGGACTCCCTATACTGTCTTATATGTTGAACAGTACGAGCGTTTCCTCTACGAACTTCTTGATAACCCGAATCTCTTTGCTTATTCATAGTGTTGTTGATTCGCTGTTTCAGCGGACAATTTGGGCTGATGTGACCCTTCTGATTGCATCGATAGCAAGTGATATTTTCTAAGCGTCTATTGCAATCACGTACATGGTGATTACCTTTGCACTTAAAACACCTTATACCCATATGATTGTTGTATTTCTCAGAAGATGATGACGATCCCCCCTTGAAGCGATTTGGATAAAACGATCCTCTCCTCTTGAAAGCAATTGACTGAGGCTTCAGTTGTCTGTTGATCTCCTCTCGTGCCAATCTGTCTTGGTGGTTTTCTTCGAAAATTCTTAGTTGATTTTGCCTTTCTATAGCTTCAGCCAAACGGTTGATAGCAGCTGCCATAGCGTCGTTATCGTTCCTTGCCATCCTAGATTCATGGTTTGATTTATACTAATCCTATGGAAAAATATATTATGTATATAAATACTACCTAACTATGAATGTTCTATAGTTTATCAATTAAATAATAAATCATATAATACACATTTATCATATTATCAAGCAGAAATCAACCAATCATTTGTAATTTATCGATTAGGCACAAGTCATATAGCACACACTTAACATATTATCAAACAAATAATCAAACAATTCACGTTATATATCAAAAATCAACACATGTTATAGTAATTGGTCCTGAATTTTTGAAAATGCTCTGATACCAACATTGTCACGCCCCCAAACGTTAATTAAAATTTTCAAGTAAATTTTTCGCGTTTTCGAAAGATCATTTTAAAATTCATAAATTCAATTCAGAGTTTATGTAACAGTTGATAACAGCGGAAAATTATCATACATACTAGTCGTGAATAATTAAATTCAAGAAAATATTCAAATAGCGGAAATGATTTAGAAGATAATGGTACATGACATGTTATACTTATTACAACCCATAAAATCAAAGTTCAAGTAATAATTCAAATAGGCATCAATCATGGCATCACTCTGCATTCTGCGTGTCATTCACTGTAAAAATTAATGTAAGAGTGAGACAGAATATAGAATAAGTATAAAATAGATAAAATTGCACAAACACAATCAACAACTCATAATGATATGATGAATATGCCAAACAAGTCCATTAAATAGATCTTTAATTAGTCAAATGATGTCATGCTGGATCCATTTGATTTTGGTGGGAATACTGCAGTAAAAGTCTCATAGAGACACAAATAGGGCTTTAGCATATATCATGAATCCCTATACTTCATGGCGCTTACACAATTAGGGCTTTAGCATATACCATGAATCCCTATACTTCATGGCGCTCACACAATTAGGGCTTTAGCATATACCATGAATCCCTATACTTCATGGCGCTTAAGTACCGAAGTACACAAGTATCATAAGTAGGGCTTTGCATAAACCATGAATCCCTACACTCCATGGCACACAACAAAATAGGGCTTAACTCATCATAGAGTAACCCCCCACCAGGGTAGGCAATCATGGAACCCCTAAATTCCATGATGCGTCCAATGCTTATGATGCATGAATGCCTTTAATTCTCATTAACATACCATGATATACATATTTCCAAAACCTCTTGGAATACAAGTCCTCAAAGGACACAACACTCATAATAATTCACAAAATCATGGATTTACTGTTTCAGTCACATGTGTCAATATCACAAGGCATTCATGTACATATAAGGTAATTTCGTTATTCATAATTATTCACCACCACATCATACAAACTGCATAATGCCCAACAACATTTCTAATAACTCATGATCACTCAAGAATTCAATCATAAATCTTTATCCATAAAGAAAATATCATTTTATTTCATAATAGTCTTTATAAGTGAATTTCAGCATTCCCAACAGCAACATACATTAGCAAAACAGTCATAACATGGGTAAATCAACACCTTTTTAGATGATTCCACTTTCTATGGCTTAATAATACAATTATCTACAACTTTCATGAAGAACACAATTTCAGATTCCAATCAGAAATACCACTTATTCACAAAATACCATACTGCCTCAAGATGAGTTTTCCAAAATGTACACAGATTAGTATTTAGAATGTATCTGAAGTTACAAACATGATTTTGACATGAAACTAATTCTAAATTATTCCTAACACATATATCTATAATTTCCATGAAGACACCAACCCCTAATTCTCACCACAAACTTCCCAGTTTTAAAAACAAGATTCGGATTTCAGATTTCAGAATTACAACTTGCACATACTTCAGTAATTTGAGCATAACTTGAGTTACAAAAATTATTTTGATTTGAAACCACTTTCTAAAGATTCAAAACTTAAATATCTACAACTTTTATGAAGACATCCAAGGCTGATTATGCATGTATAATTCCCAGCATATCAAAATATACACTAAACATGAAACAAATCCTTCACTCGGACATACAGTAGTATTTTGGCTATAACTTTTGCTACACATACTCAAATCAATCGGTTCAGGTCTCAAAATTCACATAACAAAAAAATTTACAACTTTCAGGAAGACACTAATCACTAATTCTCACCACAAAATTCCCAGTTTTAAAAATAAGATACGGATTTCAAGTTCACAGATTTACAGCTTGTACATACTTAAGTATTATGAGCATAACTTGAGCTACAAAAATTATTTTAATGTGAAACCACTTTCTAAAGATCCACAACATATATATCTACAACTTTCATGAAGACATCCAAGGCTGATTATGCATGTATAATTCCCTGCATATCAAAATATACACAAAACATGGAACAAATCTTTCACTCAAACATGCAGTAGTAATTTGGCTATAACTTTTGCTATACATACTCAAATTAATCGAAGCAGGTCTCATAATTTAGATAACAAAAAGATCTACAACTTTCATGAAGAAGTCAAAGACAAATTCGTACGTTTTCAGTTTCAAAATTAAGCCACAAGATACGAAATTAAAACTGGAATCCTAGAACAGCATACAACTCTACCCATTTCATAGTTATTCACAACCCTCTCCCCTCTTACTTGGTTTGTCGATTGAAATGGCTCCCTTACAGTCCCCAAAGTTGTTCGAATTGGAGGAGAATTAGTTCACAAGTTTGTTCTAATCGGGCCTTAGTAAATGGGGCAGATTTAATAATGCCAGACAAGTGGGGAACATTAGTTGGAAGATTAGGTGGGATAATGGAGCCTTTTGACTCCTTTCACAGTCAGTTTTGCATTGGTTGGAATAAAATATACAAAGGTATTATAATGGATGCAACTTTCCCCTGTGATTGGTTCGTTGTGCCACTCATTTTTGGATTCATGTGATTAAGTGGGCTGATCACTAGCTGAAGTGGAAATAAAAAGGTGTTCACTGTTGAAGGATTTGCAGAGGTCGGTATGGCGTGAGGGTGGTATTGAGTGTGAGGGGCGGTATTGAGTGTGATGGGCGGTGTTGAGTGTGAGGGGCGGTATTGAGTGTGAGGGGCGGTGTTGATACACCTTAGTGTGTAAGTAACTCCTCTTTCCATTCTGTATTGTCTTCTTTTCCCTGGATGGACTAAATCCGGTCTTGAATACCTGTACAAAGTCATCCGGTGTGAACATCGGTTCTAAGGATGGCTGATTTAAACCTTCCTTGAAGCCAACCGGTGTTCATTAATAATAATCCGATCACATGGTCATCCGACCTATAGTTTATTCAGTAAAGCATTGATCCGGTGTGTAACACACACAAGTCAGTCCCCTCTACACCGGTCGTCCGATGTGATGTAGGTATTAAATGACATCCGTTCTTCCCCTTTGAAATCTTGAAGTCATCCTAACCTTGGAGGTTAGAACGGATCAGAAGTGTTTCTTCCGATCTCACTTAACCGAATCCTCTTCCTTCATCCTTTCACTCGGTCAAGTTCTAATCCGACTGGAATTCTACCAGTCGTGCGAAGAAGAAGAGAAATCGAGTCCTTCTCGCTCAAGCGAAGATCAACTCGCTTGAGCCAGGCACTCTTCCTCGCTTAAGCGAGGTATTCATTCGCTTAAGCGAATTCACTCGGTTATCATTCAATATCTTAGTCCACTCGGTAAAACTTCCAGATACTGAGTCAGCTCTAAGTCAGTCTTTTACTCAAGTTTTTACTCGGTAAAATTCTTCTGAAGCCGATTCCAAGCACTCAGTTCTTTATTGCCAAAACTTACTCAACATCAGGTCAGTCATCACTCGGTAATTCATCTCTAAACCAACTCTTCTCCTAATCAGCTTTCACTCGGTGAATTTCCTCAATGCTGACTCATTCCAATTGAATGCCCACTCGGTAATTTAGTTAAGACTGACTTACAACTCTAAGGTTTCTGTTCGGTAATTATACCGTGTGTCCCCAGTCGGAATCCTTCCACTCGAAAGTATATTTTCCTCTGTATTTCACTTGGAATGAATGCACTCAGTGAGTTTTCACTCAGAACTGTAACGTCTGGCTATGCTTGACTCGGAGATTAGTCCTTCAGAAGTATTCGACTCGGAAACGAGGCTTTGGAGAGTACTTGACTCGGAAATGAGTCTTTCTGACATGTTTGACTCAGCAGTGAGTCTCTGAGACAGTATTTCACTCGGAATAAGTCCTCCTGACCATGTTCCACTCGGAAAACACCAATTTCACTCGGTCTTTCCATTTTCCACTCGGAATTCCTCCTGGTCACTCGGAATTTGCAGTTTTTGTTCGGAACAGACTCTATTTCTCACTCAGACAGTTCTTTCTAAGGTATTTTCACTCGGAATTTGGGCCTCATTAATAAGGATCTATATAAATTATAGAATTATACCCAAAAATTAAACTTTTGGAGCATTAAAAGCCATCCATAGTGTTTTATTCATTAATTAACACTAACAGATCTTCTATACCTCAAAATTTACCAAATAGAGCTATTATTAAAAGCAGGATGTTACAATTAGTGCTGGTATGATCGCACCCGCCCCAATGTGCGCGATCATTTGTTTTATGATACCTCCCCCACGCCGTCGCCAGCTTTAAACGGCCGTAACTTTTGAACCGGGATGCGTCTCGCGGCCCACAAGGTATCAACGGAAAGCCCTTTGCGAGCCCGTCGACGTCGAGGCCACAAAATCGGGTGAGGGACAAATAAAATTGAAAGAACAAAAACAGAGGTGGTGCAGACCCGGGAAAGTAGCAAAAAAGAGGTGAAACACGAGGACTTCCCAGGAGGTCACCCATCCCACTACTACTCTCGCCCAAGCACGCTTCCCTACGGAGTTCTGATGGGATCCGGCGCATTAGTGCTGGTATGATCGCACCTGCCACAATGTGCGCGATCATTTATTTTATGATACCTCCCCCACGGCGTCGTCAGCTTCAAACGGCCATAACTTTTGAACCGGGATGTGTCTCGCGGCCCGTAAGGTATCAACGGAAAGCCCTTTGCGAGCCCGTCGATGTCGAGGCCACAGAATCGGGTGATGGACAAATAAAATTGAAAGAACAAAAACAGAGGTGGTGCAAACCGGGGAAAGTAGCAAAAAAGAGGTGCAACACGAGGACTTCCCTGGAGGTCACCCATCCCAGTACTCCTCTCGCCCAAGCACACTTGACTGCAGAGTTCTGATGGGATCCGGTGCATGAGTGCTGGTATGATCGCACCTGCCACAATATGCGCGATTATTTTTTTTATGATACGTCCCCCACGCCGTCGCCAGCTTCAAACGGCCGTAACTTTTGAACCAGGATGCGTCTCGCGGCCCGTGAGGTATTAACAAAAAGCACTTTGCGAGCCCGTCAACGTCGAGGCCACAGAATCGGGTGAGGGACAAATAAAATTGAAAGAACAAAAACAGAGGTGGTGCGGACCCGGGAAAGTAGCAAAAAAGAGGTGCAACACGAGGACTTCCCAGGAGGTCACCCATCCCAGTACTGCTCTCGACCAAGCGTGCTTAACTGCGGGGTTCTGATGGGATCCGGTGCATTAGTGCTGGTATGATCGCACCTGCCACAATGTGCGCGATCATTTGTTTTAAGATACCTCCCCTACGGTGTCGCCAGCTTCAAACGGCCGTAACTTTTTAACCGGGATTCGTGTCGCGGCCCGTACAGTAGCAACGGAAAGCCCTTTGCAAGCCCGTCGACGTCGAGGCCACAGAATCGGGTGAGGGACAAATAAAATTGAATGAACAAAAACAGAGGTGGTGCGGACCCGGGAAAGTGGCAAAAAAGAGGTGCAACACGAGGACTTCCCAGGATGTCACCCATCCCAGTACTACTCTCGCCCAAGCATGCTTGACTGTGGAGTTCTGATGGATCCGGTGCATTAGTGCTGGTATGATCGAACCTGCCACAATGTGCGCGATCATTTGTTTTATGATACCTCCCCCACGCCGTCGCCAGCTTTAAACGGCCGTAACTTTTGAACTGGGATGCGTATCGCGGCCCACAAGGTATCAACTGAAAGCCCTTTGCGAGCCCGTCGACGTCGAGGCCACAGAATCGGGTGAGGGACAAATAAAATTGAAAGAACAACAACAGAGGTGGTGCGGACCCGGGAAGTAGCAAAAAAGAGGTGAAACACGAGGACTTCCCAGGAGGTCACCCATCCCACTACTACTCTCGCCCAAGCACGCTTATCTGCGGAGTTCTGATGGGATCCGACGCATTAGTGCTGGTATGATAGCACCTGCCACAATGTGCCCGATCATTTGTTTTATGATACCTCCCCCACGGCGTCGCCAGCTTCAAACGACCGTAACTTTTGAACCGGGATGCGTATCAGGGCCCGTAAGGTATCAACGGAAAGCCCTTTGTGAGCCCGTCGATGTCGAGGTCACAGAATCGGGTGAGGGACAAATAAAATTGAAAGAACAAAAACAGAGGTGGTGCAGACCCGGGAAAGTAGCAAAAAACAACTGCAACACGAGGACTTCCCAGGAGGTCACCCATCCCAGTACTACTCTCGCCCAAGCGAGCTTAACTGTGGAGTTCTGATAGGATCCGGTGCATTAGTGCTGGTATGATCGCACCCGCCACAATGTGCGCGATCATTTGTTTTATGATACCTCCCCCACGGCGTCGCCAGCTTCAAAAGGTCGTAACTTTTGAACCGGGATGCGTCTCGCGGCCCGTAAGGTATCAACGGAAAGCCCTTTGCGAGCCCGTCGACGTCGAGGCCACAGAATCGGGTGAGGGACAAATAAAATTGAAAGAACAAAAACAGAGGTGGTGCGGACCCGGGAAAGTAACAAAAAACAGGTGCAACACGAGGACTTCCCAGGAGGTCACCTATCCCAGTACTACTCTCGCCCAAGCACGCTTAACTGCGGAGTTCTGATGGGATCCGGTGCATTAGGGCTGGTATGATCGCACCTGCCACAATGTGCGCGATCATTTGTTTTATGATACCTCCCCCACGGCGTCACCAGCTTCAAACGACCGTAACTTTTGAACCGGGATGCGTATCGTGACCCGTAAGGTATCAACGGAAAGCCCTTTGCGAGCCTGTCGACGTCGAGGCCACAGAATCAGGTGAGGGACAAATAAAATTGAAAGAACAAAAACAGAGGTGGTGCGGACCCGGGAAAGTAGCAGAAAAGAGGTGTAACATGAGGACTTCCCAGGAGTTCACCCATCCCAGTATTACTCTCGCCCAAGCATGCTTAACTGCGGAGTTCTGATGGGATCCGGTGCATTAGTGCTGGTATGATCGCACCTGCCACAATGTGCGCGATCATTTGTTTTATGATACCTCCCCCACGGCGTCGCCAGCTTCAAATGGCCGTAACTTTTGAACCGGGATGTGTCTCGCGGCCCGTAAGGTATCAACGGAAAGCCCTTTACGAGCCCGTCGACGTTGAGGCCACAGAATCAGATGAGGGACAAATAAAATTGAAAGAACAAAAACAGAGGTGGTGCGGACCCGGGAAAGTAGCAAAAAACAACTAGAACACGAGGACTTCCCAGGAGGTCACCCATCCCAGTACTACTCTCGCCCAAGCACACTTAACTGTGGAGTTCTGATGGGATCCGGTGCATTAGTGCTGGTATGATCGCACCCGCCACAATGTGCGTAATCATTTGTTTTATGATACCTCCCCCACGGCGTCGCCAGCTTCAAACGGCCGTAACTTTTGAACCGGGATGCGTCTCGCGGCCCGTAAGGTATCAACGGAAAGCCCTTTGCGAGCCCGTCGACGTCGAGGCCACAGAATCGGGTGAGAGACAAATAAAATTGAAAGAACAAAAACAGAGGTGGTGCGGACCCGGGAAAGTAGCAAAAAAGAGGTGCAACACGAGGACTTCCCAGGATGTCACCCATCCCAGTATTACTCTCGCCCAAGCACGCTTCCCTACGGAGTTCTGATGGGATCCGGCGCATTAGTGCTGGTATGATCACACCTGCCACAATGTGCGCGATCATTTGTTTTATGATACCTCCCCCATGGCGTCGCCAGCTTCAAACAGCCGTAACTTTTGAACCGATATGTGTCTCGCGGCCCGTAAGGTATCAACGGAAAGCCCTTTGCGAGCCCGTCGACGTCGAGGCCACAGAATCGGGTGAGGGACAAATAAAATTGAAAGAACAAAAACAGAGGTGGTGCGGACCCGGGAAAGTAGCAAAAAAGAGGTGCAACACGAGGACTTCCCAGGAGGTCACCCATCCCAGTACTACTCTCGCCCAAGCACACTTGACTGTGGAGTTCTGATGGGATCTGGTGCATTAGTGCTGGTATGATCGCACCCGCCACAATGTGCGCAATCATTTGTTTTATGATACCTCCCCCACGGCGTCGCCAGCTTCAAACGTCCGTAACTTTTGAACCGGGATGCGTCTCGCGGCCCGTAAGGTATCAACAGAAAGCCCTTTGCGAGCCCGTCGACGTCGAGGCCACAGAATCGGGTGAGGGACAAATAAAATTGAAAGAACAAAAACAGAGGTGGTGCAGACCCGGTAAAGTAGCAAAAAATAACTGCAACATGAGGACTTCCCAGGAGGTCACCCATCCCAGTATTACTCTCGCCCAAGCACGCTTCCCTACGGAGTTCTGATGGGATCTGGCGCATTAGTGTTGGTATGATCGCACCTGCCACAATATGCGCGATCATTTGTTTTATGATACCTCCCCAACGACGTTGCCAGCTTCAAACGGCCGTAACTTTTGAACCGGGATGTGTCTCACGGCCCGTAAGGTATCAACGGAAAGCCCTTTGCGAGCCCGTTGACGTCGAGGCCACATAATCTGGTGAGGGACAAATAAAATTAAAAGAACAAAAACAGAGGTGGTGCAGACCCGGGAAAGTAGCAAAAAACAACTGCAACACGACGACTTCCCAGGAGGTCACCCATCCCAGTACTACTCTCGCCCATGCACACTTAACTGTGGAGTTCTGATGGGATCCGGTGCATTAGTGCTGGTATGATCGCACCCGCCACAATGTGCGCAATCATTTGTTTTATGATACCTTCCCCACGGCGTCGCCAGCTTCAAACGGCCGTAACTTTTGAACCGGGATGTGTCTCGCGGCCCGTAAGGTATCAACGGAAAGCCCTTTGCGAGCCCGTCGACGTCGAGGCCACAGAATCGGGTGAGGGACAAATAAAATTGAAAGAACAAAAATAGAGGTGGTGCAGACTCGGGAAAGTAGCAAAAAAGAGGTGCAACACGAGGACTTCCCAGGAGGTCACCCATCCCAGTACTACTCTCGCCCAAGCACACTTGACTGCGGAGTTCTGATGGGATCCGGTGCATTAGTGCTGGTATGATCGCACCCGCCACAATGTGCGCAATCATTTGTTTTATGATACCTCCCCCACGGCGTCGCCAGCTTCAAACGGCCGTAACTTTTGAACCGGGATGCGTCTCGCGGCCCGTAAGGTATCAACGGAAAGCCCTTTGCGAGCCCGTCGACGTCGAGGCCACAGAATCGGGTGAGGGACAAATAAAATTGAAAGAACAAAACAGAGGTGGTACGAACCCGGGAAAGTAGCAAAAAACAACTGCAACACGAGGACTTCCCAGGAGGTCACCCATCCCACTATTACTCTCGCCCAAGCACGCTTCCCTACGGAGTTCAAATGGGATCCGGCGCATTAGTGCTGGTATGATCGCACCTGCCACAATATGCGCGATCATTTGTTTTATGATACCTCCCCAACGGCGTCGCCAGCTTCAAACGGCCGTAACTTTTGAACCGGGATGTGTCTCGCGGCCCGTAAGGTATCAACGGAAAGCCCTTTATGAGCCCGTCGACGTCGAGGCCACAGAATCGGGTGAGGGACAAATAAAATTGAAAGAACAAAAACAGAGATGGTGCGGACCGGGGAAAGTAGCAAAAAAGAGGTGCAACACGAGGACTTCCCAGGAGGTCACCCATCCCAGTTCAGATGGGATCCGGTGCATGAGTGCTGGTATGATCGCACCTGCCATAATGTGCGCGGTCAATTGCTTTATGATACCTCCCCCACGCCGTCGCCAGCTTCAAACGGCCGTAACTTTTGAAATGGGATGCGTCTCGCCGCCCGTAAGGTATCAACGGAAAGCCCTTTGCGAGCCCGTCGACGTCGAGGCCACAGAATCGGGTGAGGGACAAATAAAATTGAAAGAACAAAAACAGAGGTGGTGCGGACCCGGGAAAGTAGCAAAAAACAACTGCAACACGATGACTTCCTAGGAGGTCACCCATCCCAGTATTACTCTCGCCCAAGCACGCTTAACTGCGGAGTTCTGATGGGATCCGGTGCATTAATACTGGTATGATCGCACCTGCCATAATGTGCGCGATCATTTGTTTTATGATACCTCCCCCACGCCGTCGCCAGCTTCAAACGGTCGTAACTTTTGAACCGGGATGCGTCTCGCGGCCCGTAAGGTATCAACGGAAAGCCCTTTGCGAGCCCGTCGACGTCGAGGCCACAGAATCGGGTGAGGGACAAATAAAATTGAAAGAAAAAAAACAGAGGTGGTGCGGACCCGGGAAAGTAACAACAAAGAGGTGCAACACGAGGACTTCCCAGGAGGTCACCCATCCCAATACTACTCTCGCCCAAGCACGCTTAACTGCGGAGTTTTGATGGGATCCGACGCATTAGTGCTGGTATGATCACACCTGCACAATGTGCACGATCGTTTGTTTTATTATACCTCCTCCACGCCGTCGCCAGCTTTAAACGGCCGTAACTTTTAAACCGGGATGCGTCTCGCGGCCCGTAAGGTATCAACGGAAAGCCCTTTGCGAGCCCGTCGACGTCGAGGCCACAGAAACGGGTGAGGGACAAATAAAATTGAAAGAACAAAAACAAAGGTGGTGCGGACCCGGGAAAGTAGCAAAAAGGAGGTGCAACACGAGGACTTCCCAGGAGGTCACCCATCCCAGTACTACTCTCGCCCAAGCACACTTGACTGCGGAGTTCTGATGGGATCCGGTGCATTAGTGCTGGTATGATCGCACCTGCCACAATGTGCGCGATCATTTGTTTTATGATACCTCCCCCACGGCGTCGCCAACTTCAAACGGCCGTAACTTTTGAACCGGGATGCGTCTCGCGGCCCGTAAGGTATCAACGGAAAGCCCTTTGCGAGCCAGTCGATGTCGAGGCCACAGAATCGGGTGAGGGACAAATAAAATTGAAAGAACAAAAACAGAGGTGGTGCGGACCCGAGAAAGTAGCAAAAAGCAGGTGCAACACGAGGACTTCCCAGGAGGTCACCCATCCCAGTACTACTCTCGCCCAAGCACGCTTAACTGCGGAGTTTTGATGGGATCCGACGCATTAGTGCTGGTATGATCACACCTGCCACAATGTGCACGATCATTTGTTTTATTATACCTCCTCCACGCCGTCGCCAGCTATAAACGGCCGTAACTTTTGAACCGGGATGCGTCTCGCGGCCCGTAAGGTATCAACGGAAAGCCCTTTGCGAGCCCGTCGACGTCGAGGCCACAAAAACGGGTGAGGGACAAATAAAATTGAAAGAACAAAAACAGAGGTGGTGCGGACCCGGGAAAGTAGCAAAAAAGAGGTGCAACACGAGGACTTCCCAGGAGGTCACCCATCCCAGTACTACTCTCGCCCAAGCACACTTGACTGCGGAGTTCTGATAGGATCCGGTGCATTAGTGCTGGTATGATCGCACCCGCCACAATGTGCGCAATCATTTGTTTTATGATACCTCCCCCACGGCGTCGCCAGCTTCAAACGGCCGTAACTTTTGAACCGGAATGCGTCTCGCGACCCGTAAGGTATCAACGGAAAGCCCTTTGCGAGCCCGTCGACGTCGAGGCCACAGAATCGGGTGAGGGACAAATAAAATTGAAAGAACAAAACAGAGGTGGTACGGACCCGGGAAAGTAGCAAAAAACAACTGCAACACGAGGACTTCCCAGGAGGTCACCCATCCCACTATTACTCTCGCCCAAGCACGCTTCCCTACGGAGTTCAAATGGGATCCGGCGCATTAGTGCTGGTATGATCGCACCTGCCACAATATGCGCGATCATTTGTTTTATGATACCTCCCCAACGGCGTCGCCAGCTTCAAACGGCCGTAACTTTTGAACCGGGATGTGTCTGCCGGCCCGTAAGGTATCAACGGAAAGCCCTTTATGAGCCCGTCGACGTCGAGGCCACAGAATCTGGTGAGGGACAAATAAAATTGAAAGAACAAAAACAGAGGTGGTGCGGACCCGGGAAAGTAGCAAAAAAGAGGTGCAGCACGAGGACTTCCCACGAGGTCACGCATCCCAATACTGCTCTCGCCCAAGCGCGCTTAACTGCGAAGTTTTGATGGGATCCGGTGCATTAGTGCTGGTATGATCGCACCTGCATAATGTGCACGATCATTTGTTTTATGATACCTCCCTCACGCCGTCCCCAGCTTCAAACGGCCGTAACTTTTGAACCGGGATGCGTCTCGCGGCCCATAAGGTATCAACTGAAAGCCCTTTGCGAGCCCGTCGACGTCAAGGCCACAAAATCGGGTGAGGGACAAATAAAATTGAAAGAACAAAAACAGAGGTGGTGCGGACCCGGGAAAGTAGCAAAAAAGAGGTGAAACACGAGGACTGTCCAGGAGGTCACCCATCCCAGTACTACTCTCGCCAAAGCACGCTTAGCTGCAGAGTTCTGATGGGATCCGGTGCATTAGTGGTGGTATGATCGCACCTGCCACAATGTGCGCGATCATTTGTTTTATGATACCTCCCCCACGGCGTCGCCAACTTCAAACAGCCGTAACTTTTGAACCGGGATGCGTCTCGCGGCCCGTAAAGTATTTACGGAAAGCCCTTTGCGAGCCAGTCGACGTCGAGGCCACAGAATCGGGTGAGGGACAAATAAAATTGAAAGAACAAAAACAGAGGTAGTGCGGACCCGGGAAAGTAGCAAAAAAGAGGTGCAACACGAGGACTTCCCAGGAGGTCACCCATCCCAATACCGCTCTCGCCCAAGCGCGCTTAACTGTAGAGTCCTGATGGGATCCGGTGCATTAGTGCTGGTATGATCGCACCTGCCACAATGTGCGCGATCATTTGTTTTATAATACCTCCCCCACGCCGTCGCCAGCTTCAAACGGCCGTAACTTTTGAACCGGGATGTGTCTCACGGCCCATAAGGTAACAACTGAAAGCCCTTTGCGAGCCCGTCGACGTCAAGGCCACAGAATCGGGTGAGGGACAAATAAAATTGAAAGAACAAAAACAGAGGTGGTGCGGACCTGGGAAAGTAGCAAAAAAGAGGTGCAACACGAGGACTTCCCAGGAGGTCACGCATCCCAGTACTACTCTTGCCCAAGCACACTTAACTGCGGAGTTCTGATGGGATCCGGTGCATTAGTGCTGGTATGATCGCACCTGCCACAATGTGCGCGATCATTTGTTTTATGATATCTCCCCCACGCCGTCGCCAGCTTCAAACGGTCGTAACTTTTGAACCGGGATGCGTCTCGCGGCCTGTGAGGTATCAACGGAAAGCCCTTTGCAAGCCCGTCGACGTCGAGGCCACAGAATCGGGTGAGGGACAAATGAAATTGAAAGAACAAAAACAGAGGTGGTGCGGACCCAGGAAAGTAGCAAAAAAGAGGTGCAACACGAGGACCTCCCAGGAGGTCACCCATCCCAGTACTACTCTCGCCCAAGCACGCTTAGCTGCGGAGTTCTGATGGGATCTGGTGCATTAGTGCTGGTATGATCGCCCCTGCCACAATGTGCGCCATCATTTGTTTTATTATACCTCCTCCACGCCGTCGCCAGCTTCAAACGGCCGTAACTTTTGAACCGGGATGCGTCTCACGGCCCGTAAGGTATCAACGGAAAGCCCTTTGCGAGCCCGTCGACGTCGAGGCCACAGAATCGGGTGAGGGACAAATAAAATTGAAAGAACAAAAACAGAGGTGGTGCGGACCCGGGAAAGTAACAAAAAAGAGGTGCAACACGAGGACTTCCTAGGAGGTCACCCATCCCAATACTACTCTCGCCCAAGCATGCTTAACTGCAGAGTTTTGATAGGATCCGGTGCATTAGTGGTGGTATGACCGCACCTGCCACAATGTGCCCGATCATATGTTTGATGATACCTCCCCCACGCCGTCGCCAGCTTCAAACGGCCGTAACTTTTGAACCGGGATGCGTCTCGCGGCCCGTAAGGTATCAACGGAAAGCCCTTTGCGAGCCTGTCGACGTTGAGGCCACAGAATCGGGTGAGGGACAAATAAAATTGAAAGAACAAAAACAGAGGTGGTGCGGACCCGGGAAAGTAGCAAAAAAGAGGTGAAACACGAGGACTTCCCAAGAGGTCACCCATCCCAGTACTACTCTCGCCCAAGCACGCTTAACTGCGCAGTTTTGATGGGATCCGACGCATTAGCGCTGGTGTGATCGCACCTGCCACAATGTGCCCGATCATTTGTTTTATTATACCTCCTCCCCGCCGTCTCCAACTTCAAACGGCCGTAACTTTTGAACCGAGATGCGTCTCGCGGCCCGTAAGGTATCAACGGAAAGCCCTTTGCGAGCCCGTCGACGTCGAGGCCACAGAATCGGGCGAGGGACAAATAAAATTGAAAGAAAAAAAACAGAGGTGGTGCGGACCCGGGAAAGTAACAATAAAAGAGGTGCAACGCGAGGACTTCCCAGGAGGTCACCCATCCCAGTACTACTCTCGCCCAAGCACGCTTAACTGCGGAGTTCTGATGGGATCCGGTGCATTAGTGATGGTCTGATCGCACCTGCCACAATATGCGCGATCATTTGTTTTATGATACCTCCCCCACGCCGTCGCCAGCTTCAAACGGTCGTAACTTTTGAACCGGGATGCGTCTCGCGGCCCGTAAGGTATCAACGGAAAGCCCTTTGCGAGCCCGTCGACGTCGAGGCCACAGAATCGGGTGAGGGACAAATAAAATTGAAAGAACAAAAACAGAGGTGGTGCGGACCCGGGAAAGTAACAAAAAAGAGGTGCAACACGAGGACTTCCCAGGAGGTCACCCATCCCAATACTACTCTCGCCAAAGCACGCTTACCTGCAGAGTTCTGATGGGATCCGGTGCATTAGTGGTGGTATGATCGCACCTGCCACAATGTGCACGATCATTTGTTTTACGATACCTCCCCCACGCCGTCGCCAGCTTCAAACGGCCGTAACTTTTGAACCCGGATGCGTCTCGCGGCCCGTAAGGTATCAACGGAAAGCCTTTTGCGAGCCCGTCGACGTCGAGGCCACAGAATCGGGTGAGGGACAAATAAAATTGAAAGAACAAAAGCAGAGGTGGTGCAGACCCGGGAAAGTAGCAAAAAAGAGGTGCAGCACGAGGACTTCCCAGGAGGTCACGCATCCCAGTACTACTCTCGCCCAAGCACACTTAACTGCGGAGTTCTGATGGGATCCGGTGCATTAGTGCTGGTATGATCGCACCTGCCACAATGTGCGCGATCATTTATTTTATGTTACCTCCCCCACGCCGTCTCAAGCTTCAAACGGCCGTAACTTTTGAACCGGGATGCGTCTCGCGGCCGGTAAGGTATCAACGGAAAGCCCTTTGAGAGCCCGTCGACGTCGAGGCCAAAGAATCGGGTGAGGGACAAATAAAATTGAAAGAACAAAAACAGAGGTGGTGCGGACCCGAGAAAGTAACCAAAAAGAGGTGCAACACGAGGACTTCCCAGGAGGTCACCCATCCCAATACTACTCTCGCCAAAGCACGCTTAACTGCAGAGTTTTGATGGGATCCGGTGCATTAGTGGTGGTATGATCGCACCTGCCACAATGTGCGTGATCATTTGTTTTATGATACCTCCCCCACGGCGTCGCCAACTTCAAACGGCCGTTACTTTTGAACCGGGATGCGTCTCGCGGCCCGTAAGGTATTTACGGAAAGCCCTTTGCGAGCCAGTCGACGTCGAGGCCACAGAATCGGGTGAGGGACAAATAAAATTGAAAGAAAAAAAATAGAGGTGGTGCGGGCCCAGGAAAGTAACAATAAAAGAGGTGCAACGCGAGGACTTCCTAGGAGTTCACCCATCCCAGTACTACTCTCGCCCAAGCACGCTTAACTGCGGAGTTCTGATGGGATTCGGTGCATTAGTGATAGTCTGATCGCACCTGCCACAATATGCGCGATCATTTGTTTTATGATACCTCCCCCACGCCGTCGCCAGCTTCAAACGGTCGTAACTTTTGAACCGGGATGCGTCTCGCGGCCCGTAAGGTATCAACGGAAAGCCCTTTGCGAGCCCGTCGACGTCGAGGCCACAGAATCGGGTGAGGGACAAATAAAATTGAAAGAACAAAAACAGAGGTGGTGCGGACCCGGGAAAGGAACAAAAAAGAGGTGCAACACAAGGACTTCCCAGGAGGTCACCCATCCCAATACTACTCTCGCCAAAGCACGCTTACCTGCAGAGTTCTGATGGGATCCGGTGCATTAGTGGTGGTATGATCATACCTGCCACAATGTGCGCGATCATTTGTTTTATGATACCTCCCCCACGGCGTCGCCAGCTTCAAACGGCCGTAACTTTTCAACTGGGATGCGTCTCGCGGCCCGTAAAGTATCAACGGAAAGCCCTTTGCCACCCGTCGACGTCGAGGCCACAAAATCGGGTGAGGGACAAATAAAATTGAAAGAAAAAAACAGAGGTGGTGCGGACTCGGGAAAGTAGCAAAAAAGAGGTGCAACGCGAGGACTTCCCAGGAGGTCACCCATCCCAGTACTACTCTAGCCCAAGCACGCTTGACTGCGAAGTTCTAATGGGATCCGGTGCATTAGTGCTGGTATGATCGCACCTGCCACAATGTGCGCGATCATTTGTTTTATGATACCTCCCCCACGCCGTCGCTAGCTTCAAACGGCCGTAACTTTTGAACCGGGATGCGTATCGCGGCCCGTAAGGTATCAACAGAATGCCCTTTGCGAGCCAGTCAACGTCGAGGCCACAGAATAGGGTGAGGGACAAATAAAATTGAAAGAACAAAAATAGAGGTGGTGCGGACCCGGGAAAGTAGCAAAAGAGAGGTGCAACACGAGGACTTCCCAGGAGGTCACCCATCCAAGTACTACTCTCGCCCAAGCACGCTTGACTACGGAGATTCTAATGGGATCCAGTGCATTAGTGCTGGTATAATCGCACCTGCCACAATGTGCGCGATCATTTGTTTTAAGATACCCTCCCCACGCCGTCGCAAGCTTCAAACGGCCGTAACTTTTGAACCCGGATGCGTCTCGCGGCCCGTAAGGTATCAACGGAAAGCCTTTTGCGAGCCCGTCGACGTCGAGGCCACAGAATCGGGTGAGGGACAAATAAAATTGAAAGAACAAAAACAGAGGTGGTGCAGACCCGGGAAAGTAGCAAAAAAGACACCTGCCACAATGTGCGTGATCATTTGTTTTATGATACCTCCTCCACGCCGTCGCCAGCTTCAAACGGCCGTAACTTTTGAACCGAGATGCGTCTCGCGGCCCGTAAGGTATCAACAGAAAGCCCTTTGCGAGCCCGTCGACGTCGAGGCCACAGAATCGGGTGAGGGACAAATAAAATTGAAAGAACAAAAACAGAGGTGGTGCGGACCCGGGAAAGTAACAAAAAAGAGGTGCAACACGAGGACTTCCCAGGAGGTCACCCATCCCAATACCGCTCTCGCCCAAGCGCGCTTAACTGTAGAGTCCTGATTGGATCCGGTGCATTAGTGCTGGTATGATCGCACCTGCCACAATGTGCGCGATCATTTGTTTTATAATACCTCCCCCACGCCGTCGCCAGCTTCAAACGGCCGTAACTTTTGAACCGGGATGTGTCTCACGGCCCATAAGGTAACAACTGAAAGCCCTTTGCGAGCCCGTCGACGTCAAGGCCACAGAATCGGGTGAGGGACAAATAAAATTGAAAGAACAAAAACAGAGGTGGTGCGGACCTGGGAAAGTAGCAAAAAAGAGGTGCAGCACGAGGACTTCCCAGGAGGTCACGCATCCCAGTACTACTCTCGCCCAAGCACACTTAACTGCGGAGTTCTGATGGGATCCGGTGCATTAGTGCTGGTATGATCGCACCTGCCACAATGTGCGCGATCATTTGTTTTATGATATCTCCCCCACGCCGTCGCCAGCTTCATACGGTCGTAACTTTTGAACCGGGATGCGTCTCGTGGCCTGTGAGGTATCAACGGAAAGCCCTTTGCAAGCCCGTCGACGTCGAGGCCACAGAATCGGGTGAGGGACAAATGAAATTGAAAGAACAAAAACAGAGGTGGTGCGGACCCAGGAAAGTAGCAAAAAAGAGGTGCAACACGAGGACCTCCCAAGAGGTCACCCATCCCAGTACTACTCTCGCCCAAGCACGCTTAGCTGCGGAGTTCTGATGGGATCTGGTGCATTAGTGCTGGTATGATCGCCCCTGCCACAATGTGCGCCATCATTTGTTTTATTATACCTCCTCCACGCCGTCGCCAGCTTCAAACGGCCGTAACTTTTGAACCGGGATGCGTCTCACGGCCCGTAAGGTATCAACGGAAAGCCCTTTGCGAGCCCGTCGACGTCGAGGCCACAGAATCGGGTGAGGGACAAATAAAATTGAAAGAACAAAAACAGAGGTGGTGCGGACCCGGGAAAGTAACAAAAAAGAGGTGCAACACGAGGACTTCCTAGGAGGTCACCCATCCCAATACTACTCTCGCCCAAGCATGCTTAACTGCAGAGTTTTGATAGGATCCGGTGCATTAGTGGTGGTATGACCGCACCTGCCACAATGTGCCCGATCATATGTTTGATGATACCTCCCCCACGCCGTCGCCAGCTTCAAACGGCCGTAACTTTTGAACCGGGATGCGTCTCGCGGCCCGTAAGGTATCAACGGAAAGCCCTTTGCGAGCCTGTCGACGTTGAGGCCACAGAATCGGGTGAGGGACAAATAAAATTGAAAGAACAAAAACAGAGGTGGTGCGGACCCGGGAAAGTAGCAAAAAAGAGGTGAAACACGAGGACTTCCCAGGAGGTCACCCATCCCAGTACTACTCTCGCCCAAGCACGCTTAACTGCGCAGTTTTGATGGGATCCGACGCATTAGCGCTGGTGTGATCGCACCTGCCACAATGTGCCCGATCATTTGTTTTATTATACCTCCTCCACGCCGTCTCCAGCTTCAAACGGCCGTAACTTTTGAACCGAGATGCGTCTCGCGGCCTGTAAGGTATCAACGGAAAGCCCTTTGTGAGCCCGTCGACGTCGAGGCCACAGAATCGGGCGAGGGACAAATAAAATTGAAAGAAAAAAAACAGAGGTGGTGCGGACCCGGGAAAGTAACAATAAAAGAGGTGCAACGCGAGGACTTCCCAGGAGGTCACCCATCCCAGTACTACTCTCGCCCAAGCACGCTTAACTGCGGAGTTCTGATGGGATCCGGTGCATTAGTGATGGTCTGATCGCACCTGCCACAATATGCGCGATCATTTGTTTTATGATACCTCCCCCACGCCGTCGCCAGCTTCAAACGGTCGTAACTTTTGAACCGGGATGCGTCTCGCGGCCCGTAAGGTATCAACGGAAAGCCCTTTGCGAGCCCGTCGACGTCGAGGCCACAGAATCGGGTGAGGGACAAATAAAATTGAAAGAACAAAAACAGAGGTGGTGCGGACCCGGGAAAGTAACAAAAAAGAGGTGCAACACGAGGACTTCCCAGGAGGTCACCCATCCCAATACTACTCTCGCCAAAGCACGCTTACCTGCAGAGTTCTGATGGGATCCGGTGCATTAGTGGTGGTATGATCGCACCTGCCACAATGTGCACGATCATTTGTTTTACGATACCTCCCCCACGCCGTCGCCAGCTTCAAACGGCCGTAACTTTTGAACCCGGATGCGTCTCGCGGCCCGTAAGGTATCAACGGAAAGCCTTTTGCGAGCCCGTCGACGTCGAGGCCACAGAATCGGGTGAGGGACAAATAAAATTGAAAGAACAAAAGCAGAGGTGGTGCAGACCTGGGAAAGTAGCAAAAAAGAGGTGCAGCACGAGGACTTCCCAGGAGGTCACGCATCCCAGTACTACTCTCGCCCAAGCACACTTAACTGCGGAGTTCTGATGGGATCCGGTGCATTAGTGCTGGTATGATCGCACCTGCCACAATGTGCGCGATCATTTATTTTATGTTACCTCCCCCACGCCGTCTCAAGCTTCAAACGGCCGTAACTTTTGAACCGGGATGCGTCTCGCGGCCGGTAAGGTATCAACGGAAAGCCCTTTGAGAGCCCGTCGACGTCGAGGCCAAAGAATCGGGTGAGGGACAAATAAAATTGAAAGAACAAAAACAGAGGTGGTGCGGACCCGGGAAAGTAACCAAAAAGAGGTGCAACACGAGGACTTCCCAGGAGGTCACCCATCCCAATACTACTCTCGCCAAAGCACGCTTAACTGCAGAGTTTTGATGGGATCCGGTGCATTAGTGGTGGTATGATCGCACCTGCCACAATGTGCGTGATCATTTGTTTTATGATACCTCCCCCACGGCGTCGCCAACTTCAAACGGCCGTTACTTTTGAACCGGGATGCGTCTCGCGGCCCGTAAGGTATTTACGGAAAGCCCTTTGCGAGCCAGTCGACGTCGAGGCCACAGAATCGGGTGAGGGACAAATAAAATTGAAAGAAAAAAAATAGAGGTGGTGCGGGCCCAGGAAAGTAACAATAAAAGAGGTGCAACGCGAGGACTTCCTAGGAGTTCACCCATCCCAGTACTACTCTCGCCCAAGCACGCTTAACTGCGGAGTTCTGATGGGATTCGGTGCATTAGTGATAGTCTGATCGCACCTGCCACAATATGCGCGATCATTTGTTTTATGATACCTCCCCCACGCCGTCGCCAGCTTCAAACGGTCGTAACTTTTGAACCGGGATGCGTCTCGCGGCCCGTAAGGTATCAACGGAAAGCCCTTTGCGAGCCCGTCGACGTCGAGGCCACAGAATCGGGTGAGGGACAAATAAAATTGAAAGAACAAAAACAGAGGTGGTGCGGACCCGGGAAAGGAACAAAAAAGAGGTGCAACACAAGGACTTCCCAGGAGGTCACCCATCCCAATACTACTCTCGCCAAAGCACGCTTACCTGTAGAGTTCTGATGGGATCCGGTGCATTAGTGGTGGTATGATCATACCTGCCACAATGTGCGCGATCATTTGTTTTATGATACCTCCCCCACGGCGTCGCCAGCTTCAAACGGCCGTAACTTTTCAACCGGGATGCGTCTCGCGGCCCGTAAAGTATCAACGGAAAGCCCTTTGCCACCCGTCGACGTCGAGGCCACAAAATCGGGTGAGGGACAAATAAAATTGAAAGAAAAAAACAGAGGTGGTGCGGACTCGGGAAAGTAGCAAAAAAGAGGTGCAACGCGAGGACTTCCCAGGAGGTCACCCATCCCAGTACTACTCTAGCCCAAGCACGCTTGACTGCGAAGCTCTAATGGGATCCGGTGCATTAGTGCTGGTATGATCGCACCTGCCACAATGTGCGCGATCATTTGTTTTATGATACCTCCCCCACGCCGTCGCTAGCTTCAAACGGCCGTAACTTTTGAACCGGGATGCGTATCGCGGCCCGTAAGGTATCAACAGAATGCCCTTTGCGAGCCAGTCAACGTCGAGGCCACAGAATAGGGTGAGGGACAAATAAAATTGAAAGAACAAAAATAGAGGTGGTGCGGACCCGGGAAAGTAGCAAAAGAGAGGTGCAACACGAGGACTTCCCAGGAGGTCACCCATCCCAGTACTACTCTCGCCCAAGCACGCTTGACTACGGAGATTCTAATGGGATCCAGTGCATTAGTGCTGGTATAATCGCACCTGCCACAATGTGCGCGATCATTTGTTTTAAGATACCCCCCCCACGCCGTCGCAAGCTTCAAACGGCCGTAACTTTTGAACCCGGATGCGTCTCGCGGCCCGTAAGGTATCAACGGAAAGCCTTTTGCGAGCCCGTCGACGTCGAGGCCACAGAATCGGGTGAGGGACAAATAAAATTGAAAGAACAAAAACAGAGGTGGTGCAGACACGGGAAAGTAGCAAAAAAGACACCTGCCACAATGTGCGTGATCATTTGTTTTATGATACCTCCTCCACGCCGTCGCCAGCTTCAAACGGCCGTAACTTTTGAACCGAGATGCGTCTCGCGGCCCGTAAGGTATCAACAGAAAGCCCTTTGCGAGCCCGTCGACGTCGAGGCCACAGAATCGGGTGAGGGACAAATAAAATTGAAAGAACAAAAACAGAGGTGGTGCGGACCCGGGAAAGTAACAAAAAAGAGGTGCAACACGAGGACTTCCCAGGAGGTCACCCATCCCAGTACTACTCTCGCCCAAGCACACTTAACTGCGGAGTTCTGATGGGATCCGGTGCATTAGTGCTGGTATGATCGCACCTGCCACAATGTGCGCGATCATTTGTTTTATGTTACCTCCCCCACGCCGTCGCAAGCTTCAAACGGCCGTAACTTTTGAACCGGGATGCGTCTCGCGGCCGGTAAGGTATCAACGGAAAGCCCTTTGAGAGCCCGTCGACGTCGAGGCCAAAGAATCGGGTGAGGGACAAATAAAATTGAAAGAACAAAAACAGAGGTGGTGCGGACCCGGGAAAGTAACCAAAAAGAGGTGCAACACGAGGACTTCCCAGGAGGTCACCCATCCCAATACTACTCTCGCCAAAGCACGCTTAACTGCAGAGTTTTGATGGGATCCGGTGCATTAGTGGTGGAATGATCGCACCTGCCACAATGTGCGCGATCATTTGTTTTATGATACCTCCCCCACGGCGT
Organism: Clitoria ternatea; assembly: GCA_037962975.1. NCBI lineage: Eukaryota > Viridiplantae > Streptophyta > Magnoliopsida > Fabales > Fabaceae > Clitoria > Clitoria ternatea. The sequence continues at coordinate 100,781,228 of CM075673.1, read as the reverse complement.
CGCCAACTTCAAACGGCCGTTACTTTTGAACCGGGATGCGTCTCGCGGCCCGTAAGGTATTTACGGAAAGCCCTTTGCGAGCCAGTCGACTTCGAGGCCACAGAATCGGGTGAGGGACAAATAAAATTGAAAGAAAAAAAATAGAGGTGGTGCGGGCCCAGGAAAGTAACAATAAAAGAGGTGCAACGCGAGGACTTCCCAGGAGTTCACCCATCCCAGTACAAGTCTCGCCCAAGCACGCTTAACTGCGGAGTTCTGATGGGATCCGGTGCATTAGTGATGGTCTGATCGCACCTGCCACAATATGCGCGATCATTTGTTTTATGATACCTCCCCCACGCCGTCGCCAGCTTCAAACGGTCGTAACTTTTGAACCGGGATGCGTCTCGCGGCCCGTAAGGTATCAACGGAATTCCCTTTGAGAGCCCGTCGACGTCGAGGCCAAAGAATTGGGTGAGGGACAAATAAAATTGAAAGAACAAAAACAGAGGTGGTGCGGACCCGGGAAAGTAACCAAAATGAGGTGCAACACGAGGACTTCGCAGGAGGTCACCCATCCAAATACTAATCTCTCCAAAGCACGCTTAACTGTACAGTTCTGATGGGATCCGGTGCATTAGTGGTGGTATGATCGCACCTGCCACAATGTGCGCGATCATTTGTTTTATGTTACCTCCCCCACGGCGTCGCCAACTTCAAACGGCCATAACTTTTGAACCGGGATGCGTCTCGCGGCCCGTAAGGTATTTACGGAAAGCCCTTTGCGAGCCAGTCGACGTCGAGGCCACAAAATCGGGTGAGGGACAAATAAAATTGAAAGAACAAAAACAGAGGTGGTGCGGACCCGGGAAAGTAGCAAAAAAGAGGTGCAACACAAGGACTTCCCAGGAGGTCACCCATCCCAGTATTGCTCTCGCCCAAGCGCGCTTAATTGCGGAGTTCTGATAGGATCCGGTGCATTAGTGCTGGTATGATCGCACCTGCCACAATGTGCGCGATCATTTGTTTTATGATACATCCTCCACGCCGTAGCCAGCTTCAAACGGCCGTACCTTTTGAACGTGGATGCGTCTCGCGGCCCGTAAGGTATCAACGGAAAGCCCTTTGCGAGACAGTCGACGTCGAGGCCACAGAATCGGGTGAGGGACAAATAAAATTGAAAGAACAAAAACAGAGGTGGTGCGGACCCAGGAAAGTAGCAAAAAAGAGGTGCAGCACGAGGACTTCCCAGGAGGTCACGCATCCCAATACTGCTCTCGCCCAAGCGCGCTTAACTGCGGAGTTCTGATGGGATCCGGTGCATTAGTGCTGGTATGATCGCACCTGCATAATGTGCGCGATCATTTGTTTTATGATACCTCCCCCACGCCGTCGCCAGCTTCAAACGGCCGTAACATTTGAACCGGGATGCGTCTCGCGGCCCATAAGGTATCAGCTGAAAGCCCTTTGCGAGCCCGTCGACGTCAAGGCCACAGAATCGGGTGAGGGACAAATAAAATTGAAAGAACAAAAACAGAGGTGGTGCGGACCTGGGAAAGTAGCAAAAAAGAGGTGAAACACGAGGACTGCCCAGGAGGTCACTCATCCCAGTACTACTCTCGCCAAAGCACGCTTAACTGCAGAGTTCTGATGGGATCCGATGCATTAGTGGTGGTATGATCGCACCTGCCACAATGTGCGTGATCATTTGTTTTATGATACCTCCCCCACGGCGTCGCCAACTTCAAACGGCCGTAACTTATGAACCGAGATGCGTCTCGCGGCCCGTAAGGTATTTACGGAAAGCCCTTTGCGAGCGAGTCGACGTCGAGGCCACAGAATCGGGTGAGGGATAAATAAAATTGAAAGAACAAAAACAGAGGTGGTGCGGACCCGGGAACGTAGCAAAAAAGAGGTGCAACACGAGGACTTCCCAGGAGGTCACCCATCCCAATACCGCTCTCGCCCAAGCGCGCTTATTTGCGGAGTCCTGATGGGATCCGGTGCATTAGTGCTGGTATGATCGCACCTGCCACAATGTGTGCGATTATTTGTTTTATGATACCTCCCCCACGCCGTCGCCAGCTTCAAACGGCCGTAACTTTTGAACCGGGATGTGTCTCGCGGCCCATAAGGTAACAACTGAAAGCCCTTTGCGAGCCCGTCGACGTCGAGGCCACAGAATCGGGTGAGGGACAAATAAAATTGAAAGAACAAAAACAGAGGTGGTGCGGACCCGGGAAAGTAGCAAAAAAGAGGTGCAGCACGAGGACTTCCCAGGAGGTCACGCATCCCAGTACTACTTTCGCCCAAGCACACTTAACTGCGGAGTTCTGATGGGATCCGGTGCATTAGTGCTGGTATGATCGCACCTGCCACAATGTGCGCGATCATTTGTTTTATGTTACCTCCCCCACGCCGTCGCAAGCTTCAAACGACCGTAACTTTTGAACCGGGATGCGTCTCGCGGCCGGTAAGGTATCAACGGAAAGCCCTTTGAGAGCCTGTCGACGTCGAGGTCAAAGAATCGGGTGAGGGACAAATAAAATTGAAAGAACAAAAACAGAGGTGGTGCGGACCCGGGAAAGTAACCAAAAAGAGGTGCAACACGAGGACTTCCCAGGAGGTCACCCATCCCAATACTACTCTCGCCAAAGCACGCTTAACTGCAGAGTTTTGATGGGATCCGGTGCATTAGTGGTGGTATGATCGCACCTGCCACAATGTGCGCGATCATTTGTTTTATGATACCTCCCCCACGGCGTCGCCAACTTCAAACGGCCGTTACTTTTGAACCAGGATGCGTCTCGCGGCCCGTAAGGTATTTACGGAAAGCCCTTTGCGAGCCAGTCGACGTCGAGGCCAAAGAATCGGGTGAGGGACAAATAAAATTGAAAGAACAAAAACAGAGGTGGTGCGGACCGGGGAAAGTAGCAAAAAAGAGGTGCAACACGAGGACTTCCCAGGAGGTCACCCATCCCAATACTGCTCTCTCCCAAGCACGCTTCACTGTGGAGTTCTGATGGGATCCGGTGCATTAGTGCTGGTATGATCGCACCTGCCACAATGTGCACGATCATTTGTTTTATGATACCTCCCCCACGCCGTCGCCAGCTTCAAACGGCCGTAACTTTTAAACCGGGATGTGTCTCGCGGCCCATAAGGTATCAACTGAAAACCCTTTGCGAGCCCGTCGACGTCGAGGCCACAGAATCAGGTGAGGGACAAATAAAATTGAAAGAACAAAAACAGAGGTGGTGCGGACCCGGGAAATTAGCAAAAAGGAGGTGAAACACGAGGATTTCCCAGGAGGTCACCCATCCCAGTACTACTCTCGCCCAAGCACGCTTAACTGCGCAATTCTGATGGGATCCGACACATTAGTGCTGGTATGATCGCACCTGCCACAATGTGCCCGATCTTTTGTTTTATTATACCTCCCCCACGCCGTCGCCAGCTACAAACGGCCGTAACTTTTGAACCGGCCCGTAAGGTATTTACGGAAAGCCCTTTGCGAGCCAGTCGACGTCGAGGCCACAGAATCGGGTGAGGGACAAATAAAATTGAAAGAACAAAAACAGAGGTGGTGCGGACCGGGGAAAGTAGCAAAAAAGAGGTGCAACACGAGGACTTCCCAGGAGGTCACCCATCCCAATACTGCTCTCTCCCAAGCACGCTTCACTGCGGAGTTCTGATGGGATCCGGTGCATTAGTGCTGGTATGATCACACCTGCCACAATGTGCGCGATCATTTGTTTTATGATACCTCCCCCACGCCGTCGCCAGCTTCAAACGGCCGTAACTTTTAAACCGGGATGTGTCTCGCGGCCCATAAGGTATCAACTGAAAGCCCTTTGCGAGCCCGTCAACGTCGAGGCCACAGAATCAGGTGAGGGACAAATAAAATTGAAAGAACAAAAACAGAGGTGGTGCGGACCCGGGAAATTAGCAAAAAGGAGGTGAAACACGAGGATTTCCCAGGAGGTCACCCATCCCAGTACTACTCTCGCCCAAGCATGCTTAACTGCGCAATTCTGATGGGATCCGACACGTTAGTGCTGGTATGATCGCACCTGCCACAATGTGCCCGATCATTTGTTTTATTATACCTCCCCCACGCCGTCGCCAGCTACAAACGGCCGTAACTTTTGAACCGGGATGCGTCTCGCGGCCCGTAAAGTATCAACGGAAAGCCCTTTGCGAGCCCGTCGACGTCGAGGCCACAGAATCTGGTGAGGGACAAATAGAATTGAAAGAACAAAAACAGAGGTGGTGCGGACTCGGGAAAGTAGCAAAAAACAGGTGCAACACGAGAACTTCCCAGGAAGTCACCCCATCCCAGTACTACTCTCGCCCAAGCACGCTTAACTGCGGTGTTCTGATGGGATCCGGTGCATTAGTGCTGGTATGATCGCACTTGCCACAATGGGCGCGATCATTGGTTATATGATACCTCCCCCACGGCGTCGCCAGCTTCAAACGGCCGTAACGTTTGAACCGGGATGCGTATCGCGGCCCGTAAGGTATCAACGGAAAGCCCTTTGTGAGCCCGTCGACGTCGAGGCCACAGAATCGGGTGAGGGACAAATAAAATTGAAAGAACAAAAACAGAGGTGGTGCGGACCCGGGAAAGTAGCAAAAAAGAGGTGCAACACGAGGACATCCCAAGAGGTCACCCATCCCAGTACTACTCTCGCCCAAGCACGCTTAACTGCGGAGTTCTGATGGGATCCGGTGCATTAGTGCTGGTATGATCGCACCTTCCACAATGTACGCGATCGTTTGTTTTATGATACCTCCCCCACGGCGACGCCAACTTCAAACGGCCGTAACTTTTGAACCGGGATGCGTCTCGCGGCCCGTAACGTATCAACGGAAAGCCCTTTGCGAGCCCGTCCACGTCGAGGCCACAGAATCGGGTGAGGGACAAATAAAATTGAAAGAACAAAAACGGAGGTGGTGCGGACCCGGGAAAGTACCAAAAAAGAGGTGCAACACGAGGACTTCCCAAGAGGTCACCCATCCCAGTACTACTCTCGCCCAAGCACACTTAATTGCAGAGTTCTGATGGGATCCGGTTCATTAGTGCTGGTATGATCGCACCTGCCACAATGTGCGCGATCATTTGTTTTATGTTACCTCCCCCACGCCGTCGCAAGCTTCAAACGGCCGTAACTTTTGAACCGGGATGCGTCTCGCGGCCGGTAAGGTTTCAACGGAAAGCCCTTTGAGAGCCCGTCGACATCGAGGCCAAAGAATCGGGTGAGGGACAAATAAAATTGAAAGAACAAAAACAGAGGTGGTGCGGACCCGGGAAAGTAGCAAATAAGATGTGCAACACGAGGACTTCCCAGGAGGTCACCCATCCCAGGACTACTCTCGCCCAGGCTCGCTTAACTCCGGAGTTCTGATGGGATCCGGTGCATTAGTGGTGGTATGATCGCACCTGCCACAATGTGCGCGATCATTTGTTTTATGATACCTCCCCCACGGCCTCGCCAGCTTCAAACGGCTGTAACTTTTGAACCGGGATGCGTCTCGCGGCCCGTAAGGTATCAACGGAAAGCCCTTTGCGAGCCCGTCGACGTCGAGGCCACAGAATCGGGTGAGGGACAAATAAAATTGAAAGAACAAAAACAGAGGTGGTGGGGACCCGTGAATGTAGCAAAAAAGAGGTGCAACACGAGGACTTCCCAGGAGGTCACCCATCCCAGTATTACTCTTGCCCCATCACGCTTAACTGTAGAGTTCTGATGGGATCCGGTGCATTAGTGATGGTATGATCACACCTGCCACAATGTGCGCGATCATTTGTTTTATGATATCTCCCCCACGCCGTCGCCAGCTTCAAACGGTCGTAACTTTTGAACCGGGATGCGTCTCGCGGCCCGTGAGGTATCAACGGAAAGCCCTTTGCAAGCCCGTCGACGTCGAGGCCACAGAATCGGGTGAGGGAGAAATAAAATTGAAAGAACAAAAACAGAGGTGGTGCAGACCTAGGAAAGTAGCAAAAAAGAGGTGCAACACAAGGACCTCCCAGGAGGTCACCCATCCCAGTACTACTCTCGCCCAAGCACCCTTAGCTGCGGAGTTATGATGGGATCCAGTGCATTAGTGGTGGTATGATCGCCCCTGCCACAATGTGCGCGATCATTTGTTTTATTATACCTCCTCCACGCCTTCGCCAGCTTCAAACGGCCGTAACTTTTGAACCGGGATGCGTCTCGCGGCCCGTAAGGTATCAACGGAAAGCCCTTTGTGAGCCCGTCGACGTCGAGGCCACAGAATCGGGTGAGGGACAAATAAAATTGAAAGAACAAAAACAGAGGTGGTGCGGACCCGGGAAAGTAACAAAAAAGAGGTGCAACACGAGGACTTCCTAGGAGGTCACCCATCCCAATACTACTCTCGCCCAAGCATGCTTAACTGCAGAGTTTTGATGGGATCCGGTGCATTAGTGGTGGTATGACCGCACCTGCCACAATGTGCGCGATCATATGTTTGATGATACCTCCCCCACGCCGTCGCCAGCTTCAAATGGCCGTAACTTTTGAACCGGGATGCGTCTCGCGGCCCGTAACGTATCAACGGAAAGCCCTTTGCGAGCCCGTCCACGTCGAGGCCACAGAATCGGGTGAGGGACAAATAAAATTGAAAGAACAAAAACAGAGGTGGTGCGGACCTGGGAAAGTAGCAAAAAAGAGGTGCAACACGAGAACTTCCCAAGAGGTCACCCATCCGAGTACTACTCTCGCCCAAGCACACTTAACTGTGGAGTTCTGATGGGATCCGGTGCATTAGTGCTGGTATGATCGCACCTGCCACAATGTGCGCGATCATTTGTTTTATGATACCTCCCCCACGGCCTCGCCAGCTTCAAACGGCCGTAACTTTTGAACCGGGATGCGTCTCGCGGCCCGTAAGGTATCAACGGAAAGCCATTTGCGACCCCGTCGACGTCGAGGCCACAGAATCGGGTGAGGGACAAATAAAATTGAAAGAATAAAAACAGAGGTGGTAAGGACCCGTGAAAGTAGCAAAAAAGAGGTGCAACACGAGGACTTCCCAGGAGGTCACCCATCCCAGTATTACTCTTGCCCAATCACGCTTCACTGCAGAGTTCTGATGGGATCCGGTGCATTAGTGATGGTATGATCACACCTTCCACAATGTGCGCGATCATTTGTTTTATGATATCTCCCCCACGCCGTCGCCAGCTTCAAACGGTCGTAACTTTTGAACCGGGATGCGTCTCACGGCCCGTGAGGTATCAACGGAAAGCCCTTTGCAAGCCCGTCGACGTCGAGGCCATAGAATCGGGTGAGGGAGAAATAAAATTGAAAGAACAAAAACAGAGGTGGTGCGGACCCAGGAAAGTAGCAAAAAAGAGGTGCAACACGAGGACCTCCCAGGAGGTCACCCATCCCAGAACTACTCTCGCCCAAGCACGCTTAGCTGCGGAGTTCTGATGGGATCCAGTGCATTAGTGGTGGTATGATCGCCCCTGCCACAATGTGCGCGATCATTTGTTTTATTATACCTCCTCCACGCCGTCGCCAGCTTCAAACGGCCGTAACTTTTGCACCGGGATGCGTCTCGCGGCCCGTAAGGTATCAACAGAAAGCCCTTTGCGAGCCCGTCGACGTCGAGGCCACAGAATCGGGTGAGGGACAAATAAAATTGAAAGAACAAAAACAGAGGTGGTGCAGACCCGGGAAAGTAACAAAAAAGAGGTGCAACACGAGGACTTCTGAGGAGGTCACCCATCCCAATACTACTCTCGCCCATGCATGCTTAACTGCAGAGTTTTGATGGGATCCGGTGCATTAGTGGTGGTATGACCGCACTTGCCACAATGTGCGCGATCATATGTTTGATGATACCTCCCCCACGCCGTCGCCAGCTTCAAATGGCCGTAACTTTTGAACCGGGATGCGTCTCGCGGCCCGTTAGGTATCAACGGAAAGCCCTTTGCGAGCCTGTCGACATTGAGGCCACAGAATCGGGTGAGGGACAAATAAAATTGAAAGAACAAAAACAGAGGTGGTGCGGACCCGGGAAAGTAGCAAAAAAGAGGTGAAACACGAGGACTTCCCAGGAGGTCACCCATCCCAGTACTACTCTCGCCCAAGCACGCTTAACAGCGCAGTTCTGATGGGATCCGACGCATTAGCGCTGGTATGATCGCACCTGCCACAATGTGCCCGATCATTTGTTTTATTATACCTCCTCCACGCCGTCTCCAGCTTCTAACGGCCGTAACTTTTGAACCGGGATGCGTCTCGCAGCCCGTAAGGTATCAACGGAAAGCCCTTTACGAGCCCGTCGACGTCGAGGCCACAGAATCGGGTGAGGGACAAATAAAATTGAAAGAACAAAAACAGAGGTGGTGCGGACCTGGGAAAGTAACAAAAAAGAGGTGCAACACGAGGACTTCCCAGGAGGTCACCCATCCCAATACTACTCTCGCCAAAGCACGCTTACCTGCAGAGTTCTGATGGGATCCGGTGCATTAGTGGTGGTATGACCGCACCTGCCACAATGTGCGCGATCATATGTTTGATGATACCTCCCCCACGTCGTTTCCAGCTTCAAACGGCCGTAACTTTTGAACCGGGATGCGTCTCGCGGCCCGTAAGGTATCAACGGAAAGCCATTTGTGACCCCGTCGACGTCGAGGCCACAGAATCGGGTGAGGGACAAATAAAATTGAAAGAACAAAAACAGAGGTGGTAAGGACCCGTGAAAGTAGCAAAAAAGAGGTGCAACACGAGGACTTCCCAGGAGGTCACCCATTCCAGTATTACTCTTGCCCAATCACGCTTCACTGCAGAGTTCTGATGGGATCCGGTGCATTAGTGATGGTATGATCACACCTTCCACAATGTGCGCGATCATTTGTTTTATGATATCTCCCCCACGCCGTCGCCAGCTTCAAACGGTCGTAACTTTTGAACCGGGATGCGTCTCACGGCCCGTGAGGTATCAACGGAAAGCCCTTTGCAAGCCTGTCGACGTCGAGGCCACAGAATCGGGTGAGGGAGAAATAAAATTGAAAGAACAAAAACAGAGGTGGTGCGGACCCAGGAAAGTAGCAAAAAAGAGGTACAACACGAGGACCTCCCAGGAGGTCACCCATCCCAGAACTACTCTCGCCCAAGCACGCTTAGCTGCGGAGTTCTGATGGGATCCAGTGCATTAGTGGTGGTATGATCGCCCCTGCCACAATGTGCGCGATCATTTGTTTTATTATACCTCCTCCACGCCGTCGCCAGCTTCAAACGGCCGTAACTTTTGCACCGGGATGCGTCTCGCGGCCCGTAAGGTATCAACGGAAAGCCCTTTGCGAGCCCGTCGACGTCGAGGCCACAGAATCGGGTGAGGGACAAATAAAATTGAAAGAACAAAAACAGAGGTGGTGCGGACCCGGGAAAGTAACAAAAAAGAGGTGCAACACGAGGACTTCCGAGGAGGTCACCCATCCCAATACTACTCTCGCCCAAGCATGCTTAACTGCAGAGTTTTGATGGGATCTGGTGCATTAGTGGTGGTATGACCGCACTTGCCACAATGTGCGCGATCATATGTTTGATGATACCTCCCCCACGCCGTCGCCAGCTTCAAACGGCCGTAACTTTTGAACCAGGATGCGTCTCGCGGCCCGTAAGGTATCAACGGAAAGCCCTTTGCGAGCCTGTCGACGTTGAGGCCACAGAATCAGGTGAGGGACAAATAAAATGGAAAGAACAAAAACAGAGGTGGTGCGGACCCGGGAAAGTAGCAAAAAAGAGGTGAAACACGAGGACTTCCCAGGAGGTCACCCATCCCAGTACTACTCTCGCCCAAGCACGCTTAACAGCGTAGTTCTGATGGGATCTGACGCATTAGCGCTGGTATGATCGCACCTGCCACAATGTGCCCGATCATTTGTTTTATTATACCTCCTCCACGCCGTCTCCAGCTTCTAACGGCCGTAACTTTTGAACCGGGATGCGTCTCGCAGCCCGTAAGGTATCAACGGAAAGCCCTTTGCGAGCCCGTCGACGTCGAGGCCACAGAATCAGGTGAGGGACAAATAAAATTGAAAGAAAAAAAACAGAGGTGGTGCGGACCCGGGAAAGTAGCAATAAAAGAGGTGCAACGCGAGGACTTCCCAGGAGGTCACCCATTCCAGTACTACTCTCGCCCAAGCACGCTTAACTGCGGAGTTCTGATGGGATCCGGTGCATTAGTGATGGTCTGATCGCACCTGCCACAATATGCGCGATCATTTGTTTTATGATACCTCCCCCACGCCGTCGCCAGCTTCAAACGGTCGTAACTTTTGAACCGGGATGCGTCTCGCGGCCCGTAAGGTATCAACGGAAAGCCCTTTGCGAGCCCGTCGACGTCGAGGCCACAGAATCGGGTGAGGGACAAATAAAATTGAAGGAACAAAAACAGAGGTGGTGCGGACCTGGGAAAGTAACCAAAAAGAGGTGCAACACGAGGACTTCCCAGGAGGTCACCCATCCCAATACTACTCTCGCCAAAGCACGCTTACCTGCAGAGTTCTGATGGGATCCGGTGCATTAGTGGTGGTATAATCACACCTGCCACAATGTGCGCGATCATTTGTTTTATAATACCTCCCCCACGGCGTCGCCAGCTTCAAACGGCCGTAACTTTTCAACCGGGATGCGTCTCGCGGCTCGTAAGGTATCAACGGAAAGCCCTTTGCCACCCGTCGACGTCGAGGCCACAAAATCAGGTGAGGGACAAATAAAATTGAAGAAAAAAACAGAGGTGGTGCGGACTCGGGGAAGTAGCAAAAAAGAGGTGCAACGCGAGGACTTCCTAGGAGGTCACCCATCCCAGTACTACTCTCGCCCAAGCACGCTTGACTGCGAAGTTCTAACGGGATCCGGTGCATTAGTGCTGGTATGATCGCACCTGCCACAATGTGCGCGATCATTTGTTTTATGATACCTCCCCCACGCCGTCGCCATCTTCAAACGGCCGTAACTTTTGAACCGGGATGCGTATCGCGGCCCGTAAGGTATCAACGGAATACCCTTTGCGAGCCCGTCAACGTCGACGCCACAGAATCGGGTGAGGGATAAATAAAATTGAAAGAACAAAAATAGAGGTGGTGCGGACCCGGGAAAGTAGCAAAAAAGAGGTGCAACACGAGGACTTCCCAGGAGGTCACCCATCCCAGTACTACTCTCGCCCAAGCACGCTTAACTACGGAGATTCTGATGGGATCCAGTGCATTAGTGCTGGTATAATCGCACCTGCCACAATGTGCGCGATCATTTGTTTTAAGATACCTCCCCCACGCCGTCGCCAGCTTCAAACGGCCGTAACTTTTGAACCGGGATGCGTCTCGCGGCCCGTAAGGTATCAACGGAAAGCCCTTTGCGAGCCCGTCGACGTCGAGGCCACAGAATCGGGTGAGGGACAAATAAAATTGAAAGAACAAAAACAGAGGTGGTGCGGACCCGGGAAAGTAACAAAAAAGAGGTGCAACACGAGGACTTCCGAGGAGGTCACCCATCCCAATACTACTCTCGCCCAAGCATGCTTAACTGCAGAGTTTTGATGGTATCCGGTGCATTAGTGGTGGTATGACCGCACCTGCCACAATGTGCGCGATCATATGTTTGATGATACCTCCCCCACGCCGTCGCCAGCTTCAAACGGCCGTGACTTTTGAACCGGGATGCGTCTCGCGGCCCGTAAGGTATCAACGGAAAGCCCTTTGCGAGCCTGTCGACGTTGAGGCCACAGAATCGGGTGAGGGACAAAAAAAATTGAAAGAACAAAAACAGAGGTGGTACGGACCCGGGAAAGTAGCAAAAAAGAGGTGAAACACGAGGACTTCCCAGGAGGTCACCCATCCCAGTACTACTCTCGCCCAAGCACGCTTAACAGCGCAGTTCTGATGGGATCCGACGCATTAGCGCTGGTATGATCGCACCTGCCACAATGTGCCCGATCATTTGTTTTATTATACCTCCTCCACGCCGTCTCCAGCTTCTAACGGCCGTAACTTTTGAACCGGGATGCGTCTCGCAGCCCCTAAGGTATCAACGGAAAGCCCTTTGCGAGCCCGTCGACGTCGAGGCCACAGAATCGGGTGAGGGACAAATAAAATTGAAAGAAAAAAAACAGAGGTGGTGCGGACCCGGGAAAGTAGCAATAAAAGAGGTGCAACGCGAGGACTTCCCAGGAGGTCACCCATTCCAGTACTACTCTCGCCCAAGCACGCTTAACTGCGGAGTTCTGATGGGATCCGGTGCATTAGTGATGGTCTGATCGCACCTGCCACAATATGCGCGATCATTTGTTTTATGATACCTCCCCCACGCCGTCGCCAGCTTCAAACGGTCGTAACTTTTGAACCGGGATGCGTCTCGCGGCCCGTAAGGTATCAACGGAAAGCCCTTTGCGAGCCCGTCGACGTCGAGGCCACAGAATCGGGTGAGGGACAAATAAAATTGAAAGAACAAAAACAGAGGTGGTGCGGACCTGGGAAAGTAACAAAAAAGAGGTGCAACACGAGGACTTCCCAGGAGGTCACCCATCCCAATACTACTCTCGCCAAAGCACGCTTACCTGCAGAGTTCTGATGGGATCCGGTGCATTAGTGGTGGTATGATCACACCTGCCACAATGTGCGCGATCATTTGTTTTATAATACCTCCCCCACGGCGTCGCCAGCTTCAAACGGCCGTAACTTTTCAACCAGGATGCGTCTCGCGGCTCGTAAGGTATCAACGGAAAGCCCTTTGCCACCCGTCGACGTCGAGGCCACAAAATCAGGTGAGGGACAAATAAAATTGAAAGAAAAAAACAGAGGTGGTGCGGACTCGGGAAAGTAGCAAAAAAGAGGTGCAACGCGAGGACTTCCTAGGAGGTCACCCATCCCAGTACTACTCTCACCCAAGCACGCTTGACTGCGAAGTTCTAATGGGATCCGGTGCATTAGTGCTGGTATGATCACACCTGCCACAATGTGCGCGATCATTTGTTTTATGATACCTCCCCCACGCCGTCGGCATCTTCAAACGGCCGTAACTTTTGAACCGGGATGCGTATCGCGGCCCGTAAGGTATCAACGGAATACCCTTTGCGAGCCCGTCAACGTCGACGCCACAGAATCGGGTGAGGGATAAATAAAATTGAAAGAACAAAAATAGTGGTGGTGCGGACCCGGGAAAGTAGCAAAAAAGAGGTGCAACACGAGGACTTCCCAGGAGGTCACCCATCCCAGTACTACTCTCGCCCAAGCACGCTTAACTACGGAGATTCTGATGGGATCCAGTGCATTAGTGCTGGTATAATCGCACCTGCCACAATGTGCGCGATCATTTGTTTTAAGATACCTCCCCCACGCCGTCGCCAGCTTCAAACGGCCGTAACTTTTGAACCGGGATGCGTCTCGCGGCCCGTAAGGTATCAACGGAAAGCCCTTTGCGAGCCCGTCGACGTCGAGGCCACAGAATCGGGTGAGGGACAAATAAAATTGAAAGAACAAAAACAGAGGTGGTGCGGACCCGGGAAAGTAACAAAAAAGAGGTGCAACACGAGGACTTCCGAGGAGGTCACCCATCCCAATACTACTCTCGCCCAAGCATGCTTAACTACAGAGTTTTGATGGTATCCGGTGCATTAGTGGTGGTATGACCGCACCTGCCACAATGTGCGCGATCATATGTTTGATGATACCTCCCCCACGCCGTCGCCAGCTTCAAACGGCCGTAACTTTTGAACCGGGATGCGTCTCGCGGCCCGTAAGGTATCAACGGAAAGCCCTTTGCGAGCCTGTCGACGTTGAGGCCACAGAATCGGGTGAGGGCCAAATAAAATTGAAAGAACAAAAACAGAGGTGGTGCGGACCCGGGAAAGTAGCAAAAAAGAGGTGAAACACGAGGACTTCCCAGGAGGTCACCCATCCCAGTACTACTCTCGCCCAAGCATGCTTAACTGCGCAGTTCTGATGGGATCCGGTGCATTAGCGCTGGTATGATCGCACCTGCCACAATGTGCCCGATCATTTGTTTTATTATACCTCCTCCACGCCGTCTCCAGCTTCAAACGGCCGTAACTTTTGAACCAGGATGCGTCTCGCAGCCCGTAAGGTATCAACGGAAAGCCCTTTGCGAGCCCGTCGACGTCGAGGCCACAGAATCGGGTGAGGGACAAATAAAATTGAAAGAAAAAAAACAGAGGTGGTGCGGACCCGGGAAAGTAGCAATAAAAGAGGTGCAACACGAGGACTTCTGAGGAGGTCACCCATCCCAATACTACTCTCGCCCATGCATGCTTAACTGCAGAGTTTTGATGGGATCCGGTGCATTAGTGGTGGTATGACCGCACTTGCCACAATGTGCGCGATCATATGTTTGATGATACCTCCCCCACGCCGTCGCCAGCTTCAAATGGCCGTAACTTTTGAACCGGGATGCGTCTCGCGGCCCGTTAGGTATCAACGGAAAGCCCTTTGCGAGCCTGTCGACATTGAGGCCACAGAATCGGGTGAGGGACAAATAAAATTGAAAGAACAAAAACAGAGGTGGTGCGGACCCGGGAAAGTAGCAAAAAAGAGGTGAAACACGAGGACTTCCCAGGAGGTCACCCATCCCAGTACTACTCTCGCCCAAGCACGCTTAACAGCGCAGTTCTGATGGGATCCGACGCATTAGCGCTGGTATGATCGCACCTGCCACAATGTGCCCGATCATTTGTTTTATTATACCTCCTCCACGCCGTCTCCAGCTTCTAACGGCCGTAACTTTTGAACCGGGATGCGTCTCGCAGCCCGTAAGGTATCAACGGAAAGCCCTTTACGAGCCCGTCGACGTCGAGGCCACAGAATCGGGTGAGGGACAAATAAAATTGAAAGAACAAAAACAGAGGTGGTGCGGACCTGGGAAAGTAACAAAAAAGAGGTGCAACACGAGGACTTCCCAGGAGGTCACCCATCCCAATACTACTCTCGCCAAAGCACGCTTACCTGCAGAGTTCTGATGGGATCCGGTGCATTAGTGGTGGTATGACCGCACCTGCCACAATGTGCGCGATCATATGTTTGATGATACCTCCCCCACGTCGTTTCCAGCTTCAAACGGCCGTAACTTTTGAACCGGGATGCGTCTCGCGGCCCGTAAGGTATCAACGGAAAGCCATTTGTGACCCCGTCGACGTCGAGGCCACAGAATCGGGTGAGGGACAAATAAAATTGAAAGAACAAAAACAGAGGTGGTAAGGACCCGTGAAAGTAGCAAAAAAGAGGTGCAACACGAGGACTTCCCAGGAGGTCACCCATTCCAGTATTACTCTTGCCCAATCACGCTTCACTGCAGAGTTCTGATGGGATCCGGTGCATTAGTGATGGTATGATCACACCTTCCACAATGTGCGCGATCATTTGTTTTATGATATCTCCCCCACGCCGTCGCCAGCTTCAAACGGTCGTAACTTTTGAACCGGGATGCGTCTCACGGCCCGTGAGGTATCAACGGAAAGCCCTTTGCAAGCCTGTCGACGTCGAGGCCACAGAATCGGGTGAGGGAGAAATAAAATTGAAAGAACAAAAACAGAGGTGGTGCGGACCCAGGAAAGTAGCAAAAAAGAGGTACAACACGAGGACCTCCCAGGAGGTCACCCATCCCAGAACTACTCTCGCCCAAGCACGCTTAGCTGCGGAGTTCTGATGGGATCCAGTGCATTAGTGGTGGTATGATCGCCCCTGCCACAATGTGCGCGATCATTTGTTTTATTATACCTCCTCCACGCCGTCGCCAGCTTCAAACGGCCGTAACTTTTGCACCGGGATGCGTCTCGCGGCCCGTCAGGTATCAACAGAAAGCCCTTTGCGAGCCCGTCGACGTCGAGGCCACAGAATCGGGTGAGGGACAAATAAAATTGAAAGAACAAAAACAGAGGTGGTGCAGACCCGGGAAAGTAACAAAAAAGAGGTGCAACACGAGGACTTCCGAGGAGG
This sequence comes from Clitoria ternatea, assembly GCA_037962975.1. Taxonomy (NCBI): domain Eukaryota; kingdom Viridiplantae; phylum Streptophyta; class Magnoliopsida; order Fabales; family Fabaceae; genus Clitoria; species Clitoria ternatea. The sequence continues at coordinate 100,765,258 of CM075673.1, read as the reverse complement.
TCACCCATCCCAATACTACTCTCGCCCATGCATGCTTAACTGCAGAGTTTTGATGGGATCCGGTGCATTAGTGGTGGTATGACCGCACTTGCCACAATGTGCGCGATCATATGTTTGATGATACCTCCCCCACGCCGTCGCCAGCTTCAAATGGCCGTAACTTTTGAACCGGGATGCGTCTCGCGGCCCGTAAGGTATCAACGGAAAGCCCTTTGCGAGCCTGTCGACATTGAGGCCACAGAATCGGGTGAGGGACAAATAAAATGGAAAGAACAAAAACAGAGGTGGTGCGGACCCGGGAAAGTAGCAAAAAAGAGGTGAAACACGAGGACTTCCCAGGAGGTCACCCATCCTAGTACTACTCTCGCCCAAGCACGCTTAACAGCGTAGTTCTGATGGGATCTGACGCATTAGCGCTGGTATGATCGCACCTGCCACAATGTGCCCGATCATTTGTTTTATTATACCTCCTCCACGCCGTCTCCAGCTTCTAACGGCCGTAACTTTTGAACCGGGATGCGTCTCGCAGCCCGTAAGGTATCAACGGAAAGCCCTTTGCGAGCCCGTCGACGTCGAGGCCACAGAATCAGGTGAGGGACAAATAAAATTGAAAGAAAAAAAACAGAGGTGGTGCGGACCCGGGAAAGTAGCAATAAAAGAGGTGCAACGCGAGGACTTCCCAGGAGGTCACCCATTCCAGTACTACTCTCGCCCAAGCACGCTTAACTGCGGAGTTCTGATGGGATCCGGTGCATTAGTGATGGTCTGATCGCACCTGCCACAATATGCGCGATCATTTGTTTTATGATACCTCCCCCACGCCGTCGCCAGCTTCAAACGGTCGTAACTTTTGAACCGGGATGCGTCTCGCGGCCCGTAAGGTATCAACGGAAAGCCCTTTGCGAGCCCGTCGACGTCGAGGCCACAGAATCGGGTGAGGGACAAATAAAATTGAAGGAACAAAAACAGAGGTGGTGCGGACCTGGGAAAGTAACAAAAAAGAGGTGCAACACGAGGACTTCCCAGGAGGTCACCCATCCCAATACTACTCTCGCCAAAGCACGCTTACCTGCAGAGTTCTGATGGGATCCGGTGCATTAGTGGTGGTATAATCACACCTGCCACAATGTGCGCGATCATTTGTTTTATAATACCTCCCCCACGGCGTCGCCAGCTTCAAACGGCCGTAACTTTTCAACCGGGATGCGTCTCGCGGCTCGTAAGGTATCAACGGAAAGCCCTTTGCCACCCGTCGACGTCGAGGCCACAAAATCAGGTGAGGGACAAATAAAATTGAAGAAAAAAACAGAGGTGGTGCGGACTCGGGGAAGTAGCAAAAAAGAGGTGCAACGCGAGGACTTCCTAGGAGGTCACCCATCCCAGTACTACTCTCGCCCAAGCACGCTTGACTGCGAAGTTCTAACGGGATCCGGTGCATTAGTGCTGGTATGATCGCACCTGCCACAATGTGCGCGATCATTTGTTTTATGATACCTCCCCCACGCCGTCGCCATCTTCAAACGGCCGTAACTTTTGAACCGGGATGCGTATCGCGGCCCGTAAGGTATCAACGGAATACCCTTTGCGAGCCCGTCAACGTCGACGCCACAGAATCGGGTGAGGGATAAATAAAATTGAAAGAACAAAAATAGAGGTGGTGCGGACCCGGGAAAGTAGCAAAAAAGAGGTGCAACACGAGGACTTCCCAGGAGGTCACCCATCCCAGTACTACTCTCGCCCAAGCACGCTTAACTACGGAGATTCTGATGGGATCCAGTGCATTAGTGCTGGTATAATCGCACCTGCCACAATGTGCGCGATCATTTGTTTTAAGATACCTCCCCCACGCCGTCGCCAGCTTCAAACGGCCGTAACTTTTGAACCGGGATGCGTCTCGCGGCCCGTAAGGTATCAACGGAAAGCCCTTTGCGAGCCCGTCGACGTCGAGGCCACAGAATCGGGTGAGGGACAAATAAAATTGAAAGAACAAAAACAGAGGTGGTGCGGACCCGGGAAAGTAACAAAAAAGAGGTGCAACACGAGGACTTCCGAGGAGGTCACCCATCCCAATACTACTCTCGCCCAAGCATGCTTAACTGCAGAGTTTTGATGGTATCCGGTGCATTAGTGGTGGTATGACCGCACCTGCCACAATGTGCGCGATCATATGTTTGATGATACCTCCCCCACGCCGTCGCCAGCTTCAAACGGCCGTGACTTTTGAACCGGGATGCGTCTCGCGGCCCGTAAGGTATCAACGGAAAGCCCTTTGCGAGCCTGTCGACGTTGAGGCCACAGAATCGGGTGAGGGACAAAAAAAATTGAAAGAACAAAAACAGAGGTGGTACGGACCCGGGAAAGTAGCAAAAAAGAGGTGAAACACGAGGACTTCCCAGGAGGTCACCCATCCCAGTACTACTCTCGCCCAAGCACGCTTAACAGCGCAGTTCTGATGGGATCCGACGCATTAGCGCTGGTATGATCGCACCTGCCACAATGTGCCCGATCATTTGTTTTATTATACCTCCTCCACGCCGTCTCCAGCTTCTAACGGCCGTAACTTTTGAACCGGGATGCGTCTCGCAGCCCCAAAGGTATCAACGGAAAGCCCTTTGCGAGCCCGTCGACGTCGAGGCCACAGAATCGGGTGAGGGACAAATAAAATTGAAAGAAAAAAAACAGAGGTGGTGCGGACCCGGGAAAGTAGCAATAAAAGAGGTGCAACGCGAGGACTTCCCAGGAGGTCACCCATTCCAGTACTACTCTCGCCCAAGCACGCTTAACTGCGGAGTTCTGATGGGATCCGGTGCATTAGTGATGGTCTGATCGCACCTGCCACAATATGCGCGATCATTTGTTTTATGATACCTCCCCCACGCCGTCGCCAGCTTCAAACGGTCGTAACTTTTGAACCGGGATGCGTCTCGCGGCCCGTAAGGTATCAACGGAAAGCCCTTTGCGAGCCCGTCGACGTCGAGGCCACAGAATCGGGTGAGGGACAAATAAAATTGAAAGAACAAAAACAGAGGTGGTGCGGACCTGGGAAAGTAACAAAAAAGAGGTGCAACACGAGGACTTCCCAGGAGGTCACCCATCCCAATACTACTCTCGCCAAAGCACGCTTACCTGCAGAGTTCTGATGGGATCCGGTGCATTAGTGGTGGTATGATCACACCTGCCACAATGTGCGCGATCATTTGTTTTATAATACCTCCCCCACGGCGTCGCCAGCTTCAAACGGCCGTAACTTTTCAACCAGGATGCGTCTCGCGGCTCGTAAGGTATCAACGGAAAGCCCTTTGCCACCCGTCGACGTCGAGGCCACAAAATCAGGTGAGGGACAAATAAAATTGAAAGAAAAAAACAGAGGTGGTGCGGACTCGGGAAAGTAGCAAAAAAGAGGTGCAACGCGAGGACTTCCTAGGAGGTCACCCATCCCAGTACTACTCTCGCCCAAGCACGCTTGACTGCGAAGTTCTAATGGGATCCGGTGCATTAGTGCTGGTATGATCACACCTGCCACAATGTGCGCGATCATTTGTTTTATGATACCTCCCCCACGCCGTCGGCATCTTCAAACGGCCGTAACTTTTGAACCGGGATGCGTATCGCGGCCCGTAAGGTATCAACGGAATACCCTTTGCGAGCCCGTCAACGTCGACGCCACAGAATCGGGTGAGGGATAAATAAAATTGAAAGAACAAAAATAGTGGTGGTGCGGACCCGGGAAAGTAGCAAAAAAGAGGTGCAACACGAGGACTTCCCAGGAGGTCACCCATCCCAGTACTACTCTCGCCCAAGCACGCTTAACTACGGAGATTCTGATGGGATCCAGTGCATTAGTGCTGGTATAATCGCACCTGCCACAATGTGCGCGATCATTTGTTTTAAGATACCTCCCCCACGCCGTCGCCAGCTTCAAACGGCCGTAACTTTTGAACCGGGATGCGTCTCGCGGCCCGTAAGGTATCAACGGAAAGCCCTTTGCGAGCCCGTCGACGTCGAGGCCACAGAATCGGGTGAGGGACAAATAAAATTGAAAGAACAAAAACAGAGGTGGTGCGGACCCGGGAAAGTAACAAAAAAGAGGTGCAACACGAGGACTTCCGAGGAGGTCACCCATCCCAATACTACTCTCGCCCAAGCATGCTTAACTGCAGAGTTTTGATGGGATCCGGTGCATTAGTGGTGGTATGACCGCACCTGCCACAATGTGCGCGATCATATGTTTGATGATACCTCCCCCACGCCGTCGCCAGCTTCAAACGGCCGTAACTTTTGAACCGGGATGCGTCTCGCGGCCCGTAAGGTATCAACGGAAAGCCCTTTGCGAGCCTGTCGACGTTGAGGCCACAGAATCGGGTGAGGGACAAATAAAATTGAAAGAACAAAAACAGAGGTGGTGCGGACCCGGGAAAGTAGCAAAAAAGAGGTGAAACACGAGGACTTCCCAGGAGGTCACCCATCCCAGTACTACTCTCGCCCAAGCACGCTTAACTGCGCAGTTCTGATGGGATCCGACGCATTAGTGCTGGTATGATCGCACCTGCCACAATGTGCCCGATCATTTGTTTTATTATACCTCCTCCACGCCGTCTCCAGCTTCAAACGGCCGTAACTTTTGAACCGGGATACGTCTCGCAGCCCGTAAGGTATCAACGGAAAGCCCTTTGCGAGCCCGTCGACGTCGAGGCCACAGAATCGGGTGAGGGACAAATAAAATTGAAAGAAAAAAAATAGAGGTGGTGCGGACCCGGGAAAGTAGCAATAAAAGAGGTGCAACGCGAGGACTTCCCAGGAGGTCACCCATCCCAATACTACTCTCGCCCAAGCACGCTTAACTGCGAAGTTCTAATGCGATCCGGTGCATTAGTGATGGTTTGATCGCACCTGCCACAATATGCGCGATCATTTGTTTTATGATACCTCCCCCACGCCGTCGCCAGCTTCAAACGATCGTAACTTTTGAACCGGGATGCGTCTCGCGGCCCGTAAGGTATCAACGGAAAGCCCTTTACGAGCCCGTCGACATCGAGGCCACAGAATCGGGTGAGGGACAAATAAAATTGAAAGAACAAAAACAGAGGTGGTGCGGACCCGGGAAAGTAACAAAAAAGAGGTGCAAGACGAGGACTTCCCAGGAGGTCACCCATCCCAATACTACTCTCGCCAAAGCACGCTTACCTGCAGAGTTCTGACGGGTTCCGGTGCATTAGTGGTGGTATGATCACACCTGCCACAATGTGCGCGATCATTTGTTTTATGATACCTCCCCCACGGCGTCGCCAGCTTCAAACGACCGTAACTTTTCAACCGGGATGCGTCTCGCGGCCCGTAAGGTATCAACGGAAAGCCCTTTGCCACCCGTTGACGTCGAGGCCACAAAATCGGGTGAGGGACAAATAAAATTGAAAGAAAAAAATAGAGGTGGTGTGGACTCGGGAAAGTAGCAAAAAAGAGGTGCAACGCGAGGACTTCCTAGGAGGTCACCCATCCCAGTACTACTCTCGCCCAAGCACGCTTGACTGCGAAGTTCTAATGGGATCCAGTGCATTAGTGCTGGTATGATCGCACTTGCCACAATGTGCGCGATCATTTGTTTTATGATACCTCCCCCACGCCGTCGCCAGCTTCAAACGGCCGTAACTTTTGAACCGGGATGCGTATCGCGGCCCGTAAGGTATCAACGGAATGCCCTTTGCGAGCCCGTCAACGTCGAGGCCACAGAATCGGGTTGGGACAAATAAAATTGAAAGAACAAAAATAGAGGTGGTGCGGACCCGGGAAAGTAGCAAAAAAGAGGTGCAACACGAGGACTTCCCAGGAGGTCACCCATCGCAGTACTACCCTCGCCCAAGCACGCTTAACTACAGAGATTCTGATGGGATCCAGTGCATTAGTGTTGGTATAATCACACCTGCCACAATGTGCGCGATCATTTGTTTTAAGATACCTCCCCCACGCTGTCGCCAGCTTCAAACGGCCGTAACTTTTGAACCGGGATGCGTCTCGCGGCCCGTAAGGTATCAACGGAAAGCCCTTTACGAGCCCGTCGACGTCGAGGCCACAGAATCGGGTGAGGGACAAATAAAATTGAAAGAACAAAAACAGAGGTGGTGCGGACCCGGGAAAGTAGCAAAAAAGACACCTGCCACAATGTGCGCGATCATTTGTTTTATGGTACCTCCCTCACGCCGTCGCCAGCTTCAAACGGTCGTAACTTTTGAACCGGGATGCGTCTCGCGGCCCGTAAGGTATCAACAGAAAGCCCTTTGCGAGCCCGTCGACGTCGAGGCCACAGAATCGGGTGAGGGACAAATAAAATTGAAAGAACAAAAACAGAGGTGGTGCGGACCCGGGAAAGTAACCAAAACGAGGTGCAACACGAGGACTTCCCAGGAGGTCACCCATCCCAATACTACTCTCGCCAAAGCACGCCTAACTGCAGAGTTCTGATGGGATCCGGTGCATTAGTGGTGGTATGATCGCACCTGCCACAATGTGCGCGATCATTTGTTTTATGATACCTCCCCCACGGCGTCGCCAACTTCAAACGGCCGTAACTTTTGAACCGGGATGCGTCTCGCGGCCCGTAAGGTATTTACGGAAAGCCCTTTGCGAGCCAGTCGACGTCGAGGCCACATAATCGGGTGAGGGACAAATAAAATTGAAAGAACAAAAACAGAGGAGGTGCGGACCCGGGAAAGTAGCAAAAAAGAGGTGCAACACGAGGACTTCCCAGGAGGTCACCCATCCCAATACTGCTGTCGCCCGAGCGCGCTTAACTGGGGAGTTCTGATGGGATCCGGTGCATTAGTGCTGGTATGATCGCACCTGCCACAATGTGCGCGATCATTGGTTTTATGATACCTCCCCTACGCCGTCGCCAGCTTCAAACGGCCGTAACTTTTGAACCGGGATGTGTCTCGCGGCCCATAAGGTATCAACTGAAAGCCCTTTGCGAGCCCGTCGACGTCGAGGCCACAGAATCGGGTGAGGGACAAATAAAATTGAAAGAACAAAAACTGAGGTGGTGCGGACCCGGGAAACTAGCAAAAAGGAGGTGAAACACGAGGACTTCCCAGGAGGTCACCCATCCCAGTACTACTCTCGCCCAAGCATGCTTAACTGCGCAATTCTGAAGGGATCCGATGCATTAGTGCTGGTATGATCGCACCTGCCACAATGTGCCCGATCATTTGTTTTATTATACCTCCCCCACGCCGTCGCCAGCTTCAAACGGCCGTAACTTTTGAACCGGGATGCGTCTCGCGGCCCGTAAAGTATCAACGGAAAGCCCTTTGCGAGCCCGTCGACGTCGAGGCCACAGAATCTGGTGAGGGAAAAATAGAATTGAAAGAACTAAAACAGAGGTGGTGCAGACCCGGGAAAGTAGCAAAAAACAGGTGCAACATGAGAACTTCCCAGGAGGTCACCCCATCCCAGTACTACTCTCGCCCAAGCACGCTTAACTGCGGTGTTCTGATGGGATCTGGTGCATTAGTGCTGGTATGATCGCACTTGCCACAATGTGCCCGATCATTTGTTGTATGATACCTCCCCCACGGCGTCGCCAGCTTCAAACGGCCGTAACGTTTGAACCGGGATGCGTATCGCAGCCCGTAAGGTATCAACGGAAAGCCCTTTGCGAGCCCGTCGACGTTGAGGCCACCGAATCGGGTGAGGGACAAATAAAATTGAAAGAACAAAAACAGAGGTGGTGCGGACCCGGGAAAGTAGCAAAAAAGAGGTGCAACACGAGGACATCCCAAGAGGTCACCCATCCCAGTACTACTCTCGCCTAAGCACGCTTAACTGTGGAGTTCTGATAGGATCCGACGCATTAGTGCTGGTATGATCGCACCTGCCACAATGTGCCCGATCATTTGTTTTATTATACCTCCTCCACGTCGTCGCCAGCTTCAAACGACCGTAACTTTTGAACCGGGATGCGTCTCGCGGCCCGTAAGGTATCAACGGAAAGCCCTTTGCGAGCCCGTCGACGTCGAGGCCACAGAATCGGGTGAGGGACAAATAAAATTGAAAGAACAAAAACAGAGGTGGTGCGGACCCGGGAAAGTAGCAAAAAAGACACCTGCCACAATGTGCGCGATCATTTGTTTTATGATACCTCCCCCACGCCATCGCCAGCTTCAAACGGTCGTAAATTTTGAACCAGGATACGTCTCGCGGCCCGTAAGGTATCAACGGAAAGCCCTTTTCGAGACAGTCGACGTCGAGGCCACAGAATCGGGTGAGGGACAAATAAAATTGAAAGAACAAAAACAGAGGTGGTACGGACCCGGGAAAGTAGCAAAAAAGAGGTGCAGCACGAGGACTTCCCAGGAGGTCCGGCATCCCAATACTGCTCTCGCCCAAGCGCGCTTAACTACGGAGTTCTGATGGGATCCGGTGCATTAGTGCTGGTATGATCGCACCTGCATAATGTGCGCGATCATTTGTTTTATGATACCTCCCCCACGCCGTCGCCAGCTTCAAACGGCCGTAACTTTTGAACCGGGATGCGTCTCGCGGCCCATAAGGTATCAACTGAAAGCCCTTTGCGAGCCCGTCGACGTCAAGGCCACCGAATTGGGTGAGGGACAAATAAAATTGAAAGAACAAAAACAGAGGTGGTGCGGACCCGGGAAAGTAGCAAAAAAGAGGTGCAACACGAGGACATCCCAAGAGGTCACCCATCCCAGTACTACTCTCGCCTAAGCACGCTTAACTGTGGAGTTCTGATAGGATCCGACGCATTAGTGCTGGTATGATCGCACCTGCCACAATGTGCCCGATCATTTGTTTTATTATACCTCCTCCACGTCGTCGCCAGCTTCAAACGACCGTAACTTTTGAACCGGGATGCGTCTCGCGGCCCGTAAGGTATCAACGGAAAGCCCTTTGCGAGCCCGTCGATATTGAGGCCACAGAATCGGGTGAGGGACAAATAAAATTGAAAGAACAAAAACAGAGGTGGTGCGGACCCGGGAAAGTAACCAAAACAGAGGTGAAACACGAGGACTTCCCAGGAGGTCACCCATCCCAATACTACTCTCGCCAAAGCACGCCTAACTGCAGAGTTCTGATTGGATCCGGTGCATTAGTGGTGGTATGATCGCACCTGCCACAATGTGCGCGATCATTTGTTTTATGATACCTCCCCTACGGCGTCGCCAACTTCAAACGGCCGTAACTTTTGAACCGGGATGCGTCTCGCGGCCCGAAAGGTATTTACGGAAAGCCCTTTGCGAGCCAGTCGACGTCGAGGCCACAGAATCGGGTAAGGGACAAATAAAATTGAAAGAACAAAAACAGAGGTGGTGCGGACCTGGGAAAGTAGCAAAAAAGCGATGCAACACGAGGACTTCCCAGGAGGTCACCCATCCCAGTGCTGCTTTCGCCCAAGCGCGCTTAACTGCGGAGTTCTGATGGGATCCGGTGCATTAGTGCTGGTATGATCGCACCTGCCACAATGTGCGTGATCATTTGTTTTATGATACCTCCCCCACGCCGTCGCCAGCTTCAAACGGCCGTAACTTTTGAACCGGGATGTGTCTCGCGGCCCATAAGGTATCAATTGAAAGCCCTTTGCGAGCCCGTCGACGTCGAGGCCACAGAATCGGGTGAGGGACAAATAAAATTGAAAGAACAAAAACAGAGCTGGTGCGGACCCGGGAAAGTAACCAAAAAGGAGGTGAAACACGAGGACTTCCCAGGAGGTCACCCATCCCAATACTACTCTCGCCAAAGCACGCCTAACTGCAGAGTTCTGATTGGATCCGGTGCATTAGTGGTGGTATGATCGCACCTGCCACAATGTGCGCGATCATTTGTTTTATGATACCTCCCCCACGGCGTCGCCAACTTCAAACGGCCGTAACTTTTGAACCGGGATGCGTCTCGCGGCCCGAAAGGTATTTACGGAAAGCCCTTTGCGAGCCAGTCGACGTCGAGGCCACAGAATCTGGTGAGGGACAAATAGAATTGAAAGAACAAAAACAGAGGTGGTGCGGACCCGGGAAAGTAGCAAAAAACAGGTGCAACACGAGAACTTCCCAGGAGGTCACCCCATCCCAGTACTGCTCTCGCCCAAGCACGCTTAACTGCGGTGTTCTAATGGGATCCGGTGCATTAGTGCTGGTATGATCGCACTTGCCACAATGTGCGCGATCATTTGTTTTATGATACCTCCCCCACGGCGTCGCCAGCTTCAAACGGCCGTAACGTTTGAACCGGGATGCGTATCGCGGCCCGTAAGGTATCAACGGAAAGCCCTTTGCGTGCCCGTCGACGTCGAGGCCACAGAATCGGGTGAGGGACAAATAAAATTGAAAGAACAAAAACAGAGGTGGTGCGGACCCGGGAAAGTAGCAAAAAAGAGGTGCAACACGAGGACATCCCAAGAGGTCACCCATCCCAGTACTACTCTCACCCAAGCACGCTTAATTGCGGAGTTCTGATGGGATCCGGTGCATTAGTGCTGGTATGATCGCACCTTCCACAATGTACGCGATCGTTTGTTTTATGATACCTCCCCCACGGCGACGCCAGCTTCAAACGGCCGTTACTTTTGAACCGGGGTACGTCTCGCGGCCCGTAACGTATCAACGGAAAGCCCTTTGCGAGCCCGTCCACGTCGAGGCCACAGAATCGGGTGAGGGACAAATAAAATTGAAAGAACAAAAACAGAGGTGGTGCGGACCCGGGAAAGTAGCAAAAAAGAGGTGCAACACGAGGACTTCCCAAGAGGTCACCCATCCCAGTACTACTCTCGCCCAAGCACACTTAACTGCGGAGTTCTGATGGGATCCGGTGCATTAGTGCTGGTATGATCGCACCTGCCACAATGTGCGCGATCATTTGTTTTATGTTACCTCCCCCACGCCGTCGCAAGCTTCAAACGGCCGTAACTTTTGAACCGGGATGCGTCTCGCGGCCGGTAAGGTATCAACGGAAAGCCCTTTGAGAGCCCGTCGACGTCGAGGCCAAAGAATCGGGTGAGGGACAAATAAAATTGAAAGAACAAAAACAGAGGTGGTGCGGACCCGGGAAAGTAGCAAAAAAGAGGTGCAACACGAGGACTTCCCAGGAGGTCACCCATCCCAGTACTACTCTCGCCCAAGCACGCTTAACTGCGGTGTTCTGATGGGATCCGGTGCATTAGTGCTGGTATGATCGCACTTGCCACAATGTGCGCGATCATTTGTTTTATGATACCTCCCCCACGGCGTCGCCAGCTTGAAACGGCCGTAACGTTTGAACCGGGATGCGTATCGCGGCCCGTAAGGTATCAACGGAAAGCCCTTTGCGAGCCCGTCGACGTCGAGGCCACAGAATCGGGTGAGGGACAAATAAAATTGAAAGAACAAAAACAGAGGTGGTGCGGACCCGGGAAAGTAGCAAAAAAGAGGTGCAACACGAGGACATCCCAAGAGGTCACCCATCCCAGTACTACTCTCGCCCAAGCACGCTTAATTGCGGAGTTCTGATGGGATCCGGTGCATTAGTGCTGGTATGATCGCACCTTCCACAATGTACGCGATCGTTTGTTCTATGATACCTCCCCCACGGCGACGCCAGCTTCAAACGGCCGTTACTTTTGAACCGGGGTGCGTCTCGCGGCCCGTAACGTATCAACGGAAAGCCCTTTGCGAGCCCGTCCACGTCGAGGCCACAGAATCGGGTGAGGGACAAATAAAATTGAAAGAACAAAAACAGAGGTGGTGCGGACCCGGGAAAGTAGCAAAAAAGAGGTGCAACACGAGGACTTCCCAAGAGGTCACCCATCCTAGTACTACTCTCGCCCAAGCACACTTAACTGCGAAGTTCTGATGGGATCCGGTGCATTAGTGCTGGTATGATCGCACCTGCCACAATGTGCGCGATCATTTGTTTTATGTTACCTCCCCCACGCCGTCGCAAGCTTCAAACGGCCGTAACTTTTGAACCGGGATGCGTCTCGCGGCCGGCAAGGTATCAACGGAAAGCCCTTTGAGAGCCCGTCGACGTCGAGGCCAAAGAATCGGGTGAGGGACAAATAAAATTGAAAGAACAAAAACAGAGGTGGTGCGGACCCGGGAAAGTAGCAAAAAAGAGGTGCAACACGAGGACTTCCCAGGAGGTCACCCATCCCAGTACTACTCTCGCCCAAGCACGCTTAACTCTGGAGTTCTGATGGGATCCGGTGCATTAGTGGTGGTATGATCGCACCTGCCACAATGTGCGCGATCATTTGTTTTATGATACCTCCCCCACGGCGTCGCCAGCTTCAAACGGCCGTAACTTTTGAACCGGGATGCGTCTCGTGGCCCATAAGGTATCAACGGAAAGCCCTTTGCGATCCCGTCGACGTCGAGGCCACAGAATCGGGTGAGGGACAAATAAAATTGAAAGAACAAAAACAGAGGTGGTGCGGACCCAGGAAAGTAGCAAAAAAGAGGTGCAACACGAGGACCTCCCAGGAGGTCACCCATCCCAGTACTACTCTCGCCCAAGCACGCTTAGCTGCGGAGTTCTGATGGGATCCGGTGCATTAGTGGTGGTATGATCGCCCCTGCCACAATGTGCGCGATCATTTGTTTTATGATACCTCCCCACGGCGTTGCCAGCTTCAAACGACCGTAACTTTTGAACCGGGATGCGTCTCGCAGCCCGTAAGTTATCAACGGAAAGCCCTTTGCGACCCCATCGACATCGAGGCCACAGAATCGGGTGAGGGACAAATAAAATTGAAAGAACAAAAACAGAGTTGGTGCGGACCCGGGAAAGTAGCAAAAAAGAGGTGCAACACGAGGATTTCCCAAGAGGTCACCCATCCCAGTACTACTCTCGCCCATGCACGCTTAACTGCGGAGTTCTGATGGGATCCGGTGCATTAGTGGTGGTATGATCGCACCTGCCACAATGTGCGCGATCATTTGTTTTAAGATACCTCCCCCACGGCGTCGCCAACTTCAAACGGCCGTAACTTTTGAACGGGGATGCGTCTCGCGGCCCGAAAGGTATTTACGGAAAGCCCTTTGCGAGCCAGTCGACGTCGAGGCCACAGAATCGGGTGAGGGACAAATAAAATTGAAAGAACAAAAACAGAGGTGGTGCGGACCCGGGAAAGTAGCAAAAAAGAGGTGCAACATGAGGACTTCCCAGGAGGTCACCCATCCCAATACTGCGCTCGCCCAAGCGCGCTTAACTGCGGAGTTCTGATGGGATCCGGTGCATTAGTGCTGGTATGATCGCACCTGCCACAATGTGCGCGATCATTTGTTTTATGATACCTCCCCCACGCCGTCGCCAGCTTCAAACGGCCGTAACTTTTGAACCGGGATGTGTCTCGCGGCCCATAAGGTATCAACTGAAAGCCCTTTGCGAGCCCGTCGACGTCGAGGCCACAGAATCGGGTGAGGGACAAATAAAATTGAAAGAACAAAAACAGAGGTGGTGCGGACCCGGGAAAGCAGCAAAAAGGAGGTGAAACACGAGGACTTCCCAGGAGGTCACCCATCCCAGTACTACTCTCGCCCAAGCACGCTTAACTGCGCAATTCTGATGGGATCCGATGCATTAGTGCTGGTATGATCGCACCTGCCACAATGTGCCCGATCATTTGTTTTATTATACCTCCCCCACGCCGTCGCCAGCTTCAAACGGCCGTAACTTTTGAACCAGGATGCGTCTCGCGGCCCGTAAGGTATCAACGGCTTTGCGAGCCCGTCGACGTCGATGCCACAGAATCTGGTGAGGGACAAATAGAATTGAAAGAACAAAAACAGAGGTGGTGCGGACCCGGGAAAGTAGCAAAAAACAGGTGCAACACGAGAACTTCCCAGGAGGTCACCCCATCCCAGTACTACTCTCGCCCAAGCACGCTTAACTGTTGTGTTCTGATGGGATCCGGTGCATTAGTGCTGGTATGATCGCACTTGCCACAATGTGCGCGATCATTTGTTTTATGATACCTCCCCCACGGCGTCGCCAGCTTCAAACGGCCGTAACGTTTGAACCGGGATGCGTATCGCGGCCCGTAAGGTATCAACGGAAATCCCTTTGCGAGCCCGTCGACGTCGAGGCCACAGAATCGGGTGAGGGACAAATAAAATTGAAAGAACAAAAACAGAGGTGGTGCAGACCCGGGAAAGTAGCAAAAAAGAGGTGCAACACGAGGACATCCCAAGAGGTCACCCATCCCAGTACTACTCTCGCCCAAGCACGCTTAACTGCGGAGTTCTGATGGGATCCGGTGCATTAGTGCTGGTATGATCGCACCTTCCACAATGTACGCGATCGTTTGTTTTATGATACCTCCCCCACGGCGACGCCAGCTTCAAACGGCCGTAACTTTTGAACCGGGATGCGTCTCGCGGCCCGTAACGTATCAACGGAAAGCCCTTTGCGAGCCCGTTCACGTCGAGGCCACAGAATCGGGTGAGGGACAAATAAAATTGAAAGAACAAAAACACAGGTGGTGCGGACCCGGGAAAGTAGCAAAAAAGAGGTGCAACACGAGGACTTCCCAAGAGGTCACCCATCCCAGTACTACTCTCGCCCAAGCACACTTAACTGCGGAGTTCTGATGGGATCCGGTGCATTAGTGCTGGTATGATCGCACCTGCCACAATGTGCGCGATCATTTGTTTTATGTTACCTCCCCCACGCCGTCGCAAGCTTCAAACGGCCGTAACTTTTGAACCGGGATGCGTCTCGCGGCCGGTAAGGTATCAACTGAAAGCCCTTTGAGAGCCCGTCGACGTCAAGGCCAAAGAATCGGGTGAGGGACAAATAAAATTGAAAGAACAAAAACAGAGGTGGTGGGGACCCGTGAAAGTAGCAAAAAAGAGGTGCAACATGAGGACTTCCCAGGAGGTCACCCATCCCAGTATTACTCTTGCCCAATCACGCTTCACTGCAGAGTTCTGATGGGATCCGGTGCATTAGTGATGGTATGATCACACCTGCCACAATGTGCTCGATCATTTGTTTTATGATATCTCCCCCACGCCATCGCCAGATTCAAACGGTTGTAACTTTTGAACCGGGATGCGTCTCGCGGCCCGTGAGGTATCAACGGAAAGCCCTTTGCAAGCCCGTCGACGTCGAGGCCACAGAATCGGGTGAGGGACAAATAAAATTGAAAGAACAAAAACAGAGTTGGTGCGGACCCGGGAAAGTAGCAAAAAAGAGGTGCAACACGAGGATTTCCCAAGAGGTCACCCATCCCAGTACTACTCTCGCCCATGCACGCTTAACTGCGGAGTTCTGATGGGATCCGGTGCATTAGTGGTGGTATGATCGCACCTGCCACAATGTGCGCGATCATTTGTTTTAAGATACCTCCCCCACGGCGTCGCCAACTTCAAACGGCCGTAACTTTTGAACCGGGATGCGTCTCGCGGCCCAAAAGGTATTTACGGAAAGCCCTTTGCGAGCCAGTCGACGTCGAGGCCACAGAATCGGGTGAGGGACAAATAAAATTGAAAGAACAAAAACAGAGGTGGTGCGGACCCGGGAAAGTAGCAAAAAAGAGGTGCAACATGAGGACTTCCCAGGAGGTCACCCATCCCAATACTGCTCTCGCCCAAGCGCGCTTAACTGCGGAGTTCTGATGGGATCCGGTGCATTAGTGCTGGTATGATCGCACCTGCCACAATGTGCGCGATCATTTGTTTTATGATACCTCCCCCACGCCGTCGCCAGCTTCAAACGGCCGTAACTTTTGAACCGGGATGTGTCTCGCGGCCCATAAGGTATCAACTGAAAGCCCTTTGCGAGCCCGTCGACATCGAGGCCACAGAATCGGGTGAGGGACAAATAAAATTGAAAGAACAAAAACAGAGGTGGTGCGGACCCGGGAAAGTAGCAAAAAAGAGGTGCAACACGAGGACTTCCCAGGAGGTCACCCATCCCAGTACTACTCTCGCCCAAGCACGCTTAACTCTGGAGTTCTAATGGGATCCGGTGCATTAGTGGTGGTATGATCGCACCTGCCACAATGTGCGCGATCATTTGTTTTATGATACCTCCCCCACGGCGTCGCCAGCTTCAAACGGCCGTAACTTTTGAACCGGGATGCGTCTCGTGGCCCATAAGGTATCAACGGAAAGCCCTTTGCGATCCCGTCGACGTCGAGGCCACAGAATCGGGTGAGGGACAAATAAAATTGAAAGAACAAAAACAGAGGTGGTGCGGACCCAGGAAAGTAGCAAAAAAAAGGTGCAACACGAGGACCTCCCAGGAGGTCACCCATCCCAGTACTACTCTCGCCCAAGCACGCTTAGCTGCGGAGTTCTGATGGGATCCGGTGCATTAGTGGTGGTATGATCGCCCCTGCCACAATGTGCGCGATCATTTGTTTTATGATACCTCCCCACGGCGTTGCCAGCTTCAAACGACCGTAACTTTTGAACCGGGATGCGTCTCGCAGCCCGTAAGTTATCAACGGAAAGCCCTTTGCGACCCCGTCGACATCGAGGCCACAGAATCGGGTGAGGGACAAATAAAATTGAAAGAACAAAAACAGAGTTGGTGCGGACCCGGGAAAGTAGCAAAAAAGAGGTGCAACACGAGGATTTCCCAAGAGGTCACCCATCCCAGTACTACTCTCGCCCATGCACGCTTAACTGCGGAGTTCTGATGGGATCCGGTGCATTAGTGGTGGTATGATCGCACCTGCCACAATGTGCGCGATCATTTGTTTTAAGATACCTCCCCAACGGCGTCGCCAACTTCAAACGGCCGTAACTTTTGAACCGGGATGCGTCTCGCGGCCCGAAAGGTATTTACGGAAAGCCCTTTGCAAGCCAGTCGACGTCGAGGCCACAGAATCGGGTGAGGGACAAATAAAATTGAAAGAACAAAAACAGAGGTGGTGCGGACCCGGGGAAGTAGCAAAAAAGAGGTGCAACATGAGGATTTCCCAGGAGGTCACCCATCCCAATACTGCTCTCGCCCAAGCGCGCTTAACTGCGGAGTTCTGATGGGATCCGGTGCATTAGAGCTGGTATGATCGCACCTGCCACAATGTGCGCGATCATTTGTTTTATGATACCTCCCCCACGCCGTCGCCAGCTTCAAACGGCCGTAACTTTTGAACCATGATGTGTCTCGCGGCCCATAAGGTATCAACTGAAAGCCCTTTGCGAGCCCGTCGACGTCGAGGCCACAGAATCGGGTGAGGGACAAATAAAATTGAAAGAACAAAAACAGAGGTGGTGCGGACCCGGGAAAGCAGCAAAAAGGAGGTGAAACACGAGGACTTCCCAGGAGGTCACCCATCCCAGTACTACTCTCGCCCAAGCACGCTTAACTGCGCAATTCTGATGGGATCCGATGCATTAGTGCTGGTATGATCGCACCTGCCACAATGTGCCCGATCATTTGTTTTATTATACCTCCCCCACGCCGTCGCCAGCTTCAAACGGCCGTAACTTTTGAACCGGGAGGCGTCTCGCGGCCCGTAAGGTATCAACGGCTTTGCGAGCCCGTCGACGTCGAGGCCACAGAATCTGGTGAGGGACAAATAGAATTGAAAGAACAAAAACAGAGGTGGTGCGGACCCGGGAAAGTAGCAAAAAACAGGTGCAACACGAGAACTTCCCAGGAGGTCACCCCATCCCAGTACTACTCTCGCCCAAGCACGCTTAACTGTTGTGTTCTGATGGGATCCGGTGCATTAGTGCTGGTATGATCGCACTTGCCACAATGTGCGCGATCATTTGTTTTATGATACCTCCCCCACGGCGTCGCCAGCTTCAAACGGCCGTAACGTTTGAACCGGGATGCGTATCGCGGCCCGTAAGGTATCAACGGAAATCCCTTTGCGAGCCCGTCGACGTCGAGGCCACAGAATCGGGTGAGGGACAAATAAAATTGAAAGAACAAAAACAGAGGTGGTGCGGACCCGGGAAAGTAGCAAAAAAGAGGTGCAACACGAGGAAATCCCAAGAGGTCACCCATCCCAGTACTACTCTCGCCCAAGCACGCTTAACTGCGTAGTTCTGATGGGATCCGGTGCATTAGTGCTGGTATGATCGCACCTTCCACAATGTACGCGATCGTTTGTTTTATGATACCTCCCCCACGGCGACGCCAGCTTCAAACGGCCGTAACTTTTGAACCGGGATGCGTCTCGCGGCCCGTAACGTATCAACGGAAAGCCCTTTGCGAGCCCGTCCACGTCGAGGCCACAGAATCGGGTGAGGGACAAATAAAATTGAAAGAACAAAAACAGAGGTGGTGCGGACCCGGGAAAGTAGCAAAAAAGAGGTGCAACACGAGGACTTCCCAAGAGGTCACCCATCCCAGTACTACTCTCGCCCAAGCACACTTAACTGCGGAGTTCTGATGGGATCCGGTGCATTAGTGCTGGTATGATCGCACCTGCCACAATGTGCGCGATCATTTGTTTTATGTTACCTCCCCCACGCCGTCGCAAGCTTCAAACGGCCGTAACTTTTGAACCGGGATGCGTCTCGCGGCCGGTAAGGTATCAACTGAAAGCCCTTTGAGAGCCCGTCGACGTCAAGGCCAAAGAATCGGGTGAGGGACAAATAAAATTGAAAGAACAAAAACAGAGGTGGTGGGGACCCGTGAAAGTAGCAAAAAAGAGGTGCAACACGAGGACTTCCCAGGAGGTCACCCATCCCAGTATTACTCTTGCCCAATCACGCTTCACTGCAGAGTTCTGATGGGATCCGGTGCATTAGTGATGGTATGATCACACCTGCCACAATGTGCTCGATCATTTGTTTTATGATATCTCCCCCACGCCATCGCCAGATTCAAACGGTTGTAACTTTTGAACCGGGATGCGTCTCGCGGCCCGTGAGGTATCAACGGAAAGCCCTTTGCAAGCCCGTCGACGTCGAGGCCACAGAATCGGGTGAGGGACAAATAAAATTGAAAGAACAAAAACAGAGGTGGTGCGGACCCAGGAAAGTAGCAAAAAAGAGGTGCAACACGAGGACCTCCCAGGAGGTCACCCATCCCAGTACTACTCTCGCCCAAGCACGCTTAGCTGCGGAGTTCTGATGGGATCCGGTGCATTAGTGGTGGTATGATCGCCCCTACCACAATGTGCGCGATCATTTGTTTTATGATACCTCCCCACGGCGTCGCCAGCTTCAAACGGCCGTAACTTTTGAACCGGGATGCGTCTCGCAGCCCGTAAGTTATCAACGGAAAGCCCTTTGCGACCCCGTCGACATCGAGGCCACAGAATCAGGTGAGGGACAAATAAAATTGAAAGAACAAAAACAAAGTTGGTGCGGACCCGGGAAAGTAGCAAAAAAGAGGTGCAACACGAGGATTTCCAAAGAGGTCACCCATCCCAGTACTACTCTCGCCCATGCACGCTTAACTGCGGAGTTCTTATGGGATCCGGTGCATTAGTGATGGTCTGATCGCACCTGCCACAATGTGCGCGATCATTTGTTTTATGATACCTCCCCCACGGCGTCGCCAGCTTCAAACGGTCGTAACTTTTCAACCGGGATGCGTCTCGCGGCCCGTAAGGTATCAACGGAAAGCCCTTCGCGATCCCGTCGACGTCGAGGCCACAGAATCCGGTGAGGGACAAATAAAATTGAAAGAACAAAAACAGAGGTGGTGCGGACCCGGGAAAGTAGCAAAAAAGAGGTGCAACACGAGGACTTCACAGGAGGTCACCCATCCCAGTATTACTCTCGCCCAAGCACGCTTCACTGCGGAGTTCTGATGGGATCCGGTGCATTAGTGATGGTATGATCGCACCTGCCACAATGTGCCCGATCATTTGTTTTATTATACCTCCCCCACGCCGTCGCCAGCTTCAAACGGCCGTAACTATTGAACCGGGATGCGTCTCGCGGCCCGTAAGGTATCAACGGAAAGCCCTTTGCGAGCCCGTCGACGTCGAGGCCACAGAATCTGGTGAGGGACAAATAGAATTGAAAGAACAAAAACAGAGGTGGTGCGGACCCGGGAAAGTAGCAAAAAACAGGTGCAACACGAGAACTTCCCAGGAGGTCACCCCATCCCAGTACTACTCTCGCCCAAGCACGCTTAACTGTGGTGTTCTGATGGGATCCGGTGCATTAGTGCTGGTATGATCGCACTTGCCACAATGCGCGCGATCATTTGTTTTATGATACCTCCCCCACGGCGTCGCCAGCTTCAAACGGCCGTAACGTTTGAACCGGGATGCGTATCGCGGCCCGTAAGGTATCAACGGAAAACCCTTTCCGAGCCCGTCGACGTCGAGGCCACAGAATCAGGTGAGGGACAAATAAAATTGAAAGAACAAAAACAGATGTGGTGCGGACCCGGGAAAGTAGCAAAAAAGAGGTGCAACACGAGGACTTTCCAAGAGGTCACCCATCCCAGTACTACTCTCGCCCAAGCACGCTTAACTGCGGAGTTCGGATGGGATCCGGTGCATTAGTTATGGTCTGATCGCACCTGCCACAATGTGCGCGATCATTTGTTTTATGATACCTCCCCCACGCCGTCACCAGCTTCAAACGGTCGTAACGTTTGAACCGGGATGTGTCTCGCAGCCCGTAAGTTATCAACGGAGAGCCCTTTACGAGCTAGTCGACGTCGAGGCCACAGAATCGGGTGAGGGACAAATAAAATTGAAAGAACAAAAACAGAGGTGGTGCGGACCCAGGAAAGTAACAAAGAAGAGGTGCAACACGAGGACTTCCCAGGAGGTCACCCATCCCAATACTACTCTCCCCAAAGCACGCTTGACTGCAGAGTTCTGATGGGATCCGGTGCATTAGTGGTGGCATGATCACACCTGCCATAATGTGCGCGATCATTTGTTTTATGATACCTCCCCCACGGCGTCGCCAGCTTCAAACGGCCGTAACTTTTCAACCGGGATGCGTCTCGCGGCCCGTAAGGTATTAACGGAAAGCCCTTCGCGAGCCCGTCGACGTCGAGGCCACAGAATCTGGTGACGGACAAATAAAATTGAAAGAACAAAAACAGAGGTGGTGCGGACCCGGGAAAGTAGCAAAAAAGAGGTGCAACACGAGGACTTCCCAGGAGGTCACCCATCCCAGTACTACTCTCGCCCAAGCACGCTTAACTCCGGAGTTCTGATGGGATCTGGTGCATTAGTGGTGGTATGATCGCACCTGCCACAATGTGCGCGATCATTTGTTTTATGATACCTCCCCCAGGCGTCGCCAGCTTCAAACGGCCGTAACTTTTGAACCGGGATGCGTCTCGCGGCCCGTAAGGTATCAACGGAAAGCCCTTTGCGACCCCGTCGACGTCGAGGCCACAGAATTGGGTGAGGGACAAATAAAATTGAAAGAACAAAAACAGAGGTGGTGGGGACCCGTGAAAGTAGCAAAAAAGAGGTGCAACACGAGGACTTCCCAGGAGGTCACCCATCCCAGTATTACTCTTGCCCAAGCACGCTTCACTGCAGAGTTCTGATGGGATCCGGTGCATTAGTGATGGTATGATCACACCTGCCACAATGTGCGTGATCATTTGTTTTATGATATCTCGCCCACGCCGTCGCCAGCTTCAAACGGTCGTAACTTTTGAACCGGGATGCGTCTTGCGGCCTGTAAGGTATCAACGGAAAGCCCTTTGCAAGCCCGTCGACGTCGAGGCCACAGAATCGGGTGAGGGACAAATAAAATTGAAAGAACAAAAACAGAGGTGGTGCGGATCCAGGAAAGTAGCAAAAAAGAGGTGCAACACGAGGACCTCCCAGTAGGTCACCCATCCTAGTACTACTCTCGCCCAAGCACGCTTAACTCCGAAGTTCTGATGGGATCCGGTGCATTAGTGGTGATATGATCGCACCTGCCACAATGTGCGCGATCATTTGTTTTATGATACCTCCCCCACGGCGTCGCCAGCTTCAAACGGCCGTAACTTTTGAACCGGGATGCGTCTCGCGGCCCGTAAGGTATCAACGGAAATCCCTTTGCGACCCCGTCGACGTCGAGGCCACAGAATCGGGTGAGGGACAAATAAAATTGAAAGAACAAAAACAGAGGTGGTGGGGACCCGTGAAAGTAGCAAAAAAGAGGTGCAACACGAGGACTTCCCAGGAGGTCACCCATCCCAGTATTACTCTCGCCCAAGCAAGCTTCACTGCAGAGTTCTGATGGGATCCGGTGCATTAGTGATGGTATGATCACACCTGCCACAATGTGCGCGATCATTTGGTTTATGATATCTCCCCCACGCCGTCGCCAGCTTCAAACGGTCGTAACTTTTGAACCGGGATGCGTCTTGCGGCCCGTAAGGTATCAACGGAAAGCCCTTTGCAAGCCCGTCGACGTCGAGGCCACAGAATCGGGTGAGGGACAAATAAAATTGAAAGAACAAAAACAGAGGTGGTGCGGACCTAGGAAAGTAGCAAAAAAGAGGTGCAACACGAGGACTTCCCAGAAGGTCACCCATCCCAGTACTACTCTCGCCCAAGCACGCTTAACTCCGGAGTTCTGATGGGATCCGGTGCATTAGTGGTGGTATGATCGCACCTGCCACAATGTGCGCGATCATTTGTTTTATGATACCTCCCCCACGGCGTCGCCAGCTTCAAACGGCCGTAACTTTTCAACCGGGATGCGTCTCGCGGCCCGTAAGGTATCAACGGAAAGCCTTTTGCGACCCCGTCGACGTAGAGGCCACAGAATCGGGTGAGGGACAAATAAAATTGAAAGAACAAAAACAGAGGTGGTGGGGACCCGTGAAAGTAGCAAAAAAGAGGTGCAACACGAGGACTTCCCAGGAGGTCACCCATCCCAGTTTTACTCTCGCCCAAGCACGCTTCACTGCAGAGTTCTGATGGGATCCGGTGCATTAGTGATGGTATGATCACACCTACCACAATGTGCGCGATCATTTGTTTTATGATATCTCCCCCACGCCGTCGCCAGCTTCAAACGGTCGTAACTTTTGAACCGGGATGCGTCTTGCGGCCCGTAAGGTATCAACGGAAAGCCCTTTGCAAGCCCGTCGACGTCGAGGCCAGAGAATCGGGTGAGGGACAAATAAAATTGAAAGAACAAAAACAGAGGTGGTGCGGACCCAGGAAAGTAGCAAAAAAGAGGTGCAACACGAGGACCTCCCAGTAGGTCACCCATCCTAGTACTACTCTCGCCCAAGCACGCTTAACTCCGGAGTTCTGATGGGATCCGGTGCATTAGTGGTGGTATGATCGCACCTGCCACAATGTGCGCGATCATTTGTTTTATGATACCTCCCCCACGGCGTCGCCAGCTTCAAACGGCCGTAACTTTTGAACCAGGATGCGTCTCGCGGCCCATAAGGTATCAACGGAAAGCCCTTTGCGACCCCGTCGACGTCGAGGCCACAGAATCGGGTGAGGGACAAATAAAATTGAAAGAACAAAAACAGAGGTGGTGGGGACCCGTGAAAGTAGCAAAAAAGAGGTGCAACACGAGGACTTCCCAGGAGGTCACCCATCCCAGTATTACTCTCGCCCAAGCAAGCTTCACTGCAGAGTTCTGATGGGATCCGGTGCATTAGTGATGGTATGATCACACCTGCCACAATGTGCGCGATCATTTGGTTTATGATATCTCCCCCACGCCGTCGCCAGCTTCAAACGTTCGTAACTTTTGAACCGGGATGCGTCTTGCGGCCCGTAAGGTATCAACGGAAAGCCCTTTGCAAGCCCGTCGACGTCGAGGCCACATAATCGGGTGAGGGACAAATAAAATTGAAAGAACAAAAATAGAGGTGGTGCGGACCCGGGAAAGTAGCAAAAAAGAGGTGTAACACGAGGACTTCCCAGGAGGTCACCCATCCCAGTATTACTGTCGCCCAAGCGCGCTTCACTACGGAGTTCTGATGGGATCCAGTGCATTAGTGATGGTATGATCGCACCTGCCACAATGTGCCCGATCATTTGCTTTATTATACCTCCCCCACGCCGTCGCCAGCTTCAAACGGCCGTAACTTTTGAACCGGGATGCGTCTCGCGGCCCGTAAGGTATCAACGGAAAGCCCTTTGCGAGCCCGTCGACGTCGAGGCCACAGAATCGGGTGAGGGACAAATATAATTGAAAGAACAAAAACAGAGGTGGTGGGGACCCGTGGAAGTAGCAAAAAAGAGGTGCAACACGAGGACTTCCCAAGAGGTTACCCATCCCAGTACTACTCTCGCCCAAGCACGCTTATTTGCGGAGTTCTGATGGGATCCGGGGCATTAGTGCTGGTATGATCGCACCTTCCACAATGTACGCGATCGTTTATTTTATGATACCTCCCCCACGGGGTCGCCAGCTTCAAACGGCCGTAACTTTTGAACCGGGATGCGTCTCGCGGCCCGTAACGTATCAACGGAAAGCCCTTTATGAGCCCGTCCACGTCGAGGCAACAGAATCGGGTGAGGGACAAATAAAATTGAAAGAACAAAAACAGAGGTGGTGCGGACCCGGGAAAGTAGCAAAAAAGAGGTGCAACACGAGGACTTCCCAAGAGGTCACCCATCCCAGTACTACTCTCACCCAAGCACACTTAACTGCGGAGTTCTAATGGGATCCGGTACATTAGTGGTGGTATGATCACACCTGCCACAATGTGCGCGATCATTTGTTTTATGATACCTCCCCCACGGCGTCGCCAGCTTCAAACGGCCGTAACTTTTGAACCGGGATGCGTCTTGCGGCCCGTAAGGTATCAACGGAAAGCCCTTTGCGACCCTGTCGACGTCGAGGCCACAGAATCGGGTGAGAGACAAATAAAATTGAAAGAACAAAAACAGAAGTGGTGGGGACCCGTGAAAGTAGCAAAAAAGAGGTGCAACACGAGGACTTCCCAGGAGGTCACCCATCCCAATACTACTCTCCCCAAAGCACGCTTGACTGTAGAGTTCTGATGGGATCCGGTGCATTAGTGATGGTATGATCACACCTGCCACAATGTGCGCGATCATTTGTTTTATGAAATCTCTGCCACGCCGTCGCCAGCTTCAAACGGTCGTAACTTTTGAACCGGGATGCGTCTCGCGGCCCGTAAGGTATCAACGGAAAGCCCTTTGCAAGCCCGTCGACGTCGACGCCACAGAATTGGGTGAGGGACAATAAAATTGAAAGAACAAAAACAGAGGTGGTGTGGACCCAGGAAAGTAGCAAAAAAGAGGTGCAACACGAGGACCTCCCAGGAGGTGACCCATCCCAGTACTACTCTCGCCCAAGCACGCTTAGCTGCGGAGTTCTGATGGGATCCGGTGCATTAGTGGTGGTATGATCGCCCCTGCCACAATGTGCGCGATCATTTGTTTTATGATACCTCCCCACGGCGTCGCCAGCTTCAAACGGCCGTAACTTTTGAACCGGGATGCGTCTCGCAGCCCGTAAGTTATCAACGGAAAGCCCTTTGCGATCCCGTCGACGTCGAGGCCACAGAATCGGGTGAGGGACAAATAAAATTGAAAGAACAAAAACAGAGTTGGTGCGGTCCCGGGAAAGTAGCAAAAAAGAGGTGCAACACGAGGATTTCCCAAGAGGTCACCCATCCCAGTACTACTCTCGCCCAAGCACGCTTGACTGCGGAGTTCTGATGGGATCCGGTGCATTAGTGATGGTCTGATCGCACCTGCCACAATGTGCGCGATCATTTGTTTTATGATACCTCCCCCACACCGTCGCCAGCTTCAAACGGTCGTAACTTTTGAACCGGGATGTGTCTCGCGGCCCGTAAGGTATCAACGGAAAGCCCTTTACGAGCCCGTCGACGTCGAGGCCACAGAATCGGGTGAGGGACAAATAAAATTGAAAGAACAAAAACAGAGGTGGTGCGGACCCAGGAAAGTAACAAAAAAGAGGTGCAACACGAGGACTTCCCAGGAGGTCACCCATCCCAATACTACTCTCCCCAAAGCACGCTTGATTGCAGAGTTCTGATGGGATC
The DNA here is from genome assembly GCA_037962975.1 of Clitoria ternatea. NCBI lineage: Eukaryota > Viridiplantae > Streptophyta > Magnoliopsida > Fabales > Fabaceae > Clitoria > Clitoria ternatea. Next base: position 100,739,368 of record CM075673.1, on the reverse strand, counting down.
CGGTGCATTAGTGGTGGCATGATCACACCTGCCACAATGTGCGTGATCATTTGTTTTATGATACCTCCCCCACGGCGTCACCAGCTTCAAACGGCCGTAACTTTTCAACCGGGATGCGTCTCGTGGTAAGTGGTTTTTAATACAATAAATTAGATCTAGTTTTCTTAGAATTTTAGTCATTATCCACTGTATTTCATTTATTTATTGCTATTTTTGCTTTCTTTCCACTCTATTCTACTTGGGTATGTTATTTTGTAGGAATTAAGGTAATAAAGGGTCAAAAACAAGAGAAAAACGACCATAAAATGATAAAGAAACAAGAAGAACAAGCCCAAAGTGGAAAGAATTCTCTTTTTAAAGCTGAAATTCGACTAGAAAGCAAAAATCCAACTCAGCACTGAAATCCAACTCAAAATGGCCAAATCCGAGTGGGATAACTCAAAAATGACCAAATCCGAGTGGAAGGACTCAGAATAGAGCATTGCCGAGTGGAATACTGCACTGCTGGAGGAAAATCCGAGTGAAATGTTCCCTGTCAAAGCCATTCCGAGTGATAAATTACTGATTGAAGTGAATCCGAGTGGGAGCTTTCTGATTGCAACTAATCCGAGTGAAAGCTGTTCCGAGTGAATGGATTCCGAGTAGAAGAGGCCACTGAAATGAATAAATGCTGACTAAGGAGGAATCCGAGTGGTCTCACTCAGAGAAAATGACATTCTCAAGCAGAACAAAGCATTTCTGAGTAATTCTTAGCAAGGAAGGAAAAATCCGACTGGAAATGAATCACACTCGGGCAGACTCTCAAGTTTCACGCTGAGCCCGAGTGAGAAGTCTCCAAGGAAAGGAATTTCCGAGCAAAGCAAGGCTCGGACATGGAAGAATTCTATCAGCCAGATTCCAGTCCTTCAAAGTCCAAGTTTCTGAGTGAAAGTATCCGAGTGGAAATTAACTCGGACTTCCGAGTGAAGATGTGATTTTATCATTTGAATAAGTAAATAAATTTGTCCGAGTGAATTCCAATGCAAAATCCGAGCAGAGCTTTAACCGAGTGGTCCAAATTCAGAGACAGCCGAGTGAATGTTTCAGACGGTTTCGAGTCTTTCTCCAGTCAATTCCGACTGAATGAAAGATGCTCTTCAGTAAGTCTTCACCCGTCCTTTCATTCAGCTTCATCACCAATCGGTTCTCCTCCAAACACCGACCCAATTCTTCACAAATGCAACACCGGATCACTACCTCCATCAACACCGCCTCCTTCTACTTTCCTTCAAGTCACTCTCTACACCGTCCTTAATCCAGAAATCCGACCCACATTCCTCTCTTCTATCCGTTGTCCCCTTCTAATCCATACTACACACCGTCCCACTTCACCTTTCCTTTCCATCAATACCGCCCAGACTTCTCTCAAACCAACACCGCCCAGTAATCCATCAACCAACACCGCCCAGTAATCCATCAACCAACACCGCCCAGGCTCCTAATCCATAACTCCGCCCAGACTCTTTTCCTTTCCATCCACAACCGTCCTCATCTCAACACACCGCCCAACTTCCAAACACCGTCTCCCTTTCTTCTTCTAATACATAACACCGCCCAGTAACCCTCTCAAGACCGCCCAGACTTTTCATCAATTCAACACCGTCCAGCCCACAACGTCCAGATCTCCATCTAACAGCAACTCCTCTCCACGCTGTCCAGTTCACTCACCAATACCGTCCAGCAAGCTTTCACTCGGATTTGTGGGAAAATAACATTTTTCCACTATGAATTTCATCATTCTGCACCAATCTTCACTAAAATCCAAGCACCAAATTATTGGAAATATTAAATATGCAAATTGGAAACAAGTTGGCATAGCTGGAATTCACATGCACCAAAAGTTTCTCCCACTTGCAAATTTTAACGCGTTTCCTTAGCTGGATTCATTCATCCATTCGCCTATAAAAGGGAGAGCAACCAGGATGAAGAATCAATCATCTCTTCCCATCAATTACCATCAGATTTATTTTCTTTGTTACTTTCTCTCCTTTTCTCTTTAGTTCTCTTCTTTTCCATTTTTTCTTTCTCTGTCCGTTTTTCTTCTCTTTCTTTTTATTTTCTTTTCTTTCTTTTATTTTGTAAGAGTGTGAGGGCTGTAAAAGTGAGATTTTAAATTTGTAATTGGTGGAGAAATTATTGCAACAAGGAATTACAGTGGTAAATTATTCTGAGCTTTTGGAGAAACCCGTAAGTCTTTATTTTTACCATGTCTTGTATGTTTTATTTTTCCATTATTTACGTGAATTTAAATTATTTCATGAGTAGCTAAATTAATTATCTTGGGATAAAGGGGGTATGATAATATTTTATTTTAATGTTATTTTGACTTGGAATTAAATAAATTTCTGTTTTCCATTTAGTTCAATTATGCTTAATGCTTTTAGTAATTCCTAACAAGAACCTAAATGATAAAACTGTATACTTACGGGTATATTAGTAAATTTAGGTAATAAATAGAATCGAGAGATTTATTTTTACCAGAAAGCTTTGAACTAAACCTAAGATTTTTGAGATGCTTTTTGTGACCTCGGTAAAACCGTGAAAGTAATCAAAATTCTTTTGAGGAAATAAAAGGGATTTTCATAAAACGATAATGGGTCTTTCTGAGGATTAAGCAGCGCTTTCCATAGGTTAGGTACATTAATAGGATTCCGAAAGGAACATATTAATTAGCTTTTGGAAAATTTGCCTTGGAAAACTTAATTCGATTCTTATTTATGAAAAGTTAAAATTCATTAAACATAAAATAGAGTCTTAATCCCCCAAAATCCCAAGATACTCTCAAGTCTGATTTTTTAGTGTCAAGTAAATTTTATTTTTATATTTATTTATATTCTGTGCAACTTTAATTTGTGCTTTATTTTATAAAAATCTTAAAAATTAATTGTGTGGATAATTAAATTTCAATATGCTGGTACTTTGAACACAGTCCGTGTGGAGAACGATAATCTTTTATATTACGCGACATAACCCGTGCGCTTGCGGGTCCTGTCAAGTTTTTGGCGCCGTTGCCGGGGACTGTTGTCCCTCGAATATCGGCAATATTGAAATTCGATTAGATCATACTTGTTAATATTTTTATTTTTAGTTTGTTTTATTTTTAGTTATTTATTTTTATTTTTATTTTTTTATTTTCAAAGATCACCCTTAATCTTGGTCTGTTATGGAATTCTTAACAGGTGCTACTGACCTTTATTGTTGTATTTGTGGTGATTCAGGACATGCTGCTATAAATTGCTATTTTGCAATATCCTTAAACCACCATGAACAAAAATTTCATCAGTTGGATGCTATTGGGAATTATAACCATAGCAGTGATTTTAGAAGCTTACCAGTATTCCAAAACTATCCTCCACAAAAATCCAAACTTGAAATACTGATGGAAAATTTTGTAAGCACCCAAGAAAAACGAAATGAAGAGTTCTCAAATGCTATAAAAACCTTAGCTTCAAAGGTGGACTCTCTGGCCACCCATAACAAAATTTTAGAAAATCAAATTGTCCAACAAACCTCTTTTTCTATGAGAACACCAGAAACATTTCCTGTAAAACCTGAGGTGGAACCATCTAACCACACCATGGACATCACTCTTGGGAGTGGTACTCATTATGATGATCCGGTGGGCATAACTAAAGAAGAAGCTAAGGAAGAGAAGAAATTTGATAAGTCTCTATCTCGTCCCATAACTGAGGAGAGCAGTACACTGATCCAAAAGAAGGTACTGCCCAAGCTTCAAAATCCAGGTATTCTAGAGGTTATTCCTATCAAGGTAGGAAACTTTTACATACCTGTTAACTTTGTTGTGCTTGAAATAGATTTTATTGACCAAGTGGTAGAGAAAGAGGCAATCCAAAACCTCCCTCTTGATCCACTTGAATCTGTTTTATCTTATGACTTTTCAGGCATTTCAAAAACACACTTCTGTGATTTTTTGGCTAAAAGAGAACTGATCCCTAAGGTAGAATTCAGACCATTAAAACCTGTGTTCAGGTATGAATTGTATAGCTGAAGCTGGTTCAGAAAAGTCTGGCTGAAGACTTAAAACTTAGCACTTGTGGGGAGGTAACCCCATGTCTTTAATAAATTTGAAAAAAAACAAAAAAACAAAAAAATGAAAAAAACAAAAAACAAAAAAAACAAAAAAATAAAAATAAAAAAAAATATTTCAACTATGTCAGATGCTGGTTTGGGGTTACTACAGGTAAGTTTTCTTATCCTTTATCATCCATTTTAACATTGAGGACAATGTCAAATTCTGGTTTGGGGTGGTAGGTAAGAAAACTTAACTGTTTTGTTTACGTTGTGTGATTGTTATTTTATTTAGCATGTGTGTTTTCCTTTTTTGTAATCTTGTAATTTACCATGATTGCATGATAAATTTACTTTGAACACAAAGCTAAAGTATCTAAGGATCCCAAAATTTTGAGTAAAATTTTCAAAATTTGATTGTTTAAATGCCAAATAAATGCTTAAATGAACCTTATGTGATTAAAATTTTCTTTGAAAAGACTTTCCATGGTTAGACTTGAGCCAAAATGGGTTATCTATCAAACAAATTTTCAAAACCCATATTTTCTTGATTGAGTGAATCTCATAGTCATTAATATTCTAGAACTTGTTTTTCAACCAATTCAAAATGGTTTTTGATTATATGTCTTAGGATGATAAAGGCACAATTAGGTCTTATTCTTAAGCCTCAGAATTTTGTATAATTTGACCCCTAGTTGCCCCTTTTGAGCCTAAAAGTGAAAATTTTTCTTTGAAACCTTTCATTGACTAATATTCTCTTAATAGTAAAAAAGTTGGAAATTTAGTGGAGCAAAGAAATAAAAAAAAAAGGACTTAAGAAAAATATGTATTGAATGCAAAGAAAAGCAAGAAAAAGAAAAGAAAATCAAAAGGATGATATTGAATGAATGAAAAAGTCCATAAAAGTTCAACAATTTGCTCTGTTAAATTTATAATGGTGATTTGAATCATTCATGACTGTTAAAGCCCTTTTGTATTCCATTTTTCTTGAAATTCCTACCAATACAACCCAAGGCCACGTTACAACCGTTGAAAGACCTTTAGACTTTGACATATTTTCTATCTAAACTGTGGAGTTTCTGGTTTATTAACAAGTTTATGGTAATATTTTTTTGACTATGATGATTTGAGAGATACACAAACCTTTAAACACTTGAGTGAAAATTGTGAGAAGAGTATCTCAAGTCTTGACATTGAAAATTGATTCACATAAGAAAAATAAAACTGGCATTTGAATAAAACTGTTTCTCTATTTTGGATTCCTTAGTTTATTAAGTTTAGTGTTTTCTGTATTTTATCTTGTGAATATGGTGATTGCTTGAGGACAAGCAATGTTTTGGTTTGGGGTATTTTGATAAGTGCTTTTTAATACAATAAATTAGATCTAGTTTGCTTAGAATTTTAGTCATTATCCACTGTATTTCCTTTATTTATTGCTATTTTTGCTTTCTTTCCACTCTATTCTACTTGGGTATGTTATTTTGTAGGAATTAAGGTAATAAAGGGTCAAAAACAAGAGAAAAACGACCATAAAATGATAAAGAAACAAGAAGAACAAGCCCAAAGTGGAAAGAATTCTCTTTTTAAAGCTGAAATTCGACTCAGAAAGCAAAAATCCAACTCAGAGCACTGAAATCCGACTCAAAATGGCCAAATCCGAGTGGGATAACTAAAAAATGACCAAATCCGAGTGGAAGGACTCAGAATAGAGCATTGCCGAGTGGAATACTGCACTGCTGGAGGAAAATCCGAGTGAAATGTTCCCTGTCAAAGCCATTCCGAGTGATAAATTGCTGATTGAAGTGAATCCGAGTGGGAGCTTTCTGATTGCAACTAATCCAAGTGAAAGCTGTTCCGAGTGAATGGATTCCGAGTAGAAGAGGCCACTGAAATGAATAAATGCTGACTAAGGAGGAATCCGAGTGGTCTCACTCAGAGAAAATGACATTCTCAAGCAGAACAAAGCATTTCCGAGTAATTCTTAGCAAGGAAGGAAAAATCCGACCGGAAATGAATCACACTCGGGCAGACTCTTAAGTTTCACACTGAGCCCGAGTGAGAAGTCTCCAAGGAAAGGAATTTCTGAGCAAAGCAAGGCTCGGACATGGAAGAATTCTATCAGCCAGATTCCAGTCCTTCAAAGTCCAAGTTTCTGAGTGAAAGCATCCGAGTGGAAATTAACTCGGACTTCCGAGTGAAGATGTGATTTTATCATTTGAATGAGTAAATAAATTTGTCTGAGTGAATTCCAATGCAAAATCCGAGCAGAGCTTTAACCGAGTGGTCCAAATTCAGAGACAGCCGAGTGAATGTTTCAGACGGTTTCGAGTCTTTCTCCAGTCAATTCCGACTGAATGAAAGATGCTCTTCAGTAAGTCTTCACCCGTCCTTTCATTCAACTTCATCACCAATCGGTTCTCCTCCAAACACTGACCCAATTCTTCACAAATGCAACACCGGATCACTACCTCCATCAACACCGCCTCCTTCTACTTTCCTTCAAGTCACTCTCTACACCGTCCTCAATCCAGAAATCCGACCCACATTCCTCTCTTCTATCCGCTGTCCCCTTCTAATCCATACTACACACCGTCCCACTTCACCTTTCCTTTCCATCAATACCGCCCAGACTTCTCTCAAACCAACACCGCCCAGTAATCCATCAACCAACACCGCCCAGGCTCCTAATCCACAACTCCGCCCAGACTCTTTTCCTTTCCATCCACAACCGTCCTCACCTCAACACACCGCCCAACTTCCTAACACCGTCTCCCTTTCTTCTTCTAATACATAACACCGCCCAGTAACCCTCTCAAGACCGCCCAGACTTTTCATCAATTCAACACCGTCCAGCCCACAACGTCCAGATCTCCATCTAACAGCAACTCCTCTCCACGCTGTCTAGTTCACTCACCAACACCGTCCAGCAAGCTTTCACTCGGATTTGTGGGAAAATAACATTTTTCCACTATGAATTTCATCATTCTGCACCAATCTTCACTAAAATCCAAGCACCGAATTATTGGAAATATTAAATATGCAAATTGAAAACAAGTTGGCACAGCTGGAATTCACATGCACCAAAAGTTTCTCCCACTTGCAAATTTTAACGCGTTTCCTTAGCTGGATTCATTCATCCATTCGCCTATAAAAGGGAGAGCAACCAGGATGAAGAATCAATCATCTCTTCCCATCAATTACCATCAGATTTATTTTCTTCGTTACTTTCTCTCCTTTTCTCTTTAGTTCTCTTCTTTTCCATTTTTTCTTTCTCTGTCCGTTTTTCTTCTCTTTCTTTTTATTTTCTTTTCTTTCTCTTATTTTGTAAGAGTGTGAGGGCTGTAAAAGTGAGATTTTAAATTTGTAATTGGTGGAGAAATTATTGCAACAAGGAATTACAGTGGTAAATTATTCTGAGCTTTTGGAGAAACCCGTAAGTCTTTATTTTTACCATGTCTTGTATGTTTTATTTTTCCATTATGTACATGAATTTAAATTATTTCATGAGTAGCTAAATTAATTATCTTGGGATAAAGGGGGTATGATAATATTTTATTTTAATGTTATTTTGACCTGGAATTAAATAAATTTCTGTTTTCCATTTAGTTCAATTATGCTTAATGCTTTTAGTAATTCCTAACAAGAACCTAAATGATAAAACTGTATACTTACGGGTATATTAGTAAATTTAGGTAATAAATAGAATCGAAAGATTTATTTTTACCAGAAAGCTTTGAACTAAACCTAAGATTTTTGAGATGCTTTTTGTGACCTCGGTAAAACCGTGAAAGTAATCAAAATTCCTTTGAGGAAATAAAAGGGATTTTCATAAAACGATAATGGGTCTTTCTGAGGATTAAGCAGCGCTTTCCATAAGTTAGGTACATTAATAGGATTCCGAAAGGAACATATTAATTAGCTTTTGGAAAATTCGCCTTGGAAAACTTAATTCGATTCTTATTTATGAAAAGTTAAAATTCATTAAACATAAAATAGAGTCTTAATCCCCCAAAATCCCAAGATACTCTCAACTCTGATTTTTTAGTGTCAAGTAAATTTTATTTTTATATTTATTTATATTCTGTGCAACTTTAATTTGTGCTTTATTTTAAAAAAATCTTAAAAATTAATTGTGTGGATAATTAAATTTCAATATGTTGGTACTTTGAACACAGTCCCTGTGGAGAACGATAATCTTTTATATTACGCGACATAACCCGTGCGCTTGCGGGTCCTGTCATCTCGCGGCCCGTAAGGTATCAACGGAAAGCCCTTCGCGAGCCCGTCGACGTCGAGGCCACAGAATCCGGTGAGGGACAAATAAAATTGAAAGAACAAAAACAGAGGTGGTGCGGACCCGGGAAAGTAGCAAAAAAGAGGTGCAACACGAGGACTTCCCAGGAGGTCACCCATCCAGTATTACTCTCGCCCAAGCACGCTTCACTGCGGAGTTCTGATGGGATCCGGTGCATTAGTGATGGTATGATCGCACCTGCCACAATGTGCGCGATCATTTATTTTATGATATCTCCCCCACGCCGTCGCCAGCTTCAAACGGTCGTAACTTTTGAACCGGGATGTGTCTAGCGGCCTGTAAGGTATCATCGGAAAGCCCTTTGCAAGCCCGTCGACGTCGAGGCCACAGAATCGGGTGAGGGACAAATAAAATTGAAAGAACAAAAACAGAGGTGGTGCGGACCCGGGAAAGTAACAAAAAAGAGGTGCAACACGAGGACTTCCCAGGAGGTCACCCATCCCAATACTACTCTCGCCAAAGCACGCTTACCTGCAGAGTTCTGATGGGATCCGGTGCATTAGTGGTGGTATGATCACACCTGCCACAATGTACGCGATCATTTGTTTTATGATATCTCCCCCACGGCGTCGCCAGCTTCAAACGGCCGTAACTTTTCAACCGGGATGCGTCTCGCGGCCCGTAAGGTATCAACGGAAAGCCCTTTGCGAGCCCATCGACGTCGAGGCCACAGAATCGGGAGAGGGACAAATAAAATTGAAAGAACAAAAACAGAGGTGGTGCGGACCCAGGAAAGTAGCAAAAAAGAGGTGCAACACGAGGACTTCCCAGGAGGTCACCCATCCCAGTATGACTCTCGCCCAAGCACGCTTCATTGCGGAGTTCTGATGGGATCCGGTGCATTAGTGATGGTATGATCGCACCTGCCACAATGTGCGCGATCATTTGTTTTATGATATCTCCCCCACGCCGTCGCCAGCTTCAAACGGTCGTAACTTTTGAACCAGGATGTGTCTCGCGGCCCGCAAGTTATCAACGGAAAGCCCTTTGCGAGCCCGTCGACGTCAAGGCCACAGAATCGGGTGAGGGACAAATAAAATTGAAAGAACAAAAATAGAGGTGGTGGGGACCCGTGAAAGTAGCAAAAAAGAGGTGCAACACGAGGACTTCCGAGGAGGTCACCCATCCCAATACTACTCTCCCCAAAGCACGCTTGACTGTAGAGTTCTGATGGGATCCGGTGCATTAGGGGTGGCATGATCACACCCGCCACAATGTGCGCGATCATTTGTTTTATGATACCTCCCCCACCGCGTCGCCAGCTTCAAACGGCCGTAACGTTTGAACCGAGATGCGTATCGCGGCCCGTAAGGTATCAACGGAAAGCCCTTTGCGAGCCCGTCGACGTCGAGGCCACAGAATCGGGTGAGGGACAAATAAAATTGAAAGAACAAAAACAGAGGTGGTGCGGACCCGGGAAAGTAGCAAATAAGAGGTCCAACACGAGGACTTCCCAAGAGGTTACCCATCCCAGTACTACTCTCGCCCAAGCACGCTTATTTGCGGAGTTCTGATGCGATCCGGGGCATTAGTGCTGGTATGATCGCACCTTCCACAATGTACGCGATCGTTTGTTTTATGATACCTCCCCCACGGCGTCGCCAGCTTCAAACGGCCGTAACGTTTGAACCGGGATGCGTCTCGCGGCCCGTAACGTATCAACGGAAAGCCCTTTGCGAGCCCGTCCACGTCGAGGCCACAGAATCGGGTGAGGGACAAATAAAATTGAAAGAACAAAAACAGAGGTGGTGCAAACCCGGGAAAGTAGCAAAAAAGAGGTGCAACACGAGGACTTCCCAAGAGGTCACCCATCCTAGTACTACTCTCGCCCAAGCACACTTAACTGCGGAGTTCTGATGGGATCCGGTGCATTAGTGGTGGTATGATCACACCTGCCACAATGTGCGCGATCATTTGTTTTATGATACCTCCCCCACGGCGTCGCCAGCTTCAAACGGCCGTAAATTTTGAACCGGGATGCGTCTCGCGGCCCGTAAGGTATCAACGGAAAGCCCTTTGCGACCCCGTCGACGTCGAGGCCACAGAATCGGGTGAGGGACAAATAAAATTGAAAGAACAAAAACAGAAGTGGTGGGGACCCGTGAAAGTAGCAAAAAAGAGGTGCAACACGAGGACTTCCCAGGAGGTCACCCATCCCAATACTACTCTCCCCAAAGCACGCTTGACTGTAGAGTTCTGATCGGATCCGGTGCATTAGTGATGGTATGATCACACCTGCCACAATGTGCGCGATCATTTGTTTTATGATATCTCCCCCACGCCGTCGCCAGCTTCAAACGGTCGTAACTTTTGAACCGGGATGCCTCTCGCGGCCCGTAAGGTATCAACGGAAATCCCTTTGCAAGCCCGTCGACGTCGACGCCACAGAATCGGGTGAGGGACAAATAAAATTGAAAGAACAAAAACAGAGGTGGTGCGGACCCAGGAAAGTAGCAAAAAAGAGGTGCAACACGAGGACCTCCCAGGAGGTCACCCATCCCAGTACTACTTTCGCCCAAGCACGCTGAGCTGCGGAGTTCTGATAGGATCCGGTGCATTAGTGGTGGTATGATCGCCCCTGCCACAATGTGCGCGATCATTTGTTTTATGATACCTCCCCACGGCGTCGCCAGCTTCAAACGGCCGTAACTTTTGAACCGGGATGCGTCTCGCAGCCTGTAAGTTATCAACGGAAAGCCCTTTGCGACCCCGTCGACGTCGAGGCCACAGAATCGGGTGAGGGACAAATAAAATTGAAAGAACAAAAACAGAGTTGGTGCGGACCCGGGAAAGTAGCAAAAAAGAGGTGCAACACGAGGATTTCCCAAGAGGTCACCCATCCCAGTACTACTCTCGCCCAAGCACGCTTGACTGCGGAGTTCTGATGGGATCTGGTGCATTAGTGATGGTCTGATCGCACCTGCCACAATGTGCGCGATCATTTGTTTTAAGATACCTCCCCCACGCCGTCGCCAGCTTCAAACGGTCGTAACTTTTGAACCGGGATGTGTCTCGCGGCCCGTAAGGTATCAACGGAAAGCCCTTTGCGAGCCCGTCGACGTCGAGGCCACAGAATCGGGTGAGGGACAAACAAAATTGAAAGAACAAAACAGAGGTGGTGCGGACCCGGGAAAGTAGCAAAAAAGAGGTGCAACACGAGGACTTCCCAGGAGGTCACCCATCCCAGTACTACTCTTGCCCAATCACGCTTAACTGCGGAGTTCTGATGGGATCCGGTGCATTAGTGCTGGTATGATCGCACCTGCCACAATGTGCGCGATCATTGGTTTTATGATACATCCCCCACTCCGTCGCCAGCTTCAAACGGCCGTAACTTTTGAACCGCGATGCGTCTCGCGGCCCGTAAGGTATCAACAGAAAGCCCTATGAGAGCCCGTCGACGTCGAGGCCACAGAATCAGGTGAGGGACAAATAAAATTGAAAGAACAAAAACAGAGGTGGTGCGGACCCGGGAAAGTAACAAAAAAGAGGTGCAACACGAGGACTTCCCAGGAGGTCACCCATCCCAATACTACTCTCGCCAAAGCACGCTTACCTGCAGAGTTCTGATGGGATCCGGTGCATTAGTGGTGGTATGATCACACCTGCCACAATGTGCGCGATCATTTGTTTTATGATACCTCCCCCACAGCCTCGCCAGCTTCAAACGGCCGTAACTTTTCAACCGGGATGCGTCTCGCGGCCCGTAAGGTATCAACGGAAAGCCCTTCGCGAGCCCGTCGACGTCGAGGCCACAGAATCGGGTGAGGGACAAATAAAATTGAAAGAACAAAAACAGAGGTTGTGCGGACCCAGGAAAGTAGCAAAAAAGAGGTGCAACACGAGGACTTCCCAGGAGGTCACCCATCCCAGTATTACTCTCGCCCAAGCACGCTTCATTGTGGAGTTCTGATGGGATCCGGTGCATTAGTGATGGTATGATCGTACCTGCCACAATGTGCGCGATCATTTGTTTTACGATATCTCCCCCACACCGTCGCCAGCTTCAAACGGTTATAACTTTTGAACCAGGATGCGTCTCGCGGCCCGTAAGGTATCAACGGAAAGCGCTTTGCGACCCCGTCGACGTCGAGGCCACAGAATCGGGTGAGGGACAAATAAAATTGAAAGAACAAAAACAGAAGTGGTGGGGACCCGTGAAAGTAGCAAAAAAGAGGTGCAACACGAGGACTTCCCAGGAGGTCACCCATCCCAATACTACTTTCCCCAAAGCACGCTTGACTGCAGAGTTCTGATGGGATCCGGTGCATTAGTGATGGTATGATCCATCTGCCACAATGTGCGCGATCATTTGTTTTATGATATCTCCCCCACGCCGTCGCCAGCTTCAAACGGTTGTAACTTTTGAACCGGGATGCGCCTCGCGGCCCGTAAGGCATCAACGGAAAGCCCTTTGCGAGCCCGTCGACGTCGAGGCCACAGAATCGGGTGAGGGACAAATAAAATTGAAAGAATAAAACAGAGGTGGTGCGGACCCGGGAAAGTAGCAAAAAAGAGGTGCAACACGAGGACTTCCCAGGAGGTCACCCATCCCAGTACTACTCTTGCCCAATCACGCTTAACTGCGGAGTTCTGATGGGATCCGGTGCATTAGTGCTGGTATGATCGCACCTGCCACAATGTGCGCGATCATTGGTTTTATGATACATCCCCCACGCCGTCGCCAGCTTCAAACGGCCGTAACTTTTGAACCGCGATGCGTCTCGCGGCCCGTAAGGTATCAACAGAAAGCCCTATATGAGAGCCCGTCGACGTCGAGGCCACAGAATCAGGTGAGGGACAAATAAAATTGAAAGAACAAAAACAGAGGTGGTGCGGACCCGGGAAAGTAACAAAAAAGAGGTGCAACAAGAGGACTTCCCAGGAGGTCACCCATCCCAATACTACTCTCGCCAAAGCACGCTTACCTGCAGAGTTCTGATGGGATCCGGTGCATTAGTGGTGGTATGATCACACCTGACACAATGTGCGCGATCATTTGTTTTATGATACCTCCCCCACAGCCTCGCCAGCTTCAAACGGCCGTAACTTTTCAACCGGGATGCGTCTCGCGGCCCGTAAGGTATCAACGGAAAGCCCTTCGCGAGCCCGTCGACGTCGAGGCCACAGAATCGGGTGAGGGACAAATAAAATTGAAAGAACAAAAATAGAGTTGGTACGGACCCGGGAAAGTAGCAAAAAAGAGGTGCAACACAAGGACTTCCCAAGAGGTCACCCATCCTAGTACTACTCTCGCCCAAGCACGCATAACTGCGGAGTTCTGATGGGATCCAGTGCATTAGTGATGGTCTGATCACACCTGCCACAATGTGCGCGATCATTTGTTTTATGATACCTCCCCCACGTCGTCGCCAGCTTCAAACGGTCGTAACTTTTGAACTGGGATGCGTCTCGCGGCCCGTAAGGTATCAACGGAAAGCCCTTTGTGAGCCCGTCGACGTCGAGGCCACAGAATCGGGTGAGAGACAAATAAAATTGAAAGAACAAAAACAGAGGTGGTGCGGACCCGGGAAAGTAACAAAAAAGAGGTGCAACACGAGTACTTCCCAGGAGATCACCCATCCCAATACTACTCTCCCCAAAGCATGCTTAACTGCAGAGTTCTGATGGCATCCGGTGCATTAGTGGTGGCATGATCACACCTGCCACAATGTGCGCGATCATTTGTTTTATGATACCTCCCCCACGGCGTCGCCAACTTCAAACGGCCATAACTTTTCAACCGGGATGCGTCTTGCGGCCCGTAAGGTATCAACGGAAAGCCCTTTGCGAGCCCGTCGACGTCGAGGCCACAGAATCGGGTGAGGGACAAATAAAATTGAAAGAACAAAACAGAGGTGGTGCGGACCCTGGAAAGTAGCTAAAAAGAGGTGTAACACGAGGACTTCCCAGGAGGTCACCCATCCCAGTACTACTCTAGCCCAATCACGCTTAACTGCGGAGTTCTGATGGGATCCGGTGCATTAGTGCTGGTATGATCGCACCTGCCACAATGTCAGTGACCATTGGTTTTATGATACCTCCCCCACGCCGTCGCCAGCTTCAAACGGCCGTAACTTTTGAACCGGGATGCGTCTCGCGGCCCGTAAGGTATCAACGGAAAGCCCTTTGCGACCCCGTCGACGTCGAGGCCACAGAATCGGGTGAGGGACAAATAAAATTGAAAGAAAAAAACAAGAGGTGGTGGGGACCCTGGAAAGTAGCAAAAAAGAGGTGCAACACGAGGACCTCCTAGGAGGTCACCCATCCCAGTATTACTCTCGCCCAAGCACGCTTAGCTGCGGAGTTCTGATGGGATCCGGTGCATTAGTGGTGGTATGATCGCACCTGCCACAATGTGCACGATCATTTGTTTTATGATACCTCCCCACGGCGTCGCCAGCTTCAAACGGCCGTAACTTTTGAACCGGGATGCGTCTCGCAGCCCGTAAGTTATCAACGGAAAGCCCTTTGCGACCCTGTCGACGTCGAGGCCACAGAATCCGGTGAGGGACAAATAAAATTGAAAGAACAAAAACAGAGTTGGTGCGGACCCGGGAAAGTAGCAAAAAAGAGGTGCAACACGAGGACTTCCCAAGAGGTCACCCATCCCAGTACTACTCTCGTCCAAGCACGCTTAACTGCGGAGTTCTGATGGGATCCGGTGCATTAGTGATGGTCTGATCGCACCTGCCACAATGTGCGCGATCATTTGTTGTATGATACCTCCCCCACGGCGTCGCCAGCTTCAAACGGCCGTAACTTTTCAACCAGGAAGCGTCTCGCGGCCCGTAAGGTATCAACGGAAAGCCCTTCGCGAGCCCGTCGACGTCGAGGCCACAGAATCGGGTGAGGGACAAATAAAATTGAAAGAACAAAAATGGAGGTGGTGCGGACCCAGGAAAGTAGCAAAAAAGAGGTGCAACACGAGGACTTCCCAGGAGGTCACCCATCCCAGTATTACTCTCGCCCAAGCACGTTTCATTGCGGAGTTCTGATGGGATCCGGTGCATTAGTGATGGTATGATCGTACCTGCCACAATGTGCGCGATCATTTGTTTTATGATATCTCCCCCACACCGTCGCCAGCTTCAAACGGTCGTAACTTGTGAACCGGGATGCGCCTCGCGGCCCGTAAGGTATCAACGGAAAGCCCTTTGCGAGCCCGTCGACGTCGAGGCCACAGAATCGGGTGAGGGACAAATAAAATTGAAAGAACAAAACAGAGGTGGTGCGGACCCGGGAAAGTAGCAAAAAAGAGGAGCAACACGAGGACTTCCCAGGAGGTCACCCATCCCAGTACTACTCTTGCCCAATCACGCTTACCTGCGGAGTTCTGATGGGATCCGGTGCATTAGTGCTGGTATGATCGCACCTGCCACAACGTGCGCGATCATTGGTTTTATGATACCTCCCCCACGCCGTCGCCAGCTTCAAACGGCCATAACTTTTGAACCGCGATGCGTCTCGCGGCCCGTAAGGTATCAACGGAAAGCCTTATGAGAGCCCGTCGACGTCGAGGCCACAGAATCGGGTGAGGGACAAATAAAATTGAAAGAACAAAAATAGAGGTGGTGCGGACCCAGGAAAGTAACAAAAAAGAGGTGCAACACGAGGACTTCCCAGGAGGTCACCCATCCCAGTACTACTCTTACCCAATCACGCTTAACTGCGGAGTTCTGATGGGATCCGGTGCATTAGTGCTGGTATGATCGCACCTGCCACAATGTGCGCGATCATTGGTTTTATGATACCTCCCCCACGCCATCGCCAGCTTCAAACGGCCGTAACTTTTGAACCGGGATGCGTCTCGCGGACCGTAAGGTATCAACGGAAAGCCCTATGAGAGCCCGTCGACGTCGAGGCCACAGAATCGGGTGAGGGACAAATAAAATTGAAAGAACAAAAACGGAGGTGGTGCGGACCCAGGAAAGTAACAAAAAAGAGGTGCAACACGAGGACTTCCCAGGAGGTCACCCATCCTAATACTACTCTTGCCAAAGCACGCTTCACTGCAGAGTTCTGATGGGATCCGGTGCATTAGTGGTGGTTTGATCACACCTGCCACAATGTGCGCGATCATTTGTTTTATGATACCTCCCCCACGGCGTCGCCAGCTTCAAACGGCCGTAACTTTTGAACCGGGATGCGTCTCGCGGCCCGTAAGGTATCAATGGAAAGCCCTTTACGAGCCCGTCGACGTCGAGGCCACAGAATCGGGTGAGGGACAAATAAAATTGAAAGAACAAAACAGAATTGGTGCGGACCCAGGAAAGTAGCAAAAAAGAGGTGCAACACGAGGACTTCCCAGGAGGTCACCCATCCCAGTACTACTCTCGCCAAAGCACGCTTAACTGCGGAGTTCTGATGGGATCCGGTGCATTAGTGCTGGTATGATCGCACCAGCCATAATGTGCGTGATCATTGGTTTTATGATACCTCCCCCACGCCGTCGCCAGCTTCAAACGGTCGTAACTTTTGAACCGGGATGCGTCTCGCGGCCCATAAGGTATCAACGGAAAGCGCTTTGCGAGCCCGTCGATGTCGAGGCCACAGAATCGGGTGAGGGACAAATAAAATTGAAAGAACAAAAACAGAGGTGGTGCGGACCCGGGAAAGTAACAAAAAAGAGGTGCAACACGAGGACTTCCCAGGAGGTCACCCATCCCAATACTACTCTCGCCAAAGCACGCTTAACTGCAGAGTTCTGATGGGATCCGATGCATTAGTGGTGGTTGTGAACACCTATTTCGTTCCAGACAATTTTCACTAAGAATGGGGAATTCAGAAGGGAAAAGAATTAAAAAAAAAATCAAAAAAAAAAAAACCTCTGACTCGGAAATGATCATTTCCGAGTGAAAGGACTCGGAATGATCATTTCCGAGTGAAGGAGCCTCCAAGCGGACCTCAAGTGTCAAGGAAGGACACAAAGAGGGCTGAACCCGAGTGCAGAAGCCAAATTCCAACCTCTGAGTGGAAAGAAGACCAGAATCCGAGTGAAAAACAGTGAAATTCCAACCTCTGAGTGGAAAAGAGACAGTTTCCGAGTGACAAACGTCCAATTTCCATGTTCTAATCGAAAAAACAGGCAGATTCCGAGTGAAAATGCCAAGCTTCCAAATTCTGAGTAATAAGAAGGCAATTTCCGAGTGCAAATGGCTGAACTTCTAATTTCCGAGTGCAAAGAAAGACGATGCCGATTGATGAAGACTAAGTTTTTGATTCTGATTGAAGCATGAGGCCGACTCCGAGTGACTTGGAGAACAAGCATGTGTTTCCGAGCAAATCAAGATTCGGACTTGTGAAGAACTTCTAAGAAAATACATCGAATACCTGATTGCCGAGTGAAAGCCATTCCTGAGTGACGAATGAAAGCCAATTACCGATTGGAAAATAAGTAAAAAGGTCAGATTTTCAAGTGGATGAAATGAGGGACGACTGAAAGAAATTCCAAGTAAAAATCCACTCGAAACCGAGGGAAGAAGGAGTATTCCGAGTGATGTTCTTCAATCGGTACCAAGTAAAGGTTATCCACTCATAACCGAGTAAGGTATTTCCAGTCTGCACCGAGTCCCTTCCATTTTCAGTCGGCTCCGAGCCATCACCCTTCATTCCATTTATTTCCGGGCCATATTTAAACATCACTGAGCTCGTTTTCACCAAACCCGAACCACCAATTTTCACCCAAAGCTGGCTCATCACTCTCACTTAAGTCCGAACCAATGCTCACTCAGAACCGACTGGCAATTCAGCTAGTTAATCCTCCTCAAGCCAATTACCGAGCCCATTGAAACCATTTCAGTCGGTTCCGGGTCATTTTCCACTCGGCTCCGACTGAGTGTCTCACAGCAACCTCATACCGAGCAATTCTCACTCGGAAAGATGTGTTTTCGCTCGGTTTACCATTGGAAATGCTTCATTCCATTCGGAACTCACTCCCAATGTGGATGAACACTGACTGAGAGGCTGATCCGAATCATTTTCACTCGGAATTCTACCATTCTCACTCGGATTTCCATCACTTTCTCTCGGATTTTTATCTTGCTGAGTTGGATGTCCACTATCCAAGTGGATCCTTGAATTACGGAGGGTAGTTGGCAATAAGACAAGGTGGAAAGTGATAAAGAATTGCCACCAGCCTTCATTTTGCTTAATTGTCAAAGATCCAGGCTGTTTCCAACACCACCATGCAAGTTGTTTGACAATCTCGTGGGGCGGCTGGCAACAAGACAATGTGGAAATATTAAAAAATCCTCACCAATTGGCAGCCAGGCTGGTCACAGGTCTGTTCAAGCAATCATCATGCTCCTCAAATGTTCTATAAATACAGCAAGCGAAGGAAGAAGAATGGATCGATCCTGGAAGATTCATTGAAAGAGAACCTAAAAAACAAACTTTCTCCCTCATCCACACACCGTCCAAACCTCTTTCCCAGTCCGTTCTCCACACCGTCCAAACCTCCTTCCCAGTCCGTTCTCCACTCGCCCCACACACCGCCCAAACCTCCTTCCCAGTCCGTTCTCCACTCGCCCCACATACCGCCTAAATCTCCTTCCCAGTCCGTTCTCCACACCGCCCTAAGACCGTCCTCATAGCCCTTTCCAACACTGTCCCCACCTCCTCCCAATACCATTATCTCCTCACTCAACACCGCCCAACACCTTACCCTCAACACTGTCCTCACCTTCTCCCAACACCGTTCTTTCCTCACTCAATACCGCCCCCTACACACCGTCCTCACAGCCCTTGCAAACCTCTCCACACACTGCCCAAACCGTCCTCAACACCGCCCCACACACCGCCCCAACACAGTCCTCACAAACCTTCTACATACCGCCCCACACACCGCCCAAACCGCCCGCACTGCCCTCTCCACACCGCCCCAAATTTTCCTCACAGCACCCTCCCAAACACAAGCCTCTCCACACCGCCCCAAACCTTCCTCACAGTACCCTCAAAATACCGTCCCCCTCATCTCATCTCACTCCACTTTCCTCACAAACCCCTCTATATCGTCCCACTCTCCTTGGCCTCACTCTGTCCCTTTCCTTACCCCTCCACTGTTACCTCCTTCTTTATATCTCATACGGTCCCCTTTCACTTTTCCTTTCTTCCTTTAAAAGCCAAACCACACGCACACTTCTCAGTCCTTCCCTTCAAACACCCATCCAAAACAGTACCTTATTCCCCATTTCCTCTCTGTCCAATACCTCAAGCCCATAACACCATCCAACTCCACTTTCACTACACCGGTCCTACTCTTATCCTTTTTTTTATTGCTTCTATTTATTTTTATTTTTTTGCTAAATTAATTGTTATTCGGTGATTTTGTCTTCCTTTTCAATTATCAATTAATCTTTATTGATTGATAAATATTAATAAAATGAGTGCTTCACACATTCTATTTAAATTAGCATAAAAGGTGTGACTATTGTTATTATCATTATTATTGCAATTTTTATTTCTTTTATTCTTTATTCTTTTTATTTTAAAAAAGGAGGAGCGAGTTTAATTTGGACGAGACGTCCTGTTAATCTCATTTTTTAAAAAGCGTGGAGCAAGTTTAATTTGGACGAGACGTCCTGTTAATCTCATGTAAATATTCCGTGTTTATTTCTGTTTATTTTTATATATTTTGCCGTCTCGCATATTTTCTTTTCATGGAAAAGTTAAAATAATTATTGGGTTAATTATAATGCGCGCTATTAAATTGAGGTAACCGTTTTTATAACGGACAGCTGTGAGGTGCTAATACCTTCCTCACCTGTAATTAGACTCCCGGATCTGGAATCTCATTTTTTGACCAATGCTTTAATTAAAGGTTTTCCCGGTATTTTATCCTAAAAATATTGGTGGCGACTCCCTGTTCATCATTTTCCAAAAATCGTTTTGAGGGTCGGTCGTGCCGTCGCGATCCCGGTCGCGACAGATGGCGACTCCGCTGGGGACTTAGAGAGTCAAGCCAGTCAATCTGATAGCGCATATTTTAATTAGCATATTAATTATTTGACTTTTTCCTTTATTTTATTTGGTCTCTGTTTTATTTGTATCTTATCCTTTATGTTCTGTAAATATATGTGTGATCATTGAACCCTAGGGTAGTCGACTTTATTTTGTTGCTCTGTGTTTGTTCTATGCGCAGGATGAGTAAGGTAGAGGTATTGAATGCCTCTTTCACACACTACACTCACAACTTGCACACACTTTTGAGTGGGACCCTATACCCGGGCCCAAATAAAACTTAAGATTAGGGGAGATTGATAGCAGAGCCATTTGGGATGTACTTCCTATCTGGTTACTGTGAGAATCTCAGCTAGAGTTCGACTTATTCGTGGTGCCCACACTTAGTAGACTTCCTGCTATTTGTGGCCAACATCATGAGTAGGATCTTGGCTCTAGTGACCTTTAGAAATTTTAGAATAAACCACCCAATGTGAGACATCACTGATAAATAAACCTTAGAACCATTAAGGCATCTTCAGAAAAACCCGACTTAAGGCACAAAGAGGCAAACTTTACTTATACCTTTTCTCATTCTCGTTTTCTCTTCCAATCCAAACTAATGGACCGCTTGCCTGTTTAGAGGATTACTTTTTCAAAGAATAACCTATTTTTAACCTGTGATCCTCTAATGGGCAAGTGGACCTTTCTTTTTATATTTGCTTAAGTCTTAGGATCTGGAGTTATGAATTTTCTAAAAAAAAGAAGAAAAAAATAATTAGAAAATTCATAGCTCGTGTGATCCTTGATTTATTGCAAGTTTCGACAAATTGTAACTTCCCTAAATCTCAAAATGTTTTCAAGAAAGTTATTAGGGGAGTATCAATTTGCAAAGTATGTCAGTGATTGATTTTTCTTTTCTTTATGTCCCTACAAGAAGCTATTAAGGGCTTGGCCAGTATCTTTGAGTGAAATATGGAAATTAACATAAGGTCAGATAGTTGTGGTGGAAATGTACCCGAGTTGAAAAGATTACTGCATGTTAAGGTTAGGAAAGTTGATACAACCAGTCTACAAGCATTAGGGAAGAAATTGGACATGAATCAGAAGATGGTTTTCTCAAGGAAATATGGGAGGATCCTAAAACTGCTAGAAGTGGAAGTACAAGTCGAGGCATTACCGCTTTGACTCAATTCTATGACCCACCTTGATTATTGTAGAGAAAGGATTTGTAAAATGAGGGCCATGATTGCCCGAGCTAGGAATGGCTGATTTACTTTTTCTGCATAAAAATAGGCTGGCAGCAGTAATATATTCCGAAAAAAGGGGGTTTCTTCATGTCCCCACAACTACCTCATGTTAATTTCCACTCATCACTTTTGAATGAAGTTCTGAAAAAAGTCGAAAGATACTGGCTGAATTCCGCGATTGCTTCACGTATCATTTGTTTTTCTTTTGCTGTTTTTAACAATTTCTTGTTGACTTCCCAGAAATAACGGGTAAACATCCTTACGCGACTCGGCTTAATACCAGACTCATGGCTGAAATAGAACAAGAAAATGAGAGTTTGAGAGCTGAAGTCAATCAACTGAAAGAGCAAATGGCTGAAATGGCCAAACTTCTTGAGAGAAGGGTCACAGAAGGGGATTCTTCAGCAGGAGTTGAAGACACTAGACAACGACCGTCCACTCAGGGTCCCACCGGGGGACCAAGTTCAAACCCAGCTACGCCTCCCCTAACCATTCATGTTAGGAAACCAAACACTGCTGACGCTCAGCAACCCATCTTTGTAGATGCAGAAGGTAACATCATACCTTACGGATTGCCACAGGGTTATTTCCCACCGCTTCAAGAAGAACCTGATTATCAAGAGGCGATTCTACATACGGCCCAACCAAGTGTCCCGCCCGTCCGAGACCCTCAAGCAAATCCAATCCTTGCACAAGTTACGCAACCACAAGCTACCCAGATGACCAGACCCCTCATCTCAATGCCTAATGCAAACCCGGCACATGTCGACCAACCAGTTAGGGATACCAGTCATCATGCCACTGCGGGTCCGAGTACTGCTGCTATTACCCAGGAGGGAAGACTAGAATTCCTGGAAAGGTAATTCCGAGAAATGGAGAGAACAAACAGGTTTGGAATGGGCAGTGCTGCACAACTCTGTCTGATTCCTGATGTTGTCATTCCCCCCAAATTCAAAATGCCAGAGTTTGACAAATATCGGGGGCTAACCTGTCCAAAGAACCATCTAACCATGTACTGTCGGAAGATGGCCTCTCATGCTTCTAATGACCCTCTGCTTATTCATTGTTTCCAGGATAGTTTGACGGGAGCACCTCTTACCTGGTACAACCACCTTGAACGATCTCATATACGCTGTTGGGAAGATCTGGCAGATGCTTTCATGCAACAGTACAAGTATAATCTGGATATGGCGCCAGATAGAGTACAGTTGCAAAACATGGCCAAGAAAGATAATGAGACGTTTAAAGAATATGCCCACAGGTGGCGAGAAGTAACAGTACAAGTCGATCCACCTCTATCAGAAAAAGAGGTGATTTCCACATTTATTGATACACTCCAGTCACCTTTCTATGACAAGATGATTGGAAGCATTTCCTCCCACTTCTCCGACATCGTCACTATCGGAGAAAGAATAGAGAATGCCTTGAGAACGAGGAAGATTACTCGTAGCCCATCTGGGGCTGGGACAGCAAGAAAACCTTCTTTTGGAGAAGGAAAAAGAAGAGAGGGAGAGACTAACCTGGTCTCTCACAACCAAAGAAGGAACCAGCTCAGACCACCTACTCCCGTCACCTTTCCGTCAACTTACCATAACACACCACACCCATATGTAGCTGCAATTCCAAATCTAAACCCACCGCATTTTCGACCACCTGTCATGCGACCACCCGCACCACCACAAACACCATATCAACCACCCCAAATAAACCCACCAAATCCAAACATGAGGAGACAGAATGATGACCGCACTCAAGTGCAATTTGATCCAATTCCCATGACCTACACAGAGCTTCTCCCCCATCTTATTGAAAACACCTTAGTGGCACCTTGTCCTTTAAAAACCGCTTCAACCACCTTATCCCAGAGGGTATGACCCAAATGCGCGATGTGATTACCATGCCGGTGCACCGGGACATTCCACTGAAAATTGCCTGGCATTGAAGTTTAAGGTAAGAGATTTAATCAGAGCTGATTGGATAAGCTTCAAGGAAGGAAGCCTGAATGTGACCACCAATCCTTTGCCTAACCATGGGAGACCAGGCGTTAACGCTGTGGAAAAAGATGAGGAATGTACTTCCAAAGTTTAGGACATCCAAATGCCGTTGGAAACCATTCATTCCCATATGCTTAAGATGGGATTGATAAAAGGATCATGGGATAAAGAGTGCAATGACCTCCTGTCCGCAAAACGAAGAGACTTCCAGAAAACCCTTCAGGGATTTATGGACAGTCACGTCATAGAAGTTTGCCGGCATCGTGAAGACATAATAAATATGATACAAGAGCAAGGCCGAGTTCGAGCTCCAAAACCTCTAGTCATATTTTACAATAAAAATGCACTTGTGGCTTCAACCCCTGTTAAAACTGTCATCACGGTAAACACTCCAACCCCATTCCCTTACAAGGATTCGCGAGCTGTACCATGGAAGTATGGTACTGATGTGATCGTTACCAGTTCTGAGGCCGTTGAGCCTACTCCATCATCCCCTGTCACGAATATTATCGGAATCGGGGGTGTCACCCGAAGTGGAAGAGTGTATGCTTCCCCAGAACCAAAACTTGAGAAAGTCACAGGGAATGGGAAGGGAGAATCCTCCGGTGAAGCAAAGAAGGTAGTAACCGAAGAGGAAGCCCAAGAGTTTCTTAGATTCATTCGTCATAGTGACTACCAAGTGTTGGACCAACTAAACCACACCCCGGCAAAAATTTCTCTGTTGTCCTTACTAATGAGTTCTGAACCACACCGGAACACGCTGATGAAAGTTTTGAGTGAGGCACATGTGAAACATGATTTGCCGGTAGATAAATTCGAGGGAATAGTGGGACACATTGTGGCCAACAACTATCTAACTTTTACGGATGATGAGACACCAGCGGAAGGAAGAGGGCACAACAAAGCCCTTCATATCTCCGTAAAATGTCAAGATCATATCATGGCGAAGGTGCTGGTTGACAATGGATCGTCCTTGAATGTAATGCCAAAATCTACGTTGGCAAAGTTGCCTTTTGATGGGACCCATATGAGACCCAGTTCTATGGTAGTCCGGGCTTTTGACGGAACTCGCCGAGAAGTCATGGGAGAAATTAAATTGCCTATACAAGTTGGGCCATGCACCTTTCAAATCCTTTTTCAAGTCATGGATATTACGCCCGCATACAGTTGTTTGCTGGGACGGCCATGGATCCATTCGGCTGGGGTAGTTCCTTCTACTCTACATCAAAAGTTGAAGTTCATCATTGACAACAAGTTGGTGATTGTCTCTGGAGAAGAAGACTTGTTGGTTAGTAAGCCTGCCAACACCCCATACATTGAAGCGACTGAGGAAGCCCTTGAAACCTCATTTCAGGCTCTAGAGGTGGCCAATGCAACGAGCATTACAAAGAAATCCTTCCCAAACGTGCCTCTGATGGTTGCAAAGACAATGTTGAGAGAAGGATACAAGCTGGGAAAGGGGTTAGGACGAGAATTGGAAGGGAGAACCCAACCTATATGTCTCCCAGAAAACAGGGATAGGTATGGTCTGGGATACAAGCCTACAGCAGCTGATAGAAAAAGGATGGGAAAAGAAAGAAGGGAGAGAAGGATCGCTCGCCTTACCGGTCAAAAGTTCGATACTGCTAGAATCCCTATCTGTGACCTCTATCAAAGCTTCAGAAGCGCCGGGATTATATATCCGGGTCAGGTGGCTATGGTTGGAGACGGACACAACCATGATGTGGAATTAGTGCACGCTTGCTTACCCGGTCAAGAACTGGACAACTGGGAAATCATAGAGTTCCCCATAACTATCAATCCTCAGCCAAAGTAATTGTTGTTTTCAAAACTTGTCGATCCTCTTGCTATGCCTAAGGCTTTAGGATCTGTTTTGTAATAAAGGCAAAAACTTGCTTGTTTATTAAATTAAATGAATGCAGTCTGATTTCATACCTCATCTTTGTTCAAACTCTTTCTTTTAAACCTTCCATTTGCTTGCCTTTCTTTGTTTTCATTCATTATGATATAACACTAAATGCAGATCTGAAAGCGATTCTTCTAAGAGCAATGAAAACTCGGTTCTATTTCATGACTCTGATAATCCAAATGATTATGCCTATGAGGATAGTGAGGAAGACTTTGAACCTTCACTCGAATTGACAAAGTTAATGGAACAAGAAGATAAAGAAATTCAACCTCATCAGGAAAAGATTGAGACCATTAACCTGGGAGATGAAGAAGAAAATAAAGAAGTCAAGATAGGCACCCTCTTGAGCAAACAACGGCAGAGTGAATTGATTAGAATACTCCGGGAATTTTGAGACATTTTTGCATGGTCGTATCAAGATATGCCAGGTCTAGATAATAACATTGTGGAACACAAGTTGCCTTTGAAGTCGGAATGTCCACCGATCAAGCAAAAGTTATGACGAATGAAACCAGAAATGCTTCTTAAGATCAAAGAAGAAGTCAAGAAACAATTCGACGCTGGTTTCTTAGCCGTAGCTAAGTATCCACAATGGGTAGCCAATATAGTTCCCGTTCCAAAGAAAGATGGGAGAGTAAGGATGTGTGTGGACTACCGAGACTTGAATCGGGCGAGCCCTAAGGATGATTTTCCTTTACCTCAGATTGATGTATTGGTTGATAACACAGCTCAGCATTCTATCTTCTCATTTATGGATGGATTTTCGGGATATAACCAGATCAAGATGGCACCAGAAGATATGGAAAAGACCACGTTCATCACTCTGTGGGGTACCTTTTGTTACAAAGTAATGTCTTTCGGATTAAAGAATGCAGGAGCCACCTATCAAAGGGCAATGGTGACTCTCTTCCACGACATGATGCACAAGGAAATAGAGGTCTATGTGGATGACATAATTGCCAAGTCCAGGTCTGAGGAGGAGCATATTGCTGACCTGAGAAAACTTTTCGAAAGGTTGAGGAAATTCAAGCTTAGATTGAATCCCGCCAAGTGCACTTTTGGCGCAAGATCCGGCAAATTGTTAGGGTTCATTGTGAATGAGAAGGGGATAGAAGTTGATCCTGACAAAGTCAAGGCAATTCTGGAAATGCCTCCTCCTCGTACTGAAAAAGAAGTCCGAGGATTCTTGGGAAGATTGAATTACATCGCCCGATTCATTTCCTAAATGACGGCAACTTGTGAGCCAATTTTCAAGTTGCTTCGCAAGAATCAGCCTGGACAGTGGAATGAGGATTGCCAGATTGCATTTGAAAAAATAAAATAGTACTTATTGGAGCCACCAGTCTTGGTGCCACCCGTTCATGGGAGACCACTAATCCTATACCTAACCGTGCTGAATGAATCCATGGGATGTGTATTAGGTCAACATGATGAGACTGGAAGGAAGGAATGCGCCATCTACTACTTGAGCAAGAGATTTACCGAATGTGAGATGAGGTATTCATCTCTTGAAAGAACGTGTTGTGCATTGGCTTGGGCTGCCCGACGCTTACGGCAATACATGCTTAATCATACTACTTGGCTGGTGTCTAAGATGGATCCCATCAAGTATATCTTTGAAAAACCCGCTTTGACTGGAAGGATTGCCCGTTGGCAAGTGTTACTGACGGAATATGACATAACATATGTCACCCAAAAGGCAATTAAAGGGAGTGCGCTGGCAGATTACTTGGCATACCAACCCATTGAAGCTTATCAACCAATGCGGCATGATTTCCCAGATGAGGATATCTTGGCTCTTTCCAAAGAAGAAGATGGCCTGGAAACCAGATGGATCATGAGATTCGATGGAGCATCCAATGCACTAGGACATGGAATTGGGGTTATTTTAATCTCACCTGATAAGGAATTCATCCCTATTTGCGCTCGGCTGTGTTTTGACTGCACCAATAATATTGTGGAATATGAAGCATGTTCTCTAGGAATACAAGCGGCTTTAAACGTGGGAATAAAGGTTCTGGAGGTTTATGGAGATTCTACTTTAGTTATCCATCAATTAAAGGATGAATGGGAGACTAGAGATAATAAACTAGTTCCCTATCATGCTCATATCAAAGAGATGATCAAAAGGTTCGATGAAGTTACCTTCCATCATGTTCCAAGGGAGGACAACCAAATGGCAGATGCTTTAGCCACCCTAGCTGCTATGTTCGAGGTCAACAATGATTACGAAGTGCCTCTCATTGAGATAAAGAAACAGCAAGAACCTGCCCATTGCCAGGCCATAGAAGAAGAACCAGATGGCAAGCCCTGGTATCATGACATCAAAAGATACCTTCAATGCCAAGAATACCCTGAAGGTATCACGGACAATGACAAACGAACTTTGAGAAGGCTAGCCATGGGATACCTATTGAGTGGTAACGTGCTTTACAAGAGGAATTATGATTCCATTCTCCTCCGGTGTGTTGATACCGTTGAAGCAAACCAAATCATGAAAGATATCCACGAAGGATCTTTCGGAACTCATACAAATGGGCATGCTATGTCAAGAAAAATACTGAGAGCTGGTTATTATTGGATGACTATGGAAGCCGATTGTTTTGCTTACGTACGGAGGTGTCATAAATGTCAGATTTATGCTGATCACATTCATGCTCCTTCTTCATCCCTAAATGTCTTGTCAGCACCATGGCCTTTTTCAATGTGGGGTATGGATGTAATTGGGCCCATTGAACCAAAAGCCTCGAATGGTCATCGTTTCATTTTGGTTGCTATCGATTATTTCACCAAGTGGGTAGAAGCAGCTTCATACGCCAATGTGACGAAAAATGTTGTGGTCAAATTCGTCAAGCGTGAGCTGATATGCCGGTATGGCCTACCAAACCAAATCATCACGGACAATGGTACAAATTTAAACAACAAAATGATGAAGGAGCTTTGTGAGAGTTTTAAAATCTCCCATCACAACTCCTCTCCATACCGTCTGAAAATAAATAGAGCGGTTGAGGCAGCCAATAAAAATATAAAGAGGATAGTGCAAAAGATGGTAGTAACCTACAAAGACTGGCATGAAATGCTCCCTTTCGCACTACATGGATACCGAACCTCGGTTAGAACCTCAACTGGGGCAACCCCATTTTCTTTGGTTTACGGAATGGAAGCTGTACTACCGTTCGAAGTGGAAATTCCATCCCTTAGGGTGATTATGGAGGCTAAATTGCAAGAAGCTGAATGGGTCCAGGCCAAATATGACCAATTGAATCTAATTGATGGGAAGAGATTAACTGCCCTTTGCCAGGGACAATTGTATCAAAGACGCATGAAGCGGGCATACGAAAAGAAAGTACGCCCCCGACAATTCCAAGAGGGAGATTTGGTCCTCAAGAAGATTTTGCCAATTCAAAGGGATGTCCGAGGGAAATGGACACCTAATTATGAGGGACCATATGTTATAAAGAAGGCTTTCTCCGGAGGAGCCCTTATACTCACTAATATGGATGGAGATGACCTGCCAATGCCTGTCAATACCGATGCAGTGAAAAGATACTTTGCATAATAAAAAAAAAGAGGGAAAAAGAGCTCGCTAGGTTGAAAACCTGGAAAGGCGACCTAGGCAAAAGTTAGAGCAGCAAGATGAGCCGAAAACCTAAAAAGGCGGTTCTACAAATTCTACTCCACAACATAAACCCTTCAAGCCAAAGTCAAAGGAGGTCAAAACGGGTATTAGGGTCATTGCCAAATTACGCCCTCAGAAGCAAAATCAAAAGACGAACACAAAGTCATGATATGGGATCAAGTTTCTCATTGCTCGCGGAGGATCATTTGAGGATACATGAGCCTTTTCCTTTTATTTTGCCTTCAATTCTTTATATACCTTGTCACATCACTGTGTTTAATATTATCGTTGTACATATCTGATGTTTATAAAATCTCCCTTCATCCTACATGTGTTCATTTTTTATGAATAAACAAGTTTTTGCCTAAAATTTTTGAAATTGGAAACAACAGAGCATAAAGTTATGGGGGATGAAATGTTTCCTAGCGCCAAACTTCGCTTGGTATAAGCATAACCATTTCCGCTAAATACTCTCGCCAAAAGTCGGAGGATGTTTCTGCTTCATCCATGAGTTATCTTAAAGAGCCAGTCGCCAAGGAAAATTTACCTGTAAGTCTTTTTATACTGACTCATTCTTTTGTCAGCGGGACGCCAAATCCATCATCCAAAAGCAGGTATTCGCCAAAGTTTTCTCTCAGCGAGACCTATAGACTGAAGATCTCTCCCAAGGAGTTCCATAAAAATGGGATCAATTCCCTCAATCAGGATGTTTCTTTGATCAGGCTTAAGAGGACTTATCTTTCCCCAGTGAGCTCACCATTACCAAACTAGCGTCCATCATACTCCTCTCACTAAAAAGCTCAAACTGGGGCATCTCCCCAGATTTCTTTCAAGGGGGCAGTCCCCCAACAACCTTCAGTTATGTCAAACTGGGGCATCTCCCCAGATTTCTTTCAAGGAGGCAGTTCCCCAACAACCTTCAGTTATGTCAAACTGGGGCATCTCCCCAGATTTCTTTCAAGGGGGCAGTCCCCCAACAACCTTTAGTTATGTCAAATTGGGGCATCTCCCTAAGATTTCTTTTGTTTATTCAAAGGGCAATTAGAAGGACAGTTCCCCGACAACCCTCAGATTACTCTGTCCCAACTCACCTAATACTTTCCCAGTGGTACCATGAAGGTTACCAGGAGGACTTATCCTTCCCCAGTGGAGCTACACTTCCTAAACAATTCCAACAGGGGCATCACCCCAGGTTTCCCTTTAGACAAAAGGCAATGCCCCAAGAATTCTTTCAGACTACCCCAAACTAGGGCATTACCCCCAGATTTATTCCCTTTCAATCCAGGGCCTCAGTCATGTCAACCGAGAGGCAACACCCTCATCCTTTTACTTTTTTAGTCAACCGAGAGGCAACACCCTCATCCTTTTACTTTTTCAGTCAACCGAGAGGCAACACCCTCATCCTTTACTTTTCCAGTCAATCGAGAGGCAACACCCTCATCCTTTTACTTTTTCAGTCAACCGAGAGGCAACACCCTCATCCTTTTACTTTTTCAGTCAACCGAGAGGCAACACCCTCATCCTTTTACTTTTCCAGTCAACCGAGAGGCAACACCCTCATCCTTTTACCTTTCCAGTCAATCGAGAGGCAACACCCTCACCTTTTACTCAACCGAGAGGCAACACCCTCACCCTCATCCTTCTACTTTTCCAGTCAACCGAGAGGCAACACCCTCATCCTTTTACTTTCAACCGAGAGGCAACACCCTCATCCTTCTACTTTTCCAGTCAATCGAGAGGCAACACCCTCATCCTTTTACCTTTGCTGTCAACCTAGAGACAACATCCTCATCATTCCTGTTAACCAAGAAGTAACACTTTCACTTTCTATTTTTCCAATGGTGTTCACGTCTTTACTCCCTTTCCATTTCAAAAAAAGGCAAGAAGAAACTTCATGCTTTTTCCTCATGAAAAAGAAGTAAAGAGGGGCATCTGTGAACACCTATTTCGTTCCAGACAATTTTCACTAAGAATGGGGAATTCAGAAGGGAAAAGAATTAAAAAAAAATCAAAAAAATCAAAAAAAAAATCAAAAAAAAAACCTCTGACTCGGAAATGATCATGTCTGAGTGAAAGGACTCGGAATGATCATTTCTGAGTGAAGGAGCCTCCAAGCGGACCTCAAGTGTCAAGGAAGGACACAAAGAGGGCTGAACCCGAGTGCAGAAGCCAAATTCCAACCTCTGAGTGGAAAGAAGACCAGAATCCGAGTGAAAAACAGTGAAATTCCAACCTCTGAGTGGAAAAGAGACAGTTTCCGAGTGACAAACATCCAATTTCCATGTTCTAATCGAAAAAACAGGCAGATTCCGAGTGAAAATGCCAAGCTTCCAAATTCTGAGTAATAAGAAGGCAATTTCCGAGTGCAAATGGCTGAACTTCTAATTGTGAACACCTGTTTCAGTCCGACCAAAATGGAAAAGACACCGGTCCCAAATGGAAATACAACCGGTCCAAATTCCAAAAGGGGGGAACACCCACTTCGCCCAACCGCCCTCATATACTTCACAGACGGTGTGGCACTCCGCCCTCTTCACACACCGTCCCACAGACGGTGTGGCTCTCCGCCTTCACACACCGTTCCACAGACGGTGTTAGCTAACATTGCACTCCGTCCCACAGACGGTGTTAACTAACACTTGCACTCCGCCCTTATTTGCACTCCGCCCTCATATACTTCACAGACGGTGTGGCACTCCGCCCTCTTCACACACCGTCCCACAGACGGTGTGGCTCTCCGCCTTCACACACCGTTCCACAAACGGTGTTAGCTAACATTGCACTCCGTTCCACAGACGGTGTGGCTCTCCGCCTTCACACACCGTTCCACAGACGGTGTTAGCTAACATTGCACTCCGTCCCACAGACGGTGTTAACTAACACTTGCACTCCGCCCTCATTTGCACTCCGCCCTCATATACTTCATAGACGGTGTGGCACTCTGCCCTCTTCACACACCGTCCCACAGACGGTGTGGCACTCCGCCCTCTCCACACACCGTTCCACAGACGGTGTTAGCTAACATCAACTCCGCCCAAACGTCCTCACCTCAAGAGTCCGCCCAACCGTCCTCACCTCAAGAGTCCGCCCAACCGTCCCCCTGTTAGCCCGTGCTGACTTGGATTCCACCACCCAAGTGGATCCAGGAATCCTGGGGGTGGCAGACAAGTGGCAAACAGGGTTGGAAGTGGGGGGAATTAAAAATTACCACCCAGCCGTTGTCCCCCACTTCACTCTGAGTGGAGGCCTGAGCTGGCATTCCACTCGGAAGTGGAAGCCTGAGCTGGCCTTCCACTCAAACTAGCCTATAAATAGGCAGGGGGCTGAAGCTTTCAGCCCTTACACATACTGACACACACAGATACGCATCCAGCACCCTCACCATTCCTATCTCCTCCTTCCTCTCTTGGTCAGCCAGCCCTGGCACATACACACACACACAGACACAGCCTTACAGACACAGATACTCACACACACACTGCGCCATTCCCTTCTCTTCCTTCCTCTATCCAGCACCCTCCCTCATCTCTTCATCAGCCAGCTATTGTCTCCAACAGCCACGCCGTCCTCTCCCCTCAACATAACACCGCCCAACACTTCATTCCTCTCAGCCAACACCGCCCAGCCAACCATCCTCACCAAAACCGACCTTCTCACCCCTTCTCCTACACACCGTCCCAGTTCCTCTTACACACTGCCCTAATACCTCCCGATCCACATCGCCCCAATACCCTCAAAACCATACCGCCCCAGTACTTCCCAATCCACACCGCCCCAATACTTCCCAATCCACACCGCCCCAATACCTCCCAATCCACACCGCCCCAATACCCTCAAAACCATACCGCCCCAATACCTCCTAAAATACAACACCGTCCAGCAAATACATTATCCATCAAGCTACAACACCGTCCCTTTCTCCCGAAACCGTCCTCACCAAAACCGACCTCCTCACTCCTTCTCCCACACCGTCCCAGTACTAAATTATTCCCCAGATTCCATACTGTACCTTACCTAGTCATTACCCTTGCCAATCCTCAACATCGTCCATACACAGCGCCCAGTCACTTCCTCACCTCGGATTAGCTCCCACCAATATAGGCTACACTTCAGTTTTCAGCATTCGGGCCCAACACCGGTCCAGTGCTTCTATCAGCGTGCAAGTCCGGAATCAGTCAGACACTGTCACTGCGTTTGACTCACACATCGGTTCTGAGCTCATCACACCGGTTCCACCCTGTTCCTTATTTCTTTTACTTTCAGCCTTTTACGTTCCTGTCAGTTCGCAGTTTGTTGGTTATGTTTGTCTGTGTGCCATAGTTTACACTGTTAATATTTTTGTCCTTTTCCCTAACAAGCACATATAATAAAAATAATTGATTTTGTATATGTTTTATTTTCCAGTCTAAAAATCCTTTTTTTTCTTTCTTTTAAAAAAAATATATAGTGTCGTACGGGGACACTCCCGTCTACACAACCCCTTTAGGATTCGTACACGTGCGAAGAACTTCGCCTTGTACGGGTTCCCCACCTCAATGATACCCACCAACATTTTCCCAATCTTTTAAAAGAAAAAACAAAGAACTACGTGACCCTGATTTCTCGAAAGCTCGAGAATACGTAGGAGCGGGAAACGGTTCCTGTCGGGCCCACCTTTCTTTACTTAATTTTTAGAGTTCTTTTTTGTCTTGCCATCAAAAGGAGGAGCGAGATTAATTTGGACGAGACGTCCTGTTAATCTCATTTTTTAAATATCTCTTTAAAAAGGCGGAGCGAGATTAATTTGGACGAGACGTCCTGTTAATCTCATTTTTTAATATCTCTTTAAAAAGGCGGAGCGAGATTAATTTGGACGAGACGTCCTGTTAATCTCATTCTTTTTAATATCTCTTTAAGAAGGTGGAGCGAGATTAATTTGGACGAGACGTCCTGTTAATCTCATGTAAATATTTTGTGTTGATCTTTGTTTATATTTTTGTTGTTCCGTACATGTTTCTTTTTATGAAGAAGTAAAAATAATTATTGGGTTAATTATAATGCGCGCTATCAAATTGAGGTAACCGTTTTTTTTAACGGACAGTTGTGAGGTGCTAATACCTTCCTCACCTGTAATCAGACTCCCGAATCATGGAATTTCATTTTTATAACCAGTGCTTTAACAAAAGGTTTTTCCAGTATTTTATCCTAAAAAAATATTGGTGGCGACTCCCTGTTTATTTTTCGAATCCCAAAAGGGTCGGCCGCGCCGCCGCGATCCCGGTCGCGACAGATGGCGACTCCACTGGGGACTTAGAGAGTCAAGCCAGTCAATTTGATAGCGCGTGTTTTAATTTGCATATTAATTATTTAACTTCTTCCTTTATTTTATTCCCTTGTCAATGTTTAGTTTCTGTTTTGTTTGTATTCAATTATTTATGTTCTGTAAATATCTGTGTGATCATTGAACCCTAGGGTAGTCGACTTTATTTTGTTGCTCTGTGTTCGTTCTATGTGCAGGGTGAGTAAGGTACGGGTATTGAATGCCTCTTTCACACACTACACTCACAATTTGTACACACTTTTGAGTGGGACCCTATACCCGGGCCCAAATAAAACTTAAGATTAGGGGAGGTTGATAGCGGAGCCATTTGGGATGTACTTCCTGTCTGGTTACCGTGAGAATCTCAGCTAGAGTTCGACTTATTCATGGTGCTCACACTTAGTATACTTCTTACTATTTGTGATCAGCATCATGAATAGGATTTTGGCTCTAGTGACCTTTAGAAGTTTTAGAACAAGCCACCTAATGCGAGGTATCACTGATAGATAAACTTTAGAACCATTACGAGACCTCCAGAAAAACCCACCTTAAGGCACGAAGGGGCAAACTTTACTTCTACCTTTTCTCATTCTCACTTTTCCTTCTAATCCAAAATAGAGGATTACTTGCCCGATTAGTGAATTACTTTTTTTCAAAAAAATGACACTTTTAACTAGTGATTCTTTAATGGGCAAATAGTTCTTTCTCTTTGTGTACAAGTCTTTGGGCCTTGAGTTACAGATCTTTTGAATCATAGAAAATACATATGAAAAGAAAAGAAATCAAAAGAAAAATCAATTTTCTTTGTATTGTCAATGATCAGAAAATCCGTAGCTCACATAACCCTTGATTTGACATAAGTTTTAGCAAGTTGTATTCCCCCCCTAAATACAAAAATGTTTTCAAGAAATCTCTAGGGGAGTATCGATTTGCAAAGCGCGTCATTTCCCAATGGCTCTTTCGCTCCTTTCTTTCTATTCTCATCGAAGGCTATTCAGAGTTTAACGAATACCCTTGACCAAGATATGGAAATTAATATGGGATCAAACCTTTAAGAGACGGATCATGGTTCCCCAAGCTAGAAATAGCTAAACTTGAGGCTCTTATTGCATTTCAGAATGAAGGATTTTTCTGCCTTCACAACTATCCCGTATTAATTTCCATGTTTACCATACCTAGTACTTTTGAATGATAAATTCTAAGGAATGGTCAAAGGATACTCGCCAAAGTCTGTGATGGTTTCCCACAACATTGTTCTTCTTTCTATTTCCACCTAACATTTTTTTTCTTTTCTTCTTCTTTCTTTAAAAAAAAAAAGAGACACCCACGTCACGGGTAGGCATCCTTACCAGACCCGGCTCCAAAAGAAACTCATGGCTGAGGCAGAAGCTGTAGAAGGAAACTTTAGAACCGAGTTTGATCAGCTGAAAGAGCGAGTCGCAGAGTTAACTAAACTCTTAGAAAAGAAACTTACCGAAGGAGGCTCCTCTGCGGATGTTGAGGATGCCCAACAGCAGTCTGCCACTGCGCCACCTCCCCTTGGTTCTGACCCAGCAAGAACCCAACTCCCTAACACAACGACACCCCCTCTCACCATTCATGTCGGGAGACCTAACCCTGTTATTGAGACCCAGCCACCTTACGGCCAGTCTTACACACAGCATACATTTGTCGGTCTAGACGGTAACCCAGTACCCTTTCCACTTTATGGCCTACCCCCGGGGTACTATCCCCCACTCGCCAACCAACAAGACGCCCACAACCAGCAAGCGGTAAATCCTCATGCTTCATACCCCACACAACCAAACATGCCACCACTCCACCAAACCCAAAACACACAAACCCATGACCTACAAGCTCACCAGGCCCAAAACACACAGGTCCATGACCCACAAACCCACCAAATCCAAAACACACAAACCCCGATGGCCCAGCCAACCTACAACGCCCATGCCCAAAATACACAAGCCCAGATAACCCAGCCGACTTATGCTGTGGCCCATCCTCAAGGTCCCTCACCAAATACAGGCCTAGTAAACCAGTCCCATGTGTTGCCTCCGTACAACCAGTCATTCGGCTATCCGTATGGATACGGAACCCCCTATGGGACCAACCTCCAAGATACAACCCGCGCGGTCGCGGCTCCTCGAAAGGAAAGGATAGAGATCTTAGAAGAGCGTTTAAGAATGATGGAAGGCGCCGGAGGTTTTGGACTAATAGATGCTTCGGAGCTATGTTTAGTCACAGATGTTGTTCTCCCACCCAAATTCAAGATGCCAGACTTTGACAAGTATCGGGGAATGACTTGTCCTAAGAATCATCTCACGATGTACTGTCGAAAGATGGCATCTTACTCTTCTAATCACCAACTATTGATTCACTGCTTCCAAGATAGTCTGGCGGGGGCCGCTCTTACATGGTATGCTCACCTTGATCGGAACCATATCCATTGTTGGAAGGACCTGGCTGATGCCTTCCTTAGACAATACAAGTATAACATGGATATGGCACCCAACAGGGTTCATTTACAAAATATGGTGAAGAGGGACAATGAAACGTTTAAGGAGTATGCCCAACGATGGAGAGAAACAGCGGCGCAAGTTGATCCCCCATTGTTGGAAAAAGAAATAGTCGCAATGTTTATCGACACACTCCCATCACCTTTCTACGGCAAGATGATTGGTAGTGTTTCAGCCAATTTCTCTGACATCGTGACTATTGGGGAAAGAGTGGAGAGTGGAATACGAACGGGTAAGATCACTCAGGACTCATCTGGGGCAAACATGACGAGGAAGCCGGCACCTGGGAGAAGGGACGGAGAAACTAATTCCATCTCTTCTAATCAAAAGACGGTTCCGCCGAGACCATTCACTCCTACCATGATTCAAGCTCCCAATCCTTATGTGGCCGCAGCTGCTTATGGCCCGATAGCTCATACTCCTCACTTCCGCCCACCCATAGTAAGAGCTCCAATACCGCAACCCATGCCATACCATCACCCGCAGCAAGTAGCTCAACCACCCAACTATAATCAGAACCCAAGGAATCCCAACAACGAGCGCACCCCTGCGCAGTTCGATCCAATTCCCATAACATATGCCGAACTTTTTCCAGTCCTCGTTGAGAGGGGAATGATAGCTCCATGCCCCATGAGGCCGTTGCAACCTCCTTACCTGAGGGGGTATGACCCGAACGTTCATTGTGATTACCATGCAGGAGCACCAGGGCACTCCACAGAAAATTGCATGGCTTTGAAATATAAAGTGAGAGATTTGATCAAGGCCGAGTGGATTAGTTTTCAAGAAGGAAGCCCTAATGTGACCGTAAGTCCCCTGCCTAATCATGAAGGTTCAGGAGTTAATGCTGTGGTGACAGATGTGGGAAATGGTTTTTGATGATAATGCTGATTTGGGTGGCCGCTTGCCCGCCGGGCTAAGAGTTCAGTCATTGGGAGGCTGTCAAACTCCCTGCGACTTTAAATAATTCACCGAAGTAATTTGTTATTGCTTTAATGTCTTTTTTATCCCTCTGCTATGCCTAAGGCTTTGGGACTTTTCATGTAATAAGGGCGAAAAAAAAAAACTTGTTTTACCAGTCAATCAATAAATGTGTATCGAAATTCAAAAAAAAATTTCATCCCTTTATCCTTGCTTTTGACTCATTCTCTTTAACTTGCTTTTCCTTTATCTTCTTTATTTTGCCATAACACACTAAATTGCAGATCCAAAAATGATCCTCTTGAGACTAGTGAAATCACAATCCTGCTTCACGATTTTGATCATTCAGTCGACTATGCCGACGAATGAGGTAGGGAAACCTACGAGCCACTATCCAAGTTTACAAGATTGTTAGAACAAGAGGATCAAGATGGGTATACCCCTAAGACGAGAACAATTGAAGGAATCACGGGGGCAACCTATCGAAAGGCATGGAATAATAATATGGGCAAGTCCCGAATTGGACAAGTGGTAGGCCAGTCATTTAAGGAAACCTCAACAGTCGAATAGGGGGGAAATCGCTTATGTCTATAAATGTAGACACAACTAAGGAAGACTTTGCCAAAAAAAAAACAAAAAAAAACAACAAAAAAAAAGGAAGAAAAAACAAATAATACAAAAAAAATGAAAAAAATAGAGCCAAGCTCGAAGTCGAATGCACATACCAAGCAGGGAAAGCTGGTTACGTCCAGATCATCAGGCAAGCTATCATTTTCTGTATTGGGGGAATAAATGTCACTAGACCAAGAACTTGTATTCTTATCATCATCAACACCTCAAAAGGTATGTTATTCCTCATGCTCATATAACCAAGGAAATAGTCTATCAGATTGAGTTATTGCATCATCAAGGGCATAAAAAAAACAAAAAAAAACAAAAAAAGGGTGGCAAACAAAAAAATGAAAAAAAATGAAAAAAATCCAAAAATGAAATCCAAAAAAAAAAAAAGAAGAAAAAAAAGGGGGCCAAAATGATAACTCAGAGTAATTCTCTCGTTGATGCTAAAAGACTCACCAATATTTCCTTGGGTACATGGCATAGGAGTAGAGTCTCCTATTGGAGAAGACATCAGTTCCCCAAAGGATCCAAACTCAATTTGGAAAAAGTTAGGCATACTCAGCTGGACTGTGATCAGTTTTAACCCTTTACTGTAAAGGATGCAGCCAAAAATAAGAAGAAGAGAAAAACACATGAAAAAAGCTCGCTAGGTTGAAAACCTGAAAGGGCGGCCTAGGCAAAAGTTAGAGCAACCCAGTGAGTCGAAAACCTGAAAAGGCTGCTCGGGTAAAATTAGAGTCAAGATTTTGGCAGAG
Source organism: Clitoria ternatea (assembly GCA_037962975.1). Lineage (NCBI taxonomy): Eukaryota > Viridiplantae > Streptophyta > Magnoliopsida > Fabales > Fabaceae > Clitoria > Clitoria ternatea. The sequence continues at coordinate 100,700,164 of CM075673.1, read as the reverse complement.
TAGCTAAAGCTCCCAATGCCAAAACATGCAAACTAGGGCCATGTGGACCATGGTCGAACTACCCTCTCAAAGGCAGAGTTGAACGATGTACTTGAGGTCGTGACGCGGGATTAAGGTTCTCACTAGTCTCGGGAATTCACTGGAGGATCCTTGAACTTTCCTGACCTTGACCTGTCCTATGTAACTTCATTTCATCCCATCTATTTTCCCTATTGTCCGTTCTCTGTATAATTGTTTGACATACATGAATAAAGTTCATCCTTTTTCGATACGTGTTATGAATTGCACTGATAAAACATTGTGTTTTTTATAAAAATAAAATGGAAGAATGGTGAACATTTAAAGTCATGAGGAACGAGACGCTCCCACTACTCGGCCTCGTCTTAGACAATCATCATGAAGACACAGCCAGACATGCGCTTCAAAGCTATGATCGCCTCTTGCATTCTCCTCTGTCCATGAGTTGTCCTAAGGGCCGCGGTTTCACAGGACCTACCCAGTTTTTGAACTTATCTTTGCACTACTTACCATTTTTATGCAGGTTATCTCACAGACAGTCATGCCAGGCATTAACCCCTCAATCAAGTCCTTCAAGTCCCCTCCTCGAATCACCTCAGAACTCCTTCCCTAAATCGCAACACGAGGTGCAACACGAGGACTTCCCAGGAGGTCACCCATCCCAGTACTACTCTTGCCCAACCACGCTTGACTGCGGAGCTCTGATGGGATCCGGTGCATTAGTGCTGGTATGATCGCACATGCCATAATGTGCGCGATCATTGGTTTTATGATACCTCCCCCACGCTGTTGCCAGCTTCAAACGGCCGTAACTTTTGAACCGGGATGCGTCTCGCGGCCCGTAAGGTATCCACGGAAAGCCCTATGAGAGCCCGTCGACGTCGAGGCCACAGAATTGGGTGAGGGACAAATAAAATTGAAAGAAAAAAAATAGAGGTGGTGCGGACCCGGGAAAGTAGCAAAAAAAAGGTGCAACACAAGGACTTCCCAGGAGGTCACCCATCCCAGTACTACTCTCGCCCAAGCACGCTTAACTGCGGAGTTCTGATGGGATCCGGTGCATTAGTGGTGGTATGATCGCACCTGCCACAATGTGCGCGATCATTTGTTTTATGATACCTCCCCCACGCCGTCGCCAACTTCAAACGGCCGTAACTTTTGAACCGGGATGCGTCTCGCGGCCCGTAAGGTATCAACGGAAAGCCCTTTGCGAGCCCGTCGACGTCGAGGCCACAGAATCGGGTGAAGGACAAATAAAATTGAAAGAACAAAAACAACGGTGGTGCGGACCCGGGAAAGTAGCAAAGAAGAGGTGCAACACGAGGACTTCCCAGGAGGTCACCCATCACAGTACTACTCTCGCCCAAGCACGCTTAACTGCGGAGTTCTGATGGGATCCGGTGCATTAGTGCTGGTATGATCGCACCTGCCATAATGTGCGCGATCATTTGTTTTATGATACCTGCCCCACGCCGTCGCCAGCTTCAAACGGCCGTAACTTTTGAACCGGGATGCGTCTCTAGGCCCGTAAGGTATCAACGGAAAGCCCTTTGTGAGCCCGTCGACGTCGAGGCCACAGAATCAGGTGAGGGACAAATAAAATTGAAAGAACAAAAACAGAGGTGGTGCGGACCCGGGAAAGTAGCAAAAAAGAGGTGCAACACGAGGACTTCCCAGGAGGTCACCCATCCCAGTACTACTCTCGCCCAAGCACGCTTAACTACAAAGTTCCGATGGGATCCGGTGCATTAGTGCTGGTATGATCGCACCTGCCACAATGTGCGCGATCATTGGTTTTATGATACCTCCCCCACACCGTCGCCAGCTTCAAACGGCCGTAACTTTTGAACCGGGATGCGTCTCGCGGCCCGTAAGGTATCAACGGAAAGCCCTATGAGAGCCCGTCGACGTCGAGGCCACAGAATCTGGTGAGGGACAAATAAAATTGAAAGAACAAAAACAGAGGTGGTGCGGACCCAAGAAAGTAGCAAAAAAGAGGTGCAACACGAGGACTTCCTAGGAGGTCACCCATCCCAGTACTACTCTTACCCAAGGATGCTTAACTGTAGAGTTCTGATTGATCCGGTGCATTAGTGGTGGTATGATCACACCTGCCACAATGTGCGCGATCATTTGTTTTATGATACCTCCCCCACGGCGTCGCCAGCTTCAAACGGCCGTAACTTTTGAACCGGGATGCGTCTCGCGGCCCGTAAGGTATCAACGGAAAGCCCTTTGCGAGCCCGTCGACGTTGAGGCCACAGAATCGGGTGAGGGACAAATAAAATTGAAAGAACAAAACAGAGGTGGTGCGGACCCGGGAAAGTAGCAAAAAAGAGGTGCAACACGAGGAATTCCCAGGAGGTCACCCATCCCAGTACTACTCTCGCCCAAGCACGCTTAACTACGGAGTTCTGATGGGATCCGGTGCATTAGTGCTGGTATGATCGCACCTGCCACAATGTGCGTGATCATTGGTTTTATGATACCTCCCCCACGTCGTCGCCAGCTTCAAACGGCCGTAACTTTTGAACCGGGATGCGTCTCGCGGCCCGTAAGGTATCAACGGAAAGCCCTATGAGATCTCGTCGACAACGAGGCCACAGAATCGGGTGAGGGACAAATAAAATTGAAAGAACAAAAACAGAGGTGGTGCGGACCCAGGAAAGTAGCAAAAAAGAGGTGCAACACGAGGACTTCCTAGGAGGTCACCCATCCCAGTACTACTCTCGCCCAAGCATGCTTAACTGCAGAGTTCTGATGGGATCCGGTGCATTAGTGGTGGTATGATCACACCTGCCACAATGTGCGTGATCATTTGTTTTATGATACCTCCCCCACGGCGTCGCCAGCTTCAAACGGCCGTAACTTTTGAACCGGGATGCGTCTCTAGGCCCGTAAGGTATCAACCGAAAGCCCTTTGCGAGCCCGTCGACGTCGAGGCCACAGAATCAGGTGAGGGACAAATAAAATTGAAAGAACAAAACAGAGGTGGTGCGGACCCAGGAAAGTAGCAAAAAAGAGGTGCAACACGAGGACTTCTTAGCAGGTCACCCATCCAAGTACTACTCTTTCCCAACCACGCTTGACTGCGGAGTTCTGATGGGATCCGGTGCATTAGTGGTGGTATGATCGCACCTGCCACAATGTGCGCGATCATTGGTTTTATGATACCTCCCCCACGCCGTCGCCAGCTTCAAACGGCCGTAACTTTTGAACCGGGATGCGTCTCGCGGCCCGTAAGGTATCAACGGAAAGCCCTATGAGAGCCCGTCGACGTCGAGGCCACAGAATCGGGTGAGGGACAAATAAAATTGAAAGAACAAAAATAGAGGTGGTGCGGACCCGGGAAAGTAGCAAAAAAGAGGTGCAACACGAGGACTTCCCAGGAGGTCACCCATCCCAGTACTACTCTCGCCCAAGCACGGTTAACTGCGGAGTTCTGATGGGATCCGGTGCATTAGTGGTGGTATGATCGCACCTGCCACAATGTGCGCGATCATTTGTTTTATGATACCTCCCCCACGCCGTCGCCAGCTTCAAACGGCCGTAACTTTTGAACCGGGATGCGTCTCACGGCCCGTAAGGTATCAACGGAAAGCCCTTTGCTAGCCAGTCGTCGTCGAGGCCAATAAATCGGGTGAGGGACAAATAAAATTGAAAGAACAAAAACAGAGGTGGTGCGGACCCGGGAAAGTAGAAAAAATGAGGTGCAACACGAGGACTTCCTAGGAGGTCACCCATCCCAGTACTACTCTCGCCCAAGCACGCTTAACTGCGGAGTTCTGATGGGATCCGATGCATTAGTGGTGGTATGATCGCACCTGCCATAATGTGCGCGATCATTTGTTTTATGATACCTCCCCCACGCCGTCGCCAGCTTCAAACGGCCGTAACTTTTGAACCTGGATGCGTCTCGCGGCCCGTAAGGTATCAACGGAAAGCCCTTTGCGAGCCCGTCGACGTCGAGGCCACAAAATCGGGTGAGGGACAAATAAAATCGAAAGAACAAAAACAGAGGTGGTGCGGACCCGGGAAAGTAGCAAAAAAGAGGTGCAACACGAGGACTTCCCAAGAGGTCACCCATCCCAGTACTACTCTCGCCCAAGCACGCTTAACTACAAAGTTCCGATGGGATCCGGTGCATTAGTGCTGGTATGATCGCACCTGCCACAATGTGCGCGATCATTGGTTTTATGATACCTCCCCCACGCCGTCGCCAGCTTCAAACGGCCGTAACTTTTGAACCGGGATGCGTCTCGCGGCCCGTAAGGTATCAACGGAAAGCCCTATGAGAGCCCGTCGACGTCGAGGCCACAGAATCTGGTGAGGGACAAATAAAATTGAAAGAACAAAAACAGAGGTGGTGCGGACCCAAGAAAGTAGCAAAAAAGAGGTGCAACACGAGGACTTCCTAGGAGGTCACCCATCCCAGTACTACTCTTACCCAAGGATGCTTAACTGTAGAGTTCTGATTGATCCGGTGCATTAGTGGTGGTATGATCACACCTGCCACAATGTGCGCGATCATTTGTTTTATGATACCTCCCCCACGGCGTCGCCAGCTTCAAACGGCCGTAACTTTTGAACCGGGATGCGTCTCGCGGCCCGTAAGGTATCAACGGAAAGCCCTTTGCGAGCACGTCGACGTTGAGGCCACAGAATCGGGTGAGGGACAAATAAAATTGAAAGAACAAAACAGAGGTGGTGCGGACCCGGGAAAGTAGCAAAAAAGAGGTGCAACACGAGGAATTCCCAGGAGGTCACCCATCCCAGTACTACTCTCGCCCAAGCACGCTTAACTACGGAGTTCTGATGGGATCCGGTGCATTAGTGCTGGTATGATCGCACCTGCCACAATGTGCGTGATCATTGGTTTTATGATACCTCCCCCACGTCGTCGCCAGCTTCAAACGGCCGTAACTTTTGAACCGGGATGCGTCTCGCGGCCCGTAAGGTATCAACGGAAAGCCCTATGAGATCTCGTCGACGTCGAGGCCACAGAATCGGGTGAGGGACAAATAAAATTGAAAGAACAAAAACAGAGGTGGTGCGGACCCAGGAAAGTAGCAAAAAAGAGGTGCAACACGAGGACTTCCTAGGAGGTCACCCATCCCAGTACTACTCTCGCCCAAGCATGCTTAACTGCAGAGTTCTGATGGGATCCGGTGCATTAGTGGTGGTATGATCACACCTGCCACAATGTGCGTGATCATTTGTTTTATGATACCTCCCCCACGGCGTCGCCAGCTTCAAACGGCCGTAACTTTTGAACCGGGATGCGTCTCTAGGCCCGTAAGGTATCAACCGAAAGCCCTTTGCGAGCCCGTCGACGTCGAGGCCACAGAATCAGGTGAGGGACAAATAAAATTGAAAGAACAAAACAGAGGTGGTGCGGACCCAGGAAAGTAGCAAAAAAGAGGTGCAACACGAGGACTTCTTAGCAGGTCACCCATCCAAGTACTACTCTTTCCCAACCACGCTTGACTGCGGAGTTCTGATGGGATCCGGTGCATTAGTGGTGGTATGATCGCACCTGCCACAATGTGCGCGATCATTGGTTTTATGATACCTCCCCCACGCCGTCGCCAGCTTCAAACGGCCGTAACTTTTGAACCGGGATGCGTCTCGCGGCCCGTAAGGTATCAACGGAAAGCCCTATGAGAGCCCGTCGACGTCGAGGCCACAGAATCGGGTGAGGGACAAATAAAATTGAAAGAACAAAAATAGAGGTGGTGCGGACCCGGGAAAGTAGCAAAAAAGAGGTGCAACACGAGGACTTCCCAGGAGGTCACCCATCCCAGTACTACTCTCGCCCAAGCACGGTTAACTGTGGAGTTCTGATGGGATCCGGTGCATTAGTGGTGGTATGATCGCACCTGCCACAATGTGCGCGATCATTTGTTTTATGATACCTCCCCCACGCCGTCGCCAGCTTCAAACGGCCGTAACTTTTGAACCGGGATGCGTCTCACGGCCCGTAAGGTATCAACGGAAAGCCCTTTGCTAGCCAGTCGTCGTCGAGGCCACAGAATCGGGTGAGGGACAAATAAAATTGAAAGAACAAAAACAGAGGTGGTGCGGACCCGGGAAAGTAGAAAAAATGAGGTGCAACACGAGGACTTCCTAGGAGGTCACCCATCCCAGTACTACTCTCGCCCAAGCACGCTTAACTGCGGAGTTCTGATGGGATCCGATGCATTAGTGGTGGTATGATCGCACCTGCCATAATGTGCGCGATCATTTGTTTTATGATACCTCCCCCACGCCGTCGCCAGCTTCAAACGGCCGTAACTTTTGAACCTGGATGCGTCTCGCGGCCCGTAAGGTATCAACGGAAAGCCCTTTGCGAGCCCGTCGACGTCGAGGCCACAAAATCGGGTGAGGGACAAATAAAATTGAAAGAACAAAAACAGAGGTGGTGCGGACCCGGGAAAGTAGCAAAAAAGAGGTGCAACACGAGGACTTCCCAAGACGTCACCCATCCCAGTACTACTCTCGCCCAAGCACGCTTAACTGCGGAGTTCTGATGGTATTCGGTGCATTAGTGCTGGTATGATCGCACCTGCCACAATGTGCACGATCATTTGTTTTATGATACCTCCCCCACGCCGTCGCCAGCTTCAAACGGTCGTAACTTTTGAACCGGGATGCGTCTCGCGGCCCGTAAGGTATCAACGGAAAGCCCTTTGCGAGCCCGTCGACGTCGAGGCCATGGAATCGGGTGAGGGACAAATAAAATTGAAAGAACAAAAATAGAGGTGGTGCGAACCCAGGAAAGTAACAAAAAAGAGGTGCAACACGAGGACTTCCCAGGAGGTCACCCATCCCAATAGTACTCTCGCCAAAGCACGCTTAACTGCAGAGTTCTGATGGGATCCACTGCATTAGTGCTGGTATGATCGCACCTGCCAAAATGTGCGCGATCATTTGTTTTATGATACCTCCCCCACGCCGTCGCCAGCTTCAAACGGCCGTAACTTTTGAACCGGGATGCGTCTCTAGGCCCGTAAGGTATCCACGGAAAGCCCTATGAGAGCCCGTCGACGTCGAGGCCACAAAATCGGGTGAGGGACAAATAAAATTGAAAGAACAAAAACAGAGGTGGTGCGCACTCGGGAAAGTAGCTAAAAAAAGGTGCAACACGAGGACTTCCCAGGAGGTCACCCATCCCAGTACTACTCCCGCCCAAGCCCGCTTAACTGTGGAGTTCTGATGGGATCCAGTGCATTAGTGCTGGTGTGATCGCACCTGCCACAATGTGCGCGATCATTTGTTTTATGATACCTCCCCCATGCCGTCGCCAGCTTCAAACGGCCGTAACTTTTGAACCGGGATGCGTCTCGCGGCCCGTAAGGTATCCACGGAAAGCCCTATGAGAGCCCGTCGACGTCGAGGCCACAGAATCGGGTGAGGGACAAATAAAATTGAAAGAACAAAACAGAGGTGGTGCGGACCCGGGAAAGTAGCAAAAAAGAGGTGCAACACGAGGACTTCCCAGGAGGTCACCCATCCCAGTACTACTCTTGCCCAACCACGCTTGACTGCGGAGTTCTGATGGGATCCAGTGCATTAGTGATGGTATGATCGCACCTGCCACAATGTGCGCAATCATTGGTTTTATGATACCTCCCCCACGCCGTCGCCTGCTTCAAACGGCCGTAACTTTTGAACCGGGATGCGTCTCTAGGCCCGTAAGGTATCCACGGAAAGCCCTATGAGAGCCCGTCGACGTCGAGGCCACAAAATCGGGTCAGGGACAAATAAAATTGAAAGAACAAAAACAGAGGTGGTGCGGACCCGGGAAAGTAGCAAAAAAGAGGTGCAACACGAGGACTTCCCAGGAGGTCACCCATCCCAGTACTACTCTCGCCCAAGCACGCTTAACTACGGAGTTCTGATGGGATCCGATGCATTAGTGGTGGTATGATCGCACCTGCCACAATGTGCGCGATCATTTCTTTTATGATACCTCCCCCACGCCGTCGTCAGCTCCAAACGGCCGTATCTTTTGAACCGGGATGCGTCTCGCGGCCCGTAAGGTATCAACGGAAAGCCCTTTGCGAGCCCGTCGACTTCGAGGCCACAAAATCGGGTAAGGGACAAATAAAATTGAAAGAACAAAAACAGCGGTGGTGCGGACCCGGGAAAGTAGCAAAAAAAAGGTGCAACACGAGGACTTCCCAGGAGGTCACCCATCCCAATACTACTCTCGCCCAAGCACGCTTAAGTGCGGGGTTCTGATGGGATCCGGTGCATTAGTGCTGGTATGATCGCACCTGCCACAATGTGCGCGATCATTTGTTTTATGATACCTCCCCCACGCCGTCGCCAGCTTCAAACGGCTGTAACTTTTGAACCGGGATGCGTCTCTAGGCCCGTAAGGTATCAACGGAAAGACCTTTGCGAGCCCGTCGACGTCGAGGCCACAGAATCAGGTGAGGGACAAATAAAATTGAAAGAACAAAAACAGAGGTGGTGCGGACCCGGGAAAGTAGCAAAAAAAAGGTGCAACACGAGGACTTCCCAGGAGGTCACCCATCCCAGTACTACTCTCGCCCAAGCACGCTTACCTGCAGAGTTCTGATGGGATCCGGGGCATTAGTGCTGGTATGATCACACCTGCCACAATGTGCGCGATCATTTGTTTTATGATACCTCCCCCACGCCGTCGCCAGCTTCAAACGGCCGCAACTTTTGAACTGGGATGCGTCTCTAGGCCCGTAAGGTATCAACGGAAAGCCCTTTGCGAGCCCGTCGACGTCGAGGCCACAGAATCAGGTGAGGGACAAATAAAATTGAAAGAACAAAAACAGAGGTGGTGCGGACCCGGGAAAGTAGCAAAAAAAAGGTGCAACACGAGGACTTCCCAGGAGGTCACCCATCCCAGTACTACTCTCGCCCAAGCACGCTTAACTACGGAGTTCTAATGGGATCCGGTGCATTAGTGGTGGTATGATCGCACCTGCACAATGTGCGCGATCATTTGTTTTATGATACGTCCCCCACGCCGTCGCCAGCTTCAAACGGCCATAACTTTTGAACCGGGATGCGTCTCGCGGCCTGTAAGGTATCCACGGAAAGCCCTATGAGAGCCCGTCGACGTCGAGGCCACAGAATCGGGTGAGGGACAAATAAAATTGAAAGAACAAAAACAGAGGTGGTGCGGACCCGGGAAAGTAGCAAAAAAGAGGTGCAACACGAGGACTTCCCAGGAGGTCACCCATCCCAATACTACTCTCGCCCAAGCACGCTTAACTGCGGAGTTCTGATGGGATCCGGTGCATTAGTGCTGGTATGATCGCACCTGCCACAATGTGCGCGATCATTTGTTTTATGATACCTCCCCCACGCCGTCGCCAGCTTCAAACGGCCGTAACTTTTGAACCGGGATGCGTCTCTAGGCCCGTAAGGTATCAACGGAAAGCCCTTTGCGAGCCCGTCGACGTCGAGGCCACAGAATCAGGTGAGGGACAAATAAAATTCAAAGAACAAAAACAGAGGTGGTGCGGACCCGGGAAAGTAGAAAAAAAAAGGTGCAACACGAGGACTTCCCAGGAGGTCACCCATCCCAGTACTACTCTCGCCCAAGCACGCTTAACTGCAGACTTCTGATGGGATCCTGGGCATTAGTGCTGGTATGATCCCACCTGCCACAATGTGCGCGATCATTTGTTTTATGATACCTCCCCAACGCCGTCGCCAGCTTCAAACGGCCGCAACTTTTGAACCGGGATGCGTCTCTAGGCCCGTAAGGTATCAACGGAAAGCCCTTTGCGAGCCCGTCGACGTCGAGGCCACAGAATAAGGTGAGGGACAAATAAAATTGAAAGAACAAAAACAGAGGTGGTGCGGACCCGGGAAAGTAGCAAAAAAAGGTGCAACACGAGGACTTCCCAGGAGGTCACCCATCCCAGTACTACTCTCGCCCAAGCACGCTTAACTACGGAGTTCTAATGGGATCCGTTCATTAGTGGTGGTATGATCGCACCTGCACAATGTGCGCGATCATTTGTTTTATGATACGACCCCCACGCCGTCGCAAGCTTCAAACGGCCATAACTTTTGAACCGGGATGCGTCTCCCGGCCCGTAAGGTATCCACGGAAAGCCCTATGAGAGCCCGTCGACGTCGAGGCCACAGAATCGGGTGAGGGACAAATAAATTGAAAGAACAAAAACAGAGGTGGTGCGGACCCGGGAAAGTAGCAAAAAAGAGGTGCAACACGAGGACTTCCCAGGAGGTCACCTATCCCGGTACTACTCTCGCCCAAGCACGCTTAACTGCGGAGTTCTGATGGGATCCGGTGCATTAGTGCTGGTATGATCGCACCTGCCACAATGTGCGCGATCATTTGTTTTATGATACCTCCCCCACGCCGTCGCCAGCTTCAAACGGCCGTAACTTTTGAACCGGGATGCGTCTCTAGGCCCGTAAGGTATCAACGGAAAGCCCTTTGCGAGCCCGTCGACGTCGAGGCCACAGAATCAGGTGAGGGACAAATAAAATTGAAAGAACAAAAACAGAGGTGGTGCGGACCCGGGAAAGTAGCAAAAAAGAGGTGCAACACAAGGACTTCCCAGGAGGTCACCCATCCCAGTACTACTCTCGCCCAAGCACGCTTAACTGCTGAGTTCTAATGGGATCCGGTGCATTAGTGGTGGTATGATCGCACCTGCCGCAATGTGCGCGATCATTTGTTTTATGATACGTCCCCCACGCCGTCGCCAGCTTCAAACGGCCGTAACTTTTGAACCGGGATGCGTCTCGCGGCACGTAAGGTATCCACGGAAAGCGGTTTGCGATCCCGTCGACGTCGAGGCCACAGAATCGGGTGAGGGACAAATAAAATTGAAAGAACAAAAACAGAGGTGGTGCGGACCCGGGAAAGTAGCAAAAAAAAGGTGCAACACGAGGACTTCCCAGGAGGTCACCCATCCCAGTACTACTCTCGCCCAAGCACGCTTAACTACAGAGTTCTAATGGGATCCGGTGCATTAGTGGTGGTATGATCGCACCTGCCACAATGTGCGCGATCATTTGTTTTATGATACGTCCCCCACGCCGTCGCCAGCTTCAAACGGCCATAACTTTTGAACCGGGATGCGTCTCGCGGCCCATAAGGTATCCACGGAAAGCCCTATGAGAGCCCGTCGACGTCGAGGCCACAGAATCGGGTGAGGGACAAATAAAATTGAAAGAACAAAAACAGAGGTGGTGCGGACCCGGGAAAGTAGCAAAAAGGAGGTGCAACACGAGGACTTCCCAGGAGGTCACCTATCCCGGTACTACTCTCGCCCAAGCACGCTTAACTGCGGAGTTCTGATGGGATCCGGTGCATTAGTGCTGGTATGATCGCACCTGCCACAATGTGCGCGATCATTTGTTTTATGATACCTCCCCCACGCCGTCGCCAGCTTCAAACGGCCGTAACTTTTGAACCGGGATGCGTCTCTAGGCCCGTAAGGTATCAACGGAAAGCCCTTTGCGAGCCCGTCGACGTCGAGGCCACAGAATAAGGTGAGGGACAAATAAAATTGAAAGAACAAAAACAGAGGTGGTGCGGACCCGGGAAAGTAGCAAAAAAGAGGTGCAACACAAGGACTTCCAAGGAGGTCACCCATCCCAGTACTACTCTCGCCCAAGCACGCTTAACTGCTGAGTTCTAATGGGATCCGGTGCATTAGTGGTGGTATGATCGCACCTGCCGCAATGTGCGCGATCATTTGTTTTATGATACGTCCCCCACGCCGTCGCCAGCTTCAAACGGCCGTAACTTTTGAACCGGGATGCGTCTCGCGGCACGTAAGGTATCCACGGAAAGCGATTTGCGATCCCGTCGACGTCGAGGCCACAGAATCGGGTGAGGGACAAATAAAATTGAAAGAACAAAAACAGAGGTGGTGCGGACCCGGGAAAGTAGCAAAAAAAAAGTGCAACACGAGGACTTCCCAGGAGGTCACCCATCCCAATACTACTCTCGCCCAAGCACGCTTAACTACAGAGTTCTAATGGGATCCGGTGCATTAGTGGTGGTATGATCGCACCTGCCACAATGTGCGCGATCATTTGTTTTATGATACGTCCCCCACGCCGTCGCCAGCTTCAAACGGCCATAACTTTTGAACCGGGATGCGTCTCGCGGCCCGTAAGGTATCCACGGAAAGCCCTATGAGAGCCCGTCGACGTCGAGGCCACAGAATCGGGTGAGGGACAAATTAAATTGAAAGAACAAAAACATAGGTGGTGCGGACCCGGGAAAGTAGCAAAAAAGAGCTGCAACACGAGGACTTCCCAGGAGGTCACCAATCCCAGTACTACTCTCGCCCAAGCACGCTTAACTACGGAGTTCTGATGGGATCCGGTGCATTAGTGCTGGTATGATCGCACCTGCCACAATGTGCGCGATCATTTGTTTTATGATACCTCCCCCACGCCGTCGCCAGCTTCAAACGGCCGTAACTTTTGAACCGGGATGCGTCTCTAGGCCCGTAAGGTATCAACGGAAAGCCCTTTGCGAGCCCGTCGACGTTGAGGCCACAGAATCAGGTAAGGGACAAATAAAATTGAAAGAACAAAAACAGAGGTGGTGCGGACCTGGGAAAGTAGCAAAAAAGAGGTGCAACACGAGGACTTCCCAAGAGGTCACCCATCCCAGTACTACTCTCGCCCAAGCACGCTTAACTGCGGAGTTCTGATGGGATCCGGTGCATTAGTGCTGGTATGATCGCACCTGCCACAATGTGCGCGATCATTTGTTTTATGATACCTCCCCCACGCCGTCGCCAGCTTCAAACGGCCGCAACTTTTGAACCGGGATGCGTCTCTAGGCCGGTAAGGTATCAACGGAAAGCCCTTTACGAGCCCGTCGACGTCGAGGCCACAGAATCAGGTGAGGGACAAATAAAATTGAAAGAACAAAAACAGAGGTGGTGCGGACCCGGGAAAGTAGCAAAAAAAAGGTGCAACACGAGGACTTCCCAGGAGGTCACCCATCCCAGTACTACCCTCACCCAAGCACGCTTAACTACGGAGTTCTAATGGGATCCGGTGCATTAGTGGTGGTATGATCGCACCTGCCACAATGTGCGCGATCATTTGTTTTATGATACGTCCCCCACGCCGTCGCCAGTTTCAAACGGCCAAAACTTTTGAACCGGGATGCGTCTCGCGGCCCGTAAGGTATCCACGGAAAGCCCTATGAGAGCCCGTCGACGTCGAGGCCACAGAATCGGGTGAGGGACAAATAAAATTGAAAGAACAAAAACAGAGGTGGTGCGGACCCGGGAAAGTAGCAAAAAAGAGGTGCAACACGAGGACTTCCCAGGAGGTCACCTATCCCGGTACTACTCTCGCCCAAGCACGCTTAACTGCGGAGTTCTGATGGGATCCGGTGCATTAGTGCTGGTATGATCGCACCTGCCACAATGTGCGCGATCATTTGTTTTATGATACCTCCCCCACGCCGTCGCCAGCTTCAAACGGCCGTAACTTTTGAACCGGGATGCGTCTCCAGGCCCGTAAGGTATCAACGGAAAGCCCTTTGCGAGCCCGTCGACGTCGAGGCCACAGAATCAGGTGAGGGACAAATAAAATTGAAAGAACAAAAACAGAGGTGGTGCGGACCCGGGAAAGTAGCAAAAAAGAGGTGCAACACAAGGACTTCCGAGGAGGTCACCCATCCCAGTACTACTCTCGCCCAAGCACGCTTAACTGCAGAGTTCTAATGGGATCCGGTGCATTAGTGGTGGTATGATCGCACCTGCCGCAATATGCGCGATCATTTGTTTTATGATACGTCCCCCACGCCGTCGCCAGCTTCAAACGGCCGTAACTTTTGAACCGGGATGCGTCTCGCGGCACGTAAGGTATCCACGGAAAGCGGTTTGCGATCCCGTCGACGTCAAGGCCACAGAATCGGGTGAGGGACAAATAAAATTGAAAGAACAAAAACAGAGGTGGTGCGGACCCGGGAAAGTAGCAAAAAAGAGGTGCAACACGAGGACTTCCCAGGAGGTTACCCATCCCAGTACTACTCTCGCGCAAGCACGCTTAACTACAGAGTTGAGATGGGATCCGGTGCATTAGTGCTAGTATGATCGCACCTGCCATAATGTGCGCGATCATTTGTTTTATGATACGTCCCCCACGCCGTCGCCAGCTTCAAACGGCCATAACTTTTGAACCGGGATGCGTCTCTAGGCCCGTAAGGAATCAACGGAAAGCCCTTTGCGAGCCCGTCGACGTCGAGGCCACAGAATCAGGTGAGGGACAAATAAAATTGAAAGAACAAAAACAGAGGTGGTGCGGACCCGGGAAAGTAGCAAAAAAAAGGTGCAACACGAGGACTTCCCAGGAGGTCACCCATCCCAGTACTACTCTCGCCCAAACACGCTTAACTACGGAGTTCTAATGGGATCCGGTGCATTAGTGGTGGTGTGATCGCACCTGCACAATGTGCGCGATCATTTGTTTTATGATACGTCCGCCACGCCGTCGCCAGCTTCAAACGGCCATAACTTTTGAACCGGGATGCGTCTCCCGACCCGTAAGGTATCCACGGAAAGCCCTATGAGAGCCCGTCGACGTCGAGGCCACAGAATCGGGTGAGGGACAAATAAAATTGAAAGAACAAAAACAGAGGTGGTGCAGACCCGGGAAAGTAGCAAAAAAAAGGTGCAACACGAGGACTTCCCAGGAGGTCACCCATCCCAGTACTATTCTCGCCCAAGCACGCTTAACTGCAGAGTTCTGATGGGATCCGGGGCATTAGTGCTGGTATGATCACACCTGCCACAATGTGCGCGATCATTTGTTTTATGATACCTCCCCCACGCCGTCGCCAGCTTCAAACGGCCGCAACTTTTGAACCGGGATGCGTCTCTAGGCCCGTAAGGTATCAACGGAAAGCCCTTTGCGAGCCCGTCGACGTCGAGGCCACAGAATCAGGTGAGGGACAAATAAAATTGAAAGAACAAAAACAGAGGTGGTGCGGACCCGGGAAAGTAGCAAAAAAAAGGTGCAACACAAGGACTTCCCAGGAGGTCACCCATCCCAGTACTACTCTCGCCCAAGCACGCTTAACTGCAGAGTTCTAATGGGATCCGGTGCATTAGTGGTGGTATGATCGCACCTGCCGCAATGTGCGCGATCATTTGTTTTATGATACGTCCCCCACGCCGTCGCCAGCTTCAAACGGCCGTAACATTTGAACCGGGATGCGTCTCGCGGCACGTAAGGTATCCACGGAAAGCCCTATGAGAGCCCGTCGACGTCGAGGCCACAGAATCGGGTGAGGGACAAATAAAATTGAAAGAACAAAAACAGAGGTGGTGCGGACCCGGGAAAGTAGCAAAAAAGAGGTGCAACATGAGGACTTCCCAGGAGGTCACCCATCCCAGTACTAGTCTCGCCAAAGCACGCTTAACTGCAGAGTTCTGATGGGATCCGGTGCATTAGTGGTCGTATGATCGCACCTGCCACAATGTGCGCGATCATTTGTTTTATGATACCTCCCCCACGGCGTCGCCAGCTTCAAACGGCCGTAACTTTTGAACCGGGATGCGTCTCGCGGCCCGTAAGGTATCAACGGAAAGCCCTTTGCTAGCCAGTCGTCGTCGAGGCCACAGAATCGGGTGAGGGACAAATAAAATTGAAAGAACAAAAACAGAGGTAGTGCGGACCCGGGAAAGTAGCAAAAAAGAGGTGCAACACGAGGACTTCCCAGGAGGTCACCCATCCCAGTACTACTCTCGCCCAAGCACGCTTAACTACGGAGTTCTGATGGGATCCGGTGCATTAGTGGTGGTATGATCGCACCTGCCACAATGTGCGCGATTATTTGTTTTATGATACCTCCCCTACGCCGTCGCCAGCTTCAAACGGCCGTAGCTTTTGAACCGGGATGCGTCTCGCGGCCCGTAAGGTATCAACGGAAATCCCTTTGCGAGCCCGTCGACGTCGAGGCCACAAAATCGGGTGAGGGACAAATAAAATTGAAAGAACAAAAACAGAGGTGGTGCGGACCCAAGAAAGTAGCAAAAAAGAGGTGCAACACGAGGACTTCCCAGGAGGTCACCCATCCCAGTACTACTCTCGCCCAAGCACGCTTAACTGCGGAGCTCTGATGGGATCCGGTGCATTAGTGCTGGTATGATCGCACCTGCCACAATGTGCGCGTTCATTGGTTTTATGATACCTCCCCCACGCCGTCCACAGCTTCAAACGGCCGTAACTTTTGAAACGGGATGCGTCTCGCGGCCTGTAAGGTATCAACGGAAAGCCCTATGAGAGCCCGTTGACGTCGAGGCCACAGAATCGGGTGAGGGACAAATAAAATTGAAAGAACGAAAACAGAGGTGGTGCGGACCCAAGAAAGTAGCAAAAAAGAGGTGCAACACGAGGACTTCCTAGGAGGTCACCCATCCCAGTACTACTCTCGCCCAAGCATGCTTAACTGCAGAGTTCTGATGGGATCCGATGCATTAGTGGTGGTATGATCACACCTGCCACAATGTGCGCGATCATTTGTTTTATGATACCTCCCCCACGGCGTCGCCAGCTTCAAACGGCCGTAACTTTTGAACCGGGATGCATCTCGCGGCCCGTAAGGTATCAACGGAAAGACCTTTGCGAGCCCGTCAACGTCGAGGCCACAGAATCGGGTGAGGGACAAATAAAATTGAAAGAACAAAACAGAGGTGGTGCGGACCCGAGAAAGTAGCAAAAAAGAGGTGCAACACGAGGACTTCCCAGGAGGTCACCCATCCCAGTACTACTCTTGCCCAACCACGCTTGACTGCGGAGTTCTGATGGGATCCGGTGCCTTAGTGCTGGTATGATCGCACCTGCCACAATGTGCGCGATCATTGGTTTTATGATACCTCCCCCACGCCGTCGGCAGCTTCAAACGGCCGTAACTTTTGAACCGAGATGCGTCTAGCGGCCTGTAAGGTATCAACGGAAAGCCCTATGAGAGCCCGTCGACGTCGAGGCCATAGAATCGGGTGAGGGACAAATAAAATTGAAAGAACAAAAACAGAGGTAGTGCGGACCCGGGAAAGTAGCAAAAACGAGATGCAACACGAGGACTTCCCAGGAGGTCACCCATCCCAGTACTACTCTCGCCCAAGCACGGTTAACTGCGGAGTTCTGATGGGATCCGGTGCATTAGTGGTGGTATGATCGCACCTGCCACAATGTGCGCGATCATTTGTTTTATGATACCTCCCCCACGCCGTCGCCAGCTTCAAACGCCCGTAACTTTTGAAACGGGATGCGTCTTACGGCCCGTAAGGTATCAACGGAAAGCCCTTTGCGAGCCCGTCCACGTCGAGGCCACAAAATCGGGTGAGGGACAAATAAAATTGAAAGAACAAAAACAGCGGTGGTGCGGACCCGGGAAAGTAGCAAAAAAGAGGTGCAACACGAGGACTTCCCAGGAGGTCACCCATCCCAGTACTACTCTCGCCCAAGCACGCTTAACTGCGGAGTTCTAATGGGATCCGGTGCATTAGTGGTGGTATGATCGCACCTGCCACAATGTACGCAATCATTTGTTTTATGATACCTCCCCCACGCTGTCGCCAGCTTCAAACGGCCGTAACTTTTGAACCGGGATGCGTCTCTAGGCCCGTAAGGTATCAACGGAAAGCCCTTTGCGAGCCCGTCGACCGAGGCCACAGAATCAGGTGAGGGACAAATAAAATTGAAAGAACAAAAACAGAGGTGGTGCGGACCCGGGAAAGTAGCAAAAAAGAGGTGCAACACAAGCACTTCCCAGGAGGTCACCCATCCCAGTACTACTCTCGCCCAAGCACGCTTCACTGCGGAGTTCTGATGGGATCCGGTGCATTAGTGGTGGTATGATCGCACCTGCCACAATGTGCGCGATCATTTGTTTTATAATACCTCCCCCACGCCGTCGCCAGCTTCAAACGGCCGTAACTTATGAACCGGGATGCGTCTCCCGGCCCGTAAGGTATCAACGGAAAGCCCTTTGCGAGCCCGTCGACGTCGAGTCCACAAAATCGGGTGATGGACAAATAAAATTGAAAGAACAAAAACAGCGGTGGTGCGGACCCAAGAAAGTAGGAAAAAAGAGGTGTAACACGAGGACTTCCTAGGAGGTCACCCATCCCAGTACTACTCTCGCCCAAGCATGCTTAACTGCAGAGTTCTGATGGGATCCGGTGCATTAGTGGTGGTATGATCACACCTGCCACAATGTGCGCGATCATTTGTTTTATTATACCTCCCCCACGGCGTTGCCAGATTCAAACGGCCGTAACTTTTGAATCGGGATGCGTCTCGCGGCCCGTAAGGTATCAACGGAAAGCCCTTTGCGAGCCCGTCGACGTCGAGGCCACAGAATCGGGTGAGGGACAAATAAAATTGAAAGAACAAAACAGAGGTGGTGCGGACCCGGGAAAGTAGCAAAAAAGAGGTGCAACACGAGGACTTCCCAGGAGGTCACCCATCCTAGTACTACTCTTGCCCAACCATGCTTGACTGCGGAGTTCTGATGGGATCCGGTGCATTAGTGCTGGTATGATCGCACCTGCCACAATGTGCGCGATCATTGGTTTTATGAAACCTCCCCCACGCCGTCGCCAGCTTCAAACGGCCCTAACTTTTGAACCAGGATGCGTCTCGCGGCCCGTAAGGTATCAACGGAAAGCCCTTTGCGAGCCCGTCGACGTCGAGGCCACAAAATCGGGTGAGGGACAAATAAAATTGAAAGAACAAAAACAGCGGTGCTGCGGACCCGGGAAAGTAGCAAACAAGAGGTGCAACACGAGGACTTCCCAGGAGGTCACCCATCCCAGTACTACTCTCGCCCAAGCACGCTTAACTGCGGAGCTCTGATGGGATCCGGTGCATTAGTGCTGGTATGATCGCACCTGCCACAATGTGCGCGTTCATTGGTTTTATGATACCTCCCCCACGCCGTCCCCAGCTTCAAACGGCCGTAACTTTTGAACCGGGATGCGTCTCGCGGCCTGTAAGGTATCAACGGAAAGCCCTATGAGAGCCCGTCGACGTCGAGGCCACAGAATCGGGTGAGGGACAAATAAAATTGAAAGAACGAAAACAGAGGTGGTGCGGACCCAAGAAAGTAGCAAAAAAGAGGTGCAACACGAGGACTTCCTAGGAGGTCACCCATCCCAGTACTACTCTCGCCCAAGCATGCTTAACTGCAGAGTTCTGATGGGATCCGGTGCATTAGTGGTGGTATGATCACACCTGCCACAATGTGCGCGATCATTTGTTTTATGATACCTCCCCCACGGCGTCGCCAGCTTCAAACGGCCGTAACTTTTGAACCGGGATGCGTCTCGCGGCCCGTAAGGTATCAACGAAAAGACCTTTGCGAGCCCGTCAACGTCGAGGCCATAGAATCGGGTGAGGGACAAATAAAATTGAAAGAACAAAACAGAGGTGGTGCGGACCCGAGAAAGTAGCAAAAAAGAGGTGCAACACGAGGACTTCCCAGGAGGTCACCCATCCCAGTACTACTCTTGCCCAACCACGCTTGACTGCGGAGTTCTGATGGGATCCGGTGCATTAGTGCTGGTATGATCGCACCTGCCACAATGTGCGCGATCATTGGTTTTATGATACCTCCCCCACGCCGTCGCCAGCTTCAAACGGCCGTAACTTTTGAACCGAGATGCGTCTCGCGGCCTGTAAGGTATCAACGGAAAGCCCTATGAGAGCCTGTCGACGTCGAGGCCACAGAATCGGGTGAGGGACAAATAAAATTGAAAGAACAAAAACAGAGGTGGTGCGGACCCGGGAAAGTAGTAAAAAAGAGGTGCAACACGAGGACTTCCCAGGAGGTCACCCATCCCAGTACTACTCTCTCCCAAGCACGGTTAACTGCGGAGTTCTGATGGGATCCGGTGCATTAGTGGTGGTATGATCGTACCTGCCACAATGTGCGCGATCACTTGTTTTATGATACCTCCCCCACGCCGTCGCCAGCTTCAAACGGCCGTAACTTTTGAAGCGGGATGCGTCTTGCGGCCCGTAAGGTATCAACGGAAAGCCCTTTGCGAGCCCGTCCACGTCGAGGCCACAAAATCGGGTGAGGGACAAATAAAATTGAAAGAATAAAAACAGCGGTGGTGCGGACCCGGGAAAGTAGCAAAAAAGAGGTGCAACACGAGGACTTCCCAGGAGGTCACCCATCCCAGTACTACTCTCGCCAAAGCACGCTTAACTGCGGAGTTCTAATGGGATCCGGTGCATTAGTGGTGGTATGATCGCACCTGCCACAATATACGCGATCATTTGTTTTATGATACCTCCCCCACGCCATCGCCAGCTTCAAACGGCCGTAACTTTTGAACCGGGATGCGTCTCTAGGCCCGTAAGGTATCAACGGAAAGCCCTTTGCGAGCCCGTCGATCGAGGCCACAGAATCAGGTGAGGGACAAATAAAATTGAAAGAACAAAAACAGAGGTGGTGCGGACCCGGGAAAGTAGCAAAAAAGAGGTGCAACACAAGTACTTCCCAGGAGGTCACCCATCCCAGTACTACTATCGCCCAAGCACGCTTCACTGCGGAGTTCTGATGGGATCCGGTGCATTAGTGGTGGTATGATCGCACCTGCCACAATGTGCGCGATCATTTGTTTTATAATACCTCCCCCACGCCGTCGCCAGCTTCAAACGGCCGTAACTTTTGAACCGGGATGCGTCTCGCGGCCCGTAAGGTATCAACGGAAAGCCCTTTGCGAGCCCGTCGACGTCGAGGCCACAAAATCGGGTGAGGGACAAATAAAATTGAAAGAACAAAAACAGCGGTGGTGCGGACCCGGGAAAGTAGCAAACAAGAGGTGCAACACGAGGACTTCCCAGGAGGTCACCCATCCCAGTACTACTCTCGCCCAAGCACGCTTAACTGCGGAGTTCTAATGGGATCCGGTGCTTAGTGGTGGTATGAACGCACCTGCCACAATGTACGCGATCATTTGTTTTATGATACCTCCCCCACGCCATCGCCAGCTTCAAACGGCCGTAACTTTTGAACCGGGATGCGTCTCTAGGCCCGTAAGGTATCAACGGAAAGCCCTTTGCGAGCCCGTCGACCGAGGCCACAGAATCAGGTGAGGGACAAATAAAATTGAAAGAACAAAAACAGAGGTGGTACGGACCCGGGAAAGTAGCAAAAAAGAGGTGCAACACAAGTACTTCCCAGGAGGTCACCCATCCCAGTACTACTCTCGCCCAAGCACGCTTCACTGCGGAGTTCTGATGGGATCCGGTGCATTAGTGGTGGTATGATCGCACCTGCCACAATGTGCGCGATCATTTGTTTTATAATACCTCCCCCACGCCGTCGCCAGCTTCAAACGGCCGTAACTTTTGAACCGGGATGCGTCTCCCGGCCCGTAAGGTATCAACGGAAAGCCCTTTGCGAGCCCGTCGACGTCGAGTCCACAAAATCGGGTGATGGACAAATAAAATTGAAAGAACAAAAACAGCGGTGGTGCGGACCCAAGAAAGTAGCAAAAAAGAGGTGTAACACGAGGACTTCCTAGGAGGTCACCCATCCCAGTACTACTCTCGCCCAAGCATGCTTAACTGCAGAGTTCTGATGGGATCCGGTGTATTAGTGGTGGTATGATCACACCTGCCACAATGTGCGCAATCATTTGTTTCGTCGCCAGCTTCAAACGGCCGTAACTTTTGAACCGGGATGCGTCTCGCGGCCCGTAAGGTATCAACGGAAAGCCCTTTGCGAGCCCGTCGACGTCGAGGCCACAGAATCGGGTGAGGGACAAATAAAATTGAAAGAACAAAACAGAGGTGGTGCGGACCCGGGAAAGTAGCAAAAAAGAGGTGCAACACGAGGACTTCCCAGGAGGTCACCCATCCTAGTACTACTCTTGCCTAACCATGCTTGACTGCGGAGTTCTGATGGGATCCGGTGCATTAGTGCTGGTATGATCGCACCTGCCACAATGTGCGCGATCATTGGTTTTATGAAACCTCCCCCACGGCGTCGCCAGCTTCAAACGGCCCTAACTTTTGAACCGGGATGCGTCTCGCGGCCCGTAAGGTATCAACGGAAAGCCCTTTGCGAGCCCGTCGACGTCGAGGCCACAAAATCGGGTGAGGGACAAATAAAATTGAAAGAACAAAAACAGCGGTGGTGCGGACCCGGGAAAGTAGCAAAAAAGAGGTGCAACACGAGGACTTCCCAGGAGGTCACCCATCCCAGTACTACTCTCGCCCAAGCACGCTTAATTGCGGAGTTCTGATGGGATCCGTTGCATTAGTGGTGGTATGATCGCACCTGCCACAATGTGCGCGATCATTGGTTTTATGATACCTCCCCCACGCCGTCCCCAGCTTCAAACGGCCGTAACTTTTGAACCGGGATGCGTCTCGCGGCCTGTAAGGTATCAACGGAAAGCCCTATGAGAGCCCGTCGACGTCGAGGCCACAGAATCGGGTGAGGGACAAATAAAATTGAAAGAACGAAAACAGAGGTGGTGCGGACCCAAGAAAGTAGCAAAAAAGAGGTGCAACACGAGGACTTCCTAGGAGGTCACCCATCCCAGTACTACTCTCGCCCAAGCATGCTTAACTGCAGAGTTCTGATGGGATTCGGTGCATTAGTGGTGGTATGATCACACCTGCCACAATGTGCGCGATCATTTGTTTTATGATACCTCCCCCACGGCGTCGCCAGCTTCAAACGGCCGTAACTTTTGAACCGGGATGCGTCTCGCGGCCCGTAAGGTATCAACAGAAAGACATTTGCGAGCCCGTCGACGTCGAGGCCACAGAATCGGGTGAGGGACAAATAAAATTGAAAGAACAAAACAGAGGTGGTGCGGACCCGGGAAAGTAGCAAAAAAGAGGTGCATCACGAGGACTTCCCAGGAGGTCACCCATCCCAGTACTACTCTTGCCCAACCACGCTTGACTGCGGAGTTCTGATGGGATCCGGTGCATTAGTGCTGGTATGATCGCACCTGCCACAATGTGCGCGATCATTGGTTTTATGATACCTCCCCCACGCCGTCGCCAGCTTCAAACGGCCGTAACTTTTGAACCGGGATGCGTCTCGCGGCCCGTAAGGTATCAACGGAAAGCCCTATGAGAGCCCGTCGACGTCGAGGCCACAGAATCGGGTGAGGGACAAATAAAATTGAAAGAACAAAAACAGAGGTGGTGCGGACCCGGGAAAGTAGCAAAAAAGGGGTGCAACACGAGGACTTCCCAGGAGGTCACCCATCCTAGTACTACTCTTGCCCAACCATGCTTGACTGCGGAGTTCTGATGGGATCCGGTGCATTAGTGCTGGTATGATCGCACCTGCCACAATGTGCGCGATCATTGGTTTTATGAAACCTCCCCCACGGCGTCGCCAGCTTCAAACGGCCCTAACTTTTGAACCGGGATGCGTCTCGCGGCCCGTAAGGTATCAACAGAAAGCCCTTTGCGAGCCCGTCGACGTCGAGGCCACAAAATCGGGTGAGGGACAAATAAAATTGAAAGAACAAAAACAGCGGTGGTGCGGACCCGGGAAAGTAGCAAAAAAGAGGTGCAACACGAGGACTTCCCAGGAGGTCACCCATCCCAGTACTACTCTCACCCAAGCACGCTTAATTGCGGAGTTCTGATGGGATCCGTTGCATTAGTGGTGGTATGATCGCACCTGCCACAATGTGCGCGATCATTGGTTTTATGATACCTCCCCCACGCCGTCCCCAGCTTCAAACGGCCGTAACTTTTGAACCGGGATGCGTCTCGCGGCCTGTAAGGTATCAACGGAAAGCCCTATGAGAGCCCGTCGACGTCGAGGCCACAGAATCGGGTGAGGGACAAATAAAATTGAAAGAACGAAAACAGAGGTGGTGCGGACCCAAGAAAGTAGCAAAAAAGAGGTGCAACACGAGGACTTCCTAGGAGGTCACCCATCCCAGTACTACTCTCGCCCAAGCATGCTTAACTGCAGAGTTCTGATGGGATCCGGTGCATTAGTGGTGGTATGATCACACCTGCCACAATGTGCGCGATCATTTGTTTTATGATACCTCCCCCACGGTGTCGCCAGCTTCAAACGGCCGTAACTTTTGAACCGGGATGCGTCTCGCGGCCCGTAAGGTATCAACAGAAAGACATTTGCGAGCCCGTCGACGTCGAGGCCACAGAATCGGGTGAGGGACAAATAAAATTGAAAGAACAAAACAGAGGTGGTGCGGACCCGGGAAAGTAGCAAAAAAGAGGTGCAACACGAGGACTTCCCAGGAGGTCACCCATCCCAGTACTACTCTTGCCCAACCACGCTTGACTGCGGAGTTCTGATGGGATCCGGTGCATTAGTGCTGGTATGATCGCACCTGCCACAATGTGCGCGATCATTGGTTTTATGATACCTCCCCCACGCCGTCGCCAGCTTCAAACGGCCGTAACTTTTGAACCGGGATGCGTCTCGCGGCCCATAAGGTATCAACGGAAAGCCCTATGAGAGCCCGTCGACGTCGAGGCCACAGAATCGGGTGAGGGACAAATAAAATTGAAAGAACAAAAACAGAGGTGGTGCGGACCCGGGAAAGTAGCAAAAAAGAGGTGCAACACGAGGACTTCCCAGGAGGTCACCCATCCCAGTACTACTCTCGCCCAAGCACGGTTAGCTGCGGAGTTCTGATGGGATTCGGTGCATTAGTGGTGGTATGATCGCACCTGCCACAATGTGCGCAATCATTTGTTTTATGATAACTCCCCCACGCTGTCGCCAGCTTCAAACGGCCGTAACTTTTGAAACGGGATGCGTCTCGCGGCCCGTAAGGTATCAACGGAAAGCCCTTTGCGAGCTCGTCCACGTCGAGGCCACAAAATCGGGTGAAGGACAAATAAAATTGAAAGAACAAAAATAGCGGTGGTGCGGACCCGGGAAAGTAGCAAAAAAGAGGTGCAACACGAGGACTTCCTAGGAGGTCACCCATCCCAGTACTACTCTCGCCCAAGCATGCTTAACTGCAGAGTTCTGATGGGATCCGGTGCATTAGTGGTGGTATGATCACACCTGCCACAATGTGCGCGATCATTTGTTTTATTATACCTCCCCCACGGCAACGCCAGCTTCAAACGGCCGTAACTTTTGAACCGGGATGCGTCTCGCGGCCCGTAAGGTATCAACGGAAAGCCCTTTGCGAGCCCGTCGACGTCGAGGCCACAGAATCGGGTGAGGGACAAATAAAATTGAAAGAACCAAACAGAGGTGGTGCGGACCCGGGAAAGTAGCAAAAAAGAGGTGCAACACGAGGACTTCCCAGGAGGTCACCCATCCTAGTACTACTCTTGCCCAACCATGCTTGACTGCGGAGTTCTGATGGGATCCGGTACATTAGTGCTGGTATGATCGCACCTGCCACAATGTGCGCGATCATTGGTTTTATGAAACCTCCCCCACGGCGTCGCCAGCTTCAAACGGCCCTAACTTTTGAACCGGGATGCGTCTCGCGGCCCGTAAGGTATCAACAGAAAGCCCTTTGCGAGCCCGTCGACGTCGAGGCCACAAAATCGGGTGAGGGACAAATAAAATTGAAAGAACAAAAACAGCGGTGGTGCGGACCCGGGAAAGTAGCAAAAAAGAGGTGCAACACGAGGACTTCCCAGGAGGTCACCCATCCCAGTACTACTCTCGCCCAAGCACGCTTAATTGCGGAGTTCTGATGGGATCCGTTGCATTAGTGGTGGTATGATCGCACCTGCCACAATGTGCGCGATCATTGGTTTTATGATACCTCCCCCACGCCGTCCCCAGCTTCAAACGGCTGTAACTTTTGAACCGGGATGCGTCTCGCGGCCCGTAAGGTATCAACGGAAAGCCCTTTGCGAGCCCGTCGACGTCGAGGCCACAGAATCGGGTGAGGGACAAATAAAATTGAAAGAACAAAACAGAGGTGGTGCGGACCCGGGAAAGTAGCAAAAAAGAGGTGCAACACGAGGACTTCCCAGGAGGTCACCCATCCTAGTACTACTCTTGCCTAACCATGCTTGACTGCGGAGTTCTGATGGGATCCGGTGCATTAGTGCTGGTATGATCGCACCTGCCACAATGTGCGCGATCATTGGTTTTATGAAACCTCCCCCACGGCGTCGCCAGCTTCAAACGGCCCTAACTTTTGAACCGGGATGCGTCTCGCGGCCCGTAAGGTATCAACGGAAAGCCCTTTGCGAGCCCGTCGACGTCGAGGCCACAAAATCGGGTGAGGGACAAATAAAATTGAAAGAACAAAAACAGCGGTGGTGCGGACCCGGGAAAGTAGCAAAAAAGAGGTGCAACACGAGGACTTCCCAGGAGGTCACCCATCCCAGTACTACTCTCGCCCAAGCACGCTTAATTGCGGAGTTCTGATGGGATCCGTTGCATTAGTGGTGGTATGATCGCACCTGCCACAATGTGCGCGATCATTGGTTTTATGATACCTCCCCCACGCCGTCCCCAGCTTCAAACGGCCGTAACTTTTGAACCGGGATGCGTCTCGCGGCCTGTAAGGTATCAACGGAAAGCCCTATGAGAGCCCGTCGACGTCGAGGCCACAGAATCGGGTGAGGGACAAATAAAATTGAAAGAACGAAAACAGAGGTGGTGCGGACCCAAGAAAGTAGCAAAAAAGAGGTGCAACACGAGGACTTCCTAGGAGGTCACCCATCCCAGTACTACTCTCGCCCAAGCATGCTTAACTGCAGAGTTCTGATGGGATTCGGTGCATTAGTGGTGGTATGATCACACCTGCCACAATGTGCGCGATCATTTGTTTTATGATACCTCCCCCACGGCGTCGCCAGCTTCAAACGGCCGTAACTTTTGAACCGGGATGCGTCTCGCGGCCCGTAAGGTATCAACAGAAAGACATTTGCGAGCCCGTCGACGTCGAGGCCACAGAATCGGGTGAGGGACAAATAAAATTGAAAGAACAAAACAGAGGTGGTGCGGACCCGGGAAAGTAGCAAAAAAGAGGTGCAACACGAGGACTTCCCAGGAGGTCACCCATCCCAGTACTACTCTTGCCCAACCACGCTTGACTGCGGAGTTCTGATGGGATCCGGTGCATTAGTGCTGGTATGATCGCACCTGCCACAATGTGCGCGATCATTGGTTTTATGATACCTCCCCCACGCCGTCGCCAGCTTCAAACGGCCGTAACTTTTGAACCGGGATGCGTCTCGCGGCCCGTAAGGTATCAACGGAAAGCCCTATGAGAGCCCGTCGAAGTCGAGGCCACAGAATCGGGTGAGGGACAAATAAAATTGAAAGAACAAAAACAGAGGTGGTGCGGACCCGGGAAAGTAGCAAAAAAGGGGTGCAACACGAGGACTTCCCAGGAGGTCACCCATCCTAGTACTACTCTTGCCCAACCATGCTTGACTGCGGAGTTCTGATGGGATCCGGTGCATTAGTGCTGGTATGATCGCACCTGCCACAATGTGCGCGATCATTGGTTTTATGAAACCTCCCCCACGGCGTCGCCAGCTTCAAACGGCCCTAACTTTTGAACCGGGATGCGTCTCGCGGCCCGTAAGGTATCAACAGAAAGCCCTTTGCGAGCCCGTCGACGTCGAGGCCACAAAATCGGGTGAGGGACAAATAAAATTGAAAGAACAAAAACAGCGGTGGTGCGGACCCGGGAAAGTAGCAAAAAAGAGGTGCAACACGAGGACTTCCCAGGAGGTCACCCATCCCAGTACTACTCTCACCCAAGCACGCTTAATTGCGGAGTTCTGATGGGATCCGTTGCATTAGTGGTGGTATGATCGCACCTGCCACAATGTGCGCGATCATTGGTTTTATGATACCTCCCCCACGCCGTCCCCAGCTTCAAACGGCCGTAACTTTTGAACCGGGATGCGTCTCGCGGCCTGTAAGGTATCAACGGAAAGCCCTATGAGAGCCCGTCGACGTCGAGGCCACAGAATCGGGTGAGGGACAAATAAAATTGAAAGAACGAAAACAGAGGTGGTGCGGACCCAAGAAAGTAGCAAAAAAGAGGTGCAACACGAGGACTTCCTAGGAGGTCACCCATCCCAGTACTACTCTCGCCCAAGCATGCTTAACTGCAGAGTTCTGATGGGATCCGGTGCATTAGTGGTGGTATGATCACACCTGCCACAATGTGCGCGATCATTTGTTTTATGATACCTCCCCCACGGTGTCGCCAGCTTCAAACGGCCGTAACTTTTGAACCGGGATGCGTCTCGCGGCCCGTAAGGTATCAACAGAAAGACATTTGCGAGCCCGTCGACGTCGAGGCCACAGAATCGGGTGAGGGACAAATAAAATTGAAAGAACAAAACAGAGGTGGTGCGGACCCGGGAAAGTAGCAAAAAAGAGGTGCAACACGAGGACTTCCCAGGAGGTCACCCATCCCAGTACTACTCTTGCCCAACCACGCTTGACTGCGGAGTTCTGATGGGATCCGGTGCATTAGTGCTGGTATGATCGCACCTGCCACAATGTGCGCGATCATTGGTTTTATGATACCTCCCCCACGCCGTCGCCAGCTTCAAACGGCCGTAACTTTTGAACCGGGATGCGTCTCGCGGCCCGTAAGGTATCAACGGAAAGCCCTATGAGAGCCCGTCGACGTCGAGGCCACAGAATCGGGTGAGGGACAAATAAAATTGAAAGAACAAAAACAGAGGTGGTGCGGACCCGGGAAAGTAGCAAAAAAGAGGTGCAACACGAGGACTTCCCAGGAGGTCACCCATCCCAGTACTACTCTCGCCCAAGCACGGTTAGCTGCGGAGTTCTGATGGGATTCG
This sequence comes from Clitoria ternatea, assembly GCA_037962975.1. Lineage (NCBI taxonomy): Eukaryota > Viridiplantae > Streptophyta > Magnoliopsida > Fabales > Fabaceae > Clitoria > Clitoria ternatea. The sequence goes on along the minus strand of CM075673.1, from coordinate 100,671,355 downwards.
GTGCATTAGTGGTGGTATGATCGCACCTGCCACAATGTGCGCAATCATTTGTTTTATGATACCTCCCCCACGCTGTCGCCAGCTTCAAACGGCCGTAACTTTTGAAACGGGATGCGTCTCGCGGCCCGTAAGGTATCAACGGAAAGCCCTTTGCGAGCTCGTCCACGTCGAGGCCACAAAATCGGGTGAAGGACAAATAAAATTGAAAGAACAAAAATAGCGGTGGTGCGGACCCGGGAAAGTAACAAAAAAGAGGTGCAACACGAGGACTTCCTAGGAGGTCACCCATCCCAGTACTACTCTCGCCCAAGCATGCTTAACTGCAGAGTTCTGATGGGATCCGGTGCATTAGTGGTGGTATGATCACACCTGCCACAATGTGCGCGATCATTTGTTTTGTTATACCTCCCCCACGGCAACGCCAGCTTCAAACGGCCGTAACTTTTGAACCGGGATGCGTCTCGCGGCCCGTAAGGTATCAACGGAAAGCCCTTTGCGAGCCCGTCGACGTCGAGGCCACAGAATCGGGTGAGGGACAAATAAAATTGAAAGAACCAAACAGAGGTGGTGCGGACCCGGGAAAGTAGCAAAAAAGAGGTGCAACACGAGGACTTCCCAGGAGGTCACCCATCCTAGTACTACTCTTGCCCAACCATGCTTGACTGCGGAGTTCTGATGGGATCCGGTGCATTAGTGCTGGTATGATCGCACCTGCCACAATGTGCGCGATCATTGGTTTTATGAAACCTCCCCCACGGCCTCGCCAGCTTCAAACGGCCCTAACTTTTGAACCGGGATGCGTCTCGCGGCCCGTAAGGTATCAACAGAAAGCCCTTTGCGAGCCCGTCGACGTCGAGGCCACAAAATCGGGTGAGGGACAAATAAAATTGAAAGAACAAAAACAGCGGTGGTGCGGACCCGGGAAAGTAGCAAAAAAGAGGTGCAACACGAGGACTTCCCAGGAGGTCACCCATCCCAGTACTACTCTCGCCCAAGCACGCTTAATTGCGGAGTTCTGATGGGATCCGTTGCATTAGTGGTGGTATGATCGCACCTGCCACAATGTGCGCGATCATTGGTTTTATGATACCTCCCCCACGCCGTCCCCAGCTTCAAACGGCCGTAACTTTTGAACCGGGATGCGTCTCGCGGCCCGTAAGGTATCAACGGAAAGCCCTTTGCGAGCCCGTCGACGTCGAGGCCACAGAATCGGGTGAGGGACAAATAAAATTGAAAGAACAAAACAGAGGTGGTGCGGACCCGGGAAAGTAGCAAAAAAGAGGTGCAACACGAGGACTTCCCAGGAGGTCACCCATCCTAGTACTACTCTTGCCTAACCATGCTTGACTGCGGAGTTCTGATGGGATCCGGTGCATTAGTGCTGGTATGATCGCACCTGCCACAATGTGCGCGATCATTGGTTTTATGAAACCTCCCCCACGGCGTCGCCAGCTTCAAACGGCCCTAACTTTTGAACCGGGATGCGTCTCGCGGCCCGTAAGGTATCAACAGAAAGACATTTGCGAGCCCGTCGACGTCGAGGCCACAGAATCGGGTGAGGGACAAATAAAATTGAAAGAACAAAACAGAGGTGGTGCGGACCCAGGAAAGTAGCAAAAAAGAGGTGCAACATGAGGACTTCCCAGGAGGTCACCCATCCCAGTACTACTCTTGCCCAACCACGCTTGACTGCGGAGTTCTGATGGGATCCGGTGCATTAGTGCTGGTATGATCGCACCTGCCACAATGTGCACGATCATTGGTTTTATGATACCTCCCCCACGCCGTCGCCAGCTTCAAACGGCCGTAACTTTTGAACCGGGATGCGTCTCGCGGCCCGTAAGGTATCAACGAAAAGCCCTATGAGAGCCTGTCGACGTCGAGGCCACAGAATCGGGTGAGGGACAAATAAAATTGAAAGAACAAAAACAGAGATGGTGCGGACCCGGGAAAGTAGCAAAAAAGAGGTGCAACACGAGGACTTCCCAGGAGGTCACCCATCCCAGTACTACTCTCGCCCAACCACGGTTAACTGCGGAGTTCTGATGGGATTCGGTGCATTAGTGGTGGTATGATCGCACCTGCCACAATGTGCGCAATCATTTGTTTTATGATACCTCCCCCACGCTGTCGCCAGCTTCAAACGGCCGTAACTTTTGAAACGGGATGCGTCTCGCGGCCCGTAAGGTATCAACGGAAAGCCCTTTGCGAGCTCGTCCACGTCGAGGACACAAAATCGGGTGAAGGACAAATAAAATTGAAAGAACAAAAATAGCGGTGGTGCGGACCCGGGAAAGTAGCAAAAAAGAGGTGCAACACGAGGACTTCCCAGGAGGTCACCCATCCCAGTACTACACTCGCCCAAGCACGCTTAACTGCGGAGTTCTAATGGGATCCGGTGCATTAGTGCTGGTATGATCGCACCTGCCACAATGTGCGCGATCATTTGTTTTATGATACCTCCCCCACGCCGTCGCCAGCTTCAAACGGCCGTAACTTTTGAACCGGGATGCGTCTCTAGGCCCGTAAGGTATCAACGGAAAGCCCTTTGCGAGCCCGTCGACGTCGAGGCCACAGAATCAGGTGAGGGACAAATAAAATTGAAAGAACAAAAATAGAGGTGGTGCGGACCCGGGAAAGTAGCAAAAAAGAGGTGCAACACAAGTACTTCCCAGGAGGTCACCCATCCCAGTACTACTCTCGCCCAAGCACGCTTCACTGCGGCGTTCTGATGGGATCCGGTGCATTAGTGGTGGTATGATCGCACCTGCCACAATGTGCGCGATCATTGGTTTTATGATACCTCCCCCACGCCGTCGCCAGCTTCAAACGGCCGTAACTTTTGAATCGGGATGCGTCTCGCGGCCCGTAAGGTATCAACGGAAAGCCCTTTGCGAGCCCGTCGACGTCGAGGCCACAAAATCGGGTGAGGGACAAATAAAATTGAAAGAACAAAAACAGTGGTGGTGCGGACGCAAGAAAGTAGCAAAAAAGAGGTGCAACACGAGGACTTCCTAGCAGGTCTCCCATCCCAGTACTACTCTCACCCAAGCATGCTTAACTGCAGAGTTCTGATGGGATCCGGTGCGTTAGTGGTGGTATGATCACACCTGCCACAATCTGCGCGATCATTTGTTTTATGATACCTCCCCCACGGCGTCGCCAGCTTTAAACGGCCGTAACTTTTGAACCGGGATGCGTCTCGCGGCCCATAAGGTATCAACGGAAAGCCCTTTGCGAGCCCGTCGACGTCGAGGCCACAGAATCGGCTGAGGGACAAATAAAATTGAAAGAACAAAATAGAGGTGGTGCGGACCCGGGAAAGTAGCAAAAAAGAGGTGCAACACGAGGACTTCCCAGGAGGTCACCCATCCCAGTACTACTCTTGCCCCACCACGCTTGACTGCGGAGTTCTGATGGGATCCGGTGCAATAGTGCTGGTATGATCGCACCTGCCACAATGTGCGCGATCATTGGTTTTATGAAACCTCCCCCACGGCGTCGCCAGCTTCAAACGGCCGTAACTTTTGAACCGGAATGCGTCTCCCGGCCCGTAAGGTATCAACGGAAAGCCCTTTGCGAGCCCGTCGACGTCGAGGCCACAAAATCGGGTGAGGGACAAATAAAATTGAAAGAACAAAAACAGAGGTGGTGCGGACCCAAGAAAGTAGCAAAAAAGAGGTGCAACACGAGGACTTCCTAGGAGGTCACCCATCCCAGTACTACTCTCGCCCAACCACGCTTGACTGCGGAGTTCTGATGGGATCCGATGCATTAGTGCTGGTATGATCGCACCTGCCACAATGTGCGCGATCATTGGTTTTATGAAACCTCCCCCACGGCGTCGCCAGCTTCAAACGGCCATAACTTTTGAACCGGGATGCGTCTCGTGGCCCGTAAGGTATCAACGGAAAGCCCTTTGCGAGCCCGTCGACGTCGAGGCCACAAAATTGGGTGAGGGCCAAATAAAATTGAAAGAACAAAAACAGTGGTGCTGCGGACCCGGGAAAGTAGCAAAAAAGAGGTGCAACACGAGGACTTCCCAGGAGGTCACCCATCCCAGTACTACTCTCGCCCAAGCACGCTTAACTGCGGAGTTCTGATTGGATCCGGTTCATTAGTGCTGGTATGATCGCACCTGCCACAATGTGCGCGATCATTGGTTTTATGATACCTCCCCCACGCCGTCCCCAGCTTCAAACGGCCGTAACTTTTGAACCGGGATGCGTCTCGCGGCCCGTAAGGTATCAACGGAAAGCCCTATGAGAGCCCGTCGACGTCGAGGCCACAGAATCGGGTGAGGGACAAATAAAATTGAAAGAACAAAAACAGAGGTGGTGCGGACCCGGGAAAGTAGCAAAAAAGAGGTGCAACACGAGGACTTCCCAGGAGGTCACCAATCCCAGTACTACTCTCGCCCAAGCACGGTTAACTGCGGAGTTCTGATGGGATCCGGTGCATTAGTGGTGGTATGATCGCACCTGCCACAATGTGCGTGATCATTTGTTTTATGATACCTCCCCTACGCCGTCGCCAGCTTCAAACGGCCGTAACTTTTGAACCGGGATGCGTCTCGCGGCCCGTAAGGTATCAACGGAAAGCCCTTTGCGAGCCCGTCGACGTCGAGGCCACAAAATCGGGTGAGGGACAAATAAAATTGAAAGAACAAAAACAGCGGTGGTGCAGACCCGGGAAAGTAGCAAAAAAGATGTGCAACACGAGGACTTCCCAGGAGGTCACCCATCCCAGTACTATTCTTGCCCAAGCACGCTTAACTACGGAGTTCTAATGGGATCCGGTGTATTAGTGCTGGTATGATCGCACCTGCCACAATGTGCACGATCATTTATTTTATGATACCTCCCCCACGCCGTTGCCAGCTTCAAACGGCCGTAACTTTTGAACCGGGATGCGTCTTTAGGCCCGTAAGGTATCAACGGAAAGCCCTTTGCGAGCCCGTCGATGTCGAGGCCACAGAATCAGGTGAGGGACAAATAAAATTGAAAGAACAAAAACAGAGGTGGTGCGGACCCAGGAAAGTAGCAAAAAAGAGGTGCAACACGAGGACTTCCCAGGAGGTCACCCATCCCAGTACTACTCTTGCCCAACCACGCTTGACTGCGGAGTTCTGATGGGATCCGGTGCATTAGTGCTGGTATGATCGCACCTGCCAGAATGTGCGCGATCATTGGTTTTATGATACCTCCCCCACGCCATCGCCAGCTTCAAACGGCCGTAACTTTTGAACCAGGATGCGTCTCGCGGCCCGTAAGGTATCAACGGAAAGCCATATGAGAGCCCGTCGACGTCGAGGCCACAGAATCGGGTGAGGGACAAATAAAATTGAAAGAACAAAAATAGAGGTGGTGCGGACCCGGGAAAGTAGCAAAAAAAGAGGTGCAACACGAGGACTTCCCAGGAGGTCACCCATCCCAGTACTACTCTCGCCCAAGCACGGTTAACTGCGGAGTTCTGACGGGATCCGGTGCATTAGTGGTGGTATGGTCGCACCTGCCACAATGTGCGCGATCATTTGTTTTATGATACCTCCCCCACGCCGTCGCCAGCCTCAAACGGCCGTAACTTTTGAACCGGGATGCGTCTCGCGGCCCATAAGGTATCAACGGAAAGCCCTTTGCGAGCCCGTCGACGTCGAGGCCACAGAATCGGCTGAGGGACAAATAAAATTGAAAGAACAAAACAGAGGTGGTGCGGACCCGGGAAAGTAGCAAAAAAGAGGTGCAACACGAGGACTTCCCAGGAGGTCACCCATCCCAGTACTACTCTTGCCCCACCACGCTTGACTGCGGAGTTCTGATGGGATCCGGTGCATTAGTGCTGGTATGATCGCACCTGCCACAATGTGCGCGATCATTGGTTTTATGAAACCTCCCCCACGGCGTCGCCAGCTTCAAACGGCCGTAACTTTTGAACCGGAATGTGTCTCCCGGCCCGTAAGGTATCAACGGAAAGCCCTTTGCGAGCCCGTCGACGTCGAGGCCACAAAATCGGGTGAGGGACAAATAAAATTGAAAGAACAAAAACAGAGGTGGTGCGGACCCAAGAAAGTAGCAAAAAAGAGGTGCAACACGAGGACTTCCTAGGAGGTCACCCATCCCAGTACTACTCTCGCCCAACCACGCTTGACTGCGGAGTTCTGATGGGATCCGGTGCATTAGTGCTGGTATGATCGCACCTGCCACAATGTGCGCGATCATTGGTTTTATGAAACCTCCCCCACGGCGTCGCCAGCTTCAAACGGCCATAACTTTTGAACCGGGATGCGTCTCGTGGCCCGTAAGGTATCAACGGAAAGCCCTTTGCGAGCCCGTCGACGTCGAGGCCACAAAATCGGGTGAGGGCCAAATAAAATTGAAAGAACAAAAATAGTGGTGCTGCGGACCCGGGAAAGTAGCAAAAAAGAGGTGCAACACGAGGACTTCCCAGGAGGTCACCCATCCTAGTACTACTCTCGCCCAAGCACGCTTAACTGCGGAGTTCTGATTGGATCCGGTTCATTAGTGCTGGTATGATCGCACCTGCCACAATGTGCACGATCATTGGTTTTATGATACCTCCCCCACGCCGTCCCCAGCTTCAAACGGCCGTAACTTTTGAACCGGGATGCGTCTCGCGGCCCGTAAGGTATCAACGGAAAGCCCTATGAGAGCCCGTCGACGTCGAGGCCACAGAATCGGGTGAGGGACAAATAAAATTGAAAGAACAAAAACAGAGGTGGTGCGGACCCGGGAAAGTAGCAAAAAAGAGGTGTAACACGAGGACTTCCCAGGAGGTCACCAATCCCAGTACTACTCTCGCCCAAGCACGGTTAACTGCGGAGTTCTGATGGGATCCGGTGCATTAGTGGTGGTATGATCGCACCTGCCACAATGTGCGTGATCATTTGTTTTATGATACCTCCCCCACGCCGTCGCCAGCTTCAAACGGCCGTAACTTTTGAACCGGGATGCGTGTCGCGGCCCGTAAGGTATCAACGGAAAGCCCTTTGCGAGCCCGTCGACGTCGAGGCCACAAAATCGGGTGAGGGACAAATAAAATTGAAAGAACAAAAACAGCGGTGGTGCAGACCCGGGAAAGTAGCAAAAAAGATGTGCAACACGAGGACTTCCCAGGAGGTCACCCATCCCAGTACTATTCTCGCCCAAGCACGCTTAACTACGGAGTTCTAATGGGATCCGGTGCATTAGTGCAGGTATGATCGCACCTGCCACAATGTGCGCGATCATTTATTTTATGATACCTCCCCCACGCCGTTGCCAGCTTCAAACGGCCGTAACTTTTGAACCGGGATGCGTCTTTAGGCCCGTAAGGTATCAACGGAAAGCCCTTTGCGAGCCCGTCGACGTCGAGGCCACAGAATCAGGTGAGGGACAAATAAAATTGAAAGAACAAAAACAGAGGTGGTGCGGACCCAGGAAAGTAGCAAAAAAGAGGTGCAACACGAGGACTTCCCAGGAGGTCACCCATCCCAGTACTACTCTTGCCCAACCACGCTTGACTGCGGAGTTCTGATGGGATCCGGTGCATTAGTGCTGGTATGATCGCACCTGCCACAATGTGCGCGATCATTGGTTTTATGATACCTCCCCCACGCCATCGCCAGCTTCAAACGGCCGTAACTTTTGAACCACGATGCGTCTCGCGGCCCGTAAGGTATCAACGGAAAGCCCTATGAGAGCCCGTCGACGTCGAGGCCACAGAATCGGGTGAGGGACAAATAAAATTGAAAGAACAAAAACAGAGGTGGTGCGGACCCGGGAAAGTAGCAAAAAAGAGGTGCAACACGAGGACTTCCCAGGAGGTCACCCATCCCAGTACTACTCTCGCCCAAGCACGGTTAACTGCGGAGTTCTGACGGGATCCGGTGCATTAGTGGTGGTATGGTCGCACCTGCCACAATGTGCGCGATCATTTGTTTTATGATACCTCCCCCACGTCGTCGCCTGCCTCAAACGGCCGTAACTTTTGAACCGGGATGCGTCTCGCGGCCCGTAAGGTATCAACGGAAAGCCCTTTGCGAGCCCGTCGACGTCGAGGCCACAAAATCGGGTGAGGGACAAATAAAATTGAAAGAACAAAAACAGCGGTGGTGCGGACCCGGGAAAGTAGCAAAAAAGAGGTGCAACACGAGGACTTCCTCAAACGGCCGTAACTTTTGAACCGGGATGCGTCTCGCGGCCCGTAAGGTATCAACGGAAAGCCCTTTGCGAGCCCGTCGACGTCGAGGCCACAAAATCGGGTGAGGCACAAATAAAATTGAAAGAACAAAAACAGCGGTGGTGCGGACCCGGGAAAGTAGCAAAAAAGAGGTGCAACACGAGGACTTCTCAGGAGGTCACCCATCCTAGTACTACTCTCGCCCAAGCACGCTTAACTACGGAGTTCTAATGGGATCCGGTGCATTAGTGCTCGTATGATCACACCAACCACAATGTGCACGATCATTTGTTTCATGATACCTCCCCCACACCGTCGCCAGCTTCAAATGGCCGTAACTTTTGAACCGGGATGCGTCTCTAGGCCCGTAAGGTATCAACGGAAAGCCCTTTGCGAGCCCGTCGACGTCGAGGCCACAGAATCAGGTGAGCGACAAATAAAATTGAAAGAACAAAAACAGAGGTGGTGCGGACCCGGGAAAGTAGTAAAAAAGAGGTGCAACACAAGGACTTCCCAGGAGGTCACCCATCCCAGTACTACTCTCGCCCAAGCACGCTTCACTGCGGAGTTCTGATGGGATCCGGTGCATTAGTGGTGGTATGATCGCACCTGCCACAATATGCGCGATCATTTGTTTTATGATACCTCCACCACGCCGTCGCCAGCTTCAAACGGCCGTAACTTTTGAACCGGGATACGTCTCGCGGCCCGTAAGGTATCAACGGAAAGCCTTTTGCGAGCCCGTCGACGTCGAGGCCACAAAATCGGGTGAGGGACAAATAAAATTGAAAGAAACAAAACAGCAGTGGTGCGGACCCGGGAATGTAGCAAAAAAGAGGTACAACACGAGGACTTCCCAGGAGGTCACCCATCCTAGTACTAGTCTCGCCCAAGCACGCTTAATTGCGGAGTTCTGATGGGATCCATTGCATTAGTGGTGGTATGATCGCACCTGCCACAATGTGCGCGATCATTTGTTTTATGATACCTCCCCCACGCCGTCGCCAGCCTCAAACGGCCGTAACTTTTGAACCGGGATGCGTCTCGCGGCCCGTAAGGTATCCACGGAAAGCCCTATGAGAGCCCGTCGACGCCGAGGCCACAGAATCGGGTGAGGGACAAATAAAATTGAAAGAACAAAAACAGAGGTGGTGCGGACCCTGGAAAGTAGCAAAAAAGAGGTGCAACACGAGGACTTCCCAGGAGGTCACCCATCCCAGTACTACTCTCGCCCAAGCACGCTTACCTGCGGAGTTCTGATGGGATTCGGTGCATTAGTGGTGGTATGATCACACCTGCCAGAATGTGCGTGATCATTTGTTTTATGATACCTCCCCCACGGCGTCGCCAGCTTCAAACGGCCGTAACTTTTGAACCGGGATGCGTGTCGCGGCCCGTAAGGTATCAACGGAAAGCCCTTTGCGAGCCCGTCGACGTCGAGGCCACAAAATCGGGTGAGGGACAAATAAAATTGAAAGAACAAAAATAGCGGTGGTGCGGACCCGGGAAAGTAGCAAAAAAGAGGTGCAACACGAGGACTTCCCAGGAGGTCACCCATCCCAGTACTACTCTCGCCCAAGCACGCTTAATTGCGGAGTTCTGATGGGATCCGTTGCATTAGTGGTGGTATGATCGCACCTGCCACAATGTGCGCGATCATTTGTTTTATGATACCTCCCCCACGCCGTCGCCAGCTTCAAACGGCCGTAACTTTTGAACTGGGATGCGTCTCGCGGCCCGTAAGGTATCAACGGAAAGCCCTTTGCGAGCCCGTGGACGTCGAGGCCACAAAATCGGGTGAGGGACAAATAAAATTGAAAGAACAAAAACAGCGGTGGTGCGGACCCGGGAAAGTTGCAAAAAAGAGGTGCAACACGAGGACTTCCCAGGAGGTCACCCATCCCAGTACTACTCTCGCCCAAGCACGCTTACCTGCGGAGTTTTGATGGGATCCGGTGCATTAGTGCTGGTATGATCGCACCTGCCACAATGTGCGCGATCATTTGTTTTATGATACCTCCCCCACGGCGTCGCCAGCTTCAAACGGCCCTAACTTTTGAACCGGGATGCGTCTCGCGGCCCGTAAGGTATCAACGGAAAGCCCTTTGCGAGCCCGTCGAGTCGAGGCCACAAAATCGGGTGAGGGACAAATAAAATTGAAAGAACAAAAACAGCGGTGGTGCGGACCCGGGAAAGTAGCAAAAAAGAGGTGCAACACGAGGACTTCCCAGGAGGTCACCCATCCCAGTACTACTCTCGCCCAAGCACGCTTAATTGCGGAGTTATGATGGGATCCGGTGCATTAGTGGTGGTATGATCGCACCTGCCACAATGTGCGCGATCATTTGTTTTATGATACCTCCCCCACGCCGTCGCCAGCTTCAAACGGCCGTAACTTTTGAACCGGGATGCGTCTCGCGGCCCGTAAGGTATCAACGGAAAGCCCTTTGCGAGCCCGTCGACGTCGAGGCCACAAAATCGGGTGAGGGATAAATAAAATTGAAAGAACAAAAACAGCGGTGGTGCGGACCCGGGAAAGTAGCAAAAAAGAGGTGCAACACGAGGACTTCCCAGGAGGTCACCCATCCCATTACTACTCTCGCCCAAGCACGCTTAATTGCGGAGTTCTGATGGGATCCGGTGCATTAGTGGTGGTATGATCGCACCTGCCACAATGTGCGCGATCATTTGTTTTATGATACCTCCCCCACGCCGTCGCCAGCTTCAAACGGCCGTAACTTTTGAACCGGGATGCGTCTCGCGGCCCGTAAGGTATCAACGGAAAGCCCTTTGCGAGCCCGTCGACGTCGAGGCCACAAAATCGGGTGAGGGACAAATAAAATTGAAAGAACCAAAACAGCGGTGGTGCGGACCCGGGAAAGTAGCAAAAAAGAGGTGCAACACGAGGACTTCCCAGGAGGTCACCCATCCCAGTACTACTCTCGCCCAAGCACGCTTAATTGCGGAGTTCTGATGGGATCCGGTGCATTAGTGCTGGTATGATCACACCTGCCACAATGTGCGCGATCATTTGTTTTATGATACCTCCCCCACGCCGTCGCCAGCTTCAAACGGCCGTAACTTTTGAACCGGGATGCGTCTCGCGGCCCGTAAGGTATCAACGGAAAGCCCTTTGCGAGCCCGTCGACGTCGAGGCCAAAAAATCGGGTGAGGGACAAATAAAATTGAAAGAACAAAAACAGCGGTGGTGCGGACCCGGGCAAGTAGCAAAAAAGAGGTGCAACACGAGGACTTCCCAGGAGGTCTCCCATCCCAGTACTACTCTCGCCCAAGCACGCTTAATTGCGGAGTTCTGATGGGATCCGGTGCATTAGTGGTGGTATGATCGCACCTGCCACAATGTGTGCGATCATTTGTTTTATGATACCTCCCCCACGCCGTCTCCGGCTTCAAACGGCCGTAACTTTTGAACCGGGATGCGTCTCGCGGCCCGTAAGGTATCAACGGAAAGCCCTTTGCGAGCCCGTCGACGTCGAGGCCACAAAATCGGGTGAGGGACAAATAAAATTAAAGAACAAAAACAGCGGTGGTGCGGACCCGGGAAAGTAGCAAAAAAGAGGTGCAACACGAGGACTTCCCAGGAGGTCACCCATCCCAGTACTACTCTCGCCCAAGCACGCTTACCTGCGGAGTTCTGATGGGATCCGGTGCATTAGTGCTGGTATGATCGCACCTGCCACAATGTGCGCGATCATTTGTTTTATGATACCTCCCCCACGCCGTCGCCAGCTTCTAACGGCCGTAACTTTTGAACCGGGATGCGTCTCGCGGCCCGTAAGGTATCAACATAAAGCCCTTTGCGAGCCCGTCGACGTCGAGGCCACAAAATCGGGTGAGGGACAAATAAAATTGAAAGAACAAAAACAGCGGTGGTGCGGACCCGGGCAAGTAGCAAAAAAGAGGTGCAACACGAGGACTTCCCAGGAGGTCTCCCATCCCAGTACTACTCTCGCCCAAGCACGCTTAATTGCGGAGTTCTGATGGGATCCGTTGCATTAGTGGTGGTATGATCGCACCTGCCACAATGTGCGCGATCATTTGTTTTATGATACCTCCCCCACGCCGTCGCCAGCTTCAAACGGCCGTAACTTTTGAACCGGGATGCGTCTCGCGGCCCGTAAGGTATCAACGGAAAGCCCTTTGCGAGCCCGTCGACGTCGAGGCCACAAAATCGGGTGAGGGACAAATAAAATTGAAAGAACAAAAACAGCGGTGGTGCGGACCCGGGAAAGTAGCAAAAAAGAGGTGCAACACGAGGACTTCCCAGGAGGTCACCCATCCCAGTACTACTCTCGCCCAAGCATGCTTACCTGCGGAGTTCTGATGGGATCCGGTGCATTAGTGCTGGTATGATCACACCTGCCACAATGTGTGCGATCATTTGTTTTATGATACCTCCCCCACGCCGTCGCCAGCTTCAAACGGCCGTAACTTTTGAACCGGGATGCGTCTCGCGGCCCGTAAGGTATCAACATAAAGCCCTTTGCGAGCCCGTCGACGTCGAGGCCACAAAATCGGGTGAGGGACAAATAAAATTGAAAGAACAAAAACAGCTGTGGTGCGGACCCGGGAAAGTAGCAAAAAAGAGGTGCAACACGAGGACTTCCCAGGAGGTCACCCATCCCAGTACTACTCTCGCCCAAGCACGCTTAATTGCGGAGTTCTGATGGGATCCGGTGCATTAGTGGTGGTATGATCGCACCTGCCACAATGTGCGCGATCATTTGTTTTATGATACCTCCCCCACGGCGTCGCCAGCTTCAAACGGCCGTAACTTTTGAACCGGGATGCGTGTCGCGGCCCGTAAGGTATCAACGGAAAGCTCTTTGCGAGCCCGTCGACGTCGAGGCCACAAAATTGGGTGAGGGACAAATAAAATTGAAAGAACAAAAACAGCGGTGGTGCGGACCCGGGAAAGTAGCAAAAAAGAGGTGCAACACGAGGACTTCCCAGGAGGTCACCCATCCCAGTACTACTCTCGCCCAAGCACGCTTAATTGCGGAGTTCTGATGGGATCCGTTGCATTAGTGGTGGTATGATCGCACCTGCCACAATGTGCGCGATCATTTGTTTTATGATACCTCCCCCACGCCGTCGCCAGCTTCAAACGGCCGTAACTTTTGAACCGGGATGCGTCTCGCGGCCCGTAAGGTATCAACGGAAAGCCCTTTACGAGCCCGTCGACGTCGAGGCCGCAAAATCGGGTGAGGGACAAATAAAATTTAAAGAACAAAAACAGCGGTGGTGCGGACCCGGGAAAGTAGCAAAAAAGAGGTGCAACACGAGGACTTCCCAGGAGGTCACCCATCCCAGTACTACTCTCGCCCAAGCACGCTTATATGCGGAGTTATGATGGGATCCGGTGCATTAGTGGTGGTATGATCGCACCTGCCACAATGTGCGCGATCATTTGTTTTATGATACCTCCCCCACGCCGTCGCCAGCTTCAAACGGCCGTAACTTTTCAACCGGGATGCGTCTCGCGGCCCGTAAGGTATCAACGGAAAGCCCTTTGCGAGCCCGTCGACGTCGAGGCCACAAAATCGGGTGAGGGACAAATAAAATTGAAAGAACAAAAACAGCGGTGGTGCGGACCCGGGAAAGTAGCAAAAAAGAGGTGCAACACGAGGACTTCCCAGGAGGTCACCCATCCCAGTACTACTCTCGCCCAAGCACGCTTAATTGCGGAGTTCTGCTGGGATCCGTTGCATTAGTGGTGGTATGATCGCACCTGCCACAATGTGCGCGATCATTGGTTTTATGATACCTCCCCCACGCCGTCCCCAGCTTCAAACGGCCGTAACTTTTGAACCGGGATGCGTCTCGCGGCCCGTAAGGTATCAACGGAAAGCCCTTTGCGAGCCCGTCGACGTCGAGGCCACAAAATCGGGTGAGGGACAAATAAAATTGAAAGAACAAAAACAACGGTGGTGCGGACCCGGGAAAGTAGCAAAAAAGAGGTGCAACACGAGGACTTCCCAGGAGGTCACCCATCCCAGTACTACTCTCGCCCAAGCACGCTTAATTGCGGAGTTCTGATGGGATCCGGTGCATTAGTGGTGGTATGATCGCACCTGCCACAATGTGCGCGATCATTTGTTTTATGATACCTCCCCCACGGCGTCGCCAGCTTCAAACGGACGTAACTTTTGAACCGGGATGCGTGTCGCGGCCCGTAAGGTATCAACGGAAAGCCCTTTGCCAGCCCGTCGACGTCGAGGCCACAAAATCGGGTGAGGGACAAATAAAATTGATAGAACAAAAACAGCGGTGGTGCGGACCCGGGAAAGTAGCAAAAAAGAGGTGCAACACGAGGACTTCCCAGGAGGTCACCCATCCCAGTACTACTCTCGCCCAAGCACGCTTAATTGCGGAGTTCTGATGGGATCCGTTGCATTAGTGGTGGTATGATCGGACCTGCCACAATGTGCGCGATCATTTGTTTTATGATACCCCCCCACACCGTCGCCAGCTTCAAACGGCCGTAACTTTTGAACCGGGATGCGTCTCGCGGCCCGTAAGGTATCAACGGAAAGCCCTTTGCGAGCCCGTCGACGTCGAGGCCACAAAATCGGGTGAGGGACAAATAAAATTGAAAGAACAAAAACAGCGGTGGTGGGGACCCGGGAAAGTAGCAAAAAAAAGGTGCAACACGAGGACTTCCCAGGAGGTCACCCATCCTAGTACTACTCTCGCCCAAGCACGCTTAACTGCGGAGTTCTGATGGGATCCGGTGCATTAGTGGTGGTATGATCAAACCTGCCACAATGTGCGCGATCATTTGTTTTATGATACCTCCCCCACGCCGTCGCCAGCTTCAAACGGCCGTAACTTTTGAACCGGGATACGTCTCGCGGCCCGTAAAGTATCAACGGAAAGCCCTTTGCGAGCCCGTCGACGTCAAGGCCACAAAATCGGGTGAGGGACAAATAAAATTGAAAGAACAAAAACAGCGGTGGTGCGGACCCGGGAAAGTAGCAAAAAAGAGGTGCAACACGAGGACTTCCCAGGAGGTCACCCATCCCAGTACTACTCTCGCCCAAGCACGCTTAACTGCGGAGTTCTGATGGGATCCGTTGCATTAGTGGTGGTATGATCAAACCTGCCACATTGTGCGCGATCATTTGTTTTATGATACCTCCCCCACGCCGTCGCCAGCTTCAAACGGCCGTAACTTTTGAACCGGGATGCGTCTCGCGGCCCGTAAGGTATCAACGGAAAGCCCTTTGCGAGCCCGTCGACGTCGAGGCCACAAAATCGGGTGAGGGACAAATAAAATTGAAAGAACAAAAACAGCGGTGGTGCGGACCCGGGAAAGTAGCAAAAAAGAGGTGCAACACGAGGACTTCCCAGGAGGTCACCCATCCCAGTACTACTCTCGCCCAAGCACGCTTAACTGCGGAGTTCTGATGGGATCCGGTGCATTAGTGCTGGTATGATCGCACCTGCCATAACGTGCGCGATCATTTGTTTTATGATACCTCCCCCACGCCGTCGCCAGCTTCAAACGGCCGTAACTTTTGAACCGGGATGCGTCTCTAGGCCCGTAAGGTATCAATGGAAAGCCCTTTGCGAGCCCGTCGACGTCGAGGCCACAGAATCAGGTGAGGGACAAATAAAATTGAAAGAACAAAAACAGAGGTGGTGCGGACCCGGGAAAGTAGCAAAAAAGAGGTGCAACACGAGGACTTCCCAGGAGGTCACCCATCCCAGTACTACTCTCACCCAAGCACGCTTAACTGCGGAGTTCTAATGGGATCCGGTGCATTAGTGCTGGTATGATCGCACCTGCCACAATGTGCGCCATCATTTGTTTTATGATACGTCCCCCACGCCGTCGCCAGCTTCAAACGGTCGTAACTTTTGAACCGGGATGCGTCTCGCGGCCCGTAAGGTATCAACGGAAAGCCCTTTGCGAGCCCGTCGACGTCGAGGCCACAGAATCAGGTGAGGGACAAATAAAATTGAAAGAACAAAAATGTGCGCGATCATTTGTTTTATGATACCTCCCCCACGCCGTCGCCAGCTTCAAACGGCCGTAACTTTTGAACCGGGATGCGTCTCTAGGCCCGTAAGGTATCAACGGAAAGCCCTTTGCGAGCCCGTCGACGTCGAGGCCACAGAATCAGGTGAGGGACAAATAAAATTGAAAGAACAAAAATAGAGGTGGTGCGGACCCGGTAAAGTAGCAAAAAAGAGGTGCAACACGAGGACTTCCGAGGAGGTCACCCATCCCAGTACTACTCTCGCCAAAGCACGCTTAACTGCAGAGTTCTGATGGGATCTGATGCATTAGTGGTAGTATGATCGCACCTGCCACAATGTGCGCGATCATTTGTTTTATGATACTTCCCCCACGCCGTCGCCAGCTTCAAACGGCCGTAACTTTTGAACCGGGATGCGTCTCGCGGCCTGTAAGGTATCAACGGAAAGCCCTTTGCGCGCCCGTCGACGTCGAGGCCACAAAATCGGGTGAGGGACAAATAAAATTGAAAGAACAAAAACAGCGGTGGTGCGGACCCGGGAAAGTAGCAAAAAAGAGGTGCAACACGAGGACTTCCCAAGAGGTCACCCATCCCAGTACTACTCTCGCCCAAGCACGCTTAACTGCAGAGTTCTGATGGGATCCGTTGCATTAGTGGTGGTATGATCGAACCTGCCACAATGTGCGCGATCATTTGTTTTATGATACCTCCCCCACGCCGTCGCCAGCTTCAAACGGTCGTAACTTTTGAACCAGGATGCGTCTCGCGGCCCGTAAGGTATCAACGGAAAGCCCTTTGCGAGCCCGTCGACGTCGAGGCCACAAAATCAGGTGAGGGACAAATAAAATTGAAAGAACAAAAACAGCGGTGGTGCGGACCCGGGAAAGTAGCAAAAAAGAGGTGCAACACGAGGACTTCCCAGGAGGTCACCCATCCCAGTACTACTCTCGCCCAAGCACGCTTGACTGCGGAGTTCTGATGGGATCCGGTGCATTAGTGCTGGTATGATCGCACCTGCCACAATGTGCGCGATCATTTGTTTTATGATACCTCCCCCACGCCGTCGCCAGCTTCAAACGGCCGTAACTTTTGAACCGGGATGCGTCTCTAGGCCCGTAAGGTATCAACGGAAAGCCCTTTGCGAGCCCGTCGACGTCGAGGCCACATAATCAGGTGAGGGACAAATAAAATTGAAAGAACAAAAATAGAGGTGGTGCGGACCCGGGAAAGTAGCAAAAAAGAGGTGCAACACGAGGACTTCCCAGGAGGTCACCCATCCCAGTACTACTCTCGCCCAAGCACGCTTCACTGCGGAGTTCTGATGGGATCCGGTGCATTAGTGCTGGTATGATCGCACCTGCCACAATGTGCGCGATCATTTGTTTTATGATACCTCCCCCACGCCGTCGCCAGCTTCAAACGGTCGTAACTTTTGAACCGGGATGCGTCTCGCGGCCCGTAAGGTATCAACGGAAAGCCCTTTGCGAGCCCGTCGACGTCGAGGCCAGAGAATCGGGTGAGGGACAAATAAAATTGAAAGAACAAAAACAGAGGTGGTGCGAACCCAGGAAAGTAACAAAAAAAAGGTGCAACACGAGGACTTCCCAGGAGGTCACCCATCCCAGTACTACTCTCGCCAAAGCACGCTTAACTACAGAGTTCTGATGGGATCCGGTGCATTAGTGGTGGTATGATACACCTACCACAATGTGCGCGATCATTTGTTTTATGATACCTCCCCCACGCCGTCGCCAGCTTCAAACGGCCGTAACTTTTGAACCGGGATGCGTCTCTAGGCCCGTAAGGTATCAACGGAAAGCCCTTTGCGAGCCCGTCGACGTCGAGGCCACAGAATCAGGTAAGGGACAAATAAAATTGAAAGAACAAAAATAGAGGTGGTGCGGACCCGGGAAAGTAGGAAAAAAGAGGTCCAACACGAGGACTTCCCAGGAGGTCACCCATCCCAGTACTACTCTCGCCAAAGCACGCTTAACTGCAGAGTTCTGATGGGATCCGGTGCATTAGTGGTGGTATGATACACCTTCCACAATGTGCGCGATCATTTGTTCTATGATACCTCCCCCACGCCGTCGCCAGCTTCAAACGGCCGTAACTTTTGAACCGGGATGCGTCTCTAGGCCCGTAAGGTATCAACGGAAAGCCCTTTGCGAGCCCGTCGACGTCGAGGCCACAAAATCAGGTGAGGGACAAATAAAATTGAAAGAACAAAAACAGCGGTGGTGCGGACCCGGGAAAGTAGCAAAAAAGAGGTGCAACACGAGGACTTCCCAGGAGGTCACCCATCCCAGTACTACTCTCGCCCAAGCACGCTTAACTGCAGAGTTCTGATGGGATCCGTTGCATTAGTGGTGGTATGATCGAACCTGCCACAATGTGCGCGATCATTTGTTTTATGATACCTCCCCCACGCCGTCGCCAGCTTCAAACGGCCGTAACTTTTGAACCGGGATGCGTCTCTAGGCCCGTAAGGTATCAACGGAAAGCGCTTTGCGAGCCCGTCGAAGTCGAGGCCACAGAATCAGGTGAGGGACAAATAAAATTGAAAGAACAAAAACAGAGGTGGTGCGGACCCGGGAAAGTAGCAAAAAAGAGGTGCAACACAAGGACTTCCCAGGACGTCACCATCCCAGTACTACTCTCGCCCAAGCACGCTTCACTGCGGAGTTCTGATGGGATCCGGTGCATTAGTAGTGGTATAATCGCACCTGCCACAATGTGCGTGATCATTTGTTTTATGATAGCTCCCCCACGCCGTCGCCAGCTTCAAACGGCCGTAACTTTTGAACCGGGATGCGTCTCGCGGCCCGTAAGGTATCAACGGAAAGCCTTTTGCGAGCCCGTCGACATCGAGGCCACAAAATCGGGTGAGGGACAAATAAAATTGAAAGAACAAAAACAGCGGTGGTGCGAACCCGGGAAAGTAGCAAAAAAGAGGTGCAACACGAGGACTTCCTAGGAGGTCACCCATCCCAGTACTACTCTCGCCCAAGGACGCTTAACTGCGGAGTTCTGATGAGATCCGGTGCATTAGTGCTGGTATGATCGCACCTGCCACAATGTGCGCGATCATTTGTTTTATGATACCTCCCCCACGCCGTCGCTAGCTTCAAACGGCCGAAACTTTTGAACCGGGATGCGTGTCGCGGCCCGTAAGGTATCAACGGAAAGCCCTTTGCGAGCCCGTCGACGTCGAGGCCACAGAATCAGGTGAGGGACAAATAAAATTGAAAGAACAAAAACAGAGGTGGTGCGAACCCGGGAACGTAGCAAAAAAGAGGTGCAACACGAGGACTTCCCAGGAGGTCACCCATCCCGGTACTACTCTCGCCCAAGCACGCTTCACTGCGGAGTTCTGATGGGATCCGGTGCATTAGTGCTCGTATGATCGCACCTGCCATAATGTGCGCGATCATTTGTTTTATGATACCTCCCCCACGCCGTCGCCACCTTCAAACGGCCGTAACTTTTGAACCGGGATGCGTCTCTAGGCCCGTAAGGTATCAACGGAAAGCGCTTTGCGAGCCCGTCGAAGTCGAGGCCACAGAATCAGGTGAGGGACAAATAAAATTGAAAGAACAAAAACAGAGGTGGTGCGGACCCGGGAAAGTAGCAAAAAAGAGGTGCAACACAAGGACTTCCCAGGACGTCACCATCCCAGTACTACTCTCGCCCAAGCACGCTTCACTGCGGAGTTCTGATGGGATCCGGTGCATTAGTGGTGGTATAATCGCACCTGCCACAATGTGCGTGATCATTTGTTTTATGATAGCTCCCCCACGCCGTCGCCAGCTTCAAACGGCCGTAACTTTTGAACCGGGATGCGTCTCGCGGCCCGTAAGGTATCAACGGAAAGCCTTTTGCGAGCCCGTCGACGTCGAGGCCACAAAATCGGGTGAGGGACAAATAAAATTGAAAGAACAAAAACAGCGGTGGTGCGAACCCGGGAAAGTAGCAAAAAAGAGGTGCAACACGAGGACTTCCTAGGAGGTCACCCATCCCAGTACTACTCTCGCCCAAGGACGCTTAACTGCGGAGTTCTGATGAGATCTGGTGCATTAGTGCTGGTATGATCGCACCTGCCACAATGTGCGCGATCATTTGTTTTATGATACCTCCCCCACGCCGTCGCTAGCTTCAAACGGCCGAAACTTTTGAACTGGGATGCGTCTCTAGGCCCGTAAGGTATCAACGGAAAGCCCTTTGCGAGCCCGTCGACGTCGAGACCACAGAATCAGGTGAGGGACAAATAAAATTGAAAGAACAAAGACAGAGGTGGTGTGGACCCGGGAAAGTAGCAAAAAAGAGGTGTAACACGAGGACTTCCTAGGAGGTCACCCATCCCAGTACTACTCTCACCCAAGCACGCTTAACTGCAGAGTTCTGATAGGATCCGGTGCATTAGTGCTGGTATGATCGCACCTGCCACAATGTGCGCGATCATTTGTTTTATGATACCTCCCCCACGCCGTCGCCAGCTTCAAACGGTCGTAACTTTTGAACCGGGATGCGTCTCGCGGCCCGTAAGGTATCAACGAAAAGCCCTTTGCGAGCCCGTCGACGTCGAGGCCATAGAATCGGGTGAGGGACAAATAAAATTGAAAGAACAAAAACAGAGGTGGTGCGGACCCGGGAAAGTAGCAAAAAAGAGGTGCAACACGAGGACTTCCCAGGAGGTCACCCATCCCAGTACTACTCTCACCCAAGCACGCTTAACTGCAGAGTTCTGATAGGATCCGGTGCATTAGTGCTGGTATGATCGCACCTGCCACAATGTGCGCGATCATTTGTTTTATGATACCTCCCCCACGCCGTCGCCAGCTTCAAACGGCCGTAACTTTTGAACCGGGAGGCGTCTCGCGGCCCGTAAGGTATCAACGGAAAGCCCTTTGCGAGCCCGTCGACGTCGAGGCCACAAAATCGGGTGAGGGACAAATAAAATTGAAAGAACAAAAACAACGGTGGTGCGGACCCGGGAAAGTAGCAAAAAAGAGGTGTAACACGAGGACTTCCCAGGAGGTCACCCATCCCAGTACTACTCTCGCCCAAGCACGCTTAACTGCGGAGTTCTGATCGGATGCGGTGCATTAGTGCTGGTATGATGGTACCTGCCACAATGTGCACGATCATTTGTTTTATGATACCTCCCCCACGCCGTCGCCAGCTTCAAACGGCCGTAACTTTTGAACCGGGATGCGTCTCTAGGCCCGTAAGGTATCAACGGAAAGCCCTTTGCGAGCCCGTCGACGTCGAGGCCACAGAATCAGGTGAGGGACAAATAAAATTGAAAGAACAAAAACAGAGGGGGTGCGGACCCGGGAAAGTAGCAAAAAAGAGGTGCAACACGAGGACTTCCCAGCAGGTCACCCATCCTAGTACTACTCTCGCCCAAGCACGCTTAACTGCGGAGTTCTGATGGGATCCGGGGCATTAGTGCTGGTATGATCGCACCTGCCACAATGTGCGCGATCATTTGTTTTATGATACCTCCCCCACGCCGTCGCCAGCTTCAAACGGTCGTAACTTTTGAACCGGGATGCGTCTCGCGGCCCGTAAGGTATCAACGGAAAGCCCTTTGCGAGCCCGTCGACGTCGAGGCCACAGAATCAGGTGAGGGACAAATAAAATTGAAAGAACAAAAATGTGCGCGATCATTTGTTTTATGATACCTCCCCCACGCCGTCGCCAGCTTCAAACGGCCGTAACTTTTGAACCGGGATGCGTCTCTAGGCCCGTAAGGTATCAACGGAAAGCCCTTTGCGAGCCCGTCGACGTCGAGGCCACAAAATCGGGTGAGGGACAAATAAAATTGAAAGAACAAAAATAGAGGTGGTGCGGACCCGGGAAAGTAGCAAAAAAGAGGTGCAACACAAGGACTTCCCAGGAGGTCACCCATCCCAGTGCTACTCTCGCCCAAGCACGCTTGACTGCAGAGTTCTGATGGGATCCGGTGCATTAGTGGTGGTATGATCGCACCTGCCACAATGTGCGCGATCATTTGTTTTATGATACCTCCCCCACGCCGTCGCCAGCTTCAAACGGCCGTAACTTTTGAACCGGGATGCGTCTCGCGGCCTGTAAGGTATCAACGGAAAGCCCTTTGCGAGTCCGTCGACGTCGAGGCCACAAAATCAAGTGAGGGACAAATAAAATTGAAAGAACAAAAACAGCGGTGGTGCGGACCCGGGAAAGTAGCAAAAAAGAGGTGCAACACGAGGACTTCCCAGGAGGTCACCCATCCCAGTACTACTCTCGCCCAAGCACGCTTAACTGCAGAGTTCTGATGGGATCCGTTGCATTAGTGGTGGTATGATCGAACCTGCCACAATGTGCGCGATCATTTGTTTTATGATACCTCCCCCACGCCGTCGCCAGCTTCCAACGGTCGTAACTTTTGAACCGGGATGCGTCTCTAGGCCCGTAAGGTATCAACGGAAAGCCCTTTGCGAGCCCGTCGACGTCGAGGCCACAAAATCAGGTGAGGGACAAATTAAATTGAAAGAACAAAAATAGAGGTGGTGCGGACCCGGGAAACTAGCAAAAAAGAGGTACAACACGAGGACTTCCCAGGAGGTCACCCATCCCAGTACTACTCTCACCCAAGCACGCTTCACTGCGAAGTTCTGATAAGATACGGTGCATTAGTGCTAGTATGATCGCACCTGCCACAATATGCGCGATCATTTGTTTTATGATACCTCCCCCACGCCGTCGCCAGCTTCAAACGGTCGTAACTTTTGAACCAGGGTGCGTCTCGCGGCCCGTAAGGTATCAACGGAAAGCCCTTTGTGAGCCCGTCGACGTCGAGGCCATAGAATCGGGTGAGGGACAAAAAAAATTGAAAGAACAAAAACAGAGGTGGTACGAACCCAGGAAAGTAACAAAAAAAAGGTGCAACACGAGGAATTCCCAGGAGGTCACCCATCCCAGTACCACTCTCGCCAAAGCACCCTTAACTGCAGAGTTCTGATGGGATCCGGTGCATTAGTGGTGGTATGATCGCACCTGCCACAATGTGCGCGATCATTTGTTTTATGATACTTCCCCCACGCCGTCGCCAGCTTCAAACGGCCGTAACTTTTGAACCGGGATGCGTCTTGCGGCCCGTAAGGTATCAACGGAAAGCCCTCTGCGAGCCCGTCGACGTCGAGGCCACAAAATCGGGTGAGGGACAAATAAAATTGAAAGAACAAAAACAGCGGTGGTGCGGACCCGAGAAAGTAGCAAAAAAGAGGTGCAACACGAGGACTTCCCAGGAGGTCACCCATCCCAGTACTACTCTCGCCCAAGCACGCTAAACTGTAGAGTTCTGATGGGATCCGGTGCATTAGTGGTGGTATGATCGCACCCGACACAATGTGCGCGATCATTTGTTTTATGATACTTCCCCCACGCCGTCGCCAGCTTCAAACGGCCGTAACTTTGGAACCGGGATGCGTCTCGCGGCCCGTAAGGTATCAACGGAAAGCCCTTTGCGAGCCCGTCGACGTCGAGGCCACAAAATCGTGTGAGGGACAAATAAAATTGAAAGAACAAAAACAGCGGTGGTGCGGACCCGAGAAAGTAGCAAAAAAAAGGTGCAACACGAGGACTTCCCAGGAGGTCACCCATCCCAGTACTACTCTCGCCAAAGCACGCTTACCTGCAGAGTTCTGATGGGATCCGGTGCATTAGTGGTGGTATGATCGCACCTGCCACAATGTGCGCGATCATTTGTTTTATGATACTTCCCCCACGCCGTCGCCAGCTTCAAACGGCCGTAACTTTTGAACCGGGATGCGTCTCTAGGCCCGTAAGGTATCAACGGAAAGCCCTTTGCGAGCCCGTCGACGTCGAGGCCACAGAATCAGGTGAGGGACAAATAAAATTGAAAGAACAAAAATAGAGGTGGTGCGGACCAGGGAAAGTAGCAAAAAAGAGGTACAACACGAGGACTTCCCAAGAGGTCACCCATCCCAGTACTACTCTCACCCAAGCACGCTTAACTGCGAAGTTCTGATAGGATACGGTGCATTAGTGCTAGTATGATCGCACCTGCCACAATATGCGCGATCATTTGTTTTATGATACCTCCCCCACGCCGTCGCCAGCTTCAAACGGTCGTAACTTTTGAACCGGGATGCGTCTCGCGGCCCGTAAGGTATCAACGGAAAGCCCTTTGCGAGCCCGTCGAAGTCGAGGCCATAGAATCGGGTGAGGGACAAATAAAATTGAAAGAACAAAAACAGAGGTGGTACGAACCCAGGAAAGTAACAAAAAAAAGGTGCAACACGAGGACTTCCCAGGAGGTCACCCATCCCAGTACTACTCTCGCCAAAGCACGCTTAACTGCAGAGTTCTGATGGGATCCGGTGCATTAGTGGTGGTATGACCGCACCTGCCACAATGTGCGCGATCATTTGTTTTATGATACTTCCCCCACGCCGTCGCCAGCTTCAGACGGCCGTAACTTTTGAACCGGGATGCGTCTTGCGGCCCGTATGGTATCAACGGAAAGCCCTTTGCGAGCCCGTCGACGTCGAGGCCACAAAATCGGGTGAGGGACAAATAAAATTGAAAGAACAAAAACAGCGGTGGTGCGGACCCGAGAAAGTAGCAAAAAAGAGGTGCAACACGAGGACTTCCCAGGAGGTCACCCATCCCAGTACTACTCTCGCCCAAGCACGCTAAACTGTAGAGTTCTGATGGGATCCGGTGCATTAGTGGTGGTATGATCGCACCCGACACAATGTGCGCGATCATTTGTTTTATGATACTTCCCCCACGCCGTCGCCAGCTTCAAACGGCCGTAACTTTGGAACCGGGATGCGTCTCGCGGCCCGTAAGGTATCAACGGAAAGCCCTTTGCGAGCCCGTCGACGTCGAGGCCACAAAATCGTGTGAGGGACAAATAAAATTGAAAGAACAAAAACAGCGGTGGTGCGGACCCGAGAAAGTAGCAAAAAAAAGGTGCAACACGAGGACTTCCCAGGAGGTCACCCATCCCAGTACTACTCTCGCCAAAGCACGCTTACCTGCAGAGTTCTGATGGGATCCGGTGCATTAGTGGTGGTATGATCGCACCTGCCACAATGTGCGCGATCATTTGTTTTATGATACTTCCCCCACGCCGTCGCCAGCTTCAAACGGCCGTAACTTTTGAACCGGGATGCGTCTCTAGGCCCGTAAGGTATCAACGGAAAGCCCTTTGCGAGCCCGTCGACGTCGAGGCCACAGAATCAGGTGAGGGACAAATAAAATTGAAAGAACAAAAATAGAGGTGGTGCGGACCAGGGAAAGTAGCAAAAAAGAGGTACAACACGAGGACTTCCCAAGAGGTCACCCATCCCAGTACTACTCTCACCCAAGCACGCTTAACTGCGAAGTTCTGATAGGATACGGTGCATTAGTGCTAGTATGATCGCACCTGCCACAATATGCGCGATCATTTGTTTTATGATACCTCCCCCACGCCGTCGCCAGCTTCAAACGGTCGTAACTTTTGAACCGGGATGCGTCTCGCGGCCCGTAAGGTATCAACGGAAAGCCCTTTGCGAGCCCGTCGAAGTCGAGGCCATAGAATCGGGTGAGGGACAAATAAAATTGAAAGAACAAAAACAGAGGTGGTACGAACCCAGGAAAGTAACAAAAAAAAGGTGCAACACGAGGACTTCCCAGGAGGTCACCCATCCCAGTACTACTCTCGCCAAAGCACGCTTAACTGCAGAGTTCTGATGGGATCCGGTGCATTAGTGGTGGTATGACCGCACCTGCCACAATGTGCGCGATCATTTGTTTTATGATACTTCCCCCACGCCGTCGCCAGCTTCAGACGGCCGTAACTTTTGAACCGGGATGCGTCTTGCGGCCCGTATGGTATCAACGGAAAGCCCTTTGCGAGCCCGTCGACGTCGAGGCCACAAAATCGGGTGAGGGACAAATAAAATTGAAAGAACAAAAACAGCGGTGGTGCGGACCCGAGAAAGTAGCAAAAAAGAGGTGCAACACGAGGACTTCCCAGGAGGTCACCCATCCCAGTACTACTCTCGCCCAAGCACGCTAAACTGTAGAGTTCTGATGGGATCCGGTGCATTAGTGGTGGTATGATCGCACCCGACACAATGTGCGCGATCATTTGTTTTATGATACTTCCCCCACGCCGTCGCCAGCTTCAAACGGCCGTAACTTTGGAACCGGGATGCGTCTCGCGGCCCGTAAGGTATCAACGGAAAGCCCTTTGCGAGCCCGTCGACGTCGAGGCCACAAAATCGTGTGAGGGACAAATAAAATTGAAAGAACAAAAACAGCGGTGGTGCGGACCCGAGAAAGTAGCAAAAAAAAGGTGCAACACGAGGACTTCCCAGGAGGTCACCCATCCCAGTACTACTCTCGCCAAAGCACGCTTACCTGCAGAGTTCTGATGGGATCCGGTGCATTAGTGGTGGTATGATCGCACCTGCCACAATGTGCGCGATCATTTGTTTTATGATACTTCCCCCACGCCGTCGCCAGCTTCAAACGGCCGTAACTTTTGAACCGGGATGCGTCTCTAGGCCCGTAAGGTATCAACGGAAAGCCCTTTGCGAGCCCGTCGACGTCGAGGCCACAGAATCAGGTGAGGGACAAATAAAATTGAAAGAACAAAAATAGAGGTGGTGCGGACCAGGGAAAGTAGCAAAAAAGAGGTACAACACGAGGACTTCCCAAGAGGTCACCCATCCCAGTACTACTCTCACCCAAGCACGCTTAACTGCGAAGTTCTGATAGGATACGGTGCATTAGTGCTAGTATGATCGCACCTGCCACAATATGCGCGATCATTTGTTTTATGATACCTCCCCCACGCCGTCGCCAGCTTCAAACGGTCGTAACTTTTGAACCGGGATGCGTCTCGCGGCCCGTAAGGTATCAACGGAAAGCCCTTTGCGAGCCCGTCGAAGTCGAGGCCATAGAATCGGGTGAGGGACAAATAAAATTGAAAGAACAAAAACAGAGGTGGTACGAACCCAGGAAAGTAACAAAAAAAAGGTGCAACACGAGGACTTCCCAGGAGGTCACCCATCCCAGTACTACTCTCGCCAAAGCACGCTTAACTGCAGAGTTCTGATGGGATCCGGTGCATTAGTGGTGGTATGACCGCACCTGCCACAATGTGCGCGATCATTTGTTTTATGATACTTCCCCCACGCCGTCGCCAGCTTCAGACGGCCGTAACTTTTGAACCGGGATGCGTCTTGCGGCCCGTATGGTATCAACGGAAAGCCCTTTGCGAGCCCGTCGACGTCGAGGCCACAAAATCGGGTGAGGGACAAATAAAATTGAAAGAACAAAAACAGCGGTGGTGCGGACCCGAGAAAGTAGCAAAAAAGAGGTGCAACACGAGGACTTCCCAGGAGGTCACCCATCCCAGTACTACTCTCGCCCAAGCACGCTTAACTGTAGAGTTCTGATGGGATCCGGTGCATTAGTGGTGGTATGATCGCACCCGACACAATGTGCGCGATCATTTGTTTTATGATACTTCCCCCACGCCGTCGCCAGCTTCAAACGGCCGTAACTTTTGAACCGGGATGCGTCTCGCGGCCCGTAAGGTATCAACGGAAAGCCCTTTGCGAGCCCGTCGACGTCGAGGCCACAAAATCGTGTGAGGGACAAATAAAATTGAAAGAACAAAAACAGCGGTGGTGCGGACCCGAGAAAGTAGCAAAAAAAAGGTGCAACACGAGGACTTCCCAAGAGGTCACCCATCCCAGTACTACTCTCGCCAAAGCACGCTTCACTGCAAAGTTCTGATGGGATCCGGTGCATTAGTGGTGGTATGATCGCACCTGCCACAATGTGCGCGATCATTTGTTTTATGATACTTCCCCCACGCCGTCGCCAGCTTCAAACGGCCGTAACTTTTGAACCGGGATGCGTCTCGCGGCCTGTAAGGTATCAACGGAAAGCCCTTTGCGAGCCCGTCGACGTCGAGGCCACAAAATCGGGTGAAATAAAATTGAAAGAACAAAAACAGCGGTGGTGCGGACCCGGGAAAGTAGCAAAAAAGAGGTGCAACACGAGGACTTCCCAGGAGGTCACCCATCCCAGTACTACTCTCGCCAAAGCACGCTTACCTGCAGAGTTCTGATGGGATCCGGTGCATTAGTGGTGGTATGATCGCACCTGCCACAATGTGCGCGATCATTTGTTTTATGATACTTCCCCCACGCCGTCGCCAGCTTCAAACGGCCGTAACTTTTGAACCGGGATGCGTCTCTAGGCCCGTAAGGTATCAACGGAAAGCCCTTTGCGAGCCCGTCGACGTCGAGGCCACAGAATCAGGTGAGGGACAAATAAAATTGAAAGAACAAAAATAGAGGTGGTGCGGACCAGGGAAAGTAGCAAAAAAGAGGTACAACACGAGGACTTCCCAGGAGGTCACCCATCCCAGTACTACTCTCACCCAAGCACGCTTAACTGCGAAGTTCTGATAGGATACGGTGCATTAGTGCTAGTATGATCGCACCTGCCACAATATGCGCGATCATTTGTTTTATGATACCTCCCCCACGCCGTCGCCAGCTTCAAACGGTCGTAACTTTTGAACCGGGATGCGTCTCGCGGCCCGTAAGGTATCAACGGAAAGCCCTTTGCGAGCCCGTCGAAGTCGAGGCCATAGAATCGGGTGAGGGACAAATAAAATTGAACGAACAAAAACAGAGGTGGTACGAACCCAGGAAAGTAACAAAAAAAAGGTGCAACACGAGGACTTCCCAGGAGGTCACCCATCCCAGTACTACTCTCCCCAAAGCACGCTTAACTGCAGAGTTCTGATGGGATCCGGTGCATTAGTGGTGGTATGATCGCACCTGCCACAATGTGCGCGATCATTTGTTTTATGATACTTCCCCCACGCCGTCGCCAGCTTCAAACGGCCGTAACTTTTGAACCGGGATGCGTCTTGCGGCCCGTAAGGTATCAACGGAAAGCCCTTTGCGAGCCCGTCGACGTCGAGGCCACAAAATCGGGTGAGGGACAAATAAAATTGAAAGAACAAAAACAGCGGTGGTGCGGACCCGAGAAAGTAGCAAAAAAGAGGTGCAACACGAGGACTTCCCAGGAGGTCACCCATCCCAGTACTACTCTCGCCCAAGCACGCTTAACTGTAGAGTTCTGATGGGATCCGGTGCATTAGTGGTGGTATGATCGCACCCGACACAATGTGCGCGATCATTTGTTTTATGATACTTCCCCCACGCCGTCGCCAGCTTCAAACGGCCGTAACTTTTGAACCGGGATGCGTCTCGCGGCCCGTAAGGTATCAACGGAAAGCCCTTTGCGAGCCCGTCGACGTCGAGGCCACAAAATCGTGTGAGGGACAAATAAAATTGAAAGAACAAAAACAGCGGTGGTGCGGACCCGAGAAAGTAGCAAAAAAAAGGTGCAACACGAGGACTTCCCAAGAGGTCACCCATCCCAGTACTACTCTCGCCAAAGCACGCTTCACTGCAAAGTTCTGATGGGATCCGGTGCATTAGTGGTGGTATGATCGCACCTGCCACAATGTGCGCGATCATTTGTTTTATGATACTTCCCCCACGCCGTCGCCAGCTTCAAACGGCCGTAACTTTTGAACCGGGATGCGTCTCGCGGCCTGTAAGGTATCAACGGAAAGCCCTTTGCGAGCCCGTCGACGTCGAGGCCACAAAATCGGGTGAAATAAAATTGAAAGAACAAAAACAGCGGTGGTGCGGACCCGGGAAAGTAGCAAAAAAGAGGTGCAACACGAGGACTTCCCAGGAGGTCACCCATCCCAGTACTACTCTCGCCAAAGCACGCTTACCTGCAGAGTTCTGATGGGATCCGGTGCATTAGTGGTGGTATGATCGCACCTGCCACAATGTGCGCGATCATTTGTTTTATGATACTTCCCCCACGCCGTCGCCAGCTTCAAACGGCCGTAACTTTTGAACCGGGATGCGTCTCTAGGCCCGTAAGGTATCAACGGAAAGCCCTTTGCGAGCCCGTCGACGTCGAGGCCACAGAATCAGGTGAGGGACAAATAAAATTGAAAGAACAAAAATAGAGGTGGTGCGGACCAGGGAAAGTAGCAAAAAAGAGGTACAACACGAGGACTTCCCAGGAGGTCACCCATCCCAGTACTACTCTCACCCAAGCACGCTTAACTGCGAAGTTCTGATAGGATACGGTGCATTAGTGCTAGTATGATCGCACCTGCCACAATATGCGCGATCATTTGTTTTATGATACCTCCCCCACGCCGTCGCCAGCTTCAAACGGTCGTAACTTTTGAACCGGGATGCGTCTCGCGGCCCGTAAGGTATCAACGGAAAGCCCTTTGCGAGCCCGTCGAAGTCGAGGCCATAGAATCGGGTGAGGGACAAATAAAATTGAACGAACAAAAACAGAGGTGGTACGAACCCAGGAAAGTAACAAAAAAAAGGTGCAACACGAGGACTTCCCAGGAGGTCACCCATCCCAGTACTACTCTCCCCAAAGCACGCTTAACTGCAGAGTTCTGATGGGATCCGGTGCATTAGTGGTGGTATGATCGCACCTGCCACAATGTGCGCGATCATTTGTTTTATGATACTTCCCCCACGCCGTCGCCAGCTTCAAACGGCCGTAACTTTTGAACCGGGATGCGTCTTGCGGCCCGTAAGTTATCAACGGAAAGCCCTTTGCGAGCCCGTCGACGTCGAGGCCACAAAATCGGGTGAGGGACAAATAAAATTGAAAGAACAAAAACAGCGGTGGTGCGGACCCGAGAAAGTAGCAAAAAAGAGGTGCAACACGAGGACTTCCCAGGAGGTCACCCATCCCAGTACTACTCTCGCCCAAGCACGCTTAACTGTAGAGTTCTGATGGGATCCGGTGCATTAGTGGTGGTATGATCGCACCCGACACAATGT
Organism: Clitoria ternatea; assembly: GCA_037962975.1. NCBI lineage: Eukaryota > Viridiplantae > Streptophyta > Magnoliopsida > Fabales > Fabaceae > Clitoria > Clitoria ternatea. Next base: position 100,640,259 of record CM075673.1, on the reverse strand, counting down.
GCGCGATCATTTGTTTTATGATACTTCCCCCACGCCGTCGCCAGCTTCAAACGGCCGTAACTTTTGAACCGGGATGCGTCTCGCGGCCCGTAAGGTATCAACGGAAAGCCCTTTGCGAGCCCGTCGACGTCGAGGCCACAAAATCGTGTGAGGGACAAATAAAATTGAAAGAACAAAAACAGCGGTGGTGCGGACCCGAGAAAGTAGCAAAAAAAAGGTGCAACACGAGGACTTCCCAAGAGGTCACCCATCCCAGTACTACTCTCGCCAAAGCACGCTTCACTGCAAAGTTCTGATGGGATCCGGTGCATTAGTGGTGGTATGATCGCACCTGCCACAATGTGCGCGATCATTTGTTTTATGATACTTCCCCCACGCCGTCGCCAGCTTCAAACGGCCGTAACTTTTGAACCGGGATGCGTCTCGCGGCCTGTAAGGTATCAACGGAAAGCCCTTTGCGAGCCCGTCGACGTCGAGGCCACAAAATCGGGTGAAATAAAATTGAAAGAACAAAAACAGCGGTGGTGCGGACCCGGGAAAGTAGCAAAAAAGAGGTGCAACACGAGGACTTCCCAGGAGGTCACCCATCCCAGTACTACTCTCGCCCAAGCACGCTTAACTGCGGAGTTCTGATGGGATCCGTTGCATTAGTGGTGGTATGATCGCACCTGCCACAATGTGCGCGATCATTTGTTTTATGATACCTCCCCCACGCCGTCGCCAGCTTCAAACGGTCGTAACTTTTGAACCGAGATGCGTCTCGCGGCCCGTAAGGTATCAACGGAAAGCCCTTTGCGAGCCCGTCGACGTCGAGGCCATAGAATCGGGTGAGGGACAAATAAATTTGAAAGAACAAAAACAGAGGTGGTGCGAACCCAGGAAAGTAACAAAAAAAAGGTGCAACACGAGGACTTCCCAGGAGGTCACCCATCCCAGTACTACTCTCGCCAAAGCACGCTTACCTGCAGAGTTCTGATGGGATCCGGTGCATTAGTGGTGGTATGATACACCTACCACAATGTGCGCGATCATTTGTTTTATGATACCTCCCCCACGCCGTCGCCAGCTTCAAACGGCCGTAACTTTTGAACCGGGATGCGTCTCTAGGCCCGTAAGGTATCAACGGAAAGCCCTTTGCGAGCCCGTCGACGTCGAGGCCACAGAATCAGGTGAGGGACAAATAAAATTGAAAGAACAAAAATAGAGGTGGTGCGGACCCGGGAAAGTAGCAAAAAAGAGGTACAACACGAGGACTTCCCAGGAGGTCACCCATCCCAGTACTTCTCTCGCCAAAGCACGCTTAACTGCAGAGTTCTGATGGGATCCGATGCATTAGTGGTGGTATGATCGCACCTGCCACAATGTGCGCGATCATTTGTTTTATGATACTTCCCCCATGCCGTCGCCAGCTTCAAACGGCCGTAACTTTTGAACCGGGATGCGTCTCGCGGCCCGTAAGGTATCAACGGAAAGCCCTTTGCGAGCCCGTCGACGTCGAGGCCACAAAATCGGGTAAGGGACAAATAAAATTGAAAGAAGAAAAACAGCAGTGGTGCGGACCCGAGAAAGTAGCAAAAAAGAGGTGCAACACGAGGACTTCCCAGGAGGTCACCCATCCCAGTACTACTCTCGCCCAAGCACGCTTAACTGTAGAGTTCTGATGGGATCCGGTGCATTAGTGGTGGTATGATCGCACCCGACACAATGTGCGCGATCATTTGTTTTATGATACTTCCCCCACGCCGTCGCCAGCTTCAAACGGCCGTAACTTTTGAACCGGGATGCGTCTCGCGGCCCGTAAGGTATCAACGGAAAGCACTTTGCGAGCCCGTCGACGTCGAGGCAACAAAATCGGGTGAGGGACAAATAAAATTGAAAGACCAAAAACAGCGGTGGTGCGGACCCGAGAAAGTAGCAAAAAAAAGGTGCAACACGAGGACTTCCCAGGAGGTCACCCATCCCAGTACTACTCTCGCCAAAGCACGCTTAACTGCAGAGTTCTGATGGGATCCGGTGCATTAGTGGTGGTATGATCGCACCTCCCACAATGTGCGCGATCATTTGTTTTATGATACTTCCCCCACGCCGTCGCCAGCTTCAAACGGCCGTAACTTTTGAACCGGGATGCGTCTCGCGGCCTTTAAGGTATCAACGGAAAGCCCTTTGCGAGCCCGTCGACGTCGAGGCCACAAAATCGGGTGAGGGACAAATAAAATTGAAAGAACAAAAACAGCGGTGGTGCGGACCCGGGAAAGTAGCAATAAAGAGGTGCAACACGAGGACTTTCCAGGAGGTCACCCATCCCAGTACTACTCTCGCCCAAGCACGCTTAACTGCGGAGTTCTGATGGGATCCGTTGCATTAGTGGTGGTATGATCGCACCTGCCACAATGTGCGCGATCATTTGTTTTATGATACCTCCCCCACGCCGTCGCCAGCTTCAAACGGCCGTAACTTTTGAACCGGGATGCGTCTCGCGGCCCGTAAGGTATCAACAGAAAGCGCTTTGCGAGCCCGTCGACGTCGAGGCCACAGAATCAGGTGAGGGACAAATAAAATTGAAAGAAAAAAAACAGAGGTGGTGCGGACCCGGGAAAGTAGCAAAAAAGAGGTGCAACACAAGGACTTCCCAGGAGGTCACCATCCCAGTACTACTCTCACCCAAGCACGCTTAACTGCGGAGTTCTGATAGGATCCGATGCGTTAGTGCTGGTATGATCGCACCTGCTACAATGTGCGCGATCATTTGTTTTATGATACCTCCCCCACGCCGTCGCCAGCTTCAAACGGCCGTAACTTTTGAACCGGGATGCGTCTCGCGGCCCGTAAGGTTTCAACGGAAAGCCCTTTGCGAGCCCGTCGACGTCGAGGCCACAGAATCAGGTGAGGGACAAATAAAATTGAAAGAACAAAAACAGCGGTGGTGCGGACCCGGGAAAGTAGCAAAAAAGAGGTGCAACACGAGGACTTCCCAGGAGGTCACCCATCCCAGTACTACTCTCGCCCAAGCACGCTTGACTGCGGAGTTCTGATGGGATCCGGTGCATTAGTGGTGGTATGATACACCTACCACAATGTGCGCGATCATTTGTTTTATGATACCTCCCCCACGCCGTCGCCAGCTTCAAACGGCCGTAACTTTTGAACCGGGATGCGTCTCTAGGCCCGTAAGGTATCAACGGAAAGCCCTTTGCGAGCCCGTCGACGTCGAGGCCACAGAATCAGGTGAGGGACAAATAAAATTGAAAGAACAAAAATAGAGGTGGTGCGGACCCGGGAAAGTAGCAAAAAAGAGGTGCAACACGAGGACTTCCCAGGAGGTCACCCATCCCAGTACTACTCTCACCAAAGCACGCTTAACTGCAGAGTTCTGATGGGATCCGGTGCTTTAGTGGTGGTATGATCGCACCTGCCACAATGTGCGCGATCATTTGTTTTATGATACTTCCCCCACGCCGTCGCCAGCTTCAAACGGCCGTAACTTTTGAACCGGGATGTGTCTCGCGGCCTGTAAGGTATCAACGGAAAGCCCTTTGCGAGCCCGTCGACGTCGAGGCCACAAAATCGGGTGAGGGACAAATAAAATTGAAAGAACAAAAACAGCGGTGGTGCGGACCCGGGAAAGTAGCAAAAAAGAGGTGCAACACAAGGACTTCCCAGGAGGTCACCCATCCCAGTACTACTCTCGCCCGAGCACGCTTAACTACGGAGTTCTGATGGGATCCGTTACATTAGTGGTGGTATGATCGAACCTGCCACAATGTGCGCAATCATTTGTTTTATGATACCTCCCCCACGCCGTCGCCAGCTTCAAACGGCCGTAACTTTTGAACCGGGATGCGTCTCGCGGCCCGTAAGGTATCAACGGAAAGCCCTTTGCGAGCCCGTCGACGTCGAGGCCTCAAAATCGGGTGAGGGACAAATAAAATTGAAAGAACAAAAACAGCGGTGGTGCGGACCCGGGAAAGTAGCAAAAAAGAGGTGCAACACGAGGACTTCCCAGGAGGTCACCCATCCCAGTACTACTCTCACCCAAGCACGCTTGACTGCGGAGTTCTGATGGGATCCGGTGCATTAGTGCTGGTATGATCGCACCTGCCACAATGTGCGCGATCATTTGTTTTATGATACCTCCCCCACGCCGTCGCCAGCTTCAAACGGCCGTAACTTTTGAACCGGGATGCGTCTCTAGGCCCGTAAGGTATCAACGGAAAGCCCTTTGCGAGCCCGTCGACGTCGAGGCCACAGAATCAGGTGAGGGACAAATAAAATTGAAAGAACAAAAATAGAGGTGGTGCGGACCCGGGAAAGTAGTAAAAAAGAGGTGCAACACGAGGACTTCCCAGGAGGTCACCCATCCCAGTACTACTCTCACCCAAGCATGCTTAACTGCGGAGTTCTGATAGGATCCGGTGCATTAGTGGTGGTATGATCGCACCTGCCACAATATGCGCGATCATTTGTTTTATGATACCTCCCCCACGCCGTCGCCAGCTTCAATTGGTCGTAACTTTTGAACCGGGATGCGTCTCGCGGCCCGTAAGGTATCAACGGAAAGCCCTTTGCGAGCCCGTCGACGTCGAGGCCATAGAATCGGGTGAGGGACAAATAAAATTGAAAGAACAAAAACAGAGGTGGTATGAACCCAGGAAAGTAACAAAAAAAAGGTGCAACACGAGGACTTCCCAGGAGGTCACCCATCCCAGTACTACTCTCGCCAAAGCACGCTTAACTGCAGAGTTCTGATGGGATCCGGTGCATTAGTGGTGGTATGATCGCACCTGCCACAATCTGCGCGATCATTTGTTTTATGATACTTCCCCCACGCCGTCGCCAGCTTCAAACGGCCGTAACTTTTGAACCGGGATGCGTCTCTAGGCCCGTAAGGTATCAACGGAAAGCCCTTTGCGAGCCCGTCGACGTCGAGGCCACAGAATCAGGTGAGGGACAAATAAAATTGAAAGAACAAAAATAGAGGTGGTGCGGACCCGGGAAAGTAGCAAAAAAGAGGTGCAAAACGAGGACTTCCCAGGAGGTCACCCATCCCAGTACTACTCTCGCCAAAGCACGCTTAACTGCAGAGTTCTGATGGGATCCGGTGCTTTAGTGGTGGTATGATCGCACCTGCCACAATATGCGCGATCATTTGTTTTATGATACTTCCCCCACGCCGTCGCCAGCTTCAAACGGCCGTAACTTTTGAACCGGGATGTGTCTCGCGGCCTGTAAGGTATCAACGGAAAGCCCTTTGCGAGCCCGTCGACGTCGAGGCCACAAAATCGGGTGAGGGACAAATAAAATTGAAAGAACAAAAACAGCGGTGGTACGGACCCGGGAAAGTAGCAAAAAAGAGGTGCAACACAAGGACTTCCCAGGAGGTCACCCATCCCAGTACTACTCTCGCCCGAGCACGCTTAACTACAGAGTTGTGATGGGATCCGTTACATTAGTGGTGGTATGATCGAACCTGCCACAATGTGCGCGATCATTTGTTTTATGATACCTCCCCCACGCCGTCGCCAGCTTCAAACGGCCGTAACTTTTGAACCGGGATGCGTCTCGCGGCCCGTAAGGTATCAACGGAAAGCCCTTTGCGAGCCCGTCGACGTCGAGGCCACAGAATCAGGTGAGGGACAAATAAAATTGAAAGAACAAAAATAGAGGTGGTGCGGACCTGGGAAAGTAGCAAAAAAGAGGTGCAACACGAGGACTTCCCAGGAGGTCACCCATCCCAGTACTACTCTCGCCCAAGCACGCTTAACTGTAGAGTTCTGATGGGATCCGGTGCATTAGAGGTGGTATGATCGCACCCGACACAATGTGCACGATCATTTGTTTTATGATACTTCCCCCACGCCGTCGCCAGCTTCAAACGGCCGTAACTTTTGAACCGGGATGCGTCTCGCAGCCCGTAAGGTATCAACGGAAAGCCCTTTGCGAGCCCGTCGACGTCGAGGCCACAAAATCGTGTGAGGGACAAATAAAATTGAAAGAACAAAAACAGCGGTGGTGCGGACCCGAGAAAGTAGCAAAAAAAAGGTGCAACACGAGGACTTCCCAAGAGGTCACCCATCCCAGTACTACTCTCGCCATAGCACGCTTAACTGCAGAGTTCTGATGGGATCCGGTGCATTAGTGGTGGTATGATCGCACCTGCCACAATGTGCGCGATCATTTGTTTTATGATACTTCCCCCACGCCGTCGCCAGCTTCAAACGGCCGTAACTTTTGAACCGGGATGCGTCTTGCGGCCCGTAAGGTATCAACGGAAAGCCCTTTGCGAGCCCGTCGACGTCGAGGCCACAAAATCGGGTGAGGGACAAATAAAATTGAAAGAACAAAAACAGCGGTGGTGCGGACCCGAGAAAGTAGCAAAAAAGAGGTGCAACACGAGGACTTCCCAGGAGGTCACCCATCCCAGTACTACTCTCGCCCAAGCACGCTTAACTGTAGAGTTCTGATGGGATCCGGTGCATTAGTGGTGGTATGATCGCACCCGACACAATGTGCGCGATCATTTGTTTTATGATACTTCCCCCACGCCGTCGCCAGCTTCAAACGGCCGTAACTTTTGAACCGGGATGCGTCTCGCGGCCCGTAAGGTATCAACGGAAAGCCCTTTGCGAGCCCGTCGACGTCGAGGCCACAAAATCGTGTGAGGGACAAATAAAATTGAAAGAACAAAAACAGCGGTGGTGCGGACCCGAGAAAGTAGCAAAAAAAAGGTGCAACACGAGGACTTCCCAGGAGGTCACCCATCCCAGTACTACTCTTGCCAAAGCACGCTTCACTGCAAAGTTCTGATGGGATCCGGTGCATTAGTGGTGGTATGATCGCACCTGCCACAATGTGCGCGATCATTTGTTTTATGATACTTCCCCCACGCCGTCGCCAGCTTCAAACGGCCGTAAGTTTTGAACCGGGATGCGTCTCTAGGCCCGTAAGGTATCAACGGAAAGCCCTTTGCGAGCCCGTCGACGTCGAGGCCACAGAATCAGGTGAGGGAAAAATAAAATTGAAAGAACAAAAATAGAGGTGGTGCAGACCCGGGAAAGTAGCAAAAAAGAGGTACAACACGAGGACTTCCCAGGAGGTCACCCACCCCAGTACTACTCTTACCCAAGCACGCTTAACTGCGAAGTTCTGATAGGATACGGTGCATTAGTGCTAGTATGATCGCACCTGCCACAATATGCGCGATCATTTGTTTTATGATACCTCCCCCACGCCGTCGCCAGCTTCAAACGGTCGTAACTTTTGAACCGGGATGCGTCTCGCGGCCCGTAAGGTATCAACGGAAAGCCCTTTGCGAGCCCGTCGACGTCGAGGCCATAGAATCGGGTGAGGGACAAATAAAATTGAAAGAACAAAAACAGAGGTGGTACGAACCCAGGAAAGTAACAAAAAAAAGGTGCAACACGAGGACTTCCCAGGAGGTCACCTATCCCAGTACTACTCTCGCCAAAGCACGCTTAACTGCAGAGTTCTGATGGGATCCGGTGCATTAGTGGTGGTATGATCGCACCTTCCACAATGTGCGCGATCATTTGTTTTATGATACTTCCTCCACGCCGTCGCCAGCTTCAAACGGCCGTAACTTTTGAACCGGGATGCGTCTTGCGGCCCGTAAGGTATCAACGGAAAGCCCTTTGCGAGCCCGTCGACGTCGAGGCCACAAAATCGGGTGAGGGACAAATAAAATTGAAAGAACAAAAACAGCGGTGGTGCGGACCCGTGAAAGTAGCAAAAAAGAGGTGCAACAAGAGGACTTCCCAGGAGGTCACCCATCCCAGTACTACTCTCGCCCAAGCACGCTTAACTGTAGAGTTCTGAGGGGATCCGGTGCATTAGTGGTGGTATGATCGCACCCGACACAATGTGCGCGATCATTTGTTTTATGATACTTCCCCCACGCCGTCGCCAGCTTCAAACGGCCGTAACTTTTGAACCGGGATGCGTCTCGCGGCCCGTAAGATATCAACGGAAAGCCCTTTGCGAGCCCGTCGACGTCGAGGCCACAAAATCGTGTGAGGGACAAATAAAATTGAAAGAACAAAAACAGCGGTGGTGCGGACCCGAGAAAGTAGCAAAAAAAAGGTGCAACACGAGGACTTCCTAGGAGGTCACCCATCCCAGTACTACTCTCGCCAAAGCACGCTTCACTGCAAAGTTCTGATGGGATCCGGTGCATTAGTGGTGGTATGATCGCACCTGCCACAATGTGCGCGATCATTTGTTTTATGATACTTCCCCCACGCCGTCGCCAGCTTCAAACGGCCGTAAGTTTTGAACCGGGATGCGTCTCTAGGCCCGTAAGGTATCAACGGAAAGCCCTTTGCGAGCCCGTCGACGTCGAGGCCACAGAATCAGGTGAGGGACAAATAAAATTGAAAGAACAAAAATAGAGGTGGTGCGGACCTGGGAAAGTAGCAAAAAAGAGGTACAACACGAGGACTTCCCAGGAGGTCACCCATCCCAGTACTACTCTCACCCAAGCACGCTTTACTGCGAAGTTCTGATAGGATACGGTGCATTAGTGCTAGTATGATCGCACCTGCCACAATATGCGCGATCATTTGTTTTATGATACCTCCCCCACGCCGTCGCCAGCTTCAAACGGTCGTAACTTTTGAACCGGGATGCGTCTCGCGGCCCGTAAGGTATCAACGGAAAGCCCTTTGCGAGCCCGTCGACGTCGAGGCTATAGAATCGGGTGAGGGACAAATAAAATTGAAAGAACAAAAACAGAGGTGGTACGAACCCAGGAAAGTAACAAAAAAAAGGTGCAACACGAGGACTTCCCAGGAGGTCACCCATCCCAGTACTACTCTCGCCAAAGCACGCTTAACTGCAGAATTCTGATGGGATCCGGTGCATTAGAGGTGGTATGATCGCACCTTCCACAATGTGCGCGATCATTTGTTTTATGATACTTCCCCCACGCCGTCGCCAGCTTCAAACGGCCGTAACTTTTGAACCGGGATGCGTCTTGCGGCCCGTAAGGTATCAACGGAAAGCCCTTTGCGAGCCCGTCGACGTCGAGGCCACAAAATCGGGTGAGGGACAAATAAAATTGAAAGAACAAAAACAGCGGTGGTGCGGACCCGAGAAAGTAGCAAAAAAGAGGTGCAACAAGAGGACTTCCCAGGAGGTCACCCATCCCAGTACTACTCTCGCCCAAGCACGCTTAACTGTAGAGTTCTGATGGGATCCGGTGCATTAGTGGTGGTATGATCGCACCCGACACAATGTGCGTGATCATTTGTTTTATGATACTTCCCCCACGCCGTCGCCAGCTTCAAACGGCCGTAACTTTTGAACCGGGATGCGTCTCGCGGCCCGTAAGGTATCAACGGAAAGCCCTTTGCGAGCCCGTCGACGTCGAGGCCACAAAATCGTGTGAGGGACAAATAAAATTGAAAGAACAAAAACAGCGGTGGTGCGGACCCGAGAAAGTAGCAAAAAAAAGGTGCAACACGAGGACTTCCCAGGAGGTCACCCATCCCAGTACTACTCTCGCCCAAGCACGCTTAACTGCGGAGTTCTGATGGGATCCGTTGCATTACTGCTGGTATGATCGCACCTGCCACAATGTGCGCGATCATTTGTTTTATGATACCTCCCCCACGCCGTCGCCAGCTTCAAACGGTCGTAACTTTTGAACCGAAGTGCGTCTCGCGGCCCGTAAGGTATCAACGGAAAGCCCTTTGCGAGCCCGTCGACGTCGAGGCCATAGAATCGGGTGAGGGACAAATAAAATTGAAAGAACAAAAACAGAGGTGGTGCGAACCCAGGAAAGTAACAAAAAAAAGGTGCAACACGAGGACTTCCCAGGAGGTCACCCATCCCAGTACTACTCTCGCCAAAGCACGCTTACCTGCAGAGTTCTGATGGGATCCGGTGCATTAGTGGTGGTATGATACACCTACCACAATGTGCGCGATCATTTGTTTTATGATACCTCCCCCACGCCGTCGCCAGCTTCAAACGGCCGTAACTTTTGAACCGGGATGCGTCTCGCGGCCCGTAAGGTATCAACGGAAAGCCCTTTGCGAGCCCGTCGACGTCGAGGCCATAGAATCGGGTGAGGGACAAATAAAATTGAAAGAACAAAAACAGCGGTGGTGCGGACCCGGGAAAGTAGCAAAAAAGAGGTGCAACACGAGGACTTCCCAAGAGGTCACCCATCCCAGTACTACTCTCGCCCAAGCACGCTTAACTGCGGAGTTCTGATGGGATCCGTTGCATTAGTGGTGGTATGATCGCACCTGCCACAATGTGCGCGATCATTTGTTTTATGATACCTCCCCCACGCCGTCGCCAGCTTCAAACGGCCGTAACTTTTGAACCGGGATGCGTCTCGCGGCCCGTAAGGTATCAACAGAAAGCGCTTTGCGAGCCCGTCGACGTCGAGGCCACAGAATCAGGTGAGGGACAAATAAAATTGAAAGAACAAAAACAGAGGTGGTGCGGACCCGGGAAAGTAGCAAAAAAGAGGTGCAACACAAGGACTTCCCAGGAGGTCACCATCCCAGTACTACTCTCACCCAAGCACGCTTAACTGCGGAGTTCTGATAGGATCCGATGCGTTAGTGCTGGTATGATCGCACCTGCCACAATGTGCGCGATCATTTGTTTTATGATACCTCCCCCACGGCGTCGCCAGCTTCAAACGGCCGTAACTTTTGAACAGGGATGCGTGTCGCGGCCCGTAAGGTATCAACGGAAAGCCCTTTGCGAGCCCGTCGACGTCGAGGCCACAAAATCGGGTGAGGGACAAATAAAATTGAAAGAACAAAAACAGCGGTGGTGCGGACCCGGGAAAGTAGCAAAAAAGAGGTGCAACACGAGGACTTCCCAGGAGGTCACCCATCCCAGTACTACTCTCGCCCAAGCACGCTTAATTGCGGAGTTCTGATGGGATCTGTTGCATTAGTGGTGGTATGATCGCACCTGCCACAATGTGCGCGATCATTTGTTTTATGATACCTCCCCCACGCCGTCGCCAGCTTCAAACGGCCGTAACTTTTGAACCGGGATGCGTCTCGCGGCCCGTAAGGTATCAACGGAAAGCCCTTTGCGAGCCCGTCGACGTCGAGGCTATAGAATCGGGTGAGGGACAAATAAAATTGAAAGAACAAAAACAGAGGTGGTACGAACCCAGGAAAGTAACAAAAAAAAGGTGCAACACGAGGACTTCCCAGGAGGTCACCCATCCCAGTACTACTCTCGCCAAAGCACGCTTAACTGCAGAATTCTGATGGGATCCGGTGCATTAGAGGTGGTATGATCGCACCTTCCACAATGTGCGCGATCATTTGTTTTATGATACTTCCCCCACGCCGTCGCCAGCTTCAAACGGCCGTAACTTTTGAACCGGGATGCGTCTTGCGGCCCGTAAGGTATCAACGGAAAGCCCTTTGCGAGCCCGTCGAAGTCGAGGCCACAAAATCGGGTGAGGGACAAATAAAATTGAAAGAACAAAAACAGCGGTGGTGCGGACCCGAGAAAGTAGCAAAAAAGAGGTGCAACAAGAGGACTTCCCAGGAGGTCACCCATCCCAGTACTACTCTCGCCCAAGCACGCTTAACTGTAGAGTTCTGATGGGATCCGGTGCATTAGTGGTGGTATGATCGCACCCGACACAATGTGCGCGATCATTTGTTTTATGATACTTCCCCCACGCCGTCGCCAGCTTCAAACGGCCGTAACTTTTGAACCGGGATGCGTCTCGCGGCCCGTAAGGTATCAACGGAAAGCCCTTTGCGAGCCCGTCGACGTCGAGGCCACAAAATCGTGTGAGGGACAAATAAAATTGAAAGAACAAAAACAGCGGTGGTGCGGACCCGAGAAAGTAGCAAAAAAAAGGTGCAACACGAGGACTTCCCAAGAGGTCACCCATCCCAGTACTACTCTCGCCAAAGCACGCTTAACTGCAAAGTTCTGATGGGATCCGGTGCATTAGTGGTGGTATGATCGCACCTGCCACAATGTGCGCGATCATTTGTTTTATGATACTTCCCCCACGCCGTCGCCAGCTTCAAACGGCCGTAACTTTTGAACCGGGATGCGTCTCGCGGCCTGTAAGGTATCAACGGAAAGCCCTTTGCGAGCCCGTCGACGTCGAGGCCACAAAATCGGGTGAAATAAAATTGAAAGAACAAAAACAGCGGTGGTGCGGACCCGGGAAAGTAGCAAAAAAGAGGTGCAACACGAGGACTTCCCAGGAGGTCACCCATCCCAGTACTACTCTCGCCCAAGCACGCTTAACTGCGGAGTTCTGATGGGATCCGTTGCATTAGTGCTGGTATTATCGCACCTGCCACAATGTGCGCGATCATTTGTTTTATGATACCTCCCCCACGCCGTCGCCAGCTTCAAACGGTCGTAACTTTTGAACCGAAGTGCGTCTCGCGGCCCGTAAGGTATCAACGGAAAGCCCTTTGCGAGCCCGTCGACGTCGAGGCCATAGAATCGGGTGAGGGACAAATAAAATTGAAAGAACAAAAACAGAGGTGGTGCGAACCCAGGAAAGTAACAAAAAAAAGGTGCAACACGAGGACTTCCCAGGAGGTCACCCATCCCAGTACTACTCTCGCCAAAGCACGCTTACCTGCAGAGTTCTGATGGGATCCGGTGCATTAGTGGTGGTATGATACACCTACCACAATGTGCGCGATCATTTGTTTTATGATACCTCCCCCACGCCGTCGCCAGCTTCAAACGGCCGTAACTTTTGAACCGGGATGCGTCTCGCGGCCCGTAAGGTATCAACGGAAAGCCCTTTGCGAGCCCGTCGACGTCGAGGCCATAGAATCGGGTGAGGGACAAATAAAATTGAAAGAACAAAAACAGCGGTGGTGCGGACCCGGGAAAGTAGCAAAAAAGAGGTGCAACACGAGGACTTCCCAAGAGGTCACCCATCCCAGTACTACTCTCGCCCAAGCACGCTTAACTGCGGAGTTCTGATGGGATCCGTTGCATTAGTGGTGGTATGATCGCACCTGCCACAATGTGCGCGATCATTTGTTTTATGATACCTCCCCCACGCCGTCGCCAGCTTCAAACGGCCGTAACTTTTGAACCGGGATGCGTCTCGCGGCCCGTAAGGTATCAACAGAAAGCGCTTTGCGAGCCCGTCGACGTCGAGGCCACAGAATCAGGTGAGGGACAAATAAAATTGAAAGAACAAAAACAGAGGTGGTGCGGACCCGGGAAAGTAGCAAAAAAGAGGTGCAACACAAGGACTTCCCAGGAGGTCACCATCCCAGTACTACTCTCGCCCAAGCACGCTTAACTGCGGAGTTCTGATGGGATCCGTTGCATTAGTGGTGGTATGATCGCACCTGCCACAATGTGCGCGATCATTTGTTTTATGATACCTCCCCCACGCCGTCGCCAGCTTCAAACGGCCGTAACTTTTGAACCAGGATGCGTCTCGCGGCCCGTAAGGTATCAACAGAAAGCGCTTTGCGAGCCCGTCGACGTCGAGGCCACAGAATCAGGTGAGGGACAAATAAAATTGAAAGAACAAAAACAGAGGTGGTGCGGACCCGGGAAAGTAGCAAAAAAGAGGTGCAACACAAGGACTTCCCAGGAGGTCACCATCCCAGTACTACTCTCACCCAAGCACGCTTAACTGCGGAGTTCTGATAGGATCCGATGCGTTAGTGCTGGTATGATCGCACCTGCCACAATGTGCGCGATCATTTGTTTTATGATACCTCCCCCACGGCGTCGCCAGCTTCAAACGGCCGTAACTTTTGAACAGGGATGCGTGTCGCGGCCCGTAAGGTATCAACAGAAAGCGCTTTGCGAGCCCGTCGACGTCGAGGCCACAAAATCGGGTGAGGGACAAATAAAATTGAAAGAACAAAAACAGCGGTGGTGCGGACCCGGGAAAGTAGCAAAAGAGAGGTGCAACACGAGGACTTCCCAGGAGGTCACCCATCCCAGTACTACTCTCGCCCAAGCACGCTTAATTGCGGAGTTCTGATGGGATCCGGTGCATTAGTGCTGGTATGATCGCACCTGCCACAATGTGCGCGATCATTTGTTTTATGATACCTCCCCCACGCCGTCGGCAGCTTCAAACGGCCGTAACTTTTGAACCGGGATGCGTCTCGTGGCCCGCAAGGTATCAACGGAAAGCCCTTTGCGAGCCCGTCGATGTTGAGGCCACCAAATCGGGTGAGGGACAAATAAAATTGAAAGAACAAAAACAGCGGTGGTGCGGACCCGGGAAAGTAGCAAAAAAGAGGTGCAACACGAGGACTTCCCAGGAGGTCACCCATCCCAAAACTACTCTCGCCCAAGCACGCTTAACTGTAGAGTTCTGATGGGATCCGGTGCATTAGTGGTGGTATGATCGCACCTGCCACAATGTGCGCGATCATTTGTTTTATGATAATTACCCCACGCCGTTGCCAGCTTCAAACGGCCGTAACTTTTGAACCGGGATGCGTCTCGCGGCCTGTAAGGTATCAACGGAAAGCCCTTTGCGAGCCCGTCGACGTCGAGGCCACAAAATCGGGTGAGGGACAAATAAAATTGAAAGAACAAAAACAGCGGTGGTGCGGACCCGGGAAAGTAGCAAAAGAGAGGTGCAACACGAGGACTTCCCAGGAGGTCACCCATCCCAGTACTACTCTCGCCCAAGCACGCTTAATTGCGGAGTTCTGATGGGATCCGGTGCATTAGTGCTGGTATGATCGCACCTGCCACAATGTGCGCGATCATTTGTTTTATGATACCTCCCCCACGCCGTCGGCAGCTTCAAACGGCCGTAACTTTTGAACCGGGATGCGTCTCGTGGCCCGTAAGGTATCAACGGAAAGCCCTTTGCGAGCCCGTCGACGTCGAGGCCACAAAATCGGGTGAGGGACAAATAAAATTGAAAGAACAAAAACAGCGGTGGTGCGGACCCGGGAAAGTAGCAAAAAAGAGGTGCAACACGAGGACTTCCCAGTGCGCGATCATTTGTTTTATGATACCTCCCCCACGGCGTCGCCAGCTTCAAACGGCCGTAACTTTTGAACAGGGATGCGTGTCGCGGCCCGTAAGGTATCAACGGAAAGCCCTTTGCGAGCCCGTCGACGTCGAGGCCACAAAATCGGGTGAGGGACAAATAAAATTGAAAGAACAAAAACAGCGGTGGTGCGGACCCGGGAAAGTAGCAAAAAAGAGGTGCAACACGAGGACTTCCCAGGAGGTCACCCATCCCAGTACTACTCTCGCCCAAGCACGCTTAATTGCGGAGTTCTGATGGGATCTGTTGCATTAGTGGTAGTATGATCGCACCTGCCACAATGTGCGCGATCATTTGTTTTATGATACCTCCCCCACGCCGTCGCCAGCTTCAAACGGCCGTAACTTTTGAACCGGGATGCGTCTCGCGGCCCGTAAGGTATCAACGGAAAGCCCTTTGCGAGCCCGTCGACGTCGAGGCCACAAAATCGGGTGAGGGACAAATAAAATTGAAAGAACAAAAACAGCGGTGGTGCGGACTCGGGAAAGTAGCAAAAGAGAGGTGCAACACGAGGACTTCCCAGGAGGTCACCCATCCCAGTACTACTCTCGCCCAAGCACGCTTAATTGCGGAGTTCTGATGGGATCCGGTGCATTAGTGCTGGTATGATCGCACCTGCCACAATGTGCGCGATCATTTGTTTTATGATACCTCCCCCACGCCGTCGCCAGCTTCAAACGGCCGTAACTTTTGAACCGGGATGCGTCTCGTGGCCCGCAAGGTATCAACGGAAAGCCCTTTGCGAGCCCGTCGACGTCGAGGCCACAAAATCGGGTGAGGGACAAATAAAATTGAAAGAACAAAAACAGCGGTGGTGCGGACCCGGGAAAGTAGCAAAAGAGAGGTGCAACACGAGGACTTCCCAGGAGGTCACCCATCCCAGTACTACTCTCGCCCAAGCACGCTTAATTGCGGAGTTCTGATGGGATCCGGTGCATTAGTGCTGGTATGATCGCACCTGCCACAATGTGCGCGATCATTTGTTTTATGATACCTCCCCCACGCCGTCGCCAGCTTCAAACGGCCGTAACTTTTGAACCGGGATGCGTCTCGTGGCCCGCAAGGTATCAACGGAAAGCCCTTTGCGAGCCCGTCGACGTCGAGGCCACAAAATCGGGTGAGGGACAAATAAAATTGAAAGAACAAAAACAGCGGTGGTGCGGACCCGGGAAAGTAGCAAAAAAGAGGTGCAACACGAGGACTTCCCAGGAGGTCACCCATCCCAAAACTACTCTCGCCCAAGCACGCTTAACTACAGAGTTCTGATGGGATCCGGTGCATTAGTGCTGGTATGATCACACCTGCCACAATGTGCGCGATCATTTGTTTTATGATACCTCCCCCACGCCGTCGCCAGCTTCAAACGGCCGTAACTTTTGAACCGGGATGCGTCTCGTGGCCCGTAAGGTATCAACGGAAAGCCCTTTACGAGCCCGTCGACGTCGAGGCCACAAAATCGGGTGAGGGACAAATAAAATTGAAAGAACAAAAACAGCGGTGGTGTGGACCCGGGAAAGTAGCAAAAAAGAGGTGCAACACGAGGACTTCCCAGGAGGTCACCCATCCCAGTACTACTCTCGCCCAAGCACGCTTAACTGGGGAGTTCTGATGGGATCCGGTGCATTAGTGGTGGTATGATCGCACCTGCCACAATGTGCGCGATCATTTGTTTTATGATACCTCCCCCACGCCGTCGCCAGCTTCAAACGGCCGTAACTTTTAAACCGGGATGCGTCTCGCGGCCCGTAAGGTATCAACGGAAAGCCCTTTGCGAGCCCGTCGACGTCGAGGCCACAAAATCGGGTGAGGGACAAATAAAATTGAAAGAACAAAAACAGCGGTGGTGCGGACCCGGGAAAGTAGCAAAAGAGAGGTGCAACACGAGGACTTCCCAGGAGGTCACCCATCCCAGTACTACTCTCGCCCAAGCACGCTTAATTGCGGAGTTCTGATGGGATCCGGTGCATTAGTGCTGGTATGATCGCACCTGCCACAATGTGCGCGATCATTTGTTTTATGATACCTCCCCCACGCCGTCGCCAGCTTCAAACGGCCGTAACTTTTGAACCGGGATGCGTCTCGTGGCCCGCAAGGTATCAACGGAAAGCCCTTTGCGAGCCCGTCGACGTCGAGGCCACAAAATCGGGTGAGGGACAAATAAAATTGAAAGAACAAAAACAGCGGTGGTGCGGACCCGGGAAAGTAGCAAAAAAGAGGTGCAACACGAGGACTTCCCAGGAGGTCACCCATCCCAAAACTACTCTCGCCCAAGCACGCTTAACTACAGAGTTCTGATGGGATCCGGTGCATTAGTGCTGGTATGATCACACCTGCCACAATGTGCGCGATCATTTGTTTTATGATACCTCCCCCACGCCGTCGCCAGCTTCAAACGGCCCTAACTTTTACACCGGGATGCGTCTCGCGGCCCGTAAGGTATCAACGGAAAGCCCTTTGTGAGCCCGTCGACGTCGAGGCCGCAAAATCGGGTGAGGGACAAATAAAATTGAAAAACAAAAACAGCGGTGGTGCGGACCCGGGAAAGTAGCAAAAGAGAGGTGCAACACGAGGACTTCCCAGGAGGTCACCCATCCCAGTACTACTCTCGCCCAAGCACGCTTAATTGCGGAGTTCTGATGGGATCCGGTGCATTAGTGCTGGTATGATCGCACCTGTCACAATGTGCGCGATCATTTGTTTTATGATACCTCCCCCACGCCGTCGCCAGCTTCAAACGGCCGTAACTTTTGAACCGGGATGCGTCTCGCGGCCCGTAAGGTATCAACGGAAAGCCCTTTGCGAGCCCGTCGACGTCGAGGCCACAAAATCGGGTGAGGGACAAATAAAATTGAAAGAACAAAAACAGCGGTGGTGCGGACCCGGGAAAGTAGCAAAAAAGAGGTGCAACACGAGGACTTCCCAGGAGGTCACCCATCCCAGTACTACTCTCGCCCAAGCACGCTTACCTGCGGAGTTCTGATGGGATCCGGTGCATTAGTGGTGGTATGATCGCACCTGCCACAATGTGCGCGATCATTTGTTTTATGATACCTGCCCCACGCCGTCGCCAGCTTCAAACGGCCGTAACTTTTGAACCGGGATGCGTCTCGCGGCCCGTAAGGTATCAACGAAAAGCCCTTTGCGAGCCCGTCGACGTCGAGGCCACAAAATCGGGTGAGGGACAAATAAAATTTAAAGAACAAAAACAGCGGTGGTGCGGACCCGGGAAAGTAGCAAAAAAGAGGTACAACACGAGGACTTCCCAGGAGGTCACCCATCCCAGTACTACTCTCGCCCAAGCACGCTTAATTGCGGAGTTCTGATGGGATCCGGTGCATTAGTGGTGGTATGATCGCACCTGCCACAATGTGCGCGATCATTTGTTTTATGATACCTCCCCCACGCCGTCGCCAGCTTCAAACGGCCGTAACTTTTGAACCGGGATGCGTCTCGCGGCCCGTAAGGTATCAACGGAAAGCCCTTTGCGAGCCCGTCGACGTCGAGGCCACAAAATCAGGTGAGGGACAAATAAAATTGAAAGAACAAAAACAGCGGTGGTGCGGACCCGGGAAAGTAGCAAAAAAGAGGTGCAACACGAGGACTTCCCAGGAGGTCACCCATCCCAGTACTACTCTCGCCCAAGCACGCTTACCTGCGGAGTTCTGATGGGATCCGGTGCATTAGTGGTGGTATGATCGCACCTGCCACAATGTGCGCGATCATTTGTTTTATGATACCTCCCCCACGTCGTCGCCAACTTCAAATGGCCGTAACTTTTGAACCGGGATGCGTCTCGCGGCCCGTAAGGTATCAACGAAAAGACCTTTGCGAGCCCGTCGACGTCGAGGCCACAAAATCGGGTGAGGGACAAATAAAATTGAAAGAACAAAAACAGCAATGGTGCGGACCCGGGAAAGTAGCAAAAAATAGGTACAACACGAGGACTTCCCAGGAGGTCACCCATCCCAGTACTACTCTCGCCCAAGCACGCTTAATTGCGGAGTTCTGATGGGATCCGGTGCATTAGTGGTGGTATGATCACACCTGCCACAATGTGCGCGATCATTTGTTTTATGATACCTCCCCCACGGCGTCGCCAGCTTCAAACGGCCGTAACTTTTGAACCGGGATGCGTGTCGCGGCCCGTAAGGTATCAACGGAAAGCCCTTTGCGAGCCCGTCGACGTCGAGGCCACAAAATCGGGTGAGGGACAAATAAAATTGAAAGAACAAAAACAGCGGTGGTGCGGCCCTGGGAAAGTAGCAAAAAAGAGGTGCAACACGAGAACTTCCCAGGAGGTCACCCAACCCAGTACTACTCTCGCCCAAGCACGCTTAATTGCGGAGTTCTGATGGGATCCGTTGCATTAGTGGTGGTATGATCGCACCTGCCACAATGTGCGCGATCATTTGTTTTATGATACCTCCCCCACGCCGTCGCTAGCTTCAAACGGCCGTAACTTTTGAACCGGGATGCGTCTCGCGGCCCGTAAGGTATCAACGGAAAGCCCTTTGCGAGCCCGTCGACGTCGAGGCCGCAAAATCAGGTGAGGGACAAATAAAATTGAAAGAACAAAAACAGCGGTGGTGCGGACCCGGGAAGGTAGCAAAAAAGAGGTGCAACACGAGGACTTCCCAGGACGTCACCCATCCCAGTACTACTCTCGCCCAAGCACGCTTAATTGCGGAGTTCTGATGGGATCCGGTGCATTAGTGGTGGTATGATCGCACCTGCCACAATGTGCGCGATCATTTGTTTTATGATACCTCCCCCACGCCGTCGCCAGCTTCAAACGGCCGTAACTTTTGAACCGGGATGCGTCTCGCGGCCCGTAAGGTATCAACGGAAAGCCCTTTGCGAGCCCGTCGACGTCGAGGCCACAAAATCGGGTAAGGGACAAATAAAATTGAAAGAACAAAAACAGCGGTGGTGCGGACCCGGGAAAGTAGCAAAAAAGAGGTGCAACACGAGGACTTCCCAGGAGGTCACCCATCCCAGTACTACTCTCGCCCAAGCACGCTTAATTGCGGAGTTCTGATGGGATCCGGTGCATTAGTGCTGGTATGATCGCACCTGCCACAATGTGCGCGATCATTTGTTTTATGATACCTCCCCCACGTCGTCGCCAGCTTCAAACGGCCGTAACTTTTGAACCGGGATGCGTCTCGTGGCCCGTAAGGTATCAACGGAAAGCCCTTTGCGAGCCCGTCGACGTCGAGGCCACAAAATCGGGTGAGGGACAAATAAAATTGAAAGAACAAAAACAGCGGTGGTGCGGACCCGGGAAAGTAGCAAAAAAGAGGTGCAACACGAGGACTTCCCAGGAGGTCACCCATCCCAGTACTACTCTCGCCCAAGCACACTTAATTGCGGAGTTCTAATGGGATCCGTTGCATTAGTGCTGGTATGATCGCACCTGCCACAATGTGCACGATCATTTGTTTTATGATACCTCCCCCACGCCGTCGCCAGCTTCAAACGGCCGTAACTTTTGAACCGGGATGCGTCTCTAGGCCCGTAAGGTATCAACGGAAAGCCCTTTGCGAGCCCGTCGACGTCGAGGCCACAGAATCAGGTGAGGGACAAATAAAATTGAAAGAACAATAACAGAGGTGGCGCGGACCCGGGAAAGTAGCAAAAAAGAGGTGCAACACGAGGACTTCCCAGGAGGTCGCCCATCCCAGTACTACTCTCGCCCAAGCACGCTTAACTGCAGGGTTCTGATGGGATCCGGTGCATTAGTGGTGGTATGATCGCACCTGCCACAATGTGCGCGATCATTTGTTTTATGATACTTCCCCCACGCCGTCGCCAGCTTCAAACGGCCGTAACTTTTGAACCGGGATGCGTCTCGCGGCCTGTAAGGTATCAACGGAAAGCCCTTTGCGAGCCCGTCGACGTCGAGGCCACAAAATTGGGTGAGGGACAAATAAAATTGAAAGAACAAAAACAGCGGTGGTGCGAACCCGGGAAAGTAGCAAAAAAGAGGTGCAACACGAGGACTTCCTAGGAGGTCACCCATCCCAGTACTACTCTCGCCCAAGGACGCTTAACTGCGGAGTTCTGATGGGATGCGGTGCATTAGTGCTGGTATGATCGCACCTGCCACAATGTGCGCGATCATTTGTTTTATGATACCTCCCCCACGCCGTCGCCAGCTTCAAACGGCCGAAACTTTTGAACTGGGATGCGTCTCTAGGCCCGTAAGGTATCAACGGAAAGCCCTTTGCGAGCCCGTCGACGTCGAGGCCACCGAATCAGGTGAGGGACAAATAAAATTGAAAGAACAAAAATAGAGGTGGTGTTGACCCGGGAAAGTAGCAAAAAAGAGGTGCAACACGAGGACTTCCTAGGAGGTCACCCATCCCAGTACTACTCTCACCCAAGCACGCTTAACTACAGAGTTCTGATAGGATCCGGTGCATTAGTGCTGGTATGATCGCACCTGCCACAATGTGCGCGATCATTTGTTTTATGATAACTCCCTCACGCCGTCGCCAGCTTCAAACGGTCGTAACTTTTGAACCGGGATGCGTCTCGCGGCCCGTAAGGTATCAACGGAAAGCCCTTTGCGAGCCCGTCGACGTCGAGGCCATAGAATCGGGTGAGGGACAAATAAAATTGAAAGAACAAAAACAGAGGTGGTGCGGACCCAGGAAAGTAACAAAAAAAAGGTGCAACACGAGGACTTCCCAGGAGGTCACCCATCCCAGTACTACTCTCGCCAAAGCACGCTTAACTGCGGAGTTGTGATGGGATCCGATGCATTAGTGGTGGTATGATCGCACCTGCCACAAGGTGCGCGATCATTGGTTTTATGATACTTCCCCCACGCCGTCGCCAGCTTCAAACGGCCGTAACTTTTGAACCGGGATGCGTCTCGCGGCCCGTAAGGTATCCACGGAAAGCCCTATGAGAGCCCGTCGAGGTCGAGGCCACAGAATCGGGTGAGGGACAAATAAAATTGAAAGAACAAAAACAGAGGTGGTGCAGACCCGGGAAAGTAGTAAAAAAGAGGTGCAACACGAGGACTTCCCAGGAGGTCACCCATCCCAGTACTACTCTCGCCCAAGCACGCTTAACTACGGAGTTCTGATGGGATCCGGTCCATTAGTGGTGGTATGATCGCACCTGCCACAATGTGCGCGATCATTTGTTTTATGATACCTCCCCCACGCCGTCGCCAGCTTCAAACGGCCGTAACTTTTGAACCGGGATGCGTCTCGCGGCCCGTAAGGTATCAACGGAAAGCCCTTTGCGAGCCCGTCGACGTCGAGGCCACAAAATCGGGTGAGGGACAAATAAAATTGAAAGAACAAAAACAGTGGTGGTGCGGACCCGGGAAAGTAGCAAAAAAGAGGTGCAACACGAGGACTTCCCAGGAGGTCACCCATCCCAGTACTACTCTCGCCCAAGCACGCTTGACTGCGGAGTTCTGATGGGATCCGTTGCATTAGTGGTGGTATGATCGCACCTGCCACAATATGCGCGATCATTTGTTTTATGATACCTCCCCCACGTCGTCGCCAGCTTCAAACGGCCATAACTTTTGAACCGGGATGCGTCTCGCGGCCCGTAAGGTATCAACGAAAAGCCCTTTGCGAGCCTGTCGACGTCGAGGCCACAAAATCGGGTGAGGGACAAATAAAATTGAAAGAACAAAAACAGCGGTGGTGCGGACCCGCGAAAGTAGCAAAAAAGAGGTGCAACACGAGGACTTCCCAGGAGGTCACCCATCCCAGTACTACTCTCGCCCAAGCACGCTTAACTGCGGAGTTCTGATGGGATCCGGTGCATTAGTGCTGGTATGATCGCACCTGCCACAATGTGCGCGATCATTTGTTTTATGATACCTCCCCCACGCCGTCGCCAGCTTCAAACGGCCGTAACTTTTGAACCGGGATGCGTCTCTAGGCCCGTAAGGTATCAACGGAAAGCCCTTTGCAAGCCCGTCGACGTCGAGGCCACAGAATCAGGTGAGGGACAAATAAAATTGAAAGAACAAAAATAGAGGTGGTGGGGATTCGGGAAAGTAGCAAAAAAGAGGTGCAACACGAGGACTTCCCAGGAGGTCACCCATCCCAGTACTACTCTCGCCAAAGCACGCTTAACTGCAGAGTTCTGATGGGATCCGGTGCATTAGTGGTGGTATGATCGCACCTGCCACAATGTGCGCGATCATTTGTTTTATGATACTTCCCCTACGCCGTCGCCAGCTTCAAACGGCCGTAACTTTTGAACCGGGATGCGTCTCGCGGCCTGTAAGGTATCAACGGAAAGCCCTTTGCGAGCCCGTCGACGTCAAGGCCACAAAATCGGGTGAGGGACAAATAAAATTGAAAGAACAAAAACAGCGGTGGTGCGGACCCGGGAAAGTAGCAAAAAAGAGGTGCAACACGAGGACTTCCCAGGAGGTCGCCCATCCCAGTACTACTCTCGCCCAAGCACGCTTAACTGCGGAGTTCTGATGGGATCCGTTGCATTAGTGGTGGTATGATCGAACCTGCCACAATGTGCGCGATCATTTGTTTTATGATACCTCCCCCACGTCGTCGCCAGCTTCAAACGGTCGTAACTTTTGAACCGGGATGCGTCTCGCTGCCCGTAAGGTATCAACGGAAAGCCCTTTGCGAGCCCGTCGACGTCGAGGCCACAAAATCGGGTGAGGGACAAATAAAATTGAAAGAACAAAAACAGCGGTGGTGCGGACCCGGGAAAGTAGCAAAAAAGAGGTGTAACACGAGGACTTCCCAGGAGGTCACCCATCCCAGTACTACTCTCGGCCAAGCACGCTTGACTGCGGAGTTCTGATGGGATCCGGTGCATTAGTGCTGGTATGATCGCACCTGCCACAATCCGCGCGATCATTTGTTTTATGATACCTCCCCCACGCCGTCGCCAGCTTCAAACGGCCGTAACTTTTGAACCGGGATGCGTCTCTAGGCCCGTAAGGTATCAACGGAAAGCCCTTTGCGAGCCCGTCGACGTCGAGGCCACAGAATCAGGTGAGGGACAAATAAAATTGAAAGAACAAAAACAGAGGTGGTGCGGACCCGGGAAAGTAGCAAAAAAGAGGTGCAACACGAGGACTTCCCAGGAGGTCACCCATCCCAGTACTACTCTCACCGAAGCACGCTTAACTGCGGAGTTCTGATGGGATCCGGTGCATTAGTGGTGGTATGATCGCACCTGCCACAATGTGCGCGATCATTTGTTTTATGATACCTCCCCCACGCCGTCGCCAGCTTTAAACGGCCGTAACTTTTGAACCGGGATGCGTCTCGCGGCCCGTAAGGTATCAACGGAAAGCCCTTTGCGAGCCCGTCGACGTCGAGGCCACAAAATCGGGTGAGGGACAAATAAAATTGAAAGAACAAAAACAGAGGTGGTGCGGACCCGGGAAAGTAGCAAAAAAGAGGTACAACACGAGGTCTTCCCTGGAGGTCACCCATCCCAGTACTACTCTCGCCCAAGCACGCTTAACTGTGGAGTTCTCATGGGATCCGGTGCATTAGTGGTGGTATGATCGCACCTGCCACAATGTGCGCGATCATTTGTTTTATAATACCTCCCCCACGCCGTCGCCAGCTTCAAACGGCCGTAACTTTTGAACCGGGATGCGTCTCGCGGCCCGTAAGGTATCAACGGAAAGCCCTTTCCGAGCCCGTCGACGTCGAGGCCACAGAATCGGGTGAGGGACAAATAAAATTGAAAGAACAAAACAGAGGTGGTGCGGACCCGGGAAAGTAGCAAAAAAGAGGTGCAACACGAGGACTTCCCAGGAGGTCACCCATCCCACTACTACTCTTGTCCAACCACGCTTGACTGCGGAGTTCACGGAAAGCCCTATGAGAGCCCGTCGACGTCGAGGCCACAGAATCGGGTGAGGGACAAATAAAATTGAAAGAACAAAAACAGAGGTGGTGTGGACCCGGGAAAGTAGCAAAAAAGAGGTGCAACACGAGGACTTCCCTGGAGGTCACCCATCCCAGTACTACTCTCGCCCAAGCACGCTTAACTATGGAGTTCTGATGGGATCCGGTGCATTAGTGCTGGTATGATCGCACCTGCCGCAATGTGCGCGATCATTTGTTTTATGATACCTCCCCCAAGCCGTCGCCAGCTTCAAACGGCCGTAACTTTTGAACCGGGATGCGTCTCTAGGCCCGTAAGGTATCAACGGAAATCCCTTTGCGAGCCCGTCGACGTCGAGGCCACAGAATCAGGTGAGGGACAAATAAAATTGAAAGAACAAAAACAGAGGTGGTGCGGACCTGGGAAAGTAGCAAAAAAGAGGTGCAACACGAGGACTTCCCAGGAGGTCACCCAACCCAGTACTACTCTCGCCCAAGCACGCTTAACTGCGGATTTCTGATGGGATCCGGTGCATTAGTGCTGGTATGATCGCACCTGCCACAATGTGCGCGATCATTTGTTTTATGATACCTCCCCCACGCCGTCGCCAGCTTCAAACGGTCGTAACTTTTGAACCGGGATGCGTCTCGCGGCCCGTAAGGAATCAACGGAAAGCCCTTTGCGAGCCCGTCGACGTCGAGGCCACAAAATTGGGTGAGGGACAAATAAAATTGAAAGAACAAAAACAGAGGTGGTGCGGACCCGGGAAAGTAGCAAAAAAGAGGTGCAACACGAGGACTTCCCTGGAGGTCACCCATCCCAGTACTACTCTCGCCCAAGCACGCTTAACTATGGAGTTCTGATGGGATCCGGTGCATTAGTGCTGGTATGATCGCACCTGCCATAATGTGCGCGATCATTTGTTTTATGATACCTCCCCCACGCCGTCGCCAGCTTCAAACGGCCGTAACTTTTGAACCGGGATGCGTCTCGCGGCCCGTAAGGTATCAACGGAAAGCCCTACGAGAGCCCGTCGACGTCGAGGCCAAAGAATCGGGTGAGGGACAAATAAAATTGAAAGAACAAAAACAGAGGTGGTGCGGACCCGGGAAAGTAGCAAAAAAGAGGTGCAACACGAGGAGTTCCCTGGAGGTCACCCATCCCAGTACTACTCTCGCCCAAGCACGCTTAACTGTGGAGTTCTGATGGGATCCGGTGCATTAGTGGTGGTATGATCGCACCTGCCACAATGTGCGCGATCATTTGTTTTATGATACCTCCCCCACGCCGTCGCCAGCTTCAAACGGCCGTAACTTTTGAACCGGGATGCGTCTCGCGGCCCGTAAGGTATCAACAGAAAGCCCTTTGCGAGCCCGTCGACGTCGAGGCCACAAAATCGGGTGAGGGACAAATAAAATTGAAAGAACAAAAACAGCGGTGGTGCGGACACGGGAAAGTAGCAAAAAAGAGGTGCAACACGAGAACTTCCCAGGAGGTCACCCATCCCAGTACTACTCTCGCCCAAGCACGCTTAACTGCGGAGTTCTGATGGGATCCGGTGCATTAGTGCTAGTATGATCGCACCTACCACAATGTGCGCGATGATTTGTTTTATGATACCTCCCCCACGCCGTCGCCAGCTTCAAACGGACGTAACTTTTGAACCGGGATGCGTCTCTAGGCCCGTAAGGTATCAACGGAAAGCCCTTTGCGAGCCCGTCGACGTCGAGGCCACAAAATCGGGTGAGGGACAAATAAAATTGAAAGAACAAAAACAGCGGTGGTGCGGACCCGGGAAAGTAGCAAAAAAGAGGTGCAACACGAGGACTTCCCAGGAGGTCACCCATCCCAGTACTACTTTCGCCCAAGCACGCTTAACTGCAGCGTTCGGATGGGATCCGGTGCATTAGTGCTGGTATGATCGCACCTGCCAAAATGTGCGTGATCATTTGTTTTATGATACCTCCCCCACGCCGTCGCAGCTTCAAACGGCCGTAACTTTTGAACCGGGATGCGTCTCGCGGCCCGTAAGGTATCAACGGAAAGCCCTTTGCGAGCCCCTCGACGTCGAGGCCACAAAATCAGGTGAGGGACAAATAAAATTGAAAGAACAAAAACAGCGGTGGTGTGGACCCGGGAAAGTAGCAAAAAAGAGGTGCAACACGAGGACTTCCCAGGAGGTCACCCAACCCAGTACTACTCTCGCCCAAGCACGCTTAACTGCGGAGTTCTGATGGGATCCGGTGCATTAGTACTGGTATGATCGCAACTGCCAGAATGTGCGCGATCATTTGTTTTATGATACCTCCCCCACGCCGTCGCCAGCTTCAAACGGTCGTAACTTTTGAACCGGGATGCGTCTCGCGGCCCGTAAGGTATCAACGGAAAGCCCTTTGCGAGCCCGTCGACGTCGAGGCCACAAAATCGGGTGAGGGACAAATAAAATTGAAAGAACAAAAACCGCGGTGGTGCGGACCCGTGAAAGTAGCAAAACGAGGTGCAACACGAGGACTTCCCAGGAGGTCACCCATTCCAATACTACTCTCGCCCAAGCACGCTTAACTGCGGAGTTCTGATGGGATCCGGTGCATTAGTGCTGGTATGATCGCACCTGCCACAATGTGCGCGATCATTTGTTTTATGATACCTCCCCCACGCCGTCGCCAACTTCAAACGGCCGTAACTTTTGAACCGGGATGCGTCTCGCGGCCCGTAAGGTATCAACGGAAAGCCCTTTGCGAGCCCGTCGAAGTCGAGGCCACAAAATCGGGTGAGGGACAAATAAAATTGAAAGAACAAAAACCGCGGTGGTGCGGACCCGGGAAAGTAGCAAAAACAAGGTGCAAGACGAGGACTTCCCAGGAGGTCACCCATTCCAGTACTACTCCCGCCCAAGCACGCTTAACTGCGGAGTTCTGATGGGATCTGGTGCATTAGTGCTGGTATGATCGCACCTGCCACAATGTGCGCGATCATTTGTTTTATTATACCTCCCCCACGCCGTCGCCAGCTTCAAACGGCCGTAACTTTTGAACCGGGATGCGTCTTGCGGCCCGTAAGGTATCAACGGAAAGCCCTATGAGAGCCCGTCGACGTCGAGGCCAAAGAATCGGGTGAGGGACAAATAAAATTGAAAGAACAAAAACAGAGGTGGTACGGTTCCGGGAAAGTAGCAAAAAAGAGGTGCAACACGAGGAGTTCCCTGGAGGTCACCCATCCCAGTACTACTCTCGCCCAAGCACGCTTAACTGTGGAGTTCTGATGGGATCCGGTGCATCAGTGGTGGTATGATCGCACCTGCCACAATGTGCGCGATCATTTGTTTTATGATACCTCCCCCACGCCTTCGCCAGCTTCAAACGGCCGTAACTTTTGAACCGCGATGCGTCTCGCGGCCCGTAAGGTATCAACGGAAAGCCCTTTGCGAGCCCGTCGACGTCGAGGCCACAAAATCTGGTGAGGGACAAATAAAATTGAAAGAACAAAAACAGCGGTGGTCGCACCCGGGAAAGTAGCAAAAAAGAGGTGCAACACGAGGACTTCCCAGGAGGTCACCCATCCCAATACTACTCTCACCCAAGCACGCTTAACTGCGGAGTTCTGATGGGATCCGGTGCATTAGTGCTGGTATGATCGCACCTTCCATAATGTGCGCGATCATTTGTTTTATGATACCTCCCCCACGCCGTCGCCAGCTTCAAACGGACGTAACTTTTGAACCGGGATGCGTCTCTAGGCCCGTAACGTATCAACGGAAAGCGCTTTGCGAGCCCGTCGACGTCGAGGCCACAGAATCAGGTGAGGGATAAATAAAATTGAAAGAACAAAAATAGAGGTGGTGCGAACCCAGGAAAGTAGCAAAAAAGAGGTGCAACACAAGGACTTCCCAGGAGGTCACCCATCCCAGTACTACTCTCGCCCAAGCACACTTCACTGCGGAGTTCTGATGGGATCCGGTGCATTAGTGGTGGTATGATCGCACCTGCCACAATGTGCGTGATCATTTGTTTTATGATACCTCCCCCACGCCGTCGCCAGCTTCAAACGGCCGTAACTTTTGAACCGGGATGCGTCTCGCGGCCCGTAAGGTATCAACGGAAAGCCCTATAAGAGCCCGTCGAAGTCGAGGCCAAAGAATCGGGTAAGGGACAAATAAAATTGAAAGAACAAAAACAGAGGTGGTGCGGACCCGGGAAAGTAGCAAAAAAGAGGTGCAACACGAGGAGTTCCCTGGAGGTCACCCATCCCAGTACTACTCTCGCCCAAGCACGCTTAACTGTGGAGTTCTTATGGGATCCGGTGCATTAGTGGTGGTATGATCGCACCTGCCACAATGTGCGCGATCATTTGTTTTATGATACCTCCCCCACGCCGTCGCCAGCTTCAAACGGCCGTAACTTTTGAACCGGGATGTGTCTCGCGGCCCGTAAGGTATCAACGGAAAGCCCTTTGCGAGCCCGTCGACGTCGAGGCCACAAAATCGGGTGAGGGACAAATAAAATTGAAAGAACAAAAACAGCGGTGGTACGGACCCGGGAAAGTAGCAAAAAAGAGGTGCAACACGAGGACTTCCCAGGAGGTCACCCATCCCAGTACTACTCTCGCCCAAGCACGCTTCACTGCGGAGTTCTGATGGGATCCGGTGCATTAGTGCTGGTATGATCGCACATGCCATAATATGCGCGATCATTTGTTTTATGATACCTCCCCTACGCCGTCGCCAGCTTCAAACGGCCGTAACTTTTGAACCGGGATGCGTCTCTAGGCCCGTAAGGTATCAACGGAAAGCGCTTTGCGAGCCCGTCGACGTCGAGGCCATAGAATCAGGTGAGGGATAAATAAAATTGAAAGAACAAAAACAGAGGTGGTGCGAACCCAGGAAAGTAGCAAAAAAGAGGTGCAACACAAGGACTTCCCAGGAGGTCACCCATCCCAGTACTACTCTCGCCCAAACACGCTTCACTGCGGAGTTCTGATGGGATCCGGTGCATTAGTGGTGGTATGATCGCACCTGCCACAATGTGCGCGATCATTTGTTTTATGATACCTCCCCCACGCCGTCGCCAGCTTCAAACGGCCGTAACTTTTGAACCGGGATGCGTCTCGCGGCCCGTAAGGTATCAACGGAAAGCCCTTTACGAGCCCGTCGACGTCGAGGCCACAAAATCGGGTGAGGGACAAATAAAATTGAAAGAACAAAAACAGAGGTGGTGCGGACCCAGGAAAGTAGCAAAAAAGAGGTGCAACACGAGGACTTCCCAGGAGGTCACCCATCCCAGTACTACTCTCGCCCAAGCACGCTTAACTGCGGAGTTCTGATGGGATCCGGTGCATTAGTGCTGGTATGATCGCACCTGCCACAATGTGCGCGATCATTTGTTTTATGATACCTCCCCCACGCCGTCGCCAGCTTCAAACGGTCGTAACTTTTGAACCGGGATGCGTCTCGCGGCCCGTAAGGTATCAACGGAAAGCCCTTTGCGAGCCCGTCCACGTCGAGGCCATAAAATCGGGTGAGGGACAAATAAAATTGAAAGAACAAAAACAGCGGTGGTGCGGACCCGGGAAAGTAGCAAAAAAGAGGTGCAACACGAGGACTTCCCAGGAGGTCACCCATCCCAATACTACTCTCGCCCAAGCATGCTTAACTGCAGAGTTCTGATGGGATCCGGTGCATTAGTGGTGGTATGATCACACCTGCCACAATGTGCGCGATCATTTGTTTTATGATACCTCCCCCACGGCGTCGCCAGCTTCAAACGGCCGTAACTTTTGAACCGGGATGCGTCTCGCGGCCCGTAAGGTATCAACGGAAAGCCCTTTGCGAACCCGTCGACGTCGAGGCCACAGAATCGGGTGAGGGACAAATAAAATTGAAAGAACAAAACAGAGGTGGTGCGGACCAGGGAAAGTAGCAAAAAAGAGGTGCAACACGAGGACTTCCCAGGAGGTCACCCATCCCAGTACTACTCTTGCCCAACCACGCTTGACTGCGGAGTTCTGATGGGATCCGGTGCATTAGTGCTGGTATGATCGCACTTGCCACAATGTGCGCGATCATTGGTTTTATGATACCTCCCCCACGCCGTCGCAGGCTTCAAACGGCCGTAACTTTTGAACCGGGATTCGTCTCGCGGCCCGTAAGGTATCAACGGAAAGCCCTATGAGAGCCCGTCGACGTCGAGGCCACAGAATCGGGTGAGGGACAAATAAAATTGAAAGAACAAAAACAGAGGTGGTGCGGACCCGGGAAAGTAGCAAAAAAGAGGTGCAACACGAGGACTTCCCAGGAGGTCACCCATCCCAGTACTACTCTCGCCCAAGCACGCTTAACTGCAGTTCTGATGGGATCCGGTGCATTAGTGGTGGTATGATTGCACCTGCCACAATGTGCGCGATTATTTGTTTTATGATACCTCCCCCACGCCGTCGCCAGCTTCAAACGGCCGTAACTTTTGAACCGGGATGCGTCTCGCGGCCCGTAAGGTATCAACGGAAAGCCCTTTGCGAGCCCGTCGACGTCGAGGCCACAAAATCGGGTGAGGGATAAATAAAATTGAAAGAACAAAAACAGCGGTGGTGCGGACCCGGGAAAGTAGCAAAAAAGAGGTGCAACATGAGGACTTCCCAGGAGGTCCCCCATCCCAGTACTACTCTCGCCCAAGCACGCTTGACTGCGGAGTTCTGATGGGATCCGGTGCATTAGTGCTGGTATGATCGCACCTGCCACAATGTGCGCGATCATTTGTTTTATGATACCTCCCCCACGCCGTCGCCAGCTTCAAACGGCTGTAACTTTTGAACCGGGATGCGTCTCTAGGCCCGTAAGGTATCAACGGAAAGCCCATTGCGAGCCAGTCGACGTCGAGGCCACAGAATCAGGTGAGGGACAAATAAAATTGAAAGAACAAAAACAGAGGTGGTGCGGACCCGGGAAAGTAGCAAAAAAGAGGTGCAACACGAGGACTTCCCAGGAGGTCACCCATCCCAGTACTACTCTCGCCCAAGCACGCTTCACTGCGGACTTCTGATGGGATCTGGTGCATTAGTGGTGGTATGATCGCACCTGCCACAATGTGCGCGATCATTTGTTTTATGATACCTCCCCCACGCCGTCGCCAGCTTCAAACGGCCGTAACTTTTGAACCGGGATGCGTCTCGCGGCCCGTAAGGTATCAACGGAAAGCCCTTTGCGAGCCCGTCGACGTCGAGACCATAGAATCGGGTGAGGGACAAATAAAATTGAAAGAACAAAAACAGAGGTGGTACGAACCCGGGAAAGTAGCAAAAAAGAGGTGCAACACGAGGACTTCCCAGGAGGTCACCCATCCCAGTACTACTCTCGACCAAGCACGCTTGACTGCAGAGTTCTGATGGGATCCGGTGCATTAGTGCTGGTATGATCGCACCTGCCACAATGTGCGCGATCATTTGTTTTATGATACCTCCCCTACGCCGTCGCCAGCTTCAAACGGCCGTAACTTTTGAACCGGGATGCGTCTCTAGGCCCGTAAGGTATCAACGGAAAGCCCTTTGCGAGCCCGTCGACTTCGAGGCCACAGAATCAGGTGAGGGACAAATAAAATTGAAAGAACAAAAACAGAGGTGGTGCGGACCCGGGAAAGTAGCAAAAAAGAGGTGCAACACGAGCACTTCCCAGGAGGTCACCCATCCCATTACTACTCTCGCCCAAGCACGCTTCACTGCGGAGTTCTGATGGGATCTGGTGCATTAGTGGTGGTATGATCGCACCTGCCACAATGTGCGCGATCATTTGTTTTATGATACCTCCCCCACGCCGTCGCCAGCTTCAAACGGCCGTAACTTTTGAACCGGGATGCGTCTCGCGGCCCATAAGGTATCAACGGAAAGCCCTTTGCGAGCCCGTCGATGTCGAGGCCATAGAATCTGGTGAGGGACAAATAAAATTGAAAGAACAAAAACAGAGGTGGTACGAACCCGGGAAAGTAGCAAAAAAGAGGTGCAACACGAGGACTTCCCAGGAGGTCACCCATCCCAGTACTACTCTCGCCCAAGCACGCTTAACTGCGGAGTTCTGATGGGATCCGGCGCATTAATGCTGGTATGATCGCACCTGCCACAATGTGCGCGATCATTGGTTTTATGATACCTCCCCCACGCCGTCGCCAGCTTCAAACGGCCGTAACTTTTGAACCGGGATGCGTCTCGCGGCCCGTAAGGTATCAACGGAAAGCCCTTTGAGAGCCCGTCGACGTCGAGGCCACAGAATCGGGTGAGGGACAAATAAAATTTAAAGAACAAAAACAGAGGTGGTGCGGACCCAAGAAAGTAGCAAAAAAGAGGTGCAACATGAGGACTTCCTAGGAGGTCACCCATCCCAGTACTACTCTCGCCAAAGCATGCTTAACTGCAGAGTTCTGATGGGATCCGGTGCATTAGTGGTGGTATGATCACACCTGCCACAATGTGCGCGATCATTTGTTTTATGATACCTCCCCCACGGCGTCGCCAGCTTCAAACGGCCGTAACTTTTGAACCGGGATGCGTCTCGCGGCGCGTAAGGTATCAACGGAAAGCCCTTTGCGAGCCCGTCGACGTCGAGGCCATAGAATCGGGTGAGGGACAAATAAAATTGAAAGAACAAAAACAGAGGTGGTGCGAACCCAGGAAAGTAACAAAAAAGAGGTGCAACACGAGGACTTCCCAGGAGGTCACCCATCCCAATAGTACTCTCGCCAAAGCACGCTTAACTGCAGAGTTCTGATGGGATCCGGAGGCCACAGAATCGGGTGAGGGACAAATAAAATTGAAAGAACAAAAACAGAGGTGGTGCGGACCCGGGAAAGTAGCAAAAAAGAGGTGCAACACGAGGACTTCCCAGGAGGTCACCCATCCCAGTACTACTCTCGCCCAAGCACGCTTGACTACGGAGTTCTGATGGGATCCGGTGCATTAGTGCTGGTATGATCGCACCTACCACAATGTGCGCGATCATTGGTTTTATGATACCTCCCCCACGCCGTCGCCAGCTTCAAACGGCCGTAACTTTTGAACCGGGATGCGTCTCGCGGCCCGTAAGGTATCAACGGAAAGCCCTTTGAGAGCCCGTCGACGTCGAGGCCACAGAATCGGGTGAGGGACAAATAAAATTGAAAGAACAAAAACAGAGGTGGTGCGGACCCAAGAAAGTAGCAAAAAAGAGGTGCAACACGAGGACTTCCTAGGAGGTCACCCGACCCAGTACTACTCTCGCCCAAGCTTGCTTAACTGCAGCGTTCTGATGGGATCCAGTGCATTAGTGGTGGTATGATCACACCTGCCACAATGTGCGCGATCATTTGTTTTATGATACCTCCCCCACGGCGTCGCCAGCTTCAAACGGCCGTAACTTTTGAACCGGGATGCGTCTCGCGGCGCGTAAGGTATCAACGGAAAGCCCTTTGCGAGCCCGTCGACGTCGAGGCCATAGAATCGGGTGAGGGACAAATAAAATTGAAAGAACAAAAACAGAGGTGGTGCGAACCCAGGAAAGTAACAAAAAAGAGGTGCAACACGAGGACTTCCCAGGAGGTCACCCATCCCAATAGTACTCTCGCCAAAGCACGCTTAACTGCAGAGTTCTGATGGGATCCGGAGGCCACAGAATCGGGTGAGGGACAAATAAAATTGAAAGAACAAAAACAGAGGTTGTGCGGACCCGGGAAAGTAGCAAAAAAGAGGTGCAACACGAGGACTTCCCAGGAGGTCACCCATCCCAGTACTACTCTCGCCCAAGCACGCTTGACTGCGGAGTTATGATGGGATCCGGTGCATTAGTGCTGGTATGATCGCACCTACCACAATGTGCGCGATCATTGGTTTTATGATACCTCCCCCACGCCGTCGCCAGCTTCAAACGGCCGTAACTTTTGAACCGGGATGCGTCTCGCGGCCCGTAAGGTATCAACGGAAAGCCCTTTGAGAGCCCGTCGACGTCGAGGCCACAGAATCGGGTGAGGGACAAATAAAATTGAAAGAACAAAAACAGAGGTGGTGCGGACCCAAGAAAGTAGCAAAAAAGAGGTGCAACACGAGGACTTCCTAGGAGGTCACCCGACCCAGTACTACTCTCGCCCAAGCTTGCTTAACTGCAGCGTTCTGATGGGATCCGGTGCATTAGTGGTGGTATGATCACACCTGCCACAATGTGCGCGATCATTTGTTTTATGATACCTCCCCCACGGCGTCGCCAGCTTCAAACAGCCGTAACTTTTGAACCAAGATGCGTCTCGCGGCCCGTAAGGTATCAACGGAAAGCCCTTTGCGAGCCCGTCGACGTCGAGGCCATAGAATCGGGTGAGGGAGATATAAAATTGAAAGAACAAAAACAGAGGTGGTGCGAACCCGGGAAAGTAGCAAAAAAGAGGTGCAACACGAGGACTTCCCAAGAGGTCACCCATCCCAGTGCTACTCTCACCCAAGCACGCTTAACTGCGGAGTTCTGATGGGATCCGGTGCATTAATGCTGGTATGATCGCACCTGCCACAATGTGCGCGATCATTGGTTTTATGATACCTCCCCCACGCCGTCGCCAGCTTCAAACGACCGTAACTTTTGAACCGGGATGCGTCTCGCGGCCCGTAAGGTATCAACGGAAAGCCCTATGAGAGCCCGTCGACGTCGAGGCCACAGAATTAGGTGAGGGACAAATAAAATTGAAAGAACAAAAACAGAGGTGGTGCGGACCCAAGAAAGTAGCAAAAAAGAGGTGCAACACGAGGACTTCCTAGGAGGTCACCCGACCCAGTACTACTCTCGCCCAAGCTTGCTTAACTGCAGAGTTCTGATGGGATCCGGTGCATTAGTGGTGGTATGATCACACCTGCCACAATGTGCGCGATCATTTGTTTTATGATACCTCCCCCACGGCGTCGCCAGCTTCAAACGGTCGTAACTTTTGAACCGGGATGCGTCTCGCGGCCCGTAAGGTATCAACGGAAAGCCCTTTGCGAGCCCGTCGACGTCGAGGCCATAGAATCGGGTGAGGGACAAATAAAATTGAAAAAACAAAAACAGAGGTGTTGCGAACCAGGGAAAGTAGCAAAAAAAAGGTGCAACACGAGGACTTCCCAGGAGGTCACCCATCCCAGTACTACTCTCGCCCTGGCACGCTTAACTGCGGAGTTCTGATGGGATCCGGTGCATTAGTGCTGGTATGATCGCACCTGCCATAATGTGCGCGATCATTGGTTTTATGATACCTCCCCCACGCCGTCGCCAGCTTCAAACGGCCGTAACTTTTGAACCGGGATGCGTCTCGCGGCCCGTAAGGTATCAACGGAAAGCCCTTTGCGAGCCCGTCGACGTCGAGGCCACAGAATCGGGTGAGGGACAAATAAAATTAAAAGAACAAAACAGAGGTGGTGCGGACCCGGGAAAGTAGCAAAAAAGAGGTGCAACACGAGGACTTCCCAGGAGGTCACCCATCCCAGTACTATTCTTGCCCAACCACGCTTGACTGCGGAGTTCTGATGGGATCCGGTGCATTAGTGCTGGTATGATCGCACCTGCCACAATGTGCACGATCATTGGTTTTATGATACCTCCCCCACGCCGTCGCCAGCTTCAAACGGCCGTAACTTTTGAACTGGGATGCGTCTCGCGGCCCGTAAGGTATCAACGGAAAGCCCTTTGCGAGCCCGTCGACGTCGAGGCCACAGAATCGGGTGAGGGACAAATAAAATTGAAAGAACAAAAACAGAGGTGGTGCGGACCCGGGAAAGTAGCAAAAAAGAGGTGCAACACGAGGACTTCCCAGGAGGTCACCCATCCCAGTACTACTCTCGCCCAAGCACGCTTAACTGCGGGTTCTGATGGGATCCGGTGCATTAGTGGTGGTATGATCGCACCTGCCACAATGTGCGCGATTATTTGTTTTATGATACCTCCCCCACGCCGTCGCCAGCTTCAAACGGCCGTAACTTTTGAACCGGGATGCGTCTCGCGGCCCGTAAGGTATCAACCTAAAGCCCTATGAGAGCCCGTCGACGTCGAGGCCACAAAATCGGGTGAGGGACAAATAAAATTGAAAGAACAAAAACAGAGGTGGTGCGGACCCAAGAAAGTAGCAAAAAAGAGGTGCAACACGAGGACTTCCCAGGAGGTCACCCATCCCAGCACTACTCTCGTCCAAGCACGCTTAACTGCGGAGTTCTGATGGGATTCGGTGCATTAGTGGTGGTATGATCGCACCTGCCACAATGTGCGCGATCATTTGTTTTATGATACCTCCCCCACGGCGTCGCAAGCTTCAAACGGCCGTAACTTTTGAACCGGGATGCATCTCGCGGCCCGTAAGGTATCAACGGAAAGCCCTTTGCGAGCCCGTCGACGTCGAGGCCATAGAATCGGGTAAGGGACAAATAAAATTGAAAGAACAAAAACAGAGGTGGTGCGAACCCGGGAAAGTAGCAAAAAAGAGGTGCAACACGAGGACTTCCCAGGAGGTCACCCATCCCAGTACTACTCTCGTCCAAGCACGCTTAACTGCGGAGTTCTGATGGGATCCGGTGCATTAGTGGTGGTATGATCGCACCTGCTACAATATGCGCGATCATTTGTTTTATGATACCTCCCCCACGCCTTCGCCAGCTTCAAACGGCCGTAACTTTTGAACCGGGATGCGTCTCGCGGCCCGTAAGCTATCAACGGAAAGCCCTTTGCGAGCCCGTCGACGTCGAGGCCACAGAATCGGGTGAGGGACAAATAAAATTGAAAGAACAAAACAGAGGTGGTGCGGACCCGGGAAAGTAGCAAAAAAGAGGTGGAACACGAGGACTTCCCAGGAGGTCACCCATCCCAGTACTACTCTTGCCCAACCACGCTTGACTGCGGAGTTCTGATGGGATCCGGTGCATTAGTGCTGGTATGATCGCACCTGCCAGAATGTGCGCGATCATTGGTTTTATGATACCTCCCCACGCCATCGCCAGCTTCAAACGGCCGTAACTTTTGAACCGGGATGCGTCTCGCGGCCCTTAAGGTATCAACGGAAAGCCCTTTGCGAGCCCGTCGACGTCGAGGCCACAGAATCGGGTGAGGGACAAATAAAATTGAAAGAACAAAAACAGAGGTGGTGCGGACCCGGGAAAGTAGCAAAAAAGAGGTGTAAGACGAGGACTTCCCAGGAGGTCACCCATCCCAGTACTACTCTCGCCCAAGCACGCTTAACTGCGGGTTCTGATGGGATCCGGTGCATTAGTGGTGGTATGATCGCACCTTCCACAATGTGCGCGATCATTTGTTTTATGATACCTCCCCCACGCCGTCGCCAGCTTCAAACGGCCGTAACTTTTGAACCGGGATACGTCTCGCGGCCCGTAAGGTATCAACGGAAAGCCCTTTGCGAGCCCGTCGACGTCGAGGCCACAAAATCGGGTGAGGGACAAATAAAATTGAAAGAACAAAAACAGCGGTGGTGCGGACCCGGGAAAGTAGCAAAAAAGAGGTGCAACACGAGGACTTCCCAGGAGGTCACCCATCCCAGTACTACTCTCGCCCAAGCACGCTTATCTGCGGAGTTCTGATGGGATCCGATGCATTAGTGCTGGTATGATCGCACCTGCCACAATGTGCGCGATCATTTGTTTTATGATACCTCTCCCACGCCGTCGCCAGCTTCAAACGGCCGTAACTTTTGAACCGGGATGCGTTTCTAGGCCCGTAAGGTATCAACGGAAAGCCCTTTGCTGCCTGTCGATGTCGAGGCCACAGAATCAGGTGAGGGACAAATAAAATTGAAAGAACAAAAACAGAGGTGGTGCGGACCCGGGAAAGTAGCAAAAAAGAGGTGCAACACGAGGACTTCCCAAGAGGTCACCCATCCCAGTACTACTCTCGCCCAAGCACGCTTCACTGCGGAGTTCTGATGGGATCCGGTGCATTAGTGGTGGTATGATCACACCTGCCACAATGTGCGCGATCATTTGTTTTATGAT
Organism: Clitoria ternatea; assembly: GCA_037962975.1. Taxonomy (NCBI): domain Eukaryota; kingdom Viridiplantae; phylum Streptophyta; class Magnoliopsida; order Fabales; family Fabaceae; genus Clitoria; species Clitoria ternatea. The sequence goes on along the minus strand of CM075673.1, from coordinate 100,601,417 downwards.
ACCTCCCCCACGCCGTCACCAGCTTCAAACGACCATAACTTTTGAACCGGGATGCGTCTCGTGGCCCGTAAGGTATCAACGGAAAGCCCTTTGCGAGCCCGTCGACGTCGAGGCCACAAAATCCGGTGAGGGACAAATAAAATTGAAAGAACAAAAACAGCGGTGGTGCGGACCCGGGAAAGTAGCAAAAAAGAGGTGCAACACGAGGACTTCCCAGGAGGTCACCCATCCCAGTACTACTCTCGCCTAAGCACGCTTAACTGCGGAGTTCTGATGGGATCCGGTGCATTAGTGGTGGTATGATCGCACCTGCCACAATGTGCGCGATCATTTGTTTTATGATACCTCCCCCACGCCTTCGCCAGCTTCAAACGGCCGTAACTTTTGAACCGGGATGCGTCTCGCGGCCCGTAAGGTATCAACGGAAAGCACTTTGCGAGCCCGTCGACGTCGAGGCCATAGAATCGGGTGAGGGACAAATAAAATTGAAAGAACAAAAACAGAGGTGGTGCGAACCTTGGAAAGTAGCAAAAAAGAGGTGCAACACGAGGACTTCCCAGGAGGTCACCCATCCCAGCACTACTCTCATCCAAGCACGCTTCACTGCGGAGTTCTGATGGGATCCGGTGCATTAGTCGTGGTATGATCGCACCTGCCACAATGTGCGCGATCATTTGTTTTATGATACCTCCCCCACGCCTTCGCCAGCTTCAAACGGCCGTAACTTTTGAACCGGGATGCGTCTCGCGGCCCATAAGGTATCAACGGAAAGCCCTTTGCGAGCCCGTCGACGTCGAGGCCACAGAATCAGGTGAGGGACAAATAAAATTGAAAGAACAAAACAGAGGTGGTGCGTACCTGGGAAAGTAGTAAAAAAGAGGTGCAACACGAGGACTTCCCAGGAGGTCACCCATCCCAGTACTACTCTTGCCCAACCACGCTTGACTGCGGAGTTCTGATGGGATCCGGTGCATTAGTGCTGGTATGATCGCACCTGCCACAATGTGCGTGATCATTGGTTTTATGATACCTCCCCCACGCCATCTACAGCTTCAAACGGCCGTAACTTTTGAACCGGGATGCGTCTCGCGGCCCGTAAGGTATCAACGGAAAGCCCTATGAGAGCCCGTCGACGTCGAGGCCACAGAATCGGGTGAGGGACAAATAAAATTGAAAGAACAAAAACAGAGGTGGTGCGGACCCGGGAAAGTAGCAAAAAAGAGGTGCAACACGAGGACTTCCCAGGAGGTCACCCATCCCAGTACTACTCTCGCCCAAGCACGCTTAACTGCGGGTTCTGATGGGATCCGGTGCATTAGTGGTGGTATGATCACACCTGCCACAATGTGCACGATCATTTGTTTTATGATACCTCCCCCACGCCGTCGCCAGCTTCAAACGGCCGTAACTTTTGAACCGGGATGCGTCTCGCGGCCCGTAAGGTATCAACGGAAAGCCTTATGAGAGCCCGTCGACGTCGAGGCCACAAAATCGGGTGAGGGACAAATAAAATTGAAAGAACAAAAACAGCGGTGGTGCGGACCCGGGAAAGTAGCAAAAAAGAGGTGCAACATGAGGACTTCCCAGGAGGTCACCCATCCCAATACTACTCTCGCCCAAGCACGCTTAACTGCGGGTTCTGATGGGATCCGGTGCATTAGTGGTGGTATGATCACACCTGCCACAATGTGCACGATCATTTGTTTTATGATACCTCCCCCACGCCGTCGCCAGCTTCAAACGGCCGTAACTTTTGAACCGGGATGCGTCTCGCGGCCCGTAAGGTATCAACGGAAAGCCTTATGAGAGCCCGTCGACGTCGAGGCCACAAAATCGGGTGAGGGACAAATAAAATTGAAAGAACAAAAACAGAGGTAGTGCGAACCTGGGAAAGTAGCAAAAAAGAGGTGCAACACGAAGACTTCCCAGGAGGTCACCCATCCCAGTACTACTCTCGTCCAAGCACGCTTAACTGCGGAGTTCTGATGGGATCCGATGCATTAGTGGTGGTATGATCACACCTGCCACAATGTGCGCGATCATTTGTTTTATGATACCTCCCCCACGCCTTCGCCAGCTTCAAACGGCCGTAACTTTTGAACCGGGATGCGTCTCGCGGCCCGTAAGCTATCAACGGAAAGCCCTTTGCGAGCCCGTCGACGTCGAGGCCACAGAATCGGGTGAGGGACAAATAAAATTGAAAGAACAAAATAGAGGTGGTGCGGACCCGGGAAAGTAGCAAAAAAGAGGTGCAACACGAGGACTTCCCAGGAGGTCACCCATCCCAGTACTACTCTTGCCCAACCACACTTGACTGCGGAGTTCTGATGGGATCCGGTGCATTAGTGCTGGTATGATCGCACCTGCCACAATGTGTGCGATCATTGGTTTTATGATACCTCCCCCACGCCATCGCCAGCTTCAAACGGCCGTAACTTTTGAACCGGGATGCGTCTCGCGGCCCGTAAGGTATCAACGGAAAGCCCTATGAGAGCCGGTCGACGTCGAGGCCAAAGAATCGGGTGAGGGACAAATAAAATTGAAAGAACAAAAACAGAGGTGGTGCGGACCCGGGAAAGTAGCAAAAAAGAGGTGCAACACGAGGACTTCCCAGGAGGTCACCCATCCCAGTACTACTCTCGCCCAAGCACGCTTAACTGCGGGTTCTGATGGGATCCGGTGCATTAGTGGTGGTATGATCGCACCTGCCACAATGTGCGCGATTATTTGTTTTATGATACCTCCCCCACGCCGTCGCCAGCTTCAAACGGCCGTAACTTTTGAACCGGGATGCGTCTCGCGGCCCGTAAGGTATCAACGGAAAGCCCTATGAGAGCCCTTCGACGTCGAGGCCACAAAATCGGGTGAGGGACAAATAAAATTGAAAGAACAAAAACAGAGGTGGTGTGGACCCAAGAAAGTAGCAAAAAAGAGGTGCAACACGAGGACTTCCTAGGAGGTCACCCATCCCAGTACTACTCTCGCCCAAGCTTGCTTAACTGCAGAGTTTTTGATGGGATCCGGTGCATTAGTGGTGGTATGATCACACCTGCCACAATGTGCGCGATCATTTGTTTTATGATACCTCCCCCACGGCGTCGCCAGCTTCAAACGGCCGTAACTTTTGAACCGGGATGCGTCTCGCGGCCCGTAAAGTATCAACGGAAAGCCCTTTGCGAGCCCGTCGACGTCGAGGCCATAGAATCGGGTGAGGGACAAATAAAATTGAAAGAACAAAAACAGAGGTGGTGCGAACCCGGGAAAGTAGCAAAAAAGAGGTGTAACACGAGGACTTCCCAGGAGGTCACCCATCCCAGTACTACTCTCATCCAAGCACGCTTAACTGCGGAGTTCTGATGGGATCCGGTGCATTAGTGGTGGTATGATCGCACCTGCCACAATGTGCGCGATCATTGGTTTTATGATACCTCCCCCACGCCATCGCCAGCTTCAAACGGCCGTAACTTTTGAACCGGGATGCGTCTCGCGGCCCGTAAGGTATCAACAGAAAGCCCTTTGCGAGCCCATCGACATCGAGGCCACAGAATCGGGTGAGGGACAAAGAAAATTGAAAGAACAAAAACAGAGGTGGTGCAGACCCGGAAAAGTAGCAAAAAAGAGGTGCAACACGAGGACTTCCCAGGAGGTCACCCATCCCAGTACTACTCTCGCCCAAGCACGCTTCACTGCGGAATTCTGATGGGATCCGGTGCATTAGTGGTGGTATGATCGCACCTGCCACAATGTGCGCGATCATTTGTTTTATGATACCCACCCACGCCGTCGCCAGCTTCAAACGGCCGTAACTTTTGAACCGGGATGCGTCTCGCGGCCCGTAAGGTATCAACGGAAAGCTCTTTGCGAGCCCGTCGACGTCGAGGCCACAAAATCTGGTGAGGGACAAATAAAATTGAAAGAACAAAAATAGCGGTGGTGCGGACCCGGGAACGTAGCAAAAAAGAGGTGCAACACGAGGACTTCCCAGGAGGTCACCCATCCCAGTACTACTCTCGCCTAAGCACGCTTAACTGCGGAGTTCTGATGGGATCCGGTGCATTAGTGGTGGTATGATCGCACCTGCCACAATGTGCGCGATCATTTGTTTTATGATACCTCCCCCACGCCTTCGCCATCTTCAAACGGCCGTAACTTTTGAACCGTGATGCGTCTCGCGGCCCGTAAGGTATCAACGGAAAGCCCTTTGCGAGCCCGTCGACGTCGAGGCCACAGAATCGGGTGAGGGACAAATAAAATTGAAAGAACAAAATAGAGGTGGTGCGGACCCGGGAAAGTAGCAAAAAAGAGGTGCAACACGAGGACTTCCCAGGAGGTCACCCATCCCAGTACTACTCTTGCCCAACCACACTTGACTGCGGAGTTCTGATGGGATCCGGTGCATTAGTGCTGGTATGATCGCACCTGCCACAATGTGCGCGATCATTGGTTTTATGATACCTCCCCCACGCCATCGCCAGCTTCAAACGGCCGTAACTTTTGAACCGGGATGCGTCTCGCGGCCCGTAAGGTATCAACGGAAAGCCCTATGAGAGCCGGTCGACGTCGAGGCCAAAGAATCGGGTGAGGGACAAATAAAATTGAAAGAACAAAAACTGAGGTGGTGCGGACCCGGGAAAGTAGCAAAAAAGAGGTGCAACACGAGGACTTCCCAGGAGGTCACCCATCCCAGTACTACTCTCGCCCAAGCACGCTTAACTGCGGGTTCTGATGGGATCCGGTGCATTAGTGGTGGTATGATCGCACCTGCCACAATGTGCGCGATTATTTGTTTTATGATACCTCCCCCACGCCGTCGCCAGCTTCAAACGGCCGTAACTTTTGAACCGGGATGCGTCTCGCGGCCCTTAAGGTATCAACGGAAATCCCTATGAGAGCCCGTCGACGTCGAGGCCACAAAATCGGGTGAGGGACAAATAAAATTGAAAGAACAAAAACAGAGGTGGTGTGGACCCAAGAAAGTAGCAAAAAAGAGGTGCAACACGAGGACTTCCTAGGAGGTCACCCATTCCAGTACTACTCTCGCCCAAGCTTGCTTAACTGCAGAGTTTTTGATGGGATCCGGTGCATTAGTGGTGGTATGATCACACCTTTCACAATGTGCGCGATCATTTGTTTTATGATACCTCCCCCACGGCGTCGCCAGCTTCAAACGGCCGTAACTTTTGAACCGGGATGCGTCTCGCGGCCCGTAAAGTATCAACGGAAAGCCCTTTGCGAGCCCGTCGACGTCGAGGCCATAGAATCGGGTGAGGGACAAATAAAATTGAAAGAACAAAAACAGAGGTGGTGCGAACCCGGGAAAGTAGCAAAAAAGAGGTGTAACACGAGGACTTCCCAGGAGGTCACCCATCCCAGTACTACTCTCGTCCAAGCACGCTTAACTGCGGAGTTCTGATGGGATCCGGTGCATTAGTGGTGGTATGATCGCACCTGCCACAATATGCGCGATCATTGGTTTTATGATACCTCCCCCACGCCATCGCCAGCTTCAAACGGCCGTAACTTTTGAACCGGGATGCGTCTCGCGGCCCGTAAGGTATCAACAGAAAGCCCTTTGCGAGCCCATCGACATCGAGGCCACAGAATCGGGTGAGGGACAAAGAAAATTGAAAGAACAAAAACAGAGGTGGTGCAGACCCGGAAAAGTAGCAAAAAAGAGGTGCAACACGAGGACTTCCCAGGAGGTCACCCATCCCAGTACTACTCTCGCCCAAGCACGCTTCACTGCGGAATTCTGATGGGATCCGGTGCATTAGTGGTGGTATGATCGCACCTGCCACAATGTGCGCGATCATTTGTTTTATGATACCCACCCACGCCGTCGCCAGCTTCAAACGGCCGTAACTTTTGAACCGGGATGCGTCTCGCGGCCCGTAAGGTATCAACGGAAAGCTCTTTGCGAGCCCGTCGACGTCGAGGCCACAAAATCCGGTGAGGGACAAATAAAATTGAAAGAACAAAAACAGCGGTGGTGCGGACCCGGGAAAGTAGCAAAAAAGAGGTGCAACACGAGGACTTCCCAGGAGGTCACCCATCCCAGTACTACTCTCGCCTAAGTACGCTTAACTGCGGAGTTCTGATGGGATCCGGTGCATTAGTGGTGGTATGATCGCACCTGCCACAATGTGCGCGATCATTTGTTTTATGATACCTCCCCCACGCCTTCGCCAGCTTCAAACGGCCGTAACTTTTGAACCGTGATGCGTCTCGCGGCCCGTAAGGTATCAACGGAAAGCCCTTTGCGAGCCCGTCGACGTCGAGGCCACAAAATCGGGTGAGGGACAAATAAAATTGAAAGAACAAAATAGAGGTGGTGCGGACCCGGGAAAGTAGCAAAAAAGAGGTGCAACACGAGGACTTCCCAGGAGGTCACCCATCCCAGTACTACTCTTGCCCAACCACGCTTGACTGCGGAGTTCTGATGGGATCCGGTGCATTAGTGCTGGTATGATCGCACCTGCCACAATGTGCGCGATCATTGGTTTTATGATACCTCACCCACGCCATCGCCAGCTTCAAACGGCCGTAACTTTTGAACCGGGATGCGTCTCGCGGCCCTTAAGGTATCAACGGAAAGCCCTATGAGAGCCCGTCGACGTCGAGGCCACAGAATCGGGTGAGGGACAAATAAAATTGAAAGAACAAAAACAGAGGTGGTGCGGACCCGGGAAAGTAGCAAAAAAGAGGTGCAACACGAGGACTTCCCAGGAGGTCACCCATCCCAGTATTACTCTCGCCCAAGCACGCTTAACTGCGGGTTCTGATGGGATCCGGTGCATTAGTAGTGGTATGATCGCACCTGCCACAATGTGCGCAATCATTTGTTTTATGATACCTCCCCCACGCCGTCGCCAGCTTCAAAGGGCCGTAACTTTTGAACCGGGTTGTGTCTCGAGGCCCGTAAGGTATCAACGGAAAGCCCTATGAGAGCCCGTCGACGTCGAGGCCACAAAATCGGGTGAGGGACAAGTAAAATTGAAAGAACAAAAACAGAGGTGGTGCCGACCCAAGAAAGTAGCAAAAAAGAGGTGCAACACGAGGACTTCCTAGGAGGTCACCCATCCCAGTACTACTCTCGCCCAAGCTTGCTTAACTGCAGAGTTCTGATGGGATCCGGTGCATTAGTGGTGGTATGATCACACCTGCCACAATGTACGCGATCATTTGTTTTAATATACCTCCCCCACGGCGTCGCCAGCTTCAAACGGCCGTAACTTTTGAACCGGGATGCGTCTCGCGGCCCTAAGGTATCAAGGGAAAGCCCTTTGCGAGCCCGTCGACGTCGAGGCCATAGAATCGGGTGAGGGACAAATAAAATTGAAAGAAGAAAAACAGAGGTGGTGCGAACCCGGGAAACTAGCAAAAAAGAGGTACAACACGAGGACTTCCCAGGAGGTCACCCATCCCAGTACTACTCTGGTCCAAGCACGCTTAACTGCGGAGTTCTGATGGGATCCGGTGCATTAGTGGTGGTATGATCGCACCTGCCACAATGTGCGCGATCATTGGTTTTATGATACCTCACCCACGCCATCGCCAGCTTCAAACGGCCGTAACTTTTGAACCGGGATGCGTCTCGCGGCCCGTAAGGTATCAACGGAAAGCCCTATGAGAGCCCGTCGACGTCGAGGCCACAGAATCGGGTGAGGGACAAATAAAATTGAAAGAACAAAAACAGAGGTGGTGCGGACCCGGGAAAGTAGCAAAAAAGAGGTGCAACACGAGGACTTCCCAGGAGGTCACCCATCCCAGTATTACTCTCGCCCAAGCACGCTTAACTGCGGGTTCTGATGGGATCCGGTGCATTAGTAGTGGTATGATCGCACCTGCCACAATGTGCGCAATCATTTGTTTTATGATACCTCCCCCACGCCGTCGCCAGCTTCAAACGGCCGTAACTTTTGAACCGGGATGCGTCTCGAGGCCCGTAAGGTATCAACGGAAAGCCCTATGAGAGCCCGTCGACGTCGAGGCCACAAAATCGGGTGAGGGACAAGTAAAATTGAAAGAACAAAAACAGAGGTGGTGCGGACCCAAGAAAGTAGCAAAAAAGAGGTGCAACACGAGGACTTCCTAGGAGGTCACCCATCCCAGTACTACTCTCGCCCAAGCTTGCTTAACTGCAGAGTTCTGATGGGATCCGGTGCATTAGTGGTGGTATGATCACACCTGCCACAATGTGCGCGATCATTTGTTTTATGATACCTCCCCCACGGCGTCGCCAGCTTCAAACGGCCGTAACTTTTGAACGGGGATGCGTCTCGCGGCCCTCAGGTATCAAGGGAAAGCCCTTTGCGAGCCCGTCGACGTCGAGGCCATAGAATCGGGTGAGGGACAAATAAAATTGAAAGAACAAAAACAGAGGTGGTGCGAACCCGGGAAAGTAGCAAAAAAGAGGTGCAACACGAGGACTTCCCAGGAGGTCACCCATCCCAGTACTACTCTCGTCCAAGCACTCTTAACTGCGGAGTTCTGATGGGATCCGGTGCATTAGTGGTGGTATGATCGCACCTGCAACAATGTGCGCGATCATTTGTTTTATGATACCTCCCCCACGCCTTCGCCAGCTTCAAACGGCCGTAACTTTTTAACCGGGATGCGTCTCGCGGCCTGTAAGGTATCAACGGAAAGCCCTTTGCGAGCCCGTCGACGTCGAGGCCACAGAATCGGGTGAGGGACAAATAAAATTGAAAGAACAAAACAGAGGTGGTGCGGACCCGGGAAAGTAGCAAAAAAGAGGTGCAACACGAGGACTTCCTAGGAGGTCACCCATCCCAGTACTACTCTTGCCCAACCACGCTTGACTGCGGAGTTCTGATGGGATCCGGTGCATTAGTGCTGGTATGATCGCACCTGCCACAATGTGCGCGATCATTGGTTTTATGATACCTCCCCCACGCCATCGCCAGCTTCAAACGGCCGTAACTTTTGAACCGGGATGCGTCTCGCGGCCCGTAAGGTATCAACGGAAAGCCCTATGAGAGCCCGTCGACGTCGAGGCCACAGAATCGGGTGAGGGACAAATAAAATTGAAAGAACAAAAACAGAGGTAGTGCGGACCCGGGAAAGTAGCAAAAAAGAGGTGCAACACGAGGACTTCCCAGGAGGTCACCCATCCCAGTACTACTCTCGCGCAAGCACGCTTAACTGCGGGTTCTGATGGGTTTCGGTGCATTAGTGGTGGTATGATCGCACCTGCCACAATGTGCGCGATTATTTGTTTTATGATACCTCCCCCACGCCGTCGCCAGCTTCAAACGGCCATAACTTTTGAACCGGGATGTGTCTCGCGGCCCGTAAGGTATCAACGGAAAGCCCTTTGCGAGCCCGTCGACGTCGAGGCCACAAAATCGGGTGAGGGACAAATAAAATTGAAAGAACAAAAACAGCGGTGGTGCGGACCCAGGAAAGTAGCAAAAAAGAGGTGCAACACGAGGACTTCCCAGGAGGTCACCCATCCCAGTACTACTGTCGCCCAAGCACGCTTAACTGCAGAGTTCTGATGGGATCTGATGCATTAGTGCTGGTATGATCGCACCTGCCACAATGTGCGCGATCATTTGTTTTATGATACCTCCCCCACGCCGTCGCCAGCTTCAAACGGCCGTAACTTTTGAACCGGGATGCGTTTCTAGGCCCGTAAGGTATCAACGGAAAGCCCTTTGCGAGCCCGTTGACGTCGAGGCCACAGAATCAGGTGAGGGACAAATAAAATTGAAAGAACAAAAACAGAGGTGGTGCGGACCCGGGAAAGTAGCAAAAAAGAGGTGCAACACGAGGACTTCCCAGGAGGTCACCCATCCCAGTACTACTCTCGCCCAAGCACGCTTCACTGCGGAGTTCTGTTGGGATCCGGTGCATTAGTGGTGGTATGATCGCACCTTCCACAATGTGCGTGATCATTTGTTTTATGATACCTCCCCCACGTCGTCGCCAGCTTCAAACGGCCGTAACTTTTGAACCGGGATGCGTCTCGCGGCCCGTAAGGTATCAACGGAAAGCCCTATGAGAGCCGGTCGACGTCGAGGCCAAAGAATCGGGTGAGGGACAAATAAAATTGAAAGAACAAAAACAGAGGTGGTGCGGACCCGGGAAAGTAGCAAAAAAGAGGTGCAACACGAGGACTTCCCAGGAGGTCACCCATCCCAGTACTACTCTCGCCCAAGCACGCTTAACTGCGGGTTCTGATGGGATCCGGTGCATTAGTGGTGGTATGATCGCACCTGCCACAATGTGCGCGATTATTTGTTTTATGATACCTCCCCCACGCCGTCGCCAGCTTCAAACGGCCGTAACTTTTGAACCGGGATGCGTCTCGCGGCCCTTAAGGTATCAACGGAAAGCCCTATGAGAGCCCGTCGACGTCGAGGCCACAAAATCGGGTGAGGGACAAATAAAATTGAAAGAACAAAAACAGAGGTGGTGTGGACCCAAGAAAGTAGCAAAAAAGAGGTGCAACACGAGGACTTCCTAGGAGGTCACCCATCCCAGTACTACTCTCGCCCAAGCTTGCTTAACTGCAGAGTTTTTGATGGGATCCGGTGCATTAGTGGTGGTATGATCACACCTTTCACAATGTGCGCGATCATTTGTTTTATGATACCTCCCCCACGGCGTCGCCAGCTTCAAACGGCCGTAACTTTTGAACCGGGATGCGTCTCGCGGCCCGTAAAGTATCAACGGAAAGCCCTTTGCGAGCCCGTCGACGTCGAGGCCACAAAATCGGGTGAGGGACAAATAAAATTGAAAGAACAAAATAGAGGTGGTGCGGACCCGGGAAAGTAGCAAAAAAGAGGTGCAACACGAGGACTTCCCAGGAGGTCACCCATCCCAGTACTACTCTTGCCCAACCACGCTTGACTGCGGAGTTCTGATGGGATCCGGTGCATTAGTGCTGGTATGATCGCACCTGCCACAATGTGCGCGATCATTGGTTTTATGATACCTCACCCACGCCATCGCCAGCTTCAAACGGCCGTAACTTTTGAACCGGGATGCGTCTCGCGGCCCTTAAGGTATCAACGGAAAGCCCTATGAGAGCCCGTCGACGTCGAGGCCACAGAATCGGGTGAGGGACAAATAAAATTGAAAGAACAAAACAGAGGTAGTGCGGACCCGGGAAAGTAGCAAAAAAGAGGTGCAACACGAGGACTTCCCAGGAGGTCACCCATCCCAGTACTACTCTCGCGCAAGCACGCTTAACTGCGGGTTCTGATGGGTTCCGGTGCATTAGTGGTGGTATGATCGCACCTGCCACAATGTGCGCGATTATTTGTTTTATGATACCTCCCCCACGCCGTCGCCAGCTTCAAACGGCCATAACTTTTGAACCGGGATGTGTCTCGCGGCCCGTAAGGTATCAACGGAAAGCCCTTTGCGAGCCCGTCGACGTCGAGGCCACAAAATCGGGTGAGGGACAAATAAAATTGAAAGAACAAAAACAGCGGTGGTGCGGACCCAGGAAAGTAGCAAAAAAGAGGTGCAACACGAGGACTTCCCAGGAGGTCACCCATCCCAGTACTACTGTCGCCCAAGCACGCTTAACTGCAGAGTTCTGATGGGATCTGATGCATTAGTGCTGGTATGATCGCACCTGCCACAATGTGCGCGATCATTTGTTTTATGATACCTCCCCCACGCCGTCGCCAGCTTCAAACGGCCGTAACTTTTGAACCGGGATGCGTTTCTAGGCCCGTAAGGTATCAACGGAAAGCCCTTTGCGAGCCCGTTGACGTCGAGGCCACAGAATCAGGTGAGGGACAAATAAAATTGAAAGAACAAAAACAGAGGTGGTGCGGACCCGGGAAAGTAGCAAAAAAGAGGTGCAACACGAGGACTTCCCAGGAGGTCACCCATCCCAGTACTACTCTCGCCCAAGCACGCTTCACTGCGGAGTTCTGTTGGGATCCGGTGCATTAGTGGTGGTATGATCGCACCTTCCACAATGTGCGTGATCATTTGTTTTATGATACCTCCCCCACGTCGTCGCCAGCTTCAAACGGCCGTAACTTTTGAACCGGGATGCGTCTCGCGGCCCGTAAGGTATCAACGGAAAGCCCTATGAGAGCCGGTCGACGTCGAGGCCAAAGAATCGGGTGAGGGACAAATAAAATTGAAAGAACAAAAACAGAGGTGGTGCGGACCCGGGAAAGTAGCAAAAAAGAGGTGCAACACGAGGACTTCCCAGGAGGTCACCCATCCCAGTACTACTCTCGCCCAAGCACGCTTAACTGCGGGTTCTGATGGGATCCGGTGCATTAGTGGTGGTATGATCGCACCTGCCACAATGTGCGCGATTATTTGTTTTATGATACCTCCCCCACGCCGTCGCCAGCTTCAAACGGCCGTAACTTTTGAACCGGGATGCGTCTCGCGGCCCTTAAGGTATCAACGGAAATCCCTATGAGAGCCCGTCGACGTCGAGGCCACAAAATCGGGTGAGGGACAAATAAAATTGAAAGAACAAAAACAGAGGTGGTGTGGACCCAAGAAAGTAGCAAAAAAGAGGTGCAACACGAGGACTTCCTAGGAGGTCACCCATTCCAGTACTACTCTCGCCCAAGCTTGCTTAACTGCAGAGTTTTTGATGGGATCCGGTGCATTAGTGGTGGTATGATCACACCTTTCACAATGTGCGCGATCATTTGTTTTATGATACCTCCCCCACGGCGTCGCCAGCTTCAAACGGCCGTAACTTTTGAACCGGGATGCGTCTCGCGGCCCGTAAAGTATCAACGGAAAGCCCTTTGCGAGCCCGTCGACGTCGAGGCCACAAAATCGGGTGAGGGACAAATAAAATTGAAAGAACAAAATAGAGGTGGTACGGACCCGGGAAAGTAGCAAAAAAGAGGTGCAACACGAGGACTTCCCAGGAGGTCACCCATCCCAGTACTACTCTTGCCCAACCACGCTTGACTGCGGAGTTCTGATGGGATCCGGTGCATTAGTGCTGGTATGATCGCACCTGCCACAATGTGCGCGATCATTGGTTTTATGATACCTCACCCACGCCATCGCCAGCTTCAAACGGCCGTAACTTTTGAACCGGGATGCGTCTCGCGGCCCTTAAGGTATCAACGGAAAGCCCTATGAGAGCCCGTCGACGTCGAGGCCACAGAATCGGGTGAGGGACAAATAAAATTGAAAGAACAAAACAGAGGTAGTGCGGACCCGGGAAAGTAGCAAAAAAGAGGTGCAACACGAGGACTTCCCAGGAGGTCACCCATCCCAGTACTACTCTCGCGCAAGCACGCTTAACTGCGGGTTCTGATGGGTTCCGGTGCATTAGTGGTGGTATGATCGCACCTGCCACAATGTGCGCGATTATTTGTTTTATGATACCTCCCCCACGCCGTCGCCAGCTTCAAACGGCCATAACTTTTGAACCGGGATGTGTCTCGCGGCCCGTAAGGTATCAACGGAAAGCCCTTTGCGAGCCCGTCGACGTCGAGGCCACAAAATCGGGTGAGGGACAAATAAAATTGAAAGAACAAAAACAGCGGTGGTGCGGACCCAGGAAAGTAGCAAAAAAGAGGTGCAACACGAGGACTTCCCAGGAGGTCACCCATCCCAGTACTACTGTCGCCCAAGCACGCTTAACTGCAGAGTTCTGATGGGATCTGATGCATTAGTGCTGGTATGATCGCACCTGCCACAATGTGCGCGATCATTTGTTTTATGATACCTCCCCCACGCCGTCGCCAGCTTCAAACGGCCGTAACTTTTGAACCGGGATGCGTTTCTAGGCCCGTAAGGTATCAACGGAAAGCCCTTTGCGAGCCCGTTGACGTCGAGGCCACAGAATCAGGTGAGGGACAAATAAAATTGAAAGAACAAAAACAGAGGTGGTGCGGACCCGGGAAAGTAGCAAAAAAGAGGTGCAACACGAGGACTTCCCAGGAGGTCACCCATCCCAGTACTACTCTCGCCTAAGTACGCTTAACTGCGGAGTTCTGATGGGATCCGGTGCATTAGTGGTGGTATGATCGCACCTGCCACAATGTGCGCGATCATTTGTTTTATGATACCTCCCCCACGCCTTCGCCAGCTTCAAACGGCCGTAACTTTTGAACCGTGATGCGTCTCGCGGCCCGTAAGGTATCAACGGAAAGCCCTTTGCGAGCCCGTCGACGTCGAGGCCACAAAATCGGGTGAGGGACAAATAAAATTGAAAGAACAAAATAGAGGTGGTGCGGACCCGGGAAAGTAGCAAAAAAGAGGTGCAACACGAGGACTTCCCAGGAGGTCACCCATCCCAGTACTACTCTTGCCCAACCACGCTTGACTGCGGAGTTCTGATGGGATCCGGTGCATTAGTGCTGGTATGATCGCACCTGCCACAATGTGCGCGATCATTGGTTTTATGATACCTCACCCACGCCATCGCCAGCTTCAAACGGCCGTAACTTTTGAACCGGGATGCGTCTCGCGGCCCTTAAGGTATCAACGGAAAGCCCTATGAGAGCCCGTCGACGTCGAGGCCACAGAATCGGGTGAGGGACAAATAAAATTGAAAGAACAAAAACAGAGGTGGTGCGGACCCGGGAAAGTAGCAAAAAAGAGGTGCAACACGAGGACTTCCCAGGAGGTCACCCATCCCAGTATTACTCTCGCCCAAGCACGCTTAACTGCGGGTTCTGATGGGATCCGGTGCATTAGTAGTGGTATGATCGCACCTGCCACAATGTGCGCAATCATTTGTTTTATGATACCTCCCCCACGCCGTCGCCAGCTTCAAAGGGCCGTAACTTTTGAACCGGGTTGTGTCTCGAGGCCCGTAAGGTATCAACGGAAAGCCCTATGAGAGCCCGTCGACGTCGAGGCCACAAAATCGGGTGAGGGACAAGTAAAATTGAAAGAACAAAAACAGAGGTGGTGCCGACCCAAGAAAGTAGCAAAAAAGAGGTGCAACACGAGGACTTCCTAGGAGGTCACCCATCCCAGTACTACTCTCGCCCAAGCTTGCTTAACTGCAGAGTTCTGATGGGATCCGGTGCATTAGTGGTGGTATGATCACACCTGCCACAATGTACGCGATCATTTGTTTTAATATACCTCCCCCACGGCGTCGCCAGCTTCAAACGGCCGTAACTTTTGAACCGGGATGCGTCTCGCGGCCCTAAGGTATCAAGGGAAAGCCCTTTGCGAGCCCGTCGACGTCGAGGCCATAGAATCGGGTGAGGGACAAATAAAATTGAAAGAAGAAAAACAGAGGTGGTGCGAACCCGGGAAAGTAGCAAAAAAGAGGTACAACACGAGGACTTCCCAGGAGGTCACCCATCCCAGTACTACTCTCGTCCAAGCACGCTTAACTGCGGAGTTCTGATGGGATCCGGTGCACTAGTGGTGGTATGATCGCACCTGCCACAATGTGCGCGATCATTGGTTTTATGATACCTCACCCACGCCATCGCCAGCTTCAAACGGCCGTAACTTTTGAACCGGGATGCGTCTCGCGGCCCGTAAGGTATCAACGGAAAGCCCTATGAGAGCCCGTCGACGTCGAGGCCACAGAATCGGGTGAGGGACAAATAAAATTGAAAGAACAAAAACAGAGGTGGTGCGGACCCGGGAAAGTAGCAAAAAAGAGGTGCAACACGAGGACTTCCCAGGAGGTCACCCATCCCAGTATTACTCTCGCCCAAGCACGCTTAACTGCGGGTTCTGATGGGATCCGGTGCATTAGTAGTGGTATGATCGCACCTGCCACAATGTGCGCAATCATTTGTTTTATGATACCTCCCCCACGCCGTCGCCAGCTTCAAACGGCCGTAACTTTTGAACCGGGATGCGTCTCGAGGCCCGTAAGGTATCAACGGAAAGCCCTATGAGAGCCCGTCGACGTCGAGGCCACAAAATCGGGTGAGGGACAAGTAAAATTGAAAGAACAAAAACAGAGGTGGTGCGGACCCAAGAAAGTAGCAAAAAAGAGGTGCAACACGAGGACTTCCTAGGAGGTCACCCATCCCAGTACTACTCTCGCCCAAGCTTGCTTAACTGCAGAGTTCTGATGGGATCCGGTGCATTAGTGGTGGTATGATCACACCTGCCACAATGTGCGCGATCATTTGTTTTATGATACCTCCCCCACGGCGTCACCAGCTTCAAACGGCCGTAACTTTTGAACGGGGATGCGTCTCGCGGCCCTCAGGTATCAAGGGAAAGCCCTTTGCGAGCCCGTCGACGTCGAGGCCATAGAATCGGGTGAGGGACAAATAAAATTGAAAGAACAAAAACAGAGGTGGTGCGAACCCGGGAAAGTAGCAAAAAAGAGGTGCAACACGAGGACTTCCCAGGAGGTCACCCATCCCAGTACTACTCTCGTCCAAGCACTCTTAACTGCGGAGTTCTGATGGGATCCGGTGCATTAGTGGTGGTATGATCGCACCTGCAACAATGTGCGCGATCATTTGTTTTATGATACCTCCCCCACGCCTTCGCCAGCTTCAAACGGCCGTAACTTTTTAACCGGGATGCGTCTCGCGGCCTGTAAGGTATCAACGGAAAGCCCTTTGCGAGCCCGTCGACGTCGAGGCCACAGAATCGGGTGAGGGACAAATAAAATTGAAAGAACAAAACAGAGGTGGTGCGGACCCGGGAAAGTAGCAAAAAAGAGGTGCAACACGAGGACTTCCTAGGAGGTCACCCATCCCAGTACTACTCTTGCCCAACCACGCTTGACTGCGGAGTTCTGATGGGATCCGGTGCATTAGTGCTGGTATGATCGCACCTGCCACAATGTGCGCGATCATTGGTTTTATGATACCTCCCCCACGCCATCGCCAGCTTCAAACGGCCGTAACTTTTGAACCGGGATGCGTCTCGCGGCCCGTAAGGTATCAACGGAAAGCCCTATGAGAGCCCGTCGACGTCGAGGCCACAGAATCGGGTGAGGGACAAATAAAATTGAAAGAACAAAAACAGAGGTAGTGCGGACCCGGGAAAGTAGCAAAAAAGAGGTGCAACACGAGGACTTCCCAGGAGGTCACCCATCCCAGTACTACTCTCGCGCAAGCACGCTTAACTGCGGGTTCTGATGGGTTCCGGTGCATTAGTGGTGGTATGATCGCACCTGCCACAATGTGCGCGATTATTTGTTTTATGATACCTCCCCCACGCCGTCGCCAGCTTCAAACGGCCATAACTTTTGAACCGGGATGTGTCTCGCGGCCCGTAAGGTATCAACGGAAAGCCCTTTGCGAGCCCGTCGACGTCGAGGCCACAAAATCGGGTGAGGGACAAATAAAATTGAAAGAACAAAAACAGCGGTGGTGCGGACCCAGGAAAGTAGCAAAAGAGAGGTGCAACACGAGGACTTCCCAGGAGGTCACCCATCCCAGTACTACTGTCGCCCAAGCACGCTTAACTGCAGAGTTCTGATGGGATCTGATGCATTAGTGCTGGTATGATCGCACCTGCCACAATGTGCGCGATCATTTGTTTTATGATACCTCCCCCACGCCGTCGCCAGCTTCAAACGGCCGTAACTTTTGAACCGGGATGCGTTTCTAGGCCCGTAAGGTATCAACGGAAAGCCCTTTGCGAGCCCGTTGACGTCGAGGCCACAGAATCAGGTGAGGGACAAATAAAATTGAAAGAACAAAAACAGAGGTGGTGCGGACCCGGGAAAGTAGCAAAAAAGAGGTGCAACACGAGGACTTCCCAGGAGGTCACCCATCCCAGTACTACTCTCGCCCAAGCACGCTTCACTGCGGAGTTCTGTTGGGATCCGGTGCATTAGTGGTGGTATGATCGCACCTTCCACAATGTGCGTGATCATTTGTTTTATGATACCTCCCCCACGTCGTCGCCAGCTTCAAACGGCCGTAACTTTTGAACCGGGATGCGTCTCGCGGCCCGTAAGGTATCAACGGAAAGCCCTATGAGAGCCGGTCGACGTCGAGGCCAAAGAATCGGGTGAGGGACAAATAAAATTGAAAGAACAAAAACAGAGGTGGTGCGGACCCGGGAAAGTAGCAAAAAAGAGGTGCAACACGAGGACTTCCCAGGAGGTCACCCATCCCAGTACTACTCTCGCCCAAGCACGCTTAACTGCGGGTTCTGATGGGATCCGGTGCATTAGTGGTGGTATGATCGCACCTGCCACAATGTGCGCGATTATTTGTTTTATGATACCTCCCCCACGCCGTCGCCAGCTTCAAACGGCCGTAACTTTTGAACCGGGATGCGTCTCGCGGCCCTTAAGGTATCAACGGAAAGCCCTATGAGAGCCCGTCGACGTCGAGGCCACAAAATCGGGTGAGGGACAAATAAAATTGAAAGAACAAAAACAGAGGTGGTGTGGACCCAAGAAAGTAGCAAAAAAGAGGTGCAACACGAGGACTTCCTAGGAGGTCACCCATCCCAGTACTACTCTCGCCCAAGCTTGCTTAACTGCAGAGTTTTTGATGGGATCCGGTGCATTAGTGGTGGTATGATCACACCTTTCACAATGTGCGCGATCATTTGTTTTATGATACCTCCCCCACGGCGTCGCCAGCTTCAAACGGCCGTAACTTTTGAACCGGGATGCGTCTCGCGGCCCGTAAAGTATCAACGGAAAGCCCTTTGCGAGCCCGTCGACGTCGAGGCCACAAAATCGGGTGAGGGACAAATAAAATTGAAAGAACAAAATAGAGGTGGTGCGGACCCGGGAAAGTAGCAAAAAAGAGGTGCAACACGAGGACTTCCCAGGAGGTCACCCATCCCAGTACTACTCTTGCCCAACCACGCTTGACTGCGGAGTTCTGATGGGATCCGGTGCATTAGTGCTGGTATGATCGCACCTGCCACAATGTGCGCGATCATTGGTTTTATGATACCTCACCCACGCCATCGCCAGCTTCAAACGGCCGTAACTTTTGAACCGGGATGCGTCTCGCGGCCCTTAAGGTATCAACGGAAAGCCCTATGAGAGCCCGTCGACGTCGAGGCCACAGAATCGGGTGAGGGACAAATAAAATTGAAAGAACAAAAACAGAGGTAGTGCGAACCCGGGAAAGTAGCAAAAAAGAGGTGCAACACGAGGACTTCCCAGGAGGTCACCCATCCCAGTACTACTCTCGTCCAAGCACTCTTAACTGCGGAGTTCTGATGGGATCCGGTGCATTAGTGGTGGTATGATCGCACCTGCAACAATGTGCGCGATCATTTGTTTTATGATACCTCCCCCACGCCTTCGCCAGCTTCAAACGGCCGTAACTTTTTAACCGGGATGCGTCTCGCGGCCTGTAAGGTATCAACAGAAAGCCCTTTGCGAGCCCGTCGACGTCGAGGCCACAGAATCGGGTGAGGGACAAATAAAATTGAAAGAACAAAACAGAGGTGGTGCGGACCCGGGAAAGTAGCAAAAAAGAGGTGCAACACGAGGACTTCCTAAGAGGTCACCCATCCCAGTACTACTCTTGCCCAACCACGCTTGACTGCGGAGTTCTGATGGGATCCGGTGCATTAGTGCTGGTATGATCGCACCTGCCCCAATGTGCGCGATCATTGGTTTTATGATACCTCCCCCACGCCATCGCCAGCTTCAAACGGCCGTAACTTTTGAACCGGGATGCGTCTCGCGGCCCGTAAGGTATCAACGGAAAGCCCTATGAGAGCCCGTCGACGTCGAGGCCACAGAATCGGGTGAGGGACAAATAAAATTGAAAGAACAAAAACAGAGGTAGTGCGGACCCGGGAAAGTAGCAAAAAAGAGGTGCAACACGAGGACTTCCCAGGAGGTCACCCATCCCAGTACTACTCTCGCGCAAGCACGCTTAACTGCGGGTTCTGATGGGTTCCGTTGCATTAGTGGTGGTATGATCGCACCTGCCACAATGTGCGCGATTATTTGTTTTATGATACCTCCCCCACGCCGTCGCCAGCTTCAAACGGCCATAACTTTTGAACCGGGATGTGTCTCGCGGCCCGTAAGGTATCAACGGAAAGCCCTTTGCGAGCCCGTCGACGTCGAGGCCACAAAATCGGGTGAGGGACAAATAAAATTGAAAGAACAAAAACAGCGGTGGTGCGGACCCAGGAAAGTAGCAAAAAAGAGGTGCAACACGAGGACTTCCCAGGAGGTCACCCATCCCAGTACTACTGTCGCCCAAGCACGCTTAACTGCAGAGTTCTGATGGGATCTGATGCATTAGTGCTGGTATGATCGCACCTGCCACAATGTGCGCGATCATTTGTTTTATGATACCTCCCCCACGCCGTCGCCAGCTTCAAACGGCCGTAACTTTTGAACCGGGATGCGTTTCTAGGCCCGTAAGGTATCAACGGAAAGCCCTTTGCGAGCCCGTTGACGTCGAGGCCACAGAATCAGGTGAGGGACAAATAAAATTGAAAGAACAAAAACAGAGGTGGTGCGGACCCGGGAAAGTAGCAAAAAAGAGGTGCAACACGAGGACTTCCCAGGAGGTCACCCATCCCAGTACTACTCTCGCCCAAGCACGCTTCACTGCGGAGTTCTGTTGGGATCCGGTGCATTAGTGGTGGTATGATCGCACCTTCCACAATGTGCGTGATCATTTGTTTTATGATACCTCCCCCACGTCGTCGCCAGCTTCAAACGGCCGTAACTTTTGAACCGGGATGCGTCTCGCGGCCCGTAAGGTATCAACGGAAAGCACTATGAGAGCCGGTCGACGTCGAGGCCAAAGAATCGGGTGAGGGACAAATAAGATTGAAAGAACAAAAACAGAGGTGGTGCGGACCCGGGAAAGTAGCAAAAAAGAGGTGCAACACGAGGACTTCCCAGGAGGTCACCCATCCCAGTACTACTCTCGCCTAAGCACGCTTAACTGCGGGTTCTGATGGGATCCGGTGCATTAGTGGTGGTATGATCGCACCTGCCACAATGTGCGCGATTATTTGTTTTATGATACCTCCCCCACGCCGTCGCCAGCTTCAAACGGCCGTAACTTTTGAACCGGGATGCGTCTCGCGGCCCTTAAGGTATCAACGGAAAGCCCTATGAGAGCCCGTCGACGTCGAGGCCACAAAATCGGGTGAGGGACAAATAAAATTGAAAGAACAAAAACAGAGGTGGTGTGGACCCAAGAAAGTAGCAAAAAAGAGGTGCAACACGAGGACTTCCTAGGAGGTCACCCATCCCAGTACTACTCTCGCCCAAGCTTGCTTAACTGCAGAGTTTTTGATGGGATCCGGTGCATTAGTGGTGGTATGATCACACCTTTCACAATGTGCGCGATCATTTGTTTTATGATACCTCCCCCACGGCGTCGCCAGCTTCAAACGGCCGTAACTTTTGAACCGGGATGCGTCTCGCGGCCCGTAAAGTATCAACGGAAAGCCCTTTGCGAGCCCGTCGACGTCGAGGCCATAGAATCGGGTGAGGGACAAATAAAATTGAAAGAACAAAAACAGAGGTGGTGCGAACCCGGGAAAGTAGCAAAAAAGAGGTGTAACACGAGGACTTCCCAGGAGGTCACCCATCCCAGTACTACTCTCGTCCAAGCACGCTTAACTGCGGAGTTCTGATGGGATCCGGTGCATTAGTGGTGGTATGATCGCACCTGCCACAATGTGCGCGATCATTGGTTTTATGATACCTCCCCCACGCCATCGCCAGCTTTAAACGGCCGTAACTTTTGAACCGGGATGCGTCTCGCGGCCCGTAAGGTATCAACAGAAAGCCCTTTGCGAGCCCATCGACATCGAGGCCACAGAATCGGGTGAGGGACAAAGAAAGTTGAAAGAACAAAAACAGAGGTGGTGCAGACCCGGGAAAGTAGCAAAAAAGAGGTGCAACACGAGGACTTCCCAGGAGGTCACCCATCCCAGTACTACTCTCGCCCAAGCACGCTTCACTGCGGAATTCTGATAGGATCCGGTGCATTAGTGGTGGTATGATCGCACCTGCCACAATGTGCGCGATCATTTGTTTTATGATACCCCCCCACGCCGTCGCCAGCTTCAAACGGCCGTAACTTTTGAACCGGGATGCGTCTCGCGGCCCGTAAAGTATCAACGGAAAGCTCTTTGCGAGCCCGTCGACGTCGAGGCCACAAAATCCGGTGAGGGACAAATAAAATTGAAAGAACAAAAACAGCGGTGGTGCGGACCCGGGAAAGTAGCAAAAAAGAGGTGCAACACGAGGACTTCCCAGGAGGTCACCCATCCCAGTACTACTCTCGCCTAAGTACGCTTAACTGCGGAGTTCTGATGGGATCCGATGCATTAGTGGTGGTATGATCGCACCTGCCACAATGTGCGCGATCATTTGTTTTATGATACCTCCCCCACGCCTTCGCCAGCTTCAAACGGCCGTAACTTTTGAACCGTGATGCGTCTCGCGGCCCGTAAGGTATCAACGGAAAGCCCTTTGCGAGCCCATCGACGTCGAGGCCACAAAATCGGATGAGGGACAAATAAAATTGAAAGAACAAAATAGAGGTGGTGCGGACCCGGGAAAGTAGCAAAAAAGAGGTGCAACACGAGGACTTCCCAGGAGGTCACCCATCCCAGTACTACTCTTGCCCAACCACGCTTGACTGCGGAGTTCTGATGGGATCCGGTGCATTAGTGCTGGTATGATCGCACCTGCCACAATGTGCGCGATCATTGGTTTTATGATACCTCACCCACGCCATCGCCAGCTTCAAACGGCCGTAACTTTTGAACCGGGATGCGTCTCGCGGCCCTTAAGGTATCAACGGAAAGCCCTATGAGAGCCCGTCGACGTCGAGGCCACAGAATCGGGTGAGGGACAAATAAAATTGAAAGAACAAAAACAGAGGTGGTGCGGACCCGGGAAAGTAGCAAAAAAGAGGTGCAACACGAGGACTTCCCAGGAGGTCACCCATCCCAGTATTACTCTTGCCCAAGCACGCTTAACTGCGGGTTCTGATGGGATCCGGTGCATTAGTAGTGGTATGATCGCACCTGCCACAATGTGCGCAATCATTTGTTTTATGATACCTCCCCCACGCCGTCGCCAGCTTCAAAGGGCCGTAACTTTTGAACCGGGTTGTGTCTCGAGGCCCGTAAGGTATCAACGGAAAGCCCTATGAGAGCCCGTCGACGTCGAGGCCACAAAATCGGGTGAGGGACAAGTAAAATTGAAAGAACAAAAACAGAGGTGGTGCCGACCCAAGAAAGTAGCAAAAAAGAGGTGCAACACGAGGACTTCCTAGGAGGTCACCCATCCCAGTACTACTCTCGCCCAAGCTTGCTTAACTGCAGAGTTCTGATGGGATCCGGTGCATTAGTGGTGGTATGATCACACCTGCCACAATGTACGCGATCATTTGTTTTAATATACCTCCCCCACGGCGTCGCCAGCTTCAAACGGCCGTAACTTTTGAACCGGGATGCGTCTCGCGGCCCTAAGGTATCAAGGGAAAGCCCTTTGCGAGCCCGTCGACGTCGAGGCCATGGAATCGGGTGAGGGACAAATAAAATTGAAAGAAGAAAAATAGAGGTGGTGCGAACCCGGGAAAGTAGCAAAAAAGAGGTGCAACACGAGGACTTCCCAGGAAGTCACCCATCCCAGTACTACTCTCGTCCAAGCACGCTTAACTGCAGAGTTCTGATGGGATCCGGTGCATTAGTGGTGGTATGATCGCACCTACCACAATGTGCGCGATCATTGGTTTTATGATACCTCACCCACGCCATCGCCAGCTTCAAACGGCCGTAACTTTTGAACCGGGATGCGTCTCGCGGCCCGTAAGGTATCAACGGAAAGCCCTATGAGAGCCCGTCGACGTCGAGGCCACAGAATCGGGTGAGGGACAAATAAAATTGAAAGAACAAAAACAGAGGTGGTGCGGACCCGGGAAAGTAGCAAAAAAGAGGTGCAACACGAGGACTTCCCAGGAGGTCACCCATCCCAGTATTACTCTCGCCCAAGCACGCTTAACTGCGGGTTCTGATGGGATCCGGTGCATTAGTAGTGGTATGATCGCACCTGCCACAATGTGCGTAATCATTTGTTTTATGATACCTCCCCCACGCCGTCGCCAGCTTCAAACGGCCGTAACTTTTGAACCGGGATGCGTCTCGAGGCCCGTAAGGTATCAACGGAAAGCCCTATGAGAGCCCGTCGACGTCGAGGCCACAAAATCGGGTGAGGGACAAGTAAAATTGAAAGAACAAAAACAGAGGTGGTGCGGACCCAAGAAAGTAGCAAAAAAGAGGTGCAACACGAGGACTTCCTAGGAGGTCACCCATCCCAGTACTACTCTCACCCAAGCTTGCTTAACTGCAGAGTTCTGATGGGATCCGGTGCATTAGTGGTGGTATGATCACACCTGCCACAATGTGCGCGATCATTTGTTTTATGATACCTCCCCCACGGCGTCGCCAGCTTCAAACGGCCGTAACTTTTGAACGGGGATGCGTCTCGCGGCCCTCAGGTATCAAGGGAAAGCCCTTTGCGAGGCCGTCGACGTCGAGGCCATAGAATCGGGTGAGGGACAAATAAAATTGAAAGAACAAAAACAGAGGTGGTGCGAACCCGGGAAAGTAGCAAAAAAGAGGTGCAACACGAGGACTTCCCAGGAGGTCACCCATCCCAGTACTACTCTCGTCCAAGCACTCTTAACTGCGGAGTTCTGATGGGATCCGGTGCATTAGTGGTGGTATGATCGCACCTGCAACAATGTGCGCGATCATTTGTTTTATGATACCTCCCCCACGCCTTCGCCAGCTTCAAACGGCCGTAACTTTTTAACCGGGATGCGTCTCGCGGCCTGTAAGGTATCAACGGAAAGCCCTTTGCGAGCCCGTCGACGTCGAGGCCACAGAATCGGGTGAGGGACAAATAAAATTGAAAGAACAAAACAGAGGTGGTGCGGACCCGGGAAAGTAGCAAAAAAGAGGTGCAACACGAGGACTTCCTAGGAGGTCACCCATCCCAGTACTACTCTTGCCCAACCACGCTTGACTGCGGAGTTCTGATGGGATCCGGTGCATTAGTGCTGGTATGATCGCACCTGCCACAATGTGCGCGATCATTGGTTTTATGATACCTCCCCCACGCCATCGCCAGCTTCAAACGGCCGTAACTTTTGAACCGGGATGCGTCTCGCGGCCCGTAAGGTATCAACGGAAAGCCCTATGAGAGCCCGTCGACGTCGAGGCCACAGAATCGGGTGAGGGACAAATAAAATTGAAAGAACAAAAACAGAGGTAGTGCGGACCCGGGAAAGTAGCAAAAAAGAGGTGCAACACGAGGACTTCCCAGGAGGTCACCCATCCCAGTACTACTCTCGCGCAAGCACGCTTAACTGCGGGTTCTGATGGGTTCCGGTGCATTAGTGGTGGTATGATCGCACCTGCCACAATGTGCGCGATTATTTGTTTTATGATACCTCCCCCACGCCGTCGCCAGCTTCAAACGGCCGTAACTTTTGAACCGGGATGTGTCTCGCGGCCCGTAAGGTATCAACGGAAAGCCCTTTGCGAGCCCGTCGACGTCGAGGCCACAAAATCGGGTGAGGGACAAATAAAATTGAAAGAACAAAAACAGCGGTGGTGCGGACCCAGGAAAGTAGCAAAAAAGAGGTGCAACACGAGGACTTCCCAGGAGGTCACCCATCCCAGTACTACTGTCGCCCAAGCACGCTTAACTGCAGAGTTCTGATGGGATCTGATGCATTAGTGCTGGTATGATCGCACCTGCCACAATGTGCGCGATCATTTGTTTTATGATACCTCCCCCACGCCGTCGCCAGCTTCAAACGGCCGTAACTTTTGAACCGGGATGCGTTTCTAGGCCCGTAAGGTATCAACAGAAAGCCCTTTGCGAGCCCGTTGACGTCGAGGCCACAGAATCAGGTGAGGGACAAATAAAATTGAAAGAACAAAAACAGAGGTGGTGCGGACCCGGGAAAGTAGCAAAAAAGAGGTGCAACACGAGGACTTCCCAGGAGGTCACCCATCCCAGTACTACTCTCGCCCAAGCACGCTTCACTGCGGAGTTCTGTTGGGATCCGGTGCATTAGTGGTGGTATGATCGCACCTTCCACAATGTGCGTGATCATTTGTTTTATGATACCTCCCCCACGTCGTCGCCAGCTTCAAACGGCCGTAACTTTTGAACCGGGATGCGTCTCGCGGCCCGTAAGGTATCAACGGAAAGCCCTTTGCGAGCCCGTCGACGTCGAGGCCACAGAATCGAGTGAGGGACGAATAAAATTGAAAGAACAAAAACAGAGGTGGTGCGGACCCGAGAAAGTAGCAAAAAAGAGGTGCAACACGAGGACTTCCCAGGAGGTCACCCATCCCAATACTACTCTCGCCCAAGCACGCTTATCTGCGGAGTTCTGATGGGATCCGGTGCATTAGTGGTGGTATGATCGCACCTGCCACAATGTGCGCGATCATTTGTTTTATGATACCTCCCCCACGCCGTCGCCAGCTTGAAACGGCCGTAACTTTTGAACCGGGATGCGTTTCTAGGCCCGTAAGGTATCAACGGAAAGCCCTTTGCGAGCCCGTTGACGTCGAGGCCATAGAATCAGGTGAGGGACAAATAAAATTGAAAGAACAAAAACAGAGGTGGTGCGGACCCGGGAAAGTAGCAAAAAAGAGGTGCAACACGAGGACTTCCCAGGAGGTCACCCATCCCAGTACTACTCTCGCCCTAGCACGCTTAACTGTGGAGCTCTGATGGGATCCGGTGCGTTAGTGCTAGTATGATCGCACCTGCCACAATGTGCGCGATCATTTGTTTTATGATACCTCCCCCACGCCTTCGCCAGCTTCAAACGGTCGTAACTTTTGAACCGGGATGCGTCTCGCGGCCCGTAAGGTATCAACGGAAAGCCCTTTGCGAGCCCGTCGACGTCGAGGCCATAGAATCGGGTGAGGGACAAATAAAATTGAAAGAACAAAAATAGAGGTGGTGCAAACCCAGGAAAGTAACAAAAAAGAGGTGCAACACGAGGACTTCCCAGGAGGTCACCCATCCCAATAGTACTCTCGCCAAAGCACGCTTAACAGCAGAGTTCTGATGGGATCCGGAGGCCACAGAATCGGGTGAGGGACAAATAAAATTGAAAGAACAAAAACAGAGGTGGTGCGGACCCGGGAAAGTAGCAAAAAAGAGGTGCAACACGAGGACTTCCCAGGAGATCACCCATCCCAGTACTACTCTCGCCCAAGCACGCTTAGCTGCGGAGTTCTGATGGGATCCGGTGCATTAGTGCTGGTATGATCGCACCTGCCACAATGTGCGCGATCATTGGTTTTATGATACCTCCCCCACGCCGTCGCCAGCTTGAAACGGCCGTAACTTTTGAACCAGGATGCGTCTCGCGGCCCGTAAGGTATCAAAGGAAAGCCCTATGAGAGCCCGTCGACGTCGAGGCCACAGAATCGGGTGAGGGACGAATAAAATTGAAAGAACAAAAACAGAGGTGGTGCGGACCCGGGAAAGTAGCAAAAAAGAGGTGCAACACGAGGACTTCCCAGGAGGTCACCCATCCCAATACTACTCTCACCCAAGCACGCTTAACTGCGGAGTTCTGATGGGATCCGATGCATTAGTGGTGGTATGATCGCACCTGCCACAATGTGCGCGATCATTTGTTTTATGATACCTCCCCCACGCCGTCGCCAGCTTCAAACGGCCGTAACTTTTGAACCGGGATGCGTCTCGCGGCCCGTAAGGTATCAACGGAAAGCCCTTTGCGAGCCCGTCGACGTCGAGGCCACAAAATCGGGTGACGGACAAATAAAATTGAAAGAACAAAAATAGCGGTGGTGCGGACCCGGGAAAGTAGCAAAAAAGAGGTGCAACATGAGGACTTCCCAGGAGGTCACCCATCCCAGTACTACTCTCGCCCAAGCACGCTTCTCTGCGGAGTTCTGAAGGGATCCGGTGCATTAGTGCTGGTATGATCGCACCTGCCACAATGTGCGCGATCATTGGTTTTATGATACCTCCCCCACGCCGTTGCCAGCTTCAAACGGCCGTAACTTTTGAACCGGGATGCGTCTCACGGCCCGTAAGGTATCAACGGAAAGCCCTATGAGAGCCCGTCGACGTCAAGGCCACAAAATCGGGTGAGGGACAAATAAAATTGAAAGAACAAAAACAGAGGTGGTGCGGACCCAAGAAAGTAGCAAAAAAGAGGTGCAACACGAGGACTTCCTAGGAGGTCACCCGACCCAGTACTACTCTCGCCCAAGCTTGCTTAACTGCAAAGTTCTGATGGGATCCGGTGCATTAGTGGTGGTATGATCACACCTGCCATAATGTGCACGATCATTTGTTTTATGATACCTCCCCACGGCGTCGCCAGCTTCAAACGGCCGTAACTTTTGAACTGGGATGCGTCTCGCGGCCCGTAAGGTATCAACGGAAAGCCCTTTGCGAGCCCGTCGACGTCGAGGCCATAGAATCGGGTGAGGGACAAATAAAATTGAAAGAACAAAAACAGAGGTGGTGCAAACCCCGGAAAGTAGCAAAAACGAGGTGCAACACGAGGACTTCCCAGGAGGTCACCCATCCCAGTACTACTCTCGTCCAAGCACGCTTCACTGCGGAGTTCTGATGGGATCCGATGCATTAGTGCTGGTATGATTGCACCTGCCACAATGTGCGCGATCATTTGTTTTATGATACCTCCCCCACGCCTTCGCCAGCTTCAAACGGCCGTAACTTTTGAACCGGGATGCGTCTCGCGGCCCGTAATTTATCAACGGAAAGACCTTTGCGAGCCCGTCGACGTCGAGGCCACAGAATCGGGTGAGGGACAAATAAAATTGAAAGAACAAAATAGAGGTGGTACGGACCCGGGAAAGTAGCAAAAAAGAGGTGCAACACGAGGACTTCCCAGGAAGTCACCCATCCCAGTACTACTCTTGCCCAACCACGCTTGACTGCGAAGTTCTGATGGGAATCCGGTGCATTAGTGCTGGTATGATCGCACCTGCCACAATGTGCGCGATCATTGGTTTTATGATACCTCCCCCACGCCATCGCCAGCTTCAAACGGCCGTAACTTTTGAACCGGGATGCGTCTCGCGGCCCGTAAGGTATCAACGGAAAGCCCTATGAGAGCCCGTCGACGTCGAGGCCACAGAATCGGGTGAGGGACAAATAAAATTGAAAGAACAAAAATAGAGGTGGTGCGGACCCGAAAAGTAGCAAAAAAGAGGTGCAACACGAGGACTTCCGAGGGGGTCACCCATCCCAGTATTACTCTCGCCCAAGCACGCTTAACTGCGGAGTTCTGATGGGATCCGATGCATTAGTGCTGGTATGATCGCACCTACCTCAATGTGCGCGATCATTTGTTTTATGATACCTCCCCCACGCCGTCGCCAGCTTCAAACGGCCGTAACTTTTGAACCGGGATGCGTTTCTAGGCCCGTAAGGTATCAACGGAAAGCCCTTTGCGAGCCCGTTGACGTCGAGGCCACAGAATCAATTGAGGGACAAATAAAATTGAAAGAACAAAAACAGAGGTGGTGCGGACCCGGGAAAGTAGCAAAAAAGAGGTGCAACACGAGGACTTCCCAGGAGGTCACCTTTCCCAGTACTACTCTCGCCCAAGCACGCTTCACTGCGGAATTCTGATGGGATCCGGTGCATTAGTGGTGGTATGATCGCACCTGCCACAATGTGCGCGATCATTTGTTTTATGATACCTCCCCCACGCCGTCGCCAGCTTCAAACGGCCGTAACTTTTGAACCGGGATGCGTCTCGCGGCCCTTAAGGTATCAACGGAAAGTCCTTTGCGAGCCCGTCGACGTCTAGGCCACAAAATCCGGTGAGGGACAAATAAAATGGAAAGAACAAAAACAGCGGTGGTGCGGACCCGGGAAAGTAGCAAATAAAAGGTGCAACACGAGGACTTCCCAAGAGGTCACCCATCCCAGTACTACTCTCGCCCAAGCACGCTTAACTGCGGAGTTCTGATGGGATCCGGTGCATTAGTGCTGGTATGATCGCACCTGCCACAATGTGCGCGATCATTTGTTTTATGATACCTCCCCCACGCCGTCGCCAGCTTCAAACGGTCGTAACTTTTGAACCAGGATGCGTCTCGCGGCCCGTAAGGTATCAACGGAAAGCCCTTTACGAGCCCGTCGACGTCGAGGCCACAAAATCCGGTGAGGGACAAATAAAATGGAAAGAACAAAAACAGCGGTGGTGCTGACCCGGGAAAGTAGCAAAAAAAAGGTGCAACACGAGGACTTCCCAGGAGGTCACCCATCCCAATACTACTCTCGCCCAAGCACGCTTAACTACGGAGTTCTGATGGGATCCGGTGCATTAGTGCTGGTATGATCGCACCTGCCACAATGTGCGCGATCATTTGTTTTATGATACCTCCCCCACGCCTTCGCCAGCTTCAAACGGCCGTAACTTTTGAACCGGGATGCGTCTCGCGGCCCGTAAGGTATCAACGGAAAGCCCTTTGCGAGCCCGTCGACGTCGAGGCCACAGAATCGGGTGAGGGACAAATAAAATTGAAAGAACATAATAGAGGTGGTACGGACCCGGGAAAGTAGCAAAAAAGAGGTGCAACACGAGGACTTCCCAGGAGGTCACCCATCCCAGTACTACTCTTGCCCAACCACGCTTGACTGCGAAGTTCTGATGGGATCCGGTGCATTAGTGCTGGTATGATCGCACCTGCCACAATGTGCGCGATCATTGGTTTTATGATACCTCCCCCACGCCATCGCCAGCTTTAAACGGCCGTAACTTTTGAACCGGGATGCGTCTCGCGGCCCGTAAGATATCAACGGAAAGCCCTATGAGAGCCCGTCGACGTCGAGGCCACAGAATCGGGTGAGGGACAAATAAAATTGAAAGAACAAAAACAGAGGTGGTGCGGACCCGAAAAGTAGCAAAAAAGAGGTGCAACACGAGGACTTCCGAGGGGGTCACCCATCCCAGTATTACTCTCGCCCAAGCACGCTTAACTGCGGAGTTCTGATGGGATCCGATGCATTAGTGCTGGTATGATCGCACCTACCACAATGTGCGCGATCATTTGTTTTATGATACCTCCCCCACGCCGTCGCCAGCTTCAAACGGCCGTAACTTTTGAACCGGGATGCGTTTCTAGGCCCGTAAGGTATCAACGGAAAGCCCTTTGCGAGCCCGTTGACGTCGAGGCCACAGAATCAATTGAGGGACAAATAAAATTGAAAGAACAAAAACAGAGGTGGTGCGGACCCGGGAAAGTAGCAAAAAAGAGGTGCAACACGAGGACTTCCCAGGAGGTCACCCATCCCAGTACTACTCTCGCCCAAGCACGCTTCACTGCGGAATTCTGATGGGATCCGGTGCATTAGTGGTGGTATGATCGCACCTGCCACAATGTGCGCGATCATTTGTTTTATGATACCTCCCCCACGCCGTCGCCAGCTTCAAACGGCCGTAACTTTTGAACCGGGATGCGTCTCGCGGCCCGTAAG